>JAWPNB010000007.1:19907500-24707500 GCA_033996785.1 Trichosanthes truncata | reverse complement strand
TTAAATATATCTATCTAACCAATTTGAATCTTATTTAAACGTTTTTAAATTCTCCTACGACATCTATTTCCTAATTTGAATCTAATTCAAATTTAATAAATATCTTTTCTTTAATGTATCCTAATACATTAATAATTTCTTTGATATGTAATGTATCGCATACATTAGATATGTTTTCCCTCATTTAATATATAAAATATATTAAATTTTAATTTGAACATTTCAAAATTTTCTTTCAACAAAATTTGTTCATCTGAGCTACCAAGGGGACCTTATGAACCTACAGATTATAAGCTCCAATGATACAAAATTAATTATTTAAACTCTTTAATTAATTATTTTTCATTCATTAACTATAGATATCTCCAACTATAGACCTAGAGTTGCACTTTTATGCACTGTAGGGCAAGTTGTGTCCATGGATATAATCACTACATGCAAGTCGATCTTTCACGAGTTGTTCGTAATTACAGTTGGGTCAAAAGTCTATCTTACCCCTATAATTACATCTTGTACCTTAAGAACTGATAGCACACAATATGTGCTATCTTTAGGCTTCATTTTATGCTAGTTTTGAGACTTAAAAATATGCTTTTCACGTTTATAATTGTTTACTTTGTAGAAATTGAGCATTTGGAGCAAAATGAAGATTTTTGAAGAAATATGGTGATCAAATGAGCTAATTAAGCAACCAATTTTGGGTACAATTTTGGAGAAGAAAAATATTCCTAATTTAATTAGGTTATGGATTTCTAATTTAATTAGGTTATGGATTCCTAATTTAATTAGATTTTGGATTCTTAATTTAATTAAATAATGAATTCCTAATTAGATTACATAGTTTTCCTATTTATGGTTTTGAAGGCTTAGAATTGGGTTATATGATCTGGATATTGGTTGTCACCTCGAAAGGCTTTAAGAACTAATTAGAGAGTTAACTTGCATGATGGTTAGTAATGTTACACTTAGGAGAAAATTCTTTTCTATTTACTTGCCTATTTGCTTTCATTGTATCACTATTCATTCAAGGAAAACTATAATAACTTGTTGTACAAAAAAAAAAAAGGGGACAAAAAGAGCTACCTTTGCTGTGATCAGTTAGGACCACCTATGAGTTTATGGGTAAGGGTCCCTACAGTGGATGTGTGAAAGCTAGTGTCCACCAAAATAAATAAATAAAAAAAAATAATAACAAATAAAAAAAAATCAAGTTTGGGGGAGGCTTACGCCAGTTTTCAGGCACCCTAGTAGCATATTATTTTCTTGAGTGTAGGGAGGCTTAATAATTGGGACTTAGGGCCATAGTAGAGGGAAAACAAGTTGAGGATAGTATAAAACTCTTCCGGGCCTATAAAAACTAAGATAGGAAAGGCTAAGCACACACACGCAAGGGATAAAGAGAATTAAATTTAAATTTATTGAAGATATGATATGCTTGATTAAATTATGCTATTGTGCATTATTTGTTATTTAGAACATTAAAGCTCAAGTCGCTTGCATGCAATTGTTGATTCATAAAGTGGTTTTGTTTTATTTTGCTCGAGGACTAGCAAAAGCTTAAGTTTGGGGGTATTTGATAGCACACAATATGTGCTATCTTTAGGCTTCATTTTATGCTAGTTTTGAGACTTAAAAATATGCTTTTCACGTTTATAATTGTTTACTTTGTAGAAATTGAGCATTTGGAGCAAAATGAAAATTTTGGAAGAAATATGGTGATAAAATGAGCTAATTAAGCAACCAATTTTGGGTACAATTTTGGAGAAGAAAAGTATTCCTAATTTAATTAGGTTATGGATTTCTAATTTAATTAGGTTATGGATTCCTAATTTAATTAGATTTTGTATTCTTAATTTAATTAAATAATGAATTCCTAATTAGATTAGGATATGGATTAACCCATTATAAATACCCACATTCTCTTCACTTCAAGGCGTTGAACTTTGGAGAGCACAACTCTAAATTTCTACCTACAAGAGTGAGAAGAGACTTGAGGGAAATATTCAAGGCCAAGTTGTGGAGATCATACGGAGACGGAAAATCGACACACCAGCATAAGTTTTTCTCTTCTTTCTTTTTATTTAGTATTTAAATGTTGTTTAAGAGTTTAGATTTTGTGATAGTGAACATGAGTGGCTAAACTCTTTTCTTATTCTAGGGATTGATGTAGCCATTAGACCTTATGTTTTAATTATTTAAATTCCATGATTGATTTGTCATTAATTTCATTCATGCTTTTAATCTTTTGATCACGGATTAAATGTTATGTTGGTCTAAATTCACGCTTGAGAAAGGTAATTTAGATTAGATCCTAATTGCATGACTAAAGGTAGTTCTAACTTGATAATGATTAGGGCTCCTTTCGAAGTTGTTAATGAAGGAACTTCATGCTATGCATAACGTTAAAAATCATCAGAGATGTAGGTTTTACCTTATTGCATAAGAATTGTTTGTCCTCAAAAGAGTCATTCATGATAAAAGACTTTTAGACTTATGAAATATTTGTTTGATCAATCTTGGATGTTTAAGTAATTTATTTATTTTAGTCTAATAGGTAAAATCAACTCCCTAGGATATTTTCTCCTCTGATTGTTTCAATTTTTATTATAATTGTTTTATTTAAATCTTGCATCCATCATTCAATTCTATTCTCTAAATAAAATTGGGTGATAATATTCATAGTACTTAAGTGAATTAGAATACCAATCCTGAGGACGATACTCGAACACTCTTTCACTATATTAAAACTTGACTCGTACACTTGCGGTATTGTTCAAAAATTACGCAACAAGAACCATTGATCATCTAATAAACAATTTGTTTATGATCCAATCATAAACTAAGTCCCTCTCAGACCAATGAGAGGGTGGGACCCCATTGTTCAAGTCTTGAAATCAACACATAAAGGAATTACTCATCTACTTACCATATATGTGAAGGAGTGAATTCCATCTTGTGAGATTATGTTCCCAGCTCCCTATTTTGTCAAGTCCCCAAAATGGTAGGCTTATTGAATCGGCTGCAAAAGCCACTCTCACCCATTCAAATCAAAGGACAAGCCCTCACAGGCAGAAGTTCATAATTCACTCAGGATTACGATCGAGCTGCATATGAACATCTTGATGAAATATTAATCTTCTCAATTAACAGATTTATAAAGAGAGATTAAATATTTCGTGGTCCAGTCGTATACAAACTCATTGTATAAGATACCCCACTCACATGTCTCCACGTGAACGATTTGGATCAGATCATTTGTAACTATTACAAAGTGGGCCGTATCAATAGTGTTACCAGGATAAGGCACCCAACCTTATCTATATACTATGACTCTTTAGGTTATTTCTTGAACATGATCCTCCCGTATGTCAACCACATACTATTCAAGATTACATTAATAACCTTAGATTTTTCATATAATGGATAATATTATATTACAAATAAAATAATCAGAATTATTATTAATTATTAAATAATTAATTAATTATGAGGCTTTAGGGCATAAATCCTAACAGTGGACTCATCATTCTTTTTCTCAGTATTCTTCTTAATATCAAGGTCGGGTGGTCCAGCAATCATCTTGCCATTGTGCAACCCGATGGCACTCATGTTCTCCTTCTCTGAACGTCGGACTGTGCAAACAACTTTTCAGAGCTCTAACTTACCTCCAATCTACTCATCGTGGTGGCCAGCTAAGTAATTTAGTTACCAAGGTTCTGTATCCCAATACGCATCTCTGTCTGAAATTGCATCGAATCTTGCAAAAATTTGTGTGTACTGTCATCTAAACTCTTGACTGTCTTCAAGGGACAAAGCTTGATTCTGGTTAGATTTCTTTGGGGGTCTCTAAAAATTTTTATTTTGTTTCTAATTATAGGAAAAGTTGGGATGATCATGCCAGCCTGGATTGTAGGTGTTATTGATGAGGGGACTGTCTCTGTTGGTTTCAATGGACACATTGTTGAGTTCAGGTTGTTGGTTCTGTTGAGTAATATGACTGTGTTGATTCCTTTCTTGGAATAGATGATTTAGATGTGCATGATATGTCTATTAGGAGAGTAAGATCGAGTTTGGAGGATCCTAGCTGAGTTTAGATAGCCACAAGGCCCGTCGAGCAATCGACATTAAAAATTTACACTTATTGGAGGCAGTTAGGCATTGATTTTATTTGATTTCCTTAGTTTCTTAGTTTCTTTGTTTCTTTTTGTTGTTTGATTGAGTTGGCTGTTTGTTTTGAAGGTCTTGATTGAACCTGAAAATGAGAAGGAATGTGATCATTTTGAGAAGGAATTTCGACCACACCCACCTACGCATTTAGAATGTTAGGAAAGTTTATATTCCTTATTTTGCCTTTGAATTTTATTGTTAGATACATTGGGGAAAATGTATGGTTTAGGTTGGGCGTGGGGAGTTTAGTTTGGTTATTGAGGTTTAATTGATAAAATGATTTAGGATGATTGGTTGAGTCCTTGAACATCTGAGCTCGAACCTTTATCTTTTGGTTTGATAGTTGTGTTTTTATATGTTGTGTCCTTGAGCACCTAAGCTTGGATTTTTGATCGATTATGCTGAGCATGTTGTTGTGTGATATTTTTGACGAATCATATTGAATTTGTGCTATTGTTGAAAATCTTAAGAATGAGAATTTTGAAAATTTTTGAAAATTTTTTAGCTTAACTTGTGGGATGAATTAGATGTATGTTACATGATTAGAACAATCTATGATATGCTCTCTATAGCGTTGTTGTTTGCAATTTAATGAAGTATGATTATCTTGTTTTGATTCAAGCATATTTAAAAAAATTTCCTTCAGTCTCTTGCATGATTTTGAGCACCTTAGCTTCCCTTTTGATGTCTTGAAGGCCCATCGTCGTGTTATGGGATTTATATGTCTGTTGTCACCCCGATAGGCTTAGGCATTAGTTTGACAGTGACTTAGCATGATAGCTAGCAATGTGTTACTGAGGGAGAAAAACAGAGAAAAAGTGTTTTATTTTACCTACAAGAAAAAGAAAAGAAAGTGAGCTCAAAAGAAAAAAAAATCATTTTAGAGAAAGAAAGAAAAGAAAAGAAGAAAAATAAGCTTGTAATGTGTTGAAAAGAGTCTAAGGTAAAAAGAGCTACCATTGTTGTGATCAGTTAGTTAGGCCACCTATGGAGCGAGTGCTCTAGGTAAGGGTCCCTACGATAGTTGTAAGAAAGCTAGTACCCATGACATTAAAATGATGCAAGTTAACCCCAAGGATAGTTTCAAGCACCTAGTAGTTTATTACTTTCATATTTCCTATTAATTATGCTAGTTGTGTTATGACTTGGTGGGCTTTTTGATCGGGCGTGGCATGCAAGCAGACATGATCGAGCTAACAATAAAATGGCACAAGAGTACCGAGCATCATATCCACTGGGATTGATTTTTAATTCATTTAATTACCGCAAATAATCTCACTTTACTTTATTTAGAGAACAGAAAGCAAGAAAAAATAGAAAAATAAACATCTAGACCTAGAAAGTGGGATAAATGGGAGATACAAATCGATAGGTAATTCTATGGGTGTTGATTGCATTCTTCGACCTGAATTTACTTAATTAAGCTAGCACTTAGGCATAACCAAGTGTTCGATTCATAAGTCTAGAAGCCTAAGGTCATGGAATCTCCTGTCGATTTTCTCCAAATCTCGAGTGTAATTAATTAAATCACATGTCTTTCTCATTAATTAATTCTCACCTAGCATTAACGTTCCTTTGCCACTGACCTTTATAGATTAATTATTACTTCTACTGTTACTTAGGCAATTAATATATAGTCATGAATCTAGTTCTAGTCTAAGCTTATCTATGTTATGCCTAGTAACTAATCAAATAGGCGGTGCTCAATTAATTAACTGTTTATCTCGCTGTCACTCGGGTAGCTAACTACTTGTGCATTAAGCTAACTAGGAATCTCCTGGTGGTCTCCTTCTAGTCCTACCTCAACTAATTAACAAACACAATCTAAGGACATTTAAGCCTAAAATGCATAAATGAACATATTTCAACCACAATCACAAACTAAATTAAGTAAAATTAAGCGCAATGGCCCAAGAATTACAGAAATCCATAGAAATTAGGGATTTAACTAAACATATTCAACAATTACACAACAAAAATCCCTAATTACAACCACTAAAGTAACTACAATTGAATGGAAAAGGGAAAGAAAATGCAAACGAAGGACGATCTCGTGTTTTCGAGGTGATCAATCTGGAACCCAAGCTCCAAGGTCTTCAAATTCGCTCCAAAATGCTCCCAATGCCCTCAATTATGGTCTGGAAACACCCTCAAAATCGCCTCCTCTTGGACAAAGAAGAAGCGAATAATATATACTGCCTATCGTGATGGCGTTGCACGTCTAGGAACAATGTTGCAACGCTATTCCAAAACGTTGTCGTTTTACCTTGTGCGCAAGGGTAGCGTTGTAATGCTACATACGAGGAACTTCTTCCCAGCATGTTTCAAGCATTGTAATGCCAAAGGACAACGTTGCAACGCTAGCTCTCGGGTTTGTACCATATAATTGGGCATTGCAATGCCATCCTCTCGGCCCTATTTGCTAGATTCTTCAACTCTTCTCTTCTTGGCTCTTCAAAATGGCCTGATTTAGCTCCAAAATGACTAAAATACCTTCGAACACTCCGAGTTTGCTTCTTTAGCTCGATTTCTTCAATTAAACACAAATAGGTATCAAAGCACACAAAATCATAGCAAAACTAGCTAGAATGATAGGAAATAAGATAACATAATTACATGCTATCAAATACTCCCACACTTAAACCTTTGCTAGTCCCGAGCAAAGAAAAGAAAAACCGCATATATGAATTCACTATTACATTAAAGTGACTCAAGCCTCAATGTTCCAAATAACAATATAATTAAAATTAAAGGAAATACTCAAATACATCAATTCATCAAGCAAATTTAAAACTTAAACTTGTCCTTCCTTGCTAATATGTGCACAACCTTCCTTATGTTGTTCTCTAGAATCTCGAAAAGATTTATAAAATGTTCCGTTCATCTTCTCCCTACACTAGCCCTAAGCACCAATTATCGAGCATTCTTACACTCAATAATGTAATATATCACTAGGTGCCCAAAACTAACCCCGGAAAAAACTTGCATCACTTTAATGCTAAGGGCACTAGCTTTCACACAACTATCGTAGGGACTCTTGCCTAGAGCACTCGCTCGATAGGTGGCCTAACTAATCACGACAGTGGCAGCTCTTTTTACCCTTAACTCCTTTCAACACATTACAAGCTTCATTTTCTTCTCTTTTCTTCTCTTTTCTTTTTTTTTTTTGTTTACTAAAATGATTTTTTTAGCTCATTTCTTTTTCTTCTTTTGACAGGCAAATAAACAATCTTTTCCCCTAAGCTCAACATTACACCCTATCATGCAAGCACGCCTTCAAACCATAACTTAAGCCTATCGAAGTGAGAATGAACATCTAGAAATTATAAATCTATTCTAGGCCTTCAAAACCACTAATAAGTAGGTTGAGTGCTCCATAAGTGCAGGGAATTCAAAGAAAAATTTTTAAATTTACTTGAATCCTAGACATGCTCTCATATTCCGCAAGAATTATAAAAATATCACTATTCAAAACACATCACAGGCTATCCTCATCACACAAATGCAACAGAATCATCATATAATTCACAAAAAAAATTCAATAACAGCTCAAATTTACCTCAGAACACATACATCCCCCCACACTTAAAGCATACATCACTACAAGAAATATCACATACGATAGCATTAGAAAAATGCTATCATAGACTTTTGATAGCGTTTTTAGGCACGTGGTCATAGCCAATGTTATTGAAAGTCTCTAACTTATCATAACATTTTGTTGACGCTATAAAAAACGCAATAAAAAGTCTATTTTCGATAGACTACTTTTAATGCTATAAACTTTGCATAGCATTGGCAAAAAAACGCTATGATTGCTCTTTCATACCATATTTTATAACAAAAAAAATGCTATAAAAGACATATCATAGCGTTTTTAGGTACATTGTCGTAGCCAATGTTATTGAAAGTCCCTAACTTTTCATAGCGTGTTTTCCACGCTATTAAAAAGGCTATAAAAAGTCCAATTTCGATTGCATCATTTTAATGTTATGAAAACTTTTAATAGCATGAGCAAAAATGCTATAGTAGATGATGTTATGAAAAGTTGGTGACATTTAATTGCATTTTTAAAAGCTATACTAAATGCTATTAAAATTTATACAATTACTTTTTAATGTAGTACATTTAAAAAACTTATTATAGCATTTTGAAAATGTAATCAATTACTTTCAATAGCATTATATGTCCACCATTGTAAATATTATATAATTAACCATCAAACTTTATCAAAGAGCAATTATCAAGACGAAATAACATATGCTATTACCATATATTGATAAAAGTACGTACATAAATTTGATTACATATCAAAGATAAAATACATGTATATATTTAAAGCATGTTCAAATTCATAATACACTGTTCAAAATATTGATAAACATATCTATTGCAAATCCTATTTATTAAGTAGGAAGAGTGTGTCATCGCATTCACCTACAAAAAAAAAAATGTAAAATTTAAGTTTATTTTACAAATAAACACAATTTAACTCTAATTGACTTTATTTGAATTAGATTGATATGTGGTAGGGCATGAGTGTAACGAAATATATAACAACCAAAAGGCAAGTAAGTAATTGAAACATAAGAGATTTAGTATTTCAAGACACTAAGTACATAATTCAACCAAACCAATTTCTACAAATCTCAAATATACTAAAACTTGAAAAAACCATAAGTTACTTGCAAAATATTGCAAGACAAGATAGAAGTTGAAGGTAAAAAAAAAATCACATATTTCTAATATGGATTAAGTTCTTAAACTTGAGCATGCTTTCCTTTTAAGACAAAATAAAAATGAAAGGAAGTGGAATGGCATAACAAAAGTAACTTGAAAACCAAAGACAAGGATTCCAAATGTATAAAGAATGTGCATGCTAAGAATATTTAAGCACTGTCATTATAAGAGAAGAGGAAAATAAGTAAAGCCCTTTTTTGCATTTGTGACTGTATCCAAATAAAATGGTTCTATCTATTATGTTGCCAAAGTTGGGTTTCTTAAACTGACTATAATAAAGATTGGGTTATTGAAAAGTTTATGCCATTACTCTTTCTCAATGGTCACTAGCATTAATGTAGAAAAAGGTGATATGTTGCACATAGGTCAACTTCCACGTAGTACATGAATTTCACAGTGCATTCCAATGAATCCAAATTGGTTCAAAACAATTTGGAGAAGATACAAGTTACATCTTCTAGTGTACGTTAAGATTCATTTTATGGTGCTCATAAATTAGCAGAGGGGAAAAACAACACTCAACCTTTAAGTCAACATCGAAGCCATAGCATTTAAGAGGAAGAAAAGTGTATACCAAGGCGTTACTTATTCCAATGAAAATTATACACCACCAACTAGAGGTCTCAAGGCTACAGTAAACTGACATTAGAAAGTTGAAGAGCCTATACCAACATTGTCATGACATTACAGGGTTTAACTAGGAAACTCGAATTTGACAGCACTGCAAATGAACTTAAGAAAAATATACATCTTGAAAGGTTTTATATTATAAGAGTGCACAAAAAATGCTTAATAAAAGATTACATGTATTTTGTAACAATCTATTAACTCTCTTCAACTAAATCAACAAAGAGAAAACTACTATAGATAACAGCAGTGAAAGAAAACAACAAAAGAGAGAATAATTTGGGCGGTAAATAATTTATAAACTGCATAGTTGTAGGATCGAACCCCCACCATGGGAGTGGTAAGGCAAGCGCTCAGCAAAAATTGGGCGGTAAATAAACAATAAACTGCATAGTTGCAAGATCGAACCCCCACTTTGGGAGTGGTAACGAAAGCGCTCAGCCACTGAGCCAAGTGGTTGTTTGATAAAATTGGGCGGTAAATAAATAGTAAACTGCATAGTTGTAGGATCGAACCCCCACCATGGAAAATTTGGGCGGTAAATAATTAATAAACTGCATAGTTGTAGGATCGAACCCCCACCATGGGAGTGGTAAGGCAAGCGCTCAGCCACTGCGCCAGATGGTTGTTTGATAAAAATTTGGGCGGTAAATAATTTATAAACTGCATAGTTGCAGGATCGAACCCCCACCATGGGAGTGGTAAGGCAAGCGCTCAGCCACTAAGCCAGGTGGTTGTTTTATATAAAAATTGGGCGGTAAATAATTAATAAACTGCATAGTTGTAGAATCGAACCCCCACCATAAAAATTTTGGCGATAAATAATTAATAACTACATAACTGCAGGATCGAACCATCACCATGGGAGTGGTAAGGCAAGCACTCAGCCACTGTGCCAGGTGGTTGTTTGATAAAAATTGGGCGGTAAATAAATAGTAAACCGCATAGTTACAGGATCGAACCCTTCTCTGTTCTCTCTCTTCACGAAATTGAGAGGGGCGTGATTTGGACGACGGGTTTGGGTGGTGTGTGGTGTTTTTTGTGGTGGAGTGAGGTGGATTCCTTGTGTACAAGAGTTCTCTTTCAATGGGGAAGGGATGAAAGTCCCCAGCACGGAGGAATTGTGGGTCAGATGTGGTGGTCACGAAGAAGGTTGGGATAGTGCGACATGTGGCTAGTCAAATGAATGACTTGGTGGATGGGGATTTGTTGCTGGCAACAGTAGCGGTGGATAAGAAAAAGGAGTTGTTCGTTCAGTCGGTTGTGAAGGAGGACCCATCTGTTATTTGTAATCGGGAGGTTTTCGGTCAGTTTGTATTTGATGAGTGGTTGCCGTCTGTATTTGATCAAAAGGATGAATCGTTTGACCTCCAAGATGGGACTACTGATTTCGGTGAGGTGGGGATTGACCACAATGGGAGTGCTAGTTTCGGTGAGTTGGGGGCTATAGTCTCGCGTGAGGTGATTGGGTATGGGAGTGCTGGCTTGTGTGTCAGTTTATTGAATCTAGGCTTCCGTTTTCAGTATTGTCACATTTGGTTGGTAAGATTTAGGGTCGGGTTGGTGTGCCTTCTATTACCTTATTGACAATGGCCTCATCATTTTCAAGTTTCGGGATGTCGAGGAGTGTGAGTGGGTGCTATCACATGGGCCATGGCATGTGGGTGGTAAACCTATTCTTCTCCGTCGATGGGTGCCATGTATTGCTCCTCAATCTTTTGGTTTTAATTCTGTGTCTGTTTGGGTTAAGTTACTTAATGTACCATTGGAGTTGTGGACCCCTCGATGGCTGAGTTGTGTGGCAAGTGTTGTGGGTCGTCTAGTTTGTTTGGATAAGGCAACTAAGGATAAGAGTAGGTTGTCTTATGCTCGGGTTTGTGTGGAGGTAGGTGTAGAGGATGATTTACCTACTGTTGTGCCTGTCCGTGTCCAGGGTGTGGATGTTGTTGTGCAAGTGGAATACTCTTGGAAGCCCAAGAAGTGTTTGGCTTGTGGAGTGTTTGGGCATGCGGAGGCGACTTGTGCTCGTAAGGAGATTCCTGTGGATTATGGTTCAGAAAGTCCTAGCTTGTCTCATGTTCTGAGGAGAGGGGTAGACCTAATCGAGCAGGGTGTGACTATTCGGGGCGATGGGTTGCTAAGGAAGGTAAGGGGCTTCGTTTGGATCGATATTTGTGTCTGATTCCTATGGGCGGGAAGTTGCAGGATAAGGGGTGTAGCTCGCGTGGTTTGACGTCAATGCATGGCTTAGTGTTATCGAGTAGGTGTGGTTCTTCGCATGGTTTGCATGGATGTCGTAGTAGGGAAGAGGTGGGCTCCTTGCTTACTAATCAGTTTGAGGTTCTTAATACTAATGAGGAGTTAGCTATGGTGGTGGTTGACCCTCCTCCGTTGGCTGTGGTCGAGTGAGACAGGTGTGGTGGGTCAGATGTGTGTTACTGATGGTGTTTGATATCCGCTAGATCCTTCTACTTCTGGATATGTCTAGGTGGTGTTTGTGGAGTGGGCGGGGTCTCACGAGCCCTGATAAAGGCCTTGCTGTTCAATCCTTTTTGCAGTCTGAACGTGTTGGTTTTTGTTGCCTTTTAGAGACGAAGGTTAAGAGGCATCAATTTCAGTCAGTCTTTGATCAGTTTGATAAAGGGTGGCAGTGTGTGTACAGTTATGGTCAACAAGGGTTGGGGCGAATTTGGGTGATGTGGCACTCGAATAGGTATACCTTTACTTTTTTTACTGTTTCTGATCAATTCATCTGTGGATTGCTTTTGGATGTGGTCACGTCTGTTTCTGTGAGGTGGCTTGTGTATATGCAGATAATGTTGTGGCAGGTAGAAGGAGGTTGTGGGAGGGTCTTTTGCCAATTCTGTCTACTTGGAGCTCGGCTAGTTTGGTGATGGGAGATTTTAATGCTATTAGGTCGTCCGCGGAGGCTTTTGGAGGTAATCCTGATGTTAGGGAGATGGAGGAGTTTGATGCTATGGTGGGGTAGGTTGACCTGATGGAGCTTCGGGTCCAGGGTAGTTGGTTTACTTGGACTAATCGACTTCTGGGGGGTGCAGATATTATACGACGTTTGGACTGTGTGCTGGTTAATGTCGTTTGGGTTGCTTCTCTTCCGATGTCTGTGGTTCAGGCCCATGGATGGGGTGTATTAGACCATTGTCCATTAGTTTTTGATCTGGATGTTTCCACTCCTTAACGGCGAGTAGCATTTTGTTATTTTAATCACTGGGCTGAGGAAGCTGGTTTTTTGCAGGTTGTGGCTAGTTGTTGGGTTAGTCATCGTGGGGTGTCTCCCTTGGTTAATTTTGCTCGTAATTTGAAGGCTGTTAAGATAGTGTTGCGTAGTAGATTTGGGCGGTCTATTGTGGGCCTTAGTTCGGAGGTTTTTGATTTACCCGGGCAAATGGAGACGGTGCAGGCTGCCTTGGCAAGGGATCCATTATCGCTTGATTTGCAGCAACAGGCTAGAGGTATGACTGAGGCTTTTTGGGTTGCAACCCATCGTGAGGAGGCGTCATTAAGGCATAAGTCGAGGGTGAAGTGGCTTGCTTCGGGGGATCAGAATTCTTCGTTCTTTCTCAAGAGTGTGAAGGTGAGGGTGGTTCGCAATAGCTTGATCTCTTTGTATGATGATGCAGGTTCACTTTTATCGTTTCACTCTGCCATTGCTTTTGTAGCAATGAGTTATTTTCGTAGTTTTTTGGGTTCCCAACCTGGGGGTATAGGAATCTTACGAGTCAGATTTCAGACATTGTGCAGTTTACGTGGCCAGAAGAGTGTGTGGCAGATCTGGTTAAGCCTATTTCCAGTGAGGTGGTACGTGGGGTTCTTTTTTCTATGAATAGTAACAAGGTTCCTGGTTTGGATGGTTTTCCTATTGGTTTCTTTAAAGCGGCGTGGAGTGTGGTGGGTGAGGATTTTTGTAAAGCGGTGTTGCATTACTTTCGGACGTGTTATCTACCTCTTGGAATTAATGCGACTTCGATCACTTTGGTCCCTAAATGCCCTAATCTGACTAGGATGGGGGACTATCAGCCAATTTCTTGCTGTAATGTTATTTATAAATGCATTACAAAGATTTTGGTGAATAGATTGCATGTGTGGCTTCCTTGTTTCATTAGTCCTAACCAGTCTGCGTTTGTGCCTGGACGGAGTATAGTGGATAATATTTTGTTGTGCCAGGAGTTGGTGGGGGGTTATCATTCGAATCATGATGTGCCCCGGTGTGTTCTAAAGGTGGATCTTCAGAAGGCATATGATTCGTTTCATTGGGATTTCTTGTTTGGGGTCCTTTTGGCTATTGGAACTCCCTTGTAGTTTGTTAGTTGGTTTGGTGCATGTGTTACCTCACCTATGTTCTCAATTAATGTGAATGGGTCGTTGGAAGGATATTTTTCAGGGAGGAGGGGGTTGCGACAAGGTGATCCTCTTTCTCCTTACCTATTTGTTATGGTTATGGAGGTGTAGTCCAGGATGTTGAACTCTCCCGATGAAGGTTTTGTTTATCACTATCGGTGTGATCGGATTAGGCTTACACATCTTTGCTTTGCTGATGATTTGATGATTTTCAGTGGGGGTGATCTGGGTTCTTTGTTGATTGTTCAATGTATTTTGGAGAAATTTCAGGGCCTTTCAGGGTTGGGTGCCAATGCTTTGAAGAGTTCCTTATTTTTTGTGCTAGGCTGAAAGGGCGTCTGCGTTGGCGATAATTGTGGGTTTCTCTCTCACTACTTTGCCTGTGCGTTATTTGGGATTGCCCCTTCTGTCAGGTCGTTTGTTGTATGAAAACTGTAAGCTTTTACTTGAGAGAGTTACTGCTCGAATTAGTAGCTGGTCAGCTCATGCTCTGTTGTATGGTGGTCGGCTACAGCTCATTCAGTTTGTCCTCCAAAGTTTTCAGGTGTATTGGGCGGTGTGTTTGTTCTCCTAGCATAGGTCTCTCATGAGCTAGAACGGATTTTGCAAGCATACCTTTGGCGAAGGGAGGCAAGTGCTACGGGGGAGACGAAGGTTGCCTGGTCTGAGGTTTGCTTGCCTAAGTGTGAAAGTGGGTTGGGTATTAAGCACCTTGGTGCGTGGAATTCTGCTACTATGATGAAGCTGTTGTGGCTTCTGTTTGTTCGGTCAGGTTCATTGTGGGTTGCTTGGGTGGAGGCCTATATTATGAGGAATCGCTCAATTTGGTCTGTTCGGTTGGAATCACGGTGGTCGTGGTGTTGGCGATCTATATTGAAGGTTTGGGATCAGTTCCGCCCCCTTTATGTATGAGATTGGTAATGGATGCATGTGTTTTGTGTGGCTCGATCCATGGTTGCCAAATGGCTCAGTGCTTCCTGTTATAGTGACAGGATTGTGTATGATGCAGCTAGTTCCTTCCATGCTCGGATGGCGAATTTTCTGTTGCCAGGGGGAGGTTGGAGGTGGCATTTTGTCTCTTGGGAGCTTATGGAGTTGGCCCCCTGGTTCAGTCTGTGACTCCTTGTTTGGATAGAGAGGATCAGCTGGTGTGGATTCCGGGTGTGTCGGGGGTATTTTCTATCTCGAGTGCTTGGGAGGTTGTTCGGCCTCGTGGGGACGTGGTTTCGTGGTTCGGCTCATTTGGTTTGGGGGTAATATTCTAAAACATGTGTTTGTTGCTTGGTTGCTATTCGGGATAGGTTGTATACTCGTGATCGGCTTCAAAGGTGGGGGGTTACTTCCTCTGCAGCTTGTTTGTTGTGTGTTGATGGGATTGAGTCTCAAGATCATCTATTTTTTGAGTGCCCTTTTAGTAGGGAGGTTTGGGGGGAGGTGTTGAGGTTGGGGGGGGGGGGGGGGGGGGGTCAACTCATCGGATTGCTACCTGGGGGGTTGAGCTTCAATGGGTTTGTGCTGTAAGTCGAGGAAAGAGGAGGAAGAGTCGGGTGTGGAGGGTTGTGTGGGGTGCTATTATTTATCATATATGGAAGGAGCATAACTCTTGTCTACATGGCAAAATAGCGCGGTCAGTTCAGGAAATTTTGCAGGCAATTCGTTTTGATGTTCTCCCTTGTTGTGCTTCTTGTCACTCCTCTCCTAGGGAGGGTGTGTCTCCTTGGGATTTGTTCTAATCCTGGCTCAGGATGTGAGCTTTCTGCTTTGATTACCCTGCTCGGGTTGTCTGCTTCTTTTGGTCTTCTGTCTTGTTTCTCGTTGTTTTAGTGCTTTAGTGCTACCCTTTGGGGTGGTCTTGTTTGTTTTGTTGCCTTGACCTCGGGCTATGGGGTCCTCTCCTTTTTGCTTCTTAATATATTTAATTTGCAAAAAAAAAAAGAGAGAATAATAATGCAAGTTAAATAGAATAAACTAGAAGCATTGATGCAAGTTAAATATATAAATAAACTTCATCCAATTATAATGTTAACCTTTACTTTATTTTATCTTGGATATGCTCTCATTTGAGAAAAAAAATGATTTTTTCCATAGAAATCAAAAAATGAACCAGAGAGTGCACCAAAAGTTGAACAAAACTTGAAATTTGTCACAATGTAGCAATAAATTCTAATCTCAAAAAAGGATTGTAGTGCTAATTTTAAGTCACATTAGATGTCATCATAGAATTACAAGTACAGTTTTTTTAGAAAACATAAAAAAATATATGTTCAAATGAAAAAAAAAATACTTTCTGTTTTATACTTTTTTTTTATAAACTTATTGAGATAAACTAATTGAATAGTTCTTATATGTACTTTCAAACAACCCCTTGATACAATATATCCTATATATGAGGAAAATACACCATATACAAGCAATAAAGAAAAATAAATAAGAATTCACAAAAATAGATATAGCATTAAATGTGCAAGAAAAACTTGATTGTTCATCCAGAGTGTTTTAGACAGTGTATAAAATAATTGTAAGACAAAGAATATACCCATTCCCATCAAAAATATAATTCATGACGAAGACAGCAAGAGTCAAGAGGTTGACCACCAACAACCAATTGATCCAACGAATACAGCAAGCAAATTCACACTTATGGAAGATGAAGATAAATAAAAAAGGACAGCTATTTAATGCCTACAAAATCAGCCCCAAAATCATTTATAGATTATCTAAATCTGTTTGATTCACTTAGAAAAAGATAGCAAAATTTGCGCGTAATGCTTTTTGCAAAATCTCACTGATTTTGCACCAATTCCTTAGCTTTATTGTGTTTGGGAAAATCGACCAACAAGTGAGAGAGATGAATATATCATTTGACAAAGCAAAGCTTTGTTATGAAATCATCATTTGGATAAAAATCAATTATGCCAGTGATAGATTCATCAGCTTCATAGATGAAAAACAAAAATACCCATGAGGAGAATAAAACCCATTTCAATATAATCACAAAACCTAAAAAAGAAAGGAAAAGTGGCCTAACAAAAGAAGAGAGAGAAAGAAACAAACCTAGTTGAAAGAAAGGACATGTAGCTTTTCTTTGGTTGAATCAATGGAGAGTTATCATATTCAATCTCATTAACTCATCAATAGAGCCCTCCTTTTTGCTTCATTTTTCTTCAGTCGATGCCTATGAAATCCATTCAACTTACTTAGTGGAAGACGATTGTACTTAAATATTCTATGACTACACTGAGAATGAGTGAGAGAAAATAACTTTGCTAGTCAGCCCATGGATAGACCATGAGAGGGAGGTAAAGAGAGCTTCAATGTTAGAATTTAGGAGAAGGAGAAGACTAGGTTAAAACTGCACAGAGGGGGAGGGACAAACGTAATCAAAATTTAGCAATAAGTAAATTTAAACCGCCTTTATTTAATTGTGTGAATGGCAAAAAAACTTAAGTGTATCTCTGGCTTTTTTATAATTTCTTTTCATAGCAGTTTTTAAACAATATATGTTAAAAAAATTAAATGCTATAGGAAAATTTTGGTGAAGGAAGAAGGTTAGCAACAACCCCTCCTTTTCACAAACCAATAAAACATAAAACAATTCAGTTCAAGTAAGACCATAAATAGAACTCATAACTTCATAAGCAAAAAAATTCACATATAATGCATTCAATATGCAGAGGCGTTGATCAAATGGGAAAATTGCTAAGGATGCCTGCTTTATCACTAAAATATGCCAAACCAACAACTCTGCAACTCCTAATAATAAAGGAAATGAATGAAATGTTTTGAACCTCTTGTTTGAGGGTAAATGCCTTAACCAATGCTTAAACCTCTTGTTTTTCAATGCCTTAATCAACTGAGCCACTGTTAGAGCCAGAAACTAGTATTACCCAAAATCAACACAACAGGTTAAAACAACACAATCCTCAAAAACTTGGAAAGAAAATCTATCAATTGAAGAAGATTACTCAAAATACCTAAATAAACAATAACATGTTATCTAAAGTGCCACACCAAAAAGCTATAAAACCTATAATTTGTTAGTGCACCTAATCATTTCAAAGAAATCACTAAGTCTAACTCCAAAAAAAAATTATATGAGATTATTCTGCAAGAAAAATATCATAGTAGAAATGCTCACGATAGAAAAAGTACATCCAAGAATTGGAATTCCTTAGGCTTCATTTGATAATCAAATGCTTTTAGTTTTTTGTTTTTGAGAATTAAGCCTATAAATACTACTTCCACTTATGGGTACTTTTTTATACATGTTTTCAAAAATCAAGCCAAGTTTTGAAAACTTACAAAAGTCACTACAGGAATTTGGACTTTTTCCGACGCACAAAAGCGTCGGAAAAAGTCACAAAAAGCGTCGGAAAAGGCTTTTCCGACTCGACAATGGGCGTCGACAAGGGCGCCAGAATTGATCAGCAGGGAGAGGGTTTAATCGACGCCGAAATAGTTGACGTCGGCAGAACCCACTTCTGCCGACGTTAACTACAGGCGTCGGTAGAACCCACTTTTGCTGACGCTGATGTTTTGCACGTCGGCAGAAGTGACTTCTGTCGACGCCACCTATTCCAGCATCGACAAAAGTCTGGTATTGATTTTTAATATTATTTTTTTTAAATCTCATTTTTTTTCTTTCGAATATTATTGTAATGCAATTTTTTTTACCTGATAATAAATGTATATAAAACAAAATACTTCATATTTCATTCAAATATAATAAGAAAATTTATGCCAAATTTTATATCAACCAAACAACAAAATTTGTTCATACAATTTCTGTTTATATAAAATTAGAAATAAAACTAAAATTACATAAACACTTAGGAAAAACAAAATTTCTCGTAAATGCATCCTAAATCTCGTCCATAATCTTACTCGCACGCACATCAACCCCAAAACACCTACAAAAAAACAAAATGTTAGTTCGTCCCAATATATTTCAACGACAAATCAAAGTAGAACCAATTGATTCAAAGAAGAATTATGTGAGACAGAGTAATTGACAAAGCCAAAAATAAAATCAAAGCAAAATATGCTAATATATATGCATATGAGTTTGCCCCAAAAAGTAAAAAGTTATGAGAAAAAATGAGAGACAAACCTCAAGGCATCTCGTTGGAACCATTGTCCCGAGCCTTTAAGAATAACATCGACCTCGAAGTATCTATGAAAAACAAAACCTAATATTAATTATATAATTATATGATCACTACAAGATCAATATGCTAACTTATCAATTAACATAACAAATAAACTAGTCAAATTAAAACAAACAACTAACATGTCAAACTTATGAACATAACATCAAAAATTAACTAACTTATCATGAAAATGAATACTAACTAATCAAATTAAAACAAACAATATACCTTAACAAACTTAACATTAAAATGAATACTAACCTCATTTAATTAAAAAAAACAACTAAACTTATCAAAACAATCTTTTAGCACACATCATCCATTTAAATGGATCAAAACAATCAAAACCACTAGACTTAACTAACTTATCTAAACTTATGAACATAATATCAAAACTAAACTTAAACTTAGGAGCATTACAACCAAAACAATCTCTTAGCACTTCACCACCTATTACACACTTCACACCCCACAAATTCACTCAAACTAACCTTTAAAAAAATGTGCCTAACTCATCAAATCTCACTTCGAATCCCACTAACTCATTGATTTAATTTCTTTATTTGGCACCAAAGCTTTTAGGCTAAAAAACAAAAGATTTCCTAAACAAAAATTCAAGAAAGAAACAAACCTCCCATTACAATAACCAATGCATAATCAATGCCAATTCAAACAACAATAAACAACACGCCCTCAAAATGCTCAATCAAACCACAATCAAATCATTTGCCAAACAATATTTCACCAAGAAATCCATTAAACAATATTTCACCAAGGAATCCATTCTCCAATTTAAAACTAAAAACACACAAACAAACAAAAAAAACCATAAACCATAAACCATTAAAAATTTACCATCAATAAACACAAAAGAAAATAAACAACAAATCAAAGCACTCAAACTTCTATCAAGATTTTAGATAGCCAAAACCAAAAAAATCAATAAACACAAAAGCATAAACCATTACAAAATTGCCATCAATAAATACAAAAGCAAATAAACAACAACTCAAAGCACTCAAACTTCTATCAAGATTTTAGATAGCCAAAAAAATAAGAGTTTGTTCTAATTCAAATGTTGAGGGAGGAAAAAAAAAAAAGAAGGAAACCTAACGGAAAAATGGCGGTGGCGGTGGCAGTGGCGGCGAGACGGTGGCGGTGGGTGGCGAAAATGTTGGGAGAGGGCGGCGACGACATTGGCGGAGGGTGGCTGTGCAAGCAATGAATGTATGGTGGTTGCAGCAGAGGAGAAGAAAAAAATCGCAGAGGGAGAAAGAAAGAGGGAAGAAAAAGAAAAAGGGTTAGGGTTTTCTAAGTGAAACTTTTCCCGATGCTGTATTAACGGCGTTGGAAAAAGTACTCTTTCTCGACGCCATGTTAGAGGCGTTGGCAGAGGGTGACCCTTTGCCGACGCCGTTTAAAACGGCGTCGGCAAAAGGGTGACCTTTTTCCAATTTGCAGACACAATTCATATGGTGTAGGGAAAAGGTCACCCTTTGCCGATGCCATTTTAAACGGCGTCGGCAAAGGGTCACCCTCTACTGACGCCTCTAACATGGCGTCGGGAAAGGGTACTTTTCCCGACGCCATTTAAAGCGCGTGTCGGCAAAAGGTCACCCTTTTCTGACGCACTTTAACATGGCGTCGGCAAAGGTGCTTTTTTCGACGCCGTTCAGGTGGCATCGGGAAAAGCCGTTTCTCCCTACGACATTTGCGACATCGGAAAAAAAACGTCTGGAGAAACCAAAATTCTTGTAGTAAGTAGTTTTCAAAAACTTGTTTTTGTTTTTGGAGTTTGGCTAAGAATTCAAATGTTTTCTTAAGAAAGAGGAAACTCATTATAGAGAAATGATTAGAAAACAAGCACAATTTTTAAAAACCAAATGGTTATCTAACGGAGCCTTAAATTTTATGGACTTAGTTAGCAGCCTCAATAATATCTTTATATCTCACTAAGACAGTGGCAGAAAAAATGTTCACCATAAATGGAAAAGGAATTTCCAGTAGTGAAAGTAATAAACAATGACCTCCAAAATTATTTATATATGCTTCTCAAATTCTAATTCAAGGACAATATGAAATAAAAACATGAGAAGCTTATGAGAAGTCACATTGAAATTGATATAGGAAAACATAGAGCCAATAAATTTATCTATACAAAATACCATGAGAAGTGCAATAATGAAGAATGAAGCCCACGGAAATGCAGAGGAGCCTCTTATCAACCTCCAAATACAAACTAAAAAATTTCAAATTCTTAACCTTGCAATCTTATAAAAGACATTCTAGGATCTAAAGGAAATTGCCTAAAGAAGCATCATACAACCTTTTGCTGTGTCACTAAAGTACAAATCAAGAATATGAGGTATCATGTTCAAGATTTGAACTATTTCATATTTTAATTTCAAAAAGTTGAATTCCTACCCCCCCCCCCCCCCCCCCCCCCCCCCCCCTCCCAACCACACAGACACATTTTTTATAGAAACTGTTAAAGAAGGTATACTCGATCAAACACAGTAGCCTACTCAAACAAATGATACAATTCCTGATGCAATTGCCTTGAATTCATGTGATTCAATCTCCTTGAATTCACCACCTCAACAGCTCACTAATTAGAAAAAGTCTCCTTCGTGGCAGCTTGGTAATTATTAACTTGAGTAATTCTTTCTTCTTGTATATAAATAATCAATCACGTTAGGCTATAACAAAAATTATAACAACATATACAAATAACAAATATAGTTTAATTAATTAGTCGTACCAATTCTTCAACGAGAGATCAATTACTAGGCCCCAATTTTAGTCACTAAGTAGAATATGCTTTTGATACTCTTTGATTAGTGGCCTGAAAAAAAGAAAAAAAAAAAAAAAAAAAAAACCAATGAAGGCAAAATACATGAGCAGATAAAATTAGAAACATTTAAATCACATTTCAGCAGTTATATGCATAGGAAAAAATTAATGGAAGTTATCCAAACACTAAAAAACACAAACTTTAACGGGTTGGACCGATTTTGAATTGTAAGTTCCTAGGAAGGAAATTAAGACAAATAGGGTTATAACATGTTTGAAAGTACATTAGTAGCTAACCACAAATTTTAGAAACCCCACAAGCTTTTGGACTAGTTAAACTAACCCATTACAAGCAAATAACAATATAAAACTTTTCTGCAAAAATAAATATACCTCATTACCAGCTTTTGGATAGTTTTAGTCTTAACGATATTTCCAAAACTTCATACCACTCCAAACACAAGTATCATAATCTCATTTCATTTGTTTACCTAAAATAATCATGATCAAGCATCATTTGTTTCAAGAATATATTGCTAAACAAGTATCATAATCTTATCTCAATTTCCATTTGCTAACAGAGACGACTTTATCTTATAGCCTCTTATGTTGGCCAGGCATGAAACTGAAATTCTTACCTCCCCAATTCGAAAGCTTCCCATCCCTCCTAAAGTCCCTGGGAAGAAACCACCACAAAGACACTGAAAGAATAGCGGAGGATTTAAATAGAATCAATTCTAGCCTCTATTGCAACAAGAAAATTGAACAATTACTCGTAATTACACTGACAACTCAACCAATTTTCATAAATACTGTAGCACATCTAAAATCCCTTTGCTAATCTAATTAACTAATCCAATTAGCAATAAATCAAGGCAAATCGCGCATAATATTGCATAGTCTATTATGAAGACATATTGCACTGATTGAACTATTCAGAAACAAAAATATTTGAGTAGTTGTATTGTAATATATTTGTTTTCATGAATAGAACTTACCTATAATGCTTGTTTTCAGTTTTATTGTGTGGAGAAGAAAAACTGGCACTATTCCTCTTAGTCTATCTAAAAAAAAGCTGGAAAATATGCTGCAATCAAGCTTTCAATAATGACATTGATGTACAATTGCAGTCCATTTATGAACAAATAAAACTTACCTAATTGTAGATGCAAACAAAACTTAAAATCAAAATAAACTGTAAATGACATTTAGAGAGGGAAAAGAAAAATAAGAAGATACAAATACAGTTGTTAACAATAGAAATTAAACATAACACCATTTAAACCGGAGTAAATCTAATATTATAGTACGGGATAGGATGATCTACTAATGAATTTAGTAGGCCACAATTTGATAGAGAATGACCTACATTCTGAATTTATGGTTGCAGTGTCCAGTATCAAAAGTACTCAAAATTCAGCCGCCTACAACAAATAAATAAAAGACATTTAAAATTTTAAAGAATATACGTATTTGAAAATAATGCAAGTGTCTAGTTCTCAACCAAATCCTAGTCACTAGACAAGAAAGACAAGTTAGAAGGACACACAAGTCATGAACCAAAAAATCCACAGTATCCAAACATATTACACTTATTCGCAAAGAAGCAAAGCTAACCATTTTTAGAAAACTCCCATTCTACCTCACAAGTAACAATAAATCGAAGAAGAAAGAAGCAAGAAAAAAGTTCATATTACAATAACAAAATTCACGTAACCGACCAAAAGAAAGTATCCTTATCATAATTACAATATATATAGCTAGATTTTTCATTGTTGGACTACAAATAATAAGCAAAATAATATATTTATTTAACCCTACTTGCAAGATAAGTGTTGTCGTTAGGTACATATATTTTTCAATACGAAGATGCAAACATGTCATTTTTGCGGTTGTACTGAAGGCCTAACACTGGCAACGTCATGATAACTATTACATTGTTGACGTTCCTCCTATCATCTGTCACAAGTTTTGCACATTGCAAAATTAGCATGATTATGAAAGGAAAAAATAGCTACTACAAAAAACATTCAAAGGAAGTGGTGCAATCATGCACCAAAAATAATTGAATTACCAAAGAAAAATTTGAGCATGAAATTATTGACATCGAGGACTGAAATGGACACAAAATAATTGAATGCAGAGGGGGCTAAGAGAAGTAGCTATGTAATAATTTTAAAAGATAGTAAAACTTTCATAAGTAACAAAACAAGGGAAGAAACACTCTCTATCACCATCTCACAGTAGCTAAGCAATATATCTATAAAGAAAATGTATCTTCACATCCCCAACACATGTTGGCAACAACTTTATGTACTAATTTGCCCATGAACAAGGAAAGGTGATTCTCATGGTTTTGAGTAATCCTTGATTTCTGATACATTAGTTCCCAACCAATTTTCAAAGACCTGAAGACCAACAAAAAGGGACAATGAATTAACAATATATGAAACAAAATCAATAGAAAAGAGCGTTGTGGAGGGGAAAAAGATAAAGAGAAAGAGAGATGTGATAAAGTATCGAGCCCAAGATAATGAGCTTTGACAAAAACGCTTTAAAGAAATCAAATCAATGCTCAAAAAAATGTTACATATGCTATAACAACATATTGATATATCGACAACGAGGCTACTTCTACTGATACCAACACTTTACAGTGAACAATATTCAATAGATAAGAATATCTTCCAAATTTTATAAGAATATCTTCCAAATTTTCTCGCCAACAATATGCTTATTTTGGGAGATAAATGTATCAAATACTCTAACGTTGATAACATTGTCAAAACAACAGTATTGAACAACAAAACAATGACAATATTCACAATGACCGGATTCCATGATTCACACAACACACAATGTGAAATGGAAAACTTCTTTAATCATGCAACATTCTCAATTAGTGACCAAGAAAGCTAAACAACAATCTGTAAGTACCGAAAAATCATAACACTGTTTTGAAATGGAAACTTTTGTAATCATGCAACATTCTCAATTAAGTACTCAGCTCATAAGAAAGTTCATGGCTTCTTTCAAACTTAACAGCTATAGTCTAAACTATGCAACATCTGAAACAGTCGGTAAAAATAGCTTAATATTACTGTTATTATTTCAGTCGATAGTATAAAAGAACAATCAAATGGTTTTAGACTGTCATTAAAAGTCAAGTTTGGCCCCAAATCTTCCTAAGCATAAATCCATAAATAACTCACTTGTACCTTTCCCAAAATTAAAGGAAAAACAAACCTTCCACATCAACCTTATGATTGAACCATTAAAAAAAAAAAGTGAGAAGTTTAAAGCAATTGAAGGAACAAACTAAACCTGGCTGACTTGAAGAAAGACATAGGGAGAAGTGGCGTTGATGTCTTCCTTATTAACTTCAAAGAACCCATCGCAAAAGAAGGTGAGCTCAAGCAATTGCAGAACCCCACATTCTCAAGTTCTAAAAAACGCCATGAAATCACAAGAAAAACTAGTAGTATTAGTTGAAGACATCGATCAAGTAGATACTCAATTCATTAAGTTCCTAGCAAACGGATTCCATAATGGAAAATTCAAAGAAATAGATAAAAAAAGATGGAAATACTTGCCAAGCCATATTCATTTTGACCAGAGGTGAAGGAAAAGATAAGGATATAGATTCAATAATCCCAATGACACTGAATATCGCCATTAATTTTGGTTTTGGAGGGCTTAGTTTGGCCAAAAGCGAATAGCCGAATGGAAATCCCCAAACACAAAGCATTGGAGAATAATGAAAGAAGATGAAGAAGACACAAACCCTAACACCATCGAAACAACAAAAATCAACAGAAGCTTGTCGAGGCAATCAAGCTCAAACAAACTTGACCTAAACTTCGAAGCCGAGGAAGACGATGAATCATAAGAAAAAATAGAGGACAACATACCTCTCCCCACCGATACAGAATTTGCACTAAACAACCTCTAAATCCTTTGAGAGCTGGTGCTATAAAAATGAGGGTTTGAATAAATTTTGTAGGTGAAAAACTTCTAGCATGCAAGAATAGAGAAGGATAGCAATAAAAAAAAGGCTGAAGAAGAAGGTTGGAAAAACGGGGTGAAGAAGAAGGCAAAAAAGATGAAGCTGAATGAGGAGGAGGAGAAGAAGACGGTCATAAACCTTTCCGTAATATTTGAGCGGCAAACAAAAATTTTTAGTGCTTTTATTTTCTACCTATTTTTCATCTTTTTTTTTCATAGCCTATTTCATAAAAAGCTATCTTCAAATGCTATAAAAATGCATATTTGTTGTAGTGCATTGTCCTCAATGTATAAACTAACCAGCCTAATTAAGCATGATTAGGGACAATTATTTTAAAAAAGGGAAGAATAATACTGCCCTAGAGTGTGAGAGTAACCTCGATTCAGCTTGATAAATCCACTTCGATGCATTGTGAGAGATACAACTCTCGAGCTCCTAAAAGTAATCAAACCAAAGGAACATGAGATCAACACATAAAAAACTAAAAGAAAAACATACAAAATAACAAAGAAAAGAAAGACTAAGGGATAGAAAGCTTGGGTTGCCTTCTAAGAAGCACTTATTTAACGTCTTTAGCTAGACGAGATTCATGTGGGCTTTCAAGGTACGTAGAAACTCTCCCATTTCTTTGGGCCCATCTTCCTAGAATCCAAAAAATAGACCAGAGCTAGCAGAAACACTAGCTTCTCGTAGGACCATGAAGCAAAAATATTTTTTGTATTTTTAGATGCATAAAGAATAAAAGGTGAAAGATCAAAATAAAAGGACTCTGACACAGACTCGTGAGAATAAGAAGAAGAACACTTAGGAATAAGAGAAGAATTAGAAGATAAAACAGACAAAGACCTTACATCCTCAAACTCTACCTCTTGAACCTCATCAACTAGAATAGGCTCATCCTTTCTCTCATCCTCACTGACTCGATCTTCGAGTGTGCTAGAACTCTCTAATTCTTCCCCTATATCTATAATGCACTCCCTCGACTGTCCAACCTCAGTAGAATCGAATGAATTAGGCTCATGATAGGCTACCAATGGATCAGTGGCTAAGTGACTCACTAGATAACCTAAAGAAGTGAATCCCAATTCACTAACCTCCAAAGGGGTCTGGAGACTCTTAAGAAAATTATCTAATTGCAAAGTCCTAGCTCCAATCTCCTCTGCATACTCTCTCAACAATCTCTCTAGGGAAGTTTCTTCCTCTACTTGGGCTTCTTGAAAAAAAATTAGGATATGGTTCATGGGTCCAAATGCACTCATCATTACCATACATGAGATTTTCATAACTCGTAGATTTGGTATGATAATAATTAGGCATTTGTAACCATGAAACACATAAACCTCACTAAAAAGCACACAATCTAAATAGGGATAACTAAAAGGAAAAGAACTAGATGGTGGTGTTTGTTCTTCAGGCTCAGATTCCCTAAAGGGCCACCCAAATTTATCAGAAGCCATATGAATAAAGCAAACAAATAATCATAGGCTCCTCAGCAACACCAGATAATCACACAGCCAGAAACAACGGACCATGACTCAAAAGAAAACAAAAACAACCAAGAAAAACAAGAATAAAGCAAATAAAACCTCTAAATTAAAGCAAGCAATTTCTCCACAACATTAATCGAATTAAAAGATACCAATCTCCGATAACAGCACCAAAAACTTGATTGGGCATGACACACAAGCATAAGTGATTAAAGTAATAATAAAACGGCACAATAATACCGAGTATCATATCCATTGGGATTGATTTTTAATTCAATTAATTACTGCAAATAATCTCAGTTTACTTTATTTAGAGAACAGAAAGCAAGAAAAAATAGGAAAAATAAACATCTAGACCTAAAAAGCAAGATAAATTGGAGACATAGACCGATAGGTAATTCTATGGGTGTTGACTGCATTCTTGGACCTTAATTTACTTAATTAAGCTAGCAATTAGGCATAACCAAGTGTTCGATTCATAAGTCTAGAAGCCTAAGGTCATGGAATCTCCTGTCGGTCTTCTTCAAATCTCGAGTGTAATTAATTAAATCATGTGTCTGTCTCATTAATTAATTCTCACCCAACATTAACGAGTCTTTGCCACTGACCTTTATAGATTAATTATTAAACCGGCTATTACTCAGGTAATTAATTTATAGTCATGCATCCAAAGTCTAAGCTTATCTTTGTTGTTCCTCCACTTAGTAACTAATCAATTAGGCGATGCTCAATTAATTAATCTTCAACACGAACTACAATTAATTAACAGTTTATCCCACTATCACTCGGGTAGCTAACTACTCGTGCATTAAGCTAACTAAGGATCTCCTGTCGGTCTCCTTCTAGTCCTACCTCAATTAATTAACAACACAATCTAAGTACATTAAGCCTAAAATGCATAAATGAACATAAACACTAATTAAACCACAATCACAAACTAAATTAAGTAAAATTAAGTGCAATGGTCCAAGAATTACAACAACCCATAGAAAATAGGGATTTAACTAAACATATTCAACAATTGCACAACAAAAATCGCTAATTACAGCCACTAAAGTAACTACAATTGAAAAGAAAAGGGAAAGAAATGCAAACAAAGGAAGATCGTGTTCTCGAGGTGATCAATCTCGAACCCAAGCTCCAAGGTCTTCAAATTCACTAAAAAAATGCTCAGAAATGCTCCCAATGCCCTCAATTATGTTCTGGAATCGAGATTAGGGCTTCAACCCTCAAAATGGCCTCATATTGGATGAAAAAGAAGTGGAGAATATATACTGCCTATCGCGACAGCGTTGCAATGCTATCCCAAAATCCTGTCGAATTACCTTGTGCGCAGGGGTAGTGTTGCAACGCTACAATGCTTCCCTGTGGCGTTGCAATGCTAGAAACACGTAGGAAAGAAGCTCTCCACGGGTAGGGTTGCAACGCTATATGTAGCGTTGCAACCCTAAGGATGGAGAGCTTCTTTCTTACGTGTTTCTAGCATTGCAACGCCACAGGGAAGCATTGCAATGCTAGCTCTCGGGTTTGTAACATAAATTAGGCATTGCAACATTGTCGCCTCGGCCCCAATTGCTAGATTCTTCAACTCTTCTCTTCTTTTCTCTCCAAAATGGCCTGATTTAGCTCCAAAATGACTAAAATACCTTCGAACACTTTGAGTTTGCTTCTTTGGCTCCATTTTTGCAATTAAACACAAATAGGCATCATAGCACAGAAAATCATAGGAAAACTAGGTAAAATAATAGGAAATACGATAGCATAATTGCATACTATCACTTTTATGCCTATTTCTCTTTATTTTGAAGAAACCGAGCTTGAGAAGCAAAAGTGAGTGTTCGAGAGTAATTTGGTGACTTTGGGCTTCAATTGAACCATTTTAAAGATCCAAGAACAGAAGAAACAAAGTTTTTGCAAAAGAACCCGAGGGAAGAATGTTTAGACATTGAAAATGGCATCTAGATGCCACATTTGAAGTGTCAAACCCAAGAGCAAGCATGAGATGCTGTCCTATGGAATCTCGCCGTTTAAAAGGTGCGCGGAGACTGATTTATGTCTGTAGCATCAAGAACACAAAATCGTCCTTTGTTTGCAATATTCTTCCCTTTTCCTTTCAATTGTAGTTACTTTAGTGGTTGTAATTTTGGGATTTATTGGTTGTATTGACTAATTATGATTGTCTAATCCTTAAATACTTGGGAATTGTTGATTTGAATTGTTTTATGCTTAATTGTTGAATTATTTGGATTAATTGCTTGTTTCCATGGATGTTATGATTATTGAGACTTTTATTCATTCTTGTATTTGGGGCTTAATGCTTTTAAATAGTTTTCGTTAATTAAATGAGGTAGGACTAAGTTGAGCTCGACGGAGGATACATAGTTAGCTTAATGTGCGATTAATTAGCTACCTGAGCGACAACGAGATTATAGGTTAATTAGTTGTTGTTTGTGCTAAAGATTAATTAATTAGTCACTATTTAATTGAGTTATTACTAAGTGAAAACTCAAAGGAGAGAACCTTAGGCGAGAACCGAATGCATGACTATTGGTTGATTACCTGAGTGACAGCAAGGCTAATAATTATTCAATAGAAGTCCATAATGAAGAGCCTTAATGCTTTGTATGAATTAGCTAGCGCCAGGGACACTTAGGTTAGTTAATTAATACCTTAGATTGGAGGAGACCAACACGAGATTCCATGTTTGTAAAGCTTTTAGACATATAAATTCACTGTCAAGTTAGTCATATTTGTCTGTGTAATTAGTAATTAATCCTCTACCCAAGTCTATCCTTTAGGTTTGCGTCTCCCATTTATTTTCTTGCATTTATTTTTCTATCGTTAGTTTAGTGTATTTTCTTCCAGTTGGTTTCTCTAAATAAAGCTAAATGAGAGTATTGGTACTTAATTGAATTAAAACCAATCTCTATGGATTTGACACTCGGCAGGAATATCATTTTATATTACTTAACCCGTGCACTTGTGAAAACTTAAATTGTATGCATCAAGTTTTAGGTGTCGTTGTCGGAGATTGGCGAGCTTATTGCATAATTTTGTTGAGGAATCTAGAGCTAATAGTGAACAATTAAAATAGTTGTGTGAGAGACTCTAGAACCTAGGGGAGTTTAGTGAAGTGCAAATCCACTTCTTTAGGATATCCAATGAGTCAATTGGCCACTGATTCATTGGTAGTCTTTCAAGATGAGCCTAATCCTTTCGTTTTACTGAGGTTGGGCATTCAGGGGTAAACTTGATTAATAGAGAGAAAGAGTTGGAGATTTTAGAAACATACCAGCAAGTTTGTGAGTCAGAAGCAAAAATTGAGCCTATTTTAGAAGATGTTGTATAGGAGGTTGAGTTTAAGGCTGAAAAACCCTTGTCTATTATTTCTTCTAAATTTGCTCTTAATTGTGCTTGTTCTATCTCACTTGAGTTTGAGTTAGAGTCAGGGTAATTTTATTTTGATCTTTCTCCTTTCTTTTTAATAATTAAAAATACCAAAAAAAAAATGTTTGTTATAGGGTCATGAGAAGCTAGTGTTTCTACTAGCTTTGGTATGTTTTGTTGATTCTAGGAAGAGGGCCCAAAGAAATAGAAGAATTTTTTATGTACCTTGAAAGCCTACACAAGCTCCGTCTAGCTAAAGACATTAAATAAGTGCTTCTTGGGACGCAACCCAAGTTTCTTTCCTTTTAGTTTCCTTTCCTTTGTTGTTTTTCTGTTTTTTTTTTTAGTTTTTAGTTGATCTTATGTTCTTGTTGGTTGATTGTTCTAAGAGCTCAAGTTTCAAATTATCTCTTTCATCATGCATCCCATTTGATCAAGTTGAATCAAGGATTCTCTCGCACTCCAGTGCAATATCATTTTCCTTTCGATATCTTTTTCATTGTCCTTAAGCATGCTTAATTAGTTGGGTAGTTTATACATTGAGGACAATGTATGCTTTAAGTTTGGGGGATGCTCTGCTTTTCTGATTTGATCTGAGGTTAATTGAAATTTTTTATTATTATGATGATTTTGTTGCATTGTGTATGATGAGGACAACTTGTGATGTGTTCTAAATAGTGTAATTTTTGCAATTTTTGTGAAATATGAGAACATATCGAGGATTCAAGTAAATTGAAAATTTTTCTTAGAATTCATTGCACTTGTGGAGCACTTAGCCTACTTATTAGTGGTTTTGAATGCTTAAAACATATTTATTTTATCTAGATGTTTGTTGTCACATCGATTGAGGGGAAGAACTTCTCTAGGAAAAGTCTCATCATCTCGTTCCATGTCATAATGGAACCTAGTGGTAGGAAGTAGAGCCAATCTTTCCCTTGGTTTTTCAAGGAGAAGGGGAATGCTCTCATGTTGATCTTCTCGTCGATGACTCTGTGTGGCTTCTTCCCCAAACACACTATGTGGAACTCCTTAAGATGCTTGTTCGGGTTTTTACCTGTACTACCACAAAAAATAGGGAGTAAGTATATAAGGTCGAGTTTGAGCTCAAACTCACCTTGATCCTCAGGGTACGTGATACACAAAGGCTGTTGGTCCAAGTTCGAGCAGGTTGCAGTTTCAGTTTCTGTTCTGCCATCTCTTCTTCTTCTGATGATTCATCTGAGTTTCAAAGCTCTCCAAGATCGATGAAGAAATTTCCTTCCTCCTCCCACCCACTTTCTCTTGTTTCATTTCTAATACGTCGCTCCTCTCGAGTGATTTTTGCAAAAAAACTGAAGCCCAACTTCTAGCGAGGAGTAAGTAAACATGCACGAGCAAGAGAGAGATCAGTCAAATACAAAGTCTAAAGAAAGAAAAGTAAAATAACCAAAAGATTACCTCCTCAAAAAAATTGTAGTACTTAGTGGTGATCGGATCGAACATAGAGAGATGGTTGATTAGTTATTTAATTATCTTTCTTTGGACTTAAAACCGAACAAGGAGTTTTCATGCAAAAATTTAAATTTGAAGAAGATAAAATGATGCAAAATGAATTTAAAAGCGGAAAAATAAAGGTAGAAGAAATGAACAGAGAACTCAAACTCAGTAAAACGCTAATTTAAGGTATTTCAGCATTTACTTTGGAACATTGATCATAGGATTGGTCAAATATACATAATTACAGCAATTTAAGACTGACCATAATCCTCGAGACACCGTAGGAGCCTCCCCTAAGGAACCAAGATTCCAACGTCTAAATTGACCTAATCTAACCTCCTATCTGGGCACTAATGCTCCATACTCATCGATTAAATGCATTAAGTACTTGGACAGGTCAGAACACAACGATTTAACCTGCTGGACTTTTCGAATTAAACTATTGTGTGCTAATTATTCTAAAACCTAGCACATACAATAATGAGTGAAGTGAAGTAAATTCTAAACATGGATGTGGCTATCGATTGTTGCTACTAGAATTAAGCTGGAGACCAAGAACACTTACAATGATTCTAGCATAGCTAAGAAATCTCTAAATCAATTAATTTGTTAGATTAACCAACATAGAGATAACTAGGATTAAAGCAAGAATTAAACGCCATAAATAAGTTGTAATTAATTGGAAATTTAATGTTAAATCCTCACAATGTTGCCGAATTATCCCTAATTACCTCGAATTAGCTGAAAACTCCTAGCCAAACATTGTTTTGCATCGATCCTGGGGCTATAATACAAGCTCAAAATACAAAGATAAGCCAAAAACTACCTAAATTAGTGAAGGGGAAAAAGTTGTAAAATGGCTATTTGATTCACGGAAGATGAATCCTAAAATGAAAAAGACGAATTTATAGTGGTCATGATGGCGTCGAGACACTATGGACAACATCTCCACGCTACCAACGTAGAGGGGTGCTCACCATAGCACCGCGTGACATTTCGCGCACATAGACTTGTGACAGTGTCAAGACGCTATCCTGCATCCAAAGCTTATGTCTTTAACACCTTGCAGGGGCTTCACATAGGGTCTTGACGCTCCTTAGGAGTATTTTGGTCAATCTACTATTTTTCTTCGCTCGGGTGCCCGATTGGCCTCCGATTTTGCCTGTTTTAACTCTGATTTCACGTACAATCTTCAAAATGTCCCTTGAACTCGAATTTCTACACAATATGCAACAAATCTCATCAAATCCATAAAACTAGCACGATTTAGGTACAATAAAATGCAGAATTTCTAAGACCCATCAATCAGTTAGGCCACTCATGAGCGAGTGCTCTGGGTAAGGGTCCCTGTTGTAGTCGTGCGAAAGCTAGTGTCCTTGAGAATAAAGAAAAATATAACTTTGGGGGAGGCATACCCAGTTGTTCAGGTAGTCTAGTTCTTGAGTATTGGGATACTAAGGCCTCGTTTGATAATCATTTGGTTTTTGGTTTTTGGTTTTTGAAAATTAAGCGTATAAATATTATTCTCGCCTATGATTTTACTTGTTTTGTCATCTACTTTTTACCTATGTTTTCAAAAACCAAGCCTTGTTTTGAAAACTAAAAAAAGTAGTTTTCAAAAACTTGTTTTTGTTTTTAGAATTTGGCTAAGAATTCAAATGGTTCTTTAATGGAGATGAAAATCATTGTAGAGAAATTGGGAGAAAACAAGTTTAATTTTCAAAAACAAAAAACAAAAAATCAAATGGTTATCAAATGGGGCCTAAATAATTGAATTTTAGTGCCAGTGGAGGGAGAAGATGAGCTGAGGATTCTATAAATTTTTCTAGACTTATAAAGATCGAAATAGGGAAGGTGTTGTGCACATACTTGCAAAATATGACATTCTTAAATTTGAATTTTCTTGATAAATTGATTTGTTCTAGTATTTCCTTTAATTTTGACTATTTTGTTATTTAGAACATTGAGGTATGAGTCATTCTGATGCAATGGTTGATTCATTTGTGGGTTTTGTTTTAGCTTTGCTCGAGACTAGAAAGGTCTAAGTTCTTCACTCAACCTGGAATAAACACACAAATGAGGACCATTGTACTATGTGATTTCAAATCTCATGTGCCTTTTAAGGTGACATGCACAAAGCCACCACGTACAGGCTTGGTTGTACCTTTTACATCTAACAGCACAGGCTTTCTTATTCGTCCCAATCACCTCAAAATGTTGATGTCTAGTAGTTGAATAACTTTTCACAACATTTTTTAAATCAAACTTCGATTTCAAAATCATCTATTTCAACAAGGAATTAGTTCAAAATTTTCTTTCTAATAACGCTCATTTATAAGTGTTATTTAGCCCTAAAAACTAAGCTTATTTTCTTAGAAAGTGAGTGTTTAATGTTATATTTCATGTCATTTAGGGAAAATTTAAGTAAAAGTAAGTTTTGCATGTGTTTGAAGCCTTGATTTTGTAAAAATAAGTTTTTAGGTGTATTTAGGCAAGTGAAAGATGATCTAAGAAATATGCGACCAAGATGCGCCAGCAATTGAGAGCAAAAGCCAAATTCCAACTGTTGCAGAAAGAACTCAAAAATGTGCCCAACTATGCAACCGCATATAAGCCATTTCGACAACATCACAATTGCGCTCACTATGCGATCGCATTTGGACCTTTTCGACAGATTCTCTCAGATTCACAAGATTTGCAGATAAAATCAATTATTCTCAATCAAATCTTCGAGGATCAAGGGATATGATCAGCCAAGCTTCTCCACATTGATCTCGGCAGAAAACCCTAGGCGTGAAATCTATAAAAGGCATCTCAATCCTTCATTTGAAAGAGAGCTCGAAGTTGGGAATTCTCTTCATCCCTAAATTTTGTCTTTTTTTTTACTCCCATGGTGGAAGTTCGATCCTGCAACTATGCAGTTTACTGTTTATTTACCGCCCAAATTTTTTATCTGTTCTCTCTCTTCACGAAACTGGGAGAGGTGGTGATTGTGGGTTGCTATTGGGTGGTTTCTGGTGCTACCAGCTGCAAGTTTTGGTGGCCTTGTGGTTTGAGTATATGGTTTTTGTTTGTTGGTGCGTTTCTCCTTCTTCTTCATGGGTAAGGGGAGAAAGTCTCCGGCTAGGAAGGGTGATGTTGGTGTGGTGGGGCATAAGGTTTTGTCGAAAGTGATTGTGGCTGATTCGCAGATTGTGGCTAGTGGGTTAGCAGGCGTCTCTACTCAACATGGTGGAGTATCAGAGGGTGGGTCTGTATCTTCTAGTTAGGTTAAGGTGGTGATTGGGGTTAATGGTCGATCAGTACCTTTAACTGGGGAAGATGAGGCATCGGGTTTGGGTGGTGGTGAGCCTTAGGTCGCTCGATATCTGGGGGTTGGTTTCTCGTTGTTGTGGGTTTCGATAACGTGATCGTTTCTTATCAGCATGGTGGCGTATCGGAGGGTGGGTCTGTAGCCTCTAGTCAGAATAAGGTGTTGATTAGGGTGATATGAGGGCAATTGTCTATCGGGGTATTTACCTTCGACTGAGAGAGACAAGGTCTCGGGTTTGGGTGTTGTTGAGTCTCGGGTAGCTCAAGGTCTGGGGGTTGGTTCCTCGCTGTCTGTGGCTTCCGTTAACGTTCTCGTTGTGGCTATTGATGGTGGTGTTAATTAGAGTAGGTCCATCTCTGGGAAAGGTTTGGCTGTTGGTCGATCACAGGTTCATGGTGATAGGGTTTCTTCTTTGGTTCGAGATGTTGCTAGGGTTAGGCAGAGGCTAGACCGTCAGCCAGGTTTACCGGTTCAAGCTGCATGGGTTATTGGAGCAGGTGGACCGAGGTCAATTGGGTTGAACTTGAGTAGTGAGAAGGGTAACCCGGTAGATGGGCTGTCAAGGGGTTCATTTGGGCAGCAAATCAAGGGTGATTTGGGCTTACTTCTCCTTCTAGGCTGGTGAGACACGTTGGGCTGTCTGGGCTGGCGGGACAGAACAATATTGGGCCGTCTGGGCCTGGCAGTACTATGGTGGCAGGGGCTGGGCCTTGTGAGGCTGGGGGGAGTGGTAAGTCATGGGTTTCTTTACTTAGGCCAAGTACAGGGCCGAATTCTCTCGCTTTCTTTACGCCGGCGGAGATTAATGGTGAATGGATTGTTGTTCCTCCTGATGATGTGGTGGAGTAGGGAATTAAGGTTTGGGATTGTGCATTGGTTGCCCAATTCCTTGATTCTCGACTTCCTTTTCAGGTGCTTGGGAAGGTGTGGGCACGTGTTGGTGTGCCTGTGATTACGTTCTTGGAGAATGGTTTGATAATTTTCAGGTTCTCGAGCTCTTAAGCTTGTGATTGGGTTATGGCCAATGGGCCTTGGCATTTTGGAAGAAAGCCTATCCTATTGCGTAAATGGGTCCCAGATATTGTTCCTCAAACTTTCTTTTGATTCAGTCCCAATTTGGGTATGGTTGCTAAATGTTCCATTTGAATCATGGACACCGCGAGGATTGAGTGTGTTGGCTAGTGCGATTGGTCGACCAGTTTGCTTAGATAAGCCTACTGAGGAGAGAAGTAGGTTAGCAATTGCTCATGTGTGTGTGGAGGTGGGGATTGATGGTGACCTTCCCAGCTCGGTGAAGGTGCGTTTGGGGGGGTTGATTTTGTTGTGCCAGTTGAGTACTCATGGAAGCTGAAGAGGTGTTTGGAGTGTCGGGTGTTTGGCCATTCAAAGGCAGCATGTTTCCGTAGAACATAGGCTGTTCAGGAGCCATTTGTTGAGGCCCCGCTTAGGCCGGTTCGTGATTGTGAGATGAGTGTGGTGGCTTTGCAGATCCCCCCAGAGTAGGATCTACACTTGGTCTCTCGCTCGTTGAGCTCAGATTGTGGAAGCCCTTCGAGGGTAGGTGGGGAGCGGGTGGTTCGGGCTGGTGGGTCCCCTGTGTCAGGGGGTATGCGATCGAGGTTAGAGTTTCCTGTGCAAAATAAGTTTGATGTGCTGGGTTATTGGAGTGATGATTTAGCTCTGGCTATTGTGCCTTTGGCGGTTGACGCCTCTTCTGCAGTGGGGGTGGCCAAGTATCAAGGGGTGCTTCAGGATCCATCGGATCTGTTAGGATCCCATGACTAGTTGGTGTTCGTGGAATTTGCGGGGTCTAACGGATCCTGCGAAAGGGCTTGCTGTCAGGTCCTTTTTAGAGTCCATGCGTGTGGGGTTTTGTACTCATTCTAGAGACAAAGGTGAAAAGGCATCAGTTTGATGGTGTTTTTCGCCTTCTTGGCAATGGGTGGCAGTGTGTTTGCAGTTATGGTCCTCAGGGGTTGGGCAGGATTTGGGTTCTTTGATGCCCGTCCAGGTATGTTTTTACTACGTCGATTGTTTCTGCACAGTTTATTTCAAGTACTTTGGTGGATGTGGCTACTTCTATCTCGGTGGAAGTGGCTTGTGTTTATGCTTCTAATCTAGTGGGTGAGCAGAGGGTGATGTGGGATAGTCTCTCTCCGTTTATTGCTGCTTGGTCTTTGCCAGGGCTGGTAATGGGTGATTTTAATGTTGTTCGGTCTACTGCAAAGGTGTTTGGGGGTAGCCCAGACTTTCTTGAGATGGAGGGGTTTGATTCTGTGATTGTTTAGGCCGATTTAGTGGAGCTTCAGATTCAAAGGAGTTGGTATACTTGGACTAATAAGCCGTTGGGAGGTGCGGATACGATGCGCCGCTTGGATAGGGTGCTTGTGAATGTTGCGTGGGTGTCTTCCTTTCCTCTGTGTGTGGTGCAGGCTCATGGTTGGGGTGTGTCTGATCATAGCCCGTTGGTTTTTGATTTGGGGTTGCCGATTCCGAGACGACGTGTGGTGTTTAGCTATTTTAGTCATTGGGCTGAGGAGGATGGTTTTTTGAATGTTGTGGCTGTGTGCTGGAGTCATCATGAGGGGTGTCGCCCTTGGTTAGTTTCATGCGTAATTTGAAGGATGTGAAGGGGAGGCTTCGTGCAGAGTTTGGTAGGTCGATTGGGGGTTTAAGTACTGAGGTGGTGGAGTTACGTAGGCAGATGGAGGCCGCGCAGGTTGCGCTCGAGGCTGATCCTGGCTCGATGTTACTCCGAGAGGAGGTTAGGAGGGTGACTCAAGACTCCTGGGTTGCAACTAGGCATGAGGAGGCTTCGCTGCGACAGAAGTCCCGTGTTAAATGGCTTTCATTGGGGGACCAAAATTCCTCCTTTTTCCATCAGAGTGTTAAGGCCAGGGTCCTACATAATGGTTTGACATCGTTATATGATGAGTCGGGTGTTTGGGTTTCCTCTCACGAAGAGATTTCTGCTACAGCTGTGAGTTATTTTCAAGATATCCTAGGGTCACAGTCGTTGGGTTATAGAGGCCTTACTAGTCAGATTGCTGGTTTAGTTTAGTTTGTTTGGCCGGAGGAGTGTTTGGTTGATCTGGTGAAACCAGTCACTCATGAGGAGGTGCGAGATGTGCTCTTTTCTATGAATAGTAATAGGGCCCCAGGTCCTGATGGTTTCTCTGTGGGTTTCTTTAAAGCAACATGAAGTGTGGTTGGTGATGATTTTTGTGATGCAGTTTTACACTTTTTCTCCACGTTTTATTTGCCACCGGGGATTAATGCCACGTCGATCACATTGGTCCCGAAGCAGCCCAATCCGTCTATGTTGAGGGACTATCGTCTGATTTCTTGTTGTAATCTCCTTTATAAGTGCATTACGAAGGTGTTGGCGAATAGGTTGAGAGTATGGCTACTGTCATTTGTTAGTCCTAACCAATCTGCTTTTGTGCCGGGTAGGAATATTGTAGATAATATTTTGTTGTGTCAAGACTTGGTTGGTGGGTATCATTTGAATAGGGGTGTGCCTCGTTGTTTGTTGAAAGTGGATCTTCAGAAGGCCTATGATTCTGTCGACTGGGATTTGTTGTTTGGGGTTATGTTGGCCATTGGGACTCCACTTCAGTTTGTTAGTTGGGTACAGGCTTGTGTCACTTCGCCCATGTTCTCTATCTCTGTGAATGGCTCTTTGGAAGGGTACTTTCCTGGGAGAAGGGGGCTGCGGCAAAGGGACCCGTTGTCGCCTTATTTGTTCATTTTGGTTATGGAGGTGCTATCTAGGATGCTTAATTCGCCATTGGAGGGGTTTATGTATCACTTTCGACGTGAGAAGATTCACCTTACGCATTTGTGTTTTGCATATGATTTGATGATTTTTAGTAAGGGTGATCATGCGTCCTTGGTTGCTATTCAGGGTGTTTTGCTGAGGTTCCAAGCTCTTTCGGGGTTGGGGTGAACTTTGCTAAGAGTTCGTTGTTTTATGCTGGCTTGTCCGCTTCGGAGGCTAGTGGGCTAGCGAACATGTTGGGATTCTCTTTGGCTGCCTTGCTTGTGAGTTATTTAGGAGTGCCTCTATTGACTAGTCATCTTCGGTATGGTGATTGCAAACCTCTGTTAGAGCGTGTGACAGCTCGTATTGGTAGTTGGTCAGCTAGTGCCTTGTCTTATGCTGGGAGGGTGCAGTTGATTCAGTCGGTGCTTCAGAGTTTTCATGTATACTGGGCTAGTGTTTTTGTCCTCCCTGCACGAGTCACTTGTGAGCTGGAACGGATCCTGAGGTCCTATCTCTGGCAGAGGGATCCACGTGGTATGGGTGAGGTGAAGGTTGCTTGGGTTGAGGTTTGTTTGCCTAAGTCTGAGGGTGGTTTGGGTTTCAGGGACCTGGCATCATGGAATTCAGCTGCTATTATAAAGCTTTTATGGCTCTTGTTTATGCGCTCGAGTTCTTTGTGGGTGGCCAGGGTGGATGCTTATGTTTTGGTTGGTCGCTCTCTGTGGTCTATTCGACTATCGTCTAAATGGTTTTGGTGTTTGAGGGAGGTCCTGGGCCTTCATGATCGATTCCATGAGCTAGTTGAAGGGAATAATCGAATTAAACCCACAGCGGAAGCATAGGAATCGTCTTTGATTTATTTAGAATTAAACTAAAATACAAGGATTAAGCAATAACTACCTTCCAAATATGGAGATTCTTCTGGCGGATCTTAATCTTCCACAAAGTCTTTCTGGCTATGACTTGAACACAGGACCAAGGCTTGTGGGAACCTCTTGAAAGAAAATCCACAAGGGATTGGAGAGAAAGAAGTCTAGAGAGAATTCTCTAATTCTCTCTATTGAGGAGATGTGTGTTGTGAAGAATACACAATGGCTCACTCCTCGGGTCCTATTTATAGTGGTCTAGGGAAAATAATTAAATAATATATTTTAATATCAAATATATTAAAATATATTTATCTAAGCAATTTAAATCTTATTCAAACCGTTTAAACTTCTCCTACGACATTTATTTCCTAATTTGAATCCAATTCAAATTTAATAAATATATTTTATTTAATGTATCTAATATACATTAATTAGTTTAATATTTAATGTATCAAATACAATAAATATATTTTCCTCTTTTATTTAATATATATAACATATTAAATATTAATTTGAACACTTCAAATTAAATATTAATTTGAACATTTCAAATTTTAATATTTAATGTATCAAATATAATAAATATATTTTCCTCTTTTATATTTAATATATCTAATATATTAAATATTAATTTGAACACTTCAAATTAAATATTAATTTGAACATTTCAAAATTTTCTTTCAACTAAATTGATCTTTTAGTGTTACTATGAGCTAGCAAGGAGACCTTATGGACCTACATATTATAAGCTCCAATGATACAAAATTAATTAATTAAACTCTTTACTTAATTAATTTTCATTCATTAACTATAGGTCACTCCACTATAGACCTAGAGTTGCACTCTTATGCACTGTAGGACAAGTTGTGTCCATAGATATAATCATTACATGCAAGTCGATCCTTCACGAGTTGTTCGTAATTACAGCTGGGTCAAAAGTCCGTTTTACCCCTATAATTACATCTTGCACCTTAAGTACCACTGATTCTCTAATGAAAAATATGTTTATAATCTAATTATAAACTAAGTCCCTCTCAGACGAATGAGAGGGTGGGGCCCCATTGTTCAAGTCTCGAAATCAACACTTAAGGGAACTACTCATCTACTTACCCTATATGGGAATGAGTGAATTCCATCTTGTGAGATTATGTTCCCAGCTCCCTATTTGGTCAAGTCCCCAAAATGGTAGGCATATTGAATCGGCTACAAAAGTCACTGTCACCCATGCAAATTAAAGGACAAGCCCTCACAGGCAGGAGTTCATAATGTCAGGATTAAGATCGAGTCGCATATGATCATCATGATGAAATATTAATCTTCTCAATTAACTGATTTATAAAGAAAGATTAAATATTTCGTGGTCCAGTCTTATACAAACTCAATGTATAAGATACCCCCACTCACATGTCTCCACATGAATGATTTAGATCAAATCATTTGTAACTATTACAAAGTGGGCCGTATCAATAGTGTTACCAGGATAAGGCACCCAACCTTATCCATATACTATGACCCTTTAGGTTATTTCTTGAACATGATCCTCTCGTATGTCAACCACATACTGTTCAAGATTACACTAATAACCTTGGATTTTTCATATAATGGATAATATTATATTGCAAATAAAATAATCAAAATTATTATTCATTATTAAATAAATTATTAATTACGAGGCTTTAAGACATAAATCCCAACACTAGTGGCCTTTCGGATTGGAGATGATCAGAGTTATTTTGTGTGGTTGGACCCTTGGTTGCCTGGGGGGAGTGGCGGTGGCCGTAGGGTTCTTGGGAGTTGTTGGAGTTGGCTCTTCTTGTTCATTCAGTTCGACCTATCCTGGGAAAGGAGGATAGTCTTGTATGGCTTCCAAGCCCGGCTGGAGGTTTTTCCCTTTCTAGAGCGTGGGAGGCTGTGAGGAGTTTTGGTTCAGTGGTGTCGCCTGTTGTGGTTTGGAGGTAATATTCCTCGGCATGCGTTTGTTGCTTGGATGGCTATTCGGGATAGGCTCTATATGCTAGATCGGTTGCTCAGGTGGGGTGTGTCTTCGTTTGCAGCCTGCTTGTTGTGTGTGGATGGAGTTGAGTCTTGGGACCATTTATTCTTCGGTTGTTCGTTTAGTACAAAGGTGTGGAATGGTATATTGAGGCGGGGGCATTCCTCGCATCAAATTGCTCCCTAGGATGTGGAGCTTCAATGGGTGTGTGTGCTGAGTAGAGGTAAGCGGCAGAGGAGTAGGGTTTGGAGGGTCGCATGGGGTGCTGTGATTTATCATATCTGGAGGGAGCGTAATTCTTGTCTCCATGGTAGGGTTGGTAGCTCGCCTGAGGCAATGTTGCAGATGGCCTGTTCTGATGTGCACCTTCGTTGTCAGTCTTGGGGTTGCCTTTCTTCAAGGGATGATAACCCGTGGGACTGGTTTTGAGCAGTGTGGGGGGTTTTTACCTCCTGACTTTATTTGCCTAGCTCGGACTGTGAGCTTTGTTCTTTTGTTTCTTTGGGTGTCTAATTTTGTTTTTTCCTGGGTCTGGTTATGAATCTTGCTTGTTTTGGTTACTTTCGTTCTTTAGTTTTGTTGTTTGTCTTTGGGGTTTCACTTCGCTAGGTTTGTGAGCTTTTATTCAGGTTATCCTATTTGGGTTGTGAGCTTTTTGTTATTGTGGGCTTTTTCCTTTTGTCGCCTTGACCTCGGGCTATGAGGTCCTCCTCTTTTTTGCAGTAATATATTTATTTTGCTAAAAAAAAATTCATTTTTTTCTTTAATTTAGTCGCCACTTCGAGTATCCCCTAAGCTCTGTTCATATTCCATTCAAACTCCAACTTCAAAAGAAAGAAGAGTACGTATTTGATTCTCCTTGAAAAATGTAGAGCAAGTTAGAAAGGAAGAACATCTTAGGGTTCTTTTTGTTCTTAGGTTTTTCTATTCAGTTTTGTAAGTTTTTAGGAGTTGTACTTGCTGTTTTATTTCATTTTCCAGCTTTGTAAGTTTCTATTTTTTTTTTAATTCAAGTTTCAAGTTCTTTTGCTTTTTCTTGGATTCATTCTTCAAAGTGTATTCAAGTTTTGGATATTTCAATGAATCGTGTTCTTTCTTCTATTTGTTTTCTTTTTACTTTCTGCTTTTTATTTATTTCTCCGATGAGTAGTTAAACTCCTTGGGGTGGATTTAATCATGTGGATACCCTAAAAAGGAGATAAGCAGCCACCATGTGTTTCTTGTAGATTTGCTCAACATTTAACTAAGTTTACTTTTAGTGAGTTTAAGTTTCATTGTTAGCTTAAACTGGCCATTTGAGTTAGCATGGTTTGTGAAGATTTCAATACTGAAAAGGTTGGAGTCAACACGCGTTTTCCTAAAAGTAATCTAGGAAAAGAGCCTAGACATAGGACTTTGCTTTTTGTACCTAGACATAGGACAAAAACCTTTAGAATCATAAAGTTGTGTTTTTCATTATCTAAGCGAATATAGACATAGACATATGATTTTTAAATTGCTTAGTCTCCTAAAGGTTCCTGGAAAAGGAGCCGAATAGGTGTTAATTTGATTTACTTAACAAAGTGTCGAAAAGGGTAGGTTGCGAGAGCATTTCAGCAGCATTCTGTTTGAACCGTATAGAACTCGACAGAGTCAGTATGTGGGTGCAAGAGGCAGGATCTCTGAAAAGCCAAACTTAGTAGGGAAATTTGCGGGCACATGGTGAGCTCATTTCGCAGGGTTGAACTGGAATTGAATCCCCTGCTTCTCATTTTTGTTTTTCTCATACCTTTTCAGTTATCTTTACTTTTTCATGCACAAAACCCCAAAAATAAACTTTATTTTTTAGTTACCTTCGGTTGCAACTTGTGAGCAATTCTGTTCTTAACTGGAGAGTTTTTATTAATAGTTTCCTTAGGTTCAATACTTGGAATACTCCATATATTATTTGTTTATGACAGTGTGCACTTGCACTTTCTTTTGGCATATGCGTAGCAGCCCCCATCACCTTCTCAATACATGAATTAGGGATAGACCTAACACCGTCCATGTCTATGTTACTGAAGTAGGAAGGAACATCATGAATGCCATAAAACTCGTCTGGTTGTTCTAGATCACTATCATCATCATTCGTTTCAAAATTTTCGTTTGTGGCGATAGTTGAGTCCACATTCTCTATCTCCAAACTCTTTTCCTCCTAATCTTCATTACAAAAATTTTGAACCTGAGGAGTATTACACAAATTTCGAGCTGTATAATTAGGGTTAGACTTAGTATGTTCGATTAGGAAATAAAAAGGTCTACTACATGTTGGGTTTTATGTCCTAAAAACTCGTAGTTTGTAAACTGTAAACAAATCCTATTATCAATGAAGTTGTTGTTAAGGTTTATTCAGTAAAGATGTTATTGAATAATAAGTGATTTGCGCATTATATAACCCAAATCCAATAAACTAAGAACCCCAAGCTATAGTATGTATACTTGAACTTTAAGTGGAGACATTGTAACGACCCGACTTGTCCTATTAGACTTTCTAGGGACGTTACTACATGCATGCAAATGGAATTTAGAAATATTTGGTAAAAGACGGAAAGAATTAAACTTTTTTGCTAAACAATCAAAATCTTTTAGTCCGGGATCCCTTTAAAAATCATTGCAAAACATAATGTGAATCAAAACCTTAAATCAAATGAAATAGTTTCACTTCAATTAAGTTTACTTAACAAAATATTTTTAAATAAAACATAAACTAGATGCGGAAGCTATACTCCTCATGACACCCATGACCCTTTCAGCAAACCACCTTGCCACTCGCCTAAAATATGTTCTTGCCTTTACCTGAAAAGAAAAACATTTTGAAAAATGATGAGTATTTAAAATACTCAGTAAGTGACCTCACTACCGGGTCAGGATATGCATACACATACATAATGAGTTTTCGAAAACATTTTCTTTCTTTCCTTTGGTGGGACCTAAATTCCTTTCATAGCGGAAACGTTTCTCTTTCAACTTTTCTCTTCGGCTTAATGTGGACAATTAACCCAACCTAACCTTTCCTTTTCATTTAACCTTTTCAGGTTCCTTTTCATCTAACCTTTTTAGGTTCCTTTTCATATAGCCTCGTAAGGCTCCTTTTCATATAGATGTACATCAATAATTTTAGGGGTAATTGCCACAGCCTTCGAAATCATTTTTATCATGAAAACATAATGTATGCATGAGGTCCCAAAGCATTTAAAATTTTTCATTTCATGATGCAACATAAAACAAAGTTCTCATGTCATTCCTCATATCATAAATCATATAACATGCATCACATTCATAAGAACATATGGCAATCATACATGTGCAACTCCATTTTCATATAAAATAAAGTATTTTAAAATTCATCAGAAATTACAACTAAAAACATTTATAAAACTTTTCATTTGAAATAATTAAATTTTTTTTTTCAATTCAGTTCCTAACTTGCATTTAAGCATACCGGCATAAAGTCCCTTACCTTGACTAAGCTCAAGAATCTAATTCACCCAAATGCTCACCAAAAATTCTACTGCCTTGAACCTCGGTCAAACGATTTAGGGCCTAATCAATGTCATCCTTAAGGTTAGTAAAGATCCCTAAAATCCATAATTAAGCCCAAAGTTTCTTCCACTAACTAAATTCCCAAAATTAGAATTAATTCTATAGCATTTAACTTAATCACAAATTGGTGGGTAAATTTGAATTTAAGTCATAAGATCCATGGATTAATCTTATTTTCAATTGATCTATCATACAGCCCAAAACTCAAGGATCTTCGTGACTTACCAAAAATTTCGCTCCAACAGTCCAAATCCTACTGGACAGCGACACGCTCGTAATTTTGATGCTAGAACGGAATGGGTATCCTTGAAACAAAGTCAAGATTCATGAATTAAATCTTACCCAACCAAGATCATCAAAGAACTATGTAGAAACCAATTGCTTACCCACAATTGAAGGCTCGCCGGACTGGAAGAGGCTGATCGGAACGGCGGCGGCGTGAACAGTAATCGCGCGTGAATAGTACCCCCGCGGTATGAACAGTAATCGCGGTATGAACAGTGCGCGTCGTGAACAGTAATCGCAGTGTGAACCCGTGGTATGAACAGTGCCGTCGATGAACAGTATCTGGCCGTGAACAGTAACCGTTCGATGGATGTTTGTTGAAGACGAAGAAGCTTTCGAATGGATGGGTCTCTTGGTAGTGAAAAGGAGAGAGAGAGAGAGGGATTGATGGTGGAGGTTGTTTTTCATGGAGGAAGAGTTGAAGGTTGAAGAAGATGACAGCTTGACCTAGGGCTGTGTGCTCTATAAAAATAATAGAGAGTGATATTTGGGCTTGACTTCTTCTTGGGCTTGGGCTTGGCTCAAAGTCACCTAATTAACAAAAGTTGCCCCCAAACCAATTAATTCCCTTTTTCCCTTCTTTCTTCCCTATTCACCCTCCAATTTCTCAAATTTCAATTATGCAAATTTCTAAAATTAACTTTCAACACAACTTTAAACATGAAATTGGCCTTACAATTAATTCAAATCTCAAAATTAAAACTTTAATTAATACTTGAAAATGTCGGTCGTTACAGACATAAACGTGGATCAAGTTCGAGTAATAGTCAGAACGGTCTATAGGGATAGGGCTGGGTACCTTATCCTGGGGACACTATGAATGCGGCCCACTTTGTATACAGTACAAACGGTGTGATCCTAAATCGTTCATGTGAAGACATGCGAGTGGGGGAATCCTGTGCAATGAGTTTGCATAAGACCGGACCACGAAATAGTCACTTTTACTTTATAATACCATTTACTGTTAAGATATTTCATACGATGACCTAGGTAACTCGATCTTAATCCTAAGCTAACTATGAACTCCTGTTTATTCGGGATTACCCTTTGATTTGCATGGGTGAGAGTGACCCGAGATTGCCGACTCAATAAACCTACCATTTTGGGGATAAGATCGGGTAAATAGCTGGGGACATAGTCCTGCAAGATGGAATTCACTTCTACCCGTTTTAGGGTTAGTTGATAAGGTTGTTCCCTTAAGTATTGACTCCGGGTCTTGAACAAAGGGCCCCACCCTTTCATTGGCCTGATAGGGACTTAGTTTTGTGGTTGTTCCACAAACCAATTGTTCATTAGAGGATCAGTGGGACTTAAGGAACTAGAGGTAATTACAGGGGTAAAACGGTAATTTTGACCTAGTTGTAATTACGAACAACCTGTGAAGGATCGACTTACTAATCATGGTTATATCGAGTGGACAGAAATATATCTACAGTGAGGAGAGTGCAACTGTTGGACTATAGTGGAGTGTCCCGACAGTTAACGAATGTTGGTAAGCTATGTTAAAGAGTTTAGCCGGTTGATCTCGGATCTTTGGAGCTCATGATCTATAGGTCTATTGGGTCCCCCTGCTAGCTCATATCGTACTAAACCTTAGAACAGTGTGATGAGAAAATTTGAATTGTTCAAATTCGGTTTAGGGAGTAAGCATTAATTATATGCGATATACTTAACGTATTATAGCTTAATTATGAATTAAACTATATTATAGAGAGAGTTGAAGGATATTTAAATATGATTTAAATATTACTAATATGTATATGATACATATTTTGGTTTGATTTTTATACATGAATAGGGATTCATGTTCAAACGATCGATTTTGAAAGAGGTCGGGATTGGTGCAATTATTTAATTTGGTATTTGATATTAAATTAAAATGTTTAATTAATTATTTAAAATTAATTTTATTTAAAATTAGTTATTTTAATTAATTTTAATTAAAATTAATTAAATATTATCTTTAAAATTCAAGAAAAGTCTTGAATATCAAAAATTGGTGCTTTGGTGACTAATAATTATGTCTATTCAATTCCTAATTTGATGACTAATCCAATCTCACTTGATGTGTCTTAATTTGCAAGAGTTTAGTTGCATGATTTAGCCTTGAAATAGGCTTTGGAAGATATTTTTTTTTTAAAGTTTGAAGCTTGCTGGATTTGTTCTCTCAAAACAAAAAATCAAACTTGTTCTCACTTTTTCCTTCAATTTCTCACAAATTTGGTTCCCACAAACCGTTCTAAGGCCGGAGAATAGTGGGGAAGACACTAACGGCAGTCCACGAAGTGTTCGTGATTCAAACAAACTAACGGATTGAAGGAATTTGATCTTCAAAGGTTAGTGTTCTTCATTTTCTGTGTTTTTTTTTTTTTTTTGACAGCATACTTTTGTTCACTAAATTGATGTAATTTAAGTGCCTAAGATCCTAATTGCTTTTGTTTGAGTGTTAAACACTCCAACACTATATTTGGAAGGGATGGAGTAATTTTCATCATAAACTTAAAAGCAGGCTCACTTCGTAATGAGATGGGAACATAGAAAGTAGACCCTGCTACCCAACTCCAGTATCCAAATATGACATCTAACCCTTCATCTTTAATTATGGATAATTCATCACATAACCCCTCAATAAATAAGTCATACTGAATCGCACGAATGAAGTTTATCTGACCACACGGTGGCACATCATACTCTATACCATGTGGGCCATTAACAATGTTTCCATTTATATAACGGAGAAACCCAACAATGTCCATGGTAGTTATGCAATTAAATATGATATTTAGAACATACTATTTTAGTAAATCATATATAAGAAAAAGATGTCAACTGTATTAAACATTAAGGTTTCGGGTTTTTTACGGTTTAGGGTTTAAGGGATTAGGGGCTTAGGTTTAGGGTTACGGTTTTTTTAAGTTTTAGGGTTATGGTTTTTTAGGGTTTAGATTTTTTTTTTTTTTTTTTTTTTTAGTTTAGAGTGAGAGTTTCTTTTAGGGTTTTGATGGGTTTAGGACTTTTTACAGTTTTTTTTTAGGGGTTTAGGTGTTTAGGTTTTTTACGATTTTTTTAGTGGTTTAGGATGTTTTAAGGGTTTTTTTTAGGGGTTTAGGGTTTAGAGTTTTTTTTAAGGTTTTTTAGTGTTTATGGTTCTTTTGGGGTTTTGGAGTTTTTGGTATAGGATTTTTTAGGGGTTTTTTATGGGATTAGGAATTCTTTTATGGCTTTTTTTAGGGGTTTAGGGTTTTTAGGATTTTTTTTTTTTTTTTTTTTATGAGTTTAGGGTTTCTATTATTTTTAGAGGTTTAAGTTTTTTAGGGTTTTTTTAGGGGTCTAGGGTTTAGGGTTGTTTTTATGGTTTAGGGCTTTAGGATTTTAGAGTTTTTTTTTTTTTTTTTTTTTAGGGTTTTAGGAGTGTTGGGTTTTTAGGTTTGTTTTTATAGTTTATGGTTTTAGGATTTTTGGGTTTCGAGTTTTTTAGGGGTTTTTTAAGGGTTTAGGGTTTCTATTTTTTTTAGGGGTTTAAGTTTTTTAGGGTTTTTACAATTTCAGTTATGAACTCAAAAAAATAGAAAATAATATCAGTTATTCCAACAAAACCATATATATCTTTTTTTAAAAAAAAATCAAATCAAATATGCTAATAAGATCAGTTATATCAACAAAATCAAATATACTAACAAAATTATGCATACCTTATGTTTCTATAACAAAACTTTTTTGCCAAAATTAAATTCCAACTATTTTTTTATATATTTTTTTAACAATTATTAGTATAAAATGATTAAATAAAATTTAAGGAAATGATTAAATAAAACTAACTCAATTAAAGACGTAAAAACATAACCTTTAAGAGAATATCAAATCACTAACAGAGAAGGATTCTTAGAGAAGAGGAAGAGGGTCGAAAAGGAAGAAGGAAAAGGGTCGAAGAGGAAGAAGGAAGGAAAATGGATGAGGAGAGGAGGAAAGAAAATCGATGAGGGGAGGGAGGTTTGTTTGGTGGTGAGGGTTTAAAATGGGAAGCATGTGTTTCGTATATAAATGCATTCTTACTAACTCAATTAAATGGCATTGAAGAAATTGTCTCGTCAACCGTCCCATCAATCATCCCTATCAGGCGATGTGTCAATCATCGTGGTCAGAAATCTGCTCAGGCGACGCGTCAGCAGTCACGTCATTCGCAAAGTGTCACATCTCTTTACATCAAGAATCGCATGCCTAAAGAATGCATTCTTTGAACAAACGCATTCATGGGAACACACGCCAACATTAATCGGCATTAAATAGGAATAATGGGAATAACCAAGCATTAAGTTGGAATAACTATTTTCTATTATGCATTTGTTGTAGATACGTATTCCTTCTAAATGCGTACCTTCAACAAACGCTTTACTATAAACGACAAAAAAAATCCCGTTTTACCTAAATTGTTTCAAATAGCCTCGTTTTACCTAATTTTTTAAAAATACAATATTGTTCCAATTTACCCTTAGATGACCCATGACAAAGAAATTCAAGCAAATTAATATACAAAGATTCTTAGCCCTTTTTGAAAGTCTTTCCAAAATGTCCCAAATGAACAAACAAGATTCTCAGTCTTTCTAGAATTCAAGCAAATTTCCAGAATTTTTCTACTTTCCAAAAAATGTCAATGAGTTGTTAAATTCTCAAATCCAACCCTAATCTAATTGAATCTTTTCCTTCTTACATATTCAAATCCATCCTAATTTTGCATAAAGTACCCCATTAACTCAGTCCTTTTTCTAGGTCTAATACAAGTAGATTCAAAATTAACAATTAATCATTGAAGCATTTAAGAAGAAAGTACTTTCCTCGACTTGGACTCAATATTTGTAATCACTAATACAAATTTGGGATTTAGTGATGGGCATTGCCCGTCATTATAGGGAAACAATGTCGAACAAGCGCCTGACATCTTTTCGAGTGTCAGTATAGGCTACGATGATGGGCGACTTTTAATGACGGGCATTAATGTTAACATCTATAAGCAGTGATTAAATCGAGCATATAGATTCAATATCAAAATCAAAGGGGATGAGGGCCAGGATTGATTAATCAGAAAGAAAGAAATCATTTATGTTCACTCACAATCTCATAGAGAAAGAAAAGGAGAGAGATGAACGAAGGATAAAGCAAGAAAAGGATAACTAGAAGGGTTATTTGGTTCAAGGTTTCTTATATGCCTGAGAATAATGGATGCCTGAGAATAAGATGTTTGGAAATAAGATTGTTGAGAATCATTGATTGCTATGTTTGGTTGTACACCTGTGAATGCTAATTTTTATAATGAAATTAATTTTATAATTTTATATAATATAGTGCATTAATTAATGAACTCTTCAACAAATAGATGTAAATTAATTTATCATAATATATGTATAATTTTTAATTGAATAAACTAGTTTATTACCACGTGTAATGCACGTTATATTTTTTTTTACTTATTTTATATTATAAAAAATTAATTACATTCATTAAAAAGCCTAACAAATTAATACTTTAAGTATATAAAAAGATCATAATTTTTTTTATATATTACAAATCGATAGATTTATTTTATTATTGAATACTATTGTAATTGTAAAACAAAATAATGAAAATCAATTATTATTATTATTAACAAAATAAGTTAAAAATTAAAAATGTATGGAATGTTTCATGTTAGTTATTGTTTATATATAAATAGTTATGATTTTTTTTACAATGATAGAAAATGATACCTAATTTTTTTTAACAAAGAAATGGTATCTAAATTAATTTGTGTACTTCTAGTTTTTCCATGTTTTATTGTTCCCTTCATCAAATTCATAATTACTTTCTTAATTATTATTCAACTATATTTTGATTTTTCAATCATTATTTTCTTATCTTCATTTTCTTAAAATGTAGATTTCAAATTGTTGCACGTTATATTTTGATTTAGTTTTCTTGTTGTTGGATTTAAATTGCCTTCTATTTTTTAACTTAATGTGTTCTAAGTTATGGTTGGAGTAGATTTGTTGCTATATTCGTGATGTGAGTTTGGGTGTGCTGGACTGCTAACAAGAGGTGTGGGAGTTGTTGTTTAGTTACTCTTATTTGTAGAAGTGTGATCCTTTTATCTAACATGTGCTAGGAAAATTTTGGGTAGCTTCTAGTTACGCCGTTATGCTGCAAAATTTTTGGAGCATTATAGTTGTAAGTTTAGTGGTGTTCCCTAAGTTAGGTTAAAATTTTTGGGATGTTACATTCCATCAAGTATCATGGAAATTATGACGTTTGAGTGATCACTGCTACTATTGAAAAATTGCTGTAACTGAGAATGCTTGATGCTGATTTCAATCCAAATTATCATGCTAATAACTATTTGGAATATATCTATATTGGATACCATTTTAAATCCCTCTGAAATAGCTTTCCATCCATATATAGAACATGTCAATCCGAGTTCTAAATACGAAGTTATGGACAAAATACTGAAGACTGTCAAATCTAGAAACTTTCCTTATTTGAAATTTTCTATGTTTGCTTTAGACGTTTAGGAATGAATCTTTACTTTTAGAGTTTATTTCCCAGCATCTTGCAAGTTAAAAAAAGATTATTTTTATTTTATTTTAAATATTATTCCCTAATTATTTTGGAAAAGATCCTTCTAGAATTTAGGGTTTATTACTTGTTGTAGTTGTCTACCTCAAGGCTATAACAGCCTCACTATTTTCAATTGTAGAAGGAAGTTCTGATGAATGAAATTTTAATTGAGTCTTTTGACTTGTCTATTGCAAAAGCATAGAACCCTTCCCCCTTTGTAATTCTTGTGCGTAGCTTAGAATTGCATGTCTAGAAACATTCAAGTGGATTGATCATCAAACTTGTGGAGTGTTTCTTCCTTGAAGTGAATGGGCTTGTTAATAGTGCTTAGGCATTCAAGTTGTTTGCTTCTTGGTTTTGACCAACTATCCAAAGGTAATTTGATCCCTAACTTTCACTTTGAGTTGTGCTAATTGAGATTGGTCTCATAGTGTTTATGTTTCAGTCTACTTGAGAGAGTATTCGGGTTAAACATTAGGTTGCCACATATCATTTGGTATTAGAGCTTTGGCTGTGGGTCGAATATATCTTTATTTTAAGTCTTTGTCTTTATTTTCATCCTATTCAAAAATAACAAAGAGTCGTCCGTCTTTGTTTCAATTTTTTTTTAATACTTGAGTTTGATCTTGATTGATCGGGTGAACTTTGGGTGAATAAAGTAAATACATACGCTCAATCCCAGTGCAAGTGCACGTGCCGATGCAAGAATTAAAATATGAGTATTCCTGAGTATCGATCCCTCAGGGAACGGTATAACAAAAATATTGTAAAGCAAAGTGTAAGGAAATTGCAACTTAAAACTAAAAATTGAAAAAACAATGTTGGGATGGTGTGTTGGTAAAAAGAAAATAATTGCATAATCTAATTGCAAGTTAAAGTGACAAAAATTGTAGAACTGAATTGCAAAATCCAAAAATTGCAAAATAAGTGATAAAGATTGCAGAATTAAATTACAGAATCGGAAATTTGCAATATTGTATAGAAAACTAGATAAACTTGGTAAATGAAATTGCAAAGGAAATGTTAGATAAAGGAGGGGCTCAAGAATGTCATTGCCCTAAGTTGTAATTGCAAACCAAAGTTACAATTCCAACCTATTCTACACGCAATTGTAAACCAAAATTACTACTCCTATTCACCTCGAATTTTGGTTTTAGGAGACTAAGTGAGTGACTTATCTATAGTCCCTCTATCTTAGATAATTTGGCTCAACAATTTTATGGGTTTTGGAGTCTTTAGTCCCTATATCTAGGGCAAAGAATTGGCTTCTGTCTAAGCTCTTTTCTCCATCACTTGTGCAAAATCTGCTTATCACTAACCCCGTCGATATTAGATCTAAGCTTGAGTTGCTACCCTAGTTGATCAATCAAGGATCTCAACGGAATTTTGTTCAATACAAGCAAACAATTGAGATGTAGGCTTGGTTTTTGTCGGAATTTTGGCTCCAATTACTTCTTAGGGAATTTACATCCTTGAAGCCCCTAAAAAGTTTAGCTCATATTAAAAGTAAAAATCCTACAACTAAGTTTAGAAATTAAGTCCATACTAGAAGAATATATTAAAATGCTAATTACAACAAAAATTTAAGGGAATTAAAGACATTTTGTCATCCAAAATTGAATCCAACAAAGCTGAAAACTGAAACATGAACTTCAAAGAAATATACCCACGAAATAATGAATTTAAAGGAGACAATTATTCAAGCTAAAAATTGAAACTAAACTTAGAAAAAAAAATTCCATAAAACACCCATCAATTGTTTTATCAATCTAAACTAAATTCAAAAGTTTAATACAATGGATAAGGAACAAAAAGCATGAAAAATTACAATCCAAATGAACTAAAACATAAATTAAATTCATCTAAACTAAGAACCAACTGGAATATAGAAAACTTGAACAAAAACCCATTTTTCTTCTTTAGATTTCAATCGATTCAACTCCCACTATTTCTAGGAAAGAATGAATATTAACAATCCAAGTTTTCACTTGAATCAAACAAAATTTTTGAAGAAAAACGGACCCAAACAGTAGCAAACTTATAGTAAAACAGAAAAAAAAATGAAAAAAAAAAAACAAAGGAAGAAAAGCTACAGAAAAATAGAGAGAAAACCCACGAAATTGACTCCAAAAACGCCTTCAAAATTGATCTCCTTCTTCAATCATCTTCTCTCCTTTTATAGGCCTTCATTAAGGTTAAATAATGCCCAAATTTCGTGCTCAAAATCCCCCATATCGTGCTGTAATTGAAAATTTTGTAAGCAGATTTCTTTCCTTTTTTGAATTTTTCTGCTACTCCAAACAAAATTGCAAAATCACGAAATTGCAATTTTGGTTTTGCAATTTCCACATTCCATGTAAACAAGCTTAATTTTTTTAGAATCTTATCCCAATTGCCTTCATTCTTATTTCTTTCTTATTTTCAAGCAACTTTCAACTATTTCCAAATGATCTTAAGACAAAACAAGAATATTTTAAGTAATTGGGAGTTAAATAAGCATTAATTCTAAGGCTTATCATTGATACTAATCTATTTTTCTTGTTTGTGTTTGAGATTGGAATTTTATCAAGTGTTTGATCTTTGTTTATTGCTTTGGACCCCAAAGATAAGGTACAAACAAGACAATTACACCTTTTTGCCAAGCCAAATGACCAAGAGAGTGATTTTCTTTCAAGGCCACAGCAGTTGGGAGAGTTCTAGCAAATTTTAGATCTATATCCCAATTCGACAGCCTGTATCTTTATGTTTCCAAAACCAAAAATAGTCAAACCAGGTATCAAACTATAGCTCTCTGAGTAACTTTCCAACCATACCTATTTCAATAAATTTGGATTTCTTACTAAAAAATTTCCACTGTTTGAATGCACACTACTCATATCTGAAAACTGCTATAAGTGATTCTACACATAATCTGTATCTAAACTACCATATCTTACTGATCACTTGGCAGAAAATAGTAAAATTTTATATCAAATTAAAGCTTATTGAATTAGAGTTTCAACCATATCAAGAATGTTGCAATTAGAGTTCTGGAGGAGAAGTTATCACCCAAAAGGTCAAAGGTGTCTGCCTAGAAACTTACCATATTTGGAGCTGTCAATTTAGGGAACTTTGTGGGAAATCATATACACGATTCTCTCGATTCTCTCACCCTTATTTTGTCAAAGTTTTTGTATTTTTGGTTGACTAACCTTCTTTATGTGAGTGTGCAAGGACTTATAAAGGAAACTTTGGCCATTGAGGAGCCAACCAAGCCGCCAACACCAAAACCTTAGCCATGAGAGAGTCTTCTTTGTAGCCTCAGAGTCTTTTTTAGTACAACCTACCCATTGTTCACTAAAGTAAATTTTAGCCCTAGTAAGTAAATTATACTCACTAAAATTCTGTTTGCCACTAGTTTTATCCCAATCTGAATCTTGAGAATTACACACCAATTGGCCAAACATACCCCTAATTGTCTTGACTTGTAGTTTCCTTTTGTGCGTTTTTGATAGACTTAGACTGCATGCTTAGGTGTTAATTTGACTTTCTTACACTTTCCTAATCTCATTTATTGTTGTTTTTGTTGAGTCTATCATTGTTCATTGAGTCTAGTCCTTTTCATTGTTATACATAATCTTAAGCATCTGGCATTAGGCTATGTGCTTGTCTCACATCCTTTGCTTTCTTGTTATAACATACTCTTAAGAATTTAGCATTAGGCTTTGTTTTTATCTAGCATCCTTTTTTCTTGTTATACTTTAGCATTTAGCATTAGGCTTTGTACTAGTCTTACATCTTTGCTTTCTTTTTGTTGTTCTTAGAGTCTTTATTCTTTGTTTCTTGCTTCTAGCCTAGTCATTATTTTGTTTGTCTACTAGCTTTAAGTAAGTTTCGCCACAAGCAAGCATCTTGGTGTCATCTAGGATACTTTTCTTTAGTAAAGCACTTGAATTACATCAAAAGCCTACCAAAGAAAGAAAGAGTGTTTCTAGAATGGCCTAAGTGAAGGAGTAAAGTTAGGATATTTTTTTTGCATATACTTGTTTATCTAATATTTTTTTGTAGCACTTTCATGAGGGAATTATGAACACCACGAACAATAAAAGGTATGAAAGGTAAAGTTTCTAATACAATGAAAGATCACTATAATAATGGGAGCTTTTCATGTAAATTTCCTAAGTTCTATGGGAGCACCAAGCCTCAAGAGTATCTTCATTGGGAGAAGAAAGTTGAAAGCATCTTTGATGAACACCATTGGAGTGAAGAACATTTACAAGACCACAAACAAAGAGGAGACCAAAAAGAGCACTATCATCTCTAGACTTCAAGATTGCTCTACAAGGTGAGTATAACATAGACTTTAATTTTGAAGTTACTAACTTTTTTCCTCTACGAGCAGGTAAAATATCTTATTCGAGGACGAACCTTTTTCCAGAGGGAGGAGATGATATGATCTTGATTGCCATGAAGCCATACTTTCTTCAAAATCTCAATCGTTGAAATCTTTTGCTGAGATTCTAGATTTGTATATTAAATTTGATGGATCATATCATACTGTTTTGAGCATAAAATATATTCAAATTTGGTGTCAAATCAAAGCTTATTGAATTATGTTTCCAACGGTATAAGAGTCATTATATTCCATCAAGTATTATAGAAGTTATGATGTTTTGAGTAATCACTACTCCTGCTGGAAAACTGCTGTAACTGAGAATATTTGGTATCGAATCCAATTCCAATTATCATGCTGATAACGACTGGGAATATAGTCAAATTGGATACCACTTTAAATCTCTTTGAAAGAGCTTTCCATCTATATAAAGAACATGTCAATCTGAGTCTTGAAGAAGAAATTATGGACAACATACTGAAGACTGTCCAATCCAAAAACTTTCCTTATTTGAAATTTTCTAAGTTTGCTTTAGATGTTTAGGAAAGAATCTTTGCTTTTAGAGTTTATTTTCCAGCATCTTGCAAGTTAGAAAAAGATTATTTTTATTTTATTTAAAATATTATTCCCTAATTTGGAAAAGATCCTTCTAGAATTTAGGGTTTATTACTTGTTGTAGTTGTCTACCTCAAGGCTATAAAAGCCTCACTATTTTCGATTGTAGAAGTTATGATGAATGAAATTTGAATGGAGTCTTTTGACTTGTTTATTGCGAAAGCATAGAACCCCCTCCCCCTTTGTAATTCTTGTGCGTAGTTTAGAATTGTATGTCTAGAAACATTCAAGTTGATTGGTCATCAAAATCGTGGAGAGTTTTTTCCTTGAAGTAAATGGGCTTGTGAGTGCTTAGGCATTCAAGTTGTCTTGCTTCTTGGTTTTGACCAACTATTCAACGGTAATTCGATCCCTAACTTTTCCTTTGAGTTGTGCTAATGGAGGCTTGTCTTGTAGTGTTTATATTTCAGTTTACTCGAGAGAGTATTCGGGTTAAACTCTAAGTTGCCATGCATCAGCTTAACTTGTGAAATTTGCATACGTAATCAGAACAATGAGTAATCGAGTAAATGGAAACCATCTAGACATTGATGGAGAAGATTCATATGGTGACCATTATCCACAAAGGACAAAGTCGACGACCCCTCCTCGGGCACATCCCGATGGTCGCCAATTCGAGCTTTAGAAAAGTGAGTAGACGACATGGATCGAAATCTTGCTCGAATTTTAGATATTCTAGACCAATAAAATCCCATAACAAAGGCTCAGGAAGAGATGCTTATCAGAGACCCTACCAAGGGAAAGTGGTTGATGGTTGAAGATATGGGAGAAACTAATGCTCCTATCAAAAATTCGAAGGAGAAGCTGATCCTTAGTGATTGCCAACAAAGAAAATTGCAAGAGGACAAAAAAACTCAAACAAGTAAAGTCAATGGGTTGAAATTAGTAGTCTAGGTTGTGCACAAGAGCTCGAATCGAGGTCAAGGCCGACCCTCTACTTAGCCAGCTGCAACTACGCCTGTGGTAACAAGCTCGGATCTCAGAAGCATAGTGTGGAAGAACGAAGAATCAAGGTTGAGACTAAGGCCGAGGATAAGACCGAAAATCCTCCCTGGAAAGCAACACTATTTTAGATCCAACAGGAGTTGGGGGCTATACGAGAGAATGCACATAAACCTCAAGAAATTGAAGATTTCGACTTGGAAACCTTGATCGAATAGATTGATCCACCTTTTACGACCTAGATCATGGAGTACAAGATTCCTGCCAAGTTTAGGGTACCTAATATAAAGCGTATGATGGTAAGAATGATTCAATGGAACACTTGGACAACTATCAATCATGGATGGAACTCCACGGACTTTCATAAGGAATTAGGCGTCATGTATTCTCTTCTACCCTCACACGACCAACCAAAGAATGGTTCGAGAAGCTGAAGAAGAAGTCAATTAGTTCTTTCAAAGAACTAGCTAGATATTTTGTAACTCAATTCCTGGGGGCTTGGGACTAACTAAGCCTCAAATGCATATGCTTACCATCAAACAGGAGCATTAGGCTATTGTGAGAAGGAGCATACCAAGTTGTTAAAGTGGTTTAACCTGGTACATATACTCTGAAAGATAATAAAGGAAAATAATACTTCTTCATCCATGAAATGCAGAACATTTGAAGAATTATTATCAGTAGATAATTCCAAATAAAATAATTTTCCTTTTCAATTTATGCAAGTGTACTTTTACTTATTTCAATCAATAAAAGTTTCCAAGTATCACAAGTTATGAGTCCCTAAGCATGAACTTCTCTCACAAAGGGGTATGCTTCCCTCTTATACAAAAGCAAGAAGAAGAGGAATGTCTTCCTATTAAACAAAACACAACAGAACAGAGGCCGACCAAGGTGTGTGAAGCAAAAATGACTTGACCATAGTCTGTGCCCATAGGCCGACCAAGGCCTGTGAAGGCTGAGGTCGATCCTAACCTATGAAAACCAAGACAAAGGCACGCCTGCAAGATGGCAAGCAAGCCAAATGTGCTAGACAATCAAGGCAAAAGTGCCATGTGCACCTCAGCCTCGGCTGGCCGAGGAGGCCCTCGACTGGCCCACATGGCAACCTCTCTTTTTTCTTCTCTTCCCACCACGTGTCTAGATCCATGTCTCTATTCTTCGACCTATGAGGGTTGGCCACGTGTCTCAACCCATGTCTCTATTTTTCAACCCATGAAAAATAGATACTTGCCCCAATCAATGTTTTCATGTTTTGGCAAATAAATAGATGCCACCTAGCAAGGAAACATGTGAGAAGAAAACCTAATACCTCCCTAGAAATTGATTTCTATCTTTCTAAGAGGAGACTAACAATTAAAAAAATACCTCTCTAGAAATTGATTTCTATCTTTCTAGAGAAGAGTCTATCAGAAATTATCTCCCTAGAAATTGATTTTCATCTTTCTAAGAGGAGAATAACAAACAAAACAAACAAGGATAGCCTCTCAGGAAATTGATTTTCATCTTTCTAAGGAAATGACTCTTATTTTTTCTCCAAGAAATCGATCTTTATCTTTTAGAAGGAGAATCTAGATGACGAACCCAACAATCAGCAATCGTGCTAAAAAATCCCTCCTCCTCAGCCCAATGGATAAAGTAACGGAACACCACACGACGCCTCTTGACCGACACCCTTAACTCAAACACCAACGGGCTATGATCAGAAACCCCCCAACCATGCGCCTGTACCACACATAGGGGCAAAGAGGACATCCAAGCACTATTCACCAGTACCCTATCCAAACGACGCATCAAAAAACTCATAGTTTTGTAAGAGTATCAAATACCCTTACTCATGGGTATACAAAATTCATGGAAATAACTCATTCTCATGGTCAATCCTCCAAACCTTGTACCAAACAAGAGATCCTAGGGGGTGTTTAGATTGAAGAGTTAGGGAGAGTGGAGTTGGGAGGAGTTAATAACTCCTCCAACTCTTTGTTGTGCCCAAAGATAATTTAACTTCTATTGTGGACCCCACAAATTTATTAACTCTTCCTCCAACTCCTCATTGTGGGCTCCACAAACTTATTAACTCATTCTCCAACTTTTGATTGTGGGCCCCACAACCTTCCTATCTCCTTTTTTCTTGACCTCACCTCACTCCTAAGTCCTACCTCTCTTTCTTCTCCCCTCTCATTTCTCTCTCTATTTTTTTTTACTTTATTTTTTTAATGTCTAAATTTGAAAATTTTTCTTTATTTTTTATATAAATTTTCTCATCACTATTACTAATTATTAATTAAATATAAATAATAATTTTTTTATCCTATAATTTTAATAAGTTTTTTAACAAAAATATTTTTCTTTTTATTCTATAATTTTATTTCTTAAATATAAATTATATAAGAATGTTTTAGATATGATACTATTATTTAAATTGAAATTTTAATATAAATTAGATGACTAGATAACAATTTTTTTAATGGATAAAAATCTCCCTATCTCACTTCCTCCACATGCCATCTACAATTTTTTTTTTTTAAAGTTTCAACTAAAATTACTTATAACAAATAACAATCTTATCTTTTTTAAGCTTATTTTTTTTTATTAATAGATCAAAAATATATAATTTTATGATTTGAAGATAAGAAAAACATATTTTAAACTAACCCGTATTACATTTTACAAAATTAGAATTTAAAAAGATTAGCGTATTAAAAAGTTTTTATTTTCAAACTAATCATATTCAAAGTAAAAAGATAAATGATTTCTCATGCCAAACTTAATAAAATAAAATTAGTACAATAAATAACATAATTATTTTAAAATAGCATAAATATTTGATATTTTATTTTTAACTTATTTATTTTAAAACTTCAAAGAATATATTATTTTCAAATTAATCAAACTTTAGATAATTCACTACATTGATTAGTTAGAAAAATAAAATCTTAAATTATGCAAAAAAAAAAAATTTATTAAGCTTGAAAAACAAATCTTAAATTTAAAATTTAAAATTAACGAAAACAAGTCTCTAACAAAATTATAAAATATTCATAAAATAATAGGATTTAAAATCTAAATTTTAGGATTGACGGAAACAAATCTATATAATTTCTAGAATTGAGAGAATAAAAACGTAAAAATCTTGAAGTTTATTTGAATCATTTTAAAGTAATGGATTGAAATCTTTCCAAATCATATGTAGTATTTAAAAAAGTATTGTAAGACTTTCTTTTATTTGAAAACTATCCAAATGAATAATTAATGTGAGAGATATTGAAAAAAGAATGTGGGGTATTTTGTTCAAAATTATTATTTTTTCTTTAAAGAAATTTGTAAAATATACATAAATTAATAAAAACAAAAAATTTCAATCTTAGAATTCATGGGAACAAATTCTTAATAATAAAATTTTGAGAAATTGAAAAAAAAAAAAACTGTATAAAAAAAGCTAATATCAACTCAGACTTCAGAACTCCAGGTTTAACAAATCTGCACCCCAAACACGGACTTCAGAACTCCTACTCCCTACAACTCCTTGCCTCAAACACAGATTTCCTAACGCCAGACTAAACAACTCTACACCTCAAATATAGACTTTCTAACTCCCCAGACTTCTTAACTCCTCACACTTACTAACTCTTATTCCCTACAACTTCTTGCCCCAAACAACCCCTTAGAAGTTGTTTGGTACAAGGGTTTTGGGATGGCAATGGGCAAGGGCTTGTGATACCCTTATTTGGTACAAGATTTGGAGGATTGACCATGAGAATGGGTTATTCCCATGGGTTTCGTATACCCATGAGTAACAGTATTTGATACCCTTACAAAAGCATGAGTTTTCTTCATGTCTTTCTCTTTTTCTATCTTACTTTTGTTAATATCCATCTTTCTTTTGAATAATTTATTTATTCTATTAAAATTAATTTTATAATCAACCAGATTATATAAAAATTATTTTATAATAATGTATTGAATTAACCTAATTAATTATTATATTGTAATAAATTAATCATAAATAATTGATTGATTAATCATATTATTGTAATATGATTGGTACAAAATTGATAATATTTCAAAGAAAAACAACGTTAGAGCTACATTTTGTTAAAATTTGTGAGTTTTGGTAAAGTTGTTTGTAATGTTTGGCATTCAGGTACTAAATTAGGACTTGAATTTGGGCTTAATTTTCGGTTGTGTAAGGAATTGAGTTTGCTTTTCTTTGGTTAAAATCAAGTTTGTGGGGTAAGTTTATATTTTGCAAAGAAAAAATATAAAAAAAATAATACCTAACTAAAACCCCACCCCATATTGTTCTTCTTGTTCTTCTGTGCATGTTCAAGAAAATGGGAAAAACAACAAGCAAGCTCTCTCTCTCTCTCTCTCTCTCTCTATCAATCGATCGATCGACAATCGATCGTTTGGTGCTCGCAAGGAGGCATCTCACCGACAAGTCATCGACGGCGAGCAAGCTGGGCAACACAGTGGTTCCAGTGATTCACGTTTTCTTCCTCGTCTACCCGCAACCCTCCCTCTCTCGATTTCTCCCCCTCCCTCGTGATTTCTCTCTCTCTCATCTGTTCGATTAGCAGTGAGGGCACAAAGATCTGAAGTGGTGGAGGTGGCGGAGCAAGCGAAGTTGTTGAGTTGAAGCTTTTAGCAGTTTCTTGTGTAGATAGCGACATTGGAGGCTATTTTTGAGCATTTCGAAGTTTGATTCGACGTGGGCAACACTTCTTTGGCCGTGGGTAAGCGTTTCGACATTAGTTTATGATGTGTTGTGAGTTTAAATGTTGTTCTAGACGATGTTTGAGTAATTTTGAGTCGACCGATGGCCTATTAGACTCACGTCAGGATACTCATCATGGTCGGAGGCCAAATTAGTGAGTTTGGAGTGTTTTGAAAAACAAATTAGTGGCCTTAGCTGCTATGAGAGTAAGTTTTAAAAGTAGGAACCCTTGTAAATTGTCTCTTTGGGCTAAACGAATCATGGATAGTTGACTACCACTTTATCGAAACTATTGTGGTGTAGTTTGGGGCATTTGTGTAAAGTTAGAGGTCGGCGTTGGTCGTTATAATTGCTTGGCGGGCTTTCCCTCGTTCTCTAGGGTGAGTCTCTAACTCTAAAGGAACCAAACTTGTTTTATTGTGCGATCATTTTGTTGGATTAGAAAAGGGTTGGAGATAAATTAAGTATTAATGTTTAGTGTTTTATGTTTTTTTAATTCCTAAAAGAAGAAGAAGTTGGTTGCTTTCGTGCTAGCCTAGAAGGTAAGTAGCCTATTAGACTAACTTGTTAAAGGTCGTGTTCGTGATAATGTAGGTGAGTCATGCTTGGTTTATATGTAGATGGGGCATGACTACTTGAACAATTATGTAGCATATTCGCTTGAATGAGTAAGAGGTATAGTTGGTGAGTGAACTGTTTCGAACTTGTGCTTGTACCAGGTCTACCTACATATGTTTGTTTTTGAGTTCGTGTTTCCAGTTATGCTTGGAAACTGTGGGTTGGTTTGTGAGTGAGGTTTATGACCCATTAAGTGGTTGGGCGTGGTGATATACCCCTGTGCGTTCTAAGTATGTTGCGAGTGAGAAAAAGGTCGTTAGTCTAGCATCATTTAATCTTTCCACATATGAGCATGCTTCCTAGGATGATGTGAGATGTGTTGGACATGAGGGTTGCTTTCCCTTTTGCATTATGTTAGCTTAGGGGGTGATTCTCCCACTATATTTAGTATGAGGGTTGCTTTTCCTTCAGTTGGTGTGCTAGCTTAGGGGCAAATTCCCACTGTATCGAGTATGAGGGTTGCATTCCTTCATTGCATTATGCTAGCTTAGGGGGAGACGATACCTCACATATAGGTTGCATGACTCATAGATATAGCTTGAGGAAAAAAAACCAAGGAAGGTTAGGCGTATGGCGAGGTGAGCAGGCGCCTAGCAGAGTGTTGAAAACGTTTGAGAATGAGGAGGAGCTTGCGAGCTAGGGCGGGGATCTTTCGTTGTATGATTATGAGCTTTGGACCCTTAAGTGGGCTGCTTACTAAGTATGTCTTTACTCACTCTTGCTACTTTGTTTTGTGTCTTATCAGATGGTGCACAACCGCACAACTGGTGATGGAGGCGATGATCTAGCAAGGCTATGGAGACGTCACTGGAGTTTCTTCCTAGTGTCTTAGTTTAGTTTTGTGTCCTGGTCTTGTACAATGTGGTGGAACTGTGGAATTGTAGTTTCCTTTGTTTTTCTTATATTTAGTGGAAATCCTTAAGGCTTGTGTCTGTTGTTGGTTGAACTCAACTTTTCTCGTAGTGTGATGGATGCTAAGTAATTTTTTTAAATTATAGAAATGTTTCTGTCTCTTTCAAGTTATTGTATTTTTTTATTTTTTTTTGGTTTCTGGAAGTTACACCGTTATGCTGACGAAATTTCGTGCATAAGGGACAATACTCAGTTTTTGCCCGTAAGTAACCTTTCTTGGTTTTAGTTGGGTTAAGGTCGTTTCATTATTTATTAGTTAATTTGTGAATTAATCAAACTTAAAATTTTGAAATGTTTGATATTATTGAAATTAGTGAGTTTATGGAGATTTTTATATGGCATTTTGTTAAAATTTGTAAAAATTGAATAGAAGGTAGAAATTGCAATATTTAACTAGGGTTTAATTTGATGAAATCAAAAGTTTAGAGTGAAAATTGATACACAGCCACATGTTTAGGGGTAAAAATTGAATTTTTCCTTTATAAAAATAAACTAAATTAATGTAATTGTGTATTTATTAAAACTATTAATAAATTAATAATCTATTTAATATATTTAATTAATTGAAATAATTTAGTATAAAAAAATTAACTTTTTATAATTATTTATTCAATTAAAATTATACATCTATTATGATCAATTAATTTACATCTATTTGTTGAAGAGTTCATTAATTAATGTATCATAATTATATAAAATTTATAAAACTAATCTCAAAAAAAAGACAAAAATATCATTTATTATATAAAAATTAGCATTCTCAAGTGTACAACCAAACACAACAATCAATGATTCCTAGCAATCTTATTCTCAGGCATCTTATTTTCAGGCATCCCTTATTCCCAGGCATATAATAAATCTTGAACCAAACGGCCCCTTAGTCCCATCCCCATGCCCTCAATCCAAATGCCCTGAATGTTAGCTTTACAAGCTTCAATCATATGACTATATGTTTTGATGATAGCAAACCTTTAAATTACTAATGATTTTAGTGTTTTAAAGTATCCATAGTGTAGAGCTCAAAAATACAAGTCCAATGCATTTTGAATCACTCAAATCAGACATCAAACGAAAAAGTTATGGCCAAAAGAAGATTGAGAAAACTGTTATTTTCCAATGACGCAGACAAATAACATTACGACACGTGGTCCTTTTTTTAAAGACCGTTGGAGCCATTTTTAAAATTATTTTAATCATTCTTTTGCCATTTTTCTCCCAAATTTCCTCCACCCTTGATCTATTTAACCTATATCCAATGGCCCAAATTTTACCCTAATTTTGAACCTTATTTAAACATCTTTTTCCTTCTCTTTTCATTAACACCTCTTCAAGCAAATTTTTCAGCAAGTATTGTCATCTCTTCTTTCTCCAAAAAAATGCTCAAATTTTCAAATCACTCACACTTTCTTTGAATTTTGATTATTATATTTTGTGAGAGAAATTTTGAACTGTTTTCTAGTGCTCAAACTTGTGTGTATTTACTCTTATGAGAGTTTTCTTTTTGTGGGAATTTCATTTTTCATCTTTTTGTGGGTGCACCTTGGAATTGAGTGAGTGGCTTATCCTAAACTTGAAAAAGGATTTGTAGTGGTTTAATCTTGAACCCAAAAATGGATTTGTAGTGATTTGATCTTGAATCCAATAAAATGATCATAATGGTTTGATCTTGAACCCATTAAAAGGATCGATATAGTTTGGATCTTGAACCTGTAAAAGGATCAGTTGGGGGTTGACTCTTGAGCCCATAAAGAGAGTGGACAATTGGTTTGGTTATCACCCTTAAGTGGGTCGTCCCAGTAAAATACCCAAGAAGGTGTCTTGAGGAGTGAAGTAAGGATTTTCAAACCACTATAAAATTACCGGTGTCATCTCTTTCTTTTTCATTTAATTTTTGCTTCTTAATTTTTGCATCTTATTCTCTTGAATTAATTTCTTTCTTAGATTGCATAATAGAATTGTCTTTGATTCATTTTTGTGTTAAACCAATTCATTTACTAAATTGATTTATTATTTTCTTTGTGCTAATTTTGATTAGTATGGATTACATTTTTTTAGTGTTGTCATACGATCCTACAATGAGTATCAGAGCAGGTAGCTCGTTTTTTGTTTCAAAAAGTATTTGAAAATTTTGTTTTTCATTTGTTTGAAAACTTTTTTAATATTTCTTTTAAAATCTGAAATTTTTTAATTTTGAAAGAAAAGCTTGGAAATTTGAGTTTTAAAAGCCTCTTTTACTATAAAATTACTTTTCTTGAAAATTGGTTCTTAAAAACTACGTTTTCTGAACTTTTTTAATTCTAAAATTATTTTTGTCTAGAAGAAACTTTTTGAAAATTATTTTTTCCTTGAAATTCAAATTTTGAAAAAGTACTTTGTTTGGAAGGAAATTTCAAAAATTATTTTCCTTAATTTTTTTTCAAAATTAACTTTCTTGAAAACTTAATTGTTTGAACTTATCGCAAACATGAAAGAATAAATGCTTCACTCCGCAATGGAAGCATTGGATCGTCTTTGGTTTTATTTAAAATTAAACTAAAAAAAATAAGATTAAGCAAACTTACTGGAGTAAATATGTAGATATTTCTGGTGGGTCTTTATCTCCTCCATAAAGTCTTCTTGATTATGACTCGAACACAGGACCAAGTGATAAGAATCATGGTGTTCCACAAGTTCCAACCGGACCTATTACAAGATCCAAGGCTAAGAAGTTTCAACAAGCATTCATTTTTCATCTACAAAATTGGATAGGCTTGGCTCAACCTCAATTTCATGTGTTCCTCTCTCGAGCTCAATTGAACTCATGCCTAACAATAAACCAACCTCTCGGTCTATTTCTATTACTAAACATGGCATTAGGCAATTCTCTTAATGCTTCTAGAATTAATTCACTCACTCTCGTGCAATAAACTAAATCTAGTCATGCATCTATTGTTCTATGGATAAATTTACTCTCTCGAGCTAAATCTAGCCTAACAGGCAAAACCATGGCCAAAGATTTAAGCAATAAAAATCGAGATGCATAAAAAATGTAATTACAATCATTCAATTACAAAATCAACAAAAGTTTAAACATACAACCATTCTTGTCTAAATACAGAGATAAACAACAATAAAGTCGATAACAAAACTCCTAAAAACCAAAAGAAAAGTAAAGGGAAAAGAGAATAAACTAAGGTCGTGTGCCAACACTCGTTCCCGACATGAAGTCCACGATCTCGAGCCTTGAGTCTCCTCCTTAGCTCTCCAAAGGTCTCCTCTAAGCCCTTAGATGGTGTATGAATCGATTTAGGGTTTTGGTCTCTCAAAAACGGTTCACCTTGCTTGAAATACAAACTTCCCTTTTATAGTGTCAAGACAGCATTGCAACGCTAGGGACAGTGCACTGTCCCTTCGAATTTTATAAAAAAGGGAAATATTTGTACGCTATGCCTGTAGTTTTTCAAGGTTGAAAGGCTCTTCAAATGGCGTTGCAATGCTATAAAGGGAGTTGCAACGCTATGCCCTCAAGTCCAAATGCTTTGTTCTTCTTCTTCAACACTTGAATCTTCAACTATAGCCTTAAATTGCTCAAATTAGTCCAATTATCTCACAATTCTCCGGTTTTGCTAAAATTGCCCAGTTTCTGAGAAATAAACATAACAATACATGAAAGCACACAAATCATAGCAAAACTAGCCTAAAACTAAGCCTAGAAATAGCACACTTATGCATGCTATCAAATTTATTTAAACTATCTCATTTGATACCTTGTTGTTTGAGTTCCATTCTTACAATTGGTATTAAGTCTTGTTAGTTTGAAAATATTTTGAATTGTTTAAATGATTTATGAGTTTGAAAGTTTACTCCTTATTTAAAGCATTATGTTTTGATGATTCATTGAATGGTATTGTGAGATATGGAAAAGAGATGTTGAATTCCTTTTAATAGGGAGAGTGCTTGAAATTGTTTATTTCTCTTGAATTCTTATTAGTTGTGAAATTAAATTTAATTTTGTCCTTTAATGAAATTTGATATGCTTGTAATGTTTATTGATGTGTTTTATTTATTCATATCTCATTGATTTCTATGTATGGAAGAAAAATTGCATTGATAATGTTATTAATGAATCTTATTTTGTCTCCCATATTGATATCTTGTTAATTTTTGGTATAATATATCTTTTGCATAAAATTGATATATCTTTGCATGTAATAACTTTGATATTATGTCTAAATTCCAAAAATTTGATTATTTTGATTGATATATATATTGATTTGATCCTCATCAATTGGTATGTGGTGCGAAATTCTTTGTGTGTAAAAAAAAGTTGTATCCTACTTTTTAATTGGTATCTCTCATTTCCTAGATGTTTGAAAATTTTTATATGATATTGATTGCGTGCTTGATAATTACCTTGAATTAAATTCTATCTTTATCATGTTTTAAAGTATACTACTCTATTTGAAATATCTTGTCTAATGCCCTATTTATTGTGATAAATTAAGAATTCATTGAAATTACTATTCAATTTGATTTATGAATCTCCATAAAAATTGTTGATTTTTTTTTTTTTTTGGAGTACGCTTATTTTTAAAGGAGCAAATGCCTCTTAAAAATGAGAATTGTTGTTGACTTAATTGTGAACTTATTACTAGTGATATTGATTGATTATGACTTGTTTATTGTTAATTATGATCTTATTATGAGAATTTCAATTGTTGAATAAATCGTTGATGTTTGTTGTTCTTTATTTTGCAATCTTTATAACTCACATGTTTAGGGGGAGCTATATATATATTTTTTGTGAAAATATCATGATTGCTTATCTTTGTTAGAGTAGTGTTCATTGATTTATTGAGATAAATTATTGTTACTTTGAAATTGGGATTATGTGCTTTGATGCTTTTATTGATTCCATTGTGTTATTGAGTTTATTATATTTCCTTATTATTTTTGCTCAAAATGATTGACTTCATTTATTAGGGGAGCTTAAATAATGCTTTTATTGATTCCATTGTGTTATTGAGTTTATTATATTTCCTTATTATTTTTGCTCAAAATGATTGACTTCATTTATTAGGGGAGCTTAAATGAACTTATTATTATTAGTTACTTGATTATTGCTTTGAGGAGGAGTTTTATCTTTTAATGACTATTATGATTATTTTTTAGAGAGCTTATCTTTCTAATTTTTATTTTTTTATGATAACAAAAGGGGGAGAATTTATCTTTTGGTGATATTTAGTTATTAAATGCAATGTTTACTAATTGAATACTTTTGATATTGTTATTCATCTACTTTGAGATTATTTTTCTTGAGTAGTTTGTCATCATCAAAAAGGGAGAGATTATTAGCTTTATGAGCTTCAATCATACGACCATATATTTTGATGATAAAAAACCTTTAAATTACTAATAATTTTAGTGTTTTAAAATTTTTACAGTGTAGAGCTTGAAAATATGAGTTCAACGCATTTTGAATAGCTCAAATCGGGTGTCAAACAAGAAAGTTATGGCCAAAAGAAGATTGGGAAAAAATTTGAATCACTAGCTCAAAAAGGTCTCTCCATCATTCTCCATTGTTGATTATCTCTTAACTTTCATTTTATTTCATTTTCTTGTCAAAGAAATATTTATTTTGAGAGATTAGATTTTTGTTGAGAGCTCAAAATTTGTCTTGTGAGAGTTTTCTTTTTGTAAGAATTTTAATTTCATCTTTCAATTATGTTTTGTATCAAGATGTGGGTATACCTTGGAATTTTGAGTGAGCGGTTTAATCTTGAACTAGAAAAAAAAAATTGTAGTGATTTGATCCTGAACTTGTTCAAAAGGATCGTAGTTGTTTGATCTTAAACCCATTTAAAAAGATCGGTATAAGTTGGATCCTGAACCTGCAAAAGGATCGATTTTGGGGTTGACTCTTAAACCCATAAAAGAGTGACTAATCGGTTTGATTATCACCTGTAAGAGGACTGATAATTCTCATTTATGAGGATTATTGGACCCTAAACTAGGTTGTTCTTGTCATTTTTGTATGTTTTGTTGAATAACGAGCAAGCTAATAATAGTGTTTATGAGATAAATTCATTAAAGCTTGTCGAAGTATTGAAAATGAGAAAAAAAATGGAAAAGAGAATAGAATTTCAGCTAATTGGTTGTTTTTGTGTAGATTTGGAGCATGTACGAAAATGCAATTGCATTCCACTTTCAAAATGCAATTGCATTTCCATAGGTGAATGATAATTCTCATTTATGAGGATTATTTGACCCTAAACTAGGTTGTTCTTGTCATTTTTGTGTGTTTTGTTGTATGACGAGCAAGCTAAAAATAGTGTTTATTTAGATAAACTCATAAAAGCTTGTTGGAGTAATGAAAAAGAGGAAAGAAGTTGAAAAGAGATTGGAAATTATACGAATTTGTTATTTTTGTGTAGGTTTGGAGCAAGTACAAAAATGCAATTGCATTCCATTTTGGAAATGCAATTGCATTTCTTCGGGAGAACAGGTTTGTGAAGAAGCACAAAATGCAATTGCATTCCATCTTGGAAATGCAATTGCATTCCTTCGAAAAACACGTTTGGAAAACAAGCACAAAATGCAATTGCATTTCTAGAAAATTTTGGTAGATCTGAAAAATAATGCAACAGAAATGCAATTGTATTTCTGGAAAATCTGGAAAATGCGAGATTTACAGAAATTTCAAAATTCATGGAGATTTTTGTGAGATTTGGGAGATTTTTCAGCCCGAACTCATGCCCAAACCTTGCCCCATGATTGAAGGAGTACAAAGATGGAAACCCTAGCCCTCAATGCCTATAAAAATGGGGAAAATGAAGCAAAACGTGGCTGGGATTTTTCTGCTCGCCCACAGTTCGTAGTTCACGATTTTCTATCATCTTTCGAGCGGTGTTCCTCTATTTTTGTTCATTGTTTATTCTACAGTTAGCTTCTGTTTTGATTTAAATGTTGTAAGTTATTAAATTTTAGTTAAACATTGAATCCTTGAATTTCGTTCTTCTTTTTTAATGGGTTTTCTTCACACCCCAATTCCATCGTTTGTTGTTTTCCTTTTATTTCCAGCTGATGTTTTTTGTATCTTCTCTTTTCAATACTTTCAAAACTCTAAATCTCGATCATTCCTCATGAAAGTGAAAGTTGTGAAGAACCAATTCTTTTTGAAAAAGAAAGAATAGAGTTGGATTGAGCTACGAGTGTAGAAAGGAACATTTTAGCTTCAGTTCGATTGTTGAATTTCCTCATTCAGAGTTGTATTGCTGTTATTCTCATCAAATTTCAGTATTGTTATTTTTGTTACTTTGTTCATTTAGATTTTGGTGTTGTAGTTGGTAAGCTTCTTGTAAGTTTTTGAACTAAATTGATTTTTTCTTTAATAGAAATTTCATTTGTTGAATTTTCATTTAATTTAGTTGATCTCTCAATTTCTCTTTATCTAAGCTTGTTATGAATTTTCAACACTTTAATTTATTGTTTTTCATCCCCATCATAATGAGCTAAATTCTCTTTAGGGGTTCAAGTTGGTGAAAGCCCTAAGGAAAAATGTAAAAGCTCTAAAGCATAACCAATCTAGCTAGCATGTGAACTTAGTTTGTTTTTGTTGAGTTTAGATTTGGGTAAACCTAGTCAGCCAACTAGTGTTGCTCGTCAAGCTTGAACTTAATACTAAAAGGGTTAAGGGAAAGCAGATGTCACAAAAGCAATGGAGGAAAAGGCTTAGAAATAAGTTCTGAATTTCAACCCTAGACTTGGTGAGACTCCAAAACCACTAGAATTGTGTGCGAAAATATCTAAGTTAGATTAGCCATAGACATATAGGTTTAATCACTTAGCTTCCTAAAGATTTTGAATCAAAATTGAATAGGAGTCGAATTCGTTTTACTTAGTTTTCATATGTTAGCTACGATTGCAATTGCATTTTTTATAGCATTTTTCTAAATGGTGCTTGAACCATGAATTCCCTTATTTTCACTCATTGATTTTTCACTTTTTTTCGTTAACAAACCAACCTCATATATTTTTATAACTTTGGTTACCGAAATTGCAATTTGAAAATAATTTTTGCTATCTTTTGAATTTTGTTATATCTGTTCCCTGTGGGATCAATACTCTAGAATACTCTAGAATACTTCAAGTTTTATATTACTTGCATCGACAGTGTGCACTTGCACTAGACTGGAGCTTGTTTTGAATTAAAAATATTTTCTTAAAAGCCCCCACGTTTCAGTCTAATCAGTGAACAAGATGTTGAACAAAGGGAAAAATGCAATTGCATTCCACTTTTAAAATGCAATTGCATTCCACTTTTAAAGTGCAATTGCATTCCACTTTTGAAATGCAATTGCATTTTCTGGAAATTTCTAGAGCTGCGAGAATTATGGAAAATACCACAATTGACGGAGATTATTTGATATTTAGGTGATATTTCAGCCCAAACTCATGCCCAAACGTTGACCCAAGGTTGAAGGAGAGTGAAGTAGAAACCCTAGCCCTTGATGCCTATAAAAATGGGAAGAACAAAGCAAAAAGCGTATGGGTTTTATCTGGGTTTTTCATTTTCGGACAACAACTTTTATCTTCATTTTTCTGTCTTCTTTACAGTAGTTTGTTGTCTTTATGCACTGTAATTTCCGAGTTTGATCCCTCCTCAATAATAGTTCGAAGAGGTGAAGATCCAACAACCTTTAATGGTGTTCGTGGTTCGATCAACACAAGGAAATATACATTAGCATGTTCCTCTGTTTTTGTTCAATTTTATCTTTGTAGCTAGGTTCTGCTTTAATCTTAAGTTGTAAGTTGTTGATAACCGGTCTTTTGATTTTCGTTATTCATGGCTATTAAATATCGGTTGATTAATTGGAATTACATTTCCACAAGAGTTTTGAACTTCCAGTAGCATTAGAGTTGAAATTCTGGTTTCAAGATTAGTGAAATTTTTATTCTTAAGATTTAGCACTGTTTTTAATTGTCTTGTGAGTGTTTTAAGTTGTTAAATTTTAATGGACTATTAATCCTGATTTTTCATTCCTTTCTTCGCTAAGACAGAGTTACTTCAAGAAGTATATTGCTACAAAATTCTGAATCTCTAGTAAATGTTATTCCTACACTGTGATTTTCTGGGAATGTTTTGACAATATTAGATTAAACCTACCAAACTATTTTCTTAATAAAAATCAGTTTGGGTTGTTTCATTATTTAGGGATTTAATTTCTGTATTTGGTTATTAAAATGAGATTTATAGCAATTAAAAGGTGGGTTTTCATTTCTTCCATAATGAGCTAATTCCTCCTTGGGGATTCAAGCTAGTGAATGCCCTAGAGGAGAGATGTAAGCTTAAAAGCATATTCAATCTAGTTAAAACTCAAGACTTTGTTTGTTTTTGTTGAAATAACGTGGGTAAACCTAGCCACTAGTGATTGCTTGTCAAGCTGGAACTTAATACTGAAAGGGTTAAGGGAAAGCGGATGTCACAAAAGCAATGGAGGAAAATGCTTAGAAATAAGTTCTGAACATCGATCCTAGACATAGGGCTAGACTCCAAAACCACTAGAGTTGTGTGCGAAAATATCTAAGTTAGATTAGCCATAGACATATAGGTTTAATCACTTAGGCTCCTAAAGATTTTGTATCAAAATTAAATAGGAGTCAAATTCGGTTTACTTAGTTCTCTTGTGTTGACTACGATTGCAATTGCATTTTGGTGGCATTTCTTTCCAATGGGGCATAAACAACTTGGATCCATTTTTATTAATTTTTTACTTTTCGATTATTTCCATTAGCAAAAACAACATCTCAAGCATTTTTACACCCTTGGTTACCACAATTTCATTTTGTAAACAAATTTTGTGTCATCTTAACAAATTTTGTTAAAACTCGTTCCCTTGAGTACGATACACTGGAGTACTTCTAGTTTCTTATTACTTCGATCACGTGCACTTGCGTGTAGCATGCGACCAAGGACCATCATAGTAAAATACCTAAGAAGGTGTCTTAGGGAGTGGAGTAGGGATTTTCGAACCACTATAAAAATTTCTAGTATCATTCATTTTCTCTACTCTTTTAATTTTCGCTATTTAATTATTTATTTGAGTAGAATGCATGTTTAGGAAATTTGTTATGTATTTCTATGATTTTTTAGGGTGCTTATTTGATTAGATTGGATTGCATTATGTTAGTTTAAATTCCTCGAAAAGTTGTAAATTTTATAAGCAACCCTATTCACCCTTCTCTAGTGTTGTCATACGATCCTCCACCGAAGAGAATACGAACCTCAACTTGTGGCATGTGGGTTCTCCTTTCAATTTCTAAGTAGAGCTCTAGTTTTAGGGCTTCAAAGGTACTAAGAGAAGATGACTTTAAGTTAAGTTACAAGTTTAGTTCCTAAACTTGCACATACTCTATTTGGTTCATGAACCTGAAAATGTATCTCATAGGTTCCTAAACTTTCAATTTAGTGTCTAATAGGTCTCTGAACTTTAAAAATGTCTAATAGGTCCTTGGCATATTCGATTTTTTTAAAAATTAACTGATCTATTGGATATAAAGATGAAATTTATATCTACAAGAACCCTAGAAATTTGATTTTGTGTCTGGCAAGTTCGTGAATTTTAAAAAACATTAGGACCTATTAGACACAAAATTGAAAATTCATGGACCTATTAGACACAAAATTTAAAGTTTAAGGAACTATCAGACATTTTTTAAAGTTCATGGACCAAATAGACACAAACTTAAAAGTTCAAGAACTAAACTTGTAATTTAACTATGATTTTAAAAAAGAAACGCGTTTTTAAAAACCTCTTTTTTTTCATTTTGAGTTTTCCTTTAAAAATCTAAACACAGTTTTTGAAAATTTAAAAACTGAAAAATGAATCAGTTATCAAACACACTCGGTTTTTAAAAACCAAAAACAGAAAATGAATGGGTTGTCAAAGAGGACCTGATAAGCGCCCAAGATGCTGAATTTACAAAGCTAGAGGTCCTTCTAGGATCTTTGCAAATATTCGCGAATAAGGCTAACTTAACGAATTGATTCCAACAAAGAGTATGGTTAGAAGAAGAATCACTCTTGGATCAAACTTAGAATCTATGATGGTCACTCCTAGATCCTAAGACGACTCACTCCAGAATTAGCTTGATCAAGACTAATCCAATTAATCGATTTAACATCAAACCTAAAGCAAGATTTGAAAGAAAAGTAACACCAAATGGGTTTCAATAAAAACACAAGTTTTGATAATCAATGTTGTTCCTCTCATTAGCAATACAAATTCCTTTTATAGACAAGGAATTCTATGCAAATGAACACTTCCCCAACTACTTCATTAAATGAACTTCCCATCCACTCATTTAATGAAGTTCCCAACTACCTCATTAATTAACTTCCCAACTACCTTATTAAATTCCCCAACTAATAAATCTTTAAACTTTGAAACTTAAAATTACAATGTCAAAGTTCATGAAATTAAAGTAACAATGAATTACTCAAATAAGTTGCCCTACTTAAGTGAACTCCATGGTCAACTTTAATCTTGACTTGTTGAACTAACATTATAAAGAAATTTGTGCTAAAAAATCTTTGTCTCTTCTTGTGCATTAGCTAGCTTTTGAAGATGTAATGTGAAAGCCTCTTGAATCTTCTTTGCCTTGCTTCTTGTTATTGCTCATTCAGGTACATGCGATGGATTAGAGGTTGGATTCACATCATCCCCCCTTTCTTTAAAAGGATTTGTCCTCAAATCAAGGTCTTCATTTCCTACATCAAAAGGAGTCAAATCAGCCACATTAAAAGTAGAACTTACATTATACTCACCTCGGAGATCTAATTTGTATGCATTGTCATTAATTCGCTCTACTACTTGAAATGGACCATCTCCCCTTGGTTGAAGTTTGGACTTCCTTTGATTTGGAAATCTTTCCTTTCGTAGATGAACCCAAACCCAATCACCCGATTTAAGAATCAATTTCTTTCTCCCTTGGTTCTTTTGAGTCACTAGCTTTTCATTTTTCTTTTCAATCCTTTCCTTGATTTCTTTGTGCAAAGTTTTGATGTATTCGGCCTTAGAAATAGTTGCATTACTAGTAAACATATTAGGTGGCAAAGGTAATAAATCTATAGGAGTTAAAGGATTAAATCCATACACAACCTCAAATGGTGAACGATGAGTGGTGCTATGTATCGCTCTATTGTATGAAAACTCCACAAAAGGTAGTGTCTCTTCCCATGACTTAAGATTTTTAGAAATTAGCGATCTAAGCAAGGCCCCCAATGTTCTATTAACCACCTCGGTTTGCCCATCGGTTTGGGGACGACAAGTTGTAGAAAACAAAAGCTTAGTTCCCAATTTTTCCCACAAAACTTTCCAAAAATGGCTTCAAAGTTTGACATCTCTATCACTTACAATGGTTTTTGGAATGCCATGCAATCTAACTACTTCCCTAAAGAATAGATTAGCTATGTTAGTGGCATCATCTGTTTTATTACATGGAATGAAATGTGAAATTTTACTAAACCTATCAACCACCACAAAAATGATATCATGATGTCTCCTAGTATTTGGTAATCCTATAACAAAATCCATGCTAATGTCAACCCATGGTTCACTAGGTAGATCTAAAGGTGTGTAAAGACCATGTGGTTGTGTTTTAGACTTGGCCTCCTTACACTTGAAACATTGCTTGCACACTTTGTTCACATCCTTCCTCATCTTCAACCAATAAAAGTGTTCACACAACATGCTGTATGTTTTAAATTCTCCAAACTGCCCCATAAGTCCTCCTCCATGAGCCTCCTTCACAAGTAACTCTCGAATGGAACACTTAGGCATACAAAGTTTACCCTTCCTAAAGAGCATGCCATTAAACACAATATGATCATGTACATTTTTCCCGCCTGAACATTGCATATACACGTCATAAAATTCAGACTTCTCAACTTTGTACAATTCAATCATGTGTTCAAAACCAAGAATCTTTGCACTAAGAGAAGAAAATAATGCATACCTTCTTGACAAAGCATCAGCCACCACATTGTCCTTACCTTTTTTGTAATGAATGACATAAGGAAATATCTCGATGAATTCTAACCATTTAGCTTGCCTCCTATTTAGCTTTGTTTGGCTTTGGAGATGCTTCAAACTTTCATGATCAGTATGGATAACAAACTCTTTTGGCCACAAGTAATGTTGCCAAACTTGCAAAGCCCTCACAAGTGCATGTAGTTCTTTGTCATAAGTTGGGTAGTTGAGTTGTGCCTCATTTAGCTTTTCACTAAAGAACATGATTGGCCTTCTTTCTTGCATCAACACAGCTCCTATACCTATCCCACTTGCATCACATTCAATCCCAAAAGATTTATCAAAGTCCGGTAAAGCAAGACAAGGTGCATTGGTCAATTTATCTTTTAATTCATTGAATGCATTCTCTTGTTTTTCCTTCCATTCAAACGTCGCATACTTTTAACAAGTTCATTCCATGGTGAGGCTGTACTACTGAAATTCTTAATAAACCTCCTATAAAAACTAGCCAAACCATGAAAGGATCTAACCTCGTTTGCATTGGTAGGTGTTGGCCACTCTCGGATAGCCTTTACCTTTTCTTCATCAACTTGCACTCCATTTTTTTTCCAACGATGAACCTGATAGCACACTTTTGTGAGCTATTTTTATAGTTTAACTATTGCTATTTTTGATATTTTATTGGGTTATTTCACGCCGTATCTATTTATTTTGCAGGTATTAAGCATTTGGAAGAGAAATCAGAGATGAAAATAATCACAGGACAAAAATGAGGCAAAATTGGGCAAGAATTGGAAAACTACGAGAAAGGAAGAAGAAAAGGCACCAGTGAGACCCGAGGGGGCAGCGTCGAGACGCTGTCCAACAGCGTCTCAACGCTGCCATGATGTAGCCAGGCATGCTGTGATGATAGCGTCGAGACGCTGTCCACAGCGTCTAAACGCTGAAGGGGACCGTGCGCGCATTTTTTCCATCCGTAGCGTCGAGACGCTGTCCACAGTGTCTCAACGCCACCCCATTTCCCTTAATTAACCCGTGCATTAGGTCACAGCGTCTCAACGCTGTCCCGAGTTTATAAATTTGGGATTTTGGATGCGATTGGAGGAGGCCGGGAGAGGAGAAACTTAACCACTTTCGAAAATTGAGTTTGAGAAGAGAGAGAGAAGATTCTGTGGAGCACAAGTAAGAGTTTTTAACGTTGAAGATCATGATATTACAACGGGGACGAGGCCCATACGACGCATTAGTTCTATCTCAAACCCTTTACTTAATATTTTTGTTGGTTTTGTATGCAAATTTTAGAAGTGTTATAGTGACCATGAGTAGCTAAATTTGTTTCCTTAGGGCTAGATGGAGCCGTTGGGCAGAACAATTTGTTGATGTGATTGATTTGAACTATTGTATTTCTTCCTACTCATGCAATCGTTTTATTAATGCCTATGAACTCTTGATCAAAGTTTATTTGCCCTCATTAATCTGAATTTATGCTTGAAAAAGATTAATTTAGATTTGACTTCGATTGCATGACTAGTAGTTATTGTAGCATGAAAGTGACTAGAATTCTACTAGAAATCATTAAAGAATTTGTTCTTAATGCTGTGAACAATTATTAAAGGCTAGATAGTTATATTAGTCTTATAAATCGTGCATGAGATTCAATTGTCTTGATAGGGCCAGTTGTTATTTGAACTTCTTGATTTTTGGCATGGAAATACCTTAGTTAATCTTTCATTCAATTAATTTGTTAGCTCGATAGGTAAAGTCTAGTCCCTAAGATTTTCTTTCTCCTGATTGTCTCAATTTTATCTTGTTTTACTTTCACATATTCTAACTCACCATTTGATTTTTATCTCTAAATAAAATTGGAGGGTTAAATTCATGATAATCAAGTGAATTAAATAACTCAATCCTGTGGACGACACTTGTACTCTATCTCACTATATTAAAACTTGACCCATGCACTTGCGGTCTTGCAAATTTATCGCAACAAGTTTTTGGCGCCGTTGCCGGGGATTGGTGTCTATTTAATTCTTTTGATATCGTGAAGAAACCATTCGGTCTTACTTTAGAGTGTATTTTTACGTGTTGTGTTTTTCTATTTTCTTTTATTCCTATTTTTATTTTTTATTTTTTTTGTATTATTGGGTGTAAATTGTGCATGCGAAACAATAAGGAGGCTAATCTTGTTCCTTTTGATCCTGAAATTGACAGAACTTACAAAAAGAAAATTAAGAGAGCGCAAGGAGAAAACTGAGGATATGGCCGAACAACAGGAGGAACCAAAGGCCATTAGGGATTACTTTCAGCCCACTTTTCCTGCTGCACAGCCCGGGATAGTCCATGTGCCTATTAATGCAAATAATTTTGAGATCAAAACGGGCCTGATTCAAATGGTCAGGGATAGTTCTTTCAAAGGACATCCCTCTGAAGATCCAAACTCTCACTTAAGATCCTTTATCGAAATTTGTAGTACGGTAAAAATGAATGGGGTTCAATCTGATGCAATTCGTTTACGACTTTTTCCTTTTTCTTTGCAGGATAAGGCAAAATATTGGTTGGAATTTGTGCCCCCTGGAAGCATCACACTTGGGAAGAATTAGCTCAAGCTTTCTTGAACAAATTTTTTCCACCTGCAAAGACCACGAGGTTGAGGACAGAAATTGGTACCTTCAGACAACATGAAGGAGAACAAATGTTCGAGGCTTGGGAGAGTTACAAAGACCTCCTGAGGAAATGTCCACAACATGGATATCCAGAGTGGTTGCAAATCCAACTATTTTATAATGGATTAACTAGTAGTAATAAATCTCTCTTGGATGCAGCAGCTGGAGGATCTATCTGTTACAAGACAGCTAAAGAGGCTCGTACATTATTGGAAGATATGGCAGCCACTAGCTACAATTGGCCATCTGAACGGTCAACTTCGAAGAATGTGGCTGGTCTTTATGAAATTGATGAGGTAAGTTCCCTAAAATTTCAGATGGCATCTCTAACTAATGCTTTGAACAAACTTGCAGGAACATGAAATTCCCAATCCATTGCTTCGATTGCAGCTACTAATAATTCACAATTCTGTGAGGATCCTGAAATTGAACAAGCTCAATACGTAAACAACAGGACTTTTGGACTCAGAGGAAACCAGATGCAAAATCAATTGCCTACCCACTATCATCCAGGTTTGCACAATCATGAAAACTTCTCTTATGTTAATAATAAGAATGTTTTGCAGCCACCTCCAGGTTATGCATCAACATCTCAACAGCAAGATAAAAAACCTTCCATCGAGGACCTGCTAGGAGCATTCATTACTGAATCCAGAAATAGAACTAATCAGTTGGAGAATTCAGTAAGTAGCCAGGAGAAAGCCATCAAAAACATGGAGGTGTAGATCAGTCAAATGGCATCCACATTGAATGCAATGCAAAAAGGTAAATTTCCCAGTGACATAGAGATAAACCCGAGGGAGCATTGCAAGGCTGTGACCTTGAGGAATGGCAAACACTTGGCTGGACCTGAGCAAGTGCATCTTGAAAAGAAACTCGTCACTGAGGAAACAGACAATGCTGAGGAAGTAGCTGAGGAAAATGCAACATCTTCCATAACAGAGAAGCATCTTAACTCTACTATCCCTATTGTGCCTAATAAAATTCCTTATCCTCAATGTTTTCAAAAGAAAAAGTTGGACTTTCAGTTCTCTAAATTTCTGGAGATTTTTAAGAAACTTCATATTAACATTCCCTTTGCATATGCTTTGGAACAGATGCCAAATTATGTGAAGTTTATGAAGGACTTGCTATCACAAAAGAAGAAATTTGAGAAATATGAGATAGTCAACTTAACTGAGGAATGCAGTGCATTTCTACAAAGAAAGCTACCTCAGAAACTAAAAGATCCAGGGAGTTTTACTATTCCTTGCACTATTGGTAGTATTTCTTTTAAGAGGGATTTATGTGACTTAGGAGCCAGTATTAACTTAATGCCCTTTTCTATTTACAGGAAACTAGATCTGGGGGAAGTGCAACCCACTACCATATCATTGCAATTGGCTAACCGTTCTATCACATACCCTAGAGGTATTATAGAAGATGTTCTAGTTAAAGTTGATAAATTTATCTTCCTTGCAGATTTTGTTGTTTTGGACATGGAGGAGGATTCAGAGGTACCTATTATTCTAGGGAGACCCTTCCTAGCAACTGGACAGGCGCTGATCGATGTACCCAAAGGTAAACTGACTTTTCATGTGGAGGATGAGAAAGTAGTATTCAACATATTCCAATCTATGAAGTATCCAGACGAGGTTAGTACATGTAACATGATTAATATTGTTGATGATACTGTGGATGACTTTAGGGAGTTAATTTTATCTGTGGATCCTCTTGAAAAAAGCATGCTAAACTTAGTTTTTGAGAACCTAGGGATTTTGGATCAAGAAATTACTTTTTACTATAATGCATTAGATCAGTTACCCATAGGTCAATATAGGATTGAGAAAATGCTGTCATTACCTGTCCATAATATTGAGGAGACTCAGCCCCCTACATTAGAATTGAAACAATTGCCTGCACACCTTCGTTATGCATTTCTACGTATCCTGTTATTATATCTGCTGATTTAAATAACTTAGAAGAGGAAAAATTGCTGTGAATCTTACGTGCACATAAGTCTGCCTTAGGTTGGTCCATTAGTGATATCAAGGGTATTAGTCCATCTATTGTCATGCATAAATCCTTATGGAAGATACCTTTAGCCCATTAGTCGAGCACCAAAGGAGACTTAATCCAGCAATGAAGGAGGTGGTAAAGTCTGAGGTATTAAAACTTTTGAATGCAGGTATTATATATGCCATATCTGACAGTTCTTGGGTTAGTCCTGTGCAGGTTGTTCCTAAGAAAGGGGGAATGACGGTGGTGAAAAATGAAAACAATGAATTCATTTCGACCAGGACAGTCACTGGGTGGCGTGTCTGTATTGATTATAGGAAGTTGAATAAGGCTACTAGAAAAGATCATTTTCCTCTTCCTTTTATTGATCAGATGCTTGATAGATTAGCTGGCTATCCTTACTATTGTTTTCTTGATGGCTATTCAGGATATAATCAAGTTGCCATTGCACCTGAGGATCAAGAAAAGACGACATTCACATGCCCATATGGAACTTATGCTTTCAGGAGAATGCCGTTTGGATTATGCAATGCTCCTGCCACTTTTCAACGTTGCATGATGGCCATCTTTCATGACATGATAGAGGAGATTATGGAGGTTTTTATGGATGATTTTTCAGTCTTTGGATCTTCATTTGATGCTTGTTTAAATAATCTTGCTCTTGTGTTGCAGAGATGCCAAGAAACCAACCTTGTATTAAATTGGGAGAAATGCCATTTCATGGTTAAGGAAGGTATAGTGTTGGGGCACAAAGTCTCTGAAAATGGATTAGAGGTGGATCGAGCGAAAATTTCTGCGATTGAGCAACTTCCACCTCCAGTAAATGTAAAGGGAGTCCGTAGTTTTTTAGGCCATGCAGGATTTTACAGGCGCTTTATAAAAGACTTTTCTAAAATTGTGAAACCTTTGTGTAATTTGCTTGAGAAAGACTCTACTTTTGAATTTTCTGATGATTGCATGTTAGCTTTCCACTTATTAAAAGAAAAATTGACTTCTGCACCTATTATTGTTGTACCTGATTGGAGTCAACCCTTTGAAATTATGTGTGATGCTAGTGATTATGTTGTAGGAGCAGTATTAGGTCAGCGTCGTGAAAAAATATTTAGGGCCATTTATTATGCAAGTAGAACTTTAGACAATGCACAGCAAAACTACACTACCACTGAAAAGCATATGCTTGCGGTTGTGTTTGCTTTTGATAAATTTTGGCCTTATTTATTAGGGATTAAAGTAACTGTTCATATTGACCATGCAGCTCTTAGATATTTATTTGACAAGAAAGATGCTAAACCTCGCTTGATCTGATGGATTCTTTTATTACAAGAATTTGACTTTGATATAAAAGATCGGAAAGGATGTGAAAATGTGGTAGCTGATCACTTGTCTAGAATAGAACATGAAAGCAATCAACCAACCTTTCCTATCATAGAGGATTTTCCTGACGAATGATTATATCAGGTAGAAACTAAATTACCATGGTTTGCTGACTACGTGAACTTTCTTGCAGGAGGAGTCATGCCATCAGATTTTAATTCTCAGCAGAAGAAAAGATTCCTTCATGATGTGAAATTCTACCTCTGGGACAAACCTTTACTATTCAAGATTTGCTCAGATCAATTAATAAGAAGGTGCGTACCTCTTGCAGATGTAGCTAAAATCATTCATGATTGTCATGCTTCCCCATATGGTGGACATTTCGGACCTACACGAACGGCTGCGAAGGTATTGCAATCAGGTTTCTACTGGCCTACTCTTTTTAAGGATTGTTATACTTTTGTACGGACCTGTGATAGATGTCAGAGGACAGGTAACATTTCTAGACTCCATGAACTTCCCCTGACCCCTATTCTTGAGGTAGAATTATTCGATGTCTGGGGTATCGACTTTATGGGCCCCTTCCCCTCCTCCCATGAGTACTTGTATATCTTAGTTGCTGTAGAATATGTATCTAAGTGGGTAGAAGCCATTGCCACTAAGAAGAATGATGCTCGGGTTGTTGTACAATTTTTGCACAAAAATATTTTCACTAGGTTCGGCACTCCAAGGGCCATTATTAGTGATGAGGGATCCCATTTTTGCAATAAACTATTTGATTCTATGTTTGCTAGGTATGGTGTTAAGCACAAAATCTCTCTAGCGTATCATCCACAGACAAATGGCCAAGCAGAGATTTCAAACAGGAAAATCAAGCAGATTTTGGAGAAAACAGTTCGAACTAATAGGAAGGATTGGGCTTTGAAATTAGATGAAGCACTTTGGGCATATCGAACTGCCTTCAAAACTCCTATTGGTACATCTCCGTATCATTTGGTGTTTGGGAAGGCGTGTCATCTACCCTTAGAATTGGAGCATAAAGCTTATTGGGCCATCAAGAAATTGAACTTTGATCTCCAGAAAGCGGGCGAACAACGTTTATTGCAACTCAATGAAATGGAAGAGTTTAGAGGTCAAGCATATGAAAACGCCAAGTTATACAAAGAAAGAACTGCAAGATGGCACGATCAACAGATTCACAACAGAATCTTTTCACCTGGACAACATGTACTTCTTTTTAACTCTCGTTTACGGTTGTTTCCAGGTAAGCTAAAGACACGATGGTCCGGCCCATTCACTGTCAAAGAAGTATATCCGCAAGGGGCCATAGAGCTGCTAACTACTGATGGTCAATCGTTCATAGTAAATGGCCAATGGGTGAAACACTATTGTGGTGATGAGGAACGACGTTTGGAGAACATCTTCCTGAATGAGCCCAAATGATACGCACGTGTTGTCTAGCTACAGACGTTAAACAAAGCGCTTATTGGGAGGCATCCCAATTTCTCATCCCCGTATTTTTAATTTATTCTAATTAATCCGTTCATCTAGTTTGGTAATGATTATTTAATTCCTTTTATTAAATTTCTTTATTTTATCTTATGATTTTTCTTTTTAGTTTTCTTATTTGTTCTTTATTAATTTAAAAAAAAATTGAGAGAGAGTAGCGTTGAGACGCTACTATGTAGCGTCGAAATGCTACTCTGCAGCTTGATCTTCCGCATGGACAGCGTCTCAACGCTGTCACGAAAACTGGGATTCTAAATCCCAGTTTTTCAAGCGAGGGGGGGCCATTTTTTAGCCCTAACTTTCGCCCCCCCCCCCCCCCCCCCCCCCATTTTTCTCTCCTCTCCCTCACAAATCACTCAATTTCTTACCTTTCTCCCCCAATTTTCTACTTACCCATTCACATAATTCCCTCTAACCCCTTCATTTTTCAGATTCGGCATCATTTGGAGGTGGATTTTGGCTCCAATCCGTGGGTATTGCCGCTCTTCTTCCAAGTTTTCATTCCAACGAGTTTCTTCGGTATTTTCCCTCTCATTTATGTTTTTTGAATGCACTAATCAATTACTTGAGTAGTTCATCTCGTTTTGACTCCATGGTTGGGCTTCTTTGCTAGAACAAAGTGTGAGTTGGGTTATCTTTCAAATTGCTCTTCCTGTGGAACTGTGGGGTAGAACCATTAAAACTAAATTCTGTGATTCTTGAAATATGGGCGTGAAATCCATAGTTATTGGATCGATATATGGGTATGCATTGGTTTGGGAAGTGTGAGATGTACAATACCTCGATATAGACTCCTCTAGGTGCTTTAAGCTACTCTTGAGCTATCTCATTTGATTTGTCTGCTGAATTGTTAAAAGTTGCATGTGTAGTGGTGACTCAACGTGGCAGGTGCAAGCTCTATCCGTTTTTCAAGTTACTCATTTGTTCTTGAATTATGATTCTTTGGTAGTACACTTTTTAACATTGAAATGCTTGTAGCGTCCATCATGAGTTCGAAGAGGGTCCGCGCTTCATCTGCCTCATCTTCACGCCAAGACTTTGATGCTAATAGGTTCAGGGATCACGAAGCTGCCCAGCGTTATCACAGTTATGTGGTTTCTCGATCAGTAATTCCTGAACGAGGTATCACTCCTGACGACTCCCATCACCGTCAGCTCCATCACGCAATCATTCATCGTGGCTGGGAGTTGTTGGTCCAGCATCCTGAAGCTAGTGTAGTAGCAGTGGTCAAAGAATTCTATGCTAATATGCGTGTAGATGATTCTCAGTCCTTTGTGAGAGGCCGCCAAATCCCATCCGATGCAGCCACGATCAACAGGTATTATCAGTTACCTAATTTTGATAGGGATGAGTATAATATTTATGCCAGCGAGCACGTTGATCCGGCATAGATCATTGCCGAACTAGGCCGACTGGTGCTACATGGATGACTCGACGCCGTGAGGTCATAAAATTTAAGACCTCCGACCTCACCGTGACCAACCGAGTTTGGCACAGCTTTATTTGTGCTAAATTACAGCCGGTCGCGCACATGAGTGATGTTACAAAGGAAAGGGCCATCCTCCTATTCGCCATAGCCATCGGGAGGTCCATTGACATTGGGAAAGTTATTTTCCACTCGATACGCCATATCCGACTAGGCAGCACCACCATTGGACTTGGCCATGCTTCCCTGATCACTGCCCTGTGCCGCAATGCTGGGGTCACTTAGACCCCCGACGAAGAGTTGATTCATCCTAAGGCCTGCATGGACAAGAATTTCATCATGGGGCTTCGAGGATGGGACGTTGGGTTCGCCGACGACGACCAACAACAAGAGGCAGCTGAAGACCACCAGGAGGAGGTGCATGAGCATGACGCGGACGATCTTCCCGATCCCCACCACCCACCAGCCCAGCACGACTTGTCGTGCTTATACTCCGCCGTGTCTGCATTGGAGGAGAGACTTCGTCAGCAGGAGCTTCATGATCGCAGGCAAGATCGAGGCATACCACCAGCATCTTTACGAGTGTATGCATCATTTGGCGAGTACCGATGCCTCCTTTCCCCCACCCATGCCACCTTATATCTCATCTGACGAGGACTGAGGCCATCATTTGGAGTTCAGGGCAGTCTCGGTTCATCCCTATCTTTTATCTTACTCTCTTTATTATATTTCTGTTGGTTCTGTTCTTTCCTGTTTTCATTGAGGACAATGCACACTTTAAAGTTTGGGGGTGTCTTTCATATTTGGTTGTACTTAACTGCGCATGACACACTTATATCACTTAGCATTGCTATTGATCTCTTGATATTATGTTAAGTTGAGTTGGAAATTATGTACTATGCTTTCGTGCTCGTCAACTATGATAGTCTATGAGGATATTTGAGTCTGAATTACGAGTAATCACATTCGTTCAAGATTTGTAACTAAATTCTGGATTCGAGTTAGAAGAAAATTTATTCTTTGAGCTCCTTACAAATTTAGAGCACATAGCCCACCTAGTCATAGTTTTGAAGGCTTAGATTTGAGTTATGTGGTCTAGATGCTTGTTGTCACCTCGAAAGGATATAGAACTGATTTAATGGTTAACTTGCAGGATGGGTTGTAATGTACATTTTGGAGAAAAATAATGCCTAATGGTGTTGAAAAAAAAAAAAAATAAAGTTATCAATCATCTTGCTGTTTTCACTCTTAAGGACAAAAAGAGCCACCTCTGCTGTGACCAGTTAGAACCGCCTGTGAGTAAAAGTGCCATCGGTATGGGTCCCTACAGTGGATGTGTGAAAGCTAGTGTCCACTTAATAAATAAAAATTCAAGTTTGGGGAAGTTTCACCTGAATTTTAGGCACCTTAGTGGCACATTACTGTCCCTGATTGTAGGAAAAACTCGAGAATTAGAACATATGCTAGAGTAGAGGGAAGATGAGTTGAGGATTGCATAAAGTAAGTTTAGGCTTATAAAGACCAGATTAGGGAAGGCTATCTCACACATACACGTAAGGAATGATAGAATCAATTTAAAGCTCCTTGATGACAGATTTCAGTTATAAATCTTGATTTTATGTGAGTACTCTATTTTTCAGAATCTCTGAGGCTTGAGTTGTTAGTAGCCCCAATATAAGCAGTCAAGAGAGATTGTGCCCAATTGTTTTGCTCGAGAACTAGCAAATAGTTAAGTTTGGGGGTATTTGATAGCACACTTTTGTGAGCTATTTTTATAGTTTAACTATTGCTATTTTTGATATTTTATTGGGTATTTTCATGCTGTATCTGTTTATTTTGCAGGTATTAAGCATTTGGAAGAGAAATCAGAGATGAAGATAATCACAGGACAAAAATGAGGCAAAATTGGGCAACAATTGGAAAACTAAGAGAAAGGAAGAAGAAAAGGTACCAGTGAGACCCGAGGGGGCAGCGTCGAGACGCTGCCATGATGTAGCCAGGCATGTTGTGAGGACAGCGTCGAGACGCTGTCCACAGCTTCTCAACGCTGAAGGGGACCGCGCGCGTATTTTTTCCGTCCGTAGCGTCGAGACGCTGTCCACAGCGTCTCAACGCCACCCCATTTCCCTTAATTAACCTGTGCATTAGGGCACAGCGTCTCAACGTTGTCCCGAGTTTATAAATTTGGGATTTTGGATGCAATTGGAGGAGGCCGGGAGAGGAGAAACTTAACCACTTTCGAAAATTGAGTTTGAGGAGAGAGAGAGAAGATTCTGTGGAGCACAAGTAAGAGTTTTTAACGTTGAAGATCGTGATATTACAACGGGGACGAGGCTCACACGATGCATTAGTTCTATCTCAAACCCTTTACTTAATATTTTTGTTGGTTTTGTATGCAAATTTTAGAAGTGTTATAGTGACCATGAGTAGCTAAATTTGTTTCCTTAGGGCTAGAAGGAGCCGTTGGGCCGAACAATTTGTTGATGTGATTGATTTGAACTATTGTATTTCTTCCTACTCATGCAATCGTTTTATTAATGCCTATGAACTCTTGATCAAAGTTTATTTGCCCTCATTAATCTGAATTTATGCTTGAAAAAGATTAATTTAGATTTGACTTCGATTGCATGACTAGTAGTTATTGTAGCATGAAAGTGACTAGAATTCTACTAGAAATCATTAAAGAATTTGTTTTTAATGCTGTGAACGATTATTAAAGGCTAGATAGTTATATTAGTCTTATAAATCGTGCATGAGATTCAATTGTCTTGATAGGGCCAGTTGTTATTTGAACTTCTTGATTTTTGGCATGGAAATACCTTAGTTAATCTTTCATTCAATTAATTTGTTAGCTCGATAGGTAAAGTCTAGTCCCTAAGATTTTCTTTCTCCTGATTGTCTCAATTTTATCTTGTTTTACTTTCACATATTCTAACTCACCATTTGATTTTTATCTCTAAATAAAATTGGAGGGTTAAATTCATGATAATCAAGTGAATTAAATAACTCAATTCTGTGGACGACACTTGTACTCTATCTCACTATATTAAAACTTGACCCGTGCACTTGCGGTCTTGCAAATTTATCGCAACAGAACCCTAGAAAATTGACTTGGTCTAGACAAAAACTACACTTTTTGAAGTTGGCATAAAGCTTCTCTTCTCTAAGTTTAAGTAAAATTGTCTTAACATGCCAAATATGATCATTCAAGCTTTTGGAGTAAACAAGGATATCATCAAAGTATACAACTACAAATTTTTCAATGTACACTCTCAAAACATGATTCATTAGTCTCATAAAAGTACTTGGTGCATTAGTAAGGCCATGTAAGCCCTAAACTCTCTTTTGATCATATTGTGCTCATATATGATGTTTTGACATATGCAAATTGATATAGGTTGCACTAAAAGATGTCGTGATGGGATTTGGGAATCTTTTGGATTGTGAACTACAATGTGTATAAAGCTTCATAAGGAGATAGGTAAGCCATTGAATAAGCATATTAAGAGTTGAATTGAAGTAAGTTAAGGTCATTAACAAGTTGGGTAAATTTTAGGTGCATTATGTATTGAATGAAAGTTCTTATTTCTCACAAACTTAAGTAAAGTTGGCTAAATGTGTTAGGTGGATTTATTGTCTTGTTTTGGTGTTTTAAAAAAAGGGGATTAAGATGTAAATGAGGAAGTAGGAGCTGGCAAAAATTTGTGGAGCCACGGATTTGTCTTTGGCAAGTAGGTGCTGTCCAGCTGGAAGCTTTTGGAAGAGGATCAACTTCAAACAGCCATATCTCTTAATTTACTGCACCAAATTCGATGCTTTTTGAGTCAAAATCTGATAAATTGAGTGTAGAATACGACAGTGGGCGGCTGTTTTGAAAATACGAAGAGGAAGGAGGTGAAAATTGCAGAAAACCGAGAGGTGTTCACAGTTCTCGGGTAGCAGAACAGTGTGAAGAAATCAGTTTCTTTTGAGCTCTTGAGGAGGAATTAGAAGCTGAAACTTTGAGGTAAGTAAGCTAAGATGTTGTACTTGAGGTTTATCAAAAAATATTAGGTGGTTGTTTTGCTAAATTTTGAGGAACCCAAGCTGAAAGTTGAACCTGGAATTTTAGGTGCAAGCAAAAAAAAAAACTGCTAGCAAGAGATTGAAGGAGATGTGCTTCCATTTCTATATACCTTACACCCAAGTGCGTATGGTTATTAGGAATTGAGTTATGGGACTGAATTAGATATGTTTTTAAGGTGTATAAGGAAAGGAATTAATGTTATTAATTTCTTTTTCATGGCAAACGGAGATAGGAATAGCTTATAATCCTTGGAACCCTTTTGGTGATTGTGAGTGACTCTATTTTAGAACTATGCTTGACCTTTGTTTTTCTTCAAAAGCATAAATGTTGATCATTGAAACATGCTTGACTTACTTTTGTATATTTTTCATGGAGCTTTTAATAGAATGTCATTGATGAAACTTAAGCATGATTTGAATTAGTTTGTAACTACACATTCAAGCATGGAAACTAAATTATGGAAGTATGACTTCCTTTAGAAAATGCCTTGTGTAAATCCACTTGGAAACATGTTTAGAAAGGAAAAGTGCAAATGTTGAGAATTTGTTGTTTGTGTTATCAAAATATGATTTCCAAGGTAATCAAAGTATGCCCCGGTATGTTGTTAACCCCCAGTACTGAAGGACATTGAGAAGGTACTTGGGAGGGAGGAATCATGATTTCCCGATACTGAAGGACAAAGAGAAGGTATTCTGGTAGTAACTGGTCTAACCCCAATACTGAAAGACATAGAGAAGGTATTAGGGAAGACCAGTGTGTTCAATGGCATTCCACGTGCACGTGAGAGAGGTATGAACGTTGTTGGTATAGAGATGACTCTACCACAGCTAAGGTTAGAAAGTGGTATCATGTTATGAGTTTTATTGTTATGAGCTTCTACGCTTTTGAAATGTCTATTCTTCAGTATGGTACTACGTTATGAGTTTCTATGCTATACATAATGTGGTGACTTAAACCTGTAAATGGGTAGCATGGTTTGATTATGCTTACAAATAAGTGATAAGTTATCTCTAACTTGTAGCTTGTCCATCATTATGCTTCACCTTTGAGCTTATAATGTTTTTAAGATAGACACTCACTGGGCTTCCCAGCTCACGTTTTCATTATGTTTTCTCTTTCCAGGTAGCAGACGAGTTCCTGGTGCTTAGCCTTGACAAGACCTGTTTGCCACCACGCCGTTTTAGCTCCTTGTATATACACTTTCTTATGTATATAGTTTGTAGTAAAAGCATTTTAGCGGGGTTGTAATAACTATAAAATGTTATGACTTGTTAAAGAACACAGTACTGAAAGTGAATGTGTCTTGCTCATATGTGTATTTGAGCGTTTCAAACTTACTTGTTCAAACGTGTTGTGTTGCCTTCATTTTCAAGTATATGTTAGGATGGTCAGGGAGAGCTAGTAAGAGGGTTGATTGTCTATGTCTTTACATCTCTTCCTAGGTTAGGCAAGTAAGCTGGGAAGGGGTGTGACAACTTGGTATCAGAGCAAAAGGTTTTGGGAAGGGAATTAGGTTCATGCATTAAACTAGGAGCTTGTTGTCTTAATTATTTTAACAAGATTGTATAATTTAGGACCATGGCTCGAGGTGGCAAACGAGGCAGGCAAGTGGAGGCCGGAACTCAAGAAGCTACTGGCGATAGAGGAAGAGAGGTATCAGAGGGAGAGTCTAGTCATCCTCAGCAAGAGGTGAACCTGGAGGAACAGATTTTTACGAGGATAACTCAAAGATTAGCTGAAAGTGTTAGATCAACACAAGCAGACCCAGAAAAAAAGTATGGCATTGAAAGACTAAAGGCCTTGGGTGCAACAACATTTGAGGGCATGACAGATCCCTCTGATGCTGAGGTTTGGTTAAATCAGATTGAGAAGTGTTTCAGGGTTATGCGATGCCCTAAGGAAAGGAAGGTTGATTTAGCAGCATTGTTGCTCCAGAAAGGAGCAGATGATTGGTGGAAGATAACAGAGAGCAGAAAAGGGGAAGCATGGAGTTGGAAAGAGTTTCGAAAGGCATTTGAAGATAAGTATTATCCGAGTTCTTACCGTGATGCGAAGAGGAACGAGTTTCTGAGGCTCGTTCAGGGATCGATGACAATAGCAGAATATGAGAAGAAGTTCACAGAGTTATCAAAGTATGCTAGCACTATTGTTGCAAGCGAGATAGATCGATGCAAAAGGTTCGAGGATGGTCTACGAACAGAGATCCGAACGCCTGTGACAGCAAGTTCAGAGTGGGTTGAGTTTTCCAAACTAGTGGAGACAGGGCTAAGGGTGGAGCGAAGCCTAGTAGAGGAAAGAATGGGAAGAGGAGTTGTAGGTGATGGACGTACCAGTTATTCGGTTAGTTCATCACGAGATCGGCTCCAACCAGGAGATAGTAGGAGATTCACCCCAAGAGTTTCTGGAAAAGGGAGCTTCAAACCTCATCGTGGTGGGCAGTCTACTTCCAAGATTGGTAGAGTGGAGGTAGGGAGAGACAGAGACAGCAGGGATCGAGTTTTTCGACAGGATCAGCAAGAGACTCTCGTACAGGACAACCCGGTGAGTCGGTAGCTAGTTCAGCTAGGAAACCATTGTGCAACACTTGTGGAAAGTATCATTGGGGTCGATGTTTGAGTGGGAGTAATGTATGTTTTAATTGTGGGCAAGAAGGTCATTTCAAGATGGAATGTCCCCAGCTAATGCAGGAGAACAAGGTAGGACAGAGAACTGCGTCTCAGACTGTGAACCAGCAGCAAATGATTGGGGTAGCTGGAGGAGAAGGCACTAGTAGGGCTATGCAGAAGGGACCTGTAGGCCGACCCCGACAGTAGGGGAAGATCTATGCCATGACACAGCAGGAGGCATATGATGCACTAGAAGTTGTATCGGGTATACTTTCTATTTGTGGTAAACCTGCGCATGTGTTATTAGATCCAGGACCTACACATTCTTTTATCTCTTGTATGTTTGCTACTAATATTGAGGGGGAATTAGAACCTCTATATGAAGAACTGTGCATATATACTCCTATTGGTGCTATGTTGATAGTCCGTAGCTTCTATAGGAATTGTATGGTAGAAGTAGATGGTATGACTATGACAGCCGAACTCATTCCCTTAGATCTTCAAGAGTTCGATGTTATCTTGGGGATGGATTTTTTGTCTAGGTATCATGCCTCTATGGATTGTCATAGGAAGGAAGTTGTGTTGAGGAAGCCAGGCGACATTGAGGTCATGTTTAAGGGGTATAGGAAGATATTGCCTACTTGTATAATATCAACTATTAAAGCTAGAAAATTATTGAATAAAGGTTGTACAGCATATCTCGCATATGTAGTTTGTGCACCGGCGAGTAAATTGATACCTGAGGACATTCTAGTAGTATGTGAGTATTTAGATGTTTTCCCAGAGGAGCTATCAGGGTTGCCAGCTGATAGAGAGGTGGAGTTTACCATAGACTTTATTCCAGGAACGGCGCCAATATCTCAAGCACCGTACAGGATGGCACCGAAGGCATTGAAGGAGTTGAAAACTCAGTTGCAGGAGTTGGTGGATAAGGGTTATATCCGACCAAGCGTATCTCCGTGGGGAGCACCTGTGTTATTTGTGAAAAAGAAAGATGGGACATTACGATTATGTATTGATTTCCGACAGTTAAATAAAGTAACAATACGTAATAAGTATCCCTTGCCCCGTATAGATGACTTGTTCGACCAACTAAAGGGTGCCTCAGTGTTTTCCAAAATTGATTTGCTATCGGGGTACCATCAATTGAAGATTAAGGACTTGGATGTACCAAAGACAGCTTTCAGGACAAGGTATGGGCATTACGAGTTCTTGGTAATGCCATTCGGGTTAACAAATGCCCCAGCAGCATTCATGGATCTCATGAATCGAGTTTTCCATCCTTACCTTGATCAGTTCGTGATAGTATTTATTGATGACATCTTAGTGTATTCAGAAAGTAAAGAGAAGCATGCGGAACATCTCAAAATAGTGCTACATACATTACGAGATCGGAAGCTGTATGCTAAATTTAGTAAGTGTGAGTTTTGGCTGGAGCAGGTTGTGTTTTTGGGACACGTAGTGTCAGCAACCGGAGTTCAAGTGGATCCTCAGAAGACAGAAGCTATAGTCAAGTGGGAACGACCCACTTCAGTATCGGAAGTCCGTAGTTTTCTGGGACTTGCAGGATACTACCGACGTTTTGTCGAGGGGTTTTCAAAGATAGCTCTTCCATTAACCAGTTTGACAAAGAAGAACACGAAGTTCGAGTGGGGTGAAGGGTGTGAAAAAAGTTTTCAAGAGTTAAAGAACAGACTTGTGACAGCACCGGTATTAACTCTACCTACCACGGGAAAAGAGTTTGAGGTTTACTGTGATGCATCACATCAGGGCCTTGGATGTGTTCTTATGTAGGATGGGAAAGTGATCGCTTATGCGTCAAGACAACTGAAAAAGCATGAGTGTAACTATCCTACTCATGATCTGGAACTCGCAGCAGTTGTGTTAGCTTTAAAAATTTGGAGGCATTATCTGTTTGGTGAGAAATGTCATATTTACACAGATCATAAAAGTTTAAAATATATCTTTGAGCAGAAGGAGTTGAATTTGAGGCAGCGGAGGTGGCTCGAGTTGATAAAAGACTCTGACTGTACAATCGAGTATCACCCAAGGAAGGATAATGTTGTAGCTGATGCACTCAGTAGGAAGTCGAAGCAACCTAAGAGTTCACTTAATGCTGTTAAAGTGGCTCTGTTTGAGGAACTCAAGAGTTCTAATGCAGAAGTATCAGTTGGTGAAAAAGGAAATTTCTTAGCTCATTTTCAGGTAAGACCTACTTTAATTAATGAGGTTATCTCAAGTCAAGCTAGAGACCCTGTCCTCAAGAAATTGATGGAAGAGGTGAACTTGAAGCAGAGAGCAGATTACGAAATAAGACGTGATGGGGCGTTGATGAAGTACGGTAGGTTTTGTGTACCTAAAGATGAAGCTTTGAGAAACACAATACTGGAGGAAGCACATAGTTCAGCTTATGCGATGCATCCATGAGGGACAAAGATGTACCGGACATTGAAGAGCCATTATTGGTGGCCAGGAATGAAACGAGAGATAGCAGAGTATGTCTCTAAATGTCTTATCTGTCAGCAGATGAAGCCTGAACGAATGAAACTAGGAGGACTTCTAAACCCACTCCCAGTACCTGAATGGAAGTGGGAGCATGTAACCATGGATTTCCTTTTTGGACTTCCTCGGACACCGAGCGGTTATGATGGGATTTGGGTGATAGTTGATAGACTTACCAAGACTGCTCGATTTTTACCAGTTAAGGTAACTTTTACCTTGGATAAACTGGCTAAATTGTATGTTGACAGGATTGTATGCCAATACGGAGCCCCAGTATCAATTGTGTAAGATAGGGACTCGAGGTTCACTTCCAAGTTTTGGCCGAGCCTTCAAGAGGCCTTAGGAACTAAACTGCACTTCAGTACAGCATTTCATCCACAGACTGATGGTCAGTCAGAAAGGACCATCCAAACCCTCGAAGACATGCTTCGAGCATGCATGTTGCAGTATAAAGGAAGTTGGGAAACTCATCTATCATTGATGGAGTTTGCATACAATAACAACTATCATTCTAGCATTGGAATGGCACCGTACGAAGCATTGTATGGAAGAAGATGTAGAACCCCTATATGTTGGGGTGAGGTAGGGGAAAGAAAGCTAATAGGGCCAGAATTAGTCCAAGTTACTTCAGAAAATGTTAAATTTATCAGGGAAAGGCTGAAGACAGCGCAAGATAGACAAAAGAGTTACGCTGACAAGCGAAGGAGAGATTTAGAATTCGAAATCGGAGACAAAGTTTTCTTGAGACTGTCCCCGTGGAAGGGTATTTTACGGTTAGGAAGGAAAGGGAAGCTGAGTCCGAGATATATAGGTCCTTACGAGATTCTGGAACGTGTAGGGCCATCAGCTTACAGATTAGCTTTACCTATAGAGTTGTCTCGGGTACATAATGTTTTCCATGTATCAATGTTGAGGAAATACATTTCTGACCCATCACATGTGCTCAAGGCGGAACCAGTGCAACTTAAGGAGAATCTATCTTATGAGGAAGAACCTCTACAAGTACTTGATCGGAAGGAACAGGTACTTAGGAACAAGATAATACCGTTGGTAAAAGTATTGTGGAGAAATCACGAGGTCGAGGAAGCAACCTGGGAGAGCGAAGACCAAATGAAAGAAAAGTACCCACAACTTTTCTCGTACAAATGATGTTGCTGAATTTCGAGGGCGAAATTCCTCTTAAGGGGGTAGTAAATTGTAAGCCCTAAACTCTCTTTTGATCATATTGTGCTCATATATGATGTTTTGACATATGCAAATTGATATAGGTTGCACTAAAAGATGTCGTGATGGGATTTGGGAATCTTTTGGATTGTGAACTACAATGTGTATAAAGCTTCATAAGGAGATAGGTAAGCCATTGAATAAGCATATTAAGAGTTGAATTGAAGTAAGTTAAGGTCATTAACAAGTTGGGTAAATTTTAGGTGCATTATGTATTGAATGAAAGTTCTTATTTCTCACAAACTTAAGTAAAGTTGGCTAAATGTGTTAGGTGGATTTATTGTGTTGTTTTGGTGTTTTAAAAAAAGGGGATTAAGATGTAAATGAGGAAGTAGGAGCTGGCAAAAATTTGTGGAGCCACGCATTTGTCTTTGGCAAGTAGGTGCTGTCCAGCTGGAAGCTTTTGGAAGAGGATCAACATCAAACGGCCATATCTCTTAATTTACTGCACCAAATTCGATGATTTTTGAGTCAAAATCTCATAAATGGAGTGTAGAATATGACAGTGGGCAGCTGTTTTGAAAATACGAAGAGGAAGGAGGTGAAAATTGCAGAAAACCGAGAAGTGTTCACAGTTCTCGGGTAGCAGAACAGTGTGAAGAAATCAGTTTCTTTTGAGCTCTTGAGGAGGAATTAGAAGCTGAAACTTTGAGGTAAGTAAGCTAAGATGTTGTACTTGAGGTTTATCAAAAAATATTAGGTGGTTGTTTTTCTAAATTTTGAGGAACCCAAGCTGAAAGTTGAACCTGGAATTTTAGGTGCAAGAAAAAAAAACTGCTAGCAAGAAAATGTGAAGAAATCAGTTTCTTTTGAGCACTTGAGGAGGAATTAGAAGCTGAAACTTTGAGGTAAGTAAGCTAAGATGTTGTACTTGAGGTTTATCAAAAAATATTAGGTGGTTGTTTTGCTAAATTTTGAGGAACCCAAGCTGAAAGTTGAACCTGGAATTTTAGGTGCAAGAAAAAAAAAACTGCTAGCAAGAAAATGTGAAGAAATCAGTTTCTTTTGAGCTCTTGAGGAGGAATTAGAAGCTGAAACTTTGAGGTAAGTAAGCTAAGATGTTGTACTTGAGGTTTATCAAAAAATATTAGGTGGTTGTTTTGCTAAATTTTGAGGAACCCAAGCTGAAAGTTGAACCTGGAATTTTAGGTGCAAGAAAAAAAAACTGCTAGCAAGAAAATGTGAAGAAATCAGTTTCTTTTGAGCTCTTGAGGAGGAATTAGAAGCTGAAACTTTGAGGTAAGTAAGCTAAGATGTTTTACTTGAGGTTTATAAAAAAATATTAGGTGGTTGTTTTTCTAAATTTTGAGGAACCCAAGCTGAAAGTTGAACCTGGAATTTTAGGTGCAAGAAAAAAAAACTGCTAGCAAGAAAATGTGAAGAAATCAGTTTCTTTTGAGCACTTGAGGAGGAATTAGAAGCTGAAACTTTGAGGTAAGTAAGCTAAGATGTTGTACTTGAGGTTTATCAAAAAATATTAGGTGGTTGTTTTGCTAAATTTTGAGGAACCCAAGCTGAAAGTTGAACCTGGAATTTTAGGTGCAAGAAAAAAAAAACTGCTAGCAAGAAAATGTGAAGAAATCAGTTTCTTTTGAGCTCTTGAGGAGGAATTAGAAGCTGAAACTTTGAGGTAAGTAAGCTAAGATGTTGTACTTGAGGTTTATCAAAAAATATTAGGTGGTTGTTTTGCTAAATTTTGAGGAACCCAAGCTGAAAGTTGAACCTGGAATTTTAGGTGCAAGAAAAAAAAACTGCTAGCAAGAAAATGTGAAGAAATCAGTTTCTTTTGAGCTCTTGAGGAGGAATTAGAAGCTGAAACTTTGAGGTAAGTAAGCTAAGATGTTGTACTTGAGGTTTATCAAAAAATATTAGGTGATTGTTTTGCTAAATTTTGAGGAACCCAAGCTGAAAGTTGAACCTGGAATTTTAGGTGCAAGCAAAAAAAAAAACTGCTAGCAAGAGATTGAAGGAGATGTGCTTCCATTTCTATATACCTTACACCCAAGTGCATATGGTTATTAGGAATTGAGTTATGGGACTGAATTAGATATGTTTTTAAGGTGTATAAGGAAAGGAATTAATGTTATTAATTTCCTTTTCAGGGCAAACGGAGATAGGAATAGCTTATAATCCTTGGAACCCTTTTGGTGATTGTGAGTGACTCTATTTTAGAACTATGCTTGACCTTTGTTTTTCTTCAAAAGCATAAATGTTGATCATTGAAACATGCTTGACTTACTTTTGTATATTTTTCATGGAGCTTTTAATAGAATGTCATTGATGAAACTTAAGCATGATTTGAATTAGTTTGTAACTACACATTCAAGCATGGAAACTAAATTATGGAAGTATGACTTCCTTTAGAAAATGCCTTGTGTAAATCCACTTGGAAACATGTTTAGAAAGGAAAAGTGCAAATGTTGAGAATTTGTTGTTTGTGTTATCAAAACATGATTTCCAAGGTAATCCAAGTATGCCCCGGTATGTTGTTAACCCCCAGTACTGAAGGACATTGAGAAGGTACTTGGGAGGGAGGAATCATGAGTTCCCGATACTGAAGGACAAAGAGAAGGTATTCTGGTAGTAACTGGTCTAACCCCAATACTGAAGGACATAGATAAGGTATTAGGGAAGACCAGTGTGTTCAATGGCATTCCACGTGCACGTGAGAGAGGTATGAACGTTGTTGGTATAGAGATGACTCTACCACAGCTAAGGTTAGAAAGTGGTATCATGTTATGAGTTTTATTGTTATGAGCTTCTACGCTTTTGAAATGTCTATTCTTCAGTATGGTACTACATTATGAGTTTCTATGCTATACATAATGTGGTGACTTAAACCTGTAAATGGGTAGCATGGTTTGATTATGCTTACAAATAAGTGATAAGTTATCTCTAACTTGTAGCTTGTCCATCATTATGCTTCACCTTTGAGCTTAAAATGTTTTTAAGATAGACACTCACTGGGCTTCCCAACTCACGTTTTCATTATGTTTTCTCTTTCCAGGTAGCAGACGAGTTCTTGTGCTTAGCCTTGACAAAACTTGTTTGCCACCACGCCGTTTTAGCTCCTTGTATATACACTTTCTTATGTATATAGTTTGTAGTAAAAGCATTTTAGCTGGGTTGTAATAATTATAAAATGTTATGACTTGTTAAAGAACACAGTACTGAAAGTGAATGTGTCTTGCTCATATGTGTATTTGAGCGTTTCAAACTTACTTGTTCAAACGTGTTGTGTTGCCTTCATTTTCAGGTATATGTTAGGATGGTCAGGGAAAGCTAGTAAGAGGGTTGATTGTCTCTGTCTTTACATCTCTTCCTAGGTTAGGCAAGTAAGCTGGGAAGGGGTGTGACAGGCCAAATGGCATAACAGGCTACTCATAAAGTCCAAACTTAGTTTTGAAAGCCGTTTTCCACTCATCTCCCACATGCATTCGAATTTGATGATAACCACTTTTAAGATCTATTTTTGAAAACAGGTTAGCACCATGTAATTCATCTAACATGTCATCTAATCTAGGAATGGGATGTCGATACTTTACCGTTATCTTGTTCATGGCTCGGCAATCAACACACATCATCCATGTGCCATCCTTCTTAGGTACCAAAATCACCGGAACCGAACAAGGACTCATGCTTTCTCTAACATAACCTTTATGTCACACCCCTTCCCAGCTTACTTGCCTAACCTAGGAAGAGATGTAAAGATAGAGACAATCAACCCTATTACTAGCTCTCCCTGACCATCCCAACATATACCTGAAAATGAAGGCAACACAGCACGTTTGAACAAGTAAGTTTGAAACGCTCAAATATACATATGAGCAAGACACATTCACTTTCAATACTATGTTCTTTAACAAGTCATAACATTTTATAGTTATTACAACCCCGCTAGAATGATTTTACTACAAACTATATACATAAGAAAGTGTATATACAAGGAGCTAAAACGGCGTGGTGGCAAACAGGTCTTGTCAAGGCTGAGCACCAGGAACTCGTTTGCTACCTGGAAAGAGAAAACATAATGAAAACGTGAGCTGGAAAGCCCAGTGAGTGTCTATCTTAAAAACATTATAAGCTCAAAAGTGAAGCATAATGATGGACAAGCTACAAGTTAGAGATAACTTATCACTTATTTGTAAGCATAATCAAACCATGCTACCCATTTACAGGTTTAAGTCACCACATTATGTATAGCATAGAAACTCATAATGTAGTACCATACTGAAGAATAGACATTTCAAAAGCGTAGAAGCTCATAACAATAAAACTCATAACTTGATACCACTTTCGAACCTTAGCTATGGTAGAGTCATCTCTATACCAACAACGTTCATACCTCTCTCACGTGCACGTGGAATGACATTGAACACACTGGTCTTCCCTAATACCTTCTCTATGTCCTTCAGTATTGGGGTTAGACCAGTTACTACCCGAATACCTTCTCTTTGTCCTTCAGTATCGGAAATCATGATTCCTCCCTTCCAAGTACCTTCTCAATGTACTTCAGTATTGGGGGTTAACAACATACCGAGGCATACTTTGATTACCTTGGAAATCATGTTTTGATAACACAAACAACAAATTCTCAACATTTGCACTTTTCCTTTCTAAACATGTTTCCAAGTGGATTTACACAAGGCATTTTCTAAAGAAAATCATACTTCCATAATTTAGTTTCCATGCTTGAATGTGTAGTTACAAACTAATTCAAATCATGCTTAAGTGCCATCAATGGCATTCTATTAAAAACTCCATGAAAAATATACAAAAGTAAGTCAAGCATGTTTCAATGATCAACATTTATGCTTTTGAAGAAAAACAAAGGTCAAGCATAGTACTAAAATAGAGTCACTCACAATCACCAAAAGGGTTCCAAGGATTATAAGCTATTCCTATCTCCGTTTGCCCTGAAAAAGAAATTAATAACATTAATTCCTTTCCTTATACACCTTAAAAACATATCTTATTCAGTCCCATTACTCAATTCATAATAACCATACACACTTGGGTGTAAGGTATATAGAAATGGAAGCACATCTCCTTCAACTCTTGCTAGCAGTTTTTTTTTTTTTTTTTTTGCACCTAAAATTCCAGGTTCAACTTTCAGCTTGGGTTCCTCAAAATTTAGCAAAACAACCACCTAATATTTTTTCATAAACCTCAAGTACAACATCTTAACTTACTTACCTCAAATTATCAGCTTCTAATTCCTCCTCAAGAGCTCAAAAGAAACTGATTTCTTCACACTGTTCTGCTAGCAGTTTTTTTTTTTTGCACCTAAAATTCCATGTTCAACTTTCAGCTTGGGTTCCTCAAAATTTAGCAAAACAACCACCTAATATTTTTTGATAAACCTCAAGTAAAACATCTTAACTTACTTACCTCAAATTGTCAGCTTCTAATTCCTCCTCAAGAGCTCAAAAGAAACTGATTTCTTCACACTGTTCTGCTAGCAGTTTTTTTTTTCTTGCACCTAAAATTCCAGGTTCAACTTTCAGCTTGGGTTCCTCAAAATTTAGCAAAACAACCACCTAATATTTTTTTATAAACCTCAAGTACAACATCTTAGCTTACTTACCTCAAAGTTTCAGCTTCTAATTCCTCCTCAAGAGCTCAAAAGAAACTGATTTCTTCACACTGTTCTGCTACCCGAGAACTGTGAACACCTCTCGGTTTTCTGCAATTTTCACCTCCTTCCTCTTCGTATTTTCAAAACAGCCACCCACTTTCGTATTCTACACTCAATTTATGAGATTTTGACTCAAAAATCATCAAATTTGGTTCAGTAAATTAAGAGATATGGTTGTTTGAAGTTGATCCTCTTCCAAAAGCTTCCAGCTGGACAACACTTACTTGCCAAAGACAAATCCGTGGCTCCACAATTTTTTGCCAGCTCCTACTTCCTCATTTACATCATAATCCCCTTTTTTTAAAACACCAAAACAAGCTAATATATTCACCTATCACATTTAGTCAACTTTACTTAAGTTTGTGAGAAATAAGAACTTTCATTCAATACATAATGCACCTAAAATTTACCCAACTTGTTAATGACCTTAACTTACTTCAATTCAACTCTTAATATGCTTATTCAATGGCTTACCTATCTCCTTATGAAGCTTTATACACATTATAGTTCACAATCCAAAAGATTCCCAAATCTCATCACGACATCTTTTAGTGCAACCTATATCAATTTGCATATGTCAAAACTTCAAATATGAGCACAATATGATCAAAAGAGAGTTTAGGGCTTACAATTTACTACCCCGTTAAGAGGAATTTCGCCCTCGAAATTCAGCAACATCATTTGTACGAGAAAAGTTGTGGGTACTTTTCTTTCATTTGATCTTCGCTCTCCCATGTTGCTTCCTCGACCTCGTGATTTCTCCACAATACTTTTACCAACGCTATTGTCTTGTCCCTAAGTACCTGTTCCTTCCGATCAAGTACTTGTAGAGGTTCTTCCTCATAAGATAGATTCTCCTTAAGTTGTACTGGTTCCGCCGTGAGCACATGTGATGGGTCAGAAATGTATTTCCTCAACATTGATACATGGAAAACATTATGTACCCGAGACAACTCTATAGGTAAAGCTAATCTGTAAGCTGATGGCCCTACACGGTCCAGAATCTCGTAAGGACCTATATATCTCGGGCTCAGCTTCCCTTTCTTTCCGAACCGTAAAATACCCTTCCACGGGGACAGTCTCAAGAAAACTTTGTCTCCGATTTCGAATTCTAAATCTCTCCTTCGCTTGTCAGCATAACTCTTTTGTCTATCTTGCGCTGTCTTCAGCCTTTCCCTGATAAATTTAACATTTTCTGAAGTAACTTGGACTAACTCTGGCCCTATTAGCTTTCTTTCCCCTACCTCACCCCAACATATAGGGGTTCTACATCTTCTTCCATACAATGCTTCGTACGATACCATTCCAATGCTAGAATGATAGTTGTTATTGTATGCAAACTCCATTAATGATAGATGAGTTTCCCAACTTCCTTTATACTGCAACACGCATGCTCGAAGCATGTCTTCGAGGGTTTGGATGGTCCTTTCTGACTGACCATCAGTCTGTGGATGAAATGTTGTGCTGAAGTGCAGTTTAGTTCCTAAGGCCTCTTGAAGGCTCGGCCAGAACTTGGAAGTGAACCTCGAGTCCCTATCTGACACAATTGATACTGGGGCTCCATATTGGCATACAATCCTGTCAACATACAATTTAGCCAGTTTATCCAAGGTGAAAGTTACCTTAATTGGTAAAAATCGAGCAGTCTTGGTAAGTCTATCAACTATCACCCAAATCCCATCATAACCGCTCGGTGTCCGAGGAAGTCCAAAAAGGAAATCCATGGTTACATGCTCCCACTTCCATTCAGGTACTGGGAGTGGGTTTAGAAGTCCTCCTAGTTTCTGTCGTTCAGGCTTCACCTGCTGACAGATAAGACATTTAGAGACATACTCTGCTATCTCTCGTTTCATTCCTGGCCACCAATAATGGCTCTTCAATGTCCGGTACATCTTTGTCCCTCCTGGATGCATCGCATAAGCCGAACTATGTGCTTCTTCCAGTATTGTGTTTCTCAAAGCTTCATCTTTAGGTACACAAAACCTACCGCACTTCATCAACGCCCCATCATGCCTTATTTCGTAATCTGCTCTCTGCTTCAAGTTCACCTCTTCCATCAATTTCTTGAGGACAGGGTCTCTAGCTTGACTTGAGATAACCTCATTAATTAAAGTAGGTCTTACCTGAAAATAAGCTAACAAATTCCCTTTTTCACCAACCGACACTTCTGCATTAGAACTCTTGAGTTCCTCAAACAAAGCCACTCTAACAGCATTAAGTGAACTCTTAGGTTGCTTCGACTTCCTACTAAGTGCATCAGCTACAACATTAGCCTTCCCGGGGTGATACTCGATTGTACAGTCATAGTCTTTTATCAACTCGAGCCATCTCCGCTGCCTCAAATTCAACTCTTTCTGCTCAAAGATATATTTTAAACTTTTATGATCTTTGTAGATATGACATTTCTCACCAAACAGATAATGCCTCCAAATTTTTAAAGCTAACACAACTGCTGCGAGTTCCAGATCATGAGTAGGATAGTTACACTCATGCTTTTTCAGTTGTCTTGACGCATAAGCGATCACTTTCCCATCCTGCATAAGAAAACATCCAAGGCCCTGATGTGATGCATCACAGTAAACCTCAAACTCTTTTCCCGTGGTAGGTAGAGTTAATACCGGTGCTGTCACAAGTCTGTTCTTTAACTCTTGAAAACTTTTTTCACACCCTTCACCCCACTCGAACTTCGTGTTTTTCTTTGTCAAACTGGTTATTGGAAGAGCTATCTTTGAAAACCCCTCGATAAAACGTCGGTAGTATCCTGCAAGTCCCAGAAAACTACGGACTTCTGATACTGAACTGGGTCGTTCCCACTTGACTATAGCTTCTGTCTTCTGAGGATCCACTTGAACTCCGGTTGCTGACACTACGTGTCCCAAAAACACAACCTGCTCCAGCCAAAACTCACACTTACTAAATTTAGCATACAACTTCTGATCTCGTAATGTCTGTAGCACTATTTTGAGATGTTCCGCATGCTTCTCCTTACTTTCTGAATACACTAATATGTCATCAATAAATACTATCACGAACTGATCAAGGTAAGGATGGAAAATTCGATTCATGAGATCCATGAATGCTGCTGGGGCATTTGTTAACCCGAATGGCATTACCAAGAACTCGTAATGCCCATACCTTGTCCTAAAAGCTGTCTTTGGTACATCAAAGTCATTAATCTTCAATTGATGGTACCCCGATCGCAAATCAATTTTGGAAAACACCGAGGCACCCTTTAGTTGGTCGAACAAGTCATCTATACGGGGTAAGGGATACTTATTACGTATTGTTACTTTATTTAATTGTCGGTAATCAATACATAATCGTAATGTCCCATCTTTCTTTTTCACAAATAACACAGATGCTCCCCACGGAGATACGCTTGGTCGGATATAACCCTTATCCACCAACTCCTGCAACTGAGTTTTCAACTCCTTCAATTCCTTCGGTGCCATTCTGTACGGTGCTTGAGATATTGGCGCCGTTCCTGGAATCAAGTCTATGGTAAACTCCACCTCTCTATCAGGTGGCAACCCTGGTAGCTCCTCTGGGAAAACATCTAAAAACTCACATACGACTAGAATGTCCTCAGGTATCAATTTACTCGCCGGTGCACAAACTACATATGCGAGATATGCTGTACAACCTTTATTCAATAATTTTCTAGCTTTAATAGTTGATATTATACAAGTAGGCAATATCTTCCTATAGCCCTTAAACATGACTTCAATGTCGCCTGGCTTTCTGAACACAACTTCCTTCTTATGACAATCCATAGAGGCATGATACCTAGACAAGAAATCCATCCCCAAGATAACATCGAACTCTTGAAGATCTAAGGGAATCAGTTCGGCTATCATAGTCATACCATCTACTTCTACCATACAATTCCTATAGAAGCTACGGACTATCAACATAGCACCAATAGGAGTATATATGCACAGTTCTTCAGATAGAGGTTCTAATTCGCCGTCAATATTAGTAGCAAACATATAAGAGATAAAAGAATGTGTAGCTCCTGGATCTAATAACACATGCGCAAGTTTACCACAAATAGAAAGTCTACCAGAAACAACTTCTGGTGCATCATCTGCCTCCTGCTGTGTCATGGCATAGATCTTCCCCTGCTGTCGGGGTCGGCCTACAGGTCCCTTCTGCATAGCCCTACTAGTGCCTTCTCCTCCAGCTACCCCAATCGTTTGCTGTTGGTTCACAGTCTGCGACGCAGTTCTCTGTCCTACCTTGTTCTCCTGCATTAGCTGGGGGCATTCCATCTTGAAATGACCTTCTTGCCCACAATTAAAACATACATTACTCCCACTCAAACATCGACTCCAATGATACTTTCCACAAGTGTTGCACAATGGTTTCCTAGCTGAACTAGCTACCGACTCACCGGGTTGTCCTGTACGAGAGTCTCTTGCTGATCCTGTCGAAAAACTCGATCCCTACTGTCTCTGTCTCTCCCTACCTCTACTCGTACCAGTCTTGGAAGTAGACTGCCACCACGATGAGATTTGAAGCTCCCTTTTCCAGAAACTCTTGGGGTGAATCTCCTACTATCTCCTGGTTGGAGCCGATCTCGTGATGAACTAACCGAATAACTGGTACGTCCATCACCTATAACACCTCTTCCCGATCTTTCCTCTACTAGGCTTCGCTCCACCCTTAGCGCTGTCTCCACTAGTTTGGAAAACTCAACCCACTCTGAACTTGCTGTCACAGGCGTTCGGATCTCTGTTCGTAGACCATCCTCGAACCTTTTGCATCGATCTATCTCGCTTGCAACAATAGTGCTAGCATACTTTGATAACTCTGTGAACTTCTTCTCATATTCTGCTATTGTCATTGATCCCTGAACAAGCCCCAGAAACTCGTTCCTCTTCGCATCACGGTAAGAACTCGGATAATACTTATCTTCAAATGCCTTTCGAAACTCTTTCCAACTCCATGCTTCCCCTTTTCTGCTCTCTGTTATCTTCCACCAATCATCTGCTCCTTTCTGGAACAAGAATGCTGCTAAATCAACCTTTCTTTCCTCAGGGCATCGCATAACCCTGAAACACTTCTCAATCTGATTTAACCAAACCTCAGCATCAGCGGGATCTGTCGTGCCCTCAAATGCTGTTGCACCCAAGGCCTTTAGTCTTTCAATGACATACTTTTTTTCTAGGTCTGTTTGTGTTGATCTAACACTTTCAGCTAATCTTTGAGTTATCCTCGTAAAAATCTGTTCCTCCAGATTCACCTCTTGCTGAGGATGACTAGACTCTCCCTCTGATACCTCTCTTCCTCTATCGCCAGTAGCTTCTTGAGTTCCGGCCTCCACTCGCCTGCCTCGTTTGCCACCTCGAGCCATGGTCCTAAATTATACAATCTTGTTAAAATAATTAAGACAACAAGCTCCTAGTTTAATGCATGAACTTAGTTCCCTTCCCAAAACCTTTTGCTCTGATACCAAGTTGTCACACCCCTTCCCAGCTTACTTGCCTACCCTAGGAAGAGATGTAAAGACATAGACAATCAACCCTTTTACTAGCTCTCTCTGACCATCCCAACATATATCTGAAAATGAAGGTAACACAACACGTTTGAACAAGTAAGTTTGGAACGCTCAAATACACATATGAGCAAGACCCATTAACTTTCAGTACTATGTTCTTTAACAAGTCATAACATTTTATAGTTATTACAACCCCGCTAAAATGCTTTTACTACAAACTATATACATAAGAAAGTGTATATACAAGGAGCTAAAATGGCGTGGTGGCAAACAGGTCTTGTCAAGGCTAAGCACCGGGAACTCGTCTGCTACCTGGGAAGAGAAAACATAATAAAAACGTGAGCTGGGAAGCCCAGTGAGTGTCTATCTTAAAAACATTATAAGCTCAAAGATGAAACATAATGATGGACAAGCTACAAGTTAGAGATAACTTATCACTTATTTGTAAACATAATCAAACCATGCTACCCATTTACAGGTTTAAGTCACCACATTATGTATAGCATAGAAACTCATAATGTAGTATCATACTGAAGAATAGACATTTCAAAAGCGTAGAAGCTCATAACAATAAAACTCATATCATGATACCACTTTCGAACCTTAGCTGTGGTAGAGTCATCTCTATACCAACAACGTTCATACCTCTCTCTCGTGCACGTGGAATTCCATTGACACACTGGTCTTCCCTAATACCTTCTCTATGTCCTTCAGTATTGGGTAAGACCAGTTACTACCCGAATACCTTCTCTTTGTCCTTCAGTATCGGGAAATCATAATTCCTCCCTCCCAAGTACCTTCTCAATGTCCTTCAGTACTGGGGGTTAACAACATACCGGGGCATACTTTGATTACCTTGGAAATCATGTTTTGATAACACAAACAACAAATTCTCAACATTTGCACTTTTCCTTTCTAAACATGTTTCCAAGTTGATTTACACAAAGAATTTTCTAAAGGAAGTCATACTTCCATAATTTAGTTTCCATGTTTGAATGTATAGTTACAAACTAATTCAAATCATGCTTAAGTTTCATCAATGACATTCTATTAAAAGCTCCATGAAAAGTATACAAAAGTAAGTCAAGCATGTTTCAATGATCAACATTTATGCTTTTGAAGCAAAACAAAGGTCAAGCATAGTTCTAAAATAGATTCACTCACAATCACCAAAAGGGTTCCAAGGATTATAAGCTATTCCTATCTCCAATTGCCCTGAAAAAAAAAATTAATAACATTAATTCCTTTCCTTATACACCTTAAAAACATATCTAATTCAGTCCCATAACTCAATTCATAATAACCATATGCACTTGGGTGTAAAGTATAAAGAAATGGAAGCACATCTCCTTCAATCTCTTGCTAGCAGTTTTTTTTTTTCTTGCACCTAAAATTCCAGGTTCAACTTTCAGCTTGGGTTCCTCAAAATTTAGCAAAACAACCACCTAATATTTTTTGATAAACCTCAAGTACAACATCTTAGCTTACTTACCTCAAAATTTCAGCTTCTAATTCCTCCTCAAGAGCTCAAAAGAAACGGATTTCTTCACACTGTTCTGCTACCCAAGAATTATGTACCCTAAAATTCCAGGTTCAACTTTCAGCTTGGGTTCCTCAAAATTTAGTAAAACAACCACCTAATATTTTTTGATAAACCTCAAGTACAACATCTTAGCTTACTTACCTCAAAGTTTCAGCTTCTAATTCCTCCTCAAGAGCTCAAAAGAAACGGATTTCTTCACACTGTTCTGCTACCCGAGAATTATGTACCCTAAAATTCCAGGTTCAACTTTCAGCTTGGGTTCCTCAAAATTTAGCAAAACAACCACCTAATATTTTTTGATAAACCTCAAGTAAAACATCTTAGCTTACTTACCTCAAAGTTTCAGCTTCTAATTCCTCCTCAAGAGCACAAAAGAAACGGATTTCTTCACACTGTTCTGCTACCCGAGAACTATGTACCCTAAAATTCCAGGTTCAACTTTCAGCTTGGGTTCCTCAAAATTTAGCAAAACAACCACCTAATATTTTTTGATAAACCTCAAGTACAACATCTTAGCTTACTTACCTAAAAGTTTCAGCTTCTAATTCCTCCTCAAGAGCTCAAAAGAAACGGATTTCTTCACACTGTTCTGCTACCCGAGAACTATGTACCCTAAAATTCCAGGTTCAACTTTCAGCTTGGGTTCCTCAAAATTTAGCAAAACAACCACCTAATATTTTTTGATAAACCTCAAGTACAACATCTTAGCTTACTTACCTCAAAGTTTCAGCTTCTAATTCCTCCTCAAGAGCTCAAAAGAAACGGATTTATTCACACTGTTCTGCTACCCAAGAATTATGTACCCTAAAATTCCAGGTTCAACTTTCAGCTTGGGTTCCTCAAAATTTAGTAAAACAACCACCTAATATTTTTTGATAAACCTCAAGTACAACATCTTAGCTTACTTACCTCAAAGTTTCAGCTTCTAATTCCTCCTCAAGAGCTCAAAAGAAACGGATTTCTTCACACTGTTCTGCTACCCGAGAATTATGTACCCTAAAATTCCAGGTTCAACTTTCAGCTTGGGTTCCTCAAAATTTAGCAAAACAACCGCCTAATATTTTTTGATAAACCTCAAGTACAACATCTTAGCTTACTTACCTCAAAGTTTCAGCTTCTAATTCCTCCTCAAGAGCTCAAAAGAAACGGATTTCTTCACACTGTTCTGCTACCCGAGAACTATGTACCCTAAAATTCCAGGTTCAACTTTCAGCTTGGGTTCCTCAAAATTTAGCAAAACAACCACCTAATATTTTTTGATAAACCTCAAGTACAACATCTTAGCTTACTTACCTAAAAGTTTCAGCTTCTAATTCCTCCTCAAGAGCTCAAAAGAAACGGATTTCTTCACACTGTTCTGCTACCCGAGAACTATGTACCCTAAAATTCCAGGTTCAACTTTCAGCTTGGGTTCCTCAAAATTTAGCAAAACAACCACCTAATATTTTTTGATAAACCTCAAGTACAACATCTTAGCTTACTTACCTCAAAGTTTCAGCTTCTAATTCCTCCTCAAGAGCTCAAAAGAAATGGATTTCTTCACACTGTTCTGCTACCAGAGAACTATGTACCCTAAAATTCCAGGTTCAAATTTCAGCTTGGGTTCCTCAAAATTTAGCAAAACAACCACCTAATATTTTTTGATAAACCTCAAGTACAACATCTTAGCTTACTTACCTCAAAGTTTCATCTTCTAATTCCTCCTCAAGAGCTCAAAAGAAACGGATTTCTTCACACTGTTCTGCTACCAGAGAACTGTGAACACCTCTCGGTTTTCTGCTATTTTCTCCTCCTTCCTCTTCCTACTTTCAAAACAGCTACCCACTTTCGTATTCTACACTCAATTTATGAGAGTTTGACTCAAAAATCATCGAATTTGGTGCAGTAAATTAAGAGATATGGCTGTTTGAAGTTGATCCTCTTCCAGAAGCTTCGAGCTGGACAGCACCCACTTGTCAAAGACAAAATCGTGGCTCCACAAATTTTTGCCACCTCCTACTTCCTTATTTACATCTTAATCCCCCTTTTTTTTAAAAAAAAAAACAAAACAAAGACAATATATTCACCTATCACATTTAGTCAACTTTACTTAAGTTTGTGAGAAATAAGAACTTTCATTCAATACATAATGCACCTAAAATTTACCCAACTTGTTAATGACCTTAACTTACTTCAATTCAACTCTTAATATGCTTATTCAATGGCTTACCTATCTCTTTATGAAGCTTTATACACATTGTAGTTCACAATCCAAAAGATTCCCAAATCCCATCACGACATCTTTTAGTGCAACCTATATCAATTTGCATATGTCAGAACATCATATATGAGCACAATATGATCAAAAGAGAGTTTAGGGCTTACACTTTACTACCCCCTTAAGAGGAATTTCGCCCTCGAAATTCAGCAACATCATTTGTACGAGAAAAGTTGTGGGTACTTTTCTTTCATTTGGTCTTCGCTCTCCCAGGTTGCTTCCTCGACCTCGTGATTTCTCCACAATACTTTTACAAACGGTATTGTCTTGTTCCTAAGTACCTGTTCCTTCCGATCAAGTACTTGTAGAGGTTCTTCCTCATAAGATAGATTCTCCTTAAGTTGCACTGGTTCCGCCTTGAGCACATGTGATGGGTCAGAAATGTATTTCCTCAACATTGATACATGGAAAACATTATGTACCCGAGACAACTCTATAGGTAAAGCTAATCTGTAAGCTGATGGCCCTACACGTTCCAGAATCTCGTAAGGACCTATATATCTCGGGCTCAGCTTCCCTTTCCTTCCGAACCGTAAAATACCCTTCCACGGGGACAGTCTCAAGAAAACTTTGTCTCCGATTTCGAATTCTAAATCTCTCCTTCGCTTGTCAGCGTAACTCTTTTGTCTATCTTGCGCTGTCTTCAGCCTTTCCCTGATAAATTTAACATTTTCTGAAGTAACTTGGACTAACTCTGGCCCTATTAGCTTTCTTTCCCCTACCTCACCCCAACATATAGGGGTTCTACATCTTCTTCCATACAATGCTTCGTACGGTGCCATTCCAATGCTAGAATGATAGTTGTTATTGTATGCAAACTCCATTAATGATAGATGAGTTTCCCAACTTCCTTTATATTGCAACACGCATGCTCGAAGCATGTCTTCGAGGGTTTGGATGGTCCTTTCTGACTGACCATCAGTCTGTGGATGAAATGCTGTACTGAAGTGCAGTTTAGTTCCTAAGGCCTCTTGAAGGCTCGGCCAAAACTTGGAAGTGAACCTCGAGTCCCTATCTGACACAATTGATACTGGGGCTCCGTATTGGCATACAATCCTGTCAACATACAATTTAGCCAGTTTGTCCAAGGTAAAAGTTACCTTAACTGGTAAAAATCGAGCAGTCTTGGTAAGTCTATCAACTATCACCCAAATCCCATCATAACCGCTCGGTGTCCGAGGAAGTCCAAAAAGGAAATCCATGGTTACATGCTCCCACTTCCATTCAGGTACTGGGAGTGGGTTTAGAAGTCCTCCTAGTTTCTGTCGTTCAGGCTTCACCTGCTGACATATAAGACATTTAGAGACATACTCTGCTATCTCTCGTTTCATTCCTGGCCACCAATAATGGCTCTTCAATGTCCGGTACATCTTTGTCCCTCCCGGATGCATCGCATAAGCTGAACTATGTGCTTCCTCCAGTATTGTGTTTCTCAAAGCTTCATCTTTAGGTACATAAAACCTACCGCACTTCATCAACGCCCCATCACGTCTTATTTCGTAATCTGCTCTCTGCTTCAACTTCACCTCTTCCATCAATTTCTTGAGGATAGGGTCTCTAGCTTGACTTGAGATAACCTCATTAATTAAAGTAGGTCTTACCTGAAATGAGCTAACAAATTTCCTTTTTCACCAACTGATACTTCTGCATTAGAACTCTTGAGTTCCTCAAACAGAGCCACTTTACTAGCATTAAGTGAACTCTTAGGTTGCTTCGACTTCCAACTAAGTGCATCAGCTACAACATTAGCCTTCCCGGGGTGATACTCGATTGTACAGTCATAGTCTTTTATCAACTCGAGCCACCTCCGCTGCCTCAAATTCAACTCCTTCTGCTCAAAGATATATTTTAAACTTTTATGATCTGTGTACATATGACATTTCTCACCAAACAGATAATGCCTCCAAATTTTTAAAGCTAACACAACTGCTGCGAGTTCCAGATCATGAGTAGGATAGTTACACTCATGCTTTTTCAGTTGTCTTGACGCATAAGCGATCACTTTCCCATCCTGCATAAGAACACATCCAAGGCCCTGATGTGATGCATCACAGTAAACCTCAAACTCTTTTCCCGTGGTAGGTAGAGTTAATACCGGTGCTGTCACAAGTCTGTTCTTTAACTCTTGAAAACTTTTTTCACACCCATCACCCCACTCGAACTTCGTGTTCTTCTTTGTCAAACTGGTTAATGGAAGAGCTATCTTTGAAAACCCCTCGACAAAACGTCGGTAGTATCCTGCAAGTCCTAGAAAACTACGGACTTCCGATACTGAAGTGGGTCGTTCCCACTTGACTATAGCTTCTGTCTTCTGAGGATCCACTTGAACTCCGGTTGCTGACACTACGTGTCCCAAAAACACAACCTGCTCCAGCCAAAACTCACACTTACTAAATTTAGCATACAGCTTCCGATCTCGTAATGTCTGTAGCACTATTTTGAGATGTTCCGCATGCTTCTCCTTACTTTCTGAATACACTAAGATGTCATCAATAAATACTATCACGAACTGATCAAGGTAAGGATGGAAAACTCGATTCATGAGATCCATGAATGCTGCTGGGGCATTTGTTAACCCGAATGGCATTACCAAGAACTCGTAATGCCCATACCTTGTCCTGAAAGCTGTCTTTGGTACATCCAAGTCCTTAATCTTCAATTGATGGTACCCCGATCGCAAATCAATTTTGGAAAATACCGAGGCACCCTTTAGTTGGTCGAACAAGTCATCTATACGGGGCAAGGGATACTTATTACGTATTGTTACTTTATTTAACTGTCGGTAATCAATACATAATCGTAATGTCCCATCTTTCTTTTTCACAAATAACACAGGTGCTCCCCACGGAGATACGCTTGGTCGGATATAACCCTTATCCACCAACTCCTGCAACTGAGTTTTCAAGTCCTTCAATTCCTTCGGTGCCATCATGTACGGTGCTTGAGATATTGGTGCCGTTCCTGGAATCAAGTCTATGGTAAACTCCACCTCTCTATCAGGTGGCAACCCTGATAGCTCCTCTGGGAAAACATTTAAATACTCACATACTACTAGAATGTCCTCAGGTATCAATTTACTCGCCGGTGCACAAACTACATATGCGAGATATGTTGTACAACCTTTATTCAATAATTTTCTAGCTTTAATAGTTGATATTATACAAGTAGGCAATATCTTCCTATACCCTTTAAAGATGACCTCAATGTTGCCTGGCTTCCTCAACACAACTTCCTTCCTATGACAATCCATAGAGGCATGATACCTAGACAAAAAATCCATCCCCAAGATAACATCGAACTCTTGAAGATCTAAGGGAATCAGTTCGGCTGTCATAGTCATACCATCTACTTCTACCATACAATTCCTATAGAAGCTACGGACTATCAACATAGCACCAATAGGAGTATATATGCACAGTTCTTCAGATAGAGGTTCTAATTCCCCCTCAATATTAGTAGCAAACATACAAGAGATAAAAGAATGTGTAGCTCCTGGATCTAATAACACAGGCGCAGGTTTACCACAAATAGAAAGTATACCCGATACAACTTCTGGTGCATCATATGCCTCCTGCTGTGTCATGGCATAGATCTTCCCCTACTGTCGGGGTCGGCCTACAGGTCCCTTCTGCATAGCCCTACTAGTGCCTTCTCCTCCAGCTACCCCAATCGTTTGCTGCTGGTTCACAGTCTGAGACGCAGTTCTCTGTCCTACCTTGTTCTCCTGCATTAGCTGGGGACATTCCATCTTGAAATGACCTTCTTGCCCACAATTAAAACATACATTACTCCCACTCAAACATCGACCCCAATGATACTTTCCACAAGTGTTGCACAATGGTTTCCTAGCTGAACTAGCTACCGACTCACCGGGTTGTCTTGTACGAGAGTCTCTTGCTGACCCTGTCGAAAAACTCGATCCCTGCTGTCTCTGTCTCTCCCTACCTCCACTTGTACCAGTCTTGGAAGTAGACTGCCCACCACGATGAGGTTTGAAGCTCCCTTTTCCATAAACTCTTGGGGTGAATCTCCTACTATCTTCTGGTTGGAGCCGATCTCGTGATGAACTAACCGAATAACTGGTACGTCCATCACCTACAACTCCTCTTCCCATTCTTTCCTCTACTAGGCTTCGCTCCACCCTTAGCGCTGTCTCCACTAGTTTGGAAAACTCAACCCACTCTGAACTTGCTGTCACAGGCGTTCGGATCTCTGTTCGTAGACCATCCTCGAACCTTTTGCATCGATCTATCTCGCTTGCAACAATAGTGCTAGCATACTTTGATAACTCTGTGAACTTCTTCTCATATTCTGCTATTGTCATGGATCCCTGAACGAGCCCCAGAAACTCGTTCCTCTTCACATCACGGTAAGAACTCGGATAATACTTATCTTCAAATGCCTTTCGAAACTCTTTCCAACTCCATGCTTCCCCTTTTCTGCTCTCTGTTATCTTCCACCAATCATCTGCTCCTTTCTGGAGCAAGAATGCTGCTAAATCAACCTTCCTTTCCTCAGGGCATCGCATAACCCTGAAACACTTCTCAATCTGATTTAACCAAACCTCAGCATCAGCGGGATCTGTCGTGCCCTCAAATGTTGTTGCACCCAAGGCCTTTAGTCTTTCAATGCCATACTTTTTTTTCTGGGTCTGCTTGTGTTGATCTAACACTTTCAGCTAATCTTTGAGTTATCCTCGTAAAAATCTGTTCCTCCAGGTTCACCTCTTGCTGAGGATGACTAGACTCTCCCTCTGATACCTCTCTTCCTCTATTGCCAGTAGCTTCTTCAGTTCCGGCCTCCACTTGCCTGCCTCGTTTGCCACCTCGAGCCATGGTCCTAAATTATACAATCTTGTTAAAATAATTAAGACAACAAGCTCCTAGTTTAATGCATGAACCTAGTTCCCTTCCCAAAACCTTTTGCTCTGATACCAAGTTGTCACACCCCTTCCCAGCTTACTTGCCTAACTTAGGAAGAGATGTAAAGATAGAGACAATCAACCCTATTACTAGCTCTCCCTGACCATCCCAACATATACCTGAAAATGAAGGCAACACAACACGTTTGAACAAGTAAGTTTGAAACGCTCAAATATACATATGAGCAAGACACATTCACTTTCAGTACTATGTTCTTTAACAAGTCATAACATTTTATAGTTATTACAACCCCGCTAGAATGCTTTTACTACAACTATATACATAAGAAAGTGTATATACAAGGAGCTAAAACGGCGTGGTGGCAAACAGGTCTTGTCAAGACTGAGCACCAGGAACTCGTTTGCTACCTGGAAAGAGAAAACATAATGAAAACGTGAGCTAGAAAGCCCAGTGAGTGTCTATCTTAAAAACTTTATAAGCTCAAAGATGAAACATAATGATGGACAAGCTACAAGTTAGAGATAACTTATCACTTATTTGTAAGCATAATCAAACCATGCTACCCATTTACAGGTTTAAGTCACCACATTATGTATAGCATAGAAACTCATAATGTAGTACCATACTGAAGAATAGACATTTCAAAAGCGTAGAAGCTCATAACAATAAAACTCATAACATGATACCACTTTCAAACCTTAGCTATGGTAGAGTCATCTCTATACCAACAACGTTCATACCTCTCTCACGTGCACGTGGAATGCCATTGAACACACTGGTCTTCCCTAATACCTTCTCTATGTCCTTCAGTATTGGGGTTAGACCAGTTACTACCCGAATACCTTCTCTTTGTCCTTCAGTATCGGAAATCATGATTCCTCCCTCCCAAGTACCTTCTCAATGTCCTTCAGTACTGGGGGTTAACAACATACCGGGGCATACTTTGATTACCTTGGAAATCATGTTTTGATAACACAAACAACAAATTCTCAACATTTGCACTTTTCCTTTCTAAACATGTTTCCAAGTGGATTTACACAAGGAATTTTCTAAAGGAAATCATACTTCCATAATTTAGTTTCCATGCTTGAATGTGTAGTTACAAACTAATTCAAATCATGCTTAAGTGCCATCAATGACATTCTATTAAAAGCTCCATGAAAAATATACAAAAGTAAGTCAAGCATGTTTCAATGATCAACATTTATGCTTTTGAAGAAAAACAAAGGTCAAGCATAGTACTAAAATAGAGTCACTCACAATCACTAAAAGGGTTCCAAGGATTATAAGCTATTCCTATCTTCGTTTGCCCTGAAAAAGAAATTAATAACATTAATTCCTTTCCTTATACACCTTAAAAACATATCTAATTCAGTCCCATAACTCAATTCATAATAACCATACACACTTGGGTGTAAGGTATATAGAAATGGAAGCACATCTCCTTCAATCTCTTGCTAGCAGTTTTTTTTTTTTTTTTTTGCACCTAAAATTCCAGGTTCAACTTTCAGCTTGGGTTCCTCAAAATTTAGCAAAACAACCACCTAATATTTTTTGATAAACCTCAAGTACAACATCTTAACTTACTTACCTCAAATTATCAGCTTCTAATTCCTCCTCAAGAGCTCAAAAGAAACTGATTTCTTCACACTATTCAGCTAGCAGTTTTTTTTTTTTGCACCTAAAATTCCAGGTTCAACTTCCAGCTTGGGTTCCTCAAAATTTAGCAAAACAACCACCTAATATTTTTTGATAAACCTCAAGTAAAACATCTTAACTTACTTACCTCAAATTTTCAGCTTCTAATTCCTCCTCAAGAGCTGTGAACACCTCTCGGTTTTCTGCAATTTTCACCTCCTTCCTCTTCGTATTTTCAAAACAGCTGCCCACTGTCGTATTCTGCACTCAATTTATGAGATTTTGACTCAAAAATCATCGAATTTGGTGCAGTAAATTAAGAGATATGGCTGTTTGAAGTTGATCCTCTTCCAAAAGCTTCCAGCTGGACAGCACCTACTTGCGAAAGACAAATCCGTGGCTCCACAAATTTTTGCCAGCTCCTACTTCCTCATTTACATCTTAATCCCCTTTTTTTTTAAAACACCAAAACAAGCCAATAAATCCACCTAACACATTTAGCCAACTTTACTTAAGTTTGTGAGAAATAAGAACTTTCATTCAATACATAATGCACCTAAAATTTACCCAACTTGTTAATGACCTTAACTTACTTCAATTCAACTCTTAATATGCTTATTCAATGGCTTACCTATCTCCTTATGAAGCTTTATACACATTATAGTTCACAATCCAAAAGATTCCCAAATCCCATCACTACATCTTTTAGTGCAACCTATATCAATTTGCATATGTCAAAACATCATATATGAGCACAATATGATCAAAAGAGAGTTTAGGGCTTACACTTTATCCATGAGTTCTTCCACTTGTCTTTGAATCTCCTTAGTTTCAGTTGGATTGGTCCTATAGGCAGCCATATTTGGAAGAGTTGCCCCGGGTATGAAGTCAATTTGATGTTCAATTCCTCTTAAAGGAGGTAAACCCGTAGGTTCATCTTCATGTGGAAACATGTCGTTAAATTCCTGCAAAAGAGACTTAAAAGCACTCGGCAAAACATCATCATATTCTGGTTCAGTTGCTAAACACATTCCTTTGCACATAAGTACAAATTTTGGTTCTTGTGTTAACAACACATTCCTCACTTCTCCCTTTCTTATAACAAAACTCACATTATTTTTTTTTCCCTCAAAATCACCTTTTTTTTCTTTCTTGGTTTTCACTCACCTTTTGCCCCTCACTTTTCTCTTTTTTTTCACTCTTCTCTTTTAACTTACTTTCTTCTCTCCTCTCTTGTTCTTCAAATTTTTTTCTTTTCTTCTCTAATTTCAAGTGATCACAATGTACTTCATATGGAGACAATGGAAGTAAAGTAAATTTCTTCCCGTTCAAAGTAAAAGTATACTTGTTCTTCAATCCATCAAATGTGACCTCTCTATCATATTGCCAAGGTCAGCCTAACAATATATCCCCAACATGCATAGGTACAACATCACAAAGGACTTCATCCTTATATCTTCCCAAAGTAAAAGGAATAAGAACTTGAGAGTTTACCTTAAGTTCTCCTTTGTTGGTCAACCATTGAAGTTTGTATGGTATAGGATGTGGACGGGTAGTAAGTTGAAGTCGTTTTACAAGAAAACTACTTACTACATTTGTGCAACTTCCACTATCAATCACCAAACTACATGGGTTTCCATTAATTAGGCATCTTGTGTGAAACAAGTTTTCCCTTTGATCTTCAACTTTGGCTTCCTTGATTTGCACATTAAGTACCCTTCTTGTAATCAAGGATATGGAGTTACCTTCTTCAACATACTCGTCGTCATGGATTTCAGATTCTTCCTCAAGTTGTGCATCATGTTCCTCACATTCATCATCCGAATCAAATACACCATTTCTTATCACAATAACTCTTTTATTGACACATTCTTTGCTCATGTGTCCAAATCCTTTACACTTCCAACATTGAATAGAACTAGACTTCTCCCTTACCTCCTTTGAAGCTTCATTCTTTTTAGCATTGGAACTCTCGGCCTCCAATCTATTGGCAGCCCCTATCTTTCCTCTTGGTTGCATTGGTCCATTCCTATTCACAAAACCATCCTTGTTCCAAGCATTAGAATTTGAAAAGGGGTTAGCTTTAGGTGTATACCTTTTTGAATGCTCCCTTTCTTCCTTCAACTGAGCTTCAATTTTGATAGCATAATGATACATATCGTCAAGGTATGACGGTGGATTTCTATCAACCAAATGTGCAATTTCTCGATTCAAACCTCCAAGGAATCTAGACATGGTGTCTTCCTCTGCTTCTCGAATTTTTGCTCTTTCCATCAAGGACTCCATCTCTTGATAATATTCAGCAACCCTTTTTATTCCCTGCCTCAAAGCTTTCAATTTAGTTTTTAAATCTCTTTCATAATGCTTTGGAACATACCTCTTTCTCATGATTTCTTTAAGTTCTTTCCACGTTTCTATTGGATGCTCCTCTTTCCTTCTTCTTTCAGATTTGAGATGTTGATACCATTCACCTGCATGATTGGTGAATTCTGCAATGACAAGTTTCATCTTCATATTTTCACTATATGTATTGCAATCAAACACATGTTCAATTTTTCTTTCCCATTGTAAATATGCTTCAGAGTCTGCCGTTCCACTAAAGGGTGGAGTTTTGAGTTTCACTCCGCCATTTCTATCTTCATTCATTTTTTCCAATCTTCTAGGCTGCATAATGTTTGCAAGATTATTTCTTCCTCTTCCTCTCACATTTCCTCTTCCTTCAAAGTGTCTTTCTTGTACCGGTAAGTCAAACATGCCTTCATCTCCTTGTAAGACTCGTTCTTCTCTTTGTTGTTGTGCCCTCCTTTCTTGTCTATCTTCCATCATCAATTCCATCATACATTGAATTGCTTGAAGAATGGCCATAGTCGGATCTGCCACTTGTGGTGCTTCTTCTCCATCATGTGACATTTTGTAATAAGGACCTTTGTCACACCCCCTCCCGAACCACCTGCTAACTTTGCCCGGAAGATGGCGTGAAGCCAACAGGCATCGTTTCACTACTTAACGATACCTATGACCCTTTTAATTCCTGATAAACAATCCATACCTGTATACGAGATACTATACATACCACACAGTAGAAACTAGGAATCTTATTACACATACCTACGGGGCGGTTCTGGTTAAACCTAACTTGAACAAGCCAAACACGACCAGACGTGCTTTATACACCCAAGACCACTAGTTCCATATACAACATAACTACACATCCCTATTAAGTTATGTACAATACGAGCAGACTTGCTATACTACACCATCCACATACAAGAATATCAGACTCGTAGAGCGTTCAGCAGGCTGTGGCAGGATCTCAGGCACCGGGAGCTCGATCTCTACCTGAAAAGTTGGAAAATATTGAAAGAATGAGCTGGGAAGCTCAGTGAGTGACTGAGTTTAAAACTATTAACTCGTAAATCATAACATATAACATCAACAGCTTTTACAGGAGTCCAGCAAGTGTGTCAAAATATTAACCATTTTAAACATATGACAAATTAGTTGTGTAAGACTCGCCCAGTACAATCAATGTTCATTCTACGATGTAGTGGGGCCCGCCCAGCACTCCCATCGTCTTTGTCATAGTGGGGCTCGCCCAGCACTCACGACAGCATTGTTGTCACGGAGTGCACTCAACGTCGACAACAGAAAATGACCTGTGTGCACACGGTACTTCACAGCCTTGAGCTCAGTATCTCAACCATTAACTCATTCAGGTCTCAGAGAAACACATGAAAACTTGGAATTATGGTATTTCTACTAGTTTCAGAAAAAGAAATCAGTAAACATATGCTCACAACGAACAATTTAAATCATTTTTAGGAAACCATATATGCTTATGAATACGTGTTCAAGAGACCATAAATCTTTATGCTACATCATTCTTAGGAAGTCTTTCCTTTTCATGAACACAAGTTCAAGCATAGAATTTATTTTCAGAATTCATTTTGTCACTCACAGCGTTAATATTAGATTCTCGGTCCGTAAATTTGTCCTATTCCTTCTTGGCCTGCCACATAAACAAAACCAAGCATTAGAATCTTGGCCTCATGAATTTAAGGTTTAGGATTGCAAAAACCCTCCCATCTAATTCCTGCACTTTACAGATTTTATACCCTAAACTCACACACCTATAACTTTTCCATTACTTGCTCAAAAATGATGTTCTTTATACCAAACTCTTCCTTTTTGAACCCTCTAAAACTTATCTGAAGGAGTAAAATCGAAATTCCTAAAGGATGTGTCTGTAACTACCTTGAAATCCATTTTCCCCAAACACGTTTCTGCTAAACCAGAACTGTTTTCCTGCTGCAACCCGATACTAACCTGGAATTTAAGACAACTTCCAATCAATTTCTAAACACAACTTCTTCATGAAAGTTATAGGAAATTAAATCATATTTCCAACCCTACCTAATACAGCTTTTAATTCGAAGTCCACGGATCAGCACATCCCAAAAACCAGAGGTTCCCCGGATTTGACAGCAAAAACATTCCTTCAAATCCCTCTTCACAAATCATTAACATAACATCAGATTTTGCTCAAGCTTCCTTCACGAAAATTGTTCTAAAATGTGTTAACTTTCAAGGAAATCAAACCTCACCTCTTAATACTTCTTGTGGAGCTCAGAATGATCCAAACATCAGATGTAGTCAGGATTGATCACAAACTTTGTCATGCAACTTGAATTGGACTTTTCCCTTTCTTCTTCAACTTCAACCTCAGCAAAACCCCTTTCTTCTTCCTCTCACCCTCTCTCACGAAAACCCTGCTGTTTTTGATAAATGATGACAGAATGGATAAGAATTTTGGATTGGGTTTAACAGGGAAATAAAGTTAGCGGTGGTGGAGTCCTTTCTTCCCTTTTTTTTTTTTAAAAAAAACTCAAAACTTCTCCACTTTCTTTTGTTAAAAAAAAACTCAAAACTTCTCCACTTTCTTTTGTTTTAAACATTTTTTTTTTATTTATTTACCTATTACCCTTTTTTTTTAAAGAAATTACTAGGAGAGATCTCGGGTTTACAACCTTTCCACACTTCTCACCAAGATTTCACTTAAGGACACTCGTGTTTATCACTCAAGGGTAGGCTTTTGGTACTAGGTCCAAGATGTAAGGGTTGGTTTAAAAAAAAATTTGGTGCAACCTTGCTTTTAAACTTGATATATAACCAATTCAATAAGCAACTTTCACAAGCTAAAAAATAGAGTATCTCAACCTTAGGATTAAAAAAAACTCAAAAATTTCGAACAAAACACAATTTAATGACAAGAACTTTTCGTGTGCCTTGGATCTTTGAATAAGTTTTTTTTTTTTACTGAATTTTTTTTGGTACTGTTTTTTTTTTGGTAATCCAAGAACTGACTCAAAGAATTTTAAAGAAAAGTTGTAGTATGCCTTGTATTGCACTTTGTAATTGCTTACGAAAAAAAATGACAGAAAAATAATAATAATAATAATAACACAAAGTGAAGATATTGCACCTCTAGAGCCGGCCAAAGGATGTCGACCAAATTCTCTGATACCAAAAGATAAGCGCCCAAGATGCTGAATTTGCAAAGCTAGAGATCCTTCTAGGATCTTTGCAAATATTCGCGAATAAGGCTAACTTAACAAATTGATTCCAACCAAGAGTATGGTTAGAAGATGAATCACTCTTGGATCAAACTTAGAATCTATGATGGTCACTCTTAGATCCTAAGACGACTCACTCCAGAATTAGCTTGATCAAGACTAATCCAATGAATCGATTTAACATCAAACCTAAAGCAAGATTTGAAAGAAAAGTAACACCAAATGAGTTTCAATAAAAACACAAGTTTTGATAATCAATGTTGTTCCTCTCATTAGCAATACAAATTCCTTTTATAGACAAGGAATTCTATGCAAATTAACACTTCCTCAACTACTTCATTAAATGAACTTCCCAACCACTCATTTAATGAAGTTCCCAACTACCTCATTAATTAACTTCCCAACTAATATGAATCCTACCACGCCATTCAAGACTAAAGAAAAGCTTCAAAATGAAGTTGAATTAAATGTAGTCAAACTTCATTTATGACGAACTCAAGATGCATTTAATGAACTCAAGTGCAACTCATGCTTGATCAAAGACAAGTTATGCTTCATTTATGCAACAAGGGTTTCAAGCTACTTCAAGTGGGGCTTCATTTATACATGAGAGGTTACAAATCTTAAGTGGGTTGATTAAAAAATCAATTCTCGGGTTTATGGAGTTTTCAATGTAATTTTCAGTTTTAAAGTTTAGTTTTCAATGTTTTAAGTTACAATTTAGCTAGTGGACATTATGGTATTGATGGGCATGAAAGTTACAATCCTTCAATTGACCATAGATATATTGCTTATGTAGCTTATCCCCTAGACCTTTTTGAAGAAGGTTCTGTTAGTAACATGTTTACTTCCATTGTGGGTAATGTATTTGGATTCAAGGCTCTACACGCTTTACGTCTGGAGGATTTGCGAATCCCTACTGCTTATATTAAAACTTTCCAAGGCCCACCTCACGGTATCCAAGTTGAAAGAGATAAATTGAACAAGTATGGTCGCCCTCTATTGGGATGTACTATGAAACCAAAATTGGGATTATCCGCTAAGAATTATGGTAGAGCAGTTTATGAATGTCTACGCGGTGGACTTGATTTTACCAAAGATGATGAAAACGTGAATTCCCAACCATTTATGCGTTGGAGAGACCGTTTCCTATTTTGTGCGGAAGCCCTTTATAAATCCCAGGCTGAAACAGGTGAAATCAAAGGACATTACTTGAATGCTAAAGCCATGTAATTTGTACTTAAAAAGGGGAGACTTGGAAAATGTAGTAAAAAGAGCATTTGTGCTTTCTTTTAGCCTAGAACTAAGTTTCTTTGCAATTCTATGTAGTTTAGGTTGCATGCTTAGAATCATTCAAGCTTGACTTGATCAATCTTGCTTGTGGAGTGATTCGAATCTCAAACAAGTTTTCTTGCCTTGAGATATTTGATCAACAAGGTAAATCCGTTTCTATCTTCTTCCTTGGGATGAAATCATCTTGATTTTGGGGTTTTTTGGGTTTTAGATCTAAAGGTCTTGTTTATTAGCAAGGTTGTTAGATCAATTCCTAGGAGTTACTTATCATTTTGGTATCAGAGCTTTAGGCTCAAGATCGGATATATGTTTTCTTTGCGTTTGTCTTTAATTTGTTTTTTGTTTTCTTGTTGATCAAATAATAAAATAAATGTTTAAACTTTGAAACTTAAAATTACAATGTCAAAGTTCATGAAATTTAAAGTAACAATGAATTACTCAAATAGGTTACCCTACTTAAGTGAACTCCATGGTCAACTTTAATCTTGACTTGTTGAACTAACATTATAAAGAAATTTGTGCTCAAAATTTTTTGTCTCTTATCGTGCATTAGCTAGCTTTTGAAGATGTAATGTGAAAGCCTCTTGAATCTTCTTTGCCTTGCTCCTTGTTATTGCTCCTTCATGTACATGCAATGGATTAGAGGTTGGATTCACATCAGGACCTTACTTATCTCATTTTCTAAAATTTTCCCAAATATTTGGGCAACAAAAAAGAAAAATTGACAGAATCACGTGCAAGCCTCGTGACATTGAAGAGCTCAGATCTAGTTCCACATGGATGAATGATGGGCAGCAAAAGATGCTCCACAACAACACACCGCAAGTTACAATGTTACATTCCTATTTAAACCCTCCCCTTTCCCAACTTAAAAATATCATCCCGTAATCTTAACCAAAGAACAAAAAAAGAAAAAACTCAACTGAAAAATCCCGATTCAACCTTCTCTTCTTCATCCCTCACATAGCGAGGGAAATTTTTAAGGGTAAGATCGCCTCATGCTTTCTTTCTTTCACTTTATGTATCTGTATTACTCCCTGGAGTTTTTTTTTTTTTAGCCCATTCTGATTGATTCTGCTTCTAATTTCGTCGATCTTTTGATGCTTTATGTTTTTTCTGTAGCTACAATGTTGTTCTTCGATTTTCACCTGTTGAATAAGTCGTGCATTACCAGTAATCTCGCGGTTTCTGTGAGTTATTTAGAAATTGTTTGTTTCGATGTCATCTATTTCTCTTTGCGTGTTTGTTCTTATTGTTCTACTTTTTTATGGGATTTGATTTGAATTATTTTGCGCGACTTATACAATTAATGGGTATTTGTAATGTAATGTTAACGCTTGAGGTGAGTTGGGAAGTGCTTTAGGTTAGTTTTATATCTGATGGGGCCAACTATATAGTACCTGAGTTCCAATCGATCTTCTCTAGGACGTTATTTCTCAACCTATTATGCCATTTTCTTGTTGCAACTATGGTTTATTCAGGCCTTGTTTCATAACAATTTCGTTTTTAGTTTTCTATTTTTGAAAATTGTGCTTGTTTTCTCTATGGTTTTCACCTTTTAAAAGAAACATTTGAATTCATGGTCAAATTCCAAAAACAAAAACAAGTTTTTAAAAGCTACTTCTTTAGGCCCCGTTTGATAACCATTTGATTTTTGAAAATTGTGCTTATTTTCTCATCAATTCTTTACAATGGGTTTCATCTTTCTCAACAAAATATTTGAATTCTTAGCCAAATTTCAAAAACAAAAACAAGTTTTTGAAAACTACTTTTTTTAGTTTTCAAAATTTGGCTTGGTTTTTGAAAGCATAGGTAAAAAATAGATAACAAAACAAGGAAACCCATAGGTAAGATTAGTATTTATTGGCTTAATTTTCAAAAACCAAAAAGAAAAAACCAAATAGTTATCAAACGGGGTCTTAGAATTTTGAAAACATTTCTAGGAGGTAGATAATAAAACAAAGAAACTCATGGGTGGAAGTAGTATTTATAAGCTTAATACTCAAAAACAAAAAACTAAAACTAAATGGTTATCAAAGGGGGCCTTAATATTTTTGTCCTTTATAAGTAACCCATCCCTTTTGTGGATTCCCGGGTTTCCTTATTATATTAGACTTGAGGATAGGCAGTGTTTTTATACATGAAAACAAATAGTATTATAAATAAGTTGATAATGGAAAGTTTGAGAAATTAGTGCTGCAGAGAAAAATGATACTTTTTAAGAATATTTCTTGCCCACCTCTAGCACTGAGGCGAGCGCCTCAAGCGGGTCTTATTTTGAAGTGATGTGCCCAGTGTGGATTTTTCTGTGAAGCACTTGGGCGTACTTTTCAAAACAGTGAGGAGAGGTAGGGAAATCTTTGAGTTCCCCTTCTTAAGACTGTTTTCTGAGTTCTATTTCTGTACTTTATATTGTTTACTCATGTAAATTAGAAAAAAAAAGTTTGATTCTTTACACGCCTTACCCTCAAAGTGTTGCAGCTTTAGTTAGGGATTGTTACATGGTTTTCCTCTCTTTTGCTTGTGTTATAATCTTAGTCAAGCAGTTATCCATCATTCACTATTGAAGAAATTAATCCAATTTGCTCAAAGTTTATATATCATTTGACCTCAAATTAATGGTACATATGATATCTATACCTTCTCTTGTGTTGTCAGGTAGGATCCTTGGTTATTTAGTTGGTTTTTCCCCCTTTTTTTCTTTTTCCTTTCAGGTTCAACTCTTAGATAAAGCATAATTGACTCATTCAGCATAAAGTTAATCACTAATATGCCTTTGTAAAATGCAACTACAGCTACTATTGCAGGTGGTCATTTCTGACCCATAGTTGCGTGTTGTTAGAATGTGGAATTTTGCTTCCAATTGTGTGGCTGGATGTGCTGGACTAAAGAGCAGCTCCCAAAAACCGTCTCATACTGCCACAGAGTGTTCTGATGATGAGGTATCTTCAGATGGTAGGGAGGAAGTGCTCGAGTGTCCAATATGCTGGGAATCCTTCAACATTGTTGAGAATGTGCCCCATGTTTTATGGTGTGGCCATACCCTCTGCAAGAATTGCATCTTGGGATTGCAGTGGGCTGTGGTGAAGTTCCCGACATTGCCAGTTCAGCTTCCGCTTTTTATATCTTGCCCATGGTGCAACCTCTTATCCTTCCGCCTAGTTTATAAAGGAAACCTCAAATTCCCTTGCAAGAATTACTTCCTTTTGTGGATGGTTGAGAACATGAACGGCGAAAGAGTGAAATCTCATTCTGGTTTCTCTGGGGATCCACTAGTTTTCCCAATGAGCAGAAATTCATCAAGGGGTAATCAAGTCAGTCACAGTAACCTTAGAAGGGGACACCATGTTCGTCAATTAGATCCACAACGACCAAACAATGCCAATAGCCATGTCCATAGCTTCAATCTGGAGAGGCTTCAATCTTCTCTCCGCAAATTGCTTGTTTTCTTCGTTCACTTGACAGCCAAGTTTCCATTGGTGATCATCTTCCTCCTGATCGTCTTATATGCCGTGCCCGCCAGTGCAGCAATATTGGCTCTGTACGTATTAGTCACCATCCTTTTTGCTCTCCCGTCGTTTCTCATATTGTATTTTGCATACCCCAGTCTGGATTGGCTGATGAGGGAGATCATCACTTAAGGTGTATACCAAAAGTCATTGTGACTGGTGGTGACTATCACTCCAGGACTTTTACTTCTACAAGATAGCCACAACCATCAGGAAAGTTGACTTCATATTTTAGCTTGTTGATACATTAGCTTCCCAATTTGCCGATATTTCAGCAGGATCGTTCAGATTTAACATCACTGTCATGAGATCACGGACGATCATTGCAGTCCCAGGTAAAATAGGTTTTGTTTTGGTTTAGTGTCCCATTTTCTTTTCCTAAAAAATCTTTTTCAGTAAGGGCGTACAAGTTGGAATTTGGTAATCTCTGGTGTCATCTTGTTGCTTTTGTGTGCCATATTCACGGGCTTTGTGCAAGAGATCTGGAAATTAGGTGCTGCTGTGTGGACAAAGCTATAAGAAGCTCAAGTCCTTGCTTCATTGCTTGTACTGAGGATTGGACTAATTATATGATGCCCAAGTATGTTTTATCAAAAACAAGGACAAGATAAATTGAAACTAATCTCAATATGGGACCAACTTGAAAGCTTTAAAACTTATAAGGACCAAACTGAAACTTAACTCAACAAGTCTAAATTAGTCATTGCCCTTTTTATAAGATCTGATTGGTTTTCTGTCCGTGGATGTCCACGAATCTAGTATGTGAATGCCAGAATGTGTAGATCTGATTTAGAGTCGAAGACTGGTTGAAAGAATCCACGAATCTAGTATGTGAATGCCAGAATGTGTAGATCTGATTTAGAGTCAAAGACTGGTTCTCTTCTTTCATCCTTGATCTGATCTTGTATTTGTATTTTTAATTTCTCTTTTAATATTAATAATTATTTTAATTAGGGGAAAAGGAGAGTGTGTATGAAGTAGTCTGAAATGATTGCTACTATTGTATCTACTTTTTGGAGTTTATTTTCTTGTTAAGAGTATTGTGAGAGAGCTTTTTTTTAATAAAAAATTAATACAGTTTAGAGAAACATATAAATGGTTAGTTATATTGTTTTTTTAGAGAGTTGAAAGAATTTCATAATATTAATAGTTGGTTTTTTACATCAAGTTAATAGCTTAATAGTTAATATAATGAACGCTACTGTTGAAAGACTTTTGTAATATTAATAATTATTTTTGTAAAATTAATAACTTGATTTATTGAGAGAGTTGACAAGGTTTAATAATATTAACTGTTGTTTTATGATGAAAAAAATGTATTAATTGTTTTTATTAATAAATTTAATAATAACCCACTATACTAAAAGAGAGATGAAAGAATTTTGTGATGTTAATGGTTATGTTTGGTAAATTAATAACTCAATTTACTCAGAGTTGAAAAAGTTTTGTAATAGAGATAGTTGAAGGAGTTTTGTAATTTCAATAGTTGTTTTTGTAAAATTAATAGCTCAATCTATTTTGGGAAAGTTGGAAGGGTTCTGCAATATTGAAAGAGTTTTCAATTTTTAATGGTTACATCTGTTAAATTAATTCTCTAAATTATTTTGAGAGAAGAAAATTGAAATTTTTTTCAATAGTATGGGGTGTTTTTTCTTTTTTTTTATAAATACAAGGAACTATTTCATTGATGTATGAAATTTACAAAATGGTGGAAAATTTTATAAGTATTAAATTTTTAACAAATGAGTAAATTTATTTAGAAAGAGTTGAAAAGGTTAGGTAACATTAATATTTTTTTAAAAAAGGAAAAGTTGCATCATTTATTGTTCTTTAATATTAATTAATTATAAGTAAAAAAAATACTAATCAATTAAATATAAAACAATAGTTAGATTATTTATTACTTACCTAGCTATTGTTTTATATTTATTTTTTTAAAATAAAAAGTGTGTTTAGATTTTTTATTTTTTTTTAAAGTTCAACAACAATTTGGAGGTGTTGGGAATTCAGGTACATACATATCAATTACTATTGAGCTATGTTCACTTTGACATGTGATTATTAAATTTTAAAGATATACTTTTCAATTGTTGAATATGAATATAATAAGCTTAGATAATAGTACCTATTACATTTCTTTAAGTTCGATCTCCCAATATTTGTCAAATTTCATTAAGTTTGATCTTCTATTACTATATTTGTCGAACTAAAACAGGGAGGTGGAGAAAGATTCAATATTATAACTTTGCAATGAATTTTTTTTCTCGTTCTTTTTAGGGAGGTTATTAATATTTTAACTCATTGAACTATATTTAAATCATGTATTAAAAATGGTTTTAAAAAAATATATATTAAAAAACATCATGACTTTCAACCATATTTATTTTTTGAGTATGAATGACTAATACTGAATATACAAATTTTAGATGATAAATAATGTTATTTTTCATATTGGCAATCAAGTTAAATCAATCATCTTTTCTGTACAAATTTTTATACACAAAATAGTTAATTTTTTTATCAATTAAATGTAAAGAAAAAGTTAATAGAAGATGTTTGATTTTTTTTTTTTTTTTTAAATTCAACAATATGTGAAGGTAGAGGTTCATAATTAACTAACTATGATTTGAATATTTGACTTTATAGCTAAGGTTATAGTGTCTTAACCAGTCAAGTTATGTTCAGGTTATCAAAGAAATAAACAAAATGTTGTAATAAAAAAAGAAAACTAACAAATAATATATAAAGAAATCTATGCAAAAGTATTGATAAAAAAGTAATTTCATAATTTATAAGATCATTTTGAAATTAAAAAATATTGATAAATATATGTGCCAAAAAATAAAATTAAAAAGTAAGCAAATGAAATACAATGGGTTATATAATATCGTTAAAATTATGGGAAAAAAAATCAATTTGACCCTAAACTTGACAAGTTATATCAATTTTAACCACGAACTTTCAATTTCATTAATTTTAATCTCAAACTTGGCAGATTGTATCAATTTTAATCCTAAACTTTTAATTTCATCAATTTCAACCTCAAACTTGAATAAGTGTATCAATTTTACACTTTCGGTTAAGTTTTCGTTTCAATCACTGGTAGAAAGGTTTCCCACATATGCCCAAAGCCACTTGTTGCTCTATGATATGTACTTCTTTGTTATTTTTTAAAAGAAATACCAAAAAAATAATTAAATCATTCCAATCGGGTCACCACCACTGTGAAAAACCCATGAACTCAACTTTCGAAAGTAGAACCCACACAAAAACAAATGGATTGTTGTGTTCCCCTCGCCTTTGGTGTCGATACCAGCGATGACGAGTGTGAAGAAGATCCAGACGGTGACATCATTGAAGGCGGTGATGACCATGGTGGTTTCGTTGACTTCAGTGGTGAGGAGTTTGAGCTCGACCAAAATGTGGGAGAGAATAGGAAAGACGATGGTGGACAGAATGACGCCTTATGAACACAATGAACTTGTTGTAGCCGAGCCTTGTTGGCTCCATCGACAGCCTTACAGAGGATGAAAGTGACATCGATGTTGGAGAGGAAAGGGACAAAGATTTTGACAAGGGCAATTGTGAAAGCCCTATGTCCGTTGCGGCAGATGGAAGACAAATTGAGCTCGAGGCCGACAAGAAATTAAAAAAAAAATCAATATTGGCAACCGATTCAAGAATGAGAGTACTCCATTGAGAAAAAATATGATGCAAATAAGCTTTGTTTATACTAAAAGCTGATGGATCGAGTAGAATCCTACCTTAAAATTAAAAAACTCCTCAATTAATAAAATGAAAAGAGCAGCATAATCAGATAAGATAAAAAGAAAAAAAAATTATGCTCTGAAATTGAAAAACATTATGGCGAGTCTACTCCAATTTTTTTCAGCAAATTTTTTTTAAAATAACAAAGGCGTATTTGTTAATGGGGATTGAAACGGAAACTTAATCGATGGTGTAAATTGATACATTTATTCAAGTTTGAGGTTAAAATTGATGAAATTGAAAGGTCATGGTTAAAATTGATACAACCTGCCAAGTCTAAGGTCAAAAATGATTTTTCTCCTAAAATTATTGTTCTATAACTTTAACAAGATTATGGATTCTATATTTTTATTTTTAAAATTTCTATATTTAAATATAATTTTTTACTTCTGGGAGTATATATATATATATATGAATTTAACGTGAATTAAATATATATATATAAATTTATATGTATGTGTATATATATATATATATATATATATATATATATATATATATATATAATTCACGTTAAGTTTCTTTTTCAAAATTACAATTTAAATAAGGGAGTATAAAAGATTGAGATAGTATTGGCCAAAAAGTTTTCTCTACTATCTATATTCTTTTATTTTTTTCTTTTTTGAGTTTAATGTGTGGGTGAAAATCTGAACTTCTAATCTTTTGGTTGAAAATATAATATTTTAACTAATTGAGCTATAGATGACCACTATCTACATTTTCATATATATATATATAGTAGAATTAGGTTATAGATTATAAATTCAATGATGTGATATTTTTACTTTTTAAATTTGAAGTTGCATGTACAGTATAAAAAAAGGTAAAATTTAATTTTCAATGAGAAGAATATTTTAGAGAATAATATATATATATATAAGAATAGCTGACAAAAATATTCTTTTTTCAAATAAAAAGTTAGAAATTATTGGTTAGGTACATACATTTTTATTTTTAATTCTAGAAAATAAAAAAATAAATAAAGAAGAAGAAGAAGAAATGAAATGGTGATGAAGTTATGATTGGTCTGTTAGTTAGGGATTGTTTGAGAACGCAGATATGAGGCTGTTAATGGGGTCCAAACAAACAGGGAAAATATACAAGCCAAGAAATTGAAACTTGAAATTTCGAAGTGGGCAGCTCAACTGGTACAAGAAAATGAAATCTCTACCTGTTACCCATCTCTTTCATTCCCACAACTTAACCTATTTATTATTTTAGTTTCAAAAGCTTCACATTTCATTTCAATATTTTACAAAAAAAAAAAAAAACGAAAAATTTCTAATTTGTACATATTATTGGTTAATTGTTTGAAAGTCAATCAAAATAGTAATGACTTTAGGTGCATTAATAATTCGAAATAGTCGTCATGTATTTTAAGATAATACAGTTTATATCAGGAATATTTTATGAATAATAAAAATTAGTTCATCAATAATTTATGAGATTAACCGAGTTATGATTTAAGTAAATTGATGACCTATTTCTATCATTTTTTTTTCATTTTTATAAAAAAATTCTCTGAAATAAAATTTTTAATTTCAAAAAATGAATTAATATACGTTCATTAACTATGCTACTTGTTTATCTAAAAAAAAAAAAAGAAAAAACACCATGCTACTTGTAAAAAGTAATTACATACATGTATATATGGAAGTCTTCATTCAAACAAATCCTTTATTAATATAAAATCTATCATCAAAGGGACTTTTGGCTTTGGATGGCTTCTGAACAAAGGTGTTTTTCAGTGAAGCACTATTTCTATGTTTTCTTTTCAACTGTTCTAGAATTGTCAAAATGTTTCTTTGATGTCTAACCCAATACTATTAAATTTTAAAAAACAATTTTAATGGGTAAAAATACTTTTTATCACTCAAAAGTCATATCAAACAACCTTGTTATAGAAAATCGACTCATTAAAATATTATTAGACTAAATCGAAATCCTTAATTAGAAAAAAAAAAGATTTTCTTTTAAACTCACACATCATCTTTTTCTTTCTTTCTTTCTTTTTTTAACTAGTAAGGACTTTTAAAAAAAAATTCAAAATACAGCAATAAAATTGAAAATTTTTAAGTTCGAATGAAAAATTTGGTATCTAAACTTTTAGAGTTGTATTTATGTCGTACTTGAAATTTAGAAACTTTCTAATTTTTTTAAATAAAAAATCAATGAATTTTGAGAATTACAAGTACAACTTTCAATTTTGAATCTACTAAATTCTTAGTTTAGCACTTGCGTACTGTTGGGTTGTATTATTTAAATGTGAGCTAATTTTGAGATATGTTCAAATGTTTGTTCGTGTAAAAGTTAAACATATGGACTTAACACCATATACTTTAGATACAAAATTGAAAGATCATGAACTTATTATAATCTTTTTATTTTGGTTAAATTATATGTTTAGTTTTTTAACTTGTCGATTTAGTCTCTGAACTTTAAAACATGTCTAATAGGTCCTAAACTTTTGATTTTGTGTCTAATAGGTCATTGACACATTCGAAAATTTTAAAAATTAACCGATCTATTAGTTATAAAATTGAATTTTATGTCTAATAAGATTCTAGACTTTCAATTTTGTGTTCAGTAGGTTTGTGAATTTAAAAAAATGCCAAATAGATTAAGAGTCTATTAGAAACAAAATTGAAAATTCAGAGACCTATTAAACATAAAATTGAAAGTTTAAGGGCTTATTAGACACTTTTTTAAAGTTGAGGGGCCTATTGGACACAAAATTAAAAGTTCAAAGACCTATTAGATACTTTCTGAAGTTTAGCACCAAATAGACATAGGCCTAAAAGTATAAGGGGCTAAACTTGTAATTTAACCCTTTATTTTTTAATGTATCACTCAATAGTTTTAAAAAGTTTTCAAAATACGTAGATTAAATAAACATTAATTCTAGGCTTCTAGCCAACAAACTTATAATATAATATTTAAAATATTAAGGAAAAAGAGTAAAAATTTACATAAATATTAGGTACTTTATTTTTTTTCTTTTTTATTAGGTACTCATTCATTAAGTAGTAAATGTTGTTTGGAAAAAGAGTCTCCTAAATCCTACACACATGAAAGTCAAATCACTAAAACAAAATCCTTCACTAGTACAAGAACCCATCAACCATTTTAGGAAGCTAATCAATTAAATCTATTTTCCAAAATCACTAATTCAACCATCACTCTCAAACATGCACTAAACTTGTTTATGAATAAAATTGGACTACCAGAACGGTCTGAGAAAAAGGACTATAATCAAAGGGCTAAACGAGGTAAAAAAAGCCCAATACGGATCAAGACGAACTAAAACTGAGCGGGAACCAAACCAAGAAACAAGCGAAGCAAGAAACATATGATCGATTGAGGTCGACCACATGGCAAGGCCCAATTTGGGCCTTGCCGTGGTCTCCCTTGGCTCGAGCACCCTCGATTCAACCTGATACAGTCCTTTCAATCCTAATTCTATGAGGAAACCCACGAAAAATCCTAGATAGGAGATATTTAAACCCTCTCTTCAGAGAAGAGGGGGTAAGTTCATTTAGGTACATTCTAGCCACCTAAACACTCTCAAAACTAACTCTCTCTCGATTTTTGACTAGCTTAAGCATCAGATCCTATGTGGTCTACACCACACTGGTGTGTAAGTTTTTCTTGTCTTGCAGGTCGTGTTCTTTCCCTTTCAAACAAATTTACCGTCGTTGTCTTGTGGAGGTCAAGTGAGATTTTTCCTGATACGAATACACTATGAGCCTTGGCATGGGCAACCCTTTGGTTATGTGGACCTCCCAAACACAAGTCACAACACCTTTGCATCAACCTAGATCAACCTAAGGTGGAGGCAAGCTATGGAGTACCTAATGGTCAAGAACCAAGAGATAAGAGAACTCGTTCTAATCTCTAGGCTGAAACACTCCACAAGTTTGATGACTAACCAAACTTGAATGCTTCAAAACATGCAACCTAAACACAAGGCTTGCAAAGGGGGACGAATGCGCTTAGGCAATTCTAAGAAGAGAAACTCTCTTTATTCAATTATTCAACTCTAATCTCAAATGGGAGTTCCCTTGGGTTTATATAGCTAAGGAAAGATACAATCTTCCTAGATTTGAAAATGCAAGATCCTATCTGAAGAATTTAAAATGAGAAGATAATTAAGATCTTTTAATTAGACCTTAATTATTTAGTGAAATAAAATGATATAATAAAGATCTTCTATCAATTCTCCTGTTGATCTTTATTATCTAATTAAAAATTTAAAATAAACAAAACTTGGTCAAGAAGTCATTCTAAATTTGAAGTTCAAAATGTCGAGTATGCCCTTAGAAGATCATGCATGGTGTGGGGCATATGGTGTGGCCAAGGAGCATGTGAGGGTGAGCGTGGTCGAGCTGGCATGAAGGCGTGTGTTGGGTGAGTGCATGCAGACGGGCTACTTGGGCTGAAGGGCGGCGACAAGGTGCACGAGTGGGCATATGGCCTTGCGCATAGGCACACAGGTGTGGAGTGCACGAGGGCTTGGCCTTTTAAGCGAATGGGTCTGGTGCTTGTGGTGCTGCTGGACAGACAGTCGCACGTGTGTGGGGCTTGGGTTGATGCGCGCGATGGCCATCGGGTTGGTAGGCCATAAGCGCTGAGCTGAGCTCATGGGCGAGCAACAATGGGGCGCTGGGCCTAGCGTTGGGCTGGTGCGAATGATGGTGTCGCACCCCCTCCCGAAACACCTGTTATCTTAGCCCGGAGGAAGGCGTGAAGCCAACATGCATCGTTTCACTTCTTAACGATACCTATGACCCTTTTAATTCCTGATAAACAAACCATACCTGTAAACTAAATACTTTACATATTACACGGCGGAACCCTGGAAAATTTCTACATATGCACACGGAGCAGTTTTAGTTAAAACCTCTCTTGAGCAATCAAAACACAACCACTCGTTGGTTACACAAACAAGACCACTAGTTTCATACACGAACATAACTACACGTCTCTTTTTAAGTTATCTACACTACGAGCAGACTCGCTATATAATACCACCCACGTACAGAGTATCTAACTCTGAGAACCCTCGGTGGCGATGGCAGGATCTCAGGCACTGGGAGCTCGATCTCTACCTGAAAAGTTGGAAAACATTGAAAGAATGAGCTGGGAAGCTCAGTGAGTGACTGAGTTTAAAACTATTAACTCGTAAATCATAACATATAACATCAATAGCTTTTACAGAAGTCCAGCAAGTGTGTCAAAAATGTTAACCATTTTAAACATATGACAAACTAGTTGTGTAAGACTCGCCCAGTACAACCAATGTTCATTCTACTATGTAGTGGGGCCCGCCCAGCACTCCCATCGTCTTTGTCGTAGTGGGGCTCGCCTAGCACTCACGACAGCATTGTTGTCACGGAGTACACTCAACGTCGACAACAGAAAATGACCTGTGTGCACACGGTACTATACAACCTCGGCTCAGTATCTCAACCATTAACTCTTTCAGGTCTCAGAGAAACACATGAAAACCTCTAACAGTTCTTGCTAACACATGTAGACTTGGAATTAAGGTATTTCTTCTAGTTTCAGAAAATCAGTAAACATATGCTCACAACGAACAATTTAAATCAATTTTAGGAAACCATATATGCTTATGAATACGTGTTCAAGAGACCATAAATCTTTAAGCTACATCATTCTTAGGAAGTCTTTTCTTTTCATGAACACAAGTTTAAGCATAGAATTTATTTTCAGAATTCATTTTGTCACTCACAGCGTTAATATTATATTCTCGGTCCGTAAATTTGTCCTATTTCTTCTTGGCCTGCCAAATAAACAAAACCAAACATTAGAATCTTGACCTCACGAACTTAAGGCCTAGGGTTGCAAAAACCACCCCATCAATTCCTAGCATTCCACATGATTAACACCCAAAACTCACATACTCATAACTTTTCCATTACTTGGTCAAAATTTATGTTCTTTATACCAAACCCTTCCTTTTTGAACCCTCTAAAACTTATCTGAAGGAATGAAATCGAAATTCCTAAAGGATGTGTCTGTAACTACCTCGAAATCTATTTTCCCCAAAACACGTTTCAGCTAAAACCAGAACTGTTTTCCTGCGGCAGCCCAAAACTAACCTGAAATTTAAAGCGACTTCTAAACAATTTCTAACCACGACTTCTTCATGAAAGTTATAGGAAATTAAATCATCTTTCCAACCATACCTAATACAGCTTCTAATTCGAAGTATACAGATCAGCACATCTCAAAAACCAGAGGTTCCTCGGATTTGACAGAAAAACCTCTCCTTCGGTTCCCTCTTCACAAATCATTAACATAGCATCAGATTTTGCTCGAGTTTCCTTCACGAAAATCGTTCTAAAATGATTTAAATTTCAGAAGAATCAAACCTTACCTCTTAATTCTTCTTGTGGAGCTCGGTATGATCAAAAAACCAGACGTTGGCAGAATTGAACACCAGAATTTACCATGCAACTTGGACTGTGTTTCCCCCTTTTCTTCTTCAATTCCACCTTCAAAATCTCCTTCTTCTTCTTTTTCAAACTCTCTCCCTCGAAACCCCTCTGTTTTCCTTTGGTAAATGAAAATCTAAATTGGGTGACAGTGTGTAGAAGGGTTATAAAGAAAGGTCTTGGCAGTGAGTGAAAATTCCCACCTTTCCACTTTCTCTTTTTTTTTTTTTTTTTTTTTTAAAACAAAACATACACCTTCCACTTTCCATTTCTCTTTTGTTTTAGTTTCTTCTTTTCTTCTTTTTTTTTTTAACAAGCTTACCAATACATTTTTCTTAAGAATTTTCAAGGAGGGATTCCGGATTTACAGATGGGCTGGTGGGCTTGGCGTGGTGCACGTGCACGTGGGCTTGTGCTTGACGAAAGGCCATGCCTGGGCATGTAGTTGGGTTTAAGCTTGGGCCATCTTGTGCTTCTGAGGATGTTTGCTCATCTTTCCTCCTAATTGTTGGCTTGTTGGGTTTGATTGTCTCCATGATCACATCATCTCCTGTCCAAAATTTGGCAACAACAGTTGACACCGTCTGTGGAGAGTCATACTTGCTTGATGAATCTGTTAACTTTTTCAATCAAAAGATGAGCAGAGATATCGTAAACAAGCATTGGAATGAAAACGGAGATGACTCAAACACCTCATTAGCCTCGTACTGAAAGGCCGACTAGAGGAGGAGATAGCCGAGCTCAAGAAAAAGGTAAGCAACATGGATCAATATTTGTTGAAAATAATGGAAAAAGCTCAAAAAATAAGTTCCTCAAAAAGAGAATCCAGAAGAGGAGCCACCACTGATTCGAGACCTAAGAAAAGGAAAAGCAAAGATGGTTGAAGGTTTTGGAGAATCAAAATCTCATACCCAAAAACCAATCGAAAAGCTAGTTCTTGGGGGAAACGATAAGTCTCGTCAGCCCGAGGCCAAAAGAGTGGTGAGTAAGGCCTGCAAATTAAAATCTGTCGTGTAGGTTATTTCGAAGACTCTTGGCCCAGGCTGACCAGATGGAGAAGAAGCTACGATGGCGAGGAAAAGGGAAGTGATGTCAGACTTATGGAATCTGGTCAACAAGAAGAGGAAGCTGCAGGATGAGGTCGAGGCGTGGAAAGCCGATCACTAGGCTCTGCCTCAAAGTCCTCCCTAGAAAGTTGACATTCCGAAAATCCAGAAAGAGTTCGAAAATCTATAGGGGAACATTCTAGAAAATCTGAGTTTTCAAAAACCTCGTGAGTGTGAGGGGCTAGATCTGGAAGCTTATTGAGTAAGTCGATCCTCTCTTTACTGATGAGATCATGAGGGAAAAAGTTTCCTAAAAATTCAAGGTGCTAGCCATCACCCCATATGATGGTAGTACAAATCCAGTTGAGTATCTTGATCCTTACAAATCGCTGATGGAACTTCACGGAGTTTCAGAGGCGACAAAGTGTAAGGCATTCTCTTCAACCCTAACCAGACCTATAAAATATTGGTTCAAGAAGATCAAGAGAAGATCGATAGGCTCGTTCAAAGAATTAGCATGAGACTTCGTGACTCAATTCTTAGGAGGTAGAGATCAACGCAAACCACAAATGCACTTGCTAACAATAAAGCAAGGGCAAAAGGAGACCCTACGTGATTATGTCTCACGTTTCAACAAAGAGGCATTACAAGTGGGAGGATTCACTGATTCCACCGCCTTGATCACAATAGTAGCATGTTTGCAAGACAAAAGGTTACTCAGATCTATTGGTAAGAAATAACCGGCTTCCTATGTTGACTTCATAACTAGGGCACAAAAATATATGAGTGTTGAAGAGTTGATATGATCAAAAGAAGCTACATCCGATCAAGATGGAAGTAGCAAACATATCGAATACGAGAAAGCTCGAGAAAACCACTTTCTCAGCTTGAAAAGGAGGAAGGCCGAGGCCGACATGACCCTAGGGTTGTCCATGGTCAAAAGTTTGATAGGTACACCTCCACGACGCTTCTTCCTGAAAAAATTCTGATGAAAATCCGCCATTTGAACTTGGTAAAGTTTCTAGGAAGAATGAAAACCCCATCAGAAAAGAGAAATAAAGATAAGTATTGCTTTTTCCATCAGAATCATGGTCATGCAACTCATGACTGTTTTCAATTGAGAGATAAGATCGAAGCCCTAATCAGAGAAAGGTATATGAAGGAATACATCAAAGATAACGAGAGGCCGAGGTCGACTAGATGAAGAACCTCCAAGAGAGATCAAGACCATATTCGGAGGGCTAGCAAGTGGAGAATCAAGAAGAAAATGGAAAGTTATTGCTCGAGAAGCTCGATATGACCTAGAATTTAGAGGTATGTATTATGTCTACCTTGAAACTGTAAACCAAATTCTTGAATTCACTGAGGCCAAGGCTAGAGCCATTCATCAACCTCATAATGATGCTTTAGTTGTAACTCTAGTCATAGCCAATGTGAAGGTTTACAGAGTCCTTATGGATGGATGAAGTTCAGCTGATGTTTTTGTCTTTACCTGCATTTAAGGCTATGAGACTAGCTAGGAAACTACTCAAGAAAAATCAAACTCCTCTAATTGGATTTGGAGGGGAAAGAGTAACTGCTGAAGGTAGTATTGAACTTCTTGTCACCTTTGGGGACGGACATAACACAACCACTAAAATGGTGAACTTTCTAGTGGTAGAATGCACTTTTGCCTACAATGCAATCCTAGGAAGGCCGACACTACACGAGCTCAAAGCAATAGCCTCCATCTACAATGAACTGATGAAGTTTCCAACTCTGAATGGGACTGGAATAGTGAAGGGAGAATAGAAAGCATTGAGAGAATGCTACTTCACAACACTCAAAGATGTCAAAAAATCAAACAACAAGAAACTTCACACCTCGACGAGGCTGAGACCGACCACACCCTAGGGATCATTAGGGAGCTACTTTCTTTCTATTTCTTCTTTAGCTAAGTTTCTCCCTTATTTTTTGAAATTCATGTAAGATCGATATTTCATTATAAATAAAATTCTTTCTTTTCAAGCTACAAAATTGTGTCACTTAAACACAACTTCAACAAAACTACTACTTGAGTATGGGGCTACTAAGGGGATATGTCTCCGTATTAAACAAAAGACAAAGCTAATGAGATATGCCTCCCTATTAAACAAAAGGTAAAGAAGCTACTAAAGAGATATGCCTCTTTGTTAAACAAAAAGTAAAAGCTACACAGAAGACGAATAATGAAATGTTCTAGAAGACAAAAATGCTATGGAGGCCGAGGTCGACCATAATAGGACGAGGAAAAGCACCTTACAAGTAAATGATCCTTAGATTTTTTGGCTATAAGTGCATGAATGAGGAACCTTTTTGCTTAATCTCATTCAGTAAGATTTACGTTACTCTACTTATCAGAGTTTACTTCTTTGAAGCAAAATTCATTAAAGAGAAACAATGAAGATAAGTGGAAACTTGGCATTCATTAAAAGAAGAAAGACTTACAATGAGATATAAAGATAAAGAGGTTAAGCAAATACAAGAGAAAGCGTTTTATAAAAGACTAACTCTCATTCATGTCCACTCCACCACTTCCATTGGAGTTATCTGAGTCAGGGAAGGCATGAGGATCTTTCTTGAAAGAAGCAAAGTCCTCTCGAACAATCTCGCAATCAGCATCCTTATGATGCTTGGAGAAACGTTTGAGAGCCTAGTTGAATCCATTGTCAAAAGCCTCATTTTGCATTGTTGTGTATTCTTTCATCTTCTTGAATTCTTTAGCCCGGAATTTAGCATTTGTCAAGTGAGCCTTTGCCTCATCCATTTGAGAGTGAATTGACTCAAGTTTGGTTTTCGTGGATTCTAGTTCGCCCCTAACTTTAGATAAGAAACGATTAGCTTTATTCATACTTGCTTGAGCTTGGGCTAGTTGTTGGAGAGAGCTAATCTTCTCAACCATGCTCATTGCTGACATAGAAATCATACCAAAAGTCTAAAAAGGAAAACAAAGAGCAAATTATTTATGAAGAGCAAATGAGAAGATTAAAAGAAAGAGTTAAGGAGCGAAACTCACATGACGAAGATCACGTACACCTTGAGCAAAAGTCTCAGTTGGCTCATCAATTCTAAACCCTCGACGATGATCTTGACTCACCTCCCTCCAAAGTTTGAAGCTTCACCCCAAAAGGTCAATTTCATTGCTCACACCAGAATAACCCTTAGGAAGAGTGAAAGTTTAAAGTTTAGAAGAGACATTTTCTTCAAGAGAAGAAAGCATATTCCACCTGGAACGACGAAAACTAGAAACGAAAGGGTGGGAAAGAACAATCGAAGTCTAGAAAGTTGAAACACCTTCTCCAATAGGATTAGATGCACCAGCCCTCAAAGACCCAGCTCCCACAGTGGCTTTCTTCTTCTTCTTCTGGCCTTAAACTTCAAACTAAGAAATTGACCTTGGAGGCATATTTGAAAATAGAAGCAACAAAACAGTGAGCTATTGAAAATGCACAAAACAGAAGCATGAACTAGGGAGGCCTAGGCCGACCAAGGTGGTCGAGGCCAAGCTTCTTTCAACATTTTAATAAGAGAAAGGGGAAGAAGACAAAACAAAAGCTTAATTTAACCTTGAGGAAGAGGGAGAAGAGCAAAGTCGATTTTAACCAAATTCTCTTGGCTAACAAGAGAAAGACCAAGACAAGTTGGAGCTTCCAAACTCCTCACAGTTCATACAAAGGTTCAAGTAGCAACAAAACAAAAAGAAAATAGTCAGATGAAGGTTCAAAGAAGCAGTTCCTAAAAAGAAAGGGAGAATAAAGTTCTAACTCACCATACTCCCCAAACTTCATGGAAACTGCATAAATGAAGTTTTGAGGCCCATAGGCCAACCAATTCTCACTTAAAAAAACTAACTATTTTTTCATCTATGGACCGAAGTAGGCCATTCAATCAATTTACCACAAGAAGAGCTTAAATAATAAAAGAAGTGACCAAAAGAAGGATTGTGATTCAGAACGTATAGAGACATAAAAACATGTGGTGTAAGTGGGCTCCCATCACCATATGTCGACCACAAAATATAACAACCAAAAAGATGGCTCCAACTGTTTGGGACAATTTGAGCGGGAGCCAACCCAATCAACATCTAGAAACTTTGCAAAAATAAAGGTAAAGAGAGACGAACTCTAAAGAGAAACATAACGGAATAAAAAGCAACTCCTCCTAAAGGAAGATCATCCATACAATCATCAGGCCCATGAACCCTCAAATTTACATCAAAGGGAATATCACACTTGTACCGTACTTGCTCAAGGTGTAACACCCCGTGTTATAAATTAGGCTATTTAATAGTAATTAGACCTATTCGTTAGAGTTCTAATTTGAAAAATTTTAATTTCAAGTTTACCATTAAGTATGGTTAATTAAATTTCTAAAATGTTGGAGAAGAGATTTTTTTTATTCAATGATTTAGGAATTTAATTTTATATTTTTATATCCACATCCACACATCCAATTAGCCTCTAATAAGTTTAACCACATCTTGTAAGGTTTAGTTTTGCGAAATTGGACGCTATTTGATGTGATCATGGAGACAATCATACCCAACAAGCCAACAATTAGGAGGAAAGATGAGAAAACATCCTCACAAGCACAAGACGACCCAAGCTTAAACCCAACTACACGGTCAGGCATGGCCTTTCGCCATACATAAGCCCAAGCGCACAATAGGCTACATGCCCATCCATTAGCCTTCTCGCATGAACCTTAAGCCCAACAGCACCCTGCCATGTCGCCCACAAACAAGTGCCCATGTGCACAAGCCCACACACATTGGCCAACCAACCCACCAGCCCTACACACCACCCGTGCACACAACCCATAGTCGGACGCCCAAGGCCCAACACACTCGCGCACCTCACCCCAACATTGAGCAAGCCCATGCATACGGTCTTGTCGCCTGCACTCGCCCACCTGTCCAGCCCAGTGCCACTCGCCCATACGCTCAGGCCCTGCATGCGAACAACCCAACACTCATGACACACCAGCTCAAAGGCCTTGCGTGCACTAGCTCAGTGCGCCCATCGTTCTTCACGGTAACCCAGCCTCCATGCCCACACAATCCCATGCCTGCCAAGGCACATGCACGCCCACTAGCCCAACCATGTATCCTCACCATGCATACGTCAAGCCTAAGGGGCATACTCGACATTTTGAACTTCAAATCTGGAATGATTTTTTGACCAAGTTTTGTTTTTTTTAAAATTTTAATTAGATAATAAAAATCAATAAGAGAATTGTTAGAAGATCGTTATTATATCATTTTATTTGTCTAAATAATTAAAGTCTAATTAAACGATCTTAATTATCTTCTTATTTTAAATTCTTTAGATAGGATCTTGCATTTTCAAATCTAGGAAGATTGTATCTTCCCTTGGCTATTTAAACTTAGGGGAACCATCATTTTAAATATATAGAGAGTTGATAAGTTTAATAAAGAGAGTTTTCTCTTCTCAGAATTGTCTGTCCCCTTTGCAAGCCTTGTGTTTAGATTGCATGTTTTGAAGCATTCAAGTTTGGTTGGTCATCAAACTTGTGGAGTGTTTCAGCCTAGAGATTAGAACAAATTCTCTTATCTCTTGGTTCTTGATCATTAGGTACTCCATTGCTTGCCTCCACCTTAGGTTGATCCAGGTTGATGCGAAGGTATTGTGACTTGTGTTTGGGAGGTTCACATATCCAAAGGATTGCCCACGCCAAGGCTCATGGTATTGTCGTATCACTATCGAACACCAACCAGCAAGCCTTTCAGTCATTTTAGCGTTGATCGGTAAGTTCTAGCATGTTTTAAACCTTTTGCAAATCAATTTAAAGTATTGTAGCTTTGGTTCTGTTTGTTATCACACAAGTACACACGATTAAGTAATATAAAACGGTAAGAATTACCGAGTATCGAATCCTCAGGGAATTGGATAGGTTTAATCAACTAATTATCATACTTATTTACACCTAATTTTATTTAAGAAAAATAAATGCTAAAACCATTAAACATAAGAATTAAACGTACTAACAAAATAATAGCATTCGAATAAATTGGAGCACAACTAACGGGGTCGAGTTTAGGATGTTAATCTCACCTAATGGACCATCACTAATATTAATGGGTTCTTGCAATTAATTAAGCAATTTACTTTAGTCTAAAGGTACAATAATCAAGGAATCCTTCGTCGAGCTCATCCGATTCTCAAACATAATTAATTAACTCACGTGTCCGTCTCATTAATTAATTAGATTTGGCATTATCAAACCTTATCGAAGACCCTAATCGATGCTATTATCATTGTCGTGTCCAAACATCAACCATTTCGCAATTAAATTGTAACTTATGCATTCTTTGTCAAGTAATAACATAAATCAGCAAGGCATTAAATCCTTGATTAGGGGATTCAAAGCATTAACGCATTGCATAAAAGTTGAATGGCTAAATCAACTACATAATTTCCAATTAATCTCAATTACATGGTCCAAAGGCTTGATTAAGCCCTAAACTCTACTATATAATTAAAATTTATCATAATTCAATGCATTATAGCCACAATCCATCAAAGAATCAGTCAATCACAATAGAGGAATACAAAGAAAAATAGAAGAAAAACCCATTACATGTAGATCCATTACTCTCGCTACGATCTCCACGAACATCGGATGTCAAATCTTCAAGAATTTTGCTATGTGTCAGCCTTAAACCTCTTTAAACTCTCTTAATTTGTGGATTAAGGTGTAAAATCCCCTAAATTGGCCTCCATTTCCATAAAATAGAAGCTAAACTTAAGTCTGAAAATCGACACAGGGTCGAGACGTTAGGAACAACATCTCGACGCTGTTTGAAATGGCAGCATTTTTGCTAAGCACGCGCAAGTAGCGTCTCGACGCTACGGATGAAAATCAAATCGTCCGTATTTTTGCAGCATCGAGATGCCATAGGGCAGTGTCGAGACGGTTGCTCTCAGATTGGACACAAAATGCTTAGCGTCTAGACACCATTTTCAGAGTCTAGACGTTGTCCTCTAGGGAAAACTTGTCTAATTTGAATCCATTTCCATCCTTATCCTCAATTTGCACCACTTTTTACTCCAAACTCAATACCATTGCTTCAAAATCATAATCTTCGCTTCATTTGATTGGTTTCCTGAAATATAAGATAAATCCACGTAAAATCTCATAAATCACCACATAACTGGCTAATAAATGGGCAATAATATAATACTAATTTAGTGCTATCAGGTTCTAACATGTAGGAACCTTCAGTTTGCAGTTTAGGATCAATTTGAACACCTTCGAATAGCAAACATCAAGTGTAAGGGCTCTTTTAGTAAGTTTTAATGCATTTTAGACCTTTCACAAATCACTTTAAGTGTATAGCTTAGGTTATAACGCATGAGAGCCTTTTGTTTGAAGTTTCAAACCAATTCGATCCCATTTGAACACTCCCCACACATATTCGAGTTCATTTGGTGAAGTTCGGTAAGTTTTGGTGCCTTTTAAATCCTTTTGAACTCAATTTAAGTGCTGTAAGTTAATTTCTAACCATTGAAACCTTCGTTCTTGTAGTTTCGAATAAGTTCGAACACCTTCAAACTCGACCAGCAAGGTGCAAGGCTTGTTCTGGTAAGTTTAGAGCATTTTAGCCTCTCAAATTCCTTTATTAAGTGATGTAAAATGGTAAAATGGTACCTAATCATTGAAAATCTCTTAAATGTAGTTCAAACACTCCAAGTAATTGACCATGCTATTCTCGGTAAGGATTAGGTGATCAATTGTTATAGAGTGTTCGCTTTATCATCTAAGGCTGAAATCTAAGAGGTTTTTGAATTATTTTTAGGACCACTGTAGGTAAGTAGTTTCTACCTGTTGAGTCTGTTTGAATGTGTGAAGCATGTGGTTTGTCTGCTTGTATCTTTCCTTATATGATATACATATCTCTATGATCTACCTTGTCTTTTGATATGTGTTTTGTCATATTGCATTATGACTATGTGATGTTAACATAGTGTATTTTTGTTTTGCATGAATAAACTTATATGTACGCTGTGATCGTGTTGTCTTGTTAGGCATAAATCATAGTCTAGTGGCACGACTTCATACATTTTTTTATGATTGTGTGATTAAGATCGGAGCATGATGCGTAAACCATCTGTTGGACTGAGTGTGCGTTGCAGGGCACGTAATTCATGTGTTGTGAGTGCGGAACATGATGCGTAAATCATGTGTTGAGTTGTGTGTGTGGAACATGACGCGCAAATCATGTGTTGGGCAGTGAGTGCTAGCATGGCGCAGAATTCATGTGTGAGAGTGTGTTGCATGACACATAATTCATGTGTTGGTTTGAGTGTGCGGTGCATGATGCATAAATCATATGTTAGAAAGATTGTACATTGCATGGTGCAGAATTCATGTGTTGGATGCATAACATGGTATGTTAATTCATGTGTCAAGCAAGCTTTATGCCTTTACTTGTTTTCGTATTATGAGCATGAGGCCTACATTACTAGTTTTTTTTTATGAGCATGTTTGGATGCGTGTGAGAAGCATGTTGTTTGCTGCTTGTTGTTTGGTGGCTCACCAGGTGTGAGCTACTTACTGAGTATGCATTATGTACTGACTCACCACCAGATTTTGCAAGTGATGGAAATCTTCATGAACTTGGTGATGAGTGAGAGTAGGCGTGACGATAGAGACCATTGACTTAATTAGTTTACTTAGTAGCATTTAGTTATGGACTTGGTATCATTGTTTCATTTCTTTCTAGTTAGAGTTTGTTTTTCTCTAGGTTGATTACTTTTGGAGGTTTACGTTGCCTCAGTGGAGCTTGGTTTATTTCAGGTATTTTAGTTTCGTATGGAAGGTTTTGAGATTGACCTTTTTGTTAGTTACTTTATCTTTTATGGAATGAGTTGTTTGAAGCTTATGGGAGTAGTCTAGCTATGTTTATACTTGAAATGTTGTTTGGTTCTAATTCTTTAGTAGTTTCATGGGTGGGAGTTGTTATTTGGTTATTTTGCTTTAGAAGTGTGATCTTTTTGTCTAACAGGTACTAGGAAAATTTTGGGAAGCTTGCAGTTATATCGTTATGCTGCTGAAATTTTTGAAGCATACCAGTTGTGAGTTGCCTTGTCAACGAGGATGATATAATCTCAGAATGTACAAAAGTTTCACTAGGAATGTGATCAGAAGATGAGTAAGCCTCATAATAACTCGTACTATAAGACTCCTCATCAAAAGAAGACCTCTTAACCTTAGGAGAAGTGGCAGAGCACTCAGTAGCCATTTTAACAAACAATAAAGAGAAGAAGAAAGAAGAAAAAAGAGCACCAAGCTACCTTGAGAGGAGGAAGAAAATGAAGAAGATGGTGTGAAGAAAGGTGAAATGAACCCCATATTTATAGGAAATGCATAGGGGATGTTTGGAGGGAAAAGTTGGTTTGAAATTCAAAAATTGAATTCAAACAAAGTAAAAAAAAACAATTGAATAGGCGGCCGGGCTGAGGTGGGCATGCGTGCGCCAGAGTTTGCAGACCTACACCTGGCACATGAGCCGAAGGCTCCTCACCCTCAGCCTGGCCGAGGCCGACCAAATCGGTTTGGCTGAATCGGTCTGGCAGGATAAATCGAACACGTGTAAAACTGTCCAGTTCATTATTTCTCTTCCAATTTCCACTTCATTGCACATTTTTTCTTCTCCTCTCATGATATCTGCCTAGAATGAAGCTACAATTTACAATGGAGTGCTTAGGAAAGAGATAAGCTACAAATGCCACAAGATGGCCAAGAATTTCCTCTTACAGGAGACCGAAAAGTCTAGAATAGTCCCTATGGAGCCCCTACAAGGTCTGATGGCAATCCCACCTAAAATTCAAGGACTACCTTGAATTTATACATTCTCTCCAAGATAGCGTCACTGATCGCGAATCTAGAGGAGAGTCTTAGCCTCCAAGAAAGACCCAAATATTCCTTATAGGGTTGGACGAATATCTTGGGGAGATTTGAGGTGAACCTTGGAGCCTTAAATTTTCTCAAGGAAAGTGGACGAATACACTAATCCAAAGGAGAATCTTACCCATCAAGAAAGACCGAAATGTTCTCTACGTGGTTGGACGATAATCTTGGGAATGATCTGAGACGTAAATAATACCACAGAGCTCTCAAATTTCTACGAAAAAATAGAGAAACCGACACTTTAGGAAGACAAGAATATTCCCCACGGGTTAGATAGCAATCATAGGGAGAATTTGCAGCATACCTCAAAATGTCACAATGACTCCAAAACTTTAAATAGGCTACTCTCAAGTCAGGCTCCATGCATTTAGCTCACACATTCACATCCAGAATCCTAACTAGGGAGTGTGAGCTAATGTATTGGGTAAAATTGGACTACCAGAACGGGCTGAGAAAAGGACAACAATCAAAAGGCTAAACGAGGTAAAAAAGCCTAATATGGATCAAGATGGACTAAAACTGAGCGGGAATCAAACCAGAGAACAATGGGAAGAATAAACGAGCTTTGGCTCCTCAGTCGAGGTTGAGGTCGACCACATGGCAAGCCCCATTTTTGGGCCTTATCTTGGTCTCCCTTGGCCCAAGCACCCTCGATTCTGGTCATTTCGATCACAATTCCGTAAGAAACCCACGAAGAACCCTAGAGAAGAGATATTTAAACATTTTCTTCAGAGAAGAGGGGCTAAGTTCATTCAGGTTTATTCTAGCCACCTAAGCACTCTCAAAACCCTAACTTTCTCTCGCTTTTGACTGACTTAAGCATCGGAGCCTCTGTGCCCTACACCACACCAGTGTACAGGTTTTTCTTGTCTAAAAAGTCGCGTTCTTCCCCTTTCAAACAAATTCACCGTTATTGTCACGTGGAGGTCAAGTGAGATTTTTCTTGTTCAAAATTTTGCAATAACAAAATTAATTTAGAAATGAGCCGAAATATAAACTTATTCGAAAAAAATTGCACTGAATGTCACGTGGATCAGCCTAATAAAGTCTCATTCATTTATGAATTAAATCGATTGATTGAATTAAGGCCATGTTTACGTCTTAGGAATAGTTATCAATAAATGGGAATAGATACTACTCCATTATGTTGTATTTACCTGTTTACCACATTTTATAATGAGAATCAACTGTGGGTCCCACTTCGAAATTCGTAATTCTATCCCGTAATCACATTCTGTCCACACCACCTTTTTGATAAACTTTCCACCTTTGCCCATTCTCTCTCCTTCTTCCTCTTTTCTTCTTCCTTTTCCTTCCTCATTTCTTCTTTTTTATGGAACTTCTTCACATTGATAAAAAAAACATTAGAATCCATAATTATTTTATATGGTTTTATTAATTTTTTTTCTTATTCACTTCTTTCTCTAATTCTCCTCAATTTCTAATTTTTCAGTTTTATTGATATGGCGCAATGTTCTGCTAGAAATCTTTTGATGACCATGGCAGAAAACCATATTTACAGGCCTAATAAAAAAAGGCTAATAATGATACTTTCGGCCATTGTAAGATTTTTGAAATTTTAGGCATCAGCGTTTTTTTCTTTTATCGGTGATTTTTGGCCCATATTTGCAAGAATGAGATCGAGATATTTGATATCAAGACTGAAGCAATAACAAAGAATTTTTGGTTTAGTCTGTTAAAGAATGTTATTTAAAAATAAATTAAATAATATTATCTTATAAATATTTTGGTCATATTTTTATCCTATTTGCGTAACGAGAAAAGAACGAGGGATTTTTTTTTCTACGTGATATTGGTATAATCAACCAATAATATCATTTTAAAATAAAATAAAAAATATTATCTTATTAAATCAAACTGTTTGATCATTTTTTACGATATTTGCGTGAATGAGAATGAGATAGAGAATCGTTTTTTTGTAATAATTATAAAATAAAATAAATAATATTATTTTTTTGAAACTGTAATATTATCTTATTAAACTAAATTTGTAACTATATATTTTGTTTTTCAACAAAAACATAATCTCAATGAAAATTTTAGTGAAAATGAAATTTAAGATAATTACTATTTTATTTTTTAAAATCTTACATTTTTTTATTTTAATTTAGGTATTAAATTTTTTCGAGTATAAAAATTTGAATAAGTAAACAAAAATGAAAATTTGAATAAGTAAATAAAAATGAAAAATAAAATTTTAATTTTGATAACATATTCTTTAATTACATTTTAATTGATTAGAAATATAAAACGACATTCTTGTAATCATACATACTTCATTCCAATTTCAAATATAACACAAATGCATTTTGATTACAATTCTAACTAACTACAAGTCAACAGACTCAGAAATCTCGTTTTCGATTGATTTCATTGCGATGGATTTTACAATTGGAGCCCACTTTGATTCCGGCTACGTCTAAATTAAAATCACACAAAAAAAATGCTTTCGTTTAATCCAAACGCGGTCTTATTATTCTTTTTCCAACGAGTACAACCTTCTTCAACGATCTCTGTGGGACCTCGTAAAACTGAGACGCTGAGTTGAGTTGATTGAGACAAAACAAAAAAAAAAAAAAAAAAACAAAACAAAAAGCTCAACAAAACTTGAATTGTTCAGTTGCTTGCACGATCTCTGGACCCAAATCAATCGAAACCCAAAAATTCAAATCAATCCTTCTTCTTCTTCTTCGATTTCCTTTTGCTCTGTTTTAATCGGACCGAGTTTCTTTCTTCAATCTCTTTCAATTCGATCGGGTCGAGTCGTATCGTGTGCGTTGCGTGTTTCTTTGCTTTCTGGTTAAGCAACGGAGGCTTCTTAGCTTCGCGGAGGAGAATCGGAAGACGGTATTTATTTGTTCTCTTATTTGTTTCTGTTTTTTGTGTTTGGATTGGCAAATGGAGAATTCATTAACGATTTCAGAAATGGGTGTTTCTGTTGATGGTCTGACTGATTTCGGATTATTGGAATGGCTGCTTTGATTCGATGAGTTGTTATTGAAATTAGTGAGTTGAAATGATTAATATCGTTTGTTTTGGGGATTGGTGTGATTTCATATGAAGTTTCTGACGATCGGGAAATCAATCGAGGCATATGGAATACTTTTTAATCAACTCCCTTATGAGTCGTTCCTTTATCTTCAAGATTGATATGCTTGTTTTGTTTCTTCTTTAATCTTCATTCGGGGAAAAACTGTATGGAATCATCACTTCATTTTACTTGCAGGTGGCAATGATTTTTTTGTTTGTCCTTTTTGGTTTAACTTCAGAGGAGTAAAAGGTGCTTTTAACTATTAAAAGCAGTTTTCAACTTTAAAGTACTTTTATTAGAGAGAAGCACTTGATTAGTACATCACAACACTATTCTCAATTTTTTTATTATGATGTCCATTTGTGTCATTACCAATATTTGCATCTAATGAATGTTTTTGAGTGTTTGAGAAGTCCTTGTTCTCATCTTTTACCATCATAATGGGCACAAAGTTTCTCTTCACCAGCTCAACACCAATGTTCCAGTAAAATGATATTTTTTGGTTTAAATCTGGCAATTATTAGTAGATGATGTTTGGGAAACCAATATTTTAATTTGCATTAATCTTCATGGATTTTGTGATTGATTTCCATTTATTTTAATCACCCTTGATAAAAATCTTTTTGAATCTACGCTCATGTTCAAGTAGTCTGCTAAGCATTTATGAAACTCCATATTTGATGTTTTTTTTTTAAAAGACTCCGTGGTTGATTGACCTTAGAATGATTCTGTATATTTTTGCTTGCTTCTCTCTCTTTGTGATTATCTCAGAAGATTTCTCCCTCGACATTCACTATATAGAACAATCATAGATGCGATCTTTATCCTCATTATTTCTTTTAAAATTCTCTAGCTAATTTATGCATCATTTAGCTAGTAAATTCAATGTGGTTTTCATTAGAAGGTCAATAGTATTTTCTTTTATTTTTTGTTAGTTGACTTGGCATCGACGAACTTGCCTGTAAGCTCTTGATGTTATTGAGTTTTTCTGTTTGATCTTCAGGTACTGCTCTCAAATTGTTCTATTCAATGGTTGATGGGAGTATGAATTTGTCAATGTCCCCTGAGACTAACAGATCTGATGGTGGTAATTTGAGAAGATTTTCTATGGGAAAAGCAAGCTCATTGAGTATTGATGAACAAAATAGTTCTCGTGACCGCAGATCCTCGACAGGTTCTTGTCATGATTTTTGTAAGTATGGACATAAGCATTCATTGGAAACGAAGGCCAGAGTTCCCCTGCTGAAAAGAGCAATGAAAAAGTCACTTAATGCCCAAAATTCAGACCAGGCTGTGGTTGAACCCGAGAAAGAGAAGGACTCTGTTTACGTGACCAAGTCGAAGGCTTCACCTAGTTCAGGGACGTGTATTACTGGTGGCACTGATGCAGTAAAACGGGTAGTGCCCATAAATTCTCCTAGCAGACGAAGTCTGGTAGAGACTGAAGTTATGAACGAAAGTAAGGAACGGGTATTGCTTGTAAAATCTCCTAGCAGGCAAAGTCCAGTAGATATTGAAGTTACGAGGGAAAGTAATGAACTGGTAGTGCCTGTGAATTCTCCTAGCAGGCAAAGTGCAATAGAGATTGAAGTTATAAGTGAAAGTACGGAGCGGGTAGTGCCTGTGAATTCTCCTAGCAGGCAAAGTTCCGTAGAGATGGAAGTTTCGACTGAAAGTAAGGAACGAGTAGTGCCTGAAAATTCTCCTAGCAGGCAAAGTCCAGTAGAGAAGGGAGTTACGAGTGAAAGTATGGAATGGGTAGTGCCTGAAAATTTTCCTAGCAGGCGAGGTGAAAGTAAGGAACTGGTACTGCCTGAAAGTTCTCCTAGCACGCAAAGTCCTTACAGGCGAAGTCCATTAAAGAGTGAAGTTATGAATGAAAGTAAGGAACTGGTGGCCAAGACAAAAACTATGCCCATAACCCCAAAACACAAAATTCATAAAACTACAAAGAAAGTAGTTTATTCGTCTACCAAATCTGAAAGTTCTCCAAAACAAGCCTTTACCAGTATTGGAGAAGCAGGTGGTGGCAGTTTGTTGAAGCCGAAAGCTTTGAAAGCAAAATCAGTGACCTCTTCTGGTCCTTCTGGGAATATTGCAGTCCACAGAAACCACAGTTCTAAATCAGGTGAAGGAGCAGGGGCCTCAAAAGGAAATGGAACGAAAGTGGTGGGAAATTCAACAGTCACATCAGATCTGAATTCTGTCGATGCTGTGGTAAAATTACCTGCGATAAAGCACAAGAACTCGAAAGTTGTCTCTCGAGTCATGAGTCAGAACAAAACGAGAAGAGCTCAATCCAAGGAAGCATCAAGTGTGGAACCACAAGAGAAAACCTTGCTTGTCATCAATATGGAAACAAAGAAGACCAAGCTTGTAGAATCTGACCAAAATGAAAAGCATGGTTTGAAGGGGTATCTAAAGTCACCATCATCACCATATAAGCCATCATCCTTAGCAAATGGCCCATCTCTTTCACCTCTTAGAGAAGATTGCGGTGGAACTAAATATACAAAAAGTGAAGCGAATGCCACTTTTTTGGGACCGAAGAAATATGGTGGCATAAAAAAAGAAGATGATCACGGTGGGGTTAAAAAAGGTGGCATAAAAAAAGAAGATTATCACACTGAGGTTAAAAAAGGCAGGTCCCCAAGAATGCTTCAGACCAAAGGAAAGGATTCTTCATCTTTCAACTTAAGTTTCAGGAACAGGAAGGTGGTTGACCTTCATTCCAAAAGTAACGGTCCGACGAGGCTCAAATTTATGCAAGGAAAATCGCTCGGGGACAACCAAAAGAGCAAGGATGGCCAAAGAACAAGCTTGAAGAAGGGAATAGTCAAGGGGATTTCCAAGAATTCCACACCACCATCTGAAAATGTAGTTTTGAGACACCAAGATGTGCAGGGGAAGAAAGATACCCAGGTTTTGTTTAATAATGTCATAGCGGAAACTGCGAGAAAACTCGTTCGTACCCGAAAGAGTAAGGTCAAGGCCTTGGTAGGGGCATTTGAAAAGGTGATCTCACTCCAAGACAAGAAGCCTTCTCTAAGAGCCACAGCTTGAACTGAAAGGGTGGTTTTCTTATAACTCAGTAGGTTTTGTATAGTGATGGAAGAATAAATCTGGGAGTGAACAGAAGAAAGGAAGTCAGTCCAAAAGATGATGGAATTACAGGATTGCGAGTCAATTGTGCATTAATAACTTGTGTTCTTTATACATCTCTGTTTTTCTTTTTCTTTTTTTTTAGGGGGTTTTGCCCCTTTACAGAATCTCATATCTGATATAGTTGATTGGTCTTGTGAGAATAAAACCAAGAATAGTGATGACTTCAAGTACCGTGTCATTGAGTATTGAAAGATGTTCAACCTTGATTTAGTGGTTGTATTTTCTTTTTGGCAATGCAAGAAATGGCTGGATAATATGTGTGTTTTGTTTTTTGTTGGCTCATCCTTCTCCCAATCATTTCAATTTTCAATATTTAATTTAGCTGTTTAGTTTCTTGTTTGCTTACACCCTTTTATTCTACATGTACCACCAAATTTCTTGTTTCATTTTTTAAAAATTAATACTCTTCAAGGGAAAACAAATTCTATGAAATTTGACTCAAGTACCAGCAGAACTTCACATTTTTACTTGGGAAGTTTGACTCAAAGTCACTTTGATCCTGAGGCACTAATTTAATAAATTTATGTTTATGTTCAATTATATAAAATGCTTTTGAACTTTAGGTAGGTTTTAATCATGCTCCAAATTTGAAAACTTTCATTTTAATTCTTGATAAAGGAGGAAAAGCTTTACAAGTACTTGGGAAGCTTTTCTTGGAACAATTTCAAAGTTAATGGATTAATATAAAACTTTTCAAAATTTAGTAATTAGTAATTAGTAATTGAAACCCATCCTAAAATTTAAGGATATTTTATATAATTTAACCTTATGTTTATTACCCAGGAATGAAAAAGTACTTCATTAAACTCATTTTGAGTGTACTATAATTTAAACATTTACCTCGCGCCTTTTTCCTTCTTACTCTTAAAAAGGTGCAGAAAAAAAATAAAAGACTTTCAAAAAGCCGTTTCTTCTTAAAACCAATAAAAACGAAAACCCAAAAGACTTCTAGATTTCTTTAAACTTATTTTAATAATGATTTTTTTAAAACTAAAATTTAAAAGGTTAAATTACAAATTTGGTTACTATTATTGGGAGAAAGTTAGAATTTAGTCTCTATTGACTTTAAAAGTTTGAATTCCAATAAAAGCTATTTATGAGAGTTTTATCAAATCAGGGACTAATTCTAACATTTCAAACTATGAAGACTAAATTCTAACATTCTCAAAATCATTAACCACTTTAAAATAGGTAGCTTTAATCAAGTGCGTTTAATTGAGAGTAAAATGCCACATGGAATGCGAAATTGGGTCTTCAAAAGAAAATTTCAACAAATGTTAAATTGACACGTTTCTTGATGAAGTGCAAGGCAATCTTATAAGGCTAGCAAACAAATTCTTGACTTTAAGAATTAATGACAACATAAGCCAAATTGACTTTTAAATAATAATAATTTTCTAGATACTTCTTATTTTTATGCAAATTAGCTTTTTATTATTTATTTATTATTGGACTTATTTATTTATTTATTGTTCTATATTATAGAGGTGTTCACTGTAAGACTAAAAACCGATCCAACCGATCGAAATCGACTGAACCGACGTCGGTCGGTCGATTTTACTATAAATTCGGTCGGAGTTGGTTTCTTGAAATTTAAAATAAGCAGTTGGTCGGTCGGCGATCTGGGTTATGAAAAACCTGACCGACTGACCGAAAATATATATATAAGTTTTATTTTATTTTTTAAAATAATATCAACCAGTAAGCATGCACGTTTCGTTTACTTTAGATTTAGAGTTTCAAAATTTTCAGCTCTCCCGTCTCTCTGTCTCAGACTCATGCATCCATTGCTTCTTGAGTCCTTCTTCTCGCTTTGCCGCTGCTGCCTCACCGATGGGAGACGCCGACGTTGTTTCTTATTCTTCTCTCTTCGCCGCCGCCTCAGAGTCTTAGACCTCCCTGACACCGACGGCTCTACGCAGCTTCTTCCTCTTCCTCTTCGCTGCTGCCGCCTCAGCCATGCCACATCCTCCTCCTCTTTTCCTCGAAATGGAGTCCTCCGATTTTGAAGGGTAACGATTTAAGAACCCAATACTGTTTTTTGTTTAAATGAAAGTCTTTGCCTTTATAAGTTTTTTGTCATTTTTTGTACAATAAAAAACTCAATACTATTTTGGTTGAAATGAAAGAAAAGGGTTTTGATGAAAACTGTTATTCATTTTGGTAGATGGTAGTGGTTGTGTTATGGTGATTGTCAAAACAGTGACATTTATAGTGGGAGTTTTTTTTTTTTTTTTTTTTAATTTAATTTTTTAGAAAACTATTGTGGTGATTGTCAAAATATAGAGAGATTTTTTGATTTTTTTCTTCTTATGAGTGCACTTGTCCAATTCATGTCAAGAGAGATTAAAAATTTACCATTCATTATCAATGAAAACAATTTATATTGTCATGAATATTAAAAATAAAAATATATACAAAAACACCAAAATAAAAGGAAAAGAATAGTCGAAAAAACCAACCTAATTAAGTTAGTAAAGTATCCTGATTATTAAAATTAAAAATTTTAAAATAAAAAATTATAAAAACTACAACCTTAAAAAAAAAAATCGACGAAACGGACCGATCAAACCGACCGACTGTCGGTTTCTACACCAGCGAACGAAAACATTGGTTTCCATTTAGAGGAAATTGACCAATTGGTTTTTGGGGTTGGTTTTTGCCTAAAACCGACCCCGACCGACCGACGAACACCCCTACTATATTATTTATTTATACAGTTCGAGAGAGAATACGAGATGTCTAAATAAATAACAATTATTTAAAAGAAAAGTATAACAATTTATTTATTTTTTAACACTTCATATTATTTATTTAGACTAAATATATGTTCTAGTTCTAAATATTTTGATATATTTTTTTTTTCAATTTAGTGTTCATTGTTTAAAAAGTTTCAATTTAGTCTCTTATGTTTTAATATTTTTCAATTTAGTTTCTCACTTGGTGAATATTAAAATTTACTAATTTTAAACTTACATAGCATAGTGAATTGATGGAAATTTAGAGGAGGAAAAAGGTCACATAAATTTCGAGAGGATGAATTGGCCTAATCCTATTTCCTGTATCTATAAATAGGACTTTTAGTAGAATTTAAATTAGGCCTTCACTGTATCTATAAATAGGACTTCTAGGTTAGATTTAAACCATCCAATTCTCAATTAGAAAGAAAGTTTTTCTCTAAATTTTTTCCTCCTCTTTAGTAGTTAGTAGTCACACTATTTTCTCTCAATTGTTGATCTAATAGATATTTTTGGATTTATTGAAAAATTTGTTTGAAGTTTGATTGTATGATTGAATCATATGATATGAATTTGATAGCACTTGAAATGTGCAATTTATAAGCTTTATCGTGTGCTAGTTCAGTTAATCTCTCATGTTTATTTGCCTATTTTATAGGGATCGAGCAATTTGGCGCAATTAGAGTATTTTGGATGAATCAGAATAAAAAAAGGAGTTAATTGGAGAATAAAAAAAGGAGTTAATTGGATTTGATTTGAGCAATTGAGTTAAGGAAAAATGATGTCCAAGCAAGAGAATCCGAGAATGAAACCTCATGGCATAACCGAGGGTCAAATTAACATTTAGGCTTTTCCTTTTTCTCTGAAAGATTAGGCTAAGGATTGACTATGTTACTTTCCATCAGGGACCATCACCATGTGGATTGAGATGAAGAGACTTTTCCTGAAAAATTTATTTCCTGCATTGTGAATTGCCAACATCAGGAAGGAGATCTACAGTATCACACACATCAGTAGAGAAACACTATACGAGTTTTAGGATCGCTCTTGTGACTGTGTGCAAATTCCCCTCATCATTAAATCTCCAACCAACTCCTGATCAAGTACTTCTATGAAGGACTTTTGCCAATGGATAGGACATGATGATGAAGAGCACTTGTCAACAAAACTCCAGCTGAGGCCAAACAACTGATTTCTAACATGGTTGAAAACTTCTAACAGTTTGGGACAAGGACCTGAGTAGTCAAATAGGTCAACGAGGTAAATGAATTATAGAGTCAACTTTATAATCTACCCGCTATAGTTCGACAATTGGCTGTAGGTCAACTGTAGACTGCGAAGACATGTGGACTATGCTCAACTTTAGGACACCCTACCGATGCATGCTCAAAATTACAACAGGAGCTGACGCATGAAGCCAACTCTATTGGAGGATTCCCTGGACAACCACAGAGGAAGTATGATCCTTATTTGAACCACTACAATCCTGGATGGAGGGATCATCCTAACTCCAGTTATGGGAATCAAGGAGGTCAACAAAGACCACATCCTCAGAACTTTAACAGATCACCATAGGTTTCCACACAAGCTCAAGCTCGATGTTAGGTATGTCTTTATAAGATATTGTGAAGAGTTTAACAAGTAACATTCTTAAATGTCAACAGGAAACACGGGCAAGAATACAGAATTTAGGCAATCAAATTACCCAACTAGCTACATCAGTTAGCAGGTTGGAGGCACAGAACTCTGATAAATTTCCTTCATAGCCAGAAGCGGATTTACCATAGGCACAAGCGCCCCTCAACTTTTAGATAGTTTATATTATATATATAGATGAAAAAGTTAAAAGTAAAAAATAACTTGGTGGTTGCATGCTCAAGTCCCCCCCCTCCTCACATTTTGACGTTCGGCCTGAGTTCGATCCTTGTGCTTCGTGTTTTTGTGTTTGTACATTGACCTATTATATATTGGTTTTTATTAATTTAAGAAATTACAGAAATAAATTATTTAAAGTTACAAAAATTATATATGTTTTTATAAATTTTAAAAATTACAAAAAGAAATTATTTAAAGAAATATTTAGACTTTTTTATATGATGAATCATATTTTCTTTAAAAATTTATATAAATATTTAGCAATAGGTTAAAATATAAAAATCTATGCTCAAGATTTCATTCCATTTTAGTTTTTGTACTTTAAAATGTCCAAGTTTGGTCCCTATACTTTCAATAAATCTTAAAATTAATCCCTATTGTTAGTTTGAATTTAATGTTTATCAAAATTTGTTAAACAATAATAATAATAATTTATATGCAAGAAAAGATACAATGTGAATATATTTACTAAATTTATCGAGGGAAAACTAATAGAGACTAATTTTTTTAAGAAAAGTTAACAATAAACTACAATATGGATCAATTTTAAGCTTTATTAAAAATACATAGATTAAATTTGAACATTTGAAAGTACACGGACTAAAATGAAATGAGACCTAAAGTACAGAGACCAAAATGATATAATTTTTTTTTGAGTTCAAGACCAAAATGATATTTTAACCTTAAAAATATGAATATTAAAAATTATAGTATTATATATATAATGCTATAATTCTTTTTATTTAATTTTTTAGTTTAAGAATATGTGGGGATGAGGATTCGAACCTCTGATCTCTTGGTCGATGATATATGTCTTAACGAGCTGAGTTATATTAGTATATAATATTATAATTTTTGTTATGATTTATTTTTAAAATTTGATTTTTCTCTTGATATCCGAAATAAATAAAAAATAATAAAAATATTTTAAAATTTTTAGTAAATTATTTTTAAGAAGAAACTATAATTCTTATAAATGAAAAAAAAAATCTATCTATAATTTCAAGTTGCATTTTTTTTGTATGTTTATGTAGAAAAATCAGTCCTATACTTCTATTGAACAAACTAATATTAAAATATATAAATTAATATCAATATATTTCAATGTGTTCAAAATTATCTTCATATGAATTCAAGCCTTCCCTGACAAAAAGTTTTGGATTCGCCACTGTTCACAGCCCGAGGTAATTCCTAGAGGGAACATAAGTGCAATCGCTCTTAAAGTGGAAAGAAAATCCCTTCAAGCTGATAAGGAAATAAATGACCAAGGAGATGAGGAGAGGAGCCCACAAGGTGAACACCAAGCTAAACCAGCTCAATCGAAGCTCATACTCAAAGTTAATGGAACTCAACTCAAATTCCAACCAATGATAAATCAATCATTATGCCATAAAAGTCCAATCATTAGAGCTAAAAGACTACAAGAAGACTTTAATGCTTACTTCCAAGCTAAGGTGTCTACACATAGTGAAGAGTTGCATCCTTTCAAGCTTGACAAGACACCTTTTCAACCAAGAGTCATAATGAATCTAAAAATCTAGATTCATCACATCTTTAATGCATTATGTATCTATTAAATTCATGTATTTACATTTAATTTGGTTCATGTATGGACTTGGAAGGTTGGGGGCTGAATTTAGACTACATAGGTGAAGGGTTGTATCCTTTCATGGTGTCTATTAAATTAGTATAAATAGGGTGTTATTTTGTCATTTGAGACAAGTTGAAGTTGAATTAAATTTCATATTTGAGTTTTAGTCTCTTAAGCTTTATGCTTTATTTTTATTCTTGTGTTAGAATATATGTTTAGAACTTTCAATCTAGTTTAATCCATTAGATTGTGGAGAGTTCAAAATCTTGAAGATAGGAACAAGTTCTCCTTTTTTCTTAATCATCGATCAATTTTCCAAGTAAAAATCTGTTTAACTTTCTTGGGGTTACTTTATCATCTCGTTATTATTGTTATGGGGGATCACTTGGTATAAGGGGGTTCTCAAGCATAATTGGGATAGTTCCTTTATCATTGAAATTTGAGTTGAGTTCCATTGACTAGTATGAGCTTCGATTGAGCTAGATTGATTTGGTTAAGCTTGGTGTTCATCTTGTGGGCTTCTCTCATCGTCTCTTAAGTCATTTATTTCCTTATCACAAGCACTCCACCAAGAGAGAGCGAATAGAGCAAAGAAAAAGTTGAAGGGGAATGCTATACCAAGGCATCTAAAGAGGTAAATTTTGATCCACCTCTGTCCATAAATTCTCACATTCCATTACCTCCTTTTCCTAATAGGTTTGCGAGATCAAAGAAAGAGGATCAGAAGGAGGAGATTCTGGATACGTTCAGTAAGGTGCATATCAACATCCTCTAGTAATAAAACAAATCCCCTGTGTGCTATGAGGAAGATGAAAGAGAAAGAGAGGGTGGAAATATATCAGTTATGCTTAAGAGAAACATGTCAGAGAAATGCAGAGATCTAGGTATATTTTCTTTACCCTGTGTAATGATGGGATTTATGTCCTAAAGCCTTGTAATTATTGATTTAATATTTAATAATTATTTTATTTATTTTTTTCTAATTTATATTATCCAGTACATAAAAATCCAAGGTTATTAGTGTAATTTTGAACAATATGTGGTTGACATAAGGAATCATGTTCAAGAAATAACTTAAAGGGTCTATAACATATAAATAAGGTTGGGTGCCTTATCCTGGTAACACTATTGATACGACCCACTCTGTAATAGTTAAAAATGATTTGATCAAAATTATTCATGAAGAGACATGTGAGTGGGGGTATCATATACAATGAGTTTGTAGAAGACTATACCATGAAATATTTAATCTCTATAAATCCGTTAATTTAGAAGATTAATATTTCAACAAGATGATCATATGCAACTTGATCTTAATCCTGAGTGAGTTATGAACTCCTGCCTATGAGGGTTTGTCCTTTAATTTTCATGGGTGAGAGTGGCTTTTGTAGCCAATTCAATAAACCTACCATTTTGGAGACTTAACCAAATAGGGAGCTGGGAACATAAGTTTCACAAGATGAAATTTACTCCTTCCCATATAGGAAAAATAGATGAGTAGTTTCCTTAAGTGTTGATTTCAAGACTTGAACAATGGGGCCCCACCTTCTCATTGGTTCGAGAGGAAATTCGTTTATAATTTAGTGGAGTGACTTAGGGTTAATGAATGAAAATTGATTGATTAAAGTGTTTAATTAATTAATTTTGTATCATTGGAGTTTATAATCTGTAGGTCCATAAGGTCACATTGCTAGTTCATAGTAACACTAAAAGGATCAATTTAGTTGAAAGAAAAATTTGAAATGTTCAAATTAATATTTAATATATTGGATATATTAAATGAGGAAAATATCTATTTATTTATTTGATACATTAAATATTAAAGAGAATAATATATTATTAGATACATTATATTAAATTTGGATGAGATTCAAATAGATAATATATGTTGTAGGAGATTTTTAAAAGATTTGAATGAGATTCAAATATATTAATATATTATTAGATACATTATATATTAAATTTGAATGAGATTCAAATAGATAATATATGTTGTAGGAGATTTTAAGAGATTTGAATGAGATTCAAATATATTAAATATATATAATATATTAGATATTATAATTTGATTTTGGCAAAGATTCTATCTTAAAGTTCCTATAAGTAGGACACTTGGGTTGAGCCAAAACACACCCTCTTCTTCACAAAGAGAGAAGTTCTTTACGAATTTTTCCTCTCTAAGATTTTTTTTCAAAATGTTCTCACAAGCCTTGGTCTTGTGTTCGAGTCATATTGAGGAAGATCATGTGGAGATTCAAGATTCGAGATTCGTTGGAACACAAGAAGTAAAGACCCACCAGAAAGTTTCTCTATTATTAATTCAAAGATATGCTTGCTTAACCTTTATTTTAGTTTTATTCTAAATAATATCAAAGTTGATCCCAAATTGAGTTCTAAATTGTTTAGAAATCATGGTCTTCCACTGCGGGGTGAAGTGTTCATTCCTATCATGTAATTGGTAACAAGAAAATATAGTATGTTATGCTAGACTGATAGCACTTAATTCGTGCTATCTTTATCCTGTTAATTTAGCTAGTTTTAGGCTTAATTCGTGAGCTTTGATGTCAATTATTGTTGTTTTATAGGAACTAAGCATTTTAGGAGAAAATGGAGAATTCAAGAATATTTGAGTGAAAATGGAGCAAAAAGAGATGAGAAAAAATGAGGCTAAGGATGGAAAAGAGGTCAAGCTTTTGGCTGTAATGATTGATTTGGGGACTGTTTTGAATATGTTTAGTGGCTAATTTCATTAGTTTAGGGAGTTAATGTAGCAATTGGACCTATGCTTTTAATTAGTTGAAGTATTTTAATATCATAGCTCATTTCAAATCCTTTATGCATTGAGTTCGTAATGCTTTTAGACTACTGGCCATAGTTTAAATGATCGTCAGCTTAAATTGAGCATGAAATAGAGGGTTTAGGCTTTGAAATGCAATGTATAACGATTGGGTTCCGCCTAAGTGACATAGGATTAATGGAAATCAATTAAGGCTTAAAATGAAGGGTCTTAATGTTTTTAATTAATTAATTAGTGCTATGGACGCATAGGTTAGTGAAAGTGCTCGTCAGACATAATCAAATACATTTATAAATTAGACCACGAATAATTTGCAGTATAAGTAGCCAGGGTCGATCATAGGGAACCGAACAAATCAATTTCTAAATTCTAGATTTCTTATTTGACACGGACTAAGGGGGAAGTTAAACATAAAGCAGAGACAGAAAGACTAAAACAAAAAGCGATAAAGATAAAGATCTCATCTTGGGCACTGAATCAGAGGTAAACAAGTAATTATTCAAATTATCGATCATTGAAACTATCCTAACAGGCAATTTTCAATGTTTTAAGACCGACTGAACTCCTCGAGACACCGTAAGTACCTCCCTTAATTAAACCAATTAACAAAATACCTAATTGGCTCTAATTTAATTAATTAATTTGGCACTAATACCAAAAGAATTAATTAAACGCATTACACCCAATCTAAATTAACTAAGCCAGCACTAACAATTCTAAGACCTACCATGCACTCGTAATTAAGCAATTCTACTTAATTTAACCGACGTGGCAACCGACCTATTTACTACTCAAATTACGCTAGAGACCAAGGACACCTACGAGTACATCTAGCATAGCAAAGAAATTTATAAATTGATTGATTTGTTAGTTCAATCAAGGTAGAAATAACTAGGAATAAACACAAGAATTTGCAAGCCATAAAACAATGCTGGAAAATAAAATTAACAACAAAATCTCACAATAAAATGCATAATACCATATTTACAACCTCGAAACAAAGTCAAAAACCTAGCAATCCATTGAACCGATGTTGCTCGACACCGAGATTTGATCTAACACACCTAATCTAGCCTAAAACTATAAAAAAAAGAGAGGAAACTATCTAAAAGAGTGTCATTTCAGCAGAAAAATGACATAGGGTTGAAAAATAACGTTATATACTCTAGGCACAGTGTTGCAATGCTGCCAGCATCATGTGTGGGGTTTGGGGCTTGCAACAGTGTTGCGATGCTATATGTGGTGTCATGACGCTACTCCCTAGACATCACTGGTCATTTTTGCTCTAGCTCTTTACTCGGGTGTTCAATGACCTTCGGTTTAATGCGTTGCAACTATGATTCAACGTGGAATCTCTCGGAATGTGTCTTATGCTCAAATTCCTACAACATAATAAATCAATCACATAAAAATCCCAAACCAACGTATTATCTCAAAAATGTGTCTTGCACTCAATTTACCTATAAAATATGCAATATACATATAAAATCAATGGAACAAGCATGATTTAGGCATGGAATAATAGGGACTTTTTAGGTCTCATCAAATACCCTCAACCTAAATCTTGCTAATCCTTGAGCAAGATATAAATATAGACATAAGCAAATAGGAATCAATGGAAGCAACATGCATGACTGAATTCTCAATGCTCTTTTATTTTTTATTTTTTAGGCAAATGATCACATTTTTTCCTCCTAAGCAACTCATTACAAGATATCCATAACTTCCACTCAACAACTAGCCCTACGCCTATCGAGGTGACAACAAACATCTAACCCCTATAAACCTATCCTAGGCCTTTGAAAACATGCAAGAAGGGAAAATATGTGCTCTAATGTGTTCAAGAAATGCAAGAACATTTTTAAAGAGGCTCAAATTAGAACAACATGCTCAACTTCTCATAAGATGCATATAATTAGAAAAATGAGAAAATCCTAGGATGTCATGATCTTGCACAAACCCACCACGTCATCCAACAATAAAGCTAAAAAAAGAATTTCAAAAACTCGAGGAAATATTCCCTGGGAAGAGGTCACTTATGGCCAAATCTGTCAATGCGTCATAACCCAAGCTGGAAAGCAATGTCTCGAAGCCGCAAGGATCGAGAAGCAGACCAAAACTCGAGAAAGAAAACAAGAGTTTGGACATTTATGCAAAACTTACTTTTATCAAAATCATACTGAGCCTCCATCAGTAAGAGCAAAGAAAAGACTTGGAAAACCCAAGACTTTCTACTCAAGGCCATACAGTAATAGACCCACTGTGTCTAGATCTCATCGGCAATATCCTTATCGGAAAACTTCTTATGATAAGAAGAATCCTAGGGGAAAGAAATTTGCCAGAAGAGATTCTTCAAAAGTCCAATGCTACAAATGCAAAGGATATGGGCACTATGCTCCAAAGTGTCCCATGAAAAAGAGAATCAACGAGCTTAGTATCGACGAAGATATTAAAGCTGATTTACTCAATTTCGTCCAGACGGATTAAGAAGAATCAGAATATGATTCGAATGAACACGAAGGACAAATCCTTTATTTACAAGAAGAGACGGATTCTTACTCTTCTTCAGAAGGAGAAATTCAAGTCATTCATAAACCTGGATGCAAAGGTAAACGGGTATGTGATTGCTTTAATTGCATAAACGTTTTATCAAAGGACCAGGAGTTACTTTTTGAGGCTGTAAGCAACATCACAGATGTGGCTCTCAAAAAGACGATTCTCAACAGACTGAAGACTTCTCTCCAAGTTGAAGTAAAATAGGGAGAAGAAGATTCTTCAATAACTACTGAGTATCCTTCTATAGAAGATGTCTATACACTTTTCAAGAAGAAAAAAAAAGAAGTCAGAATTTCAGACTTAAAGGCTGAAATAAATCAACTCAAATACGAAGTAAAACAACTTCATTCGGATTATCAAAAAGATGTTTCTCAATTAGCTGTAGAAGTCGCATTAATTAAATCAAAGCAAGCAACTTCCTCAGAAACGATCGAGGGAGACGAAGCAGGACCTTCAGAACCTTCTCCAGAAAAAGAATCATTTTTGTCAACTCTTCAGAGCGTTCAATATCAAAAATGGTATGTGAAAATACCCTTAAGAGTACAAGACTTCAAATTTGATGCAGTAGCTCTGGTAGATACCGGCGCAGATCAAAACTGCATTCAAGAAGGACTTATACCATCAAGGTATTTTGAAAAAACAGTCGAAACCTTGAGAGGAGCCAATAGTCAACCATTATTCATAAAGCACAAGCTACCTGAAGTTCACATCTGCAACAATGGAATTTGTTTTGTGACTTCATTCTTACTCATCAAGAACATGAATCAGGGCGTGATTCTAGGTACACATTTTATTACTCAATTATATCATTTTCAGGTAACTAATGAAGGGATAGTATCAAACGTCCTTGAAGAGACAATCTTATTCAAATTTATTGATCCATTAAAAGAAGATGATCTTAATGTGATTAAGAGAATCAGCCTCAAAGAGAAGTAGATAGATTTCCTAAAGGAAAAAGTTAGCTTCAAGAAGGTTCAAAATCAGCTCAAAGAACCTGGACTGCAGAGAAGGATCCAGATTATTCAAAAGCAGATATCTGCTCCACTCATCCAGATGCTTTCTGGAAAAGGAAGAAACATATGGTAACACTACCATATGAAAAGGACTTCAAAGAATCAGAAATTCCAACCAAAGCAAGACCAATTCAGATGAACTCTGAATTATTAAGCCATTGCTGGAAGAAAATTGATGAACTACTCAAAAGAAAGCTGATCAGACCATCCAAGAGCCCATGGTCTTATGCAGCATTTTACGTCAACAACCAGGCTGAAAAGGAACGAGGAGTTCCAAGACTGGTAATAAACTACAAACCCTTAAACAAGGTTTTGGAATGGATTAGGTATCCAATTCCTAATAAAAATGATTTACTCAAAAGAATTTCAAATGCAAAATTATTTTCAAAGTTCGATATGAAATCAGGATTTTGGCAAATCCAGATTAACGAACGAGACAGGTACAAAACAACATTTAATGTACCTTTTGGTCAATACGAATGGAACGTAATGCCTATTGGCCTAAAAAATGCTCCATCTGAATTCCAAAAGATCATGAATGATATTTTGGAACCTATTCAAGAATTTGCAATCATCTATATTGATGATGTTTTAATTTTTTCATCAAATATAGATCAACATTTTTCTTATTTAAAGAGTTTTATTCAAACAATTAAATATAATGGTTTAGTTGTTTCGGCTGCAAAGCTTAAACTCTTTCAAACTCAAATAAAATTTCTAGGGTTTGATATCCATTTAGGATTAATCAGGCCAATACAAAGATCTCTAGAATTTACTCAAAATTTTCCAGATGAAATTTTGGACAAAACCCAACTACAAAGATTTTTAGGGTGTCTAAATTATGTATCTGATTTCATCAAAAATCTTCGACCTATTTGCAAACCACTTTTGCAAAGATTGAAGAAAGAAACTATTCCTTGGACAGATGAGCACACGCACACTGTTCAAAAAAATAAAGTATTTAGTCAAAAGCATTCCCTGCTTAAGTCTTATTGACGAAAAAGCTAATCTTATCGTTGAGACCGATGCTTCAGACATTGGATATGGAGGAATCCTTAAACAGTGTCTCGATAAGAAGGAATCAATAGTATGTTTTCACTCAGGAGTGTGGAATAGTACTCAGAAAAATTACTCAACTGTGAAAAAGGAAATTCTGGCAATTGTTTTATGTGTCCAGAAATTTCAAGGAGATTTAATCAATAAATTGTTTTTAATAAAAACCGATTCTCAAGCTTCTAAATTTATTTTAGAAAAAGATGTTAACAATTTGGTTTCAAAACAGATTTTTGCCCGTTGGTAAGCAATATTATCTTGTTTTGATTTTCAAATTTTGTCTATAAAAGGGTCTCAAAACCCTCTTGCAGATTATCTTTCGAGAGAGCATCTCTCAAGAGAGCACCTTAGCAAGGACTCTCTCTCTCCTCGAAAGAAAAAAAGCTCTCTTTAAAGAGTTTCCTTCTCAAATCTCTCTGAGATTAAGAAAGTATGCTCTGAGGTTGCAGCATAGCTTGAACTTCCTCATCAGAACTCTTAATTTCATATTCAAATTTCCATCTTCAAAAACTCACCATGAGTTCAAGAAAGGGAAAAGGAATTGCTTCATCTTCCTCTTCTCAAAAAGGAAAAGCCTCTGCTTCTTCCTTAACTACTCAAAAATTTACTCCAGTCCGTATCGAGGATTTTGCTCTTCCCAATACTTCGTTTACTCCAGTCAAAACACGAGCACAACGTCGTTCTACTTCAATTAGGATTCAAGAACCTTCACCTCAAAACACTACTCCATCGGTTGCAGGTTCTTCAACCTATACCCATATTATTACTCCACCAACAAGGTTTACTCCAAAACCTGAAATTTCAGGATATTTTCAAAAATCTCAGGTAATCACTGAAATCCCAATTGAACCTGAATGGGATTCAGACAGCTTTGCTGAGATTACTTCCCATATTTATCCGGGTGATTTTTGTTTCATGCCGGAATGTTTGTAAAAAACACGGCAGTTTTATGAATTAATTCTTATTGATTCAAAATCTGCTGAGATTACTCATATACCGGATAGGAACAATCCTTCGGTTATTGCTTACTAAAAATTAAAGATTTTTTGGGTTCTAAATCATAAAAAATGGAACTATAAAGTCTTTACAGAAAAAAAGATTTTCAATTAGGTTTGATCCACCTTCTTACTCATACAGGGATTATGTTAGAGCATGGACCAATGTTTTCTGGTACCAAGCCTTTAACCATTCCTGGTTTATTCAATTCTGCAGACAAGCACACAAAAATTATTTCCCCATCTGGTTTAAAAACAAATCATTCTTGGAGGCTGAGACACACCACTGCCCACCTACATGCTGAAAATCGGGGAGTATTCTTCTCAAATGGTGAACAAATTTCATCAGTAAGCTCTAAGCTAATCGGATCAGAATCTCGTACCTTAAAGATGTTGATAAGAGGCTTCTCTTGAGGACTCACTACAACAAATCATACCTTTTATGACGGTACTAAAATTTCGCTCAAAGAATCAATGACGGACATATGAAAAATGCGCTGGTGAGATAATTTTTGATAATGTGACTGTCATGAAAGTAAATAAAATAAAATATCTCTTCTTTCAAGCCCTCACGGAAGACACGCTTAGCCTCCCTCTCCCTCAAACCCTAACTGAATGCTGATTCTCTCTCTCAAACCCTCATGAAGAGCCGTAACCCTCCATCTCCCTTGTCATTTTGTCACCTCTTGCAGACAACAAAGTTGGAGTTCCCTTGAGAATCTGGTAGCTTCGAGAGGATCCTGAGAAAAGCTCATCGAAAAGAAGCATCATAAGGTCGATTTTGCAGAAATTAGCAACTAGGGGGTAGGAATATGAGTCTTTAGAACAAGGATTGAAGTTGCATATCAACAAATAACATTCTCAAGCGACTTGGTGTTCTTCTGCCACACATCAGACCAACGCGGTGTCCTCTTCTTCACCGACGAGCTAGGGTTCACTACAAGAAATAGTTCTTTTAATAGCATTGGGTTATAACATTTTTCATTGTAGCGCCTTCGTTAGTTTTCTTTCATTTGTTATCTTACTGCTAATCTTCCCCTCCTTTTCTGAAACTCGCTAGCACTTTTGATTTGAAGAAGTGGTATTGTGTTTCTCCTCTTTTCTCTCATTGAAAATCTTTGGAAACCCCCCTAGAAAATCAATTTCATACTCTGCCACCACAGTTGTAATTTCTATACCATCCATGTCCACCTGTTTTAAGATGCAGAAATTGCAAACCCTAGGCATCGATTGGACTGGCCCCTTCCAACTTGCTCATCAGCATTTCTCCAAATCGATTGTGAACCTCCCTCTACCTCCCTCTCGATTTGAGGCTCCATTGTGTGCGATTCCTTCTATGCTCACCTATGCCCTTCGATCTATGCCTATTCGATCGTCGTGAGCTCGACCTGCAGCTCTTTCTGCTGACAAACTTCTGCTGCATGTATGACAAAAGTGAGTTGGACCTACGTGAGCTCAAGAAGAGATTTCCATCTGTAGCCAATCGTGCTTTGCTAGTGGAAAATTGTTTCTTTTCTCGGGGTTTTTTTTCCTACTAATGATTTTGAATAGTTTATCTTCAGTTTTGATATATGTTTCCTGGTCAGTTAATTGATCTTGAAAATAGCCTTCCAATGATATTTATGTTCTCTTAGAGAACCTTGTTCAAGGTAAGAAAGATTGCAACAAAATGATACCCACGTCGACTGGGATGTGCTCATCAATGCGATTAGACTTTCTATTGTGCAAGAAATCAATTTTAGTGAAGGATGGTAACCCATCTCTTGTTAGTGTGATGTATTAATTTAAAATAAGAGATGGAGAGAGTTGAGATATTTGATTTGGATTGTTTTGCACTTTCTATTTGATGTTTGTTTGTTTTTCTTTATTACTTCGATGTTTGCTTTTGATAATAGTTAAGTTATTCAACCTATAAATACAAAAATGTGTATCTTACTTATTTGTACTTTAACTTGTAAAATGAATATTTGTTTGTAGAATTGAGGGAAGTACGTGAATTTGATTGAAAGTTTATCTCACAATTATTATTATTTTTGTTTGTTTGTCTTTTTTTTTTTTTAAGAACTAGCTGATCAAGAAATCAGAGAGCAAGGAATTGAAGATAATGTGAAATTTCACCAATCTTCTTGTATTGTTGTCAGCCAAAAAAAGAAAAAAAGCTTATTGCTAAAGAACTTGTACAATTTAAAACGCACTGAGGGATTGAAAGAAATAGGAAAAAATCAAGGAAAGGAAAGTCTGAAAACTACTTATCACAGTAGAAATCAAGGGAAATTTCTGTTGTAATGTATAATTGATTTGGGTCTATTTGTTAGTTGGTGCATTAGCTGTTTGGAGTCAAATTCTTCTCTTCATTAATGCGTGATTTATTGACTTTGGCTGCTGATTTGAAGTTGTTGATTTGTTGTGGCTGAGGTGTCAAAACTGTTTGACAGTGAGGTGGAGATGGAGTTGACACTGTGTATATTCTATAGGTTGTTTTACATTTTGGTGTCTAACTCTAAAGTAACATGAAGCAGAGCATAGTATTATTCTCTTGTTTCGACAAGAAATTTCATGTATGGTATTTTTAGTGGATTGTACTTCGTTTTTTCTCATATTTGTATTATTTTGTTCTGCATTGTCAATTTTTCAGGTTTGTAATAATCAGCTCAATGGAAGCATACCAACACAACTTGCATCTTTGTAGAAGGTGAAAGCAGTTGGAAATGTTTCAAATAATGGAAAAAATCTTTTGAGGTGGAGCCATATACCTTTTATGGTAAAATTTTGGGGGCTTTGATTGAATTTTCTTCTAAACTTCGTTTGTGGAATCAAAACTCATTTTTCTTTGTAACATGTTTGTTCAAACTTATATAAATTTGAGTTTTTGTGTCTAGTGTAGTATGCATTTTACCTACCCCAACTCACCATTGAACTTGTTCACTATTGAATAATGTAAAGGGAAGCTACATATTTTTACTTGGTGCTCTTTATTATACAAGCTTGATGAGATATGAAAGCTATGTTACGTTTTCCAAGTCTTTCACCATCTTCTTTCCAAGAATACAAATCAAAAGAAAAATGTTGCTTACCAAAAGACCAATTTGATTAATTACTTCCAGTATGATACTTAGGTATACTTTATTGTTTTATTATGCTTGTCCCATTTTGCTTGACTTTTAATTTTTTCATTATTGTGCTTAGTCATCTTGACAACTTTAAAACATAAATTTGCCTCTAATTACATGTGTTGTGTGCAATCATTTTCAGTGTATGAATATAATTCTCTTCATATTGTTTGTCATTTTTGTCTCTAAAATATGTTTGCAATCATTTTTTTGTGTATGTGTTTTGTATAGTTCGTCGTATTTCAAGTTTGGGATTACTGTATAGTTCTTCTTGCTTCTCTGATTTATTGTCTAGATTTATTGTACCCATACTGCTCCAGATTAGTGCCTACCATGGCAGAAACAAAGGCAGTATACAAGTACTGGGAGGTGAGTGCTAAAGCTTTTATCTTTTTTCTATACTTGGAATATGTTGAATTTGAGACTCATTGAGGATGTTGTGACTGTTGTGGGGTATCCCCTTGAAGGAGACACTATATCAGTGACTAGGGGAGTTGTGTCACATATAAAGGTAAGTACCCATTGTCAAATTCTGACTACTTTTAACTGCTTATTTGTCACACTGATTAAATTTAAAGTTGTGTAGTTCAACAAATTGATGGTGCTTATTTTGTTTTCAGGGAGATGTAATTGTTAGCTTCGATGATATTAAAGTTAGATGCGAAGGAACAGTACCCCCTTGATGGTGCTTTTTCTATAAGGGGTGTGCTTTTGTTTTTAGTTTTTAGTAGAGTTTGTCTTTTTGTTGATTTCTTTTATTTTCAATGGATAGTTTGATGGTGTGTGATGTCGGTTATTTTGTTCTCCTTGAAATGACACACTAATTTAAGCATTTACAATGAAGAAACATGTAGCTTAATCGTTTCTCAATTTCTAATTTAAGAGTTTACACATTATTTTAGAATGATGTTTTTCTTTCTTGTTACGATTTGACAATATAACTTTATCCTTCCATCTTGTTGAACTTTGCAAATATACCTATTGAACAATTTTCAGGTGTTAGAAGGTATCCAAGGAATTCAGTTTCAAATTTTGAACCACATGATTTATTCCTATGAGAAACTTCAATCTTATTGAACTTTGTACTTAATTTTTTTGCTAAATATTTGTCTTTCTCAAGTATTAGTGAACAATGCTAGATATTTTAGATAATTTTGAGTTTTTATCTTCTTTCTCTAACCCATTCTAGATTGAAGTTTATTCTTTTAGTTTGAGAAATCTAAAGATGTTGTTGAGGTAATTCATCTTATTGCCTCTACAGATTATATGAATTCAATTTCCTGTAAATTAATGACATAAAAAATGATTATGTGTGATGTGTCTAAATGGTTATATATACAAATCAATTGTTTCCATTTAGTCGGGTTTGATTTTGAAAGGGGATGCGCAATATAGAAGTATAGGTTGTGGCTGTCAACTGCTACAGATAACTTGATGAGTTGCTAGTTTTCTTGCAAGTTTCACCTCATTTATTGAAAATTTTGTGGTAATTTCCTTTGTTGTTGGCTTCTGAAGATTTCTTATCTTCCTTTTGTTGAAGCTTGCCCAAATGAAGAGGTAGAAGACTGTGCCAAGAACAAAGGCCATTAAAGAATGGATTTATTTGTTTATTTTTGTGGATTAGAAGCAGGGCAGCCGATCGAACAAACCTGTAAGACTTCTTTCTCATCTGCTACTATACTGTAGTTTTTTGTTTTAAGTAAAATGTGTGTATTATTATTTTAGAATAAGCATGAAGAGGAATAAGATTATAATTTTTTAGTTGGTTTCCAAATAGATAGACTTTTTTTTTTTTGGAATGAGGATGCATGAGAGAGAGTGGGAAATATGGATTTTGTCCAATGGAATTAGGCAAGGGTATGAATAGTATATGGTTTTAAGAAGGGTCACTTCACCTTTCTTTTTACCTGCAATGTCATTTTTTTCTGTAAAAAGCATTTTCAATTGTACAAATATACTGAATGATGTGTTGGTCTTTTTGCTCTTGCAGTTAAGACTCCTTACCAATGGTTTTAGGTTGCTAAAGTGTAACAGATACTTGTCTAGATCACTTAATTTAAGACCTATTTGATATTGTTTAGAAATCTTGCTTTTAATGATGGTCTTAAAAAAAATCACGTTGGAAACGATGACGGACAGTAAAAAATGCGTTGATAGTGCTGATTTTTGAGAATAGGATTATGACTGATCGTCATTGAAGTTAAATAAAATAATAATAACAAAATTGTCTTCTATTGGTTTCTCATTTATGTTGGAGATTGTGAGTTTTAGGGCTGATGGTGTTATGCCCCCCCCCCCCCCCCCCCCCAGCTTTTTAGTTTGTTTATTGAAATGTTGGCATTGAGTCTTTTTTGTCTATGGGTGCTTTTAAAGCAATGATTTTTGGATTTTGTAGGGGTGCAAGTACTATGTACAAAAATATATACGAGAAATGCATATATCAACAAGAAGAAATTGACGAGGTTCAAATAGAATGGGCAGAATTTGTTGGAAGATGTGTAAACTAATGCATTTGTTAATTTTGTATACATTACTTTTGTTTAAATTTTCATTAAGTAGGATAGTTGATATTTTTAATTAATTGATATGTTATTAGTTAAACGATTTGTTAATTTCCTTATTGTATATTTTATTAATTAAGGTTTTTTATTGAATTCATTATTTAGTAAAAATAATAATATTATTGATATTTTATTTTGTGCATAGGTTGAGAAAGATAAATATTTTGGTTGGTTATGTGTGCAACCAATAATTTTTTTTTATTAAATTATTCACGAAAAGATGACGGGCATTGTCTGTCATTAAAACAGACATTTAATGACAGACGTTGACTTTTAATGTCATACATTGACCGACATTAAAAGTTGACCGTCATTGTAGGCTACGATGACGGACACCTTTTAATGACGGGCATTGCCCGTCATTAAAAAGCGTCCGTCATTGTAGCCTACAATGACACTCGAAAAGATGACGGACACATGTCCGTCATCATTTCCCTTTAATGACGGGCAATGCCCGTCATTAAAAGCCAAATTTGTACTAGTGACTCTCCAGTCTCACAACTTCATCGACCAACCTTTTGACATGGTCAAGTAGCTTTTGCATCCTAGCTCAAGTATCCACATCGAATTGGAGACTCTTTTGTTGATACTGAAGAGTTCTCTTAGCAATAAAATGAACTAAATTCTCCAGGGCATACACGTGAGTAAGGTCTGATCACGGTTCAGTTGCTCGTCCTGGCGTCCTTCAGTGCTGAAGAGATGTGGCATGTAAATACACTTCCATTGCCTGTAATCCACTTGAAAAAAAATATAGGGTAGATCAGTAAATTCAGAACTTAATTTACTAACCTTTCGATTTCGCCAGTCCACTCCTTCATCAATCTTGAAATCGTTAGTCGTAGAAAGAAACAAGATATAGGCTCTTTTTTTTGTTTTTACTTTTTTTTATTGAAATAAGAAACCAAAGATAAAGAAATTAATTTAATAGTCCATTTGTCTCTTTTGTGCTCATCCTCCTAGTCTGTGTCAATAAGAAATTCATTGCATAGAAATCAATTATTCGGTTCCCAATGGTTTGACTCGATCCACTATTAAGTACTACAAGTATTTAATTTTAGATTAGTATTATAAATGTATTTGATTAGCCTTTAACAAGTTCTGCCAAATTGGCATCGTTGTTGGGGGATCCTCCAATTAAATTGATTTCTTGATTTTGGTTTTCTTATTTCAATTAAAACCAAAAAAATACATGAAAAAAAAGGAGTCTATACCTTGTTCTTGCTATGGCTAACAATTTCAAGAATTTCGGAGGAGCTGCCCCATCTTCAGTTTCAAGTATGTCTTTAGAGGCTTTAGTTAATGACTTTACTAATAGTACTCTTTAGTTTCAGGAGGAAACACGAGATAGAATGTGAAGTCTGGTTGACCAAGTCACCCAATTGGCCGATTCAATGGCGAGATGGGAGAGTGCTCAAGTGCAACCGCCTATCAAAATTCCTGAGGTACAAATTTATGAGGCTGATTTTGAAACTAATGATGAGATTTTTCTATCATTGGAAGAATAGGTATTTGAGTCAAGAGAAGAAGCTGAGCTTCAATCCGAAGAGGAGGTCCAGGTGTTAGAGTTAAATGTCTAAAGGCCTGCGTCTGGTCTATCTTTTGAGTCCTCTTTATTTTGCGAATGTTCTTCTTCTTTGTTTTACGAGTTAGAGTTAGAGTCATTTTTCTTTGATCTTTCTGTTTTTATGCTTTTAGAGTATGAAACATACCAAAAATACCTGTTTTTCTGGAGCCCTTTAGATGCTAACACGCTTACTTTGTTTAGTGAGTTTTGTGGATTCAAGGAAGAAAGGGCCAAAGAAATACGAGAATTTTTATATGCCCTGACGCATGCCACATAGTAAGTCGAGCAAACGACTATAAAAATTTTCGCTTTCTAGAGGCAGTCAGGCGAAAAATTTACTTGCTCCTTTATTTCTTTTAGTTTTTGTTTTTAGCAGCTTAGTTTGTTTTTTCTTTTGTAAGTAATAAATTGACCTTTGAGGAGAAATTTTATCATTCTTGGAGGCTGGAGACGCACCATCACCCACCTTCATGCGAAATTTCAAGGGAGTTTTTCTGTTCCTCTATCATTTGTCTTTATGCTTGTTAGATATAAATACATTGAGGAAACCTTAAAGTTTAGGTTGGGGGTGGAGTTTCTAATTTTTGAGGTTTATTGTTAAGTCTTGTGCACCTAAGTTCGAACTTTTAGCTTTTGAGCAAATTTTTGAAAATTTTTGAGAATTCTAAGCATGATTGGTTGATGATTTGATTGCTTGTTGCTTGATGAGGAAAATTGATGGCATGCTTGGCATGTTGTTTTAATTGCATTAGTTGTAGTGTGTGAATGCTATCCTGTGTTGAGCCTTTATTGTGCCTAATTTTCAAAAAAATTCTTGACTTTTTTGAACGTTCTGAGCACGCTAGCCCATCCTTTAGTAGTCTTGAAGGCTTAGGGTCGAGTTATTAGGCTTATATGTCTGTTGTCACCTTGATAGGCATAGGGCTAGCTTGAGAGTTAATTTTTTGCATGATAGTCTGTAATGCCTTACTTAGGAAAAAGCCTGTTTATTAGCCTGCAAGAGAGAAAAGAAAAGAAAATTGAGCTTTGAAAGAAAAATCATATGTTGAGTTGAGAAGAAAGACAAAAAGAATATAAACTTGTAATGTGGTTAGCAAGTCGAGGGTAAAAAGAGCTTATTGAGCGAATGCTCTAGATAAGGGTCCCTGCAACAATGGTGTGAAAGCTAGTGTCCTTGAAGTTGAAAAGATGAAAGTTTAGACACGCCTCATAATAGTTTTATGGCGCCTAGTAAAGCATTGCATTCTTGAGTGTTTTGTTGCTTGATGGTTAGTTTCTAGTGCCAGTGTAGGGGAAAGATGGATTGAGAGCCTCATAAACCTTCTCTGGGCTTGTAAAAATTGCTTTAGGGAGGCCACACACACACACGGGGAATGATAGAAAGAGTTTTAAGAGTTTAACTGACAGTTCTTTGAAATTTCAACAAGAGACCTGGACAGGTGTGCAGAGTCTTGGTACTCAAATCACTCAGCTGGCGAACTTAGCAAGAGCTCAAAAACTAAAATTCAAGGAAGCTACCCACCCAACCTGAAACACCCCACTGGAATGTAAGTGCATTGACGTTGAGGAGTGGGAAAAAGGTGTTGAGTGATCCTGTGGTGGTCTTTCATGGGAAGAAAGAAGAAAAGAAGAATGAAGAAGAGAAGGAAGATGAGAAAGAAGAACCCATTGCCCTAGTGCAATAGAGAACTAGAGGTATTGTTTTTGACCCTCCCTTAAGACTTAACTCACATGTGCCTCGTGCCCCTTTCCCTTCTAGGTTGGCTAAGCCTAAGCCCAAGGAGGAGGAGTATGAGAAGGAAGTGATGGAGATATTCCAGAAGGTCAAGGTGAACATTCCCCTACTAGATGTTGTGAAGCATGTTCCCAAGTTCTCTAAATTTATGAAGAAATGGTGCACGAGCAAGAAGAGCTCGTAGAAAGAGAAATCATCAGTCTATGCGAACGTTTCAGAGGCTACCCAACGGTCTATGCCTACAAAGTGCAAAGACTTAGGTATGTTCACTATTCCATGCATAATAGGTAGCACGAAAGTCGATCATGTGATGTTAGATTTATGTGCGTTAATTAATGTCATGCCTTTATCTTTGTTTAAAGAACTTAACTTATCTGATTTTCATGAGACACCTATTGTGGTGCAACTGGTTGATAGGTCCTTCATTAAACCCCTAGGAGTCATTGAAAATGTATTAGTCCAAGTCAAGCATCTTATATTTCCTGCAAATTTTTATGTGAACGACATGTGTAATAAGGCCTAAGGAGTCTTCTACTTCTTTACTATTGGGTAGGCCTTTCATGAAAACTGCTAGAACAAATATAGATGTTCATGGGGTTGCCTTTCTGTAGAGTTGATACTGAAAACCGAAAAGTAGAGGGGAAAGAGTAAGTGCATGCCATAAAATTGAGAAGTGGGAAGCCATTAAATGAGGAAGTAGAGGTTAACAAGAGAAAACAGAAAGTGAAGGTCATTGCTATTCATGTTGAGGAAGAAAAGAAAAAAGGATAGTGTGTACTTATCACTGTTCCTGAATTTAAACCACCTCCTCCACCTTTTCCTCAAAGGTTGAGAAAGAGAAAAGAAGAAGCTCAATTTGAGAAGTTCATGAACATCTTAAAAGAAATACATATAAACATACCATTGGCAAAATGCCTAATTATATGAAATTTCTTAAAGATGTGCTGACAGGAAGAGAAAGATTTGAGGAATTTAAGGTAGTATCTTTAAACGAGGAGTGTAGTGCCATTTTGAGAAAAAAAAAATCACAAACAAAGAGAAAGACCCTGGATCCTTCACCATTCCTATTTCTATTGGAGGAAAGGAATTGGGACGAGCTTTGTGTGACTTAGGAGCTAGTATAAACCTTATGCCCTCTTCAAATTACAAAAACTTAGGCATAGGTGAATCTAGACCCACAACTGTAACTCTACAACTAGTTGATAGGTCCATAACCCACCCTGAGGGAAAGATAGAGGACATTCTAGTTCCAGTTGACAAATTCATTTTCCTTGTTGATTTCATAATCTTAGATCATGAAGTAGACAAAGAAGTGCCTATAATTTTAGGGAGACCTTTCCTTAAGACAGGAAGAACAGTGGTGGATGTGTATGAGGGAACAATCATTCTTAAAATGAATGATCAACAAGTGAAATTTAGCATCTATGATACAATGAAATATCCCACTGATGTGGAAGAGTGTTCTATGATTCAGGTGCTGGAAGAAGAGATTAAAGAGAATACTGTTGCTTAGTAGAGTGTTTGCAGTTTCAGAATGGAAACACTCTAAATGTGCAAGTATACACAGTCTAATGCAACAAGTGATAAGTATCTTTTATATCGTTCTCCTCAAGGACTAGTTAATTGAATTTTTGCAATGTTTAAGCTGAAATTAGTTAGGTAACAGGTAATCATATCAATTGGTGCAATGTAGTAAAAAGAAACTAAGGAAACAAGATTAAAATGGTGTTGGAATGCTTGAAAAAAATAGGAATACAGTGAATAAAATGGAATTAAACGGATTCTGTGAAAAGGGATCAAGATTAGGGGTGAAATTTTGCTTCATCAAAATAAATGCTACAACATAGATCATGCCTCAACACTTAATGCAGCTAACTCACAGATTCTTTCTAGAATTCTCACAGAAATAGTGATTAACTCCCATTAACCTTTGAAATTAAGCCCTTAATTGCAAACATTAGGTGAGTTACTATCCCTAGTGTCCCCAATTACCTTAGAGCATGCTCCAAATCAGAACTAATGCTATGCCATGCATTTGGTTTATTCCTCCCTTTCCCAAAGTTAAGATAAACATAGCTAAGACAAGTTGGCTAGATAAATCCAAGCTAAAATTAAGCACACAAGGCATAAGAGTAAAGAATATGCACGTCTTGCTACTTCATTCAGCATGAATCAACAATAAATCCCCTAATCCATCACCCAAGGGGTGATTAGTTCATAATTAAAGGCAAAGACAACAACAAAATAGTAAGGAAAGTCTCGAGCAACATTTTAAAGCTTGTCTTTAATATAAAAATGCTGGAAATAAAGAAATACTGTAGAAACTAGGAGAAATTGACAAGAAAGGGATGTTGGGTAGCTTCTTTATGGCATATTTTCCTCATTTCAAGAAGTAGACCACCTCCCAAAAAGGGCTATTCTCCTCTTCTCGAAATCCTCTTCCTCTATTGTCTAATCTCCAAAAATTCCTCTTCAAAAATGGCAAGCAAGGGCTTTATACCTCTTCCTTTCTTTGAAATCAGGGCTGAGTGGACATTTGAAGACCAATGTAGCTTCTCATTGGCTTAACTCGGTACAAATGTCATAAATTGTCCACCTTAATTAATGAAATAACTCCCACGTGCTTCTTGTGTAACTAATCCCAGATAAATGCTCTAACTTAATTGATGCTTCATCAAAAACACAACAATTGCTCCAACAAGCTTGACCCTTTATCAACAACAAAGCTCTAGCATAGTAGGTTGGATTTTCACACTTAGCCATGTTTTTACCTTCAGCAATGGCCTACGCAAGTCACAAATAGCACAATTAAGTAATATTATGCATTAAAAAGCTTAAAAGTGCTTTTCATATAAAAAGGGACTCTTTTATTATTAACACATCAATTCAAATAGGCTTCTCAATACAAAAGTACCTAAGATAGTATTTTTAAGCCACAGAAACTTCACTAAAATACCCTCAATAGCTCTCATTCTAAGAGCTATCAAATACTGAAATAGAGATGCGCAGCATCATGTCCAATCTTTGGGTGGAATTACAGTAGAGGATTTGGAAAACAACAGTTTAGAAGGGGATGGTGAGAGTGTGGCTGAGATTTCTAGTTTTAGAAGAATGTTTGAATCTCTAGAGTTAGGAGAAAGAAAAACACCTCCCATGCAACCATCTATAAAAGACCCTCCCACCTTCGAGCTAAAGTCTTTGCCAAACCATTTGAAATATGCCTTTTTGGGAGAAAAAGAGGCACTGCCTGTTATTATGTCAGTAAGTTTGCTGCCCAAGGATGAGAAGATGTTGCTGAACCTGTTAAAGAAACACAAAAAGGCCATAGGTTGGACTTTGGCTGATATTCAAGGTATAAACCCTTCCTTTTGAATGCACAAAATTAATTTGGAGGAAGGAAACTTCAAGTCTATTGAGCAGCAAAGGAGACTCAATCTAGCCATGAAAGAAGTTGTCAAAAAGGAGGTAATTAAGTGGCTTGATATTGGTATCATATATCCTATAGCTGATAGTAGTTTGGTTAGCCATGTCCAATGTGTTCTAAAAAAAGGTGGCATACCAGTTGTGACAATGAGGCAAATGAGTTAATTCCCACTAGGACAATGACTGGGTGGAGAGTATGCATAGACTATAGGAGGCTTAACAAAGCCACCCGTAAAGATCACTTTCCCTTTCCCTTCATTGACCAAATGTTGGATAGGCTAGCTAGCCAAGCTTACTACTGATTCTTGGATGGGTACAGTGGCTATAATCAAATCACAATAGCTCTCCAAGACCAAGAAAATATCACTTTTACTTGTCCTTATGGGACTTTTGCCTTTAGGAAGATGCCTTTTGGTCTTTGCAATGCCCCTGCAACCTTTCAAAGGTGTATGCTGCCCATTTTTTCTAATTTAGTTGAGAATATCATGGAAGTCTTCATGGATGACTTCTCAGTCTTTGGGGAATCCTTTGAAGCTTGCCCTGTAAATTTGAAAAAAGTGTTAAAAAGGTGTGAAGAGACTAATTTAGTTCTAAATTGAGAAAAATGCCAATTTATGGTGAGAGAGGGCATTATGTTAGGTCATAGGATTTCAGAAAAGGGTATTGAAGTGGATAGAGAAAAAATAGAAATTATTGAGAAACTTGAGCCACCAACATCAGTTAAGGCCATAAGGAGTTTTTTAGGACATGCAAACTTCAATAAGAGGTTTATCAAAGATTTTTCTAAGATATCAAAGCCTTTGTGTACTCTTTTGGAAGCAAATAGGCCTTTTGAATTTAGTTCTAAGTGTTTAACTACTTTCAAGGCTTTAAAAATTGCTTTAATCACAACCCTTGTCATGTCAGGACCTAATTGGCAATTGCCTTTTGAGGTTATGATTGATGCAAGTGATTATGCAGTTAGAGCCATGTTGGGTCACAAAGGCATGGAAAGCTTTACATCCTGTATACTATGCTAGTAGAACTCTCAATGCTCAATTGAATTATACAACTACAGAAAAAGAGTTGCTAGCCCTAGTGTTTGCCCTTGAGAAATTTAGAGCTTATTTGGTTGGAACTAGAGTCACAATTTTTACTGATCATGCTGCTATCAAGTAACTTTTGGCTAAGAAAGAGGCAAAGCCTAGGTTGTTTAGGTGGATGATGTTATTGCAAGAGTTTGATGTTGATATTAAAGATAGAAAAGGTTCTGAGAATCAGGTAGCAGACCATCTCTCTAGGCTTGAACCAGAAAAAACAATGCCTCAGCAACATGAAATCAAAGATGAATTCCCTGATGAGCATCTTTTTATAGTAGCTAAAGTTTGGGAAGTTGAAATCCCTTGGTCTGCAGATTTTGCCAATTATGCAGCCAGTGGCATTTTACCTTTGGATTTGACAAGGCAGCAAATGAAAAAAATTCATTCATGACTCAAGAACTTATTTTTGGGATGATCCCTACCTCTATAAACAATGTGCTGATGGACTTTTGAGGAGATGTGCTACTGAAAGTGAAATTCATTCCATTTTGAAACATTGCCACGCTTCAACTTATGGAGGCCATTTTGGTGGCCTAAGGACAACCGCCAAAGTGTTCCAATTTGGATATTATTGGCCTTCAATTTTTAAAGATGCTCATATGTTTAGTAAGGCTTGTGATATGTGTCAAAGGAAAGGAAACATTGGGAAAAGAGATGAGATTCCCCTAATGTACATTCTAGAAGTTGAGTTGTTTGATGTTTGGGGGATAGACTTCATGGGCCCATTTCTTCCTTCAAAAGGGAATCTATATATTTTGGTGTTCGTGGGTTATGTCTCAAAGTGGATTGAGGCAATGGCTTGTCCAGTGAATGATGCCAAGGCAGCCATGAGGTTCTTGTACAAGCATATCTTCACTAGGTTTGGAATTCCTAGAGTTCTAATAAGTGATGAAGGATCTCATTTTGTGAACAATGCAATGAATTCCCTCTTGGCTAAGTATAATGTCAAACATAAATTTCCACTCCATACCACCCACAAGCTAATGGGCAAGCAAAGATTTCTAATAGGGAAATTAAGGGAATCCTTAAAAAAGTAGTGAATCCCAAGAGAAGAGATTGGTCATTTAGATTGGAGAATTATTTGTGGGCATATAGGACAACATTTAAGACTCCTTTAGGTATGTCCCCCTATCGAATTGTTTATGGAAAATCTTTCCATTTACCCCTTGAGCTTGAGCATAAGGCCTTTTGGGTATTAAAAGAGCTAAATCTGAATAATTTAGTAGTTGGAGCCATCAGAATGCTCCAATTAAATGACTTAGATGTATTTAGGAGATTTTCTTATGAAAATGCCAAATTGTATAAAGAAGAAAACTAAGGCATGGCATGATAAGAGGATTTAACTAAGCAATTTGAAGTGGGATAAAGGGTGCTGTTATACAATTCAAGACTGAAATTATTCCCAGGAAAATTAAAGTCAAAATGGTATGGACCATTTTTAGTAATTGAGATCTCTCCTTTTGGTGCAATTATAATAAGAGATGAAAAGGATGGGAGAGAGTTTAAGGTAAATGGTCAAAGGCTAAAACATTATTGGCGATAGAAATTTCAAAGGGGCATAGCCTCTATTAATCTGAAGGACGTTTGAAGAAAGTAGATTTTTAGGGAGCTGGAAATTGATTGCTTTATCGTTTATGCTCCATTAATTTAATTGTATTTAGTTGGTTTGATCTATTGCTTTATTTCCTTAGTCTAACTTAGTTTCTTTATTGTTGGTTTAGTCTGTTTTTTTTTTTTTTAGTTTTGTAGGTGTTCATTAAATGTTTTCACCTAGGTAGTCATGGGTTTGCATTGAAAGAAAGAAAAAAAATGTATCAGCTGCAGGGAGGTGACAGTTTTGGAAGGGAGATAATAAGGAAAGAGGTACAGTTTTGGGAGGTTTAGGAATATGTACTCAGATTGTTGTAGTAGTGTTGGATGGGATTTGATATAACCTGTCATGTCAATTTGAATTTTCTGACGATTGTACACTATGATAAGATTGAGTTGATTTACTTTGATCCACCCCACTTGAAGCTTTCAATTCTCAGCCTTTGTATCTTTAAATTCGAAGCCTCTCCTTTTCTTTTGAACTACAAGTGTTAAGACACATTTGAGAGTCTCCCTCGTATTTCAAAGACTATCCCTAGTCCTTATTTCCTTTGTTAATCTGAAAGCTTTGTTTGAAGAAAAATATACCTTCAAGAACTAGAGGAAAGGTGGCTAAGGATGTAGAGAGCACAGAGGAGCAGGCCTTTGAAGAAGAGAGAATAATAACAAAAGCAAGGACAAAAACGAAGTTCTCCAAATCTTCTAAGTCCAAAGGTAAGCAAGTTCTTACACTTGAAAATCTAGATAATGATCATTGGGTGAGTGATAAAGAGCTTGTCGAATGCTCTATCAAATATATTTATAAACCTAAACCTTTAAAATTTGTAATAATAATGGCCAGGGTCGATCACAGGGATTGGATTTCTTAGTTCATTTAAGTACCGTAATTACTCCCACTTAACTTTATTTAGAGAAAGAAATCAAATGCAAACAAGCTAAACTAAATAGCTAACCTAGAAAGCAAAAGATAAATGGAGACACAATAGGAGAGAGATATCCTAGGGAATCAATTTCACCAATTAGACTTACAACGAAAACTACCAAGATTTGTCATGCAAATATTCCATAAGCCAAGAAGTGAGGGTGTTAACTGACTCTTTCAAGCACAATTAACTCTCATGCAATGTTATAAACCTAATATCTCTTTCTAGATTTTAATAACATGCAAGGCTTTAAGCAACTTCTTTTAAGGGCTTCTAAGAGAATTCTCCACTTTCATGCAAGAATTTACAAATAGTCATGCAATTAAGTTCTAGCCTAAACCATACTTTTTCAAGCACAAATTCAGACCAATAAAGAAAATAATCTTTGATCAGGAAATTATAAGTATTAAATACATAAAAGCATGAATGAAACAAAAAGCATTCAATCAAGGTATTTAATCAATTAAAAAACTCAAGTCCAATGGCTACATCAAAACTCCAAGTATTAGGAACAAAGATACTTAAATTCATTCAATTACACCTCTAAGTTCCTAATTTACAGCCACAAAACAGAAACTAAAACTAAAGAAAAAGGAAGAAATTAGCAAACAATGGTCGATCCCACGTTCCCGTCGTGATCTCCATGTCCCTCGAGCTTTGGATCTTCAAAAATGCTCCACAAACGCTCCCAATTGCTCCCTAAACCTTCAATTTTAGCTTGGAATCGAGATTAGGGCTCCAACTCTTGGATTGGCCTCCAAAAACGGCGCAAAAAATGTTGTTTTTATAGAAAATTTTGAGGCAGCGTCGAGACGCTACTTACAGTGTCTCAACGCTGCCAGAAAAATTGTTTCCGCGCGTTTCTGTAAGAAAATTAGCGTTTTTTTCATTTTCGTAGCGTCGAGACGCTATGGACAGCGTCGAGACGCTACCCTGCAGACAGCACTGGCCATTTTTGCTATATCTCTTCGCTCGGTTGTCCGAATGACCTCCGGTTCAATGCGTTGGAACCGTGATTCAATGTAGAATCTCCCGGAACATGCCTTATGCTCAAATAACATCTTTAATCTTCTTGAATTTTCAATTAAGCTTCAAAAGGCTCCAATATCCACCAAAATATTCTCAAATACTTGGTTTTGCTCCTCAAGCTCAGTTTCTACAAAATTAAGAGAAATAGGCATAAAAACTCATAAAATAATCACAAAACTAGCATAAATAATGGGAAATAAGATAGCATAAATACATGCTATCAGTGAGCCCATGTGCATCCCCTCCTGTTCCTAAAATGTCAAAGAAGAAAGCAAAAGGGAAAGGCAAGGCTGTTGAAGAGGAAGCAGAAGTGGAAAGATTCATCAATGATGCTGCAAGGAAAAGATTTGACGAATAAAAATCCAAAACTCTCTTGCTTGAAAAGTGATAGAGAGGCTTGTCGAAGGCCCTATCAAGATAAAATTTATAAAAATCAGACCTCTAAGTATTTTACAATAATAGTGGCCAGGGTCCTCCACATAGATTGGAGTTCTTAGATTAATTAAGTACTATAGTTAATTATGCTCAATTTTATTTAGAGAAAAAAAAACTTTAGAGTGATCAAAAAGACAAATAAGATATAAACTACTATTTACAACGTTGGAGACCAATTTTTTAGAAACCTAATGGTTGATTAAATTAAGCACAACTTTGTAGATAAAGAATTGATTTCATGCAATTAATCTTAAGCCAAGAATTACTAAGTGATCAATATCCTCTCTCGAGCTCAATTGAACTAATGTCTAGTGATAAACCAACCTCTCGATTTATTTTTATTACTAAACATGGCATTAGGCGATTCTCTTAAGGCTTCTAGAATTAACTACTCACTCTTGTGCAATACACTAAATCTAGTTATGCATCTATTGTTCTAAGGATAAATTTACTCTCTCGAGCTAAATCTAACCTAACATGCAAAATCATGGCCAACGGTTTAGACAATTATAATGAGATACATAAAAAATGTAAAAACATGCATTCAATTACAAAATCAGCAAAAGTCTAAAACATACAACCATTATTTGTCTAAATACAAAGATAAACAACAATTGAGTTCATAACAAAACTCCTAAAAACCAAAAGAAAAGTAAGGGGAAAAGAGAATAAACTAAGGTTGCGTGCCAACATTCGCTCCCGACGTGAAGTCCACGATCTCAACCCTTGAGCCTCCTTAGCTCTCCAAAGGTCTTCTCTCAGCCCTTAGGGTTTGGTCTCTAAAAAACGGCTCCTCTTTACGAATAGTAAAACTTCATTTTTATAGAGTCGAGACAGCATTGCAACGCTGTCCCTTCAAATTTCATAAAGAAGGAAAATATCTATTTGGATGGCATTGCAACGCTATAAATAACGTTGCAATGCTATGTCTTCTAGTTTCCAATGCTGAATGGCTGCTGATGTAGTGTTGCAACGCTACAAGTGGCGTTTCAACACTACAAGTGGCATTGCAACGCTATACTCTCAGGTTCTAATGCTATATTCTTCCTCTTCAACACTTGGATACTCAATTATGGCCTTAATTTGCTTCAAATTCATCCAAATACTTCTTAAAACTCTGATTTTGTTACAATTGCTCGGTTTCTGCAAAATATACATAAACATACATGAAAGCACACACAATCATAGCAAAACTAGCGTAAAACTGAGCCTAGAAATAGTACACTTATGCATTCTATCAAAAAGGGCTTTCCAGCACCTATTAGTGAGCTTCCCCATATTTTAATGGTTGGAATCACTAATCTAGGTTAGGAATTATTTTGCCAAGAACCTGAGAAAATAATTGTTCCTTTGGTAAAAGAGTTCTATGCAAATATTGACATTCCTGTTGAAAATCAGTCCATAGTAAGGGGCAAGTTTATTGATTGGCGCTTCGAGGCTATCAATGATGCATTTAGCTTGGAATCTTTCCCCCATGCTACTTATAATGAAATGGCAGCTGCACTTTCTGAAGCTCAAAAGAACTCAGCTTTGCAAACTGTTCGAAAAGAACTAGAACTAGAACCATGCTTGCCTCTTATCTTAAGCCAGAAGCACATATATGGTTATCTTTCATGAAGGTAAGGCTACTTCCAACAACACATGACACAACTGTGTCAAGGGATAGAGTTCTCCTGACGTTTGCAATTATGAATAGCTTAAGAATTGATGTGGGAAAAATTATCTCCAAGGAAATTGAGAATTTCCGCAAGAAGAAATAAGGGAAATTAGTCTTCCCAATAATCACCATGCTTTGCTTGAAGGCTAGGGTTCAGTATTCCAATGATGATGAAGTGTTGAAAGAAAAATGGCCATTAGATGTTTCAACTGAAAGAAAGTTCGAAGGGCTGAAAGAAGCTAAGCAAGGAAGTGGTTTAGATGTGGGGATTGATCATCTGCTCAGTCAGTAGGAAGTCATGTTCCAAATGCTGGAGCATTCTAAAGCTCAAAACAGAACATGTTGGGATTATGCACAGAGAAGAGATCATACCATAAAAAAAGGCTATGCAAGCTAACTTTTCAAAGCCTCATGCAGCTTTCCCCAGATTCCCTGATCACCTCCTCCAAGCTTGGCATCCACCATCTCCACCTGCTGAGGATGAAGAAGAAGAGATTGATCACTACTCTAGAGATTGATAATTCTCATTTATGAAAATTATTTAACCCTAAACTAAGTTGTTCTTGTCATTTTTGCATATTTTATAGAATAACGAGCAAGCTAAAAATAGCATTTATAAGATAAATTAATGCAAGCTTGTTGGAATAGGGTAAAAGAAGAATTAAGTTGCAAAGATAGAAGAAAGTCGGCTAAAATGGTGGTTTTTGTGCAGATTTGAAGAAATGAAGAAAAATGCAAATGAAATGCAATTGCATTTCCTTAGGAAGGCAAGGTTGTGAACAAGAGGGAAATTGCAATTGAAATGCAATTGCATTTTCTGAAATTTTCAATTATGGCAAAAATCGCGGGAAATCACCTCAATTAATGGCAATTACTTGATTTATGGGAGAATTTACAGCCAAATCTCGTGCTCAATCATTTACCCACGAATAAAGGAGCCCAAGATGGAAGAAAAAGCCTCGGAATCTCTATAAAAGGGAGGAAGAACGAAGAAGAAAGGGACCGATTTTTCATACTCTGCTTTTCGGATTATATACTATGTTTTCTATTTTGGACAGCAGCTTTATTTTTCGTTTTCTATCTTTCTTTCAGTAGTTTAGGTTCATTTAGCTCTGTAATTTTCGAGGTTGATCCCTCCTCAACGAGAGTTCGAGGAGGTGAAGATCCAACAACCTTCGATGGTGTTCGTGGATTGATCAATACAAGGAAAAATACATTGGCGCGATACTTTGTTTTGTTTAATTTTCTACACGTAGGTGTTGTTCGATCTCTTCAACTTTTGTCAAATTTTGAGTCATAGAATCAGTTTTGATTAAATTGTATTTCCCTGCATGCTGAATGAATTGTGAATTCTAAATTTTTTCACCCATTTATAAAGGTTTATTAACTTCTGGAATTATTTTTCTCCACAAGGTTTCTGATTTCCAGCAGCTTCATGAACGAAAATTCTGATTTAAATTCAGCATGGTATTTAACTCCCTTCAAGGTGACTTAAGATTTTAGATTAATTAGATATTTTCGTTTTCCTTAAGAAATTTAAAATCAGTACTTTAAAGTTATTTCCCTTATTTAGTTTTATTAATTAGGAATCTTATGGCAAGTAAATTTTGGTTTTTCATTCTTTCCATAATGAGCTAAATTTTCTTAGGGGTTCAAGTTGGTGAAAGCCCTAAGGAAAAATGTAAAAGCTCTAAAGCATGATCAATCTAGCTAGCATGTGAACTTTGTTTGCTTTTGTTGAATTTAGAATTGGGTAAACCTAGTCGGCCAACTAGTGATTGCTTGTCCAGCTTGAACTTAATATCGAAAGAGTTAAGGGAAAGCCGATGTCACAAAAGCAATGGAGGAAAAGGCTTAGAAATAAGTTCTGAACATTGATCCTAGACATAGGTCGAGACTCCAAAACCACTAGAGTTGTGTGCGAAAGTATCTAAGTTAGATTAGCCATAGACATATAGGTTTAATCACTTAGTCTCCTAAAGATTTTGAATCAAAATTGAATAGGAGTTGAACTCGGTTTACTTAGTTTTCACATGTTTAGTCTGAAGGGAATAATCGAATTAAACCCACAGCGGAAGCATATGAATCGTTTTTTATTTATTTAGAATTAAACTAAAATACAAGGGTTAAGCAATAAATACCTTGAAAATAATATTATGGAGAATATTCTGGCGGATCTTTGTCTCTTCCACAAAGTCTTCCTGGCTATGACTCAAACACAGGACCAAGGCTTGTGGGAGCCTCTTGAAAGAAAATCCTCAAGGGATTGGAGAGGAAGAGGTCTAAAGAGAATTCTCTAATTCTCTCTATATAGGAGATGTGTGTTGTGAATAATGCACAATAGCTCACCCCTAGGATCCTATTTATAGTGGTCTAGGGAAAATAATTAAATAATATATTTTAATATCTAATATATTAAAATACATTTATCTAATCAATTTGAATCTTATTCAAACCGTTTAAAATTCTCCTACGACATTTATTTCCTAATTTGAATCCAATTCAAATTTAATAAATATCTTTTATTTAATGTATCTAATATACATTAATTATTTAATATTTAATGTATCAAATACAATAAATATATTTTCCTCTTTTATATTTAATATATCTTATATATTAAATATTAATTTGAACACTTCAAATTAAATATTAATTTGAACATTTCAAATTTTTCTTTCAATTAAATTGATCTTTTTAGTGTTTCTATGAGCTAGCAATGGGACCTTATGGACCTACAGATTATAAGCTCCAATGATACAAAATTAATTAATTAAACTCTTTAATTAATCAATTTTCATTCATTAACTCTAGGGTCACCCACTATAGACCTAAAGTTGCACTCTTATGCACTGTAGGACAAGTTGTGTCCATTGATATAATCACTACATGCAAGTCGATCCTTCACGAGTTGTTCGTAATTAAAACTGGGTCAAAAGTCCGTTTTACCCCTGTAATTACATCTTGCACCTTAAGTACCACTGATCCTCTAATGAACAATTTGTTTATAATCTAATTATAAAATAAGTCCCTCTCGGGCCAATGAGAGGGTGGGGCCCCATTGTTCATGTCACACCCCCTCCCAGCTCACTTGCCTAACCTAGGAAGGAATGTGAAGACAGAGAATACCAGCCCTCTTACTAGCATTCCCAGCCCAGCCTAACATCCACCTGAAACTGTACACAACGCAATATGTATGAACAAGTAAAATTGAGCACACAATTGCACACCTGAGCAAGATACATTCAGTCCCTCATACTAGGTTTGCATACTAAGTCATAACATACTTAAGTCTATTACAACCCGGCTAGAATGCTTTAATTTCAAAACTATATACATGTAGAAGTATATACAAGGAGGTAAAGAGGCGTGGTGGCAAACAGGTCTTGATGAGGCTAAGCACCGGGAACTCGTTTGCTACCTGAGAAGAGAAAACATGTTGAAAACGTGAGCTGGGAAGCCCAGTGAGTGACTACTTAAATAGATTATGCGTTCAAAGATAAAGCATCAAAAGTACTTCAACAAGGCCGCCAATTTACAGGATTTAAGCACCCCGAAAAGCAATGCATAAGAACTCATAAGGTAGCATCAAAATCAAAAATAGGTATTTCAAATCGTAGTAACTCATAATAAAGAAAACTTGTAGCATGGTACCCTTCCAAACCCTAGCTGTGGCAGAGTCCTCCTAAACCAACAGCTTCAATACCTCTCTCACGTGCACGTGGAATGCCATTTAAGCTCACTGGCCTCCCCTAATACTTTCTCCATGTCCTTCAGTATTGGGGCCAGACCAACTACCACCCAAATACCTTCTCACTGTCCTTCAGTATCGGGCGTCAGGTTTTCTCTCTCCCCCAGGTACCTTCTCCGTGTCCTTCTGTACCGGGGGTTAATAATATACAAGGCATGCTTTAAATAGTTAGAAACATAGTTTGGAATCCCATTCAGAAAGTTCTCAACATAAACACAAACTTTCATTTTAAACAAGCTTCCAAACGTTGAGTGTCATGCTTGAACGCGGAGTAAATACTAGTTACAATTATGCTTAACTTTCAACACTGCTATTTATTAATAGGAGTTCAATGAAACATGGATATAAATTAGTTTAAGCATGCTTCAATATCCATCACTAGTAAGCTTTTGAATAAAGATCAAAGCATAGGTTTTCAAACAAAGTCAGTCACAATCACCGGAAGACTCCCAAGGCTTATAAGCTTCGCCTATCTTTGTTTGCCCTGAAAATGAATTCCATAACATTAATCCCTTTTTCCACTTGGCCCAAAATTAGATCTAATTCAGTCACATAACTTATAGCATAGTAACGGAACACACTTGGCTGTAAGGTATAACAAATTGGAAGCACATCTTCCTTACTCTCTCTCTAGCCCTTTCTCTTTTGAACCAACAATTACAGATTCAACTTCCAGCATGGATTTCTCAACATTTAGCAAAACAACCACAAACTTTTATTTGATAACCCTCAAATACAATGTCTAAACTTACTTACCTCAAAATTTGAGCTTCTAATTCGTCCTCATGAGCTCGAAAGCTTCAGATTTCTTCACCTTATTCTGCTGGCAGAGAAACTGGAACACCTCTCGGTTTTCTTAAGTTTTCATGACCTTACTCTTTGTATTTTCTCACAACCTTTTCCAGACCTATTCTTCATTCAATTTCTGAAATTTTGGCTCAAGAATCATCGAATTTTCTCAAGTGGATTGAGAGATATGACCATTTGAAGTTGACCCATTTCCTAGAGCTTCCAGCTGGCTATTGGATTCACAAGAAATTGACAGCTCCTACTTCATCAATAACACTAATCCGTGAGTTCATATACATTGGCCAGCTCCTACTTCTTCCTTTAGACCTTAAGTCTTTTTAAGTCCACCTAATCCATAAAACAAACTTTAACTAATTTAATTAGAAATTAAAACTTTTGCATTCAACACATGATACACCTAATGTATACCCAACTTGCTCATGACCTTAACTTACTTCAACTTAACTCTTAATATGTTTATCTCAATGCCTAACTTGTATCCTTATGAAGCTTTGTGCACGTTATAGTCCACAACTTAGGAAATTCCCAAATTCAACCACGGCATCCTTTAGTGCAACCTATACCAATTTACGTGTATCAAACTTCATGTATAAGTGCAATAAGATCAAAAGAGAGTTTAGGGCTTACAGTTCAAGTCCTGAAATCAGCACTTAAGGGAACTACTCATCTACTTACCCTATATGAGAATGAGTGAATTCCATCTTGTGAGATTATGTTCCCAGCTCCCTATTTGGTCAAGTCCCCAAAATGGTAGGCATATTGAATCGGCTATAAAAGCCACTCTCACCCATGCAAATTAAAGGACAAGCCCTCACAGGCAGGAGTTCATAACTCACTCAGGATTAAGATCGAGTCACATATGATCATCCTGATGAAATATTAATCTTCTCAATTAACGGATTTGTAAAGAGAGATTAAATATTTCGTGGTCCAGTCTTATACAAACTCATTGTATAAGATACCCCCACTCACATGTCTTCACATGAATGATTTGGATCAAATAATTTGTAACTATTACAAAGTGGGCCGTATCAATAGTGTTACCAGGATAAGGCACCCAACCTTATCCATATACTATGACCTTTTAGGTTATTTTTTGAACATGATCCTCTCGTATGTCAACCACATACTGTTCAAGATTACACTAATAGCCTTGGATTTTTCATATAATGGATAATATTATATTGTAAATAAAATAATCAAAATTATTATTCATTATTAAATAAATTATTAATTACGAGGCTTTAGGGCATAAATCCCAACAATCTCCCACTTGCACTAAAGCCGGTGAGACATGTATCCTAGGACATACTCTATACCCAACATGTTCTCCCACTTGCCCTAGCAAAGATGAGATATGTCTCGTAATCCTAGACATTCTAGGTGACCCTCAAACACTTTAGCCTGGAGAGTCTCTTTATATAGATCCAAAGGACTGCCATTAAAAAGCCATCTTAGTCACTACCATGATGCTTTCTCTCTCTCGATATGATTCCCTATACATTGGTGTTTTGTAATTTCCTTAATATTAGTCTTTGCACTGCTATTATCATAATAAAGATGATAGACTAAATCATATCTGAAACACCTTTCAGATCTTCAAGGAACTATTTGAGTCAGACAGTCTTTTTGTTGCTTCACAAGCAAAACAATTTAACTTGGATACCATACTCCACCACTTAGAGTAAAATTTATCCTTATATAGATTTCCTAAAGCTTTGTAAGAACCAGTGTATCTTGTAAAGATCAAATCTTTAACTCTATACACAAAAATTTCTCATCATCTATAGATAATTTGAGAAAGTTTTTAATTTTCTACTCAATGGTCATACCATTCGTGTAACTGATATATGCTAACCAATTGTATAATAAATGTTTAGTCTCATTTATGCATATCATATACTCTCAACATTTTAGGTGTCTTAGGATACACTTCCTTAGACATAAATATCAAATATTTGACAACAATTTTGTCAATATAAGATGTTTGAGACAAAGTTAACATTTTGTCCTTAAAATCTTTATTTTGGACATGTAAAATATACTAAGTCATTCAAATGACTTATTTGAAATTGGTTGCTTAATCAATATTTTATGTTAGACATCTTACATCATTCATAATGGGTAAAAATATCACCAACATAAAACATAAGAAAAATCCACTAAGCAATTAATGATTTTCTTGTCTATATAAGCTTCATTAATATTTATCCAAAGTCATAGATTTTGATACTTTTATCAAACCTTATATTCACAGATCTAACGGTAAAATTCATTTCATAAATGAACCTTTACTATTTCGCAAACCTTTTGCTTTTGATCTTTGAAAATAAACCTCTCTGATTGATTTGTGTAGATTCATTATCTAAGATTTCTTTTCATAAAAGAATTCTAAACATTCATTTTTCATATCTCATATGCAACAATGAATTAAATAATGGTTATAATGGTTACAGACTTCAATATGGCAACAAGTGAGAAAGTTTACTCACAGTCTACTTTCTCCTATTAGGTTTAACCCTTTGCCATTAGTCTCACTTTAAGGGAAACAAGCCTTCAATTTTTTCATCTAACATGACAATTTGGGCTTCAATTAAGTTCTTGTAAATGTTGAGTCATCTCATAACTCTTCCACTACGATGAGGCTTATCCAATTCATGACTAGGATCCACTTGACTTTCAAATGTAATTAAATTGTTAACAACTTTTGTTAACTATTTAGTGGCTTCACTTGGAACCAATTTATTAACATTATCTCACCTTATTAAAGGTTTGTAGTCTTTTATTTGACATTTTTTTATAAAAATGATATTTGTCATACAAATTCCTTATTCGTTTTAGGACTACATAAAAGACCACTTTATACTCCTTAAGGGTGACCTACACTTAGTCTTATCTTTGAACATATACAAGCTTTTTAGGCTTGTGTTCAGCATGTGAGCTTAACATTCCCAAATAGTGAAGTGTTGTAAACTAGCTTTACTACTCTTCTATAATCTTTAAAATTGTCTCGTAGACACTTTTAGAGGAAATCATGTTCACCATGCAATCTCTATTGCATTTCCTAACTGGAGTATGATAATGGTGTGTAACTCATTTCTAATGTGACAATGTCTAACAAGGTCATGTTTCTCCTATTGCAGCACAATTTCACAAAATTGCAGTTGGTATTAAGATAATTGGGATAAAAACCCATTTTCTATCAATTAGTTTTAGTACGTAAGGTTCCTGTACTTTCTATTATGATCTGATCACAATATTTTGATAGATTTAATTACCTAATCGATTTTTTAACTCTAATCTTAATTTTCTTGAACTTTTCAAAAATTTAAACTTATGTTGTATTAGGTAAAGATACTTGTACCTTGCATGATCATCAACTAGAGTGACGAAATATTCATGACTTTATTTGACATTTATATTCACCAGACCACTTGGGTCAGAATGTGTAAGCTCAAAGTATTCTTTGACGTTCTAGCCCTATCTAATAGAGGCCCAATGATTATCTTGCATGAAAGGCAAGATCTACAAACAAGTAAAGTAATTAACTAACTTTTTAGAGAATTACCTCTTACTAGTCTTTTCATTCTATTCAAGTTGATGTTAATCAACCTTAACAACCAAAGTCAAGTATCATATTTTAGGAGAAAATAATGTCTTTCTATTTTGGATTCTTTAATCCTGAATATCTCAGTATTTTGTAGTATAGTATATGTCAATAATTTTAACATATACAAATTGTTCTTATTTTAAGCTTAATGTATTTTCAAACAATTTTGAAAATATAAACTTTCATACTTCAAAGTTATTCATACTATATGAATATTTTTGTAGTAAAGTTTGAGAAATTGAATTTCTCTTATGGTTACTAAAAACACCATATTCAGCATTATGTATGAAAGATTTAATATTAATAATGCGGAATAAATTTTGGATCTTAAGCATTCTAATTTGATCAATTTTATCATACAAAAAACATGCTCAAAACTGGAAAAACAGAGAATAAGAACACAAACCTTTGTAGCTCAAAATTTTCTTAATCCGTGGGCTTTCTTTGAACACAAACCAGTTGTGGACCTCCTCTAGAGTATTCCCTACAATCCTTAGGCCTTGGAACAGATTGTGGGATCTTTGATTGAGAGAATTTGGGAGAAGAATGAGTAAAGGTTTAAAACCAAGAGCTAGAGAATTTTCTTAAAAAAAAAACATTCTTCTTTCCCATTGTGTTACTTCTCTATATATAGAAAACCACAAGCTTCTATTTTTACTTAGTGAAGAAGCCAACACATAGAAGATAAGCTTCAAACAAGAAGCTTGTTCATTAAGTAATGAATTTGGTCCATATTTCATTTCCAAATGAATTTGAATTCTCTTTTAATTTTAATTCAAAATTAATATAAATTAATTTTAAATTAAAATCAATTTATAATTAATTAAACAATTTAATTAATTTTAAATAAATATTTAATTTAATATCAAATATTAAATTAAATAATTGGACCAATCCCAATTTCTCAAAACGAACGTTCGAACATGAATCCCTATTCATGTTTTAAACTGAACCAATATTTAAATCATATTTAAATATTTCCACTTCTTATTTATCATAGTTTAATTCATAATTAAGCTATGAAACGTTAAGTATATCGAGTATAATTAACGTTTTCTCCCAAATTCGAATTTGAACAATTCAAATTCTTTTCTCTCAAATTGTTACAAGGCTTGGTCTGAGCTAGTAAGGGGAACCTAATGGACCTACAGGTCATGAGCTCCAATGATACGAGATTAACCGACCAAACTCTTTAGCCTAGCTAATCAACATTCGTTAACCACCGGGACACTCCACTAAAGCCCAGTGGCTGCACTCTCCTCACTGTAGATATATTTCTGTCCACTCGATATAACCATGATTAGTAAGTTGATCCTTCACAGGTTGTTCGTAATTACAGCTGGGTCAAATAAACCGTTTTACCCCTGTAATTACTTTTTGTTCCTTAAGTCCCACTGATCCTCTAATGAACAATTTGGTTTGTGGTCCAACCAACAAACCGTATCCCTCTCGGGCCAACGAGAGGGTGGGCCCATTGTTCAAGACCCGGAGTCAGTACTTAAGGGAACAACCTCTCTACTAAACCCTAAAGCGGGTAGGAGTGAATTCCATCTCGCATGACTATGTTCCCAACTATCTACCTGGTCTTATCCCCAAAATGGGAGGCTTATTGAGTCGGCAATCTCGGGCCACTCTCACCCATGCAAATCTAAGGATAGTCCCGAATAAACAGGAGTTTATAGCACGCTCAAGATTAAGATCGAGTTACCTAGGTCATCGTATGAATATAGTCAGTTAAGACAGTAAATGGAGTTATAAAGTCTAAGTGACTATTTCGCGGTCCAGTCTTATGCAAACTCATTGCATAGGACGCCCCCACTTTCATGTCTCCACATGAACGATTCAGGATCACATCGTTAGTACTATACAAAGTGGGCCGCGTCCATAGTGTCTCCAGGATAAGGTACCCAGCTCTATCCCTATACTATAGACCGTTCTGGCTATAACTCGAACTTGATCCACTTTGATGTCATACATAAAGTTCAAGTATACATACTATAGCCAAGGGTACTTAGTTCATTGGATTTGGGTTATAGAATACACAATTCACTTTATTCAATAACACATTTACTTAATAAACCTCAATAACATCTTTATAGTAAAATAGAATATACATTCAGTTTACAAAACCACGAGTTTTAGGACATAAAACCCAACAAACTCCCACTTGGACTAAAACGTCAGTGGAGTCAAACATGCTGAGGTTAAAAAAAATTGCCCTACTGTACAACCCGTAGTCCTAGACTCTCTAGGTGTCCCTCAAACACTTTAGCTGTGAGGGGCTTTGTAAACGGATCAGCAATGTTGTGCTCCGAAGGGATCTGCGTGACGATCACGTCTCCTCATTGCACAATCTCCCTAATGAGATGATATTTGCGCTCTATATGCTTTCCGCGCTTATGGCTTCTAGGTTCTTTAGAATTTGCCCTTGCACCACTATTATCACAATAAAGGGTGATAGGCAAATTCATATTTGGAACAACTTCCAAATCAGTAAAGAATTTCCTAAGTCATACACCCTCCTTCGCTGCTTCGCAAGCTGCGACATACTCAGCCTCCATGGTGGAGTCAGCAATACAACTTTGCTTTATACTCCTCCAAACTATTGCTCCTCCATTAAGAGTGAACACTGATCCCGAGTCTAGACAGAACATTCCATAGACAGAGTTCCTTTATAGTCAATTTTTATTTTCAAATTCATTAATCTTTAATTAACTATTAATTATTAGATTAATGAACATAAATATTTTTAATCTTATTAAAAAATAATTCACTTGGATAGTCTTAAAAATCCATCATTTTAAACTCTTTAAATTAAAAGATAATCCTGGATATTTTATTCTAATTCTATTAGAAAAATAGAAGATAAATTAAATTCAAAACTTAAACTATGGATAATCTTGAAATTCTACCATTTTAAACCATTTAAAACTAAATTAAAAGATTATCCTAAATTCTAACAAATAAAGATATATTAAATTCAAATTTTAAACTATTTAAAGCATGAATTCGAAATATCTTTATTTTAAGAAAATCCTAATCTCATTAGGATATATCCTAATCCTATTAGGAAAACATGGATTTCATTTATGAAAGAAAATATCCTAATTTAATTTTCAAATATAACAATTATATTCAAAGATATGGAAAATATAAGCATATTAAGAAAATATCTCAATTCTATTAGGAATCATCCTAATCAAATTTTCCAATATAACAATTATATTAAAAAAATTAATTTTAATTCTATTAGGAAACAACCTAATCATAATTTTCAAATATAACAATTATATTCAAAAATAAGATAAGATGCATGATCATGCTTAACCTATGGTGGGATTTTAAATTTAAATGACATACTTTATGCAACAATCAAACAATTTAAAACATACATCTCATGCATAATTAAATTAAAAATAGCAAAATTGACCGGCATATTTGGTATATCCTAAGAAATTAAAAATAATTTAAATTACAATAATTTAAATCCAAGACATATATTGGTCTTCAATATCTTCCTTGTTTTGACCATTCCAAATCTAGGATTTAGGAATCCTAAATTTTTTCACGTTTTTTTTTTGTTTTTTTTTTTTTGCTTTGACTTCTTCAGCCCATAAAATCAAAATTTCAACTATAGTACTCATTCAAGTAAAATACATGAAATCCTAATCCTTATGAGTTTTACAACGATATAATCAAAGCAATAAATCTAATGCCAAATAGCCTAAACAATCAATTTGCAAACCGCAATATATCACATATATGACAAATTAAAAATACCCACCATCACAAAACTTTAATTCTAAATAAAACTCAAAGATTGCGTTTTTGTAAATGTTGAGTCATCTCATAACTCTTCCACTACGATGAGGCTTATCCAATTCATGACTAGGATCCACTTGACTTTCAAATGTAATTAAATTGTTAACAACTTTTGTTAACTATTTAGTGGCTTCACTTGGAACCAATTTATTAACATTATCTCACCTTATTAAAGGTTTGTAGTCTTTTATTTGACATTTTTTTTATAAAAATGATATTTGTCATACAAATACCTTATTCGTTTTAGGACTACATAAAAGACCACTTTATACTCCTTAAGGGTGACCTACACTTAGGCTTATCTTTGAACATATACAAGCTTTTTAGGCTTGTGTTCAGCATGTGAGCTTAATATTCCCAAATGGTGAAGTGTTGTAAACTAGCTTTACTACTCTTCTATAATCTTTAAAATTGTCTCGTAGACACTTTTAGAGGAAATCATGTTCACCATGCAATCTCTATTGCATTTCCTAACTGGAGTATGATAATGGTGTGTAACTCATTTCTAATGTGACAATGTCTAACAAGGTCTTGTTTCTCCTATTGCAGCACAATTTCACAAAATTGCAGTTGGTATTAAGATAATTGGGATAAAAACCCATTTTCTATCAATTAGTTTTAGTACGTAAGGTTCCTGTACTTTCTATTATGATCTGATCATAATATTTTGATAGATTTAATTACCTAATCGATTTTTTAACTCTAATCTTAATTTTCTTGAACTTTTCAAAAATTTAGACTTATGTTGTATTACGTAAAGATACTTGTATCTTGAATGATCATCAACTAGAGTGACGAAATATTCATGACTTTATTTGACCTTTACATTCACCAGACCACCTGGGACAGAATGTGTAAGCCCAAAGTATTCTTTGGCGTTCTAGCCCTATCTAATAGAGGCCCAATGATTATCTTGCATGAAAGGCAAGATCTACAAACAAGTAAAGTAATTAACTAACTTTTTAGAGAATTACCTCTTACTAGTCTTTTCATTCTATTCAAGTTGATGTTAATCAACCTTAACAACCAAAGTCAAGTATCATATTTTAGGAGAAAATAATGTCTTTCTATTTTGGATTCTATAATCCTGAATATCTCAGTATTTTGTAGTATAGTATATGTCAATAATTTTAACATATACAAATTGTTCTTATTTTCAGCTGGATGTACTTTCAAACAATTTTGAAAATATAAACTTTCATACTTCAAAGTTATTCATACTATATGAATATTTTTGTAATAAAGTTTGAGGAATTGAATTTCTCTTATGGTTACTAAAAACACCATATTCAGCATTATGTAACAATTTTTACTTAATGACATCTTAATGTCTCCCACTACACTAACTGAGATAGGCTTCCTGGTGCTAACTTGTAGAAACTATTCTACATGTTAAGTATTTTCCAAGAATTACATATTAAATGTAATGAAGAATAAATCTTGATAGTAGATCTTATATCGACTATCTAGGTGACATTATGTATATTCCACCAAAAATCTATAAATCAAATTTACTTTCATTTATATTTTTCTTCCTAGAGGTATTTCAAAAATTCCTCTTATTGTGACTGTCCTAGCTAATTTAGGAACTATTTCCTTTTATATAGCTTCAATCATTTGGTTTCTTTACTTGGATTTTTGTAATACTTAGTTTGAGATCATTTAGACAACTTTCTAAATTTAGCTTATGTTGACTTCAATATCTCATATATTGTTGTCATTTTATTTATCTTCTAAATTTGACATCTAACATGTCAACTAGGAGAATACGTGCAGGCTATCTCGTTTACTTTTGATTCATTAATCATGTGCTTCACGAACAATTCGAATAGTATTAGCAACAGGTTTTGAGAACATTTCTCAATAAAGACAAATTCAGAATTTTACACTACCATTATAAGTGTTAATGTTACTTTTCCAAGTAATAAAATTTCTCAATTTTGACTTATCAGTAATAAAATTAAAAATTATGAGAGAAACTGACATAATATTGAAATATATAATTTAACATCATGCAAACAATTATCCATTCAATTTTAGCATAGAAATCAAACAATTTGAAAAATGAACCCTATAAATCATTTCTAATGCTATGGTACTTTAGTGAGTTAGAACAAGTACCGTCGTAGGGTAGGTCAAGTATTCCTTCACTAAACTGAGACAATCTCAACCAAGTATTATACCAGAATAACTCTTATTCCTATAATATTTAGTTACCATTAGCTTGGTCAAAGACATCATTAACAACTTTAATGAGTCATTTGTAAGTGTGACCCAGAATTTTATATCCCGTAGTTTTATCCCAACAAGTGCCGCCGTAGTGTAGGTCAAGTATTGGAACAAAACTACAATCCTATCCTTCTCAGGAGTTCACCCTGATATTGACCCATGCAAACACCTTCCGTAGGGGGACGGTCCAAAAGCAGCCACGAGGCCCTGCATGAATCTCACGATGTAAACTAATGATGGAGACCGTAGGATATGTTGACACATTTCCTTCTCCCACTTACTATAATACTTTCTCAAAAGATTCACCCTAATATTGATCCATGCAAACACCTTCCATAGGGAGGACGGTCCAAAAGCCGCCACGAGGCCCCACATGAATCTCACGTTGTGAATCAATAATAGATACTGTTGGATTTTTGACATGTGTCCTTCTCCCACTCAGTATTTTGAAATAGGGTTTTCTATTGCTTAGAAAAATTAGGCTAATCTCATTTATCTAAGTTCCTCAATCTACCTTTCATAATCCTTATGTTGTTAGATTGATTTTAACGTGAATTACTAAGTTTTTAAACTATTTAAAAAATAATAATAACATTATGAGCATGCTTAGTGAATATAAATAAAATTTGACTAATTCAACTCCCAGGTCAGTTCCCAGTTAGAGGTGTTCCCTTTTGGTCAGCTTAAATACCCCAGTCTAGACAGAACCTTCCATAGACAGAGTTCCCTTATAGTCAATTTTTATTTTCAAATTCATTAATCTTTAATTAACTATTAATTATTAGATTAATGAACATAAATATTTTTAATCTTATTAAAAATAATTCACTTGGATAGTCTTAAAAATCTATCATTTTAAACTCTTTAAATTAAAAGATAATCCTTGGATATTTTATTCTAATTCTATTAGAAAAATAGAAGATAAATTAAATTCAAAACTTAAACTATGGATAATCTTGAAATTCTACCATTTTAAACCATTTAAAACTAAATTAAAAGATTATCCTAAATTCTAACAAATAAAGATATATTAAATTCAAATTTTAAACTATTTAAAGCATGAATTCGAAATATCTTTATTTTAAGAAAATCCTAATCTCATTAGGATATATCCTAATCCTATTAGGAAAACATGGATTTCATTTATGAAAGAAAATATCCTAATTTAATTTTCAAATATAACAATTATATTCAAAGATATGGAAAATATAAGCATATTAAGAAAATATCTCAATTCTATTAGGAATCATCCTAATCAAATTTTCCAATATAACAATTATATTAAAAAAATTAATCTTAATTCTATTAAGAAACAACCTAATCATAATTTTCAAATATAACAATTATATTCAAAAATAAGATAAGATGCATGATCATGCTTAACCTATGGTGAGATTTTAAATTTAAATGACATACTTTATGCAACAATCAAACAATTTAAAACATACATCTCATGCATAATTAAATTAAAAATAGCAAAATTGACCGGCATATTTGGTATATCCTAAGAAATTAAAAATAATTTAAATTACAATAATTTAAATCCAAGACATATCTTGGTCTTCAATATCTTCTTTGTTTAGACCATTCCAAATCTAGGATTTAGGAATCCTAAATTTTTTCACCTTTTTTTTTTTTTTTTTTTTGCAAACGCTTTTCGCTTTGACTTTTTCAGCCCATAAAATCGAAATTTTCAGCTATCGTAGTCATTCAAGTAAAATACATGAAATCCTAACCCATATGGGTTTTACAACGATCCAATCAAAGCAATAAATCTAATGTCAAATAGCCTAAACAATCAATTTGCAAACCGCAATATATCACATATATGACAAATTAAAATACCCACCATCACAAAACTTTAATTCTAAATAAAACTCAAAGATTGCTCTGATACCAATTGAAGAGAATAATCAAATTAAACCCACAGCGGAAGCATAGGAATCGTCTTTGATTTATTTAGAATTAAACTAAAATATAAGGGTTAAGCAATAAATACCTTGAAAATAATATTATGGAGAATATTCTGGCGGATCTTTATCTCTTCCACAAAGTCCTCCTGGCTATGACTCAAACACAGGACCAAGGCTTGTGGAAGCCTCTTGAAAGAAAATTCTCAAGGGATTGGAGAGGAAGAGGTCTAGAGAGAATTCTCTGAGAGATGTGTATTGTGAATAATGCACAATAGCTCACCCCTAGGGTTCTATTTATAGTGGTCTAGGAAAAATAATTAAATAATATATTTTAATATCTAATATATTAAAATACATTTATCTAATCAATTTGAATCTTATTCAAACCGTTTAAAATTCTCCTACAACATTTATTTCCTAATTTGAATCCAATTCAAATTTAATAAATATCTTTTATTTAATGTATCTAATATACATTAATTATTTAATATTGAATGTATCAAATACAATAAATATATTTTCCTCTTTTATATTTAATATATCTTATATATTAAATATTAATTTGAACACTTCAAATTAAATATTAATTTGAACATTTCAAAAATTTCTTTCAATTAAATTGATCTTTTTAGTGTTTCTATGAGCTAGCAAGGGGACCTTATGGACCTACAGATTATAAGCTCCAATGATACAAAATTAATTAATTAAACTCTTTCATTAATCAATTTTCATTCATTAACTCTAGGGTCACTCCACTATAGACCTAAAGTTGCACTCTTATGCACTGTAGGACAAGTTGTGTCCATTGATATAATCACTACATGCAAGTCGATCCTTCACGAGTTGTTCGTAATTACAACTGGGCAAAAAGTCTGTTTTACCCCGTAATTACATCTTGCACCTTAAGTACCACTGATCCTCTAATGAACAATTTGTTTACAATCTAATTATAAACTAAGTCCCTCTCGGGCCAATGAGAGGGTGGAGCCCCATTGTTCAAGTCCCGAAATCAGCACTTAAGGGAACTACTCATCTACTTACCCTATATGAGAATGAGTGAATTCCATCTTGTGAGATTATGTTCCCATCTCCCTATTTGGTCAAGTCCCCAAAATGGTAGGCATATTGAATCGGCTATAAAAGCCACTCTCACCCATGCAAATTAAAGGACAAGCCCTCACAGGCAGGAGTTCATAACTCACTCAGGATTAAGATCGAGTCACATATGATCATCCTGATGAAATATTAATATTCTCAATTAACGGATTTGTAAAGAGAGATTAAATATTTCGTGGTCCAGTCTTATACAAACTCATTGTATAAGATACCCCCACTCACATGTCTTCACATGAATGATTTGGATCAAATCATTTGTAACTATTACAAAGTGGGCCGTATCAATAGTGTTACCAGGATAAGGCACCCAACCTTATCCATATACTATGACCAATAGGTTATTTCTTGAACATGATCCTCTCGTATGTCAACCACATACTGTTCAAGATTACACTAATAGCCTTGGATTTTTCATATAATGGATAATATTATATTGCAAATAAAATAATCAAAATTATTATTCATTATTAAATAAATTATTAATTACGAGGCTTTAGGGCATAAATCCCAACATAGTCAAGATTGCAATTGCATTTTGAATAGCATTTTTCCAAAGGTGCTTGAATCACTTAAATCCCTATTTTAACTCATTGATTTTTCACTCACTCTGGTTAACAAACCAACCTCTTATGTTTTTACATCCACGGTTACTTAAGTTGCAATTTGTAAACGATTGTGTGCCATTTTATAAATTTTGTTAAAACCCGTTCCCTTGGGTACGTTACTCTGGAGTACTTCCAGTTTCTTTATTACTTCGATCACGTGTGTTGGGTTTTGTGTCCTAAAACTCGTATTTTTGTAAACTAAATGTATATTATATTTTACTATAAAGATGTTATTGAGGTTTATTCAGTAAATGCGTTATTGAATAAAGTGAATTGTGTATTCTATAACCCAAATCCAATGAACTAAGAACCCTTGGCTATAGTATGTATACTTGAACTTTATGTATGACATAAAAGTGGATCAAGTTCGAGTAATAGCCAAAATGATCTATAGTATAAGAATAAGGCTGGGTACCTTATTCTGGGGACACTATGGACGCGGCCCACTTAGTATAGTACTAACGATGTGATCCTAAATCGTTCATGTGGAGACATGCGAGTGGGGGCGTCCTATGCAAAGAGTTTGTATAAGACCGAACTGCGAAATATTCACTTAGACTTTATAACTCCGTTTACTGTCTTAACTGACTATATTGATACGATGACCTAGGTAACTCGATCTTAATCCTGAGCGTGCTATGAACTCCTGTTTATTCGAGATTATCCTTAGATTTGCATGGGTGAGAGTGACCCGAGATCGCCGACTCAATAAGCCTCCCATTTTGGGGATAAGACCAGGTAGATAGTTGGGAACATAGTCATGCGAGATGGAATTCACTCCTACCCGCTTTAGGGTTTAGTAGAGAGGTTGTTCCCTTAAGTACTGACTTCGGGTCTTGAACAATGGGCCCACCCTCTCGTTGGCCCGAGAGGGATACGGTTTGTTGGTTGGACCACAAACCAAATTGTTCATTAGAGGATCAGTGGGACTTAAGGAACAAAAAGTAATTACAGGGGTAAAACGGTTTATTTGACCCAGCTGTAATTACGAACAACCTGTGAAGGATCAACTTACTAATCATGGTTATATCGAGTGGACAGAAATATATCTACAGTGAGGAGAGTGCAGCCACTGGGCTTTAGTGGAGTGTCCCGGTGGTTAACGAATGTTGATTAGCTAGGCTAAAGAGTTTGGCCGGTTAATCTCGTATCGTTGGAGCTCATGACCTGTAGGTCCATTAGGTTCCCCTTACTAGCTCAGACCAAGCCTTGTAACAATTTGAGAGAAAAGAATTTGAATTGTTCAAATTCGAATTTGGGAGAAAACGTTAATTATGTGCGATATACTTAACGTTTCATAGCTTAATTATGAATTAAACTATGATAAAGAAGAAGTGGAAATATTTAAATATGATTTAAATATTGGTTCAGTTTAAAACATGAATAGGGATTCATGTTCGAACGTTCGTTTTGAGAAATTGGGATTGGTCCAATTATTTAATTTGATATTTGATATTAAATTAAATATTTATTTAAAATTAATTAAATTGTTTAATTAATTATAAATTAATTTTAATTTAAAATTAATTTATATTAATTTTGAATTAAAATTAAAAGAGAATTCAAACTCATTCCGACGTGATGTCTACGATCTCGAGCTTTGAATCCCCTCCTTGGCTCTCCAAAGGTCTCCTTTAGGTCCTTAGACAATGGTTGAATCAAGATTATGGTTTTTGGCCTCTCAAAATGGCTCCTCTTGGATGAAGCAAACTATTCCTTTCATAGTATCGAGACAGCGTTATTTGCAAAAAAGGGAAAAATCAAATTTGGCTAGCATTACAACGCTATAACCAGCATTGCAATGTTATACCCTCGGGTCCTCAAGGTTGAAAGGTTGCTTAATTAGCATTGCAGTGCTATAAATGGCGTTGCAATGCCATCTCTCGGATCCAAATGCCTCGTCTTCTTCTTCAACACTTAGATCCTTAATTTTGGCCTCAAATTACTTCAAATTCGTCCAAATACTCTTCAATTCTCCAGTTTTGCTCCAAATGCTCGGTTTTTACAAAATATACATAAAAACACATGAAAGCACACACAATCATAGAAAGACTAGCATAAAACTAAGCCAAGAAATAATACTATTTTTCATACTATCAAATACCCCAAAACTTAGATTTTTGCTAATCCTCGAGCTAAACAAAACCAAAATAAAAACTTCACAAGATTTTCAATGATTCATGACTCAAGCCTGAGTTATCTAATTGATATGAAATAATAGAATAAGGTCTTAACACATCCTTCCTCAAGCAATTTAAATCTATCTATTACTTCTTTGTGTGTGTGTGTGTTTAACTTCCTTTTTACTATTTTCTACTAACTTGAGACACTTTTACCAAGACTTTCATTTGTTTTTCCCCTACACTGGCCCTAAGTTCCATTTTTAAGCTTTCTCACACTCAGTAAACAATTTACTTAAACATTATATCTCCTTGTATTTTCTTTTCACAAGGGTTACTAACCCCCAAACTTATCATTTTCCTAATTACAGAGACCCTAGCTATCACACATCCACTGTAGGGACCCTTATCCAAAGCACTCAATCAATGGATGACCTAACTACTCACAATGGAGGTAGCTCTTTTGATCCCCACACATTAAGCACACAATATTGATTGAACATGCTTTAATTTTCTTCAAACATGCTAAAAAAATCAATAAAGATAAAAAAAAATTTCTTATTTCAATAAATTTCAATCACCAACTTTCATGCAAGTCGACTACCAGTCAGTCCTTAGGCCTATTGGGGTGACAACAACCTCTAGACTCAACAAAAACATCCTAGTATTCGAACATAATAGAAAGTCAGCTATGTGCTCATGTGTTGCAAGGAATATTACAGATAAAATGTAAATATACTCGAATTAGGACATGCTTCAGAGGTCATTTTATTGCAAAAAATTCACCTAGATTACTTCTTAGGCTATCCTAATCAATCATCATGAATTACAACCCATTCAGACATGCTTAAGATTGAAAAAAATTTGCTCATAATTATCAAGACTGTAAAGTACTATTCACCCTCAAACTTAAAACTTACATTGTCCACAATGTAACATACACTGTGAAGTAAAATAAGGACAAAGATATAATGAGTGAATGATACTGGCCTGATAAAAGAGAAACTGTTGCATGAGAGTTCCTTGAATTAGGCCAAGAGGTTACCCAGTATGATCGAGGTCCTGCAAAATAGGAACGAGATTTACTTGGCACTTTTGAACAAAACCTACACTAGAAAATAAAAACAAACAAGAAAAGTAAATAAGGGAAAGAAAAAGCTTGGGTTGCCTCCCAAGAAGTGCTTTCTGTAACGTCTTTAGGTTGACTTGACTCATGTGGATGTATCATTTGTTGTTCGAGTCCATGTTGCCTTCAACATTAAGTACCAAAAGAAAACCTTTATATATATATATATATATATTTACAACACAAACTTTGCTACACAATTTTTCCGAACTTTTTGCTTCTTGAATTCCCTTACAACCAAAACTTGAAAAAAAAATTCATTAGTAACATAATTGGAAGAATTAGTTCGAACGTTAAAACATTACTAAGAGAATTAAAAAGGATCAAAAACAAAAAGAACAAAAAATACTTAATAAATAAAAAAAAATTACAAGGCAAGAAATTTATGCTAAAATACAAGCAACTCAACAAACACAACAACAAGAAAATATACAAAAAAAATATACATACTTTGCACTAAAATACATAGACTACAAAAAATATACAAAATACACAACACAAGAAATACACAAAGTATACAACAAAGAAAAAAATTACAAGAATATACAAAATATACAAAATCTACACTCTAAATTAAAATCTCATAATTTCATCCAAAATATTAATTAAGTCTAAAGATATGTCAATCCCCAGCAATGGCGCCAATTTGATAAAGAGCTTGTCAAAGACTCTATCAAATAAATTTATAAAATGGACCTCTAAAAATTTGCAATAATAGTGGTCAGAGTCGATCACAGGGATTGGAGTTCTTAGTTTAATTAAGTATCATAGTTAATTATGCCAAATTTTATTTACAGAACCAAACTTTGGAATCAAGAGAAACTAAAATCTAAACTAATATATACATGCTTTGGAGTCCAATCTTGAGAAACATGCATGGTTGATTACATTAAGCCCAATTTGAATTGATTAATAAATTGAGTTATTACTAACTATCATGAGCTAAGAATTTCTAAATAATCAATTGGCTCTCTCAAGCTCAATTGAACTCGTGCATAGCAACAATTCAACCACTCGGTCTATTTTTATTGCTAAAATGGCATTAAATTATTCTCTTAAGGCTTCTATAATTAATCTACTCCTTCTCATGCAATAGATTAAACCTAGTCATGCATCTAGTGTTCTATAACTAAACTTACTCTCTTAAACTAAATTTAGTTAAACATGCAAAACTATGGCCAATAGTTAAGACAATATAAAGAGATGCATAAAAGACTTCAATATATAAATTAAATTAAAAATCAATCAAATGTTCAACAACTACAACCAAGAAAAGCACTAAACTCAGATTGTCAACATAAGTACAGCCTACAAAAACTCTTAAATTTAAGAGAAAATGAAAGGAGGTCGCATGCCAACACTCATTCTCGACGTGATGTCCAAGATCTCGAGCTTCGAATCCCCTCCTTGGCTCTCCAAAGGTCTCCTCTAGGTCGTTAGATAATGCTTGAATCGAGTTTAGGGCTTTTGGTCTCTCAAAACGATTCCTCTTAGATGAAGCAAATTATTCCTTTTATAGTGTCGAGATAGCTTTGGAACGCTAGAGGCAGCATTACAATATTGTCCGTCGCATTTTGTAAAAAAGAAAAAAAAGTCAAATTTGGTTGGCGTTGCAACACTATACCCTCGTGTCCTCAAGGTTGAAAGGCTGCTTAATTATCGTTGCAACGCCATCCTCTTGGGTCCAAATGCCTTGTTTTCTTCTTCAACACTTAGATCCTCAATTTGTGCCTCAAATTGCTTCAATTTGTCCCAATACTTTTCAATTCTCCAGTTTTGCTCCAAATGCTCGGTTTCTGCAAAATATACATAAAAACACATGAAAGCACACAAAATCATAGAAAAACTAACATAAAACTAAGCCAAGACTATTTTGCACACTAGCAAAACTTTCATAACGTGGAAGTAACTAGGGACATCCATAACACCCATCGTTTACCTTTCCATGAACGCCCCGAATGAAAGTGAGTATGCTTGGACTCTTGATTGGATGCATTGCTCATAGTTGGATACTTCCATCACTAATGTTAGTAAGCCAAAACGAAGGGTAATGCGCCTGGAAGGGTTTATTCTCATCACTTAAAAAAATTAAATAATAAATAAAGTCAAAGCGTTAGTTTTAAGTCCCTTGTAAGGTAGAAGGATGTAGCATTGGCAACTATTAAGGCAAGCTAACTTGGAGAAAGTGTAGGGAGACTGTTGTCTAGTTAAAGGAATATCTAGAGGGAGTAGGGTAGAGCTAGGAGTAAGTTAGATGGCTAAGTAAAAATTTGTAATGCACTGAAGAATAAGTCTTACTTGATCACATTAAGGTTTGCAATGTGGCATGATGTAAGGCCAAGTTTTTCTTAGTATGGAATTACTCGAGGACAAGCAATAGTTAAAGTTTGGAGGTTTGATAACTTGTAATAACAAGTTATTTAGGCGCGTAAATGAGGTTGTTGTTTACCTCGATGCACTAAAAGAATGCTTAAATAGAAAAGAATTAGGCAATGTTTGTGTAAGTGCATGTGATGGCCACATTACATGTTTAACACGTTAATTCTATTGAAAATATGCCTTTATTAGTGTGCCACTCTTAATAAGTGTTGTATCAGGTGAAGATTAGCCCATGCGCTCTGGTAGGTTCCTACGCTGAAAAGAAACAGAAGAAGAGTTAAACAAGCTATGTGTAGCCTCTTGTTAGAAAAGCAAAGTGGAATAGCGCAATAGTACAACTTAAGGGATTAAGGCTAACCAAAAAGCAGAAAAAGGACAGGGACCATTGCTCGCCATGCCAAGCTGTACCTGAGCAAGAAGGACATCTCTGACGTTGTTGTCCCAGTCAATCGCATGAACTCCCTATATAAAGGTTCCCTATTGTGAAATTTAGGGCATTGCAATCATTAGCATTATGATTTCCCATAATCTTCACAATCACTTTTCACCACCACACTCCATCTTCTTCTTCAACCTCTGAAGGTTTCCAACGAGTGGAGTGACAGTCCTCCATTAGAGAGCTGGAGGAAGTAGAGAATGAGCTTCTATTCACCGCATCATCCATCATTTTCTATAGTTTTTCTACTGTCTTAGTTTGTTTCTTTGTTTTGGTTATAGTTACTTTCAGTATGTTTATATTCCAACTTGTAATGTCTTTTATTTCCATCATGAGTTAATTTTTTATTCAAAACTTGACTTAGGCTCTTTTGTTGAAACTACTTATATGTGTTTGCATAACATTTTAATAAAGTACCCCTTTGAATCTTCTTATTGAGGGCGTTTATTTAAGTTGAATGTGTATATTTGGCCAACCGATGACAAGTTAGAATGCTTTAGGCACTAGAAGGGTCAAAGTGTGTGGACAAACTGATAAGTCTTAATTAATTACACTTATTGTGTAATTTCCTTACATTTTAATAAAATATAGTGCTTAATTATAGAAATTGTATTTAATTTGATTTAGGTGGTGAAAGTATTAAAAAATTAGTAGAATTTAGCTTAAAGGCACTTTTTTAACAAAAAGAAAATAAAATTGAAAAATTAGTTGAAAAATAAGTTTTTTTAATTGAAAAAAAAACACAGAAAATTTGAAAATTGAAAAAAAAAAGAAAAGAATTAGAAAGTTGGAAAGTTAAATGAAAAATAAAAAATAAAAAAATAAAAAAGTAAATGCATACATACATACATACATATACATGCATGCATGCATACATACATACATATATATATATACATACATACAACATACATACATATATATAGATATATATATACACACATACATGAATAAAAAGCAATGGGCCCAATTTTGGCCCATTTTCTTAACAATGGAGGAGTCAGTGGCCTTCTTCAAGCGGCTTGAAGCTTCATCTTTGGTAGAATCGGAACCGTCATTCCTTCAGCGTCTTCAGCTAAGATCTTCTTCAAAATTTTCTTCAAGCACTTCTTCAGCAAATTTTTTAGTAGAGGGATAACCTATTTTTAATTCATCTTCAAGTATAAAAGGAGAAAGTTGTTTCTGGAAAAAAACACATAGTGAAGTGGAGAGAAAAAAAGTGTAGAGCAAGTGTGAGTTTAGCTCCCTTTGAGCATTTTTTTTTGTTTTCTTTTGTTTTTATTTTGAGGAAAAAAAAATTTCTTTCCTTTTATAGTCTTTATTTCTTTTCCACGATAATGTGTAGCAAGTTTTAATTTTTGATTTAAGGGTCGTTTATTTCCAATTGTAATTTTGTGAGACTTTGGGCCAAATAGAAATTTTGTCTTTAATTCGAGAATTCTTTGTTTCTTGTTCTTTTTTTATGATTGATTATTATTAAATTAAATTAATGCTTTAATTTAGTATTGATTGATTTATTTGCTATCCATGATTTTGTGATCTATAATTGTCACAAATGATTGAAAAATCTAGCTAGGGGTTGGCTTATGTGTGTTTGATTATGGCTTTCTCATTTTACATAACTTGCATAATAGACTCTAGGGAAACAAAGAAACAAAATTAATTAAGTTGTAGCTATCTCAACTGGTTAATTTTAGTTTAGTTATTTTCATTGTTTTTAATACTATCGTTTAATCAATATGGAACGCTATCGTGCTCAGTTGATTAAATAATAAGTTTTGATTTTGATACTTGGTTAGAGTCAATTAAATTAGCATAATTTACATTTATTGCAGCTTTTCCGAGTAAATTGACTAAATTATTCGATTGACTATGATCACGATTACAATTGGATGAAATTTACACCCTTGAATTGGAAGTTTGGTAAAATTGAATTTTTTTGTTATTCACTGTTTAATTACAATTTTTGTTCAAAACATTTATAAATTCCCCTTTATTTATTTATTTTAACTGTGAGAAATTAATTCGATCAGTTCCCTTGGGATTCGACCTAGTTCCACTATCTACAAGTTAGATTTAGAGAATCAGTAAATATTTAAAGAATCAGTCAATATTTTCAAGGGCTTCGACAACCCAACCAAAAACTCAAGAAGAGCTAGAGTGAACATAGTTAACTATGTTGTTTTAGGCAAGGTTCGAAATGTCGATGTCGATGGAAATGTCGAGGTCCAGATTTTAAGGAAATATCGATGGAAATGGGAATGTCGATGGAAATTTTGAAAAAATTTATGGAAATCGTGAAAATTGATGGAAATTGTTTGAATTAGTCGATGAAACTTTGATTGTGGCTTAATTAGACTTTAATGGAACATTTTTAAGCATCATATCTAAAAACTAAGACAATATTTAGATATAAATGTCGATTGAAATATCAATGCGAGCATAAATTTTGAAGAAAAAAATGAAAATGGATTAAAATTATTTGAATTATTTTATGAAACTTTAATTGTGACTTAATTGTGCTAGAATTGTTTATTTTTAACCATCATATCTAAAATATATATAATATTTATATTAAAATATCGATGGACATGCCAATGTTAGCAAAAATTTTAACGTAAAAGAAAACAAAAAAAAAATGCTCACAATTGATGTCGACGTAAAAGCTCACAATTGATCCCTGAAATTAACAAATAATCAACGTAAAAGCTCACAATTATAACGTAAAACTAGCTAAATTAAGGCATAAATATAGCACTAAAATAGCGTTATTACACTGCTAACCACTTGTTTCTCACTGGAATCTGTCATTACCACTGCGAAGAAACTCACATTTCCTCCCAAATAATGTCTTCTAATTTGTAGAATCTCTCCGCTGACTCCAACCACGAGTACGGTACGCCACCATCTTCCTCTCCCTCCACTTATTCATCACCATCTCCCCTTCCACTGATTCGTCGTCATCGTCCAACCCAACCATCTTCAAAGTGGAAACCATCAATGAAAAGGTCTAAAAACCCACCTCCAGCTCCTTCCAAACCTTCCCTTTCGCAGTCATCCTCTAAATCGGTTGGTAAGCCCTCTGTTCAATCTCCATTTCAAGCTTTCTAGCCCATGCAAAGAGCTCAACCACCCAAATGATATCACACAATATGTGATATCTTTAGGCCCTATTTTATCTAGTTTTGAGGCTTAAATATATGCTTTCACGTTCATAATTGTTTATTTTGTAGAAATTGAGCATTTGGAACAAAATGAAGATTTTAAAAAAATATATGGTGAAAAATGAGCTAATTGGACAAGAAATTAAGCAACCAATTTTGGAAATAATTTTTCAAGAAAAAAATATTCCTAATTTGACTAGATTTTAGATTCCTAATTTGATTAGATTATGGATTCCCAATTTGATTAGATTTTGGATTTCTAACAAAATAATGACTTCCTAATTATATTAGGATATGGATTGACCCATTATAAATACTCACATTCTTTTCATTCAAGGCATTCAATTTTAGAGAGCACAACTCTAAATTTTTACATATAAAAGTGAGAAGAGACTTGAGAGAAATATTCAAGGAAAAGTTGTGGAGATCATACATAGGCGAAAATCGACACACCAGCATAGTTTTTCTCTTCTTTCTTTTTATATAGTAATTTGACCCACTATAAATACACTCATTCTCTTTATTTAAAGGCATTCAACTTTGGAGAGCACAACTCTGGCTTTCGACATACAAGAGTGAGAAGTGACTTGAGAGAAGGATTGAAAGCCAAGTTGTGGAGATCACACGGAGACGAAAAATCGACACATCAGCATAGTTTTTCTCTTCTTTCCTTTTATTTAGTAATTTGATGTTGAGAGTTTAGATTTTGAGATAATCAACCTGAGTGGCTAAACTCTCTTTTTATTCTATGGATTGATGTAGCCATTAGACCTAGTATTTTAATTATTTAAATTCCATGACTGATTGTTATTTATTTCATTCATAATTTTATATTCTTAATGTTTTTAATCTTTTGGCCATGGATTAAATGTTGTGTTGGTCTAAATTCACGCTTGAAAAAGGTAATTTAGATTAAATCCTAATTGCATGACTAAAGATAGTTCTAACTTGATAATGGTTAGGGCTTGTTTCAAAGTTGTTAATGAAGGAACTTAATGCTATGCATATTGTTAAAAATCATCAGAGATGTAGGTTTTTTCATATTGTTGATGTGATATATTACGCAAGCGCATGTAATCAAGTAGTAATTAAACGGTATTCCTATCGAGTATCGTATCACAAGGAGTTGTACTTTTGATTAGATTAATTATTAAGAGTAATTGTACCCAAAATTATTTAGGGAGACGAATAAAATGGCACTTTGAACACAATTAAAACTATAAAACATGCAAATAAATTGAGAACAATAGGGATTTAGGGCGTTTAGGGGGTTGATTTCATCAATTGGGCCGAGCAACTACTTAATTGATTGAATCATAAGCCGACTCTATTAATTCATAGGCCTAGAGGTCTAATTCCATTGATTCTCCTTTCAGTCTCCTCCAATTTTCCTAATTAACCTAATTAACCTAGGTGTCCCTAGTGCCAATTAATTAAATTAAGACATTTAAGTCCCCTCATAATTAGCCTCACTTAATTCTTATTCATCCTAGGGGTGATATTGGTTTGATTTTCTTTAGTTTTAGGCCAAATCAAGAACCGAACCAATCCAATCGGTTGTAGCAAGAAAGGAACCGAACCAATGTCTTATATAGGACAAAACTATCAGTTCGGTTGTCCATTGGCTCAGTTCCTCTTTGGTTCGATTCTCTTTTTTTTTTTTTTTTTACAAATTTTTTGCTATTTTACTTCTTGGTTTCAACCCCTATTTTATTTTTTTATTTTTTTTGTCCCAAAATTTCTCAACATCTCAATAAGAATTCATAAAGCTAACAATCTCATTTTTTTTACTTTAAAATTACTTGAAAGAAAATGGATGAAATGGTGCAAGAATGAATTGGGATTCGATTTAGGACTTTTTTGAGGTATATATATACCTCAGTTTGGTTCGATTTTTTAATAGTTTTTTTCTGACGAAAACCAAATTGAACCAATATTTTTTGGTTTTGCCAAAACAAAAATTGAGATGTCGAATTTTGTTCTAAAAAATCGAACCAAACCACTGGATCGATTTGGTTCGGTTTGGTTTGATCGATTTTCGGTTAAGACTATCACCCCTAATTCATCCTATGTCACTTAGGTAAAAATTAAGAGTCATGCAAGGTAATTCTAGTACTTAAACATTCTTTTTCAAGTTCTGATTAAGATAATTAATCAACTAAACTATTGTTGGTAGCTTAGAGGCATTAAGAACAACAAGCATAAAAGAATTGAATAAAGTGGCAATGTGAATTTAATTCAATTAAACCATCACAAATGCCCAATTAGGTCCATCAATCTCCTACACTAAAGAATTTAGCTCCTAAACAACATCAATACAGTCAAAAAATTCATAATTTAGCCCTATACAAATTCTAAAAAGGTAAGAAAATAGTAAAGAAATACGAAGAACCTGATACCATGATGTATGCCTCGAAATCTATGATTATTTAGCCTTGATACACGCTCCAAACCACCCAAATTGGTAACTTCAGCCTCTCAAAATAGTATGAATCATAAAAGGGACCTATTGCCTCCTCCATTTCGAGCAAGAAAGGAAAATATATACCAAGCATCATGACAGAGTCGAGACGCTATGCCAAATGCGGTCGTTCAACTTAAGCGCATTGGAGTAGTGTCAAGACGCTATGGAGGAAAAGCGAATTCTTTGTGTTTTTTGCAACGTTGAGACGGCACAAGGTAGTGTCTCAATGCCTGTTCTCAGGTTTGGCACCAAATGTATAGTATTTTTTATATTATTTTGGGCATCTCGACGCTCTGCTCTTGGCCCAAATCTTCTCTTTTTGCCTTCATTCCATCCTTTGCTCCAAAAATTATTGTTTCTTGCTCCAAAATGGCTATAAACTCTCAAATTCACCAATTCTCCTCGAAATGCTCGATTTCCTAAAAATTGAGATAAAAATACATCAAGCTCCCAATTTAAGTGTAAAACTAGCCTAAAAATGAGGGTAAATATAGCACTAAATTAATGCTATCAATTACATAAGAATTGTTTGTCCTTGAAAGAGTCATTCATGATAAAAGACTTCTATTTGTTTGATCAATCTTGGATGTTTAAGTAATTTAATTATTTTAGTCTAATAGGTGAAATCAACTCCCTAGGATATTCTCTCATCTGATTGTTTCAATCTTTATTAGAATTATTTTATTTTAAATCTTGCATCTATCATTCAATTATGTTCTCTAAATAAAATTGAGTGATAATTTCCACAGTACTTAAGTGAATTAGAAAACCAATCTTGTGGATGATACTCAAACACTCATTCACTATATTAAAACTTGACCCATACACTTGCAGTATTGCAAAAATTACGCCACAAGTTTTTATCGTCGTTGCCTGGGAATGACAACTATTTAATTCACTTAATATTGTGGAGAATTCACTTGATCTTAATTTAGAGTTTTATTTTTTATTTATATTTATTTTTTACTAATTTAGAGTTTTATTTTCTTTAGTTTGTTTATTTTTATTTTATTTATTTGTTTATTTTTGTATAAATTTTTTTTCATGGTTGTGTTGTTGAATTGTGTATGCATTTATGTGAAGGTGATAGCACTCATTTAGTGCTACTCTATCCAATTATTTTAGCTAGTTTTTTACTTAAAATGTATGCTTTGATGCCATTTTATCTTGATTTTGTAGAAACCGAGCTTGAGGAGCAAAACCAAATGTTCAAGAGCATTTTGTTAATTTTAGACCTCATTTGAGCCATATTGAAGATCCAAGAAGAGAAGAAGTGGAGTTTCGGAAAAAAAAACCCGAGGGGAGGGCGTCTAGACCCTAAAAATGGCATCTAGACGCCTTATTTAGAGTGTCAAACCCTAGAGCAAGCGTCTAGACGCTGTCCTGTGGCGTCAGCGTCTTGACGCTCAAAACACGCGCAGATAAGCATTTTTATCTGGAGCATCTCGACGCTGGAGGCGTTCGCACAAGAAGAACGACGTTGTTTGGGTGCAGCGTCAAGACATTGTCCCTAGCATTTCGACACTACTTCGATAAGGGGTATAAATTCTTCATTTTTTCTTTGAGCAAATAGAGGCCAAACCGAGGGTTTTTGATAAGGCAATCCTAATTCTCAGCCCAAAGATCCAAGCATTTGAAGCAAGAACCTTTGAATCAAAGATATTAACACCTCCTTATACGAATTTTGTATCAACCAAGAGATAAGGCTATAACTTGATTACCTCTTAAGATCAAAGATCAAGAAGCAAGATTTGAAAATCTTGTTCTAGATTGAGTCACTCCACAATCAAACTTGATCAAGGCTCGATTGAATGGCTCGGTTGCAATCTATCACAAGAATTGCAAGAACACTTAGAAATGGCAAAGGTATGTTGCTAGATTTCTAAGAAAAATGTCTCAAACATGAGAATCTTGTTTTCATTCATTCAAGTTGTGTTTTCACAAGCAATGCATATCCCTTTTATAGGCAAGGAATTCTTGTACAATACTTCCCCAACTACCCCATTTAATGATCTTCCCAACTACCTCATTAATGAACTTCTCAACTACCTCATTAATGATCTTCCCAACTACATCATTAAATGACAAACAAAGAAAACTAAAATTACAATTAAAACATCAAAGTAAAACAAATGTGCTATCTTGTAATTGGACTTTGAGGCATAACAATAGATGTTCCTTGGTCACATCATCCATGGTCAACTTCAATCTTGCACACATTGACCTCCAAAGCTCCAAATGGTCCATCCTCACTTGAATTAGGTTGTAGCACATGAAATTGAGGTTGAGCCAAGCCTATCCAATTTTGTAGATGAAGAATGAATGCTTGTTGGAGTTTCTTAGCCTTGGATCTTGTAATAGGTCCGGTTGGAACTTGTGGAACACCATGATTCTTATCAGTTTTTGCCCTAATCTCAATTCAAAGATATTCATGAGGGTTTTGGGGAGCATTTGTGAGAGCAATTGAGTCGAATTGAAGAATCCGGAGCTCGAGGACCAAGAAGATCACGACGAAAATGTAGGATTGCCCTTCTGTTTGCATTTGTCTTTCTTTTCCTTTACTTTTAGCTATTGTAGAGGCTGTAAATTATGGACTTTGGGGCTGAATTGATTGATTTTGTGTATCTTTGTCCTTAATTACTTGGGTTTAATTGTATTAATTAGGATTATGTTTAATTATTGGATGTTTATGAATATTGTGGCTTTGAATCATTTGTACATTTAGTACGTAATTCTTTTAATTAGTGTACTTGGGCTAATTGAATTAGTTTAAATTGAGCTTGAAAGAGGAAACTTAGTTAGGATTGAAAAGTTGCAATTAATTAGCTACCCAAGTGACTGAGGGATTAGGGGTTAATTAATTGTAGTTGTTGAGAAGATTAATTCGTAGAGCACTGATTAATTGAACCAATCTCTAAGTGGAAACTTGACTAAGGGAAGCTTAGTTTAGAACCGAATGCATGACTTATAATCACTTGGACATGATAACACTAATTTAGTGCTACATTTATGCTTGTTTAATTGCTAGTTTTACATATAATTGTGAACTTTTACATGTATATTTTGCATATTTCAGAAAATTGAGCATTTGAGAATGGAATTATGAACTTTGAAGCATAATGGTGAATATGGAGCTTAATTAGAGCATTCGGAGGAGCTAAGGACAAGATGAGAAGGTGCACAAGTTGTTGGGGCCGAGAGGACAGCGTTGCAATGCTTGAAATGGCATTGCAACGCAACAATTTGGTGTGCAAACCAGAGAGCTAGTGTTTCAACGCTGCCATATGGCATTGCAACCCTAGAAACGCACGCAAAAGGAAAGCTCTATCCATAGTGCTGCAAAGCTGCTTATAGCATTGCAACGCTACCACTGTGCACATGCCAAAACGACATCATTTTGGATAGCGTTGCAACGCTATCGCGACTGCAGCTTATTTATTCATCGTTTTGTTTCAAAATTAGGGGAGGCCATTTAGGGTTTTAAACCCCCATTCTCGATTCCTTATCCTTTTGGGAACGTAGATGCTGATTGTTTGGGAGCGGATCTCGAGGCTGAGAGCACAGATTTCAAGGTAGAAGTTGGGATTTTAGTGTCAATGGATCTTGTATCAGTTTCTTTCCCTTTTTTCATGTATGTATTTGCTATTAAACAAAGGTTTATGTGTTGTTTTAAGATTATGTTGAGCTCATTTTGTATTTAGGGGATTAAAGCATCAGTAGGGTTGCTTTTATGTGGTAATTAAGACTTTAGCCATTTAATTTATTTGTTATATTTCATTTAGTTGGATTGTGCTTAATGTTTGGTATTAACTGGCCATTAATATGCTGAATTAGTCCTAAATTGAGCTCGACAGAGGATATTTAGGTAGACTTAGTCCAATTAACGCCCCTAGATTGTCGAAGGGGAATATGAGCAACAATCGAAGGGTGAGGCTTAATATGAGTGGGCTTAATCCTAATTAGCTAATCAATTAACGCTATGGACACTTAAGTAAGCAATTAGTTAAGCGTGTTCAAATGAGATCGACAGGAGATTTCAACCAGTTTAGCTCTAGGTCTATGAAATTGGCAAGGCATAATTAAATGGTGGGTTAAAATTCTCATAAAAGCAACCTAGGAGAGCTCGACTCGCCTAAATTTCCCTTAATTGGTATCTCCTTCTCTTTTAATTATTTTTTAGTTCAATTTATTTTTTCAAGCATCTTTCGTTAGCCATTTTCCTTAAATAATTCTAACTTCGACTATTCTCGATAATTAATTAGCTAAAAAGAACTTCAATCTCACTTCTCTTGGGACACAATACTCGATACTCTTGTGCTGTTTTATTATTACTTCGATCACGTGCACTTGTGTGCTTTACACCCAATCAAGACATGACAGTGATAAGGGCAATTATTAGAGGTCCGTATTGAATAGTTTTAATGCCTTGTTGATAAAAAAGTTTGTCGAAGGCTCTTATCAGATTAATTTATAAATCGGTCCTCTAAATATTTTGCAATAATAGTGGCTATGGTCATCCATAGGGATTTGAGTTCTTAGATTAATTAAGTATCATAGTTAATTATGCTCAATTTTATTTAGAGAAATACAACTTTGGAATCAAGGAGAAATAAAATCTAAACTAATATGTACATGCTTTGGAGTCCAATTTTGAGAAACATGTACGGTTTATTACCTTAAGCCCAACTTGAATTTATTAATAACTTGATTTTATACAAACAACCTTAAACCAAGAATTACTAAGTTATCAATATCATCTCTCGAGCTCAAATGAACTCATGCCTAGCAATAAATCAACCTCTCGGTCTATTTCTTCTATTACTAAACAGGGCATTAGGCGATTCTCTTAAGGCTTCTAGAATTAATCTACTCACTCTCTTGCAATAGATCAAACCTAGTCATGCATCTAGTATTCTACAACTAAACTTATTCTCTCAAGCTAAATTTAGTTAAACATGCAAAACCACGGCCAAAGGTTACGACAATATAAAGAGATGCATAAAAGACGTCAATATATAAATTAAACTAAAAATCAACCAAATGTTCAACAACTACAACCAAGCAAGGGTCTAAACGCAGATTTATAACCTAAATACAGCCCACAAAAAGTCCTAAATTCAAGAGAAAAGGAAAAGAAATAGAGAAGAAACTTAGGTCGTGTGCCAACACTCTTCTCTGATGTGATGTCCACGATCTCGAGCTTTGAGTCTCCTCTTTGGCTCTCCAAAGGCCTCCTCTATGTCCTTAGACAGTGCTTCAATTGAGTTTAGGGTTTTTCGTCTCTCAAACAGCTCTATTTACACGAATGAAAAGGTTCCTTAAATAGAGTCGAGACAGCGTTGCAATGTTGTCCCTTAAATTTTATTAAAAATAAAATTTTTTATTTGTCTGGCGTTGCAACACTATGTCTACTGGTCTCCAAGGATGAAAGGTTGCTGATGTAGCGTTGCAACGCTAACTCTCAGGTTCACAAGCTTGTTTCCTTCTCTTCAACACTTGGATTCTCAATTATAGCTTGAATTTTCTCCAAATTCAACCAAATACTTCTCAAAACTCCAGTTTTGCTCCAATTGCTCGATTTCTATAAAATACACATAAAAATACATGAAAGTGCACATAATCATTGCAAAACTGGCATAAAACTAAACCTAGAAATAGCACACTTATGCATGCTATCAAATACCCCCAAACTTAGATTTTTGCTAGTAAGAGCAAAACAAAACCAAAATAACAGTTTCATAAGATTTCAATGCAAGATTCATGACTCAAGCCTCAGTTTTCTAATTGATATAAAACAATAGAATAAAGTCTTAACATACCCTTCCTTAAAAAATTTAAAGTCTATCTATCTCATTCCTTGCGTGTGTGTGTTTAATTTCCTTTCTATCATTTTCTACAGGCTTAAGACACTTTTACCAAGCCTTTCCTTCGTTTCCCCTACACTGCCCCTAAGTTCTAATTTTCAAGCTTTCTCACACTACAGAAAGCAACTTACTTAAGCACTCATTGTCTTTCTTTTCAGGGTTACTAACCCCCAAACTCTTCTTTTTCCTTCTTACAGAGATCTTAGCTTTCACACATCCACTGTAGAGACCTTTATCTAGAGCACTTGCTTAATAGATGACCTAACTGATTACAATGAAGTTAGCTCTTTTGATCCCACACATTAAGCACACATTTATTGATGGAACATGCTTTAATTTTCTTCAAACATGCTAAAAAATCAATAAAGATAAAAGATTTTCTTATTTCAACAAATTTCAACAATTGACTTTCATGCAAGTCAACTATCAAATAGATCTTAAGCCTATCGGGGTGACAACAACCTCTAGACTCAACTAAAGTATCCTAGCATTCGAACATAATAAAAATTCAGTTCTGTGCTAATGTGTTTTGCAAGGAAATCAAAGATAAAATTCATATATACTCAATTCATGACATGCTTCAGAAGTCATTCTATTGCAAATATATATATATATATCACTTGCTAATCATGCATTACAAATCATTCAACATGTTTAAGATTTAAAAAAAAAAAAAAAATTTGCTTAGAATTTTCAGGACTGCAAAGTATTATCCACCCCCATACTTAAAGTTTACATTGCCCTCAATGTAACATACTCGATAAACTAATTAAGGACAAAAATAGAATGAGTGAATGATACTGGAATAATAAGATGAGAGACTGTTCCATGAGATTGGCTAGGAGGTTACTCGGTACGATCGAGGTCCTGCAAAATGGGAACGAGGCTTACTTGGCACTCTCTTTCAAAACAACCTAAACTAGGAAAAAAAAAACCAAGAAAAGTAAATGAGCGAAAGAAAACTTGGGTTGCCTCCAAAGAAGTGCTTTCTTTAACGTCTTTAGCTAGACTAGACTCATGTGATCTCTCAAGGTACATAGAAATTCTCTCATTTCATCGTGCCCTTAGGAATCTACAAAAAAGACCAAAGCTAATAGAAACACTGGCTTCTCGTGAGATCCTGAAACATAAATATTTTTGGTATTTTTGAATAAGAAAAGCACCAAAGGAGAAAGATCAAAATAAACAAACTCTGACATGGACTCGTGAGAATAAAAAGAGCACTGAAGGATAAGAGATTAATCAAAAGATAAAACAAACAAAGGCCTTATAGCCTCAAATTTTACCTCCTAAATCTCCTCAACTAAGATAGGGTCATCATCTCTCTCATCCTCACTGACTCGATCCTGGAGTGTGTCTAAATACTATAGCTCTTCTCCAATATCAATAATCCATTCCCTCGATTGTCCAACCTCTCATCAAATTATAACCTCCTAAGTCTAGTCTCCTCTATAAATTCTCTCAACATTCTCTCTAAGGAGGATTCTTCCTATAGTTGGGTTTCTTGAATGAAATTAGGATATGGTTCATGGGTCCAAATGCATTCATCATTACCATACATGGGATTTCCATAACTCATAGATTCTGTATGATAATAACTAGGCATTTGGTAACCATGAAACACATAATCTTCACTAACATGCTCATGATCAAAAGAGGCATAACTAATGAAAAAAGAACTAAAAAGTGGTATTGGTTCTTTAGGCTCAGATTCTCTGAAGGGGTACCCAAATCTATCAGAAACCATTAAACAAAGCAACAAATAATCACAAGCTCTCAAGCAACACCAAATAATCACACAATAAGAAACAATGGACCAGGACTCAAAAGAAAACAAAAACAAGCAAGATAAAAACAAAACAAAGATAAACCTCTAAATGAAAGCAAAAAAGAAGGAACTAAAAATATGCACTATTTACACTCCAAATTAAGATCAAGCACTTTCACCACGATATTAATTAAACAAAAATATGCCAATCCCCGGCAATGCCGCCAGTTTGATAAAAAAAAAAGCTTGTCGAAGGCTCTTATAAGATTAATTTATTAACTGGACCTCTAAATATTTTGCAATAATAGTGGTTAGGGTCATCCACAAGGATTGGAGTTCTTAGATTAATTAAGTACCATAGTTAATTATGCCCAATTTTATTTGGAGAAATACAACTTTGGAATCAAAGAGAAATAAAATATAAATTAATATGTACATGATTTGGAGTCCAATTTTGAGAAGCATGCATGGTTGATTACCTTAAGCCCAACTTGAACTTATTAATAACTTGATTTTATACGAACAATCTTAAACCAAGCATTACTAAGTTATCAATATCCTTTCTCGAGCTCAATTGAACTCATGCCTAGCAATAAATCAACCTCTCGGTCTTTCTATTACTAACAGGGCATTAGGCGATTCTCTTATGGCTTCTAGAATTAATCTACTCACTCTCGTGCAATAGATTAAACCTAGTCATGCATCTAGTGTTCTACAACTAAACTTACTCTCTCAAGCTAAATTTATTTAAACATGCAAAACCATGGCTAAAGGTTAAGACAATATAAAGAGATGCATAAAAGACATCAATGTATAAATTATCAACCAAATGTTCAACAACTACAACCAAGCAAGGGTCTAAACACAGATTTACAACTTAATTACAACCCACAAAAATTCCTAAATTCAAGAAAAAAGGAAAAGAAATAGAGAAGAAACTTAGGTCGCATGCCAACAGTCATCTCTGACGTGATGTCCACGATCTCGAGCTTTGAGTCTCCTCCTTGGCTCTCCAAAAGTCTCCTCTATGTCCTTAGACAGTGCTTGAATCGAGTTTAGGGTTTTTGATCTCTCAAAACAGTTCCATTTACACGAATGAAAAGGTTCCTTAAATAGAGTCGAGATAACGTTGCAACATTGTCCCTCGAATTTTATAAAGAAGGAAAATTTTGATTTGTCTAGCATTGCAACACTATAAGTAGCATTGCAATGCTATGTCTGCTAATCTCCAAGGCTGGAAGGTTGCTGATGTAGCGTTGCAACGCTACAGATGGCGTTGCAACGCTATACTCTCTGGTGCACAAGCTTGTTTCCTTCTCTTCAACACTTGAATTCTCAATTATAGCTCCAATTTGCTCCAAATTCAACCAAATACTTCTCAAAACTCCAGTTTTGCTCCAATTGCTCGATTTCTGTAAAGTACACATAAAAATACATGAAAGTACACACAATCATAGCAAAACTAGCATAAAACTAAGCCTAGAAACAACTTACTTATGCATGTTATCACTTGTATGAATTAACTAGTATTAGGGACCATAGGTTAGTTAACTAACCTGAGATTGGAGGCGACTGACAGAAAATTCCATGCCTTTAGAGCTTTTAGACTTATGAGTTCACAACCAATTTAGTTGTAATTGTCTATTTAATTGATTAATTGATCCTTTACCCAAGTTTATCCCTTAGGTTTGTGTCTCCCATTTATTTTCTGTATTTATTTTCCATTGCTTAGGTTAGTTTATCTTCTTTTAGTTGTTTTCTATAAATAAAGTTAAGTGAGAGTAATCACCATACTTAATTGAATTAAAATCAATCCCTATAGATTCAATACTCGGTAGGAATATCGTTTTATATTACTTAACTCGTGCGCTTGCAGAAATCTAAAAAGTACGCATCAAAAAGCCTGAATTTAGTCTTCTTTGATTTAAATAATAGCTTTTTATAATTATAAGTGGCCATATGAGGAGTTTTTGACCACCCAAGGACCGACGCCTTTCTTCAATTCTTACCTAGTAGACTATCATCCTTATGACCCTATGAATGTTACTTATGGCTTCCATGGATATCAAATGCATAATCATTACCATTCTGAATTTATGAGTTATGGAAATTTTGTTTATGGTAATAATGAGTGCTATTAGAATTAAAATTTTTACTATCCCAACCAAATTGAGGAAAACCTTCTCTTGATGACCTATTGCAAGATTATATTTTGGAGTCAAGGGTTAGATTTTTTTGTAAGACTGAATTAGAGAGGTTGGATAGGATAGAAGCTAAGGTAGAAGAAAATGGGGCTGCACCAAATCGTATAACTATGCAACTTGGTCAAATAATTGAAACACTTAAGGCCCTACATGAGCAAAAAAATTTCGATACCACTGAGGCAAGTCATTCTAGGGAAATGAACATAGATAGTGGGGATGAGTTGGAGCATTTTGATACACACCAGGAACGAGTTTGTGAGGTAGAAAAAGATAATTGGCCCACATTGCAAGAGGAAATTCAGGTGATAGAGTATGAGGCTGAAAAGCATACCCTTATTTTATCTCCAAAAGCTTCTCTTAATCTTGATCTTTCTTTTTCTTATACTCACAAGTCTAGTTTGCCTTATTGTGATTTTTCTCCTTTTATTTCATTAAACAAAAATATTTCTTTTTCAGGTACCCATAAGGAACAAATGAGCCTACTAGACCTAGTATGTTATATCGATTCAAGCAAGAAGGGACCAAAGAAAATAGAGAATTTTTATGTACCTTGAAAACAGAAATAAAGTCTAGCTACATACGTTAAATAAAGCACTTCTTGGGAGGCAACTCAAGTTTATTGCTTTCTTAGTTTCAGGTTCTCGTTATTTCTTTTTCTTTTAGTGTTTTGCATGTCTTTGCCTTATGTCTCTGTTGATTTTTTTTGTAGGAACTTCATCCCCATAGTCCTCTTACATAGCTCTGATGACGATGTTGAATCTCTCATCTACCAGGGCAGTATTGTTCACTCTTTTATTTTCTATGTCCTCTGCATGCTTTAGTAGATTGAGTATTTTATACATTGAGGACAATGTATGTTTTAAAGTTTGGGGGTAGGGAAGACTTTTGTTGAGCCCTAAGCATGATTTATGGAGAAATTTTTTTATTTTTGAGCATGATATGTATGATGATTTAGTTTCATTTGTTGTGATTAGGACGGCCTAGGATGTGTTTAGATAACATTGCTGTGCAATTTTTGGAAATATGATAACATATTCCTGAATTGAGTTAAATCAATTTTTTTTTCTATCATTCCCTTACACTTTTAGAGCATATAGTCTACCTATTTATGGGTTTGAAGGCTTAGAATTTGATTATATGATTTAGATGCTTGTTGTCACCTTGCAAGGTTTTAGGAATTTATTAGAAGGTTAAATTGCATGATGGTTAGTAAGGTTACACTTAGAAAATTAATATCTATTTACTTACCTATATGCTTTTCATTGTGTTATTTATCATTCAAAGAAAATAAGAATAACTTGTTGTGCTTAAAATTTAAGAACAAAAAGAGCTACCTCTACTATGATCAGTTAGGACCACCTGTGAGTAAAAATGCCATGGGTAAGAGTCCTTACAGTGGATGTGTGAAAGCTAGTGTCCACCCAAATCAAAGAAAATTTCAAGTTTGGGGGAGGCTTACCCGTTTTCCAGGCACCCTAGTGGCATATTACCTTCTTGAGTGTGGAGAACCTTGATAATTGGAACTTAGGGCCAAAGTATGAGAAAACAAGTTGAAGGATGTATAAAATTGTTCTGGACTTATAAAGATTAAGATAGGAAAGGCTAAGCACACACACACGTAAGGGATGAAAAGGATTAAATTTAAATTTTTTGACGAATGGTCGTGGTCTCGTATTTTCATCTATTGTGAATAATCTATTATTTAAAACATAGAGGCTTGAGTCACTTGCATGTAACTATTGATTCATATATTGGTTTTGTTTTATTTTACTCAAAGACTAGCAAAAACTTAAGTTTGGGGGTATTTGATAGCACACAATATGTGTGATAGCATGCAATTAAGCTACTTATTTCTTATTATTTATGCTAGTTTTGTTATGAATTTCTGAGCTTTTATGCTTATTTCTCTTGATTTTGTAGAAATCGAGCTTGAGAAGCAAAACTGACTGTTCGAGGGTATTTTGGTGATTTTGGACCTCATTTGAGCCATTTTGAATATCCAAGATAAGAATAGTAGAGTTTGACAAAAGAACCCGAAGGGAGAGCCTCTAGACCCTAGAAAGAGCTAAGACACCACATTTGGAGTCTCAAATCTGAGAACAAGCATCGAGACCCTGTCCTGTGACACTCAAAATGGCATACCCAACATTTTCCATCTGGCGCGTTGAGATGTTATACCTATGCGCATAAAGAAAACAACAGCGTTTTGATGCAGCGTCGATAAAAGGTATAAATTCTTCGCTTTCTCTTCGTGAAAATGGAGAACATTCTAAGAGTTTTCACCCTAATCTTGATAACATAGCATAATTGAGGAGTTTGGGGAGGTTTTTGAAGCAGAATTGAAGATTGTGGAGCTCGGGTTCGTGGTAGATCGCCTTGAGAATGTGAGATCAATATCAACCTAAGCATTTCTGACTGAAGCGTGTTGTCGAGGCACACTGTCAAATAAATTTATAACCAACCATAATTTGCAGTAAATAGTGGTTGGGTTAAACACAAGGAGGTCGCTATGGTTATTTAATCTTCTATCTTTGAATGATAAAAACAACAAACCAGTGAGGGGTTTTCATAGACAGAAATTAAATTGCTCAAATTAAAATCATGCACAAGAATTTTAAAAGCGGAATTAAACCAGAAATAAATCAAACTTACTGAAATGTTGGTTTGAGGCATGTAGGGAGGTTCATATTGCAACATTAATCACATATTTAAACTAAGCATGCATAATATCAGGATTCTAAGACCAACCGGACTCATCGGAATCTCGTGAGAGTCTCCCCTAAAGAATCAAAATTCCAACATCTAAATCGTTTATCCAACTAATTAAATAGCAACATAATTAGAAGATTAAGCTCAAAGGACAGGTCAAAACATAATTATCTAACCCGACGAGCCCTTCAAATTAAACGATTATGCGCGAATTAGTTCTATAGCCTACCACATGCGAAGTAATGAGAGTTCAATACTCCTATTTACTAATGTGGTTATCAGTTAATTGCTACTCTAATCAAGCAAGAGATCGATGACCCCTACAAGTACATCTAGCATAGCTTTGAACACTTTTCCACAATTAATTTGTCAGATTAACCATACAATCATGCCACTAAGATTAAAACAAGATCTAACCAACCAAAGAACATAGAATTAAGAGTAAAATCTCATAATGTTGTAATAATCGACCCTACATTACCTCAAAACAACGATTACTACTAGTCGAACATCATTTGCTCCAAGCTCGAGGCCATAATACAAGCCCAAAATAACCCAAACTAATAAAAAAAAACTACCTAAAACAGAGTTTAAGAGGGGGAGAAGTCGTAAAAAGGGGTTGGGAGCGAATTCTCCTTGACCTAAAATCAAAAATGAAGCTTTTATACAAATCTAGCATTTAGCAACATTTTTCGTTGCGTCGCGCAATGCTGGGTTCTGAGGGACTTGCTGGTGGGGATGACTGCTAACACATAAAGAGCGCAAGTGCACGTTGTCACAAACAAGTAATATATGGAGTATTCCAAGTATCGAGCCCAAGAGAACGGATTTAACACGTGTATTCTTAAGTTTACAACATAATTGGTCACAAGTTGCAACCAAAGGTAACCAAGGAAAAATAAAGATGATTTTGGGGGTGCAAGAAAAAGTAAAAGCAAATGTAAAAGTAATGGGAAAAATAAGGATGAGAAGTAGAAGATTCAATTTTGGTTCAATCCTGGGAAATGTGCCCACCATGCGCCCACAAACTACCCAACTAAGTCTGGCTAATTCAGAGATTTTGCCTCTTGCGCCTGCATACTGACTCTGTCAAGTTCTGTACGATTTAGATAAAATGTTATCGAATTGCCCCTGCAACTTACCCTCAACGACACTTAGCCAAGTAAATCAAGTTCAACACCTATTTGGCTCCTTTTCTAATAACCTTTAGGAGACTAAACAATTTAAAACTCATATGTCTATGGCTAAATTCGCTTAGATAATGAGAAACACAACTTCATGATTTTAAAGGTTTTTGTCCTATATCTAGGTACAAAAAGTAAAGTCCTATGTCTAGGCTCTTTTCCTAGATTACTTTTAGGAAAACGCATGTCGACTCCAACATTTTCAGAATTGAAATCTTCACAGACTATGCTAATTCAAATGGCAAGTTTAAGTGAACAATGAAACTTAAACTCAATAAAAGTAAACTTAGCTAAGTATTGAGCAAATTTACAAGAAAATGCATGGTGGTGCTTATGTCCTTTTTATGGTATTTACATGATTAAATCCCCTCCAAGGAGTTTAGCTACTCATCGAAGAGAAAAATAAAGTGCATAAAATAAAAAGAAAACAAGTAGAAGAAAGAACACAATGCATTGAAATAAATAAACTTGAATACACTTTAAAGTATGAATCTAAGAAAGAACTAAATGGAATTGAAATAAAAGAATTTATAACTCAAATTAAAAGATAAAACAAAAACTTACAAAATGAAAATAAAGATAAAACAGCAATTACAACTGCTAAAAACTCACAAAACTCGAATGGAAAAACCTAAGAACAAAAATAACCCTAAGATGTTCTTCCTTTCTAACTTGTTCAACCTTTTTCAAGGAGAATTAAGTACTTACTCCTCCTTCTTTCGAAGTTGGAGTCTGAATGGAATATGAATAAAGCTTGAGGGAGACTCGGAGTGGTAGCTAAAACTTAGAAAGAAAAAATGACAGAATTTTGGGATGAAGAGAATTTCCAACTCCGAGCTCTCTTTCAAATGGAAATATGAGCTGCCTTTTATAGACTTCACGCTTAGGGTTTGCTATCGAGATCTGTGTGAAGATGCTTCCTCGATCATATCCCTTGATTTAAGGAGATTTGGTTGAGAATCTTCCAAAAAATCTATAAATCCTGCAAATCTTCAATAATCTGTAGAAAATGTCTAGATGCGGGCGCATTTTTGGTCGCATTTGCATTATTGTCGAAATGGCTTAAATGCGAGCGCATTTATGGAAACATTTTGGCTCTTTTCTGCAACATTTGTATTTTGGCTTCTACTCTCAAATGTTGGCCCATCCTGGTCGCATATCTCATAGATCATTTCTTCTTTGCTTCAATTGCAGCCAAGATGTGGGCGCATTTAGGTCCTTTTTCAGCCTCTACACAAAACCAATAAAAATTAACACTTTTCTTTACAAAAATGACTCTAAACACACCTAACAACTCATTTTTACCAAGCCAAGACTTCAAACAAATGCAAAGCTTATTTTTACTTAAATTTACCCCAAATGACATGAAATATAACTTTAAACACTCGCTTTCTAAGAAATTTGCTTAGTTTTTAGAGCTAAATAACACTCATAAATAAGCATTATCACATTGTTTGCATTCTTAGACCTTAATTTACTTAATTAAGCTAGCAATTTAGGCACAATCAAATGTTAGATTCATAAGTCTAGAAGCCTAAGGTCATGGAATCTCTTGTCGGTCTCCTCCATTTTTCAAGTATTAATTAGCTAACCTTAGTGTCCCTCAACGCTAGCTAAGTCATACAAGGCATTACGTCCCTTCGTCACTGACCTCTATAGACTAATTATTACTCATGTTGTCACTAAGGTAATTAATCTATAGTCATGCATTTAGTTTTAGTATAAGCTTTCTCTGTCGAGCTCCACTTAGTAACTAATCAATTAGACGGTGTCCAGTTAATTAATCTTCAGCACTAACTACAATTAATTAATCGTTTATCCTGCTGTCACTTGGGTAATTAACTAATTGCGCATTAAGCTAACTAGGAATCCTAAGTCAAGCTTAACCTAGTCCTACCTCAATTAATAAACGAACACAATTTAAGGGCATTAAGCCTAAAATGCATAAATGAACATGAACACTAATTAAACCACAATTGCAAACTAAATTAAATAAAATTCAATGCAATGGTCCAAGAGTTTACAACAACCCATAGAAATTAGGAATTAACTAAACATATTCGGCAATTACAGCACAACAATATCTAATTACAGCCACTAAAGTAACTACAATTGAAAAGAAAAGGGAAAGAACATGCAAACGAAGGACGATCTTGTGTTCCCGAGGTGATCAATCCCGAACTCGAGCTTCAAGGTCTTCAAATCCGCTCCAAAACGCTCACAAATGCTCCCAATAGCCTCAATTATTGTATGGAATTGAGATTAGGGCTTCAAACCTCTAAAATGACCTCCCTTTGGTGAACTTATATTGTTTGTCATGACAGCGTTACAATGCTGTCCAAAGCACTGTCATTTTAATGTTGTGTGTAGGAATAGCATTGCAATGCTAAAAATAGCATTGCAATGCTAAAAGTAGCATTGCAATGCTACGGATGGAATGCCTCACTTCAACGCGTTTCTAGCATTGCAACACCACAAGGCAGCGTTGGAACGCTAGCTCTTGGGTATGCACATCAATTTGTGGCATTGCAACGCCATTTCAAGGGTTGCAATGTCGTCTTCACGGCCCCAATTGCTTGTCAACATCTCTTATTTTCTTGGCTCTCCAAAATGACCCGAAATAGCTCCAAAATGACCAAAATACCCTCAATACCTCTAGGTTTGCTTCTTTAGCTCGGTTTCTGTAAATTAAACACAAATGTCATCAAAGCACACAAAATCGTAGCAAAACTAGCTAAAATAATAGGAAATAAGATAGCATAATTACATGCTATCAAATATCCCCACACTTAAACTTTGCTAGTCTCGAGCAAAGCAAAACAAGACCACATATATGAATTAACCATTACATCAAAGTGAATCAAACCTCAATGTCCCAAATAACAAATAAGAACAATTTAAGGAAATACTCAAACACAATGTTTCATCAAGCAAACTTGAATTTAAGCTTTTCATCTCTTGCGTGTGTGTGTGTGCAAAGCCCTCATAAAGTAGTATTTACAAGTCCGTAATAGGTTTATAGAGTCCTCCATTCATCATTCCCCTACACTGGCCCCAAGCACCAATTCTCTAGCATTCTTACATTCAAAAGGGTAATATGTTACTAGGTGCCTAAAAATAAACAAACCGACTGGCTAAACTCGCATCACTTTAATGTCAAGGGCATTAGCTTTCACACACCCATCGTAGGGACCCTTACCTAGAGCACTCGCACCACAGGTGGCCTAACTAATCACAATAGGGGTAGCTTTTTTTACTAATCGAGAGCTTGTCGAATGCCCTATCAAGATTAAATTTATAAAAATCATACCTCTAAGTATTTTGCAATAATAATGTCCAGGGTCATCCACAAGGATAGGAGTACTTAGATTAATTAAGTACCATGGTTAATTATGCCCAATTTTATTTAGAAAAATAAAACTTTAGAGTGATGAAAAAGAAAAATAAAATCTAAACTACTATTTACAAGGTTGGAGTCCAATTTTGAAAAACATGCATGGTTGTTTACCTTAAGCCCAATTTGAATTGATTAATAACTTGATTTTATATTAACAATCTTAAACCAAGAATTACTAAGTTATCAATATCCCCTCTTGAGCTCAATTGAACTCATGCCTAGCAATAAATCAACCTCTCGATCTATTTCTATTACTAAACAGTGAATTAGGCGATTCTCGTAAGGCTTTTAGAATTAATCTACTCACTCTCGTGTAATAGATTAAACCTAGTCATGCATCTAGTGTTCTACAACTAAACTTACTCTATCAAGCTAAATTTAGTTAAACATGCAAAACTATGGTCAAAGGTTAAGTCAATGTAGCAAGATGCATAAAAGACGTCAATATATAATCTAAACTAAAAATCAACCAAATGTTCAACAACTACAACCAAGCAGGGGTCTAAACACATAGTTACAACATAAGTACAGCCCACAAAAACTCCTAAATCTAAAAGAAAAGTAAAAGAAAAAGAGAAGAAACTTAGGCCGCGTGCCAACACTCGTCTCTGATGTAATGTCCACGATCTCGAGCTTTGAGTCTCCTCCTTGTCTCTCCAAAGGTCTCCTCTAAGTCCTTAGACAGTGCTTGAATTGAGTTTAGGGTTTTTGGTCTCTCAAAACGACTCCCCTTTTCGAATAGCAAACCTCTGGCCATGGTTTTGCATGTTTAACTAAATTTAGCTGGAGAGAGTAAGTTTAGTTGTAGAACACTAGATGCATGACTAGGTTTAATCTATTGCACGAGAGTTAGTATATTAATTCTAGAAGCCTTAAGAGAATTGCCTAATGCCCTTTTTAGTAATAGAAATAGACCGAGAGGTTGATTTATTACTAGCCACTAGGTCAATTGAGCTCAAGAAAGATATTGATAACTTAGTAATTCTTGGTTTAAGATTGTTAGTATAAAATCAAATTATTCAGGCCCCGTTTGATAACCAATTCGTTTTTGGTTTTTGGTTTTTGGTTTTTAGTTTTTAAAAAACAAGAGTGTTTGGTAATCAATTGAGTTTTTGGTTTTTAAGTTTTTAAAAACGTTTTTAGAATTATAAAGAAATTTTGAAAACGAAAAAAAAAGGTTTATAAAAACGGTTTCTGTTTTTATTTTAGAAAACACCCAGTTTTCAAGTGAAGTGAGTGGGACCCACATTTATGACACCCTATGTACAACACTACACTTGGACGGCACTTTTATTCTTAAATCAATTTTTATTGAAACTTCAATTTTTAGTCATAAATTGTCAGGAAAAAAAATAAAAATTTATTCTCTCTTTTGTTTTTTGAAACTTCAATTTTTATTCTTAAATTTGAATTATATCAATTTTTTATTAAATTGAACCTTAAACTTAAATAAGTGCTCACTTTTTATCTTCCATTTAATTTTTAAAATTCACACACTAATTTTTTTTTTTAAAAAAAAACTAAGTGTGATAAAAATTTACATGAAATTAAATTTGATTTATCCACAAAATTGTAAACATGAGCATAGCTTAACGGATAAGGTATCTACTTTTTCCTTTGAGGTTGGAGATTTGAATTTCTACCCAACATTTATTGTACTAAGAAAAACAATACACAAAATCAACTGAATAATTATACTGTAATTCTAATCAATAGATTTAAAACATTAATATTGTTTTTTCAATATGCAATTTTTCGCTAAAGTGAGCATAGTTCAGCGGTAATTGACATATACATTGGACCAAGAGGTCAGAGTTCGAATCCCCCTACCCCAAATGTTGTTGAACTAAAAAAATACAAATTTTCAAAAATTTAAAATAAAAATATAATTTTATAATTATGTATATTAGATGGAAAAGTATTGTAAAAATAGTTCGATTTTATTTTTATAAAAAATATAAAATTAAAAACAATCATCAAATGTTCTTTTAATTTTTTAAAAACAGAAAACCAAAAGTAGTTACCAAACATGCTTTTGGTTTTTTGTTTTAAAAAATAGAAAACCAAAAACAGTTATCAAACATGTATAGTTTTTGTTTTTTTAAATCTGAAAACCAAAAACAGAAAATCAAAAACTAAAAACCAAATGGTTATCAAACGGGGCCTAATCAATTCGAGTTGGGCTTAAGGTAATCAACCATGCATGTTTCTCAAAATTGGACTCCAAAGCATGTACATATTAGTTTAGATTTTATTTTCCCTCAATCTAAAGTTTTATTTCTCTAAATAAAATTGGGCATAATTAACTGTGGTACTTAATTAATCTAAGAAACCCAATCCCTGTGGATGACCATGGCCACTATTATTGCAAAATACTTAGAGGTTCGGTTTTATAAATTTAATCTTGATAGGGCATTCGACAAGCCCTCCTATCACTCTCATATTTCATAAAAATTGCAAAAACTATTCATTATTCAGAACACATCACATGTTGTCCTCATCACACAAATGCAACAGAATCATCATATAATTTACAAAAACATTTCAACAAAAGCTCAATCAGGACAACACACATCCCCTCACACTTAAAACATACATTGTCCTCAATGTATAACTATTTAGATCTAATTTAAGCATGCATAAGAACAATTTATAAAGATAGAAAGGAGGATTGTACTGCCCTGGAGTGCGAGAGAATCCTCGATTCAGCGAAATATTGGGTGCAATGTGAAGGAATTTTAATCTCGAGCTCCTAAAAATAATAATCACCAAACAAAAACACAAGATCAACACAAGACAAACTGAAAGGAAAACAGAAAAAACAACAAAGAAAAGAAAGACTAAGAGATAGAAAGCTTGAGTTGCCTCCTAAGAAACGCTTATTTAATGTCTTTAGCTAGACGAGACTCATGTGGGCTCTCAAGGTAAGTAAAAAAAATTTCATATCTTCGAGCCCCTCTTCCTAGAGTCAACAAAACAAACCATAGCTAGAAAAATCACTAGCTTCTCATGGGGCCCCAAAGCAGAAATATTTTTGGTATTTTTAGATATAAAAAGCATAAAATGAGAAAAATCAAAATAAACAGACTCTGACACGAACCCAAGAGAGTAAGAAGAAGAACACTCAAGAATAAAAGATGAATCAGAAGATAAAACAGACAAAGGCCTTGCAGCCTCAAACTCTACCCCCTAAACATCCTCTACTAATAAATAAGGCTCATCCTCTCTCTCATCCTCACTAACTCCATCCTGGAGTGTGCTAAAACTCTCTAATTCTTCCCCAATGTCCATAATCCACTCCCTTGACTGCCTAAACTCAGTAGAATTGAAAGAATTATGCTCATGAAATGCTATCAAATAATCAGTGGCCAAGTGACTCACTGGATATCCTAAAGAAATGGATCTCACTTCACGATCCTCCCTTAATGTATGGAGGCTCTTCTCTATCTCATCTACTTGCACCCTCATAGTTCTAGACTCCTCTAAAAACTCTCTCAACATTCTATCGAATGGGGATTCTTCCTCTACCTGGGCTTCTTGATAATAATTAGTATACGGTTCATGGGTCCAAATGCATTCATCATTATCATACATGGGATTTATATAACTCATAGATTCAGCATGATAATAATTAACATTTAATAACCATGAAACCCATAATCCTCACTAGAAGGCTCATAATTAATTGAGGGATAACTAAAAGGAAAAGAACTAGAAGGTGGCATTTCTTCATCGAGCTCAGATTCACTAAAGAGCTACCCAAATCTATCAAAAGCCATCTAAATCAATAAAACAACTAAAAATAGGCTTAATCAAACACACGATGCAACACAACCAGAAATAAAGGACTCGAACTCAAAGTAAGAATAAAAACAAGCAAGAAAAACAAGAAAAAAAGCAATAAAAACCTCTAATTAAAGCAAGCGATTCTTTCACAATATTAATCAGATTAAAAGACACCAATCCTCGACAACGACACCAAAAACTTGATCGGAGTACACGCAAGCGCACACGATCGAAGTAATAATAAAATGGTATTCCTACCGAGTATCGTATCCACAAAGATTGGTTTTTAATTCAATTAAGTACCGCGAATAATCTCACTTTACTTTATTTAGAGAACATAAAACAAGATAAATGGAAAAATAACAACTAATTCTAGAAAGCAAGATAAAGGGGAGACACAAATCGATAAGTAATTCTATGGGTGTTGTTTTCATTCTTGGACCTTAATTTGCTTAATTAAGCTAGAAATTTAGGCACAATCAAGTGTTCAATTCATAAATCTAGAAGCCTAAGGTCATGAAATCTTCTGCCAGTCTCCAACATTTCTCAAGTATTAATTAGCTAACCTAGGTGTCCCTCAGCCCTAGCTTAGTCATACATGGCATTTCGTCCCTTCGTCACTGACCTTTATAGACTAACTATTACTCTTACTATCACTCAGGCAATTAATCTATAGTCATGCATCCAGTTCTAGTCTAAGCTTTCTCTGTTGAGTTCCACTTAGTAACTAATCAATTAGACAGTGCCCAATTAATTAATCTTCATCACTAACTACAATTAATTAACCGTTTATCCCACTATCACTCGGGTAATTAACTAATTGTGCACTAAGCTAACTAGGAATCCTCCGTCGAGCTCAACCTAGTCCTAACTCAATTAATTGACGAATAAAATCTATGGGCATTAAGCCTACAATGCATAAATGAACATGAACACTAATTGAACCACAATTGCAAACTAAATTAAGTAAAATTAAGTGCAATGGTCCAAGAGTTTACAACAACGCATATAAATTAGGAATTAACTAAATATATTCAGCAATTATAGCACAACAATCCCTAATTACATCCACTAAAGTAACTACAATTGAAAGAAAAGGGAAAGAAAATGTAATCGAAGGACGACCTCGTGTTCCTGAGGTGATCAATCTGAACCCGACCTCCAAGGTCTTCAAATCCTCTCCAAAATGCTCACAAATGCTTCCAATACCCTCAATTATGGTCTGGAATCGAGATTAGGGCTTCAACCCTCGAAATGGTCTCCCTTTGGACAAAGAAGAAGCGATGAACTTATACTTGTATGTCATGACAACGTTGCAACGCTGTCCAAAACACTGTCATTTCGATGTTATGTGTAGGGGTAGCATTGTAACGCTATAAATAGTGTTGCAAAGCTACGGTTGGAATGCTTCACTTTAGCGCGTTTCTAGCATTGCAATGCCACAGGGGAGCGTTGCAACGCTAGCTCTTGGGTTTGCACATCAATATGTGGCATTGCAACGCCATTTCAAGGGTTGCAATGTCGTCTTCACGGCCCCAATTGCTTGTTCAACACCTCTTCTCTTCTTGGCTCTCCAAAATGGCCCGAAATAGCTCCAAATTGACTAAAATACCCCCAAATACTTCGAGTTTACTTCTATAGCTTGATTTTTTCAAATTAAACACAAATAGGCATCAAATCACACAAAATCATAGCAAAACTAGCTAAAATAATAGGAAATAAGATAGCATAATTGTATGCTATCAGTAGGCTACTAGCCTAAGGGAAAGACATGCGGCAAATGTTATTCTAAGCTTTATTTATTGCAAAGGTGAAGTTTTGCTAAAATGACTAAGTGTTGAACTAGTTTCTATTCAAAGGATATAGGAAAACTAGATGATTTTTGGGATTAATTGGTAAATTGAAGAAGAAAATAGAAGAACTAAGGGTTGAAGTGGATGCGTTTAGTTTCATTATAGGTTTGTAACTTAATCTGGAGAAAGGCAACAAGATTACAAAATAGTAAAAAGTAAACGCATGGTATAAATATTGAAAGTTGAACAATTTAATCAAGAGATATAACATAAATGGAAATGTGATGAATATGACAAGCTTGTATTGAATGCTTACTTCAAGATAAAAAAATGATATATAAAAGAAAATACAAGTTAAGCATAAAAGTATTCAAGCCTAAGATTGCACTAGAGGAGGCGAGGGCGGAGGATTTTAAGGCCTATCAAGCTTCTTGAACGGAGGATGCTTAATGGGACTTGTCAGAGTAAAACAACTTTTTTGCCATTGTTCCTCAGGAATTGGAGGAATAGAAGCGACAAGCCCCGGATTGGCTTTTGTAAGCCCTAAACTCTCTTTTGATCATATTGTGCTCATATTTGAAGTTTTGACATATGCAAATTGATATAGGTTGCACTAAAAGATGTCGTGATGAGATTTGGGAATCTTTTGGATTGTGAACTATAATGTGTATAAAGCTTCATAAGGAGATAGGTAAGCCATTGAATAAGCATATTAAGAGTTGAATTGAAGTAAGTTAAGGTCATTAACAAGTTGGGTAAATTTTAGGTGCATTATGTATTGAATGAAAGTTCTTATTTCTCACAAACTTAAGTAAAGTTGACTAAATGTGATAGGTGAATATATTGTCTTTGTTTTGTTTTTTTTTAAAAAAAAGGGGGATTAAGATGTAAATAAGGAAGTGGGAGGTGGCAAAAATTTGTGGAGCCACGATTTTGTCTTTGACAAGTGGGTGCTGTCCAGCTCGAAGCTTCTGGAAGAGGATCAACTTCAAACAGCCATATCTCTTAATTTACTTCACCAAATTCGATGATTTTTGAGTCAAACTCTCATAAATTGAGTGTAGAATACGAAAGTGGGTGGCTGTTTTGAAAATAGGAAGAGGAAGGAGGAGAAAATAGCAGAAAACCGAGAGGTGTACATAATTCTCGGGTAGCAGAACAGTGTGAAGAAATCCGTTTCTTTTGAGCTCTTGAGGAGGAATTAGAAGCTGAAACTTTGAGGGTACATAATTCTCGGGTAGCAGAACAGTGTGAAGAAATCCGTTTCTTTTGAGCTCTTGAGGAGGAATTAGAAGCTGAAACTTTGAGGGTACATAATTCTCGGGTAGCAGAACAGTGTGAAGAAATCCGTTTCTTTTGAGCTCTTGAGGAGGAATTAGAAGCTGAAACTTTGAGGGCAAACGGAGATAGGAATAGCTTATAATCCTTGGAACCCTTTTGGTGATTGTGAGTGAATCTATTTTAGAACTATGCTTGACCTTTGCTTTGCTTCAAAAGCATAAATGTTGATCATTGAAACATGCTTGACTTACTTTTGTATACTTTTCATGGAGCTTTTAATAGAATGTCATTGATGAAACTTAAGCATGATTTGAATTAGTTTGTAACTATACATTCAAACATGGAAACTAAATTATGGAAGTATGACTTCCTTTAGAAAATGCTTTTTGTAAATCCACTTGGAAACATGTTTAGAAAGGAAAAGTGCAAATGTTGAGAATTTGTTGTTTGTGTTATCAAAACATGATTTCCAAGGTAATCAAAGTATGCCCCGGTATGTTGTTAACCCCCAGTACTGAAGGACATTGAGAAGGTACTTGGGAGGGAGGAATTATGATTTCCCGATACTGAAGGACAAAGAGAAGGTATTCGGGTAGTAACTGGTCTAACCCAATACTGAAGGACATAGAGAAGGTATTAGGGAAGACCAGTGTGTCAATGGAATTCCACGTGCACGAGAGAGAGGTATGAACGTTGTTGGTATAGAGATGACTCTACCACAGCTAAGGTTCGAAAGTGGTATCATGATATGAGTTTTATTGTTATGAGCTTCTACGCTTTTGAAATGTCTATTCTTCAGTATGATACTACATTATGAGTTTCTATGCTATACATAATGTGGTGACTTAAACCTGTAAATGGGTAGCATGGTTTGATTATGTTTACAAATAAGTGATAAGTTATCTCTAACTTGTAGCTTCTCCATCATTATGTTTCATCTTTGAGCTTATAATGTTTTTAAGATAGACACTCACTGGGCTTCCCAGCTCACGTTTTTATTATGTTTTCTCTTCCCAGGTAGCAGACGAGTTCCCGGTGCTTAGCCTTGACAAGACCTGTTTGCCACCACGCCGTTTTAGCTCCTTGTATATACACTTTCTTATGTATATAGTTTGTAGTAAAAGCATCTTAGCGGGGTTGTAATAACTATAAAATGTTATGACTTGTTAAAGAACATAGTACTGAAAGTTAATGGGTCTTGCTCATATGTGTATTTGAGCGTTCCAAACTTACTTGTTCAAACGTGTTGTGTTACCTTCATTTTCAGATATATGTTGGGATGGTCAGAGAGAGCTAGTAAAAGGGTTGATTGTCTATGTCTTTACATCTCTTCCTAGGGTAGGCAAGTAAGCTGGGAAGGGGTGTGACAACTTGGTATCAGAGCAAAAGGTTTTGGGAAGGGAACTAAGTTCATGCATTAAACTAGGAGCTTGTTGTCTTAATTATTTTAACAAGATTGTATAATTTAGGACCATGGCTCGAGGTGGCAAACGAGGCAGGCGAGTGGAGGCCGGAACTCAAGAAGCTACTGGCGATAGAGGAAGAGAGGTATCAGAGGGAGAGTCTAGTCATCCTCAGCAAGAGGTGAATCTGGAGGAACAGATTTTTACGAGGATAACTCAAAGATTAGCTGAAAGTGTTAGATCAACACAAACAGACCCAGAAAAAAAGTATGGCATTGAAAGACTAAAGGCCTTGGGTGCAACAACATTTGAGGGCACGACAGATCCCGCTGATGCTGAGGTTTGGTTAAATCAGATTGAGAAGTGTTTCAGGGTTATGCGATGCCCTGAGGAAAGAAAGGTTGATTTAGCAGCATTCTTGTTCCAGAAAGGAGCAGATGATTGGTGGAAGATAACAGAGAGCAGAAAAGGGGAAGCATGGAGTTGGAAAGAGTTTCGAAAGGCATTTGAAGATAAGTATTATCCGAGTTCTTACCGTGATGCGAAGAGGAACGAGTTTCTGGGGCTTGTTCAGGGATCAATGACAATAGCAGAATATGAGAAGAAGTTCACAGAGTTATCAAAGTATGCTAGCACTATTGTTGCAAGCGAGATAGATCGATGCAAAAGGTTCGAGGATGGTCTACGAACAGAGATCCGAACGCCTGTGACAGCAAGTTCAGAGTGGGTTGAGTTTTCCAAACTAGTGGAGACAGCGCTAAGGGTGGAGCGAAGCCTAGTAGAGGAAAGATCGGGAAGAGGTGTTATAGGTGATGGACGTACCAGTTATTCGGTTAGTTCATCACGAGATCGGCTCCAACCAGGAGATAGTAGGAGATTCACCCCAAGAGTTTCTGGAAAAGGGAGCTTCAAATCTCATCGTGGTGGGCAGTCTACTTCCAAGACTGGTACGAGTAGAGGTAGGGAGAGACAGAGACAGCAGGGATCGAGTTTTTCGACAGGATCAACAAGAGACTCTCGTACAGGACAACCCGGTGAGTCGGTAGCTAGTTCAGCTAGGAAACCATTGTGCAACACTTGTGGAAAGTATCATTGGGGTCGATGTTTGAGTGGGAGTAATGTATGTTTTAATTGTGGGCAAGAAGGTCATTTCAAGATGGAATGCCCCCAGCTAATTCAGGAGAACAAGGTAGGACAGAGAACTGCGTCGCAGACTGTGAACCAACAGCAAACGATTGGGGTAGCTGGAGGAGAAGGCACTAGTAGGGCTATGCAGAAGGGACCTGTAGGCCGACCCCGACAGCAGGGGAAGATCTATGCCATGACACAGCAGGAGGCAGATGATGCACCAGAAGTTGTTTCTGGTAGACTTTCTATTTGTGGTAAACTTGCGCATGTGTTATTAGATCCAGGAGCTACACATTCTTTTATCTCTTATATGTTTGCTACTAATATTGAGGGCGAATTAGAACCTCTATCTGAAGAACTGTGCATATATACTCCTATTGGTGCTATGTTGATAGTCCGTAGCTTCTATAGGAATTGTATGGTAGAAGTAGATGGTATGACTATGACAGCCGAACTGATTCCCTTAGATCTTCAAGAGTTCGATGTTATCTTGGGGATGGATTTCTTGTCTAGGTATTATGCCTCTATGGATTGTCATAAGAAGGAAGTTGTGTTCAGAAAGCCAGGCGACATTGAAGTCATGTTTAAGGGCTATAGGAAGATATTGCCTACTTGTATAATATCAACTATTAAAGCTAGAAAATTATTGAATAAAGGTTGTACAGCATATCTCGCATATGTAGTTTGTGCACCGGCGAGTAAATTGATACCTGAGGATATTCTAGTAGTATGTGAGTTTTTAGATGTTTTCCCAGAGGAGCTACCAGGGTTGCCACCTGATAGAGAGGTGGAGTTTACCATAGACTTGATTCCAGGAACGGCGCCAATATCTCAAGCACCGTACAGAATGGCACCGAAGGAATTGAAGGAGTTGAAAACTCAGTTGCAGGAGTTGGTGGATAAGGGTTATATCCGACCAAGCGTATCTCCATGGGGAGCACCTGTGTTATTTGTGAAAAAGAAAGATGGGACATTACGATTATGTATTGATTACCGACAATTAAATAAAGTAACAATACGTAATAAGTATCCCTTACCCCGTATAGATGACTTGTTCGACCAACTAAAGGGTGCCTCGGTGTTTTCCAAAATTGATTTGCGATCGGGGTACCATCAATTGAAGATTAATGACTTTGATGTACCAAAGACAGCTTTTAGGACAAGGTATGGGCATTACGAGTTCTTGGTAATGCCATTCGGGTTAACAAATGCCCCAGCAGCATTCATGGATCTCATGAATCGAATTTTCCATCCTTACCTTGATCAGTTCGTGATAGTATTTATTGATGACATATTAGTGTATTCAAAAAGTAAGGAGAAGCATGCGGAACATCTCAAAATAGTGCTACAGACATTACGAGATCAGAAGTTGTATGCTAAATTTAGTAAGTGTGAGTTTTGGCTGGAGCAGGTTGTGTTTTTGGGACACGTAGTGTCAGCAACCGGAGTTCAAGTGGATCCTCAGAAGACAGAAGCTATAGTCAAGTGGGAACGACCCACTTCAGTATCAGAAGTCCGTAGTTTTCTGGGACTTGCAGGATACTACCGACGTTTTATCGAGGGGTTTTCAAAGATAGCTCTTCCAATAACCAGTTTGACAAAGAAAAACACGAAGTTCGAGTGGGGTGAAGGGTGTGAAAAAAGTTTTCAAGAGTTAAAGAACAGACTTGTGACAGCACCGGTATTAACTCTACCTACCACGGGAAAAGAGTTTGAGGTTTACTGTGATGCATCACATCAGGGCCTTGGATGTGTTCTTATGCAGGATGGGAAAGTGATCGCTTATGCGTCAAGACAACTGAAAAAGCATGAGTGTAACTATCCTACTCATGATCTGGAACTCGCAGCAGTTGTGTTAGCTTTAAAAATTTGGAGGCATTATCTGTTTGGTGAGAAATGTCATATCTACACAGATCATAAAAGTTTAAAATATATCTTTGAGCAGAAAGAGTTGAATTTGAGGCAGCGGAGGTGGCTCGAGTTGATAAAAGACTATGACTGTACAATCGAGTATCACCCAGGGAAGGCTAATGTTGTAGCTGATGCACTTAGTAGGAAGTCGAAGCAACCTAAGAGTTCACTTAATGCTGTTAGAGTGGCTCTGTTTGAGGAACTCAAGAGTTCTAATGCAGAAGTGTCGGTTGGTGAAAAAGGGAATTTGTTAGCTTATTTTCAGGTAAGACCTACTTTAATTAATGAGGTTATCTCAAGTCAAGCTAGAGACCCTGTCCTCAAGAAATTGATGAAAGAAGTGAACTTGAAGCAGAGAGCAGATTACGAAATAAGGCATGATGGGGCGTTGATGAAGTGCGGTAGGTTTTGTGTACCTAAAGATGAAGCTTTGAGAAACACAATACTGGAGGAAGCACATAGTTCGGCTTATGCGATGCATCCAGGAGGGACAAAGATGTACCGGACATTGAAGAGCCATTATTGGTGGCCAGGAATGAAACGAGAGATAGCAGAGTATGTCTCTAAATGTCTTATCTGTCAGCAGGTGAAGCCTGAACGACAGAAACTAGGAGGACTTCTAAACCCACTCCCAGTACCTGAATGGAAGTGGGAGCATGTAACCATGGATTTCCTTTTTGGACTTCCTCGGACACCGAGCGGTTATGATGGGATTTGGGTGATAGTTGATAGACTTACTAAGACTGCTCGATTTTTACCAGTTAAGGTAACTTTCACCTTGGATAAACTTGCTAAATTGTATGTTGACAGGATTGTATGCCAATACGGAGCCCCAGTATCAATTGTGTCAGATAGGGACTCGAGGTTCACTTCCAAGTTCTGGCCGAGCCTTCAAGAGGCCTTAGGAACTAAACTGCACTTCAGCACAGCATTTCATCCACAGACTGATGGTCAGTCAGAAAGGACCATCCAAACCCTTGAAGACATGCTTCGAGCATGCGTGTTGCAGTATAAAGGAAGTTGGGAAACTCATCTATCATTGATGGAGTTTGCATACAATAACAACTATCATTCTAGCATTGGAATGGCACCGTACGAAGCATTGTATGGAAGAAGATGTAGAACCCCTATATGTTGGGGTGAGGTAGGGGAAAGAAAGCTAATAGGGCCAGAGTTAGTCCAAGTTACTTCAGAAAATGTTAAGTTTATCAGGGAAAGGCTGAAGACAGCGCAAGATAGGCAAAAGAGTTACGCTGATAAGCGAAGGAGAGATTTAGAATTCGAAATCGGAGACAAAGTTTTCTTGAGACTGTCCCCGTGGAAGGGTATTTTACGGTTCGGAAGGAAAGGGAAGCTGAGCCCGAGATATATAGGTCCTTACGAGATTCTGGAACGTGTAGGGCCATCAGCTTACAGATTAGCTTTACCTATAGAGTTGTCTCGGGTACATAATGTTTTCCATGTATCAATGTTGAGGAAATACATTTCTGACCCATCACATGTGCTCACGGCGGAACCAGTACAACTTAAGGAGAATCTATCTTATGAGGAAGAACCTCTACAAGTACTTGATCGGAAGGAACAGGTACTTAGGAACAAGACAATAGCGTTGGTAAAAGTATTGTGGAGAAATCACGAGGTCGAGGAAGCAACATGGGAGAGCGAAGATCAAATGAAAGAAAAGTACCCACAACTTTTCTCGTACAAATGATGTTGCTGAATTTCGAGGGCGAAATTCCTCTTAACGGGGTAGTAAATTGTAAGCCCTAAACTCTCTTTTGATCATATTGTGCTCATATTTGAAGTTTTGACATATGCAAATTGATATAGGTTGCACTAAAAGATGTCGTGATGAGATTTGGGAATCTTTTGGATTGTGAACTATAATGTGTATAAAGCTTCATAAGGAGATAGGTAAGCCATTGAATAAGCATATTAAGAGTTGAATTGAAGTAAGTTAAGGTCATTAACAAGTTGGGTAAATTTTAGGTGCATTATGTATTGAATGAAAGTTCTTATTTCTCACAAACTTAAGTAAAGTTGACTAAATGTGATAGGTGAATATATTGTCTTTGTTTTGTTTTTTTTTAAAAAAAAGGGGGATTAAGATGTAAATAAGGAAGTGGGAGGTGGCAAAAATTTGTGGAGCCACGATTTTGTCTTTGACAAGTGGGTGCTGTCCAGCTCGAAGCTTCTGGAAGAGGATCAACTTCAAACAGCCATATCTCTTAATTTACTTCACCAAATTCGATGATTTTTGAGTCAAACTCTCATAAATTGAGTGTAGAATACGAAAGTGGGTGGCTGTTTTGAAAATAGGAAGAGGAAGGAGGAGAAAATAGCAGAAAACCGAGAGGTGTACATAATTCTCGGGTAGCAGAACAGTGTGAAGAAATCCGTTTCTTTTGAGCTCTTGAGGAGGAATTAGAAGCTGAAACTTTGAGGGTACATAATTCTCGGGTAGCAGAACAGTGTGAAGAAATCCGTTTCTTTTGAGCTCTTGAGGAGGAATTAGAAGCTGAAACTTTGAGGGTACATAATTCTCGGGTAGCAGAACAGTGTGAAGAAATCCGTTTCTTTTGAGCTCTTGAGGAGGAATTAGAAGCTGAAACTTTGAGGGCAAACGGAGATAGGAATAGCTTATAATCCTTGGAACCCTTTTGGTGATTGTGAGTGAATCTATTTTAGAACTATGCTTGACCTTTGCTTTGCTTCAAAAGCATAAATGTTGATCATTGAAACATGCTTGACTTACTTTTGTATACTTTTCATGGAGCTTTTAATAGAATGTCATTGATGAAACTTAAGCATGATTTGAATTAGTTTGTAACTATACATTCAAACATGGAAACTAAATTATGGAAGTATGACTTCCTTTAGAAAATGCTTTTTGTAAATCCACTTGGAAACATGTTTAGAAAGGAAAAGTGCAAATGTTGAGAATTTGTTGTTTGTGTTATCAAAACATGATTTCCAAGGTAATCAAAGTATGCCCCGGTATGTTGTTAACCCCCAGTACTGAAGGACATTGAGAAGGTACTTGGGAGGGAGGAATTATGATTTCCCGATACTGAAGGACAAAGAGAAGGTATTCGGGTAGTAACTGGTCTAACCCAATACTGAAGGACATAGAGAAGGTATTAGGGAAGACCAGTGTGTCAATGGAATTCCACGTGCACGAGAGAGAGGTATGAACGTTGTTGGTATAGAGATGACTCTACCACAGCTAAGGTTCGAAAGTGGTATCATGATATGAGTTTTATTGTTATGAGCTTCTACGCTTTTGAAATGTCTATTCTTCAGTATGATACTACATTATGAGTTTCTATGCTATACATAATGTGGTGACTTAAACCTGTAAATGGGTAGCATGGTTTGATTATGTTTACAAATAAGTGATAAGTTATCTCTAACTTGTAGCTTCTCCATCATTATGTTTCATCTTTGAGCTTATAATGTTTTTAAGATAGACACTCACTGGGCTTCCCAGCTCACGTTTTTATTATGTTTTCTCTTCCCAGGTAGCAGACGAGTTCCCGGTGCTTAGCCTTGACAAGACCTGTTTGCCACCACGCCGTTTTAGCTCCTTGTATATACACTTTCTTATGTATATAGTTTGTAGTAAAAGCATCTTAGCGGGGTTGTAATAACTATAAAATGTTATGACTTGTTAAAGAACATAGTACTGAAAGTTAATGGGTCTTGCTCATATGTGTATTTGAGCGTTCCAAACTTACTTGTTCAAACGTGTTGTGTTACCTTCATTTTCAGATATATGTTGGGATGGTCAGAGAGAGCTAGTAAAAGGGTTGATTGTCTATGTCTTTACATCTCTTCCTAGGGTAGGCAAGTAAGCTGGGAAGGGGTGTGACAGCTTTACTCAATGCCAAGTCTCGTTTTGTGAAGTATTGAAAATATGCGTCCATCCTTTGTCTAATGACCTCGAGGTACGCCAGCGTTGGGTGGCTCTCGGTCTTCAAGAAGTATGGTCAAGAATTCTGGAAATGTTGGAGCTTTTCCTTAGTCAGCTCTGAAAGGGCCTTTCGAGTGATCACGTCCCTCTCTCTTGCGTAGGCCCAATAAGCCCTATTCTCCTTCTGCATCCTGTCAATATTCGCCCTCAATTGTGCATAAGAGGGATCAGATGGACCTGGAGTGGCTGGTGGTGGAGATGCAGTCGCATCTTGAGCTACTAGTGTGGCCGACTGCTTCTTCTTTGGGAAAGCCACTTTTTGTTTGTGCAAGGCGATCAACTTGTTGATGAGCATGACATCAATGCAAGCTTGCATCTATCCACTTCCTCTCCTTCATTGGGAAGCACTCCCGCCCTCCTGCAAAGTTTGGTGATCAGGGTAGGGAAGAAAGGCTTCTTACATTCCTCTTGGCGCAGGCCACGATCTCGTCCCTCAGAATCCTGCCCATGTTTAGGTCGAGCACTTTATAGATGTTGTATAGCAACATGGCTCTCTTTTGTGAGATTGTGGAGTCATGTGTCATTGGCAAGATCCTATTCTTGATGAAATAGAGCCAAATGTTTGGCTCTATCTTGATGTCTGTTGGGACGGGGGTTTGCACTCCTATCATTAACACCTTCCACATTGTGCCTTCATGGGCCACTATTCTAAGGACCTCCTCTAGATGTTCATCGGTGGGGTTCTCCATTGCCTCGTTTCCCAATGGGTTCCTGTGGGGGGGAGCATGTGTAGCCTGTTGATGTTTAGTGCAGAGAATCGCACTGTCTTATCTCTCAGGGTCAGCTCGTTCTTTGTCTCCTCCCCCAGGTGGGCATAAAATTCTCATACCAAGGTCAGTCATACAAGTATCGCTATTGTAGTATTGCTATAAACTAACTCTCATTCTCTCTCTCGTAGTTCGACTCTCACTCTCGTAGTATATAGTGACTCGTTCATTTTTCGCTTGTTCTCTCACGCTCTCGCTTCAGTAGTCGTTTAGTCCTCCATTTCGAGTCATCATTTAAAAAAACAAATGAACAGACTTTCTCTCACTTCTTTCACTTGACATTCGAAACTTACTCTCTCTCAGTCAATGAGCTTCATCATTGCCAAATTACTTCGTCACCTTCATTCATCTTCACGATTGACCCATTCTTTCTTTGAAACGGTAAGCCTAAACCGACCGATTCCTTCGTTTATTGTTTCGTTCGTGGTTGTTCTGGTTTTGTGCATGTTTATGATAGTTGGTGGATTTGATTGAGGAAGTTGTAAAGCTAGAGCAAGCTTACAAGGACGATAGCGATAAAGCTAGAGCGAGCTTACATGGACGAGAGCGATAGAGCTAGAGTGAGTAGTTAGGGTTTTAAGTTGAAATGGATAGATTTGGTGAACGAGAGAGAGCTATAGAGCTAGAGTGAAGTTACTAGAACAAAAGTGTGAATGTGTTAGGGTTTCAGCGAACGAAAGCTTAGGTTCTGTGAACGAAAGCAAGGACGAGAGCGAGAGCGAATGTAAACGAGAGAGAGAATTTAATTTCTAACTGCCATTATATGTATGTTGTGTTTATGTTTTTTCCCTTTTGTTATATTTTATTCTTACTGTTTGTGAAATTTATGCAGTACTGAGATGACAGCAGTTCTGAGAATCCCTAAGGAGGATTGGTTCCCTGGCCAAGCTTCTAGCCTTGCCCACATAAGTAGTGCAAATAAAGTGGTAAAGGAGAAGTTGACCCTTGGGTAGATGGAAATGTTCAGAATGATTGTTTTTGGGCGGTTTGTTGATGTGGACTTAGTTTTCAACAGCCCGTTGGTGCATCACATCCTCTTGAGGGAGGTTGTTGACAGTCGGGATGATGTGATGAGGTTTGACCTAAATGGTACAATGGTGCAGTTTTCAAAGGTCGAATTCCTCATGATGACTGGGTTGTGGCCATCACCTAAGAGAGGACATACGGCAAGGGTCTCAAATGAAGCCTTGCGACTCAAGTATTTTGATGGCATGGGCATTGAAATCCGTTTGGATACTTATGAAGCTGCATATAAGGGATTGCAGTTTGAGACAAACGAGGATGCAGTGAAGGTGTCCTTGATTTACTACACTAAGATGGCATTGATAGGGAAGAATAAATCAAAGGCCGTGATTGATAGGTCCCTATATCTAGAAGTTGAAGACTTGAAATACTTCAATAGTTTGGGTTAGGGGAGCAAAATTTGGGATAGGACAGTTCATGGCCTTCAGGCAGCCTTGAGGGACAAGGTTGCAACATACAAGTTGAAGGTCAAGACGAATAAGAATTATACTGTTAATTATAACCTTACTGGATTTCTCCCTGCTTTCCAAGTATTCCACGTTTTATAATAAATTAAAATTAGCTTGTTATTTGTATGTAGCATATTGTAAACTAACTATGGTTATGTTGTTTCTAGGTATGGGCGTATGAGACTCTGTTTTCAGTAGCAAACAAGAGCAAGAACGAGAATGGTCGGTGAGAGCGTTACCCTATCCGAGAGTGTGAACAAGCAAGCAGGCCTCATACTCCCCTTCTGGGTAATTTTGCACGCATTATCACATCAGAATGGGTCATATTTCATTATTTTGGGATGACAGGTCAAATCGCATTAAAGCGCGAGAAAATGGGTCTTCCTACAAAAACCCCATCAAAATTTACCTCATCCGTAAAAAAAACACCCACTTTTGTGCTCCTTCATGGCTTCAACCCAAATCACCCACTGAACATAGAAGAAAAGTTACCTCATCCTTAAAAAAATACATAGGAAATTATCAAAAATAGGACAAATCAAGGGGTATTAAAGACATTTGGGATGAGTTTTAAATTTAAAGACTAATAGGATTTTTATGGATATGAATTTACCAATTTGCCCTGCTTAAAAAAAATCCCTAACTTTACTTATCTTCACTTCTTACGTAGGTTTCTCCTTCTTCCCTCAACATTTCTCCTTCTTCTTTCTTCATCTAACATTTCTCCTTCACACACATCACTCCAAGCTTAGCAGGCGGTGACGACGATAGCTACGGCGGTGACAAAAAAATTTCTTGAAAAAAAAGAAGCTCTATTTCTTGAAATCTCTCTTTGGGTAGACTTGAGAAACTTTCTTCACAATTTTATATTTTTTGTTGATAAAAAAATTTGCTTATCTCTACTTTGTTGAATGAGGAACAAAAGGTGTGTAGTTTACCTTTTTTTTTTTTTTTTTTTGTCGTTATGAGATAGTTGACTATGAATATTTAGTTGTCATTTTGGTTTGTGCTCTTCCTTGCATTGATTTATATATATATTGAATTTTTACTATTGTCATTTTGAGTGTTTAGCAATAAACAATTGCTTGCTTGGTACTTTAATTATGGGTTTCCTCCTTATTTCTTGCATTATTTTGTGAGTTGCTGCATTTGTTGCATTTGTTGAACATTTGAGAGCTTTACTACAAAGGTAGTTTTGGGAGCGTCGAGATGAAGCTTCAAAAGTTACATCCATCTTGACGAAGTGGGCAGAAGGAATTGTACATAAAAGCCAGGAGCATTCTTTAACAATGAAGGTTGATTCAATTGATTGTTATCAATTACATGTGAAGGATGTGGATGACGAGGAGACTATTGACCTTAATGAAGGGAATAATCGAATTAAACCCACAGCGGAAGCATAGGAATCGTCTTTGATTTATTTAGAATTAAACTAAAATACAAGGGTTAAGCAGTAAATACCTTCCAAATATGGAGATTCTTTTGGCGGATCTTTATCTCTTCCACAAAGTCTTCCTGGCTATAACTCGAACACAGGACCAAGGTTTGTGGGAACCTCTTGAAAGAAAATCCACAAGGGATTGGAGAGGAAGAGGTCTAGAGAGAATTCTCTAATTCTCTCTATTGAGGAGTGTGTTGTGTAAAATGGCTCAACCCAAGGGTCCTATTTATAGTGACCAAGGAAAAATCTTTGTCATAATGAAAATATTATATTTTAATATCTAATATATTAAAATATATATTGTATTTATTTGAATCTCATTCAAATCTCCTACGATAATTATTTATTTGAATCTTATTCAAATTCTATAAATATCTTTTATTTAATATATCAAATATACATTAATTATTTTAATATTTAATGTATCAAATACAATAAATATATTTTCCTCCCTTATATTTAATATATCTAATATATTAAATATTAATTTGAACACTTCAAATTAAATATTAAATTTGAACATTTTAATTTTTTAATATTTAATGTATCAAATACAATAAATATATTTTCCTCTTTTATATTAAATATTAATTTGAACACTTCAAATTAATATTAATTTGAACATTTCAAAATTTTCTTTCAACTAAATTGATCTTTTAGTGTTACTATGAGCTATCAAGGAGACCTTATGGACCTACAAATTATAAGCTCCAATGATACAAAATTAATTAATTAAACTCTTTAATTAATTAATTTTCATTCATTAACTATAGGTCACTCCACTATAGACCTAGAGTTGCACTCTTATGTACTGTAGGACAAGTTGTGTCCATAGATATAATCATTACATGCAAGTCGATCCTTCACGAGTTGTTCGTAATTACAGCTGGGTCAAAAGTCCGTTTTACCCCTATAATTACATCTTGCACCTTAAGAACCACTGATCCTCTAATGAACAATCTGTTTATAAGCTAATTATAAACTAAGTCCCTCTTGGGCCAGTGAGAGGGTGTGGCCCCATTGTTCAAGTCCCAAAATCAGCACTTAAGGGAACTACTCATCTACGTACCCTATATGGGAAGGAGTGAATTCTATCTTGTGAGATTATGTTCCCAGCTCCCTATTTGGTCAAGTCCCCAACATGGTACGCATATTGAATCGGCTACAAAAGCCACTCTCACCCATGCAAATCAAAGGACAAGCCCTCACAGGTAGGAGTTCATAACTCACTCAGGATTAAGATCAAGTCGCATATGATCATCCTGATGAAATATTAATCTTCTCAATTAACGGATTTATAAAGAGAGATTAAATATTTCGTGGTCCAGTCTTATACAAACTCATTGTATAAGATATCCCCACTCACATGTCTCTACATGAATGATTTTGATCAAATCATTTGTAACTATTACAAAGTGGGCCGTATCAATAGTGTTACCAGGATAAGGCACCCAACCTTATCCATATACTATGACTCTTTATGTTATTTCTTGAACACGATCCTCTTGTATGTCAACCACATATTGTTCAAGACTACACTAATAACCTTGGATTTTTCATATAATGGATAATATTATATTGCTAATAAAATAATCAAAATTATTATTAATCATTAAATAATTAATTAATTACGAGGCTTTATGGCTTAAATCCCAACAATCTCCCACTTGCACTAAAGCCGGCGAGACATGTATCCTAGGGCATACTCTATACCCAACATGTTCTCACTTGCCCTAGCAAAGATGAGACATGTCTCGTAATCCTAGACATTCTAGGTGACTCTCAAACACTTTAGCCTGGAGAGTCTCTTTATATAGATCCAAAGAACTACCGTTAAAAGCCATCTTGATCACTACCATGATGCTTTCTCTCTCTCAATATGATTCCCTATACATTGGTGTTTTCTAATTTCCTTAATATTAGTCTTTGCACCACAATTATCATAATAAAGATGATAGACTAAATCATATCTAAAAACACCTTTCATATCTTCAAGGAACTATTTGAGTCATACATGTTCTTTTGTTACTTCACAAGCAAAACAGTTTAACTTGTATACCATACTCCACCACTTAGGGTAAAATTTATCTTTACATAGATTTCTTAAATCTTTGTAAGAATCATTGTATCTTGTAAAGATCAAATCTTTAACTCCATACACAAAAATTTCTCATCATCGATAGATAATTTGAGAAAATTTTTAATTTTCTACTCAATGGTCATACAATTCGTTTAACTGATATATGTTAACCAATTGTATATTAAATGTTCAGTCTCATTTATGCGTATCATATACTCTCAACATTTGAAGTGTCTTAGGATACACTTCCTTAAACATAAATATTAAATATTTGACAACAATTTTGTCAATATAAGATGTTTGAGACAAAGTTAACATTTTGTCTTTAAATTCTTCATTTTGGACATATGAAATATACTAAGTCATTCCAAATCACTTATTTGAAATTGGTTACTTAATCAATATTTTATGTTAGATATCTTACATCATTTATAATGGGTAAAAATATCACCAACATAAAACATGAGAAAAATCCACTAAGCAATTAATGATTTTCTTATCTATACAAGTTTCATTAATATTTATCCAAAGTCATAGATTTTGATACTTTTATCAAACCTTATATTCACAGATCTAATGGTAAAATTCATTTCATAAATGAACCTTTACTATTTCGCAAACTTTTGCTTTTGATCTTTGAAAATAAACATATCTGATTGATTTGTGTAAATGCATTATCTAAGATTTCTTTTCATAAAAGAATTCTAAACATTCATTTTTCTTTTTATATCACATATACAACAATGAATTAAATAATGCTTACAGACTTCAGTATGGCAACAAGTGAGAAAATTTACTCGCAGTCTACTTTCTCCTATTAGGTTTAACCCTTTGTCATTAGTCTTCCTTTGCCGGGAATAAGCCTTCAACTTTGTCATCCAACATGACAATTTGGGCTTCAATTAAGTCCTTGTAAAGGTTGAGTCATCTCATAACTCTCCCACTACGATGAGGCTTATCCAATTCATGACTAGGATCCATTTGACTTTCAAATGTAATTAAATTGTTAACAACTTTTGTTAACTATTTAGTGGCTTCACTTGGAACCAATTTATTAACACTATCTCACCTTATTAAAGGTTTGTAGTCTTTTATTTGACATTTCTTATAAAAATGATATTTTTCATACAAATACCTTATTCGTTTTATGACTACATAAAATACCATTTTATACTCCTTAGGGGTGGCCAACACTTAGGCTTATCTTTGAACATATAAAAGTATTTTTTTAGGCTTGTGTTCAGCATGTGAACTTAACATTCCTAAATTGTGAAGTGTTGTAAACCAGCTTTACTACTCTTCTATAATCTTTAAAATTGTCTCGTAGACACTTTTAGAGGGAATCATGTTCACCATGCAATCTCTATTGCATTTCCTAACCGGAGTATGGTAATGGTGTGTAACTCATTACTGATGTGACCATGTCTAACAAGGTCATGTTTCTCCTCTTGCAGCACAAATCCACAAAATTGCACTTGGTATTAAGATAATTGGGATAAAAACTCATTTTCTATCAATTAGTTTTAGTACGTAAGGTTCTTGTACTTTCTATTATGATCTGATCATAATATTTTGTAGATTTAATTACCTAATCGATTTTTTAACTCTAGTCTTAATTTTCTTGAACTTTTCAAAAATTTAGACTTATGTTGTATTAGGTAAAGATACTCATACCTTGAATGATCATCAACTAGTGTGACAAAATATTCATGACTTTATTTAACCTTTACATTCACCAGACCACTTGGGTCAGAATGTGTAAGCCTAAAGTATTCTTTGGCGTTCTAGCCCTATCTAATAAAGGCCCAATGATTATCTTCCATGAAAGGCAAGATCTACAGACATGTAAAGTAATTAACTAACTTTTTAGAGAATTACCTCTTACTAGTCTTTTCATTCTATTCAAGTTGATGTTAATCAACCTTAACAGCCAAAGTCAAGTATCATCTTTTAGGAGAAAACAATGTCTTCCTATTTTGGATTCTATAATCCTGAATATCTCAGTATTTTGTAGTATAATATATGCCAACATTTTTAACATATACAAATTGTTCTTATTTTCAGCTGAATGTATCTTCAAACAATTTTGAAAATATAAACTTTAATACTTCAAAGTAATTCATACTATATGAACATTTTTGTAATAAAGTTCGAGAAATTGAATTTATCTTATGATTACTAAAAACACCATATTCAGCATTATGTTACAATTTTTTTACTTAATGACATTTTAATGTCTCCCACTACACTAATTGAGATAGGCTTCCTGGTGCTAACTTGTAGAAACTATTCTACATGTTAAGTATTTTCTAAGAATGACATATTAAATGTAATGAAGAATAAATCTTGATAGTAGATATTATATCGACTATCTAGGTGCCATTATTTATATTCCACCAAAAATCTAGTAAATCAAATTTACTTTCATTTATATTTTTCTTCTTAGAGGTATTTCAAAAAGCCCTCTTATTATGATTGTCCCAGCTAATTTAGGAACTATTTCCTTTTATATAGCTTCAATCATTTGGTTTCTTTTCTTGGAATTTGTAATACTTAAATTCGAGATCATTTAGACAATTTTCTAAATTTAGCTTATGTTAACTTCAACATCTCATATGTTGTTGTCATTTTCTTTATCTTCTAAATTTGACATCTAACATGTCAACTAGGAGAATACGTACAAGCTATCTCATTTACTTTTGATTCATTAATCATGTGCTTCACGAACAATTCGAATAGCATTAGTAATAGGTTTTGAGAACATTTCTCAATAAAGACAAATTCAAAATTTTACACTACCATTATAGTGTTAACGTTATTTTTCCAAGTAATAAAATTTTTCAATTTTGACTTATCAGTAATAAAATTAAAAATTATGAGAGAAACTGACATAATATTGAAATATATATATAATTTAACATCATGCAAACAATTATCCATTCAATTTTAGCATAGAAATCAAACAATTTGAAAAATGAACCCTATAAATCATTTCTAATGCTATGGTACTTTAGTGAGTTAGAACAAGTGCCACCGTAGGGTAGGTCAAGTATTCCTTCACTAAACTGAGACAATCTCAACCAAGTATTATACCAGAATAACTCTTATTCCTATAATATTTAGTTACCATTAGTTTGGTCAAAGACATCATTAACAACTTTAATGAGCCCTTTGTAAGTGTGACCCACAATTTTAGATCCCGTAGTTTTATCCCAACAAGTGCCTCCGTAGGGTAGGTCAAGTATTGGAAACAAAACTACAATCTTATCCTTCTCAAGAGTTCACCCTGATATTGACCCATGCAAACACCTTCCGTAGGGGGACAGTCCAAAAGCCGCCACGAGGCCCCACATGAATCTCACACTGTAAACTATGATGGAGACCGTAGGATATGTTGACACATTTCCTTCTCCCACTTACTATAATACTTTCTCAAAAGATTCACCTTGATATTGATCCATGGAAACACCTTCTGTAGGGAGGACGGTCCAAAAGCCGCCACAAGGCCCCACATGAATCTCACGTTGTGAATCAATAATAGAGACCGTTGGATTTTTGACATGTGTCCTTCTCCCACTAAGTATTTTGAAATAGGGTTTTCTATTACTTAGAAAAATTAGGCTAAGCTCATTTATCTAAGTTCCTCAATCTACCTTTCATAACCCTTATGTTGTTAGATTGATTTTAATGTGAATTACTAAGTTTTTAAACTATTTAAAAAACAATAATAACATTATGAGCATGTTTAGTGAAAATAAATAAAATTTGACTAATTCAACTCCCATGTCGGTTCCTAGTTAGAGGTGTTCCCTTTCGGTCAGCTTAAATACCCCAGTCTAGACAGAACCTTCCATAGACAGAGTTCCCTTATAGCCAATTTTTATTTTCAAATTCATTAATCTTTAATTAACTATTAATTATTAGATTAATAAACATACATATTTTTAATCTTATTAAAAAATAATTCACTTGGATAGTCTTAAAAGTCCATCATTTTAAACCCTTTAAATTAAAAGATAATCCTCGATATTTTATTCTAATTCTATTAGAAAAATAGAAGATAAATTAAATTCAAAACTTAAACTATGGATAATCTTGAAATTCTACCATTTTAAACCATTTAAAACTAAATTAAAAGATTATCCTAAATTCTAACAAATAAAGATATATTAAATTCAAAATTTAAACTATTTAAAGCATGAATTCGAAATATCTTTATTTTAAGAAAATCCTAATCTCATTAGGATATATCCTAATCCTATTAGGAAAACATGGATTTCATTTATGAAAGAAAATATCCTAATTTAATTTTCAAATATAACAATTATATTCAAAGATATGGAAAATATAAGCATATTAAGAAAATATCTCAATTCTATTAGGAATCATACTAATCAAAATTTTCAAATATAACAATTATATTAAAAAATAAGATAAGATGCATGACCATGCTTAACCTATGGTGGGATTTTAAATTTAAATGGCGTACTTTATGCAACAATCAAACAATTTAAAACATACATTTCATGCATAATTAAATTAAAAATAGCAAAATTGACCGGCATATTTGGCATATCCTAAGAAATTGAAAACAATTTAAATTACAATAATTTAAATCCAAGACATATCTTGGTCTTCAATATCTTCCTTGTTTGAACCATTCCAAATTTAGGATTTAGGAATCCTAAATTTTTTCACGTTTTTTTTTAAATCCGCGAACGTTTTTCGCTGTTGACTTCTTCAGGCCATAAAATCGAAAATTTTCAGCTATCGTAGTAAAATACATGAAATCCTAACCCTTATGGGTTTTACAATGATCTAATCAAAAGAAATAAATCTAATGCCAAATAGCCTAAACAATCAATTTGCAAACCACAAAATATATCAAATATATGATAAATTAAAATACCTACCATCACAAAACTTTAATTCTAAATAAAACTCAAAGAGGCTCTGATACCAATTGAAGGGAATAATCGAATTAAACCTACAGCGGAAGCATAGGAATCGTCTTTGATTTATTTAGAATTAAACTAAAATACAAGGGTTAAGCAGTAAATACCTTCCAAATATGGAGATTCTTTTGGCGGATCTTTATCTCTTCCACAAAGTCTTCCTGGCTATAACTCGAACACAGGACCAAGGTTTGTGGGAACCTCTTGAAAGAAAATCCACAAGGGATTGGAGAGGAAGAGGTCTAGAGAGAATTCTCTAATTCTCTCTATTGAGGAGTGTGTTGTGTAAAATGGCTCAACCCAAGGGTCCTATTTATAGTGACCAAGGGAAAATCTTTGTCATAATGAAAATATTATATTTTAATATCTAATATATTAAAATATATCTTGTATTTATTTGAATCTCATACAAATCTCCTACGATAATTATTTATTTGAATCTTATTCAAATTCTATAAATATCTTTTATTTAATATATCAAATATACATTAATTATTTTAATATTTAATGTATCAAATACAATAAATATATTTTCCTCTTTTATATTTAATATATCTAATATATTAAATATTAATTTGAACACTTCAAATTAAATATTAAATTTGAACATTTCAATTTTTTAATATTTAATGTATCAAATACAATAAAGATATTTTCCTCTTTTATATTAAATATTAATTTGAACACTTCAAATTAATATTAATTTGAACATTTCAAAATTTTCTTTCAACTAAATTGATCTTTTAGTGTTACTATGAGCTAGCAAGGGAACCTTATGGACCTACAGATTATAAGCTCCAATGATACAAAATTAATTAATTAAACTCTTTAATTAATTAATTTTCATTCATTAACTATAGGTCACTCCACTATAGACCTAGAGTTGCACTCTTATGCACTGTAGAACAAGTTGTGTCTATAGATATAATCATTACATGCAAGTCGATCCTTCACGAGTTGTTCGTAATTACAGCTGGGTCAAAAGTCCGTTTTACCCCTATAATTACATCTTGCACCTTAAGTACCACTGATCCTCTAATGAACAATCTGTTTATAGTCTAATTATAAATTAAGTCCCTCTCTGGAAAGTGAGAGGGTGTGACCCCATTGTTCAAGTCCCGAAATCAGCACTTAAGGGAACTACTCATCTACGTACCCTATATGGGAAGCGGTGAATTCTATCTTGTGAGATTATGTTCCCATCTCCCTATTTGGTCAAGTCCCCAAAATGGTACGCATATTAAATCGGCTACAAAAGCCACTCTCACCCATGCAAATCAAAGGACAAGCCCTCACAGGCAGGAGTTCATAACTCACTCAGGATTAAGATCGAGTCCCATATGATCATCCTGATGAAATATTAATCTTCTCAATTAACGGATTTATAAAGAGAGATTAAATATTTCGTGGTCCAGTCTTATACAAACTCATTGTATAAGATACCCCCACTCACATGTCTCTACATGAATGATTTTGATCAAATCATTTGTAACTATTACAAAGTGGGCCGTATCAATAGTGTTACCAGGATAAGGCACCCAACCTTATCCATATACTATGACTCTTTATGTTATTTCTTGAACACGATCCTCTTGTATGTCAACCACATATTGTTCAAGACTACACTAATAACCTTGAATTTTTCATATAATGGATAATATTATATTGCTAATAAAATAATCAAAATTATTATTAATCATTAAATAATTAATTAATTACGAGGCTTTATGGCATAAATCCCAACACTTAATACTCGGGAGTGTAGTTGTAAGGAGTTTCAACTAGAGCAATTACCATGTGCCCATGCAATTGTTGCAGCAAGAGCTCAGAGTATAAGTGTATATAGTTTATGTCATCGTTATTATACTAATGAATGTTTGTTGGCTGCATATGCAGAGCCTATTTATCCAGTAGGTAATGCCTTAGAGTGGAAGACACCTATAGACTATGTGGATGAGGTCTTACCCCCCAAAGTAATCGCTAGGGTTGGTAGGCGCCAAAGAAAGAAAATCCCATCACTTGGTGAAACTCCCATATTGCATAAATGTAGCAGATGCGACAAACGAGGCCATAATAGATTGACATGTCCTAATCCTATTGCATATGCCGAAAAGTAAAATGCGAGATTAATGGACCACTTGTTTGTTACGTTGAACGCTTTAGTTATATTAACTTTTTGTTGTAGTATTGAACGCACTTGTTATGTTAATTGTTCTATTTTATCTTAGTATACAATTGACTACTTTTGCATTCCAGTTTTGTTTGCGTTCTTTTTTTTTCTCGTAGTTTCTTGTACCTACAAAGCAAGCAAAAAAATGGGTACTTCTAAGAAAACTTTTTTTTCTCGTAATTTATCGCAATTTCTCGTACCTACAAATCAAAGTTCAGAATAACAAATCATATCTAGACATTTTGCATTAACCATAACAAATGAGTTCTTTTAAAAAAAACTTTTTTTTCTCGTAGTTCCTCGTACCTAAAAAACAATCCAATATATCAAAGTGGGTACTTTGCGTTATGTTTGTTTTCTCGTAGATTTCTCGCACCTAGAAAACATGACAATAAATAGGGAGCAAGCATCTTGACATTCAAAAAATGTACTCAAAACAATGAAATTCTCATTATAATATATATTGAAGTATTAGTCACTTAATACATCAGAGTATTTGTCCATAGTTGAAAAGCCAACTATTTTCTAAAATATGGCATGTTTTCTTGACATAAACTTACAAAATCAGAACCAGATACAACGTATTCAAAAACCTTAATGGTGAATACACCACAATCACAACAATTACGCTGAATTGGAGCTGACTCTACCATTACAATGGGCCAAAGTTCTGTATGTCTAGACTCTCCACCCTGCCTTGTAAAAAAACTGGTACATTGCAATATCAATGGTACCACAGTGCGCACTGGCTCCAACAACGTTGTCATTTCCTCGATCGTAGTGTATGATGGGAAGGATAAACAACCTAGCAAAACTATCCAACACCCAAACATATGCAGAAACTACTTCATGGGCATAGCACAAGTGAAATAATTCAAAAAAGAATGCATTTTGCATGCTGTTTTTTTTCTCACAAACTCTCGCACCTAGAATAGAATGCACTAAAGAAGGATAGACAACCTAGAAAAGCTATCCAGCACCCAAACATATGCAGAAACTACTTAATGGCCATAGCATAAGTGAAATAATTCAAAAAAGAAGGCATTTTTTATTCTTTTTTTTTTCTCGCAGACTTCTCGCACCTAGAATAGAATGCACTAAAGAATGATAAACAACCTAGAAAAGCTATCCAGCACCCAAACATATGCAGAAACTACTTAATGGGCATAGCACAAGTGAAATAAATAAAAAAAAGAAGGCATTTTGCATTCTGTTTTTTTTTTCTCGCAGACTTCTTGCACTTAGAATAGAATGCACTAAAAAAGGATAAACAACCTAGCAAAGCTATCCAGCACCCAAACATATGCAGAAACTACTTAATGGGCATAGCACAAGTGAAATAATTCAAAAAAGAAGGCATTTTGCATTCTGTTTTTTTTTTTCTCGCAGACTTCTCGCACCTAGAATAGAATGCACTAAAAAAGGTGATCGGTGGTACACGCAAGCGCACGCGATCGAAGTAATATAAAATGGTATGTGAGTACCAAGTATCGAATCCCACAGGGAACGGTGTAACAAAAATTATTGTAAAGCAAAGTGTAAGGAAAATTGCAACTAGGAAACTAAAATTGCAAAAGTAATGTTGGGATGGTGTGTTGGAAAAAGAAAAATTGCAAAATCTAATTGCAGAATCTAAAAATGACAATAATTGAAATAACAAAATTGCAGAATTTAGAAATGGCAATATTAGATAGTGAACTAAAATTTCAAAAGGAATTTAGATAAAGATGGGGCTCAAGAATGTCATTGCCCTAAGTCGTAATTGCAAGCCAAAATTGCAATTCAAACCTACTCCACACTCAATTGTAAACCAAAATTGCATCTCCTATTCACCTTGAATTTAGGTTTTAGGAGGCTAAGTGAGTGACTTATATGTCTATAGTCCCTCTATCTTAGATAATTTGGCTCGACAATTTTATGGGTTTTGGAGTCCTTAATCCCTATGTCTAGGGTAAGGAATTGACTTATGTCTAAGCTCTTTTTCTCCCTCACTTGTGCGAAATCCGCTTATCACTAACCCCGTCGGTATTAGATCTAAGCTTGAGTTGATACCCTAGTTGATCAATCTAGGATCTCAACGGAAATTTATTCAACACAAGCAAACAATTGAGATGTAGGCTTGGTTTTTATTGAAATTTTGGCTACAATTACTTCTTAGGGAATTCACATCCTTGAACCCCCTAAGAAGTTTAGCTCAAATTGAAAGTAAAAATCTTTAAACTAATTTTTGAAGAAAAGTTCATCTTAGAGAGTGAAATAAATTGCTAATGAAAAGTGGAATTGATGGAATTAATGCAAAATTTTTATCCTAAACAGCTTGCTTATTGGAACAATTAAGACAATATTTTTTTTTATTGCAAATCTAGGAAAATAATAAACAAGAACTTCAAGAATACTCAATTTAATTTAAAAACAGAGAGTTAAAAGCATAAATGGAAAATTAGTCTACTTCCTTTTACCTTCGAATCAGACAAAATGATATGGGGGTAAGAATAAAGAAACAAAACCATAAAATAAACTGCAGTAGCTCTTGGTTAAAACAAAAAAAAAAAAAAACCAACAAAACAAAGCAGAAAAACTAAAAAAAAATAGAGGAAGAAAACTTGAAGAAAACCATGAAAAACAACTCTAAAACGTCTCCAAAACGAATTCGAATGATGAACAAAATGATACTACCAGCACTCTTGGTAATACAAGAAGAAAGTTAAAAAAAAAAAAAAAAAAAGATAGAAGCTGAAATTCGTGCAAAACATAGAGCAAAAACTAAAAAAAAACAGAGAAAAAAGTTGCAGAAAAACAGAGGAAAAACCCACGAAATAAGCTCCCAAAACGCCTCCAAAACCCAATTGTGTTGCTCCTCCTCTTCTTCCCCTTTTATAGGCCTTCATTAGGGTTGAAGATTGCCCAAAAATCGTGCTATAATTCCCCCAATTAGTGCTGTAATCAAGCTTTCCATAAATGGGTTTCGCGCAGAAATTTTTCGTTTTTCCTTGAATTTTCTGCTGTCCAGAATTGCAGAATCCGATTTTGCAATTTGATTTTGTAATTTTTACATTCCCTGCTCCAAAAACAATTGCAGAATCACGAATTTGCAATTTGATTTTGCAATTTCCACAATTTCTACAAACAAAATCAATTTACTTAGAATTCTATTCCAAATGCCATCACATCCATTTCTTCCTTAAATTCAAGCAATCTTCCACTATTTTCAAATGATCTTAAGTTAAAACAATAATATTTTAAGCAATTGGGAGTTAAATAAGCCTTAATACTAAGGCTTATCAAAAGGATAAACAACCTAGCAAAGCTATCGCGCACCCAAACATATGCATAAACTACTTAATGGGCATAGCACAAGTGAAATAATTCAAAAAAGAATGCATTTTGCATGCTGTTTTTTTTCTCGTAGACTTCTCGCACCTAGAATAGAATGCACTAAAGAATGATAAACAACCTAGAAAAGCTATCCAGCACCCAAACAAATGCAGAAACTACTTAATGGCCATAGCACAAGTGAAATAATTCAAAAAAGAAGGCACTTTGCATTCTATTTTTTTCTCGCAGACCTCTCGCACCTAGAATAGAATGCACTAAAGAATGATAAACAACCTAGAAAAGCTATCCAGACCCAAACATATGCAGAAACTGCTTAATGAGCATAGCACAAGTGAAATAATTCAAAAAAGAATGCATTTTGCATGCTGTTTTTTTTCTCGTAGACTTCTCGCACCTAGAATAGAATGCACTAAAGAAGGATAAACAACCTAAAAAGACTATCCAACATCAAGAAATATCTAGACATTACTTAATGGCCATAGCAAAATTAAAATATTTAAAAAATGGACTCATGTTGCATTATGTTTTTTTTTTCTCGCAGTTTCTCGCACCTAGGAAACAAGGCAAAACATAGAGAGAAACCATAGAAGTCAAAAGTACCCAGCACCAAATCATAGCTACGCGTTCTAAAAATCATCCTAACAATAGTATAAATATAAAAAAGAAAAAAAAAAAGAAAAAACTACTTTTTAAATTAATCTATGGTTTCTCACAGTTTCTCGCACCTAGAAGAGAATGCACTAAAGAAGGAGAAACACACTAATCAAGTTAACTGACACAAAGAAAGACATTACATAATGAACATAGCAAAAGTACAGTTGTTAAAAAAAAAATCACTCATTTTGCATTATGTTTTTTTTCTCACAGTTTCTCACAATTTCTCCTACCTAGGAAACATGCAAAATGCATTCTTTTTTTAGCATAGAGCAACCCTACAAATCAAAGTATCTAGCACCAAATCATAGCTACACATTCTAAAAATAATCATAACAAGAATATAGATTAAAAAAAATTTCTCGCAGTTTCTCGTACCTAGAAGAGAAGGCACTACTTAATCCATTTTTAACTTAGAAAACTTATTTTATTATAAAGAATGAAAGTATAACCAAAGTGTGGCAAAATAAAAACATCTTAGACCCAAACATAGGATTCACCTAAAAAATAACTACAAAAAAAAAATGGTTCTGATAATCATAAACTAAGGAAAATCACAACAAGCTTTTAGTCATGCATCTAGAGAAGCATTAAAGTATGCCACAAGGATCAATTAGAAACATATTTCAAACTTCATGGATGAATTAGAAACCACATTCAAACCTTGGGGTCCAAATATGTCTTTTTGAAATCTCAAGGATCAAATAGAAACTATTTTTAAATCTAAGAAAGAAAAGTGTTAGTTTTGAAAACTTAAGGACCAAATATAAATTAAATTCAAATTCTAGAGACTAAAAACGTAATTTACCCTTATTGTTTGATTAACACGTCTAGGCACGTGAACATACTACATAACACATGCAAAACTCGTTCACCCATCAACATAATTTGACCACAGGTCAATAAAATTCATTTCTTTCAATTACCATTTGAATGCTAACTAACACATGAAACCAACCCAATTTAATTGGGGCTCAGTTTTTTAAAGGGCAATGATGTCTTTTCACTCTTAAAATGTCCTATAACTTTATAAAGTAAAAAAGCTGTCCTAAAACTCTTTTCCATCTTAAAATAGGTCTCATTTTTGTCAATTTCCCAAAAAACACCCACTTTTGTGCTCCTCACGGCTTCAACCCAAACCACCCACTGAACACAGAAGAGAAGTTTTCAGAATCGTCGCTTGCTTTGATCTTCCCCCACTCTTTTCCTCTGCAGAATAGGACCTCGATATTGCTCAGAGACAGACATTTCAACTAATGGGTAAAATCATCGGTCTCTTCTTTCAATCGCTAAATTTAATCTAATTTTTTGCATTTCGTTTCGTAATTCGTAGAATCAGAAGGAGATAAGGTGGGAATGGCGATGGAAGGTGTTGCTTCTATTGCACTTTTGCCTTGCGGCTCCATCTCTGGACACTTCATTCAGCTTCCTCACTCCATCTGCTACGGCCTCCATGGCACTGGTACGCTTCAAACCCATTTCCCTTCCTCTCCCCCGTTGATTCTTTTAAAAATTCTAAATGTTTTCTTAGAAACAAAAGTTTTACCATGAACCATAGTCAGTGGGTTCGGTATTTAGATTTTGGAAATACTCTGTGACAGGTTGAAAAATCGGTTGTGGAAGAGTGAGAATGAACTCGTTAGGTAAATTAAACGGTTGGATGAAATCTATTGGTTTTTTCTGATCTTGGTAATAGAAGATTTGTCTTAGCTTGATTACTACAGACCATATGAAGTACTGAATCTTACAATTCTACCTATGTTGAAGGTCTGAGCTGAACTTAATATATTGGTTATGTCCTTAACATTTTTTGTATGGATTTTGGTAATGAATAAGATGTTTGATTTTGGTAATCCTTGACATGAAGTACTGAATCTTAGAATGCATGGTTTCTCTCTTTTCATCCATGTCTAGTTTACATTGGCTATTGTGTAATCTTTGAGTTTGTTGATAATTTTGTTGTGAAATATCTGTCTTCCTCTCCACTTTTTGGCTTCAAGAGTTGGAATGTGAAAGAGAGTGCAGCAGGGGTGAGGATTACCGCTTAATCAAGCTTACAATTACGAACTACAATGTATGATATGTTTGCCCCCTTTTGCTCCTTTCCTCTCAGCTGCTAAAATTTTATTCTCAATCAGCAACTTTTAGTTTGTTGTTGTTGTTTGTCGACGTTTTTACCCTTTTACATCTCCATTTCCATTTATTTCTGGATACCAGAATAAGAAAGAACGAACAGTCGTTGTTGAATGTAGAGGCCATGATGCTGCACGGTTCCACAGCATCAATCATGCTCATGGGTAAGTCCCAACAATTGCAAGAGATGACACTTTTTCGATTCTTCTTTACTTTGTTGATAAATTCAAGTATTCTCTTCTCTCGTACTTTTTACTTGCATCATATCTCATTAATTTTCTTTTTGCTTCATGTCTCAAACCTGTAAAAATCACATAACTAGAGATGGTCATAGACGGCTCTTCGTATCCTCACCATCTTGCATGTTTGAGCTATTTTTCTAATCAAACAATTTTATTATCATCAGTTGCTAGATTCTACTTTTACAACCTGATATAAATTTTGACTCGTCAGTCATCACGGCCCTTAATCCTTTGCCTTTTTGTTTGAACTGATTGTATCTTTGATTTTATGAACATCAGTAAGTTTATCTTATGTTTGTAGACAGTTGGGAAGAGGATGTAGTAAGCATGGTTGAAAAAAAACATGGAAAGAACGAGATTGTGATTTCCTTCGAGTGTCAAACGTTGAAGTCAGAGCAAGCGGCCGAAGATCATATCAGACAGTTTATTCCGAAGTTAGCAGGCCAAGATGCTGTGGGTACGTGTAGCCATATTCTTCCACTATCAACTTTGTTATGAAGCCTGTTTTTATAATTTCATGAAATAATCAAAGTAAAAAGATCCTCTAATTTCAATTAGGAGTTCAAGCCTTCTTGGCAATCTGGTGAATGGCTGTTGCATATATTTCACTTTTACTAAAATAAGTTATTTAATGATAGTTCATAAAAGATTGTTTAAAAGAAAAAAATGAAGCGAACTTGAATATAACTTAACTAGTTAAAACATCATAATATCGACCAAAAGGTCAGAGGTTTGAATTGGGACTTTCAAATATTGTTGAACTTAAACAAAAAATGGAAAGTTGTTTTGAAAACAGTTTTTCAAGTGAACCCAGAGCCTCACCATCCTTGAATGATGAAAATATCTTTCGAGTGTTGCAATCTTTGCCTTTGCGAATTTCATTTTCATTTTCTCACTGAAGCTTTTGAATGATGGACAGTTAACATCGGGCCAATGAGCATCAGAGGATTGGACTTTGAAGCGGAGGAGCAACCAGGGGAGTGATCCAACCATCAGGACTTGTCTGATGAAGAAAGTCTCTTTAAATTTTGTTTGTCACTCAGAGATTTTTCTCTCACTGCATTTTCAGGTGTCAATGCCAATTTTGAAGTCTTTGGTTTAGACTTTTATCATCTGAGAGAGGGAGAGAGAGAGAGTCAACATCAGTACTCGTTTCAAAAATTAGTATACTGGCCAAAAGTTCACGAGCCAAATTCAATACATGGTATAATACTAGAAACTTTTGGTACTGAGTTATGAAGGAAATTTTTGGAGGAAGATTGTTGAGGATCCCACATTAAAAAAATGTAGAGAGACCTCACAATTTATAAGATATATGAGCTACTCCTCTTATTATCAATTGGTTTTAAGATGGAATCTCATGTAATCTAATATGGTATCAGAGCCCATTAAATCCAAACGGGTATTCGGTCCAAGAATGGTGAACCCAAAAAGGCACCATCTTGAGGGGACATATTTATTGTCAATTGGTTTTGAGATGGAACCTTATGTAATCTTGATAAAGTTCGATAAAAACTAAAAAATACTCCAAGTTATTTGAGCAGCTTCTAGACAACTAAAATCCCTGCTCACTCAATTTCTAGTTTCTTAGAGGTCATTTGATAATGTTCATGTTTTTCATTTTTGGTTTCTTGTTTTCAGTTTTTTATTATTTTTTTTTGTTTCTAATTACTTATTTTCAGTTTTTGAGAAACAAAATCTTGATAACTGTTCATGTTTTTCGTCACATTTTTCATACTTTTCCAAAATTGAGTAGAAATGTTGAAAAAAAACAAAATCAAGTTTCTTGTTTCTATTTTGTTTCAAAACATTAATAAAAACATTATTGTATCAATCTTGATTTAGAAAATGTATAATAAATATCTAAAAATAAATAAAAGATAAAAAAAATTTATATGTTTAATTTTAAAAACTAAGGTCCCGTTTGATAATCATTTAGACTCTGTTTGATAACCAATTGATTTTTGGTTTTTGGTTTTTGAAATTAAGCTTGTTTTCTCAAATTTTCTTTACAATGAGTTTTATCTTTCTTAAGAAAATATTTGAATTCTTAGCCAAATTTCAAAAACAAAATCAAAATTTTGAAAACTACTTTTTTTAGTTTTCAAAATTTGGCTTGATTTTTGAAAATACATGTAAATAGTAGATAATAAAACAAGAAAATTCATATGTGAAAGTAGTATTTATAGGCTTGATTTTCAAAAATCAAAAACTAAAAATTAAATGGTTATCAAACGAGGCCTTAGTTTTTAGTTTTTGAAGATTAAGCTTATAATTGCTACTTCTACTTATGAATTTCTTTGTTTTGTTATCTACTTTTTACATAAGTTTTCAAAACTCAAGTCAAGTTTTGAAAACTAAAAAAGTAAGACCCGTTTGATAACCATTTGGTTTTTGATTTTTGGTTTTTGAAAATTAAACTTGTTTTCTCCCAATTTCTCTACAATGGTTTTTATCTCCATTAAAGAACCATTTGAATTCTTAGCCAAATTCTAAAAACAAAAAATATTTTTTTTAGTTTTCAAAACAAGGCTTGGTTTTTGAAAACATAGGTAAAAAGTAGATGACAAAACAAGTAAAACCATAGGTGAGAATAGTATTTATAGGCTTAATTTTCAAAAACCAAAAACCAAAATCCAAATGGTTATCAAACGGGACCGTAGTTTTCAAAAACTTATTTTTATTTTTAGAATTTGGCTAAGAATTCAAATTTTTTCTTAAGAAAGATAAAACTAGAAATAATGAGAAAACAAACATAATTTTCAAAAATAAAAAATTAAAAACTAAGGCCATGTTTGACAACATTCTTGTTTCTTGTTTTTTAAGAACATGAATATGTTTGATAATTATTTATTTTTCTTGTTTCTTGAAAAAATAGAAACATAATAAGAATCTTGTTTGATAACTATTTCTTGTTTTTTTTTTCCTTTTTTATAGTTTAAATAGAATTTAGTATGTATAATATAAAAAAGATATAACACACATTAAAATACATATAAAAAGTAATTACCAAAAGTTTAGAATATTTAACACAAATAAATCCCGATGCAAAATTAAAAACAATAATAAAATTGTATTTATCATTAAAATATTGTCCAAATTTGATTTACAATGTTGTCTCTCACTCGAATCATTCGTCTTATAAGTTTAAGTGGTTGCTTTTGCATATTCTAGCATAAACACACATATCCATTAAAATTTCATAGCAAGCCCTCTTATTGAGGTTTCAAACTCAATTCACTCCAATATTAAAATTTGCTTTCTGTAAAATGGGTTGTAAGTTGTCTTTTACTAACCAATCAAATTAAACAACAAAAACAATGTGTTTGTAAGGCTCAAAAATAGCCACGTCTCCCAACCTAATCACAAATTCCACATTTCACCCACTCTCTTTCTCACAGCTTCTGTCAGGAGGAATAAAAGAAGGTAAAACAAGAGAAAAAAAAAGACCCTCAAGCAAACAAAGAACAAAGGGATTTCAAAGAGATTTCATCAATCACACTTATTTCAAAGCATCGAAGCAACAATCTCAGCGTTACCTTGATGTATGTTTACGATAAAAAAAACAAAGTCAATAGAGAAAAGGCATCCTTACCGTTAGGGCTTGGCGAGCATGAGCTAGAGGGATTGACGGAAGAGCAATTTGTTTGGTTAGGGCTTGGTGAGTGAGTTAGAGAAGAAAATATGAAAAACAAAACCAGAAAAAAATAAAATTAAGTGCTTCCTGCATGATCATACATGAAAATCACTCTTAAGTAAGAAGTCCTTTTATTGGAATCCATCCAATCACTAACAAGTTTGCAGACATTGCAAGCCATGCAATTCAATTGAAGTGTGTGAAGGGGGTGACTGATGTCTTTTATTCTCTGGATAAGCAATAAGGATGGAAGCTTCAGCTAAGGTCTCCATTTCATAAGGAGATTTCTAAGAGTTTAGAACATATAAAGCAATCCATTATCTTAAAAGACAAGGAAGGGTGTATAAGCATTCCAGTCACCATCACCAATATCAAGTATAACATCAGAGGTTAATTTACATGGAAATTACATGGTTCACAGACAACCTTTGAAGTAAAAAGGGTGTTTTTTTTTAAAAAAATCTGGTCAGCTAAAGCTTCTAAGACTCCACCATTGAACATTTTCCCAGAATTCTAAGCTGCAGCATGCCGAGGTTTCATACGGACTAGAGGTAAAGTTCATCCAATCTGCGTGAGATCCAAGGGTGATTGTGCAGGCATTTTTATCAACCTGTTCAAGAACAATGGCTTCTCAGATAGAATAGTTTCCATAACAAAAAACTATGGGCTCAGAGAATGGAAAAAGCGAAAAAATTTGACTCCAATTGAATGATCCCATCGAAGTAGATTTTTTCCTCTCCTGTGCATTCTCACTCACTAAAAAACCAAAAATACTCTCACCCCTTCTTAGGAACTAATTCAACCGCCCCTCATGTGATCCTTGCTTCCTTCTGGTGTACATAAAACACACCACAGGCTTGTTATAGAAACCATTCCACTGATCAGATAACATTTCCAAGTTCCTCCAATGAAAACCAATAGGAGGTGATAGAAAGTTAGTTTTGCCACTAGAAAATCAGGTTGTTGGTTGGGAATCAAGATTCAATAAATCTAAAGGATGTGAACTCAAATCATAATGACCATTGCAACATTTGCTTCAGCATGGTTGCAGAAGGAAAAACAAAAGGAAATTTTAAACAATAAGTATTTGACTCAAAAACTTGAGAGTGCTTTGGTTGCTCAATTTTAAAATCCATACGAGATTCTCACAAGTTAGATGTGTTAAGTTACCTTTTCTATGTTGTATGATGGAAGCTATCACTCCAACTCGGATGTCTCTTCAGAATCCGACAAGGGTAACAGAGTGCAAATACCAAGCATATGTCCATTGAGGCAGACATAGTAGTCAATGCAATCCTCGTAAGCACCCAATCTACAGCTTGCACTCTGTGGTATCATTTTAGCCTGTAGCATGCTCCATAGCTTGGCCTTACAATAAGGGCACACCTCTGTCGGATGAAGCTCTGCTCCTCTTTTTATCAGCATTTTCCTAACCTTTGACATTGAAAATGACTTAAAAATACCCCGGAAGAAACCGATATCCCCTTCTTCCCCTTGGTCGAGATGTTCACAAGGATCAGATACATATAAAATATCTGTTCTGCATTGTGGCATAAGAAAACTCTTGCCTGATGTTCTAGAAAATCGGGTTCTATAAACAAAATGACCAGGAATTTGAATGTTATTGAAGAGACCACCCTTCTTACATCCCGAGCAGAAAATAAGCAGCTTCCCAAGTGCCCTCCAGTTCCCATCAACACTGTGACTCCCGCTAGATTGCAGATCCAGCATCATTTTTGGGGCTCTGGTCCTGCAGAACTCCTTCCATAGCACTCGCTTGGCAAGATCGTCAAACCATTTGCACGCACAGGACAGAGTAGCAATCAACTTCGGATTCCAGTTCAAATGTTGGAATACTAGGAATATTGCATCCTCACTAAGATGCCCCTTTGTGCACAGGCAACTCGCTGAATGCACACACCGGTATTGCTTGGTTAGAATCATTCCTTCATGGGCATCTGGGAACTATTAATTAATCTGGCATGGGCTGTCAATAGATTAGATTGAATGAGCAACTGTGAAAAAACTAAGCTTCGAACAACAGTCTTCACATCAATGAACTAAAGTAGTATACTACATCTAGCAAACCTTAGACAGTTATGGTGCCTCAAGCAATGGCTAAGAAACTAAAACCAATACCAGACTCGAAACATCAAAGTGATTAATCAAATCAACTCAGGAAGAACTAGTAAATTTAAACACAATGTTGGATTAGCATTCACACTCCAAGGCACGCACAAATACTCGATGGCGAACACAAAGTTGTAGTCCTAAACATGATCATCCTCAACACATTAAACCCAAACTCTAGCAGAATTCTTAAAGCAAGTTCAGTAAATTAGAGAACATTCAGATATCAGATCCACAAAATCCTCGGTAACATACATCACAAAAAACAACCACCTAAATCAAATAAACCCCAAAAGAATTACTCATTCAGCTTTTAAAAAAAAAAACCCTACAAAATCCATAACAAGAACAAGCGCAGAACAACAAATAGCAGAGTAGATCGTCTTGAAAACGAAACCATAACCCAAAAGACCTGCCTCAGCCTAATGGACCCAATCTTCCCGCGTCATCATAGCACCAAAAACCCTAGAAAATCCCCACTCTGCATGTAAGAAATGAAGCACAAAATCAGTCAATTTTGTTCCCATTGCACCCAAACCGAACAGAAAAAAGCTCAAAAAAAAACAGGAAAGAAGAAAAGAAGACGGCCACTAAGAAGAAGAAAAGGGAAAAAACGATGGGGGACATTGAAGCTCACTTTGAAGGGGGAATTTGTTGAAGCAGAAGAACGAAAAATCTTCTTGCAGAGTTGTTAGTGAGAAGAGAGACGCGGAGATGGGTAAGAGGTGAAGAAGAGGGGCTTTGGCTTTGGGGTCTGAATTAGGAAGAAGACAATTAAGGGCATGAGGAACATTTAGAACAACAATGCTAAGTCAATTGGAAACCTGAACGACGAATCAGAAACACCCACGTGTAGTGCGATGGCACGCAGATGGAGGGGGTCGCGGTGTGAAAATGTGAATTTCTGTGTCTGTCTTACGTGGCATTCTGGTAATTGGATGGTCACTTTCCTAAACGACAAGCTATTACTCAATGAATGTGTGATTTATTTTATTTTTTGCTGTTTATGTTTTGGTGAATGTGGAAAAGTTGGGTTTGAATTTCATTATCCGAGACTCCGACGACCCAAAAATTAGGGGTGAAAATGGGTTGGGTCGGATCAGGTCTTCTACAAAACCGGCCCACTTCGGATTGGGTCAACTCGTTATTCTCATTGGGAATTTTTCAGAACTTCGTTTCTAGGGAGAGAAATGGGCTAAAAGTTTTTAGATATTGATGTTTAAATAAATAATTATAAATTTTGAAAATGTAAAAAAAAAAAAAAAAATTACAAATCTATAGCAGAAAAGAAAAGTATTGTTTAAAATAAAGCAACTAAATCATATACCATGTACACAATTTATGTGTGGTGACACGTTGTCGAGTGATGTGGAACTCATGTACATGATACATGTTTTATGTGAAACTCATGTACACCATACACATTTTACCTGGAACTTGTGTACCATGTACAAATTTATATGTTTTTATTTATTTATTTTTCTTTCTTTATTTATTTATTTTCCTTTCTTTGACTATTGTAGTTTCTTTCTTTGAGTAAGCAAAATTTGAATAATTTTCTTTTTTTAAATAAATGCATCCTATTAAAAAATTGTGACAAGTAAGTTTTTACGATCAGAATGTAATTAATTATAGAAAAGAAAGATGGAAAGAATTTTAAAATGAATTAGGAAAAGATTATCGTTAATTAATTATCTTTTTTTTTCTTCACGAAGTAACTGCTGCACTGGGATCACTGATGATGGGATGCACTGATGATGGGATGCATTTTAAATTTTAAATCTATCTGTTTAACTCCAATAATTTAGCAGCTTTTTTAAAGTGCTATATCCGGAGAATCGGCAAAGAGAGAGAAAGGCACAATGGTTTTAATTTGGAAGCAAGTGGGGCGTTTAGGACCAGCAAATCGTGTACGTAGTACACAAGATCTATATGGAAATGAGATGTACACGTACACGAGTTACGTGTCAACCACCTGGCATTCATATGCCACCAGTTGGCGCGATGTGGCACAAAAAACGTGTACGTAGTACATGAGTCATGGGCCATGTTTCATTAACCTATACATGTACACGAATCATCTACCATAAATTTAACAATACTTTCAAAATGACCATATTTCTGTTATTTCTTTTTTAATTTACATTATTTAAAAAATATTCGGAGAGAAAGAGGAGTGAATTGAAGAGGGAGGTGGGGAAGTGAGAAGAGAAGATGAGTCCGTGAGTTTTCAAGAGGAAGAAGAAAAACCTCGGATAAGGATAGAGAAGGGGTTGGGGGGGGGGGGGGGGGGGGGCAGGTTGGCAGCTAGGTTGGAATTGGAGGAAGAGGGGGGGGGGGGGGGGGCAGGTTGGCAGCTAGGTTGGAATTGGAGGAAGAGGAAAAAGAATAATGTGAAGAAGAAGAAGCAGAATCAAAGGAGGAAGAAGAAGAGAAGAATCTCAAGTGCGGCTTTGGCTGACAGCAGACGAAGAAGAGGTCGGCGGTGTTAGTTGAGAACGAAAGGGAAGAAAGAACAAAGAGAAAGGAAATTGATGGTAGTGTGCGACTGAGGTTGAAATTGAACGAAAGAAACCCTATATATATATATATATATATGCAGTTCAGTTATAATCGAGAACCGAATCGGTTCGGTTCAGTTCGATTTTCTTTCTTTAAAAAGCCACTCAAATTGATCTGATTCGGTTCAGTTTGATTTCTTTCACCCCTACTGAAAATAGTAATGAAAAGAATTATAAAAATTATAAAAATGTAGTTTTTAAAAACGTGTTTATGTTTTTGGAATTTGAGTGAAAATTCAAATATTTCTTTGAAAAAGGTGAAAACCATAATAAAGAATTTGTGAGAAAACAAGTATAAATTTCAAAAACAGAAAACTAATGCCTTGTTTGATAACCAGGTTTTTTGTTTTTGGTTTTTAAAAATCGTGCTTGTTTTCTCATCATTTATCTACAATAGATTTCATATTTCTTAAGTAAACACTTGAATTCTTAACCAAATGCTAAAAACTAAAACAAGTTGTTGAAAACTGTTTTTTTAGTTTTCAAAACTTGGCTTGGTTTTGAAAACATATGTAAAAAGTAGATAACAAGACAAGGAAACTCATAGGTGGAAGTGCTATTTTAGGCTTAATTTTCAAAAATCAAAAACTAAAAACTAAGGCCCCGTTTGATAACTATTTAGTTTTAGCTTTTTGGTTTTTGAAAATTAAGCTTGTTTTCCCTCAATTTCTCTACAATGGTTTTCATCTCCCTTAAGGAAGTATTTGAATTCATAGCCAAATTCTAAAAACAAAAACAAGTTTTTGAAAACTACTTTTTTTAGTTTTCAAAACATGGCTTGGTTTTTGAAAACATAGGCAAAAAGTAGATGACAAAACAAGTAAAACCATAAGTGGGAGTAATATTTATAGGCTTAATTTTCAAAAACCAAATGCTTATCAAACGGGGTCTAATGATTATCAAACGAGGCCTATAATTGTTATCAAATGGAGTCTAAACTTTCAATTGTGTTTAATAAGTTCTTGACATATCCAAAAAAAAATTAAAATTAACTTATCTATTAGATATTAAATTGAATTTTATTTCTTATGGGACCCCTAAACTTTTAATTTCGTGTATGGTAAATCCATGAATTTTTAAAAGATTAAATTATACAAAATACCTTATACTTTAGGGTAGGTTTCAATTATGCCCCTAAACTTTGAAAAATTTCATTTTTACCCTTGAACTTTGAAATTTGTTTCAAGAAAAAACCCTTGAACTTTGAAATTGATCTAAAAAATATATTTTTCATTAAAATAAATGAAAATTGGTGTGGCAACTAATGTGTAGAAATTAGAAGGCATACGTGATATTATTTACAACTATATAGAGATTAAGGTCGGTGTTACCATTTATTTCATCTCAAAAGATATTGGTAAAATCATTTATATAATCAATTTTTACACATCAGCTGACATGTTAATTTACATAAATGGTGTTGTAAATGATGTCACATATGCATTCCAATTTTTACACATTAGTCGTTGTGTCAAGTTATATCTTATTTTAACGAGAAAACTCTCTAAGGGTATCTTTTGGAGAAAATTTCAAAGTTCAAAAGTAAAAATAAAACTTTTCAAAGTCTAAAGGCATAATTGAAACCTACTATAAAGTTCAGGGCATTTTGTATAATTTAACATTTTTAAAAATGTTGAATGGGCCAAAGACTTATAAGACACAAAATTGAAAATGTAGAAATCCACTGGACAAAAATTTGAAACTTCAAAGACCAATTAAACACATTTTAAAGTTCAAGGTCCTATTGGGCACACAATAGAAAGGTCGGGGACCTATTAAACACTTTTTAAATTTTAGCGACCAAATAGATACAAACTTGAAAGTTTAGAGACTAAACTATTAATTTAACCTAAAAATAAAGAGGTGCTAAACACTATTGCGATGAAGGGATGATAGTGGAGCAAGGTTAGAGATGCCTTTTATTTGGAGTTCAGGCACCCATTAGATGCTTTTTAAAGTTTGGGGACCAAATAGATACAAACTTGAAAGTTTAGGACTAAATTTGTAATTTAACCTAAAAATAAAGAGGTACTAAATACTAGTGTGATGCAGGCATGATAATGGACCAGAGTTAGAGATGCCTTTCCTATCCTCAATAAAAGTAGGGGATTTTTTTCCCCAACTCTGACATGTTCTATACTACACTCTAGGGGTGTAAGGAACCGAACCGAACCGCCAAACCGAACCGAACCGGTTCAGTTTGGTTCGGTTTGGTTCGGTCTTCAATATTGATTCAGATTGAACCGACCCGAACCGATAAGGTCGGTTCGGTCCTCAGTTTCATTTGCCCTAATTTTGCACGCAGTCGAACATCATTTCATTCCCTCAGATAATCTCTTTGCCTCTTCGTCTCTTCTTCACCTCTTCGCTTCGTCTCTTCTTCACTCTTCGCTTCGTCTCTTCTTCACCTCTTCGTCTCTTCGGCTGTTCGTCACGAGGGTTTCATTAAAGGAGCTGAGGATTTCATCCAGAGGGTTTGGGTTTTCATTCTGCCCGTTCACCTTGGGTATTCTTTTCGTTCGTGGGTAGCACGTAGCAGATCTGAACAGCTTCTTGGCTTTTCGTTCGTGGGTAGCCGAGTATAGCTTCTGTGGGTAGAAACTTTGTGTAGTCGCCGTCAAGGAGAAAGGTTTCATCAAATCACAGGCTATTGGAACAGAGCAGGTTTTATATCTCTTTTTTTTGTGAAAATTTTGCTTTCGATTTCTATTTCTGGATTTCTGGGACTTCTCATTTGCGGTTTGATTTTTCTGGGTTCAAGTTTATTTCCTCTGAATCAATTTTTCTGGGTAGATGATGCTTGAGAAGAAAAAACCATATTCTTTTCAATTTGCTTCAAATCGTCTGCAGTTTTGAACTAAGCAACGTACGTCTTCTTTAAAAGCCTAATCTTCCATTCTATTCAGAGATTTGGTTTTGCTGGTATCTTGGGACATGGTCTAAGCCTAATCTTAATGAGAAAAAAAGGAAATTGAAACACTCTGTAAAGGAAAAGGAAATAGAATGAGAAAAAAAGGGGACTTGCCATCGCCGTCCTTGTTGAAGAGACAAAAGGCTTCCTTAAACTCCACGATCTGTTCTTCACTCAGTATTTCGACCATGTTTTCTTTTTCAAAGAAAAGATTTTCTCGGGAAACAAACAGAAAGAGATAGAGGAAAAGAAAGGGGAAGATGAAACAAGGAAGAGTTGGGAATAGCGGAATCTGAGCTGGGGTGGGTTTATGTAGAATTCTGAGGCTGTGAATTTTACAAGATTATAATTTTATTTTTCTTTTAAAAAGAAAACATTCCAATATAAAATTAAAAGCTAATATTATGAGTCAAATTTAGCTTCTTTTCTAGAGAAGAATTCCCCCCAGTCCTCCACCACCTATACAAAAAGGGTTATCAAATGGGACATAAACTTTCAAGTTTGTGCATGATAAATCATTAAACTTTAAAAAGTATCTCATAAATCTTTAAACTTTTAATTTTGTATCTAATAGGCTTATGAATTTTTAAAATTGTCCAATAGACCATGGACCAATTATACTCAAAATTGAACCAAATCTCTAGAAATTAGGCTTTTAAAGAATAGAATGGAATAGACCATGGACCATGGACTCTAGAAATTGAGTACTCGTAAGCTTTACTTGATTTAATTTCTGTTACAGGATGACTTCGTCTTTTACAAATGAGACTTCTAAACAAAGTCATTCTAGTCAATCTCTTCGTTCAGTTGAAAGTGATAATCCTAACCTTGGTGCGAGTAATAAAGTAGGATTGTTAGGGAAAAGAAAACCTGCTAAACAAGCTTCAGATGTTTGGGAGCATTATATTAAAGTAGAGGGATGTGATCCTGAATTTCCTAGGGCTGCTTGTAAATATTGTGGGATAACATATGCATGTGATTCTAAGAGAAATGGAACAACAAATTTGAAAAGGCACTTAGATAAATGTAAGAAGTATCCTAGTAAGTTAGAGGATTATGTTGAAGAAGAGGGAGATTCTGAATGTAATTTGATGGCTACATCATTCACTCAAGAGAATTGTAGAATGATGCTTGCTTGTATGGTCATATTGGATGAATTGCCATTTAAGTTTGTAGAAAGTGAAGGATTTCACAAATTTTGCAAGGCATTAAATCCAAAGTTTGTAATTCCATCACGAGTCACTGTTGCAAAAGATTGTTTTCAATTATACATGGGGGAGAAAAAGAGGTTGAAGAGTGTCTTAGCTCAAAGTGGCCAAAGAGTTTGTTTAACGACCGATACATGGACTTCTATTCAAAATATTAACTACATGGTTATAACTGCTCATTTTATTGATGGTAATTGGAACTTGCACAAAGGAATTCTAAACTTTTGTCAAATTACTAATCATAAAGGAGATACGATAGGAAGAGCAATTGAAAAATGCTTGCGAAGTTGGGGTATTAATAGACTTTTTACCATCACAGTTGATAATGCTAGCTCAAATGATGTAGCAATAGCATATTTGGTTAAAAAGTTTAAAGGAATAAATGAGTTGGTATTAGATGGTGAATTTCTCCATGTTCGATGTTGTGCTCATATCCTTAATTTGATTGTTAGTGATGGTTTAAAAGATTTGCATGAGTCTATCATTCGCATTAGGAATGCTGTGAAGTATGTTAGGTCATCTCCTTCGAGATTGCAAACATTTAAAGAGTTTGCTAAAGAAGATAACATTTCAACAAAAAGTTGTCTTAGTATGGATGTTCCAACACGATGGAATTCGACTTTCACTATGTTGGATGGAGCAATTAAGTTTCGAAAGACCTTTGAAAGATTAGAGGAACATGAGCCAAAATATTTGCCAAAAGGTGAGAAACCTACTATTGACGATTGGGATAATGCTAAGGTGTTTGTGGAGTTTTTGAAGACTTTTTTAGATGTTACTTTAAAGTTTTCTGCATCTATGTCTGTAACTTCAAACATATTTTTTCATGAGATGTGTTTGGTTCAAGAAATAATTCGAGAATACTCGTTGTATAAGCATAAATTGTTAAGTCAGATGACATCAAACATGCAAACAAAATTCAACAAGTATTGGGGTATAACTTCAAGTGAGAGAACTAATTTGTTGTTGTATGTAGCTGTTGTTCTTGACCCTAGATATAAGTTGAATTATGTGAGTTATTGCTTTCATGAATTTTTGGAGGAAGAAAGTGCAAATACGTGGACAAATAAGGTTGAAGAAGCATTGCGCCGATTGTGTGATGCATATTATTTAAGAATATTAGTGGAACAATATCCACAAACACAATCATCCACGTCCATAGAAGCATCAAGTTGTCAAAGTCAGAGTGAAATATCATCTATCTCCTCTAATGCACCGAGTGGAATTGGATCTTATAAAGTACGTGCTACTGTCCATGATAGATATAAAGAACTAAGTAAGAAAAAAGATCCAGATGATGGTAAAACTGAGGTGGCTCGTTATCTAAATGAGGCTTGTGCAGAAGATGAAAATTTTGATTTGCTAAATTGGTGGAAGTTAAATTCAGCTCAATTTAAGATTATTAGTCAAGTAGCCAGGGATATCTACAGTATTCCTATATCTACTGTGCCATCTGAATCAGCTTTTAGCACTGGAGGACGAGTGCTAGATTCTTTTCGTAGTTCATTAACTCCTCAAACTGCAGAAGCCCTCATTTGTGCCCAAAATTGGCTTCAATCTAAACCTCTGGATGATATGAGTGAAGAAATTGAAGGAGCTGGAGAAATTGATGAAGGTAATGAGCTAATGAGCTAATTATTTATGTCATTATTTGCATTTAATCAGTTAATTGTTTTTCTTTCTTATCTAGAATTTGTAAGCATACGAAAGGAAATGGAAGTTGCCTCTGAGAATTTGAAAACCGATTCTATGGTAAATATCATATTTGTTATTTTTTTTAGTTCTTAGCAATGCATATTTTATTTTACTCTTAACTCATTTGCATTCACTTATATTTTATTTATATAAATTTTATTTTATATATGCTAATGATTCTTGTTTTTGTCATTTTTTTTAGAGTCTTGAAGTCTAAACAATGAGATTGAAGTTACGTTGGGAATCAAAAGCAGTCGAGAAGTGGCAATAGAATTCGTTGGAGTTGGAAGTTCATTTAATTTTCATTGTGTAAACTTTGATATTTGAAACTTTGTGTATATTTTTAATATTAGACTATTAGTTAGCTATTTGAAATTTTGTTGCTATTAGTTAGCTATTTGAAATTTTGTTGATGCGATTTAAAAATGTCAGTAGTATTGATGAAAATTTAAGAGTTTAAAGTCATCGTGAACATAATCGAAGTTTGAGTCTAACTATCATGTGTTAAGGTCATCTTGAACAAAAGAAACAAACTCTTAAATTTCACAATAAAGTATTAGAGAGAGAGAAGTTTTGGAAGGCAATATTAAAAAAAAAAAAAAAAAAAAAAAAAAAAAAAAAAAAAAAACCGCATCTGAACCGAACCAAACCGGTTTGGCTTGGTTCGATTCGGTTTTATTCAATGCCAAATCGACCCGGTTCGGTTCGGTTCGATTTTCCTGTAGAACCGAACCAACCCACCATTTTTACACCCCTACTACACTCCCCATCTCATTTTGAGCAAGACCTCAGGAGTAATTTTGTCGTCCTTAATGTGTGCCTATCAAATGCACTTCTAATATTTTAAGTTAATATGAGTCTCAAGTTAGATAGAACTTCGATATGTTTGATAGAGTTACAATGTCAACTTAGGGTCTGTTTGGCGCGCAGGTTTGGAATCTTAAACCTGAGAATGTTAAACTTGAGGGGTTAAGTTGGGGGTTTAAGTAGCATGGGTTTAAGAATGCTGTGTTTGGAATGCAGGTTAAAGAAGTCTGAGTTTAGGAAGTCTGTGTTTGGAGTGCAGGTTTAAGAAACCTTGGTTTGGAATGCAGATTTTAAAATATTAAATTTATGAAATGTTTGATTGTATTTAATTAATGGTTAAATTTTAAATTATTTTAAATTTTCATTCTAATTATTTATTTATTTTTATTTTAATATAGTTAAGTTAAAAATTAATTAATTTTGTATGGTTTAAATATAACTAAATTCAAAATTAAAATTATTTCTTATATTTTTGTTATTTTAATTGACTAATTTAATTATATAAAAATGACTAAACTAAAAAAATAACATTGGGTAGATTTTTTTTAATTGATTATGTAAAAATATATCTGACTAAGTTGAAATTAAATATCATACATTTATTTTTTTTACTTTGAATATGACTCATTGGTAAGTAAAATATTTTTTAATATGGGTAATTTAAAATTAAATATTATTTATTTTACTAATTTAATTTAATAAGTTTGTAATTCGAATTCAACTCAATTTTAATTACTTATCCAAAAAATTTAAACCAATATTTGTTTCCATCAATTTTGTAATTGAGATTGGACTAAAATTTTATATATATATATACACAAACACACACACAAAATTGATGATTATATATATATATATATATATATATATATATATTGCATAATTTGAGATTTTAATTTTACTAACTAATAAGAAAATGAATTATCTACTTTGTTATTCATTTTGCTTTTAGATAACTAAATTAAAAATAAAATTTTATTTAGAGGTACAGCTCTAATGTAAATTAGTTTATTTTTTTATTATTTGTCTCGTACAGTTCAACTCAACAAATGAAAAAAAAGTTTGAGCATATGAGATAAACTTTCTTTCACCATTTTCCCCATTTTTATTATATGTCTAATTTAATTTTTCTCAAAAAAAAAATTCATTTAAGAAAACCATAATAAGAAATGAAAGAGAAATATAATCACAAATTATTTTAACAAAGAGGGGCAAAATGGTGAAAGAAAGTTTATCTCATATATTCTGATTTAATCTCGTAGACTTATTATTTTACTAAGTTTTGAGCAAAATATCATATACTTTTTGTTATTTTAATTAATTTAAAATTAAATACTAATTTTTTATTTTAATATTAGCGAGTTCAAAATAAAATAATGTTTTTATCTTAAACTCGATTATTAAAAATTATATATTTTTGGCCAAATTACACTTTTAATCCTAAAGTTTTATTTTAATTTTTATTTGGCGTCTGAGATTTCAAAAACAACATTTTAATTTTTAAGTTAAAAAAATGATTCTAATAAGTTTTTAAGTTAAATTGACTAACGGAAAAAATTCGAAAGTTACAGACAACACATTTGAAGTTATCAAAAAAGTTGTTGATATTGATGAAGATGAAAATAAAGATAAGAAATGGATGAAGGAAGAAGAAAGAAAAAAGGAAAAAAGAAAATATTTAAAAAGATAAAATAATAATAATAATGATAGAGAAGGAATAAGAGAAAGATAGAGAAATAATATTTTAAAAAAATAAAACAATTATTTTTTACAACTTAAATAATAATTAAAAAAAAAAACCAACAATCCCATGGTGTTGAATAGTATTTACTATTCAATACCATGGGTTTGGGTTTAAGAAACTATGGTTTCCTAAACCCTTGTCCCAAACAAAGGTTGGGCTTAGGAAAGCTAACCCATCCTAAGCCCAACCCCCAAAACAAACACTCCCTTAAGGTATAAGCAAGCGAGGCGTGCCTAACGTCTCGATTTTCAAATGCCTCATTTCTTTATGTATAATATAATAATAAAAATTTCTATGTATTTTAGTCTATAATTATAACGTTAGAATATAAAATAATCAATCAAATATTTAAATAATCCTTTACTTCTTTTTTTTAACTTCAAATAATTTTGGAATTCTTTTACTAGCAAAATAAATTTACGTTAAATTAATTGAAGGCTAAATTGTCAATAAAATATCCCTGAATTTTGCCCATTATTTAAAAATTCCTCTATTCTTTCAAGAGTTACAATATTACCCTTGGTCTTTCATAAACGTTTTAAAACTACCCTTAAGGGGTAGAAATCCATTAGAATGTTTGACGGAAAATTGACGTGATAATAACTTAAAACAATGTGTCGGTGACTAGGATGCTTGTCTGGATTAAGTTTGAAAGTACGACATTCAGACAGGTCGACTTTTTGTTTTATATTTTAACTGTTTTTTTTACAACATAGTTTTGAAATATTTATAAAAGGTCAAGGGTAATATTATAACTTTTAAAATAATAGGGGTATTTTTGAAATAATGGACACAATTTTGGTGTATATATATATATATTTTTATAATTTAGCCATTAATTTAATTCTATATGTATTTTTCTTCCTCATATTAAAAATTAAAGTTTATTGTTTTTCTTTTCTAATTCTCAAGAAAGAAAAGTCGTACAATAAATACAAATACTCCTAAAAAAACCAATTATATATTAATAGCCTTTCAAATTTTCACCAGAAACCGTTCAAATTTTTAAGAGAAACCTTTCAAATCCTTTAACTTTTTTTACCCTTTCTATTTTACAATGAAAATGTTTCAATCTTCCTTAAATCCCACAAGAAATATATTTTATGACCTAATTCATACTATTTTTTTTTTTATTTTTAACTCTTAAAATTCTACCTAGCTTATAAAATATTATTAAAATTAACATAATAGAAAGAAGGTTTTCAAAACTAAAATTAATTAAATAAAATTATACTTGAAAAAAATTATGTCACAAAGAAATATTAAATGAGTTAGCAACATTATCTATTGAAAAATATATTTTAATTAAATTAAATTATCAACATTTAATACATATAATTTTACATCTCGAAAGGTAAGAAAAATAGACTTGGGATAATATACTATAAGTTAAATTACAAATTTTGACATTTAACTTATTCTCTATGGTATAAGTTAGTTTTAATTTTGTCCCCATAGTTTTAAAAATTTTCAATTTGGTTCATATAGTTTTAAAATTTTCAATTTAGTCCCAATATATGGTTTAGTCACACCTCACTCATAATTTTTATACATGACAATGAGTTGATATTTTCAATTTGACTAACTATGGTAGTTGACTATATTAAGATTTAATGTATAGTAAAAAAGAATAAAAGGAAGGTGGGTTTTCAAGTGAATAAAAGATAGTCTAGAGACAATTAGATATCAATTTGAAACTAAGCCAAAACTATAACAACGAAATTTGTAATTTTACTCTATACTATATTAAGGCCCCTGATGGACTGAAAAGTGTGTGGGTTGTTTGAGAAAATTATTTTGAAAGAGAATTCAACCAAGTACAAGTGCACACTACCAACAAGTAGTACAACTGAAAAGTATTCTAGGTATCTTATCCCAAGAGACTACTCACAAAATTAAGAGTTAAGTAAAAATGATCGAGCGTACATGCAAGAGCACGTGATCGAAGTAATAATAAAATGGTATTCCTACCAAGTATCGTATCTATTGAGATTGGTTTTTAATTCAATTAATTTTCGAGAATAATCTCACTTTACTTTATTTAGAGGACACAAAGCAAGAACTTATAAAAAAAATAAACTCTAATCCTAGAAAGTAAGATAAATGGGAGACACAATTCTAAAGGTAATTCTATGGGTGTTGATTGCATTCTTGGATCTTAATTTACTTAATTAAGCTAGCAAGTAGGCATAACCAAGTGTTTGATTATAAGTCTAGAAGCTTAAAATTATGGAATTTCCTGTCGATCTCCTCCAAACCTCGGGTATAATTAATTAAATCTCGTATCAGTCTCATTAATTAATTCTCACCAGGCATTATGACCCCTCATCATTGACCTCTATAGATTAATTATTACTTATGTTGTCACTGAGGTAATTAATCTATAGTCATGCATCCAGTTCTAGCCTAAGCTTATCTCTGTCGAGCCTCCACTTAGTAACTAATCAATTAGATGGTGCTCAATTAATTAATCTTTAGCACTGACAGAGGACTTGTTGAAGGTCCTATCAAGATTAAATTTATAAAAATCGGACCTCTAAGTATTTTGCAATAATAGTGGCTAGGGTCATCCACAGGGATTGGAGTTCTTAGATTTAATTAAGTACCACAATTAATTATGCCTTATTTTATTTAGAGAAAAACTACTTTGATTTGATTCTTTAAACAAACAGTAAATTATTATGTACAAGGTTGGAGTCCAATTTTAGAGAGACATTCGTTAATTGCAATTCATGAAGCACAACTATGAAATTGACTAAAGAATTATGAAGCATGCAACAATCCTAAGCCAAGAATTACTAAAATATCCAATTGACTCTCTTGAGCCCAATTGAACTCATGCAAGAAGTAAATTAACCTCTCGGTCTATTTCTACAATTAGATATGACATTATGAAATTCTCTTAATAACTTCTAGTGTTAACCTATTCATTCTCATGCAATAGATTAATCCTAGTTATGCATCTAAGTTCTTAGTTAAATTTACTTTCTCAAGCTAAACTTAACTTAACGTGCAAAGCTATGGCCGAGAGCTTAGAAAATTAATTCAAGATGCATAAAAGACTTTACAAACACATTCAATAAGTCAAACATAGTTTTATAACAATAAAGCAATCAACTAAGAGTCTATAATACTCAAATACATTCAAATACCGTCCACTAAATCCTAAAATTGAAGACACAAAGTAAAAGGGAAAAGAGAAAAACTGGATGACGCGTGCCAACACTTGTTTTCGATGTGATGTCCCACGATCCCGATCCTTGAGTCTCCTCCTTAGCTCTCCAAGTTGCTCTCTAAACCTCCAAACAGTGCTCCTATCAAAATTAGAGTTTAGGTCTCTCCAAAACGGCCCCCTTTGCTTGAATGAATAAGTTCCTTTTATATACATTGGGATAACGTTGTAATGCTAGGGACGTTGTCCCTTTGAATTTTATAAAGAAGGAAAACATTTTTTTGAGTAGCGTTGCAACGCTATGCTTGCGATTTTTCAAGGTTGAAAGGCTCTTCAAACGGCGTTTCAACACTATGTTCTTGGGTCCAAATGCCTTGTTCTTCTTCTTCAACACTTGAATCCTCAAATATAGCCTTAAGTTGCTCAAATTTGTCCAATTATCTCACAATTCTCCAGTTTTAATCCAAATGTTCGGTTTCTGAGAAATAACATAAAAATACATAAAAGTACACACAATCATAGCAAAACTAGCCTACAACTAAGCCTATAAATAGCACACTTATGCATGCTATCATGCACTAACTGCAATTAATTAACTGTTTATCTCGCAATCACTCAAGTAATTAACCAACTATGCATTAAGCTAACTAGGAATCTCCTGTCGGTATCCTCTTAGTCCTACCTCAACTAATTAACAAACACAATCTAAGGGCATTAAGCCTAAAATGCATAAATGAGCATAAACACTAATTCAACCACAACCACCAACTAAATCAAGTAAAATTAAGTGCAATGGTTCAAGAATTACAACATCCCATAGAAATTAAGGGATTAACTAAACATATTCAGTAAATACAACCAAAATCTCCAAATACAACCTAATCTAAATATTGAAAATAAAGGAAAAAGGGAAGAAAATGTTTAGGTAAATGACGTTCCCGCATTCCCAAGGCGATCCACCACAAATTTGAGCTCCAAAATCTTCAACTCAGCTCCAAAATCCCCTCAAAATCCATCCAAGACGCTATGGAATTGAGATTAGGGTATTTACTGTCGAATTGACCTCTATTTGGACAAAGAGAAAATGAAGACTAAATACTATCTATTGAGACAGCGTTGCAATGCTATCCAAAACAGTGACGTTTTCTTATTGCATGCAGGGGTAGCATTGCAACGCATTAAGTAGAGTTGCAACGCTACAGATGAAGTGTTTCTCTTTAGTGCATTTCTAGCGTTGCAACGCCACATGGTAGCGTTGCAACGCTAGCTCTCGGGTCCAAATGCCAAATTATGGCATTGCAATGTCAATTCTAGGGTTACAATGCCATCCTCTCGTCCCAATTGCTAGAATCTTCAACTCTTCTCTTCTTGGCTCTCTAAAATGGTCCGAAATAGCTCCATAATGACTCAAATATCCCTGAACACTTTAGCTTTTCTCTTTAGCTTGGTTTCTGCAATTTAACACAAATAAACATCAAAGAACACAAAATCATGGTAAAACTAGCATAAATAGTAGGAAATAAGATAGCATAATTATATTTTATCAAAAAAGTGCTTCACAAATGCAACTGAAGATAACTAAGAATAGTTTGAAGGATATAAATGGTAATGAATTAGAAATAATAGTAAAGGCAAATGATTCAATTAAGTTTCAGCCCTAAGTAGAGTTGCTAATAGATTGCGCTTGCATAGCTCACTGCATTTTTCTCGTGTCATGAATCGAATTCGTCTCCTATTCAGCCTTTGTTTCAAGTACCCTTAGGAGTCTGATAACTCTCATTTATGAGGATTTTTGGCTCTGTATCTTGATTTTATTCTTACCATTTATGTTACATATTGATTCATTCTTCGTAAATTAGTGCAAATTTAGGCAAAAATAAGTTGAGCATATGTTTTTAACCTTGAGCTATGAAATGAAGTTAAAATGGTGAAAAAAGAATCATTGTTGAAAGATTTATGCATTTTTATGATCTGTGCAAGAATTGTCAAAGTGCAGTGAGCTGAGAGGAAAAATGCGATCGCATAGGCCCAATCAATAACCAGATGTGCTCGCATAGCTGAGAGGAAAAATGCGACCGCAAAATGAGAAGCGATAAATTGAACAAGAATCTCGAGATTGATTGATTTTGCAATCATCTTCCTCAATTATCGGCACTGATGGCTAAGACAGATCTTCACCCTGATTTCGACAGAAACTCTAGCCTTTGAAGGCCTATAAAAGGTAGTCGCCATATCAAAAGAAGTGATCGATGCTTGAAAGAGGAAATCGACCACTAGTTACCCAAGCTACCCACTGATTATCGCTAGAATTGCAGTACAAGACAAAAGTTCTTACTATTGTGCTTATTACTCAATCGAACACCTATTTGAAAGATTAGGCTTGTAACGACTTGATTCTCCTTGAGAAATGACCAATCGAGTTAGATTGAGAAGTAATCTAGGAGTTTGATTTCATTTTCTTTCTTTTATATTCTATCTTCTCTCTTCCTTTTGAATTTAGTTATGAGTTTCGTTTTATCCTTGTATTGTTTAATTCCAGTAAACAGTTTGTATTCCTTATGTTTGAAATTTAATATGAAATTCGTTTCATTTCAATTGTCGTTTCTCTTTTCTTTAATTATGGACTAAACTTTTCTTTGGGATTCAAAGATGTGGATGCCCTAAAGAATAGAATAAGACCTATTATGTAATTAGCAACTTTGTTTAATACTCTAGCATTATTTACTTTTATTGAATTCAGATGCCATTGTTAATCTAGCCTGATTGCCTAGAATATCATACTAAGTTAAGTCCAATACTGAAAGGGTTGAATAATATACGGTTTTTATAAAAGAAATTTAGGAAAAGAGCTTAGACAAAGGACTTTGTATTTAACCCTAGACATAGGGCAAAACCTTTAGGACTAAAAATGGTTGTGTGCAAAACAACTAAACTTTAATTAGACATAGACATATAGATTTAATAAAGTGCTTTACTTAAAGACTAAATAGGTGTTAAACTCGGTTCACTATGCAAAGTAGCGAGTTGATAATTTGCGATCGCATAATAGGTCGCATTTCCATTAAAGGGCAAAAGCATGCTTGAATGCCTCTTTTATTATTTATATTTCTTATTTCCAACAACAACAACCTTCCCAATATTGATGTACATTGGTTATCTAGGTTGCACTCTTGAGGAAATCTTTGCTTTACATTGAATTTTGTTACAAGCATTCCCTTGGGACTTGATACTTGGAATACGTCAATTTTATTACTTGTTGATAGTGTGCACTTGCACTAGAATCGAAGCTTTTCTCAAACAAAGGTTTTTCAAATACACTTACACGTTTTCAATCATCAAAGTCTAAGTAATTGATCCTATATTTCGATGGTCATATTATCTTAGGTAGTTAAGCATGCAATCCCTTTGATCCTATAGATGTGTCCTATGTCTAGCAGTCATCAACGAAGTCCTATGTCTAGGCACTTCTCCCATATCCTTTTTACGAAAACCGTTTATTACCTAACCCTTTCGGTATTGGGAAAAGATGCAAGAGCAACTTATTAAACTATCTCATTTCTTAAAAGCATCAACCAAATCAATTCCCACAAAAAAATTTAGTTCACAATGAAATGAATGAAAACAAAATACTTCATTTATAAAAACTTTTGATCGGGTTTGTCAGACCCATCAAATAAATTTATAATCTGAACCAACTAATATTTGTAGTATTAGTGGTCAGGTCGATCTGTAGGGAGGAAAAATTTAGTCGTTAACTTATTTCTTTGGATTAATAAACGGAATCAGGTGGGGGGCGACAAATTTGTGCTTAAAAGGTAAATTGCTCGAAATTTAAATGCATAAACGAAAGAAAATAAACATAAACTAACAATCTTATCAAACACACCAATTCGTGAGTTCATCGGGCATTTTTCGTGTAATTTTGATCATTGAAAACATATAAACAAGCTATGTACTCAATTTAGCATCTAATCGGCCTTGACGGAAAAGCCGCCTAAAACCTTAATCCCTTTAGATTCAACCTAGCATCTCTTTAGTCCTAAATCGACTCTAAGAGTTGGGCACGATAGAATTCCATACCCCCTAAATCGATCGCATTAAGTTTAGGATTGATTAGAACAACCTAACTATTAGACAAATCCAAATTAATCTAGAATGTCATTTTGCTTCTAAAGCCTATCGTGCCAACTACACGGGGATGAGCTCTCTACTATGCACACATGACTTCACCTATTCCCTACTTAAACATGTAAGAAATCGATACAAAGCTTAAAGGAAATTCTAACTAGCAATGAATGCTAAAAACATGCAAGAGACATCAATTCTAACATGCCAAAACATTCTATAATTGAATCAAGAAGCAAAATGTGTTAGAACAGAGTACAATATGGAAAGGAAGTTCAAATCTCACAAAATTACATGATAGATGCCGGAATCACCTCCGAATTGGTGTTTTCCTCTAGATGGACACCACGAGATCGACTCCCAAGGCCATAATCTAAGCTAAATCTAACTAAAAATGGCTAAAATGACTAAATACAAAAATGGAGAGAATTTCATATGGAAAGTGGCTGTCAAACGTCTAACATAAACCCTAAAATGGAAAGGAATCGTTTTATAAAACTTGAAGTAGCGTCGAGACGCCGTGGGCAGTGTCTCGACGCTGCTGCCAATTAGACCAACGTTTTAGGGGCTTTCCGCAGCATTGACTTGCACTCATTGTTACAACGTCGAGACGCTGTGGACAAAACATGGCTTTAACTTAATTTCCTATAAAATAAGCAATTAACTCATTAAAACCTCCAAACTAACATGATTTAGGCTAGATACAATAAGACTATTTTGGTTCTATCAACTTTATAAGTACATAATGAATGAAAACAATAATGACAAAGTAAAAAATAATTGACAATTGCCTAGGTCAAAATCGACAACACTCGAGGGGTCTCTCTAGCTTAATTCAATCCTGTTTCAAGGTGAATTAAGTTTTACAAGTCTAACTCTAGGGGAAGGGTTAGAAAATGAAGTTATCAACTAAAGTTCTTGACTCATCGTAGTTGTGACCGATAACTCCCAAAGAGTTTGTCCATTGATTTGTAGTTTGAAACCTCTTTTATAGACTCCCATGGGGTTGGTTGTTGCTGACTTTAGTGCTCTAATCCTTGACCAAGACTCCTAAAATAAAATGATGAAGGAGTTGCGAAATTGGCTCAAACAGTTTTAACTTGCGAAACCCACGTTGACATAGTCTAGGGCACTATGTGGTTGCATAGTATTTGTGACTTGGAAGCTATGTGGGTGCATTTGGAACTTTTTGACAACTTTCTGCAAAAATAATCAAAACTGATTATTTCTTACAAAAAATGACTCTTTCACCCTCAAACTAACTTAGTTAGCATAAAATGACTAAACCCACATGACTTTCTTACTTTTATATGCTTTGGACCAATTAAACACAACTATTAATTAAATTTCATCCATTTTATCAAGGAATAATCTTGAATTTAGGATTGCAAATCTGTGATAAACATATTTCATCACACCCCCAAACTTAGCTTATTGCTTGTCCTCAAGCAATAGATTAACAAGAAAGATCAAATAAGCATTTGAGAAACATGTTTTCCAATGAAGTTAATTAAGAAAAATTTCCTTTCACGAAAGGTCTCATACTCTAGTGTCAACCATATCCTCAAAGTTTCTACATATATGAGTTTCTATCTTTTTTTTTCCAAATAAAACTTTTCCTAATTCGTCCTATCCAACATGTTTATTCTTTCTAACTTTTAGTCATTGAGTCTAGGGTCATCCTCTTTGCTAAACAAGCTAAGCTTACACCTTACATCATGTACATACTTGACTTTATTTCTCCCTCAAACTAATTTTGGTTGCTAGGCTCTAAATGTTATTTTATTTTCCTTTTCTTGGAGAGAATTTCGTTGTTACTATTGCCTTCATTTTAGCATACTAATACTTTGTGGTAAAAGTATCTAACTACGAGCAAAAGTCACTCCTAAGATTGTGGTGGGTGTCTGGGGGAAGACAAAACAAAGCGCAAGTGTACGCTGTTCAACAAGTAATATATGGAAGTATTCCAAGTATCGAACCCAAGGGAACGGTTAACAAAAAAAACTTTTCAATTAACAACACAGTGCTCTCAAGTTGCAACCGAAGGTAACCAAGTAAATGAAATATTTTGGAGTTTTTGTGCAATAAAAATAAAGAAAATATAAGAAAACAATAATGAAAAGTAGGGAGTTCAAATATGTTTCAACCCTAAGGAAATGCGCCCACCATGCGCACGCATACTTGCTTAACTAGGTTCGGCTATTTCAGAGATTTTGCCTCTTGCACCTGCATACTGCCTCTTTCAAGTTCTGTGCGATTCAGACAAAATGCTACTGAAATACGCCTGTAACCTACCCTAACCGACACTTAACTGAAGGGAATAATCGAATTAAACCCACAGCGGAAGCATAGGAATCGTCTTTGATTTATTTAGAATTAAACTAAAATACAAGGGTTAAGCAATAAATACCTTCCAAATATGGAGATTCTTCTTATGGGTCTTTATCTCTTCCACAAAATCTTCCTGGCTATGACTCGAACACAGGACCAAGGCTTGTGGGAGCCTCTTGAAAGAAAATCCACAAGGGATTAAAGAGGAAGAGGTCTAGAGAGAATTCTCTAATTCTCTCTATTGAGTAGATGTGTGTTGTGAAGAATGCACAATGACTCACTCCTAGGGTCCTATTTATAGTGGTCTAGGGAAAATAATTAAATAATATATTTTAATATCTCTAACCAATTTGAATCTTATTCAAATCGTTTAAAATTCTCCTACGACATTTATTTCCTAATTTGAATTCAATTCAAATTTAATAAATATCTTTTATTTAATGTATCTAATATACATTAATTATTTTAATATTTAATGTATCAAATACAATAAATATATTTTCCTCTTTTATTTAATATATCTAATATATTAAATATTAATTTGAACACTTCAAATTAAATATTAATTTGAACATTTCAAATTTTAATATTTAATGTATCAAATACAATAAATATATTTTTCTCTTTTATATTTAATATATTTAATATATTAAATATTAATTTGAACACTTCAAATTAAATATTAATTTGAACATTTCAAATTTTTCTTTCAACTAAATTGATCTTTTAGTGTTACTATGAGCTAACAAAGAGACCTTATGGACTTATAGATTATAAGCTCCAATGATACAAAATTAATTAATTAAACTCTTTAATTAATTAATTTTCATTCATTAACTATAGGTCACTCCACTATAGACCTAGAGTTGCACTCTTATGCACTGTAGGACAAGTTGTGTCCATAGATATAATCACTACATGCAAGTCGATCCTTCACGAGTTGTTCGTAATTATAGCTGGGTCAAAAGTCCGTTTTAACCCTATAATTACATCTTGCACCTTAAGTATCACTGATCCTCTAATGAACAATCTGTTTATAAACTAATTATAAACTAAGTCCCTCTCGGGCCAGTGAGAAGGTGGGACCCCATTGTTCAAGTCCCGAAATTAGCACTTAAGGGAACTACTCATCTACTTACCCTATGTGGGAATGAGTGAATTCTATCTTGAGAGATTATGTTCCCAGCTCCCTATTTGGTCAAGTCCCTAAAATGGTAGACATATTGAATCGGCTACAAAAGCCACTCTCACCCATGCAAATCAAAGGACAAGCCCTCATAGGCAGGAGTTCATAACTCACTCAGGATTAAGATCGAGTCGCATATGATCATCCTAATGAAATATTAATCTTCTCAATTAACAGATTTATAAAGAGAGATTAAATATTTTGTGATCCAGTCTTATATAAACTCATTGTATAAGATACCCCCACTCACATGTCTCCACATGAATGATTTGGATCAAATCATTTGTAACTATTACAAAGTGGGCCGTATCAATAGTGTTACCAGGATAAGGCACCCAACTTTATCCATATACTATGACCCTTTAGGTTATTTCTTGAACATGATCCTCTCGTATGTCAACCACATACTATTCAAGATTACACTAATAACCTTGGATTTTTCATATAATGGATAATATTATATTGCAAATAAAATAATAAAAATTATTATTAATTATTAAATAAATCATTAATTACGAGGCTTTAGGGCATAAATCCCAACATTAACACCATGAATCGAGTGCAACACCTATTCAAGCATGTTCTAAGAGTTTTTAGGAGACTAAGTGATAAAGAGCTTGTCGAAGGCTCTATCAAATAAAATTATTAACCAGACCTTTACAATTTGTAGTAGTAATGGCTAGGGTCGATCTCAGGGATTGGATTTCTTAGATTAATTAAGTACTACAATTACCAATGCTCAATTTTATCTAGAGAACCTAACTTTAGATTTAAACAAGATTAAACTAAATTAATTATTTACAAAGGTTGGAGACCGTTTAGAGAAACTAGTGAAGATTGCATTACATGAAGTGCAACTATGAATTTGGTTGAAGAATCGTAGAATATGTAACGACCTTAAGCCAAGAATTACTAAAATATGCAATTGACTCTCTCAAGCCCAATTGAACTCATATAAAGTAGTAAATCGACCTCTCGGTCTATTTCTACACCTAAACATGGCATTAAGAAACTCTTTTAATGACTTCTAATATTAACCTATTCATTCTCGTGCAATAGATTAATTTTAGTCATGCATCTAAGTTCTTTAGTTAAATTCACTTTCTCAAGCTAAATTTAACCTAACATGCAAAGCTATGGCCAAAAACTTAGACAATTGATTCAAGATGCATAAAAGGCGTTACGATATAATAGAATTCAAAAACCAAACAAAGTTTAAAAGTACAATCCTCTAAGAGTCTAGGATACTCAAAATTACATTCAACATTTAGTCCAACAAATCCTAAGTTCAAGAAACAAAGTAAAGGGAAAAGAGAAAAAACTGGACGTCGCGTGCCAACACTCGTTCCAGTCGTGATGTCCCGCGATCTCGAGCTTTGAGTCTCCTCCTTAGCTCTCCAAGGTGCTCTCTAGGTCCCAAAATAATGCTCCTTGTCGAAATAGGGTTCTAGGATCTCCAAAACGGCCCCCCAAATCCGTAGCTAAAGTGTTCTTTTTATAATTCTCGGGGTAGCGTCGAGACGCTAGGGACAGCGTCTCAACGCTGTACCCTAATTCGCGAAATACAGAAGGCAACACGGAGTAGCGTTGAGACGCTGTGCGCAGCGTCTCAACGCTACAGACGGAAATCCAGAGGCGCGCGCGTTTCTGGCCTTGAGACGCTATAAAGCAGCGTCTCGATGCTGCTTCTACGGGAAATTGAAATTGGAAAGCTGCAAGGATAGCGTTGAAACGCTATGGACAGCGTCTCAACGCTGTCCTTTCGGGCTTTCTCACTTTTAACCCTTCTTCTACTTATCTTCTTTGCTCCAAAGTGTGTCTTTAAGCATTAATTATGCTCCAAAAAGCCCGGTTAGCTCCAATTGCTCAAAATCTACAAAATAGATAAAAAATGCATGAAAGCTCACTGTAAACATATAAAACCAACACAAATCTAAGCCTAGAAATAGCACACTTTTGAGTGCTATCACTAAGCAATTAAACACATATGTCTAAGATAATTAAAGAACGCAACTCAATGATTCTAAAGGGTTTTGTCCTATGTGTAGGTACAAAAAGCGAAGTTCTATGTTTAGACTCTTCTCCTAGATTGCTTTTATGAAAACGCGTGCTTGATCCAACCCTTTCGGTATTGAATCTCACACAAACTATGCTAACTCAAGTGATCAGTTTAAGCTAACAATGAAACTTAAACTCAATAAAAGAAAACGATGCTAAATGTTAAGCAAAGTTACTCAACTCACATGGAGGTGCTTATCTCCTTTTTAGGGTATCCACTTCATTGAATCCCTTCTAAGGATTTAGCTACTCATTGAAAAGAAAACTAAAGTGCAGAAAGTAAAAAGAAAACTTGAATGAGAAACGATAAACTTCATTGAATTAAAAGTGTGAAATTGAAACAAGGCTTGAATTACAACTCGAAGAATTAAAATTAAATAAGAACATAAACTACAACTTGAATGATAAAATAAAAACAGTAGCTAAACTTTTAAAGAAAACAGAAAGTACAAAAACTTAAATGAAAGCAATAAAGAACCCGAAGTTTGTTCCTTCTTTCTGACTTTGTTCAACCTATTTCGAGGAGAACAAGTAATTACACTCCCTTCTTTCGAAGTTCGTGTCCGAATGAAGTATGAATAGAACTTGGGTGAGACTAAGTATGGGGGCTGAAAGAAAAACTGCAGAATTTGGGGTAGAAGATAGAAATCTGAGCTACCCTTGAAATTGAAGCTTGAGTCACCTTTTATAGACCTCAAGGTCTAGGGTTTGCTGCCGAGATCAGTGTGGAGAGACTTGACCTATCATATCCCTTGATCCTGGAGATTTGATTGAGAATATTTGATTTTATCTGCAAATCTTGTGAATTTGGGAGAATCTACCAAAAAGGTCCAGATGTGGCAGCATAGTTGGGCGCAATTGTGTTGTTGTCAAAATGGTCGAAATGCGGCCGCATAGTTGTGCGCATTTTGAGCTTTTCCTGCAATAGTTGGAATTTGGCTTTTGCTCTCAATTGCTGGCGCATCCTGGTCGCATATCTCTTCCATCATCTTTGTTTTGCCTTAGATGCGACCAGAATGTGGGCGCATTTGGGTCCTTTTTCAGCCTCTACACAAAACCAACAAAAATTAACACTTTCTTAACAAAAATGACTCAATACACCTAAAAACTTATTTTTTTTTTCAAATCACAACTTCAGACACATGCAAAACTTGTTTTTACTTAAATTTTCTCTAAATGACATGAATTATAATATTAAACACTCGCTTTCTAAGCAAATAGCTTAGTTTTTAGAGCCAAATAACACTCATAAATGAGCTTTATCAGATTGTTTACACACGATGAATGTCATGAATGCTCTTGATTACTTGATTAATCCAAGAATGAGGAGTATCTCTCCTTTATTCATTTTTTTTTATTGAAAATGAGGCCTAGCAGCGTTACGACATGTACATTTACCCCCCAAACTTAAAGATGGTAATGTCCTCATTGACTAGGACTAAAGGGTTAAAAAATAGTTTGGTATGGTTTTGCTAACAAAACATCAAGACTAGACTCTCCTAAGTGTGTTTGAAAAGTTAAACAAAAGGAAGTTTTGACTTGAAAGAAGTTTCAAGAAAAAGAAATAACGGGAACTTATGCTGTTGAAAACTTAACAGGGTATGGTGTATGACACTTTTGAAAGTAGAGGTAAGCTCTAATTATCATCATCAAGGTTTTTCAAACAAGCACACACGGAAAAACATGCTCAATATAAAGAAGGTTTTGTTCAAAAAGATCAAGAGTTAAACATTCCAACATATCCACAAAAAGAATATAAACTTCAATAAAACTAACCTATCTACCAACAAAATATCCAAAAACATCAAACTAAACCTAACAACTTATTCAAAAGAGAAGTAAATATAGTTAAAGAGAAATGAACGGGACTCCCCAATTTGTTAGAAGATGTCTCCTCCTCTTGAGAAGTCCATGGCTCATCAAGAAGAATAGATAGAAAGTCAGGAAAAGCTGGAGCAAGGGTTGAATCCACTGTCAAGAAGAACTCCTTCATAGCCTCATCCTGCTCACGAGCATTGGTCGAATAAGGCCTTGTGTTGCTCTTTCAAATGCTCCAATTGAGCCAGGAGGAAGGTATTCACGTTGGATGAAGAAGGGGCAATAGTTGGTGTAGTCAGATGCTGTTGTGATGCAGCTACATATGTAGGAGAGGGAGTTGTTTGTTGTGAAGCTCGAGAGGTAAATGCTTTCTCATTCTTTTGTGTGTTAAATAAATGAAGTTTCCGAATGAGGAGTGCATCAATGGTGTTCCTAGAAAGATTTGCTTCTTCTCTTTTTTGGGTGTTGAGATTTACCTTATGGCAAAGTTGTGTAATTAAGAAGCTAAAAAAAACTTACCAACCTTTTTTCTTCCACATGCCACCATCTCTTCTCTAATTATTCTCCCACATTGATGTTATAGCCCTTGTATATGCTGTATGGGAGCATCACTCGCTCCTAAGAAATGGTAGAGTTGTGGGTAGTTGGCATGATGCGAGTTTTGATTAAATAAAGCTAAATAGCCGGCTCCACCTTCATGTCACTTGGCACCAAGGTTCTAACCTAGTTAGAGAGACTTTCCACTTCGCTCCTTTGTGTGCCACCAGTTTCAAGCCATCCTGGTGACTGCTAATGCAACAAAGCGCAAGTACATGCTGTATCTCAAGTAATATATGGAAGTACTCAAAGTTTTGAATGATAAGAGGGCTTGTCGAAGGCCTTCTCAAATGATATTTATAAACCGGACCTCTCAGTACAGGAAAAAAGATTTACGATAGCTTCAAAAAAACGCTATCATAGGTCTTTTATAGCATTTTCGCAAAGTCCTAACAACCCATGCTATAAAAAGTCTGAGATTTTTCATAACATTTTATAACTGCTATAAAAAGTTTGACTTTTTGTAGCATTTTATAAAAGCTATAAAAAGCTTTTTATAGCGAAAATAAAAAGCTATTGTTTGTCAATGATATCATTTATTTATAACTATAAATTTTTATTTATACCTTGAAATGAAAGCTATAATAGGCTTGTATGGTCTTTTTTTTTTTTAATCTATTTATAACATTTATAAATTTTTTATAGCATTTTATGAATATTGTTATCATAATCTATTATAACTCTTCTAATATCTTCATAATGTTATTCTTCATGTTTCATACCTTGTTGCATAATCAAAGTCAAATAATAAATATATAAACCATCAAAATAAGTACAACCAAAATGTGACTAGAATAACCATTTATACAAGATTCACATTGCCCTCCACAAAAATATATACAATATTATCAATCTATCAACTCAGGTAGTTGTTCTTTCTTGTTTTCTTGCACTTTTCTTGAATGAAATTCTCCATTGTCCTTGCTCTATAGTTGTTCAGATTATCATGTTGCACTTTAGACACACATAGCTACAATCAAATGTACATATTAGTTGAATAACCACGTAAAGAATCAATCATGCATCATATCCATAAAAAGATAATCTAAAACAACTCAATGAAGTTCTTAAGCACATAAGAAATAACAAAATTGACAATGCTGAAATGTCAAAAGCTTCCATACCAAAAGATAATCATGAATTTGCCAAAAGTTGGGTGAAAAGTCAAGTCCCTACAAGAGTTGATAATCATTAAATTAGAAGAAGTTTAATAGATTGAGGTATATGTGCCATAAAATTGTTAACCGACAAAGCAATCACATAGTAAAAAATTCTAATTAATTCAAGAAAAGAAAAAACATCACTTAAGAACTAAAGGAGAAATAATAGAAGGAAATGAAAATGAGAAAAACCTTTGAGTAATATCACTAACAGCACAACTTTGTCAAAACATAGGTCCAAAATTGATGGCATTTGCTTGATATTGAAATGTTGGAAAGGAATGAAACTACAAGCTTACATCCATGTTTAGTTGCAATATAAATCATTGTCACCTCATATAGTCAAAACAAAAGTATTCATATTAACCAGCTGTAATTTGTGACAAGTAAACTAAGGATTTTGAAAAATAGAAACTACAAGTAGTTAATGGTGTGATTACGCACTCAACAAACTCATCAAGTTCCAAAATGCTCATTGAATATGGAAAACAAACAAACCTGCAAAAAGAATCATAGCAAAAGTACTTGTTAAACAGACAAGGGAAAGAACAACATCATGTATTATGTTGAGATCAACTCAGAAAATGTTCCAAATAGCCAACTAAAGTCCACTGCACTTTGAAATTGCAACATACTTTGAATTAAGTTGTAATTTTTGTTCGCTAGAAATCAGAATCCATGTATAAACTGTATAGCATAAAAAATGATTTATAGCTTGGACTTAAGTATTCACATACTCATTTAGGGAAGCAAATATGAAACTAAAAGCCTAGTAATCACAAACTAAAAGTATGCAATTATAAGACAATTAGGAGTAAAATTAAAGAAGACATGCTAGGTACGCTTAACAAAATTAAAGAAGACTGCTGCCAACTGAAGCTAATTAAATACTCCAACTACTGTCAACTGAAGCTACACAGTTCCTAATCTCGAAGATTGTTAACTTTATTGGTGCTTCTTGTTACAACCCAACTCAATTCCTAATCTTCCAAAACAAAGCACATCAGGTCTAACTCTAGATAAAATTCTTTTGGAGTATGGAAGGAAAAAAGAGGAAAGTAGAGAAATGCTAAAACATAATAAACTACATATTATTATCCAAGTCCAAAAGAAGTTTAAACAAGAAAAATGAAACATTCAGAAAATTCAATTCTCTTATTTAGAAATTGCAAAAGAAAACTCAAACCCTTCAAAATAGCCTCCAAGTTGGAAAAGTATATGAAAACCATGGATCTTGTAACAAACTAGTCTTCAAGTGAACTAAACTTAACCAATTAAGTTGATCGAATTATTAGATCTGTCACATTATAGCATAGGATCAAAAACCAGACATAAATATATCAATTAGTCAACATTAACCGACTCCAAGAACCATGTAAATATAATGATAAATTAGCTTATTTAAAGACCAAATACAAGACCATAAGTACTTCAAATTCCAACAATTAAGAGTAGTACCACTAATTCTTATCCAAAAGACCGCAATGTCACAACCTAAACTAGACAAGAGAGAATTTGTGTGATACAGAATCTTTTCAAAAAATCTAAAAGAAAACAGAAGAAAGAGGAAAATATTTCAATATCACCTATAGCCTGCTTGGACATTTTTTTAGATTATGATTTTAGACTATGATATTTAAATCTTTTTGGGTCTTAGTCCTTGTACATTTTTTTAGTGTAATGTTTTATTTGAATACCATAGATATGACAAAATGTGTTTCTCTTGTTTGTTTGAAGGCTATCATTCCCTCCAAAACAGCTCATTTCAATATAAATTGGTAATTTCGTGCATTACTAAGACTATCCCAATGTTTAGAGACAGAATAAAACAAAGACTTGGACAGTGAAAATTTAAGGAGAAAACTGATTTATTTTTTCTTAAAAATAACAGTATGCTCGTATAAAAATAATTTCGTAGCTTAACTTTCATTAAGATCTTTTATCACATATAAAGTGGCTGTCATGAGAACAAGCTAACCAACAAGATCATGCAACAAAAACCCATAAGAAAAGGTTTAATACAAACAAATAAGGACTAAAGATTCAAAAATTGAATAATTGTTGGAAATATTTGAATGAAAAGACATCTTATAATTTAAAAATTAAAAAAAAAAAAAAGAAATCATAATCTAGTGTTGTCCCCTTTATTGGTACTTACTAAGGAATTATAATGAGGAAACTAGCTGGAATTTCTCCCAGAAACCATAGGAAATGCAATATAATTTACATGCTCACTAGTAAACTCAAATAATATTCCAATCTATACTCCTGTGAACTGAACCACAATAACAACAATCATTATACTTGTAGATGTTTGCAAGCAAGAAAATTAGTACAATGGTAATATGAGACCATTAATGCATTCAACATGTATGGAATGAAAAAAAAATATTTTCCAAACAAGGAAAGGAAAAGTAATTCAAATATCATAAATTTTGTTTTCTTTTCTTCGTTGTTAATTATATTTTTAAGCTTCTTTTGGCTCATTTAAGCTAACAAATTCACTTCATGGTAAACATAGCAAATTATTGGATTTTCTACATAGAGCGACACATAAAATGATGACTAATCTTATATTAGAGAAGTTTGTACAATAGAAAAGACTTATCTTAAGAAATATTTTGTCTCTGAAATGTTGTATAGTTGAATATCTATTCTTGATCTTCAATAAAGAACTCTCAGGCTTCCATTTTCACAATGGATGTAGGCTATGTTGAACCACTGTAAAGAGGTTGTTGTCTCTTCCTACTCTTCTCTTGATTGATAATCTATTTCTTCATTCTTCTTCTTCCCTTCTATTTTTAAAGAGATGTTTTATGCATTATGATATAGAGAGAAAAGTGATATGGAAAACATAGGGGAGTATCGACACCTCAGAACTCTAAAGTTTCAACAAGCATAATACTGCCAGCGCATCCATCCATTAACACAAATCAAGGAAGACATACAAAACATTAAGCAGATTCGAAAACACACACACACATGCGACACAAAACTTGAAGATTAACAAGAAAGAAACTGAAAAAAAAAAAGATTAAAAATGACATGCCTTAGTCATGAAAGAAATTCCAATATTTAAAATGACTCATTTCGTAAGATAGAGATCACAAGCTTATAGATTTGTAGTCAGGATTCTCAAAGTTAAAATTCCTTTGTTGATAAAGTTCTTAGAATGTATGCTGGAAAGAAATTAAAACGTCAATAGGAGAGGGGATAGAAAGATGAATATTACAAAAGATATGTTGGAGAAAAAATATTGTAAAAACAAAAAACATCCTTTAGCAATAGATATAACAGAGGAGGGATACCTTGTAAAAATAATTGTCAACAACCTTAAACTTTTTACCACCTTGATGTATTTTTTGCTTCACATTTCTTTTTCTTTGTAAATCGACCTATAAGTTTCCATTAGCAAAATCAGAGCTCAAGAGAGAGCATTAAAAAATAAACCAATCCTCAATCATGGAGGTTCGAAAAGTAGGAAACGACCATCTAGTCCTCACTATCGACCCACATGCCAAATAATCATTAAAGAAGGAACAAATCTCACCATCTCCTACCATAACCAAAACCCTCCGTTGTCTCAACCTCTCAAACCTAATTTCCCTTGTTCCATGGTGGGATGTTGCCGAAGCAAAGCGCAAGTGCACGTTGTCCAACAAGTAATATATGGAAGTATTCCAAGTATCGAACCCAAGGGAACGGTTAACAAAGAGTCTTTTCAGTTAACAACACAAATGCTTTCAAGTTGCAACTGAAGGTAACCAAGTAAATAAAATATTTTGGGGGGTGTGCAATAAAATAAAGAAAACTAAAGAAAAGATAAGAAAACAGTAATGAGAAGCAGGGAGTTCAAATCAGTTTCAACCCTGAGGAAATGCACCTACCATGCGCCTGCATACCTGCTTAACTAGGTCAGGTTATTTCAGAGATTTTGACTCTTGCGCCCGCATACTGCCTCTTTTAAGTTCTGTGCAATTCAGACAAAATGCTACTAAAACACGCCTGTAACCTACCCTAATCGACACTTAACACCATGAATCGAGTTCAACACCTATTCAACCATTTTCTAAGAGTTTTTAGGAGACTAAGCAATTAAACACATATGTCTATGGCAAATTTTAACTTAGATAATTAAATAACGCAACTCAATGATTCTAAAGGGTTTTGTCCTATGTCTAGGTACAAAAAGCGAAGTTCTATGTTTAGACTCTTCTCCTAGATTGCTTTTATGAAAACGCGTGCTCCAACCCTTTTAATATTGAATCTCACACAAACTATGCTAACTCAAGTGATCAGTTTAAGCTAACAATGAAACTTAAACTCAATAAAAGAAAACGATGCTAAATATTAAGAAAATTTACTCAACTCACATGGAGGTGCTTATCTCCATTTTAGGGTATCCACTTCATTGAATCCCTTCCAAGGATTTAGCTACTCATTGAAAAGAAAACTAAAGTGCAGAAAATAAAAAGAAAACTTAAATAAGAAAAGATAAACTTTATTGAAATAAAAATGCGGAATTGAAACAAAACTTGACTTACAACTTAAAGAATTGAAATTTAAATAAGAACAAAAACTTACAACTCAAATGAACGAATAAAAGTAGTAGCTAAACTTTAAAGAAAAACATAAAGTACAAAACTTAAATGAAAGCGAGAAAGAACCCGAAGTTTGTTCTTTCTTTCGAAGTTCGTGTCCGAATGAAGTATGAACAGAACTTGGGGGAGACTCGGTATGGCTGCTGAAAAGAAAAGAAAATTGCAGAACTTGGGAAAGAAGATAGAAATTCGAGCTCCCCTGAAACTGAAGCTTGATCTTCCTTTTATAGACCTCAAGGTCTAGGGTTTGCTGTCGAGATCAGTGTGAAGAGGCTTGGCCGATCATATCCCTTGATCCTTGGAGATTTGATTGAGAATATTTGATTTTATTTGCAAAACTCGCGAATTTTGGAGAATCTACCGAAAAGGTCCAGATACGGGCGCATAGTTGAGCGCAATTGTGTTGTTGTCGAAATGGCCTAAATGCGGCAGCATAGTTGGGCACATTTTGAGTTTTTTCTGCAACAGTTGGAATTTGGCTTCTGCTCTCAATTGCTGGCGAATCCTGGTCGCATATCTCCTGAATCATCTTTTCTTTTGCCTCAGTTGCGACCAGAATGTAGGCGCATTTGGGTCCTTTTCAACCTCACACAGAATCAACAAAAATTAACATTTTCTTAACAAAAATGACTCTAAATACACCTAAAAACTATGTTTTATCAAATCAAGACTTCAGACACATGCAAAACTTGTTTTTACTTAAATTCACTAGTACAAATTCGGGTTTTAATGACGGGCATTGTCCGTCATTAAAGGGAAACGATGACGGACGCGTGTCCGTCATCTTTTCGAGTGTCATCGTAGGCTACAATGAAGGACGCTTTTAAATGACGGGCAATGCCCGTCATTAAATCTGTTCGTCATTAAAAGTCTAGTTTGTCATTAAAAGTCTGTTCGTCATTAAAAGTAAAAAATAATGGTTTTCAATGACATGCAATGCCCGTCATCTTTTCCTCAATAATTTAATAAAAAAATTATTGATGACACACGTGGCTAACCACCAATATTTCTCTTCCTCAACATATAAACAAAATAAAATTTCAATATTATATTTTTACACACCAATTAATTTAACAAACATAATTTTAATTAATAAAATATAAAATGCGTAATACACTTACGTTGTTGAACTAAAAAAAAAACATAAAATTTCTCTATTCATCCACACACATAATACAAATATGACTCTCCGTCTCTCTACAAACCACATCCAACTTACAAAGAGATGCAAAATTCATTCACCAAAAGTTTTAACACTATGCTGACACTGATGGCACATCAAATCCCCACCATTTGTTTACATGGCATATCCTGCACATGAAAGTCCATTCGTTCAAAACAAACCAGCAGCTCAGCTTACTCGAATTCTTATCAAAGTCCAAAAATTCATTCACTAATCACTCACCATATTATGGAGCAGCATTTTTCATCACAAAATTGAATAGAGTAATATATGACCTCCAACTTCCATACAAGGGAGAACATTCAATTAACAACAAGTCAAACCATAAGAACATGTGAAATTATGGGGAAAAAAATGAAAGGCCCAATTAGGTCTTCCACACCAATGATCCAACAATTGAACACAAAATTAAAAAAATCTTCCCATATCATCTACAAGACACTGTTCTAAGAAATCTGAAATTGAATTGTGGAGAAAATTAAAAGACTAGAGGAGAGTCAGGAGTAAAGGTAGAAGAGGCAAAAAGGAAGACCTAAAATGATAATGTAAATAAAATTCATCTAATTGAAACCTAAATCTAAAATCTCCAACTAGCAATACTGAAATCCAAATACTGAGATTTCTCACTGTTAAGTCTAGGACTCATGGCTCAATACATGATAAAAGTGAATCCTATCTAATTTTGGACTAAAAACTACACCAATTTAGACAAGAAATGGCAAACAAAAAGAAACAAGTACTCTGCATGATCAGAAAATAAAGATAAAAAAGAGCCAAAAGGAAAGAAATTAGAGAGCGAACCTAGATCGCCACCACGCTTGGAAGAGCTGCAGTCAGAGATGCGAGAGACAACATCCTCAAACTTGGACTTGTCAAAAATGATGTCGTCTTGAATGACAGTGAGCTGAGAGATAGCGCTGTAACGAGTGGTGTTCTTATAGTGAGACACGAACTAGATTAACGAGGCATCTTCGAATGGAAACCTTAAAATTTAACATGAATTAAACATGACAAGACATAAGTTTTAACAAGTAGGAATCAAGATATGCAATGAACATTTAAATATAAGTGAAGTGTCTAAAAGCATGTAGAGTACCAAAAAGGCCCATTAAAACGGTTGAGAGGAACTAGCTTAATTTTATTTTGTAGTCCCTACACCCAATGAAGAAGTAGCAAATGATATATAATTGGTGGTAATAAATTATATAAAATACAAAACCAAAAACAAAAAAGAAAAAGAAAAAGCCACCTAAGTATTTCAGAGTGACATTAGATCCATGGAAAGAGAAACAAAGCAGATTGAAATTAACCATTAAAAAGAATAGTTAACCACCAGCAAATCCAAAATATTGCCTTAGATGCATGAAGATATATTTAATTTTATATGCATGGAGAGGAATTGAGAAGAAACTCACGAAGACGTTGCACTTTCTTTTTCCGGCAGTGTTGTAGCCATGACCAGGCAAGCGGATAGGAAAGAGTAGAAAGAATACTGTAGATTGATCCTTCCCACCACTGATAAGTAGCTAAATCATTTATCTCATCCACAAATCTATTGAATGCATCTTCATATCTGCCATGTAAATCATGTTCTCAGAGGATGTTCACCATACACTAGATTACTTTGATAATACAAATTTCTGGGAAAAAGTTAGAATCAAGCAGAAATTAAACCGATCTTCTCTGAAGAAATCTAAAAATGATCGCCCATATATCATTCACCTACAACAGATAAGTAAGAATGCTTACACAGTTTAGGCTACTTGTTCAGGAGGGGAATGAGATAAGTGCCACGGTTCTCTGAAAGTATTTGGGCCCATGAAATACATTATATGCACATGACTTTTGGATTCCTCTGTTCGATTTGTTTCCAAAACTTGGAAGACAAAATTATGTTTAAACTAACTTAAAATTTCTTCTTCCACAAGGAAGGCAATTCAAATGTTGGCAGTAACCTAAAGAAAATGATCACTGGCAGGGAAAAACGGTTGAAGGCAGACCTCATTCAAGGACTCCAGGAAAGGAAAGGAGTAATCTATTCTAGATCCTTATCAAACAGGTACCGTCGCTGGTAATTCTTCCCCACCAACATATTTCATACGTGCAGCACTTAACACCAGAGCTAAAAGGATGAGGAGTTCAACAAGAATAAGACAAAACAACCAAGGACCTCCAAAAGCATATACCAACTCTTCTAGAGCTGTATAACATTGTGGCATGTGATATCGGTCAGAAATGCACTTGTAGGGACAAGGTCTTTCAGCAACACCACCTATTGGAAGCATTCAAAATTTTCTTTTCAGAAAAAAATAAAGCATTGATAAAAGTTTTCTACAAAATTTCTCACAAAAGATCACAACGTGTAGATAAAGATAACTTTCCAAATTTTGGGAGACAATATTCAAAGATAATCAATAAAATTTACTGATATAAACAGCTTTATTGAATGAATTTCATGATCCTTTGCTAGAAGAACGATTGAAAGTTCTTGCAAATCAGCAGTATCAAACATGAGATATATCTCCCAAAGAAGGGACATTTTTTCCAGATAATCCAATTCATTAGATATCCAGTAGATCCACTATTTGAATACTTTTTTAAATCAAGTAAAAATATATCTTTATTTTTCTCTACCATTTTCTCTTGGGCGTCGATAATTATCTATACCAAATTTTCAACAGACAGAAAAAAAAAAAAAAAAAGGCTACACATCTCCAATAACAACCAATGTTCATGAACAAAAACTTCAGTAAAGTAATAAAATAGACGAGATCTCCTATTCTGACTCCAAACACATTTGGAAAAAATATGAGCTAAAGAACAAGATCCGGTCAGTCCACACAAAGATCTTGCGACTGACAATAATGCAGCTAAGGACAAATAAAGAATAACACAATACCAGATCAAAAGAAAAACCCACGGCGGCAGAAGAAAATCCCACGACAGTGAATGAACAACCCCTCCCCGACAAGAAAACCCTCACTCACGGTAGAAGAAACCCATGGCGGTGACAAATCTGGCGGTGAATGAAAAGCCCAATGTGTTGAATGAAAATCCATGGCGGTGAATGAAAAACCACGGCGGCGAGAAAACCCACACTCACGGCAGAAGAAACCCATGGGGCAACGGTGGAGAACAAAAACCATGACGACGGCAACGATGAGCGGAGATGAAGGAGAGCTTCGGGGTTGTCGATACTGTGTACGTAAGAAAGTAAGGTTAGGGTATCGGGTGAAAGGGAAAAGAGTAAAGTGAAGTCAAAATTTGATTTTTTTAAAAAAATAATAAAATACCCTATAATGTCAGACATTGCCCAACATTAAAGGATAGATACAATGTCGGGCATTGCCCGACATTGTAGCCCCTTTTACTTTTTTTTTTTTTTTAATTTTCGCACTTTTTTTTTGTCCGTCATTGTATCCACGCGCGTTTTTTTCCAAACTGTCATTAAATGTATAATTTGTAGTAGTGATTTGCCCTATATGACATGAATTATAACGTTAAACACTCGCTTTCTAAGAAAATAACTAAGTTTTTAGAGTCAAATAACACTCATAAATGAGCGTTATCATTCCACTCCTAGAAACATCCTCAAATCCCCATACCTCCTACAACCTCCATCTGAAGAAGACTCAAGTTCTTCAACTTCATCAGAGTACAAAGATGAAGAAATCAAACCAATTAAACGAAGTCGAAGGCAAACGAAGACAGAAAATGAAGGTAAAGAGGAAGAAGATCAATAAACGAGTATTAATGGAATGGATATTGTTTCTCACCATAATCCCTTACTTAATTTGTGCCTTAACTCTCGAATTGCTTCAAGAGAATAGAAGCAAATTTGGAGCTTAGAGGTCTGGAAATGGTGCTTAATCATAATGATGATTTTCTGTGGTCGTTTAGTGACTAATGGCTCATCAGCCTCTTCGTCTTCATGCTCTACGAACGAATTCTCTATTTTGTCTACGACCTTTCACAAGAGCTTCAAGCATGCAAAAATAGAGATTGGATTGTGACTCAAGTGTAAGGGACGAAGAATATAAGTGAAAGAGAAGGCAATTAGTCTAGGGTTGAAAGGCCTGAAAGCTAGAGATTCAAGGGGAAGAAGGCGTGCCAAAATGAAAATGGGTATTTTGATAAAGGAGGGCGCGCACTACAGTCTGATAAAGAACAAAATATATATATATATATAAAACACGCCTTTTTTTTTCTTCGTGAAAATGAAAACGCGCGTAACCATTTTAATTGGATTATTTTTGAATGCTATAATTTAAATGCTATTATATCTATTATTTGGTGCAGTGTCTAAAAATTTGCAATAATAGTGGCTAGGGTCGATCACAGGGATTGGAGTTCTTAGATTAATTCAGTACCACAGTTACTCATGTCTACTTTTATTTAGAGAACCTAACTTTGGATTGAAACAAGAATAAACTAAATTAATTATTTACAAAAGTTGGAATCCATTTAGAGAGACAGTGAAGATTGCGTTACATGAAGTGCAACTTGAATTTGATTAAAGAATTGTAGAACATGCAACAACCTTAAGCCGATAATTACTAAAATATGCAATTGACTCTCTAAAGCCCAATTGAACTCATGTAAAGTAGTAAATCAACCTCTCAGTCTATTTCTACACCTAAACATGGCATTATGAAATTCTTTTAATGGCTTCTAATATTAACCTATTCATTCTCATGCAATAGATTAATCCTAGTCATGCATCTAAGCTCCTTAGTTAAATTTACTTTCTCAAGCCAAATTTAACCTAACATGCAAAGCTATGGCGAAAAGCTTAGAAAATTGATTTGAGATGCATATAAGGCGTTATGATATAATACAATTCAAAAACCAAATAAAGTTTAAAAGTACAATCATCCAAGAGTCTAAAATACTCAAAATTACATCCAATATTCAATACATAAATCCTAAAGTTCAAGAAACAAAGTAAAGGAAAAAAAGAAAAACTTGGACGACGCGTGCCAACACTTGTTCCCGTAGTGATGTCCAGCGATCCCGAGCTTTGAGTCTCCTTCTTAGCTCTCCACAGTGCTTGCTAGGTCCCAAAACAATGCTCCTTGTCGAAACTAGGGTTCTAGGCTCTCAAAAACGGCTCCCCTTACACGAAACTAAAATTTTCCTTTTATATATCGAGATAGCATTGCAATGCTAGGGGCAGCGTTGCAAGGCTGTCCCTTTGAATTTTATCAAGATGGAAAATATCAATTTGGTTGGCGTTGCAACGCTATGCCTACTGCATTCCAAGACTAAAGGGCTATTGATGTAGCGTTGCAATGCTACAAATGGCGTTGCAACGCTAAACTCTCGAGTTCATAAGCTTTGTTATTTCTCTTCAACACTTGGATCCTCAAATATATCTCAGTTATGCTCCAAATTCTTTCAAATACTTCACAATGCTCTGGTTTTTCTCCAAATGCTACGTCTCTGAGAAATATACATAAAACACATGAAAACACATACAATCATAGCAAAACTAGCATAAACCTAAGCCTAGAAATAACACTATTTTGCATACTATCAAATACCCCCAAACTTAGATTTTTACTAGTCCTCGAGCAAAACAAAACCAAAATAGCATTTTCACAAAATTTTAATACAAGAATCATGACTCAAGCCTCAATTATCTAATTGAAATAAAACAATAGAATAAAGTCTTAACACATCCTTCCTTAAGCGATTTAAATTCTAGCTATTACTTTCTTTCGTGTGTGTGTGTTTAACTTCCTTGCTACTATTTTGTACTATCTTGAGATACTTTCGCCAAGACATTCTTTCGTTTTCCCCATAAACTGGCCCTAAGTTCAAATTTCAAGCTTTCTCACACTACAGAGAGTAATCTACTTAAGCATTCATTTTCTTTCTTTTCACAAGTGTTACTAACCCCTAAACTTATATTTTTCCTAATTACAGAGACCCCTAGCTCTCACAATTTGATAAGAGGGCTTCTCGAAGGCCCTATCAAATGATATTTATAAACTGGACCTCTAAAAATTTGCAATAATAGTAGCCATGGTCGATCACAGGGATTGGAGTTCTTAGATTAATTAAGTACTACAGTTACTCATGCCTACCTTTGTATAGAGAACCTAATTTTGGATTGAAACAAGAATAAACTAAATTAATTATTTACAAAGGTTGGAGTCCATTTAGAGAGACAAGTGAAGATTGCGTTACATGAAATGCAACTGTGAATTTGATTAAAGAACTGTAGAACATGCAACAACCTTAAGTCAAGAATTACTAAAATATGCAATTGACTCTCTCAAGCCCAATTGAACTCATGTAAAGTAGTAAATTAACCTCTCGGTCTATTTCTACACCTAAACATGACATTATGAAATTCTTTTAATGGCTTCTAATATTAACCTATTCATTCTCATGCAATAGATTAATCCTACTCATATATCTAAGCTTCTTAGTTAAATTTATTTTCTCAAGCTAAATTTAACCTAACATGCAAAACTATGGCCAAAAGCTTAGAAAATTGATTCGAGATGCATACAAGGCGTTACGATATAATACAATTCAAAAACCAAATAAAGTTTAAAAGTACAATCATCCAAGAGTCTAAAATACTCAAAATTACATCCAATATTCAATACATAAATCCTAAAGTTCAAGAAACAAAGTAAAGGAAAAAAAGAAAAACTTGGACGACGCGTGCCAACACTTGTTCCCGTAGTGATGTCCAGCGATCCCAAGCTTTGAGTTTCCTCCATAGCTCTCTAAAGTGTTCTCTAAGTCCCAAAACAATGCTCATTGTCGAAATTAGGGTTCTAGGCTCTCAAAAACGGCTCCCCTCTCACGAAACTAAAATTTATCTTTTATACATCGAGACAGCGTTGCAACGCTGTCCCTTCGAATTTTATAAAGAAGGAAAATATCAATTTGGCTGGCGTTGCAACGCTATACCTACTGCATTCCAAGGCTGAAGGGCTGCTAATGTAGCATTGCAAGGCTACAAATGGTGTTGCTCTCAAGTTGACAAGTTTTGTTATTTCTCTTCAACACTTGGATCCTCAAATATAGATCAGTTATACTCCAAATTCGTCCAAATACTTCACAATGCTCTAGTTTTTCTCCAAATGCTTGGTTTATGAGAAATATACATAAAAACACATGAAGGAACACACAATCTTAGAAAAACTAGCATAAAACTAAGCTTAGAAATAACACTATTTTTCCTACTATCATTGAACCCACGGGAACGGTTAACAACTAGTTCAATTTAACAACAAAGACCTTCTCAAACTTGCAACCGAAGGTAACCAAAAGTGATAATTTTGTGAGGTGAGTGAAAGAGTAAAAGACATTGGAATAATAAAAAGATAATAAAAACACTAATGAGAATGGGGAATTCAAGTTTGGTTCAACTCCAAGGAGAATACGCTCACCGTACGCCCGCAACTTGCTCAATTAGGCCAGGCTTATTCAAACATTGCTACCTATATGCACCCACTTCTGTCTCTTTCGAGCTCTGTAAGGTTCAAGAAGAATGCTACTGAAATGTGCCTGCAACCTACTCTAACCAACACTTAACAAAGTGAATCAAGTTCAACACCTATTCAACCTTTTTTTCAAGTGCTTTTAGGAGACTAAGCAATTCATTCACACATGCATATGGCTAAATTTACTTAGGTAAATGAAGAACACAACTTAATTGACTCTAAAGGTTTTTTCCCTATTTCTAGGTACAAAAAGTAAAATTCTATTTCTAGACTCTTTTCCTAGATTGCTTTTATGAAAATGCCTGCTCAGTCTAACCTTTTCAATGTTGAATCTCACACAAACTATGCTAACCTAAATGACCAGTTTAAGCTAACAATGGACTTAAACCTCAATAAAAGCAAACAATGCTAAGTGTTGAGCAAAGTTACTTAAACTTCTTGTGGGGCTTCCTTCCTTCTTAGGGTATCCACTTCATTGAATCCCCTTGAAGGAGTTTATCTCACAATGGTAAAGAAAACAAAAGTAGAAAAGTAAGAAGAAAAACTTGAAAGTAAAGAATGATACTTCATTAAAAAGAATGAACTGTAATACACCTTGAAGTTTGTAAATGAAAAGATACAACTAGAATGAAGAACAGAATTGAAATTGCAACTAAAAACTTGAATTAGAAAACTAAAACAGAACTTACAGCTTGAACTAAAGAACAAAATTAGCAACTAAACTTCTAAGAAAAATAGAAAGTACAAAGGATGTGATCTAAGCTCATCACACCCGATCAAATAATATTTATATACCAGACCAAGCTAAAATTTGTAGTAATAGTTGGTCGGGTCAATTTTTAGGGAGCTAATTGATTAAATTCTCTTTTAATTTGAATTATTGAACCAAGACCATAACATGAGAGGGTTTTGTGTGTAAAAGTAAAAATGCTAGAAATTAATTGCATAAAAATGAAAAGAGAGTTTTAAATTGCAAAGGGATACAACTATCTCACCACGGTACCAATTCGGGGTCATCAGGTTATCCTCATACTTTGATCATGGGTGTTCACAAGCTATCACCAATTTCAGTCATAAGCAACTAACCGACTCATCCGATAAAGCTGGATAAGCCCCTACATGGCTCCCTATTTGGGCTATTTCAACCTTGCATCAAATTAACCCCTAACTAACCTGCTAAGCTGGGCACAATAACATTTCATGCTTATTAAGCTAATTGCATTACGAACAAGAATTGATTAGAACTCATTAATTAATTTGAATAACCTAAATTAACTAATGAGTTGCCTAGTTTCTAAAGCCTATCATGTAAACTACATGAGGGAAAAACCCCTACTATGTAAACATGAGCCGACTTTTGAGCTACTAAATTAGGTGAGAAGCCGAAACGATAGTGCACGAATTTAAGCATAGTATTGAACAAGCATACATACTCGAGTTGTCAATTCTAATATGCATTTTTGTTCTAAGAATCAAACAAGAGACTAAACATGCTAAGATTTGGAATTGAGATTGAAATTAAAGATAAAACCTCACAAAGTACAAATCAAACCCGACTTACTCCCGAATTGGCATTACGATCTAGTTGGAAGTCTCCAACAACGAACTTGATCCCATGGATCAATAAAAAAATGATCCCAAATTGAACTAAAAGTTGAAAAATGACAATAAATAGAAGGGGAACGGTCAATCGTTAGCTAGAAAAGGGAGAAGAAGATTTCTCTAAAATGAAAATTTTCTTTTATATTTCTCGAAGTAGCGTCGAGACGCTACTAACGTCAACCTCCAACGTTTAATAGCATTAAGCGAGGCTTCAGCGTGTACTCCCGACAGCGGCTTGACACTGCCCTGTTCTGAGGCATTCTACCTATTGCGTAAATTCCTCAATGTTGAGATGCTTAGACTGGCGTTTCAACACTCTCGTCAGGGTCATTTTGCTCCATTTTCTCGTTCGGTTGCTCGAATGACCTCTGATTTACTCCATTTTAACCCCAATTCGCTTAAAACACTCCTTGAAGCTTCCAATGCTCGATTTCCTACAAAATAAACAATAATCACATAAAAATTATATGAACTAGCATGAATTAGACGAGTAAAGATATGACTTTTCTAGTCCTATCAAATTATCTCCAACCTAAATCTTGCTAGTCCTCGAGCAAGGAACACAACTAATAAGAGAATCATTGAATGCAAACACGTGACTCTAATCTCGATGCTTCAAATATCACAGGAATTACATAAGAGAGGCATGCAAAATACTATCCATTAGTGAGACACTTTAAAACTCATTTCTATTCTTTCCCGCGCGTGTGTGTGTAACCTCCCTAAAGTAGTCTTTACTAGCCCAGGTAGGTTTATAGAACCCTTGACCCATCTTTCCTCTACACTGGCACCAAGGACAAGCTATCAAGCTCCCAAGAAATCAAAAGAAAAATAGGTTACTAGGTGCCTGAAAATAAACCATAGGGTAAACTTGCATCACTTTGAAAACCAAGGGCACTAGCTTTCACACAACTCCAAGAGCACTCGCTTGATGTGTGGCCTAATTGATCACAACAGTGGCAGCTCTTTTTACCCATTGATTTCTCTTTAACACATTACAAGTTTATTTTCACTTTCACTTTTTCTTTTCACTTGGTTTTTCTTCTTTTCAAAGCTCAATTTTTCTTTTCTTTCTTTCACAGGCAAATGATCATTTATTTTTCCTAAGCAACTCATTATAACCTATCAAGCATGTCGACTATCCAACTAGCCCTTGCACCTATCGAGGTGACAACGAATGTATAGGCCCTATAACTCCACCCTAACTTTCAAGACTACAAAAGGTAGGCCAAAGTGCTCAAAGTATGTAGGAAAGTCAAGACATGTTTTTCAAATATGGCTCAAATTAGGACAACATTCACAACTTCAACAAATGCAATCCAAGTGATATAATAAGCATCTCATTGAATGTCCTCATCACATAACAAGCAATCAGATCATCAACAATCAAGCTCAAAAAAATGGTAAACAAAGTATGAACTCAAGTGCTTAGGACTCAACAACACATGCATACCCCACCCCATCCCAACCTAAAACAATACATTGTCCTCGATGTATGCTAAAAATCAATGAACACCGACAAATGAAAGGGAAACAAGAAGACTCCGCTGAATTTGTTCGCATGTAGGTGGTGGTGAGACCTCTTTCCAAGAATTAGAATGCTTCTAGGACAACATCTCCTACCAATCACAACAAACAAAGGGACTGAGCCCTCGGGAAAGAAACTTACCTGGCATTAACTTGAAGCGAGAATTGTAAAGGAGGACCTTCTACCAAACGTCAAACTGCTTCATGACAACCATGTTGTCACGAAACAACTTTGACTTTTCCTTGTAGATCACAATGTTCTCATATGCCTCCAGTCTCATCTCCTCGAGCTCCTGCAGTTGAAGAAACCTCTACTCACCAGCTTTGTCACAGTCGCAATTACACTTCTTTATCGCCAAGTACGCCTTATGTTCGATCTCAACCAGTACGTGGCACGCCTTGCCAAACACCAACCTATAGGGAGAAATCCCTATGGTGTCTTATAAGCTGTGCGATAGGCCCACAAGGCGTCTTCTAACTTGAGGCTCCAATCCTTTTGTCCAGGGTTGACCGTTTTCTTTAAGATGGACTTCACCTTTCGATTAGAAATTTCTGATTGCCCATTCTTCTGAGGGTGGTAAACAGTTGCAACTCTGTAATTTACCCAGTACTTCTTCATCAATGTCTCAATGGTCTTGTTATAGAAGTGGGTGCCTTGGTCACTAATTATGGCATGTGGAAATCCAAACCTGTTAAAAATATTAGACTTCAAGAATCCTACAACAGTTTTAGAGTCGATGTTACAGTGGCTTTAGCTTCCATCCAGTTCGAAAGATAATCCATAGCCAAAATTGTAAACCTATAACCACATGAAGATGGCAAAGAGCCATAAAATTCATACCCCACATATCAAAGATTTCAAAAATCATAATAGGTATTTGGGGCATCTCATTCCTACATGTTATAGTGCCTATCCTTTGACAACGCTAACATGTCTTACAAAAAACATAGGCATCCCTAAATAATGTTTCCCAATAAAGTCCTGAATCAAGCACCTTCATGACAAAATATTAAGACAGACTGCATCTCACAATCAGGCACACATCATCTAATAACTTGATCATAACAAAATTTCCACAAGTATGGATTTTCCTAAACGTAGTACCTAGACTCATTCCTAATTTTACCTCTTCTAGACTTGCTAAAACCACTAGGTAGATTCACTGTAACTAAGTAATTGACAAGATCAACGTACTAGGGTGTCGTACCTTGCATCTGAAATATGTGCTCATCTTGAAATTCGTCATTAAGAGGTACCCCTTCTTCCTCCCTTATTAAAGGGCTCATGTGATTAGCAGCAGAGTTTTCTGACCCTTTACGATCCTTTATCTTCAAGTCAAACTCCTAGAGGAGCAGGATGCACCTCAGCAAGTGTGGGACTCCTTCTTTGTAAGCAAGTACCGTAAAGCTGCATGATCAAAGAAAATAAATACTTCATAACCTAAAATGTAAGATCGAAACTTATGAAGGGCAAAAACAACAATAAGAATCTCATTCTCTATAGTAGTACATTGCATTATGCAGGATTGAGGGTTCTGGATGCGTAGTAGATGACATGGCTCCTATTGTCGATCCTTTGGCCTAGGATAGCTCCTCTAGAAAAGTCACTGGCGACGCACATAATTTCAAAGGGAAGATCCCATCGGGGAGGGTGGATGAACGGTGCGCTAGTCAACAACTCCTTCAGAAGGTTAAACGCATTCTTGCACTCCTCACCAAACTCGAATGAGACATCCTTCTGCAGTAAGTTTGTCATCGGTAAAGCGACTTTTTTGAAATCCTTGATGAACCTGCGATAAAACCTTGCATGTCCAAGAAAGGAATGAACTTCTCTAATGTTTGTAGAATAAAGAAGGTTAGCCACAACATCTATTTTAGCTTTATCAACCTCGATTCCTCTAGATGTGACTACATGCCCTAGTACTATGCCCTGATCGGCCATGAAATGACATTTTTCAAGGTTTAAGACTAAGTTAGACTCTATGCACATGACCTCGGCTAGATTTGACAAACAATCATCCAAAGAATCCCATAGACAGTGAAATCATTGATGAATACTACTATGAATTTCTCTATATATTCAAAAAATATGTTCATCATGCAACGTTGAAACGTACCTTGAGCATTGCAAAGTCCAAAGGGCATTTTGTGATAAACAAACGTACCAAAGGGGCACATGAACATAGTCTTTTCCTGATCTTCTTGCACTATTGGAATCTGGTAAAATCCTAAAAAACCATCTAAGAAGCAAAAGAAAGGTTTCCTAGCCAGATGCTGAACCATTTTATCTATGAAGGGAATAGGGAAGTGGTCTTTCCTAGTTACAGTGTTAAGCTTCCTAAAGTCTATGCACATCCTCCATCAAATTTGCACTATCATGGGTACCAACTCATTATTTTTGTTACTCGCGACAGTTATGCTAGTCTTTTTAGGAACTACATGAATTGGGCTTTGCTATTAAATATAGGATAGATGATACCTGAGTTAAGAAGCTTAAATATCTCCTTCATTACCACTTCCTTCACTGCTGGATTGAGATGTCTTTGGGGTTCTCTTGAAGGATTTGCTCCTTCTTCTAGCAGGATCTGATGCATGCACAATGCTGGGCTTATCCCCTTAATATCAGTCAACGTCCATCCAATGGCTAATTTATACTCCCTAAGCATGCTCATTAGCTTTTCCTCCTGTTCTGATGTAAGATCCTTGAAGATGATAAATGACAACGTATCCTGATCACCCAAGTATGCATACTTATGGTGGTCAGGAAAGGCCTTCAACTCCAACTTTGGTGACTGCAAAATAGAAGGAAGTATTTTATCGGTCTTTGTAGAAGTTTCAGCATTAAAACTAACAAGTTCAGAAAGATAGGTTGAGGACAACTCCTCCAAACCAATTTCACTAAACAGATCATTCAAATTATACCTTAATTCATCATTTAACATCATATCCTACACAACAGAGTTGATCGGTGTGACACGCAAGCGCATGTGATTGGAGTAATAATAAAACGACATAAAAGTATCGAGTATTGTGTCCCAAGGAAAGTGAGATTGAAGTTCCTTTTAGCTAATTAACTACCGAGAATAGTCAAAATTAGAATTATTAAGGGACAAACTACAGAAATATGCTCAGAAAACACAACTAAACTAGAAAACAAATAAAAGGGAGGGAGATATTAACTAAGGGGAATTTAGGAGAATACTCTTATGTTGCTTTTACGAGAATTTTAACTTGTCATTAATTAATCCTTGCCTATTTCATAGACCTAGAGCTAAACTGGTCAAAATCTTCTGTTGGTCTCATTTGAACACGCTTAACTACTTGCTTACTTAAGTGTCCTTAGCGTTAATTGATTAGCTAATTGGATTAAGCCCAGTCATCTTTAGCCTCACCCTTCAATTGTTGTTCCTATGTAACTTAGGCAATCTAGGGGCGTTAATTTGATCAAGTCTAACCTAAACATCCTCTGTCTAGCTCAATTTAGGACTAAAACAACTTATTAATGGCAAATTAATACAAAGCATTAAACATGATCCAACTAAATGAAATATAACGAGTAAATTAAATGGAAAAAGTCTCAAGTACAACATAAATGCAAACCTAATCGTGCTCTAATTCCCTAAATACAAATTTAGCCCAACATTGTCAAATAACAGCACATAGCCCTTTGTGTAACAGCAAGTAGATACATGAAAAGAGGGAAGAAAATAAAGAATAGACTCATTGACGTCGAGCCTCAAGATTCGCTCCCAAACACCTCCAATAAGCATCTATAGTTCCCAAAAGGATAAGGAATTGATAATGGGGGTCTAAAACCCTAAATGGCCTTCCCTAATTCAGAAACAAAGTGAAGAATTTATAGCAACACTGTCCAAAACGGTGGCATTTCCTTTGCGTGTGCAGAGGTAGCGGTTCAACGCTTCAGACATACAGCTTCTTCCCATTGTGTTTCTTGAGTTGCAACACTAGCTCTCGGGTTTGCACACTAAAGTGTGGCGTTGCAATTCCATTTCAAGGGTTGCACGCCGTCCTCTTGACCCAATAGCTTGTGCACTATCTCATCTTCTTAGCTCCTCCAAATGCTCTAATTAAGCCCAATTTTCATCACAAAGCTCCAAATTCACAAATTCTGCTCCCAATTGCTCAGATTCTTGAAATTAGCAAATAATCAACATAAAAGCTCACTATTATGGCATAAAACTAGCTTAAACAAGGCATAAATATGGCACTAAAATAGTGCTATCAAATACCCCCACACTTAAGCTTTTGCTAGTCTCGAGAAAAATAAACTCAAACTCTCCTTAAAAAGATAAATGCCTAAGAAAATTGCATGCAAAAATGACTCCATTCTCAATGTACTCAAAAGTGGAATTAGAGAACAAAAACTATGGAATGAGAACATGCCTAAATCATTAGAAATTTAAAAAGAACTCTGAACTCTTTGCGTGTGTGTGTGCAAAGCCTAAGTATTGACTCGTTTATTAATTCAGAGTAATATTATGTTATCTTCCATTCATCTTCCCCATACACTGGCTCGACAGACCCCATTCAGCTCCCTCACAATCAAGTAAGTAATAAAAAGCTACGTGCCTGACTCACTATGGGGTAATACTCCCCCACACTTGCTTTTTACAACAATCAGGGGCACTCGCTTAATGGATGACCTAACTGATCACGATAGAGGTAGCTCTTTTTAGCCCCAAAAACTAAAACTCATGCAAGACACTTTTTGTTTCTCTTTTCTTCTAACAAATGTTTCTACGCTCAAGATTTTTCTTCTTCTTTTTTTTTTTCCATAGGCAAATCACATGCTTTTTTTCACCCTAAGCTTAATATACAAACTATCTTGCAAGTTCACTTACAAATCAAGCCTTAAGCCTATCGGAATGACAACAAACTTCTAGGAAACATAATACTCCTCTAAATATTCAACTAATAAATATTTGGCTACGTGCTCAAACATTTGCAAAGCATCCAAAGCAAAATTTTTAAAAGCACTCAAATTTCAGCATGCTCAAATTCCACAAGACAAATGCAAAAAACAATCCACTAAAAAGCACAAATCATGGAATTTCATCATCACTTCAGCCTGTAATATCCTAAAACAACTCTATAGCACACATTCTAAACAACAAAAATTTTCAAATTAAGCCCAAATTCACACAATCCACAAAATATTTCAACAATAAATCATAATCTCAACAACAACCTAGCCTACCCCCCCCCCCCCCCCCCACACACACACACACACTTAAATCAACATTTTCCCCAGTGTTTAAATAAAGCAATCAACATGCAAAAAGGACAAATAAAAGATAAGAGGGCTAACGATACTTCCTTGAATTGAAGAGACCTCCACTAATGAGCATGATCGATTACCAACGCTAAGGGAGTTGCAAAACAGACAAGGGCTATTTATTCCACTAAAACAAAAATAAAAGTAACTAAAAACTAAACAACTGAAATAACCCTTAGGTTGCCTCCCAAGAAGTGCTTGTTTAGCATCATTAACTCGACGCTTCCAACGTGCTTCTTTCAAGGTGGCTCAAATATAAAAAATTTAACGCCATCCCTTTTTCTTGCATTTTGAAGGTTAGATACACATTCTGCCATAGAATTTTTATTAGAAAAAGAATTGGTCAAACATGGGGAGAAAGAATTAGGATTAACAGGAGAGGGGACAGAAAAATTCTGAGCACATAAAGCAAGCATCTCCTTGTGATTCCCATCCAGGATAGGACTCGAACGAGGAGGCACAACAGATTTATGCTCAACCTTCATCTCAGACAAATCATTAAAAATTAAATTCTCAAACGTCAGAGCCCTATCAAGCATGGTATCATAGGTAAAGAAATTGCTATTTTCAAGGAAGTCATCTAACACATGCTCACTATTCAGAATTCACTGAACACCCTCACTCAATCTATTTGCATAAAAGATAGATTTACTAACAGCACTCTCGATACACATGCAGTCAGGGAGTTCAGGCAAACAAACATCAACATCTTTATTCAACAAGAACAATTTTTCATCAAACAAATTATTTTTCCAAAAGAAATAGTGTAAACCCGAGATCTCTCCTAGTAATTTCTTTAAAAGAAAAAAGTAATAAGTAAATAAAAAAAAATGTTTAAAACAAAAGAAAACATAAAATAAAAAAGGAAAATGAAATGAGAATTATATATTAAAGAAAAGAAGAGTGGAGAAGTTTGGGTTTTTTAAAAAAAAAAAAAGAAAAAGAGAGAAAAGGAAATCCCACCACCGCCAATTCCAATTCCTTTTAAACCTATATCCATTATGTCATCATTTATCAAAAGCAGCAGATTTTTCGTGAGAGAGGGTGAGAGGAAGAAGAAAGGTATTTTGTTGAAGTTGAAGAAGAAAGGGAGAAGTTCAATTCAAGTTGCATGACAAAGTTTGTGATCAATCCTGACTACATCTGATGTTTGGATCATTTTGAGCTCCACAAGAAGTATTAAGAGGTGAAGTTTGATTTCCTTGAAAGTTAACACATTTTAGAACAATTTTCGTGAAGGAAGCTCGAGCAAAATCTGATGTTATGTTAATGATTTGTGAAGAGGGAATTGAAGGAATGTTTTTGCTGTCAAATCCGGGGAACCTCTGGTTTTTGGGATGTGCTGATCGGTGGACTTCGAATTAGAAGCTGTATTAGGTATGGTTGGAAAGATGGTTTAATTTCCTATAACTTTCATGAAGAAGTCGAAATTGACTGGAAGTTGCTTTAAAATTCATGTTAAGTTCAGGGTGCAGCAGGGAAACGAGTCTGGAAAGTGCAGAAACCTATTTTGTAGGAAGAAGCTTTCGAGGCGTTTACGGGCATATCCTTTACGAATTTCAATTTCATTCCTTCAGATAAGTTTTAGAGGATTCAAAAAGGAAGAGTTTGGTATAAAGTACATTATCTTTAGCCAAGTAATGGAAAATTTATGAGTAAGGGAGCTTAGGGTATGAAATCTGTGATATGCTGGAATTAGTTAGGGGATATGTTTAATCTTAAGATTGAAATGCAAGGAATTGTGTTCTAATGCTTGGTTTCTGGTTTTTTGGCAGGCCAAGAGGAAATAGGCCAAGTGTACGAGCCGAGGTTCTAACTTTTAACGCTGTGAGTGACAAAACGAATTTCGAAAGTGTATTCTATGCTTGAACTTATGCTTACAAAAATAAAAGACTTTCTAAGAGTAATTTTACTTAAAGACTTTATGTCTCTTGAACACGTATTTATGAGCATATATGGTTTCCTAGAAATGATTTAATTGTTTGTTGTGAGCATATGTTTACTGTTTTACCTGAACTAGTGAGAATACCATAATTTCGGGCCAACATGTGTTAGCAAGTAGTGTCAAAGGTTTTCATGTGTTTTTATGAGACCCGAATGAGTAAATGTTTGAGATTCTGAGCCCGAGGCTGTATAATACCGTGTGCACACAGGTCATTTCCTGTTGTCGACGTTGAGTGTACTCCGTGACAACAATGCTATCGTGAGTGCTGGGCGGGCCCCACTACGACAAAGACGATGGGAGTGCCGGGCGGGCCCCACTACATCGTAGAGTGATTGTTGGATTGTACTGACCGTGTCTTACACAACCTAGTTTATTATATGTTTTAGTTGATGAATACTCTGGATATGCTAGGGGGATTTAAATGACATACTTGCTGGATTTCTGGAAGAAGCTATTGTCCTTATAAGTTTATATTTAACACTTGTCGGCTGACACATATGCTTGTAGGTTGCCAAATGTTATCATTTATGAGATAATTGCTTTAAACCCAGTCACTCACTGAGCTTCCCAGCTCATTCTTTCAATGTTTTCCAACTTTTCAGGTAGAGATCGAGCTCCCGGTGCCTGAGATCCTGCCACAGCCTGCTGGAAGCTCTACGAGTCTGATATTTTTGTATGTGGATGGTGTAGTATAGCAAGTCTGCTCGTAATGTACATAACTTTATAGGGATGCGTAGTTATGTGCGGGGACGAAGCTAGGGGTCTTGGTTATGTAAATCTTGGTTCGTGATATATTGAGTTGTAGTACCCCTAGCCGTGTTGGTTGTTCCACAGGGGTCTTTACCAGAACCGCCCTATATGTATACTTGGTAACGTTTACCAAGTTTCCGCTGTGTTGTGTTTGAGTAACTTATACTTCAAGTATAGTATGTTTATCAGGTATAACAGGGTCACAGGTATCGTTAGGAAGGAAACGATGTCTGTTGGCTTCACGCCATCTTCCGGGCTAAGTTAGCAGGTGGTACGGGAGGGGGTGTGACAACTTGGTATCAGAGCATTTAGCTCCATGGGAAACGAGTTAGAGCGAGTTAGCTCTAAGGAAAAATTAGGAAGTAGAAGGCATGTTAATGAATTAGTTCAGATAGAACTAGTAAAGCATGGTGGAAGTAAGGACAAGAGTAAGTCCAGTCAGGACTAGAATATGAGTAGAAGTTTAGTATTGTATATTTGAGTTAAGTATCCATAGCATGTCTAATGTATTGATATGTTATAGGAGTCATGCCACCTTGTACTAGAAGATGACGCAGGCAGGATCGGGACGGGACGCAGGATCCTACCCAAGGCCAATCTGAGAGGGGATCTAGTGCCTCGAGAGTGCAGATTGGGGCAGGAAACGAGCAGCATGTTGTTTCCTCACAGGAGGTAGGTAGGCTAGAGAGAGCAGGGCCAAGTGATCCAGAGAAAGCATATGGAATAGAACGCTTAAAGAAATTAGGAGCCACAGTGTTCGAGGGTTCCACAGATCCAGCTGACGCCGAGGTTTGGTTGAATATGCTGGAGAAATGCTTTGATGTGATGACTTGTCCTGGGAAGCGAAAGGTGAAGTTGGCTACATTCCTGCTGCAGAAGGAGGCAGAGGGATGGTGGAAATCGATATTAGTCAGGCGTAGTGATGCACGTACCATGGATTGGAATTCTTTCAGAGGCATATTCGAAGACAAGTATTACCCTATCACGTATCATGAGGCAAAGAGGGATGAGTTCTTAGAATTGAAGCAAGGGTCGCTTTCAGTGGTCGAGTACGAGAGGAAGTATACCGAGCTGTCACGATATGCTGATGTGATTGTGGCATCTGAGAGTGACAGGTGTCGAAGGTTTGAAAGAGGGCTGCGTTGTGAGATACGTACCCCGGTCACAGCTATCGCTAAATGGACAGACTTTTATCAGCTAGTAGAGACTGCCCTTCGAGTGGAATAGAGTATAGCAGAAGAGAAGTCAGTAGTGGAGCCTAGTCGTGGGGCTTCGATAACTAGTAGCTTATGAGGTCGTGAGCAGCGAAGGTTCACACCTGGGGTGAATGTTTCAAGTCGTCAGGACTTTAAGAACCGATCTGGTGGCCAGGCATCGAGGCAGATGAGTGTGGGTAGTACCTATCAGAGGCAAAGTCAGAGAGCACCCAATCAGTCTGCTAGATTAGCAACAAGACCACAGGCAGGGCAAGAGTCTGTTGCCAGTATGACGAGGAGAACCCCATGTACGAATTGTGGCAGGAATCATCGGGGCCATTGTCTTGTTGGTGCCGGTGTGTGCTACCAGTGCGGACAACCAGGGCATTTCAAGAGAGACTGTCCACAGCTAAGAGTGGTCGCACAGAGAGACCAGGGAGTTGAGTCCCAGACTGTTGAGCAGCCGAGGGTTCCAGTAGCTGCTGGAGAAGGCACCAGCGATGCTAGACAGAAGGGAGTTGTAGGGAGACCTAGGCAGCAGGGAAGGATCTACGCTATGACTCAGCAGGATGCGGAAGATGCACCGGATGTGTTACTGGTACGATTCCTATTTGTAAAGTACATGCACGTGTTTTAATAGATCCAGGTGCTACACATTCCTTTGTTTCTAATATGTTCTTAACGAAGCTAAATAGGAAGCTAGAGCCTTTATTTGAGAGGTTGGTTATACACACTCCGGTTGGTGATGCTTTACTAGTTAATGGAGTGCTGCGAGATTGTGAGGTCTTAGTAGAAGGTCTCAGCATGTTAGTAGATCTTCTTCCACTAGAGCTACAGGAGTTAGATGTAATTTTAGGGATGGATTTCTTATTCACTCATTATGCTTCCATGGATTGCCATAGGAAGGAAGTAGTTTTTAGGAAACCAGATTTGGCTGAAGTAGTTTTCAGGGGGGAAAGGAAGATTATGCCTATGGGTATGATTTCAGCCCTAAAAGCTAAGAAGTTGTTGAGGAAAGGTTGCACGACATTTCTTACACACGTAGTGGAGGTGCAGGAAGAAAAGTTGAAACCAGAAATGTTCCTGTCGTAAATGAATTTCTTGATGTTTTCTCAGCTGATCTGGCAGGTTTGCCACCAGATAGAGAAGTTGAGTTCACTGTCGATTTGTTACCAGGATCAGCACCTATTTCGCAAGCGCCGTATAGAATGGCACCAAGCGAGCTCAAGGAACTGAAGATACAATTACAAGAACTAGTTGACAAGGGATACATCAGACCTAGTGTATCTCCTTGGGGAGCTCCAGTGTTATTCGTAAAGAAGAAAGATGGTACTCTAAGATTGTGCATGGACTATAGGCAGTTAAACAAGGTCACGATACGTAACAAGTACCCTTTACCACGCATAGATGACTTGTTTGACCAGTTGAGGGGAGCATCAGTGTTCTCTAAGATTGACTTAAGGTCAGGATACCATCAGTTAAAGGTTAGGGAATCAGACGTTCCTAAGACAGCATTCAGAACAAGGTATGGGCACTACGAGTTTTTAGTAATGCCTTTCGGTTTAACTAATGCACCAGCAGTTTTCATGGACCTCATGAACAGGATCTTTCATCAGTATTTGGATCAGTTTGTGATAGTGTTCATTGATGATATACTAGTTTACTCAATTGACAGGAAAGCCCATGGAAAACATCTGAGGATTGTTCTGCAAACGCTACGAGATAAACAATTGTATGCTAAATTCAGCAAATGTGAGTTTTGGTTAAACCAAGTAGTGTTTTTGGGGCATATCGTTTCAGCAAACGGAGTTAGTGTGGATCCGCAGAAGGTAAAAGCTGTGGTCAATTGGGAAAGACCAGCTAGTGCAACAGAGGTACGTAGTTTCCTAGGTTTGGCTGGATACTACAGACGGTTTGTTGAGGATTTCTCACGATTAGCATTACCCCTAACAGCTTTGACAAGGAAGAATGTTAAGTTTGAATGGTCAGATAAGTGTGAACAGAGTTTTCTGGAGCTGAAGAAGAGATTAGTGACAGCACCTATTCTGGCACTTCCTGTAACAGGAAAAGAGTATGTGATTTACTGTGACGCGTCAAGGCAAGGATTAGGGTGTGTACTTATGCAAGAAGGAAAGGTAATAGCTTATGTGTCAAGGCAATTGAAAAAGCACGAGTGTACTTACCCTACCCATGATCTTGAGCTAGCAGCAGTTGTTTTAGCATTGAAGATCTGGAGGCATTATTTGTTCGGTGAGAAGTGCCACATTTTCACAGATCATAAGAGTCTGAAATATATCTTCGATCAGAAAGAGTTGAATATGAGACAGAGACGATGGCTAGAACTTATCAAAGATTATGATTGTACTATAGAATACCATCTAGGTAAGGCGAACGTGGTGGCAGATGCATTAAGTAGGAAGTCAAGACTTCCTAAGGATGCCTTGTGTGGTATACGAGCAACTTTCTTAAGTACGCTAAGAGGTTCTAAGGCGGTTGTGACTGCAGAAGATTCAAGAAGTCTCTTGGTTCAATTTCAGGTCAGGCCTTCGCTTATAGCAGAGGAAACAGGCCGAGGATAGGGACTTGCAGAAGAGGTTTGGGAAGTCCAAACAGGACCCAGAGGGAGAGTTTAAGATGGGGGAAGAAGGAGCCATGGTGAAGCAAGGAAGGCTATGCGTTCCGAATATTAGTGAGCTTAAGGATGCTTTACTGGAGGAAGCTCACAGTTTAGCTTACGCTATGCATCCAGGAAGCACCAAGATGTACAAAACTTTAAGGGGATCATATTGGTGGCCTGGGATGAAGCGGGAGATAGCTGACGATGTTGATAAATGTTTAATCTGCCAACAGGTTAAACCAGTTAGACAGAGGCTAGGGGGACTCCTTAGTCCACTGCCAGTGCCGGAGTGGAAATGAGAGCATATCACTATGGATTTCCTTTTTGGATTACCACGTACTTCTGGTGGACATGATGGTATTTGGGTAATAGTGGATAGACTCACTAAGACAGCATGGTTTATACCGATTAAAGCGACGTATACACTTGATCAGCTTGCTAAGCTATACGTCAACAGAATTGTGAGTCAGTATGGAGTGCCAGTGTCCATAGTTTCAGATAGAGATCCAAGATTTACATCTAAGTTCTGGCGTAGTTTACAGAAAGCTATGGGAACAAAACTGAATTTCAGCACGGCGTTCCATCCCCAGACAGACGGTCAGTCAGAGAGGACCATCCAGACCTTAGAGGACATGTTGAGAGCATGTGTCCTTCAGTTTAAGGGAAGCTGGGATACCCACTTATCACTTATGGAGTTCGCTTATAATAACAGTTATCAGTCTAGTATCGGCATGGCGCCGTTTGAGGCTTTGTATGGAAGACCATGTAGAACTCCCGTGTGTTGGAACGAAGTGGGGGAACGGAAGCGAATCGGGCCTGAGTTGGTACAGGTTACGACAGACAATGTGAAGGTGATTAGAGAAAATCTGAAAGTAGCTCAAGATCGTCAGAAGAGCTACGCAGATAAGCGGCGAAGAAACCTAGAATTCCAAGTCGGAGATCGGGTTTTCTTGAAGTTATCTCCGTGGAGAGGTGTCCTTCGTTTTGGCCGGAAGGGTAAGCTGAGTCCTAGATATATTGGTCCTTATCAAATAACAAAACAAGTTGGGCCAGCAGCTTACGGACTTGAGTTGCCAGCGGAACTATCTAGAGTACATGATGTCTTTCATGTGTCCATGTTAAGGAAGTATATTCCAGATCCGACGCATGTGTTGCAAGTGAAACCAGTTGAGCTTAAAGAAGATTTGAGTTATGTAGAGGATGCAGTTCAAATCCTCGACAGGAAGGAACAAGTTTTGAGAAACAAGACGATCCCACTCGTGAAAGTTCTTTGGAGACATAACGGAGTGGAGGAGGCAACCTGGGAATTAGAAGACCAAGTGAGGAAGAGTTACTCGACGCTTATCACTTAAGTACTACTAAATTTCGGGGACGAAATTTCTTAAGAGGGAGATAAGTTGTAAACCCGAGATCTCTCCTAGTAATTTCTTTAAAAAAAAAGTAATAAGTAAATAAAAAAAATGTTTAAAACAAAAGAAAACATAAAATAAAAAAGGAAAATGAAATCAGAATTATATATTAAAGAAAAGAAGAGTGGAGAAGTTTGGGTTTTTTAAAAAAAAAAAAAGAAAAAGAGAGAAAAGGAAATCCCACCACCGCCAATTCCAATTCCTTTTAAACCTATATCCATTCTGTCATCATTTATCAAAAGCAGCAGATTTTTCGTGAGAGAGGGTGAGAGGAAGAAGAAAGGTATTTTGTTGAAGTTGAAGAAGAAAGGGAGAAGTTCAATTCAAGTTGCATGACAAAGTTTGTGATCAATCCTGACTACATCTGATGTTTGGATCATTCGGAGCTCCACAAGAAGTATTAAGAGGTGAGGTTTGATTTCCTTGAAAGTTAACACATTTTAGAACAATTTGCGTGAAGGAAGCTTGAGCAAAATCTGATGTTATGTTAATGATTTGTGAAGAGGGAATTGAAGGAATGTTTTTGCTGTCAAATCCGGGGAACCTCTGGTTTTTGGGATGTGCTGATCGGTGGACTTCGAATTAGAAGTTGTATTAGGTATGGTTGGAAAGATGGTTTAATTTCCTATAACTTTCATGAAGAAGTCGAAATTGACTGGAAGTTGCTTTAAAATTCATGTTAAGTTCAGTGTGCAGCAGGGAAACGAGTCTGGAAAGTGCAGAAACCTATTTTGTAGGAAGAAGCTTTCAAGGCGTTTACGGGCATATCCTTTAGGAATTTCAATTTCATTCCTTCAGATAAGTTTTAGAGGATTCAAAAAGGAAGAGTTTGGTATAAAGTACATTATCTTTAGCCAAGTAATGGAAAATTTATGAGTAAGGGAGCTTAGGGTATGAAATCTGTGATATGCTGGAATTAGTTAGGGGATATGTTTAATCTTAAGATTGAAGTGCAAGGAATTGTGTTCTAATGCTTGGTTTCTGGTTTTTTGGCAGACCAATAGGAAATAGGTCAAGTGTACGAGCCGAGGTTCTAACTTTTAACGCTGTGAGTGACAAAACGAATTTCGAAAGTGTATTCTATGCTTGAACTTATGCTTACAAAAATAAAAGACTTTCTAAGAGTAATTTTACTTAAAGACTTTATGTCTCTTGAACACGTATTTATGAGCATATATGGTTTCCTAGAAATGATTTAATTGTTCGTTGTGAGCATATGTTTACTGTTTTACCTGAACTAGTGAGAATACCATAATTTCGGGCCAACATGTGTTAGCAAGTAGTGTCAAAGGTTTTCATGTGTTTCTATGAGACCCGAATGAGTAAATGTTTGAGATTCTGAGCCCGAGGCTGTATAGTACCGTGTGCACACAGGTCATTTCCTATTGTCGACGTTGAGTGTACTCCGTGACAACAATGCTGTCGTGAGTGCTGGGCGGGCCCCACTACTACAAAGACGATGGGAGTGCCGGGCGGGCCCCACTACATCGTAGAGTGATTGTTGGATTGTACTGACCGTGTCTTACACAACCTAGTTTATTATATGTTTTAGTTGATGAATACTCTGGATATGCTAGGGGGATTTAAATGACATACTTGATGGATTTCTGGAAGAAGCTATTGTCCTTATAAGTTTATATTTAACACTTGTCGGCTGACACATATGCTTGTAGGTTGCCAAATGTTATCATTTATGAGATAATTGCTTTAAACCCAGTCACTCACTGAGCTTCCCAGCTCATTCTTTCAATGTTTTCCAACTTTTCAGGTAGAGATCGAGCTCTCGGTGCCTGAGATCCTGCCACAGCCTGCTGGATGCTCTACGAGTCTGATATTTTTGTATGTGGATGGTGTAGTATAGCAAGTCTGCTCGTAATGTACATAACTTTATAGGGATGTGTAGTTATGTGCGTGGACGAAGCTAGGGGTCTTGGTTATGTAAATCTTGGTTCGTGATATATTGAGTTGTAGTACCCCTAGCCGTGTTGGTTGTTCCACAGGGGTCTTTACCAGAACCGCCCTATATGTATACTTGGTAACGTTTACCAAGTTTCCGCTGTGTTGTGTTTGAGTAACTTATACTTCAAGTATAGTATGTTTATCAGGTATAACAGGGTCACAGGTATCGTTAGGGAGGAAACGATGTCTGTTGGCTTCACACCATCTTCCGGGCTAAGTTAGCAGGTGGTACGGGAGGGGGTGTGACAAATAGAGTCATTCATCACAACATCAGAACCATCATCTCTCAAAATCACAGAATCAGGAGATTTAACAGAATTCATAGAAAAAGCAGGAGACCTAACAACAAAAGAATTATAGGCACCCAGCAAATCCAGATCCTGAGGTCTATTTCTAACCTTATGCCCTGAAGGTCTAATTTCCACTAAATCGATCCTAAATCTTGTATCCTCAGTACCAAAAGCATGGATAGGGTTAAAAATATGGAAAATTACCTTCTCATCGTCCACTTGCAGAGTTAGCTTACCTCTAGACATGCTTATCTCAGCTCTGCTCGTGGTTAAGAACGGCCTTCTCAGGATGATGGGTATCTCCTCGTCCTCATTTCTAGGACAAAAAAATCTACAGGAAAAATAAACTTGTTAACCTTAACAAGCACATCCTCCATTATACCTTTTGGTTTTACAATCAAACAATTGGTCAATTAGAGGGTAATATCAGCATATTGGATCTCATGTAAACCAAGTTTCCTAAGCACAGAATAAGGCATGAGATTAATACTTGCACCCAAGTCACATAAAGCCCTATCTATAGTTAATCTATCAATTTCATAGGGAATAGTAATACTCCCTAGGTCCTTTTGTTTTAGGGGCATCTTCTGCTTCACAATGGATGTGCTATTCTCAGAAAGACTAAGCACAACGTTCACCTCGAGTCTCATCTTCTTTCAAAGCACGTCCTTAATGAACCTCCCATAATTAGGCATGTTGGCAAGCGCTTTTGCAAAAGGAATGTTAATGTACAGTTTCTAAACATGTTTAAAAAGTCAAATTTTTTTTCATATAATTTAGAATCCTTATAGCGCTCAGGAAAGGGTAACTCCCTATAATTAAATGTAGGGCACTCTCCACGCCTCCTAAGACTAATGTGTACTCCTCTATCTACCTGTCGTGGTCTAGAGTAACTACCTCAACATCCTGCGCCAACTCCTTGGACTCCTCAACAACCAAGTTCAGGAAGGTCTTCCTTATCTTCTCTTTTCTATTCTTCTTCTCAAATCTTTTCTTTTCACATTCATTCATCTATTCTTTTCTGGAACCACAATATAGCCAGTCCTTGGCTTGATCTTTCAGCGTGAAGGGAAACACCCTTAGACATATGCTCCTCTTTGACACTATCATTCCCAAGCAAACTACATTGAACTCCTTAAGGTGCTTGTGTGGATCATCACCTGCATTACCATGAAAGATAGGCAATAAAAGTATTAAACCAAGTTTAAGTTCGAATTCACCTTGGCTATTGGGATAAATGATGCAGAGGGATTGTGGACTCCAATTAGGGGCTGCTAATTGCTTTAAGGTGCACTCGACCATGATTTCTTTGTGTTATGCTCTGCTGAGGTTATGAAGGATATCTCCGTTCAGCTCACCGTCACTATCCTTTTGCTTCCTTGTTTAGGCACGTCTCTTCCTTCACAATTAAAGGAAAATATCGAAGCTTAAGCTCCTGCAAAGAACGAGTAATTATACAAAGCAAAAGAGAGGGGATTAGGAATCCAAACTAAAAGAGAAAATTATCAAAAAGGCTCCTCGACAACGACGCCAATTTGATGTAAGCTCGTTACATCTGATCAAATAATATTTATATACCGAGTTAAAATTTATAGTAATAGTTGATCGGGTCGATCTTCAGGGAGCTAATTGATTAAATTCTCTTTTAATTTGAATTATTGAACTAAGACCATAACATGGGGGAGGGGTTTGTGCGTAAAAGTAAAAATGCTAGAAATTAATTGCATAAAAATGTAAAGGCAGTTTAAATTGCAAAGGGATAAAACTGTCTCACCATGGCACCAATTCGGGGGTCGTTAGGTTATCCTTCTACTTTGATCACGGGTGTTCACAAGCTATCACTAATTTCACTCATAAGCAACTAACCGGCTCGTCTGATAAAGCTAGATAAGCCCCTAAATGGCTCCCTATTTTGGCTATTTGAACCTAGCATCGAATTAACCCTTAACTAACCCACTAAGATGGGCACGATAGTATTCCATGCTTATTAAACTAATTGCATTATGAGTGGGAATTGATTAGAACTCATTAACTAATTTGGATAGCTTAAATTAACTAACGAGTTGCCTAGTGTCTAAAGCCTATCATGCAAACTACTCGAGCGAACAACCCTTACTATGCAAACATGAGCCGACTTTTGAGCTACTAAATTAGGAGAGAAACTGAAATGATATTGCACAAATTCATGCACAACATTGAACAAGCATACATACTTGAGTTGTCAATTCTAATATGCAATTTTGTTCTAAGAATCAAACAAGAGACTATACATGCTAAGAACTGGAATTAAGATTGAAATTAAAGATAAAACCTCACAAAGTACAAATCATCCTGACTTAGTCCCAAATTGGCATTACGATCTAGACAAAAGTCTCCAACAACGAACTCGATCCCATGGATCAATACAAAATCATCCCAAATTGAACTAAAAGCTAAAAAATGACAGTAAACTTGGAAAAGGTCTAATTGTCGGCTGGAAAAGGGAGAAGAAGATTGCCCTAAAATGGAAATTTTCTTTTATATTTCTCGAAGCAGCATCGAGACGCTATAGGCAATGTCTTGATGTTACCAGCGTCAACCCCCAGCATTTCGTAGCATTGAGTGAGGTTCACCATCTAGATGTTGTGGACAGTGTCTAGACACTGCCCTATTTAAAGGCGTCCTTCCTTTTGCGTTAATTCCTCAGCGTTGAGACGCTTGGACTGGCATTTTGATGCTCTCGTCAGGGGCATTTTGGTCATTTTGCCCTATCTTCTCTCTCGGTTGCTCAAATGACCTCTGGTTTGCTCCGTTTTAAATCCAATTCATCGAAAACACTATTTGAAGCTTCTAATGCTCGATTTCCTACAAAATAGGAAATAATCACATAAAAACCACACGAATTAACCGAGGAAAGATAGGATTTTTCTAGACCTATCAGGATGAAAGAACAAAGAATCATAGGCTTGTTCCTTATTTCTATCTTATTCAATCTTCTTCAAGGAGAACAAGAACTTACACCTCCTTGTTTCGAAGTTGGCATCCGAATGGAGTATGAAAAGAATCTAGGAGGAACTCGGTGTGGAGACTTGAAGAGAAAATGTGATAGAATGTTGAAGAATGTAAGAATATGAGCTCTCTTGAAATTGATACTTGAGTAGCCTTTTATAGACTTAGTCTAGGGTTTGTTGCCAAGATCAGTATGATAAGGCTTGGATGACAAGATTCCTTGATTTGAGGAGATGATCGAGAGCTTTTGTACAGGCTTTGTCAAATAAATTTATAAGACGAACCTCACTAAAACCCTGTAGTAATAGTTGGCCGGGTCGAACACAGGGAAGCCTTATTGGTACTTTTCACTTTCTAATTAGGTCATGTAACGTAACGAGGGGGGGTTAATGCAAGAAAATGTAAATCGCAGTGAATTAAATTGCAAAAACGTTAATGAAAGCTAAGGATGGAAGTCACCAATTCGAGGTCACGCCAGAATTAATATTTGTAATGCCAATCACAGGGTTCATATAATTTAATTTTAGAACAAAACACACTCAGCTGGCTTTGTTAGAAAAGCCAACAAAGCCTGCTGTAACACTCCTTTAGAATGGTTTAATCAACCTAACATTAATTAAACCCAAAGCCAATCCTAAGATGGGCACGATAGCATGCCACGCTCACAATCAGTCGATTAAGTTCTTAGAAATCATTAGATTTAGTGAGACGTTTAAACTAATCTAGGTTGAGCGAGCCTAAATTAATTCTATCGCCATTTTGCTTCCTAAGGACCTAGCTTCTTTAAGTCATTTATGGGAGCATAAACTCACTGGCGCATTAGCCCCATGCTACCGAAATTAAGCTCGCTCTTTATGTGATTAAGCAATATAAAGAACGTGCATAGCAAAGTTAAACATACTCGATGCGTATAGGTTGTCAAGCTACCTACGAGCATGCTTAAGGATTAAAGCAAAGAAGCAAAGAGACATTCAACATTGAAATTAATACAAAAATGTTCAGAACCTCATGGCGTTACGATGTAAAATCTCGATGATTTCCCTGAATTGGCCTTTACACTTAGTTGGACATCAAAATCTCGAACACCAAGCCCATAATTCAACTTAAACCTATTTTAAAGTGATTAAAAATGCTAAGAACAGTAAGAAATTGAGAGAGTGTCGCAAAGGACAACTGTCTACAAGCTTAGAATGACCTAAAAAGGGAAAATGAGTATTTATATTCTTTGCAGTAATGTCGAGACGCTACTGCTACCCAACATCTTAATGGGGTCACTGCAGCATCACGAGGGTTCAGCTTAATGCTCCTTGTGATAGAGTCTTGATGCTATCGTGTTCCATCAGCTACTGCCTTATGCATCCGCGGCAGAGCATCTCGACGCTCTCGCCAGGGGTATTTGGTCATTTTGCCTCGTATACTTATCTGTTACTCAAATGACCTCAGTATGCTCCAAATTAGCCTCGAACGTACGAAAAATTTCCAAAATGCTTCTTATGCTTGATAACCTACAAAATAGGCAATAAACCTCATAAAAACCATTAAAACTAGCACAACTTAGTAGAGTTATGATAGGACTTTTCTGGTTCTATCAGGAGATTTGGTCGAAAATCTACTAAAAATCTGTCAATTCCAAGATTCTAGGAAGATTTGTCGAGTTAGGTCCAGATGCGGTCGCAAGGCTGGCGCAACTTCTTTGCTTTAGCTCTTCGAAAAAAAATTTCACTTATTCTTCAATTGCAGTTGCAACCTGGGTGCATTTTGGTCTATTTCCAGCCTATATACAAAAACAACAAAACTTAACAATTTCTCAACAAAATTGAATCTATTTACACCTATTTCTTTACATTTCATAAATCAAGTGCAAAGCTTGTTTTTACTTAAAATCACTTTATATAGCATAAAATATAACAATAAATACTTGCTTTCTTAACAATAAGCTTAGTTTTTAGGGCTAAATAACATTCATAAATGAGTGTTATCACAGCCCCAAACTTAACCTATTGCTTGTCCTCAAGCAATTTTTGGAAAAAACAACAAGCAAACAAGTAACAAAAAGCTTCCTAAGTATGTTTTGAAAAAAATATGCCTCTCATGAGAGATCTCAACTGTTAGTGCTTACACAACTTAGAAATTTTCTCACATGAATTTTTACTTTGACTTTTCAAGACAAAACATTCTTATGCAGACTTTACCATGCTTCTACAACCTAAGTGATCGAGGCTTGTCAGACCAATCAAATAATATTTATACGCCAGACCAAACTAAGATTTGTAGTGATAGTTGGCCGGGTTGAACTACAGAAAATCGTGTTACTTTTTCTAGATGCAGTGGATTATCGAATGACAAAGGGGGGATTTGATGCAAAAAGAGTAAATTTAAAGGAATTTAAATGGCATAAATGTAAATAAAAGAAAAGGATAGAATTCAGACAATCCAGGCACCAATCTGAGGTCACGTTGGGGTTTAATTTCACCATGTCAATCACAGGTAACTAAGATGCAATTTCAGATTAAATGCACTTGATTGGCTTTGTTGGTAAAGCCTGTAAAGCCCCTAATGGTTCCTTAAAAGCACCAAATTAACCTAGCATCAATTTAGTCCTAAACTCACCCAATAGAGTTGGGCATGATAGCGTTCCATACTCCTTGAGCTAGATGCATTAACTTCTATGGATTAGTCAAGACAATTAAACTAACCTGGGTTGGTCGGCCTAAAACAATTTAACCACTCTTTAACTCTTAGAACATAGCATGCAAATATGGTCTATGGAAATTATAAACTCTCTCAGGCAATCTTTCCTATGGTACTCAAATTAAACATGATCTCTAGACAATTGAGAGCCTAAAAGCTACACACATAGCAAAGTTAAACACATTCAATGAAAATAGGTTGTCAGGCTATTGTACGAACATGCTTAAGAATATAAACAAATAATTAAAGATGCAGTAATATTGAAATTATGTACAAAACGGTCAGAACCTCATCACGTTACAACGTAAAACCCGATGATCTCTATGAATTGGCGTTTTCATGTAGCCAAACATCGAAATCTCGAGCTGCAAACCCATAATTCCATCTAAATATATACTAAAATTGCTAAAACACCTAAAAGCAGTAAAGACTAGAGAGAATTTTGCACAAAATGGCTGCCAAAACGTACATAATGACCTAATTTGAAAAAAATGGTATTTAAATAATTTAACGTAGTGTCAAGACGCTACAGGCTCTCGATGCTATCTGCATTGAGGGCAACGTTTCGTAGCATCAAGGGGATCTAGTCGATGTTCCAATACGACAATGTCTCGATGCTATATTGTGCCATCGCTACTGCCTTTTGTGTCCAAATGTAGAGCATTGAGGGCTTGGAATGACATTACAATACTCTCATTAAGGGCATTTTGGTCATTTTTCTTCAACTTCTCACTCAGTTGCTCGGATGACATCTGGTTTGCTTTGAAGTAACCCCGAACTAACGAAAAATCACCGAAATGTACCTTATGCTCAATAACCTACAAAATAGGCAATAAATCTTATAAAATCTACACAAACTAGCACGAATTAGTAGAGTTATGATAGAACTTTTCTATTCTTATCAAATTACCCCCAACCTAAATCTTGCTAGTCCTCAAGCAAGGCATAAAAAAAACAACAAAGATATGAATCATTGGATGCAAGCTTCATGACTCTAACCTTAATGCTTAAAATAACACATCCAATTTGCAAAAAGAGAAAACACAACACATGCAAGTCCATCAATGAAGTATTTAGAGAGTTTTCCTATCATTTCTTGTGTGTGTGCATGCTAGCCTCCGAAATGAAGTCTTTACAAGCATCGAGTAGGTTTACAGGGTCATCAATCTATTTTCCCCCTATACTGGCTCTAGGAACTAGTTATTTAGACTTCCCATCAATCAAGAAAGTAATAAGCTACTAGGTGCCTGAATCAAATACGAGGTGCCCCAAAACTTGCATCACTTTAACACCAAAGGCACTAGCTTTCACACAACTATCGTAGGGACACTTACCTTGAGCACTTGCTTGATAAGTGGCCTAACTGATCACTTCAGCGGCAACTCATTTTTTCTTTCTTTCTTTTCTTTTCTTTCTAAAAAAGGATGTTCTTATCTTTTCTTACAGGCAAGTAAAACATGCCTTTTCTCTCTAAGCAGCAGATTACAAACCATCATGGTAAGTTTCCGTCAAATTAGCACCTAAGCCTATCGGGGTGACAATGAACCCCATAAAGCTACCTAGGCCTTCAAGACAACACTAGGTGGCTAATGTGCTCATAACATGCAAGAAAATCAAGGAATTTTTTTTAAATATGCTCACATTAGGACAACATCCTTCATGCTTCATCAATTTGCAAATAACATAACTATGGAAAACATCTCATAGATTGTCTTAATCATACCAAATACATCCAATCAATAATTTTATCAAAGCATCATGCTTAACATCTCAATCAAAAGTTTGATGCTCAAGTGATCAAGAGTCAATCAATATGCTAAAAAGTCAATTAAAGCTCAAATCAGTCATAGACTTCCACCCCCAACCAAAATCATATATTGACCCCAATGTATCTCTACTATAAAGCACAATGACAAATAAGGGAACTGAAACTTCCCTAAAAATCCAGCACGTAGGTGGGTGTGGGTCAAACTCCCTCCAAAAATGATGATCTCCTCTCTCAAACTAGCCCATCACAACCTTACACAATAAGCAACAAACTTAACAAATCAACAACTAAAAAGAAAACAGAAAGCAAAGAAAGCAACTAAATGATTAAACACTTGGCTGCCTCCAGGAAGGACAAATTTTTAACGTTAATTGCTCGACAGAGTCCTTTCTCTCAATTGTTAACCAGGATCCACCAAACTTGATTTTGCACCATCCATCAACTCAGACTTCCTAAATGGCATATCCTGCAACTAAAAATTCTCGATTTCACACAAAGAATCAGCAAAGTCCACAGAGTTAACAACTTTAAATTCAACTAAACGCCTATTGAATCCTACAGAAACTCTTCCTCCATCAACATTAATCCTAATCTTTGCTATTTTCATAAAAGGCCTACCCAATATGATGGATGGAGATGCATGCTTTGGCCTACCGCCCATGTTTATAACATAAAAAGTCTGTAGGAAACAACATATCATTTACCTTGACAAGCATATTCTCAACTATGCCTAGTGAATAAAAATGCCATTTTCATGCAATCCATTCAGACTAAGCTCCTTATAAAGAGACAAAGGCATAACGTTAATTGATTCGCCTAAGTTTAGTATGGCATGTTTAATCTCTTTATCACCTATCATGCACGATAATGTAAACATGCCAAGGTCAAAGCACTTCTTAGGTCGAGCGTGCTTGTCAAGCACGTGAAAATAAATTTACAACCAACCACTAATTTGTAGCAATAATGGTCAGGTCGATCACAAGGAATCCCGATTATCTTTTCTCACAATTCGGGTTATTAAACGAAACCAGGGGGAAGAGTAAATAATAAATTTCAAGATAAACCAAGTAAACTATGATGTATCTAAATGGCATGAAGGAAATGTATTTAAAGAAAGTAACAATACGTACCTAACACCAATTCGGGCATGTTGGGATTTGATTATAACATTGATCACAGATTTGTTTCGTGAGATTAGCTAATTAGGCTTTTAATACTCAACTAATTCCTCGTAACCTCGCATGAGCTTCCCTCTAATTAAGCCAATTAACCAGACATGCCTAATTGGTTCTAACTTAATTAACTCTCGTGGCATGGCCAATACCAAAGGAATTAATTAAATGCAATCGACCCAAGGGACAAGTCGAGACAAACTAATTAACTTAAACTGACTAACCTAAATTAATTTAGTAAGTGCTAACAATTCTAAGGCCTACCATGTACTTGCAGAGAAGTAATTCAATCCACTCAATCTAACCGACGTGGCTACTGGCCTATTACTACTCGAATTAAGCATGGAACCCTGAACTATTGCAGCTACTAATGCATAGCAATGAACGAATTTAATCTAATTGAATTGTCAGATCAATCACATCAAAACCATTCTAGGGATTAAGCACAAGAATTGAAAGCCATTAAAAGCATAAATTAGCTCTAATTAAACCAGAAATCTCATAATGCTACAATAAAATCCCAACACTACCTCGAATTAGCATTTTTCACTAGCCGAAAGTCATAAAAACAGGTCCCGTTCTCATAATACAAACCAAATTCTATGTAAAAATGTTACAAAGGTATTAAAATAGTAAAATGGGTGCTAAAATAAAGAATGGGGGCTGGAAAAGGTTGGAGAGTTGCCCTAAAATAATTTTTCTTTTTGTTTTTATATTAAACGCTAGAGTGTTGAGACGCTGACAATATTGAGTGAGGCTCGCCGCAACATCGAGTGAGGCTTGCACGTGGGAGACTTGCGACAGTGTCTCAACGTTGTTAGGCAGCGTCTCGATGCTGCCCTGCATCCGAGGCTTACTGTCTTGCAGTGTCGAGCGAGGCCTCCGTCTATCATCTTGACACTCCTCAGGGGCATAACCTTCAATCCTCATATCTTTTCGCTTGATTGTCTGATTGACCTTTGGTTTGGCTCGTTTTCACCTTGATTCTGCGTACTTTCCAAAAATATTCCTTGTTCCCAATTTCTTACAAAATATTCAATTAGTTTCATGAAAAGGAGAGGAAAAAGAATAAATTAGGTATGAATTGCCATGTACGAACTAAATCTCATCATCAGACTTTGACTTCACCGTTCAACAGAAACGTTCTCTTTTAAGAGTACACCACTTCTTCAAGAAACGAGCAAACTACAAAATTTTCTTCATCGCATCTAGAAGTGGGATGTTCACTTCCACCTTGCTGAACACCTCTAGCACATCCTTTTCCAGCCCCTCTTCTTTCTCAGCCTTCTCTTCCTTTCAAGGAGCCAACCTACTAGGAAAGGGTGCATGAGGTACATAATAATTCATATTCAGGGGCAGATTGAACACAATTCATCTCGTAGGTCTTGGGGTGGCTTCTTCATTCTTCTTTTCCAAATTCTTCTCAATCTCTGGGGTGGGTGGGGTCTAAGAATATCCTTGCCACTACGCAAAGTGCACTCGCATTCTCTTTCCTCAGCACGTCAGGTTGTGCAGGTAACTTCCATGTATTCCGGTCCACCTCGAGCTTATTAAAAATTGTGGCGAGCTGCGTAATTTAGTTTCCTAGACTTTGCATGCTAGCATGAGTTTCCTTCTGAAACTGGATCTTGTCCTGAGACAATTTAAGCGTACTATCAGCCAAACTTTTAACTAAGTCCTTGAAAGGCATACCTAAATTGGAAGCCTAGGCTTGAGATTGTTGAGGTCTATTTAAATTCTGATTCTGGTTGTTGCTATAGCTGAAATTTGGGTGGTCAAGCCATCCTAGGTTGTAGGTATTGTTGATCAAGTCATTCTTCTGGTTCTGAAAATTATTGCTGGTGTATCCTCCTACGATGTTCACTCCACGCATGGTCCCTCGCTGCAACTGCGAGCTGTGGTATGGCCTATGATAGAGCACAAGCCATGATAGTGGGCAAAAGTGTGCTCTTTTTATGCTTAGTTTTATGCTAGTTTTGCTATGATTGTGTGTACTTTCATGTGTTTTTATTTTTATTCCTCAAACCGAGCATTGGGAGCAAAACCAGAGAATTGTGAGATAATTGGACAAATTCGAGTAACTTAAGGCTATATTTGAGGATTCAAGCGTTGAAGAAGAAGAACTAGGCACTTGGACCTGAGAGCATAGCATTGCAACACTCCTTACAGTATTGCAATGCCATTTGAGAAGCCTATCAACCTTGAAATCCCGAGGGCACAGCGTTGCAACCCTGGCCGAAGAAGATTTTTCCCTTTATTGCAAAATGCTAAGGACATCGTTGCAACGCCGCTATCTCAACTCTATTTAAGGAACTTTTTCATTTGAGCAAAAGGAGTCGTTTTGAGAGAAAACCCTAAAGTTGATTCAAGCATTGTCTAAGGACATAGAGGAGACCTTTGGAGAGCCAAGGAGGAGACTCAAAGCTTGAGATCGTAGACATCACGTCGGAGACGAGTGTTGGTACATGACCTAAGTTTCTTCAATATTTCTTTTCCTTTTCTCTTCATTTTAGGAGTTTTTGTGGGTTGTACTCATGTTGTAAATCTGTGTTTAGACCCTTGCTTAGTTGTAGTTGTTGAACATTTGGTTGATTTTTAGTTTAATTTATATATTGACATCTTTTATGCATCCCTTTATATTGTCTTAACCTTTGGCCATGGTTTTGCATGTTTAACTAAATTTAGCTTGAGAGAGTAAATTTAGTTGTAGAACACTAGATGCATGACTAGGTTTAATCTATTGCACGAGAGTGAGTGGATTAATTCTAGAAGTCTTAAGAGAATCGCCTAATGTTCTGTTTAGTAATAGAAATAGACCGAGAGGTTGATTTATTGTTAGGCATGAGTTCAATTGAGCTCGAGAGAGGATATTGATAACTTAGTAATTCTTGGTTTAATATTGTTAGTATAAAATCAAATTATTAATCAATTCAAGTTGGGCTTAAGGTAATCAACCATGCATGTTTCTCAAAATTGGACTCCAAAGCATGTACATATTAGTTTAGATTATATTTTTTCTTTGATTCCCAAGTTGTGTTTCTATAAATAAAATTAGGAATCATTAACTGTGGTACTTAATTACTCTAAGAACTTCAATCCCTGTGGATGACCCTGGTCACTATTATTGCAAAATATTTAGAGGTTCGGTTTTATAAATTTAATCTTGGTAGGGCCTTCGACAAGCCCTCTATCAAATTTGAAGCAAAATGACCGTAGATAACCTTAGGAAGCGTCTAGACATTGCAATGATGCTTGAAAGACATTACAAAGAAGTAGCTAGAATTTAGGACAACGTCAAGACATTGTCTAGAGCGTCTCAACATTGAAGCGTCAAGTAGACCCCAAGAGACGCTGAGGCAAGCCCCTGTGACGTTGGGTAACGTCTCGACGTTGCCCTCAGCGTCTGGACGTTACCGCGATAATATAAAAGCCTTCTTTTCCATTTCTAGGGCATTCATTCCATTTTAGACAGCAGCAACTTTGTCTCTTCCTTTCTCTTTTACTATTATGGCCTCGAGAATCGATCTCACAATGTCCGACTAGAGGAAAACGCTAATTCGGAGGTGATTCAAGCATCTATCATGTAACTTTGTGAGAATTGAACTTCATTTATATATTGTAATTTGTTTTTAGCACATTTTGCTTCTTCTTTCTATTATAAAATGTGAATGGATATTAGAATTGACGTCTTTTTGATAACATGTAATTATGCTATCTTAGTTCATATTAATTATGCTAGTTTTGTTATGATTTGGGGAGCTTTTAAGTATTTTCATGATTATTTTGTAGAAATTGAGCTAAATGAGGAAAATCGAGTGTTTGGGAGTGTTTTTGTGAATTTCAGAGGCTTTTGGACCCATTTTGGAGAGCATAAAAGAGAACGGGAGAGAGTGTTGTAACGCTATCCAGAGCGTCTCAATGCTCTGTTGTAGCTCAATTTGAAAGCCAAAGCCAAGGGGACAACATTGAGATGCTGTCTATAGCATCTCAACGCCATTAGGTGGCGTTGTAACGCTGACCTCGATGCTAGAAACACGGAGGAGATTAGGTGTTTTGTCTGTAGCGTTGCGATACAACGTTACCCCTGCGCGCTAATGCAAAATGGCTGCGTTTTGGATAGTTTTACAACACTGTCCTAGTGTTGCAACGCTTTCATGATGAGTTATATTAATTCTTCATTTTCTCCATCCAAAGGGAGGCCAAACCGACTGGGAAAACCCTAATCTCGATTCAAAGCTATTCTTGAGGGTTTTGAGGAGTGTTTGTGTGCAGAATTGAAGACTTGGAGTTCGGGTTTGTGGCGCCTTGGGAACACTGGATCAACCTTTCGTTTGCACTTCTTTCTCTTTTTCTTTCAATTTAGCTAATGTATAGGCTTTAATTTAGGGACTTTTGTGCTATAATAGCTAGATATGTATTGATTAGTCCATAAATTCTTGGGATCTATTAGTTTGTATTGTATTAAAACTTAATTATTGAACCATTTGGACTAATTGCTTGCCTTTATGGATGTTTATTACTATTAAGGCTTTGAATAATTCATGTATTTAGGGTAGGCTTTTAAATAGTGTTTATTAATTAATTGAGGTAGAACTAGGTTGAGCTCGATGGAGGATACTTAGTTAGCTTAATGAGTGATTAATTAGCTACCCGAGTGAAAGCGGGATTAGAGGTTAATTAGTTATCGTTTGTTCTGAAGATTAATTAATTGGACATTGTTTAATTTTGTTGTTACTAAGTGGAAACTTGACGGAGAGAAATTTAGGCTAGAACCAAATGCATGACTGTTTGTTAATTACCTGACTGACAGCATGAGTGATAATCAATCAATTGAGGTATGTAATGAAGAGTTTTAATCCCTTGTATGGGTTAGCTAGCGCTAGGGTACCTAGGTTAGTTAATTAATATTTGAGATTGGAGGAGACCGATAGGAGATTCCATGTCCATAGGCTTCTAGACTTATGAATTCAATGATGAGTTAGTTGTAAGTATTTGTTTAATTTAGTAATTAATCCTAAACCCAAGTCTATCCCTTAGGTTTGTGTCTCCCATTTATTTTCTTGCATTTATTTTCCATTGCTTAGGATAGTTTATCTTCTTTTAGTTGTTTTCTCTAAATAAAGTAAAGTGAGAGTAATTAAGATAATTAATTGAATTAAAACCAATCCTTGTGGATTCGATACTCAATATTTACTTATCATTTTATATTACTTGATCGTGTGCGCGTGCGTGTACCCCGAACACTTTTTCATGTTGGAACATTCAATGTTAGCTAGAACTTCGTTTACGCTTGGTATCGATTTCCTGCCCGTTTAAGTAAGCAAATAGGTCGCGTTGTGTGTGCATAGTAGGGAGCTTCCTCCTCGTGTAGTTGGCATGATAGGTTTTAGGAGCAAAACAACATTCTAGTTTAATTCGTCTTTATCAAATTAATTAGGTTATTTTAATCAATCCTCGTGCTTAATGGGTCGATTTAGGGGGTATGGAATGTTATCGTGCCCAACCCTTAGAGTCGATTTAAGACTGAAACAATACTAGGTTGAATTAGTCTCTAAAGGGATTAAGGCTTTAGGGACTTTATCGTCAAGGTCAATTATGAGCTAAATTAGCATTGCTTGTTTGAATGACTTCAATGATCAAAATTACATGAGAAATGCTTGATGAACTCTCGAATTGGTGTGTTTGGTAAGACTGTTAATTTTCGCTTTTAATTATCTCTTTTATGCATTTAATTTCACATAATTTACAATTAATCACACCCCTTGTTCCTTTTTATTGTCCAAATAAAGGAAGTTGATAACTAAATTTTTCCTCCTTGTGGATCGACCTGGCCACTAATACTATAAATATTAGTTGGTGCACATTATAAATTTGTTTGACGGGTCTGACAAGCTTGATCAAATTGGCACCGTTATCAGGGAGTCAGTGTGGTTATTTTCTTTCTTTCTTTGGATTCCTAATACCATCTCTTTTGATTTTAATATTACTCATTCTTGCAGAAAAAAGAAAGCAAAAGAGGTGAAAAAGAGCTAAGCAGAAAAATCTTTTAACAACCTTGGTAGAGCCTAACGAAGAAAATCATGGCCGAGCGCACTCTAAAAGAACTGGCAACTCCAAATTTTAGTCAGTAACTCCTCTGCATAATTTACCTTGAAATCTAAGGTAGCTTCAAACTCAGATCGAGTTTGATTCACTTATTACTTATTTTTCATGATAATGCAAGTGGGACCCATATAAGCACCTCAAATAGTTTCGTGTCACTGAGGAGCAAATTAGTTTAAGGGATTTTCCCTTTACTTTGAAAGACAAAGCAAAGGATTGGCTGCACTACCTACCATTAGGATCCATCACTACATAACTGAAATAAAGAAGATGTTCATGGAGAAGTACTTTTCACCTTCCAGAGCTATAAGCTTGAGGAAGGAGATATTTTGCATTACTCATAAGGTCGAGGAGACTTTACATGACTATTGGGAACGTTTTGAGTGGGTATGTGCCGATTTCCCCCACTATCAGTTCTCCGACAATTTGGCGATATAGTTCTTCCACAACTGCCTCCTTTTAGCTGACAAGAACCTAATTGACGTAACCAGTGGAGGATCCTTGCTTGACAAAACACCCATAGAAGCAAGTAAAATCATTTCTAGAATGGTGGAAAGCGCACAACAGTACGACCAAACTTCAGAAGAGCAAACAAAGGTAAGAGAGTTAAAGTCTCAATTTTCTAAACTAACCTCTCTTATTTGCCGCATGGCTGTAGATATGGAAGAAATGAGAGCCCAAATCCAGGCTGTCAAAGATTGCCCTCAGACACTAAAGATTGAACAAGTGAATGTAGTGGGAGTATGTGTGGGATCAGAAGCCCTGAGTTTAGGCTCAAGTATGTTTCCTAACGATGCTTTAGAAGCTTTAATCATTAAGTTTCAATAAGAAACACGAGCTGAGGTCTGGGAATTGACCAATATGTTCACCAAGCTCACTACTATTATGATAAAGAAGTTGGGTGCAAGTAAGCAGCCTGAGGTAAATTCGAGTGAGAGTGCCAGTACCATTATCTTAAGGAGTGGCAAGGAGATTCCATGGAGAACCCCACCTAATGAGACTCTGTTTAAAGAAGAGAGCACAACTCCTTAGATGTAAGAGGAAGCAAGGAGTCCTTCACCGCGTCGAAGAGGGATAATCTTCGATCCTCCTTTAAATCTTAATTCGTATGTTCCTAAACCTCCTTTCCTAAGCAGGCTTACTGATCAAGCTTGTCCAAAGCTCGCCAAATGATATTAACGGTCCACACCACATATATTTTGTAATACAATGGCAGGATCGATCCACATAGAGACAAATTGATCATGTTCAAATTTAATTTGAACTAAACCAAACTAACCCGAATGTTGGTGGGGGATTTGATTTTTTTTAGAGTAAAGATTAAACGAAAAATTAAAGGGAATAGATTAAACAGGAAAGTTAAAGAAGGAAAAAAATAGATTTACCTACTAAACACCGGATCAAGGGTTCATCGAATCTAATTTTGTGCTTTGATCATTGGGTTTCGAGAGGTTGATGCAAACTTTAGGATTAAGCAATTAACCGACCCATCCAGTGAAGTCAGATGAGCCCTTAACGGCCCTCAAAGCTAGACTATGTCAACCTAGCATCTAATAGCCCCTAATTGATCATTTAAGCTGGGCACGATAGCGTTCCATGCCTAGAGAACCAATCGCACTACACTTGGGTGTTGGTTAAACCTCGATAATTAACTTAGATAGTCTAATTTAATTAAGGAGTCGCTTGGGTCCCAAAACCTATCATGCAAACTACACGAAGAGGTTAAGCCTCGTCTATGTAAGCACAAGCCGATTTAGTTGCTACTTAATTAAGAAAATGCATGAAATGATGAATTCCAAACACATGTATAGCAATAAATGAGCAAACATACAAGATTCATCACGTCTAATATGCTAATTTCATTTAATAGAGTAAAGCAAAGTTCCAAACATGCTTTAACACATAAATTAACTAGAAATTAAAAACTAAACCTCCCAAAGCACAAATTCGATTTGAATTCACCCCAAGACAGCCATATAAACTAGTCGGTAGCCTCAAATTCGCTCCCGACGACATTAGTACAAATTCAACTCAAAAATTGTAAAGGACTAAAAATGGGTATAAAATAGAGGGGAATGTCTGAAAATTGCTGAAAGAAGCAAGAAGACGGTTGCCCTAAAAGGAAAATTCTTTTTATAGTTCTTAAATCAGGAACGAGACGCTACATGCAGCTTTTCGACATTGTCGCCTAAAATACCAACGTTAGTGGGGCTCGTCGCAGCAATGACCTGTGCTTACTATTACGTCTCGACATTGTCTTGCATCTATGCATTCTGGCTTGCGACAGCTTCTCCATGCTGGTGGGCAGTGTCTAAACACTGTCCTGCATCCAAGGCTACTATCTTCAGCATCGTGCAAGGCTCCGTAGAGCATCTCGACACTACTCTCTAGGGCAGTTTGGTCACTTGATCTCCATTTCTTCGATTAGGGTTTGATTGACTTCCGATTAAGCCTAGATCGACCCTGAACATTCCGAAAAGCTCCAAAAGTTTCAAAGATACTCTAGAATGCCCTTGAACTAATTTTCCTACAAAATAGGGAATCAATCTCATAAAATTGCTATAAGTCACAAGGTTTAGACATAGAAAATAAGGACTATTTTAGTCCTATCACTCACAAATGGGAACCATGATGAGTCTAAAGAGAAAGAAGAGTGAGTTGCTGCAAAAGTGAAATGAGGTAAACCCAAGTCCACCCTTTGCCATAAGAGACAGAGAAAATAGAAACAAGAGCTGAAAAAGAAACCAAGCCAGAGAAGAAAGAAAAGCTTCTCTTACCTTCACCAGAAAATGAGACTAGGTTTGACCCTCCTCTTGATTTAGATTCTCATATTCCTAAAGCTCCGTTTATGAGCAGATTAGTCAAACCAAAGAAGATCACAGAAGAGGAAAAGGAGAAGGAGATCTTGGAGGTGTTCAAGAAAGAAGATCCTACAATTTCTACAACTTAGCCCTTAATTTAGCAAATGAAGGATTAGATGTCCCTGGTTCAGCATCATCTTGCGGCGCAAATGCGGCCGCATTCTGTGTAGCAGGTGTTGTTGGTTGTTATTTCTTCGATGAGGTTAGCTTTTACTTGTGCAGGGTAATCAACCTATTGATTGCAGCCATGTCTATGCAGGCATGCACTCATCAATCTCCTCACCTTTTCTTGTTAGCACTCCAACCATCTTGCATAGTTTAGTAATTAGGGTAGGGAAGAAGTGACAGTTGCATTCCTCCTAGAGCATGCCACGAGCTCTTCCTTTATGATCCTGCCAATGTTGAGCTCTAAGACTTTGTAGATTTTGTACAACAAAAGGACTCTCCGTTGCGAGATGGTGGAGTCATGTGTTGTTGGGATGAGCCTATTCTTAATAAAATAGAGTTATATGTACGACTCTATCTTGATGTCTGCTGGCACCAGGGTTCACATACCTGTCAATGAAACTTTCTATTCGGTTCCCTCATGTGCCATGAACTCTAGAGCTTCCTGCAGCTGCTTGTTAGTAGGGTTCTCCATTTCCTCATTACCTACACGATTCCGAAGAGATGGCAACATCTTAATGTGATTTATGTCTCGAGCTGAGTAGCTCACCTTCTTCCCTCTAAAGGTTAACTCATTCTGCTTCTCATCCCCTAGGTGAGCATCAAACTCTTGAACTAAAGGAAAAATCGTTCTCTTTGGTCTTTCGCATAGTTACTCCCATCTAAACCTACGTATCACATATGTGATGTATTTTGGGATGTGGCTTGTCTTGTTGGATAATCCCTTTTCGTAGCTAAGGGCTCGGTCATCCATGATTGTTTTTCTGCCATCGATGTCTAGTGGGACCTCTATCTCTACTTGAGGCTCTTGGTGCGGGGTCATTACATCTCATCAATGAGATGTTTGAAATCCTTGCATTAGAAGATGCGCCTGGAAATTGAATTATCTATGATCCTTCAGAAGAAGAGATGAAAAATGCAATGAAAAAACTCACCAAAGAGAGAAAGAAGTGGACAAAAAGAAAAACAGGACGTCGGTAACTGCTTCGAGCTTACTTGTGTCCAAAACCTGCAGTCTGGATGTCATAGTGAAGAATCAACTCATCCCTACAACACATGACAAGATGATAGCATAAAAACTAGTGTTATTTCTTGGCTTAGTTTAATGCTAGTTTTGCTATGATTATTTGTACTTTCATGTGTTTTTATGTATATTTCGTAGAAATCGAGTATTTGGAGCAAAACTGGAGAATTGTGAGATATTTGGATGAATTTTGGCAATTTGAGGCTATATTTGAGGTCAAGTGTTGAAGAGGAAGGACAAGGCAATTGGACCCAAGCGTATAGCTTTGCAACGCTCCTTATAGTGTTCCAACACCATCTACGCAGCCATTCAACCTTGGAGACCTGAAGGCATAGCATTGCAACACTAGCCAAATATATTTTTTCCTTTTTTATAAAATTTGAAGGGACATCATTGGCTGTCCCTAGCGTTGCAATGCCGCCCTTAGCGTTGCAACACTGTCTCGACACTATATAAAGGACGTTTTAGTTTCGTGCAAAGAGAGCTGTGTTTTAGAGGCACAAACCCCAAAATCGATTCATACACTGTTTAAAGGTTTAGAGGAGACTTTTGGAAAGCCAAGGAGGAGACTCAAAGCTCAAGGTCGAACTTCACGTCGGGAACGAGTGTTGGCACACGACCTTAGTCTAATCTCCTTCCCTGTACTTTTCTTTTGATTTTTAGGAGTTTTGTTATGGACTTTACTGTTGTTTATCTTTGTATTTAGACAAGAATGATTGTGTATTTGAATACTTGAACATTTTGATTGTGTATTTAGACAAGTTGTAGAAGCAAACCTTTTATCTTTGTATTCCATCTTCACATCCACCATTCTACGACACTCTCTCATTTTCTTTTACTTTTTCAACTTCACTTTTTCCTTTTTTCAACCTTGTAATAAATACATTAGACTTTTATGTTTTTAGATAGGTTTAAAGTTTACGCACGTTTAAGTTTAGGTTTGTTTTTATTATTTTCCTTTTTCAAAAGTTAGGTTAAAGTTAGGTTTTACTTTTTGACTTTTTATGTTCATATCTTTAGACTTTTGAGACAAGGTATTTATTACCTTTTGTCTTTTAGTATTTTATTTTCAAAGTTAGGTTTCAAAGGTATTTATTACCTTGACCTTTGTAATCAAAAGGAACGATGATTGAGATAAGGGTTTGTCTTATCCTCTCATCCATATCCGTTACTCAATTAGTTTCAAGTTTAGTTTGGAGTCCGGGCTCTATAAAAGAGTTCCAACTTGTATTCAATAGGCAGAGGCGGATAATCTAGCAAAAGAGAAAAAGCAAAAATCTCTCTAAGCTATCTATTCGCAAAACACTTGTATTCTGCAAAGATCCTAATTCTCCTATCCTTTTAGCAATCTGAGCATAGATTGTGGGATTTGGGAGCAATTGGTATCAGAGCCTTGTTCATTATTCAATAAACACTCCAATCTTTGAAGCAATTTCCTTTGTTTCAAATTTTTGCGTTTCTTTGATTTAATTTATTAAATCTTTTTAATTTTTAAAGTTAGAATTAGTATTGATTAAATTCAATACGATTCTTCTTAAGTTTCTCTCTGTGGTCGTTCCGTCAGCCCTTCCGTCAGTAGGCGTTGGTAAGCGCAAGGTGTTCCAGGCAGCAAGGCGTAAGACCGTTGGTAAGCCGCGTGTTCCAGTCTACAGTTGGGTAGTTCGTGGAGAGAGAAACCTTTGAAGGATTTTATTGTTCTTAAACAATATTATTTTTACCTTTAATCTTTAATTTGATTTTATGAATTATGTCTAAGTTACTCATATCTTTGTTACCAAGAAAATTACTCAAAGGAGAGAGTTCTTCTTCATCTACTCAATTGGCTCAATCTACTCAAGAAGATGATGCTCATAAAGCAGAGTCAAATGCTGACGAACTCACCAGCACTACAAATGAATTACTCCAGATAGCTAAAGTGGAGCAACAATTAGCTAACTGGAATATTCCAAAATTAGACCCAACAACGGTCTATTACAAACCCACCTTCAATTTTACTCAAGAATGGGGAGTAAAGATTGTTGAAGACAAGATTGCTGTCCACAACAATCCTGAGTCTCTGAATCTCCTCACCAGGAATCAAATCCTTTCACACACAGAGGATTACTCATATATGCATCTTGGATTAGTCCAGGTTGCTATCAAGCCGCTGTTCAGAACCGGCCTTAATACCCCTATCCTTCTCACCCTGAGGGATAAAAGGTTTCTACGGTTTCAAGACTCTCTTTTAGCGATGGTTGAAACCAATTTGGAAAGCGGACCGGCATATTTCAATTGTTATCCATGCTATCCGCTATCTCTTCAAGATCCCAGAATTTTAAATTCATTAATTCTGGATGTATACTTCAAAGATCTGAACATGCAACCAGATGCTCATGCATTCGTTGTCATATTCAGGTTATGCTATCGCCTAATGAAGACGGAGATAGCTCCAAGAGCCTTAAGGGGTTCTCCAAAAGGCAAAACCATACTCCTTGAAGCTAATGTTGCGAGATCTAATATTCAGGTCCCGAAAACATTACATTGGTCAGACATAACTCGGAATTCTCATTGGATACTTGAACGGGCTATCGCTCCAGCAGTACCACCTCTGAAGTCTGCCACTCAACTAGTTGAGCATCCAGATGGAACTGTTGAAATAAGTTTCACCCAAGAAACTCCATCGGTTTCAAAGGTCTCAACTTTTGCTCCATCCAGGCAAAGTGCCTCGGATTTTGAAGGAGAAGCTTCATCCTCCAGAAGCTTTGAACCTCAAAAACCATTGAGAAGATCTTTATTTGAAAAGATTAACTCAATGGACTTTGCTCCTCGCATACCAGAAACAACATATGTGAGGACAAATTCTCCTACTCAATCAGATATGGATGTCAGAAGCCAATTTAATGAGCTCAACGTCATATCTGAAGGATTCAAAGTAAACATGGAATTCCTGAAAAAAGATTTCATGGATTTAAAGTGGAAAATGCCTAGAAAGTTTTTCTTCAAGGCATATGACAAGGAAGAAAGAGAGGAATTCAAAGCTACATGGATCTCTACCATGGAAGCCCTTGAACAAAATATTCCTTTCTTTCAATGGTTCGCCAGCCGAGAAAATTATGATGAGCAGGTGAACGTTATAAAAGAAACTCTCTGGAAGACTCAAGAAGGAGAAGTTTCTAGTACTCATCCACCCATGGAACAAATTGAATTCAGAAATTCCAAGGGAAATCTAGTTGTTGCCTCTCCATTCAAGCAACTGACTTTGGAAGAGGAAAACAAAAACCCCTCTAAAGGAATTCGAGGAGTTTTTGCTCAAAACAACTTCACAAACAAGATGCTATCCACTATGGCAGAGCAAATGGATCGTATTGAGGAAAAGGTTTTCACTCCTCCAAAGATTCAAAAGCCTCTCAGGATAGGATCATCTGGAATTCCAATAATTGAAGATACTCTTTCAAACTTTGGAAGGATTCCATGAGGGTCAGTTCCATTATTAAAAAGCAAAGAAGAGATCTTGCTTGAATCAATTCAACAAGAGCTCAACAGGCTTAATGGAAAGTCTCCTCAAATCAACGTACTCAATGATGACGAGATAGCTGATATAATTGCAGAGATGCAGCAAGCAGCAATCTCAGAAGAAGAGCCTAGAGAGTTAAATAGAATCTCTATGCATTCAAAAAGTAACCCAAGGACTTATTATCCAAGGGCTACTCACCCAGATCTGACAATAGAAGACCGAAATCATGTTATTGCCAGTTCATTTGATGGGTCATCCATTTATGAATGGAATATTGACGGTCTTTCTCAGTATTTGATCATGAATGTCGTTCAAGAAATGTTTGTTGCCAACGCAGCATACACTTCAAAAGGCGCAACTGATCATCAAATCGCCAAGCTTCTTGTTGCTGGATTTACAGGCATTCTAAGAGGATGGTGGCAAAATACCTTTTCTGATGAAGAAAGAAATCAGATTCTTACTCATAGATCTTCTGTTGAAGAATCAGATACCTCAAGAACAGTAAGAGAAGTTGGAGAATCTTCTTCTACTGCTCAAAGTAGAGCAACTGGCGTCACTGCTGCAGCTCTTTCTTCAGCACTTACGGCTACATCACCCACAAGAAGAGGGTATAAAGATGATGTCGTAACTACTCTCTGCTTCAGCATAATCAAAGCTTTTGTTGGAGACAACAATGATTATGTTAATCAAGCAGGTGAATACCTTCAAAGATTGACTTGTCCAAAACTTCAAGACTTTGAATGGTATAAGCAGACTTTCTTAACAGAGGTCTACAAAAGAACGGATGCCCATAGCCCGTTCTGGAAAGAAAGATTTATAGTCGGATTACCAAAAATATTTGGCTCCGAACTACTACTCCATCTCCGAGAATTTTACAAAGGAGAAATTCCATGGAGCTCGGTCACTTATGGCGAGCTTTGTCATTTCGTCATCAGCCAAGCAGGAAAGCAATGCCTTGAAGCTGCTCGGCATGAAAAGCAAAACAAGTCCAAAGAAAGAAAACAAGAATTTGGGCAGTTTTGCAAGATGTATTACTATCATCCTGAAGCTCCATCTGTCAGGAAGAAGAAGAGGCTTAATCGAGCCAAAGTTCATTACTCAAACTATCGGCAAAGATCCAAGACTAGCAGACCATATGCTAAGGGTCCTTACCGAAAAGTTCAATATAGTAGAAAGAATCCTACTGTTAGTAGGAATTTTTCAAGAAGACCTTCTTCAAAAGTCCAGTGCTATAAATGCAGAGGGTTTGGGCATTATGCTCCAAAATGTCCAATGAAGAAGAGAATTAATGAACTTAGTATCGACGATGGTATTAAGAATGAACTACTTCAAATAGTACGAACAGATTCTGAAGATTCCATTTATGAAGATTCCGAAGAAGATCAAGTACTTCAACTCCTGGAAGAATCTGATACAGATATTTCCGAAGGAGAGTTACCTCATGAACCTGACTGTAAAGGAGGAAGATTTTGCGGTTGCTTTAACTGCATAAATGTCCTAACTAAGGATCAGGAATTACTATTTGAGGCGGCTGAACAAATTGCAGATGCCAACCTCAAAAAGAATATACTCATTCGCCTGAAGGAATCTCTTCAGAAAGAAAAGGAGTATGCTTCGGATGATACTCATTATCCGAACATCGAAGATGTCTTTTCCCTTTTCAAGAAGGAAAGACAAGAAATCAAAGCTTCAGATTTGAAGTCCGAGATCAATAAACTCAAGGAAGAGGTTAAAAAGCTTCGCCTTGATTATCAAAAGGACATAGCACAATTGTCCATCGAAGTTGCTATGATTAAATCAAATCAAGCAACTACATCAACAACACAGGCAGATACAGGACTTTCAGAATCTTCGGCGGAAGAAAAACAGTTCTTATCTACCTTGCAAAAAGTCCAGTATCAGAAATGGTATGTTAAGGTATCAATACAGGTACAAGACTTTTCGATAAATGCAATTGCTCTAGTTGATTCAGGAGCAGATCAGAATTGCATTCATGAAGGCATTATTCCTTCAAGGTATTTCGAGAAGACAATGGAAACCTTGAGAGGGGCAAATAATCAGCCTTTATTCATCAGACACAAGCTTCCAGAAGTGCATATATGCAACAACGGAGTTTGCTTTGTGACCTCCTTTCTATTGGTCAAAAACCTAAATCAAGCAGTGATTTTAGGTACACCGTTTATTACTCAATTATATCCATTACAGGTAACAGATGATGGAATCTGTTCAACAATCTTGGATAAAGAAATTATATTCAAATTTATCGACCCATTAAGAGAGTAATCTTAATGTTGTTGATAAAATCAACCTCAAAAAGAAGCAGATTGACTATCTGAAAGAAGAAGTCAGCTTCAAGAAAATTGAAGAACAACTTCAACTACCTGGAGTCCAGAGACGAATCCAGATAATTCAAAAGCAAATTGAACAACAAATTTGCTCCACTCATCCAGATGCTTTCTGGTCGAGGAAGAAACATATGGTGACTTTACCATATGAAAAAGATTTCAAAGAATCGAATATTCCAACAAAGGCGCCATCCAGATGAATTCTGAATTATTAAGCCACTGCCGAAAGGAGATCGATGAATTACTCAAAAGAAAGCTGATAAGACCATCCAAGAGCCCATGGTCATGTGCTGCTTTCTATGTCAATAACCAGGCCGAAAAGGAGCGTGGCGTCCCAAGACTGGTAATCAACTATAAACCCTTAAACAAGGCTTTGGAATGGATAAGGTATCCAATTCCCAACAAAAATGATTTACTCAAACGAATTTCCAATGCGAAATTATTTTCAAAGTTCGATATGAAATCTGGATTTTGGCAAATACAAATTGTCGAACAAGATAGGTACAAAACAGCATTTAATGTACCTTTTGGTCAATACGAATGGAACGTTATGCCCTTTGGGTTAAAAAATGCTCCATCCGAATTCCAAAAGATCATGAATGATATTTTGGAACCTATTCAAGAATTTTCAATTATCTATATTGATGATGTTTTAATCTTTTCATCAAATATAGATCAACATTTTAGCCATTTAAAAAGCTTTATTCAAACCATAAAGCATAATGGTTTAGTAGTTTCAGCCAAAAAGCTAAAACTTTTTCAAACAAATATTAGATTTCTTGGTTTTGATATCCATCTAGGATTATTAAAACCTATTCAAAGATCTCTAGATTTTACTCAAAATTTTCCTGACGAAATTTTAGACAAAACCCAGTTACAAAGATTTTTGGGATGTCTAAATTATGTTTCGGATTTTATCAAAGATCTTCGACCTATTTGCAAACCAGTTTTTCAAAGGTTGAAGAAAGAAACTATTCCATGGGGACCCACTCAAACAAAAGAGGTCCAAAAGATAAAAGAATTAGTCAAAAGTATTCCCTGCTTAAGTCTTATCGACGAAAAAGCAGATCTTATCGTCAAGACCGATGCGTCTGACATTGGATATGGAGGAATCCTTAAACAGTGTCTCGATAAGAAGGAATTGTGTATTTTACTTTTTCAACTTCACTTTTTCCTTTTTTCAACCTTGTAAAGCTTCTACAACTTCTCCACCACATCCATCTTCACATCCACCATTCTACGACACTTTCTCATTTTCTTTTACTTTTTCAACTTCACTTTTTCCTTTTTTCAACCTTGTAATAAATACATTAGACTTTTATGTTTTTAGATAGATTTAAAGTTTACGCACGTTTAACTTTAGGTTTGTTTTTATTATTTTCCTTTTTCAAAAGTTAGGTTAAAGTTAGGTTTTACTTTTTGACTTTTTATGTTCATATCTTTAGACTTTTGAGACAAGGTATTTATTACCTTTTGTCTTTTAGCAATCGGTTTTTTTACTAATTGCTATAAGTCACAAGGTTTAGACATAGAAAATAAGGACTATTTTAGTCCTATCACTCACAAATGGGAACCATGATGAGTCTAAAGAGAAAGAAGAGTGAGTTGCTGCAAAAGTGAAATGAGGTAAACCCAAGTCCACCCTTTGCCATAAGAGACAGAGAAAATAGAAACAAGAGCTGAAGAAGAAACCAAGCCAGAGAAGAAAGAAGAGCTTCCCTTACCTTCACCAGAAAATGAGACTAGGTTTGACCCTCCTCTTGATTTAGATTCTCATATTCCTAAAGCTCCTTTTATGAGCAGATTAGTCAAACCAAAGAATATCACAGAAGAGGAAAAGGAGAAGGAGATCTTGGAGGTGTTCAAGAAAGAAGATCCTACAATTTCTACAACTTAGCCCTTAATTTAGCAAATGAAGGATTAGATGTCCCTGGTTCAGCATCATCTTGCGGCGCAAATGCGGCCGCATTTTGTGTAGCAGGTGTTGTTGGTTGTTATTTCTTCGGTGAGGTTAGCTTTTACTTGTGCAGGGTAATCAACCTATTGATTGCAGCCATGTCTATGCAGGCATGCACTCATCAATCTCCTCACCTTTTCTTGTTAGCACTCCAACCATCTTGAAAAGTTTAGTAATTAGGGTAGGGAAGAAGTGACAGTTGCATTCCTCCTAGAGCATGCCACGAGCTCTTCCTTTATGATCCTGCCAATGTTGAGCTCTAAGCCCTTGTAGATTTTGTACAACAAAAAGACTCTCCGTTGCAAGATGGTGGAGTCATGTGTTGTTGGGATGAGCCTATTCTTAATAAAATAGAGTTATATGTACGACTCTATCTTGATGTCTGCTGGCACCAGGGTTCACATACCTGTCAATGAAACTTTCTATTCGGTTCCCTCATGTGCCATGAACTCTAGAGCTTCCTGCAGTTGCTTGTTAGTAGGGTTCTCCATTGCCTCATTACCTACACGATTCCGAAGAGATGGCAACATCTAAATGTGATTTATGTCTCGAGCTGAGTAGCTCACCTTCTTCCCTCTAAAGGTTAACTCATTCTGCTTCTCATCCCCTAGGTGAGCATAAAACTCTTGAACTAAAGGAAAAATCGTTCTCTTTGGTCTTTCACGTAGTTACTCCCATCTAAACCTACGTATCACATATGTGATGTATTTTGGGATGTGGCTTGTCTTGTTGGATAATCCCTTTTCGTAGCTAAGGGCTCGGTCATCCATGATTGTTTTTCTGCCATCGATGTCTAGTAGGACCTCTACCTCTACTTAAGGCTCTTGGTGCGGGGTCATTACATCTCATCAATGAAATGTTTGAAATCCTTGCATTAGAAGATGCTCCTGGAAATTGAATTATCTATGATCCTTCAGAAGAAGAGATGAAAAATGCAATGAAAAAACTCACCAAAGAGAGAAAGAAGTGGACAAAAAGAAAAACAGGACGTCGGTAACTGCTTCGAGCTTACTTGTGTCCAAAACCTGCAGTCTGGATGTCATAGTGAAGAATCAACTCATCCCTACAACACATGACAAGATGATAGCATAAAAACTAGTGTTATTTCTTGGCTTAGTTTAATGCTAGTTTTGCTATGATTATTTGTACTTTCATGTGTTTTTATGTATATTTCGTAGAAATCGAGTATTTGGAGCAAAACTGGAGAATTGTGAGATATTTGGATGAATTTTGGTAATTTGAGGCTATGTTTGAGGTCAAATGTTGAAGAGGAAGGACAAGGCAATTGGACCCAAGGGTATAGCGTTGCAACGCTCCTTATAGTGTTGCAACACCATCTAAGCAGCCATTCAACCTTGGAGACCTGAAGGCATAGCATTGCAATGCTAGCCATATATATTTTTTCATTTTTTATAAAATTTGAAGGGACATCATTGGCTGTCCCTAGCGTTGCAATGCCGCCCTTAGCGTTGCAACACTGTCTCGACACTATATAAAGGAAGTTTTAGTTTCGTGCAAAGAGAGCTGTGTTTTAGAGGCACAAACCCCAAAATCGATTCATACACTGTTTAAAGGTTTAGAGGAGACTTTTGGAAAGCCAAGGAGGAGACTCAAAGCTCAAGGTCGAACTTCACGTCGGGAACGAGTGTTGGCACACGACCTTAGTCTAATCTCTTTCCCTTTACTTTTCTTTTGATTTTTAGGAGTTTTGTTATGGACTTTACTGTTGTTTATCTTTGTATTTAGACAAGAATGATTGTGTATTTGAATACTTGTTCATTTTGTAATTGAATGCATTTTTTTACATATTTTGTGCATCTCATTGTTATTGTCTAAACCTTTGGCCATGGTTTTGCATGTTAGGCTAGATTTAGCTCGAGAGAGTAAATTTATTCTTTGAACAATAGATGCATGACTAGATTTAATTTATTGCACGAGAATGAGTAAATTAATTGTAGAAGCCTTAACAGAATCCCCTAATACCATGTTTAGTCATTGAAATAGATCGAGAGGTTGATTTATTGCTAGGCATGAGTTCAACTGAGCTCGGGAGAGGATATTGATCACTTAGTAATTCTTGGCTTAAGATTAATTGCATGAACTCAATTCTTTATCTACAAAGTTATGCTTAATTTAATCAACCATTATGTTTCTCAAAAATTGGATTCCAACTTTGTAAATATTAGTTTTAGATTTTATTTTGTTTTTGACCTCATCTAAAGTTTTGTTTCTTTAAATAAAATTGAGTAAAAGTAACTATAGTACTTACTTAAGGGCTAATGAATTCTAATCCATATGGAGACGATACTCAACTCATTACTATATTAAAACTTGACAGCGTAAACTTGTGTGTATTTGCTCACTTAAACATCGTGCAACACAAGACAATTTTGAGGGATAGAGTGATGGCAGCTTATTATCTTCTAAAGGGGATTGCGCTCAATGTTGGGGAAATCATCATAGCCCATATAAGAGAAATGGTTGCCCAGACAAGGGGCCACTATTTTTTTTGTGGATGATAGGCAATCTGTGCCTCAATGCAGGGATGCCACGGAGGATGAGCCATTGCGCGCAGTGAAAGGGGTGATCGATAACGTCATACTTTGACACTTGTCAAAAGGATCCCCCAACCAACCAGAGTTGGTGCCCAAGAACAAAGGGAAGAAGGCACCACCACAGAAGGATATGGAACCAGCACAAAAGAAGAAGGTGATAGTTTGTATTAATACAAGTTATTTGGGTCCTAAAATTAGACCAAAAGTGCTCCGAGAGACTCAATGCATAGAGAAATATCATATTGTCACTTCATTTAGCAAAGTTTCCCTTTTAACATAGACATGCGCTGGAAGAACCGAAATTTAATAAGTAATGCACCATTGTGTTGAAAATGGAACCTAATTGATTTATAGTGCAGGATGCATCAGAGACCAAGCAACAAAGAACCAAAGTCAATGCACTAAAAAGAATCCTACATTATGATAAAAGTCAACACAACATAAGGTAGTCGAAGATCCCAACACATGAAGCACTGTTGATACGAAAAGAAGGTCAACTGATAGTGCGGTGCTAGAGCTACCTGCCTTATAGATGGAGTGGGGCGCCTACATTAAGCGGGGTGTGTGTCAAATTTCTAACGACTCTTGAACTCTATAAATAGAAGGCTGAAGCTCAACTTTTGTGACTTTTGGAACTTGAAGCTTCTGCGCTCGAAAGAGACTCTCCTCCATTGAAGCACCCAACAGTACCATGGCATCGTTGCTTGCCAGAGAAGACGAAGACGCTGGTCGATTGCTCTCCTCTCCGCCAACACAACAGTGTCTTGTTTATTGATTTCCTTTTGTTTTTCTATCTTTTCTATCTTAGGAGTAGTATTTACATGTAGTAAGCCTTTTTACATTACAACCAAGTTACAATTCATTTTTTTCTTGCCTTAGTTTATTCTGTATTTATGTTTCAGCAATAAAGCTTTCTTGTTTTATCCTCTATTCTTTGCATCTTTATCTTTACTCTTTCTTAGTATGCATAGTTAGTAAAAAAGGAATGGCTTAAGGAAGAAACTTGTATGCAAACTTCCTCATCATTCATCAAAAACTTGCTTTAGCTTCCAATGTTTTCTTGGCTATTACTATTCTTTCATTACCTTCTTCCATTTGGCCAACCGAGGTGAGGTAGTAGCACATTCAAGCACCGAGAGGGTAAGAGTGTGTGGAAAGTCCAAGAAAAGCAAAAGTGTTTTAGCACTAGGGGGTTTTAGAGATAAGACAGCTACTTCTAGGCTAAAATGGGTTGGGAGAGAAACCACTATTTCGAGCATATACATATGACTAAATAGTGAGCTTAACATCCTTCTCGAGAGAGTTAAGGTAAGTAGGAATCCATGCTTTGTTAGGAGAAAAGGCAAGCAAACTGTGAAAGGTGATGAATAGTGCATACTAGGAGAATCTGTAACCATACCGTTGTTTATCTATTACTGTTTTCATTTGTCATGCACTACTCATCGCATCATTTTTAACATGTGACTGGTGTTTTATTATTTGACCATTACTTTTAGTTTCAATATCATATTACTTATGTCTTTATTTTGATTACCATCTCTGCCAACATCCATTAGGAAATTACTACCGTATATCCAAGTCCTTGAGGATTCGACCTTGGAATATTCTCCAAGTATTACTTGTTTGCATTGAGTGTGCACTTGCGCTTAGTGCAGGGTTGACCATTTGCTTCACATTTGCATGCTTGTCACTCGTTTTTCATTCTTATGCTTGACACATGCTTGTGATTTGCATTCACTGCATATGATGTTGAGAACCCCCATTTATTTACATTCAGACTCGATATACGCCCTTCAATCAATTATAAATTTTCAATCAGCAAGTTTTTGGCATCATTGCCGAGGACTTGGCATTCAATATGTAGTAATTTTTCTTAGCTTGTGTTTGCAGAAAACCTTTTAGTTTTTGGTGAACCACTTGTGCTGTAAGCTCGTCGAGTGGCCCTAAGTTTATGTGACGGAGAAAATCCCGAGTTCATCATTGACCCATAAATTGAGAGAACCTTCCATCAAAGAAGGAGAGCGAACTATCGAGCAAGAGAGAAAAATATGGCAGATGAATAAAATGAAGCTCGAGTCCCTCAGTAGGATATCAAAAATGATCAAAGACCTTAACCAGATCCTGTTGCAATTAACAACCCTATCCATATGCCTGATCGAACTGAAACATAGGGGCTTTAAGAAAATATTTTTAGTTTCAAAACAAAGCTCTAGTCCAGTGCAAGTGCACATTGTCGATGAAAGTAATATAAAACTGGAAGTATTCCAGAGTATCAATCCCACAAGGAACGGATACAACAAAATTCAAAAGATAGTAAAAATTGTTTTCAAATTGCAATTTCCGTAATCAAGGTTATAAAAATGTTGCGAGGTATGGCAAGAAAATTAAAAAAAAACAATAAGTATGAAAAATGAAATTCAAGTTGCTCATGCCCCTTTGGAAATAAATGCTACTAAAATGAAATTGCAATCGTAGCTAACATAAGAAAACTAAGTAAACCGAATTTGACTCCTATTCAATTTTGCTTCAAAATCTTTAGGAGGCTAAGTGATTAAACCTATATTTCTATGGCTAATCTAACTTAGATAATTTCGTGCACAATTCCAATGGTTTTTGAGTCTCGCCCTATGTCTAACATCGATGTTTAGAACTTATTTCTAAACCTCTTCGTCCATTGATTTTGTGACATCCGCTTTCCTTTTACCCTCTTGGTATTAAATTTCAGCTTGACAAGCAACACTAGTTGGATGACTAGATTTACCCAACATTAATTCAACAAAAACAAACAAAGTTTCAAATGTTAACTAGATTGATTATGCTTTTAAGCTTTACATCTTTCCTCTAGGGCAGTCACCAACTTGAACCCCTAAAGAAAATTAGCTTGTCATGGAGGGAATGAAAAACAAAAATTTAATTGATACAAAACTCATAATTAAATAGCCAAAATAAAGACAATAAAAACCCAGAATAAAAAGGCAACATAAACTGAAAATTTATTAAGAAAACACTTTGAATAAAATCAACCCAACAAGTTCAAAAACACTCACAAAGGACAGTAGCAACACTTACTGAAATTCAAACCTCGTGGAAATATAATTCCAAAGAACAAATTGACTTTTTATTAAAGAAGGGAACAAAAATCGAAGGAACATAGCACTTAACTAAAATCCAACAAGCTTGTAAGAAAGAAATAAGAAAACAGTAGCTAGAAACAAGAAAGAACAAAATGTAAGAACAACTATGGGCTCACGTATTCAGCTTCGATCGAACCAATTGCACGTTCAAAGGTGAATGGATCTTCACCTCCCCTAAATTTCGTTGAGGAGGGATCAAACTAAGAAATTAAAAAGCAAAAATGAAGAACTAATTGCTGGAAAATGACAGAAAACAAATAACTAAGAACTGTGGGTGAGCAGAAAAATCCAGCCATGTTTTTGGTTCATTCTTCCTTCTTTTATAGGTGTGGGGGCTAGGGTTTTCATCTTTTCTCTTCTACAACCTTAGGTCAACTTGTAGGCATAAAATCCGGCTGAAAAATCTCCCAAATCACACAAAAATCTCTAGAAATCTCACAATTTCCGTCATTCTCGAGTTTTCTAGATTTTCCAAAAAAATGCAATTGCATTTTAAAAGTGAAATGAAAATGCATTTTTCCCTTTGTTCACCATCTTGTTTTTCCATGGAAATGCAATTGCATTTCAAAAGTAGAATGCAATTGCATTTTCGTACTTGCTTCAAACCTACAATAACAAACTTGTTTTCTCGAAGAAATGAAATTGCATTTTTGTACTTGCTCCAAACCTACACAAAAATAAAAAATTAGTGTAATTTCCAATCTCTTTTCAACTTCTTTCCTTTTTTTCATTACTCCAATGAGCTTTTATGAATTTAACTAATAAACACCATTTTTAGCTTGCTCGTCATACAACAAAACACAGAAAAATGACAACAACAACCTAGTTTAGGGTCAAATAATCCTCATAAATGAGAATTATCACACCCCCAAACTTGAGTTATTGCTTGTCCTCAAGCAATTGCAAAACAAATATAGAGACATAAACACAAGTCATAGTAGATTCTAAGAATAATTCTTTTGAAAAATACGCCTCTCAGGGAAGGTCGCATGTTCATAACACTTTAAATTTACTTGGATGCTTCCACTACATGAAACTTCCATCCCTCCATTGTCTAAACAAAACACTTTCATCTCACAATCTCACTTGGATTCATACTACCTATTACCATTAGTCAAGTTTCACTTAGTTGCTAAATAAACTAACTTTACACGCTTTTTTTAACTAACAATGTCCCACCCAAACTTATTTTTCACTGCTAGGATGCATACTTTTTTTTTCAAGGGGGACCTTTTTGTCATTTGTGCCTTCGTTCTAACTTACTAACGCTTTTTGGTGAAAGTATCTAGCTATGAGCAACTATCACATCAAGGCTATTTTCACATACTCACTTCTTAAGTTAACCTTTCATGCAAAGGAAATCATGGGTGTCATGACTGCCTCTGGTTACTCAGTTAACTCTAGAAGGAGGAGTATCCCTTTTTCTTTCTTTTCTTTTTTTTTTTAATCCTAGCAGTTGTTACAACAAAATCATATTACAACAACATAATATTACAACAATATACTATTACAACAGTAGTATTACATATATTACATGACTCACCCCCCAAACTAAAACGGGTCAATGTCCCCATTGACCAAGGATAGCACAACGGGTGAAAATGGGTGATTTGCAAAACACTAAGCTAGACTCTCCTAAGGGGATTCGGTGTACAAACTTAGGTGAGTAAAGACTTGGGTGTTTTATAAAGACAAGGAATCATGAAATTGTTTATTCGGGAAGCATCTGCATAATGTTTCTAAGTATTTAATGAACTGAGCGTACTCTAACTTTTCATCATTAAGGGTATTCAACAAGACAAAACTCAAAGAAATCAGACAAGAAATGTGTTATCAACTTGAACAAGTCAAAATCATTCACAATTGTTTTTTTAAATTTTTTTATTTAGAGCAAATAACTAAAGAAATCATAAAGGAACCTAACTAAACCTTAAACCAAAAGGAAAAAAATAACAAAAGCTAGAAAGATAAGTCAGAAAGAAACTTCCTTATGCAGAGAAAAATGTGTTGTTGCTGTCATTACTTTTTTCAAGAGTCTTGGAGTTTTGAAGAAAAATTGTTGGGAACTTTGGAAAAGTGGCCATTTTCCTTTGGATGACATGGAAAGTTATTGCCATTTGCCTTTGCTGAAGTATTTTCCACCAACCATCAACGTTTGCTTCAAAAGGGAGATTGTGACGTTCGAGCAAGGAGAAAACGAGTCACTCAGTGATGCTTGGATGCGATTCAAGAAGCTTCTCAGAAAGTGTCCGCACAATGGTCTCCCAACCTACATTTAGCTTGAAACTTTCTAGGGAAGCTTGAATAGAACTTCAAAAAAGGTGGTTGGTGTATCAATAAACGGGGCGTTGATGTCTAAAACATTCGACGAGGCTTATGAAATCTTGGACAAAATCATCCAGAACAACTGCAAATGGTCAGATGACGACTTTGGATCTAAACAATCAACAAAAGGAAAAACGAAACTATAGACTCAGACGCATTGACTGCCTTAACAGTGCAGGTTGCGTCCATGGCAAATATTTTTAAGAACCTAACAATAGGCACTTGTCAATAGAAATCAGTGCAAGGAGTAAATCAAGTGAGCATCCCCAGCACATGCATAGGCTGTGTGTAAAACATACTTTCGATTGTTATCCCTTAAACCCAGCATTAGTTTTCTACATTGGTCAAGGAGGAGCTGGCAGAAACAACCTTTATTCAAATACCTACAACCCCAAATGGAAGAATCATCCCAATTTTTCTTAGGGAGGCCAGCAGCAACAACAACAAGGAACCACTAATGTAAGTAAACCTCCACTTCCCTTCTGGATTTTAAAATAATCAAAATTTCTCTTATGTGCAGAACCAGCACTAATACCAATGCAATCAGCAGGCCAACACCAACAACTCAACTTCAAGCTCGTTGGAGGTGCTCATGGAGGAATACATGCCTAAGAATGATGCGTTGATACAAAGCCAGGCTTCCTCAATTCGAAATTTGGAAGTTCAAATAGGGCAACTGGCTATTGAATTGAAGAATTGATTGCCTAAAGCATTGCCTAGCACTATTGAGGCTTTGACCAGAGATAAAGGCAAGGAGCAGTGCTAAGAAATTACTCTTCGAAGCAATAAGGCTTTAAAAAAGCACCAATGCCAGAGCCTGAGAAGAAGGAAGCCGAGGTAGAGTCAATGCATGAGGAGGAAAATCGAGAGAAGAGCTGTGAAATCAAGCTGAATGGTATAAGGACAACCATGCATTAGAGGACAAAGAAAAAGGTTACAATGACAGACGATTCCATCAACCTAAAACAAGTAGCTAAACCCAACCCACCATTCCCTCAGAGGCTTAGGAAGAAAAACAACGATAATCAATTCAAGAAGTTCTTGGACGTGTTGAAACAACTACATAACAACATTCCACTAGTTGAAGCACTGGAACAAATGTCCAAATATGTCAAATTTTTTAAAGATATACTCACTAAGAAGAGATCGATGGAAGAGTATAAGACAGTTGCTTTGACTTGAGAGTTGATAGCATGAAAAATAGTTTTATTTCTTGGCTTAGTTTTATGTTAGTTTTGCTATGGTTTTGTATTCTTTTATGTGTTTTTATGTATATTTTTTATAAACCAAGCATTCAAAGCAAAACTGATGAATTGAAGAGTATTTTGATGAATTTGAAGTAATTTGAGGCCAAAATTGAGGATCCAAGTGTTGAAGAGAAAGACAAGGCAATTGGACATGAGAGGATGGCGTTGCAACGATAATGAAGCTGCCTTTCAACATGGAAGACTCGAGGGCACTGCATTCCAATGCTGGCAGAATGAGATTTTTTCCTTTTATGCAAAATGTTTAGGACAACGTTACAATGTTGCCCCTAGCGTTACAACATTGTCTCGACACTATTTAAGGAAACTTTTTATTCGTCCAAGGAGAGCCATTTTTTAGAGACACAAACCCTATAATCAATTCATACACTATCTAAAGGTTTAGATGAGACTTTTGGAGAGCCAAGGAAGAGACTCAAAGCTTGAGATCGTGGAACTTCACATCGGGAACAAGTGTCGCTAAGTGACCTTAGTCTAATCTCTTTCCCTTTACTTTTTTTTTTTTTTTTGGTTTTTAGGAGTTTTGTTGTGGACTTTGATGTTGTTTATCTCTGTATTTAGACAAAAATTGTTGTGTATTTGAATATTTGTTGATTTTGTAATTGAATGCATTTCTTTACATCTTATGTGCATCTCATTGTTATTGTCTAAACCTTTGGCCATGGTTTTGCATGTTAGGTTAGATTTAGCTCGAGAGAGAGTAAATTTATCCTTAGAACAATAGGTGCATGGTTAGATTTAATTTATTGCACGAGATTGAGTAGATTAATTCTAGATGCCATGTTTAGTAATAGAATTAGACCGAGAGGTTGATTTATTGCTAGGCATGAGTTCAGGAGCTCGAGAGAGGATATTGATCACTTAGTAATTCTTGGCTTAAGATTTATTACATGAAATCAATTTTTTTATCTACAGAGTTGTGCTTAATTTTATCAACTATTATGTTTCTCAAAAATTGGACTCCAAACTTGTAAATAGTAGTTTAGGATTATATTTTCTTTTTGATCTCTCTAAAGTTTTGTTTCTCTTAATAAAATTGAATAAAAGTAATTGTAGTAATTAATTATGGGCTAATGAATTCTAATCCCTACAGAGGCAATACTTAACTCACTACTATATTAAAACATGACATTGTACACTTGCAGTTATTTACGTGAGCGAATTAAAATCACGCAACAAGAGTGCATCACAGTCGTCAAGAACAAGATAGCTAGAAAGTTGAAGGATCTGAAAAGCTTTACAATTCCATGCTCCATTGGAGGTGTAGACATAGGCTACACGTTGTGCGATTTGGGCGCAAGCATAAATCTGATGCCTTTGTCTTTGTTCAAGACACTAGGAATTGGTGAAGCTAGGCTCACAACAGTCACACTTCTACTGGCAGATCGATCCATCACCCACCCAGAAGGTAAGATAGAGAATGTTTTGGTTAAGGTGGTCAAGTTCTTCTTTCCAGCTAACTTCATCGTCCTACATAAAACGGATGGGTAAGGATGTGCCTACCATACTTGGGCACCCTTTCCTAGGCAAGTGTTGATTGACATCCTTAAAGGTTTAATCACTATGCGTGTGGATGATGAGGAAGCAAAATTTAATGTTTTTTACGTTCTTAAGTATCGTGATGTTGAATATTGTAACTTGATTCAGAGTCTGAATTTGGGAGATATACAGTGGGAGAGTGATGATAAGTTTGAATGAGAGGACGAAGGATTGACCTCAACGCATGACGATTTAATGGAAGAGAAAGTCCAGGTTGTGAATTCGACCATGAGCAGATTTGAACCTTTACATCTAGCTGAAAGAACTACACCCGTGCTCAAATCATCCTTAGAATGGCCTCCAGTTTTGGAGCTGAAACCTCTTCCAACACATAAGAAATATACATTTCTAGGATAAAATAACATGTATCCAGTTATTATTTATGTTTCGCTTAATTCTGAACATGAATCCTTACTTTCACATGTTTTAAAAAAATACAAGAAGGCAATCTGTTGGACACTAGTGGACATTAGAGGAACTAGTCCATCTTACTGCATGCACCAAGTTCATTTAGAGGAAGGAAAATCAGTTCCATTGAGGCTCAGTGCAAGCTGAACCCTATAATTAAAGAGGTAGTGAAGAAAGAGATCATTAAGTGGCTTTACGCAAGTGTGATCTATCCTATGTCAGATAGTAGTTGGGTGAGCCTTGTCTAGTGCATCCATAATAAAGGAGGGATAACTATGGTCGCAAATCAGAAGAATAAGCTCATTCCAATGCGTATAGTTACAAAATGACGCATCTGCATGGACTATAGAAAGCTCAATGCGGTGACAAAGAAAGACCATTTTTCCTTCCCCTTCACTGATCAGATATTGGACCGTTTGGCATGACAGTCATTCTATTGCTTTCTTAATAGATATTCGAGGTATAACCAGATCACCATTGTGCCGGAGGATCAAAAGAAAACTACCTTCACCTACCCTTATGAGATTTATGCATTTAGAAGGATGCCATTCGGCCTCTACAATGCGTCGCGTATATTTCAACGTTACATTATGGCGATTTTCTTTGATTTGCTAGAATAGTGCATAGAGGTGTTTATGGACGATTTTTGTGTTCGGAGATTCATATGAGGATTGCCTAAAGAACTTGGAAGCAATGTTGGTTAGATGCAAGGAGATCAATATGGTGCTCAATTGGGAAAAATGCCACTTTATGATGGAAGACGACATCGTATTAGGCCACTGCATGTCTAGAGAAGGACTCAAGGTCGACAATGCTACGGTAGAGGTGATTGAGAGGTTTCTACCTCTAGTGAATGTAAAGGCTATATGCAGCTTTCTAGGCCACACTGGATTCTACCGAAGGTTCATCAAAGGATTTTCGCAGATAACAAAGCCACTTTGTTGTTTGATAGAGCAAGACAGACCCTTCCATTTTAGCCAAGAGTGTATAAATGCATTTGAAGCCTTGAAGCATGCGTTGGTGTCTTCTCCTATCCTGGTTGCGCCTGGCTGTACCTTACCATTTGAACTTATGCGTGATGCGAGCGATGTTGCTGTGGGAGCAGTGTTGGGTCAACAAAAGAACAAAATTATGCATCCCATCTACTATGCAAGCAAAACACTAAATGAAGAACATGCCAACTACGCAACCACGAAGAATGAGCTGCTTACAGTGGTTTTTTGTGTTCGATAAATTTAGAGCGTACTTAGTGGGCGCAAAGGATATTGTACACACTAATCATGCGGCCATTAAGTACTAAATCGCAAATAAGGATGCAAAGCCAAGGCTAATTCGATGGATTTTATTGCTACAAGAATTTGTCCTAGAGATAAGAGATCGCAATGGTACAGAGAATCAAGTGGCTGACCATTTATCATGCTTAAGTAACCTTGAGGTGATGGACACAAAACGTGAGATTGAAGAAAGTTTTCCAAATGAACAACTACTTGCATTGAACACATAGGAGCTTTGGTTCACCGATATAGTGAACTACTTGGTATGCGGCAAATAGTCAGTGGAGTTCACAACACAGCAGCATAAGTGTCTTTTTTACGATTCTCAATTTTATTTTTGGGATGACCCATTTTTTTATAAGCTTGAACCATGTCACATTTTAAAGAGATGCTTTCGAGAAGATGAGGTGCAAGCAATTCTACATCAATATCACAGCACTCTATATAGGGGGCACTTTGGTGGCCAGCGCACAGTTGTCAAGGTTTTGCAAAGTGGGTATTTTTTGCCCACTGATAGCATACAATTATGTCATCTTATAACCTATTATTCATGCTAGTTTTGTTATGAATTTATGAGCTTTTATTCCTATTTTTCTTGATTTTGCAGAAATCGAGCTTGAGAAGCAAAACCGAGTGTTCGAGGGTGTTTTGGTGATTTTTGGCCTCATTTGAGCCAATTTGAAGATCCACGAAGAGAATATGTGAAGTTTTGGCAAAAGAACCCAAGGAGAGAGTGTCTAGACTCGGAAAAGATTGTCAATATGCCATATTTGGTAGGGGTGCACAACAAATCGAGAAAACTGAGAAACTGGACCGAATCGATCCAAATCGACTAATTTAGGTTCAGTTATTTTGAAAAAAAAATGGTTTTCTCAATTTAAAACTTTAAAACACCGGAGTATTTGGTTCAGTCCACGGTTTAGATTTGTTCAAAACTCAAAAAATTGAACCAAACTAAAGATAATTAAAAGAAATTAAAGAAACATTAAGCCCAACCTAACAAAAGCCCAACTTAAAAAGAAAAATCTAATTTTATATTTTATATTTGATCATTTCTCTCTCCCAAGTTCGAAGTCATCAATACTCACACATCTTTTCCATGTCTTTTTCAATATACATTTTCCTCTCCTTCCTCTTCTCTCAAGCAAGGAGGTTAATAACCCTAATTTTATTTTTATTTTTTCTTATCTTCTTCTCTCCTCTCTTTTCATCTACCACCTATCCTTCTCATCTTCTCCCTTTTTCTCTCTTCTCTCACACAACCCATGGCAACAGTAGCAGACACGACACAACCCACGACAAGGATAGCAACAACGGCAGCTATAGTGGAACAGTCAACAATGGTGGTACAACCCACGATAATCTCTCTTCTTTCTCCTTCTTCTCTCTTCCGCTTTCTTTTGTTGTTGGTCGCACCACCCTTGATAATCAACCCACCATCACGCCATAGCCTTCCTTTGACGACAGTGTCGTTTGATCTCTCGCTGACCGTCACATGCCCCACACAGATACAAATTCAAAAAAAATGGTTAAAAATGGAAACCGAACTGAGTAAGTCTAAAGGGAATTGGTTCGATTCTTATACAAAACTGACAAGTGCCTGGATTTACTTAGTTTAGGTATTTCAGAAGTTAAGGGGTGCAGTTCGGTCCTCGATTTGGTCAAAACCCAAACCAAATTGAACAGTGCACACCCCTAATATTTGGAATGCCAAACTCGAGAGCAAGCATCGAGATGCTGCCCTGTGGCATCTCGAAGCTCAAAACGCGCGCACAAGGAGCAGTCCGTCTGAAGCGTTGAGACGCTGCCTTCAGTAACTATTAAGAACACATTCTTTTATTTCCTCTTTACTTCAAATTATCTTAATGTCATTTACATGTTTAATTTTCTTTTGACCATTTGAAGAGATAACCAATAATCTTACTAATTATTTCTAGATTATTAATTTTGAGGAAGAATTGATTATGCAGCTTATGAGTGATCAATCATCTATTTAGTTCTTTATAACTTTCATCTTCCATTAGTTTAAATAATTGCTTCAACATGTAAGAGGAAATAGTTCTTGTCCTAGAAAAGAACCATGATAATGCTATATTTGATATTATTTTATCTCCAATATTGTATTAAGTTTTTGCATTTTGATATACCCAAAAATATTTTGGTCAAGAGATAAAGACAACAGTTAAATGTATGGTATTCTTTGATAATAATGGACAGAGATAGAGCACATCCACCTAGATATTGTTAGAGGAGAGACATGCAAAACAAACTTACATGTTTACCTAATTACCTTATTGTTTATTTTTTCTCTCTTCAGAAAAATGAGTTGTATCGGCTTGTTGTTGTGGCATTTTACTTGTTGTTTTCTTGGTTTAGGCCATATGTCTAATTTATTATTGCCTAGTTATTAATTGATTCATATTCATTCTACATTAAAAGGATGTTCCTTTCCATTCGTTGAGTTATTTCTCAATTCATTTACCTTTATTTTTTTTAAAACCAGTTCTTAGATTGATTAATGATGCCTTTGAGGCAAGGTGCATCATTCTAAAAATGCTTTGATTATTAGATATTGATCTATAGTCAATGGTCTCTTCATTGTGGCTACAAAAATGTACACAACATTTGGAAATAAACATAGCATGCTATGTTTGTGTACATTGTGGCTTACATTGTTGAATTGCTCCTAAGTTGGACCTACTTCTACGATTGTTGAATTGCTCCTAAGTTGCTTAATCTTTTTACATGAGGCATATTCCCACTTTGGAAATAAACATAGCATGTTTAAGCCTTAATAACTCTGGTACTGTAAGCAGGTTTAAAATTCATTACTTGATTTGAATGGTTGGATCAAAGTTGAGGTATGAGTTCCAACCTCGTGTTTATACCATTTGACATTTTTAGTTGTGCTACTCTTCCATATATTTTCAAAGTTAAGAGTATTAAGGATATTGTACTCTTATCTTTTTCTCCAAAAGATGGGCTAGAAAGGGAAATAACTAATGGAAGAATGAGCAAGGTATTATGTTTGTGTGGATGTTATATGTTTTACACACACTATCTCTCTAGTAAAAAAATGTGTGTTGTTTGGGGGAAATATGCTTTTAGTTTAGATGAAATGTTCTTTTACCTTATAATTTTTGGTTTTAATTGCATCCCTTCAACAATTTGAATGGAAAACCTAATTTCTTTTGGGGGTTGGTGTTTTGGATCTCTCTTCCTCATATGATAATGGTTTTTCTAATTTTTTGTTGCTTTTCTAGAAGGTTTCATAGTCAAGCTTTTTACATCAATAAGTATTTAGGTATTCTAAACTTTTTTTTTCCATGGTGGAGCACATCTCTATCCTTTGTTTGGTTACATTGACATTTTTCATGAACCAAAATGCATTTCCTTGTTCTTTGATGTATGGCTTAGTAACTTACTATTACTTCTACATTTCAAATAGACTCATTTTACATTTTTATTTATTTTTACAAGGTTGACACTTTGGAAGATTTGAACATTTTTAATAAGAATAATAATAACATAGATTATAATCTCTTAGGTAACTTTTTAGATCCTTGAACATCTATATATTAGCGTTACAATGTTTTTAGTAACTTATTTTGCTTTTGGATTTTAATTTCTTCATTTTTTTATTCTTGGAACGTTAATGAATTCTGATTATGGTGGTGATTGTAAGTTCATGAGACTTCTCATCTTATATTTGGTTTCTTGTTTGGGTGGTTCCTTACTTTAACTTCTCTGATAATTGTTTCCTTCTAGGTTGGCTCGACCTTTGGATTTTTCCTACGATGTATGGTTCAATGTTTGGAAGGGATGACATCTTGATTAAATTTTTGTTAGGTTGGTGTTTGGATTACTCTTTTGGTTCTTTGTTGTGTTTTGGAGTTTTTTTTTTTGCCTAGTTGGGAGTTTTCATTGTTTTCTTTATGTACTATATTTTTGCCTTGATTACATTCTATCAAAGTATTATATTCTTAACCAACTTAGTACATGTTCTTTCATTTATGAAATCTAGGGTTACTTGAAAAGATTTTAGTCGTCCTTTGACATTGTGTAGTTATGATTTGGAGTATTTTCTTTACAAATCTAAATGTTAGATTTAGGTTTGATTTTTGGATAGTAAATTTACTGTAGATTTTATTAACTTTTTTTATGCAAACACATATTTGATGGTAAAATTATGTTTCTTTTGCAGTAGTCAAGGATAAAAAGATTGGCTATATCAAGTGCTGGATGTGAAGACTAAAGGATGTAACTCAAAGAAAATAGAGAGGTTACTTTTTTTGTTTGTTAACTATATATAGAATATCCCACAAAACAGTAGTGGTTATTTATGTCTATGGAGTGTTGTAGTGATTGAAGAATCACATTATTGTGTCCAAACTCTTCAACCATTAATGTTAATTGTTTCCTATACGGATTTAGTTGTCTAAATTTTAAGTTTTAAATTTTGCTATATGTATTTAAATTAGTACAAAAGTTAAAGTGATTTTAACAATCTTATTTGATATGGTTATATTAAATTTTATTTGATATGGTTTGGTAGCTATTTAACAATCTTAAATTGTTACATACTTTTCGAAAATGGTATAAATGTAAACAAAACAATAAAGTATTTTAAAAAATGCTATTAAAAAATTACCTATTGTCCATAACATTGGCTACCATAGCAAGACTAAAAATGTTATGATACGTTTGCTATAATGTTTTTTCACTACTATAAAAAACACTATTAAAGATCAATCATAGCATTTTTTTGCTAATGCTATGAAAAATTTTCATAACATTAAAATTATGCAATTAAAAATGGACTTTTTATAGCTTTTCTATATCGTTGAAAAAATGCTATAAAAATTCATGGACTTTCAATAACATCGGCTACGATAGCTTGCGTAAAAACGCTATAATATGTCTTTTATAGCATTTTTCACTACTATAAAAATGCTATGAAAAAACAATCATAGCATTTTTTGCCAACGCTATGAAAAGTTTCCATAGCATTAAAATTACGCAATCGAAAATAAACTTTTTATAGCGTTTTTTATAACATTGAAAAAACGCTATGAAAAGTCAAAGATTTTCAATAACATCGGCTATGACAGCGTTTCAAAAACCTTATCGAAAGTCTATGATAGCATTTTTCTAATGCTATCATATGTGATCTTTCTTGTAGTGATGCACAATTAATTAATTACCCAAGTACAGCAGGATTAATGGTTAATTAATTGTAGTTGGTGATGAAGATTAATCAATTGAGCATTGTTTAATTGAATTATTTTCTAAGTGGAAACTCGACGGAGAGAAGCTAAGGCGAGAACTAAATTATTTGGTTAGTTTTTATGTGTCATTTGTGAGCTTTTATGCCATTTTATGTTGATTTTGTAGAAACCGAGCTTAAGAAGCAAAATCGAGTGTTCGAGCAATTTAGAATCATTTTGGAGCTAAATCGAGCTAATTTGAAGATCAAATTAAGAGAAGAAAATTAAAAGAAGAAGCCCGATGGGTTGATAATGCTATTGAAATGCTATAACAATGCTATAGCATTATTGCACTAGTTAATTTTCCAACAAGGGTAGTGTCAAGACGCTACATATACCGTCTCAACAATATGAAAATCACAAAAATGCCATTTTTCGTGCAAAAACACACTGTGCCACTTTTCTTGTAGCGTCAAGATGTTACTTACAACGTCTCAATGCTACCTCATAATTTTCTATATAAACATCATTTTGGGGTGCTATTTTTGGAGGCCAGACCAAGGGTTTTAGCCTTAAACTCGATCCATGTTATTCTTGAGGGTTTTGAGAGTATTTGTGAGCATTTTTGGAGCGAAATTGAAGATTTGGAGCTCAAGGACTGAGGAGATCACAACGAGAACACGAGATCAACCTTTGTTTGCATTTTCTTCCTTTTTGCTTTCATTTGTGGCTACTGTAAAGGTTGTAAAGTAGAGATTTAGTGGATTTAATTGTATGATTTTGAGTATCCTTGCCTCTAATTACCCAAGTTTAATTATTGGATATTGATTTATGCTTAATTGTGGTTTAATTTGGATTAATTGCTTAGTTAAGGGATGTTTGTGACTATTGTTGCTTTAAATTCATCTATGCATATAGAGTTTAATGCTTTTAAATATTAGTGTTCTGTGGTTAATTGAATTAGTCTAAGTTGAGCTCGAAATAGGAGACTTAGTTAGGATTAAAAATAGGCAATTAATTAATTATTCGAGTAACAACGGGAGTATTGGTTAATTAATTGCAGTCGTCGAGAAGATTAATTCATAGAACACTAATTAATTGATTCATTTATTAGTGGAAACTCGAAGGAGAGAAGCAAGTTTAGAACTAAATGCATGACTGATAATCACTTGGATATGACAGTGATAAGAGCTAGTATTAGAGGTCTGTAATGAAGAGTTTTAATGCCTTGGATGATTTACCTAGTGCTAGGGACACCTAGGTTAGTTAATTAATACTTGAGATTGGAGGAAACCAACAAGAGAGTCCATGCCTTTAGAACTTCTAGACTTACGAGTTCAATATCAAGTTAGTTATATTTGTCTGCTTAATTACATAATTAATTCTTTACCCAAGTTTATCCCTTAGGTTTGAGCCTCCCATTTATTTTCCTGTATTTATTTTCTATTGCTAAGGTTAGTTTATCTTCTTTTGGTTGTTTTCTCTAAATAAAGTTAAATGAGAGCAATCACGATACTTAATTGAATTAATATCAATCCCTGTGGATTTGATACTCGGTAGAAATACCATTTTATATTACTTGACTCATGGGCTTACAGAAACGTAAATTGTACGCATCAAGTTCTTGACAATCTTGATTTGTACGTAAACATAATATAAAAGCTCTTCCCATTTTTAGGTCATTCTTGATTTGTAGACAGTCATCCTTTGCGAAATTCTCTCAATTCCTTATTGTTTTTAGCACTTTTAGTCATTCTAGGATAGATTTAGGCCAAATTATGGGTTCGGTGCGAGATTTCTATGTTTGGCTAAGTGGAAACGCCAATTCAGGGAGATCGTCTGGATTTTACATCGTAACGTCATGAGGTTTTGAAAAATTCTGTATTAATTTCAGTTTAAATTCATCTTTACTTCTTTGTGTTTATTCTCAATCATGGTTGTAGATAGATTGACAACCTATATGCGCGAGTGTGTTTAACCTTGCTATGCATGTTTCTTTAGATAGCTTAATTATTGAGAGAGCACGCTTAATTTCTTTAGCATAGGGTTGATTTGTCAATGAGTTTATGTTCCCATAAACGACTTAAAGAAGCTAGGTCCTTAAGAAGTAGAAGAGCGATAAAATTAATTTAGGCCGGACAACTTAGATTAGTTTAATCGTCTCACTTAATCTAATAGTCCCGAGGAACTTAATCGGCTAATTGAGGAGTAGGAACGCTATTGTGCCCAACTCCATAGGATTAGTTTTGGATTTAATCGATGCTAGGTTGATTAGATCATTTGAAGGGAATGTTAGAAGCTTTGTTGGCTTTTCCAACAAAGCCAGTTGACTGCGTTTTATTCTAAAATTATATCCTTAGATACCTGTGATTGGCGTTACACAAATTAATTCCAACGTGACCCCAATATAGTGCCTGGTTAGCTAATTTCTATCCTTAGTTTTCATTTTTTTGCATGTATTCTTTTTATTCTTGCAAATAACTGCAAGTGTACGTGTCAAGTTTTAATATAATAGTAAGTATAGAGTATCGTCTCCACAGGAATTAGTTTTCTTTAGACCTTAATTAAGTACCATAGTTACTTTTACCCAATTTTATTTAGAGAACCAAACATTTGAATCAAAGGAAAATAAAATCTAAACTAATATGTACTTGCTTTAGAGTCCAATTTTGAGAAACATACATGGTTGATTTCATTAATACCAACTTGAATTGATTAAGAAATTGATTTTATACCAACAATCTTAAGCCAAGAATTTCTAAATAATCAATTGACTCTCTCAAGCCCAATTGAACTCATGCATAGCAATAAATCAACCTCTCGGTCTATTTCTATTACTAACCATGGCATTTAGTTATTCTCTTAAGGCTTCTAGAATTAATCTACTAACTCTCATGCAATAGATTAAACCTAGTCATGCATCTAGTGTTCTATAATTAAACTTACTTTCTCAAGCTAAATTTAGTTAAACATGCAAAACCATGGCCAAAGATTAAGACAATTGAAATTGATGCATAAAAGACGTTAATATATAAACTAAACTAAAAAAAATCAAATCTTACACAAGTACAACCATCTAAAGTGTCTTAACATAGATTTACAACATGTAAACAATCCACAAAAACTCCTAAACTCAAAAGAAAATGAAAGGAAATGGAGAATAAACATAGGACGCATACCAACACTCGTTTTCGACATGATGTCCACGATCTTGAGCTTTGAATCTCCTCCTTGGCTCTCCAAAGGTCTCCTCTAGGTCCTTAGATAGTGCTTGAATCGAGTTTAGGGTTTTTGGTCTCTCAAAACGGCTCATTCCCTTTTATAGAGTCAAGACTATGCCTTCGGGTCTTCAAGGTTGAATGGCTTCTCAGATGGTGTTGCAACGCCATCATGAGCATTGCAACACTATACCCTCAGGTCCAATTGCCTTGTTCTTCATCTTCAACACTTGAATCCTCAAATATTTCTTCAAATTGCTCCAAATTCATCTAAATATCCCACAATTCTCCAGTTTTGCTCCAATTGCTTGGTTTCTACAAAATATACATAAAAACACATGAAAGCACATATAATCATACAAAACTAGCATCAAACTAAGTCTAAAAGTAGCACTATTTTGTATCCAATCAAATACCCACAAACTTAGATTTTTGCTAGTCCTCGAGCAAAAATAAAACCAAAATAATGATTCATAAGATTCAATACAAGATTCATGACTCAAGCCTCAGTTATCTAATTGATATGAAACAGCATAATAAAGTCTTAACACACCCATATATCAAGCAATTTAAATTCTACCTATTACTTCCTTGCATGTGTGTGTCTAACTTTCTTTCTATCGTTTTCTACTAACTTGACACACTTTCACCAAGACTTTTCTTCGTTTCCCCTATAGTGGCCCTAAGTTCCAATTTCAAGCCTTCCCACACTACAGTAAGCAATCTACTTTAGCACTACATTCTTTTTCTTTCTTTTCATAGGGGTTACTAAACACCAAACGTATCTTTTTCTTTCTTACAGAGACCCTAGCTTTCACACTTCCACTATAGGGACCCTTATCTAGAGCACTCGCTCAATGGATGGCATAACTTATCACAATGGAGGTAGCTCTTTTGATCCCCACACATTAAGCACACAATATTGATTGAACATGCTTTAATTTTCTTCAAACATGCTAAAAAATCGATAAGGATAAAAAATTTCTTATTTCAATAGATTTCTATCACTAACTTTCATGCAAGTCAACTATCAATCAGTTCTTAAGCCTATTGGGATGACAACAACCTCTAAACTCTACAAAAGCATCCTAGTGTTTGAACATAATAGAAAGTCAGTTACGTGCTCATGTGTTGCAAGGAGATCACAGATAAAATTCAAATATACTCAATTCAAGACTTTCTTTAGAGATCATTCTATTGCAAAAAAAAATTCACTTAGGTTACTTCCTAGGCTATCCTAATTAACCATCATGCATTCTAAATCATTCAATCATTCTTAAGATCGAAAAAATTTATGCTCAAAATCATCAAGACTACAAAGTACTTCCCACCTCCAAACTTACAGTTTACATTGCCCTCAATGTAACATAAACAATGAAGTATATAAGGACAAGGATAAAATGGGTGAATAATATTGGCCTGATTAATAAGAGAGACTGTTCCATGAGAGTTTCTTGAATTGGGACTGAGAGATCACCAGTATGATCGAGGTCCTGCAAAATAAGAACAAGATTAACTTGAATTTTTTTTTTAGCACAATCTACCCTAGAAAAAAAACAAACAAGAAAAGGAAATAAGGGAAGGAAAACTTGGGTAGCCTCTCAAGAAGCACTTTCTTTAATGCTAGACTAAACTCATGTAGTGGATGCAATTTGAGCTCAGGTCCTCACTACTTCAACTCTTGGTCAATGCCTATTCTAGTGGATCCTTTTTCGCAATTGTATCAGAGAATTCGTCGGTCAAATCATAAACGACATCTATCATCATACCTTAACTTGCCTCACAGGGGTACTTCATTGCCTTGTTCATATTAAAAGTTACATCTTCGTCATTGATGCAAAACGATAACTTTCCTTCTCGTACCTTAATAGAGGCTTCTCCTATTGCAAGGAAGAGACGTCAAAGTATGATGGGGATGTCATCATCTCCCTCCATATCAAGCACCATAAAATGAGTAGGAATTAAAAACTTGTCAACTTTCACAGCCAGATCCTCTACTATACCTCTAGGATAAGCTATGAAACGATCTGAAAGCTGTAGAGACATGTTAGTGGGTTTTAACTCCTTAAGTCCCAAGGTCTTGTACACATAATAAGACATTAAGTTAATAGAGGCACCTAGATCACATAAAGCCTTATGAAAATAAGAACTGCCAATAATACAAGGAATAGTAAAACTCCCTGGATCTTGTAATTTGGATGGCAACTTCCTATTCAGTGCATCATTGTATTCTTCAGTCATGTGTACTATTTCTAGTCCCAAATTTCTTCTTGTGAGCTAGGATATCCTTCATGAATTTTGTGTAACTTGGAATCATCTCCAATGCTTCTGCAAAAGGAATAGTCACATTATGCTTTTTAAATAATTCTAAAAACTTGGCAAACCCTTCAAATTTTTCTTCCTAAATCACTGAGGGTAAGGAATCTAATTGTGTACAGAAGGAAGACTTGGGTTTGCAGGCCTTGCAGCCTCAAGAGTAAGTACAGCTTCCTCATCTTTTTCCTTAGGAGATTCATCATCCTCATCATTTAAGTGTCTCACAAGTTCTCTTAACTACTTCCCACTCCTTAGACTTATAACCTTGCATTGCTCCCTAGGGTTGACCTTTGTGCCACTTGGAAATTTCCCTTTGTGCAAAGCATTCAAGGAAGAGGCCAACTGACTCATTTAAACTTCTAAACTTTTGATTGCACTTCTCTGGCTTGAGACAATGCCTTCAATTTTCTGCTCAAGCTAATTTGTCCTCTAGTTTGATTCAGCAATAAGGCTACCAATCATATCCTTCAAAGAGGATTTCTTCTCAGCTTGTTGTGAGCTAGAGGGTAAACCTATAGAAGGCTGCAAAACATTCATGTTATTAGCATAGGAAAATTTTTCATGATTCCTCAAACCTAGATGGTAATGGGTAGGAAGTGAGTTATTGTTGGGATTTATGCCCTAAAGCCTTGTAATTAATGATAATTAATAATTATTTTAATTATTTTATTTACAATGTAATATTATCCATTATATAAAAAATTCAAGGTTCTTAGTGTAATCTTGAACAGTATGTGGTTGACATACGAGAGGATGATGTTCAAGTAATAACCTAAAAGGTCATAGCATATGGATAAGGTTGGGTGCCTTATCCTGGTAACACTATTGATATGGCCTACTTTGTAATAGTTACAAATGATTTGATCCAAATCGTTCATGTGGAGACATGTGAGTGGGGGTATCTTATACAATGAGTTTGTGTAAGACTGGACCACGAAATATTTAATCTCTCTTTATAAATCCGTTAATTGAGAAGATTAATATTTCATCAGGATGATCATATGTGACTCGATCTTAATCCTGAGTGAGTTATGAACTCCTGTCTGTGAGGGCTTGTCCTTTGATTTGTATGGGTGAGAGTGACTTTTGTAGCCGATTCAATATGCCTACCACTTTGGGGACTTGATCAAATAGGGAGCTGGGAACATAATCTCACAAGATGAAATTCACTCATTCCCATATATGGTAAGTAGATGAGTAGTTCCCTTACGTGCTGATTTCAAGACTTGAACAATGTGGCCTCACCCTCTCACTAGCCCGAGAGGGACTTATTTGATCATTAGATTATAAACAGATTGTTCATTAGAGGATCAGTGGTACTTAAGGTGCAAGATGTAATTATAGGGGTAAAACGGACTTTTGACCAAGCTGTAATTACGAACAACTCATGAAGGATCAACTTGCATGTATTGATTATATCTATGGACACAACTTGTCCTACAGTGCATAAGAGCGCAACTCTAAGTGTCACACCCCCTCCCGAAACACCTGTTATCTTAGCCCGGAGGAAGGCGTGAAGCCAACAGGCATCGTTTCACTTCTTAACGATACTTATGACCCTTTTAATTCCTGATAAACAAACCATACCTGTAAACGAAATACTTTACATATTACACAGCGGAACCCTGGAAAATTTCTACATATGCACACGGAGCAGTTTTAGTTAAAACCTCTCTTGAGCAATCAAAACACAACCACTCGTTGGTTACACAAACAAGACCACTAGTTTCATACACGAACATAACTACACGTCTCTTTAAAGTTATCTACACTACGAGCAGACTCGCTATATAATACCACCCACGTACAGAGTATCTAACTCTGAGAACCCTCGGTGGCGATGGCAGGATCTTAGGCACTGGGAGCTCGATCTCTACCTGAAAAGTTGGAAAACATTGAAAGAATGAGCTGGGAAGCTCAGTGAGTGACTGAGTCTAAAACTATTAACTCGTAAATCATAACATATAACATCAATAGCTTTTACAGAAGTCCAGCAAGTGTGTCAAAAATGTTAACCATTTTAAACATATGACAAACTAGTTGTGTAAGACTCGCCCAGTACAACCAATGTTCATTCTACGATGTAGTGGGGCCCGCCCAGCACTCCCATCGTCTTTGTCGTAGTGGGGCTCACCCAGCACTCACAACAGCATTGTTGTCACGGAGTACACTCAACGTCGACAACAGAAAATGATCTGTGTGCACACGGTACTATACAATCTCGGCTCAGTATCTCAACCATTAATTCATTCAGGTCTCAGAGAAACACATGAAAACCTCTAACAGTTCTTGCTAACACATGTAGACTTGGAATTAAGGTATTTCTTCTAGTTTCAGAAAATCAGTAAACATATGCTCACAACGAACAATTTAAATCAATTTTAGGAAACCATATATGCTTATGAATACGTGTTCAAGAGACCATAAATCTTTAAGCTACATCATTCTTAGGAAGTCTTTTCTTTTCATGAACACAAGTTCAAGCATAGAATTTATTTTCAGAATTCATTTTGACACTCACAGCGTTAATATTAGATTCTCGGTCCGTAAATTTGTCCTATTTCTTCTTGGCCTGCCAAATAAACAAAACCAAGCATTAGAATCTTGACCTCACGAACTTAAGGCCTAGGGTTGCAAAAACCACCCCATCAATTCCTAGCATTCCACATGATTAACACCCGAAACTCACATACTCATAACTTTTCCATTACTTGGTCAACATTTATGTTCTTTATACCAAACCCTTCCTTTTTGAACCCTCTAAAACTTATCTGAAGGAATGAAATCGAAATTCCTAAAGGATGTGTCTGTAACTACCTCGAAATCTATTTTCCCCAAAACACGTTTCAGCTAAAACCAGAACTGTTTTCCTGCGGCAGCCCAAAACTAACCTGAAATTTGAAGTGACTTCTAAACAATTTCTAACCACGACTTATTCATGAAAGTTATAGGAAATTAAATCATATTTCCAACCATACCTAATACAGATTCTAATTCGAAGTCTACAGATCAGCACATCCCAAAAACTAGAGGTTCCTCGGATTTGACAGAAAAACCTCTCCTTCGGTTCCCTCTTCACAAATCATTAACATAGCATCAGATTTTGCTCGAGCTTCCTTCACGAAAATCGTTCTAAAATGATTTAACTTTCAGAAGAATCAAACCTTACCTCTTAATTCTTCCTGTGGAGCTCGGTATGATCAAAAAACCAGACGTTGGCAGAATTGAACACCAGAATTTACCATGCAACTTGGACTGTGTTTCCCCCTTTTCTTCTTCAATTCCACCTTCAAAATCTCCTTCTTCTTCTTTTTCAGACTCTCTCCCTCGAAACCCCTCTGTTTTCCTTTGGTAAATGAAAATCTAAATTGGGTGACAGTGTGTAGAAGGGTTATAAAGAAAGGTCTTGGCGATGGGTGAAAATTCCCACCTTTCCACTTTCTTTTTTTTTTTTTTTTTAAAAAAAACAAAACATACACCTTCCACTTTCCATTTCTCTTTTGTTTTAGTTTCTTCTTTTCTTTTTTTTTTAACAAGCTTACCAATACATTTTTCTTAAGAATTTTCAAGGAGGGATTCCGGGTTTACACTAAGTCTATAGTGAAGTGACCTATTGTTAATGAATAAAAATTAATTAATTAAAGAGTTTAATTAATTGATTTTGTATCATTGGAGCTTATAATCTATAGGTCCATAGTAACAGTAAAAGATCAATGTAGTTGAAAGAAAATTTTGAAATGCTCAAATTAATATTTAATATATTATATATATTAAATATATAAGAGAAAAATATATTTACTGTATTTGATACATTAAATATTAAAATAATTAATGTATATTAGATACATTAAATAAAAGATATTTATAGAATTTGAATAAGATTCAAATAAATAAATATCATAGGAGATTTGAATGAGATTCAAATAAATATAAGATATATTTTAATATATTAGATATTAAAATATAATATTTTAATTATGGCAAAAAATTTCTTTTGGTCTCTATAAATAGGACCCTTGGGTTGAGCCATTAGACATAACACATATCTCCTCAATAGAGAATTAGAGAATTCTCTCTAGACCTCTCTAATCCTTTGTGGATTTTCTTTCAAGAGGCTCCCACAAGCCTTAGTCCTGTGTTCGAGTCATAGCCAAGAAGATTTTATGGAGGAGATAAGAAATATCTCCATATTTATCTCAAAGGTATGTTTTGCTTAGCCTGAAATATTTTTTTTGTTTAATTCTAAAATAAAATCAAAGTCGATTCCAACGCTTCTGCTGTGGGTTTAATTCAATTATTCCCTTCAGTTATGCATGTGATTTCCTCCTTGATTATAACCTCTGTTGTTCACATAAATCACCTACTCCACATTCGAAACTGACAGAGATGCAATTGATGAACTTCTCCTTGGACCTATCAATTGAGATAAAGCATTAGTTAGAGAAGCCATTTGTGAATTCAAAGCACTTAGCTCACAAACTTCATAGATACCTACCACTGATTTTGACATTGATCATTCAGTCATCTATTCCAGCAGGGTTCTTGCCTCAGCCACTATTTATGACATAATAGTCCATCCAGCTACTACATCAAATATGGTCTTGGTGTTTTCATTCAGCCCATTGTAGAATAGTTCAATTTGCAGCCAATCAGGTACCCATGTTGTCAGTACTTGGAGGTCCTTATATCTCTCCCAGGCCTCAAACGTTTGTTCCCCCTTCATGCTACCTGAATGTCCCAATTTCAGTTCTGAGTCAGGCAGTCATACTGGGAAAAAATTTGACTGAAATGCTTGGGCAAGCTCCTCTCAGGTGGAGGTGCTTTGTGGCTCCAAGCTTTCTAGCCAATCATGAGCTTTATCTTGCAAAGTAAAGGAAAACAGTCGTAAGTGAATAGAATCATTAGAAACTCCATTAATTTTTACAATAAAGAAAGAAAGGATTTCAAGTGAGTGTTGGGGTCCTCTGTGGGATGTCCTCTGAAGGGACTATCTCTGGCCATCTGAATCAGGCCAGTTTTTAGCTCAAAATTATTTGCAACAATAGGTGCATGGACTATCCCTGAACTCTCAGTAGGGAACATAGGTTTAAAGTAGTCTCTAATAGCCTTTTGCTCATCCATTTGCTCTTCTGTCATTTGTATGTCTGAATTCTCTCTCTGAGCTTGACGCTAGCCCAAAACTACACCTACAGCATAATCTCTAACATCACACATTATTTCAAAAGGTTGATTCCAATCAAGAACTACAATTATGTGTGCAGAAGTCAACTTTTTCTTCAACAAATTAAATGCTAGCACACATTCATCAAAAAATATAAAAGGAGAGTGTTCGGGCAAATTACACAAGAGTTTTACAATTTTAAAAAAATCTTTAATAAAGTGCCTCTAAAACCCTACATGACCTAAGAAACTATGGACTCCCTTCACATTTACTAGACGAAGTTGTTCAATTGCTGAAATCTTTGCTTTGTTAACCTCCAATCCTCTTTTCAGAAACTCCCAAAATTATACCTTCTTCGACCATGAAATGACATTTTTCTCAATTCAAAACAAGGTTAGTTTCTTGACAACGATGCAACACAAGAGATAGATTATGTAAACAAGAATCAAATGAAGTACCAAAAATTAACATATCATCCATAAAAACCTCCATAATCTTCGCCACCATGTCAAAAAAGATAATCATCATGCAACGCTGGAAAGTTGCAGGGGCAATGCATAATCCAAATTGCATTCACCTGAAGGCATAAGTACCATAAGGACATGAATATCATCTTCTCTTGATCCTTAGGGCCAATGAAAATTGATTATAACCTGAATAACTATCAAGAAAACAATAGTAAGGAAAGCCAGCCAATCTATCAAGCATCTGATCAATAAAAGGAAGAGGAAAGTAGTCATTTCTAGTGGCTTTATTCAATTTTCTATAATCAATGCACACACGCCACCCAGTTATCGTCCTTGTATAGATGAATTCATTATTTTCATTTTTTACCACAATCATCTCTCCTTTTTTTGGAATAACTTACACAGGACTCACTCAAGAACTGTCAGATATAGTATAAATAATTCATGCATTAAGAAGTTTCGACACCTCGGATTTTACCACTTCCTTCATCATTGGATTCAATCTCCTTTGGTGCTCAATTGATGGACTAAAGGTATTCCCCATTAAGACCTTATGCATGACAATAGATGGAATATGAAATTTGTGGTTGGTAGTAAAACACCAATTCTTCTCTTGAGACTTAATTTGATCTTAATAGATTTCTTGAGATATTTTCTTATGAAGTTTTGTTATAGCATCTATAACAGCCTCGGGTTTAGATAGACACCCCAATAAATACACATCGACAAGAATTAACTTATCGACTCCCAGAACAATACTATAAGAATCGGTACTAAACATCCCTCATGTAATTGTACATACACCCATAGCAATAACATATTTTGGTTTAGGCATTTGCTTATATAATCTTACTAAAGAATGCGCCATTTTCATTATTACCGTACCCGCTGTTAAAATTAAGTCTGCTTGTCTAGGACTAGATCTTGGTACTAGTCCATAACAATCAAAGTCGAATCGCGAACCTATTAATGAAGCGAATTCAATGAGGCAACAATTGGTACCATAGAGAAGCGGCCATAAACTGATTCTTGACCAATTTGAAAGATCATTTGATGTAGTTGAAATAACTGAAGTTTGGGTTGTTCGATCAAGTAAAGGAAACTCGAAAGAATTCATAACTGTCTCAATGTTTTTTTTAATTGTCTGAATATTCAAAAACTAAGACCATTCCAATGCTCCTTTTTGCCATGCATAAACTAAACTGACAATTAGGATAAGCACAAAAATTAAAGCTTCTATAAAGACGGATACCCCCAATACATCAAAACTCATTGTCCATGGATAAAGAAAAATTGTTTCAACATCAAAAACAACAAAAATTAGAGCATACATGTAATAATGGATTCGAAATTGTACCCAAGCATCGTCCATTGGTTCTATTCCTGATTCATAACTCGAAAGTTTCCATGGCAAGCTAAGAGGGGCTAAAAATCCAAAAATTAGAAATGCAAAAATAAGAATAACACTTGATATTATTAGAAATACCCAGAAAATATCATATCCGTAAAGCAGAAACATAAACGTACTCCTATCAATGTGGAAAATATACCCGATTAGTCAATTCGAATTGAAATGATTTGTTGTTGTAAGTAATCCTCAAAACAACAATTCATTTTTTTTTACCAAATCACCTCCTTTCATTTATTTGCTTTGATACATGTCTAGTTTGAAGATTCATCCAATAGAATCCTATTTATATAATATCTATTATATCCATAATCAATATATATTATATATTATATATTTAATATAGAGAGGATATATATAGTAGGAACTTCTATTTAGGAACTTTTAGTGATTGAATAAGGAAAGAGAAGACGACTACTTTAGTTTTGTGCTTTACTAGATAAGATAAGGTATTCCAAGAGAAAAAGCCTATTTGACAATGTTTACAATTAAAGTTACCAACGATCTTCGTTTCTCAAAATCTAGCTTGTTCACAAATCAAATACAGTAAGTCGTTCCTAGATCCATATGATTTACTAGTGCATTCGATTTGCATTGGGTTATGGTAGAGTTTTTAACCGATTTCATGTCATGATTTTGACTCCAAAAATTTACTAGAATTAGGTAGGTATCCCAAAGAGAAGAAGTGTTACTAATTCCTTTATTTTGTATGGGAAAATAGGAAAATTTTTATATGTAATTCATCTACAAAGATAAGACATTAATGATGAACCAAATCAAGGGGTCAATTACAAACAATAATGAGAAAAGGAAAACTATTCTACTTTTTAATTATTAATAATATAGGGCTATACGGACTCGAGCCGTACACCTTCTCGATAAAACAAATCAAACTTATTATTATCAAAATGATTTGCACTGTTTCAAAGACCCAACATGCATTTTTTGCATTGGGCTCTTTCATTGACTAATATAAATATAAGTTAGTCTACCATATTTTTTCTTAACAGAAAGAAAAGGAGATGGTTCCATGTGCAAATTCATTATTTTGAATCAAATCTAGGAGCACTACCAAAGTGTTTCAAAGAAGGGTTATCCTGATGTATGTCTACTTCTAACCTAGATCAACTTAAGTTAAATGGAATCTCTATCGTCCTGCTTCTGCTTAAATAATAAAATATGAAACTTCATACACCTTAAAGTTGTTCATAAGATAGGACGAAAGATAATTTTTTTTGAGGTCCCGATACTCATTGTGCCTAGATTGAATAGACTAGGTATTCACCTTATCAATATCTCAAATATCAATGATGGATTTTTTTAGTGCCTAAATGGGGCACTCGATTCGGACTGAACCTTTTGTCAGGCTACTGTTCTCTTGTTTTGTTCCCTAAAAGTAATGGAGTAAGAATCGATTTCTCAATAAGATCAACTTTTTTTATTACATGATGTACTTCTCTAAAAAACATTGGCGAGGGTGTAAACGAGCTGCTCTACCAACTGAACCATAGCCCTTGTGCTTGTGAAACATATCTTATCATTTAGATAATTTCTTGTCAAGATGAATATTCTATGATATATTTTGTTGATTTGTTTGATTGGTATTGCTTATCAATAATATCATATTTATAATCTATCGATGTGATAGGGCCCATTTGTTTTTCTTTGTGATGATAAATGACCTACTTAACTCAGTGGTTAGAGTATTGCTTTCATACGACGGGAATCATTGGTTCAAATCCAATAGTAGGTAGAATATATTAGATACCACAGAGGCAATGGTATCTAATAAGTTTTTCTACTATACTTCGTTCTATTGATTTTCTATCTTTTTTATCCCACACTATGTTTTTATCTATATTTATTTCATTTTTGAATTCCAATTCTTTTTTCCAGGAAAATTTCATTTTACTTGATTATTTCGATGCATTACCTAGGTATGCCATTAGCAACCTCTATTAGTGTCCTAGCTCGTCTGAGAGCTAAATTTGCTTCGATTGTTTGTCTCTTGCCCTGAGCTTTCCTCAAGTTAGCTTTCTCTATCTCAAGAGTTTGTTGAGATTCTTGTGGATCAATGTCACTAGCTTTCTTCGCATAATTTACTAAAATAGTGACCCCATTATTGCCTATTCTAGCAAAACCACCCATCAAAGCAATCGTTAACCATCTGTCATTAGCAGTAAGGCATAGTCTCAAAATATTTATATCTACATTTGTGGCAATAGGTGCGTGGTAATACACCAATTTGTCCACTATTCATAACTAAAATGATTTCTACCACTTTTGAATCCCAAATAATTCAATTCGGAGTCAGGACACAAAGATTTAAGGTCATTTCTACAATTTTCTCTCCATTTCTAAATTATTAGCCTTTGCAGTAGCTTCATCGATGTTACCTACCAAATAAAAGCCATGTTTGGGAAGACCATCTAATTCTCTGGAAATGATTAATTTAAACCCTCAAAATTTTTCTACTAGGCCAACATATTTCCCAGGGAACGAATAAATACTTCTGCTACGAAGAAAGGTTGTGATAAGAAACGCTCAATTTTTCGTGCTCGTGCTACAATTAAGTGATCCTCTTCGGATAATTCGTCCAACCCCAAGATAGCAAATATTTTGTAGTTCTTTGTAACGTTGTAAAGTTTGTTTAACTCTTTGCGCAGTTTCATAATGTTCTTCACCAACGATACAAGAATGTAGCATAATTGACATTGAATCTAAAGGATCTACTGTTGGATAGTTATCTTTGGCAACTAATCCTCTTGATAATACTGTAGTAGCATCCAAATGTGCAAATGTGGTGGCAAGAGCAGAATTGATCACATCGTCCGCAGGTACTTAAACTGCCTGAATAGAAGTTATGGACCCTGTCACACCCCCTCCCGAACCACCTGCTATCTTAGCCCGGAAGATGGCGTGAAGCCAACAGGCATCGTTTCACTACTTAACGATACCTATGACCCTTTTCATTCCTGATAAACAATCCATACCTGTATACGAGATACTATACATACCACACAGCAGAAACTAGGAATCTTATTACACATACCTACGGGGCGGTTCTGGTTAAACCTAACTTGAACAAGCCAAACACGACCAGACGTGCTTTATACACCCAAGACCACTAGTTCCATATACAACATAACTACACATCCCTATTAAGTTATGTACAATACGAGCAGACTTGCTATACTACACCATCCACATACAAAAATATCAGACTCGTAGAGCGTTCAGCAGGCTGTGGCAGGATCTCAGGCACCGGGAGCTCGATCTCTACCTGAAAAGTCGGAAAACATTGAAAGAATGAGCTGGGAAGCTCAGTGAGTGACTGAGTTTAAAACTATTCACTCGTAAAACATAACATATAACATCAATAGCTTTTACAGAAGTCCAGCAAGCGTCAAAAGTATTAACCATTTTAAACATATGACAAATTAGTTGTGTAAGACTCGCCCAGTACAAACAATGTTCATTCTACGATGTAGTGGGGCCCGCCCAGCACTCCCATCGTCTTTGTCGTAGTGGGGCTCGCCCAGCACTCACGACAGCATTGTTGTCACGGAGTACACTCAACGTCGACAACAGAAAATGACCTGTGTGCACACGGTACTATACAACCTCGGGCTCAGTATCTCAACCATTAACTCATTCAGGTCTCAGAGAAACACATGAAAACCTTTAACAGTTCTTGCTAACACATGTAGACTTGGAATTAAGGTATTTCTTCTAGATTCAGAAAATCAGTAAACATATGCTCACAACGAACAATTTAAATCATTTTTAGGAAACCATATATGCTTATGAATTCGTGTTCAAGAGACCATAAATCTTTAAGCTACATCATTCTTAGGAAGTCTTTTCTTTTCATGAACACAAGTTCAAGCATAGAATTTATTTTCAGAATTCATTTTGTCACTCACAGCGTTAATATTAGATTCTCGGTCCGTAAATTTGTCCTATTACTTCTTGGCCTGCCAAATAAACAAAACCAAGCATTAGAATATTGGCCTCATGAATTTAAGGTTTAGGATTGCAAAAACCCTCCCATCTATTTTCTGCACTTTACAGATTTTATACCCTAAACTCACACACCAATAACTTTTCCATTACTTGCTCAAAAATGATGTTCTTTATACCAAACTCTTCATTTTTGAACCCTCTAAAACTTATCTGAAGGAGTGAAATTGAAATTCCTATAGGATATGTCTGTAACTACCTTGAAATCCATTTTCCCCAAACACGTTTCTGCTAAACCAGAACTGTTTTCCTGCTGCAACCCGAAACTAACCTGGAATTTAAAGCAACTTCCAAACAAATTCTAATCACGACTTCTGCATTAAAGTTATAGGAAATTAAATCAGCTTCCCATCCATACCTAATACAGCTTCTAATTCGAAGTCTACAGATCAGCATATCCCAAAAACCAGAGGTTCCCCGGATTTGATAGTAAAAACACTCCTCTGACTTCCCCTTCAAAAACCCATAACATAAATTCAGATTTTGCTCGAGCTTCCTTCACGAAAATTGTTCTAAAATGAGTTAAATTTCAAGGAAATCAAATCTCACCTCTTAATTCTTCCTGTGGAGCTCGGTATGACCAAAAAAACAGACATTGGCAGAATTGAACACCAGAATTTACCATGCAACTTGGACTGTGTTTTCCCCTTTTCTTCTTCAATTCCACCTTCAAAATCTCCTTCTTCTTCTTTTCAGACTCTCTCCCTTGAAACCCCTCTGTTTTCCTCTGGTAAATGAGAATCTAAATTGGGTGAAAGTGTGTGAAAGGGTTGTAGGTAAGCCTTGGCGGTGAGTGCAATTTCCCACTTCCCACTTTCTTTTTTTTTTTATTTTAAGACAAAACATACAGCACATTCCACCTTCCTTTCTTTTTCTTTTTATTTTACAAGCTTACCAATACATTTTCTTAGGAATTTCCAAGGAGGGATTCCGGGTTTACAGACCCTCCCTTGGTACAAGTAATTCTTTCTTGTAAGGAACCCATTTTGGTACTAAGAGTGGGTTGATAACCCACAGTCAAAGGCATTCTACCCAGTAAGCGGATACTTCGGATCACTGATAGAGGACTTGTCGAAGGTCCTATCAAAATTAAATTTATAAAAATTGGACCTCTAAGTATTTTGCAATAATAGTGACCAGGGTCATCCATAGGGATTGGAGTTCTTAGATTTAATTAAGTACCACAGTTAATTATGCCTAATTTTATTTAGAGAAAACTAACTTGATTAGATTCTTTTGAAAAAAACATAAAACCTAAACTATTATGAACAAAGTTGGAGTCCAATTTTAGAGAGCATTCGTTAATTGCAATTCATGAAGAACAATTATGAAATTGACTAAAGAATTATGAATCATGCAATAGTCCTAAGACAAGAATTACTAAAATATCCAATTGACTCTCTCGAACCCAATTGAACTCATGTAAGAAGTAAATCAACCCTCGGTCTATTTCTACAACTCGACATGGCATTATGAAATTCTCTTAATAACTTCTATTATTAACCTATTCATTGTCATGCAATAGATTAATCATAGTTATGCATCTAAGTTCTTAGTTAAATTTACTTTCTCAACATAAACTTAACGTGTAAAGCTATGGTTGGGAGCTTAGAAGATTAATTCAAGGTGCATAAAAGACTTTACTAACACAATCAATAAGTCAAACATAGTTTTATAACAATAAAGCAATCACTAAGAGTCTATAACACTCAAATACATTCAAATATAGACCACTAAATCCTAAAATTGAAGACACAAAGTAAAAGAAAAAAGAGAAAAACTGGATGACTCGTGCCAACACTCGTTCCCGACGTGATGTCCCACGATCCCGAGCCTTGAGTCTCCTCCTTAGCTCTCCAAGTTGCTATCTAGACCTCAAAACAGTGCTTCTATCAAAATTGGGGTTTAGGTCTCTCCAAAACGACTCCCTTTGCTCGAATGAAAATTTTTCTTTTATAGAGTCAATACAGCATTGCAACGTTGTCCCTTCGAATTTTGTAAAAAGGGAAAATATTTATTTGGATGGCGTTGCAACGCTGTAAGTAGCGTTGCAACGCTATGTCTTCTAGTTTCCAATGTTGAATGGTTGTTGTTATAGCGTTGCAATGCTACAAGTGGCATTGCAACTCTATGCTCTCGGGCTCTAAAGCTTTATTCTTCCATCTTCAACACTTGGATACTCGATTATGGCCTTAATTTGCTCCAAATTCATCCAAATACTTTTCAAAACTCCGATTTTGCTCCAATTGCTCGATTTCTGCAAAATATACATAAAAATACATGAAAGTACACACAATCATAGCAAAACTAGCATAAAAATAAGCCTAGGAGCACACTTATGCATGCTATCAAATACCCCCAAACTTAGATTTTTTCTAGTCCTTGAGCAAAATAAAACCAAATACAATTTCACAAGATTTTAATACAAGAGTCATGACTCAAGCCTTAGTGATAGTTGACATAAAACAACATAATGAAGTCTTAACATGCCCTTCATTAAGCAATTTAAATTCTATCTATATCTTTCCTTGCGTGTATGTGTTTAACTTCCTTTCTATTAGTTTCAACTGGCTTAAAATACTTTTACCAAGACTTTCCTTCGTTTTTCCCCTACACTAGCCCTAAGTTCCAATTTTAAGCTTTCTCACACTGCAGAGAGCAATCTACTTAAGCATTCATTTTCTTTCTCATTTTACCAGGGTTACTAACCCCCCAAACTTATCTTTTTCCTTCTTATAGAGACCCTAGCTTTCACACTTCCACTGTAGGGACCCTTATCCAGAGCACTCGCTCAATGGATGGCCTAACTAATCACAATGGAGGTATCTCTTTTGATCACCACACATTAAGCACACAAATTATTAATTAAACATGCTTTCAATTTTTTCAAACATGCAAAAAATCAATAAAGATAAAAATTCTTTGTATTTCAACAAATTTCAACCACTAACTTTCATGCAAGTTAACTATCAATCAATTCTTAAGCCTATCAAGGTGACAACAACCTCTAGACTAAACAAAAGCACCCTAGTGTTTAAACATAATAGAAAGTCAGTTATGTGCACATGTGTTGCAAGGAAATTATAGATAAAATTTAAATGCTCTCAATTCAGGACATGCTTCAGAGATCATTCTATTACAAAAAAAGAAAAATCACTTAGATTACTTCCTAGGCTATCCTAATCAATAATCATGCATTATAGATCAGTCAAGCATGCTTAATGATCGAAAAAACTTTTTTTGCTCAAAATTATCAGGATTGTACAGTACTACCCACCCCCAAACTTAAAACTTACATTGCCCTCAATGTAACATGCTCAATAAAGTAAATAAGGACAAAGATAGCGTGAGTGAATGATATTGGCCTGATAAGATGAGAGACGGTTCCATGAGAATTCCTTGAATTGACTAAGAGGTTACTTAGTGCGGTCGAGGTCTTGCAAAATGGGAACGAGATTTACTTGGCACTCTTTTTTAAAACAACCTAAACTAGGAAAGAAAAACAAACAAGAAAAGTAAATGAGGGAAAGAAAACGTGGGTTTCCTCCCAAGAAGCGCTTTCTTTAACGTCTTCAGCTAGACTAGACTCATGTGGCATCTCAAGGTACATAGAAATTCTCCCATTTCTTCAAGTCCCTCTTCCTGGAATCTACAAAACATACCAAAGCTAGTAGAAGCACTAGCTTCTCGTGAGACCCTGAAGTAGAAATATTTTTTGTATTTTTTAATAAGAAAAGCATAAAAGGAGAAAGATAAAAATAGAAAGACTTTGACAAAGACTCGTGAGAATAAGAAGAACACTCAAGGATAAGAGATGAATCAAAAGATAAAACAGACAAAGGCTTTATAGCCTCAAATACTCCTGAATCTCCTCAACTATGATAGGCTCTTTCTCTCATCCTCACTGACTTGATCCTGGAGTGCATCTAAACTTTCTAATTCCTCCCTATTCTCAACACCACTCACCCTCAATTTCCCAAACTCAGTAGAGTTGAATGAATCATGCTCATGATAGGCTATCAGTGAATTAGTGACCAATTAACTCACTAGACATCCTATGGAAGTGGGTTTCACTTCACTAACCTCCCTAGGGGTCTGGAGACTCTTAAACTTCTCATCAAACTGTAACCTCCTAAGTCTAGTCTCCTCTGTAAATTCTGTCAACATTCTCTCTAAGGGGGATTATTCCTCTATTTGAGCTTCTTGAAAGAATTTAGGATATGGTTCATGGGACCAAATGCATCATTACCATACATGGGATTTCCATAACTCATATATTCGGTATGATAATAACTAGGCACTTGATAACCATGAAACACATAATCTGCACTAACAGGCTCATGGTCAAAAGAGGGATAACTAATGGAAAAGAACTAGAATGTTGAAGGAGTAGTATTAAGAATGCGGAAGCAATTTTGGATCTTAAGCACTCTAATTTGATCAATTTTATCATACAAAAAACATGCTCAAAACTGGAAAAACAAAGAATAAGAACACATACCTTTGTAGATCAAAACTCTCTTAATCCGTGGGCTTTCTTTAAACACAAACCAGTTATGGACCTCCTCTAGAGTCTTCCCTACTATCCTCAGGCCTTGGAACAGATTGTGGGATCTTTGATTGAGAGAATTTGGGAGAAGAATGAGTAAAGGTCTAAAACCAAGGGCTAGAGAATTTTTCTTCAAAAATCTACTTACCCATTGTGTTCCTTCTCTATATATAGTAAACCACAAGCTTCTTTAAGCTTTTTGAAGAAGCCAACACATGAGTAATTAAAAGAGGAGTTGGCCACAAGCTTCTTTAAGCTTCAAGAAGAAGCCAACACATGAGTGATTGCCAAGCTTCTTTAAGCTTCAAGAAGAAGCCAACACATGAGTGATTGTCAAGCTTCTTTAATTCAAAATTAATATAAAATTAATTTTTAATTAAAATCAATTTTTAATTAATTAAACAATTTAATTGATTTTAAATTTTTTTAATTTAATATCAAATATCAAATTAAATAATTGGACCAATCCCGATTTCTTAAATCAAACGCTTGAACATGAATCCCTATTCATGTTTTAAACTGAACCAATATTTAAATCAAATTTAAATATGTGCACATCTTCTTTATCATAGTTTAATTCATAATTAAGCTACGAAACGTTAAGTATATCATATAATTAACATTTTCTCCCAAAATTGAATTTGAACATTTCAAATTCTTTTCTCTCAAATTGTTACAAGGCTTAGTTTGAGCTAGTATGGGGAACCTAATGGACCTACAGATCATGAGCTCCAACGATACGAGATTTAACAGGCCAAACTCTTTAGCCTAGCTAATCAACATTCGTTAACCACCGGGACATTCCACTAAAGCCCAATGGCTGCACTCTCCTCACTGTAGATATATTTCTGTCCACTCGATATAACCATGATTAGTAAGTCGATCATTCACAGGTCGTTCTTAATTACAGCTGGGTCAAATAAACCGTTTTACCTCTATAATTACTTCTTGTTCCTTAAGTCCCACTGATCCTCTAATGAACAATTGGTTTGTGGTCCAACCAACAAACTGAATCCATCTTGGGCCAATGAGAGGGTGGGCCCATTATTCAAGACCCGGAGTCAGCACTTAAGGGAACAACCTCTCTACTAAACCCTAAAGTGGGTAGGAGTGAATTCCATCTCGCATGACTATGTTCCCAACTATCTACCCGGTCTTATCCCCAAAATGGGAGGCTTATTGAGTCGGCGATCTTGGGCCACTCTCACCCATGCAGATCTAAGGATAATCCCGAATAAACAGAAGTTCATAGCACGCTCAGGATTAAGATCGAGTTACCTAGGTCATCGTATGAATATAGTCAGTTAAGACAGTAAACGGAGTTATAAAGTCTAAGTGACTATTTCGCAGTCCGGTCTTATACAAATTCTTTGCATAGGACGCCCCCACTCGCATGTCTCCACATAAACGATTCGGGATCACATCGTTAGTACTATACAAAGTGGGCCGCGTCCATAGTGTCCCCAGAATAAGGTACCCAGCCTTATCCTTATACTATAGACCATTTTGGCTATTACTCGAACTTGATCCACTTTTATGTCATACATAAAGTTCAAGTATACATACTATAGCCAAGGGTTCTTAGTTCATTGGATTTGGGTTATAGAATACACAATTCACTTTATTCAATAACACATTTACTGAATAAACCTCAATAACATCTTTATAGTAAAATAGAATATACATTCAGTTTACAAAACCACGAGTTTTAGGACACAAAACCCAACAAATGTGGTGTTAGTTCTTCGGGCTCAGATTCCCTAAAGGGCCACCCAAATCTATTAGAAGCCATTAAACAAAACAACAAATAATCACAGGCTCTCAGGCAACACCAAATAATCACACAACCAGAAACAATGGACTAGGACTCAAAAGAAAACAAAACAAGCAAGATAAAAACAAAACAAACATAAACCTCTAAATTAAAACAAAAAGAAGGAACTACAAATATACACTATTTATGCTCTAAATTAAGATCAAACACTTTCACCACGATATTAATTAAACTAAAATATGCCAATTCCCAGCAACGGCACCAAATTTGATAGAGGACTTGTGATCGCTATGCTTTTCGCTACAACACGCAAGTGCACGTGATCGAAGTAATAAAAACTGGAGTATTCCAAAGTATCCAAGGGAACGGATTTAACAAAATTTACTTAGAATGACACAAAATTGCTTGCAAAACACAATTGGGGTAACCGAAAATGCAAAAATATAAGAGTGTGGTTTGTTAACAAGAGTGAGTGAAAAATCAATGAGTTAAAAATAGGGATTCAAGTGATTCAAGCACCTTTGGAAAAATGCTATTCAAATGCAATTGCAATCATAGCTAACATGTGAAAACTAAGTAAACCGAGTTCCACTCCTATTCAATTTTGATTCAAAATCTTTAGGAGACTAAGTGATTAAACCTATATGTCTATGGCTAATCTAACTTAGATACTTCGCACACAACTCTAGTGCTTTTGGAGTCTCGCCCTATGTCTAGGGTCGATGTTCAGGACTTATTTCTAAGCCTTTTCCTCCATTGCTTTTGTGACATCGGCTTTCCCTTAACTCTTTCGATATTAAGTTCAAGCTTGATGAGCAATCACTAGTTGGCCGGCTAGGTTTACCCAAATCTAAATTCAACAAAAGAAAACAAAGTTCACATGCTAACTAGATTGTTTATGCTTTAGAGCTTTTACATTTTTTTCCTTAGGGCTTTCTTTTTTTCCTTAGGGCTTTCACCAACTTGAACCCCTAAAGAAAATTTAGCTCATTATGGAGAAAATGAAAACCCAAAAATTATTTGTTAAAAATTTCATAGTTGACAGAAGAAAGAGGTGATTAATCTCAAGGCAAACCTATTTGAATTACCAATTAAGAATGCCCACTAAGAAATAATAATGCTGAATTTACTGAATTAAATCAAAATATCCCAAAACATGTTACTGGAATTCAATTTCTGTAACCAAAAAGAAACCCAGGAGGGAATAAGCTTATATATGGAAATGAAAAATTTTGAATATGGAATTCACTTTTACTTTTCCATCTCACTACCTACAGGAATTAGAATTTGACCAAATCAAAATCTAGAAAATAACTCAACACTTGTAAAACGGAATCAACAGAATAGTGCTACCCAAAATCCCTTAATGCGATCGATTCAGAATTCTTTCAAAAACTTGAATCTTAACCTCTTCAAACCTTCGTTGAGGAGAGATCTACTTCGGGATTTAGGAGTAAACCAAACCATAAACTAATAAAAAGAAAAAAACAGAAGATGGAATTTTGCTTGCTGTTGTGTTGAAGACAAAACAGATAAACCCATCAAAAATAAAATGCAAATATTCGAATTCCTCATTGAAGATGGTTTACATTCAGAAATTAATTGAGCTAAACTGCAAGAATGAAATGCTAAAACAAAAGAGAATCAATTCTTCAAGGAAAAACAGAAACAGAAAACTAATAAAGAGAATGAAATCAATTGTTGTTGTTGTCGGAAGTAAAAACAGAAAAATAAAAACCAGAAAATCGAATTCTCCAAAGAAAAACGTTGCTTCCTTCTTCAGCCTTCCTCTCTTTTTAAAAATAATCTGAGGCCTCCTCCTTCCATCTTTGGCTCCTTAATTCGTGGGTAAATGATTAAGCACGAGATTTGGCTGTAAATTCTCCATAAATCAAGCAATTCCTGTGGGTTTTGGTGATTTTCCGAAAATCCTGCACTTGATTTATAAGTCCAGAGAATGCAATTGCATTCTTCTTCTTTGTTCTTCACATTGCCTTCCCAAGGAAATGCAATTTCATTTCATTTGCAATGTCTTCACTTCTTCAAATCTACACAAAAACTCAACTTAAGCCAACTTTCTTGCATCTTTTCACTTAATTCCTTCTTTTATCATATTCCAACAAGCTTGCATGAATTTATCTTATAAACACTATCTTTAGCTTGCTCGGTAATCAATAAAGCATGCAAAAATGGCAAGAACAACTTAGTTTTAGGGTTAAATAATCCTCATAAATGAGAATTATCAACTTGTCGAAGGTCCTATCAAGATTAAATTTATAAAAATCGGACCTCTGAGTATTTTGCAATAATAGTGGCCAGGGTCATCTACAGGGATTGGAGTTCTTAGATTTAGTTAAGTACCACAGTTAATTATGCCTAATTTTATTTAGAGAAAACTAACTTTGATTTGATTCTTTTGACAAAAACATAAAACCTAAACTATTATGTACAAAGTTGGAGTCCAATTTTAGAGAGATATTCATTAATTACAATTCATGAAGCACGACTATAAAATTGACTAAAGAATTATGAATCATGCAACAGTCCTAAGCCAAGAATTACTAAAATATCCAATTGACTCTCTCGAGCCAGATTGAACTCATGCAAGAAGTAAATCAACCTCTTGGTCTATTTCTACAACTCGACATGGCATTATGAAATTCTCTTAATAACTTCTAGTATTAACCTATTCATTCTCATGCAATAGATTAATCCTAGTTATGCATCTAAGTTCTTAGTTAAATTTACTTTCTTAAGCTAAACTTAACTTAACGTGTAAAGCTATGGTCGGGAGCTTAGAAGATTAATTTAAAATGCATAAAAGACTTTACAAACACATTCAATAAGTCAAACATAGTTTTATAACAATAAAGCAATCAGCTAAGAGTCTATAATACTCAAATACATTCAAATACAATTCACTAAATCCTAAAATTGAAGGCACAGAGTAAAAGGGAAAAGGGAAAAATTGGACGACGTGTGCCAACACTCGTTTCCGACGTGATGTCCCACGATCCCGAGCCTTGAATCTCCTCCTTTGCTCTCCAAGTTCCTCTCTAGACCTCCAAACAGTGTTTCTATCAAAATTTGGGTTTAGGTCTCTCTAAAACGGCTCCCTTTGCTTGAATGAAAAAATCTCTTGTATAGAGTCGAGACAGCGTTACAACGCTAGGGGCAGCATTGCAACGCTATCCCTTCTAATTTTGTAAAAAGGGAAAATATTTATTTGGATGGCGTTGTAACGCTGTAAGTAACGTTGCAACGTTATGTCTTCTAGTTTTCAATGTTGAATTGCTGCTGTTGTAGCGTTGCAACGCTACTAGTGGCATTGCAACGCTATGCTCTAAGGCTCTAAAGCTTTATTTTTCCTCTTCAACACTTGGATACTCGATTATGGCCTTAATTAGCTCCAAATTCATCTAAATACTTCTCAAAACTCTGGTTTTGCTCCAATTGCTCGATTTCTGCAAAAAATACATGAAAGTACACACAATCATAGCGAAACTAGCATAAAAAAAAGCCTAGGAATAGCACACTTATGCATGCTATCAATCACGCTTGAACGAAACGAAAGATATTGTCGATAAATAGATGCACATCTTATTCATTAACATGGCGGAAATATTCCACCATAGTTAGGGTAGTTATACCAACTCTCATACGAACTCCCAACGGTACATTCATCTAACAGTAGACTAGAGCCACTTTGATTCTACACTATTTTCTTCATTAATTACTCTGAATTCTTTCATTTCCATGTAAAGATGATTTCCTTCACAAGTACATTCACCTACTCCAAATATGAATATACCTCCATGAGCTTTGTCAATGTTGTTGATCAATTCCATAATGAGTACTGTTTTACCCACTCCAACACCTCCAAATAGTCCTATTTTTCCTCCACAACGATAAGGGGCTAAAAGATCTACTACTTTAATTTCTATTTCAAAAATACATAGTTTTGTATCTAAATGTATAAAAGCAGGGGTGAATCTATGAATAGGAGATGTCGTGTGAGTATCTACAAGACCCAAATTATCAATAGGCTCTCCAAGCACGTTGAAAATTTGGTCGAGAGTCGCCCTGCTAACTGGAACACTTAGAGGAGCTCTCGTGTCAATCACTTCCATTCCTCTCATTAGACCATCTGTAGCACTCATAGCTATAGCTCTAACTGGATTATTTCCTAATAATTGTTGTACTTCACAAGTCACATTAATTTCTTGACCGACAATATCTTGACTTTTAACTATCAAAGTGTTGTAAATATTATGCATTTTACCCAGGGAAAAAGCTACATCTAGTACCGGACCAATGATTTGAGCGATACGCTCATAGTTTTTTTTTTAAGCGTGGAAACTTCAAGACCAAAAGTAGCAGGATTTATTCTCCTAATAAAATGAAAAATGTTGAAACTTTTTTGTTTCGAAAATTATTAAAATCCAAAATAAATGTTCGATGGAAAAGCAAGTTGATCAGTTACTTCAATAAAAAAAATGAAATGGGAGTTCGCACTCGATTTCATTGGTACTGTCCAATGGAATCTAATTCCATTGTTGACTTATGCCATTTGAATGAGTCAATTTTCAAGTTCAACCAACCCATTTTCAAAATATCAAGTGGATGGATAAAAATCTTTAGAAAGTCTTTCATTTGCCTATCATTATATACATTACCATCTATATTATCTATGGAATTTGAACCCAAACTCTATTTATGAGTCATTTTTTTCATTTCATTGGTCCTTATTTCTTATTTTAGCATATCGATTTAGGTCTAATTAGTTTTTTTCTTTTTTCTACCTATACCTTTTCTTTTTTTTTTCATAGGAATTCTACATATTTTCATCTCTAGGATTTACATATACAACATATATCACTATCAAGAGTTAAATTTTTTTACTTCATTATTTTGAGGCAAAAAATTTGATTACAAACTTGAAAAAAACGATTGGGTTACACCATACATATGAAAGAGTATACAATAATGTTGTATTTGGTTAATCAAATATCATGGTCTAATAAAGAACCATTGTGATTAGTTGAGAATATTAGTTGAGAGTTTTGTGAAAGGATTCCAATAAAAGGTTTCATTAACTCCTAACCCATGTCGTGTAGACCTTGTTGTTGCAAGAATTCTTAATTCATGAGTTGTAGGGAGGGACTTTCCACAAAAAGAGACTAAGGCAAGTGTTGCATTCAAAGCTAGTGTTAAAGATTATAGATTGACTTATTATACTCCTGAATATGAAACCAAAGATACTAATATCTTGGCAACATTTCGAGTAACTCCTCAATCGGGAGTTCCACCTGAGGAAGCAGTGGTCGTTGTAGCTGCTGAATCTTCTACTGGTACATGGATACTTGTGTGGATCGATGGGCTTACTAGTCTTGATCGTTACAAAGGACGATGTTATGGCATCAAGCTTGTTCCTGGAGAAGAAAATCAATATATTTCTTATGTAGCTTATCCCCTAGACCTTTTTGGAGAAGGTTTTGTTACTAACATGTTTACTTCCATTGTGGGTAATGTATTTGGATTCAAGGTTCTACGTGCTCAACATCTGGAGGATTTGTGAATCCCTACTACCTATATTAAAACTTTCCAAGGGCCACCTCACAATGTCCAAGTTGAAAGAGATAAATTGAACAAGTATGGTTGCTCTCTATTGGGATGTACTATTAAACCAAAATTGGAATTATCCACTAAGAATTATGGTAGAGCAGAGTATGAATGTCTACGCGATGGACTTGATTTTACCAAAGATGATGAAAACATGAATTCCCAAACATTTATGCATTGGAGAGACCGTTTCCTATTTTGTGCGAAAGCCATTTATAAATCCCAGGCTGAAACAAGTGAAATCAAAGGACATTACTTGAATGCTATTGCAGGTACATGCAAAGAAATAATCAAAAGGGCTGTATTTGCCAGAGAATTGGGAGTTCCTATCATGGCTACTTAACAGGTGGATTCACTACAAATACTAGCTTGGCTCATTATTGTTGAGATAATGGTCTACTTCTTCACATTCACCGTGCAATGCATGCCATTATTGATAGACAGAAGAATCATGGTATGCACTTCCGTGTACTAGCTAAAGCGTTACGTTTGTCTGGTGGAGACCATATGCAAGTTGGTACCATAGTAGGTAGACTTGAAGGGGAAAGAGACATTACTTTAGGCTTTGTTCATTTACTACGTGATGATTTTATTGAAAAAGATCAAAGCCACGGTATTTATTTCACTCAAGGTGTTCTGCCAATGGCTTCCAGTGGTATTCACATTTAGCACATGCCTACTCTAACTGAGATTTTTGGAGATGATTCTGTACTATAATTCGGCGGAGGAACTTTAGGAAACCCTTAGGGTAATGCACCTGGTGTCGTAGCTAACCGAGTAGCTCTAGAAGCATGTGTATAAGCTCGTAATGAGGGACATGATCTTGCTCGTGAGGGTAATGAAATTATCCATGAGGCTAGTAAATGGAGTCCTGAACTAGCTGCTGCTTGTGATGGAAGGCGATCAAATTTGAATTTGAGGCAGTAGATACTTTGTAATCCGGTAATTACTCTTCATTCTTTTAATTGACTTTCAATTAAACTAAACTCAGCCCAATCTTTTACTAAAAGGATTAAGTCGAATAAAATACAAAGATACTATTGTATATCTTTTTGCTAGATATACAAACTTTCAAAATTGAAATAAAAATCTAAGACGAAACAACTAAAACATTTTTATTGTTGTGCTGGATCCATAATTAAGCCTATGGATCCTTAGGATTGGTATAGTCATTTAATATATTATATCTCATAGCGTCGTTTCGGATTATGGATGGAGCCAAGTATCACAACTTCTTCTACCCATCCTATATATCGTCCTTTTTGTTCTGTCTTGGAATACAAATTTTTTAGTGGACGAGATTTTTACAAAAAAAGTTTTTCTTATTAATAAGAAGAACAACTATTTTTTTATGTGAATTTGACATAACAGGTGAGAAACCTCTATTTATAAATTAATAATTTAATTTATTTAATTGAAAAAAAAATCTCTTTTGTGAGAATCCTAAGTATCACTTCACTATATATAACGGAACCTTTTTTTTAAGACCCACTCGTTATTACTTAATAATCCAAGTTATTGGATATAGATCCAATTCTGATAGGAAATGAGATATTCAAATGATTGATTTTTTATCGAATGCCTATTCATCTATTGTATTTTCATGTAAATAGGAACAAGTCTTTCATGTAAATAGGGGCAATATCACTAATAGACCACCTTAAAGCAGACTTATGTGTACGTAAGACTCTCAGCACTTTTTCTTCTTCTACTTTACTCAGAGCAGCATATATAATAATAGGATAAGTAGAAAAATCTCCTAAGACAGCATAATGTAGGTGTGTAGGTAATTGTTTCAATTCAGGTGCAAGAGCTTCAACTTGTGCAATTTCATTAACAGATAGAGACAATACTTTTTCATTCCTAAACTATCGTATAGGCAAATGATTCAATGCATCACAATAGAAAGCAATCTCTTGACAATATCCCTAAGTTCTCAAAAACTAAATCACGCATGCTTTTCTCAAGAGGATCACAGGTAAGATTAACTCTCTAAACTCATCAGTAGTGTCATCAACAATATCAATCATATGGCATGTGCTAACCTCATCTGGATATTCATAGATCAAAATATGCTAAAAACAACTTTTTCTTCATTCACCTTTAAAGTCAAGCTACCTTTATGCACATGATCAAAGCTCGTCCAGGGGCTAGGAAAGGTCTCCCAATGGAAACTTCAGCATCCCCCTCCAAGACCACAAAGTCTGCAGGGAAGATAAACTTATCAACTTTAACCAAAATATTCTCAATAATACCTTTAGGATACGTGAGAGAACGGCCAACTAGTTGCAATGAAATAGTGGTAGGTTGTACTTCCCCAAGACCTAGTTTCTAAAAGACAAAGAAAGGCATCAAATTAATACTAGCCCCAAGATCACACAAAGCCCTCTCAATAGAAACACTTCCAATAGTACAAGGAATAGTAAAACTTCTCAGATCTTTGATTTTTACGGTAGTTTCTTTTGGAGTACTGCACTGCATTCTTCAGTCAAGTTTACAGTCTCATATTTCTTCAATTTCTTCTTCTTGGCCAGTATTTCCTTCATGAACATCACATAATTTGCATTTATTCCAAGGCATGTATAAAAGGAATATTAATGTGAAGCTTCTTAAAGACATAAATTTAGTAAATTGAGAATCAATCTTTTTATTTTGAAAACGTTGAGGATAAGGAATGGAGCTGGGAATAATAGGAATAGTAGACCGAGAAAGGCTTCTCAAGTGCAGGCAATGGTGTTACCTCCTTTGCTACTTCCTCCCTGTTTCCACATCTTCAATGATGCTTGCCTTTTCAACTGGTCTCTTTTCAGGTTCATCAAGCTGCTTTTCACTCCTTAAAGTCACAGCTTCATTGTTCCCTTGGATTCACCTTAGTGTCACTAGAAAACTTACATTTTTACATGAGATTGAGGTGGATGCCTGATAGCATGCAAAAAAGTGTTATGTCTTGGCTTAGTTTTATGTTAGTTTTGTTATGGTTTTGTATACTTTTATGTGTTTTTATGTATATTTTGCAGAAATCGAGCATTTAAAGAAAAACTGATGAATTGAAGAGTATTTGAACGAATTTGAAGTAATTTGAGGCCAAAATTGAGGATCCAAGTGTTGAAGAAGAAGACAAGGCAATTGGACCCGAGAAGATGGCGTTGCAACGTCTAGTGTTGCAATGCCAATGAAGTTGTCTTTCAACATGGAAGACTCGAGGGCACAGTGTTGCAACGCTGGTTATAACGTTGCAACACTAGTAAATGAGATATTTTTCTTTTTTGCAAAATGCTAAGGACAACGTTGCAACACTGTCTCGACACTATTTAAGGAAATTTTTTATTCATCTAAAGGGAGCCATTTTTTAGAGTCACAAACCCTAAAATCGATTCATACACTATCTAAAGGTTTAGAGGAGACTTTTGGAGAGCCAAGGAGGAGACTCAAAGCTCGAGATCGTGGAACTTCATGTCGGGAACGAGTATGGCACGCGACCTTAGTCTAATCTCTTTTTCTTTACTTTTCTTTTGATTTTTAGGAGTTTTGTTATGGACTTTAATGTTGTTTATCTCTGTATTTGGACAATAATGGTTGTGTATTTGAATATTTGTTGATTTTGTAATTGAATGTATGTTTTTACATCTTTTGTACATCTCGTTATTATTGTCTAAACCTTTGTCCATGATTTTGCATGTTAGGCTAGATTTAGCTCGAGAAATTAAATTTATTCTTAGAATAATGGGTGCATGGCTAGATTTAATTTATTGCACAAAAGTGAGTAGATTAATTCTAGAAGCTTTAAGAGAATCGCCTAATGCCATGTTTAGTAATAGAAATAGACCGAGAGGTTGATTTATTGCTAGGCATGAGTTCCATTGAGCTCGAGAGATGATATTGATTACTTAGTAATTCTTGACTTAAGATTAATTGCAAGAAATCAATTTTTTATCTACAAAGTTGTACTTAATTTAATCAACCATTATGTTTTTTAAAAATTGGACTCCAACCTTGTAAATAGTAGTTTAGGATTTTATTTTCTTTTTGATCTTCTAAAGTTTTGTTTCTCTAAATAAAATTGAATAAAAGTAACTATAGTACTTAATTAAGGGCTAATGAATTCTAACCTTTGTGGAGACGATACTCAACTCACTACTATATTAAAGCTTGGCACCGTATCCGGTTATTTGCATGAACAAATTAAAATCACACAACAATGTCATTTGATTGATTTGGACTTCTACATTTTTTATAGTAGCCCTATGACTACTTACCGTATTACTCAAGGTAGTTACCAAATTTTCTAGCTGGTTTGCTCTATTTCTGGATTCAACAATAAAAGTCCCAACCAAATCCTCTAAAGATGGTTGTTTCTCTTGCTTTTGAGATGTAGATGCATAACCTGGAAGAGGTAGCAAAATATTTTTATTATTAGCATAAGAAAAAATTTCAATATTCCTCAAACTTGGATGATAATGATTGGGCAATGACTTATGCATTTGATTGCTCTTATAGCCAAAGTTTCGATTGTTTACATATTAGGCTTGCTCACTATCAAATTCCTCACAGAATTGAGGATTGTTGGCTGATAGCATGCAAAATAGTGTTATTACTTGGCTTAGTTTTATGCTAGTTTTGTTATGATTATGTGTGCTTTCATGTGTTTTTATGTATATTTTGCAAAAACAGAGCACTTTGAGCAAAACTGGAGACTTGTGAGATATTTTGACGAATTTGAGCAATTTGAGGCTATATTTGAGGTTTCAAGTGTTGAAGAGGAAGGACAAGGCAATTTGACCCAAGGGTATAGCGTTGCAATGCCATCTAAGCAGCCATTCAACCTTGAAGACCCGAAGGCATAGCATTGCAACATTGTCCATAGCGTTGCAACACTAGCCAAATATTTTTTTTCCTTTTTTTATAAAATTCAAAGGGACAGCATTGCAATGCTGCTCCTAACGTTGCAACGTTGTCTCGACACTATATAAAGGAAGTTTTAGTTTCATCCAAAGAGAGTCATTTTTTAGAGTCACAAACCCTAAAATCGATTCATACACTGTCTAAAGGTTTAGATGAGACTTTTGGAGAGCCAAGGAGGAGACTCAAAGCTCGAGATCGTGGAACTTCATGTCGGGAACGAGTATGGCACGCGACCTTAGTCTAATCTCTTTTTCTTTACTTTTCTTTTGATTTTTAGGAGTTTTGTTATGGACTTTAATGTTGTTTATCTCTGTATTTGGACAATAATGGTTGTGTATTTGAATATTTGTTGATTTTGTAATTGAATGTATGTTTTTACATCTTTTGCACATCTCGTTATTATTGTCTAAACCTTTGTCCATGATTTTGCATGTTAGGCTAGATTTAGCTCGAGAAATTAAATTTATTCTTAGAATAATGGGTGCATGGCTAGATTTAATTTATTGCACAAAAGTGAGTAGATTAATTCTAGAAGCTTTAAGAGAATCTCCTAATGCCATGTTTAGTAATAGAAATAGACCGAGAGGTTGATTTATTGCTAGGCATGAGTTCCATTGAGCTCGAGAGATGATATTGATTACTTAGTAATTCTTGACTTAAGATTAATTGCAAGAAATCAATTTTTTATCTACAAAGTTGTACTTAATTTAATCAACCATTATGTTTTTTAAAAATTGGACTCCAACCTTGTAAATAGTAGTTTAGGATTTTATTTTCTTTTTGATCTTCTAAAGTTTTGTTTCTCTAAATAAAATTGAATAAAAGTAACTATAGTACTTAATTAAGGGCTAATGAATTCTAACCTTTGTGGAGACGATACTCAACTCACTACTATATTAAAGCTTGGCACCGTATCCGGTTATTTGCATGAACAAATTAAAATCACACAACAATGTCATTTGATTGATTTGGACTTCTACATTTTTTATAGTAGCCCTATGACTACTTACCGTATTACTCAAGGTAGTTACCAAATTTTCTAGCTGGTTTGCTCTATTTCTGGATTCAACAATAAAAGTCCCAACCAAATCCTCTAAAGATGGTTGTTTCTCTTGCTTTTGAGATGTAGATGCATAACCTGGAGGAGGTAGCAAAATATTTTTATTATTAGCATAAGAAAAAATTTCAATATTCCTCAAACTTGGATGATAATGATTGGGCAATGACTTATGCATTTGATTGCTCTTATAGCCAAAGTTTCGATTGTTTACATATTAGGCTTGCTCACTATCAAATTCCTCACAGAATTGAGGATTGTTGGCTGATAGCATGCAAAATAGTGTTATTACTTGGCTTAGTTTTATGCTAGTTTTGTTATGATTATGTGTGCTTTCATGTGTTTTTATGTATATTTTGCAAAAACAGAGCACTTTGAGCAAAACTGGAGACTTGTGAGATATTTTGACGAATTTGAGCAATTTGAGGCTATATTTGAGGTTTCAAGTGTTGAAGAGGAAGGACAAGGCAATTTGACCCAAGGGTATAGCGTTGCAATGCCATCTAAGCAGCCATTCAACCTTGAAGACCCGAAGGCATAGCATTGCAACATTGTCCATAGCGTTGCAACACTAGCCAAATATTTTTTTTCCTTTTTTTATAAAATTCAAAGGGACAGCATTGCAATGCTGCTCCTAACGTTGCAACGTTGTCTCGACACTATATAAAGGAAGTTTTAGTTTCATCCAAAGAGAGTCATTTTTTAGAGTCACAAACCCTAAAATCGATTCATACACTGTCTAAAGGTTTAGAGTAGACTTTTGGAGAGCCAAGGAGGAGACTCAAAGCTCGAGATCGTGGAACTTCATGTCGGGAACGAGTATGGCACGCGACCTTAGTCTAATCTCTTTTTCTTTACTTTTCTTTTGATTTTTAGGAGTTTTGTTATGGACTTTAATGTTGTTTATCTCTGTATTTGGACAATAATGGTTGTGTATTTGAATATTTGTTGATTTTGTAATTGAATGTATGTTTTTACATCTTTTGTACATCTCGTTATTATTGTCTAAACCTTTGTCCATGATTTTGCATGTTAGGCTAGATTTAGCTCGAGAAATTAAATTTATTCTTAGAATAATGGGTGCATGGCTAGATTTAATTTATTGCACAAAAGTGAGTAGATTAATTCTAGAAGCTTTAAGAGAATCTCCTAATGCCATGTTTAGTAATAGAAATAGACCGAGAGGTTGATTTATTGCTAGGCATGAGTTCCATTGAGCTCGAGAGATGATATTGATTACTTAGTAATTCTTGACTTAAGATTAATTGCAAGAAATCAATTTTTTATCTACAAAGTTGTACTTAATTTAATCAACCATTATGTTTTTTAAAAATTGGACTCCAACCTTGTAAATAGTAGTTTTAAATTTTATTTTGTTTTTGACCTCATCTAAAGTTCTTTTCTCTAAATAAAATTGAGTAAAAGTAACTATAGTACTTAATTAAGGGCTAATTAAGGGCTAATGAATTCTAATCCCTATGGAGACTATACTCAACTCACTACTATATTAAAACTTGACACCGTTCACTTGCGAGTATTTGCAAGCACTTAAAAATCACGCAACATTGGTCGTTGCAGTGGATGCAATAGATTGGAAATTTCCTGTCTCTACAAGTTTACTTAGAGCATGAGTTAAAAAAGCCATTTGGGAGTTTAGAGCACTACCCCATCAACCTCATATAGACCAGCAACTTTCCTAGGAGTGGAACGTTTAAGAGGTCATGGGTAACTTATGGTTTCCATCTCTTCCAATAAGGTACAGACATTCTCAACAGTTTTAGCTAGAAAGTTACCCCCAGCTACAACATCTAAAATAGTTTAGTGTTACCAATCAAACCAATGTAGAAAAGTTAAATTTGAAGCCAGTTGGGATATCCATGTTGTGGGCACTTCCTCGACATCTCCTTGTAGCATTATCATGCCTCGAACAACTACTCACCATCATGTTGTCTAAATGTGCCAATTTCAATTATGAGACTAGTTGTCTTAGCAGGTTGGAAGAATTTTGTGAGGAATGTCTAGGTTAACTCCTCTCATGTGGTGATACTCCCAAGCTCCAAAGACTTAAGCCAATTTTTTTCCTTATCCCGCAAAGAAAAAGGGGAAACACATAAGTGAATGGCATCAGCAGAAACACCATTTATTTTCACAATTCCACAAATTTCAAGAAAAGATCTAAAATGAGAGTGTGGATCCTATGAAGGGTGTCCATTAAATGAATTGTTTCAAGCCATCTTGATAAATCTTGTCTTGAGCTCAAAGTTGTTTACATTTATTGGTGCATAAACTATTCCATAATGTTCAACAGGAAACACAGGCTGGAAATAGTCACTGATGGCCCTTGGTTCTTCCTGCTGTTCAGCCATGATTTCAATTCTTTCTTTGTTCTCCTTTTGCTTTCCTTTGTAAATCCTGTCAATCTCATGATCAAAAGGAAATAGATTAGCTTCCTTGTTTCTTCACATGCACTGTCAAAAATCTAACATAAGAGAAAAATAACAAAAAATCAACAAATACAAGAAAAAATAAAATAAACAAAAATAAAGGTCTAAATTAACACCGAGTGATTTATTCATAATATCAAGTAAACTAAATAATAGTCAATCCTTAGCAACGGCGCCAAAAAAATTTTGCATAATTTTTGCAATACCGCAAATGTACGGGTCAAGTTTTAATATAGTGATTGAGTAAGAGAGTATCATCCACAGGATTGGTCTTTCTAGTTCACTTAGGTACTATGAATACTATCACACAATTTTATTTAGAGAATATAATTGAATGATGAGTGCAAAATTTAAATAAAACATTGACTGAAAATAAAGATTAAGACAACAAGAGAAAGAATATTCTACGGAGTTGATTTTACATATTAGACCATACTTAAACATCCAAGATTGATCGTGCAAATATTCCATAAGTCTAGAAGTCCTATATCATGATTGATTCTTTCGAGGACAAGCAATTCTCATGCAATATTATAAAACTTACATCTCTTATGACTTCTAATAACATGCATGGCATCAAGTTCCTTCTTTAAACAACCTCTAAAGGAACTCTAATCATTGTCATGTCAAAACTACCCTTAGTCATGAAATTAGGTTCTAGTCTAAACCACCCTTTTTCAAGTGTGAATCTAAACTAATACAACAATTAATCTAAAAGCATTACAAATATAAAAGCATTAATGGAATTAATGACAATCAATCAAGGAGTTCAAATAATTAAAACATAAGGTCTAACAGCTACACCAATCCCTAGAATAAAAGAGTCTAGCCACTCATGCTCACTACAACTAAATATAAACTCTTTAACAACACCATAATTAAAACTACAAAATTAAAGGGAAGAAGAGAAAATCTAGTGTGGTGTGTCGGTCTTCCGTCTTCATTACGATCTCTATGAACTCAAGCTTGAAAGTCTCTATTCCTTGCTCCCAAAGTCCTGTCTCACTCACAATTGTGTGTAGAATTCGTAATTAGGGTTGGACACTCAAAAGTGGCTCCCCAAATTCGTTGTTATAAAGATGATTATATAAGGATCTTACCGCAGCATCTCGACGCTACCACCAAAACTGCGTATAATTCAAAATTGGATGGCAAGCGTCGAGACACTCCCAAGTAAAGTCAAGACGATATAGAAAAAAGTGCATCTTGCGAGCACATTTTGACGAAATGGCTTGCGACACTCATTTTTGTAGCATCTCGACACTTGTAGTGCGGGTGAATTGGCTTGGAGTGCTACAGATCAAGTGTCTAAACGCTCTGGAAGCATCTCAATGCTCCCCTCTCGGGAATTTCAGCTTGGTAGTGATAGCATGTAATTATGCTATCTTATATCCTATTATTTTAGCTAGTTTTGCTATGATTTTGTGTGCTTTGATGCCTATTTGTGTTTAATTCACAAAAACCAAGCTTAAGGAGCAAAATAGTGTTGGGATTTATGCCCTAAAGCCTCGTAATTAATAATTTATTTAATAATGAATAATAATTTTGATTATTTTTGCAATATAATATTATCCATTATATGAAAAATCTAAGGTTATTTGTGTAATCTTGAATAGTTTGTGGTTAACATACGAGAGGATCATGTTCAAGAAATAACCTAAAGGGTCATAGTATATGGATAAGGTTGGGTGCCTTATCCTGGTAACACTATTGATACGGCCCACTTTGTAATAGTTACAAATGATTTGATCCAAATCATTCATGTGGAGACATGTGAGTGGGGGTATCTTATACAATGAGTTTGTATAAGACTGGACCACAAAGTATTTAATCTCTCTTTATAAATCCGTTAATTGAGAATATTAATATTTCATTAGGATGATCATATGCGACTCGATCTTAATCCTGAGTGAGTTATGAACTCCTGCCTGTGAGTGCTTGTCCTTTGATTTGCATGGGTGAGAGTGACTTTTGTAGCCGATTCAATATGCCTACCATTTTGGGGACTTGACCAAATAGGGAGCTGGGAACATAATCTCACAAGATGGAATTCACTCCTTCCCATATAAGGTACGTAGATGAGTAGTTCCCTTAAGTGCTGATTTCGGGACTTGAACAATGGAGCCCCACCCTCTCACGAACCCGAGAGGGACTTAGTTTATAATTAGATTATCAACAGATTGTTCATTAGATGATCAGTGGTACTTAAGGTGCAAGATGTAATTATAGGGGTAAAATGGACTTTTGACCCAACTGTAATTACGAACAACTCGTGAAGGATCGACTTGCATGTAGTGATTATATCTATGGACACAACTTGTCCTACAGTGCATAAGAGTGCAACTCTAGGTCTATAGTGAAGTGACCTATAGTTAATGAATGAAAACCAATTAATTAAACTCTTTAATTAATTAATTAATTAAAGAGTTTAATTAATTGATTTTGTATCATTGGAGCTTATAATCTGTAGGCCCATAAGGCTCCCTGCTAGCTCATAGTAACACTCAAAGATCAATTTAGTTGAAAGAAAATTTTAAAATGTTCAAATTAATATTAATTTGAAGTGTTCAAATTAATATTTAATATATTATATATATTAAATATAAAAGAAGAAAATATATTTATTATATTTGATACATTAAATATTAAAATAATTAATGTATATTTGATATATTAAATAAAATATATTTATAGAATTTGAATAAGATTCAAATAAATAAATATCGTAGGAGATTTGAATGAGATTCAAATAAATATAAGATATATTTTAATATATTAGATATTAAAATATAATATTTTAACTATGGCAAAGATTTTTCCTTGGTCTCTATAAATAGGACCCTTGGGTTGAGCCATTAGATACAACACACATCTCCTCAATAGAAAGAATTAGAGAATTCTCTCTAGACCTCTTCTTCTTTAATCCCTTGTGGACTTTCTTTCAAGAGGCTCCACAAGCCTTGGTCCTGTGTTCGAGTCATAGCTAGGAAGACTTTATGGAAGAGATAAAGATCCGCCAGAAGATTCTCCATATTTGGAAGGTATTTATTGCTTAACCCTTGTATTTTAGTTTAATTCTAAATAAATCAAAGACGATTCTTATGCTTCCGTTGTGGGTTTAATTTAATTATTCCCTTCAGTTGGGGGGGCTAAGGTGGCTTGGTCTAAGGTTTGTCTTTCTTGGTGAGAGGGTAGTCTAGGGCTTTGCCTCCTCCCGTCCTAGAACTCTACAGCAGTAATGAAGTTTCTTTGGCTTATTGTTCAATCTAGCTCTTTGTGGGTGATAGCATGCATAAGTATGCTATTTCTAGGCTTATTTTTATGCTAGTTTTGTTATGATTGTATGTACTTTCATGTATTTTAATGCTAGTTTCGCTATGATTGTATGTACTTTCATGTACTTTCATATATTTTTATGTATATTTTGCAGAAACCGAGCAATTGGAGCAAAATCGGAGTTTTGAGAAGTATTTGGATGAATTTGGAGCAAATTAAGGCCATAATTGAGTATCCGAGTGTTGAAGAGGAAGAATAAACCTTTAGAGCCAGAGAGCATAGCGTTGCAACGCTACAATAGCAGCCATTCAGCATTGGAACTAGAAGACATAGCGTTGCAACGCTACTTACAGCGTTGCAACACCATCCAAATAAATATTTTTCCTTTTTACAAAATTCGAAGGGACAACATTGCAACGTTGCCCTTAGCGTTGCAACGTTATCTCGACATTATAAAAGGGAAGTTTGTATTTCGAGCAAGGAGAGCTGTTTTGGAGAAACCTAAACCCTAATTTTGATAGAATCATTGTTTGAGAGGTCTAGAGAGCACATTGGAGAGCTAAGGAGGAGACTCATGGCTCGAGATCGTGGGACATCACGTCGAAAACGAGTGTTGGCACGCGTCGTCCAGTTTTTCTCTCTTCCCTTTACTTTGTGTCTTAGTTTTTAGGATTTAGTGGACTATATTTGAATGTATTCGAGTATTATAGACTCTTAGTTAATTGCATTATTGTATAAAACTATGTTTGATTTTTTGAATGTGCTTGTAATGTCTTTTATGCATCCTAAATCAATTTTCTAAGCTCCTGGCCATAGCTTTGTACGTTGAGTTAAGTTTAGCTTGAGCAAGTAAATTTAACTAAGGACTTAGATGCATAACTAGGATTTATCTATTGCATGAGAATGAATAGGTTAATACTAGAAGTTATTAAAAGAACTTCATAATGCCATGTCTAGTTGTAGAAATAGACTGAGAGGTTGATTTACTTATTGCATGAGTTCAATTGAGCTCGAGAAAGTCAATTGGATATTTTAGTAATTCTTGCCTTAGGACTATTGCATGATTCAAAATTCTTTAGTCAAATTCAAAGTTGTGCTTCATGAATTGCAATTAACGAATGTCTCTATAAAATTGTACTCCAACTTTGTACATAATAGGTTAAGTTTTATGTTTTTGTCTAAAGAACCACTAAATAAAATTAGGCATCATTAACTGTGGTACTTAATTGAATCTAAGAAACCCAATCCCTGTGAATGACTCTAGCCACTATTATTGCAAAATACTTAAAGGTCTGGCTTTTATAAATTTAATCTTATTAGGACCTTCAACAAGTCCCTCTATCTGTGGGTTGCTTAGGTGGAGGCTTATGTTCTGCACAGTTGGATTATTTTGGTGTTCAGGCTTTTCCTCGGCTTTTCTGGTGCTTGCAGTCTTTTCTTGGTCTTCGTGATCATTTCTACTCTCTAGTTTGATTCTTGATTGGGGATGGTCAGCAGTGTTCTATGTGGTTGGACCCTTGGCTTCTAGGGGATCCCATCCTTTCACGATATCATGCTCGGGTCATTCATGATGCCAATAGCTCTCTTCATGGTATAGTTTTGGATTTCATCTTGTCGAATTGGTCGTGGAATTGGCCTTTTGATTCAATTAATCTTCTAGAGCTCTCTTGTTCAGTGTGTGAGGTTAGACCATGTTTATTTTGTGAGGATCATGTCATGTGGTTGCTCAGTCGATCAAGTTTATTCTCTATTACTAGTGCTTGGGATGCCTTGCGGCCAAAACAGTATGTGGTACCTTGGTATAGATTGCTTTGGTTTAGGAGACTTATCCCCAAGCATTTTTTTAGGTTGGCTGGCAATGCTTGGTAGGCTCCCTACCCATGACTGGGTTCAACGATGGGATGTTGCCACCCTCTTGGACTGTGTTTTTTTTTGTTTAAGGTATTGAGTCTCATGATCGTCTATTTTTTTAGTGTTCATTCAAAAAAGTTTTTTGGATGGCATTCTCGCTTGGGTTTGCTATTCCCATTGAATTTTAGGTAGGATTGTCAAGGCTCGCTAAAATAAAACTGATATAACTACCCTACTTGTAGGAATAATGGTGCCAAGTCGAATACCACGGAAACCAATGTATTAATTTCTCAAGATTAAATTTGGCAAGAAAATAAAAGAAAGAGGGGGGTTTTGTAATTTTGAGAACGACAAGGAGATAACGCAAAGAAAATAAAAATAAGGAAAAACTTAAATCTTACCAAACGTTTCCAACTCAAGGGAGTCTTGTCCAATTGCAAACTAATCTCCATAAATAAACCAATTAAATATCCAAGTTCTTAGTCTACTTAATCGAAAAAGCCGTGTTAAATTAATTCCCCTAATCTAATTGATTTTAACAAAGCATCAAAACCAATTCTTATTGCTTAATCAACTGGGCATGATAGCATTCCATATTAATTCAAATAATAGCATTAAGAGTGATGAGACGACTAAGACAAATAGATCAAGAGAGATAGCTACACTTAATCGATATGCTTCTTTTATTCCCTAGAGTCTATCATGCAAGCTATGAAAACATAGAAAAGCCATAGAAATCACACACACGAGCTAACTCTATTGCTACTAAAATTAAGCATGCATCCATGACAATTATGGATCACAAAGAACATGCATGGCAAACATACAAGCAATCAATAAAATTGAGGCGTCAATTCAATCAATGAAAGCTCATAAAAATTAACACAAGGAAGAAAGAAATACTCTGATAAATAATAAAAAGTAAAACTCAGCCCAAAGCCTCACAGTATACAATTGGACTCGAACTGACCCTTGAATCATAAAAACGAACTCTAGTCCCTTCATGTAGCAGGACTTCGATATGGTTCGATGTTACAAAAGGTAGAATTGATCAAAAGTACAAAGGAAAACTTAAAAGAGTGTCTAACAAGCCTAAAACATAACACACGTTTGCCCTAAAAGAAAGATAATATGTATAGGCATCGAGACAGCGTTGAGACGCCAATGGTAGCGTCTCAACGTTGCCCTTGTTGAATAAGGAAAATATCAAAAATCCTATGCAACGTCTTGACGCTACCAATGTTTTGTACAACCTCCCCGCAGCGTCGAGTGAACCTCTTTTGTGCTATCAATCTGGCGTCTAGATGCTACTTCTACCGGATTTCTTACTTGATTACTTCTTGCAGGAGCGTCTCAATGCCCAAGGTAGGGTCTAAACGTTGTCCTCTTAGGTCAAATGATGTGATCTTTAATTTCTCTTTACTCGGTTGCCTGATTTAGGCCCGAATTGCTCCTATTTGATCCCGATTCATCCAAAGTACCTTGAATAGTTCCAAATTGCTCAAACTCTACAAAAGAGACAAGAAACCTCATGAGAGTAACAAAACTAGCATGAAATAAGACAATTAAATAGCACATTTTGATGCTATCAATTTTCTATTGGTCTATTGAGCTAGACTGAATTTGTCATACCAGTAGTGGCAAGCGCCTTCGTTGCTGTGTTTGGAAAGTGGCTTGGGGTGCCACTATCTATAATATTTGATAGGAGCGTAACTTGAGGGTTCATGATACTGGAATTCCTCCCCCGTGGGTCCTCTTACAAGCTATCCAATCTAAGCTTCTTCTTCTCTGTTCTTGGTTTGAGAATGCTCCCTTACCTAATTTGTGTACTATGCTTTCTCCTTGGAATTTGTTCCCTTGATTTTGGGTTCCTTTTGGTCTGTTTTGGTTTGTGGCTTTGTTGTTGTGCATGGTTCTTTGTTGCTTTGCTTAGCTTTGTGGTTGGTTTGCTAGTGCTTGACCTTGACCTTGAACTGTGAGGTTGCTTTGTTTTTGCGGAAAAAAGTATAAACACATCTTAGTTTCTTTTTTGTTGCCAATTTCTTTTCTAAATAATTAGTGGGTTTTTTTTGTTGGTGTTATTATATAAGATAAATACTTAAAAAAAACGTGTAATACACGTGATACACGTAAGAACAGATTAGCATATTAAGAGAAGTGATGGCGCTTTTGAAATTGAAAAACCGTTTTTGAAAACCCTTTTTTTTTCTGTTCTCAAAGTGTGTTCATAATTCTAAAAACGTTTTTATAACCCAAAAGCAAATTTGATTACCAAACACACGTGTAAACAAAAATTGAGCACTTATTTACCAAAATTGAGCACTTTAAATGAATTCTTTACAGAGTGATGGACATATAAATTGTAATCTTATGTGCACAAGAACCTCAAATCTCAAGGGGTTGATAGTTGTTATTAAAAGTATTCTTAAAAACAACAGATGAAAGTTGTCAGAATAACCTCCGAACTTAATATTTAAAAATATATTCATTTAAAATCTAGCTAAAATTTCAAAAATATGGATGAATCAAATTATATTTGAGATCAACTATTTCAATTTTGCATCTCAAAACCATGAAAAATAATTACTACATGCATTTTGAAAATCAACTCATTTCGAATTTGATAACATAATAATAATAAGTTCGATTAAGAAAATTAATAAATAAATAAATAAAAGCTTTTTTTTGAAAAGTTAACAATAACTAACAATAGAAACTAATTTTGAAATTTATTAAGAGTTACTAATTCTAAAATTTATTAAAAATACGAAGACTAAATTTGAACATTTAAAGTATAGGAACTAAAATAAAACATGTCCCAAATAACATGGTATTTTTAACCTTATATGAATATTGATTTTTTAACTTTATAGAGGAAAAAAGAGTATAAAACAATTATCTTGCTATGCAAAAATTTGCTAACAGCTTAGCTATATATACTCCCTCCGCAAAGTGTGTAAATACAAAACGCATCTGTTTCATAGAATCCGAGCAGAAGCTTCTCTGCTATCTGCATTTGGATTGTCTGTAACTTTGTTCTCCACTCTTCTGAAAACAAGTTTTTGCTGTGGAAGTTGGCCATTAGAGAATGCTGATACCTCTGTGTCTATTACAATAGTGTCTTCATCCTTGAATTCTCCTCTCAATATGCCCTTTGCAATTTCATTCTCCACGTTCTGCTGTATTACACGCTTCACTGGCCTAGCACCGTAGTTCGGGTCGTACCCGAGACTTCCAAGAAGTTGAATTGCTGCATCGCTCACCTCGATCTTCATCTTCTTGTCTGCAACTCTCTTTTGAACCCGTTGCAGCTGTTTAAGAAAGTACACTATGTTAATGGAGTGATGTTAAGTTGACTATCCCAACGATAGCCGTGCAGGGAGAAGTGAAATGATTATTGAACATTCAAAGGGGAAAAGTAAAGGGCATTATCAGCATGGAGTATTACCTGTAAGCGAACAATACTGCTGATCTGATCGCGGTCCAGAGGTTGGAAAACAATGTATTCATCAACTCTGTTCATGAACTCAGGACGAAAGATCGATCTTGCAGCTTCCAGAACTCGTCGCTTTATGATTTCATATGCTGTTTCCTTTGGTAGTGTATCATCATCAGTATTGAGAATATACTGTGAACCCACATTCGAAGTCATGATGATAACTGTGTTAGTAAAGCTCACAGTCCGACCTTGCGAGTCAGTTACTCGCCCATCGTCCAAAATCTGAAGGAACACATTGAACACATCAGAATGAGCCTTCTCTATCTCATCAAACAGAATGACTGCATACGGCCTTCGGCGAACAGTCTCTGTTAACTGCCCACCCTCCTCATAACCTACATAACCAGGTGGGGCTCCAATCAGTCTTGAAACTGCATGCTTCTCCATGTACTCGCTCATATCGATTCGCACAAGGGCCTCTTCAGTGTTGAATAAATAGGAAGCAAGAGCCTTGGCTAGTTCTGTTTTTCCAACACCAGTCGGGCCCATGAACATGAAACTAGCAATCGGACGGTTTGGATCAGAGAGACCAGCCCGAGATCTTTGAATGGCATCGGCAACGGATTTAACTGCAGGGTTTTGACCCACAACACGTTTATGAAGCTCTTCCTCCAAATGTAGAAGCTTGTCCCTCTCGGATTGTTGAAGCTTAGAAACAGGGATCCCAGTCCACTTGCTAACAATTTCAGCGATATCACTTCCAGTCACTTCTTCTCTCAACATGGACTTTCCAGAATTCATATACTCATCTAACTCCTTTTCTGCATCTGCAAGCTGTCGCTGCAAAGAATTTAAACTTCCATACTTCAATTCAGCTGCTCGATTAAGATCGTACTCCCTTTCAGCTTGCTGGATCTCCAAATTTACCCGGTCGATCTGCAAGAATGAATTAAAATTAGAGCAGATAATAATCCAAATAGAACAGTTCTATTCTACTTCTACAGGATGTTACCACTGTAGCTAGTTTATGCCAAATTATATTTACTTAGACCTTAGAGCATTTACTTCTTGAAATATCAAGAGTTATTGTCTTCCAACAACCATCACAACAGACTAAATTATAGGTTGAATGTGTAAAAGATTTCTATAACAGAAAGAGAAGACCAACATACCTCCTCTTTGATTGACTGAAGGCGAGTCATGACGGACTTTTCGTGCTCCCACTGCTCAGTCAGTTGGGCTTGCTTCTCCTTTAGAAGAGACAACTCGGCTTCAAGGCGACTCAACCTATCTCTAGAAGCTCTGTCTGTATCGTTTGTTAGAGAAAGTCTCTCCATCTCAAGCTTCAGTACTGCTCTATTGATCTCATCAAGAGCAGTAGGTTTCGAAGTAATTTCCATTTTCAGCTTAGCAGCAGCTTCATCAACGAGGTCAATGGCTGTATTTCAAAATTTTTCCATTAGCATCCATCTCGACATACATATTCCAAAACCTTTCCACTAATTTTTCATTACAATAAAGCATGTTTATTTTCAACCATATCAAATAATTCCATTCCTCATAAGGATATTTACCTTTGTCAGGTAGAAATCGTCCACTAATATAACGGTCTGAAAGAATTGCAGCTTCTACAAGAGCACTGTCAGATATGCGAACTCCATGATGCAGCTCATATCTTTCACGAAGCCCACGGAGGATAGAAATGGTATCTTCCACAGTTGGCTGATCAACATAAACCTGCTGGAACCGACGCTCCAATGCTGGATCCTTTTCAATGTACTTTCGATACTCATCCAATGTTGTGGCACCGATACACCGCAGCTCACCCCTACCAAGCATAGGCTTCAATAGATTGCCAGCGTCCATTGCGCCGTTTGTAGCACCTAAAGAGACCAGTAGCTTATTAAGGTAAGAGACCAATGCATGAGCTCATCAGTCAAACAAGAGTTTCAGCCATATTGGGGAACCACCACTAACAACACCATAGGCTACAGTTTTCCGAATTTAAGTTCGGATATGCTACCTGCTCCAACTACAGTGTGAATCTCGTCAATAAATAAGATAATCTGGCCATCTGATTCTGTAACTTCCTTCAGTACAGCCTTCAGCCTATCCTCAAATTCTCCACGATATTTTGCTCCAGCAATTAGAGCACCCATGTCAAGAGATATTAACTACAAGAAAAGAGCAAGTTATTAAGATTGTGGTAAACTGTGAATCTTTTATCAAGAAGAAATATGTGTGAGAGACAGAGAGAGAGAGCAGGAAAAAGTCATTTACATACCCGCCTATTCATCAAAGCTTGAGGTACATCACCTTGAACAATTCTTTGAGCGAGCCTGTTTATATGAAATGATAATAAATAATATAAATAAGTACTAAAGTTGTTAGGAAAATGAAAATATAAGCCAAACCACTTTCCAAACAAAAGCATACGCTGCAAAAATTCTATACGGAGAAAATTAAAGCAGCACAGCTTCCAATTTGCTATCTACCAGGAAATTAGAAGTTTAGCCTTTTCAATAGTATTGATGCTTGTCTTACCTTTTGATACATACTCAAGTGCCAATCAAAATTAATGCTAGCTAGTCAGTGGTTGCCTTCATGCAGATAATATTCCCGAAGGACCATATGTTTACAGATCTATAGGTGACTACTTACTTACTTACTTTCTTTCTTTCTTTCTTTCTTTCTTCCTTTGTTTCTTTTTTTTTTTGGTGGGGGGACTGGGCAAGCCAGGATCTAACAGTGCCGTATTTATTTAAAAGAATTCTGTACAGGGCAAAACAATGCACTTACCCTTCAGAAATAGCAGTTTTCCCAACACCAGGTTCACCAATAAGCACAGGATTGTTCTTTGTTCTTCTAGATAGAATCTGAATACACCTTCTAATCTCATCATCTCTTCCAATTACAGGGTCAAGCTTCCCAGCTTTAGCCAATGCTGTCAGATCTTTTCCATATTTTTCAAGTGATTCATACTTTCCTTCAGGGTCTGCAAGAAACCACGATTACTTAAAAATGGCATACACGCTTTAAATAGCACATGCCCCCGACATACTTCCAGGTCACAGAGAGGCAACTGGCATTTATGGAACTTTTATGAATGAGAAAAGGATAGAGAGAAGTATACATTAGCTAATTTCCCACTGTATACATTCCAACAAGACAAAAAGAACAAGTACGTACTCACCAAAATAAAATCACCGGGGTGGATTAATTTTTTACAAGCTCTAATGGTATGTTAATTTCTGGTGGACAAAAGGTCCCTACTCTCAATCCATTTTCCTTCAGTAATTGCTTTAGTAAGCCAGAATCATCAACCAATTTTCCGATGGTTTCCTTATGGCATATTATTGAGGCTTGGTTTGCATAGTTGCATGTAGACACAACACAACCAAAATCAACATCAGGTCCAACAAATTGCCTAGATATTTGACATGCGCACAACACCACCACATAAAAGTAATCAAAAGAAATTTTAAAAAAATAATAATAAGAGAAGGTGCCACCTTGGTCAATAACAGATTGGCGCCCCCTAATGGACTCGATTGCAGATTTCAAAGTTTGCAATGATATTTGAAAATCCTTGAACAATTGCTTCCCAAAGCGTTGATCTTGAACGAATCCAAGAACCAAGTGCTCCACAGACACAAATGAGTCTCCATACTCTTTCTTGAATTCTCTGGCTCGCTGGATCAGTGCTTCCAAGTCACGTCCCAACATTGAACCAGCTGACTCACCAAGAACCTAGTGCAGTAAAATAGAGACTCGTTTAACAGACCAACAACCTTGGAACAACATATTTTAGGATATAACAACTAAAATTCATATGAAAATTCACAACCAAAAGTTAGAAGTTCATAGACATATGTATACTCCAAGAGACCAAGACCAATATAGTAATATATATATATATATATATATAACACACATATAAGAATTTGATCCCATGATGCAATTACCTTAGGTTGGCGTTTGATGAATTTATCAGTAGCCTCCAAAAGACGGGTATTGTCAACCCCAATCTTAGAAAATATCCGACGAGCCAGCCCATTCTTCTGCTCCAGTAGGGTCTTCATCAAATGCTCAGTCTCTACAATTTGATGCTTGTTTTCCTTTGCTATTTCTGGAGAAGAAACTATAGCTTGCCAAGCCATTTCTGTAAATTCTTGCTGTGTAATCTGAAGTAAAACTAAACAGAATCAGCAAAATGCACATATTATATCAGTTTGCTCTGGATAAACCAAATTATCCAGATTTCAGAACAACCAACGCGCCAAATACACAACGCCCACAAAACTACCTCAGAGATTATGCATGAGTACAAGTTGAAACCATTCAAGCCACACAAGAGAGGAAGTAACAGAGAATCAAATCGAACTTAAAGAAATGACTACTAGCAATAATAAACAAAGAAAAAAAATCAGGGAAAGAACAGAACTGACCCTTCCATTTGAGGCATCACAGCGAACAACAAACCTCGAATTCCTCCCAAATCTGTGGCACCCACCATTCCTGTTCAACAGCAAGGGCGATGTAGGTTTCGCAGTGAGGGAAACGGCAAGCGGCGGCTTGAGAAAGAGAGCGTTTCTAGTGGAAGAAATGGAAGAGGAATGTGAAGGAAAACGAATCCCAATTGCATAAAAGGGCGCAGTGGTGGAGGCCATTGATAAAGACTAGCCTCAACGGCGAGGAAAGTCCGTGGCAATGGATTGAAGTGGAAGAGAAACAATCGGAATTGGAATTGGAATTGGAATTTTGAGAGTTTTGCTTTTGTTTATCGGAGTGGTGAACTGAATTGGAAGAGTATAAGTAAGAAGAGAAGTTAGGCTAGTGTTTCTTCGGGAAGTCTCGCGAAAACGCATTTGGAAGATACGAGAGTTGATAATAATACTACTCCTTTGCTTTGAAGAAAAAAGAAAAAAGAAAAAAGAAAAAGAAATTATTAGGCTCGTATCGAGAATTCACCACGTGGCAGAGCCGTGTGGATATGGTTGGGCCTTAGAAAATGAATTTCTTCGGTGTTTTGTTTTTTGCTTAAATGTGGGGAGAATGGCAAAGATAAAATTAGGGTCACAATGGGAGAGAACCCAGATGAGGAATTGGAATTGGGTAGTTGGAGGGCACTAGCGAGGCTGAGGAAGATGAATGGTGACCAACAATTAATGTACTGAGTATATATTTACAAATTACTAAATATATCGAATGTATATGACGAAATTTGTAATAGGTGAAACATAGTATATATGTTAAATTATATTAATTTAATAATATCACTTTTATTATTATGCTTGCAGCTAGATGGCAAGAAGACTTGTTAGAAATGACGGCAAGAAGAATTAGGGAATCAAAATTTAGGGATGGACACAATAGTATATTAAGATTAATACAAACAATGATATGTAATTAATACTATGAATATTTTCCTTAAATGATTAATTTCTTTCTAGAAAAATTAAAACACGATTCCATCATCAATGTAAAGATATGCTGAAGGGTAAAAATAGAAGAAAAAAATTATCAAAATTTGAGCCAAAATATAGTTATAGAAACATGCTATTTGACATATTGACATGCTTTCCAAAAAATGAAATAGGGTTCGGCAACGAAAATATGGCCCAAATTACTACAAATATGATTTAGGATTTCTTTTAGATATAAATGTTAAATGTATTATATATATGATTTTAGATATATAGATTATTTTGAATTCTGAAAAAAGTATTGGAATGAATGAACAAACTTTGATTGAGTTTGCAATTTCAAAACTTGGCAAGAGAATGTGTTTTGTAAGATTAAATTACGAAATTAGTTGCTTAATTTTGATGATGGTATCGGTTAATTTCATAAACATTCCATTATAATTATAATAAGTGTTGGTAATCATTATTTAGGCTCTATTTTATAACTATTTAATTTTTTTTATTATTCTTTTCTTTTGAAAATTAAGCTTATAAATATTACTTCCAATTATGAATTTCTTTGTTATCTACTTTCTAAAAATGTTTTCAAAATTCAAGCCAAGTGTTAAAAACAAACAAAAAAAGTGGTTTTTAAAAACATGTTCTTGTTTTTTAAATTTGGCTAAGAATTCAAATGTTTCTTTAAGAAACATGAAAACTATTATAAAAAAAAATTGTGAGAAAACAAGCACAATTTTCAAAATCAAAAAAATAAAATAGTTATAAAAAAAGTCTTAATTTTTTGTTTTTAAAAAATTAGCTTATAACGCTACTTCCACCTATGAACTCCTTTTCTTTGTTATCTACTTTTTTAAATATGTTTTCAAAATTCTAGCCAACTTTTGAAAATTAAGAAAAAAAAAAGGGAAGTTTTTAAAATTTTGTTTTGTTTTTTAAATTTGAATAAGAATTCAAATGTTTTGTAAGAAATGTGAAAATTATAGTAAAGAAATGGTGTGAAAAACAAACACAATTTTTAAAAATATAAAACTAAAAATGAAATCCTTATCAAATGAGACCTTAAATGTTGAATTTTTTTTTTTTCTGAATTCAACAACATTTGAGAGTGTGGGGGTTTGAACCCATGACCTCTTAATCATAAGCATATACTTCATGTCAATTAAGCTATACTCTTTTTAGCCTTAAATGTTGATTTGATTTGATTAATTAGTGATGATTTAATATGATGTAGCACAAGAAAGTAGGTTTGTTGAATAATGTAAGGGTGAGTAAACCATAAATATCAATAAGACAAGCAGGCATGAGGATTGCATTTTAAATCAAATTGTAGCTCATTTATTCTTGTTTTTATATTGGTTGTGTTTTCAATTTAGTCTCTTATATTTTAAAATTTTAAATTATACCATTTACATGAATTAAAATTGGTTAAAATAAACTTACATATTATATACTTAGTGAGTTGGCTTACATTTAAAGAAGAAATTATGTCACCTAGAGAAAAGTCAAATTTTCTATTAATTTAGAAATTTAGAGGAATTTGAAACATTCCTTTTTGAGGTAACTAAATTTCACTTCTAAATTTTTGTCAAACTCACTAAGTATCAAATCATGTAAATCTACCACTATAAGCCAATTTTAATATTCACTATAGTGAGGATATAATTAAAAAATGTTAAATAAATTGAAACTTTTTAAACAATAAGCACTAAATTAAAATAACAACCAAACATTAGGACTCAAATGTATATTTAGCTTTTTATATAATTGGCCTACTACTTTGTGCCATATGTCTGTGAGGTTGTACTAATGGAAAAAAATCAAATTTACTAGTGTTAACATATTTGTGCTAAGAATCATATATTTTAGACTTAATTACATTAGACAAATGTATTAAAGAGGCAAAATGATTATGTCATTTCTTAAAAATGATATTTTAGTAACCAAATATTGGACATTTAGAATGACCTACCACCAAGCAATATATTAATTTTCTTTTCCAACAACAATTTTGATGTCATAACATTGTTCAATGTAGCAATCAAAGACTAGTAGTAAGCCTATCAATCCACGCCTGTTCATGTACTAGTTGAAGATTCATTCATCGAGTGGAACTTTGAGTTACTTGAAGTGTTGTCAAGACAACAAAGGGTTTGTTACCTGTTATGGATAAATTTAGACAATTAAATCAAATCCAATGAGATAGAAGATAACTAGGGTCGAACAAAAATTTATTTAGGACACGAGGTGGAATTGGATCCAGATGAAAACAATAGGGCCAAAAGGCCTAAAAGCCCAATTCAACCCAAGTTGATAGAGCCAACCCTGTTGGGATTTATGCCCTAAAGTCTCGTAATTAATGATTTATTTAATAATTAATAATAATTTTGATTATTTTATTTGTAATATAATATTATCTATTATATGAAAAATCTAGGGTTATTAGTATAATCTTGAACAGTATGTAGTTAACATACGAGAGGATCATGTCCAAGAAATAGCCTAAAGGGTCATAGTATATGGATAAGGTTTGGTGTCTTATCTTGGTAACACTATTAATACGACCCACTTTGTGATAGTTACAAATGATTTGATCCAAATCATTTATGTGGAGACATGTGAATTGGGGTATCTTATACAATGAGTTTTGTATAAGACTGGACCATGAAATATTTAATCTTTCTTTATAAATTCGTTAATTAAGAAGATTAATATTTCATCAGGATGATCGTATGCGACTCGATCTTAATCTTGAGTGAGTTATGAACTCCTGCCTGTGAGGGCTTGTTCTTTGATTTGTATGGGTGAGAGTGGTTTTTGTAGCCGATTCAATATGCCTACCATTTTGGGGACTTGACCAAATAGAGAGCTGGGAACATAATCTCACAAGATGGAATTCACTTCTTCCCATATAGGGTAAGTAAATGAGTAATTCCCTTAAATGCTGATTTCGGGACTTGAACAATGGGGCCCCACCCTCTCACTGCCCTGAGAGAGACTTAGTTTATAATTGGATTATAAAGAGATTGTTCATTAAAGGATCAGTGGTACTTAAGGTGCAAGATGTAATTATAGGGGTAAAATGGACTTTTGACCCAACTGTAATTACGAACAATTCGTGAAGGATCGACTTGCATGTAATGATTATATCTATGGACACAACTTGTCCTACAGTGCATAAGAGTGCAACTCTAGGTCTATAGTGGAGTGACCTATAGTTAATGAATGAAAATTAATTAAAGAGTTTAATTAATTAATTTTGTATCATTGGAGCTTATAATCTGTAGGTTCATAAAGTTCCCTTGCTAGCTCATAGTAACACTAAAAGATCAATTTATTTGAAATAAAATTTTGAAATGTTCAAATTAATATTAATTTGAAATGTTCAAATTAATATTTAATATATTAGATATATTAAATATAAAATAAGAAAATATATTTATTGTATTTGATACATTAAATATTAAAATTTGAAATGCTCAAAATTAATATTTAATTTGAAGTGTTCAAATTAATATTTAATATATTAGATATATTAAATATAAAAGATGAAAATATATTTATTGTATTTGATACATTAAATATTAAAATAATTAATGTATATTTGATACATTAAATAAAAGATATTTATAAAATTTGAATAATATTCAAATAAATAGATATCGTAGGAGATTTGAATGAGATTCAAATAAGTATAAGATATATTTTAATATATTAGATATTAAAATATAATATTTTAATTCTGGCAAAGATTCACCCTTGGTCTCTAAAAATAGGACCTTTGGGTTAAGCAATTAGACACAACACATATCTTCTCAATAAAGAATTAGAGAATTCTCTCTAGACCTCTTCCTCTTCAATCCTTTGTGGATTTTCTTTCAAGAGGCTCCCACAAGCCTTTGTCATTTGTTCGAGTCATAGCCAGAAAGATTAATGGAGGAGATAAAGATCCGCCAGAATATTCTCCATAATATTATTTTCAAGGTATGTTTTGCTTAACCTTAATTTTTATTGTTTAATTCTAAATAAAATCAAAGACGATCCAATGCTTCCGCTGTGGAGTGAAACATTCATTCCTTTCAGACTCAAGCACGTGTGGGCATGCACATTGCACACCCACAACCCAGTGAACTTCGGAACCCTCGATTCATCCTTTACCGAATCCTATTAGGAAGAGGAAAGGAATGCCCTAGGTCATCCTTATATAAATACTTCATTATAACTTCATTGGAGGTAACTTCTACTCAATCCTCAAACTCTTAGCTTGCTACACTTCTTTAAACTCTCTGACTTATGCATCGGAGTGTGTGTGGCAAGCACTACACTAGAGTGCAGTTTTTCCTTTGTTTTGCAGGTCACATCTTTCGCTCACAAAATATAAATTCATTGTTGGGTTCACATGTAGATCAAGTGCATTCTCTTTGTCTGAATTTGCGCATCAACAGTTAGCACTGTCTATAGGGATCGAGAGGGTTTTTTGCAAAAAAAAAAAACTTATACAATGATTAATGAAAAAGAAAGCAATGAATCTGCATCAGGGCATAGAAAGAGATGGTTCTAATCAAGAACACCATCCAAGGAGGATAAGGGAATATACTTCTCAAGTGATGGCGAATTGATAAGCCTTAGTATTAAGGCTTATTTAACTCCCAATTGCTTAAAATATTATTGTTTTGACTTAAGATCATTTGAAAATAGTTGAAAGATTGCTTCAATTTAAGAAAGAAATAAATATGATGACATTTGGGATATAGTTCTAAATAAATTAATCGTGTTTGCAGGAAATGTGGAAATTGCAAAATCAAATTGCAAAATCGTGATTCTGCAATCTGGAGCAGCAGACCTGGGAATGTGGAAATTGCAAAATCAAATTGCAAAATTGTGAATCTGCAATCTGGAGCAGTACAAAAGTTCAAAAAAACGAAAATTTCCTACGCGAAACCCATTTAAGGAAATCTTAATTACCGCATGAATTAAGGGAATTGGAGCACAAAATTTGGGCATTCTTCAACCCTAATGAAGGCCTATAAATGGGGAAGAAGAGAAGGAGCTAACAATCGGGATTTGGAGGCGATTTGAGAAATCAATTTCGTGGGTTTTCGTCATTTTAGAACTCTATTTTTCTGTTTTTAGCCGAGAATTTCAATTTCAGTTTCATTTTTCCTTCAATTTCTACTCGTTTTATGGAGAGCATTTGCAGTACAATCGTTGTTCTTCATTCGATTTCTTCTTGTGTTAAGTTTAAGTTTTAATTTAGTCTTTACCCGTGGGTTTTATTCAACAATAATACTCTGTTTTTCTGCATTTTCTTGGTTCTCTCTATTTTTGCCGAAGGGTGCAACATTTTGTTTTTATTTTTCTTTCTTGTATGATGAATAGTTGTTGGAGATACACACTTGTTCTTCATTCGGAATTAGTTTGAATTAAGTTTGTGGCCTAATCCAGCCTTTGTTGGCAAAGTTTTGTAGGATTCTTCTTTGGAGGTACACACTTGTTGGGATTTTTTTATTCTGTCGTTTATGTTTTATTCAAGTTTCCATGAGTTGTTGGAGTATTTATAAGCCATAAAAATCATAGGGAATAAGGAAGAAGATTGAAAATTTTTATTAAAGCCCTTGACCCTCTGTTTTTAATTTGAAGGTTTTAGAATTCCTTGAAATAATTGCCCAGATTTGTGTCAATGTTTATTACCATAGTTGTTTATTTAAGTAATATTAATTAGAATAGAATTTTGTGTTAATTGGCAATTTACTCAATTTCCCAATATGAATTTTTCTTCAAAATTTAGTTGTAAGATTTTTATATTTAATTTACGCTAAAACTTCTTAATTGTAGCCAAAATTTCAATAAAAACCAAGCCTACACTTCAATTGTTTGCTTGTGTTGAATAAATTTCCGTTGAGATCCTAGTTTGATCAACTAGGGTAGCAACTCAAGCTTAGATCTAATACCGACGGGGTTAGTGATAAGCAGATTTCGCACAAGTAATGGAGAAAAGAGTTTAGACATAAGCCAATTCCTTACCCTAGACATAGGGATTAAGGACTCCAAAATCCATAAAATTGTGAGCCGAATTATCTAAGATAGAGGGACTATAGACATATAGGTCTCTCACTTAGCCTCCTAAAAACCTAAATTCAAGGTGAATAGGAGATGCAATTTTGGTTTACAATTGAGTGTGGAGTAGGTTGGAATTGCAATTTTGGCTTGCAATTACAACTTAGGGCAATGACATTCTTGAGCCCCATCTTTATCTAAATTCTCTTTGAAATTTCAATTACTAAGTCTATTTAGTTTGCCATTTCTAAATTATGCAATTCAATTCTGCATTTTTTCTTTATTTCCATTATTGCCATTTCTCGATTCTGCAATTAGATTATGCAATTTTCATTATTCCAACATTGCCATTTCTTGATTCTGGAATTAGATTCTGCAAGTTTTCTTTTTACCAACACACCAACCCAACTTTATTTTTGCAATTCAGTTTTTAAGTTGCAATTGTCCTTACACTTTGCTTACAATATTTTTGTTACTCCGTTCCCTTGGGATTCGATACTTGGTACTCACATACCATTTTATATTACTTCGATCGCGTACACTTTCGTGTACAACACCGATCACGAATCTACCGTTAGGGAAGAGCCTACCTTGACCTCATCCTCGGGAGAGCTGACCTGAGGAGTTCGAAACACAGAAGAAGAAGGTCACCACGTCCCATTCACCTGGGATGAACTCACCTCGGCCTTTTCCAACAGAGGGAAAACTCGAGGCCGACCTGACTTTACAGGCAAAATTTAGATAAGTCCAACAAAGATAGAAGGAACTGGAGTAGTTAGACTCTGTTTGTGAACCTTGGTCGAGGCTGAGACCACCTTGGCCAAGGTGAGGAGAAAACTCTGACCTTGGAATCAATGCATCGAAGAAGTAACAAAGATGGATGACCCAAAGTCACCTTAGACTGGTCACTCAGCCAACCAATTTCAAGAGTATATATACTCCACCGACGATGTTGTACAAACAGATTCTAATGAAGGTTGAGGTCGAGCCGAGCCAAGGCCGATCCAAGAATCACTTTAAGAACAGCCGAGGCTAACCCGAGCATTTGTTTGATCGAGCATGCCTTGGTCGAGGCTAAGGCCGAGGTCGAGGCTAAGATCGAGGTCGAGGCTAAGGCAAACCAGTTTCATCAACCTATCACTAGACCATGAAGTTTCCAACACCAAGTGGAATTGGAATGGTCAAAGGGGAGTAGAAAGTGTCCATGGAATGCTACTGCACAATTTTGAATGAAGTGGTCGAGGCTTACTCAAGCCGAGGCTAAACTGAATGTTTCGAGTCGATCCAAGGTGACCAACATGGGATGAGCACAATTTCTCCACTACCACAAGAGATCGGGATCAAATATGGACCAGTAGGTGGTGAGTCAAACCATAAACAAAAAGCAAGAGTTGAGAAGAATGACATGCACCTGAATATACTTGAATATACTTTATATAGGTTAGTAACTCAACTTCAAGAATAGAACTTATTAAGGTCGAGGCACAAAACCTCCATCACAATGATCCCTTAGTGGTTGTTTTGACCATAACTAATGTTAAAGTGCATCGTATTCTGGTTGATGGTGAAACCTTAGTTAATGCACTATCATCAGTTAATTTCAATGTCATAAGACTTGATAGAAAACAACTAAGAAGTAGACCATCTCCCCTAGCTAGATTTGGAGGAGAAATGATCAACCTAGAAGGAAGCATTGAGCTACGTGTGGTTTTTGACGAAAATCCTAACTCAAATGACAAAAATAATAAACTTCTTAGTTGTGAGTTGTTCTACTACATACAACGCCATCTTAGGAAGACCAACTTTGCATGAGTTAAAAATCATGCCATCTACTTATCATCTGGCACAACATGATGAAGGAAAGTGCAAGCTAGTTCGAGACTGCGCCAAGGCTAAGCCGAAGTCGAACCAAGGCCATCTCTTCCTTTAAGGTTTTCTTTCTGTTTTCTTACTTGTCTTTATATTTGTGCTCTATGGAGCCTTTCAATTGATAGGTTAGAAATGTTATCTGGCGATCGATACAACTTATGTTTTGAAAATCAATTTGTACTCAAGCAAGATCTTCCTACATCCTTCTTGAGCAGGGGGTTTAACAGGGGACATAGTTCCCTATTAAATAAAAAACAAGTATTGATACATAAGTCAATTCTAGGAAAACAGAAGCAATTGACTAGTGGCCAAGTTAAGGCCTAAGAACCACCCATAGTTCAAGAAGGTTAAAGTAGTTGGCTGGGGGCGGACCGAGGTCACCATAACCAAGTCGAAGCCACATGGTTGAGCCAAGCAAAAAAAAAGGGTGAGGCCGAGCCAACCTCTAGTCGACCTCACTCAAAGAAGGAGTTGGCATGTCCCAACTTGTGTCAGGCAAACGCCAACATATGCCCCTACTTATCAACAAGCAACCATGTGTCTCAAACACATTTTTGGGAACTCTTTAGGTATTTTTCCCTATTCTTCCCTTGCTTTTTGATCAAATTTGACAACTAGATCAGTTTAAATACTGAAATCTGTAATTAATTCTAGAGATAATAAATTTGGAGCCAAAAATCTAAGAGTTGGATCTAAGATACAGTCGAATATGTTGTGCAATTAAAGCACGAAACATGCAAAACTCTAGAGCACTTAAGTGATTGAACCCTAAAAAGGTTTGATTGACTAATTTTGGCAACCCAAAATTTTGAGATACGCCTCATGATAGATCCCGATTGGGCATGACTGTGCAGATTTGATTAAACTTTGCAAATCATGATAATTGCAGAGAAAAGCAAAAACTTGGAGGTGATTAATTGAGTCCTCAAAAGGGACTTGGTTAATTGGTCCAAGCACAACCCATGGGTAATTCCAAAATTAAATTTGAGCCAACCCCGTAGCTCTATTTGAAATCTTGAAAAGCCAAAAAATCAGCTCAAGAGGGTTTGGTAGGGCATTCCAAAACTAAATTTGGGGCCAACCCAAAGTTTTTTAAAAAAAAAAAAATTGGAAAGCCAAAAAATGAACCCAAGAGGGTTTGATAGGTCACTCCAAAACTAAGTTTGGGGCCAACCCCAAAGTTTTTATTTAAAATCTCGAAAAGTCAAAAAAACAGCCCAAGAGTGTTTGATGGGTCATTCCATAACAAATTTGGAGCCAACTCCAAAAGCTTCTTTTTAGGTATAACTACATGGTTAGCCCATAAATGAGGTCTATATTTCATTTTTGTCCAAACCCACTATTTTTTACACAAATAACCAAAGAGCCTAGAGCTTTGACATATGAGTTGTGATTCAATTACTTTTATATCCTCTTCCATAATCTTTATATTTAAAAAGCAACAAAAATCATAAAAGGAAAAAACAGGTTTTATTCCTCCCTATTAAAAAATTTTCAACCCATTTAATTCACTTTCTAATTTTCAAAAGATCCCTAAAATCACTCCCCATTTTTCAAAAAATCACTAAAATCACTCCTCATTTTTTTCCCAACATCCATTGCTTGTGTACACATTTCCTTTCTTCGTTCCAATTTTTTCATCTTCAAGTCATTTGTAAACGAAAAGAAATGTGCTATCCAGCCCATTCCCGTCCATAAAGCTACCACCTTCAACTTCATCTATCACGGACGGTTGCTTGTAGTGACGACGTAAGAGGTTGTCCGACAACAAAGAAGTTCCTCCCTCTTACCATAACCCTCTGCTGCTCGCCCTCCTTGAGCACAAACTGCTATTCACACTCCTCGACCACTAAATGCAGATTGTCGAAAACATTTTCCACTAACTACTGGTGACGTTGAGTTGTGAAGATGTCACTGGTGATGATGGATTGAGCCACTACTGTTCATCGGTATTGTGGGTAATTATATAATCGCTGGAGAATAGGTTTTTTTTTAAACAATAGGATTTTTTTATGGTTATACACTTCATACCATGTGTATATATTTTTTCAAATGTAAGGCTATATTAACAATATGAGATATATATTTTCTATAATTTTTTTATTACAAAAGATATATATATATATATATATATAGATAGATAGATAGATAGATAGATAGATAGATAGATAGATAGATAGATAGATATATTTAGATGTTGGGATTTATGCCCTAAAGCCTCATAATTAATAATTTATTTAATAATTAATAATAATTTTGATTATTTTCTTTGCAATATAATATTATTCATTATATGAAAAATCCAAGGTTATTAGTGTAATCTTGAATAGTATGCGATTGACATACGGGAAGATCATGTTCAAGAAATGACCTAAAGGGTCATAGTATATGGATAAAGTTAGGTGCCTTATATCCCGATAACACTATTGATACGACCCGCTTTGTAAAAGTTACAAATGATTTGATCCAAATCGTTCATGTGGAGACATGTAAGTGGGGGTATCTTATATAATGAGTTTGTATAAGATTGGACCACGAAATATTTACTCTCTTTATAAAATTCGTTAATTGAGAAGATTACTATTTCATCCGGATGATCATATGTGACTCGATCTTAATCCTTAGTGAGTTATGAACTCCTACCTATGAGGGCTTGTCCTTTGATTTACATGGGTGAGAGTGGCTTTTGTAGCTGATTCAATGAGCCTAACATTTTGGGGACTTGACCAAATAGGGAGCTGGGAACATAATCTCACAAGATGGAATTCACTCCTTCCCATATAGGATAAGTAGATGAGAGTTCCCTTAAGTGCTGATTTCGAGACTTGAACAATGAGACCTCACCCTCTTACTGGCCCCAAAGGGACTTAGTTTATGGTTGGATCATAAACAAATTGTTCATTAGAGTATTCATTGTACTTAAGGTACAAGATGTAATTATAGGGGTAAAACGGACTTTTGACCCAGCTGTAATTACGAACAACTCGTGAAGAATCAACTTGCATGTAATGATCTATGGACATAACTTGTCCTATAGTGCATAAGAGTGCAACTCTAGGTCTATAGTAGAGTGGTCTATAGTTAATGAATGAAAATTAATTAATTAAAGAGTTTCATTAATTGATTTTGTATCATTAGAGCTTATAATCTATAGGTCTATAAGGTCCCCTTACTAGCTCATAGTAACACTAAAAGATCAATTTAGTTGAAAGAAAATTTTGAAATGTTCAAATTAATATTTAATATATTAGATATATTAAATATATAAGAGAAAAATATATTTATTGTATTTGATACATTAAATATTAAAATAATTAATGTATATTAGATACATTAAATAAAAGATATTTATAGAATTTGAATAAGATTCAAATAAATAAATATTGTAGGAGATTTAAATGAGATTCAAATAAATATAAGATATATTTTAATATATTAGATATTAAAATAGAATATTTTAATTATGACAAAAATTTTCCGTTGGTCTCTATAAATAGGACCCTTGGGTTGAGCCATTAGACACAACACATATCTCCTCAATAGAGAATTAGAGAATTCTCTCTAAACCTCTTCCTCTCCAATCCCTTGTGGGTTTTCTTTCAAGAGGTTTCCACAAACTTTGTTCCTATGTTCGAGTCATAGCCAGGAAGATTTTATGAAGGAGATAAAAATCCACCAGAAATATCTCCATATTTACTCCAAATAAGTTTGCTTAATCTTAATTTTTAGTCTAATTTTAAATAAAATCAAAGACAATCTAATGATTCCGCTGCGGAGTGAAACTTTCATTTCTTCAATATATATATATATATATATATATATATATATATATATCGGCTCCATGTGCCAAATATTTCCATATTGATACATATTAAATTTTTGTTCCAACAATGTGACGAAGAATGAAGACGAGAACGATACTTTCATTTACAGTATTGAGTTCGTAATATTGATCTAGGTCAGGTTATGGACCAATCAAAAAATAATTTTTATATTCAAAACCCATTAGAAAGAAGGAACAGTAGAAATCATACATAAATGTTAGACTCGAAGGCTCTGAAAATGCTATGAGATGTTCGAAAAGGGTTGAAGTTAGTAATAGGAGGATCACTATGACTATAGCCGTTGGTAAATTTACCAAAGACGAAAATGATTTATTCAATATTATGGATGACTGATTACGAAGGAACTATTTCATTTTTGTAGGTTGGTCCGTTCTATTGCTCTTTCCTTGTGTGTGTATATATCCAACATATGTATATCGGTGTATATGAAGGAATTCATAATAGATGGAATACATGATGGTGGTGACTAACAAATATACCAAGTATATATTTGCAAATAATTAAATATACCGAGTACTGCATATGATGAAATTCATAATAGGTGGAATACATGATGGTGATGACGAACAAATATACCGAATATATATTTGCAAATAATTAAATATACCCGAGTGTATACGACGAAATTCATAATAGCATATTAATTTAATATTATCACTCATATTGTTTGGGTTTGCGACTATATATATTACAAAAAAAAAACCAGTATATACAATGAGCAAAACAGAAAACCTGTACATATGGTATATATGAGGTATATATGGAGTTATATACATATTAAGCATTGGACATAACGATAGAAAAATTGGATGAAATATACCGAGTATATATTTGTAAATAACTAAATATACCAAGTGTATATGACGAAATTCGTAATATCTTAAATACGTAACATCAAATACATATATACCGAGTGGACATAATGGTGGTGACGAACAAATATTTCGAGTATATATTTGCAAAAAACTCAATATACTGAGCGTATATGACGAAATTCGTAATATTTAAAATACATAAGATCAAATACATATTGCAAATATGTATATTTATAATATTTCATCTATGTATTTGACACTTCATAACATCAAATACATAGATGACATATTTTAAATATATTAGCATTATATATTTGAGGGTTATAATCGTGATGTTCAAACCTCAAATATAGTCAATGCAAGCTAAAATCGTGGGAAGAAATAAAAACTAAAATGTTGGGTTAAATAAAAAGAAATAAAAGCTTAAATCGTGGTTGTATTGATTAATTAAAATCGTATATCAAAGTAATTAAATTTAAAATCTAAAATCATGGGATTTGAAACTGATTGTTGAGAAAAAAAATTTTAATTTAATATACGTATTGATTAAGGATAGAGAAATAAAAAATGGCATAATGGTCATTATGTCAATTTTTAAATATTTGTCTATTTATGAAAACACATATAAATGTATCTATCCATGTAAAAGTTCCATTCTTTTTTTTAAAGCTTAATAAAGTCCAAAAATATAGGAGACGCCTTGTGAGGGGGTAATATTATCCTCGATGACAAATTTACAAATATGTACTCTCAAATTAGGCTTCAAGTGTCAAACCCAAAAAATGTTAAACCACAAAGCTCAACTAAAGAGTAGAGGCAAATTTTGACAACTAGATCAAACCCAAAGAGATAGTAGATAAATAGGTCCGAACAGAGATTTATTCGGGCACGGGGAGGAATTGGGTCCAGATGAAGAAGCAAGGTCCAATTTGCAGTTGTTCCCATTTATCAGATAAATATCAAATTTTGCTATTTATCCGAGTCTTCTTCATATTTTATACAATTTGCAGTTGTTCGTCTACATCAGCTCCACATTTTTCCGGCGGCTTTAACCCAGAAAATGAGTTTTTTTTTTTTATTTTTTTAATTCCAATTCTTTTGACGTTTATTCACAGCAATATGCAGTAATGTTTTTCGTGATTTTTTTCACTTTATCGATTCCATTTCGTTTGTCGTTTCTACTTCATGCATTCTATTATTTTTCAAGCATTATTCAGTAACTGTTGTCTTCTTTTATCTGTTTAATCGTCTAAAAATTGATTGTTATGTATACTTTTTTTTTTTTTTTTTTTGAGAGCAGAAGTACATGACAAAACTTCTACCCATCAATTTCTACATGGCAACACGAGATAAGCAAAGCAATTACGTACTATTTATTAAAAATAAGACACAGCATCCATTTATTAGCTCAACAAATATACATCCAAATACAGAGGACTAATGTAAAAGCGATATACGTGACAAAGTATTAGTACACATAATGAGACTTGAATAAATGGAGAAAAAGAATTTTCTGCACATTTTTTCAAATGTATATCGTGAATATTACAAAACGAATAGAGATATGAACCTAAAAAGAAAAGAAAAGAAAAGAAAAGAAAAAACCCAATTCAATGGGACCTGTAGGAGCAAATATCGTCCATTACCTACTTCTAAAAAATGACTATATTATGGGGTATTATCAGATGAATAACAGAAAAAAGTACTAACAAAAATTAAAAGCAACTGGCGGGAAAAATGTTCTGTCTAGACCTTCTTCTGTGCACCTAATGGCATGACAGCTTAGGCATCAATCAACTTTTCTTTCCTATATCAATCATATCCTCTCTCTATTCCACTTAGTAGTAATAACCAGGAGAACTAAACTCAAACCCCCCCTGCAGGAACATGAAATAACAGTACCCTTTTGCAACCCAAAAAAATATTTAAAAAAAAAAGGAAGAATTTCTATTGCTACAAACTGAAAGAATGATTCTGATGTGAGACGAGCGCCCATCATCGTTGCCACTCCAGAGTAGTAAAACGGATTGGTGGCAAGTTCTGGACAAGGAGAATGTTGATCATCTCCCCAACCAATTCAATTAGCTTGCCTTCTTCTGCTGAGCTTTCAAAATGTTTTGTTCAGACCCCCTCCAAAAATTTCTTTCATGTCATATATTTTTATCTCCTTTCTGTTAGTTCTTTGACAATTGTCTATGATTCCACGATGTGACAATTTCTTATAAAATCATTGGAGTAATTGACATACTTGGTCCAGAAGGGACGGAGATGCTCGAAGCCAATTTCCAACCACGGTTTTAGTTGCCCATTGTAGTGGATAACCGCTGCATTCTTCACATTCTCGACATTCGTCTGTTCCTGATAGCCCAAGCCAAGCATGTGCCATGAAGGATCAATTGGATGAACTTGACCTCTAAAAGCAACCAAAGCAGGGGGTAGGGTACCCAGCTTCCACATTGTCAGGTTTGACCTCAGATTCTGCAATAGACAAATGGATACGATGCATCCTTATATGTTATAATCATACTCAGACTGCGAAGGGACAACTAATCAATAAAAGAAACTACATCATAGAAAAAGTTCAATAACATCAGCATTTTATCACTCGCCTAAATCAATAGAAAAATAAAAATTTATCCAGAAGATTGAAAGCCGAAAAGAGTATAAAATAGCATTGCTTTGACTTTTGAGAGAGAGGACACTTCGGCGAGAACATGGAAAAAGAATGAATCTATCCAAATAAAAATATGATTAAAAAATGAAGAATTAAATTATTTTGTTTTGGATAAGAAGAATTTTCATTGAAAGAGAGAATAATAGAGGGAATACAAGAAATCCTCTCTAAGCCAACCAGAAGAATAGAAAGCATACGAAAATTGTCAGAAATCCTCCATCTTCTTGTATACGAAAGAAGTGAATTATAAGAATAAATTATAAGCACGACGTACTTCTTTATGCGAACATCAAAAAAATGAATGAGGGTGACAGGATATAATTTATTACAAAAGAAGAAAACCGGTTGTCACACCAAAAACAAATAAATTACGAAAACTTCCTAATTATAATTTATTTCATACCATCTTTAAAGTAAAACTACTTCCATAAAAGAAAGGCGACATATTACCTTTCTCAGCCATGAGTGGTAAATTTCCCTTATATTTGTCCTTCTCCAAGCATGAAGATCAAAAACGTTCATCCCATAGGCCCAGGCACATTCATCAGGATTTAAATGCTTTGCTATAATAGGATGGGAGAAATTAAAGTAGTTGCGGAACCGCTTTGACATTACCCACTCATCATCACCTTTACAAGTTTCCACAGCTCCATTTACCTTTCCTTCAAGGTCAATATCCCATAGGGGAGACAAATCACGCTGAATCACAACATCATCATCTAAGAAGACCACCTTGTCCAGGTTTGGAAAGAGCTGGGCAATTTACATTGTGTCAATGTAAAGTAAGAAAGTAGGAGTCGGGTAAAGTAATTAAGCCTCAAGCATGCAAGCATGAAAGTTACAGAAGTGAGTATAGAATCTACAAACACTGTTGCAGTCGAATAATATTTATCTGAACTTCTAAAATATAACCTAAACATGTTTTGCATTCCTTTTCAATTAACAGCTACAGATTTTAATTGTTTTACATGGGGAAAAAAAAGAGAGAAGAGAACTAATCGTCAGTTGAACAAATTCATAGTACAGATTACTAATCTTCGTGGAATAACGAAACTAGGATGCAGCAAGTAATAATTACCTCTGGTAAATAAATGCGAAGATGGTTGAGTAAGGATATATATTTTGGACTTCTAGCCTGCAATTTTGAAGCAAATATCCGTGGAGTTGTATCACTGAGATTTGCACCAACAATGTGATTCCCATGGTAGTAACTTCTTATCCCATTCTGGTTTTCTACAGCTTCAAGCACTGGGATGTTTTCTCTTGTTAACCAGTCAAACTGATGAACGCCTTTGACTTCAACAATTGCAGGTGCAATAGAATTTAGTGCAAACCATGAGTGCATGCCAGAATAAGTCTTCTTGTCAGTAATGACATGAAATACTATCTTTTCAGGTCTGAGAGAAGACTGCACAGCAGAATTGACTACAACAGAAGCGGCCAAAATGTTGTCCGTTGACAAAATAAAGTGGTGATAAGAGTTATCTGAGAGTAAAGGAAGTAACTCTGGAGGAGGCAATTGTTTGCGTGCATGAGCATTTGACGAATATTCATCAGTTAAACGAAGAGATAGGCAGTGGATGCCTTTTGGAATGGAACTAGCAGCAAAATGCTTGTGCATCAACTCTGCAAACTTAGATTCCCTAATGTCCTTTTCAAATTTCTCCATCTACGCAGAACAAAAGGCATTACATTAGATTAACTGCACATCGAGGGTGTTTACAGTATCAATCAGAAATCTGAAGATGAAATATACCCAAACCAAAAGTGAGACAATGCCGGAACTTATTGGTAACTTACGATGGAAAATTTAGAACCTTATCCATCAGAAGGACAATTTTTTTTAATAAATCAAAACAATTATTACAATTAAAATAAAGGGAAGAAAGCATAAATAACTAGAGAATTTGAACATATAAAGATCATCATAGATAAATTAGAAAAGAATGATTTGAAAAATGTGAGACTCGTCACATGACACCAAGCTTTAACTTATAGTTTACTACTTAGTTCCCTGTGTTTGTATCGCCCTTGAGTTTCTGGACATTCATATTTCCAAATGGAAAGTTTCTTCTTGCCCCCAAAGAATTTTAAAGCTGGGTGTGCTAACAACCTTCATAAGGACATAGCAGATTTTCTTTTCATTTTTCCCTTTTGGAAGAAATTAGGAAGGAAGGACCCATTATGAATCGAATATAAGTATAGAAAGAACAAAAACTTAATAAAATATGAGCACTCATCACTCCTGGAAAGAGAACTTAGCAACAAAAGTCAAAGCAATCAAAGTTCTACGAACATTCATTACAAAAGTTGAGTTTATCATAGATGTGGAAAAGAATATAGCAAGATGAAACAAGAATGGGAATTATCAAGTGAATGAGAACGGATGTACAAATGGTCATGTGAAGACATTTTTGAGTACACACACATTTCTAATTTCAGGCATGAAAATACACACTATAATGCTGACAGACCATATATATACAAAAAAGATTTAAACATGGTAGAAGAGAGAAGTTTATTTTTTTTCCCTTAAAAAAGGCGCAAGGGCTACACCAGATCATAAAAGCAAATGCTCCATAAAGAATTTACTTCAGCATGGATGTGATGGGTGTTACATGTTTACCATAGCATTTAGACTGATTCATATCCATGTTAAAGAACAAATTCATGGAACCATGTCCAACACACGCGTCAGTGTTGAACTTTGGAGGGAAACCTACAAACCTAAGAAGCACCTATTAGTTATATTTCTTTTAAATGTGAGTAAATTTCTTGACATAGTTTAAATATGAAATACTTCAAAGACTATATTCAATATCTAAGGGCTTGTTTGGTAGGCAATTTAAATTCTGTTTTATGTTTTCAGATTCATTGAGTTTAGTGAATATGCATTTGGCATATATGTTTTCGAAAACTGTTTTCGGATTTTGTGATCTAAATAGTGGAAATTCTGAAAACAACATTTTTATTATCATTGTATCCAGATTTTATATTTAAAATTTTAAAATGCAAAATTAGATTAAAAAATATAAAAACTTTAATAAATATAATATTTCATGTTATAAACTCAATTTATTTTTGTTAAATTAAAATATGTATAATATAATATATTATAAATTATATGATATTATAAAATAATAATTATACAAAATTTATAACAAAAACCATGTTCATAAATTAATTAATAATGGTTTATATTCAACCTAATATTTAATTTTGCAACTACAACTAGTTTCATGGTCTATAAATATATTATAGAACACATTTTGAACAATTGTTTAAATTGGAATCCAATTTCTAAATTTGCTACCAAACATATACCTGAAAACATGAAATACAGCTCTGTTTTCATTGAATCCGTTGTTTTCATAATTCTGTTTTCAGCTTGCCTACCACAAAGGCCATAAGTTTTCATCAAAATAGAACACAACACAAAAAGGCAAGAAGCAGCCAACAATATATTTAGATGGCTAACTGTTTTTCCTATTTTCATTGTAATATTTTCAGGTTTCTTTTCTTAGTGTATTTTTTAACCTAGTGAGTTTTTTATTACATTCAGTACTTAATTTTCTCAAGGGGGTTATTTAGTCCAGAGAGCTCATTTTAGAATAAAGTTTCTAATATTTAAATCTTTTTTAAAGAAAAAAAAAGTGTATCAAGCGTGTCGTCGTGTCAAAAAAGTAAAAAATAATTAAATAATTGAACACTTATTTATGCGTTAAACACATGTTAGGCATGTGTCTGAGCATGTTCATGTCAAACACCGACCTCTACTAAACACATAGCATTCATGCTTCTTACCTACAAGCTATTGTAATTTCAAAGAAAATTCATTTTAAAAATTTATTATAAAATAAAAGTGAAAATTATAATGAAAGATAATTTCATATCACGTACTCTTGCTTCTCAGCTGTAGTCTTTGTAAGGAAAGGAGCCACCAAGAAACTAAAATATTTTACCACAATTTCCAAAAAATCATTCCTAATATTTTACGTTTATACCCAGGTCATAGAATCATTTTCTTAACACCATTATTATTTCTTTGCTAATATCTAAACAGGTTAAGAGTTAGTTAACAATATGCTACAGTTTGTTCCCATACCTAAGTGCCAAAATATCACCATCACAGCGAGTTTTTCAAAATACAACATTCAAAATTTCTATACATACATACTATGAAAGAGGTTAATCACAAATTCATGTAACCTAGATGTTGATGCATATAAAGAAAAACCTAAGAAGTGTCCAATGCATCTAAAATAATATCACCGACTTCAAAAAATGGACCCACTCATGGCATAGCCTTAGACAAGAAACCTGAATACTACCAAAGCTATCTCTTATCAGCTTTTGACATCCCAATTACATCATTTTATAAAGGTTAACAATATTATTCACGGGTCAAAACTGAGGAAGAGAAGACAGCATTCTACTCTGTTGCCAACCCAACCCTAAATAACAAGAAATATTGTAATATTTCCTTAGGATAAGTGGATGGGGTATAGACCCCTCTACTTGACGTTTCCTCATTTATACCATTTATCTTCCATGAAAAATCATTTTGTGGCTGATGTCCAGGGTCCTATTGGGAGCTCTCCCTCTCTCTCTTTTGACTTTCATCATCCGTTATCCAATAGGGAAATGACGGACATCTTGGCTCTCTTATTTTTGATCGAAGAGTTTTCCCTTAGACCGAGGAGAAGGGATATTCGTCTTTAGAGCCCCAACCCCACCGAGGGTTTTTCGTGTAGTTCGTTGTTCTAGTGTTTAATGGATACCTCTCCGGTCGGTGAGTCAGTTTTTTCAACTATGGAAGGTGAAAGTTCCAAAGAAGGTTCAATTTTTTGTTTGGCAGATCATCCACGGAATAGTTAATACTTTAGATCGGCTTTCAAGCAAGTTGTCTTCTTTGATTGGGATGTTTTGTTGCATTCTTTGTCGGAGAGCGGAGGAAGATCTTGATCACATCCTTTGGCACTGCAACTTTGCTCGTTGTGTGTGGAATTGTCTTTTCGAGGTGTTCGGCTTCCATTTTGCTAGACACAGTTCTCTTAGGGAGATAATCAAGGAGTTCCTCCATCCGCCTTTTCGGGAGAAGGGGAAGTTTTTGTGGCAGGCGGGGCCTGTGCTATTTTGTGGGGCTTGCGGAGAGAGAAATAATAGGACCTTTAGAGGGATTGAGAGGGACCCTAGTGAGGTGCGGTCCCTTACTAAGTTTTATGTTTCTCTTTGGGCATCGGCGATCCGGTTATTTTGTAATAATTCTCTTAGTCTTATTTTGCTTGATTGTAGTCCCTTTCTTTAGTGGGGCTTCCTTTTGAGGGCTTGTTTTTTGGATCCCTGTGTATTCTTTCATTTTTTCTCAATGAAAGTTTGGTTCTTCATAAAAAAAAATTTCCATAGGATAACAGTAAATTTTACGGCGGAAAAAGAACATAGTGAGGGAAAAAAATAAAAATAAAAACTTTTTCCTGAAATATGTGTGAATTTGTAGCACAATACATACCATTGCCTTTAACATTATAGCGAAGGTCTTTGCATCATATTGGTTACTCTGCATTTCTGAAACTAATTGAGTGAAAGAATCTGGCAGCTTTAGTCCATCGGGTATTTCTTCAGTTTTAACTTGATTGAGAATCTTGTAAAAGTCACTGACCAGTCTCTGAAGCAACATTTAACCATGACCAAGAGGAAAGAGCTCAAGTTAATAACATACGCAACCAAAAGCATGCATAAAATTCAAAACACTGTTATGTTCAATTATGAAAGGAGTTATTTACCCCTGAACCGTCAACCCTACCAAGAAGCCGTGGTCCCAATCGCCTGCCTAAACAATCTGAAAACAGAGTAAAGAAAAATATTAATAGAATCCACTATCAATCTCAGGAAAAAACTAAGGATTGGTGGTGGCCGGGAGAAGCCAGGTAAAACCAGCTAACATAGACGAAGCATCAAAACATGCATAATTATCAAATGAAAATGAGAATAATCACAAAGGCCATCAGCAGACCAGATGTACAAAGAATAACAAGCATTTCAGCGAGAAGAGGAAAAATGAGAAGTAGATGTTTCTTTAGGAACCAAAGAAATTCACGAATGGCTAAATTGAGCTTCGCACTAGATCAAGGAAATTAACTTTTTCCAGCGCATTGTTGTTCATTTATATCCAGGAAAAGAAAAACGATTGAAAATCAAGAAAAAGAAACTTGAAGACAAGATTTCAAACCTAACACTGTTATATATATTATAGTCTTGATCTTGACATTAAAAATCATCTAATTATACGCTTCTCTTGATATTCTCACAAACAAAACCATACGGAAAACGAAGAGCTATGACAAATCTGCCGAAATGGAAAAATCAAATCCCTAATCCAATAAACAAATCACGTAAGGCTTGAAGAACCATCCGATAATCAATCATTAAGATCTGAATCATAGATTCGCAGACAAATAAACCAAAAGAACGTAGAAATTTTCTTTAAAAAAAAATCAAGAACATAATGAAATGGAAAAGTAGAGTACCAAACGAGGAGCACTTATTGACGCCTTCGAGGGTAACGACGGCAGTGAGGATAAAGACAAAAGGCAAGAGAAATGCGAGGAGGAGGAAGGTGTGGAAAATGGTCCGGTAAGAGATATGGCGAGCTGCAACCTTGATCTTCATGAAATCAATAAAGCCATTATTGGTCGAGATCGTGATGCTTCTCATGCTAGGCGAGAAGTGAAGCTGCATCATCCTCTATGCAGCTTCCTTCAGGTAGTCATCGTTGGCCACGACAACTCAACAACAAAAACAACAACCCTAGCACAGCCTCCCCTCCATGCCTACCACCATCCATGGCGGCCAAATACCACCATGAAATCTAAACTCGCATCACCAATCCCCCACCGACAATGACTTCCAGATTGAGATCAAGACTCCACAAAAAGAAAAAAATAAAAAACCAAAAAAGAACCCCAAAATCCCTCAAGATTCCCCTCCAATACCACAACAACAAATCCAATGCGTTCTTCAGACAAACCTCGATCAAGAATTCCAAATCGGAGTGTCAATGGTGAGTTTCTTGCAGCCGAGCAATTTCCCTCCTGCGGATCAGAAAGTTGGAAGTTTAGAGAGAGAAAGTTCTTCGTTGGTATTATGGTGGTTTTGGAGTAAGTTTTGTTTCCGAAAGATTGTAAAAACCTCTCGCCATTGGCGGATCGCTTCCGATCTAATTTCTTTCTCTATATTAAAATTCAAAAAAAATTAAAAGGCAAATAAATAAATGGTTATAAATAGTTCTTTTTGTTTTCTTTTTTTTGTAGTCAAATTAAAACCGCGTTGATTTCTAGAGAGAGAAAATCGTGGGGACAAAAGTTTGACCTCCCACATTTTTTTGGCATTGGTAGAGAGGGAAACATGCGGAGGGGGAGATAAGTGGATGGTAAATTTTGGACCTTAATTTTTCCTACAATTAATTAATATGTCTTATATTTAATTAAATATTTGCTAAATTATAGAAAATACTCCTAAGTAATTGAATTTATTTCAATAATACTTCTAAACTTTAAAAGTTTCAAAAATATCCCTCATCTTTCAAAAATGTTTTAAAAATATCCTTACCATTAAGTTTTGGATGGAAAACATTAAAGTTTAGTTTCAAAAATACCTTTAATCTTTCAAAAACATTCAAAAATACTCTTACCGTTAAGTTTTGGATGGAAAACATTAAAGTTTCATTAATACCCTGGCATTTAATTGCGCTCGTAAGATGTCGTTTTTACCTTTATCTTCCTGACTTATGGATTATTTGCATGTCAATCTTAGTTGTTTGATTAATTGAATCATTGGTCTGATTGGTAAAATCAACTTCCTAAGATATCTCTCTTTTGATTGTTCTCCATCTTTTATTTTATGTTTGTATTTTATTTTGATCTTATTCATCTTTCTATTTATTTCTCTAAATAAAATTGGGTAATTGTATTCATTGTAATTAAGTGAACTAGAACACCAATCCTGTAGACAATACTGTGACATTCTTATACTATATTAAAACATGACTCGTACACTTTGTGGTATTACATTGAATGATTTTACGCAGCACTAACACAGAAAAAGTCACTACGCGCTAGCTGGCATTTTTCAACTGGTTGTTCCGTTAGTTGTAGCGTGCCTTATATTTCTAAGTTTAATGCTACATTAACGATTGCTAAAGAGAAACACATAAATTAAAAGTAAACACAGAGTCACAAATGAACTTCAAATTCGAGCGTTAATCTTGATGCTATAAAACACAACAAACCTGGAGATAGAAACGGTAGGTGGGTCATCAAGAATTTATTTTCCATCCTCACAATTTGACTCAAATTCAAGCAGCTGGGTAGCTGAATTTTAAACGAATTCAAACTAGAAATCGATCATACAAAGCAAGACAACGATAAATTATCCTTTAACTTCGAAGAATTGAATAAATCCCTACCTGAATCTACCCATTTAGGTTTTCAAATTCATCACAATTACAATTTTGCCTTTTTTTTTTTTGATTTTTGGAGCTTATTTGATCAAATTGTTAATACGACCTTTCAAATGCTAATAATTTGTTCATTCTCATTAATTTTTATGCAGGAAGAATCTGCAGAGAGGAAGAAGAAGAAACATTTTCTAGTAAGAGTTTTTTTAAAGTTTTTGATCGGTCAAGGGTATTTATTAATAAAACGAAACTTTAACATTTTCTATCCAAAGCATAGGAAAGTATATTTTTTTTAACATTTTTGAAAGGTCGGGGGTATTTTTGAAACTTTTGAAAGTTCAGGAGTATTATTGAAATGAAACTTTAACGTTTTCCATTCAAAACTTAACGGTAAGGGTATTTTTTAAATCTTTTGAAAGATCACGGATATTTTTTAAACTTTTAAAGTTTGAAGGTATTATTGAAACAAAACTCATAGTTTAGCGGTATTTTCTGTAATTTAGCCTTACATATTTAAATCTTATTTCAGTCTCGAACTTGAGTTTTTTGTACGGATGACCTAAAAAATTGCGTTGAAATGATATATGACCTGAATTTTCAAAACAAAGTTTTCTAACCTTTTGCTAATGTCAGCAAGTATGTTTTTAATGTTTTCTCCCTCACGTTCTCAGCTATGGCTCCATTTTTCCCTCTCACTCTCACTATGGCTCCCTATATACCCTCTCGCTTTGGCTTTAGCTCCCAATCTTCTCTTTCGCTCTTGCTCTGGCTCCCTATCTTTCCTCTCGCTCTCACTCTTTTTTTTTTCTCACCAAGCTCCTCCTTTCCCTCTCGCTCTCGCTTTCTCCTTTCTCCTTTTTCTCTCGTTCTCGCTTCTTCCTTTCTCTTTTCGTCTTCTTAAGAGAACCCAAATCAAATTTTGTTTCAAATATGGATCAAAAACTTAATGCGAATGGTACAAACAATCTACATCAATTTTACAACCATAAACTTACTTTGATTAGTTTCACTTCATTCGATCAACCTATTGCAAAATCCTTGAAGATTAATTGGTTGTTTGCTTACATCAAACGCAAGGAATTCTAGATTATTGATCTCGTCAGAGGAATTGCCATCGATTGCCTATGACTCATGGAGTCTTTGAGAAATTAGAGAAAAATCAATGAAGCAACAAACAAAATTTCACCGGAGGAAGAAGATTAGGAGGGAGAGGGGCGACCATCACAAAGGGCAGCTAAACAAGTGGGAGAGAGAGGGAAGAAGTAAAAAGAGTGAGAAGAAGGAGGGGAGGAGAAAACAAGAGGGAGAAGGAATCGAGAGTTAGATAGAAAAAATAATAAAAAAAGGTTTGAAAAAGGTTAGATAACTTAATTTTGAAAAGCTAGGTCAAATAGCATTTGGGTCCAATTTTTTAGGTTAATCCGTAAAAATCCCCCTCGAACTTTCACATATGTTATACTTTCATTTGAATCAAAAAAGTTATTTTAGTTGATTTCATTATAGTTCGACCAATGATAATAATTGGTTAACCTAAACACAATTTATTGATTATGAAATTTATATTTGTCTTAAATTGAAGGTTTGATTCCTCATTTTTCATTTGTTGAACTTAAAAAAAAAGTTGGTAACCTCGTTTGTAAGTTAAATTTTGAACTTTCACCCTCACATCATAGTAATATATTCTACTACAATTTTATTTTGGTGATTAGATTCTTAGAATTTTTCTATTTTGGTATTTAAACTTTCAAAGTATTTAAAAGTGTTAAATTTCTTTTAAGAAAAACTAAATTGGCTCCTTTTTTTTTAAGTTTAAGAATTGTAGGGTGGGGATCAAAACATTGACCTTTAAGATGGTAATCAGTGTCTAATCCACTGAAATGCTCAAATTGGCAACTAAATTGACACTTGTTATTTTGTTGTCAATTGTGTTAACGAATGAATAACATGACTTCAAATATGTGTATTAGCATAATAATATACGTATGTATTGGAGTGACATGGTTGGCTAAAGTATGTATTTAGTGGGCAGATATTAGGTGAACCAAAGAAATAGGAAATACTAAAATAGTTATTTTTTAAAATACAGACATAAATAGATATTTTGAAAGTATATAAACCACTTTTGAATTTAAACTTTTTTTTAATAAATTATTTAACAAAAACTTGAAATCGATGTCCTTTTTAATATTTTAAAATAATATTTGATTGTAAGTTTTAAAAATAATTGAATAGAATTATAGAATATAAAGAATAAAGAATAAATTTAGGATGCATTTACATCACCATAATCGCAATGAATCAATCACAATCCTCAAAATTTATTACGTTTGATGGTGTTTACAGTTGTCTACAATCGTATTTGCATTGTGGGACCCACTGGCCCATTCGCAATCAAATTCTGCAATCGTATTGCGGCCAGAGGAGTCTGCAATAAGATTGCAATTGAGGAATACATGGGACCCATGTGGGGTCCATGCAATCAGGGTTGTGCAAATTCCACTAGTTGCCATTCGTCCCAGTTCCACGTCATGTCATTATTGTTACCGATTGTGGCCAAGAATACCGATCACACATGTAACATCCATATTTGTATCGATATGAGATGAATATTGGCATTTTTTTTTTGTTTTTTCTCAAAAAATGACATTTGGTATGTCTTTTAATGACGTTAACCTGTTATCGATACCGATATCGATATATTTCATACTACCTATTTTATGTTTATTTATTTATTTTTGTTGATTCTAGTTTGCTGGCTAATTTTCATTATTCATATTTTGTGATTTCCATCCGTATTACACAATCCAGTTGTTCGATTGTTAATTTCATGAACTATTAATTTTCTTTCTTAACAGTAAAATTCCCCAAAGTAAAAAAAGTTCATGAAAAATGGATGAGGGTAACAAGAACTACGTACAAAGATATTAAAAAAACATACAAAAAAGAGAAAATATATATATACACAAAAACGGAAAAAAAAAAAAAAAAAAAAAAAAAAAAAAAAGAGTAGATATTGTTTTCTTCCATTCAAACATTTGGAGAGGGGGATCCACGCATGCATCCATGCATACCAATCAGCCAACCAAGGAAGAAGAGGGAGAGATTGAGCCCTACTCTGACTTATTTGTTGAGTCGATTATCACTAGTTGTTCACTGGTGCCTTCACCGACTCCCTCCCAACAAGTGAACGTTGGGTATATCCTTGCTTCTTCTCTTTCATCGGCTCTTCCATTACCTCTTTCCCCTTCTAGCTGTCCCTTCGAATCACTGATGCACTCATGTAGGTTATGTTGAGATTTATGCCTTAAAGCCTCGTAATTAATTAATTATTTAATAATTAATAATTATTTTGATTATTTTATTTGCAATATAATATTATCTATTATATGAAAAATCCAAGGTTATTAGTGTAATCTTGAACAATATGTGATTGACACACGGGATGATCATGTTCAAGAAATAACCTAAATGATCATAGTATATGGATAAGGTTGGGTGTCTTATTCTGATAACACTATTGATACGACTTACTTTGTAATAGTTACAAATGATTTGTTTATAGTTACAAATGATTTGATCCAAATCATTCATGTGGAGACATGTGAGTGGAGGTATCTTATACAATGAGTTTGTGTAAGAATGGACCACGAAATATTTAATCTCTCTTTATAAATCTGTTAATTGAGAAGATTAATATTTCATCAAGATGATCATATGCGACTCGATCTTAATCCTAAGTGAGTTATTAACTCCTGCCTATGAGGGCTTGTCATTTGATTTGCATGGGTGAGAGTGGCTTGTGTAGCTGATTCAATAAGCCTACCATTTTGGGGACTTGACTAAATAGGGAGCTGGAAACATAATCTCACAAGATGGAATTCACTCATTCCCTTATGGGGTAAGTAGACGAGTAGTTCCCTTAAGTGATAATTTCGGGACTTGAACAATGGGGTCTCACCCTCTCACTGGCCTGAGAGGGACTTAGTTTATGGTTAGATCAGAAACAAATTATTCATTAGAGAATCAGTTGTACTTAAGGTGCAATATGTAATTACAGGGTAAAACAGACTTTTGACCCAGCTGTAATTACGAACAACTTGTGAAGGATCGAATTGCATGTAGTGATTATATCCATGGACACAACTTATCCTACAGTGCATAATAGTGCAACTCTAGGTCTATAGTGGATGGACCTATAGTTGATGAATGAAAATTAATTAATTAAAGAGTTTACTTAATTGATTTTGTATCATTGAAGCTTATAATCTGTAGGTTCATAAGGTCCCCTTGCTAGCTCATATAAACAAATATGGATCAATTTCGTTGAGAGAAATTTTGAAATGTTCGAATTAACATTTAATATATTTGATATATTAAATAAGGGAAAACATATTTATTGTATATGATGCATTAAATATTAAAGAAATTATTAATGTATTAAGATACATTAAAGAAAATATATTTATTAAATTTAAATTAAATTTAAATAAGGAAATAGATGTCATAGGAGAATTTGGAAAGATTTGAATATGATTCAAATTGGTTAGATAAATATATTTTAATATCTAATATATTTTTCCTAAGCCATTATAAATAGGGTCCTAGGGGTAAGCCATTTGTGTGCATTCCAAATAAGAGAAATAAACTCTAGAGAATTCTCCCCTCATTCTCTCATTATATTTTCTAGAAGGTTCCCATAAACCTCTTTGGTCCTTTATTCAAGTCATAACAAGGAAGATTTTGTGGAAGTCTTAGAATTCAACCTCATTTGAGTTGGAGCACAAGGAGAAAAATACCCTCCAAAATATTCTCCATATTATTTTCAAGTTATGTTTTGCTTAACCTTAATTTTTATTATTTAATTATAAATAAAATCAAAGTCAATTCCAACACTTCCGCTTTGGGTTTAATTCGATTATTCCCTTTAGGTTAACAACATCGGCACGTGGAGGAGGGGGATGAGGAGGAGATGCTTGGTTGATGCTTGGTTTGGACATGTAGTCTGTTGGGTTTTATGTCCTAAAACTCGTGGTTTTGTAAACCGAATGTATATTCTATTTTACTATAAAGATGTTATTGAGGTTTATTTAGTAAATGTGTTATTGAATAAAGTGAATTGTGTATTCTATAACCCAAATCCAATGAACTAAGTACCCTTGGCTATAGTATGTATACTTGAACTTTATGTATGACATAAAAGTGGATCAAGTTCGAGTTATAGCCAGAACGGTCTATAGTATAGGGATAGGGCTGGGTACCTTATCCTGGAGACACTATGGACGCGGTCCACTTTATATAGTACTAACGATGTGATCCTGAATCGTTCATGTGGAGACATGAAAGTGGGGGCGTCCTATGCAATGAGTTTGCATAAGACTGGACCGCGAAATAGTCACTTAGACTTTATAACTCCGTTTACTGTCCTAACTGACTATATTCATACGATGACCTAGGTAACTCGATCTTAATCCTGAGCGTACTATGAACTCCTGTTTATTCGGGATTATCCTTAGATTTGCATGGGTGAGAGTGGCCCGAGATCGCCGACTCAATAAGCCTCCCATTTTGGGGATAAGACCAGGTAGATAGTTGGGAACATAGTCATGCGAGATGGAATTCACTCCTACCCGCTTTAGGGTTTAGTAGAGAGGTTGTTCCCTTAAGTACTGACTCCGGGTCTTGAACAATGGGCCCACCCTCTCGTTGGCCCGAGAGGGATATGGTTTGTTGGTTGGACCACAAACAAAATTGTTCATTAGAGGATCAGTGGGACTTAAGGAACAAAAAGTAATTACAGGGGTACAACGGTTTATTTGACCCAGCTGTAATTACGAACGACCTGTGAAGGATCGACTTACTAATCATGGTTATATCGAGTGGACAGAAATATATCTACAGTGAGGAGAGTGCAGCCACTGGGCTTTAGTGGAGTGTCCCGGTGGTTAACGAATGTTGATTAGCTAGGCTAAAGAGTTTGGCCGGTTAATCTCGTATCGTTGGAGCTCATGATCTGTAGGTTCATTAGGTTCTCCTTACTAGCTCAGACTAAGCCTTGTAACAATTTGAGAGAAAAGAATTTGAATTGTTCAAATTCGAATTTGGGAGAAAAAGTTAATTATATGCGATATACTTAACATTTCATAGTTTAATTATGAATTAAACTATGATAAAGAAGAGTTGGAAATATTTAAATATGATTTAAATATTGGTTCGGTTTAAAACATGAATAGGGATTCATGTTCGAACGTTCGTTTTGAGAAATTGGGATTGGTCCAATTATTTAATTTGATATTTGATATTAAATTAAATATTTATTTAAAATTAATTAAATTGTTTAATTAATTAAAAATTGATTTTAATTTAAAATTAATTTTATATTAATTTTGAATTAAAATTAAAAGAGAATTCAAATTCATTTGGAAATGAAATATGGACCAAATTCATTACTTAATGAACAAGCTTCTTGTTTGAAGCTTATCTTCTATGTGTTGGCTTCTTCACTAAGTAAAAATAGAAGCTTGTGGTTTTCTATATATAGAGAAGTAACACAATGGGTAAGATGAATGTTTTTTGAAGAAAATTCTCTACCTCTTGGTTTTAAACCTTTACTCATTCTTCTCTCAAATTCTCTCAATCAAAGATCCCACAATCTGTTCCAAGGCCTGAGGATAGTAGAGAATACTCTAGAGGAGGTCCACAACTGGTTTGTGTTCAAAGAAAGCCCACGGATTAAGAGAATTTTGAGCTACAAAGGTTTGTGTTCTTATTCTCTATTTTTTCAGTTTTGAGCATGTTTTTTGTTTGATAAAATTGATCAAATTAGAGTGCTTAAGATCCAAAATTGCTTCCGCATTCTTAATATTAACTCCTTCATAGTCTTCCTCGTCGGTCGTCGTTGGGGGTGGAGTTGGTGCTGGTCCGTTCTCATGTTGACGTTGTCCTAGAGTTATTCAACAGCTGGTGAACGGGAGGGTATATCAATGATCCTCGAAAGTAATCTAGACCACAAGTCGTCAGACAACATTTTAAACAATTTTGTGAATGGCTTGGTTAGTGACTTACACAACTTCAATTTTTATTAAGGATTTTAACGACCTTTCATTTGCCCCCATTAATCCATATTAATTCCACTGATTGACGCTTAACGCTTGTTCATTTTTTCCAACACATCATCATTGGCGAAGATCCATGACATGGATTCAGGCAGTTAATATCGAAGAAGGCGGCGTATATTAATGAGCTCAACATCGTTACTGATACATTATCTCGCTCTCGATCTAAGATCGGTATCAGTATCGAGCTCGAAAAAAGGCCCTAAGATTCACAGTGTCCTGTCCATACTATCCTTCACACTTGTGGTTGGTGATCAGATATGGAGCACATGCTACCTTTTATTTACCACATTGACGACATGCATGTTGAGGTATGCTGCTAATTCAACCTTCCTCTATCTTACTCAGGGTAACTGATGTTTGAGCTTTATGCCCTAAAGCCTCTTAATTAATAATTTATTTAATAATTAATAATAATTTTGATTATTATATTTGTAATATATTATTATCCATTTTACGAAAAATTCAAGGTTATTAATGTAATCTTGAACAGTATGTGGTTGACATACGGGAGGATCATGTTCAAGAAATAATCTAAATGGTCATAGTTTATGGATAAGGTTGGGTGCCTTATCCTGATAACACCATTGATAAGACCCACTTTGTAATAGTTACAAATGATTTGATCCAAATCGTTTATGTGGAGACATGTGAGTGGGGGTATCTTATACAATGAGTTTGTATAAGACTAGACCGCGAAATATTTAATATCTCTTTATAAATCCATTAATTGAGAAGATTAATATTTCATCAGGCTTGTCCTTTGATTTGCATGGGTGAGAGTGGCTTTTGTGGCCGATTCAGCCTACAATTTTGGGGACTTGACCAAATAGGGAGATGGGAACATAATTTTACAAGATGAAATTTACTCATTCCCATATAGGGTAAGTAGATAAGTAGTTCCTTTAAGTGTTGATTTCGAGACTTGAACAACACCCTCTCACTTGCCCGAGAGGGACTTAGTTTATGGTTGGTTCATAAATTTTTTTTTATTAGAGGATCAGTGGTACTTAAGGTGCAAGATGTAATTATAGGGGTAAAATGGACTTTTGACCTAGCTGTAATTACGAACAACTCGTGAAGGATCAACTTGCATGTAGTGGTTATATCTGTGGACATAACTTGTCCTACAGTGCGTAAGAGTGCAACTCTAGGTCTATAGTGGAGTGACCTTAGAGTTAATAAATGAAAAATGATTAATTAAAGAGTTTAATCAACTAATTTTATATCATTGGAGCTTATAATCTGTAGGTCCATAAGTAGAGATGGCAAAAATCCCCGCGGGGTCGGATCCACGCGGGTCCCCGTCCCAAATGGGGCGGGGAATCCCCGGTTTGACCGGGTATGGGGGTCAAACCGGGGATTTTTTCAGGTCCCCGGTCGGGGACGGGGCGGGGACGGGGAGGGTATCCCCGCCCCATCCCCGTCCCTGAATCCGCCCCGAATATTTTTTTTAAATATTAATTTTTAAAAATATATTATAATTATTTATAATAATATTATTAATAACATTATATATATATATATATATATATATATATATATATATATATAGTAAAAAACACCTGCACTGTTTTTATATTTTATTTTCTGATTTAATTTCTTTAGTATATGTATTTGTTATATTTAATTTCATAATATAATAACTTTTATATTAAATTTATAATAAAAGTGTTATATATTTTTAAAAATTAATTATTTCCATAAATATAGCAATAATAATACTAATTTAACATAAAAGTTATAATTTTAATATATTTATACATGTTTAATTAGTTATTAATTAAAAAAATAATTATAAATAAAAATAAATAACGGGGATTTTTCCCCATGGGGACCTGATCCCCGAACGGGGATTCCCCGACCCCGACCTCGACTCCCCAAAATGGAGAACGAGGCGGGGACGGGGATGAAAATTTCTAACGGGGATGGGGATGGGGAGTGCATCCCCGGCCCCGCCCCGCCCCGTTGCCATCCCTATCCATAAGGTCCCCTTACTATCTCATATGAACAAATAGGGATCAATTTCGTTGAGAGAAAATTTTGAAATGTTCAAATTAAAATTTAATATATTTGATATATTAAATGAGGGAAAGCATATATGATACATTAAATATCAAAGAAATTATTAATGTATTAAGATACATTAAAGAAAATATATGTATTAAATTTAAATTAGATTCAAATTAGGAAATAGATGTTGTAAGAGAATTTTAAAAGGTTTGAATAAAATTCAAATTGTTTAGATAAATATATTTTAATATATTAGATATTAAAATATATTATTTAATTATTTTCCCTTGGCCACTATAAATAGAACCCTATGAGTTATGGAGAGGGCGTAAAGGAAGTTTACGTTACTTCAAGATTTGGGGGTGCCCGGCACATGTGCTAGTGCCCAATCCAAAGAAATTGGAACGACGTTCAAAATTATGCATATTCGTATAATACCCCAAGGAAACGAAAGGTGGTCTGTTTTATGATCCTCTAGAGGACAAGGTGCTTGTATCGACAAACGCCACGTTCCTAGAGGAAGACCACATGAGAGATCATTGGCCTCTAAGTAGAATTGTATTGAGCGAACTTTTCGGGGAAGCTATAGATAAATCAACAAGAGTTGTTGATCAAGCTGGTCCTTCTCAAGAGTTGAGAATGCCTCGACGTTGGGGGAGAGTTGTGAGACAGCCCAACCGTTACATGGGTTTGACAGAAACCTAGGTCGTCATACCTGATGATGGCATTGAGGATCCATTGACCTATAAACAGGCAATGAATGATATAGACAGGGACCAGTGGATTAAAGCCATGGACCTCGAAATGGAGCTATGTACTTCAATTCAGTCTGGGAACTTGTAGACCAACCAGATGGTGAAAGACCTATCGGTTGCAAGTGGGTCTACAAGAGGAAACAAGACTAGGCTGGTAAGGTGCAAACCTTTAAGGCTCGACTTGTGGCAAAACGTTATACCCAAAGGGAAGGGGTGGACTACGAAGAAACTTTTTCTCCTGTTGCCATGCTCAAGTCGATTAGAATACTCTTGTCCATTGCCGCATTTTATGATTATGAAATTTGGCAAATGGATGTCAAAACAACCTTTCTGAATGGCAATCTTGAAGAGAATATCTATATGGCTCAACCAGAAGGGTTCATAGTTCAGGGTCAAGAGCAAAAGGTTTGCAAGCTTAAACGATCCATTTATGGGTTAAAGCAAGCATTTAGATCCTGGAATATAAGGTTTGATACTGCGATCAAATCTTATGGCTTTGGACAAAATATTGACGAACCTTGTGTCTACAAGAAGATAGTCAATACTGTTGTAGCTTTCTTAGTCTTATACGTAGACGATGTCCTACTCATTGGGAATGATGTAGGATTTCTTACTGACATTAAGCAATGGCTAGCGACCTAATTCCAAATGAAAGATTTAGGAGAGGCTCAATTTGTTCTAGGGATCCAAATCGTAAGGGATCGTAAGAAGAAATCGCTAGCACTGTCTCAGGCATCTTATATCAACAAGATATTGATACGATATTCGATGCAGAATTACAAGAAGGGTTTGTTACCTTTCAAGCACGAAATTCATTTGTCAAAGGAACAGTGTCCTAGGACACCTCAAGAAGTTGAGGACATGAGACGCATTCCCTATGCATCAGCAGTTGGTAGTCTGATGTATGCCATGTTATGTACCCGACCCGACATATGCTATGAAGTGGGAATTGTCAGTAGGTATCAGTCCAATCCAGGATATGATCATTGGACTGCCGTTAAAAATATCCTCAAGTATCTTAGGAGAACGAGGGACTATATACTTGTGTATGGCTCAAAGGATTTGATCCTTAAAGGATACCCTGACTCTAATTTTCAAACCGATAAGGATTCGAGGAAATCCACATCGGGATCAGTGTTCACTCTTAACGGAGGAGCAATAGTCTGGAGGAGTATAAAGCAAGGTTGTATTGCTGATTCCACCATGGAGGCTGAGTATGTCGCGGCTTGCGAAGCAGCAAAAGAGGCTGTATGGCTTAGGAAGTTCTTAACAGATTTGGAAGTCATTCCAAATATGCATTTTCCCATCACCCTTTATTGTGATAATAGTGGTGCAGTTGCAAATTCCAAAGAACAGAATCCATAAGCGCAGAAAGCACATAGAGCTCAAATATCATCTTATCAGGGAGATTGTGCAATGAGGAGACGTGATCGTCAAGCAGATCACTTCGGAGCACAACATTGCTGATCTGTTTACAAAGTCCCTCACGGCTAAAGTGTTTGAAGGGCATCTAGTGAGTCTAAGACTACGAGCTGTACAGTAGGGTAGTGGGAGGAAAGCCATGGGTATGTGTGATACTCAAGTTTTCTCGCTCAGCATATTTGACTCCATTGACGTTTTAGTCCAAGAGGGAGTTTGTTGGGTTTTATGTCCTAAAACTCGTGGTTTGTAAACTAAATGTATATTCTATTTTGCAATAAAGATGTTATTGAGGTTTATTCAGTAAAGGTGTTATTGAATAAAGTGAATTACGTCCTTTTAACCCAAATCCAACAAACTAAGAACCCTTGGCTATAGTATGTATACTTGAACTTCATGTGGAGACATGAATATGGATCAAGTTCGAGTAATAGCCAAAATGGTCTATAGTATAGGGATAGGGCTGGGTACCTTATCCTAGGGACACTAAGGACACGACCCACTTTGTATAGTACAAACGATGTGATCCTAAATCGTTCATGTGGAGACATGTGAGTGGGGGCGTCCTATGCAACGAGTTTGCATAAGACCGGACCGCGAAATAGTCACTTAGACTTTTTAACTCTGTTTACTGTCATAACTGACTATTTCATATAATGACCTAGGTAACTCGATCTTAATCCTGAGCACGCTATGAACTCCTGTTTATTCGGGATTATCTTTTGATCTGCATGGGTGAGAGTGGCCCGAGATTGCCGACTCAATAAGCCTCCCATTTTGGGGATAAAACTGGGTAGATAGCTGGGGACATAGTCCTGCGAGAAGGAATTCACTCATACCCGCTTTAGGGTTTAGTAGAGAGGTTGTTCCCTTAAGTGCTAAGTTCGGGCCTTGAACAAGGGGCCCCACCCTCTCATTGGCCCGAGAGGGATTCGGTTTGCTGGTTGGACCACGAACCAATTGTTTATTAGAGGATCGTGGGACTTAAGGAACAAGAAGTAATTACAGGGGTAAAACGGTTTATTAGACCCAACTGTAATTACGAACAACCTGTGAAGGGTCGACTTACTAATCATGGTTATATCAAGTGGACAGAAATATATTTACAGTGAGGAGAGTGCAGCCGTTGGGCTGTAGTGGAGTGTCCCGACGGTTAACGAATGTTGATTAGCTTGGCTAAAGAGTTTGACCAGTTAGTCTTGTATTGTTGGAGCTCATGATCTGTAGGTTCATTAAGTCCTCCTTGCTAGCTTGGACTAAGCCTTGTAACAGTATGAGAGAAAAGAATTTGAACTGTTTGAATTTGTTTTTGGGAGTAAACGTTAATTATATGCGATATACTTAACGTATCATAGTTCAATTATGAATTAAACTATGAGGAAGAGAATTTGACATATTTAAAATGATTTAAATATGATTTAAATATGGGTTTGGTCTAATACATGAATAGGGATTCAAGTTCGAGAGGTCGATTTTGAGATCGGGATTTGATCCGATTATTTAATTAATATTTGTTATCAAATTAAATAATTTAATTAATTAATTAATTAAAATGTTTAATTAATTAATTAATTAAATTGTTTAATTAATTAATTAATAATCAATTTTGTTTAAAATTAATTTAGAATTAATTTTAAATTACAAAATTGAATTTCAAAGAGGGAAATGTTGAAGTTTGTGGTGGTTGTATGACTAACCTCTCTCAAACTCAAAATTCACCAAAATTGGACACCTCTTTGATGACCGACCTCCTTTCTTATGTGTTGTCATGTTTAGCAAGCTTGATGAAGCTTGTTAATGGCTTTAATTAGTAATGAAACACAAGGGATTTAGAGATTTTAGAAAAAAAATTGCTGCAGATTTTTACAGACCTTTGCCATCTCCCTCTCAAAATTCTCTCAAACTAGGATCCCACAATCCGTTCCAAGGCCTGAGGATAGTCGGGAAGACACTAGAGGTGGTCCACAAAGTGTTCGTGCTTAGAAATTTGCAATGGGTTTGGAGAATTTGAGCTTCAAATGTGAGTTTTCTTATACTCTATTTTTCGGTTTTAGAGCTTGTTGTTTGTTTGATTAAATTGATGTAATTAGAGTGCTTAAGATCCAAAATTTCTTCCGCTTCTGTGATATTAACTCTTTTAGAAACCTTGAGTATAAAGGTCAATGGTCGGTGTTATGATTCTTGGGGCAAGTATTAAAACTTTGGTAACTATGGGCAAGGGACAATACGTTGCCAAGTCATCAAAACTTTGGGTATAAAGACTAAAGGTTGATGCACAGTTTGAGACCTTAGGTACAATGACCAAGGGTTGAATGCCGAGCTTCATAGAGAAGTGTGGGGCCCTGGGTATAAAGGTCAAAGGTCGACACAACTCGAAGGGTCAGTCTTGGAGAGCTTTGGTGAGGGCTAAATATGAGTGTTGAGCAAAAGTAAGTGAGCATGGCATGATGCAGGAATTCATGCGTTAGTTGCAAAGTGTGGTGCGGGAATTCATGAGCTTAGCGAGTTTTTTGCTTATTTCCATTGCTTATGTATGCGTAGCATGATGCTTGAGTTATTTCTTTGAAAAAGCATGTTTGGATGCGTGTGAACAGCATGTTAGTTGTTGTTTGTTGTTTGGTGGCTCACCAAGTGTGAGCTATGTATTGAGTACTTTTGTGCTGACTCCCTCCTCCCCCAACCAACAGTTTTGCAGGTGCTTAAGTCTTTAGGAACTTGGTGGTGAAGAGGAGGCGCGACGATGAAGGACACTATGTAGCTAGACTTTGTTCACTTAGCTAGTCTTTATTATTTCAACTACACTTATTCCTATAAACCAGTTCTTTGTAGTTGATATTTAGTTTGAGGACTATGCTTGTGTGGTGGTTAATCACCTTTAATATTTAGGTTGTTAGATTGTTAACTGTTGTTTCTTTAAGTAGCTATTTTATTCATTAGTGGTTGAGCTTTAGTCGTGATCTAGATGTTGTAGTTTCATTCTTTGATTCTTGAAGTTTTTTCTGACTAAGAAGTTTAATAAAGTTTCGTTTTGTTATGAAATTTGAGTTGGTGCACTGTTTGTTAGTTAGGAGTATGTTGTAGTAGAGTTGTCAGATTTTTGGTTATTGAAGTGTTGTTCTTTTGTCTATTAGGTGTGGAAATTTTTTTGGGTAACTCGTAGTTACGTCGTTATGTTGAGAAATTTTCAGAGCATATTGGTTGTAAGTTTAGTAATGTCTCTAAGTTAGGTTAAAATTTGGAGGGGTTCAAAAGCTGCTTGACCATGTCAAAAGGTTGGTAATGAAGTTATGAGGCTAGAGAGTCCTCAAGAGCAACCTCCTATTGACAACCCTAAGGTACGAGATTCTGATCCAATTGGCTTAGAGAATAATGATGAAATTTTCTCGTCATTTGAGGAACATGTATATGAGTTAAAGGAGGAAGTTGAGCTTAAGTTCTAATAGGAGGTCCAAGTGATAAAGTTGGAGGCCAAAAGGCCTGCATTTGTTCTATCTTTCGAGTCCTCTCTATTTTGCAACTATTCTTCTTCTTGCTTTCACGAGTCAGAGTCGTAATTGTTTTTCTTTGATTTTTCTTGTTTTTGTTTTCAGAGTCGAAAAAATATAAAAAAGACCTACATTTCTGGAGCCCATCAAATGTTAAGGAGCTTGCTAGGTGCAATGAGCTTCGTGGATTCGAGGAAGAAAGGGCTGAAGAAATGGGAGATCTTTTATGTGTCCTAACGCGTGCCACACGGCGAGTGGACAAACCGACTATAAAAATTTGGGATTCTTGGAGGTAGCCAGGCTTGAAATTTTAATTGCTTTCTTTTATTGTTTTCTATTTTTTGTTTTTTTAAAGAGATTGTTTAGTTTCTTTGTAGTTAATAAAATGACCTTTTGGGAAGAATTCTATCATTCTTGGAGGCTAAGACGCACCACCGCCCACCTACGTGCTAAAAATTAGAGGAGCATTTCGGTTCCCCTTTACTTTTGTCTTAGTTCTTTTTAGAATTTAGGTTGGGGGTGGAGGTTGTGATTATCAAGCTTTGAGTGTTGAAGTGTTTAGCATGATTGGTTGAGTCCTTGAGCATTTGAGCTAGGACCTATCTTTTGGTTGGTTGTTGTGCTTTAATGTTGAGTCCTAAAGCACCTGAGCTAGGACTTTTGATTGATTGTGCTAAGCATGTAATTTTTGATTGATTGAGTGAAACTTGAGCTTTGTTGAAAATCTTATAAATTATGAAATTTTTTGATTTTTTTTTTGAGCTTTATTGTTTGACTAGTGGTTGCTTTGTGCATGATCATGACATCCTAGGATTTGCTGATTTTGCTAATTGTATGCATCTTAGGAGAAGTTGAGCAGTTGTTCTAATTTGAGGCTTTTAAAAATTTTCTTGCATTTCTTGAACACTTTAGAGCACACATTAGCCGTTCTTGCATGTTTTTGAAAGCCTAGGATAGCTTTATAGGGGCTAGATCTTCGTTGTCACCCCGATAGGCATAGGGCTAGTTGTTGAGTGGAAGTTATGGATAGCTTGTAATTGGTCTCCAAATTTATTTTATCATTAATTTAAATTAATGATGTGGTAACTTGTGATTGGCTGAAATGTATTATTCAACACTATTGAAAGTACTTAAGTAAAACACATTCCAAAGGGTAAAATTGAAAAGAGATCTTTAAAACATGTGTAAATTTTCCAAGATGAATTTGAGTCCAATAACATGTGCACAATTTGATTAGACCAACTTATGTCATGGCAATCTAATTGGATCAACTTATAATAGATATGACGTAATCATTTGATCAAACTTATGTAATTGGATGGCCACACATTCTAATTGAACCAATTCAAATGGTCATAAGATAGACATGTCACAATATTTAATTAGCTAGTTTTTAATGTCTTTTAATTTAATTTAGTTAATTGATCTAAATTTTAATGACATATAATTTTATCATTGCTATGTGACAATCTGTGATGCGCTAAAATTTATCCTTCTACAACATTTTTAGATGACAAACGAAATGAGAGATAATTTTGATCATACATCCAACATTGAGATTGCCATGAACAATGTTTTTTTCCCTTCAAGCAAAAACAAAATATTGTACTATGTGTATTCTTTGATTTTCCCTTTTTAATTCTTTATTTTATTTTATTTACGTATATATTTTAATCAAATTATAAAATTATTGTTTTTTTTAGAGAAAAGCAAACTTCACTCAAAGAACAGAAGCATTACAATCAGTCAACATAGTTTGCATAAGGCTCGGTGGCAAATATTCAATCCAAACATCATCTAATTTATCAACAAGAGCCAAATGTGCCATCTCATGAGTCGCTTGATTTCCTTCACGAATGGTGAAAAGAGAGGAAAATCTGCAATGTTGTCACATGAAACTCCATGTGGTTGTGGCAATTGCTCCCACCTCCAATTATTCTTCAACCTCTTGCATTAGAAGGGAATGCAACCAAATCGAGTCGAGTCCAGCTAAAATCGAAAGAAACCCATCTCAACAACAAGTGTGCTCCCAAAATGAATGGCCAAAGCCTTTGCCGGATCGACCGACGTAACATTCCGTCGAAACTGAGCAGTAATGAGGAAGACATGGTAATCACGTATAACAACCCCCAGTCCAGCTGAGAGGGATGTTCGACTATAAGCAGTATCGATATTCACCTTAAACATATCCAACGACGATGCCAACCATCAAATTCCCTCATGGTTGTGGCCCACCTCCTCAGTCCGACGAGCCACCTCATTTTCCTTACTATAAGTCGTGACATAGTTCGCCACCCAATTCACAATTCCATCTATCTTTAGAGGCACTAATTTGCCGTGAAAAATGTTATTTCAGAGATTCCTAATAGCCCACAGAATGATACCAAACTCTTCAAAACCAGCCTAGTTCATCTAATCCTTAGCCTCCATCAACAAATGAAGAAAGGAAGGGAAAGAGCGCCCTCATTGGAGATACAAAAATTTGGATTGTGCCCACAATCGCTTAACATGCTTGCAAAACCAAAAAAGGTGGAAACTATCCTCCCCTTGCTTATCACATAACCGACAGAAATTACAAACATCAATTCCCCTCTTAAGAAGATTAAGCGATGTTTGCAACAGATCTAAGCCTAGTCGCCACAAGAAAATGCGTATTTTGCTAGGGATTTTCATTTTCCAAAAACCTTTCCACCATTACGCCAATAGATCAATATTCGATGAGGAAGTGAACTTCTACAGTAACAAATCTTGGGCCAAATGATAGCCACTTCTAACCAAATAGATATCACGTTGTTCAAAATGTCAAATTAGAGTATTCTCCCCATTTCCACAACCAAAGGGAATAGATAAGATTATTTCAACCTCAGAGGGATCAAATGTAGCAGAAAATTTCCCCACATCCCATGCTCTAGATGCACTAATTAAAAAGCTAACTTTACAGTCTACAAGCAGGGCTAGAGTAGATGAGATCTGAAAACTAGAGGTATGAGGTAACCAATTATCGTCGTACACACAGATTGATTAGCCACTTCCCACACGCCATCGCAAACCTTTATGCAAAGAGGTCACGCCTCCATAGAAAACTGCAGCAAATAAAAGGACGATGCCCACAAGTGGCCCCCATAAAATCAGAGTGTTTAAAATATCGGTCCTTCAATACTTGGGCAAGTAGTGACGAACAGTCACGCAGTAAACGTCGTCCTTACTTTGCCAAAAGTGCCTGGTTAAACAATTCCAAATCTCTGAAACCCAAACCCCCCATCCATTTGGGTAAATACATTTGGTTCCAGCCGATCCAGTGAATTTTTCCTTTATCCGTGGAGCTACCCCACCAAACCGTGCCACCATGCCATTTATCTCATGCAAAAGGCCTTTGAGGAAATGAAAGCAATTAATAGAATAACAAGGGATAGCCTGAATCACTGATTTAATCAAAGTTTTCTTTCCCCCAACAGAGAATAATTTTTCTCTCCATGCTTGAAAATGTCGCCAAATTCAATCCTTCAGATAAAATAAATTGCACGATCTATGTTGCGGCATAAAGGATGGTAGACCCAAATATTTTTTATGACAAGGAGTTATAGAAATAGAAAGTGAACCACTAACCTGGTCTTTGGCGACTTGGCCTGTGTTAGGACTAAAAGCAATTGCTAGCTTCGAGTAATTAATAGTCTGACCAGAAGCCCCTTCATATTGAGCTAATTACCCCTGAATGCACTGACTTTCATGCAAATTTGCTTTGAAAAACAATAAACTATCGGCGGCAAAAAATAAATGTGACAAAGTAGGACCTTTTCTAGAAATGGATAAACTGGAAATACACTTTTGATGCATCGCACCCTATAGGAAACTAGACAGACCTTTAGCACAAATAGAAAACAGATATGGAGATAATGGATCCCCTTGTCAGAGACCTTTACTAGGCACAATATGACCCAACCGCTCAGCATTCAAGTTGAAGGAATAAGTCAAATTACTCACACACAAATCAATTAGGTCCACCCAATCCCGATGATAGTGCATGAAAGTGTGCTATTTCTTGGATTTAGATTAATGCCAGTTTATGGTTTTAAAATATGCTATCAATGTTTTTTGTGTGTATTTTGTTGATTTTAAGCTAACAAAGTAAAATCGAGCAAAAAGGAAGGCGTTAGGATGAAAAAGAAAGTAATTTGACTTCAATTGGAGCTACCAAGTAAAGAAGATAAGAGAATTGAGGCAGAAAACCCATGGCCAGAGCGTCGAGATGCTTTGGAGAGCGTCTAGATGCCATATGTGCAGCCTCACAAGTTAGAATTTCTACACGCATAGCGTCGAGACGCTACTTTATGGCATTGAGACGTTGTAAACACGTGCGCCAGGCTCTTTCTGTCCGTAGTGTTCAGACGCTGCATGTAGCGTCTCAACGCTACCCCGATTTTCCTTCTTTATTGTGCAAACTAGGGTACATTGTCGAGACGCTATCCCGATTATTATAAAAATATATTTCTGGCAGCGGATTAAGGGAGGCCATTTGGAGAGAATTCACCCTAATTTTGATTCACAGCATGTATTTGGGACTTAGAGAGAACTTTAGAAAGCCAGGAAGGAATTCAAAGCTCGAGTTCGCGGATTATCACTACGGGGATGAGGATTGGCGCGCATCTAAGAGTTTCTCTCTCATTCTTTTATGATGTGTTGTTGTTTCTGAATTTTTTCTTAGAGTTTAAATGTTATTTTAGTGAATTTTGAATAGTTGAACTCTTGTAGCTTGCAAATGTTCAGGCTTGGTTTTATTTTCTTGAATTATAATACTTTGCAACGTTATTCTTGCTTCTAATATGAGTGTGTGGCTAAAGTTTAAATCCTTTTGAATTTGAGTTTGAGCTTGGAAAAGTAGATCATAAATCTTAGTGTGGATGCATGACTAATAGTTCATTATTGCATGGGAATGAATAATTTATTATTAGAAGTTGTAAAAGAATTACCTTGTTGGCATGCTTAATTGAAGAATTAGACTAGAAGGTTAAGAACTTAATTTGGCATGAATTTACTTGGGCTTGGAAAAGCCAACTAACTAACTAAGTGATTCTCTTGGCTTATAATTGTTGCATATATTTATTTCTCTTAATCAAACCAAGTGATGCTTCATAGCTAAAATGTTGCTCGCATGTTTTCTCTCTAAAATTGTCTCCAACCATGTAAATAGTTATTTTTAGGTTTTAATTTGACTCTATCTCAAGTTTTGGTTCTCTAGATAAAATTGAGTAGTAGTAACAATGGTATTTAGTTAAATTAAGAAATCTAGTCCCTGTGATTGATCATGGCCACTATTACTATAAATTTTAGAGGTTTGGGTTTATAAGTATATTTGATAGAGCCTTCGACAAGCTCTTTATTAAATTGGCGCCGTTGTCAGGGACTGGCGTATTTTAGTTTAATTAATATTGTGGTGAAAATGCATGGTTTTAATTTAGAGTGTAAATAGTGTATTTTTGTATGTAAGTTATTTTCTTCTTGTTTGATAGTTCTTTTCGTCTTTTCTTGTATTTTCTTTTCCGACTTTCTTTTGTGTTTAATCTTCTTTTTCTTTGATTTCAGGCTCATCTGGTGTATGCCTAGAGTTAGAGCAACAAATTTAGAGCCTTTTGATCTGGAGATCAAGCATACTTACAGATGAAACCATCAAATTCAAAGACAAATTCAAAATCAACAAATGGCGGGAGAATAAGCTGAAAAACAAAAGGCTATCAGGGACTACTTTAAGCCTGTCTTCCTTGCTGAGAGCTTTGGAATTGTTCATGCACCTATAGCTGCCAACAAATTCGAGCTAAAAACTGGTCTGATCCAAATGGCGAGGGACAACGCCTTTTGAGGACACCTTACAGAGGACCCGAATTCCCATTTGAAAACTTTTCTTGCCCTATGTGGAACTGTCAAAATTAATGATGTTTCTGAATGTGTCATCCGCTTACGTTTATTCCCTTCTACATTACAGGATAAAGCTTGAGATTGGTTGGAGAGTTTAGAGCCTCACAACATTACCACTTGGGAGGAACTTGCCCAAGCCTTTCTCATAAAATTCTTTCCACCAGCAAAGACTGCCAGACTCAGAACTGAGATTGGAACATTCAAGCAGATTCAAGGTGAGCAAATGTTCGAGACATGGGAAATGTATAAAGATTTGTTAAGACGATGCCTACAACATGGATATCTTGATTGGCTCCAAATTCAACTATTTTATAATGGGCTGAAAAGTGGGACCAAGACCATTCTAGATGGTGCAGCTAGAGGGACCATATTGTCCAAGACAGTTCCTGAGGCAAGAACACTACTGGAAGAAATGGCAGCCACCAGTTACTAGTGGCCCACAGAACTTTCAATGACAAAACCAGTAGCAAGAATTTATGAAGTTGATAAGGTAAGTGCTCTAAAAGCACAGATGGCTTTTTTAACTCATGTTTTATCTAGTTTTTCAGGTTTAAGGAATAGTCCTTCTATTGCATCCATAGCAGTTGCGCAACGACCACAATTTGGAGGGGAAGTTAACATAGAGCAAGCAAATTATGTGAATAATCAGGGATATCATCAAGGCGACAGTCACATGCAGAATTTCATACCTACCCACTACCACCCAGGTTTGCGATATCATGAAAAATTTTTATATGCTAACAATAAGAATATCTTGTAGCCCCCTGCAGGTTTTCCCTCTACATCTCAGTTAGCTAACTAACCCTCTTTGGAGAATATGTTGGGAACATTTATTGCAGAATCAACCAAGAGGTCTGCTTAGCTAGAGGAGAAGATCGACGACATTGTGTCTGGCCATGGGAATGTTATAAAAAGCCTAGAAGTTTAGATGAGTCAGATAACTTCTTCCCTGAATGCACTGCAGAAAGGAAAATTCCCTAGTGACATAGAGGTCAATCCTAAGGAGCAATGCAAGGCCATCACTCTTAGGAGTGGGAAGCAAATAGGAGAATTGGTGATACGTTAAATGATTGAAGATGACGATACTGTTGAGGAAGAAGACAATGGAGTTACATTTGCACCTGAGGTTGAAAAGCTTACTCAATCTACTCTCCCTTCTACCCCTAACACTATTCCTTATCCTCAACATTTCAGAAAGAAAAATTTAGATGAGCAATTTGTTAAATTTTTAGATTTGTTAAAAAGTCTTCACATTACTATTCCATTTGCAGATGCCTTGGAGTAGATACCAAGCTATGCGAAATTCATGAAGGACATCTTACCAAATAAGAGAAAATTTGGAGCATATGAGAAATTCTAGATGACTGAGGAGTGCAATGTGTGATTTAGGAGTTTTACTATTCAATATACCATTGGTAGTTCACATTTTTGTAAAGCTTTGTGTGATTTAGGAGCTTCCATTAATCTAATGCCATATTCTGTGTATGAAAAATTAGGACACAGGGAGGTGCAGCCTACTACTATATCCTTGCAACTTGCAGACTGTTCTATTACTTATCCCATGCGTATGGTAGAGGATGTGTTAGTTAGAGTTGATCATTTTGTTTTTCTTGCAGATTTCGTGGTACTAAACATGGACGAAGATGACGAGATCCCTATAATTCTAGGGCGACCTTTACTTGCAACAGGACGAGCTTTAAAGATGTGCATCAAGGTAAGTTAACTCTTTGCATTAACAATGAGGAGGTAACTTTTGACATTAGAAATTCAATGATGTATCCTAAGGAGGTAAGTTCGTGCATGTTGATGGATATTCTTGATAATCTAACTTGTGAATTTCAAAAGTTTGTGATAAATAAGGATCCCCTAGAGTTAGCTCTTAATGTTGAAAGCAGCTTGAGCTCAAACAACAATTGATACATGCACATGAGCCTCGTCTTGCTAAAGACGTTAAAGAAAACGCTTCTTGGGAGGCAACCCAAGTTTTCTATCCCTTTCTTTTAAGTTTTGTTTTTGCTATTTTTCCCTTTCTAGTTTAGGTTGTTAAAGTGTCATTAATCCCATCCCCATTTATGCAGGATCACGATCAGTTAGGTACTCTCTTTGTCCCATCTACTGACCCCTCATGGAACATTCCTCCCAATTATCAGGGCAGTACAGTTCACTAATTCTTTTCTCCATTGTTCTCTACATGCCTTAGTTTTATTACATTGAGGACAATGTTAGTTTTAAGTTTGGGGGTGAGCAGCAGTTGGCAAGTCTTGATTTTTAAATAAATTTTAAATTTTTTATGCATGATTTAGATAATTCTCTAATATGTAATGGGTGACTATGATGTGTTGATGATGTACTCTGAATGTTTGTGCTTCACATTTTTTTTTGGAATTTTTTAACATTCTCTAAATTTGAGTAGATTTTAAACTTTTATCTTGATTCCTTTGCATCTAAAGCACGTAGTCTTCCTATTTAGGGTCTTGAAGGCTTAGAAGTGGTTTATATGCTTATGCTTGGTTTGATCCGGAAAAATCTTAGGAATTGATTAGATGGTGAAAAAAAAATAAAATAAAAATTAAAGTAAAAATTTAAAAAAAAAAAGTTGAAATAGGAGATTCTCCTCTTTCCTAATTAGCTGAGTAATCAGGGGCGTTCATGACACCCATGTTTTCCACTGCATGAAAGGTGAGGAAATGAGTACAAGTATGAGTAAGTGATTTATGCTCGTAGCTAGATATTTTCACCACAAAGTGTTAGTAAGCTAGAATGAATGCAAAAGTGACAACAAAGACCTTCCTTAAAAAGAAATAAATAAATAAACAAGTCTGAGAGAATTCTAATATTCTTTAGGCACCCTATTGCCTTATTATTTTCTTAAACTGAGGTAGACCTAATGATTAGAATTGGGGATATAGTAGGGTGATAAATAGTTATAAGTTGTATAAACCTCGTCCGGGCTTATAAAGACTAAAATAGGTTAGACTAGCGCACACACACGTGAGGGATGATAGGTTTAAGTTTAATTTTGCCCAATTAAAGTCACTGTTTAAATGCATTCTTTCAGTGTGATCTTTTTAGCATTTGGAATTATTGAGACTGGAGTCACCCACTTGCATGTTTTTGAATTATCTAATGATTGTATTTTGCTCGGGACTAGCAAAAGGCTAAGTTTTGGGGTATCGATAGTGCACGAAAGTGTGCTATTTCTTGGATTTAGACTAATGCTAGTTTATGCTTTTAAAATATGCTATTGATATTTTTGTGTGTATTTTGTAGATTTTAAGCTAACAAAGAAAAATCGAGCAAAAAGGAAGGCGTTAGGATGAAAAAGAAAGTAATTTGACTTCAATTGGAGCTAGCAAGTGAAGAAGAGAAGAGAATTAAGGCAGAGAACCCGAGGCCAGAGCGTCGAGGCGCTCTGGAGAGCGTTGAGACATCATATGTGCAGCCTCACAAGTTAGAATTTCTGCACGCATAGCGTCGAGACGTTACTTTATGGTGTTGAGCCGCTGTAAACACGCACGCCAGGCTCTTTCTGTCCGTAGCGTTGAGCTGCTGTGTGTAGCGTCTCAACGCTACCCCGATTTTCCTTCTTTACTGTGTGAACTAGGGTATAACGTCCCGATTATTATAAAAAGATCTTTCTGGCTGCAAATTAAGTGAGGCCATTTGGAGAGAATTCACCCTAATTTTGATTCACAACACGTATTTGGGACTTAAAAAGCACTTTAGAAAGCCGGGAAGGAATTCGAAGCTCGAGATCGCGGATCATCACGACGGAGACAAGGATTGGAACTCATCTAAGAGTTTATCTCTCGTTCTTTTATGATGTGTTGTTGTTTCTGAAATTTTTCTTAGAGTTTAAATGTTATTTTAGTGAATTTTGAATAATTGAACTCTTGTAGCTTGCAAATGTTCAGGCTTGTTTTATTTTATTGAATTATAATACTTTGCAACGTTATTCTTGCTTCTAATATGAGTGTGTGGCTAAAGTTTAAATGCTTTTGAATTTGAGTTTGAGCTTGGAAAAGTAGAACTTAAATCTTAGTGTGGATGCATGACTAATAGTTCATTATTGCATGGGAATTAATAATTTATTATTAAAAGTCGTAAAAGAATTACCTTGTTGGCATGCTTAATTGAAGAATTAGACTGGAAGGTTAATAACTCAATTTGGCATGAATTTACATGGTCTTGGAAAAGCCAACTAACTAACTAAGTGATTCTCTTAGCTTATAATTATTGCATATATTTATTTCTCGTAATCAAACCAAATGGTGCTTCATAGCTAAAATGTTGCTCGCATGTTTTCTCCTAAAATTGTCTAAAACCTTGTAAATAGTTATTTTTAGGTTTTAATTTGACTCTATCTCAAGTTTCAGTTTTCTAGATAAAATTGAGCATAGTAACAGTGATATTTAGTTAAATTAAGAAATCCAGTCCCTGTGATCGATCCTGGCCGCTATTATTATAATTTTTAGAGGTTTAGGGTTATAAGTATATTTGATAGAGCCTTTGACAAGCTCTTCATCACCCGAGCAAAGCCTAAATGAAGCATCATGCGCCATATGAAACCTCATTCAACCCTATCATAGGCCTTACTCATATCCAATTTGAGTGCTGTCCACCCTCTTTCCCACTCGATTTTCCCCACAAGTGACGTATTCATTCAAAATAAAAAATTGCATTATCCACAACACAAAGAGACGAGATAAAGGCGCTCAGAGTAGGCGAAATAATGTGATTAACTAAAACTTTAGATATAAGTTTATACGATACATTGCATAGAGAAATGAGTCTATAATAGACAATTGAACGAGGCTCAGGTATTTTACAATTTGAAGGCAATCCTCCTGATTTAACCAAACTTCCTCTAAACCAGGAATTTTATTTCGTTGAGCGCACATAGGCCTAACATCGCTCCCTTTTTGAACTGCAAGAAGCTGATGATCAGACTTATTAAAATCCAAATGTCGAACCACCCGTATGTGGGAAGAGATGAGACCATACAAAATTACAGAAAATACCATCCAATTGTTCAAACATTGTTGCATTTGCTTCATTTCTATTTGTCCATGTAAACACATCTCCAAAAAAACCCAAATCGATTAGCCCACGGGTATCCACTGCATCTCGAAAGGCATTGATAGCGAAATCCTCACATACACATCCACCACACTTTTCATCATGGAAAAGAATTTCCTTAAAATCCCTGCCAATTAACCACGACGATTGGTCATTACCCTTGAGATGCCTTAGTAAGGTCCACGATTGATGCTTTAGCTTAGTCTCAGATTGGCCATAAAAACCTGTAAATCTTCACTGTTTATGAGAAAAATCTAACTACCTATCAATATGGTAATTAGAAAAAGAGATAAGACTAAAAGTGACATCCGCCTTCCATAAAAGTACCAAACCACCACTCCTCCCTTCACTATCTACATTGAAGTCATGAGGAAAACCAAGCCATTGTCTTATCAACTCCATATCTTAGTGACGGACCTTCGTCTCAGAAGGAAGATGATGGTGGGTCGCTATTGTTGCACTAACTTGTGTAAACACCAGAATGCTCAGGGTGATCCCAACCCTCGAACATTCCAAAATATAGCATTATAATGCTTGACGGGGCAAGGGATTAGCCTCCACTGCTATCGATATCTCACTTTCTTCTCTTGCATCCTCCTGTATGTTTTCATTCACATTGGTTTTTTGGCGCTTTGCCATCAACGAGTCTAACGTACCACTATCTTTACTTGAATGCTTCCCTAAAATGGGCTGGTCCCACCTAAGTCCACTGCACAATCCATAAAAGACTCACGAGCCCGATGTTTCCATCCTCTTCCACTCCCTGGGCCAGTTTCCTTGGCCACAATGGACCCATGCATGGCATCTGAAATCCCTACAGGTTGTAAAAGCCCAACATTCAAAGCCCAAATCCCTGCAGACCCATCACTCAATACGTGGCCCTTACCTTTTTGGGTTAACTACATGAATAGCATATTTGGAACCAAATTTTACACAAATGGCACGTTTTGTTATTAATATTGGTTTTGTCACTTTTTAAGCCAAATAGAAGCCAAATCTAGAGGAACATTACTCATTTACCCCTCTATTTATTGCTATATATATATAAGAAATAAAATATATTGATACTTTCCATAAACGTTGAAACATATATCTTTCCCTCCAAACACTATTGTTTTTTTATAATAAATAAAATAGATGAAAAATTTTCACGATTTTCTTCCTAAAATCTAGGGATTTTAAAAACTAGACAACTCTTTCCATTATTGACGATTCCATTCGTAGGGGGTATATATATTATATATCTGATAATATAGTAGGGGTATATATAATATATATCTGAGAATATAATAGAAGTATCATGTCATCCCAAACATATAAAATGATTACATGCTGATGTAACAAAGCATATGACGATTATTTACCTATGGTTATATAATATATGTTTGTGAATATAACTATGTTTATTGCCTATATAGATATAATAGAATTATATACAGATGTATATATAATATATTTCTATGTATATTTGTTTTTTACAATATACTTAATATTATATATTTGATGTCAAGTATTTTAAAAATGAACCGAAAGAAATTTTCAAATAAAACAAAACGTAAATAAAAAAAAACGTAAATAAAAGTCAATAAACAATAAAGAAAATTAAAACATAATTTGAATATCAATATATTGGAGAATAAAATATATTTATCAATCTAAAATATATCTTTATGTAATTAATGGTAAATTTATATACCTAAATTGAATGATATAGTTATGGAAAGAATAAATAACCTAAATTGAATGATATGATTATGGAAACAATAAATAATAATAAAAACATTATTACAATAATGAGAAAAAATCGTAAGGGCATCAATGGAATAAAATATTCTCATAAATGTGAGTCATGCTAGAGCTGAATTTTTTTTAATAATGCATCATTTATGAAATATATATGTGAAAACGTGCTCTTTACCATAATTTCCCTCCTTTTTCTATATTCGTCTTATCAACCACTATATGATTCTCATCCACGATCGACATCAAAGGGGGAACGCGCTCTTCAAAAATAAGAGAAGCAGTCGCTCCTTTCTCTACTAATGGTTGTTTGCCCCTTGCCACCGTACCGCCCCCTTTAGCCACCGATAGCTTGGTATTGGTTTTTCCCTCCGACGGCTACTGCTCATCTTCCTCCACCTGTACTTCTGGCTAGGTTCAACTCTGGACCATCGGGTTGTCGAGCAGTTGGTCGAATAGAGGCAACACGGAGCCAATCGCCATAGTTTTGAGTCGCCAAAGCCTCTCCTCCTTGTGCACCACATCACATTCCTTACTAGAATGACCCATGCATCCACAAGCATAGCAAAAATGAGGTAAATTTTCATATTGAATAGGGCACCAAATTACCTGATTCGGGCTCAATTGTAACCTCACTCCCCTGTGCAACGGTTTGGTCACATCCACAAGAACACGAATTTGCAGTATTGGGCCAATGCACTCCCTGTGAACCTCATCATCAATACCCAAGCATTTTCCAATGTTATCCCTTAGAGGCTTCATAATAGCCTTTTTCATACACTGAAAAGGAACATGAAGGATATGAACCCAAAATTCTGTTGTAGAGAAAACCATGGATAATGGTTGATCGCTCGTCGTTGGTGACCGTAAAATAATCAAAGACTTATCGAAGCTCCATGGGCCTATATTCAGTATCCTATTCTTTTCGAGCCGTGACCGGAATTGTACTACAAAGAGGTTATCGTCGGCAGGAGCAATTCGAGTATCAACATGGACCTTCCACACCAATTTTATGAAGCCTTAAACACTTCATGGTTAATTCTCTTCCTAGTTAAAACCCTTCCCACCGAACAGAGATGTAAATGCTCTTCACGTAGCACGACTAACTCCACTTCCTCCATTGTAAGAGACCACTTCTTCCATTTCTCAGTTAAACCTTCCATCATCTCTAAAAACCCACCAATTAACCTACACAAAACCAAAGAACCAGAAACCACAAAGAAGATGAAACTTCCACTAACTCCCAAGTAGAGAAAGAACTTGTACCCTGATAGGAAAAAATATTACTTTAGTTTAATTATAAAATTATTGTTAAACCTACCACTTTAAGATCGTCTTAAAATATTATTTATCTTTCTCCTTCATCTTTCGTTGACACAATTACAAATATAAATATCAATATCCACCAAAATGTTGACATCTCTTCATCTCACAAATATGTCAATACAAATATCGATATTCTTATAAAAATTCTTAAAAGAAACTTATAATAACTGGCTGAATTAATAAAGAAGAATTTCAAACTTATAATTTATAAATAGGATTAAAACTCTTATTTTTAGGAATTATGTTTACATTAATTATATGGTATATGCATTTTTATATCACATGATCATACCCTATTTTATTATTTACATTACTATTTTATTTTTTAGTACAATAAAGATTCATTCTTAAACATATTTCTAATTCTAACTATAGTGGGGTTCCTGTCCCACCAAGGGATATTTCCCTGGTGTTTCTGCACCTTTGATTTCTTAAGAACATGGTTATGAGGTTTTATTTATTTTTAATAAAAAAATGTGGGGTTGGAGATTTGAATGTCTAACATCAAAGAGAGAAGTAGATGTCTTAACCGTTGAGCTATGTTTATACTAATATTACTTATAGTTATATAAATGTAAATATATTGGCCCCGTTTGATAACCAAATATGGTTTTTGGTTTTTGGTTTTTGAAAATTAAGCTTGTTTTCTCCAATTTTCTCTACAATGGTTTTCATCTCTTTTAAAGAAATATTTGAATGTCTAACCAAATTCCAAAAACAAAAACAAGTTTTTGAAAACTTTTATTTCTCGTTTGATAATGTTCTCGTTTCTCGTTTCTTGTTTCCTGTTTCTATGTTTCACTTCTTGTTTCTGTTTCTTAAAAACTAAAAACAGAAACATGTTTGATAATTATTTCTGTTTCTTGTTTCATGTTTTTTGGTAAAAATAAAGTTTAGTACATATACTATAATAAAACATATAACATGCATTAAAATAAATATAAAACATATATAAAGAGGTTATAGTATTTTATTAAGGCCCAACACCTAATTAATAATAATAATAATAAATTTATCCATCAAATGTTGTTCAAATTTGATTTGCAATGTTATTTTTCACTTCAATCAATTCACCTGAACGATTTTGACTTACAAGAGTTAGTTCAATTAGACGAATTTGTAAATTGTCTAAGGTCAGACAATCGAACATACTCACATTTCTTTAATTTAATAATAAAATTTATTTTTATTTTTTCTTTAAAAATGCATTAGCCAATAATACACGCAAGTAAAATCAGAAAAAGATAGAGAATGTATATATTTTTTTACATTTAATGGTAAACATGAAATACATTATTAGTTTATTTATTTAATAAAAAAATAAAATCGTACCAAAAGAAAAAATAATAGAGAATTAAATAGAAAATAATAACTATAAGCTTGTTAATGTAAAGTAAAATAAAATAAGAAAATAAGAGAGAAGAAAAAAACATAAACGAAAAGAGAAAAGTAAAAAGGAAAAAAGAAAAAAAAAGATAATGAACTATTAAAAGAAAAAAAAATTATGATGAAAGAGAAAGAACGAATAGAAAGAAATAAATCAAAAAATAAAAATAAAAAGAAAAAAGAAGAAAAAAAATAAAAAGATTAAAAAGTATTAAAAGAAAAAAAAATAGAATGGAAGAGAGAGAAAGAAGAGAGAGGGGAGAGATGGGTAAAAAGAGAAATAGGAATACATGCATGAAACCTGGAAAAAAACAGAAACAGAAGTTGAGAAACTACTTTTTGAAGTTTCTCAAAATCTGCCATTTTTTTATGAACGTTTCTAAAAAATTTAGAAACAAGAAACATAATCGTTTATCAAACATGTCTGTTTCTTGAAAAATGAGAAACAGGAACAAGAAACAGAAAACAGGAAAGTTATCAAATGAGCCAGTTTTCAAAAACTTGTTTTTGTTTTTGGAATTTGGCTAAGAATTCAAATGTTTCCTTAAAAGAAATAAAAATCATTATAGAGAATTTGGAAGAAAACAAGCATGATTTTCAAAATTCAAAAACTAAAAATCAAATGGTTATTAAACGAAGTCTTAGTTACGTGCATAGATTATTCAAGCAATTTATTCAGCATATCAATTTTTTTTATCAACATTGATATTTTTGAAACATTTGTAAAATAAAATCATTTTTAGGTGTCCAATTTTTTTTGTTCATATATTAATATTAAAATCACTAAAAATAATAAAATTATGGACCACACATGTATGCATTTTATAATTTTATGAAATTATTTAGTTGAATTTTACAATCGTTTTATAAATTTTATAACCAAACAAATATCACTTATATTTTTATGAATAAAGTCATAGAGAACTATATATTATAGTCTAATTAAGTCAGAATTTCATTATTAATTCAAACAATTTATACAATTTTCCACGATTTTCATAAAATTTTCCAAAATCTCCGTCAATGCCGATATTCACATAAAATTCAAACAATTTAAAATCTCAACATTTTCATCAACATCTACCTTTCCAAGCTTGAACAATAATTCAAGACTTAATATTCCCAGATTCTAAGTACTTACCATTGGAGTCTCCCGTTTGGAACAATGATACAATTTTTAACCCCACATACACAAAATAATAATAATAATAATAAATAATGATGCCCATTTCAAAATTTTCCTACACAGCTGCACCAACTGAACTCTGTGCAGGCATCTTTCTTAGGCCTATTTTGCTCATCATATGTCTCACTTTCTCTGCATCTTTCCATCTCCCAACTGTAGCATAAATATTTGCAAGCAATATATAGTTTCCTGTATTTTCTGGCTCAAGGTCAAAAAGCCGCTCTGCTGCCACCTCTCCGAGTTCGACGTTCTGGTGTATCGAGCACGCACCAAGCAGAGCCCCCCAAATAGAATGGTTATGCTTGAATGGCATTGATCTAATCAGATCATACGCTTCATCCAATCGACCTGCACGGCCAAGAAGATCGACAATGCAAGTATAGTGATTGGGGCGAGGACTCGACGGATGGTTTTCAATCATATACCTGAACAGTGCCAAACCATCATCTACCAAGCCTCTGTGGCTGCAAGCATGTAAAACAGAAGTGAAAGTGACCTCATTTGGCTTCACCCCAGATTGAACCATCTGGTTGAAAAGTGACACAGCAGTCTCACCATGCCCATGCATTCCATAACCAGCTATCACAACACTCCACACAATAATGTCTTTATCTTTGTTTGGAATTTCGTCGAAAATCTTATGGGCATAGTCTAAACTTCCACATTTTGAGTATATATCTATCAAACCAGTGATAACTGCAATTCTTGATATAAAACCAGATCTCATCAAGTAAGAATGTATATTCATCACTTGCTTTAAATCTGCTAGAATAGCATAAGCTGGGATGACACTATTGAAAGTAGCATGGTTTGCTTCTACTTCTTCCATAAGCATACTTTTAAAGAGTCCTACTGCTTCTCTTGCAAGTCCATTATGAATAAGCCCTGAGAGAAGTGCATTCCAAGGGACAGTTCTCTTCTTAGATGTCTTTGTAAACACTTGAAAGCTATAGCTCACAGCATTACATTTTGCATACATGTCTATTAGAGCAGTAACCGCAAGTACATCAGAGTCAAGTTTTTTCCTTACCCAAGCATGTATGCTCTGCCCTTGCTTCAAAGAACACAGGCTCGCGCAGGCAGAGAGAAGAGAAGCTAAAGTCACTACATTCGGTGCTACTCTGTCTAACTGCATTGCCGAGCAAAGAGCCAAAGCACTCTTGGCATCACCATTGATGATATAGCCATTAATCATGGAAGTCCACGTAATCACATCCCTCTCCTTCGTCTCAGCAAAAACTAGCGATGCCTCATCCATACAACCACACCTTGAATACATATCCACAAGTGCATTCATCACTTCAATCTTCTCTTGCAAATTATTCTTTTCCACTAGTTTATGAACCTTTCTTCCCAACTCCAACTCCTTCAAGTAACCACAACATGGCAATACAGAGACCATTGTGGCAGAATCAGGTTCCACTCTTGCATCCATCATGAGGTTAAAAACCACCAGAGCTTCCTCCGGCCGCCCGTTTTGAAACCACCCGCTGATCATCGTGTTCCATGAAACCACACTCCGCTCCGACATTACGTCGAAAACCTGTCTTGCTAGCTCCACTCTCCCACAGTTCATGTACATTGCTAGCAAAGAATTCTGCACAAACGTGTTAGAAGAAAACCCAGATACCAATGCACGTCCATGAACCAAAGCTCCAACATCAAGCATTGACATCTCACTACACGCTTTGAAAACCAACGGGAAAGTATAATTATCCGGCCAGCACTTCCCCGAACAAATCATTGAATCAAACACTTTGAGAGCATCATAATGCAAGCTATTGTCCACATACATCTTAACTATGGCGTTCCATAGAAACAAACTTCGGTCAGACAATTCGTCGAACATCTTACGTGCAAGTGGGACGCACCCACAAAACGCATAGGCCACAGCGAGGTTTGATCGAAGGTCGATGGAGATGGGGTATTGGAGAATCCCGCAAGTGATTGTGTGGGCATGGAGTATCTTGGTTTGGTTGAGAGAGCGAGTCGCTGCATAGCGGCGAAGCAGTGACTCGCAGCGGTGGAAGATGGCGATGAGGGGCTTTGATTTGGACAGAGCCTGCGATGGTCCATTCATTCATTCATCAATTTGACGAACCAAGTTAATGGGGGCGAAATGCCTGGGCAACAACCAGGCGCTTGTTGAAGGATGTTGAAAATTTTTCTGTCTATGGGTGTGGATTTTGCGGTTCGTGCTTTGCTTTTACTGTAGAGTTTAACGACTCGTTCATGAAATCAAGAAGTGTAATTGGGTTGGGCTAATTGAATAGCCTTTCTTTAGATCCTAGAACTTGGATTGGCGTCAAATCTCACCTAATTGCAACATAAATAACTATATTTGCCAACATAATGGTAGCTCAATTTAGGAATGTTCATTTTTCCAGGGTGGAGAATTCTCGTTTAGGTGGAGAATGGGGAGAAGTAGGAGAAATATTTTCCCCTTAGTTAAACGGGATGGGTAATGCATTCCCTGTCCCCGTCCCAACGGGGACAAAAAATGTATTCTCTGACTCCGTCTCCATTCCATTTACCCTCCCCACCCCAATTACTTTATTTTTTTAATATATATATATATATATATATATATATATATATATATAATCTTAAATTTAAACTTTTATAATATATTATTTTATTTTTCTAAAGATTTTTTTTTAAAAAAAATCTTCAAATAGAAATTTATCATTAGGAATTAACAAACTTAAATAGAAATTTTCTAAATAAAATATTTTATTTAATCAAAATTTAAAAAATTAAAAATCATAAACGAAGAAAATTTATCTGTAGGGAACTCGATCCCTGCGAATTTCCCATAGGGAATCCCCTCCCAATCATTGAAAATTAAATGGAAAATTTTGTGGGGACGGAGAATTAAATGAAGGGCATTTCCAGCCCCGCCCCACCTTGTGGACATCTCTAGCTAATTGGCATAAAGTATACATATTTGACCCAGAGGTCAAATTGTTGAACTAAAAAAAATTATATTTAAATGATGGATTTGAAATATGGTCATGCAAATTTTTTATTAGATAAATGACCAAATGATAAATTGATGGATTAATTGATATAATTCAATTGACTAAAATATCATTCCTATCAAATCAGATAAAACTGATTACTCAAATCATGGGGTAATTAAAAATAGCAAATCAAAACAACCAAACAACAAGAAGATTGAATTGATGGGATAATTAAACAACAAAATCCTAAAATTATGAGATAATTAAAAATGAATTCAAAATGGGAGTACATTTAAAACCTGAAAATGAAAAAGATACTTAAACTTGAATTTTTTCAAAATCGAACTTTCAAATAATTGGAAGATTTAATCGAATTTAGAAACTTTTGGAATTTCAAACATGTAAATATCTTGTAATTTAGAGGAATTTAAACTCTAGCATTAAATAATCATAGCACATCTCCCCTATGTATCTGATCGGGCATACATGTAAACTCACGTGATCGAAGTAATAATAAGACGGTATCCCTACCAAGTATCGTGTCCACTAGCAAGCGAAAATGGAAGCTTTTTCTTTAGTTGATTAATTATTTAAGGCAAGAGCTAAATAAATGGAAGCTTTTTCATTGGAATTATTTAAGGCAAGAGCTAAATAAAAGGAATGCTTGGAAATTAAATCTAATTTAGAAAGCAAGTAAAGGTTGGAGATACCAAATTAAGGGAGAGTTTAGGGGATTGAGCACTAGTGAGGTTGCAATTATGCAAATTGGATACGACATTTAATTGATCTTGCTAGTTTCATAAATCTAGAGCCAAATTGGTCGAATTCTCCTATCGGTCTCATTTGAACAGACTAATTAATCTCTTGCCTTGTCTTTAGCACTAATTAATTAATTAATTAGGAATAAGTCCGCTCATATTAAGTCTCATCTGTCAATTGTTAATCCTATGTCACTTAGGCAATTTTAGGGTGTTAATTGGATTAGTTCGATCCAATTAAATGAAATTAAACAAGTAATTAAATACCAATAAACACAATTAAACATAATTACAAACCTAAAGTACTCTTAATCCCTAAGCAACTGGAATTAACTCATAAACATCAATAAACAGCACAATACATTCATCCCCACAGTCCAAGATACATAAAACAGAGGAAAGAAAACAGTAAAGAAGACCATCGTTGCCAAATTCTCGACCCCCACCAATCTCGAGCCTTGAACACCACTCTTGAACACTCTGTCTCATGCTCCACAGGTCCCAAGAAGGTAAGTTATCACAAAATAGGGCTAAAATCCTAAAGTGGTCTCCTCAAAATCAGTGTCGAAATGATGAATATATAACAGGTCTTGACACATCGTCGAGATGCTAAGCAGCGAAACACACCGTTTAACTAACACATAAGTCCTTCAGCATCTCAATGTTGAGGGTAGCATCTCAACGCTCCGAACGCAAATCCTCGTGCGCACCTTTCTCTAGCATCGAGACGCCACAAGACAACATCTCGACGCTAGCTCTCGTGTTTTTAACATGATGGACAACATCTTAATGCTATTTTGAGCTTCAAGACATCGTTCCCTCAGCCAAAAACACTTGTATAGCTCCTATTCTCCAAACTTAGCTCCAATTTGGATCCTTTTAAGCTCCACAAATCAACTGATGCTCTAAATTCATCATCTTTAGTCTGAATTGCTCGATTTCCTAAAATATAGAAAATATCCACATAAAAGCTCAAAATTATATGCAAAACTAGCAATTAAACATGCATAAATATAGCACTAAATTAGTGCTATCAAATACCCCCACACTTAACCTTTTGCTAGTCTTGAGCAAAACAAAATCAAACTCCCACTAAAAAGATAAATGCTTCAGAAAATTGCATGCAAAGATGACTCCATTCTCAATATAATCAAAAGTGGAATTAGATAACAAGAACAATGGAATGAGAACATGCCTAAATCACGAGTAATTTTAAAAGAAACTTTGAACTCTTTGCGTGTATTTGTGCATAGCCTAATAATGACTAGTTTACTAATTCATAATAGTTTTATGCACTCTTCCATTCATCTTTTTCCTATACTGGCCAAAAAGACCCAATTTAGCTCCCTCACAATAAAGAAAGTAATAAAAAGTTAGGTGTCTGACTCACTAGAGGATAGCACTCCCCCACACTTGCTTTTTACCACAATCAGGGGCATTAGCTTCCACACAACTATTGTAGGGGCCCTTATCTAGAGCACTCACTCAATGGATGGCCTATGATAGGACTAAATTAGTGCCATATTTATACCTTAATTCAGCTAGTTTTATGCTATAAATGTGAGCTTTTATGTCGATTATTTGTTAATTTCAGGAATCCGAGCAATTGAGATCGGAATTATGAATTTTCGAACAAAATGGTGAATATGGAGCTTAATTAGAGCTTTTGGATGAGCTAAGGACAAGATGAGAAGGTGCATAAGTTGTTGGGGGCGAGAAGATGGCGTTGCAACGCCACAATTTGTTGGGCAAAATCGAGAGCTAGCATTGCAACGCTGCTCTATGGCGTTGCAACGCTAGAAAGATGTTGGCAAGTTGCATTCCGTCCGTAGCGTTGCAATGCTACTAATGGCATTGCAACGCTACCTTCATGCGTGCAAAGGAAACGCTGAAATTTTGGACAGCGTTTGTCACACCCCACCCCAAATTAACTCTACCAAACCTAGGATGAGCTATGACGGCAGTAGACCCCATATGTGTGCAATGGAATCTATTGCCAAGTATTTATCTCTTATCTCATTTGTCTAACTTTATCTATAGAAATCCCTTGAACAACGCAGTCAAAATTTCTCTTAACTTACAATATATAATATGCAATGACTTGATAAGACTGGTGGCAGATTCTGATTAGCAAACTCTGGTTGAAACTCAAGAGCAACCTGGTGAAAAAAAATTAAAAACAAAAGAATGAGCTAAAAAGCCCAGTGAGTGGTACTTCCATAAAAAAATAAATGTTCAAGAAAAATTATTCTTTTACTAAATAGAAGCTCATAACTCTGTGGAATAATGTAAATCACGATCAGTTAGAAACCTTTGAGATCATTTTAAGACATTAAAGTCTGTAAATAAACTTCTCTTGAAACAACAACTCTTAAGTCAACAATTCTTGAAAACATAAGCACGAGTTCGTAAAAACATAGATAGGAAAATTCGTAGTTATAGCTCTGGAAAGCATAAACATAACTAGTGAAATTTATCACCAAATCTGTACCCAAATCTCTATCATACTATGTACCGAGTAATTTCCAGATACATAGCAGAACATATCTCTGTCATACGTGCACGCAGAGCAAACTCTAACATCTGTAATGCTTCAAGTCCAGGATTTGGACTAGGATTCGGAATCCGGATTTGGCATCTAATGGCCCCGACATTCCCCTGCATCCCCTGCGGCCTGAGCACACAAGCATACTATGGAAGAGCAAACTCTAACATCTGTAATGCTTCAGGTCCAGAATTTTGACCAGGATTTGGAATCCGGATTTGGCATCTAATGGCCCCGGCATTCCCCTGCATCTCCTGCGACCTGAGCACGCTGCGTACTATGGAAACACATTCTCATAGCATATGGGTAATCACCATGGGTACAAAAATCTAGTGGTTTAAAAATCCACTTTTAACATAAAATTCTTAATTCTCAAACTCTTTCTTAAAATCGTGTTCTCTTGTTCTAAACAGCTTTTCATAAACTTGAGAGATTTCTGAAATAACATTAAACATTTATAATTTCTCAATAATCATCAAATCTCTCATAGAACATTTCCAAAATCGTTCTTTCTCTAAAACCACATTTTATAAACCTCATATAAACATTAAAACTCTTCTAATTTCTCAAAAAAAAATCATGAAATATCTCAAATACTCGATATGATAATATGTACTTTTACCAATTGGCTAAAATCAAGAGATTTCCATAAATTCACCTTTTATAAGCTCAGCTAAAATTTCATATAAATATAAATCTCTTCAAATTCAAATATGCCTAATCATGAATTCAACTTAGTGAACATATGTCACTTTCTTATCAAATTAGTAAATCATCAATTTCAATAATAAACTATTTATGAAATACACGCAATTTCCTCCAAATTATCAAAATCTTCAATCATTAAATCATTTGCATTAATATAAATTGCAATTGATTTCAAATCTCACAAAAATCTCATCAATTACTAAAATAATTGAAATACTTTATAAAATAACCACTCACATAACTATTTTTGTTAATGCTTCAATCGTAAGTTATTTCAATTTCCGTCCAACCTGGAATTCCAATAACCACATCAATAATCATTCTCCAACTCAAGATATTTGTAACCATAATACATTGCAAACAATAATTAATCCAATTATTTGTTTTTAGACATTATCCAATAGTCCAACATTTCAAATTCCACCTTCTCTTTCATTCATTTAACACAAAAGTACAAATTGTCTTTTCTCCATTAAATATTAATTCTTTCTCTCCCTCACACACCATTTCCTTTCCATAAAAAAAAAAAATTTTAATCTCTTCCAATTTCCATTTTTCAAAACAACTCTCTTACGTATCATATACATTCTCCATCAACTTTCTCTCTCTTCATTTAAACTCAAATGTACCATCATCATCATTTTTCTATTTTTATTTATTTATTTTCTCTTTCTTCTCTTTCTTCTCCTTTTCTCCTTCTCTTCATCTTCTTCTTCACAAACTCTCTGTGTTTTTTTTTTCTTCTTATCAACAACTCATCTTCTTCTTTTCTTTTAATTTTGTGACCCACTTGCGTTCCTTATAAAACATCTAAGAAAATACTTTTTGATTACAACTTCTAATCTCTCTTTTACCCTCCTTGAGCAAATCAAAACCCCAATTAACAAATCAATATTACAAAAACCCAAGTTTCATTTCTTCCATTTCCTACATAACCGATTAATTCCATAATAGAACCTTAGCATCACTCTTATTTGATTTTAAAGTATCTATTACAGATTTACAAACAAACAAAAGAAAACCCATATAAATCATCTCTTAAAACTCATTTCTCTTCATGAATTTCCTAAAAAAAAAAACTTACCAAATTCTATTTCTAATCTTAACCCCGAGTTATTCAACCTTCAGATTCAATCTTCAAGCTTCAATTTCTGAATCAATGATAAAGATTCTTCTTCTTACCTCTCTCACCCTTTGTGAAATTTATCTCTCCCTCTTTCTCTCTCTCTCTCTCTTTTTCGAAAACTGCTTCCTCTTTCTCCTTCTCATTTTTTTTAAACTAATACTTATCAAACCACCACTTTTCCAACCCAACACACACGTGTCCTACAAATTCATTCTTTCTTTTTTTTTTTTCCTTCTCTTTTTTTTTTTAGAAATAATCCATTTTTTTTAATAATAAAAGATCTTTTTTCTTTTGTTTTTCTTTTCTTTCTAATTTTAAACAAATTCTTAAGGAAATTGCATCTTACAGCGTTGCAACGCTTCCGCGATTACAGCCTTTTAGTTCTTCATTAATTCATCGATGAAAGGGGAAATGAAGGGGGTTAACACCCTAATGGATGAACTTGAGAGTGTTTAGAGAGGTTTGAGGGGCTGAATTGGAGTGGTTTTGTTGAAGACCCGGCATTTGAGGTTTGCGTGGTTCGTAGCAGGAGTGATGGATCGGCGCACAACGAGTTTCTACTGTGTTTTTCCCTAATTTCTCTGCTATTTTAGGTTGATTGTAGATGGATTATGGTTGTTTGTGCTGAATTATGATTTATTTTGAGTAGATTGTAGAGTTTAGGGCTTAATGAAGCCTTTGTACCATGTAATTGAACTTAATTAGGGATTTGTGATTGATTGTTCGAATCTATTTTATGTAATGTTCGTAATGCTTTAAATCCCTTGATCAAGGATTTAATGAACTGCTGGTTTATGTTATTGCTTGACAAAGAGTGGATAAATTAGAGCTTCAATTGCATAATAATTGATGTTTGGACACGGCAGTGATAAAAATGTCAATTAGGATCGATGATAAGGTTCGTTAATGTCGGGTGAGAATTAATTAATGAGACGAACACGTGATTTAATTAATTACACCTGAGAATTGGAGGAACTCGATAGAGGATTCCATGATACACTACCCTTAGATTCAAATAATTTGATTAATTAATGACAAATGCTCATTAGACTCAATAAATGGTCCATTAGTGAGATTAATGTTCTAAACTCAGCGCTTTACTTTGCGCTCCTTTCAGTTATTCTTTTTACCGCTCACTTTTAGTTTATTTCATTGCATGTTCTTTTGGCGTTTGATGTCCTAAATAAAATTGGACGGGATTAAATGTGGCAATTAGTTGATTAAACTTCTCCAATTCCCTGAGGATTTGATACTTGGTATTACTACTTACCGTTTTATTATTACTTCAATCATGTGTGCTTGCGTGTACACCGATCAGCCTAACTGATCACGATAGAGGTAGCTCTTTTTACCCCCGAACACCTAAAGCTCTTGCAAGATACTTTGCTTTTTCTTTTCTCTTACACACTTTTCTGAGCTCAAATTTTTTCTTTCCTTTTCGTAGGTAAATTAGCATTTTTTTCCTTACTCCTAAGCTTATCATTATAAACCCTCTTGCAAGTTCACTTACAAACCAAGCCTTAAGCCTATCGGAATGACAACAAACTTCTAGAAAACATAAAACTCCTCTAAATGCTTAACTTATCAAAACTATGCCAAATGTTCAACATATGCATAGAATTCAAAGTAAAAATTTTCCATTTACACAGATTTCAGCATGCTTCATATTCCACAATACATATGAAAAAATAATCCACTAAAGAGCACAAATCATAAAATCTCATAATCACTTCAACATACAAAATCCTAAAGTCATTCTACAGCATACAGTCTCAAAAAATTATAATTTTCAATTAGCTCAAAAATCAACAAATCACATCAAATTCTCTCTCATCCAAGCGTAGCACCATTTCCTCCACACTTAAACCAAACATTGTGCTTAATGTTTATCCCAACGCAATTAAAAATGCAAAAGGGACAAATGAAAAAACTAAGGGTAACAGTACTTCCCTGAAAAAAAATTAGAGACCTCCAATAATGAGCACAGTTGATTTCAAACAACTTTAGGGAACTGCAAAACAGACAAGGGCCATTTATTCAACTAACAACAAAACAAAAGCATACTAAACGAAGTAAGTAAAGAACCCTTGGGTTGCCTCCAAAGAAGCGCTTGTTTAACGTCATTAACTCGACGTTCCATAAACACTTCTTCAAGGTAGCTCAAAGATAAAGCAGTTAACATCCTCTCTCCTTCCTACATTTTCAATTCCCACAGCACAATAGACCACAGATTTAACATTACAACAACCACTCAAACACTTGGAGAAAGAATTATTATAAACAGGAAATGGAACAAAAGTATCTCGAGCATCTAAAGCAGACATCCCCTCATGATTCCCATCCAAGACGGGACTCGAATGAGAAGGCATAAAAAAATCATGCTCATTTATCTCCACAGACAAATCATTAGCAAACAAATTTTCAAATTCATTCTTCTCAAAGTTCAAGGTCTTGTCAAGCATGGTATTATGGCAATTAAAGAAATTACTATTCTCAAGGAAATCATCCACCACATGCTCGATATTTAAGACTCTCTGAACACCCTCACTCAAATAATTAGCATAACAAATGGATTCACTCATAGCACATTTAGTCAACATGTTGTCAGGGTGATCATATACACTAATATCAACATCATTTTTCTCAAAAATAAAAAACTATCATCAAACAAATTTCCACCAACAGATACAGAGTCAACATTCATCTTATCAGAACTAAAATCTATAGGAAAAATGTTAGCCCCCTTATCACTACGCATATACCACTACGACCTTCTTAGAAAAACAAAACAAAACAAAAAATAAAAGCAAAAAATAACAAAACTCAGGAAAATAAAAGCAAACAAACACGAAAAGTATATACAATAAAAAAACACAAACCTCCTAAATTAATTCCTCCTATTTTCTTACTAATATCAATCAACTTAAAAAAATAAAAGTTTTGCCACTTCCCTGGTAACAGCGCCAAAAACTTGATCAGGCATACACACAAGCGCACGTGATTGTAGTAATAATAAAATGGTAATCCTATTGAGTATCGCATCTACTGGGAAGCGAAAATGAAAGCTTTTTCTTTAGTTGATTAATTATTAAGAAAACTCACAATTGAAATTATTTAAGGCAAGAACTAAATAAAAAGAATGCTTGGAAATTAAATCTAATCTAGAAAGCAAGTAAAGGTTGGAGATACCAAATTAAGGAAGAGTTCAGGGGATCGAGCACTAGTTAGGATGAAATTATGGAAATTGGATACAATATTTAATTAATCTTGCTAATTTAATAAACCTAGAGCTAAATTGGTCGAATTCTCCTGTCGGTCTCATTTGAATAGGATAGCACTAATTTAGTGCTATATATATGCCTTTATTTAGCTAGTTGTACGCTATAATTGTGAGCTTTTATGTTGATTTATTGTTGATTTTAGGAATCCAAGCAACTGGGAGTGGAATTATGAATTTTGAGGCATAATGGTGAATATGGAGCTTAATTAGAGCATTCAGAGGAGCTAAGGACAAGATGAGAAGGTGCACAAGTTGTTGGGGCTGAGAGGATGGCATTGCAACGTCCAAACATATGATGCAAACTCGAGAGCTAGCGTTGCAAACGCTGCCTTGTAGCGTTGCAATGCTAGAAAGGCATTGGGATGATGTTGTCCGTCTGAAGCATTGCAACGCTACTAATAGTGTTGTAACGCTGTAGTTGTGTAATTGAAGAAATGTCGCCGTTTTGGATAGTGTTGCAACGCTGTCGCAATGCAACCCTTTATATTCACTGTTTTCCTTCCTAATGAGGGGAGATCATTTGGGGTTTTAAACCTCCATTCTTGATTCCCTACCCTTTTGGGATCTGTAGATGCTGATTAGAGGTGTTCAGGAGTAGATCTCGAGGCGCGAAATGTGGATTTCAAGGTGAAAGTTAGGATTTCGGTAACGGGTCTTGTATCAGTTTCTTTCCCTCTTTTCATGTATCTATTTGTTGTATTAAAGAGGGTTTTGCTCTGTTTAAGGATAATGTTGGGCTAATTTTTCATTTAAGGGATTAGAGCATAAGTAGGTTTGCTTTTATGTTGTAACTAAGACTTTGGCCATTTAATTTACTTGTTATGTTTCATTTAGTTGGATTGTGTTTGATGCTTCGTATTAACTGACCATTAATATGTTGAATTAGTCCTAAATTGAGCTTGACAGAGGATGTTTAGGGTAGACTTAGTCCAATTAACGCCTCTAGATTGTCGAAATGACATAGGAACAACAATCGAAGGGTGTGGTTCCATATGACCGAGCTTAATCCTAATTAACTAATCAATTAACGCTAAGGAAACTTAGGTATGCGATAGGTTAAGCCTGTTCGAATGAGATCGACAAGAGATTTCGATCGATTTAGCTATAGGTCTATGAAATTGGCAAGGCATTATTAAATGGCAGGTTAAAATTCTCATAAAAGCAACCTAAGAGTGCTCGTTCCCCTCAATTCTCCTTCATTGGTATCTCCTATCTTTTAATTGCTTTTTAGTTCAGTTTTTCCAAGCACCTTTTGTTAGTTGTTTTCCCTAAATAATTCCAATTTCGACTATTCTCGATAGTTCATTAGCTAAAAAGAACTTCAATCTCGATTCCCTTGAGACACAATACTCGGTACTCTTGTTCCATTTTATTATTACTTCGATCACATGTGTTTGCGTGCTTTACTCCAATCAGAACACTCTAATTAATGCTTGTCTAAGTGTCCATAGCGCTAATTGATTAATTAATTAGGATCAAGCTTGCTCATAATAAGTCCCACCTGTCAATTGTTAATCTTATGTCACTTAGGCAATTTTAGGGTGTTAATTGGATTAGTTCAGTCCTAAATTTCCTCCGTCAAGCTCAATTTGAGACTAGGATCAAATAATTAATGGCCAATTAATTAGAGGCAATAAGAATAATCCAATTAAATAAAATTAAACAAGTAATTAAATGCCAATAAACACAATTAAACCATAATTATAAATCTAAAGTGCTCTTAACCCCTAAGCAACTGGAATTAGCCCATAAACGTCATTAAACAGTACAATACATTCATCCATACAACCCTAAGATACATAAAATAGAGGAAAGAAAACGATAAAGAAGATCGTCGTTGCCGAATTCTCGACCCTTGCCTCAAATTTTGCAATCTTGAGCCTCGAACACTGCTCCCGAACACTCCATCTTGTGCTTTATAGGTCCCAAGAAGGTAAGTTATCGCAAAATAGAGATAAAAATCTAAAGTAGTCTCCCCAAAATCAGTCCCAAAATGATGAATATATAGCAGGCCTTGAGACATCGTCGATATACTAAGCACAACGTCTCAATGCTGTGTGAAATGCACTGTTAAACTAACTCGTGCGTCCTTCAGCGTCTCGACACTGAGGGCAGCGTCTTGACACTCAGGACGTAAATCCTCTCACGCGTCTTTCTCTAGCATCGAAACGCCACATGACAGTGTCGAGACGCTAGCGCTCGGGTTTTTAACATAATGGACAACATCTCAACCTTATTTTGAGCGTCAAAACATCGTCCCCTCAGCCAAAAACATTTGTGAAGGAGTGAATTTGGGTCCTTTTAAGCTCCACAAATCATTTGATCCTTCAAATTCATCATCTTTAGTCTCAATTGCCCGATTACCTGAAATATAGAAAATAACCACATAAAAACTCACAATTATATGCAAAACTAGCAATTAAACATGCATAAATATAGTACTAAATTAGTGCTATTAGCATCACTCTTATCATATAAGCTAAGATCTTTCTTAGATTGAGCAATACAAATACCTTGTACTAAAAAATGGGTAAAATATTCGTTAAACTAAACCACATAAATAGCTTGTACTCTATGGATAGAGAGAGTGATAATGTGACAATAGGAGTGTCAATCTCCTCAAACATTAACATTTGTGCTTACTCTCACCGTCTTCTCATAAGCTTTTCTTCATCAAGAAATGTAAGAATATTGTGTATTCAACATTGAGTCACACAAGTACCTTGTATTCACAAAGAAAAAATCTTTGTGGCACAAGGATGATTAAGAACCTCTAGCAAATATTATTTATTTCTTTATAAATACACAGTATTTGTATTTCCTCTCTTTAGGTATTTTTTCTTCCATTAACGAAAGGTTTTCGTTCTTTTAACACTCCCTTCCACCTCCATCGTCATCCAAAAGTATAACAATAGTTGTATCATTGAATGCTTTAATCACAAAAGTCATGAAGCTTCTACCATGGAGCTTCAAATACATATTGGCTTTAAAAATCGTTTTTTAATGAAAATTAAATCACCCTCAGTTGCACTAGTTCCATCATTGGCTTTAGTTTCGAGAAGATTCATTTATCCTTCAACACCCCCAAATCAATCTAAATACCCATAATTCTTTTCTTTCATCATGTTGATTAGAAATCTCCAATCAATGTTTAAAAATGCAACCCATCATCATCATTTGGCTACACATCCAGCAACAAATGAAAGCAAGTGAAAAAGGTCACTAAACTTGCAGCCAACGACTTTCCTCAATAGAGAAATAAGAACTCTGGTGAAGTAAATTGTCCTAAAGGTCATTCTCCACCATCGTTTGCAAGTTTTCGTCATAGTTGAGCATCCTTCACGATCAATTTCAACTATCTCATTATTTCTTGTATCTCTCAACAACATGGATGCAATTAGAGAAGGTTCAATGATGGAAACAATGGATGAAGAAAGAGAAACTAAAAAGATAAAATGAAATTCAAATATGTAAATTAATAAATGCATGATTTTAGGATATTTCAAAAAATAGAAGAAAAAATAGTGGTCAAATCAAACAAAAAATAGATTTAGATTTATGAATTGCAAAGATAAAAATCAAAACATTTTTAAAAAATACAGATTAGAGTTTAAGAATTGGAAATATAAAAGCTTAACAGTTTTCAATTGGCATCCTAAGATTAAGGAACATAATCGAATAAAGTATGAGAGAATTCAAATATGGAAAGTGCAAATTTAAGGGTTACAGAATCTGGGATAATTGAAAAGAAGTTTTGTTACACTTTCCACTAATCAATGGATTTTGCGTTCGTTTTATCGAAGGGTAAAATAGGGAGAAAAGGGCAGTTGGCCATAATTTATTATTTTATTTTTGTGGATAAATTCAGAATGAGGGAAAATTTGTGGCTATTCATTCCAATTTCTCTTGCATAAAATACGTTAAAATTTTAAGGAACAAATTATTTTTTATCTGAACTTGACCAATTGTATCATTTTTTTCTCTCAACTTTCAATTTCATCTGATTGAACTTTAGATTTAAATATGTGTTGTAAGATTTACCTTAAAGTTTGAAAAGTGTTGCGATTTTTAGCTTTTAGACTTTCATTGGAAGAAGGGTTTTAAAAAATGATTTTTATGTGCGTTCTATGAATTATAAAATATATATCTGATATGAAACAAAATACTATCAAGAAGCAAAATGATTATATTTTTATAAGTATAGGGACTAAAATAAACATTTTGAAAGTTTAGAGATCAAAACGTAACTTGAACATTAATTAACCAAAATGAAATTTAAACTGATTAAATATTATAAAAATATAATTAAGAGATAGTGGTAAATATAGAAAAAAAATTGAATATATCAATTAGTTATTACTTTTTTTTTGGACCTTTAGTTATCACTTTTTTTAGTTCAATTAGTTGTGTTGCATTTAATTGTATAGAATTAATAAGTGATTGTTATGATTATAACTGTTGATGCCAAAATCTGGCCAGGAGAAATCTCATCTGACCTTCACATGCTTCTATAGTAAATTTGTATATTGGAGAAAGAGGTGACTTGCAAGAGAGAGAAAAGTTAGGTACCAGTGTGGCGTTTACCACACCAACTCTGATGCTAAAGTCAGAGAAATAAAACTGTAGCAAGTTAGGGTTTAGTTAATGGGGGTTAAGTTGAACTCCCTATCTTAGAGTCATAATGATGTATTTATAGGATCCATTGACCTAGGTTTTCCATATTCCTTTTCTGATAAGAATTCAAATGATTTTTTCACTCTATCTAAGAATTGGATTTGAAAAGGTTAATCTGAACTTGTAGAGTTTTCTTGGGTCTATTGCACATTTGGGCTCTTATCATCTTGACTTTTATCTTGTTTTGGAATATTTGATTAAATCCAAAATTCACCTATAACATTAGCCCCCACTCTCAAGTTGGGATTTGTAGTTTAGCTCTTCGTGAGCTAGACATTCAAAGCACAATTTGAGAGTATAACTCTTGTGTCAAATTCTCTTTTAATGCATGGATTTTAGCTCTTCATGAGGTTGGCCTCAAATTTTTTGAGTTTTTGCCTTGGAATGACCCATCAAGCCTATTGAACTAACGTTTTGGCTTTTCTAGGCTTACAATAAACACTTTGGGATAGGCCACAAATTTAATTTTGAAATGACCTATCAAGCCTATTGGGCTGATTTTTTAACTTTCCAAAATCTTCAATAATGAGTTCCAAGGTAGTCTCATATTTAATTTTGGAATAACCAATCGCGAGATCTATCTCAAATTTCTAAGCCATGATTGGGTCAACTAAACAAGCCTTTTTTGAGGACCCAATTAATTATCTAGAGTTTTGCATCCTCTGCACCTAAGCGGGGTTTTGCACATCATGCTCTTCAAAGCTTTATTAAACTTGCTTACTCATGCTCAATCAGGACCCATCGTCAGGTGTACCTTAAATGTTTGAATTTTCACTTTTGGGGTCCAATCAACACTCCGGCCGCTTCCCCTGTGACTAAGTGCTCAAGAGTTTTGCGAGTTTCGTGCTTTGTTTGCACAACATAATCAGTCATATTTTAAAGTGAACTCTTAGATTTTGGCTCCAATTTACCATATCCGAAGAGGGCTCTAGATTTTTACCTCTAAATTTGGACTCAACTGTAAGCTAGTTAATCTTATCGATCTTGGCCATCCCCCAATTTTTCTACCAAATTTCTCACTCAAAAAATTGTTCGAGTAGCAATTGGGATCCCAATGGCATTTTTCTTTTATGTGAATAGCTAAGTCTTTTTTTTTTTCTCATAATTTCTTAGCTAATTTACTTTTTATTTGAAAGAGGGACATGTTTCCCGTACTTTTTGTTTGATAAGGAGACATAACTCTTATTCCTTTTTATTTGAGAAGAAGGCATATTTCTTATTCAGTCTCCTAATCTCTTTGTTGGGCAGGTTGAGTTTGGTCCATTCAGGGTGGGCTCCAAATTTTGGGCTCTTGCTTGGATTAACTGTTTAGGCTCATTGGGCTCTAACCAGTGTTCCTCATTTGTGACAAGTGAAATTTATAGTTTATTATGCTAATACCCTAGCTTTATCAACTATTCTGCATTTAAAGTATAATTTTTCATGAACATGATATTTCTCACATGATATCAAAAGTTGAATGAAAATACTTTTTCGTTAGAGGTTTAAGTGATTTGATGCATATGGGATGTTGATTTAACTAAGTAAAATATATCCACAATTTCACATTTGAGGAACTAAAACATATAGGAATTTCATAAAATAGGCATGCCTTCAAATAACTTATTAAATAAGTAATTGCATAACCTCCATAATTCTACAAATTTTTCTACAAATTTTCCTTCAAATTCTTCATGAAATTATTAGTTTATTCATGGTGTTTAATTCATATTCACTATATCACTAAATTATATAAAACTTTATTTTAAAAAATACAGAGCATGACATACTAATTAGAATTAGTGAATTCTAGAACACAAACTAAAAGAGATGTCATTTTAAAGAAGATAAAAGACAAATAGCTATTTTATGATCATTGTATCATCTAGCTTTTTTGTCACACCCCTTCCCAGCTTACTTGCCTAACCTAGGAAGAGATGTAAAGACAGAGACAATCAACCCTCTTACTAGCGCTCCCTGACCATCCCAACATATACCTGAAAATGAAGGCAACACAACACGTTTGAACAAGTAAGTTTGAAACGCTCAAATACACATATGAGCAAAACACATTCACTTTCAGTACTATGTTCTTTAACAAGCCATAACATTTTATAGTTATTACAACCCCGCTAAAATGCTTTTACTACAACTATATACATAAGATAGTGTATATACAAGGAGCTAAAACGGCGTGGTGGCAAACAGGTTTTGTCAAGGCTAAGCACCGGGAACTCGTCTACTACCTGGAAAGAGAAAACATAATGGAAACGTGAGCTGGGAAGCCCAGTGAGTGTCTATCTTAAAAACATTATAAGCTCAAAGGTAAAGCATAATGATGGACAAGCTACAAGTTAGAGATAACTTATCACTTATTTGTAAACATAATCAAACCATGCTACCCATTTACAGGTTTAAGTCACCACATTATGTATAGCATAGAAACTCATAATGTAGTACCATACTGAAGAATAGACATTTCAAAAGCGTAGAAGCTCATAACAATAAAACTCATAACATGATACCACTTTCGAACCTTAGCTGTGGTAGAGTCATCTCTATACCAACAACGTTCATACCTCTCTCACGTGCACGTGGAATGCCATTGAACACACTGGTCTTCCCTAATACCTTCTCTATGTCCTTCAGTATTGGGGTTAGACCAGTTACTACCCGAATACCTTCTCTTTGTCCTTCAGTATCGGAAATCATGATTCCTCCCTCCCAAGTACCTTCTCAATGTCCTTCAGTACTGGGGGTTAACAACATACCGGGGCATACTTTGATTACCTTGGAAATCATGTTTTGATAACACAAACAACAAATTCTCAACATTTGCACTTTTCCTTTCTAAACATGTTTCCAAGTGGATTTACACAAGGCATTTTCTAAAGGAAGTCATACTTCTATAATTTAGTTTCCATGCTTGAATGTGTAGTTACAAACTAATTCAAATCATGCTTAAGTTTCATCAATGACATTCTATTAAAAGCTCCATGAAAAATATACAAAAGTAAGTCAAGCATGTCTCAATGATCAACATTGATGCTTTTGAAGAAAAACAAAGGTCAAGCATAGTTCTAAAATAGAGTCACTCACAATCACCAAAAGGGTTCCAAGGATTATAAGCTATTCCTATCTCCGTTTGCCCTGAAAAAGAAATTAATAACATTAATTCCTTTCCTTATACACCTTAAAAACATATCTAATTCAGTCTCATAACTCAATTCATAATAACCATACGCACTTGGGTGTAAGGTATATAGAAATGGAAGCACATCTCCTTCAATCTCTTGCTAGCAGTTTTTTTTTTCTTGCACCTAAAATTCCAGGTTCAACTTTCAGCTTGGGTTCCTCAAAATTTAGCAAAACAACCACCTAATATTTTTTGATAAACCTCAAGTACAACATCTTAACTTACTTACCTCAAAGTTTCAGCTTCTAATTCCTCCTCAAGAGCTCAAAAGAAACTGATTTCTTCACACTGTTCTGCTACCCGAGAACTGTGAACACCTCTCGGTTTTCTGCAATTTTCACCTCCTTCCTCTTCGTATTTTCAAAACAGCCGCCCACTGTCGTATTCTACACTCAATTTATGAGATTTTGACTAAAAAATCATCGAATTTGGTGCAGTAAATTAAGAGATATGGCTGTTTGAAGTTGATCCTCTTCCAAAAGCTTCCAGCTGGACAGCACCTACTTGCCAAAGACAAATCCGTGGCTCCACAAATTTTTGCCAGCTCCTACTTCCTCATTTACATCTTAATCCCCTTTTTTAAAACACCAAAACAAGCCAATAAATTCACCTAACACATTTAGCCAACTTTACTTAAGTTTGTGAGAACTAAGAACTTTCATTCAATACATAATGCACCTAAAATTTACCCAACTTGTTAATGACCTTAACTTACTTCAATTCAACTCTTAATATGCTTATTCAATGGCTTACCTATCTCCTTATGAAGCTTTATACACATTATAGTTCACAATCCAAAAGATTCCTAAATCCCATCACGACATCTTTTAGTGCAACCTATATCAATTTGCATATGTCAAAACATCATATATGAGCACAATATGATCAAAAGAGAGTTTAGGGCTTACATTTTTAACTTTTAATGTAGTATAAAAAAGATAAGAGTTTGAAACTTGCTCCAATTGATGCACAGATCACCACAATTATCTCTCCCCAGTTAGGCTTGAAACCTTGTTAGTTGGTTTAAAGGAGTTAGAATCTTGCAGAACTGAAGCCACTAGGTGTTGGGTGTTCAAATCTAAGGTCGAACAGAGCATGAGTCATGAACTAAAACGATTTTAGGGTTGTTTAAGAGACGTTGCCGCTACTGGAGGAATAGGTCATTGAAGAAGGATCCCATCAAAGGGGTGGCGACTGCAGCAAGGATAAGAGGAAAAAGATGGAGAGCTTATGGCTTTCTTTTTTTTTTTTTTTTTGTCTTTTTCCTTTTTTCTTTTCTTTTTATGTTTTCTTTGATCTTTGATCTTTCATGTTTCTTGTTTCTTTCTTTCTTTCTTTTTTCTATTTCTTCTCTTTTTTGTAATCTAATGAAAGCCCTTATGTCTTCATTCTTTGTTGATCTTATTCGTGCTAATCTGGGGTTCACCCTTTATTTGGTTTTTGACTAAGTGTGAAATTCCATGTACTTTACCAAAAGCTTTCCTTCTGCTAGAGGATTGCGAACAGTTCAACATAGCCTTGATTTTCTCAATTCAGGTGTGTAAGGTAGAGCACTATGATTCTCCATAGACGACACCAACTGTTGATGCCAAAATTCGGCTAGGAAAAATTTCACTTGACCTTCACGTGCTTCAACAGAAAATGTGTATATTAGGAAAAAGGGTGACCTACAAAATATAGAAAAAATCTAGACACCGGTGTGACACTTGCCACATCAACTCCGATGCTTAAGTCAAAGAGGTAAAACTATAGTAAGCTACGGTTTAGTTAATGGGAGTTAAGTTGAACTCCCTTTCTTTGAGTCATAATGATGTATTTATAGGATCCTTTAACCTAGGTTTTCCATATTCCTTTTCTGATAAGGATTCAAATGATTTTTCCATTCTATCTAAGAATTCGATTTGAAAAAGTTAATCTAGACCTGCAGAGTTCTCTTGGGCCTGTTTCGCATTTGGACTCTCATCATCTTGACTTTTATCTTGTTTTGGGATATTTGATTAAATCCAAATTTCAACCATAACATTAGTTAATACCTTAATCAACAAGGTAGATTGATTAATAATGATTATATAAAATAAAAATGTACTAATGAATCAATAGTTTATAAAAGATTTTAAAATTAAAAACACAAATAAATAAGGGAGGAAGGTAAGATAAAGTTTCCATATTAGTTCTATAGGCTTTTAAAGCATTCTTAACTTCTTGAAAATATTAATTATATAACTATATATTTTTTAAAAAAATAATAATTTTAATTCATCAAAGTTTGGTGTAATTTTTTGGGGACGATGAAGTAACATCCCTCTTGGCCTAAGAAAAATTATTGATGACTTCATCCAATCTTCATTTTTGCATACTTGTTTTTACTTTCTAGTTCCATTTTTTATCCTTTGAAATTGCAAAATTATCATTTTTATTATATTATAAAGGATTTTTGTTTTTAATTAAGAGAATGAGGGGAAAAAAAGGAAGGATAACTTAAAAAAAAAAAAAGACTCTTTTCAATTCAAAATTTTTTAAATTCAGTTCAAAATATGGATTAAAAAATATATAATTTACTAATCAATTATTTGACTCGATACTGTGGTGAGTAGAGCAAAAGTGAGATGAACAAGAGGGTTCTCTTTGCTTCCTCTTTGTTGTAAACATGAACACAAAAGGCAGTCTATAAGACTGCGTTAAGGAACCTGTGTGGTTGGTAGGATGACCTTTTTGCGCATTCGTTATTCTGGCCAAAGTGATCCGATAGAGAAGGAACTCTTCTATAAGCAGATTGAGAAGTTGAAACTTATAGAAGAGGAAAGTGGTATTTTTAACATAGAAGATGAGGACTTTGATGCCACATATAGAAGACTTCATAATGAAAGGAATAATCGAATTAAACCCAAAGCACAAGCATTGGATCGTCTTTGATTTATTCATAATTAAACTAAAAAATAAGATTAAGCAAACTTACTTGGAATAAATATGGAGATATTTCTGGCGGGTCTTTATCTCCTCCATAAAGTCTTTTTGGCTATAACTCGAACACAGGACCAAGGTTTGTGGGAGCCTCTTGAAAGAAAATCCACATGGGATTGGAAAGGAAGAGGTCTAGAGAGAATTCTCTAATTCTCTATTGAGAAGATGTGTGTTGTATCTAATGGCTCAACCCAAGGGTCCTATTTATAGACACCAAAAGAAAATCCTTGCCATAATTAAAATATTATATTTTAATATCTAATATATTAAAATATATCTTATATTTATTTAAATCTCATTCAAATCTCTTACAATATTTATTTATTTGAATCTTATTCAAATTTTATAAATATATTTTCTTTAATGTATCAAATATACATTAATTATTTTAATATTTTATCAAATACAATAAATATATTTTCCTCTTTTATATTTAATATATCTAATATATTAAATATTAATTTGAACACTTCAAATTAAATATTTATTTGAACATTTCAAATTTTTCTTTCAACAAAATTGATCTTTTATTATTACTATGAGCTAGCAAGGGAACCTTATGAAGATACAGATTATAAGCTCAAATGATACAAAATCAATTAATTAAACTTTTAATTAATTAGTTTTTATTCATTAACTATAAGTCACTCCACTATGGACCTAGAGTTGCACTCTTATGCACTATAGGAGAAGTTGTGTCCATAGATATAATCACTACATGCAAGTCGATCATTCACGAGTTGTTCGTATTTTAAACTAAGTCAAAAGTCTGTTTTACCCCCGTAATTACATCTTGCACTGTAAGTACCATTGATCCTCTAATGAGCAATTTGTTTATGATCCAACCATAAACTAAGTCCCTCTCGAGCCAATAAGAGGGTGGGGCCCCATCATTCAAGTCCCGAAATTAATACTTAAGGGAACTACTCATCTACTTACCCTATATGCAAAGGAGTGAATTTCATCTTGTGAGATTATGTTTCCTAACGCCCTATTTGGTCAAGTCCCCAAAATGGTAGTAATATTGAATCGGCTATAAAAGTCACTCTCACCCATGCAAATCAAAGGACAAGCCCTCACAGACAGGAGCTCATAACTCACTCAGGATTAAGATCGAATCGCATATGATCATCCTAATGAAATATTAATCTTCTCAATTAATGGATTTATAAAGAGAGATCATTAAATATTTCGTGGTCCAGTCATATACAAACTCATTGTATAAGATACATCTGGTCCAGTCATATACAAACTCATTGTATAAGATACATCTACTCACATGTCTCCACATGAAGGATTTGGGTCAAATCATTTGTAACTATTACAAAGTGGGTCGTATCAATAGTGTTACTAGGATAAGACAGCCAACCTTTCCATATACTATGACTTTTTAGGTTATTTCTTGAACTTGACCCTCACATATGTCAACTACATACTGTTCAAGATTATACTAATAACCTTAGATTTTTCATATAATGGATAATATTATATTACAAATAAAATAATCAAAATTATTATTAATTATTAAATAAATTATTAATTACGAGGCTTTAAGGCATAAATCCCAACAATCTCCCACTTGCACTAAAGCTGGGGAGACATGTATCCTAGGGCATACTTTATACGCAACATGTTCTCCCACTTGCCCTATCAAAGATGAGACATATCTCAAATTCTAGGCATTCTAGGTGACTCTTAAACACTTCAGCCTGGAGAGTCAGATATAGATCCAAAGGACTGTCGTTAAAAGCCATATTTGTCACTAACATGATGCTTTCTCTCTCTCGATATGATTCCCTATACGTTGGTATTTTATAATTTCCTTAATATTAGTCTTTGCACCACTATTATCACAATTAAGAGGATAGACTAAATCTTATCTAAAACACTTTTCAAATCTTCACGGAACTATTTGAGTCATACAAGTCATTTCGTTGCTTCACAAGCAAAACAATTTAACTTTGTATACCATACTCCACCACCTAGGGTAAAATTAATCTTAACATAGATTTCCTAAATCTTTGTAAGAACCAGTGTATTTTGTAAAGATCAAATTTGTTACTCCATACACAAAAATTTCTCATTATCCATAGATAATTTGATAAAGTTTTTAATTTTCTACTCAATGGTCATACCATTCATTTAACTGATATATGCTAACCAACTGTATATTAATTGTTAAGTCTCATTTATGCATTAATGGTCTCCTACTTAGAGTAGATAATTAATCATATGCTCTCAACATTTGAGGTTGTCTTAAGATACTCTTCCTTAGACATAAATATCAAATATTTGACAAAATTTTTGTCAATATAAGATGTTTGAGACAAAGTTAACATTTTGTCCTTAAAATCTCCATTTTGGACATATAAAATATACCGAGTTATTCTAAATCACTCATTTGGAATTGGTTACTTAGTCAACTTTTTATGTTAGATAGAAATCTTACATCATTCATAATGAGTAAAATATCATCAACATAAAACATGAGAAAAAATCCACTAAGCAATTAATAATTTTTTTGTCTATACAAGCTTTATTAATATTTATCCAAAGCCATAGGTTTTGATACTTTTATCAAACCTTATCTTCAAAGATCTAATTGTAAAATTCATTTCATAAATGAACCTTTACTATTTTGTAAACCTTTTGCTTTTGATCTTTGAAAATAAACCTCTCTAATTGATTTGTGTAGATGCATTATCTAAGATTTCTTTTCATAAAAGAATTCTAAACATTCATTTTTCATATCTCATATGCAACAATGAATTAAATAATGCTTACAAACCTCAATATGACAATAAGTGAGAAAGTTTACTAGCAGTCTACTTTCTTCTATTAGGTTTAACTCTCTGCCATTAGTCTCACTTTGAGGGCAATAAGCCTTTCTACTTTGTCATCTAACATTACAACTTGGGCTTCAATTACGTCATTGTAAAGGTTGAGTCATCTCATAACTCTCCCACTACTATGAGACTTATTCAAATCATGACTAGGATCCATTTGACGTTTAGATGTAATTAAATTGTTAACAACTTTTGTTAACTATTTAGTGGCTTTACTTGGAACCAATTTATTAACATTATCTCACCTTATTAAAGGTTTGTAGTCTTTTATTTGACATTCCTTATAAACATGATATTTGTCATACAAATACCTTATTCGTTTTAGGACTAGATAAAAGATTATTTTGTACTCATTAGGGGTGGCCTAAACTTAGGCTTATCTTTGAACATATACAAGCTTTTTAGGTTTGTTTCATCATGTGAGCTTAACATTCCCAAATGGTGAAGTGTTGTAAACCAGCTTTACTACTATTTTATAATATTAAAATTGTCTTGTAGACACTTTTGGAGGAAATCGTGTTCACCATGCAATCTCTATTGCATTTCCTAACCGAAGTTTGATAATGATGTGTAACTCATTACTGATGTGACCATGTCTAACAAAGTCTTGTTTCTCCCATTGCAGTACAATTTCTCACAATTTTACTATGTATTAAGATAATTGGGATACAAACCCATTTTCTATCAGTTAATCTTAGTACGTAAGGTTCTTGTACTTTCTATTCTGATCTGATCATAATATCTTGATAGATTTACCTAATTAATTTTCAACTTTAATCTTAATTTTCTTGAACTATTCAAAAAATTTAGACTTATGTTGTATTATGTAAAGATACTTGTACCTTGAATGATCATCAATTAGAGTGATGAAATATTCATGATTTTATTTGGCCTTTACATTCATCAGACCACTTGGGTCAGAATGTGTAAGCCCCAAGTATTCTTTGGCCTCGTAGCCTTATCCAATAAAGGCCCAATGATTATCTTGCTTGAAAGGCAACATCTATAGACTAGTAAAGTAATTAACTATAACTTTTAGAGAATTACCTCTTACTAGTCTTTTCATTCGATTCAAGTTGATGTTAATCAACCTAAAATGTCAAAATCAAGTATCATCTTTTAAGAGAAAACAATATGTCTTTCTATTTTGGATTCTATAATCCTGAATATCTCAGTATTTTGTAATATAGTATATGTCAATATTTTAACATATACAAATTATTCTTATTTTCAGTTGAATGTATTTTCAAATAATTTTGAAAATATAACCTTTAATACTTCAAAGTAATTCATACTATATGAACTTTTTAGTAATAAAGTTCAAGAAATTGAATTTCTCTTATGGTTACTAGAAACACCATATTCAGCATTAAGTAACAATTATTATTTAATGACATATTAATATATTGCACTACACTAACTGAGATGAGCTTCCTGGTGCCAACCTGTAGAAACTATTCTATATGTTAAGTATTTTCCAAGAATTACATATTAAATGTAATGAAGAATAAATCTTGATAGTAGATCTTATATTGACTATCTAGGTGGTGTTATTTATATTCCACCAAAAATCTAGTAAATCAAATTTACTTTCATTTATATTTTTCTTCCCATAGAGGTATTTCAAAAATTCCTCTCATTATGATTGTCCTGGCTAATTTAGGAACTATTTCCTTACATATAGCTTCAATCATTTGGTTTCTTTTCATGGATTTTTGTAATAGTTAAATTCAAGATCATTTAGACAATTATCTAAATTTAGCTTCTATTGACTTTAACGTCTCATATGTTGTCATTTTTTTTAATCTTCTAAGCTTGACATCTAACATGTCAACTAGGAAATACATACAAGCTATCTCGTTTACTTTTGATTCATTAATCATGTGCTCACGAACAATTCGATTAACATTGGCAACAGGTTTTGAGAAAATTTCTCAATAAAGAAAAATAAATATTTTACACCGCCATTATAGTGCTAATGTTACTTTTCCAAGTAATAAAATTTTCTCAATTTTGACTTGTCAATAATAAAATTAAAAATTATGAGAAAAACTGACATAATATTGAAATATATAAAATCTATATAATTTAACATCATGCAAACAATTATCCATTCAATTTTAGCATAGAAATAAAATAATTTACAAAATGAACCCTATAAATCATTTCCAATGCTATGGTACTTTAGTAAGCTAGAACAAGTGTCGTCGTAAGGTAGGTCAAGTGTTCCTTCACTAAACTGAAACAATCTCAACCAAGTATTATACCGGAATAACTCGTATTCCTATAGTATTTAGTTACCTTTAGTTTGGTCAAGAATATTATTAACAACCTTAATAAGCCCTTTGTAAGTGTGACCCATCATTTTAGATTTCGTAGTTTTATCCCAATAAGTGCCGTTGTAGGGTAGGTCAAGTATAGGAAACAAAACTACAATCCTATCCTTCTAAGGAGTTCACCCTGATATTGACCCATGCAAACACCTTCCGTAGGGGGATGGTCCAAAAGCTCCCACGAGGCCCCGCATGAATCTCACGATGTGAACCAATGATGGAGACCTTAGGATGTGTTGACACATTTCCTTCTCCCACTTACTATTTTGAAATAGGGTTTTCTCTTACTTAGACAAATTATGCTAATCTCATTTATCTAAGTTCCTCAATCTACACTTCATAACCCTTATGTCGGTTAGATTGATTTTAATGTGAATTAAAAAGTTTTTAAACTATTTCAAAAAAAAAAAAAAAAATCACATTATGAGCATGCTTAGTGAAATTAAATAAAATTTGACTAATTCAACTCTCAGATCAATTTCCAGTTAAAGGTGTTCCCTTTCGGTCAGTTTAAATACCCCAGTCTTAGACAGAACCTTACATAGACAGAGTTCCTTTATAGTCAATTTTTATTTCAAATTCATTAATCTTTAATTAACTATTAATTATTAGATTAATGAACCTATGTGAATTTATAAATAAATGTTTTTAATCCTATTAAAAAATAATTCACTTGGATAGTCTTAAAAATCCATCATTTTAAATCCTTTAAAACAAATTAAATGATAATCCTGGATTTTTTTATTCTAATTCTATTAGAAAAAAAAATAAAAGATAAATTAAATTCAAAACTTAAACTATTTTATCTTTGAATTAAATTATCTTTATTTATGGAATACCAAATTTTATTAGGAAATTAAAAGATCTATCTTATTTTTAAATAATCTAATCTTATTAGGAAACAAATAAAGATAAATTAAATTCAAATTTTAAACTATTTAAATCATGAATCAAAATGTCTTTATTTTAAGGAAACCTTAATCTCATTAGGCAATATCCTAATCCTATTAGGAAAACATGGATTTTTTTCAAGAATGAGATTATGGTAGAGGCTCACAGTTCTCCATTCTCAACGCATCCTGGTAGTACAAAGATGTATCATAATTTGAAACAGTTCTACTGGTGGCGTAACATGAAAAGAAATGTGGCGAATTATGTTAGCAAATGTTTAGTTTGTCAGCAAGTAAAGGCTCCAAGATAGAAGCCAGCTGGTATGTTGCAACCCTTGAGTGTGCCACAGTGAAAATGGGATGAAATCTCTATGGAATTCATTGTGGGGTTGCTGATCGAACTGAAACGTGGGGCTTAAATAAAATATTTGTAAATTAAAACACGCTCCAGTCTAGTGCAAGTGCACACTGTCGATGCAAGTAATATAAAACTGGAAGTATTCCAGAGTATCAATCCCACAGGGAGCGGATACAACAAAATTCAAGAGAATAAGCAAAGATGTTTTCAAATTGCAATTGTGGGTAACTAGCGTAAAACAATAGTTGGGATAATTTTTATTTTTGAAAAAAAAATGATAAAAGAGGGATTCAAATATGCTTTTGCTCTATTGAAAGAAATTGCGGCCTAATTGCAATTGCAATCCTTTGACTCAACACTTAAGCTTTGTAAACCAAATTCAACACCTATTCGACCTTTTATGAAGTATCTTTAGGAGGCTAAGCGATTAAACCGATATTTCTATGGCTAATACGAACTTAGTTAATTTTGAAACACAATTTTTTTAGTTTTAAAGGTTTTTCCCTATGTCTAGGGTCAAAAACAAATTCCTATGTCTAGGCTATTTTCTTTTATTGCTTTTATGAAAGCCTAATTTTTATCTAACCTTTTCAGAATTATACTCAAATTGTTGTATACTAATCTAGGGGATCAATCTAAACTAGTAATGAAAATTTCTATCAATAAAAGCAAACAATGCTATAAGATTAAGCAAGGTTGCTCTTACATATTGGGCCTTTATTCCTTTCTCTAGTGCATTCACATGCTTGAATCCCAAAGAAAGATTTAGCTCATAATTAAAGAAAAGAAAAATAATGATTTAAAAGAATCAAAGTGCATAACTAAAATAGAATTAATAAATACTTGAATGACAATTCAACAATAATGAAAGAACAACCAAAATTCTATTAATCAAAATAAATTAAGCAACTAATTAATTTCAAGAACAAAATGGAAGAATAAAACAGTAGCTAAAAACTCAAAATTACAGCAACAATTAAGTTCCGAAAATAGAAGAAAATAACTTAAATAAAACAGAAAATAAATTCTAAGAACGGGAAGAACACAACCCCTTTTTCACTTCTTATTCAATCGACTCAACTCCACTTTTTTCAAAGGAAATTGAGCCTTCACTTCCTTCAATTGCATTGAGGAAGGATTGAATTTTGAAGTTGAAAGGGGCTGGAAAACAGAATAAAACGAAAATAAAAACAGCAGAAAAATTGACAGCAGAAAATTGACAGCGGAAAATCGTAGAACAGTAGCATCCGTGGCCGAAAACGGCCGAAAACTGATCTGGTTCTTGAGGCTTCTTCTCCAATATTTATAGAGGAATTGGGCTAGGGTTTCCTTCTTGAGTGATGCACAAATATGACTATAATCCCAGCTAAAATCGTGGAGACAATATGGCACAAAATTCCTAGATTTTAGGAGATTTGCAGATTTTCCTTTAATTTCCAGATCTCTCGAAATTGCAATTGCAATACAATTGCATTTCTATTGCATTCTTCAAATTCCTACACAAAAACATCAAGTAAGTGTGTTTTTTCATTTTCTTTTGCTTTATTTTCTCCATTTACTTAATTTAAAAGGCTTCCAACAATAATTCAATTTAAACCAATTATTTGCTAGCCTTTTTATCTAATAACACACATAAAATAACAAGAATAATTGAGTATAAAGGCCAAATAATTCTCATAAATGAGAATTATCACACCCCTAAACTTGAGTTATTGCTTGTTCTCAAGCAATTGCAAAATAAATATAGAGACAAAAACACAAGTCAAAGCAGATTCTAAGAATAATTCTTTTGAAAAATACACCTCTCAAGGGAGGTCTCATGCTCATAACATTTTAAATTTACTTGGATGCTTCCACTACATGCAACTTCCATGTCTCCCTTGTCTAAACAAAACACTTTCATCTCACAATCTCACCTTGGATTCATACTACCTATCACCTTTAGTCAAGTTTCACTTAGGTGCTAAACAAGCTAACTTTACATGATTCTCTCAACTAACAATGTCCCCCCAAACTTGTTTTTCACTGCTAGGATGTATACTTTTTTTTTCTTTTTCTTAAGAGGGTTCCTTTTTTTCATTTGTGCCGTCGTTCTAGCTTGCTAACGCTTTTTGGTGAAAGTATCTAACTACGAGCACTTATCACATCAAGGCTTATTTTCACATACTCACTTCTTAAGTTAACCTTTCATGCAGAGGAAATCATGGGTGTCATGACTGCCCCTGGTTACTCAGTTAACTCTAGAAGGAGGAGTATCTCTCTTTTTTTTTTTTTTTTTTTTTAATCCTAGCAGCTGTTACAACAACATAATATTACAACAACATACTATTACAACAGTAGTATTACATATATTACATGACTCATCCCTCCAAACTTAAATGGGTCAATGTCCCCATTGACCAAGGATAGCACAAGGGGTGATTTGCAAAACATCTAAGCTAGACTATCATAAGGGGATTCAGTGTACAAACTTAGGTGAGTTGAGACTTGCGTGTTAAAAGACAAGGAATCATTAAGTTGTTTGTTTGGGAAGCATCTACGTAATGTTTCTAAGTATTTAATGCACTGAGCATACTCCAAAATTTTATCATTAAGGGTATTCAACAAGAACAAAACTCAAAGAAATCAAACAAGAAATGTGTTTGTCTACTTGAACAATTCAAAAGCATTCACAATTATTATTTTTTTGTTTTTTTTTTTAAATTTTTTATTCAGAGCAAATAACTAAAGAAATCATGAAACAACCTAACTAAATCTTAAACCGAAAGAAACAAAAAGCTGGAAAGATAGGTCAGAAAGAAACTCCCCTATGTAGAGAAAAATGTGTTGTTGTTGCCATTACTTTCTTCAAGGATCTTGGAGTTTTGAAGAAGAATTATTGGGAAGTCTGAAAAAGTGGTCATTTGCCTTTGAATAGCATGGAAAGTTATTGCTTCATCCTTTCCTCGTCGAACTCCCAATATGTTGTGTTTGGTTGAGGTTCCCAAATTTGCAATTGCAAATTGCTTTTGTAATTGTAATTGCAATTCTTTCATTTCGCTCTTTCTTCTTATGTTTTCCTTTGGCCTCATATTTTTCTTCTCTTTTTATTTTCACCTGAAACTCAAAAGTAGAGCATCAAAACGTTCACACAATTTCTCCTGAGCCATAGTTAACTATTTGAAATTTCCAATTTTGAACTTAAAGTTGATTTATTGAACTCCCAAGTGAATCTCCAGGTAGAGGTGTTCCCTTAGCCATCAACTTAAATACCTTAGCCTTTCTCCTTAGACAGAGACTCTCTAAATCAAGCTTCTTCATTCTGATTGAAATTTCATAAGTTGAAATTTTCTCTTTTTTTTTTTTTTTTTTTTTTAAAAAAAGAAAATGAATGAAAAGATAGACTTATCCTATTCCAGTAGGGATACCGCAACCATGTTCCTTCATTTTACACCTAGGTCTTGATGATGGACGAGATATCAGTCTTTGTTGAGGTGCTTTAATCACAACGGGTCTTGCCTGCTCGAGAGATTTACATGTGCCTTTGAAAGTAGAAATTGTTGTTGCAACTTGTGTCACATCCTGCAAATTGCTATCCTTCACACTTTCCTTTTTGCATTCTTCTTCATTTAGCGTTTCCTGCAAGTTGCAATAAGTGAAAGCAGGACATTCTAATATCGGGAGCACTTTGGATGACATTTGTTGTGAAATTGCAACTGCATAGCTCACTGCAACGTCCTTAGGTGGTTCCTTCTCTTCTTGAGGTGGTTCTTCTTTAATCTCTTCTCTCCCTTCTGGCTCCTTGGTGTTTTCAAGTGTTGGAGCGCTTTTTGCTGTTATGGGAGTTTGAGATCCTCATATTCAAATTTACTTGGTATCACCGCCTCGCATTCTTCTTTTTCTTCTTGTTTGAAAGTCTCTATATTGTTGAGCAAAATTCCTTGGGACCTGTTCTGCAAATCACTTGCAATTTGTTCCATATGGATCTCTAAATTTTGTAAAGATATTGCTTGCCTTTGCATCACAACATCGCTCTTTGCCATGTATTCCCTCATGAGTTTTTCAATGCTAAGCTCTTTTGGAATCATCTCCTCTTGTTGGAAACACTGGTGTTAATGTTGATTTACAAAACTGGGTAGAAATCCATAACATAAAGAATCAAGATTATAAGGGCAGTTCTTAAATAAATGACTTCCTTTACAATAAATACAAGAAATAAAAGGGATAGGGTTAGCAGGAGCTATGAAATTTCTCATCATCAAAGTCTCCATCATGTAGCTTAATGATGAAGCTTGTGCTCTGAATGTTGCAATGATGTCTACTTCCATCTTGTTGATAATCTCAAGCAATTAAATCCCAAGTTGTGTCTTTCTCCTCTTGCAATTGTTCTCTCTCAACTTGCAAAACAATGTGGACAAGAATTGGGCTCTCTCTTGAAAAGAGGATAATTGCAATTGCAATCTGATTGCAATATGTGCTAAAAAAATTGAATTTTGTTAGTAAAGCCGTTCCCGACAACGGCACCAAAAACTTGATCGAACTGAAACGTGGGGCTTAAAGAAAATATTTGTAAATTAAAACACACTCCAGTCTAGTGCAAGTGCACACTGTCGATGCAAGTAATATAAAACTGGAAGTATTCCAGAGTATCGATCCCACAGGGAGCGGATATAACAAAATTCAAGAGAATAAGCAAAGATATTTTCAAATTGCAATTGTGGGTAACCGGTGTAAAACAATAGTTGGGATAATTTTTGTTTTTGAAAAGAAAATAATAAAAGATTCAAATATGCTTTTGCTCTATTGAAAGAAATTGCGGCTTAATTGCAATTGCAATCCTTTGACTCAACATTTAAGCTTTGTAAACCAAATTCAACACCTATTCGACCTTTTATGAAGTATCTTTAGGAGACTAAGCGATTAAACCAATATTTCTATGGCTAATACGAACTTAGTTAATTTTGAAACACAATTTTGTTGGTTTTAAAGTTTTTCCCTATGTCTAGGGTCAAAAACAAATTCCTATGTCTAGGCTATTTTCCTTTATTGCTTTTATGAAAACCCAATTTTTATCTAACCTTTTCAGAATTAGACTCAAATTGTTGTATACTAATCTAGGGGATCAATCTAAACTAGTAATGAAAATTTCAATCAATAAAAGCAAACAATGCTATAAGATTAAGCAAGGTTGCTCTTACATATTAGGCCTTTATTCCTTTCTCTAGGGCATTCACATGCTTGAATCCCAAAGAAAGATTTAGCTCATAATTAAAGAAAAGAAAAATAATGATTTAAAAGAATCAAAGTGCATAACTAAAATAGAATTAATAAATACTTAAATAACAATTCAACAATAATGAAAGAACAACCAAAATTCTATTAATCAAAATAAATTAAGCAACTAATTAATTTCAAGAACAAAATGGAAGAATAAAACAGTAGCTAAAAACTCAAAATTACAACAGCAATTAAGTTCCAAATATAGAAGAAAATAACTTAAATAAAACAGAAAATAAATTCTAAGAACGGGAAGAACACAACCCCTTTTTCACTTCTTATTCAATTGACTCAACTCCACTTTTTTTCAAAGGGAATTAAGCCTTCACTTCCTTCAATTTTCATTGAGGAAGGATTGAATTTTGAAGTTGAAAGGGGCTGGAAAACAGAAGAAAACGAAAATAAAAACAGCAGAAAATTGACAGCGAAAAATCGTGGAACAGTAGCATCCGTGGCCGAAAACGGCCGAAAATTGATCTGGTTCTTGAGGCTTCTTCTCCAATATTTATAGAGGAATTGGGCTAGGGTTTCCTTCTTGAGTGATGCACAAATATGGCTATAATCCCAGCTAAAATAGTGGAGACAATATGGCACAAAATTCCTAGATTTTAGGAGATTTGCAGATTTTCCTTTAATTTCCAGATCTCTCGAAATTGCAATTGCAATACAATTGCATTTCTATTGCATTCTTCAAATTCCTACACAAAAACATCAAGTAAGTGAGTTTTTTCATTTTCTTTTGCTTTATTTTCTCCATTTACTTAATTTAAAAGGCTTCCAACAATAATTCAATTTAAACCAATTAGTTTGCTAGCCTTTTTATCTAATAACACACATAAAATAACAAGAATGACTAAGTATAAAGGCCAAATAATTCTCATAAATGAGAATTATCAGTTGCCTAGGAAAGTTAGAGGCTACACAGTGATCTAAGTGATTGTTGATAGACTCACCAAATCCGCGCATTTCCATCCAGGAAAGCCTACGTATTCCGTGGAAAAGTCGGCGCAGTTGTACATGGAAGAGATAGTCAGATTACATGGGGTCCCTACTACAATTGTTTTAGACAGGGACTCGCATTTTACATCCAACTTTTGGAGGAGTTTTGATAACTCTTAAAATAAGAGTTATAGGCTATCATTTTAAGATTGATTTGTCATATTTTATCTCAATTTATCTTGAAAATTCCCTATTTTTGATTGTTTTGCTCTAGGTTTGATTTTGATGTAGTAACCATCTTAGTAAGAGCAAGATTACCGTAATTAATGAGCTTTATGTGATTAATTTAGGGTATGATTTAAGGAAGACTCTCGAAGTTAAGGGCAACAGTTATACAACGTTTTGCTAGAGAAAATCTGGTAATTTAAGCCAACACGAATTTTGCACGTGAGAGATGCAGCTCATTAAATGAGCTGTAAGTTGTCAGATGACTCAGTTAGTTTCAACCAACATAAGCTTGCCATGTTGTGGGACCTATCTAATCAACCCTTATTTGCAAAAATTGTGAGATATCTAAGGATGGGCAGCTGTTTTGGAAAAAAAGGCAAGAGGGGAGAAGGAAGAAACCCGAGAAAACAGAGAGAAAAGGAGAAGGGAGCTGTTTGAAGAGTGAGTTGCCAGAATATTTCCAAAAGAGGAAGGGTCTTCCATTGGAGCTGTTGCCAAATGCTGCTTCAACCTTTTTGGGGCAACATTTCGGCTACTTCTTCTTCTTCCTTCTAGTTTCTTAGCACTATTTTACATTATGATTGTATTTCGATTTATTTTCTATTTTTCTTGCACTATGAACTAATCACCTTAAGGTGAGGATTAGGGGTTGGATGTTTTGATTTATTTTATATCTCAGTACATTTCATTTTGCTCAATCTGGTTTTTAAGAGCTTTTATTTCTTTAGCTCATTTCCATTTGGCCAACCGATTTGTAGCAGGGTTTCTCCGATTTATGGGAAGAATAAGAGGGGCTGAAAGCTTAAAAACTACATTAGCCCTGTGTTAGGGTTAGTTACTAGCTAAGTGAGGAGGTTAGGGATAATCACTCACCTAATGCACACACATTACAGTGGGTTTAATTTCGCTGTAGTAATGGGAATGAACCAGTGTATTTCAGGTGATTCGGGAGAATGTCGTGTAAGCTATAGTGGGTTTAGAGAAATGAACATGTACTTAAGTTGTAGAATCGATTAAAACGAAAATTACCCCTAATCCAAGCCTTTTAACTCAAAGTACAAGTTTAGTCGTTCTCTGTTTACATATCTTTCTTCCGTTAACTATGTTTTAGCAAGTATTTTGTTCCAGCATTGTTATTCATTTTATTTCAGTTCCTTGATGAATTTTATTAGTTACGAATTGAGTTTACTGAGAGTTAATTTGTGTTAAAATAGAAGATTATTGGTCTCTGTGCATACGATAATTTACTTAGCACTTGCTACAAATGTATGTGTACACTTGTGCATAGACACCATATTATTGCTGAAATATTTATATTACACTAGCACGTATCAAGTTTTTGGCATTGTTGTTGGGGACTAGTATCATTTTCTTTTTACTTAAGATGATTCTTAGTGAACTGGTACTTCAATGAATTTGAATTAGCTATTTGGTTTTATTTCAGGTGAGTTAGTGATGTATGAACGAGTTTCCTGATTTGGAATTTTGACTTGATCCTGAGATTGAGAGAACATTTCATATAAGGAGAAGAGTTCAAAGAGTTGGTCAAGGAGCTAGGCAAATTCCAAAGGATAGACAAGATCCACTAATACAACTTGGACCATGAGTAGGGCCTATTGACAATGAAAATCAACCACAACCTGAAGTGAGAGGAAATCGACCAGTTAATCGGAGGAATATGGCTGAAAACCCTGTTCTTCTAGCCAATGGCAGGGAAAGAGATATCCGGGCATATGCAATACCCACATTCGATGAATTATATCATGGAATTGCTAGACCAAAAATTGAGGCAACATATTTTGAAATGAAGTCAGTTATGTTCCAAATGTTGCAAATGGTAGGACTATTTCATGGTTTTCCTTCTGAATATCCGCATCTGCATCTTAAGTCTTTTCTAAGCATGAATGACTTATTTAAGAAGCAAGGAGTATCCAAGGACGCACTTAGGATGATATTATTTCCATACTCTCTTAAAGATGCAGCAAAGGAGTGGTTGAACACTTTTCTACCAGGATCTATCACTTCATTAAATGAATTGGGGGAGAAATTCTTAATAAAGTAATTTCCACCAACGAAGAATGCCAAGTATAGGGCTGAAATAGTAGCATTTAGGCAATATGATGATGAGACATTTAGTGAAGCATGGGAACGATTTAAAAAATTATTAAGGAAGTGTCCTCACCATGGTCTACCACATTGCATCCAAATGGAGACACTGTACAACGGGTTAAATTTGGATACTCAGAACATGGTAAATGCTTCAACAAATGGAGCCCTGCTTTCAAAGACGTTTAATGAAGCGTATGAGATTCTTGAGAGAATTTCTACTAATAGTTCTCAGTGGGCAGATGTACGTAGCAACCTTGGGAAGAAGAAGTAGGAAGTGTTGGAAGTTGATGCATTATCATCATTAAGTGCTCAAAATGCTTCCATGGCAAACATTTTGAAGAATATTTCAATGGGGAATAATCACAGAATGTTGCATCAGTTAATCAAGTCACAGCAAAATCATGTGTTTACTGTGGGGAAACACATACTTTTGAATTATGTCCTGGAAATTCAGCCTTAGTGAACTATGTTGGAAATCAAAACATGCAGAAGAACAACCCATATTTCAACACGTATAACCCAGGATGGAGAAACCATCCAAATTTTTCTTGGGGTGGTCAAGGAAATAATGCTCCAGGAAATCAAGGTCATCAAAGAGTACAATACCCTCATGAATTTTCACAGAAACAAAATCAAAAGTTCTCACATCCAAAGCATGTTAATCAATCAATTCCTGAAACCTCTTTGGAGAGCCTCATGAAAGAGTATATGGCCAAGAACGATGTTGTAATTCAGAGCCAATAAGCTTCATTGAGGAACTTAGAATTTCAAGTTGGGCAATTAGCAAGTGAATTGAAGGCTAGACCTCAAGAAAAACTTCCTTCAGACAATGAGATACCAAAAAGAGAAGGTAAAGAGTAAGTACAAGCGATTGAGTTGAGGAGTGGAAAACATCTTGTTGTGGCAGAAAATTCGAGCAAGCAGAAACAGAAGAGTAGAGAATTAGCTGTGCAGATAGAGGAAGTCACAATTGAACCTAAAAATGTGAATCTGGAAGAAATAGAAGAAGTTGAGTCAGAAGAAATTGTCGTAGCAAAACCATCAGTTCCTCATAAGTAAGTACCAATTGTCAGACCTGAGTTTGTACCACCTCCACTGCCTTTTCCTCATAGGATAAAGAAGAAGGCTCAGGATCAATAGTTCAAGAAGTTTTATGACATTTTTAAGCAATTGCATATCAATATCCCAGTGGTAGAAGCCTTAGAGCAGATGCCAAAATATACCAAATTCCTTAAGGATATGCTCACCAAGAAGAAGAGACCAGCTAAGTATGAGATTATGCCACTTTCGACAGAATGTAACTCTATTTTTTCTTGTCTAATTCCTCCAAGACTTCAAGATCCAGGAACATTTACAATGCCTATTTCAATCAGTGGTAAAGAAGTGGGAAGAGCTCAATGTGATATAGGAGCCAACATAAATCTTATGTCATTACCAATTTTTCAGAAGTTGGGGATAGGAGAAGCCAGGCCAACTATTGTAACACTCCAGCTAGCAGACAAATCAATTACCTACCCCGAGGGAAAGATTGATGATATTCTGGTGCATGTGGATAAATTTGTGTTTCCAGCCAATTTTATTATCTTCGATTATCAAGCTGACAAAGATGTTCCTATAATCTTAGGAAGACCTTGCTTCGCTACAACAAGAACACAGATTGATGTGCCAAATAGAGAGTTAAAAATGAAAGTGGATGATCAAGAAGTGAAGTTCAATATCTTTGATGCATTGAAGTACCCGTCTGACATGGAAAAATGTTCTCCCATTCGAATTAGTGAGGAATTAGTTGAAGGAGATATTGAGATAGAAATTTTGGAGCATCACATGCAGATGTTGGATGAGATTCTTAAAGAAGAACCAGAATGCTGCAGCAAGGCTCAGGAATCAGAAATTGTTTGTGAAATCTCTAATTTCAAAAGAGTTTTTGAATCCTTGGAATTAGCTGAAAGGAAGTCACCACTTATTCAACCCTCAATTAAAGTTCCTCCCAAGCTGGAATTGAAACCTCTACTAACACATCTGAAGTATGCATATTTGGGAGATGAAGAGATGTTGCCAATTATTGTTTTAGCAAATCTAATTCTTGAAGATGAAGACTTACTATTACAGTTGTTGAGATAAAAGAGCCAATGACTGGATGCTGGCAGATATCCAAGAGATAAGTCCATCATTCTGTATGCACAAGATAAATTTGGAAGATGGTAATTTCAAGTCTGTATAAAATCAGAGAAGACTCAACCCAGCAATGAAAGAAGTGGTAAAGAAGGAGATCATCAAATGGCTAGACGCAGGGATCATCTACCCCATTGCTAACAGTAGCTGGGTGAGCCATGTCCAATTCGTACCAAAGAAAGGAGGTATGACAGTTATAGTTAATGAGGCTAACAACTTAATACCAACTAGAATGGTGACTGGTTGGAGGATTTGTATGGATTACCGGAAGCTTAACAAAGCTACCTGTAAAGACCATTTCCCTCTTCCATTCATTGATCAGTTGTTGGATAGGTAGGTTGGTCAAGAATACTACTGCTTCCTCGATGGTTACTCTGGCTACAACCAAACCCTAAGGATCAAGAGAAAACTACCTTTACTTGTCCATATGGCACATTTGTATTTAGAAGAATGCCTTTCAAGTTGTGTAATGCCCCAGTAACTTTCTAATGTTGTATGTTAGCCATATTTTTCTAACATGGTAGAATCTATTATGGAAGTGTTTATGGATGACTTTTCAGTGTTTGGAGAGTCTTTTCAAGCTTGTTTGACAAATTTGGGAAGGGTAACAAAGATGTGAAGAGACAAATCTCGTGTTGAATTGGAAAAAGTGTCATTTTATGTTCAAGGAGGGGATACTTTTAGGACATAAGATTTCTAGAAAGGGCATTAAAGTTGATCGAGCAAAGATGGAAGTTATAGAAAAATTGGAACCACCCAACTCAGTGAGAGGAGTAAGGAGCCTTTCTTGGACATGTTTGATTCTATAGAAGTTTTATACCAGATTTTTTCAACATTGCTAAGCCTTTGTGTCAATTGTTAGAGGTGAATAGAACATTCAAGTTTTCTGAGGGTTGTTTGGAGGCATTTAGAGTTCTAAAGATAGCTTTAGTCACAACACCAATCATATCAACCCCTAATTGAAAATTTTCATTTGAGGTGTTGTGTGATGCTATTGACTATGCTGTAGGAGCAATGTTGGGGCAAAGAATTGGAAAAATTACTCATCCAATCTATTACGCCAACAGAACTTTGAATGATGCCCAATTGAACTATACTATCACTGAAAAAGAGTTGTTGGTCGTGGTATTTGCTCTGGAAAAATTTAAATCTTATTTGGTAGGAACAAAAGTGGTGGTTTATATAGACCATGCTGCGTTGAAACATTTGCTGGCTAAAAAAGATGCAAAGCCAAGACTAATCCATTGGGTTTTACTTTTGCAGGAATTTGATCTAGAGATAAGTGACAAGAAGGGATCGGAGAACCAAGTAGCGGAATATTTGTCAAGAATAGACTGGCAGAAGCAGGTGCTACAACAACTTGAGATTCGTGATGCATTTCCAGATGAGCAGTTATTAGCATTGACCGAAGTTTTGGATGAAGAAATCCCATGGTATGCTGATTATGCTAATTATTTAGCTGCTAACATTTTTCCTGCAGATTTGACAAAGCAACAATTAAATAAATTCCTTCACGAGGTAAAGTTTTCTTGTTGTGATGATCCTTATTTATTTAGGCATTGTGCTGATAACATGTTGGGTAGATGTGTTTTTGGAAAAGAAAATCAGTCAATTTTAGAGCATTGTCATGCATCAACATATGGTGGACATTTTGGGGGGGTTTAAAGAACAACATCAAAAGTTCTCCAATCAGGTTTCTTTTGGCCCACTTTTTTTAAGGATGCTCATTTCTATAGCAAAACTTGTAATGCATGTCAAAGAATAGGGACAATAGGCAAAAGGGATGAAATGCCTCAAGCTTATATTCTAGAAGTTGAATTATTTAACGTATGGGGTATAGATTTTATGGGGCCATCTCCTCCATCTTTTAGCAATATTTACATTTTAATGGTTGTTGATTACGTGTCCAAATGGGTTGAAGTGATTGATTGCCCTGTGAATGATGCTAGAACGGTTCTTAAGTTTTTGCATAAGAACATTTTCACAAAATTTGGTACACCTAGAGTTTTGATAAGTGATGAGGGAACACATTTTGTTAATAAGATGCTAAGTAATTTATTAGCAAAATATAATGTCAAGCATCGAATTTCAACTCCCTATCATTCTTAAGCTAACGACCAAATTGAATTGTCAAATAGAGAGATAAAAAGAATTTTGGAAAAAATTGTGCACCCAAGTAGGAGAGATTGGTCCATGCTTTGTGGGCTTATAGGACAACCTATAAAACACCATTAGGGATGTCCCCTTATAGGTTAGTTTTTGGAAAGGCTTGTCATTTACCATTTGAATTATAGTACAAAGCATTTTGGGCTATTAAGGAGTTGAATTTTAATTATGCGAATGATGGAACATTAAGGTTGATGCAGTTGAATGAAGTAGATGAGTTTAGGCACTCTACTTATGAAAATGCCAGGATTTACAAAAAGAAAACAAAACTTTGGCATGACAGGAGATTTGTGCCTAAGCACTTCGAAAAAGGACAGAGAGTTTTGTTGTTTAATTCCAGACTAAGGCTATTTCCTGGTAAATTAAAATCTTGATGGTCTGGGCTGTTCACTATTGTTGAACTGTTTCCTCATGGAGAATTTATGTTGAGAGATGATAAGGATGGCAAGGAATTCAAAGTGAATGGTCAAAGGGTTAAACATTACGTGAGGGAAGAATTTCAGAGGAAGCTTGCTTCCCTAAAATTATTAGAAGAATGACATAGCAAGATTATTGTTGAAGCATTGCATTCATCGAGAAATTTTCTTATGTATGCTCTGAAAAGTAAATCGAAAAAAAAAAGGATGGAAAAGAAAAAAAAAAGCTAGAGATTTGAATAAATAATTTTTTTTTTCGTTTTAATCATTTTATTCTTTGTAGGTTATCTTTTCATTTTATTTAGGTTTATTTTTGTTTTATTAACTTCAAAGGCAGAGGAAACGTTGGGATGCAATGTCTGCGGCAACATTATAAGGCTGACGGGATAGCTGTACCAAAAAAAATCTAATCCAAATCGTGCGGTCAGGGATTGAGGGCAGATCTGCATGTAGGAGAACCGTTGATGCTTTATAAAGAATGCAACCCATTTATGACTGATTTGATTTGATCAAAAAGTGATTTATTTTTACCAAAAAGGGTTAAAAAGGGGGAGTCCCAAATTTGAATTTTTGTGTCAAAGACCCTATTGCCCCAGCCTTTTGTCTCTTTAAAAAGAACCCTAGCCATGGTTGATGGAGCATTCCACCTTGCTTTCTCAGAACTTGAGCATTCTAAAATTACTTTCTTCTTTCTCAAACCATCTGTGAGAATGCCTACCAAAACACGAGAAGGAAAAATGAAAGAAGCCAAGGAAGGAGCCCTGTCGGAAAAGTCTTCTCTTACTCCCAGTCCTTCTAAACAGAAAGGATTAAAAAGAGTTAGAAGAAGGCTGATAATAGAGTAATCGGAGGTGACAAGAGAAGAAATGCAAAGCAAAAGCCTGAGTTTCAGCTTCAGCAAACCTTCGAGCCTAACCCATCGAGGCAAGGAAGTGTTCAACCTGACGAGACTGAGGTAAGTTTTCAAGATACTATTCTGGAGTCCCCAAAGAGGAAATCAAAGAAAAAATCCAAAAAGAAGAAGCGATTGGCCGAGGAAGCCCCTGAAGTTCCAAGTCCTCAGATTGGAGAGCGAGAGAAGAAGCTACTAAAAGAGAGGCAGAATCCTCGAAGAGAAAGAAGGGAAAAAAGCAAGTATGTGAAGCTCAAAGGTACTTGTGGGAGAGATTTGTCAATACCAAGGCCAAAAAAAGATTTGCTGAGTTGAAAAAGAAGGAATTGCTGTCGGAAAGAGGATTTGACTTTGATTTGACCTTGTTGCCACCATCTTTAAAAGAATGTATTGAAGCTTTAGGTTGACATCAATTTGAAAAACAACCAGAAGAGGCGGTGGTACAAATGGTAAGAGAATTTTATGCAAACCTGGATACAAAAGATGGCTATTTGACGATAGTTCGAGGAGTGCCTTTTGATTGGTCATCTGAGGCTATAAATGATCTTTATCATTTAGAGGACTTCCCCCACGCAATCTTTAATGAGATGATCACTGCTCCATCAACTGAGCATATAAGTGATGCCCTAGAGGTGGTAGGTGAGGAGGGAGCTCAGTGGTTGATGTCTAAAAATGGGACTAGAACATTTTGTGCAGCGTATCTGAAGAAAGAAGTTAACGTATGGCTGACCTTGGTAAAGCTTCGAATGATCTTGACTACCCATGATACAACCGTGTCCATGGACACACTGTTGGTCTTTGCATTAATGAAAGTTTTAAGTATAAATGTGGGAAAAATCATCTAATGAAATTACTCATTGTGCCAAGAAAACAGTGGGAAAGTTATTCTTCTCAAACACAATCTCCATATTGTGTCGAAGAGCTAAAGTACCTCTGCACAAAAATGACGACATACTTTTCGATAAAGGTGTGATTGACCCTGCAAATTTGAACCATCTGCAGAGAGGAAAAGCTAAGGCTGGAGGCCTGTTGATGTGGATTGATAAGTTGATTGAGCAAAAATGCCAAATCCTGCAAAGGCTAGAGCATTTAGAGTTGCCACAACAAACTTACTCGCTCTATGTGCAGAAGAGAGATGTGGGGATGACACGATCCTTGAGAGTGAACTTCACGAGACCTTACGATGCTTTTCCCACCTTCCGGATTGAAATTATGTTTCCATGGATACCCCCTGCTGATGTCCAAATGATTGACGACGATGATGAAGAGCTCTCGGATAATGAAGAATGAGAGGGATGTTTGTGTAATCCTTGTTTTACTCTGTTTTTGTTGTGTTGTTTGTTTGTTTACTTTTTGTTTTTTGTTTTGTTGCTTTAATTTCACTGCTTTAGTTTAGTTTGAAGTCTTTTGTTGTAGTGTTTTGTGCTTGATTAGAAAGAAGTCAAGAAAGAATCAAAGAATGAAAATGTGTCTTAGTCTGCCTCTATTTCAAGATTGAATTAATGAAAAAAAAATCACTGCCTAGTTCTGCCTTGTGTTAGTCTGTTCATAAGCTTGTTAAAAGAATTTATTTTAAGATGAAAGCTAACACAAATGACTTGTTATAGCAAATGGTTAGTTGTGTTTTTCCTGATTTAATACGTTATTACATCTTAAATCTAATTAATAATGTTGAGAATGTTGGAAGATTGCTTATGATTTAGCATTTTAGCTTTTGTAGTCTAAGTTAGATAATGCTTATGCTCATAGACCTTAGAGTTTAGAATGGATTATTTTTAGAGCTATCCTTCTATAAAGCCCCAGATTCTAGGAAGGCTCATTCTCAATTAAGTCATCAACAAATTCACTTCCTTGTCTAGTTCTAATTTTTGTATGTTGCTAATAAGTTTGGGAGTTTTCCTTAATTTTCTCTCATTGGGGACAATGAATGAATTAAGTTTGGGGGGACAGTTGAAGAGTTTGAAAAAAAAATCTACTTTAGGTGAGCTACACTCCTCTCCCTTAGAAAGCCCATGTGTGTAGCACACAAGAGAGCCTAGTAGGCTATCCAAAGTGGGCTGATAAAAGTAGTCTAAGTTGTTGCTTGTGCTCATAGTTAGATGACACCACAAAGTGTTGGTATTCTAAAGCAAAGGTGCAAGTAGCAACTAGATTGGTTTAGAAAAAAAACAGAGAGAGAAAATATTTTGTGCAAGGGATGAGTAATGATTCAAGTTTGGGAGTTTGATAACTCTTAAAATAAGAGTTATAGGCTATCATTTTAGAATTGAATTGTCATATTTTATCTCAATTTATCTTGAAATTTCCTAGTTTTGATTTCTTTGCTCTAGGTTTGATTTTGATGTAGTAACAATCTTAGTAAGAGCAAGATTATTGTAATTAATGAACTTTATGTGATTAATTAAGGTTTGATTTCAGGAGGACTCTTGAAGTTAAGGGCAGCAGTTATACAACGTTTTGCTGGAGTAAATCTGATAATTTAAGCCAACACGAATTTCGCACATGAGAGATGCAGCTCATTAAATGAGTTGGAAGCTGTTAGATGACTCAGTCTGTTTCGGCCAACATAAGCTTGCCATGTCTCGAGACCTATCTAATTAGCCTTTATTTGCACAAACTGTGAGATATTTAAAGATGGACAACCGTTTTGGAAAAAGAGACAAGAATAGAGAAGGGAGGAACCCAAGAAAATAGAGAGAAAATGAGAAGAGAGCTATTTGAAGAGGGAGCTGTTGGAATATTTCCAAAAAAGGAACGGTCTTCCATTGGAGCTGCTACCGAGTGCTGCTTCAACCTTTTTGGGGCAACATTTCGGCTACTTCTTCTTCTGTCTAGTTTCTTAGCACTGTTTTAAATTATGGCTGTATTTCAATTTATTTTCTATTTTTCTTGCACTATAAACTAGTCACCTTAAGATGAAGATTAGGGTTGGATGTTTTGATTTATTTTATATCTAAGTACATTTCATTTAACTCAATTTGGTTTTTAAGAGCTTTTATTTCTTTAGCTCATTTCTGTTTGGCCAACTGATTTGTAGCAGCCTTTCTTTGATTTTTGGGAAGAATAAAAGGGGCTGAAAGCTTAAAAACCACATTAGCCCCGTGTTAGGGTTAGTAACTAGCTAAGTGAGGAGGTTAGGGATAATCACTCACCTAATGCACACACATTACAGGGGCTTTAATTTTGCTGTAGTAATGGGAATGAACCAGCGTATTTCAGGTGCTTCGGGAGAATGTCATGTAAGCTATAGTGGGTTGAGAAAAATGAACATGTACTGAAGTTGTAGAATCGATTAAAACAAAAATTACCTCTAATCCAAGCATTTTAATTAACTCAAAGTACAAGTTTAGTCATTCTCTGTTTGCTTATCTTTCTTCCGTTAACTCTATTTTAGCAAGTATTTTGTTCCAACATTGTTATTTCATTTTATTTCGATTCCTTGATGAATTTTGTTGGTTACAAATTGAGCTTACTGAAAGTTAATTTGTGTTAAAATAGAAGATTACTGGTCTCTGTGGATACGATAATTTACTTAGCACTTGCTACAAATGTATGTATATACTTGCACATAGACACCATATTATTGCTGAAATATTTACATTACTCTAGCACGTGTCAAGTTTGCATAAGGCCCTAGGTACTCAGTTGGATTTCAATACAGCTTTTCACCTGCAAACTAATGGCTAGACAGAACGATTAAACCAGACCTTAGAGGATATGCTACGAGCGTGTATGTTAGATTTTGTAGGTAGTTGGGACACTTACTTGCATCTCATAGAGTTTGCTTACAATAACAGCTACCAAGCTACTATTGGTATGGTGCTGTTTGAAGCTCTGAATGGGAAGAGGTGCAGGTCAGGTTTACTGGGATGAGATAGGCGAATGCTAATTGCTAGGATTTTAGTTGGTCCAGGTCATGAATGATGCTTATTCAAGCAAGGGTGCAGATTGCACAAAGTAGGCAGAAGAGTTATATTGACATTAGGCGGAGAGACTTAGAATTTGCAGTTGGTGACCATGTATTCTTGAGAGTAGCGCCGATGAAGGGAGTGTTAAGATTTGGAAAGAAAGGGAAGTTAGGTCTCAAGTTCATTAGGTTGTTTGAAATTTTGGATCGAATTGGCCCAGTGGCATATCAATTAGCCTTGCCACCATCTCTTTCTGTAGTGCACAATGTGTTCCATGTCTCCATGCTGAGGAAATATATGGTGAATCCGTCACATGTAATTGATTTCGAGCCTTTGCATTTGAACGAGAACTTGAGTTATGAAAAGAAACCTATGCAAGTTCTATCAAGAGATAGAAAGTCTCCATAACTGAGAGATAGACCTTGTTAAGATACTCTGGCAAAACCATCAGTTTGACGCAGAAACTTGGGAGTGTGAGGACAAGATGCGAGCTAAGTATCCAAAGCTTTTTCACAGACTAGAAACTTTCGAGGACAAAAGTTCTTAAGGAGGGAAGATATTAATGTCTACTCTTTAAGATATTCATTATTATTATATATTCTTCCTCTTTAATTTTGTATTTCGGGATTTAAGAGAATTGTTGTGTTGGGCTTTAGAAGTTAAGTTAGGGAGAAAAGAGGGAAAAAGAGGTTTAATTTTGTTTGGGGGCATTTTTGTTATTTAGGTGAGTTTAAGCCCAAGGAAAAGTCAAACCCTATTTATCCTCTCTTTTTATTAAAGTGGACGCAGCCCTAGAAGGAAGTCAAGCCTCCAAGCAAAGCCATCATCTTCTCCATCTTTTTCTTCTTCCTTTGGTGTTTTACAATCCCACCTTGAAGTAGAAAAAAAATTCCAACAGCCTTTTGGTCGCTAACCTCACCGCCGCACACGCCGCCACTACCACAAACGCTGGAGCACTGCCCGGTTCGTTGTCAACCGCTTCTCTATTTTTTTTTTGTTCGTGTTTCTTCTCGATTTGGTCCCTCGCCTGTGTCAAACTGCTCCAACGCCGAGCTTTGTTTTTTGTCACTCCAAGGTTCTTTTTCAGATGTTTTCCAGTGGTTTTGGGTTGTTTATGGTTTGTTTTGGTTATAGGTATGACCATTTATGTGTTGTATTTTTCTTTTCAAGAATACCCATTTTGATCCGGCACCAAAATCACAAGAGTTGCACCCTTGAGTTGTCTAGTTGGTATTTGGGACTTTTGGAGTGAGATTTTCAGTAAGTCTCAAGTGTCCTTTGAGTTTTAGGTTTCATGGTGGATTAAATTTGAATATAAGGTTAACCCATGAATCTTGTGACATAATTTCAGATTACCCACCATATTGAGACTGCGAGTTGGCAAAACCGAATCTAATTGGGATCAATTCAGTAAGATTGGTGCCTATTTTTTTGGTAAGGTCAAGTGCCTGAAGTTCGTTTTGAATCATTTGAACTCATGAGTTAAATGCTAGAAATTTAATATTAATTCTTGGAATTTTGTTATGTATAGTTGTGGCTGGAGTGGTTGAGTTTGGAGTTGCTATTGATCATGGAATTGTTTAGTCTTTTCTCTATGCGACGTAGTGAATTGGAGAACTTGGAGTTGCTATCGATCATGGAATTGTTTGGTATTTTCTCTATGTGACGTAGTGAATTGGAGAACTAAATTTAGTTTTGGTGAATTTTATGGATTTTAGGAATTGTTTCTAACCTTAAGGATCTCTTTGATTAGGCTCCAAATCATTTGACTGAGGTTCAAGTTGGTGGCATTTTGGTGAGAATTAGGGTAATTTTGATTCTTGACTTTAGCCAAGGTAAGTGACTTTACACCGGACTGCTCGAAGCAAGTTGGGAACTGAATTTTAAAATACTATGTTTTTAAAGGAAAATGAATTTTTACATGTATGATCGTCAAATATTCTTATGATTGTGATCAATGATTTATGATGTATGATGATTTATGTGAGCAAGTTATTTCATGTTTCATCATTGAATGAGAATTAAAAATGTTTTGAGACCTCATGCATATGTATGACTGCATACCTAAAATGTTTACAAAGGCCGTAGCAATTACCCTCCTAAAAATGTTGATGTACATCTAAATAAAAAGGAGGGCTTGGGGGTCAAGGCTCGACTCCACTGATTGGATGCCAACTAACCATCATTTGGGGTAAAGTCTCAAGAGGGGCCATTAATCACTAAGGAGTTGGAAAATGAAAAGGAAAGGTCACGAGAGGTTGGGTTAACTGTCCACATTAAGTCGAAGAGAAAAGGTTAAAAGAAAATGTTTCCAATATGAAAAGGTTTTAAGTCCCACTAGAGGGGAAATTTTTTTAAAAAAATCATGATGCATGTGTTTACATATCCTGGCTTGGTAGTGTCATCACTTACTGAGTATTTTAATACTCACCCTTTCCAAAAATACTTTTCTAGTAAACGCAAGGGCATTCAAGGCGAGTGACGGGGTTTTCTTGAAGGGCCATGGGAGAAGTAGATAGTAATGTTTCCGCAATTCTTGTACTATTTATTTTCTTTATGTTTTTTTATTTGGTAATCACTTTCGTTATGTTGTTTTGAATTTAATACTGTTCTTTTGAAACCTTGAGGCCTTGAATTTGAGAGTTATGCTTCTAAATATTTGGTTGGATTCCCAAACAAAGTTTCTTTTTGTCTTTGTTGTTTCACGTTATCTAAGGTCTTATTTTAAATAAAAACTTTCTTTTCTATTTTGTGGCCTCTAAAGCATGCATGTATAATAATGCCCCTAGAAAAATTTGTTTAGGATGTTGGGTCATTACAATTTGTATCTGTGTAATTTCAAGAATGAGAAGGAAAAGAAGAGGGTGTTAGAGAACAGCCTGTGGTTTTTCAACAAGGCTTTTTTACAGTTCAAGGAACCAAGAGGCAATAATAGTCTGACATCAATGGAGTTCAGGTACACCCTATTTTGGATTCTTTTTTCTAACCTTCCTTTTGTTGGTTTTTCTAGGAAAATAGTAGAAGTTTTAGGCAATAGGGTGGGAACTTATGTAAAAGTCGATACTAATGAGGGAGCGTACCTATTAGGGAAAGTCTCTAAGAGTCACGGTTAGGATTAATGTTTTGAAACCACTGAGAAGATGTGTCAAAGTAGAAGTAGGATCCATGGTAGATGAAAGATGGTTTCCAAAACATATGAGAAACTACTAAATTTTTGCTATGGATGTGGAGTGTTAGGCCATGGGTTAAAATATTGTCAAAGATTTCATGACTTATGATGCACGTACTTTTACGTATAGCCGCAAGCGGATGGGTCAAGTAATATAAAACGGTATTTCTACTGAGTATCGAATCCATAGAGATTGGTTTTAATTCAATTAAATACCACAAATACTTTCACTTAAGATTTAGAGTTAGAAATTAAAGAAGAAGAGACAGAAATCAAAGAAGAAGAGTAGCTAAACATCTAAACTTAGAAATCAAGATAAATGGAAGACACAAATTGAGAGTTAATTCTATGGGTGTTGATTTCATTCTTGGACCTTAATTTACTTAATTATGCTAGCAATTAGACAAAATCAAATGTTCGATTCATAAGTCTAGAAACCTATGGACATGGAATCTCCTTTCGGTCTCCTTTATATCTCAAGTATTAATTAATTAACCTAAGTGTCCCTATTGCTAACTAATTAACACAAGTCATTAAGACTCTTCATTATAGACCTCTATTGATTAATTATTAGCCTTGCTTTCACTCAGGTAATTAACCAATAGTCATGCATTCGATTCTAGTCTAAGTTTCTCTCCATTGAGTTTCAACTTAGAAACAAATTGATTAAACAATCAATTAATTAATCTTCATTACCAACTACAACTAATTAACCAATTCTCCCATTGTCACTCGGGTAGCTAATTAGTTATGCATTAAGCTAAACTAAATACTAAAAATAAAGGAAAAAGGAATGAAATTCTTAGGTCGATGTTGATCTCACATTCTCGAGGCGATCTACCATGAACCTGAGCTCCTAGATCTTCAACACAGCTCTAAAATCCTCCCAAAATTCACCCAAGACATTATGGAATCTAGATTATGGTAAAAATTATCGATTTGGCCTCCTCCTAGATGAATAGAATGCAAAGAACTTATACTCCCTATCGAAGCAACGTCGAGACGCTAGGGATAGTGCCTCGACGCTGCACCCAAATGACGTCATTCTTCACTTGCGCGTGTCTCCAGCTTCGAGATGCCAAAGGCAACGTCTTGATGCTCTAAATGAAACTCCACTTCTGCACGCATTTTGAGTGTCGAGATGCCATAGGACAACATCTTGACTCTAGCTCTTGGGTTTGCAACTCCAAACACAACGTTTTAACACCCCAACCAGCTTTAAGACGCCCTCTTCTTGGGTTTTTCTTCCCAAACATCATCTCTTCATCCTTGAATCTCAAAAATATCATCATTTTAGCTCCAAAATCATCTAAATGCTCATGAACACTCCGATTTTTCTTCCCAAGCTCCATATCTACAAAATAAGCATAAAAATACTTGAAAGCTCACCAAATCATAATAAAACTAGCATAAATCATAGGAAATAAGATAGCATAATTGCATGCTATCAAATTAGGTGGCTAATTTGTGAGAAATCCATGAGATTAGTCACCAAAGCACAATAAAACTAGCATAAATCATAAGAAATAAGATAGCATAATTGCATGCTATCAAATTAGGTGGCTAATTTGTGAGAAATCCATGAAATTAGTCACCAAAGCACCAATTTTTGATATTCAAGACTTTTCTTGAATTTTAAAGATAATCTTTAATTAATTTTAATTAAAATTAATTCAAATAACTAATTTTAAATAAAATTAATTTTAAGTAATTAATTAAACATTTTAATTAATTATAATTATTTAATTTAACATCAAATACCAAATTAAATAATTGCACCAATCCCGACCTCTTTCAAAACCGATCGTTTGAACATGAATCCCTATTCATGTATAAAAATCAAACCAAAATATGTATCATATACATATTAGTAATATTTAAATCATATTTAAATATCCTTCAACTCTCTCTATAATATAGTTTAATTCATAATTAAGCTATAATACGTTAAGTATATCGCATATAATTAATGCTTACTCCCTAAATCGATTTTGAACAATTCAAATTCTCTCATCACACTGTTCTAAGGTTTAGTCCGATATGAGCTAGCAGGGGGACCTAATGGACCTACAGATCATGAGCTCCAACGATTCGAGATCAACCGGCTAAACTCTTTAACATAGCTAACCAACATTCGTTAACTGCCGGGACACTCCACTATAGCCCAGCAGTTGCACTCTTCTCACTGTAGATATATTTATGTCCACTCGATATAACCATGATTAGTAAGTTGATCCTTCACAGGTTATTCGTAATTACAGCTAGGTCAAAGTTACCGTTTTACCCCTGTAATTACCTCTTGTTCCTTAAGTCCCACTGATCCTCTAATGAACAATTGGTTTGTGGACCAACCACCAAATCGAGTCCCTCTCGGGCCAATGAGAGGGTAGGGCCCCTTGTTCAAGACCTGGAGTCAGTACTTAAGGGAACAACCTTATCTACTAACCCTAAAACGGGTAGAAGTGAATTCCATTTTGCAGGACTATGTCCCCAGCTATTTACCCAGTCTTATCCCCAAAATGGTAGGCTTATTGAGTCGGCAATCTCGGGCCACTCTCACCCATGCAAATCAAAGGATAATCCCGAATAAACAGGAGTTCATACTTAACTCAGGATTAAGATCGAGTTACCTAGGTCATCGTATGAAATAGTCAGTCTTAACAGTAAATGGCGTTATAAAGTAAAAGTGACTATTTCGCGGTTCGATTTTATGCAAACTCATTGCACAGGACGCCCCCACTCGCATGTCTTCACATGAACGATTTAGGATCACACCGTTTGTATTGTATACAAAGTGGGCTGCATCCATAGTGTCCCCAAGATAAGGTACCCAGCTCTATCCCTATACTATAGACCGTTCTGACTATTACTCGAACTTGATCCACTTTTATGTTTCCACATAAAGTTCAAGTATACATGCTAAGCTTGGGGTTCTTAGTTTATTGGATTTGGGTTATATAATGCGCAAATCACTTATTATTCAATAACATCTTTACTGAATAAACCTTAACAACAACTTCATTGATAATAGGATTTGTTTACAGTTTAGAAACTACGAGTTTTGGGACATAAAACCCAACAGCAAGACAGCCTTCAAACCAGAACTTAAGCCTATCAGAATGACAATGAACATCTAGACACTATAAATCTGTTCTAAGCATTCAAAACTATTAATAAGTAGGCTAAGTGCTCCACAAGTGCAAGGAATTCCAAGAAAAAAATTAAATTTACTTGAATCCTAGACATGCTCTCATATTTCACAAAAAATTGCAAAAATTAAACAATTTAGAACACATTACAGATTGTCCTCATCACACACAATGCAACAGAATCATCATAGAATTTACAAAAAAGTTTCAGTTAGCTAAGATCAGAACAACAAACATCCCCCCAAACTTAAAGTATACATTGTTCTCAATGCATAAACTACCTAGACTAATTAAGTATGCAAAGGGGTAATGAAAAAGGTAAAAGAAGAGTGATACTACCCTAGAGTTTGAGAGATTCCTTGATTCAGCCTGATCAAATGGGGTGCATGATAGAAAAGATAATATGAATCTCGAGCTCCTACAACCATCAACCACGGGAACATGAGATCAACAACTAAAAGAAAAACAAACAAACACAAGAAGATAGGAAAAAAAAGGAAAAAAAAGCTTGGGCTGCCTCCCAAGAAGAGCTTATTTAATGTCTTTAGCTAGACGGGGCTCATGTGAGCTTTCAAGGCACATAGAAATTCTCCCATTTCTTTGGGCCCTTCTTCCTTGAATCAACGAAGCAGGCGAAAGCTAGCATAAACACTAGCTTCTTATGGGACCTTGAAGAATAAATATTTTTAGTATTTTTTAATAAGAAAAGCATAAAAGGCGAAAGAAAGACTCAGACTATAACATAGACTCGTGAGAATATAAAAAGAACACTCAGAATAAATAGAACTATCAAGAGATAAAATAGACGAAGGCCTTTCAGCCTTAAACTCTACCCTCTGATTGAACTCTTCTAAAATAAGCTCATCATCTTTTCCTTTCTCACTGACTTGATCCTGGTATGTGCTAAAATTCTCTAATTCCTCTGCACTCTCAACACAATTCCTCTGATTGAATGCGTTTTTAATGATCTCATAATTTTAAGATTTGGTTGTTAGTTATCCATCGGTTAAATCTTCTTCTTATTTGGTTGTTTTGATTTGCTATTTTTAACAATTTGATATGAAGAGCATTTTAGTCAATTGAATTATTTAAATTAATCTATCAATTTATCGTTGGCCATTTATCTAATAAAAAAGTCGCTTGGCCATATTTAAAAAACGACCATTTAAATATAGCCATTTATGTTGCTAATTCAAGACATAAACACAAAATATACACAAGGCAAGGGGTTGGGGAGGAGAACAAGTATAGAGGAAATTACAGGGGAGGGCAAAAGGTCTTGTAAGGTCAGCCAATTGTCGAAACCGGTGATGGAGTATGAGTCGGAGGAAGAGAAAAGGAATGAGAAGTCTGAGAAATCAATGATGGAACAGACGCTCAGTAACCGATCAATTAGGGCAAACTTTCCAAGGGAAGGAAAAAAATTGAGGGAACAACCATTCCCTTCCTTGATGAAAAAATAGCCATTAGTTTAAAAGCTGAGAGTAGGGCTGCTATAGATGAGACAAGACAAAAAGAGGTGGTCAAATGGGGTCTAGTCCAATTTGGGCCTAAATTAAAGAGGCCTAATATCAGTATGGAAATTCAAATCGGCCAGAAACATTGGCTGAAGGATCACTTGGATTTTGGGCTAACTGCAACAATGACCAAAATTAAATAGGCGTTCAAAAATGTCCAAACAATTATGGCCAAACTTTTTTTTTTAATTTTTAAATAGAACTATTAAATGTCGAAACTGCTCTCTAATGCAAATTTGAATCAAATATGCTAAAATATTATACTATAATTATTTCAAATCTAAAATCTAAAATCACAACAAACATATCTTCCACAAAATACCTTAAATCAAGAACTAATTATGCATTTGAAAATAAAAAGTACATAATAATTAAAATCCTAACTAAATAATAAATTAACTTAACCAGAAAGATAATTTCATGTGTATTCTCAGATGGATAAACAACGAAATAAGAATAAATAGAATTTGACCTAAAAAAAATCTAAACAAACTAATGGAAACATAGAGAACTTAAACACAAATACCCAATAACAATTGAAACCACTACTGAATTGAAAGTTGCATACCAAATCAAACCATAGCTGGGATAAAAAACCACAAATCAAATCATAGCTTGCAAAAATCAAATAAAGGTTAAATCAATAGACTTTGCATGCACAATATTGGCAATAACTAAAGGTATAACAAGATAGTTGGCTAAATTTAAATCGATCTTTTGAAATATGGCCAAGCTACTTTATCAAATCAAGTAATTCAAATCTTAAAATTATGGGTAATTAAAAAATAAATTAAATCAAAACAAACCAAATCTCAAAAATAATAAAAAAAGTTAAAATAGTATTATACTTTTATACAACAATTAACTCAAAAAATAAAACTTCAATTAATTAAATATAACATATAACATATACTCCTAAGTTTTCAAATGTTAGGCATTACCCTTAACAAAAATTAATTAATAATTTACAACATAGAAAGTAATAAATCGTTTAACTTGTAACCTATCAACAAGGTACATCAATCAATATATACATAGAGTTTCGAAGTCTGAAGAATGAGAACTTGTTGCGTCTACCTCCCCCATCGATCTATTTAAAACTCTTTATCAAACTCTTCCAAAGCTTAAGAAACTCTTGTTATCTAATTAACAAAGAAAGACAACAAAATTAGCCAAAATTACTTTAAAGTCCCCAGCTACAAGGCATATACTAGTATATCCAAAAGGGTTAATAGTCTAACAAGCCAAAGGTATAAATTATTCTCTCTCACAAATGAAGTTTCAAAGAAGATTTCAAGTTTTTTACTCAGGAAAAAAATTAGATATAAATGAACATAACAATTGATTTTAAAAAAAATCAATTGTTTAGGATCTCATCAAAATAGCACGAACAATTAGAGTTATCAAAATTTATGAACATAAGTACAACAATACTTAACTACGCATAATTCCAAGAAGACAACATGCATTAACATATACTAAATAGAAAAACAAAACATTCAACGAGTGACAAGAATGCAAATGTAACATGTAAAAACATCTTGTGAAATGAGGCAACTAACCTGCAAAATGATCAGTCTTATTGAGTTTCAAAAAGGAGGAAGCACCAAGGTTTCAAATAACTGAATATAACTTGAACTTCTCTACTCATCCATATGAGGTTTCAAAGGCTGAGACTCGTATAATAGACAAAAATAAAGGCAATAAGCATATACGTATTTTTTAGCTATCAAAACTGTATGTATCATAATTCAATGTAAATTCATTAAGAATAGAACACCAAACAAAATAACAATTAAACTTCAATGTAAATTAATGAAAAATTCTACCTCTCGGGTATTAAATATGTACCATTTACTTCTCCACCCCCCTCCCAAAAAAAAATCAGAATAAGAATCTCAACTAAAGGCATATAGCATTTTACAGGCCATAGAGTTACATGTTATATATATACCATAGAGTTGAAAATAAGTGTTTTACAGGCCACTCTATCCATAAAACTTTCAGCCAATTCTACCACAGATCTATATCCCAAGCGAAAACTATTGTAGGAAAGCACAAATTCTACGTAACTTTAACAATTTACTATTTTATAAATGAGTATCAAGTTTCCAAAGTTGAATAAAACATAAGCTACATCACAAAGAACAGTCACAATCAAATAACAAACTTAAAACATATATTCAGGAATAAAACTTATATTTAGCTTGAATATAACAAAAAGTTCTTACTTTGCTTGTTGAATTCCTCGTTCTCCAGGACCTTATGAATGCATTGTCACATAACATGATTAGCCAAAAGTCTAAGAAACTCATTGCATTAACTAGATAGAAAAGAAGATAGATGTGTAGACAGAGAGACACTTGTAGCCATTAAAATAGGAGAGTAAACAGATTAGCAGTGTGCATTCAATAATTCCAAAACTCATAACTATAATGTGTTCATGGCTAAAAACTAAAAGTTAGTTAAAGGTACAAGTTACACACCATAATTAATATTTCCCAGCAATGTCAACAATAATAATTTCAAGTACAAGACAATTTCTAGATATAGTTCTTACCCATGCTAAGCGTACTTCTCTTCAAGAAATCTTTCGTTCTCTGCTTGCCTTGTTCTTAGCTCGCTTGGCCTCGCTTGGCCTACCCATAAAGAATATCAGCTAGAAGTTCTATGCAATATTCAAAACAAGAAAAAGGAGATAAGCCATATGTCTCATGAACAAAATATTTCAACTTTGATTACAACAATTACAAAGAGTACACTTCAGTTCTGACGGTATTTCACAATTATGATTCACTGAAGCCATCGCAACAACTGGTCTACAAATTCCAACAATTAAGATAAGTCAAATTATCAAAACAAATGATTTACTTCAAAAAAGTCACGAAGCTCTGAAGGATATAAATTAACTAAATCTTCTTCAAAAAAGTCACGAACCTCTGAACACAAAACTGCTTACATAAGGAATTTATAGTTTCAAAAGAAGCAATGGCTGAGATAGACAAATGACTAACTTCAAATAGATATACGTTGAATTATGAAAACAAAACTGCTTACCTTGAGAAAATGGAAGTTCTCCTTGACAGCAGGAGTATTAAAGGTATTTACTTGTGCTCCCATTACTATAACCAAATTGTCATATTCTAAAGCAAACTCCCTATTTTCCAACATTAGACCGGCAAAAAACCTTTTTGTTTCACCTTTTCTCTATGCATTTAGCTTCCCAGAATTTAATTTCACCTTTCCTCTGCTGCAGAAGTAATACTGTTGTAATTAGGTAGCTTCATGATTTCAATTAATTATGAACAAAAGACAATATTCTTGACAAAATTAAACAACAATTGCTAGCAAGAGAAAGGTTAACACTTAACAGAAATCCAAAATCCTCTTACTTTTTCCATACAATTTCACAAGACACAATCAAATAAGGTTGAAGTTTCAAGAGCTTGTTAGTAGTTTGAAATTGACACCTCTCTAATGAATTTAGACTTCAGAAACTTTTGCACCACACGAAAAATAAATAACGACACATCTAAAAAGATAGAAATCGACGATATTACCCAATACTGATAGATTCTTCGTCCTTGGCCCATTCCTGCCATATTGGAGGGGTTAAAGGGAATATCTCACTCATTGCTCCCTTGCTTTCCTCAGGTTGTCAATGCCACCAATTTTCCTCAAAAGCTTTATATACTGAAGAAGTGGTCATGTGCAAGCATCAAAATCAAGTAACAAGTTCGTCAAAAGCATGCATAAATTTAGTGTATGAAGAAATGCGAGGAAGAAATTATGAGAAGAAGCATTAAAAAAAGAAGAGCAAAATTACTTGGACATGAGCATTGTAGTTGGAAGGGTTGGTGGAGAGCTCAGATTGAAGGGTCTGGAGTTGGAGCTTTTGGTCAGATTCTTCAAAATCAGAGTCGGAATCAGGGGAAGTGCAGTTTTGAGGAAGTTCGGGCATTGGTTCATCTCCATTAACCATATTTTCTTCGTTTGAATTGGTTGGAAGTGGAACTTCGACGTTGGCTTCAACGATTTCATGGATGGAGAAACTGAGAGCTAAAACATGAAATCAGAGCTTAAAACATCGAGATCTATGTCATGGTTTTAGTAATCATCCATTACCGTCACCTCTGTCATTATACAAACTTAAATAATCTATTCCCTGACCCATAGTTGATCATCCATTGGTTCTTGCAACTCAAAATAAAGCAGTTATAAAGCTCTAGAAAGTTAAAACAATAAATCACTAATCAAGTCTAAACAGTGTGCTAACTCTGAGAAGGAATAGGCATTGTCCACGATTATTCCTTCTATCTCAAATTAAGGGTGAGAAAATATTGTGAAGTTAGGTGGAAAAATTAAATAAAAATAGATAGAATGCATGAAGAAGCAAAAACCTGAGGGTGCTGATGACCAGAAGCTTTGAGTATACAGTCATGAATAAACCTCTTGAAGCTTTGGAGATGATGGAGAAAAATGTCATCTCAGGCGAAGAACGTGGTGAGAACTCTGAGAATTCACCTTCATTTCGCTCAAATCTAAAAATAAAAGTAGATCCGCTGGCTTAGATCTAAGAAGATTTGGTGTATAACTCCATTCAAATGTGAAAAAACTCTGGCCATGAACAACTACCACAGTGGCTATCGACGACCCTACTCACGACTACAACCAACGACTTCAGATCTACAATCAACGGCATCAGATCTACTAACCACGACCTCTACGGCCTCAGATCTACACAACGACTGACCCACGGTGAAAACGACAAGCACACGCTACTGAACGACGAACAGCAACGACTGACCCACGACAAACGATGTAACCCATGAAGCAACAATGGTGCGAGACGGTGAAAGAGAACGAGACGTCCTCGGTGAGAAAGAGAAGAAGTCGTCGATGAGTCTATTGGAGAGAGAGAGCGTGAAATAAGGGGGAGTGAAAGCATGAAATGAGGGTTTGGAAGAAGGAAGATAATAAAAGTTAAATGTAAAAATGTAAAAAAAAATTGCTTTCATGTCAGTCATTGACTGGCATTAAAGTATATATTCCATGTCAGTCAATGACTGACATTATAGCTCAATTTTTCATTTTTTTTTAAATTTCTGCGCGTTTTTTTAATGTCCGTCATGGTTTCTGTTCGCATTTTTTTCTAGACCGTCATTAAAAGTCAAATTTGTACTAGTGTGAGTTTAGATTATTAGGAGTTTTTAGTTTTGTAATGTTGAACTTGAGTAATGAGACTTCTTGAGACTTGTATTTAGAATTTGATTTCTGTTTAGTTTATACTATATTTTAGCATTATTCATGTTTCTTGTGTTTAATATCTAAACTTTTGGCCAAAGTTAAATTCTTGTTAATTTGAGTTTTAGCTTGAGAAAGTAAGACTTGAATTAGACCTAGTTGCATGATTGATAGTAGAACATTGTATGATAATGAGTATTTTATTATTAAAAGCTATTATAAGGAAATTCTTAATGTCATGCTTGATTGATTAATGAGATTGAAAAGTGATTTAGTTTTCTTGCATGAGTTTTAATTGGGCTTGAGAGAGTCAATTAGTTAATTTAGTTGTTCCTTGCCTTATAATGGTTGAATGTAGTATATGTCTTAGGGAAAACAAAATCTATTATGTTGTTGAAAATCAATGTCCCAATTCTTCTCTGAAAATCAGACTCCAACCTAGTAAATAATTAGAGTTTTATTTTTTTTCATCCAAAGTTTTGTTTCTCTAAATAAAATTAGGCATAATTAACTATGGTATTTAATTAATCTAAAGAAAATCCAATCCCTGTAAAGACAATAACTCGATACTTGTATCAATAAATTAAAACTTGACACTGTACACTTGCAATTAATTGCAAGCACTAAAAAACAACACAACAGATACTCTAAAAAGGAGATATGCACCACCATGTGTTTTGTGTGAATTTGCTCAACACTTAGCTCAGTTTACTTTTAGTGAGTTTAAGTCTCATTGTTAGCTTAAACTGGTCATTTGAGTTAGCATAGTTTGTGAAGATTTTAATACTAAAAAGGTTGGAGTCAACACGCATTTTTCTAAAAGGAATCAAAGAAAAAAGTCTAGACATAGAACTTTGTTTTTTGTACCTAGACATAGGACAAAAACCTTTAAAATCATGAAAGTTGTGTTTTTCATCATCTAAGTAAATTTGGCTATAGACATATGAGTTTTAAATTGCATAGTATCCTAAAGGTTCTTGGAAAAAGAGCTGAATAAGAGTGGAATTTGATTTACTTTGCTAAGTGTCTTTTAAGGTAACTTGCAGGTGCTATTTAGTAGCATTTTGACTGAACTGTACAAAACTCAAAAGAGTTAGTATGCGAGCGCAAGAGACAATGATAGCATGTAATTATGCTATCTTATTTTCTATTATTTATGCTAGTTTTATTATGATTTAGTGAGCTTTTAAGCCTATGTCTCTTGATTTTGTAGAAATCGAGCTAACAGGAGCAAACTCGAGTATTTGAGGGTATTTTAGTGATTTTGAAGCTTAATTGATGATTTTTGGAGATTTAAGGATAAAAAGATGGAGTTATGGCAAAAGAACTCGAGGGGAGATCGTCTAGACCCTTAAAATGGCTTCTAGATGCCACATTTGAAGTTCTAAACCTAAGAGAAAGTATCGAGACACTGTCCTGTAGCGTCTCGACCCTCAAAATGCGTGCAAAAGTGGAGTTCTGTCTGAAGCGTTGAGACACTGCCTTCAGCGTCTCAACGCTGAAGGCGCGCGTGCAGGAAAAAAATGGGGTTTTTAGGTGCAGCATCAAGATGTTGTCTCTAACGTCTCAACGCTGTTTCGATATAGGTATAAAAGTATCATTTTCTCTCCATCTAAGGAAAGGCCAAACCGAGGGGTTTAGCCCTAAACTCTATTCCATGCTATTTTGAGAGGTTTTGGGAGCATTTTGTGAGCAGATTGAGAGCTCGAGAACCGAGAAGATCACGACGAGAATGTGGGATCGATCTTTCGTTTGCATTTTCTTCCTTTTTCTTTCACTTTTAGCTACTGTATAGGCTTTAATTTAGGGACTTTGGGTTGTATTGATTGTTTATACATTGATTAGTCTTTAAATTCTTGGGTTTAATTGTTGATTTTCGAATTTAATGCTTAATTATTGAATGATATTGGATTAATTGTTTGATTCTATGGATGTTTATGATTAATGAGACCTTGTTTCATCCATACATTTAGGGATTAAGGCTTTTAATTAGCGTTCGTTAATTAATTGAGGTAGGACTAAGTTGAACTTGACGGTGGCTACTTAGTTTAGCTTAATACGTAATTAATTAGTTACTTGAATGACAACGGGGTTAATTGGTTAATTAGTTGTAGTTGGTGCTGAAGTTTAATTAATTGGACACTATTTAATTGAGTTGTTACTAAGTGGAAACTTGACGGAGAAAAGCTTAGGCTAGAACTGAATGCATGAATATGTTGGGATTTATGCCCTAAAGCCTCGTAATTAATTATTTATTTAATAATTAATAATAATTTTGATTATTTTATTTGCAATATAATATTATCCATTATATGAAAAATCCAAGGTTATTAGTGTAATCTTGAACAATATGTGGTTGACATACGAGAGGATCATGTACAAGAAATAACCTAAAGGATCATAGTATATGGATAAGATTGGGTGCCTTATCTTGGTAACACTATTGATACGACCCACTTTTAATAGTTACAAACAATTTGATCCAAATCGTTCATGTGGAGACATGTGAGTGGGGGTATCTTATACAATGAGTTTGTATAAGATTGGACCACGAAATATTTAATCACTCTTTATAAATCTATTAATTGAGAAGATTAATATTTCATCAGGATGATCATATGTGACTCGATCTTAATCTTGAGTGAGTTATGAACTTCTACCTGTGAAGGCTTGTCCTTTGATTTGCATGGGTGAGAGTGGCTTTTGTAGCCGATTCAATATGTCTACCATTTTGGGGACTTGACCAATAAGGGAGTTGGAAACATAATCTCACAAGATAGAATTCACTCATTCCCTTATAGAGTAAGTAGATGAGTAGTTAAGTGCTGATTTTGGGACTCACCCTGTCACTACCCGAGAGGGACTCAGTTTATGGTTGGATCATAAAAAAATTGTTCATTAGAGGATCAATGGTACTTAAGGTGCAAGATGTAATTACAGGGGTAAAACGGATTTTTGATCCAGCTGTAATTATAAACAACTCGTGAAGGATCGACTTGCATGTAGTGATTATATCAATGGACACAACTTGTCCTACAGTGCATAAGAGTGCAACTCTATGTCTATAGTGGAGTAACCCTAGAGTTAATAAATGAAAATTAATTAATTAAAGAGTTTAATTAATTAATTTTGTATCATTGGAGCTTATAATCTGTAGGTCCATAAGGTCCCCTCACTAGCTCATAGTAACAATAAAAAATCAATTTGAAAGAAAAATTTTAAATGTTCAAATTAATATTTAATTTGAAGTGTTCAAATTAATATTTAATATATTAGATATATTAAATATAAAAGAAGAAAATATATTTATTGTATTTGATATATTAAATATTAAAATTTGAAATGTTCAAATTAATATTTAATTTCAAGTGTTCAAATTAATATTTAATATATTAGATATATTAAATATAAAAGAGAAAAATATATTTATTGTATTTGATACATTAAATATTAAAATAATTAATGTATATTAGATACGTTAAATAAAAAAATATTTATAAAATTTGAATAAGATTCAAATAAATAAATATCGTAGGAGATTTGAATAAAATTCAAATAAGTATAAGATATATTTTAATATATTAGATATTAAAATATAATATTTTAATTATGGCAAAAATTTACCCTTGGTCTCTATAAATAGAACCCTTGGGTTGAGCCATTAGAAACAACACACATCTCCTCAAAAGAGAATTAGAGAATTCTCTCTAGACCTCTTCCTCTCTAATCTTTTGTGGATTTTCTTTCAAGAGGCTTCCACAAGCCTTAGTCCTGTGTTCGAGTTGTAGCTAGGAAGACTTTGTGGAGGAGATAAAGACATGTCAGAAATATCTCCATATTTACTCCAAATAAGTTTACTTAATCTTATTTTTTAGTTTAATTTTAAATAAAATCAAAGACGATCAAATGCTTCTGCTGCGGAGTGAAACGTTCATTCCTTCAGACTGCTGGTTAATTACCTGAGTGACAGCTGGGTTAATAATTAATCAATAGAGGTCTATAATGAAGGGTCTTAACGTCTTGTATGAGTTAGCTAGCGCTAGGGATACCTAGTTTAGTTAATTAGTACTTGAAATTGGAGGAAATCAATAAGAGAGTCCACACCTTTAGAATTTCTAAATTTATGAGTTCATTGTCTAATTAGCCATAATTATCTGTTTAATTAGTAATTAATCCTATACTCAAGTTATCCCTTAGGTTTGTGTCTCCCTTTAATTTTCCTGCATTTTATTTTCTGTTCTAGTTTAGTTTATCTTCATTTATGCTTTTGTTCTCTAAATAAAGCTAATTGAGTTTACTTGTTCAACATCTCTTCTCTTTTTGGCTCTCCAAAATAGTTCGATTTAGCTCCAATATGACTAAAATACCCCCAAACCCTTCAGTTTAGCTCTATTACTTGGTTTCTACAAAATATACACAAATAGACATCAAAGCACACTAAATTATAGAAAAACTAGCTAAAATAATAGGAAAGATGATAGCATAATTTCGTTGTCATGTTGCATCTCGACGCTAGAGTGAAGCGCATGCAACGTTTCAGTCTGGAGTATTGCGACATTGCCCTCAGCATCTCGACGCTGAGGGCACGTCGCTTAAGCAATGCGATGCGTTTCACACATAATCGAGATGTTGTGTCGATTTCTGCTATTTAATTATCGTTTCGTGGCTGAATGAGGGGAAACCCTTTTAGGATTTTTAGCTCTTTTTGCAATTCCTTTCCATTTTGGGAAATGTGGAGCTCGATTGGAAGTGTTCGAGCGTGGATTTTGAGGCTCGGGAGTGCAAAAATTGAGACGAGAGTCAACATTATGGCATCAACAGGTTTTTCTTCTTTTTTCTATCCCTTTTCTATGTCTCTTAAGGCTATAAATTAGACGATTAAGTACTACTTGAATATATTTATGGGCTTAATTTAGTTGTTTAGGGATTAGAGCACAATTAGGTATTCAATTATGGTGTAATTCAATGCTTTTGTCTTTTAATACACTTGTTTGGATTCATTAAATTGGATTGCGGTTAATTCTTCTACTTGACTGACCATTAATTAGTAGATATTAGTCTTAATTTAAACTCGAAAGAGAGAAATTAGGATAGAATTAATCCAATTAATGCCTTGAATTTGTCAATGTGACATAGGTAACAAATGACAGGTGAGGCTTAATATGAGCGAACTTAATCCAATCAATTAATTTAATTAACGCTAAGGACACTTAGGTTAATAATTAGTTGAGCGTGTTCAAATGAGATCGACAAGAGATTTCAACTGATTTAGCTCTAGGCTTATTAATTAGGAAGAATCTATTATTTGACGTGTTCAATTAACCATAATTGTGTCCTAAATTGTGCTGGTCCCCTAAACACCCCTTTTAATTGTGTCTCCACAATTTTCAATTGCCTTCTAGTTAAAAACTTTATTTCCAAGCTTTCTCTTACTTAGTTTGTTCCCTAAATAATTTCAATCATCATTATTCTTAATAATTAGATCATTCAAAAGAATTTCAATTTTGCTTCCTCGTGGGATATGGTACTCGGTAGTCTTGTGCCGTTTTGACAAAGGGCTTGTCGAAGGCCCTATCAAGATTAAATTTATAGAACCGAACCTCTAAATATTTTGCAATAATAGTGGCCAAGGTCGTCCACAAGGATTGGAGATCTTAGATTAATTAAGTACCACAGTTAATTATGCCTAATTTTATTAGAGAAACAAACATTGGGATGATCGAAAAGACAAATAAAATCTAAACTAATATGTACATGCTTTGGAGTCCAATTTTGAGAAACATGCATGATTGATTACCTTAAGCCCAATTTGAATTGATTAATAACTTGATTTTATACTAACAGTCTTAAGCCAAGAATTTCTAAATAATCAATATCCTCTCTCGAGCTCAATTAATCTACTCACTCTCGTGCAAAAATTAAATCTAGCCATGCATCTAATGTTCTACACTAAACTTACTCTCTCAAGCTAAATTTAGTTAAATATGCAAAACCACGACCAAATGTTAAGACAATTAAAAGAGATGCATAAAAGACGTCAATATATAAATTAAACTAAAAATAAACCAAAGTTCAACAACTACAACCAAGCAAGGGTCTATACATAGATTTGCAACATGAGTACAACCCACAAAAACTCCTAAATCTAAAAGAAAAGTAAAAGAATAGAGAAGAAACTTAGACCTCGTGCCAACACTCGTCTCCGGAGTGATGTCCACGATCTCGAGCTTTGAGTCTCCTCCTTGGCTCTCCAAATATCACCTCTATGTCCTTAGACAGTGCTTGAATCGAGTTTAGGATTTTTGGTATCTCAAAATAGCTCCCTTTTGCGAATAGAAAAACTTCATTTTCATAGAGTCGTGACAGAGTTGCAACGCTAGAGGCAGTGTTGCAACGTTGTCCCTTCGAATTTTATAAAGAAAGAAAAAATTTGTTTGAGTAGCGTTGCAACACTATGCTTGCGGTTCTTCAAGGAAGAAAAGCTTCTCAAATGGCGTTGCAACGCTATGCCCTTGGGTCCAAAAGCCTTGTTTCTCTTCTTCAATGCTTGAATCTTCAATTATAGCCTTAAGTTGCCCAAATTTTTCCAATTATCTCATGATTCTCCTGTTTTGCTCCAAATGCTCGGTTTTTGATAAATATTCATAAAAATATATGAAAGCACATGAAATCATAGCAAAACTAGCCAAAGACTAAGCCTAAAAATAACACATTTATGTATGCTATCAAATACCCCCAAACTTAGATTTTTCTAGTCCTCGAGCAAAACAAAACCAAAATAACAGTTTCACCAGATTTCTAATACAAGATTCATGACTCAAGCCTCAGTGATCTAATTGATATAATATAACATAATAAGATCTTAACATGCTCTTCACTAAGCATTTAAATTCTATCTCTCTCATTCCTAGCGTGTGTATGTGTTTAACTTCCTTTCTATCATTTTCTACTTGCTTAAGACACTTTTATCCAGACTTTCCTTTGTTTTTCCCCTACATTGGCAATAAGTTCCAATTTCAAGTTTTTTCCACATTATAGAGAGCAATCTACTTAGACATTCATTTGTTTTCTTTTCTTTCTTTTCACAAGGGTTACTAACCCCCAAACTTATCTTTTTCCTTATTACGGAGATCCTAGCTTTCACACTTCCACTGTAGGGACCCTTATCTAGAGCACTCGCTCAATGGATGGCCTATCTGATCACAATGGATATAGATCTTTTGATCCCCACACATTAAGCGCACAATATTGATGGAACATGTTTTCAATTTTTTTCAAACATGCAAAAAATCAATAAAGATAAAAATTCTTTTTATTTCAAAAGATTTCAATCAATAACTTCCATGCAAGTTGACTAGCAATTAGTTATTAAGCCTTAAGCCTATCAGGGTGACAACAACCTCTAGACTCAACAAAAGCATCCTAGTGTTCGAATATAATAGAAAGTCGGTTATGTGTTTGTGGTGTTGCAAGGAAGTCAAAGATAAACTTCAAATATACTCGATTCAGAACATGCTTCAGAAATCATTCTATTGCAAAAAAAAAAAATTAAAAAAAAAATCAATTAGATTACTTCCTAGGCTATCCTAATCAGTCATCATGCATTATAAATCAGTTGAGCATGCTTAAGATCGAAAAAAAATTACTCAGAATTTGCTTAGAATTATCAGGACTGCACAATATTACCCACCCCCAAACTTAAAACTTACATTGCCCTCAATGTAACTGCTCAATAAACTAAATACGGACAAAGATAGAAAGTGAATGATACTAGCCTGATAAGATGAGAGATGGTTCTATGGGAATTCTTTGAATTAACTAGAAGGCTACTCAGCACGATCGAGGTCCTGCAAAATGGGGACGAGATTTACTTGGCACTCTTTATTTCAAAAACAACCTACACTAGAAAAGAAAAATGAACAAGAAAAGTAAATAAGGGAAGTAAAAAGCTTGGGTTGCCTCCCAAGAAGCGCTTTCTGTAACGTCTTCAGCTAGACTAGACTCATGTGGCCTCTCAAGGTACATAGAAATTCTCTCATTTCTTCGGGCCCCTTTTCCTGGAATCTACAAAACAAACCAAAGCTAGTAGAAACACTAGCTTCTCATGAGACTCTGAAGTAGAAATATTTTTGGTATTTTTGAATAAGAAAAGCATAAAAGGAAAAAGATCAAAATAAAAAGACTCAGACACGGACTCGTGAGAATAAGAAGAACACTCAAAGATAAGAGATGAATCAGAAGATAAAATAGACAAAGGCCGTATAGCCTCAAACGTTACCTCCTGAACCTCCTCAACTAAGATAGGCTCATCCTCACTGACTCGATCCTGGTGTGTATCTAAATACTCTAGCTCTTTCCCAATATCAATAATCCACTCCCTCGATTGCCCAACCTCAGTAGAACCGATAGAATTATGCTCTTTAAAGGCTATCAGTGAATCAGTGATCAAGTGATTGTAACCTCCTAAGTCTAGTCTCATCTGCAAATTCTCTCAACATTCTCTCTAAGAAAGATTTTTCCTCTAATTGGGCTTGTCGACAGAATTTAGGATATGGTTCATGGGTCCATAACTCATAGTGTCACACCCCCTCCCGAACTACCTGTTATCTTAGCCCGAAGGAAGGCGTGAAGCCAACAGGCATCGTTTCACTTCTTAACGATACCTATGACCCTTTTAATTCCTGATAAACAACCATACCTGTAAACGAAATACTTTACATATCACACAGCGGAACCCTGAAAATTTTCTACATATGCACACGGAGCAGATATAGTTTAAAACCTCACTTGAACAATCCAAACACAACCACTCGTTGTTTACACAACCACGACCACTAGTGCATACACAAATGAAACTATACGTTCCTTTTAAGTTATCTACACTACGAGCAGACTCGCTATATAATACCACCCACGTACAAAGTATCTAACTCTGAGAACCCTCGGCGGCGATGGAAGGATCTCAGGCACTGGGAGCTCGATCTCTACCTGAAAAGTTGGAAAAGCATTGAAAGAATGAGCTGGGAAGCTCAGTGAGTGACTGAGTTTAAAACTATTAACTCGTAAATCATAACATATAACATCAATAGCTTTTACAGAAGTCCAGCAAATGTGTCAAAAATATTAACCATTTTAAACATATGACAAATTAGTTGTGTAAGACTAGCCCAGTACAATCAATGTTCATTCTACGATGTAGTGGGGCCCGCCCAGCACTCCCATCGTCTTTGTCGTAGTGGGGCTCGCCCAGCACTCACGACAGCATTGTTGTCACGGAGTACACTCAACGTCGACAACAGAAAATGACCTGTTTGCACACGGTACTATACAACCTCGGGCTCAGTATCTCAACCATTAACTCATTCAGGTCTCAGAGAAACACATGAAAACCTTTAACAGTTCTTGCTAACACATGTAGACTTGGAATTAAGGTATTTCTTCTAATTTTAGAAAATCAGTAAACATATGCTCACAACGAACAATTTAAATCATTTTTAGGAAACCATATATGCTTATGAATATGTGTTCAAGAGACCATAAATCTTTAAGCTACATCATTCTTAGGAAGTCTTTTCTTTTCATGAACACAAGTTCAAGCATAGAATTTATTTTCAGAATTCATTTTGTCACTCACAGCGTTAATATTAGATTCTCGGTCCGTAAATTTGTCCTATTTCTTCTTGCCCTGCCAAATAAACAAAACCAAGCATTAGAATCTTGACCTCACGAACTTAAGGCCTAGGGTTGCAAAAAAAAACCCTCCCATCTATTTCCTGCACTTTACAGATTTTATACCCTAAACTCACACACCTATAACTTTTCCAATACTTGCTCAAAAATGATGTTCTTTATACCAAACTCTTCATTTTTGAACCCTCTAAAACTTATCTGAAGGAATTAAATTGAAATTCCTAAAGGATATGTCCATAAATACCTCGAAAGCTACTTCCTACAAAATAGGTTTCTGCACTTTCCAGACTCGTTTCCCTGCTGCACCCTGAACTTAACATGAATTTTAAAGAAACTTATAGTCAATGTATAACCACGACTTCTTCATGAAAGTTATAGGAAATTAAATCATCTTTCCAACCATACCTAATACAGCTTCTAATTCGAAGTCCACAGATCAGAACATCCAAAACAACAGAGGTTCCCCGGATTTGACAGCAAAAACATTCCTTCAAATCCCTCTTCACAAATCATTAACATAACATCAGATTTTGCTCGAGCTTCCTTCACAAAATTTGTTTGAAAATGAGTTAACTTTCCAGAAAATCAAACCTCACCTCTTAATTCTTCTTGTGGAGCTCAAAACAACCCAAATATCAGCAGTGAGCAGGATTGATCACCAAATCTGCCATGCAACCTTGAATTGAATCTTCTCCCTTTCTTTTTCAACTTCAAAACTAAGAAAATCCTCCTTCCTCTCTTTCTCTCATCCTCTCCCACGAAATGCCCTGTTTTTCTTTAATAAAAAAGAAGCAAATGGGTTAAAAAAATTTATTTAATTATTTTTTGGTGGTGAGTGCTCCAAAGTTTATCCATTCCCACATTTCTTTTTCCTTTTCTTTTTTTTTTTTTTTAAAACAAAACATACACCTTCCACTTTCCATTTCTCTTTTGTTTTAGTTTCTTCTTTTTTTTTTTTTTTTTTTTTAATTTAGAAAAAACAATACAACACATTCCACCTTTCTTTCTCTTTTTTTTTTAACAAGCTTACCAATACATTTTTTCTTAAGAATTTTCAAGGAGGGATTCCGGGTTTACACATAGATTCAATATGATAGTAACTAGGCATTTGATAACCATGAAACACATAATCTTCACTAACATGCTCATGATCAAAAGGGGTATAACTAATAGAACTAGAAAATGGTGTTGGCTTTTCAGGCTCAAATTCCCTAAAGGGCCACCCAAATCTATTAGAAGCCATTAAACAAAACAACAATTAATCGTAGGCTTTCAAGCAACACCAATAATCACACAACCAGAAATAATGGACCAGGACTCAAAAGAAAACAAAAAACAAGCAAGATAAAAACAAAATAAAGATAAACCTCTAAATGAAAGAAAAAAGAAGGAACTACAAATATACACTATTTACGCTCTAAATTAAGATCAAGCACTTTCACCAAGATATTAATTAAACTAAATATGTCAATCCCCAGTAACGACGTCAAATTTGATAAAGGGCTTGTCGAAGGCCCTCTCAAGATTAAATTTATAAAATCGGACCTCTAAATATTATGCAATAATAGTGGCCAGGGTCATCCACAGGAATTGGAGTTCTTAGATTAATTAAGTACCACAGTTAATTATGTCTAATTTTATTTAGAGAAACAAACATTGGGATGATTGAAAAGACAAATAAAATCTAAACTAATATGTACATGCTTTGGATTCTAATTTTGAGAAACATGCATGATTGATTACCTTAAGCCCAATTTGAATTGATTAATAACTTGATTTTTACTAACATTGATTAATAACTTGATTTTATACTAACAATCTTAAGCCAAGAATTTCTAAATAATCAATATCATCTCTCGAGCTCAATTAAACTCATGCCTAGCAACAAATCAACCTCTCGATCTATTTTCATTACTAAACATGGCATTAAGTTATTCTCTTAAGGCTTCTAGAATTAATCTACTCACTCTTGTGCAATAAATTAAATCCAGTCATGCATCTAATGTTCTATAACTAAACTTACTCTCTCAAGCTAAATTTAGTTAAACATGCAAAACCATGGCCAAAGGTTATACAATATAAAGAGATGCATAAAAGACGTCAATATATAAATTAAACTAAAAATCAACCAAATGTTCAACAACTACAACCAAGCAAGGGTCTAAACACAGATTTGCAACATAAGTACAGGCCACAAAAACTCCTAAATCTAAAAGAAAAGTAGAAGAAATAGAGAAGAAACTTAGGCCGCCTGCCAACACTTGTCTCCAACGTGATGTCCACGATCTCGAGCTTTGAGTCTCCTCCTCGGCTCTCCAAGGATCTCCTCTATGTCCTTAGACAGTGCTTGAATAGAGTTTAGGGTTTTTGGTCTCTCAAAACAGCTCCCTTTTGCGAATAGCAAAACTTTCTTTTTATAGAGTCGTGATAGCGTTGGAACGCTAGGGGCAGCGTTGCTACGCTGTCCCTTCAAATTTTATAAAGAAGGAAAAAATTTGTTTTAGTAGCATTGCAATGCTATAGACAGTGTTGCAACGCCATGCTTGCGGTTCTTCAAGGTAGAAAGGCTTCTCAAATGGCGTTGCAACCCTATAAGGAGCGTTACAACGCTATGCCCTCGAGTCCAAAAGCCTTGTTTCTCTTCTTCAATGCTTGAGTCTTCAATTATAGCCTTAAGTTGCTCAAATTTGTCCAATTATCTCACGATTCTCCGATTTTGCTCCAAATGCTCGATTTTTGAGAAATAAACATAAAAATGTATGAAAGCACACGAAATCATAGCAAAACTAGCCAAAGACTAAGCCTAAAATAGCACATTTATGTATGCTATCAAGTTTTATTTTTACTCCGATCGTGTGCGCTTGCGTGTGTAATTAACGAAACACACATACTATTTAAGATTACACTAGTAACTTTGGATTTTTATGTAATGGATATTATAAACTGTAAATAAATAATCGTTAAATAATAATTAAATAATAAACATTAATTATGAGGCTTTAGAACATAAATATTAACAATCTCCCACTTGCACTAAAGCCGGTGAGACATGCATCCTTAGGTCATACTCTATGCCCAACATGTTCTCCCACTTTGATAGTACTAATTAAGTTCTATATTTATGCCTAATTTTAGCTAGTTTTATGTTGATAATATGAGCTTTTATGTAGATATTTCATGTATTTCAGGAAACCGAGCAATTGGAAGAGGAATTGTGATAACGCTCATTTATGAGTGTTATTTAGCCCTAAAAACTAAGTTATTTGCTTAGAAAGCAAGTGTTTAAAGTTATATTTCATGTCATTTAGGAAAAGTTTAAGTAAAAACAAGTTTTGCATGTGTTTGAAGTCTTGATTTCGTAAAAATAAGTTTTTAGGTGTATTTAGAGTCATTTTTGTTGAGAAAGTGTTAATTTTTGTTGATTTTGTGTAGAGGCTGAAAAAGGATCCAAATGCACCCACATTCTGGCCACAATTGAGTCAAGTGAAAGATGATCCAAGAGATATGCGACCATAATGCGCCAGCAATTGAGAGCAGAAGCCAAATTTCAACTGTTGCAGAAAGAACTCAAAATGCGCCCAACTGTGTGGCCGCATTTAGGCCATTTCAACAACAACACAATTGCGCTCACTATGCGGTTGCATCTGGACCTTTTCAACATATTCTCCTAGATTTGCAAGATTTGCAAATAAAATCAAATAGAATCAATTATTCTCAATCAAATCTCCAAAAATCAAGGGATATGATCGACCAAGCTTCTCCACACTGATCTCAGCAACAAACACAAGTCATGAAGTCTATACAAGGCGGCTCAATCCTTCATTTGAAAGAGAGCTTGGAGTTGGGAATTCTCTTCATCCCTAAATTCTGTCATTTTCTCTTTAAATTTAGCCATCACTCCGAGTCTCCCCTAAGCTCTGTTCATATTCCATTCGGACTCCAACTTCGAAAGAAGGAGGAGTAAGTACTTGATTCTCCTTGAAAAAGGTAGAACAAGTTAGAAAGGAAGAACCATCTTAGGGTTCTTTTTGTTCTTAGATTTTTCCGTTCAGTTCTGTAAGTTTTTAGGAGTTGTACTTGCTGTTTTATTTTATTTTCCAACTTTGTATGTTTCTGTTTTTCTCTTAATTCACGTTTTAAGTTCTTTTGTTCTTTCTTGGATTCATTCTTCAAAGTGTATTCAAGTTATTTATTTCAATGAATTGTGTTCTTTCTTCTATTTGTTTTCTTTTTCCTTTCTACACTTTATTTATTTTTTTGATGAGTAGCTAAACTCCTTGGAGGGGATTCAATTATGTGGATAACCTAAAAACGAGATAAGCAACCACCATGTTTTTCTTGTAGATTTGCTCAACATTTAGCTAAGTTTACTTTTATTAGTGAGTTTAAGTTTCATTGTTAGCTTAAACAGACCATTTGAGTTAGCATAGTTTGTGAAGATTTCAATATTGAAAGGGTTGGAATCGACACGCGTTTTCCTAAAAGTAATCTAGGAAAATAGCCTAGACATAGGACTTTGCTTTTTGTACCTAGACATAGGACAAAAACCTTTAAAATCATAAAGTTGTCTTTTTCATTATCTAAGTGAATTTAGCCATAAACATAAGAATTTTAAATTGCTTAGTCTCCTAAAGGTTCTTGGAAAATGAGTCAAATAGGTGTTGAACTTGATTTACTTAGCTAAGTGTTGAAAAAGGGTAGGTTGCAAGAGCATTTCAGCAGCATTCTGTCTGAACCGTACAAAACTCGACAGAGTCAGTATGCGGGCGCAAGAGGCATGATCTCTGAAATAGCCAGACTTAGTTGGGAAATTTGTGGGCGCATGGTGGGTGCATTTCTCAGGGTTGAACTAGAATTGAATCATCTGCTTCTCATCTTTGTTTTTCTCATCTGTTATCTTTACTTTTTCATGCAAAAAAACTCCAAAATCATATTTATTTTCTTGGTTACCTTCCGTTGCAACTTGTGAGCAATTGTGTTGTTAACTGGAGAGTTTTTGTTAACCTTTCTCTTGGGTTCGATATTTAGAATACTTCATATATTACTTGTTTGTGACAACGTGCACTTGCGCTTTATTTGGTCGTTCGCGTAGCAGTCGCCAGTCAAATAGATAAACATAGAAGTTTCCCATTGAATTTGAAGTTGAATTCGATCAACTTTTGGAGCTAAGTATGGGAAAAGGAATTGCACTAGCATTTTTGGTCGTGAAGATGGCGTCGCATCGTTGGAAAGGGTGTTGAGACACTACCATTTTAGATACAAACTCGAGTGTTAGCAGTGCACTGCTACCCTATGGCGTTGCAATGCTAGAAACGTGTGGATGAATGAAGTTTTGTCCGTAGCATTGCAACGCTACACCTTTTGCACAATAAGTAATACAGTGCATTTGGGCAACATTGCAACGTTGTCCCTAGTGTTGCAACACTGCATCGATAGTAGCTATTAATTCATTGCTTCTTTGTCGAATTTGAGGAGACCAACTTAGAGTTCTAGCCCCCATTTGAGATTTCTCACCTCTTTGGGACCTGTGGAGCATGAATCAAATCGTTCAGGAGTGGTTTTCAAGGCTCGGGAGCACCAAATTTGAGGCAGGAGTTGAGAATTTGGTGATGATGGTCTTCTTTTGAGGGCATGCAAAATAGTATTATTTCTTAGCTTAGTTTTATGCTAGTTTTGCTATGGTTTCGTATACTTTTATATGTTTTTATGTATATTTTGCATAAACGAAGCATTCAAGGCAAAACTAATGAATTGAAAGATATTTGGACAAATTCGAAGCAATTTGTGGCCTAAATTGAGGATCCAAGTGTGGAAGATGAAGATAAGGCAATTGAACCCGAGGTAATGGCACTACAACGCCAAAGGAGAAGCCTTTCAACATGGAGAACTCGAGGGTATAGCTTTGCAACGCTGCTTATAGTATTGCAACGCTAGCCGAATGAGATTTTTTTTCCTTTTTTGCAAAATACGAAGGACAGTGTTGCAACGCTACCCCTAGCGTTGAAACGTTGTCTCAACACTATAAAAGGAAAGTTTGTATTTCGTCCAAGTGTAGTCATTTTTAAGAGACCAAAATCCTAGATCGATTCATACACTGTCTAAGGGCCTATAGGAGACTTTTGGAGAGCCAAGGAGGAGACTCGAAACTTGAGATTGTGGACTTCACGTCGGGAAAGAGTGTTGGCACGCAACCTTAGTCTAATCTCTTTCTCTTTAACTTTTCTTTTGATTTTTAGGAGTTTTGTTATGGACTTTAATGTTGTTTATCTTTGTATTTAGACAAGAATGGTTGTGTTTTTGAATATTTGTTGATTTTGTAATTGAATGCATGTTTTTACATCTTTTGTTCATCTCGTTATTATTATCTAAACCATTGGCCATGGTTTTGCATGTTAAGCTAGATTTAGCTCTTGAGAGTAAATTTATCCTTAGAATAATAGATGCATAACTAGCTTGAATTTGTTGCACGAAAGTGAGTAAATTAATTCTAGAGCCTTAAGAGAATCGCATAATGCCATATTTTGTAATAGAAATAGACCGACGGGTTGATTTATTGCTAGGCATGAGTTCAATTGAGCTCAAGAGAGGATATTGATCACTTAGTAATTCTTGGTTTATGATTAATTGCATGAAATCAATTCTTTATCTACAAAGTTGTGCTTAATTTAATCAACCATTATATTTCTCAAGAATTGGACTCCAACTTTGTAAATGGTAGTTTTAGATTTTATTTTGTTTTTGACCTCATCTAAAGTGTTGTTTCTCTAAATAAAATTGGGCATATTTAACTATGGTACTTAATTAATCTAAGAACTCTAATCCCTATGATCGACCCTGGTAGTGGCGGATCCAGAATTTTTATTCAGGGGGGGCTTAATATAAAATTCAATAAAACTAATTTATAAGTAAACAATTCCAAAAATTCATAAAAATTCGTAAATGAACTGCATTATTAATTTCATACATCACAATTGTCCTCTACGAGATTTCATATTATGAAATCGTTGCATACTAACTTCATTATCTATCTTATCAAATAAATCTTTCTCAACATATGCTATAAGACTGTCATTCATCCATTGGTCTCCCATCCGATTACGCAGTTGAGTCTTTACAATACTCATAGCAGAAAATGTCCTCTCTACAGTAGCTGTTGCAACTGGTAAGATCAATGCTAGGGTTAGCAACCGATAAACTAATGGGTAGACTTTATCTTTAGCTGTCATCACCATTTTGAGTGCAAGATCACCAATACTTGTTAGTTCAACAAACATATTATCTGAACGCACATCAATGATGTAATTTTGAAGCTGGTCCTCAAGAACAACAAGTTCAATAGTTGAAAAATCTCTAGGATAAAATTGGGCAAGACATATAAGTTTTTGTCTGTCAAAAGCAGCAAATGAATTGCTCGGATTTAGGCATGCTACACAAAGAAGTAGTTCAGTACTTGTTTCAGTAAAATGATTATTCAACTCCTGAAGTTGCATATCAATAACTGTATAAAAAATCTCAACACGGTAATGGTGCATATTTGTGATTTCTTGAGATTTTCGCCTTTGCCTCCCTCGAATAAAAAACACATCATCCATCTTAAGTATTAGAATATCATGCTTATCACAAAAATTTGAAACTTCATCTAGCAATGAATTCCAACCTGATTCCCTCATTGATTGTAATCTTTCTTTACAAATTTTGACCAAATTCATCGCATTCACAATATCTTGATCTTTTCTTTGTAGTGCTTGAGACAAATCATTTGTGATTCCCAATATAGTTTTCATAAGATGCATATGAAAAACAAAGTCAAACGACTTAAATGAATTTATTAGAACCTTTGCTTCATATTTTTGTTCAGAATTTGACCCATCATCCACAATTGTCTCAAGCACTTCACAAATTGATGAGAACATTAAAATAAAACTCAGTAGAGTATTATAATGTGATCCCCATCGTGTATCTCCTGGACGTTTAATCATTGTTTCCTGATTTAATCCTCGCCCACTTGACAATTCACCATGATTCAAAGCTTCAAAAGTTATAGTTCTATGTTTTTCTCTTAAAATATCTCGACGTTTTGCTGATGCTCCAATAACATTGACCACATTTGCAACTAAAAAAAAAAGACCAGTTATCTCTACATGATTTTTTGCAATAGCTACTAAAGCTAATTGAAGCTGATGAGAAAAACAATGAATGTAAAATGCACATTCATTTTCTCTCAAAATTAATGCTTTCAATCCATTGAATTCTCCCTGTATATTGCTTGCTCCATCATATCCTTGTCCTCGCAAACTAGCTATGCTTAATCCATGTTTAGAAAAGAATCCATCAATAGCTTCCTTGAGTGATAGAGAACTTGTGTTAGTAACATGTACAATACCTACAAATCGTTCAATCACATGTCCTTTGTCCACATATCTCAACACAATTGTCATTTTCTCCTTTGAAGATATATCCTTCGATTCATCAATTAAAATTGAAAATAACTTATCACCAATATCTCTTATGATTCCGTCAACCATCTCTATTGCAATACAATTCACAACATCTTTTTGGATATCTGGTGTAATCAGTTTCAAATTTTCAGGAGCATTTCTCAATGAAACACCTTCAATATCCTTATTATGGTTGCATAACCATCGTAAGAGCTCAAGAAAATTACCTTGGTTCTTTGAATCTCCAGTTTCATCATGTCCACTAAATGGAAGACCTTGTCTTAATAGAAATCGAGCACAATCAATGGTTGCACCTAATCGAGTTCGATATTCAATTCTTGCTTGGCCAGACATCTTATTAAAAAATGTTTCAATTTGTTGTTTTTTCTTCAAAAGAGCTTCACATTTACCCCAAGCTTGATTATGTGCACTATTTGGTCCTCCAACATGAGTTTGTAATTTCTCCTTTTTCTTCCAATTTGAAAAGCCTTCACCAACAAAATGGTCACCTCCAGATTGTTCTCCAACTTCTGGTTTGAATAAATAACAACATAAACAAAATGCAGCATCTTTTGAAATACTATATTCCAACCAATTAGGATATTCAGCAAACCAGGCTGGATTGAATCGTCTTGATTGTAACCCAAATTTCTTCAATGGAAAAATGTGATTTCGAGGCTGGCAAGGTCCTTTCTGTAAATATGCTCTACGAACTTGGTCTCGAATATTACAATCACTAGTACAAATTTGGCTTTTAATGACGGGCATTGCCCGTCATTAAAGGGAAATGATGACGGACATTTGTCCGTCATCTTTTCGAGTGTCATTGTAGGCTACAATGACTGACGCTTTTTAATGACGGGCAATGCCCGTCATTAAAAGGTGTCTGTCATCGTAGCCTACAATGACGGTCAACTTTTAATGTCGGTCAATGTATGACATTAAAAGTTAATGTCTGTCATTAAATGTCTGTTTTAATGACAGACAATGCCCGTCATCTTTTCATGAATAATTTAATAAAAAAAATTATTGGTTGCACACATAACTAACCAAAATATTTATCTTTCTCAACCTATGCACAAAATAAAATATCAATAACATTCTTATTTTTACAAAATAATTAACTCAATAAAAAAACCTTAATTAATAAAATATACAATAAGGAAATTAACAAATCGTTTAACTAATAACATATCAATTAATTAAAAATATCAACTATCCTACTAAATGAAAATTTAAACAAAAGTACTTGCATAATGTATACAAAATTAACAAATTCATAAGTCTACACATCTTCCAACAAATTCTGCCCATTCTATTTGAACCTCGTCAATTTCTTCTTGTTGATATATGCATTTCTGGTATATATTTTTGTACATAGTACTTGCACCCTACAAAATCCAAAAATCATTGCTTTAAAAGCACCCATAGACAAAAAAGACCTCTCAACAGTTGAAATGCAGTAAACAAAATTTATTTCTTTGTGGTTAACTTAAAGCTTCAAGATCGACACAAAACAAAATCGAGCTTGGAAAAACTAACAATCAAGCTGAAAAAACAAAAAACTATACACAAACTATACATAATCACATTAAATTCTAGTCATTCATTTAGAAAAATTAGAGATATGACATGGAGTTATAATGATCAACATTCATTTCGATACATGCTTAAAAAAATTTGAGTTACATTAAAAAAAGTACGTGCTCTACCACAACATGTAGTATTCAACAACTTTAGTAGAGGCAATTGGGTGTAGTATACTTTGATCTGAACACCATTCCCAACAACGCTTAAATTGGAAGGGAATGTGGGAGGGGGAAGTATCAGCGCAACTTTAACCCTCAACTCAATGCTAAGGTGATTACAAAACATAGAATTCCCTTTTTTTAATAGAACATAAGAATTTATCGGGCTAATTGTTTTAAAAAAAAATTTACAGGACAAAATCAACAAACTATAAAATTCATATGCTCTTTCATGTAATCATGATAAGATACCTAAACAACATATAATGAGAATGCACAAAATCTAGTCTTAGCATTGCTCAATGGAGAGTTCGTACAATCATCTAAGTTTTGGTGTGTGTAAATCTTTGCTGAAAACCACTTTTCAAATTCAACCCCAGAACTAAACCATTTAGCAAAATGATGATGATGAAGAAAAGGAAAGCCAAACAAAAGTTCTGACCATTGAGATAAACGGAAAAGAACATGCAATATATTGTAAAGTAAATATAAGTTAAAGTATTACCTAATGAGAAATGGGTGAGAAGTAGCTAAGGCTCTCCCTTAACAAGCTATTCGACTGTGTTCTTATATTTGCCAATCGGTTCCCTACTTGAATAGAGAATCAATAACAAGTTCATTGATGAATAAGACAATTTAATGCAAACCACATCAAGCAAAGTACAACTAACACTTCAAATTTCAAAGGTGCTCTGAAACAAGGAAAGGAAGACAAGTAGTTTATAATTTGGATCCAACACTTCAAATTTCAAAGTTTGCAGAGATACAATTATGAGAACAAAAGTTTCAAATAAGGTTTTCTTTTACGAGACTTCAAGTAAGTCAAGTTTACAACAAAATATTGCCAAATATTCATAACCAGTACAAAAATACCTTTGCTCCATATGATCGATTAAGGAGAAATTGCCTCTTCCAACACTTCAGCTGCAGCTATAGAAGCGATATCTCTCCTTTGCATAGCCTCCTAATAACATCAAGTATAAATACAACATTAGTCCATGTTTTTCACTAAAAGTACACATTCTTTTTCCTAGTTTCAAATCAAGTATGTTAAAGAAAAACTCATTAAATTACAAGCTCAATTCATACCTTTGCAAGTATAAGAAGATTTGCAGGAGCTGCATCAACTAGAACACTGCCATCAAACAAAAAAAAAATTACCTAGTTCATGTTTAAGTATACTTGGCTCAAATTACCTGGAATTCACAAAGACTAACAATACTTGGCTCAAAAACCAAAAATGGAATTCGCAAAGACAAACAAAATATCAATTAAATGATCCAAAATATCAATTCTATAATCAACTAGTGAAAATTCAAGAATATTGAAGGAACAAAAGACAACGAAGTTACAGAGCTTCATAAAACATTACAAATTAGCATGTAAGATCTGTTAATTAAATAAACTCAAAGGCCAAACATGATATTTTTGTTGGCACTGACACACTTGATACTTACAATTAAACCTTTTTCAATTAGCAAAGCAACCCTATCAAGAAAAATTAAAGGTGCGTTAGAAGATAGAGAGATACCAAAAAAATTGAAAGAACGAAAAAGCACCAAGGAAGGGGGATGCTTGCCATGTATCCCGAGAATCTGCAGTAGGTGCACAATATATTTCAATTCCTACAAACTTGAACATAAATATAAGTCAATTTCTAGTATATAAAAAATTACACCTGATTTAGGTGAAAGTTACTTTTTAACTTGATGTAGTTGAAACAAAACCATAAAACAAAAGAGTTGTATATATAATCATTAACCAAACAAGATTTACTACATTATGAGAACGGAAATTAAAAAATAATATAATAGACCATTGTCCGTAAAATAGTTTGAAACGGACCCCAGAAAATAAATCATTCCAAACCTATTATACTGGTCCAGAAATGAACATTGCAGCAAGACACTTATAGGCTAATTTTATTATTACTAGCAATGAATAACCTACCTTTGGCATACATAGCTGTTCTTAGGAATGGCCTTCTATTTTCCCAACAAAATGGTAGCACTTAACCTATCTTTCCAATTGAAGTGTCAAGAACAAGGATTGTTGATCCATCACAAAGTGTCATTTAGAAACAAACAAAACAAAAGTAGAGTGTAAAAATGGAGGGATAAGATAAGACTAGTGGCTCCAAAATCTCCATGTCTTAGCACCCAAAACTTTTCCCTTTCTCTGTGCTTAAAAAAAAACCCCCTTCAGCCATAAAATGTTACTTTCAAAATGAAAAACAAGAACTTCCTACATAGACAAACATAAGGGATCAAGTCAAAAGTTACATACCCTGTGGTCTTTTTGATACTTGGTAATCATGGCAATTTGAGGGGCAAGTAGAAACTTGGATAGAACATAAATCATAGTTGGAAATGGCATCCAAGGGAAGGTTGGCATTCTCAAAGGTTGTTTGGCCTTCAAAGTACCTAAATAATTGAAATTGAAAACGTCATTAAAATTATTAGAATCAAACCATGACCATGACAATAAGGAGACAACACAAAACCAAAAAAAGAAAAAAAAAACTTCAACAAAGAACAAACCCATTGAAACAATGAGGGATTGAGGGATTGATGGAAGAGTTCTAGGTTGGATATGACAAGGTTCATTCAACGAAACCAACATTGTAATCAAATTAACCTAATAACATTTATAATTATTCTACATCCCAGTTCATACATCACAAACACAAAAGCGACATGAGGAAAATTTTAACATACCTCTCCAATGATCTTAAGTGCAACTCGATCTTTCACACTTCCACCCAGATTCAAGAACTAGCACTTCCTAAAAAAATCTCATAAAAGACCATGGTGGAAACATGAACATTAGATGTAAAATGAGGGTCGACTACATAAATTACTTGGCCAAAGGTATATCCAGCACGTCTAGGAGAAATTCCCCAACCACATCGATCATCTGGGTCGGACCATAAGAGATCGCACATGGGACCTTCATTTGGAACTTCTTGAACACGATCAAAATTCCATATATTGTCAAGGGTTTCGATGGATGGATGGAGACAAACCACCATGCAAACAGAATATTTTCGATTCGACCTATAAAGATCAGACAAATAAGCATCAGAAATCAACTTCATAAACATAAATCAACAATTATAATGGTGCAAGGAGGAATAAAAAGAACCCCACAATAATGTACGTATACATAATGGTGCTTAAATTATACTTACCAGGGCTACTAGCAAAAAATAGTCAAACAGGTCAGTAAAATTCTTCCAAACATTAGAAGTGAGATAGAAGTAAGAATGCTATACAAAGAAGCTCCTAACGCAATACAAAATTCTAGTTCATATACCTAATGATTCAACTCAATTGCCTTTGGTCTTGCATGTTATGATACGTTGTAATTATTCATTTCTCTCTTGTTCTTAGTTCTAAAGCATAAATACTGCACGTAAAACCAAATTCTCATGGCCTAAACAATATTTCAAAGTTTGCAATGTCTCTAGAATTCCAAACCAAACATTTACTCCTTGAATCTTTGTTGGACAGAACTCCAGAGAAAATTAAAACTAAAGATGGTTGTTGCAACAATTTGAATTAAATGCTAGAACACTAATTAGTTACTCTTTTTTAATAGAAAAATAAGCTTTCATTACCCCACCTAGTTTATAAACATTCCAAGACCCTACTTAATTGAAGTTAAAATTTATGCTAAACAATCACAGCTTCTATGCCAATCAGGAGGTGACAATTAAATTGTAAATGTACCTTAAACAAATTCTGCCATGTTACATATGAAGTATCGAGCATATAGTACATCTCAACATAAACAAAACATACTTACTGTTACAGTTTCAACTGAGTAGTAGCCACGATCAACATAATCTCCCATGAACAAGTAATTTGTATCTGGACACTGCCCTAAGAGATAAATGAATAAACAACTGTACGATATTGATATAATGTAAAAAAAGAAACAAGAGGCTGCTCTAAACTATTCAATAGCGACCATAGTCTAGAACTTCAGGAAGGAACTTGAAATAACATATCAATAGAAGTGTGTAGAGAACATAGAAATTTGACTATAGTTTAACGGTTTCTTTAGATCATGTGATCGAATTAATAAATCGTAAGTTATTGATATGTGCAAATACCTTTTTTTTTGCTTCAATCTATATCCATCACCTAATAATACCCTTCATTATCTACTTGGTAATGTGCTTGAAGTTGGAGAAGCACAACGATTGAACATTAACTAGAGCCTACAATATCAGTATATCAAGAGCTTTTCTTTCACACTTGAGCGTATATTTTCTCTTTCGATGCTTTATTAACTACTCATTCAGCAAAGATGATCACGAAACTCTTGCCAATGGTCAAATTAGATACTTTCCCTCCAATGCAAAAGAGCTCTACAAGATCATGAAATTGCCCATGAATATCACCACAGATTGTTATACCGAACAGGCTGCAGAGCATAAAACCCCAAGGCATTAAATATAAAAATTAAGCAGCATCCATGACACCCTCATCATCAAATTACAAGAGAAAAATGAATGCATGTCCAAGAGTATGATCATTATAAAAGTTCTAACCCCAGATAGATCCCAGATCACAAATTAACAATTTCAATTTTGATTCAGATCTAATTTTCATTTTAGAAACCTCAGAATGAATGTCATTAAAATTCATAACAACCCAATATAACTGGAGAGAGTAAAATGCATAGGAATACTTAATAAGAAAACTAGCACATGGAAGACAGAATATAAGATCAGCTACAAAAATTGTTTTGGGGAGGAACACCAATAGAATTGACTTCTTGACCTAATGCTTTAGTAAGGGTGTGCTTGGAAGCGGTTTTGAAAGAAGAATACTCCTACTATACAGAATATTAGTAAAAAGTACTCAATAATAAATCCCTTTGTTGTTTATTTCCAATACTTCATAAGTGCTTTCATTCATTTTTGAATAATCAATTACGTCAACAATATTTCTAGTATTGATAAGTTACAAAAACAAAATCAATTAAAATTACGAAAAATAAAATAAATGAGAAAAAGTGTGTGAAACCCACGGCGGCGAGAAAACTCACAATCACAGCAGAAGAAACCCAAAGCGGCGACGGCGGCGAACGAAAACCATGACGATGGCAGAAGTAACAGGCGGCGACGGCGAATGGATATGAAGGAGAAAATGGGGCTGCGTCTGTCGATACTATGTAAGGAAGGAATGTGTGGAAGCTAGGGCTATCGCGTGAAAGGGAAAGAGAAGAGTGAAATCAAACTTCGATGTTTTAAAAAAAATAAATAAATAAAAATACCCTATAAGATAGATACAATGTCGAGCAATAGCCTCTTTTATTATTATTTTTAATTTTCGCACTTTTTTTTCCGTCCGTCATTGTATCCACGCACGTTTTTTTCCTGTCTGTCATTAAATGTATAATTTGTAGTAGTGAATTGTAATCAAGAATTTTAGTTCTTAGTCCAGGATCTGCTGGTAAATCTTCTAAATTTACTTCTGTGAAATATCTATCATAACTACTATTACTTTTCTTCAATGGAGACGATGACTCCATCGATTTTCTTTTGTAATACCTCTCCATTTAGATTTCAAATTAAATCTACAATACAATAATAAAAATATAGAAAATAAAGAAACTGTACATAAAATAAGAAATATAAAATTAAATGTATAATTTATACGAGTAATTGAAACATGAAAACTAAATGTATATGAGTAATTGAAGTATGAAAACTAAGCGTACCTTAGAAAATTATTCTCCAAATCCTTGATGTCTTAAAATTGCCAGTAACAATTAGATTTGAGAGATGACAAATGTACATGTATGTAATTGAAAAGGTTTCTTTTAGGTTTAAAACCTGACAGGCGGTGGCTACATCATTTGAAAGTGGTGAAAAACAATATTAGGTTTAGAGAATTATGGTTTGAATATCCCACCAATATATTTTCTTCTCTTTTTCTATTTTTTTCCTAATTGAGATATTTATATAAAGTAATTTTATAAAAATAAAACTTGAATATATTACAAAAGAGATACTATTTTAATCTAAAAGGAAAAAAGAGCATTTGAACTTATTATATATAAAAAAATTTAGAAAACTTTAATTGAGCCACATGTATTATGTATAGGAAAAAAAATTTTAATTGAGCCCCATGTAAGGAAAGAAAGGCCAAAAATGTGAAACACAATTAAAAAAAATAAAAAACAAACAAACAAGATGTATGGCAAAACACGATTTTTCTAAAAAAAAAAATGAATATACTTTTTTTAATTGAGCCACATGTAAGGAAAGTAAGGCCAAACATGTAAAACACAGTTTTTTTAAAAAAAATTAAAAAAATGTATAGGAAAAGTAGAAAACACAGTTTTTTTTTTAAAAAAAAATGAACATATTGACTTTTTTTTTAATTGAGCCACATGTAAGGAAAGTAAGGTCAAATATGTAAAACACACAGTTTTTTAAAAAAATAATAATAAAATGTATAGGAAAAGTGGAAAACACGATTTTAAAAAGAAAAAAAAAAACAAACAAAATGAACATAATGGGGCTTGAACTCAGGTCACCAGGGGGGGCTAGAGGCAAGTAAACCACTATGCCATTGGGCTTTTTTGGTTTCAACATTGGTTTCACCTCTATATAGTATTTAAAGTAAAAAAATTGAGGGGGGGCTCAAGCCCCCCCTGGGCCTTAACTAAATCCGCCCCTGGACCCTGGCCACTATTACTGCAAATTTTTAGAGGCCCAGTTTATAAATTTATTTAATAGAGCCTTCGACAAGCTGTTTATCATCTTTACTGATTTCTTCTTCTGTGCCATGTTTCTTAGGGTTGTATTAATGGGTTTACTATGTTGTATGTTGAATATTATGGGCTAAATTCATTTGTTTAGGAGTTAAGAGCACTTTTAGTGTAGTGATTATGGTATAATTAATTCTAGTGACATTTAATTGCTTGTGATATTTCATTTAGTTGAATTGTTCTAAATTCCTCTTGTTAATTGGAAACTGATGGTTGATCATAGTCCTAAATTGAGCTTGAAAGAGAGAATTTAGGATAGACCTAATGCAACTAACGCCCTTAAATTGCATAAGTGACATAAGAATAACAATTGACGGGTGAGGCTTAATATGAGTGGGCTTAATCTTAATTAATTAATCAATTAATGCTAAGGATACTTAGGTAAGCGATTAGTTAAGCATGTTTGAATGAGACTGACAGGATATTTTGACCAATTTAGCTCTAGGTCTATGAAATTGGAAAGGTTAATTAACTGGATCGTTCAAGTCCTAGAATTGCAACCTAATAATGCTTAATCCCCTAAACTACCATTGATTTCATATCTCCAACCCTTTAATTTGCTTTCTAGATAGTTTTATTTTTCCTAAGAATTTCGTTATCTTTAGTTTTAGCCCTAAATAATTCCAATCACAAGTATTCCAAATAATTAATTAACTAAAAATGACTTCATTCTCACTTACTGTGGGATACGATACTTAGTACTCTTGTGTCGTTTTATTATTACTTTGACCACGTGAGCTTGTGTGTACACAATGATCACACTTGCCCTAGAGAAGATGAAACGTGTCTCTTAATTCTTAACATTCTAGGTGATCCTCAAATACTTTAGCCTAGAGAGTTTTTTTTTTTATATAGATCGAAACAAATGTGATTAAAAGTCATCATGGTCGCCACCATGAAGTTTTCTCTCAACAAGCTTCCCTTTACATTGGTATTTTCTAAGTTCCTTAAATTTAGCCATTGCATTACCTTATCATAATAAAGTGTGATAGGCTTAATAATATCTTAAATGCCTTTCAAATCAATAAGAAACTATTTGAGCTATACAAGTTCTTTTATTGCTTCATAAGCGATAATACTTAACTTGTATATCATGCTCCACCACCTAGGGTAAACTTGATCTTGACATAATTTTTCCTAAATCTTTGTGAGAACCAGTGTATTTCTTTGGCCTCGTTTGATAACTATTTGGTTTTTGGTTTTTGGTTTTTGAAAATTAAGCCTATAAATACTACTTCTACCTATGGGTTGTCTTATTTTATTATCCACTTTTTACATATGTTTTCATAAACCAACCCAAGTTTTGAAAACTAAAAAAAATAGTTTTGAAAACTTGTTTTTGTTTTTAGAATTTGGCTAAGAATTCAAATGTTTTCTTAAAAAAGATGAAAGTCATTGTAAAGAAATGATAAGAAAATAAGTATAATTTTCAAAAATCAAAAACCAAATGGTTATTGTTGCCTTGCCAAATGTAGCTTAAACACTCGATAATAACTACACAAGGTTGTGCAAGTATACACAATCAGCAGCAAGTGAAAGTATTTTTATATCTTCTTCATAAGGATTAGTACAATAATTTTTACTAAACTTAAGCTTAATTTCTAGTAAATTCAAAAGGGTAACCAAATAAACTTGAGCGATTAACTAATTTAAACCTGTTTTAACAAAAATAATGCAGTAATGTAATAAAATGCAGACAATGCTCAGATAAAACGCACAAAAAGAACTTGTAACAAGATGTATAAAATAGGCTAGGATTAGGAATTATCTCTATTTTTCTAAACATGACATGTTGATAGCATGCAATTATGCTATCTTATTTTCTATTATTTTAGCTAGTTTTGCTATGATTTTGTGTGCTTTGATGCCTATTTGTGTATATTTTGTATAAATCGAGCTTGAGCAAACCTAGAGTGTTTGGGGGTATTTTGGTCATTGTGGAGCTAAATCTGGCCATTTTGGAGAAGCTAAGTAGAAGAAGAATTGAAGCACAAGTTGTTGGGGCCGAGAAAACAGCGTTGCAATCCTTAAAATGACGTTGCAATGCCCAAAAATATGGTGCAAACTCAAGAGCTAGCATTGCAAAGCTGCCCTATGGTGTTGCAACGCTAGAAAGGCGTTGGGATGTGGAGCTCCATTCGAAGCTTTGCAACGCTATTAATAGTGTTGTAATGTTGTAGTTGTGCAATTGAAGAAATGTCATCGTTTTGGACAGTGTTGCAATGTTGTCCCTAGCGTTGCAACGCTGTCGCGACTGACCCCTTTATATTCTTCGCTTTGTTTCCGAATTAGGGGAAGCCAAACCGAGGGGGAATGCCCTAATCTCGATTCCATACTACCTCTGAGGGTTTTGGGAGCAATTGTGAGTGTTTTTAGAGTGAATTTGAAGACTTGGGAGCTCGAATTCTTGGGAGGCCACCTTAAGAATGCAAGACTGTTCTTCATTTGCAATTTCTTCCCCTTTCTTTTCGTTTGTAGTTACTTTACTGGCTTTAATTTAGGAAATTCTGGGTTGTAATTACTAATTTTGTATTGTTTAATTCTTAAATACTTGGGTTAGTTATTAAACATTGTTTTATGCTTAATTGTTGGAAACTTTTAATCATTTTCTTAATGAATAGATGTATGGCTTTGAATCCTTTTATGCATTTAGAGTTTAATCCTTTTAACCACTGTTCTATGATTAATTGGATTAATCTAAGTTAAGCTTGAAAGAGAAAACTTAGGGAGGATTAAAATTTACAATTGTAGTGTTTGAGAAGATTAATTCATTCAGTAGTGATTAATTGATTCGTTTGCTAGTGTAGGTTCGACATAGATAAGCTAGTTTAGAACCGAATGCATGAATGATGATTGCTAGGACACGACAGCGATAAGAGCAATTGTTAAAGGTCCATTATGAAGGGTCGTAATGTCCTATATTAATTAGCTAGCATTGAAGGACACTTAGGTAAGTTAATTATTACTTGAGATTGGAGGAGACCAACAGAAGAGTCCATGTTCCTAGATTTTCTAGACTTATGAGTTTACTGCCAGGTTAGCTGTGAATGTCTATTTTATTTGAGTAGTTGATCCTATTTTCAAGTCTACTCCTTAGGTTTGTGTCTCCTTTTTATCTTTCTTTCTAGAATTAGTGTTTATTTTTTCCGTTTTCTCTTACTTTCTGTTCTTTAAATAAAGTAAAGTGAGACTATTCGTGGTACTTAATTGAATTAAAAACTAATCTATGTCGATACGATGCTTGGTAGGAATACCATTTTATTATTACTTCGATCGCGTGCGCTTTCGTGTACTTCGATCAAATGTTGAGGCAAGAACTTTACTCTATCAATCCACACAGCAATAAACATTTCAAATATATATAATATATTAAATATTAATTTGAACATTTCAAAATTTTCTTTCGACTAAATTGATCTTTTAGTATTACTATGAGCTAGCAAGGGGACTTTATGGACCTACAGATTATAAGCACCAATGATATAAAATCAATTAATTAAACTCTTTAATTAATTAATTTTCATTCATTAACTATAGGTCACTCCACTATAGACCTAGATTTGTACTTTTATGCACTGTATGACAAGTTGTGTCCATCGATATAATCATTACCTGCAAGTCGATCATTCACGAGTTGTACGTAATTACAGCTGGGTCAAAAGTTCGTTTTACCCCTATAACTACATCTTGCACCTTAAGTACCACTAGTCCTCTAATGAACAATCTGTTTATAATCTAATTATAAACTAAGTCCCTCTCCGGCCAGTGAGAGGGTAGGGTCCCATTGTTCAAGTCCCGAAATCATCACTTAAGGGAACTACTCATCTACTTACCCTATATGGAAAGGAGTGAATTCCATCTTGTGAGATTATGTTCCCAGCTCCCTATTTGGTCAAGTCTCAAAAATGGTAGGCATATTGAATCGGGTACAAAAGCCACTCTCACCCATGCAAATCAAAAGACAAGCCCTCACAGGCAGGAGTTAATAACTCACTCAAGATTAAGATTGAGTAGCATATGATTCTAATGAAATATTAATCTTCTCAATTAACGGATTTATAAAGAGAGATTAAATATTTCGTGGTCCAGTCTTATACAAACTCATTGTATAAGATACCCCCACTCACATGTCTCTACATGAACGATTTGAATCAAATCATTTGTAACTATTACAAAGTGGGTCGTATCAATAGTGTTACCAGGACTGCACCCATCCTTATCCAAATACTATGATCCTCCCGTATGATCCTTCTGTATGTCAACCAGATACTGTTCAAGATTACACTAATAACCTTGGATTTTTCATATAATGAGTAATATTATATTGCAAATAAAATAATCAAAATGATTATTAATTATCATTAATTACAAGGCTTTAAGGCATAAATCCTAACAAGAATCCTTCTAGATCTCCAAGATTTATGGCTCAATTCCTATTAAACTTACCCATTTTAAGTTGTTGAAGCGTTCATGAGGTGAGTTATTATTCCTAACCTCCCCACTTAGCTAGATACTAACTCAGACAAGGATTTAATGTAATTTTGAGTAATCGTTATCCTTTATTTTTTTTTCAAAATAAAAGAAAACAGTGTTTGATGTGTGTTGATCAGGCAAACCCAAACTTAAACAATAAAAGCACTCAAACCTAATTGAAAAGAGCCAAGAATCCTCAATTCCTTATTTAGATTAATACAAACATTCCTAATCCTCACCTAAAGGTGATAAGTTCATGTTATAAGATGAAAATAAAGAAAAACTATAAAGAAATGCAATAGAAGAAAACAAAATACAGTAAACTAAAATTTAGAGGAAGAAAAAAAGAGTGAAAGTTACCAAAAATAAAAGGCTATCATTTGCCTCATTCTTCTCCCAACTCCTTTTTTCTCCCTTGAAATGGCTTTTGCCCTCTCGATTCTTCTGCTACTCCTCTCGGCAATGCTTCTTTTCCAAACATAGCTGCCTCGAAAGTTATATGTTGCATTGTTTTTAAGTGCTCACAAATAACCGGAAGTGTACGGTGTCAAGTTTTAATATAGTGATAAGTATAGAGTATCGTCCCCACAAGGATTAGTTTTCTTTAGATTAATTAAGTACCATAGTTACTTTCACCAAATTTTATTTAGAGAACATAACTTTGATGTAAGAGAAAATTAAACTAAACTAAACTAAATATGTACATGCTTTGGAGTCCAATTTTGAGAGACATGAATGATTGATTAAATTAAGCTCAACTTTGAATTGATTAAAGAATTGAGTTACATGTAACGATCCTAAGCCAAGAATTACTAAGCTATCCAATTGACTCTCTTAAGCCCAATTGAACTCATGCAGATGAATAAATCAATCCTCAATCTATTTCTACTACTAAGCATGGCATTAAGACATTCTTTTAAGGCTTCTAGCATATTCCCATGCTATAGATTAACCCTAGTTATGCATCTAATGTTCTTTAACTAAATTTACTCTCTCAAGCTAAATTTAGTCTAACATACAAAATCGTGGTCATAAGTTAAGACAATATGAACGAGATGAATAAAAGATGTTACTATATATCACAACTCAAAAACTAAACAAAGTCATAGGAAGATACAACCATCCAAAGAGTCTAAAACATAAATAAACAATGCATGCTCAATCCACGAAGATCCTAAATTTAAAAGTAAAGTCAAGGGAAAAAGAGAGAAAACTGAGGGAAGCGTGCCAACACTTGTTCCCGTCTTGATGTGCCGCGATCTTGAGCTTCGAGTCTGCTCCTTAGCTTTCCAAAGATCTCCTCTAGGTCTCAAAACAGGTAGAAATCGACTTTAGGGTTTTTGGTCTCTCAAAACGGCTCCCTTTGCATGAATGAAACATTTTTCTTTTATAGACATCGAGATAGCGTCGCAACAATAGGGACAACATTGCAACACTGTCCCTTTGAATTAAGTAAAAAAGGAAAAAAATCATTTGGGCTAGCATTGCAACGCTTTGGATAGTGTTGCAACGTTATGTGTGTTCTATTCCAAGGCTGAAGTGCTACACATATGGCGTTGCAACACTATAGATGGCATTGTAACTCTATACTCTCGGACTCACAAGCTTGATTACTTCTATTCAACACTTGGATATTCAAATATAACTCAATTATGCTCCAAATTCGTCCACATACTCATCAATGCTCCGATTTTGTTCCAATTGCTCAGTTTCTACAAAATATACATAAAAACACATCAAAGTACACATATCCATAGAAAAACTAGCACTAAACTAAGCCTAGAAATAGCACACTTATGCGTGCTATCAAATACCCCAAATTTAGATTTTTGCTAGTCCTGGAGAAAAATAAAACACAATAATATTTCTCAAAATTCAATGCAAGATTAATGGCTCAAGCCTCAGTATTCTAATTGACATAAAACAATAGAAGAAAGCCTTAATACACCCCTTCATCAAGCAATTTAAATTCTATCTATTTCTTTCCTTGCGTGTGTGTGTTTAACTTTCTTTCTATTAGTTTCTACTAACTTGAGATATTTTTACCAAGACTTTTCTTCGTTTTCTCCCTACACTAGCCCTAAGTTCCAATCTCAAGCCTCCCCACACTACAGTAAGCAATCTACTTAAGCATTACATTTCTTTATCTTTCTTTTCACTGAGGTTACTAACCCACAAACTTATTTTTCTATCTTACACAAACCCTAGTTTTCACACTTCCACTGTAGAGACGCTTATCCAGAGCACTCGCTCAATGGATTATCTTATCACAATGGAGGTAGCTCTTTTGATCCCCACACATTAAGCACACATTATTGATGAAACATGCTTTGGTTTTCTTTAAACATGTTAAAAAATCAATAAAGATAAAATTTTCATATTTCAACAAATTTCAATCACTAACTTTCATGCAAGTCAACTATCAATCAGTTTTTAAGCCTATTAGGGTGACAACAACCTTTAGACTCAACAAAAGTATCCTAGCAATCAAACATGATAGAAAGTCAGTTATGTGCTCATGTGTTGCAAGGAAATTACAAATAAAATTTAAATATACTCAGTTCAGGACATGCTTCAGAGATCATTCTATTACCAAAAGAAAAAAATCACTTACATTACTTCCTAGGTTGTCCTAATCAATCATTATGCATTATAATTCATTCCAAACTTGCTCAAGATTGAAAAAACAAATTATGCTCAAAATTATCGGGACTGCAAAGTACTACCCACCCTCAAACTTAAAGCTTATATTGCCCTTAATGTAACATAAACAATGAAGTATATAAGGACAACGATAAAATGAGTGAATAATACTAGCCTGAGAATAAGAGAGTGTTCCATGAGAAATCTTGAATTTAAACTAAGAGATCACCTAGTATGATCGAGGTCCTGCAAAATAGAAATGAGATTTACTTGGCACTATAAACAACCTATGCTAGGAAAGAAAAACAAATAAGAAATAACAAGTGAAAGAAAACTTGGGTAGCCTTCTAAGAAGCGCTTTCTTTAACGTCTCTAGCTAGACGAGGTTCATGTGGTAGATCAATTTGAGTTCGAGCCTGCGCTGCAAATCCTCTATAAGCATTCACTCCAACGACTCCTTATTTAATAACAACTCAGAGAATTCATTAGTCAGATGATTAAGAATGAACCCAAACTAGAGTAGATAGCAAATAAATGACAAAAACTAAAGACAAAAAGAAGCAACAAAGAAAAGGAATATACAAGAAACTCAAACAAAAGAGAAAACTAAGCTACTAAAATACAACAACAAAAAGAGAAAAAACTAAAACAAGAGAAATACAACAACAAAAAGAAGAAACTAAACAACTACACAAGCAAAACAACTATACAAAGAAAGAAAAATTGAAAACTATACAAATATACACTATTTACTCCCTAAATTAAAATCTAGCAATTGCACCACAATAATAATTAATTTAAAAATATGCCAATCCCCTGCAACGGCGCCAAAAACTTGTTGCATTGTTTTTAAGTGCTCGAAAATAACTGCAAGTGTACGGTGTCAAGTTTTAATATAATGATAAGTATGGAGTATCATCTCCACAAGGATTAGTTTTCTTTAATTAATGAAGTACCATAGTTACTATCACCAAATTTTATGTAGAGAACCTAACTTTGAAGTAAGAGAAAATTAAACTAAACTAAACTAAATATGTACATACTTTGGAGTCCAATTTTGAGAGACATGAATGATTTATTAAATTAAGCCCAACTTTGAATTGATTAAATAACTGAGTTACATGCAACAATCCTAAGCCAAGAATTACTAAGCTATCCAATTGACTCTCTCAAACCCAATTGAACTCATGCAGAGGAATAAATCAACCTCTCGGTCTATTTCTACTACTAAGCATGACATTAAAACATTCTTTTAAGGCTTTTAGCATTAACCTATTCATTCTCATGCAATAGGTTAACCCTAGTCATGCACTAATGTTCTTATCTAAATTTACTCTCTCAAGCTAAATTTAGTCTAACATACAAAACCATGGCCAAAGGTTAAGACAATATGAACGAGATGCATAAAGATGTTACAATATATCACAACATAAAAACTAAACAAAGTCTTACGAAGATACAACCATCCAAAGAGTCTAAAACATAAATAAACAATACATGATCAGTCCACAAAAATCCTAAATTCAAAAGTAAAGTCAAGGGAAAAAGAGAAAAAATTGAGGGATGCGTGCCAACACTCATTCATTCTGTGATGTCCCACAATCTCAAGCTTTGAGTCTCCTCCTTAGCTCTCCAAAGTTCTCCTCTAGGTTTGAAGACAAGGTAGAAATCGACTTTAGGTTTTTTGGTCTTTCAAAATGGCTCCCATTGCATGAATGAAACATTTTTCTTTTATAGACATCGAGATAGAGTTGCAACGCTAAGGACAACGAACGTTGTCCCTTCGAATTAAGTAAAAAAGGAAGAAATCATTTGGGCTGGCATTTCAACACTATGTCTGCTGCATTCCAAGGCTGAAGGGCTACACATATGACATTGCAATGCTATACTCTCGGACTCACAAGCTCGATTACTTCTCTTCAACACTTGGATCGTCAAATATAGCTCAATTATGCTCCAAATTCATCCAAATACTTCTCAATGCTCCGGTTTTGTTCCAATTGCTTGATTTCTACAAAATATACATCAAAGCACATATATCCATAACAAAACTAGCACTAAACTAAGCCTAGAAATAGCGCACTTATGCATGCTATCATTATAACCCTTCTTTTTTCCAAATCAGGGCTGATTGGGCTCTTAGTCACAATGGCGCTCTCTCATTGGTTGCTCTCTACTGATTCATCTTGCACAATGTCAACTCAATTAGTGAACTTCGCTCCCATGTGTAAATTCGTGTGAAACTTTGTCTTCCAATCTTCCAAATTGCTCCAGCAAAGTGTACTAATTTCAACTTCTCTTCAAAAGCTCCATACATTAATCTCTTTGCCCATCAATAACTTTGTTGAATACTTGCTTTCAAAAACCTTGAATCAAAAATAAATCTAAATCAACATTTTTAACAACTTAATTGCTCTATTAAACCACTTTATTCTCTCAAAATACTATTTACGCAAACCAAAGCATTTAAGGGGAATTACACATCAAAACATTAACAATTTACTCCTAAATTAACAAACTCAAGCTCAAAGGACTAGCTAATAACTCTTACTCTAAGAGTTATCAGTTATCAAATGGTGCCTTAAAGATCAAATTTATAACTCCATACATAAAAATATAACTTCTCATTATCCATAGATACTTGAGAAAGTTCTTAATTTTCCACTCAATAGTCACCATTTTTTTAACTAATATATGTTAACCAACTCTACTATATATTAAATGTTAAGTCTCATTTCTATACTAGATTGTTTCTACTCAAAAGTAGATAGTCAACCTTATGTTCTCAACATTTGAGGTGTCTTAGGATACTCTTCTATAGACAAAATTAACTTCATATTAGAATGATACATTATCATTCTTTGAAGTTCTACATCGAATACTTGACAACAATTTTGTCCATATAAGATGATGTTTGAGACAACGTTATCATTTTATCCTACAAATCTTCATTTGGACCTCTACAGAACATATCTAGTCATTCCAAATCATCCATTTGGAATTGGTTAGCTATTCAACTCTTTGTGTTAGATAGAAATCTTACATCATTCATAATGAGTAAAACGTCATCAACATAAACATGAGAAAAAATCCACTAAGCAATTATTGATTTTCTTGTCTATACAAGTTTTATTAATATTATCCAAAGTCATAGGCTTTGTCACTTTTATCAAACCTTTTATTCAAAATCTAAAAGTGAAATTCATTTCATAAATGAACCTTCACAATTTTGCAAATCTTTTGTTTTGACCTTAGAAACCAAACCACTCTAATTGATTCATGTATATGCACTCTTTTAGGTTTCTTTTCATAAAATAATTTTAAACATTCATTTGACATATCTCATATGCAACAATGAATTAGAGAATGCATATAGACTCCAATATGGCAACGAGTGAGAAGGTTTACTCATAGTCTATTTTCTCCCAGTATGTTTAACCTTTTGGCATTAGTCATACTTTGAAGGTCCGTACCTTATTATCCACACATCTTTTCATTTAGCAAATCCATTCATAATCTATGGGTTTCACCCCATCAAAAAGATCTACAAGTTCCAGACAGAGACAAAGTACATGGACTCTATCTTGAGATTCATGACTGACCTATTGATCCTTGTCAATAACCCTCATTTATACGTTGAGGTCAAAAGGCTCTCAATTTTTTCATCTAATATGGAAACTTGGGATTTAATTAAGCACTTATAATAGTTGAGTCATCTCATAACTCTCCCACTATGATGACTGTCCAATTCATAACTAAGATCCATTTGACTCTCAAATGAAATTAAAATTATTAACAACTTTTGTCAACTATTTAGTGGTTTCACTTGGAACCAACTTATGAACATTATTTTACCTTATTGAAGGTTTGTGGTCTTTTATATGAAATCCGTCAATAGAAAATAGACATTTGTCACACAAACACCTTATTCTCTTTAAGACTATATAAAAAACCATTATGTTTCTCCTTAGGGGTAACCTACACTTAGGTGTATCTTTGAACATTTTCCAAACTTGAAGGGTTTGTTTCAGCATGTACGTTTAACATTCCCAAATTCTGAAGTGTTATAAACTAACTTTACCACTCTTCTATAAAATCGAAGTTATCTCAAAGACACTTTTGGAAGGAATCATGTTCACTATGCAATCTTCATTGCATATCCTAACCAGAGTCTAGTAATAGTGTGTAACTCATTATTGATGTGACCATATCTAACAAAGTCATATTTCTCCTCTTGCAATACAATTTCACACAATTGTACTTGGTATTTAGAGTTGGGATAAAATCCCACTTTCTATCAATTAGTCTTAGTGCATATGGGTTTTTCATTTTCTACTATGATCTAATCATAATGTCTTGATAGACTTACCTAATTGATTTTCAACTCCAGTCTTACTTTTCTTGAACTTTTAAAATTTTAGACTTATCATCAGGTAAAGATACTTATACCTTGAGTAACCATCAATCAGAGTGATGAAATATTCATAACATTATTTAGCTTTTACATTCTCAGATCACTTGGATCAGAATGTGTAAGCCCAAAGTATTCTTTGGCCTTGTAGCCTTTTCAAATAAAGACCTAATGATTATCTTACATGAAATGTAAGATCTACAGACGAGTAAAGTGTTTAACTCTAACTTTTATAGAATTACTCTTTACTATTCTTTTAATTTTATTCAAGTTGATGTGAATCAACTTTAACTGCCAAAGATAAGTATCAACTTTAGGAGAAAAGAATTTGTCTTTCCATTCTGGATTCTATAATCCTGAATATCTCATTATTGTGTAAGATTGTATATGTTAATATTTTAACATAGACAAATTGTTCTTATTTTCAGCTGAATATTTTTCAAACAATTTTGAAAATATAAGCTTCATTACTTGCAAAATTCCTACTATATGAACTTTCTAGTAATAAAATCACAAAAATCTAATTTCTCTTAAGGTATTAAAAATATCATGTTTAACATTAAGTAACAATCATTACTTAATGAAATCTTAATGTCTCCTACTACACCAACTGAGATGGGCTTCCTAATGCCAACATATAGAGATTATTCTATATCATTAAGTATTTTCCAAGACTTACATATTAAATGTAATTAATAACAAATCTTGATAGTGGATCTTGAATCTAACTATCCAAGTGGGGATCTTTATACTCCACTAAAAATTCAGTAAATCAAATTTACTTTTATTTATGTTCTTATCATGGAGGTATTTCCAAAATTCCACTCATTATGATTGTCCTGGCTAATTTAGAAACTATTTTTTTATAGCTTTAGTCATTTGGTTTTTTTTCTTGAATTTTTGTAATACTTAATCTTGAGATCATTTAGACAATTATCTAAATTTATCTTCCATTGACTTCAACATCTCATATGTTGTCATTTTCTTTATCTTATGAGTTTTACATCTAACATGTTAACTAGGAGATATGTATGAGTCATCTCGTTACCTTTGATTTATCAATCACGTTCTTCACAAACAATTCGATTGACATTGGCAACTGGTTTTAAGAAAATTTCTCAAATTTAGACAAATTCAATACTTTACACAACCATTATAGTGTTGAAGTTACTTTTCCAAGTGATATAATTTTCTCAATTTGACTAATTAGTGATGAAAATTAAATTTTTGAGATAACTAATCATATTGTTGAAATATATATAAAAACATTACTATTTAACAACATGCAATCAATATATTTCAGTGTAGAAAATAAACAATTTGATAAATGAACCCTATGAATCATTTTTAGTACTATGATACTTCAGTTAGTTAGAACAAATGTTGTCATAGGGTGAGTTAAGTGTTTGTTCACTGTCTAAGACTCTCTCAACCAAATGTTACACCAAAATAACTCTTATTTCTTTAACGTATAGTTACAATTAATTTAGTCAATGACATCATTAACAACCTTAATGGGCGCAATGTAAGTGTGACCCACCATTTCAAATCCCAACAAGTGTTGTCGTAAGATAGGCCAAGTATTGAAAACAAAACTACAATTCTAACCTTCTCAGGAGATCCACCCTAATATTGACCCATGCAAACACCTTCCATAGGGGACGGTCCAAAAGTCGCCACGAGGCCTCACATGAATCTCACTTTATGAATCGACGATGGAGACCATAGGATGTGTTGTCACATATCCTTCTCCCACTTAATATTTTGAAATTAGGGTTTCTCTACTTAGATAAATTAGGTTAATTTCATTTATCTAAGTTCCAATCTACCCTTACATAACCCTTATGTTGGTCGGATTGATTTTAATGTGAATTACCAAGTTTTAAACTATTTAAAAACCAATCATATTATGAGCCTGCTTAATAAAATTTGACTAATTCAACTCCAAGGTCAGTTTTCGATTAGAGGTATTCTTTTTTAGTCAACTTCAATATCCTAGTCTAGACAAAATCTTATACAGACAGAGTTCCTTCATAGTCAATTTTTATTTCAAATTCATTAATTTTTAATTAACTATGAAGTATTAAATTAATGAATCTAATTGAATTATTAGGCTTTGTTTTTAATCCTATTAAAAACTAATTCACTGCATGGATAATCCTTAATTTTTAAAATTTAAAACCATTTAAAACAAGGAAAAAAATGCACTTTTAGTCTCTAAGGTTTTGGTTTGGTTGCATTTGCGTCTTTGAGTTTTCAAACTAGACAAATATCCCCTGAGGTTTTCATGCATTTAGTTTCATTTTGATCCCTCTATCAGCTTTTCCATTAATTACTAACGATTTTTATTAAAAAAAATACTTTTTGATTAAAAAATATTTTTATTTCTTTTTCTTTTTCTCTCTCTTTCTTCTCCCTCATCCTCCTATCCCTTCTTCCTCTTCCATGTCATCACTACCGTCTGCCATCGTTCTCCTTTTTTTTCTTCTCTTTTCTTTCTCTTTTTTTCTTCTCTTCTTCTTCTCTCTCCTTCCCTTCTTCTTCTCTTTTCCTTTTCTCCTATGGGAAAACCCTCTTCTATTTATAGTTTTTTAAGTAGAGGAAGAAAGGGAGAAAGAATGAGAAAGAGGAAAGAGAATAAGAAGGGAAGGAGAAGGAAAAAGAAGAAAAGAGAAAGAAAAGGGCAGATGGCAACGACAACGGCAACATGGGAGGAAGGAGAAGAGAGAGAGAGAGAAAGAAAAAAATGTTTTTAATTAAAAAATAAAATAAAATAAATATTTTTTTAATAAAAAACATTAGTAATTAACGGAAAAGCTGATGGAGGGACCTCTAAAACTCAAGGACCAAATATAACCAAACACAAACTCAAAACTTAAACTATTTTAACTATGAATTAATTTATTGTTACTTATGGGTGACCTAATCTTATTAGGAAATTAAAGAAACTAATCTTATTAGGAAATAACTTAATCTTATTATTCTAAATATAACAATTATATTCAAAGTAATCAACAATCAAGATGCATGACATGCTTAACTTATGGTAGAATTTTAATCTAAATGACATACTTTATGCTACAATCAAACAATTAAATTAAAACAAAGCAAAATTGATCGGCATATTTGGTATATCTTAAAAATTAAATACTAAATTCAAAATTACATACGACTTCAATTTATTTCCTTTTTTGGGCCATCAAATTTAGCAACTTGAAGGATTGACACCACTAGCAGCATCTTTAATCCACTGATCACTTTCTGCTGATAACTTTATCTTCTTCTTTTCTTTTCTTTTCTTATCTCTTTTAAACAAAAATTGAAAAAGAAAAAGAAAAATAACTCTAACCCTTTTGGGTTTTACATTTGATCTAATCAAAGTAATAAAACTAATGTGCCGCTCCATTATCCGTTCTTTGACAACTCCAGGCAGGAATCCCTTGATCCCATTTTCTATTGCTTTCAAACTTGGCGCCTCAAATATTCTATCACTTCAACACGACGCTTTCATATGCTTGCCTTGTTGGGATTTATGCCCTAAAGCCTTGTAATTAATGATTTATTTAATAATTAATAATAATTTTGATTATTTTATTTGTAATATAATATTATCCATTATATGAAAAATCTAAGGTTATTAGTGTAATCTTGAATAGTATGTGGTTGACATACGGGAGGATCATGTTCAAGAAATAACCTAAAGGGTCATAGTATATGGATAAGGTTGGGTGCCTTGTAACACTATTGATACGACCCACTTTGTAATAGTTACAAATAATTTGATCTAAATCGTTCATGTGGACATGTGAGTGGGGGTATCTTATACAATGACTTTGTGTAAGACTTGACCACGAAATATTTAATTTCTCTTTATAAATCTGTTAATTGAGAAGATTAATATTTCATCAGGATGATCATATGCAACTCGATCTTAATCCTAAGTGAGTTATGAACTCCTGCCTGTGAGGCCTTATCCTTTGATTTGCATGGGTGAGAGTGGCTTTTGTAGCCGATTTAATATACCTACCATTTTGGGGACTTGCCAAATAGGGAGCTGGGAACATAATCTCATAAGATGAAATTCACTCATTCTCATATAAGGTAAGTAGATAAGTAGTTCTCTTAAATGCTGATTTCAAGACTTGAACAACGGGGCCCCACCCTCTCACTGGCCCGAGAGGGACTTCGTTTATGGTTGGATCATAAAAAAATTGTTCATTAGAGGATCAATGGTACTTAAGGTGCAAGATGTAATTGCAGGGGTAAAACAGACTTTTGACCCAACTGTAATTATGAACAACTCGTGAATGATCGACTTGCATGTAATGGTTATATCCATGGACACAACTTGTCTTACAATGCATAAGAGTGCAACTTCGGTCTATAGTGGAGTGACCTAGTTAATGAATGAAAATTAATTAATTAAATAGTTTAATTAATTAATTTTGTATCATTGGAGTTTATAATCTGTAGTTCCATAAGGTCCCCTTGCTAGCTCATAGTAACACTAAAAGATCAATTTAGTTGAAAGAAAAATTTGAAATGTTCAAATTAATATTTAATATATTAGATATATTAAATATAAAAGAAGAAAATATATTTATTGTATTTGATACATTCGATATTAAAATAATTAATATATATTAGATACATTATAGAAAAAATATTTATGAAATTTGAATAAGATTCAAATAAATAAATATCGTAAGAGATTTGAATGAGATTCAAATAAGTATAAGATATATTTTAATATATTAGATATTAAAATATAATATTTTAATTATGGCAAATATTTTCTCTTGGTCTCTATAAATAGGACCCTTGGGTTGAGCTATTAGACATAACACACATTTTCTCAATAGAGAATTAGAGAATTCTCTCTAAACCTCTTCTTCTCCAATCCCTTGTGGATTTTCTTTCAAGAGGCTCCCACAAGCCTTGATCCTGTGTTCGAGTCATAGCCAGGAAGACTTTGTGGAGGACATACAGACCCACCAGAAATATCTCCATATTTACTCCATGTAAGTTTGTTTAATCTTATTTTTTTAGTTTAATTTTAAATAAAATCAAAGACGATCCAGTGTTTCTGTTGCGGAGTGAAACGTTCATTCCTTCATGCCTCACTTCTAGCTTGCTTGCATACATGACACTAGAAAATAGATCAGCACATCACTTTATACAAAAATTGAATGCTTCTGATCTGCGTTGATGCCTCTTTATTTAACTACGTTTTCGTAGAAAGCTACCTTCATTTTGTACTTTCTTAGCGCGAAGAGGCATTCAATGGCCAATTTCAACTGCCTAAATAACTTGTATTCACAAGTTATCAGCCCACCATCACGAATCTTTAATTCTAAATAAAAAAAACAAAGATCACTCTGATACCGACTGATAGGAATGAACGATTCACCCCACAGTAGAAAACCATGATTCTTAAACAATTTAGAAATCAATTTAGGGATCAGCATTGATTTATTTAGAATTAAACTAAAAACAAAGGTTAAGCAATAAATAACTTGAAGAAATAATAGAGAAATTTCTTTGTGGGTCTTTACTTCTTTGTATTCCAACGAATCTCCTTGTGTTCTAGCGAATCTCAAATCTCCACAAAATCTTCCTCGCCATTGAAATAAGTTGATATCCATGTTTCTTTTGAACAAAAAGAAATAATAGAGAAAATTTCAAATCTACCAACAAAGAGAATCAAATCTAATATTTGATCTCTTCCCCCCACCCTAAAAAAATTTTGAAATCAACAAACATTTGTATCAAAAGATTTAAAATTGCTCAGAACTTCAGTCAATTTTGAAATTTTATTGAATAATTTGGCTCTGATACCAACTGCTCGATCACAAAAGCCGTGAAAGAGAATTAGGATCGGAAGCTTTGTATTACAAGAAGTTTGAGCGAAAAAGAAGGCTGAGAAATCTTAAGCTTTAGAATGCTCGTAAAGTTCTCGATGCCCTTTGAGTACAACTTGGTAATCTATTTATAGACTCCGAATTTGAAACTGAAATTAAATAAAGCAAAATAAAAGATAAGGATGATCCTACAGTAATTGCCTACTCAAAGCTGAAGATCTTTAGGGTTCTAACTCCAACAAAATGGAACCAATAGATCTACATATACAAGGATTATGTAAAGGCTTGGATCGCCATTCTTTGGATTCAAGCTTTTAACCATTCCAAGTTTATTCAATTTTGCAAAAATGCCCACAAAAATTATTTCCCAATTCGATTCATTGGTTGGTGGAAAAATTTTGGGCTTTGTGAAGAAATCCTTCCTACTCCAATTCAAGAATCATTTCAGTTTTCCTTAAGCTTTTGGTTTGCTTTGTATTTCCAAATTCCATGGATTTTCTGTTGGAATCTTTCAACTCAAACCATTAAGGTCAATCACAAATACCTCGTAAAAACTTTGAAGGTTAAGTGGTGGGATAAACATACTTTCCAACATGCTAACCTCCAAGGTGTCAAAGCTTGATTTGCAGAAACTCCGCATTACCAAGATGTTTCAAAAAAGAATCAATAAGAATTCCAGAAAAACAAAGCTGCCTTGTTGGCTTCTTTAGCTCAAATAGCAAATGAAGCTAATTTACAGAGGATTCTTTTACAAAGAACCTCTTCTCATAGATCATCTTCTTCAGCTCTTTTCATTATTGATGAGGAAGAAGACAAAATAAATCTTAGTGATCCTTGACAATTGGATAAAAAACAACCGAAATTGTCATTAAACTATGAACGACCGCAACGTCATTAAACTACGAAATACAATATGATCGCAATAGTTCTTAAACTACGAATTTACTCAATTTTCAATCAATTAGACCGACACGTCTATAAACTAAAAATTACTCAAATAAATGCGACATAATACTCAATCAGTCTTCGTGACTATTATTAAAAAAAAAAAAAAAAAAAAACCATGTATATCCTTTTCTTGTACATATAAAATTTCCTTTGTACATTCTCTCTTTTGTATAGAAACAAAGAATTCCTATATGTATTCTGAATTCTTTGGTACATATTGTTTTTGCAACTACTAAAAAACGCCAAGATCGTCATCCACCTCAATTTTACCAAATGAAGCGATTATTGAAAGGATAGTCGTTGAGGACCGTCGCGGAAGATTGATGTGGGTGAGTCTTCCCGAATGTTGAGTGTAAGTCCATTGGTAAGCTCTACCTTGGCTTCCTTGCCTCTTGCCTGCAATAAGCAAATCACGAGGATAAGATTCTTGCATGATAACGACAAAAGAACTTTAATAAAGCTTCTTTATTAAAGGAGGAAGATGTTGCTGCAGAAGACTCCAACAAATTCCATCAAACTCCACCATCCTTATCTCTCCACGATCCACCATCTTTTCTTTAATTTTATCTCTTTTGTAATTATTAGATTCCCATTTACTTTTCTTTTTTCTTTTGCTTTAATTATTTTGTCTTCATTGTCCTTTTCCCTTCTGTCCTTTTGTAATAATTAGACTCTCATTTCTTTTCTTACTTCTGCTTTCCCTAAATGATGTTCCAGTCATGGCATGTCCTGTTGGGTCATCCTTATCTTTTATTTTGCTTTATTTTATTTTAGTTTCAAATCCGGAGTCTATAAATAGATTTCCAAGTAGTATTTCAAAGGCATTGAGAGTTCTAACAAGCATTGTAGACTTGTAACGCTGACCCTAATTCTCTTTGCAGCACTCATCGAGCAATTGATATCATAGCCATCAATATACTCAATCTTTGATTCAATTTCTATTGATTCAAATTTTTGACAAGCTTTCTCACTAGCTATTTTCATATTGTTTTCTTTTATAAAGTCTTGAATTAAATATTGATTTAATTCAATATCTTTTTTCATAATTCTCTCTCATTTTTCGGTTCGTCAGCTTGCCATCAGTAGGTGTTTGGCAAGGGATTTTGGTGTTCCTGGCTGTGGGTAAGTCCGCTGGTAAACCACCTGTTCCCCCTACAATTTGGAATGAAGTTGAAAATTATTGGAAGAAATTAAAATTTCTTTTAATACTTTATTGAAGTTGAAATTTTGGAATGAACTAATGTCCAGGTTACTCAAATCTTTGATTCCAAAGAAATTTGTCAAAGATTACTCAAAATGATGGTGCCAGCTCAAGTACTTAAATAGACAAAGGTGATACTCATAGGACGGAGAAGAACGCTAAAGATCTCAAATGTTCCAATGATCAACTCCAGATCGCCAAGATTGAGGAGAAGCTCACAAATTGGAACATTCCTCAAATAGACCCAAAACGGTCTACTACAAAAGTACGTTTGATTTTACTTAAAGCTGGGGTGTAAAGACTATGAAGCATACCATAGCCATTCAAAACAACCCAGAATCATTCAATCTCTTCACAAGAGATTTAATTCTCAGACATCGAGGAGAATATCAATTCATGCATCTAGGCTTAGTCCAGATTGCAGTCAAGCCGATCAGATCTAAATACTCATGTCCTTATTACTCTAAGGGATAAGAGATTTTTCAACTTCAAGAGTTCTCTTCTAGGAATGGTAGAGTCCAACATGGAAGATGGACCAGTTTACTTCAATTTCTATCCTGGCAACAACTCTCTCTCAAAGATCTAAAGATTCTAAATTCTCTAATTCTTGATGTTTATTTCAAGGATTTGAATCTAGATCTTGGATCTCATGGCTTTTTTGCTATATTCAGAATTTGCTATCGATTGATGCAGACACATATAGCTCCAAGGGCTCTAAGAGCCTCTCCAAGAGGAGAGACAGTACTCATTGAAGCAAATACTTCAAAATCAACGGTGAAAACTCCCAAGGCTTTAAAATGGGAAGAAATCACACGAAAATTAAAAGGGGCATTGAAAGATGCAACTACGCCACGAGCTCCTAAGCAAAAGACCCTTACTCATATTATCAAGCATCCTGATGGTCTTGTAGAAATCAATTTCTAGGATGAAGTACCACCTACTTCAATAGTCAAGAGCTTTACCAGCTCTAGACAAAGTGTTTCTGAATATTGTGGAGAGTCATCATCTTCACAAGATTTTGGAAAGAAACCTCAAGAACGTCTGGGAGATCTCTCTCTGCGAGGATTAACTCGATGGATCTAGGTCCACGCATACCAAATATTTAGTATGTTGACTAAATTCTTCAATTCAAACCGATATGGACACAGCAACTCAGTTCAACAAACTCAACGTCATATCAGATGAATTCAAGGTCAATTTGGAATTCTTGAAAAAGGATTTCATGAATGACATATGGAAGATTCTAAGAAAATTTTTCTTCAGAGCTTACGAGCACAAAGAAATGGAAGACTTCAAGAAAACATGGATAGAAACCATGAATGACCTTGAATATCAGATTCCTTTCTTCAAATGGTTTGCCTATCGTGACAATTATAGTCAAAAAGTAAATCAAATTCTTACTCTCAAAGAAACTAAGTGGAAGACCTCAGAAAGAATAGAAGTCTCAGGTACTCATCCTTCACTAGAGAAAATAGAATTCAAAAGCTCTTACGGAAACCTAGTTATTGTCAGCCCATTCAAGCAGCTTAACTCAAAAGAAGAGGAAAATAACCCCTCTAAGGGAATTAGAGGAGTTCAGATTCAAAAGAATTTCACTAATAAGATTCTATCCACCATGGCAGAACAGATGGACAGAATCGAAGAAATTTTTTTCACTCCAATAGAAACCGAAAAGAAGAAAGCAATCTTTGAAGGTAATTCCTTCCCAAAAGAAGAATCTTTAATTCTGTTCTTTAGTGCAGATGTTGGATGCCCAATTCCAAGGATCAAGAATAAAGAGCGTGAAATATTAAAGAATATTCAAAAGCATATTGCTATTCTTTCAAGCAAGGTTGAAAGCTCTTCTCAAATCAATGTACTCAATGATGAAGAGATACAGAAATGGTCAAAAAAATGAATAGTTTTGCTATCTCAAAAAATGATCCTGAAGCACTTCTCAAGGCAAGAAATAAGATTCCTTTAGAAGTAAACAAGATCTTAGGAGGTAATTCATATGGTAATTCTCAAAATTACTACCCAAGGACGTCTCATCCAGATCTGGCATATGAAGAACGTCCATATATCACCAACAGATCATTCGATGGACAATCAGTCTACGAATGGAATGTTGATGGTCTTTCTCAATATCTTGTCATGGGTGTCATTCAAAAAATGCTTGTTGCTAATGCAGCATACCTTTCTAAGGGACATTCTGATGCAGAAAGTGCTGCCCTAATAAGCGCTGATTTTGTAGGTAAGATAAAAGGATGGTGGAATTTCTTCTATTCTGATGAAGAAAAGAAGAACATTCTAAATCATACATCAAACAGAAAGAGGAAGGCGCTCAAGGATGAACCATCTTCCTCCGGAACTTAAAGCAGTGTGCAACTCGACATTACTCCTAGTACTGGATCTACGGTAGTCCTTCCCAAGACTCCTTCAGGAGACAAGGTAGATAATGCCATCGTAACTCTCTTCTTCACAATCATAAAGTATTTCATTGGAGATGCTGACAATTATAAACATCAATCAAGAATTTACCTTCAACAATTGAAGTGTCCAAAACTGCAAGATTTCTATTGGTACAAAGATACTTTCTTAACAGAAGTATACAAAAGGTTTGACTATTGTAGTGCTTTCTGGAAAGAAAGATTCATAGCACGTCTACCCAAGCTATTCAGTGCAAAACTAATGTAGTATCTCTAAGAATATTACAAGACTAGTGAGATATCTTGGACCTCAATAACCTACGGTGAATTAATCCAGTTTGTTATCCATGAGGGAAGCAAACATTGTATTCAATCAAAAAGGCAAGATAAGCTAAACTCTTCCAAGACTGCCAGAAAAAGAGAGCTCGGGCAATTTTGCAAGATGTATTATTACCAGGTTGCAACTGAGCCCCCTTCAGTAGTGGCAAAGAAAAACCTCTCCAAAAAGCAGTATTACTCAAATTCCTATCAAAGGAAACCAAGAACGTATACATACAATAATAGGCAAACTCCTTACAAGAAGCATTCTTACAGCAAGAGCAAGAGTTCTTCTGGGAAGAACAAGGAGTATTCATAAAAGAAGGACATTTCCAAAGTCCAATGCAAAGGATTTGGTCACATGCACCAAAATGTCATGTGAAGAAAAAAATCAATGAACTTAATATCGAAGACGATATTAAGCAAGAATTACTTCAGATCGTGCAATCCAATTATGAAGAATCATCGTACGAAGACAATGATAGTGATGAAGGAAAAATTCTTCAGTTACAAGAAGAATTTGATTCATACTCGTCCTTAGAAGGAGAGCTTACTCATAAACCCGGTTGTGACGGGAAAAGATTATGCAATTGCTTTAATTGCATAAACATTCTTAGTCAAGACCAAGAATTATTATTTGAAGTTGTAGGGGATCTCGCAGACGATACCCTAAAGAAGACAATTCTCAATCGATTTAAAGAGTCTTTAAAAAAGGATACTCAAGAAACATCAACAAAAACATCCTTCAAAGCCTTTAACGCAATATCTTTAGAATATGTACTCAAAAAATTCAAAGAATCCAGAGAAGTTATGATTCCATATTTGCAATTTGAAATCAACCGACTCAAAGAAAAAGTCAGACAACTTCGAAGGGATCATGATAAAGATATTATTCAATTATCCTCTGAAATAGTTATTATCAAGCTAAATCAAGGAGTTATTATTGTTCCAAAAGAAGAAAAGGAACAAGCAGTAAATGAAGCTACCTTCCTAGTGACAATAACGCAAGTTAAGTTCTAAAAATGGTATGTCATAGTATCTTTAAGGATACACGACTACAAGCTAACAACCATAGCTTTGGTCGATTTTGAAGCAGATCAAAACTGTGTGCATGAAGGAATTATCCCATCTAAGTATTTCGAAAAAACAGTTGAAACACTTAGGGGAACAAATGGGCAACCGTTGTTTATCAAGCATAAACTACCAAAAGTCCACATTTGCAAAAATGGAGTTTGTTTTGTGACTTCATTCTTGCTAGTAAAAAACCTAAATCAAGCAGTGATTATAGGTACTCCGTTCATTACTCAATTATATCCAATCCAGGTCTCTGTTGAATGAATTTCATCCACTGTATTAGATAGAGAAGTTATATTCAAGTTCGTGGATCCAGTTAAAGAAAGCAGCCTTCAGACTGTTGCAGGTATACACGAAATCTCCCTGAAAGAGAAACAAATATCCTTTCTTAAGGAAGAAGTATGCTACAAAAGAGTCAAGGACAACCTGAAAGACTCAACAATTCAAAAGCGTATCCAAGACATTCAAATTCAAATCAAGAATGAGATATGCTCTTCTCATCCTAATACATTTTGGGAATGAAAGAAACATATGGTAGAACTGCCATATGTCAAAGAATTCAAAGAATCTAATATTCCGACAAAAGCACGTCCTATTCAAATGAACTCTGAATTATTAGGACATTGCAAAAAGGAAATTGAAGATTTACTCAAAAGAAAGCTGATCAGACCATCAAATAGCCCTTGGTCTTGTGTCGCATTCTATGTCAACAACCAAGAAGAAAAGGAACGTGGCGTCCCACGGCTGGTAATCAATTATAAACCCTTAAACAAGGTTTTGGAATGGATTAGGTATCCAATTCCAAATAAATCAGATTTACTCAAATAAATTTCAAATGCCAAAGTATTTTCAAAATTCAACATGAAGTCTGGATTTTGGCAAATCAAAATTGTTGAAAAGGATAGGTATAAGACGACATTCAATGTACCTTTTGGTCAATACGAATGGAACGTAATACCCTTTGGGTTAAAAAATGCTCCATCCGAATTCCAAAAGATAATGAATGACATTCTTGAACCTATTCAATAATTTTTAATTATCTATATTGATGATGTTTTAATTTTCTCATCAAATATAGATCAACACTTTTCTCATTTGAAAAAGTTTATTGAGATTGTTAAATACAATGGTTTAGTTGTCTCATCATCAAGAATTAAACTTTTCAAAATCCAAATTAGATTTCTTGGTGTTGACATCCATGTAGGATTAATAAAACCCGTACAGAGATCTTTAAAGGGCATTTGGAGCACCGTGTTGGGTTTGGATGGTTTTGGAATCCAAACCTAAAACGTTGTTTGGGCCACTATGTTCAAAACCCAATGGATTTAAAACACAACCCCATGGCTTTGAACAGTGCACTCCAAACATTATTTTTTGATTTTTTAGGCTACACAACATTGCACCATAAACACTATTTTTTGATTTCCAGGATTTCAAATCACCAAGAACAAACCCCTCAAGGTTCCGATTCCAAGGGTTCTGATTCCAAAACGGTTCTCCAAATGCCCTTTTAGAGTTTACTCAAAAATTTTCTTGATCAAATATTAGATAAAACTCAACTACAGAGGTTTGTGAGTTGTCTAAATTATGTTTCCAATTTTATTCAAAATCTTCGACCAATTTGCAAACCTCGTTTCCAAAGGTTGAAGAAAGACACTATTACTTGGACAGACAAACAAACAAAAGCTGTCAGAAAAATAAAGAAATTGGTCAAAAGTATTCCATGCTTAAGTCTTATCGACGAAAAAGCAAATCTTAACGTAGAGATAGATGTGTCAGACATTGGATATGGAGGAATCCTAAAACAGTGTCTCAACAAGAAGGAATCAATCGTACGATTCCACTCAGGAGTGTGAAATAGTACTTAAAGAAATTACTTGACAATCAAAAAAGAAATTGTAGCGATTGTCTTGTGTGTTCAAAAATTTTAAGGGGATTTAATTAATAATAAATTTTTAATTAAAATTGATTCTCAAGCTTCAAATTTTGTTTTAGAAAAAAAGATGTTAAAAACCTTGTTTTAAAAATAATCTTTGCCATGTGGCAAGCAGTTTTATCTTGTTTTGATTTTGAGATTTTGCTATGAAAGGGACTTAAAACCCCTTGGTAGATTACCTTGCAAGAGAACATCTTTCTCCAAGTTCTCAAACTTCTCCCCCTCCTTCTTGAGAAAATGAGTGGAAGAAAAGGAAAGGCACAGGCTGGCCTCTTCATCTTCTTCAAAGGGAAAGACTCTCACCTCTTCCAAACCTACTCCAATGAGGTTAAAGTAATATTGTCACACCCCTTCCCAGCTTACTTGCCTAACCTAGGAAGAGATGTAAAGATAGAGACAATCAACCCTATTACTAGCTCTCCCTGACCATCCCAACATATAGCTGAAAATGAAGGCAACACAGCACGTTTGAACAAGTAAGTTTGAAACGCTCAAATACACATATGAGCAAGACACATTCACTTTCAGTCCTATGTTCTTTAACAAGTCATAACATTTTATAGTTATTACAACCCCGCTAAAATGCTTTTACTACAAACTATATACATAAGTGTATATACAAGGAGCTAAAACGGCGTGGTGGCAAACAGGTCTTGTCAAGGCTGAGCACCAGGAACTCGTTTGCTACCTGGGGAGAGAAAACATGTTGAAAACGTGAGCTGGAAAGCCCAGTGAGTGTCTATCTTAAAAAACATTATAAGCTCAAAGGTGAAGCATAATGATGGACAAGCTACAAGTTAGAGATAACTTATCACTTATTTGTAAGCATAATCAAACCATGCTACCCATTTACAGGTTTAAGTCACCACATTATGTATAGCATAGAAACTCATAATGTAGTACCATACTGAAGAATAGACATTTCAAAAGCGTAGAAGCTCATAACAATAAAACTCATAACATGATACCACTTTCGAACCTTAGCTGTGGTAGAGTCATCTCTATACCAACAACGTTCATACCTCTCTCACGTGCACGTGGAATGCCATTGAACACACTGGTCTTCCCTAATACCTTCTCTATGTCCTTCAGTATTGGGGTTAGACCAGTTACTACCCGAATACCTTCTCTTTGTCCTTCAGTATCGGAAATCATGATTCCTCCCTCCCAAGTACCTTCTAATGTCCTTCAGTACTGGGGGTTAACAACATACCGGGGCATACTTTGATTACCTTGGAAATCATGTTTTGATAACACAAACAACAAATTCTCAACATTTGCACTTTTCCTTTCTAAACATGTTTCCAAGTGGATTTACACAAGGCATTTTCTAAAGGAAATCATACTTCCATAATTTAGTTTCCATGCTTGAATGTGTAGTTACAAACGAATTCAAATCATGCTTAAGTGCCATCAATGACATTCTATTAAAAGCTCCATGAAAAATATACAAAAGTAAGTCAAGCATGTTTCAATGATCAACATTTATGCTTTTGAAGAAAAACAAAGGGTCAAGCATAGTTCTAAAATAGAGTCACTCACAATCACCAAAAGGGTTCCAAGGATTATAAGCTATTCCTATCTCCGTTTGCCCTGAAAAAGAAATTAATAACATTAATTCCTTTCCTTATACACCTTAAAAACATATCTAATTCAGTCTCATAACTCAATTCATAATAACCATACACACTTGGGTGTAAGGTATATAGAAATGGAAGCACATCTCCTTCAATCTCTTGCTAGCAGTTTTTTTTTTCTTGCACCTAAAATTCCAGGTTCAACTTTTAGCTTGGGTTCCTCAAAATTTAGCAAAACAACCATCTAATATTTTTTGATAACCCTCAAATACAACATCTAAACTTACTTACCTCAAAATGTTAGCTTCTAATTCGTCCTCAAGAGCTCAAAATCACCAGATTTCTTCACCCTGTTCTGCTGGCCAAAAAACTGGGAACACCTCTCGGTTTTCTTAAATTTTCACGACCTTATTCTTCATATTTTCTCACAAAATTTTCCAGACCTAATCTTCATTCAATTTCTGAGATTTTGGCTCAAGAATCATCGAACTTGCTCAAGTGGATTGAGAGATATGACTGTTTTAAGTTTATCCACTTCCTAGAGCTTCCAGCTGTCTACTGCAGTCACAAGTGTTGGACAGCTCATCCTTCCACTATAACAAAAAAACTCCAACGAAAATGTAACTAAAATGGCCAGCTCCTCCTTCTCTCTTTAGACTTTAAGTCCCTTTCAATCCACCTAAATTGTAAAGAAATTTTAACTAAATTAATTAGAAATTACAGCTTTTGTATTCAACACAACATACACCTAATGTGTACCCAACTTGCTCATGACCTTAACTTACTTCAACTCAACTTTTAATATGCTTATCCCAATGCGTAACCTGTCTCCTTATGAAGCTTTGTGTACGTTAATATCCACAACTTAGGAGATTCCCAAATTCTACCACGACATCTTTTAGTGCAACCTATATCAATTTGCATATGTCAAAACATCATATATGAGCACAATATGATCAAAAGAGAGTTTAGGGCTTACAAATATGCTATTCTTGACGATGATTTTACTTCAGTCCAGACATGCTCTCAAAGACGTGTTGTTGGTATTCAAATTCGAGAACCTTTTGTTCTCACTCAGGCGATGTATTTTGCATCCGAAAGTACTCAATTCGTTGTAGGTTCTTCAACCTACAACCATGTGGTGTCTCCTACCACTCGGTTTACTCCAAAACTTGTTGTTTCAAGCTATTTTCAAAAAACCCATGTTATTCATGAAGTTCCCATTGAACCCGAATGGGACTCCAAAAGTTTCAATGAGATAACATCTCACATTTACGTAGGAAATTTCAATTTCATGCCTAACTCTATACTCAAAATGTGGACTTTATACATGTCGCAAAAATCTCCCATTTCAGAATCTTTGCATGTTGCTTCCCTTGAAGTCAAATTTTTATGCCTTCATTTGTAATGCTTTGAATAATTTCTCCATATGTGAGATTTTCCCATGGAATATCTCTGTTGTCGCTATCTCTCATATATATCAATAATTGAGCTTGGAATAACTTTGATTTGCAATTTGTCCTCTTGTAAACTTCAGTTAGGAATATGTCTTTGTACCATTTGAAATCTTGAAGCTTCGGGCATCTAAGATTTTGCAGGTACGTACCGACTAAGACGCGGTAATTGTCATTGTTTCCTACAAAGTTTTGGGCTATTGCATGACAAAGATTGATAACAGCATCTTCTACCTATTCTTCTTGAATGGTGGTAGTTGTGCCGCTAGTTGATTCTATTTTGACTTCATCAACTTTCTTTTTAACCGTATGCCTTAAGATTCTTTTTCTTTAAGCATCAGTAAAAGAATGATCCACAAACCTTTGAGTGCTCTTGTAAAATCGGAAGATATGAGTCGTGCTGACTCATGATCAACATTACCTTTAGAAATGTATGTTGTGTTGGCCATCAACATTTCTTGAATCATTCCCATAATAAGGTATTCTGACAATCCGTCCAAGTTCCATTCGTATATGGAATCTCCGTCAAATGATTTGTATGTCGTACATGGTTTTTCTTCAAATTGAAGATCTGGTCTTTCTCCTTGAATCTTGTTTACATCATTATACTCCATTCTTCTAGCCATAATGTGTCCTTCTGGATTTTTGGATGATATGGCAAGCTAGCTCATCTCATCAATTATTTGAGATATTTCTTCATCATTTAAGACATTGATCTGAGATGATCCTACCTCTTTGATTTGAAGATTCTTGAGCTACTTTTCTATTTCTTCAAGAATCCTTTGCTCTTTCTTCTTCAGCTTAGGTGTTGGGCTTCCAACACTAGTTCTGAAGTTTGGAGCAGATGACTCGTCTTTAAGCAAGTCAGTTTTGAAAATAACTTTCTTTTGTTTAGCTTCAAAAACCTTTTCTTCTAACCTATCTATTTGTTCAAACATGGTTGAAAGGATTTTGTTGGTACAATTATTTTGAAGTTGAATTCCTCATATCCCTTTTGATGGGTTCTTTGCTTCATCATCGAGATCAATTTGTTTGAAAGGACTGGTTGTAACAGTTTGTCCAAAACTTTCAAATTGAATCACCTCAAGAGGTAGATGAATAGAAGAAATCTCTCCTCTGCTTACGATCTTCCATGTTACCTCCTTCAAGGTATTAATGGTATTCACCTCTTTATTGAATTTCTCTTGGTCAACAAACCATTCAAAAAATGGAATGTTTTCCTCAAGAGTTTTCATGGTTTCAATCCAAGTCGACTTGAGATGTTATGTTTCTTCACTTGCATAGGCTTTGAAGAAAGCCTTCCTGAAGTTGTACCATCTTGAGTATAGGAAATCTCTTTTTAAGGACTCCATATCAACTTTGAATGATTCAGTGATAACATTTACTTGATTGAATTTAGTTCATATTTTCATCTCTGTTTGAGTTGGAGACACCGGTCTTGCGTATTGAACTTCATGAATTTATGGCTCCAGATCTACCTTCCCTATACGAAGAGAGTTTGTTCTAAAAATTCTTGAAGAAGTGCTTGCTTTGCTTTCTGAGGCACTCATATTTTGACTTTGGCCTCAGTAGATTCTTCATCTTCAAATTTGATTCAAACAATACCATCTGGTCTTTCAATAATATGAGTCAGAATCTTTGGTTTGGGCGGAGCTGGAGTAAAAGCCTTTTCAAGCTCCCAAGTAGACTTCCTGGTGATTTCATCCCAAGATAAACTCTTTGAAACTATTACCATGGATTTATCCACGTTTGCTTCAAATAGGAGAGTCGTACCCTCTGATGATGCTTTGAGACAACAAGGAGCTATCATCATATGAAGGAGTTAATATTAACAATTTTGGATCTTAAGCACTCTAATTTGATCAATTTTATCATACAAAAAAAAACATGCTCAAAACTGGAAAAGCAGAGAATAAGAACACAAACCTTTGTAGCTCAAAATTCTCTTAATCCGTGGGCTTTCTTTGAACACAAACCAGTTGTGGACCTCCTCTAGAGTATTCCCTACTATCCTCAGGCCTTGGAACAGATTGTGGGATCTTTGATTTAGAGAATTTGGGAGAAGAATGAGTAAAGGTTTAAAACCAAGAGCTAGAGAATTTTCTTCAAAAATCATTCTTCTTACCCATTGTGTTACTTCTCTATATATAGAAAACCGCAAGCTTCTATATTTACTTAGTGAAGAAGCCAACACATAGAAGATAAGAAACTTGTTCATTAAGTAATGAATTTGGTCCATATTTCATTTCTCAATGAATTTGAATTTTCTTTTAATTTTAATTCAAAATTAATATAAAATTAATTTTAAATTAAAATCAATTTTAATTAATTAAACAATTTAATTAATTTTAAATAAATATTTACTTTAATATCAAATATCAAATTAAATAATTGGACCAATCCCAATTTCTCAAAACGAACGTTCGAACATGAATCCCTATTCATGTTTTAAATCGAACCAATATTTAAATCATATTTAAATATTTCCACCTCTTCTTTATCATAGTTTAATTCATAATTAAGCTATTCGTTAAGTATATCGCATATAATTAACTTTTTCTCCCAAATTCGAATTTGAACAATTCAAATTCTTTTCTCTCAAATTGTTACAAGGCTTAGTCTGAGCTAGTAAGAAGAACCTAATGGACCTACAGATCATGAGCTCCAACGATACGAGATTAACCAGCCAAACTCTTTAGCCTAGCTAATCAACATTCGTTAACCACCGGGACACTCCACTAAAGCCCAGTGGCTGCACTCTCATCACGTAGATATATTTATGTCCACTCGATATAACCATGATTAGTAAGTCGATCCTTCACAGGTCGTTCGTAATTACAGCTAGGTCAAATAAACTGTTTTACCCCTGTAATTACTTCTTGTTCCTTAAGTCCCACTGATCCTCTAATGAACAATTTGGTTTGTGGTCCAACCAACAAACTAAATCCCTCTCGGGCCAACAAGAGGGTGGGCCCATTGTTCAAGACCCGGAGTCAGTACTTAAGGGAACAACCTCTCTACTAAACCCTAAAGCGGGTAGGAGTGAATTTCATCTCGCATGACTATGTTCCCAACTATCTACCTGGTCTTATCCCCAAAATGGGAGGCTTATTGAGTCGGCGATCTCGGGCCACTCTCACCCATGCAAATCTAAGGATAATCCCAAATAAACAGGAGTTCATAGCACGCTCAGGATTAAGATCGAGTTACCTAGGTCATCATATGAATATAGTCAGTTAAGACAGTAAACGGAGTTATAAAGTCTAAGTGACTATTTCGCGGTCCAGTCTTATGCAAACTCATTGCATAGGACGCCCCCACTTTCATGTCTCCACATGAACGATTCAGGATCACATCGTTAGTACTATACAAAGTGAGTCGCGCCCATAGTGTCTCCAGGATAAGGTACCCAGCCCTATCCCTATACTATAGACCGTTCTGGCTATAACTCGAACTTGATCCACTTTGATGTCATACATCAAGTTCAAGTATACATACTATAGCCAAGGGTTCTTAGTTTATTGGATTTGGGTTATAGAATACTCAATTCACTTTATTCAATAACACATTTACTGAATAAACCTCAATAACATCTTTATAGTAAAATAGAATATACATTCAGTTTACAAAACCACGAGTTTTAAGACACAAAACCCAAGATCATATGCATTAATCGATAGTTGATTCTAAAGATTGCTGCATAACCTTCAACTTCCTCATCAAGTCTTAATCTTTTGAATAAAACATCAAGGATTAAGGTATTGAGTATCTTTGGATCAGTTAATGAAACCATATAATTTGGATAACAATTGAAGTAGATTGGACCACCTTCCATGTTGGATTCAACTATTCCTAACAAGGAATTTGAGTAGTCCAGATGCCTTTTATCTTGTAGGGTTAAAAGGATCGGAGTATTGAGACCCTTTCTAAATAGTAATTTGATGGCCCCCTGAACAATACCAATATGAAGAAATCTATAGTCTTGTTGGTGTTCAAGAGTCATGTCTCTAGAGAATAACCTTAAAGTGTGTTGGATCGAAACAATACACTCTACAGTCTTCATTTTCCAGTGTTGAGTAAAATTGAAGGTGCTTCTTTGGTATAGTCGAATCTATTTTTGGAATATTCCAATTTTGAAGATCTTGTTCAATCTTACCAATTCTTGATTCTTCATTTTTTTGGCAAACTTCCACTGAGTCACCTTCTTTGATTCTATGTTTGTCAGCATCTTGAATTGCTACTAATTCTTTTTGAGACGCCTGAACATTTAGCTCTTCTTTTAACTTAATTTTTTAGACCAAACTTTTCAGAAGGTTGGACATCAAAAATCAAATATTTATTTTCTCAGCAATAGATAAGAAATAGAATAAATTCTTATCAAGATCGTTTTCTTCTTTCTTCCAACTACCTATGTACTCGTTGCAAGGGGAATGAGCGACTTACCAACAGACTTACACCATACTGTCGGGAACACTAAATGCCCTTGCCAAATATTTGTTGTCGACGAGTGAATGCACTGACGATATTTGAAAAATTGAAATGATAATGAAGAGAATTGATAAATTGTCAAATCTACCAACAAAGAGAATCAAATCTAATATCTAATCCTTCCCCCTCAAAAAAATTGGACATCAACAAAAATTTGAATCAAAAGATTGAAAATTGCTCCGAAATTGAGTTAATTTTGAAATTTTATTGAATAATTTGGCTCTGATACCAATTTGATTCAATAACATGATTATAATCAACGACTAAAAAATGTGAATAAAAATTTCAATCTTAACATATGTTGACGACCACAGAACATCAACAAAAGGATAAGTGTTGAAAGTTCTCAAATAAAATTGATGGCTAACAACGGTCAATTTTAACATTATTGATGGCCAAAAAAGTCAATAAACACAAATAAGTTGACATTTTTTAGTTGTCCACTATAACAGTAAAGTTGATGGTTGTAGATAGTTCATGTCAGCATAGTTGACGGTCAAAAAAACATCAACTAAAGTGATAGTTGATGTATTTTAGCCATCAAAAATTCTAAAATTCTAGTAGTGATAAGACTTCTTTAAATGTAGGAATTAACATAAATTAGAGAGAAATGTTGGAATCAAATAGATAGTAGGAGTTTTTCATTAATATATGAGCGGTTTTTTATCTTCTCTTGTCTTCCTCTAATTTTCTCTACTTATTTAGAAAGAAATACATGATCATTTTTCTTCCTACTTTGGTGGATTTTGGGAGAATAATATTTTTGTTTAGGTGATTTTGAGCTTATTTTAAATGAAATCAAGTGAAAATAGCTATAAATCAACTAACAAATGGTCTAAATTGATTCACTTATGATAGTTTAGGGTTTAAATTGATATAATTATTAGTTTAGTGTTTTAATTGATACACCCCCAAAGCTTAGGAGTATAAATTGATTTTTTTTTCTATTAAATAATATTATCTATAAATTTTAGAAAAAAAAATGTAAAGATTACCGTGAACAATAGAATTTGTCATAATTGTATTTGAACTATTAATTTGAGTAAGTATCCCTCCCCTAGAACATTTAGAAACATACAAATAAGACTAGAGATTTAAGAAAGGCATAAAATACATATAAACTAAAGAGTAGTTACAAAATTGAATATTCAAATTATAAGAGTTGTTTAAGATTAAACTCTAAAAAATTATTGATTATACCTCCAAACTTATGAAATTATTGCAATTAGACTTAATTGATAAACAAATTATAATAATAGAGTTTAACTACCACAATTTCATAAGTTAACATGAGGGATTGATGGCTCAAATCAAAATTTTTAGGGAATTATTGTGTTGGGTTTGGCCTCCTAGTGGAAAGCCCATAAACTCATTAGGTTCATTTGGGCAGCCCATTATGTTCATTTTGGCTTTTAGCTTGCAAATGAAGACATTGGAAATAACTTGCAAAGCAAGGTCTTTTTTTCAATTCGTTGTCGAATTAGTTTGTTTCTCTTTCAGTTGGGTTTCTTTGAGTTGTCTTTACTCGTGAGGTCTCTCCTTGTTCTCTTAAGTTCAGGGCATGTTTGGAAGTGATTTTGGAATGTCTAAAATCACTTTTGACATGCCCAAAATCAATTTTCCTTCAAAATTGTGATGTTTGGCAATGATAAGAAAGTGATTGTGGAAACATCCAAAATCACTTTAAGTGATTCCCGGTCAATCACTTGGGAGGTGATTCCCAAGTGATTTTGTCTTTAAAATGACTATTATTTCATATTTTAAAACAACCTTACTTTTTGTGATGGGTAAAAACCGTCATCTTTTATAAGAATTCATTAATTTCCATCAAAAAGCATGTATTCTCAAAACCATCACCATTGAGGTCATCCATCATTATTTAAAAGATGCTAATTTTTCTCTCTCTAAAGTTTTTATAATATCTATCTCTTACTTTATTCTCTTTTTAATATTTTTATTCATTTTCTCACTTTTTTTTCTCTCTAATGATTTTAACTCTCTCTAACTTTTTTTATCTCTAAGTTTTTTCGTTCATCTCTCGATAATTTTTGTATCTCTTTAACTTTTTTCTTTCTTATCTTTGACCTCTTGGTATAACTTTTTGCTCTTGAGATTTTTTGTCCCTAACTTTGAACTTTTTTTATTCTCATTAAAGTTTTTCTCCCTAAAATTTTTATCATTCTCTTCAAATTGTTTTGTATATCTCTCTAAATTTATTTTTCTATCTTTCGATTTTTTTGCTCTCTATTAAATTTTTCTCTCTAATTTTTTTGTCCATCTCTCTAAAATTTCTATCCCTCCATGTCTTTAACATGTTTTTCTCTTTGAAACTTTAATTTTCTCTTACTTTATTTTTTTTCTCTCTTAATTTTTTAGTTCTCTTGGTATAACTTTTTTCTACCACCTTCTAAATTTTTTTTTTTCAAATATAATACTCTTTTTAGTAATTTGATGGTTCTAAAATGACATTTGAAAATAAACATTAATCGTTTTAAAAAATACTTTTAATTAAATTTAAATCACTTTTACAAGAGTGGAACCAAATATTAAAATGATTTATAACTAAAACTTTTACAAAATTAATTATAATTAAATCACTTAGCTTAAAATACTTATTTTAAAGTCACTCTCAAAAATGCCCTTAATCATTGAAAGTCACTTTTAATTGTATGAAAATCACTATTAAAAGTGTAGAACCAAACATTAAAATGATTATATGAAAATCACTTTTCATAAATCAATTATAAACAAATCAATTGTTAAAATCACTATTTATAAAATCATTCCCAAACATGCCCTCAATCTTATGTAGATGAGGGTACTTTTAGATGTCGGTTATTGCTAGCCAAGATTATAGCCTAATGTATAGTGGGTGGTTCTAATATCTTCTAGTTGCAACTAGAGAATTAAGAAAATTAGTGTAACTCATTATAATCTTTTTAGTAGAAGTCTTGTCGAAGTTGTTCTATGCTTCTTTCCCTTACATTGAAGGGTTTTCCACGTAAATCCTAGTGTCTATATTTTTTTTCTACTTCCTTGTATTTTTAGTCTCATTTCAAACCTATCGACCTCAAATTCAAAATTCCGACAAGTGGTATCAGAGCACTAGGTCAGTGCCGAGTTGGCAAGCCAACTAAGTTGAAATTGATTTTTTAAGTTTGGTTGGTTGGTTAATTTTTTAGTGTGTGATTCGTCATGGATGTTAACACAAGCCAGATGATCAGTTTGAACGGAACAATAGCAATTATGGAAGAAAAAAATGGAGGATTTGATTCATTGCAAAAAGTTTCACGCCCTGATTCCTGAGAGCCAACTAAGCTAGTAAATATGTCAAATGATGACTTAGAACTTTTGAACAGGCAAGTTATAGGATCTATATGCCAATGGGTTGATGATATCTCATACGATAACATTGCTAAGGAGATGTCGACATATTGTGTGGAAGAAATTGGAAGATGATAACACTCATTTATGAGTGTTATTTAGCTCTAACAACTAAACTTATTTTAAGAAAGCAAGTGCTTATTGTTATATTTTATGCTAATTAGAGTAATTTTGAGTAAAAACAAGCTTTGGCATGAATTTGAAAACATGATTTGTGAAGTATAAAGAATTAGGCGTAAATAGAATAAATTTTGTTAAGAAAGTGTTAATTTTTGTTATTTTTGTGCAGAGCCTGAAAATGGGCAAAATTGTGCCAGGCTTGCGACTGCAATCTGAAAACAAGTGTAGAAATTTTTCTAAATGTTGAAGCAACAAGATTGCACCAGCCTTGCAGCCGCAATTGGGCCTAACTCGACAGAATCTCCCAAATTTGTAGGATTGGCAGATGATCGGTGCTTTTCGCTACACGAAAGTGCACGTGATTGAAGTAATAAAGAAACTGGAAGTATTCTAGAGTATCGTACCCAAGGGAACGGGGTTTAATAAAATGAATTTTAGTTGGCACAAAATCGTTGACAAATTGCAAGTTAAGGTAACCGAGGGTGAAAATGATTTGAGAGGTGTTTTGACTAAAATAAAATTATTTGAAAATTCAATGGAAATGAAAAAGGGATTCAAGTTGCTAATGCCCCTTTGGAAAGAAAATGCAACAAGAAAGTAATTGCAATCGTAGCTAACTCAAGAACTAAGTAAACCGAATTCAACTCCTATTCGACCTTCTATGAAGTATCTTTAGGAGACTAAGTGATTAAACCTATATTTCTATGGCTAATCTAACTTAGATGTTTTTGCGCACAATTCTTGTGGTTTTGGAGTCTCGCCCTATGTCTAGGGTCGATGTTTCAGACTTATGTCTAAGCCTTTTCCTCCATTGATTTTGCGACATCCGCTTCCCTTAACCCTTTCGGTATTAAGTTATAGCTTGGCAAGCAATACTAGATGGCCAACTAGGTTTACCCAACAATTAACTCACCAAAAGCAAACTAGAGTTCAAGAATTAGCTAGATTGTTTTTACTCTCGAGCTTTACATCTTTCCTCTAGGGCATTCACAAACTTGAATCCCAAAAGAAATTTAGCTCTTCATGATGGAATAAATTGAAAACAGTAAATGTAAAGTAGTAAAATTCATTGGTACAATCAAGGTAAATAATGCAATCAAATTGCAAATACAAAGCAATTAGTAGCTTAAAGAAACAATGTCAAATTTTCAAAATTCAAATAACAGAAACAAAATGTGCTGAAATTGAAAACAACCCAGTAGCTAATTTGAATTCAAATAACAGAAGCAAAATTGCAAAGCTAGCAAAAATCCAATAAGAACTCAACTATCCTAAAAACCCATTCCTTTCGCATCAATCGAACAAGAATTTTGTTCATAACCACATCCAATTCTTATGGAGATGGGATTAAGAAGAGGATTCTGGATTGAGATGTAGAAAAACTTAATACAAAACAACAAATAAAATGAAAGTAGAAAAAAATTGCAATTGATGAAGAAAACCCATAAATATAAACGAAAATTCTTCCAAAATTGAGCTCAATCGAATAAGTAATTGTTCATAACCAACACCAACTCTCATTGTGATGGGATTGAGGAAGAGATTCGAACTAAGATGTAGAAGAAATGAATACAAACAGCAACAAAAAAAACTAAAAATGAAAAGTAAGGAAAGTAAGGAAACCCAAAAAACGTGAACGAAAATCTTCTCCAATCGAGCTCTCTTTGTTCGGCTTCTTTGTTCAATATTTATAGGGATCTCATACTAGGGTTTCCCTCTTGGTTGATGGACAATCATGGCTAATCATCTTGCTGAATTCGTGGGTCAATTTTCCTTCAAAATCCCGAAATTCTCGTTTTTTTACTTAAATTCCAAATCTGCCAGATTGCAATTGCACTGCAGTTGCATTCCACGAAAATCCTGCATCAAAACATTAAGTAAGTGTGAATTTTTTTCTTCTTTTGCTTTCTTTTCTCAACTTACTTAATTTAAAGGTCTTCCATCAATCATGTGATTAAATTCAACCACTTTTTATTTTTTCATTAAATAATATGAATAAAAATCACAAATATAACTAAGTTTAAAGGCTAAATAATCCTCATGAATGAGAATTATCAGCAGATTTTCAAAAGATCTGCAATCAAATCTCCTCAAATCAAGGAATCTTTCCATCCAAGCCTTATCACACCAATCTCAGCAGCTAACCCTATACTTTGAGGTCTATAAAAGGCGGCTCAAGCTTCATTTTCGAGTGAGCTCAGATCCCTACACACCCAAAATTCTGCCACCTCTTTATTTTATTTTACAACCGCCACTCTGAGTTCCTCCTAGGTCATGTTTATACTCCATTCGGATGCTAACTTTGAAAGAAGGATGTGTAAAGTCTTGTTCTCCTTGAAAAATGTTGAATAAGATAGAAAAGAGGATCAAGCCTAAGATTCTTTGCCTTTCAATTTTTGTGTTTTCTGTTTTATTACAACTTTTAGTTGCTGGTTTTTATTTGTAATTCAAGTTCTAGTTTCTATTTTAAGTCTTCAAATTCAAGGTTAAGTTGTAGTTTTGCTTATGTTCTCTAATAGAGTTTTACTTTTCATTTACAATTATTAAGTTGTACTCCCATTCTTTAAATTCAATGAAGTGTTGTCATTTACTTGGAAGTTTCATTTCTTTCTTTTCTATTTTTTGTTTCTCTATCACTATGAGCTAAACTCCTTGAAAGGGATTCAATGATGTGGATACCCTAAAAGGATGAAAGTCCCACCTTAAGCTTAAGTAGCTTTGCTCAACATTTAGCATAGTTTACTTTTATTGAAGTTTAAGTTTCATTGTTAGCTTAAACTGGCCATTGGAGTTAGCATAGGTTGTGTGAGGTTCAATACTAAAAAGGTTGGATCAAACACACGTTTTCATAAAAGTAATTTAGGAAAAGAGTCTAGAAATAGAACTTTGCTTTTTGTATCTAGAGATAGAGCAAAAACCTTTAGAGTCTTAAAGTTATGTTCATGATTCACCTAAGTCTATTCAGCCATAAACATATGTGTTTGAGTTACTTAGTCTTCTAAAAGCTCTTGAAAATGGGTTGAATAGGTGTTGAACATGATTCACTATGTTAATTGTCGATTAGGGTAGGTTGCGAGCGCAATTCAGTAGCATTATGTCTGAACAGTACTGAGCTCGAAAGAGACTGATGCGGGCGCATATAGGTAACAATCTTTGGACAAGTCGAAGCCTAGTTGGGCAAGTTGCGGACATATGGTGGGCGTATATTCCTTGGGGTTAAACCAGAATTGAATCCCTCATTTCTCATTAGTGTTTTCATTATCTTTTTATCAATTCAGTGTCTTTTACTTTTTCACTCACCTCTTAAAATTATTATTTTTGGTTACTTTCGGTTGCAAGTTTTGAGGAGGTCTTTATTGATTTAATTGAAAAAAGTTTGTTAAACATTCCCTTGGGTTCGATACTTGGAACACTCCATATATTACTTCTTTGACAGCATGCACTTGCGCTTTTGCATAGCGAATTTATCAAGTTTTTGGTGTCGTTGCCAGGGAATGACTTTTTAATAAAACTTTTTTTATTTACCAATGAAGATTGTGATCGACTTGCTCTTGCAATTCACTATGTCCTAGGAATTCGACCCTTATTTGCAGGCTTTTGTAGGTTAGGTTTGGTGCATGTGATTTTGACCCTGAGATAGAGAAGACTTTCCACCAGTGTCGTAAGGAGCAGAAAGAGTTGAGCTCACAGGAAAATCCATAAGACTTTGTTTTGCAGGAATCTGTTTTACAGGAACCTTCAATGGATTCATTTGGAGTTAATCCTCTTGGTGAGCAGCAAGGAAGGGCACAAGCTAACAATGTGCAACAACAACAACAGCAAGCAGTGCAGCAAAATCCCATTTATATTGCAGATGAAAGAGATTGAGCCATAAGGGATTATGAGGCCGCAACTTTTCAAAATCGTAATGCATGAATCTTGGAACCTAACATTAAGGCTACTCATTTTGAGTTGAAGCCAATAATGTTTCAGACGATCCAAACTATAGGACAATTTTCAGGACTACCTACATCCTCACAAGCACATGAAGCTTTTCTTGAGAATATGCAACTCATTCAAGATGAACGTAGTGTCAAACAAGACATTGAGACTGAAACTTTTTCATTTCTCTTAGCAGGGCAATGTTAAGGAATGGTTGGATTCATTTCCACCTGTTTGTGTACTTTTTGAGATGACTTGGCGGAGAAATTTCTTTTGAAATACTTCCTTCTAACCAAGAATGCTCAAATCAGGGGGAAAATCAATACTTTAAGCAGGGTATCAATGAAGGCATGGACACAACATGGGAAAGATTCAAAAAACTTGTGAGAAAGTGCCCACATCATGGATTACCAGCATGCGCTCTCATTGAACATTTTTACAATGGATTGACCAAGGTCTCTAAGACCACGGTCAATGCGTCTACAAATGGGTTCCTGTTGAAAAGAACAGCGAATGAAGCCAGCAAGATTCTTGATTCAATTGTTTCAAACAATAATCAGTGGAGAGATGATGATTCTCATTCTTGTAGGAATATTACAGGTGTTCATGAAGTGGATGCTTTGACAACACTCAGTATATAGATAATAGCAATGAACAACACATTAAAAAGCCTTACCATGGGGAATCAGGCCCCGGTTGCTTCTATAAATCAAATGTCCACTCCAACTTGTGTTTTTTGCAGTGAAAGTCATCTTTTCGACAATTGTCCTCACAATCCCCAATCGATGTGCTATGAGGGAAAAACATGTTCAATCCTTACTCAAACACGTACAATCCATGATGGAAGTAGCATCCTAACTTCTCTTGGGGGGAGGGCACATTAACATAATACATGAAGCAAGGATCTCCACCTAGTTTCAACAATCAGATGTAACTACCATATGCACAACAGAAGAATGTGCAGTAGATGCATCCGAAAGTTTCAATGCAAACTCCCTCTATGGAGAATCTCATGAAGGAATTTATGGCTAAGAATGATGCAATCATTCAGAGTCAAGCAGCCTCGTTGCATAATCTTGAATTGCAGGTTGGACAACAGGCTAACGAGTTGAAGAACGGGCCTCAAGGAACTTTACCAAGCAACACAGAGAATCTAAAAAGGGAAGGGAAGGAGCATTGCAAGAAAATCACTCTCAAGAGTGGAACTCAATATGATAAACCAAAAATGCCTAAGGAACATGATTTTGCAGGTTTAAATACATAAAGGAAAGAAGTAGAAAGCATGGACAAAGAAGAACCAAAGAAGGCTGATAATGCAGCCAACCTTGCAGCCCAAGGCAACCTGACGAACAAATAAGCATTACATTGGAAGAAAAATTTACAGGTGATGCGATCAAGGATGCGCCCGCAACTCAGCAGGACCAAAAGAAATTGAAGGAATTGACATAGATTAAGAAGCAAGAAAATCTTTATCAAAGTGTCAAACCACCTCCACCATTTCTATAGAGACTCCAAAAAAAGAAATAGGACGAACAGTCCAGTAAATTCTTGGACATTCTCAAGCAGTTGCACATCAACATTTTGTTGGTGGAAGCGATTGAGCAAATGCCCAACTATGTCGAGTTCTTAAAAGACATTTTGACTAAAAATGCTAGGCGAATTTGAGACTATAACTTTCACTGAGAATTGCAGTGCTCTTTTGAAAAATAAGATGCCCCCAAAATTGCAAGATCTAGGGAGCTTTACAATTCCATGCATGATTGGAGGACGAGATGTTGGATGAGCACTTTGTGATCTTGGAGCCAGCTTTAATTTAGTGAAGTGCAAAAAACTTCTGTAGGCTATCCAGTGAGTCACTTGATCACTGATTCACCGATAGCCTTTCAAGAGAATAATTCTTTCGATTCTACTGAGTTTGGGCAATTGAGGGAGAGTTGTGTTGATAATAGAGAGGAATTAGAAAGTTTAGATGCACACCAGGATCGAGTCAGTGAGGATGAAAGAGAGTATTAGCCTAACTTAGTTGAGGAAGTTTAGGAGGTAGAGTTTAAGGCTATAAGACCTTTGTCTATTTTATCTTCTGATTCTTCTCTTTATCCAGAGTGTTATTTTTCTTATTCTCATGAGTCCATGTCAGAGTCTATTTATTTTGACCTTTCTCCTTTTATGCTTTTCTTATTCAAAAATACTAAAAATATTTTGTAGATTCCAGGAAGAGAGGCCAGAAGAAATGAGAGAATTTCTATGAACCTTGAGAGACCACATGAGTTTAGTCTAGCTAAAGACATTAAAGAAAGTGCTTTTTGGGAGGCAACCCAAGTTTTCTTTCCCTTATTTACTTGTCTTGTTTGTTTTTCTTTCCTATTTGAGGTTGTTTTGAAAAAGAGTGCCAAGTAAATCTCGTTCCCATTCTGTAGGACCTCGATTGTACTGAGTAGCCTCTTAGCCAATTCAAGGAACTCTCATAGAACCGTCTCTCATCTTATCAGGCTAGTATCATTCACTCACTTTATCTTCGTCCTTATTTATTTTATTGAGCATGTTACATTGAGAGCAATGTAAGTTTTAAGTTTGGGGGTGGGTAGTACTGTGCAATCTTGACAATTCTGAGAAATTTTTTTCGATTCTACGCATGATGATTGATTAGGATAGCATAGGAAGTAATCTAAGTAATTTTTTTGCAATAGAATGACTTCTTAAGCATGCCCTGAATTGAGTATATTTGAATTGTATCTTTGATTTCCTTGCAACACATGAGCACATAACTTACTTTCTATTATGTTCAAATACTAAGATACTTTTGTTGAGTTGATCGGTATTCACGCAAGAGCACGCGATCGAAGTAATATAACTTGGTAACTGAGTACCGAGTATCGAATCCCACAGGGAACGGAGTAACAAGACCTTGTTTTGCAAAATGTAAGGGAAATTGCAAGTGTGAAAAGTAAAAATGCAAAAATCAAGTTGTTGGTGGAAAATCGAAATTCCTAATTCAATTGCTAATCCAGAATGGCAATGTGCGAAATAACAGAAATTGCTACTCCAATTGCTAATCCATAATGGCAATATGCGAAATACTAAAATTGCAGAATTAAATTGCTAATCTAAATTGGCAATATGAAATGGAAATTTGAATGAACTTAAGAATGAAATGATAAAGGATGGGGCTCAAAAATGTCATTACCCTAAGTCGTAATTGCAAACCAAAATTGTAATTCCAACCTACTCCACACTCAATTGTAAACCAAAATTGCATCTCCTATTACCTCAAATTGGGTTTTTTAGGAGGCTAAGTGGGGGCTCTATATGTCTATAGTCCCTCCATCATAGATGATTTTTGGCTCACAATTTTATGCGTCTTGGAGTCCTTAATCCCTATGTCTAGGGTAAGGAATGGCTTATGTCTAAGCTCTTTTACTCCATTACTTGTGTGAAATCCGCTTGTCACTAACCCTGTCGGTATTAGATCTAAGCTTGAGTTGAAACCCTAGTTGATCAATCTAGGATCTCAACGGTAATAAAATCAACACAAGCAAACAATTGAGATGTAGGCTTGGTTTTTATTGAAATTTGGCTACATTTACTTCTTAGGGAATTCACATCCTTGAACCCCCTAAAAAGTTTAGCTCATATTTTTAATGAAAAACATAAAACTAATTTTAAAGAAAGATTTCATAATGAAATTTAATAAAAAAAAAAACTAACTTATGAATTGTAATTGGGTTTTCCTAGGAATTCAAGCAAGACTAAATAATAGAACTAAGCAAGGTGGCTAGGGTAAATAATTAATTTTCCTTATCTTCTCCCTTCTGCCATGCCTTCCTACCACTTTAAATTGAAAGTTTCTTTCTGTACAGCAACTAAACAAAACATAAAGGAAAAACAGAGCATACTTTCTGCAAAAAAAAAAGAAAACAGAGGAAGGAAAAACCACGAAATTAACTCAAGAAAATGCCTCCAAAAACCGAATTAAAACTTCAACTTATTCACTTGAATTAGATGGGATAATTTGAAGGAAAACAAAACTACATTGCAGCAATAACAAAACAAAAACATAAACGAAAAGAAACAATGCAGAAAACTGCAGAAAATAGAAAGAAAACCGGCTCCAAAACGTCCTCCAATTCGCCTTCAAATCGACTTCTTTTCACTTGAATTGGACTAGAAAGATTGAAGGACAAATGGAACTACATTGCATCAGAATTTTGGTAAAAAAAAAACAGCAGAAAAATGCAGAAAACAGAGACCAAAAACGTGAAAAAACCCACGAGCAAAAACTCCCAAAAACGCCTCCAAATCCACTTCCCTTTGCTCCTCCTCTTCTTCCCTATTTATAGGCCTTCATTAGGGTTGAAGAATGCCCAAAAATCGTGCTTAATTTCCTCAAAATCGGGCTGTAATTGAAGAATCTTGAAATGGGTTTAATGCAGAATTTTTTCCTTTTTTAAAACCCAAAAACCCACGAAAATTGGTCCTTCAAATCGCCCTCAAAATCCGATTAATGGCTCCTCTTCTTCTTCCTCATTTTTCGGCATTCATTAGGGTTGAAGATTGCCCGAAAATCATGCTCCAATTCCCTTGATTCGTGCGAAATTTCTCTTCCCATTTATGGGTTTTTTCGTTCGCGCCCATGAATTTCTGCCCAGAACACAGATTGCCAATCAAATTGCCAAACCAGATTGGCAATCTGATTTAGCAATGTCACATTCCCTGCTCCAGGATTGCCAATTCGCCGGTTTGGCAATGGTCTGGCAATTGGTTTGGCAATTCCTGCAAAAGAATCACAATACTTAGAAATCTTTTCCAATTGCTACCATATTTCGTTATTTCCTTCTTTCAACAGTTTTTCACCATTTTCAATTAATATTAGGACAAACAAGAGTTTTTTCGAGCAATTGAGGATTTAAATAAGCCTTAATTTCACGGCTTATCATGAGTCTAGAGGTTGTTGTCACCCCGATAGGCTTAAGAACTAATTGATAGTTGACTTGCATGAAAGTTAGTGATTGAAATTTGTTAAAATAAAATTTTTTTTTTATCTTTATTGATTTTTTTAGCATGTCTGAAGAAAATTAAAGCATGTTCCATCAATAATTGTGTGCTTAATGTATGGGGATCAAAAGAGCTACCTCCATTGTGATCAGTTAGGCCATCCATTGAGCGAGTGCTTTGGATAAGGGTCCCTACAGTAGAAGTGTGAAAGCTAGGATCTTTGTGAGAAGGAAAAGGATAAATTTGGGGGTTAGTAACCCTTCGAATGCTTAAGTATATTGCTCTCTGTGGTGTGAGAAAGCATGAAAATTGAAACTTAGGGCTAATGAGGGGGAAAACAAAGGAAAGTCTTGGTAAGAGTATCTTAAGCTAGTAGAAAATGATAGAAAGGAAGTTAAACACACACATACTCAAGGAATGAAATAGATAGAATTTAAATTGCTTAATGAAGGGTATGTTAAGACTTTATTCTGTTGTTTTATGTCAATTAGATAACTGAGGCTTGAATCATGATTCTTGAATTAAAATCTCGTGAAAATGTTATTTTGGTTTTGTTTTGCTGGAGGACAAGCCAAAATCTAAGTTTGGGGGTATTTGATAGCATACATAAATGTGCTATTTTTAGGCTTAGTTTTAGGCTAGTTTTGCTGTGATTTTGTGTGCTTTCACGTATTTTTATGTTTATTTCTCAGAAATCGAGCATTTGGAGCAAAACCAAAGAATTGTGAGATAATTAGACAAATTTGAGCAACTTAAGCCTATATTTGAGGATTCAAGTGTTGAAGAAGAAGAACAAGGCATTGGGACCCAAAGGCATAGCATTGCAATGCTCCTTATAGCGTTGCAACGCCATTTGAGAAGCTTTTCAACCTTGAAAATCTGCAGGCATAGCATTGCAACGCCACTCAAATATATTTTTCCCTTTTTTAAAAACTTTGAAGGGACAGCATTGTATTGCAACGCTATCTAGACTCTATAAAAGGGAACTTATTCATTCAAGAAAAGGGAGCCGTTTTGGAGAGACCTAAACCCTAATTTTGATAGAAGCACTATTTGGAAGTCTAGAGAGCATATTGGAGAGCTAAGGAGGAGACTCAAGGCTCAGGATCGTGGGACATCACATCGGGAACGAGTGTTGGCACGCGTCGCCAGTTTTTCTCTATTCTCTTTACTTTTTGTCTTTAATTTTAGGATTTAGTGGATTGTATTTGAATGTATTCAAGTATTATAGACTCTTTGTTGATTGCATTATTGTTATAAAACTGTGTTTGTAACGTCTTTTGTCATCTCGAATTAATTTTCTAAGCTCCCAACCATAGCTTTGTATGTTAAGTTAAATTTAGCTTGAGAAAGTAAATTTAACTAAGAACTTAGATGCATAACTATGATTAATCGATTGCATGACAATGAATAGGTTAATACTAGAAGTTATTAAGAGAATTTCATAATGCCATGTCTAGTTGTAGAAATAGACCGAGAGGTTGATTTACTTCTTGCATGAGTTCAATTGGGCTCGAGAGAGTCAATTAGATATTTTAGTAATTCTTGGCTTGGATTGTTGCATGTTTCATAATTTTTTAGTCAATTTCATAGTTGAGCTTCATGAATTGCAATTAACGAATGTCTTTCTAAAATTGGACTCCAACTTTGTACATAATATGTTAGGTTTTATGTTTTTGTCAAAAGAATCAAATCAAAGTTAGTTTTCTCTAAATAAAATTAGGCATAATTAATTGTGGTACTTAATTAAATCTAAGAACTCCAATCCCTGTGGATGCCCCTGGCCTTTATTATTGCAAAATACTTAAAGGTCTGGTTTTTTATAAATTTAATCTTGATAGGACCTTCGACAAGTCATCTATCAACGAGTCTCATATAGCTAAAGACGTTAAATAAGCACTTCTTGGGAGGCAACCCAAGCTTTATTTCTTTAGCTTCCTTTTTCCTTGCTTTTGTTTGTTTTTTTCTTTTAGTTTTGTGTTGATCTCATGTTTCCCTAGTTGATTGATCTAGGAGCTTGAGATTTAGATTATCTCTTCCATTATGCACCCTAGATGATCAAGCTGAATCAAGGAGTCTCTTGAACTCCAAGACCGCATCACTCTACTTTTATCATTTTCATTGTTCCTTTGCATGCTTGTTTAGTTTGATTAGTTGATACATTGAGGAAAATGTATGTTTTTCAATGTGGGGAGATGTTTGCTGTTCTGATTTGAGGAGCTCTTTATTGAAAAATTTTGTGATTATGATGATTCTGTTGCATTGTGCATGATGAGGACAACCTGTGATGTGTTTTGAATAGTGAAGTTTTTTGCAATTTTTTGGAAAATATGAGAGCATGTCTAGGATTCAAGTAAATTTAAATTTTTGCTTGGAATTCCTTGCATTTTTAGAGTATTTAGCCTACTTATTTAGTAGTTTTGAACGCCTAGAACAAAATTATTTTATCTAGATGTTCGTTGTCACCCCGATAGGCTTAAGTTCTAGTTTGAAGGCCTTCTTGTATGATAGTCTATAATGTTGAGCTTGGGAGGGAAAATCATGTCTAATTGTCTGCTGACAAAATAAAGAAAAGAAAAAAGAAAGAAAGAAAAGAAAGAAGAAAAGAAGAGAAAAAAAAGAATAAAATAACTTCTTGTATTTATTGATCAAGGGAAAAAATGGCTACCTCTGTTGTGAACAGTTAGGCCACTCATTGAGCGAGTGCTCTGAGTATGGGTCCCTGCAACAGTTGTGTAAAAGCTAGTGTCCTTGAGTGTTTAAAGAAAAATGCAAGTTTGGGGAGTATTACCCCGTAGTTTCCTAGTTAGATATTACTTTCTTGAGTGTTAGGATGCTGGATAATTGGTGCTTATGACCAGTGTAGGGGGAAGACGAACGGAGGATTCTATAAATCTTTCTAGGCTAGTAAAGATCAAATAAGGAAGGCTATGCACATACTTGAAAGGAATGAAAAGTTTAAATTTGAATTTTCTTGATGAATTGATGTGTTCAATTACTTCCTTTAATTGTGATTATTTTGTTGTTTAGAACATTGAGAAATGAGTCATGCTGATGCAATTGTTGATTCACATATGTGGTTTTGTTTTAGCTTTGCTTAGGACTAGCAAATATTTAAGTGTGGGGGTATTTGATAGAGCATGTAATTATGTTATCTTATTAATTATTAATTATGCTAGTTTTATGCTTAAAATGTATGGCTTGTTGCCTTTTTATCTTGATTTCGCAGAAACCGAGCTCGATAAGCAAAACTGAGTGTTTAAGAATAATATGATATATATTAGAGCCTTTTGGAGCCATTTTGAAGAGCCAAGAAGAGAATAAGGGGTGTTTTGGCATAAAGACCTGATAATTCTCATTTATGAGAATTATTTGGCCTTTATACTTAGTTGTTCTTGTTATTTTATGTGTTATTAGATAAAAAGGCTAGCAAATAATTGGTTTAAATTGAATTATTGCTGGAAGCCTTTTAAATTAAGTAAATGGAGAAAATAAAGCAAAAGAAAATGAAAAAACACACTTACTTGATGTTTTTGTGTAGGAATTTGAAGAATACAATAGAAATGCAATTGCATTGCAATTGCAATTTCGAGAGATCTGGAAATTAAAGGAAAATTTGGAAATCTCCTAAAATCTAGGAATTTTGTGTCATATTGTCTCCACGATTTTAGTTGGGATTATAGCCATATTTGTGCATCACTCAAGAAGGAAACCCTAGTCCAATTCCTCTATAAATATTGGAGAATAAGCCTCAAGAACCAGATCAGTTTTCGGCCGTTTTCGGCCACGGATGCTGCTGTTCCACGATTTTCAGCTGTCAATTTTCTGCTGTTAATTTTCTGTTGTTTTTATTTTTGTTTTCTTCTGTTTTCCAGCCCCTTTCAACTTCAATTTTCAATCATTCCTCAATGAAAATTGAAGAAAGTGAAGGCTCAATTCCCTTTGAAAAAAGTGGAGTTGAGTCGATTGAATAAGAAGTGAAAAAGGGGATGTGTTATTCCCGTTCTTAGAATTTATTTTCTGTTTTATTTAAGTTATTTTCTTCTATTTTCGGAACTTAATTGTTGCTGTAATTTTGAGTTTTTAGTTACTATTTTATTCTTCCATTTTGTTCTTGAAATTAATTAGTTGCTTAATTTATTTTGATTAATAGAATTTTGGTTGTTCTTTCATTATTGTTGAATTGTTATTCAAGTATTTATTAATTCTATTTTAGTTATGCACTTTGATTCTTTTAAATCATTATTCTTCTTTTCTTTAATTATGAGCTAAATCTTTCTTTGGGATTCAAGCATGTGAATGCCCTAGAGAAATGAATAAATGCCTAATATAAGAGCAACCTTACTTAATCTTATAGCATTGTTTGCTTTTATGGATTGAAATTTTCATTACTAGTTTAGATTGATCCCCTAAATTAGTATACAACAATTTGAGTCTAATTCTGAAAGGGTTAGATAAAAATTGGGTTTTCATAAAAGCAATAAAGGAAAATAGCCTAGACATAGGAATTTGTTTTTTACCCTAGACATAGGGCAAAACCTTTAAAACCAAAATATTGTGTTTCAAAATTAACTAAGTTCGTATTAGCCATAGAAATATCGATTTAATCGCTTAGCCTCCTAAAGATACTTCATAGAAGGTCGAATAGGTGTTGAATTTGGTTTACAAAGCTTAAGTGTTGAGCAAAGGATTACAATTGCAATTAGGCCGCAATTTCTTTCAATAGAGTAAAAACATATTTGAATCCCTCTTTTATCATTTTCTTTTCAAAAACAAAAATTATCCCAACTATTGTTTTACACCGGTTACCCACAATTGCAATTTGAAAACATATTTGCTTATTCTCTTGAATTTTGTTGTATCCGTTCCTTGTGGGATCGATACTCTGAAATACTTCCAGTTTTATATTACTTGCATCGACAGTGTGCACTTGCACTAGATTGGAGTGTGTTTTAATTTACAAATATTTTCTTTAAGCCCCACATTTCAGTTCGATCAGGACCCAAGAGGAGAGCTTCTAGACCCTAAAAATGGCGTCTAGATACCACATTTGAAGTCCAAACTCGACAGTAAGCGTCGAGACGTTGTCCTATAGCCTCTTGACGCTCAAAACACACGCATAAGTGGAGTTCTATTCGAAATGTCGAGACGTTGCCTTCAGCATCTCTACGCTAGAGGCGCGCGAGTAGGCAAAAATAGGACATTTAGGTGCGCGTCTCAACGCTGCTTCAATAGAGGTATAAAAATATCGTTTTCTCTTCGTCCAAGAGGAGGACAAACAGAGGGTTTTAGCCCTAAACTCGATTCCATGCTATTTAGAGAGGTTTTGGGAGCATTTTGTGAGTGGATTGAAGCAAAATTAAAGATTCAGAGCTCGAGGACCGAGGAGATCATGATAGAAATGCGGGATTGACCTTTCGTTTGCATTTTCTTCCCTTTTCTTTCACTTTTAGCTACTGTATAGGCTTTAATTTAGGGACTTTGGGGTTGTAATGACTATTTATACATTGATTATTCCTTAAATTCTTTTGTTTAATTGTTGATTATTGAATTTAATGCTTAATTGTTGAATTACTTTGGATTAATTGCTTGTTTAATAGATGTTTGTGTTTAATTAGACTTTGACTCATTCATACATTGAGGGCTTAATGCTTTTAATTAGCGTTCGTTAATTAATTGAGGTAGGACTAAGTTGAGCTTGATGAAGGAAATTTAGTTAGCTTAATGAACGATTAGTTAGCTACCCGAGTGACAGTGGGAGTCGTGGTTAATTAATTGTAGTTGGTGCTGAAGTTTAATTAATTAAGCGATGTTTAATTGATTAGTTTTCTAAGTGGAAACTCAACGGAGAGAAGCTTAGGCAAGAATCAAATGCATGACTGTTGGTTAATTACCTAAGCAACCGTAGGGTTGTTAATTAATCAATAGAGGTAAGTAATGAAGGGTCTTAATGCCTTGTGTTAATTAGTTAGCACTAGGGACACCTAAGTTAGTTGATAAGGCAACCCTAACTCTCAGCCCAAAGATCCAAGCTTTGATTAAGCAAGAACCCTTGAATTAAGAAGTTAACACCTCCTAATACGAATTTTGGATCAACCAAGAGATAAGGCTAGAAATTGATTACCTCTTAAGATCGATGATCTAGAAGCAAGATTGGAAAAATCTTGTTCTAGATTGAGTCACTCCACAATCTAACTTGATCAAGGTTGGATTGAATGGCTCGGTTGCATCCTATTTCAAGAAATGCTTGGAAGGGTCTCAATCTTGAGAGAATAATTTTCATTCAACTAAATCATGTCTCCAAATGACAAAGTTACAACCATATTTATACTAATTAAAAAGTCATCTTGAAAGGACACAACCTTTCACCAATGTGATCTAAATTCAGCCCTCAACCCTTGAAGTCCATACATGAACCACATTAAATGTAAATACATGTATTTAATAGGTACAAAATGTATTAAATATGTGAATGAATCTGAATTTTTAGACTCATTATGACTCTTAGTTGAAAAGGTGCCTCATCATGCTTGAAAAGTTGCAACTCTTCACATTGTATAGACACCTTAGCTTGGAGATGGATATTCAATGCTTCTTGAAGTCTCTTAGCTCTAGGTCTTGTCATTGGGCCTTGTGGCATAATGATTGCCTCATGATTAGGTTGAATTGGAGCTGACTTCCATTGACTTTGAGCATGAGCTTCGGTTGAGCTTGATTGAGCTAGATTTTCATCTTGTAGACTTCCCTCATGATCTTCTTGATTGCTCATTTCCTTATCATTAGCTAATTAATACTTGAGAATTTGAGGAGACTGACAAGAGATTCCATGACCATAGGCTTCTAGACTTATGAATTCATTCTCCATTAGTCTCATTCGTCTGTTTAATTAGTAGTTAATCCCTTACACAAGCATATCCTTTAGGTTTGTGTCTCCCATTTATTTCATGTATTTTATTTTCTATTACTAGTTTAGTGTATCTTCCTTTATGCTTTTGTTCTCTAAATAAAGCTAAATGAGGTTATTCGTGGTATTTAATTGAATTAAAACCAATCTCAGTGGATGTGATACTCGATAGGAATACCGTTTTATTATTACTTTGATCACGTGTACTTGCGTGTAAGCTCGATCAATGAACAACAAAGGATAAATTGATGCCTATTCAACCTTCAGTGGTTAATCCACCTGAGCTTGAGATTAAACCACTTCCTTCCCATCTAAAATACATGTTTCTAAGAAAGAATGAGAACCTACTAGTGATCATTTCAGCTCATCTTGCTGACCATGATTAATTTTCTTTATTGCAGGTCCTTTCAAGACACAAGAAGGCTATAGGATGGACAATTGCATACATCCAAGGAATTAGCCCTGAGTTCTGTATGCACAAGACCAACCTTGAAGAAGGATCCAAAAAGTCAGTAGAGAGCCAGAGATGATTAAATCCCATAACGAAGGAGGTGGTGCGCAAAGAAATAATCAAGTGGATGGATGCAAAGTGTTATCTACCCAATTACAGATAGTAGTTGGGTCAACCCAGTGTAGTGCGTTCCAAAGAAGGGTGGGATGACAGTTGTGACAAACGAAAGAAATGATTTAATCTCAACTTGGACTATTACAAGATGGAGAGTGTGCATGGACTACTGAAAAAAAAGCCACGAAGAATGACCACTTTCCATTATCGTTTATAGACCAGATGCTTGATCGTTTAGCAGGGAAGGAGTACTATTGTTTTCTGGATGGATACTCCAGTTACAACAAGATAATAATAGCACTCGAAGACCAAGAGAAGACGACATTCACATGTCCTTAAGGCACCTTTGCTTTCAGAAGAATGTCATTTAGACTGTGCAGTGCGCCAGCAACATTCCAAAGATGCATGATGGCCATATTCTTAGATATGGTGGAGAGGATCATGGAAATTTTTATGGATAAAACATTCAATCGTTGTCTTAAACATCTTGAACAGGTCTAACAACACTGTGAAGAGATGAACTTGGTACTCAACTAGGAGAAGTGCCACTTCATGGTGCAAAAAGGCATTGTTTTAGGACACAGGATCTCAAAAGCAGGAATTGAGGTGGACAGGGCAAAAGTAGAGTTGATTCCAAAGTTACTTCCACCTACATCAGTAAAAGAGATATGGAGTTTCTTAGGCCACGTAGGATTTTACAAGCGATTCATTAAAAATTTCTCCCACATATCTAAATCATTATGCAAGTTGCTAGAGCAAGATAGATCATTTGTATTCGACCAAGACTGTCTCATTGCATTTGACACTTTAAAGCAAGCACCGAGTTCAGCCTCTATAATGATTGAACCTGACTAGAGTCAGTCGTTCGAACTCATGTGTGATGCAAGTGACTATGCAATTGGGGCAATGTTGGCATAAAGACAGAGCAAGGTGAAACATCCAATATACTATGCCAGCAAGACCATGAATGACACACAAGTCAATTACTTTACAACTGAGAAGGAGCTGCATGTAGTTGTCTTCGCTTTTGACAAATTCAAGTTTTACTTGGTGGGAGCAAAGGTGATTGTCCATACAGATCACTTCGCATTAAAGTCTCTTCTATCTGAAAAGGAAGCTAAGCCCATACTAATAAGATAGACTTTACTCCTTCAAGAGTTTGATCTTGAGATCATTGACAGGAAAGGAACAGAAAATCAGGTTGCATACCACATGTCAAGGCTAGGGCAGAAGGCTCAATTGAAGGAAACAAAAGAGATAATAGATACTTTTGCAGATGAAGAACTGTTGGCATCATGACCATTGAATTACCTTGGTACGCAAATATGGCTAACTACCTAGTTAGTGTCACACCAATGCAACCCCGTAGTAATTGAAAAAGTTCCTCCATGACAGTAAATTTTATTGTTGGGATGAACCCTATCTTTACAGGTTAGGACCAAACTAGGTGCTCAAAAGATACGTTGCAAAAGAAGAAATGTTGAAGATCTTGGAAGTTTGTTACAATGCCTCCATATGGAGGACATTTTGCAAGTACAAAGACAACACTAAAGTGCTCCAAAGAGAATATTTTTGGCCCACACTCTTTAAAGACACTCATCTTTTTGCTAAGAAGTATGACCAGTGCCAGAGAACGGAAAAATTGATAGCTAGAAATGAAATACCAATGCTACATGTTAGAAGTGGAAATCTATGATGTGTGGGGCATTGATTTTATGGGACCCTTAAGAACTGAGGAGAGGGAGAGTTTTTGTGAGAATTGTGATAGGCGTGAAATGAATGAGGGAGAGAGAGAGAGGCGTGAGCCTCAAAAATGCGTGGAGTTCAACAGTGATACTGTTGAACTCCACCGAGTTGATAAATGAAGTGGGCACATATTTTCTCTGTGGGCCATTTTTACCAACTCAACCCAACTCAACCCCACTTCTCAAACAGCCCCTTAGTATACTTTATTTACTTGCTTAGTCAATAAAATCTAGTTTGTGTTCATAATCAAAGTTCGGTAAAAGAAAATGAAAGCTCACCTTAAACAACTATTATATATTTGAATAGTGAACATAGGTAAATAATTCTCACCATCATCGGTTGAGTTTTTTTTTTCTCCCTTTCCTATTGCTCTTAGCCTTATAAAATTATGGCAAATCTGAGGCTTTTTCCTTTTTAGTGTCTTGTCTTGTGTAAAAGTTGTTGATCGCTCATACAAAGTTGATCTAAAGAATAAGTGGAGAAACATGACAAGATAATGACTATTACAACTTTCAAACTTAGTTCCAAAACTTCTAACTATAAAAAAAAATGATAGGGTAGATGGAACTCATAGTTATTTTACAAGTCGTATGTTTAGATGTCATTTTTATAATTAATATTTAGATTAGTCATTATTGAAAGAACGATGAGAAAGTGGCCAATGGGATATAAACGTTTGGAAGAAGTGTTGGTAAACCTGACTCAGAGAATGAAAAGAATGATGTTGAGATCAAAGCAATGTCAACTTAAGATATGGGCAAAATAAGCTGATAACCTTAGGCCCAATGGCGGATCCAGGAATTTTATATAGGGGGGGCACAATATACATACAAATTCAATAAAAAGAATCTATAATGAAATTTAAAAAAAAGATGCATAGCTTCATAAATGAACAAATTTAATACATAATACATTATAATTGTCCCCTACGAGTTTTCATGTTCTGAAATCGATCCATGATATCTTTATTATCTAACTTGTCAAATAAATCTTTCTCAATATATGCTATGAGACAATCATTCATCCATTGATCTCCCATTCGATTACGCAATCGAGTCTTCACAATATTCATGGAAGAAAATGTCCTTTCTACAGTAGTTGTTGCAACAGGTAAAATCAACGTCAATGTGAGCAATCGATAAACTAATGGATAGACCTTATCTCTATTTGTCATGACCATTTTTACAGCAAGATCACTGATGCTTTTTAGTTCAACAAACTCAATATTTGAGCGCACATCAACAATGTAATTTTGAAGTTGATCCTCAAGCATGGAGAGTTCAATAGCTGAAAAGTCTCTTGGATAAAATTGAGCAAGTCGGCTGAGTTTTTGTTTATCAAAAGCAGCAAATGAGTTACTTGGATTCAAACATGCCAGACAGAGAAGTAATTCAGTACTTGTTTCAGTGAAACGATTATTCAACTCTTGAAGTTGCATATCAATGACTGTATAAAAAACTTCAACACGATAATGATGCATATTTGTAATTGATTGAGATTTTCTCCTTTGTCGTCCTCGAGTCAAAAACATATCATCCATATTAAGAACTTGAATATCATGACTATTGCAGAAATTAGAAACTACATCCAACAACAAATCCCAACTAGATTCCCTTGTAGTTTGCAGCATTTCTTTGCAAATTTGGACTAAATTCATTGCATTCACAATGTCCTGATCTTTTCTTTGTAATGCTTGAGACAACTCATTTGTGATTCCCAAGATCATTTTCATAAAATGTATATGAAAAACAAAGTCAAATGATTGGATCAAATTTATTAGAGTCGCTGCTTCATACTTTTGTTCTGAATTTGATCCACCTTGTACAATTGTCTCAAGTACATCAACTACTGATGAGAACATTGTAATAAAACTAGTTAAAGTATTGTAATGCGATCCCCACCGTGTATCTCCTGGTCGTTTAATCATTGTCTCTTGATTTAATCCTCGACCACTTGATAGTTCACCATTATTTAAAGCTTCAAAAATTTCCATGTTATGTTTCTCTCGTAGAATATCTCGACGTGTAAATAGTTTATTGATTGTGTAAATAGTTGCCCTTATTAATCTTGTACATATTTGATTTCAAAGATTCATCTATGGTAGTCATCTAAAATAATAAAATACCTGCAAAATTGCTAAATATACCAAACATATGAAATAACATAGTTCCTAAATATATCCACAAAGTCGATTTCACATAAATCGAAACTGACAAAGAAAATTAACTAATCAAACAAATAGATTTCACAAAAAAAAAAAAAAAAACATCCAAAATCAATTTGTCTAATGTTAAAAGTTAAGAAACTTACCAATAATCGTTAACCATCGCTTCTTCTATCTTCTTTCAACCCACTGTAGCAATGGTGGTTTGGGAGTAGTAGAAGAAACTATTTGGGTCTTTGGGGAACGATTTTGGATGAATGCAGTTTTTTGGAGATTTTTAGGCATAATGGAGAAATTTTTGGACATGATGATTCTTTTAAAAGGAAAGAAAATCACGTTATTATTGCTTTTAAAAAAAAAAATCAATGAATGAAATTGTTTTTTCCATAATTGGATGAGTGAAATTGGTTTTTTCCATAATTGGATGAGTGAGACTTTTGGTTGTACGCAGGACTGAGACTTTTGGTTGTGCAGGAAGTAAATGAACTTCAAAAATCAAAATTAAAATTGCACTACGCCGGATTCGATGCCTAGCTTCCGTGACTTTCATAGTGCCCACCCTGCCAACAATCCAAACTCTTATTTTGGAAGTTTATATGTATCTAAATATATATATTATATAATAGTACTTATAATTTATATTAAAAATATAAAGACGAGATAATTTGAGGGGGGGCACGTGCCCCCCCTGGCCCCTACGTGGATCCGCCCCTGCTTAGGCCTCATAATTTCATAAAGCTCCATTTTCAACCTTGGTCCCACAAATTGTCTTAGACCAATCGAGTATATATATAATAAAATTGAGGAGAGTTTTATACTGGAATCCAAAATAAATAGAAATAAATACTAAAAAATCAAGATTAAGAGATATAAAATTAAAGTAGTAAATATAATTTTTGTTTTGAAAATTAAAAGGCTTAAATATAGCTTTTTTTTTAACACGGCCTCAAGTTTATGCCAATCTTGATGAGGAGGGGAGGATTCAAACCTACTTCTTATTATAGAAGTTATTAATATTTAATTGACTAAAGCTTTGGGATCGATCTAAAACTAAAATATGGATGGATCAAACGAAAATTTAATAAGTAAATAAATATTAAATAATAAAAGAGATCATTTATAGTACTGTATCAAAAAAAATTATAACGTAAAAGTTAATATGTTATTAAATTATTGTTTTGTTAACATATTTGAATACATGGGCATACTAGCTACTAGAAAAAATAAATTTTGTTACTTGACAATTCAGATTTAGCTAATGGACGAATTGAGTTTTATGTGTCACACTAGTATTTAAGGCATGTCTATATGCCTAAATATGTTGATAAAATAATAATTTAATGATATTCTACTTTTTGTTAACAAATTTGAACAAACATTTTATGAAAGAATCTCATTGAGAATATTTAATATATTAAGGTAAAATTGAGATATTTAAAAGACTGGAACCAATTTGAGAATTGATTAAAAGATTATGGACCATCCAGTATTTTTAGCCTTTTTTTAGTACAAGTATGTATATATTCTAACATTAAAATGTTAAAGAGTAATTAAGGGTTTCTTTTTTTTCTTTTTTTTGAGATAGGGTCGTTGTAGTCCACTTAGTTACAATATTGTGATATTATTATAAAGTAAAAAGAATTAATATATATTATAAAAATTATCATGTAATTTATGAAATTGACTATTCTTCAAAATTGATAAAAAAAAAAATTATATATAAAAAGGAAATTGGCCCTAAATCTTTATGTTTAAGCTATCTTCAAATTGACTATATATATATATATATATATATATATATAAAGAAGTTAATGGTTGCAAATAGGGGTGGTGGCGAGCCCCCTCAACTTTTAAAATTTAAGACTTAATAGTAAAGATCACAAATAGAATTTTGAGTTGTTACAATGGCATAGTTGAATAAATCCCCCTTAAATTCTGCAAGACCGTGGTTCGAACCCTTCTTGTGCGCATTGTATTTATTTATGTTTTTTTCTGTTTTCTTTTCGTTTTTCTTTTTTTTTTTTCCGTCTTTTTTTCCGTTTTCTTTTTCGTTTTTTTCTTCCCATTTTATTTGCGCGGTTTTTTCGTTTTTGGATTTTTTTTTTGGCAAAATTAATATAGTATTTGTTTTCTCATATTTTTTTTTATGGAAAAATTCAATTTCACCCCTAAATTTGTGTAATTGTATCAATTTTTACTCTAAACTCTTAATTTCATCAAATTAAACTCAGACATGTGTTGCATTTTTTTACCCTCTATTCACTTTCCATTAATTTACCCTCTAATTTTAACAAAAAATAATGTAAAAATCTCCACAATAATAATTTCAATAAAATCATGTTTTGCACAAAATTAAATTTGATCAATGCATAAATTAACCATTTAATAACCTTGCCAAAAATCACAAATTTTAACAAAAATTTAACTCTAATGTCTTTTTCCTTTGAAATATTATCAATTTTTACCATACATATGTTTTAGAATTCAAAGAATGTATGTGAGGATACTTTTTTTAATGATCTTTCAAACGAAAGCTTATCAGAGGGTTAAAATTGCAACTCTTTTAAAGTTTAAGGTTAAGATTGCAATACTTATCTAAGTTTGGAGTGAAATTTGATGAAATTGAAAATTTATGGTAAAAATTTACCCAACATGACAAGTTTAGGGTCAAAATTGATTTTTTTTTTCATTTTCTAAAACAATTTAAATTTATACATAATAACAAATATATGATATTATAACTATTTTTTCAATTTAGTTTTTCTTTTCTAGAGTCAAATAGAGAAGGAACTATAAAATTATTTTTTACTTTTAGTACATTATATTTTAAAATTAATTACATAAAAAATTTATAATTCTTATGAAAAAGAAAAAAAAAATATTTGTTATTTCAAGTTTCATTTATATATATATATATATATATATATATATATATATATATTTATTTATTTATTTATTTATTTATTTATTTATTTATAAGTTCGAGCTATTCTAATAGGCTTTTGAATTAAAAAAGTATGCAATTGGTCTTTAAACTTTCAATTTTATATCTAATAGGTTCTAGAGTTTTCAATTTAATGTCTAATAGATCTGTAACCTAATTTTTTTTTTTTAAAGTTCAAAGATTACGAAATTGAAAATTTAGGCTCCGTTTGACAACGTTCTCGTTTCTTGTTTCTTGTTTCTGTTTCTCGTTTCTGTTTCTTAAAAACTAAAAACAGAAACATGTTTGATAACTATTTCTGTTTCTCGTTTCTTATTTTTTGGTAAAAACAAAATTTAATACATATACTATAATAAAACATTAATATGCATTAAAATAAATATAAAATAATTATAAGGTTATAGTATTTTATTAAGGCCCAACACCTAATTAATTAATTAATAATAATAATAATAATAATAATAATAATAATAAATTTTATCATTTAAATGTTATTCAAATTTGATTTGCAATGTTATTTCTCACTTCAATCAATTCACTTTGAACGATTTGGACTTACAAGAGTTAGTTCAATTAGACGAATTTGTAAATTGTCTAAGGTCAGATAATCGAACATACCCACATTTCTTTAATTTAATAATAAACTTTATTTTTATTTTTCTTTAAAAATGCATTAGCCAATAATACAACAAGTAAAATCAGAAAAAGAGAGAGAATGTATATCTTTTTTTTCATTTAATGGTAAACATGAAATACATTATTAGTTTATTTATTTAATAAAAAAAATAAAATCCTACCAAAAGGAAAAATAATAGAGAATTAAATAGAAAATAATAACTATAAGCTCATTAATGTAAAGTAAAAGAAAATAAGAGAGAAAAGATAAACATAAACAAAAAGAGAAAAGGAAAAAGGAAAAAAGAAAAAAAATGAACTATTAAAAGAAAAAAGATTATGATGAAAGAGAGAGAACGAATAGAAAGAAATAAATCAAAAAATAAAAATAAAAAAGAAGAAAAAACAAAAAGATTAAAAAGTATTAAAAGAAAAAAAATAGAATGGAAGAGAGAGAAAGAAGAGGGAGGGGGGAGATGGGTAAAAAGAGAAATAGGAATACATGCATGAGACTTGAAAAAAACAAAAACAGAATTTGAGAAATTACTTTTTGAAGTTTCTCAAAATCTGCCATTTTTTTAGAAATGTTTCTAAAAAATTTAGAAACAAGAAACATGATGGTTTATCAAACATGTATATTTCTTGAAAAATGAGAAACAGGAACAAGAAACAAGAAACAATAACGTTATCAAACGAGCCCTCAGGGACTTATTAGACAAAAAATTGATAGTTTAGTGACATAGTCGAAACTTTTTAAAGTTCGAGACTTATTAAACACAATCTTGAAAATTTAAGGACCAAATTTATAATTTAGCCTATTTAATATCAAAATAATCAAATGATATCAATATATGAATGTGTTCAAAATTATTTCTATATAGTCTCCCTGACACAGAGTTCTGGATTCGCCACTGGTTGCAACACATGGGTGGAACTATTTTAAGATTTATTTAAAGTATCAGGACTAAATTTGGACATTTGAAAGTATATGGACTAAAATAGAAAAGTCTAAAATTATAGAAACCAAAATGGTATTTTAACCAATCTTTTCTAAAAGGGTGTATGTTAGACCCGATTTTAGTCTTCTAGTATTTGGTTATGACATTTGTTATATGTGTTATTTGATTTTGAAATTTTTGAAGGAAAATAATGTTTGGAATAAAATAGAAATAAAAGGAATTTGAAAATGGTGGAGTACAAGTGGAATAAGTTGGAAAAAAATTATTAAAAGAAAAGAAACTTATGAGGAAAACTTTTAATAAAATATATAGATAGTTATATATTTATATAAAAGAAAATTTATGTGGCTTGTGTTAAGCCACACAAAAAGAGAAGATTAAAAAAATGAAAAATAAAAAGGAGGGAAAAGAAGGATTATCACAGAAAAAATGAAGGAGGGGGAGAAGGAAGCAAAGAGAAAAGAGAAAGAGAAAGAAGATGGAAAGAAGAAGATGGTTGTTGGATTGATCGTGTAGCACCGAAATTGTCAGAGAAACCCATAGACAAAGTTTTCAAGTTCGGTAAGTTATTTTTAGTTGGTTAACTAAGAAAAAGAACGGAGAAAGTGAAAATGTTATGTGGGTTTCTTTACTTTTATTTTTGCTCAACACCTTTGAGGAATTTTCTAGTATGTTTTCATTTGGAGTAGATTTGAAAAGAAAGAATGAAAAAAAAAAAAACTTTTATATTTTTACCCAGAACTTGTTGGGAGTTTTGATTGTTGTGTTTCATAATTATCCAGAAAAGTAATGGTGAAAATAAAGAAATCAAAGGTCTAGAATGGAGGATGGAAATAGGTAAAAGGAAGGACGTGTTTGTAGATTAAGGAGGAAGAAGAAGATGAATAGTTTTTTTTTTTAAACAGAGACTTCATAAAGAACCCAACACCAAACTACAAGCAACCCCTCTCAAGAATGAGGGATAAAACATCCGCTGGAAAACGATCTTTCCAAACCAAAGAATTACCAGAAGAAGAGGCCAAAGCAGCTAGATTATGGGCAGCTTTGTTCTCTTCTTTAGGAATTTTACAAAAAAGGCAACTATGCACAACCTGCGATAAGCTAAGAGCTTCATCAATAAACAGACTAACCTCAGAGAGATCCGAACTAGAACGGTTCAGAAGGCCAGTGACTTTGAGAGAACCCGATTCCACCACAAGGGGAGGGGTTACGACCCTCCCAAAGAGAAGCAATCTGCTTGAGACCGTCCACAACGGCTTTCGCTTCGAGCACCTTCACCAACCACTTGTGGTCCAAAAGGTCATCCCACCAATGATAGGGGTCCCATTCCAGTCTCGAACCACCCATCTCGTGCCTCCTCTACTAAGACTATCTGACCATGCAGCATCCGCATTCATCTTCCAGAAGCCCACTTGGGGAGGCCGCTAGCAGCCCGATTGCCGCCTGCAATCCAAAGCCTTGCGCCCAGATGATGGCCTCTTCTCCTGTAAGTGCAACTCTAAGAGTCTTTCGGTTGAGAGAACCATCGACTCAAAGTCAGCAAACTCCTTGCCTATTCGGATTTGACTCCTCCTTTGCCAAACATTCGACATCAAAATCACAGGGCCTCTCAAGTCCTCGAACTTCGGGTTTCTTCTAATACAATCCCAGTAATCAAGAGGGGACCATCTTCCCCTGCCAACGGAAAAAGAGCTAACATTAGAGGGGAAGAAGTGATGCCATAAACGTTTTACAAACCTGCATTCCCACAGCAGAAGACTAGTTGTTTCATCCGACATCCTGCAAAAAAGACAACCCATGTTAGTATTAACTCCTTTCTTGGACAGGTTTACCGCCGTCGGAATAATATCGTTGAGAATCCTCCAAACCCCGATCTTGATCCTCGGCATTAGATCGATCTTCCACAAAGCCCTTCAAAGGTCGTGCAGCTCACCCCTATCAGAAGAAGATGCTGGGTGGGAACAAACTATGGTAGAGCCAAAACGATAGGCGCTTTTGACAGAGAATTTTCCCTTATTGTCAGGATTCCAAATGATCTCATCTGCCACTCTTTGTCTCCCCAAGAGAATGTTTAGGATATCCTCAGCATCTTGAGGAAGGAAGGCACTTCTAATAGTTCCGTCATCCCACTCCCCACTCTCACCGATGAGCTCAGCCACTCTAGTGAACTTGAGGGACTCTGGAATCAAAATTGGCTTGAAGTTCCATTGTTTGGAACCCACGGGTCTTCACCAATAAAGATATGCCTCCCATTTCCCACTCTCCACCTATACCCTTTTTCGAACAGCTCACGACCCCACAGAATACTCTTCCAAGTGAGGGAGGGGTTCAGGCCTTCCCCCGCCTTCAGAAAATCACCGTGTTTGAAATACCTTCCTTTGAGAACTCTGGTGAGGAGACTGAAGGGGTTTTTGGTGATATTCCAGCTATGCTTTGCTAGCATTGCCTGATTAAACAACCTGAAGTCTTTGAAGCCCATACCGCCCTCCCCTTTAGACAAACCGAGACGCTGGCAACTCCTCTAGTGAATTTTCCTCTTACCCTCAGACGACCCCCACCAAAATCTACTGCACATGGCATTCAAATCGTTACACAACCCCTCAGGAAGCTTGAAACAACTCATGGTATATCCCGGAATAGCTTGCGCAACTACTTTGATCAGAGTTTCTTTGCCTCCAACTGAAAAGAGCTTTTCCTTCCAACCCTGGATAACCTTCCACACCTTGCTCTTAACCTCTTGGAACATATCTTTCTTGTTTCGGGAGTTATGGGAAGGCAAGCCTAGATATAGGCCAAAAGATCTCACAAAGTTTACACCGAGTCTCCCACTAATGGCTTGGATTCTGCTTTGGCCCACATTCCTGCTAGTAATGAAATAGGACTTCTCCTTGTTGACCATCTGGCCAGAAGCCTCTTCGTACTATTGGAGGACTTCCTTAATAACTTGGCATTCCTGCACAGGGTCCTTGAAGAAAAACACACTATCATCAGGAAAAAAAAATGAGAAATAACCGGACAAGTATTAGAAATTTAAAGCCAGAAATACGTGAGAGGGAAACAAGAAGATGAATAGTTGAGGGAAAAGGTAGACTATTTTTTCATTAAAAGTACAATCAAAGTACATAAGAATTAAGAATGAGAGAGAAATGTTATTTGTGAACTTGGGGCTATTCACTTAGAGTTGTAGATTGTGGGTAAAGAAAAGATTATTTTTATTATAGAAAATTAAAAAAATGGTTATGAGGAGGAAAGAGAAGGAGGTTATTAAATTGGATTGGACAAAAAAAAAATAAAGACAAAAGTACTTGGCAATAAATGGATGAGAGAGAGTGTAGAATTGGGTAATGTGTAAGGATGGAGAATTGGGTTAATTGATATTTAGGTGGTATTCTTGAGTTTCTAAATGGTTAAATTATCAAAAATACCCCCGAACTATGGGGTTGGTTTCAATTATACTCTCAAACTTTGAAAAGTTTCATTTTAACCCTTAAACTTTGATATTTGTTTCAAAAATACCCTTGAAGGCTTTTTTTCATTAAATTCATGGTTGGAAAATGATGTTTTTGCATTTGTATTGTTGCTTATGTGAACATATTTGAACATATACGTTGAAAAAAAAATCAAAACATATCCAAATACATCATTTTTCTTCCATAAATTTAACGAAAAAAACCTTCAAGGGTTATTTTGAAACAAACTTCAAAGTTTAAGGGTTAAAATGAAACTTTTCAAAGTTCAGGGGTATAATTGAAACCAACCCCATAGTTCAGGGGTATTTTTGATAATTTAACCTTTCTAAATTACATGGTTTGAAGAATTAAATTGTGATATGGTTATTGAAATTCTAGGTCGAGTGAAAGTTCGGAATGACTAATAGCAACTCGAAATTCTCACCTCGATAATTTTGTAAGTGGTTTATTTATGAAAAGTTTACATCATTTAATTTTTATTATGGAGCTTTCAAGAATTCTTTAATTATGTATGATTCTATAGAGAATTGTCGGAGATTTTCAATATTTTATGATTCTTACTAAAGTTATAGTTTTAGAGATTTTGAGAGAAATTGTTATAAATTTTTAGTAATCTTGTGAGTTTAGCTTGAATTATTATTTTAAAAGATATTCGAGAATTTTGATGATTATTGAGATGTTTGAAGAGTTTTAATACTTATTGAGAAATGTATGAGATTTGATGATTATTTAAGAAATTATAAATGTTTAATGTTATTTAAGAAAACTCTCAAGTTTATAAAAAGTTGTTTAGAGCAAGAGACACGATTTTAAGAAAGAGTTTGAGAATTAAAAATTTTATGTTAAAAGTGGATTTTTAAACCACTAGATTTTTGTACCCATGGTGATTACCCATATTGATAAGAAAATAAATGACCAAGGAGACCATGAGAGAAGTCTACACGGAGAATACCAGCTCAATCAAGCTCAAATGAAGCTCATATTCAAAGTCAAGGAAAGTCAACACCAAATTCAATTCATTCATGATGCAATCATTATGCCACAAAGTCCAATCATTGGAGTTGAAAGACTACAAGAAGACTTTAATGCTTACTTCCAAGCTAAGGTGTCCACATTATGAAGAGTTGCATCCTTTCAAGCTTGAAGAGACACTTATTCAACCAAGATGCATAATGAATCTAAAAAATCCAGATTCATTCACATCTTTAATACATCATGTAACTATTTAATTCATGTATTTACATTTAATATGGTTCATGTATGGATTTCAAGGGTTGGGGGCTGAATTTAGATTACATAGGTGAAGGGTTGTGTCCTTTCATGGTGTCTATTCATTTAGTATAAATAGGGTTGTGTCCTTTCATGGTGTCTATTCATTTAGTATAAATAGGGTTGTCATTTTGTCATTTGGAGACATGATTTAGTTGAATGAAATCTCATATTTGAGTTTAGTATCTCTCAAGCTTTATGTTTTCTTTGTATTCTTGTGTTTAGAATGCATGTTTAGAACTTTCAATCTAGTCTGATACATTAGATTGTGGAGAGTTCGAAATCTTGAAGATAGGAACAAGTTCTCATTTCTTCTTGATCATTGATCACCTTTTTCCAAGTAAAAATCTGTTTGACTTTCTTGAGGTTGTTTATCAATTTGTTAATGGGGTTGTCTTATTATTGTTGTGGGGGCTCACCTTGAATAAGGGGAGTTCTCAAGCGTAATTGAGATAGTTCCTTTATCATTTGGTATCAGAGCATAGGCTCTAAACAAATTATATCTTTACTTGCTTTCCATTCTATTTCATCTTTCTTTCTTTCTTATTTCAATCCTTACATCGTCTTCCATTTTCTTGTGACTATTCATCTTCTCATCTTTGCTTCATTTTTTTTCTTCATTGTACTTGCTGGGAAAAAAAAAAAAAAATTATATCCATTGCATCTTTCCATACTCGTTTTCTAACTTTGGGATTTTGTGACTTTTCACATTCTTGGCTTTATTGAAGTGTTCTTGCATGATTTTCATAAGAATACTAGAAGACTTGCTGAAGTTTGAGAATTAGAAGTCTTAATAGTATCTCTTCATTCTGAGTGCAAACACGAGTGATCTTTCTTCTTCCAGGGGAGTAAAAAAAACGTGAGGAAGGGATCGTGAGGTCCATTTCTTGTCATTTTACATTATTTTGTAGCATGTACCACTGGAGACGAAGACATCATGAGACCTACAATAATGATGATCAATTTTGGAAGAACTTTTGAAAGGATTTGACTGAGATATGCCAATCCATAAATTACATGGCTGAAATATGTAAAGAGATGAATTTGATAGACCAAGCCATGAAGGGTCAAGTTGCACAATCCATTCGAAACGAGGAAGATTGCCAAATACCTCAAGATGTCCAACCTATTCAAAATAACGAAGATCAACCACAGGCCCAAAAGGAAGGTTCGAATGGTGAGGTTGTTGAGGTAGATACGGTAGATGAGGTGATATTTGAAGTATGTGTGGAGAATGAGCTGGAGACAAAATGTAAAACCCAAGTTTGGTCATCTAACATTGGATATATAAGGCATATAAGTTTTGATTTATGAACTTTTTATAATGGAGGAGATATTCTAAGACAAAATAGAATTAAAGATAAATGGAATAAAATAGAGAATTAAAGGAAATTGAATTGTGTACATGTTGGAATTGAAAAAAAAAAAAAAAAGAAGTAATTTTTGGAAGAAAAAAAAATAGAGAAATTTGTGTTATTTATGACATAATTTAGAAAACAAGAAAAAAAAAAAAGAAAGAAAAGAAATTGTGTGGCTCTATGGAAGCCACACCACAAAGGAATATATTATTATTATATATATAAAAAAAAGAAATGAATGAAAGAAAATGGGAGTTTGTATTATATTGGAAAGAAGTGGAAAAGAATATATATATATATATATATATATATATATATATATATATATATATATATATATATATATATATATATATATATATATATTTATATGAAAAAAAACGTGGGGAATAAGAAAGTAAAATGAAAACAAAAAAGTGGAATAAAATAATAATAATAATAATAATAAATAGGAATGATGCAAGAATGGGGAGGCTTGTATGGGAAGTCACACCACTTTAAAAAAAATAATAATAAATAAATAAAGTGGGGTTGTTATGCTGATAAAAGGAGAAATGAGAAGAAAATAGAGGAAGAATGAAAAAGGAAGAGAAATGGTGAAGTTAGAGAGCTTGGTGTTTGACGGAACTCGTTGGAGAAGTTGTGGTTTACGCCGGAAAGGGCTAGAAAACAGATTATTGATGCTTTTGGGCAAAATTTGCAAGTTCGGTAAGCAATTTCAACTTCCGTAAGCTGCTCTCAAGAGAAATACATATGAGTTTTCTTCTTTTTACTTGATTTTTTTTATGTATTCTTTCTTCGTATGGAGATTTAAAAAAAAAAAAGAAAAGAAAAAGAAGAAGAAGAAGAAGAAGGAACCCAAAGGCTCGGCCATGGATGAAGAAAATGGGAAATGGAGAGAGTTTGCAAAAAGAAGAAGAAGATGAGGTTGGGTTGTTTGAGAGAGAAGGATTGGTTTATTAAAGAAATTATTTAAAAAAAAGTTGGGGCTCGACCAAGCACATGATTGATTTAATGAAGAGAGAGAATGTGCATTTTGGAGACTATTTCCACTTGGTTTACGTGAGAAATGGTGATAGGAATTAGTAATTTATTATGCAAAAATTTGATATAAAGGAGATGTGAAAGAGAAGAGAAAAATTGTATTTCAATTGCATAAAATGACAAATGTATTTTGTAATAAGTGAATGAGAGAAAAGGAGTAGTTGGAGTTTTGGACTAATTAGTGATGTTTAAGGGTGATAAGTTGATATTTAATTGATGTTATGATTTTCTCAATTACTTTGTCAAAGAGCGATTATTGTTATGGTTATTGGAATTTCAGGTTGAACAACTATTGGAATAGCTTGCAATTCGAAGTGATGTAGACAATTGTTCTGTGAGTGGTTTATTTTACGAATTGTTTTCATTATTTGATTATTATTATAGATTTTTAAGAATTCTATAATTATGTGTGAATTTAGAGAAACTGCAAAGAGATTTTTAGAGAATTGTTATGAGTTTCCAAAAATGGTATTGAAATTCCAATATTTTATGCTTTTAGCATAAATTATTATTTGAGAAATATTTAAGATATTTTATGATTATTGAGATGTTTGAAGAGTTTAAATGTTTGTTGATAAATGTATGAATTTCATGAGATGTAGTTTAAAAGAAAATATGATTTTGGAAATGTTCTATGAGAGATTTGATGATCATTTGAGGAATTATAAATGTTTGATGTTATTTCAGAAATCTCTCAAGTTTATGAAAAGTTGTTTAGTGCAAGAGAACACGATTTTAAGAAAGAGTTTGAGAATTAAGAATTTTATGTTAAAAGTGGATTTTTAAACCACTAGATTTTTGTACCCATGGTGATTACCCATATGCTATGAGAATGTGTTTCCATAGTATGCAGCGTGCTCAGGTTGCAGAGGATGCAGGGGAATGCCGGGGCCATTAGGTGTCGAATCCGAATTTCGAATCCTTGTCCAAATCCTGGTCCTAAAACATTACAGATGATAGAGTTTGCTCTGCGTGCACGTATGATAGAGATATGTTCTGCTATGTATCTGGAGATTACTCGGTACACAGTATGATAGAGATTTAAGTACAGATTTGGTGATGAATTTCACTAGTTATGTTTATGCTTTCCAGAGCTATAATTACGAATTTCCCTATCTATGTTTTTACGAACTTGTGCTTATGTTTTCAAGAATTGTTGACTTAAGAGGTGTTGTTTCAAGAGTTGTTTATTTACAGATTTTAATGTCTTTAAATGATCTCGAAAGTTTCTAAATTATTCGTGATTTTCATTATTTCATAGAGTTATGAACTTCTTTTTAGTAAGAGAATAATTTCCTTGAAAATGTATTTTCTTATGAATCACCACTCACTGGGCTTTTTAGCTCATTCTTTTGTTTTTAATTTTTCCACTAGGTTGCTCTTGAGTTTCAATCAGAGTTAGCTAATCAGAATCTGCCACCAGTCTTGTCAAGTCATTGCATATCATCTAGTGTAAGTAAAGAGAGGATTTTTTACTGTGTTGTTTATGGGATATCCAAAGATAAAGTTAGATAATGAGAGAAGAGATAAAGACTTGGCAGTAGATTCCATTGCACATTTGGGGTCTACTGTCGTCACAGCTCACCCTAGGTTTAATAGAGTTAATCTGGGGTGGGTTGTGACACAAAATCTCTAGAAAAATGTTTGAAGAGTAAGGAAGTAGAGAAAATAAAATGTGTGAAGAGTGAGAAAATAAAAAGAAGTGAGGAAAGTGTGAGAAGTGAGACAATAAAGAAAAGAGAAGAAAGTGTGAAAAGTGAGACAATAGTGAAAAATGAGGGAAATAAAAAAGAAAAGAGATGTGAAAAAAAGTATTTAAGTGAAAAAAAACATGAGAGTGAGATTTGTTTTCCAACTAATGTTTTCTTCCAATGTCTTTCTAGTGTTTTTGATTGTTCTTCAGAGACGAATTGGATTAAGTTTGAAGTGCTTGATCAACGACCAAGGGAGATGATTACTCTACAAAAAAAGTTCCCATATGATTCGAGAGAAGAGGCTGCAATCCAAGTGTTAGAACTAACTTGAGATGATGACTACAAAACTGCTTTGCAAGGAGATCCTTTAGATTTGAGGACGAATCTTCTCGAAGAAGGGGAGAATGATAAGAAAATAAATGATCAAAGAGACCATGAGAGAAGTCTACGCGAAGAGAACACAGTGAGAAGAGAACAACATTCATGATTAAGAATAAGATCTATTTGAAATTATAAAATTAATTTCAATCCTAACTTTAACATAAACCAAAAATTTGGCGATCTCGCAATGTGGTTGCTCATCTTCTTGCCCATTCGAGGATTGGTGATTCTGTGTTTTTTTCTGTAACGATAACGATGAGTCTTCCAATTTGGACCCGGGTGGTTGTTTGTTGGTTCAGTGATTAATGCATTCTGTTTCAATATATATATATATATATATATATATAAACAAAAACTTTGACCAAGGCTATAAAATAGAATAGACCGACGGTGTTCTTCGTTGCCATTTCCGCCTCCATAATTAACCTGCCAGCTGCAACCATGGTGTTTTCTCGTCAATGGGCGTTCAGTGGAAGCAGTCCACAGCAGCTTTGAATTGCCATTTTTCTTTAACAGCTCGAGTTCCAAAAAGCGATTAAAGAACCAGAAGAATAACTAAGCTGACGCACCTCGAGCTCGTGTACGGTCGAAATCAAGCGCCAACGCAGCGTACAGTACGAGCTTGTCTTCTTCTTCCTCCTTCTACTTCCATCTGCCCCTTTTTTAGTAAAGTTGCTGCAGTCTCTATTTCTGGCTTTCACCCTTCACTTTAGTCGTCAAATCATGACTCTGCAGTGGGGCTTTCCGTCACTGACGCCTCACCAGCTTACTAGAACGCCAATGGCCGCGAAATGTGAAGGCCTTGGCCTTGGAGGCGTTTTCTCTGATGGTAACTGTGGCGGCTTCCCCTCATTTCTTCCTAAAGAGGCCGGTAAAATCAAAGATCCATTTGCCAGAACCATGGCTCGCAAAATCGAGAGGCTACCGGTAAAACGCTTTCTCTTTCTCTCTTTTTTCTCTTCTTGTGTTTTCTTGGATGAAATCAATGGTGCATTGAACCACACCGAGGAGTTTGCTTTTGTTTCTCCTAGTTCTGCTTCTTCAGTGTCTCATTCCGTTTCTTCTTTGTTTTTAACAGTTTTGTTTTTGTCTGCCTTCTTATCGAGTGGTTTGAAGATGAAATTGAAGTATGGTAATGCACTGTGAAGATCACTCTACTCTAGGAGTTGTTATTTTAATTATTCATGATAGACACATCTCTCTCGCCGGCTTAGTTTTCCTCTCTTCTATCTTTGTGATTTTCAAAGGTCTGTTTCCTCTATAGTATTTTCAACCAAAAACAAACACAGTTTCCGAAAGGAATTTCTGGTCGAGACAATCGCCTTTCTGGTATAAACTGTGTGCTTATTTTTCCGGCCGACTTTCGAGATGGAGTTTTTACTGCTTAGAAGTTGGACTCGAATTTACTTTGCCGTTGTACGTTGGAATTCCATTACGAGAGATTTTGGAGATGGTGTATTATCTTGCTTGTGGGTGGATTTCTTTCCCAACCCTTTGTGTCATTTCTCTTGTTTATTGAAGATTCTTTGCATTAAGGGGCTGTTTGGAGCACTGAGTGTGTTATAATAACATGAGTTATAATAGTCTGTGGGTTATAATAGCCTGTGAAATAATATAATATTGTTTAAAATGCAGAGTTGTTTAGTCTGAGGTTATAATAGTCTGTGTTTGGGGTGTAGAGTATTCCACGGGTTATTATAACACAGGTTATTATAACCCTTGCCCCAAACAGCCCCTAAGTAAATTGTTCTTGAGTGCAACTCTGATAAGAAACTTCCCTTGACAATACAAAGAATGCAAATAAGCAATATAATGAGCAACTGCAAATTTATGTTTTCAAATTTTCGTTGTTGGAGCTGATTGGTTCATGTACAATGTCATTCAAAGTTGTTTGTTTGTCTATAGCTACAGGATGGCACGTCCATTGTTTTATTGATGGAAAGAAAAAATGTATACTGTAAAACGAGCAGAGTTGTATATTTAAACTTCATTCATTTGAATCTCTCATGGAGTACTGAATGATAACGTTTCTTATGCAATTGATTTTCTCCAGTTTCGCCTTGCACTTTGATTCTTGCCCCTTCTGTCTTCAAGGTTATACTACCAAGCCTGCATAATGATCCTTTATAGTACTTGTCCTTTTTTGCAGATCACATTATCTGAAACTCGCATTATGAGCAGCTGCGTTAAACCAGTAATAAGAAGTGAGAAGAATCCAGTGGTTCTACTCCATTGCTTTGACAGGTCTGTTATGGAAGTAACAAGGTTTTCTTTAATATGTACTGTTTCCATTTAACATGATATGTGCTGTTTGTTTTGTCCGTACACCACAGTTCTTGTTTGGAATGGAGTTATGCATTTCCTCTGCTTGAAGAGGCTGGACTAGAAACGTGGGCTGTTGATGTACTTGGATGGGGCTTTTCTGACTTGGGTGGGTTCATTTAAGAGTTATTATTTATTTGGTTATATTTTCTGCTGCCTGATTGTATTTTATAAATTCTAAAAACGTTTCTCACACTTTTATGTTTCCTGATTATACTTATGTATACTAGATAGTCTTCCACCATGTAATGTCCAAACAAAGCGTTCTCATCTGTACCAGGTTAATCACTTTACCTTCGTAGCTTTCCTTTGTTTATAAAGATTATTGGGGTCTTCATATATCTATGTGTTCTTACGTCTTAAAAGTGCTTGAAACTTGGAGAATGAAATTCTTTGTGAAGTTTTATTTGTTGTTGTAATGGTTTGGATTTCACAACAGTTGTTTTGGACTATAATTGATATATTTTTCTTTTTTTTTTTTTTTTGAAGAAACTATAATTGAATTTTAATTTGGGTTTTAGTTTTGGAAGTCCTACATCAGGAGGTCAATGGTGTTAGTTGGACCAAGCCTTGGTGCAGCTGTTGCACTTGACTTTGCAGTTAATCATCCGGACGCTGTAAGTGTAAATTTTCTATCCAGCTTAGAGTAATGCAATGCATTATAATGAGGATTTGTGCATGAAGAATGTGAATAAAGTAGTTCGAGCTCTCATATGATTACTTTATCCTTAGATGTGTAGCTGACAAATGAAGGAAAACTGTGTTATTATCGTAAATGAATTGTTGGATGTCACTTATTATCAGTGCTCTATATTGCAGATCTTTTGTTTTGATTCTGTATGAGCTTTAAGATTGAGATATGTTTCTTTCTTAGAACTTGAGACCATAAACAAGCTACAACATATAATGGTTCGACTTATAATGAAGCCTATTTCCTCTAGGATGTTTCTTAAGAAATGTTAAAGTGTTGATATAATTTAATTTACCATAACCCATCAGCTTAAGCTTTTGGATTGATTGGTGATTTAACAAGAGGTTCACTATACCATTCCTCTTTTGAGTGAGAATCAAAATGTACAAAACCTTTCTTTTTTTCTTCTTTCTTTTCAGGCTAAAAGGAAATTCCAGCACTCCTTTGTGCTAGTTCTCAATCCCATCAATTTCCTTTTCACACACTAAGGTGTGCCCACACCTCATTACTAATTCAAACGAGGAAGTAAAAAGAAAGGAATTTCACACACCTCCAGACACAGATCCACAAGTTTTTCACCAAAATCAAAATCAAAACACTCACTGTAAGTATTTCTCACAAAAATAATGGAGAAATTGAAGTTGAGAAATAGGTTATGGGGAATTTTTTTTTGAGAAGAGCGAGCAAAAATTGATTTGAAGAAGACGGTTGGGTTAACTCTGACCATTGGATATCCAAGGGAGGAGATAAATTGTAGGATATTAAGCGGAAAATCAGAAAACATTCTTGAAATGGATCTGGTGTCTAAAAGTGAAATACCCATGCGTGGAGGTTTGACGTGTGTAAGCCACAAGCTTGTCTAGAAGTGAAAAACTCTTGCGTGGAAGTTTCGCATGTGTCACAAGAATGTTTTGTAGTAACAAAGGGGGTGCACGTATCAGATGTGATGTTTGGAGCATAGGGCTTAACACTAACGCTTTTTTCACACAGCTCTGCCATTTTCCGTGGAATGGAAAATGTTCCATACTACCTCGATTGCTTGTCACATCAGTATCATTTTCAAATTTATGTGGGGTCCACTAAAAATTATATAGAGTCCACCAGCATTTAAAAACCATTTCTAAATCCAAGAACGTAGTGTATATAAAGGGAGTACAGTATTTCCGTAATACTAGAAATTTTCCCCAAGCTATGTTGCAATATCATTGGTCTCACCGTTTGGGCCATGTGGTCACCTCTTAGTTGGTCTATTGATCCATGTCAGAAGTTTACGTCATTTGTTGGGTAGGATTTTGCCGGTTCTTTTGTTGGTAACTTTCTCGTATAACTTCGTTTTAAATAATTAGAAAATGCGGTGGCATACTTCCGAACTCTAAATTTTGATAGTTTCAAGAGTTTTCTTCTCTTTTTTTTTTTTAAATTATCATCAGATGGTACCATTGGAAGCTTGTAAAGTTAACATTGAATACCCTTTACCCTTCTTCTGGAAAAAGCCCCCATATACGCTAATGTAAATCAGGCCGTATTTGAGTTTCCTCTAGTTAAATATATATCTAGAACGGAATTTAGTTAAGAAACTTCCAGACCTGTCACAAAGCTATCGCCTATAGTCTTGGACTCTTCGGTATCTTTGACCCTCAAAAGATTCACAATCTACATAAGAAGATCGCTTTCCAACTGCTTCCTCCTTTTTCTTTTTCTTTTTCTTTTTCTGTTTTTTTTAATGTCAACTTTTCATTGAAATGGTGAAAAACTGCAACCAAGGTTACATTTAAGCTACCGTTGAAGACTCACTTTAGGACTATGAAAAAAACATCCCCCCAAGAAGACATGGAAAATCAGAGGAAAGAGGTTTAGAGTCATGCTAAGGGTCCTTCAAAAATGCAAATAAGCTCCGTAACCCAACAGAAAAGAATATCTCTTCCAGCGAAGGCTTCCCCAGTGTTTAATCTATTTTCGCTAGCAAACACTTTGTGCCATACGAAATGTGTTCCAAGGGAAAATCTCCACAACCATTTAACAATAATGGCCTTATACTTTTTCCTCAAGTTTTCAACTCCAATGCCACCGACCTCCTTTGGAAGCAAAAAACACCTCACATCTAACCAAATGAGGCCTGCAATCAGATTTAGGCCTTCTCACAAAAAATTCCTTAATAAATTCTTGTGCTTTTGTAACAGTCCGTATTTTCCAATATGGTAATTCTAATAGTAGATGCAGAAGTGATTAAACATATATTAAAAACCAAACATACAATGCTTTTACTTAACTAAAAACAAAGCTTAAATCTAAAGCCAAGTCCATTATTCAAATAATAAAGAACTAAACCATCATTTAAAGAACCAACTAAATGAACTTTGAATAAGTCCAACAAAAACTTAAATACTAAAATTCTAAAGACCAAAAAAAATTCTTCAACAGTTCTGCCAGAACACTTGACCTCAATCACTGTCAGAACTATCACTTGCTCCTTAATCTGAAAACATTTAAAATAACAAATATGAGTACAAAAATACTCAATAAGCAATGTCCACATCAAGTTTAGAAATTCATTTTCTACGAAACAAAACATGGAAAATCAATTTAACAAAACATTTCAACCATTGAAACAAAATCTTTCAATCATACAAGCTTTCAAACCAAACCTTTCAATTGAACAAAATTTTCAAATTAAAACTGTAAGTTCATTCAATACTTTAAAAGAACAAAACTTTCAAAACTTTTAATATAACAAAACTTTCAATTGATTAATACTTTCAATTCAAACAGTACTTTCAATCAATAAATATTTTCAAATATCAAAGTGGGAAAGATGCATTACTTGGGGAGCCTTTAGAACATATATGATGGTTACCCGTCAGTAACACCAATCAATCAATCAGAACATTCAATCAGAGTTGCAGATAAAAATCGACCAGAACAATCAATATAGTTACTTAAGTGTGAGGCCACGTGAGTGAAATGCAAACACATGAATCTTCATTCTATAGGAATGTCAAACCATAAATGTGTCTTTTAACAAATGTGTCTTCTCACAAATAAGCCAGAACAATTGCATCAATTTCATTTTAGACTACTACTACTACAAACAAGCAAAGCATTCCCAAAAACAAAAAATGGCATATTCAGATAGCCCTATTGAATCAATTCAAATACTTTTCAAAACATTCAAAACAATTTCACTTAGCAAAACGATTCAAAACATACAAAACAATTTCAATTAATTTCAAATCACATAAAAAACATACTTTCATATATTTTGTCAAATCAAAACACAATTATACCAAATTTTCTTGTTTGGAAGGGATGTAAAAACTACTTACCTCGATCGAAAATCTTACAATTCTCAACCTCAATTCCACAATTCTCACTCCTTGAACTAAGGTCAATCTTCTAGAAGTCTAAACATATTCAATACTTCAAATTCAGAAACCACATTCTATCTTAAGGGTCCAAAACCTATCTAAAAAATAACCAATCTTATCTATTCAATTTTTCCATTCAAAATAATTTTTCTACATAAAAAGTTAGGAAAAATAGGATTCTTGGGTTCCAAAATCAGATCTGAAAATTGGATTTAAAATATCTTAAAACCCAATAGCAACGTACAAAGAAAACAGTAAAACCAACAATTTTCAATACATAATAAAATACCAAACAATTTTTCAATTCTACAACTTTTAAAACCTTCAAAACTATCATAAATTTGGGACAATCAAACCAGAAAAATTTATGTTTCATAAAACAAAACTCTTCAAGATTCTAACACTAAAGGGTTGTTTGAGGCGTTGAGTGGGTTATAATAGTCTATAGATTATAATAATTTGTGGAGTTATATAATATGTGTTTAGGAGGCAGAGTTGTTTAGTTTGGGTTATAATAGTTTGTGTTGGGGGTGCAGAGTTATTTAACTCCACGAACTATTATAACTTAGATTATTATAACCCACTCAGTGCCCCAAACAGACCCTAAAAGAATCAAGATTTGTCACTTTTTAACACAAAAATCAGATCTGAAAAAGCTTGCTAAAAATGATGTAAAAACCATAAAGACATACAATTTTCAGGTAGAAATCAAAGCTATACACTATACTTTAAAGTAGCAATCATTTGGCAAATTCTTTGTGCAAAAAGAGCCCAAAATGCTAAAAACAATCCCAAATTTAAAGAAATTTGAAGTTGGAAAATTCTACATTAGCACAAACCTTCAATTAAATCCAAAAGCTCTAAGAGGAAAAACCTTAAATGAAAATTAAGCAAACCAAAAACCTAAAATTTTTTTAGGGCAAAAGATTTCAAGAATCTTTTCATTCTAAACAATCAAGAATGAAACCAAAAAGAAATTAAAACCCAACACCTTGCAAGAAAACTTCAATAATCAAGAAAAGAAAAGAAATCGACAAGAGAAAGAAAGAAAACTTACCGTTTTCCTTATTCGAGAGGAAAGTCCAGAGCATTTCCTCTTTTCTCTCCTTTTTGCCGTTAAAACTTTTAGTCAAAAAGGTTAGGTCTTAAAAGACCATTTTTAAAAGAACCCTAATTAAAAAAATTCTTCAAAGATTATCTTTTCTTTTTTCTTAAAAAAAAAAGATTTATCTCCTACTCTAAAAAGAAGATAAATTCTAATTCAAAAGGGTTTTAAAAAAATAAATAAATAACTAAAATATATTATAAAAAAAGTACTTTTTTTTTTGGTTGTTACAGCTTGGTTGCAGCAATTTCATACCTATTTTATTTCTAGTTTAGAATTGGAAATTGATATACTAACACCGTCCTTCATGATGTTTTCTAATTGATCCTGATAATATATACTTACCAAATCACCTTATTAATAGTTTGTGAAACATAGCCAAACTTATAGAAATGAAGGTCCTTGGAGCCTTGAAATTCTGGACCCTGAATTATCTTCCAGACTCTTAATTTTGTTCCATCCTCGGTTGATTTTTAAAGATTAAGAGAAGACTCGCGGTTTGGGGTTCCTTTTTATATCTCCAAAGGGGACACACCCTTCTCCAAGCAACTTTATCAAGCCTTCCTACTTACTACATGTCCATTTATAGCATGCCAAATAAGGTGATTCAAGTAGTGGAAAAACTCTTTAGAGACTTTTTGTGGAAAGATGGGCAGCACCTTGTTTGGTGGAGCAATATTACTCACTCTTTGGAGCTTGGAGGTCTTGGTATTCACCCCCTAAAAGACAAAAACAGAGCTCTCCTTGCAAAGTGGATTTGGAGATACAACAATGAGAAAGGAGCCTTATGGAGAAATTTGATTAAAGGTAAATATGGATCATCCATCTATTTAAATTGGGCATCCTTATCTACTGCAAAGGGGCCATGGAAGTTCATTGTTAAGCATCAAGACCTCATTACCAGCCGTATATGCCACCAAGTGGGTAATGGAAGTGACACCCTTTTCTGGACGGACTCTTGGGTGACTAATCCCCCCTTGGCTGCCCGCTTCCCCCACCTTTATAGGCTTTCACAGTGTAAAACAACACTGGTTAAGGATGTTTGGAGCACGGGTCTTAACTTCTGGAACATTGATCTTCGTAGAAATTTAAAGGATGAAGAGGCGATAGAATGGGCAGACTTGATGATGATCATTGAACCTATTGTTCTCTCTCATAGAGGACTCGTGAGGTGGCTTCCTAGCCACAATGGGGCCTTTTCAACAAAATCACTTTTGACAGACTTGGGAGACACTAACAATCTTTTGGATCCTACCTTAGTCAAGGCCATCTGGAAAGACAATTATCCAAAAAATATTAAATTCTTTCTTTGGGAACTAGCCCATAAAGCTATTAGCACGAAGTACATCCTACAACTCTACGTGCCTTATATGGCTCTCTCTCCCAGTTGGTGCTTCTTATGCAAAAGCAGTGATGAATCTCAAGAGCACATGTTCATTCATTGCTCGTTTGCTAGAATTTTTTGGTCTAGAATGTGCAACACTTTTGGGTGGAATTTGACTCTTCCTTGGGACAACAAGACTCTCCTCTCCACAGTCTTATTGTGTCACCCTTTCAAGGGTGCTAAAGCTTTGCTATGGACATCTTTTATTAGGGCTTTTCTTTGGATTCTTTGGAAAGAAAGGAACCAAAGAGTTTTTTTGGACAAGGAGCATCCTTTTAATAAACTCCTTGACTCCGTTATTTATCATGTGATATCTTAGTGTAAATCTACTATTTTCTTTTTTTCTTACAGTTATGCTACCCTTCTTACTAATTGGGTGAGCTTTTTGTAATCACTTTGGACGATTTGTCCTTTGTGTAATTTCATACATCAATGAAATTGTTTCTTATTAAAAAAAAAGTTCTTTACGTTCTAAACGATCTCTTTGTCAGCTTTTAGTTGTGAAATTTTTTTAATGACCCTGTTTCAGGTGGAAAAGCTGGTTTTGATCAATGCTTGTGTGTATAGCAATTGCACTGGGCATCCTACAAAACTGCCGAAAATGGTAGCATATGCGGGGGTAGGTCACCATGTCACATAACGTAGTGCATGCCAGTATTAATATGCCATTTATTTTCTTGTAAACTTCATAATGTTACAAATTACAATCTAACAATTTTAAACTACTTTTGAAAGAAATACATGGACGGAGTCGACAGCTTTTTAGATTTTATTGTCATCTTAATAAAATTGTTTGCTCTGTACTGCGTTCTTCTTGTTAAATTTTTGTTTTACGAAACACTTCTCATTTGCAATAATACTTTCAAGTCTGTGGACGTTCTTCAATATGAGAAAAAAGAAACGCCATGCCATAAATTCTTTCATATAATATTTCTTAAAGTTTTTGCCAACCAACATATCTTTGTAGTTAAGACATCCCAACTTTCTCTGGGAGATTTGTAGATTTAAACTCCCACCTAACATGTGATGTGATATTCTCGAGTAGTTCTTAAAGTTTTCCAACTACCCATGTCATGAAAAAATGTTGTCGGAATTTATGTAACAAAGTAAAATACATATGTAGATTTGACTTTCTTTAATCTTCAAATAAGATTTAAGTGCTTGATTTTGGGAAATGTCCGTCATGATGACAGGCCCCGAAGCTTGTATAGGACTGACAGTTATTTTCTAACGAATTGTATCAGGTTTCTTTGTTGAAAAGCATTCCAATGCGCCTCTTAGCAAATAAGTTAACTTTCAATGAACTTTCACTTGCTCGAAATCTAGAATGGACGAATGTAAGTTTCTCTTGTATTCTTACTGAATAAGATTGCTTTTGAATATGCCATTAAATAAGGCAAATATTAACCTACAAATCTCAGACACTTTGTTTGCCGGTGGATGGTCTCTTTCTTTTCCCTGCCTATGTTTTTTTAATCTTTTCGTTTACAACATAAATATCTTCAATTCCATTGGACTCTTGTAATTTATTTTCACTAAAGAAAGATAACAACTTTTTTTTGTAATCTTGAGTTACTTTTTTGACGACTGTTTGAAATATGATCCATCAAATACTTGACCGTAACAAAATGTATTTGACATAAATATGAAAGTGAGATATTTCTTGTTTAGTTTCAGATTTCATATCTTGTTTAGTTTGTGTGTGATGGCATGACAATCTACTTATAATGCTCTTATTATACGGATTAGGTTGGCCGTTTGCACTGTCTATTGCCTTGGTGGGAAGATGCAACTGTTAATTTTATGAACAGTGGAGGCTATAATGTAATTTCTCTGATTAAACAGGTATATCCATATATAGCCATTACGATGCTGGAATTTTAACTCATTTTTGGATCTCTTTTGTTAAATCTTGAGGTTCATTTGCTGCAATATTCTGAGAAAATAAACTCAACTTTTCCATCAGTCTTTCCAATGACTCAAGGGAAAGGAATTCTCAAGCTTAGAAAACTTGATAGGGTGTTTGTTTAAAAGAAAATCAATGATATACATTAACCTTGGTTTTTGGATAATGAAGGGTCAAGTCAGAAATAGTATGACCATGTTTTGGGGTAATTTCTTCATGGTGTAAACTGCAATTTCAAACACTACTTGATTAGTATTTTTCTTTATCCTTTCAAAACTTTTGTTAGAATAAGTGTCAGATTGTAATACTACTTTCAAACCTACTCCCGAACAGAATCTAAAAACGTTAACTGAACCCGCGACCATAGTGCTAAGGATTCTTAGGTTGACATGAGAAATCATGGTTAAAAACTGTAACAATTTTTCAAATAATAAATAATATATTTTGTTGTAGGTTCAGATGATAGTTCCTGTCCTTGCTGTATGTTAACTATTTACATTGTTCTCTGTACTTAAATCAATAGGTCAAGCACAGAGCACTTATCATTGCAGGTGAAGATGACAGAATTATTCGCTATAAAGATGCAGTGGTGAGTCTTCATTTTTACTTATGAACTTAAGATCTATAAATAAGATAGGAAACAAAGTTCCTTTGAAAGAATCCATCTATTCTGTTAAATTGCTAAGTGTTCAATTTCATGGTTCTTGAACAATCAAACATTCTTGTTTTTATCCTGAACTTTGCATAAAAATCCAGTTTAGTCATTGTTGTGAATTTTTATAAATTATTTATTAGAAACTTTAAATAGGATTGACTTTTTTTACTTGATGAATAGATGACTACATAAATGAGTATTTGAAGTCAAATATGGTAGGTTGGAACTCAAACTTTTACACAGGTTAATATATATATATATATATGTTTTCAACCAAAAATCACAATGACTAAATAGAAGAGACCAAAACAGAACACTTCAATTAAGGACTAAAATAAAACAATGTTTAGGCATCAAAATGAATAAGTGGAAAAGTTTAGATCTCGTTTGATAACCATTTAGTTTTTGGTTTTTAGTTTTTTAAAATTAAGCTTATAAATACTACTTCTACCTATGGTTTTCCTTATTTTGTTGTCTATTTTTTACATATGTTTTCAAAAACCAAGTCAAGTTTAGAAAACTAAAAAGTACTTTCCAAATTTTTTTTTTTTGTTTTTTAAATTTGACTAAGAATTCAAATATTTCTTTAAGAGTGATGAAAACCATTGTAGAGAAATGGAGAGAAAGAAGTTTAATTGTCAAAAATTAAAAACCAAATGGCTAGGATTAAAATGTAATTTAAATTGTTTGTGTCAAAAAGAATATTTTCTGGACTGTTTTTCCCAACAAAATGTGCTTGTTTCGAGAGACGGGGAGAGATTGACAGTGATATTGTTTGTTTAATTTTGCAGAGGCTGCACTGCGAACTACCAAAGGCAATAATGAGAACAATAACAGATAGTGGTCATATGCCCCATGTCGACAGTCCTGCTTCTGTGTCAAAGCTTATTACAGATTTTGTGTTACATGATTCCTGCTAGGAATTCTTCACACACGTACCATATATAAAATATATATATTACATATTTTATTGTTATAAGCTTAATTATGAGAATTATTCTATTTAATTTTTAAACTTGAGTCTCATTTTGTGTTAAATAGGTCCCCTAACTTTAAAAAATATCTAATAACTACTCAAACTTTCAATTGTGTCTAATAAATTTTTAAACATTAAAAAGTGTTTAATAAGTCTCTAAGGCCTCGTTTGATAACTATTTAGTTTTTGATTTTTGATTTTTGAAAATTAAGCTTATAAATTTTACTTCTATCTATAGATTTTCTTGTTTTGTTATTTGCTTTTTACATGAGTTTTCAAAAACAATAGTTTTCAAATTTTTGTTTTTGTTTTTGAAATTTGATTAAGAATTCAAATGTTTTCTTAAGAAATATGAAAGGTATTGTGGAGAAATAATGAGAAAACAAGTATAATTTTCAAAAGCCAAAAACCAAAAACTAAAAAACCAAAAGCTAGGGCCCCGTTTGATAACCATTTGGTTTTTGGTTTTTGGTTTTTGAAAATTAAGCTTACAAATACTACTTCCACCTATGGAGTTCCTTGTTTTGTTATCTACTTTTTGCCTATGTTTTCAAAAATCAAGCTAAGTTTTGAAAACTTAAAAATAGTTTTCAAAATCTTATTTTTGTTTTTAGAATTTGGCTAAGAATTCAATTGTCTTATTAAGAAAGATGAAACTAATTGTAGAGAATTCATGAAAAAACAAACACGATTTCCAAAAACCAAAACTCAAATGGTTATCAAACGGGGTCTAGATTATCGAATTGGGCTTAAACTTTTGATTTTGTGTCTACTAAGCAAGGTTTAAAATATCGATGTCGATGGAAATGTCGAGGTTTCAATTTTATGGAAATTCTAAAAAAAATTATAAAAACAAATAGATTAAAAACTACGTAAATTAAGGGTAAAAATCAATTTATACTCTTAAACTTTGGGGGTTCTATCAATACAAACCCTAAATTAATAATTGTATTAATTTAAACCCTTTCATAAGTATATTAATTCACACCATCTGTCAGATTTTGTTTAAAAAACATTAGTTTACATGTGTGCAAATTTATAATTATATCAATTAAACTCTTAAAATTTCATAAGTGAATCAATTTAGATCATCTATTTCAAATAATTGACTATTTTTAAATGGAATGTCTAGATTTTTGAAGATGTCTACATACGTGTGAAGGGAATAGTCGAATTAAACCCACAGCAGAAGCATAGGATCGTCTTTGATTTTATTTAAAATTAAACTAAAAATTAAGGTTAAGTAAAACATACCTTTAAAATAATATTTGGATAATATTCTGGCGGATCTTTATCTTTTCCACAAAGTCTTCCTGGCTATGACTCGAACACAGGACCAAGACTTGTGGGAGCCTCTTGAAAGAAAATCCCCAAGGGATTGGAGAGGAAGAGGTCTAGAGAGAATTCTCTAATTCTCTATTGAGGAGATGTGTGTTATGAAGAATGTCCAATGGCTCACCCCTAGGGTCCTATTTATAGTGGTCTAGGGAAGATAATTAAATAATATATTTTAATATCTAATATATTAAAATATATTTATCTAACTAATTTGAATCTTATTCAAACCTTTAAAATTCTCCTACGACATCTATTTCCTAATTTGAATCCAATTCAAATTTAATAAATATCTTTTTTTTAATGTATCTAATATACATTAATTATTTTAATATTCAATGTATCAAATACAATGAATATATTTTCTTCTTTTATATTTAATATATCTAATATATTAAATATTAATTTGAACACTTCAAATTAAATATTAATTTGAACATTTCAAATTTTTCTTTCAACTAAATTGATCTTTTAGTGTTACTATGAGCTAGCAAGGGGACCTTGTGGACTTACAGATCATAAGCTCCAATGATACAAAATTAATTAATTAAACTCTTTAATTAATCAATTTTCATTCATTAACTCTAGGGTCACTCCACTATAGACCTAGAGTTGCACTCATATGCACTGTACGACAAGTTGTGTCCATAGATATAATCATTACATGCAAGTCGATCATTCACGAGTTGTTCGTAATTACAGCTGGGTCAAAAGTCCGTTTTACCCCTATAATTACATATTGCACCTTAAGTACCACTGATTCTCTAATGAACAATCTATTTATAATCTAATTATAAACTAAGTCCCTCTCGGGCTAGTGAGAGGGTGGGGCCCCATTGTTCAAGTCCTGAAATCAGCACTTAAGGGAACTACTCATCTACTTACCCTATATGGGAAGGAGTGAATTCCATCTTGTGAGATTATGTTCCCAACTGCCTATTTGGTCAAGTCCCTAAAATGGTAGGCATATTGAATCGGCTACAAAAGCCACTCTCACGCATGCAAATCAAAGGATAAGCCCTCACAGGCAGGAGTTCATAACTTACTCAAGATTAAGATCGAGTCGCATATGATCATCTTGATAAAATATTTATCTTCTCAATTAATGGATTTATAAAGAGAGATTAAATATTTTGTGGTCCAGTCTTAAACAAACTCATTGTATAAGATACCCCCACTCACATGTCTCCACATGAATGATTTGGATCAAATCATTTGTAACTATTACATAGTGGGCCGTATCAATAGTGTTACCAAGATAAGGCACCCAACCTTATCCATATACTATGACCCTTTAGGTTATTTCTTGAACATGATCCTCTCGTATGTCAACCACATACTGTTCAAGATTACACTAATAACCTTGGATTTTTCATATAATGGATAATATTATATTGCAAATAAAATAATCAAAATTATTATTTATTAATAAATAAATTATTAATTACGAGGCTTTAGGGCATAAATTCCAACAATCTCCCACTTGCACTAAAGCCGGCGAGACATGTATCCTAGGGCATACTCTATACCCAACATGTTCTCCCACTTGCCCTAGCAAAGATGAGACATGTCTCGTAATCCTAGACATTCTAGGTGACTCTCAAATATTTTAACCTGGAGAGTCTCTTTATATAGATCCAAAGGACTGCCATTAAAAAGCCATCTTAGTCACTACCATGATGCTTTCTCTCTCTCAATATGATTCCCTATACGTTGGTGTTTTGTAATTTCCTTAATATTAGTCTTTGTACTGCTATTATCATAATAAAGATGATAGACTAAATCATATCTGAAACACATTTCAGATCTTCAATGAACTATTTGAGTCAAATAAGTCTTTTTGTTGCTCCACAAGCAAAACAATTTAACTTGTATACCATACTCCACCACTTAGGGTAAAATTTATCCTTATATAGATTTCCTAAATCTTTGTAAGAACCAATGTATCTTGTAAAGATCAAATCTTTAACTCTATACACAAAAATTTCTCATCATCCATAGATAATTTGAGAAAGTTTTTTAATTTTCTACTCAATGGTCATACCATTCGTGTGACTGATATATGCTAACCAATTGTATAATAAATGTTTAGTCTCATTTATGCATATCATATACTCTCAACATTTGAGGTGTCTTAGGATACACTTCCTTAGACATAAATATCAAATATTTGACAACAATTTTGTCAATATAAGATGTTTGAGACAAAGTTAACATTTTGTCCTTAAAATCTTCATTTTGGACATGTAAAATATACTGAGTCATTCAAATCACTTATTTGAAATTGGTTACTTAGGCCCCGTTTGATAACGTTCTTGTTTCTCGTTTCTTGTTTCCTGTTTCTGTTTCTCGTTTCTTGTTTCTGTTTCTTATAAACTAAAAACAGAAACATGTTTGATAACTATTTCTGTTTCTTGTTTCTTGTTTCTTGTTTTTTGGTAAAAATAAAATTTAGTACATATACTATAATAAAACATATAACATGCATTAAAATAAAAATAAAACAATTATAAAGAGGTTATAATATTTTATTAAGGCCCAACACCTAATTAATAATAATAATAATAAAAGTTATCCTTCAAATTTTGTTCAAATTTGATTTGCAATGTTATTTCTTATTTCGATCAATTCACCTTGAACGATTTTGACTTACAAGAGTTAGTTCAATTAGACGAATTTGTAAATTGTCTAAGGTCAGAAAATCGAACATACCCACATTTCTTTAATTTAATAATAAACTTTATTTTTATTTTTCTTTAAAAATGCATTAGCCAATAATACACGCAAGTAAAATCAGAAAAAGAGAGAGAATGTATATATATTTTTTAAATTTAATGGTAAACATGAAATACATTATTAGTTTATTTATTTAATAAAAAAATAAAATTGTACCAAAAGAAAAAATAATAGAGAATTAAATAGAAAATAATAACTATAAGCTCGTTAATGTAAAGTAAAAGAAAAAAAGAGAGAAGAGAAAAACATAAACGAAAAGAAAAAAGAAAAAAAAAAGAAAAAAAAAGATAATGAACTATTAAAAGAAAAAAGATTATGATGAAAGAGAGAGAACGAATAGAAAGAAATAAATCAAAGAAGAAGAAAAAATGAAGAAAAAAAAAGATTAAAAAGTATTAAAAGAAAAAAAATAGAATGGAAGAGAGAGAAAGAAGAGAGAGGGGAGAGATGAGTAAAAATAGAAATAGGAATACATGCATGAAGACTGGAAAAAAAACAGAAACAGAATTTGAGAAACTACTTTTTGAAGTTTCTCAAAATCTGTCATTTTTTTAGAAACGTTTCTAAAAAACTAAGAAACAAGAAACATGATCGTTTATCAAACATGTCTGTTTCTGAAAAATGAGAAACGGGAACAAGAAACAGGAAACAGGAACGTTATCAAACGGGCCCTTAATCAACATTTTATGTTAGACATCTTACATCATTCATAATGGGCAAAAATATCACCAACATAAAACATGAGAAAAATCCACTAAACAATTAATGATTTTCTTGTCTATACAAGCTTCATTAATATTTATCCAAAGTCATAGATTTTGATACTTTTATCAAACCTTATATTCACAGATCTAATGGTAAAATTCATTTCATAAATGAACCTTTATTTTTTTTCGCAAACCTTTTGCTTTTGATCTGTGAAAATAAACATATCTGATTGATTTGTGTAGATGCATTATTTAAGATTTCTTTTCATAAAATAATTCTAAACATTTTTTTTTATATCATGTATACAACAATGAATTAAATAATGCTTTAGACTTCAGTATGGCAACAAGTGAGAAAATTTACTCGCAGTTTACTTTCTCCTATTAGATTTAACCCTTTGCCATTAGTCTCATTTTGCAAGTAATAAGCCTTTAACTTTGTCATCTAACATGACAATTTGGGCTTCAATTAAGTCCTTGTAAAAGTTGAGTCATCTCATAACTCTTTACGATGAGGCTTATCCAATTCATGACTAGGATCCATTTGACTTTCAAATGTAATTAAATTGTTAACAACTTTTGTTAACTATTTAGTGGCTTCACTTGGAACCAATTTATTAACACTATCTCACATTATTAAAGGTTTGTAGTCTTTTATTTGACATTTCTTATAAAATTGATATTTGTCATACAATACCTTATTCGTTTTAGGACTACATAAAAGACCACTTTATACTCTTTAGGGGTGGCCTACACTTAGGCTTATCTTTGAACATATACAAGCTTCTTAGGCTTGTGTTCAGCATGTGAGCTTAACATTCCCAAATGGTGAAGTGTTGTAAACTAGCTTTACTACTCTTCTATAATCTTTAAAATTGTCTCGTATACACTTTTAGAGGTAATCATGTTCATCATGCAATCTCTATTGCATTTCCTAACTGGAGTATGGTAATGGCGTGTAACTCATTACTAATGTGACCATGTCTAACAAGGTCTTGTTTCTCCTCTTGTAGCACAATTTCACAAAATTGCACTTGGTATTAAGATAATTGGGATAAAAACCCATTTTCTATCTATTAGTTTTAGTAAGTAAGGTTCATGTACTTTCTATTATGATCTGATCATAATATCTTGATAAATTTAATTACCTAATCGATTTTTTTTTAACTTTAGTCTTAACTTTCTTGAACATTTCAAAAATTTAGACTTATGTTGTATTAGGTAAAGATACTTGTACCTTGAAAGATCATCAACTAGAGTGACGAAATATTCATGACTTTATTTGACCTTTACATTCACCAGACCACTTGGGTCAGAATGTGTAAGCCCAAAGTATTCTTTGGTGTTCTAGCCCTATCTAATAAAGGCCCAATGATTATCTTGCATGAAAGGCAAGATCTACAGACATGTAAAGTAATTAACTAGCTTTTTAGAGAATTACCTCTTACTAGTCTTTTCATTCTATTCAAGTTGATGTTAATCAACCTTAACAGCCAAAGTCAAGTATCATCTTTTTAGGAGAAAACAATGTCTTTATATTTTGGATTCTATAATCCTGAATATCTCAGTATTTTGTAGTATAGTATATGCCAACATTTTTAACATATACAAATTGTTCTTATTTTCAGCTGAATGTATCTTCAAACAATTTTGAAAATATAAACTTTAATACTTCAAAGTAAGTCATACTATATGAACTTTTTTGTAATAAAGTTCGAGAAATTGAATTTCTCTTATGGTTACTAAAAACACCATATTCAGCATTATGTAACAATTTTTTTACCTAATGACATCTTAATGTCTCCCACTACACTAATTGAGATAGGCTTCCTGGTGCTAACTTGTAGAAACTATTATACATGTTAAGTATTTTCCAAGAATTACATATTAAATGTAATAAATCTTGATAGTAGATCTTATATCGACTATCTAGGTGACATTATTTATATTCCACCAAAAATCTAGTAAATCAAATTTACTTTCATTTATATTTTTCTTCTTAGAGGTATTTCAAAAATTCCTCTTATTATGATTGTCCCAGCTAATATAGGAACTATTTCCTTTTATATAGCTTCAATCATTTGGTTTCTTTTCTTGGAATTTTGTAATACTTAAATTCGAGATCATTTAGACAATTTTCTAAATTTAGCTTATGTTAACTTCAACATCTCATATGTTGTTGTCATTTTCTTTATCTTCTAAACTTGACATCTAAAATGTCAACTAGGAGAATACGTACAAGCTATCTCGTTTACTTTTGAGTCATTAATCATGAGCTTCACGAACAATTCGAATAGCATTAGCAACAGGTTTTGAGAATATTTCTCAATAAAGACAAATTTAGAATTTTACACTACCATTATAGTGTTAATGTTACTTTTCCAAGTAATAAAATTTCTCAATTTTGACTTATCAGTAATAAAATTAAAAAATTATGAGAGAAACTGACATAATATAGAAATATATATATAATTTAACATCATGCAAACAATTATCTATTCAATTTTAGCACAGAAATCAAACAACTTGAAAAATTAACCCTATAAATCATTTCTAATGCTATGGTACTTTAGTGAGTTAGAACAAGTGCCGCCGTAGGGTAGGTCAAGTATTCCTTCACTAAACTGAGACCATCTCAACCAAGTATTATACCAGAATAACTCTTATTCCTATAATCTTTAGTTACCATTAGTTTGGTCAAAGACATCATTAACAACTTTAATGAGTCATTTGTAAGTGTGACCCATAATTTTAGATCTTGTAGTTTTATCCCAACAAGTGCCGCCGTAGGGTAGGTCAAGTATTGGAAACAAAACTACAATTCTATCATTCTCAGGAGTTCACCCTGATATTGACTCATGCAAACACCTTCCGTAGGGGGACGGTCCAAAAACCGTCACGAGGCCCCTCATGAATCTCACGATGTAAACTAATGATGGAGACCGTAGGATATGTTGACACATTTCTTTTTTCCACTTACTATAATACTTTCTCAAAAGATTCACCATGATATTGATTCATGCAAATACCTTCTGTAGGGAGGACGGTCCAAAAGCCGCCACGAGGCCCCACATGAATCTCACGTTGTGAATCAATAATAGAGACCGTTGGATTTTTGACATGTGTCCTTCTCCCACTAAGTATTTTGAAATAGGGTTTTCTATTACTTAGAAAAATTAGGCTAATATCATTTATCTAAGTTCCTCAATCTACCTGTCATAACCCTTATGTTGTTAGATTGATTTTAATGTAAATTACTAAGTTTTTAAACTATTTAAAAATAATAATAACATTATGAGCATGCTTGTGAAAATAAATAAAATTTGACTAATTCAACTCCCAGGTCGGTGCCCAGTTAGAGGTGTTCCCTTTCGGTCAGCTTAAATACCTCAGTCTAGACAGAACCTTCCATAGACAGAGTTCCCTTATAGTCAATTTTTATTTTAAATTCATTAATATTTAATTAACTATTAATTATTAGATTAATGAACCTAATTGAATTTAAGCAATGTTTTTAATCTCATTAAAATCTAATTCACTTGGATAATCTTAATATTCTACCATTTTAAACCCTTTTAAAACAAAAATTAAAAGATTATCTTAAATTCTAATCCAATTAGAAATAAAAGAAGATAAACTAAATTTAAACTATTTTAAACAATAATCAAGAATATCTTCAATAAAAGGTAAAACCCTAATCTCATTAGGAAAAACATGCATCCTAATTAAGAAAGCAAATATCCTAATTTAATTTTCCAATCAATTTCTAAATATAACAATTATATTCAAAGATATGAAAAATATAAACTAATTAGGAAAATATCTTAATTCTATTAGGAAACATCCTAATCAAATTTTCCAATATAACAATTATATTAAAAAAAATTAATCTTAATTCTCTTAGGAAACAACTTAATCAAAATTTTAAATATAACAATTATATTCAAAATTAATTAAGATGCATGAAAATGCTAAACCTATGGTGGGATTTTAAATTTAAATGGCATACTTTATGCAACAATCAAATAATTTAAAACATACATCACATGCATAATTAAATTAAAACTAGCAAAATTGACCGGCATATTTGGCATATCCTAGAAATTAAAGATAAAACTCAAAATTACACATTTTAAATTTTCAAGACATATCTTGATCTTTAATTTCTTTCATTTAGTGGGTCATCCAAATTTAAGTTAAGAAAACCTAAATTTCTTCTCTCCCTAAAGATCATCAGCCGCCATCACATGCAAACACATCTTTCATGCTAGCATAACTCATCATTTGAATAAGCAATTGACGGCCTGAATTTTAATTTCCAACAACTCCACTTGCAGCACTTCATCTCATGAAGTATTGGAGTCAAGCTTCCAATTTGAAACACCAATTACCCATAAACTTGGGCTTAAGGCCCAATACCTGTTTTTTGTTTTTAATATATATATATATATATCACCACCAGCATCCTTAATCAAAACTCATGGCCTGAATGTTGTAAATATAGGCAATCTTGGATCCTAATATTTTCAACCAATATATATATTTTGAACCCACCGATTATGAGATTAACTACTTGAACTTCACTGTTTTGGGCCTGCGAATTTTGCATTACAAAACATGTGTGACAAAACCACTAGTTATGCCTCTCATCCAGTCCACGTTTCAGCTTCACAAGTTGAATCATTCACCGCCGACTTTGGATTTTTAATTTGAACTTTGTTAGGAAAGTGCTTATGGAAGCCGTAGGTGTTGCACCGTTGGCTCCACCGTTTTGAAGTGTTGAAAGAAAATTTACATATAAATCCTAAACCCATAAGGGTTTTACATTTGATCTAATCAAAAGCAATTCTAATGCCAAATAGCCTTGAAAAATCAATTTGAAAACAATTACATATCACATATAAAATAAATTAAAATACCCACCATCACAAAACTTTAATTCTAGATAAAAACCAAAGATTACTCTGATACCAATTGAAGGGAATAATCGAATTAAACCCACAACGGAAGCATATGATCGTCTTTAATTTTATTTAAAATTAAACTAAAAATTAAGGTTAAGTAAAACATACCTTTAAAATAATATTATGGAGAATATTCTGGCGGATCTTTATCTCTTCCACAAAGTCTTCCTGGCTATGACTCGAACACAGGACCAAGACTTGTGGGAGCCTCTTGAAAGAAAATCCCCAAGGGATTGGAGAGGAAGAGGTCTAGAGAGAATTCTCTAATTCTATCTATTGAGGAGATGTGTGTTATGAAGAATGCCCAATGGCTCACCCCTAGGGTCCTATTTATAGTGGTCTAGGGAAGATAATTAAATAATAGATTGTAATATCTAATATATTAAAATATATTTATCTAACTAATTTGAATCTTATTCAAACCTTTAAAATTCTCCTACGACATCTATTTCCTAATTTGAATCCAATTCAAATTTAATAAATATCTTTTCTTTAATGTATCTAATATACATTAATTATTTTAATATTCAATGTATCAAATACAATGAATATATTTTCTTCTTTTATATTTAATATATCTAATATATTAAATATTAATTTGAACACTTCAAATTAAATATTAATTTGAACATTTCAAATTTTTCTTTCAACTAAATTGATCTTTTAGTGTTACTATGAGCTAGCAAGGGGACCTTGTGGACTTACAGATCATAAGCTCCAATGATACAAAATTAATTAATTAAACTCTTTAATTAATCAATTTTCATTCATTAACTCTAGGGTCACTCCACTATAGACCTAGAGTTGCACTCTTATGCACTGTAGGCTAAGTTGTGTCCATAGATATAATCATTACATGCAAGTCGATCATTCACGAGTTGTTCGTAATTACAGCTGGGTCAAAAGTCCTTTTTACCCCTATAATTACATCTTGCACCTTAAGTACCACTGATTCTCTAATGAACAATCTATTTATAATCTAATTATAAACTAAGTCCCTCTCGGGCCAGTGAGAGGGTGGGGACCCATTGTTCAAGTTCCGAAATTAGCACTTAAGGGAACTACTCATCTACTTACCCTATATGGAAAAGAGTGAATTCCATCTTGTGAGATTATGTTCCTAGCTCCCTATTTAGTCAAGTCCCCAAAATGGTAGGCATATTGAATCGGCTACAAAAGCCACTCTCACCCATGCAAATCAAAGGACAAGCCCTCACAGGCAGGAGTTCATAACTCACTCAGGATTAAGATCGAGTCGCATATGATCATCCTGATGAAATATTTATCTTCTAAATTAACGGATTTATAAAGAGAGATTAAATATTTCGTGGTCCAATCTTAAACTCATTGTATAAGATACCCCCACTCACATGTCTCCACATGAATGATTTGGATCAAATCATTTGTAATTATTACATAGTGGGCCGTATCAATAGTGTTACCAAGATAAGGCACCCAACCTTATCCATATACTATGACCCTTTAGGTTATTTCTTGAACATGATCCTCTCGTATGTCAACCACATACTGTTCAAGATTACACTAATAACCTTGGATTTTTCATATAATGGATAATATTATATTGCAAATAAAATAATCAAAATTATTATTTATTATTAAATAAATTATTAATTACGAGACTTTAGGGCATAAATCCCAACAACGTGTGCATGGATGATTTTCAAATTGAGGGTCGATATTAATTCATTTATGACAGTTTAGAGGTTTAATTGATGAAATTATAAGTTTGCACACGTGTAAAAGCTAATGTTTTTCAAATGGGACCTGACAGATGGTGTAAATTGATACACTTACGAAAGTTTGAATTGATATAATTATTAGTTTAGAGTTTTTATTGATACAACCTCCAAAGTTTAGGAGTATAAATTGAGTTTTGCTCTTAAATTAATAAATAAACATTTTACACTTTATAAATAAGTGAAAATACATATTATTTATATTATATTCACATTAGTGACATTTTGTTGCAATTTTTTTTTATGTTTCATCAATTTTTTTTTACAATATAATGGAAATGTTGATTCACCTCTATGTCGATGTTGAATCTATGAACATGTGGAAATGTTGATGAAAATACCGGCATGCCAATGAAAAATTAATATCATGATAGTAAGTCCTTGAGCTTTCTAATAGGGGTACAAATGAAACATAGAAAATCAAACCGAATTGATCCGATCCAATGGTTTGGTTCCCTTTATTAGGACATCTCGGTTCTAATAATATTAAAAAAATTGATTTTTTTTGTTTGGTTCGATTTTCATTCAAAAAATTAGAGAAAATCAAACCGAACCAAAAGTATACAAATACCATCTTCACAAACCCTAAATCAATTTCAGCAGCCTCTCTTTTACTCTTTGTTTCTCTCCCTCTCAATTCTCTCTTTTCTTAGTTCTCACTCTTAAATCTATCTCTCCCTCTAGGTGTTAGTTCCTCTTCGTTTCGAGCATCGCATGTCCGTCGTCGAGCAACCCCCTTATTCTTTCCGTCGCCACAGTAGCACAGCTGTCACACTGCGTCGCATCGTTTCTCAGTCGCCGCCACTACCTCGTTTCTCCATCATTGCGCATCTCAGCCCTTTGGATAGATGTTCTTGAAACTTTGTTTATATGTATATTTAATATTTTATCATTTTTAGAGGTGTTTGAGAATTGAAAAGAAATAGGTGAATTTATTTAGGGTTTTAAAAAATTAAAGTTTAAATGAAAAGTGGGATAATATTTTCCAAACTTAGAAAATGTCCAATAAGGCCTGAAATCAAGAAAAACTGAACTTAAAAGAACCAAGTCTAGCAGAACCCAACCGATCATTTCAGCATCTAATTGGACATTGGTTTGGTCTCTTTTTGTAGAAACTGAGAAGCTTGGTTCGGTTCTCGATTACACCCAAATTCAAAGCAACTGAACAGACAATCAGCCCTACTTTCAAATAGATCCTGAACTTATTCGATAACTTTTAAAATTCACAGACTTATTGGAACAAAATTAAAAGGCCTCCATTTGGTTAGGGATTTGTTTTCATATTTTTTTATTTTTGAAAATAAATAATACAAAAAATAAAAATAAAAATGCATTTGGTACATTTATTTTCAAAAACTATTTTAAAAAATAACTAAAAAATGGTCTATCTTCAAAAACGATAAAATGTTGCTTTCATTGTGTTTTAATTTTGTTTTCAAAATTATGGAAACACGGGATCTGGCCTTAAAAACATGCAATATATGTTCCTTCTGCCAAACAAAACGATGCCATTCGTTCTTCACTCATTCTTTCTTCATATGACTGGTTTTTATCCTTTCTTGACAGTATATAATTTCGAACCTTGATAGAGCAATATTGATAAAGTAACTCCCGAAAGTTAGATCTAACAACCTTGTTGAGGAACAAGATCTTTAGATCTAAAACCCAAAAACCCCAAAATCAAGATGATTTCATCCCAAGGAAGAAGATAAAAACGGATTTACCTTGTCGATCAAATATCTCAAGGCAAGAAAACTTGTTTGAGATTCGAATCACTCCACAAGCAAGATTGATCAAATCAAGCTTGAATGATTCTAAGCATGCAACCTAAACTACATAGAATTGCAAAGAAATTTAGTTGTAGGCTAAAAGAAAGCACAAATGCTCTTTTTACTACATTTTCCAAGTCTCCCCTTCTTCAAGAAGATTCGTCCTTGAATCTAAAGGATGCTCTTGTAATGCAAACTTGATAATGTTCATCCCTTGGTCTTTTTTTTTTCTCTTCAATTGACTGTACTTGTATCTTTTGGCCATCAATGGATTTAGATGATTTGTGAAACATGCTGCAAAAGAAAGTAGAGTGAAGAAAAAATGGATCTTTCCACACTCCCTTACATAGAGACGCTCAATTGCACAAATCTCTCAGTATACTCCTTAAATCAATTGCACAAATGTTAAGTAACTCCTTAGAGTTGGATCTAACAACCTTGCTAACTAACAAGACCTTTAGATCTAAAACCCAAAAACCCCAAAATCAAGATGATTGCATCTCAAGGAAGAAGATAGAAACGGATTTACCTTGTTGATCACATATCTCAAGGCAAGAAAACTTATTTGAGATTCGAATCACTCCACAAGCAAGATTGATCAAGTCAAGCTTGAATGATTATAAGCATGCAACCTAAACTACATAGAATTGCAAAGAAACTTAGCTCTAGGCTAAAAGAAAGCACAAATGCTCTTTTTACTACATTTTCCAAGTCTCCCTTGTAAATACAACTTACATGGCTTTATATAACCTCAAAATCAACCCTAGAGTAACCTATGGTCCATTGAAGAGTTGTAACTCTCATGCCCATCAATACCATAATGTCCACTAGCTAAATTGTAACTTAAAACATTAAAAACAAAACTTTAAAACTGAAAATTATATTGAAAACTCCACAAATCCGAGATTTAAACTTCTAATAAGCCAATCGATAGTTTGTAACCATCCAAGAATAAATGAAGTCCCACTTGAAGTATCTTGAAGCTCTTGTTCCATAAATGAAGCTTGATTGTTCTTTAATGAAACATGAGTTGCACTTGAGTTCATTAAATGCAACTTGTGTTCAACATTCATGAAACTTGACTTCATTTAATGTGATTTGACTTTATCTTGAGTTCGTCATAAATGAATCCCGAATGCATTTAATGCAACTCCATCTTGTTGTAAATTTGGACAATATTCTTTGCATCTTCTTTGAAGTTCATAATGCATGATGGAGATGCCTTGAATCATATCATTCTTCCCTTCTTCAAAAGGATTCATCCTTGAATCTAGTTGTGAAACATTGTTGCAAAACCATGTTAAGACAACACAAAGGACCTCACAACACTCTCTCACATGTTTACACTCAAAGAAATTTAGGCCACTCGTGTTTGCACTCATTTTCACAAATCACTCTATATAACCTCTCATTCTTACCTCTCAAAAATTTGAAATAAAGAAGCCAAGATAATTTGCAATCCCAGGACAGTAGCTCACTTTGAATCCAAACAAGCAAACTAGGCTTATGAAAAGAAAAATTTAGAATTGAAACAAAATGACGAACTTATGAAAATTTAATCGAAGGTTAGAAAAATTAAAAACAAGAAATGTAACTCTCACACATTAGGGACAATGGTTGGACTTTTAAACATAAGAGTTACAATTTACCATGGTTGGACAACATAGGAGTTATAATTTAAAACCAATGGTTGGACAACATAGGAGTTACAATTTTTAGTGGCTGGAAAAATCAATGTGCAAAAATGTAACTGCCCATATATTTAATGCATAACAGCCAACTTTTGCAAAATTTCAAAGTGTAACATCTAAGATTGAATGCCAAATGGTTCAATTAAAACATAAAGATCAGATCAAATTAGAAATTTTCGGATTTAGCATGCTTTGGAGGCAAAAATAGCAAGAACAAAACAAGAACTCATGTTCTCGGGTATAGCAGTTTTCTGGAACAAGTTGTAAGAATGCATATTTTTCACCCTCAAGAAAGTTGAATTAGAAAATCTCAAAGAAGAAAACGTTATAGCTTAGAACTTGACATAAAATATTGATGAAGACATCAAGATGAAAAGACGTACAAAAATATGAGTTTGTGGTGCTTTTTCACAGAATACAAAACTGAACAGATTGAAAAAAAAGAACATGAAAATAAAAAACGAATTCAAGAAAAACGCAAAGGAAACATATATATGATCTTGAGCCTAAAGCTCTTATACCAAAATGTTAAGTAAATCTCAAGAGTTGGATCTAACAACCTTGCTAACTAACAAGACCTTTAGATCTAAAACCCAAAAACCCCAAAATCAAGATGATTTCATCCCAAGGAAGAAGATAGAAACGGATTTACCTTGTTGATCAAATATCTCAAGGCAAGAAAACTTGTTTGGGATTCGAATCACTCCACAAGCAAGATTGATCAAATTAAGATTGAATGATTCTAAGCATGCAACCTAAACTACATAGAATTGCAAAGAAACTTAGCTCTAGGCTAAAAGAAAGCACAAATGCTCTTTTTACTACATTTTCCAAGTCTCCCTTGTAAATACAACTTACATGGCTTTATATAGCCTCAAAATCAACCCTAGAGTAACCTATGGTCCATTGAAGAGTTGTAACTCTCATGCCCATCAATACCATAATGTCCACTAGCTAAATTGTAACTTAAAACATTAAAAACAAAACTTTAAAACTAAAAATTACATTGAAAACTCCACAAATCCGAGATTTAAACTTCTAGTAAGCCAATCAATAGTTTCCAAAAACTTGATCGGTGTTACACGCAAGCGCACGAGATCGAAGTAATATAAAATGACATGTGAGTACCAAGTATCGAATCCCAAGGGAATGGAGTAACAAAAATATTGTAAGCAAAGTGTAAAGAAAATTGCAACTAGAAAACTAAAATTGCAAAAATAATGTTGGGATGGTTTGTTGGTAAAACAAAATAAAAATTGCAGAATCTAATTGCAGAATCACGAAATGACAATATTGGAATAAAGAAAAATTGTAGAATTGAATTGCATAATCTATAAATGACAATAATCAAAATAAGAAAAAATTGCATAATTGAATTGCAGAATCTAGAATTGGCAATAATTGAGAGAAAATTAGATAGACTTAGTGAATGAAAATTCAAGGGAAATTTGGATAAAAATGGGGCTCAAGAGTGTCATTGCCCTAAGTTATAATTGCAAGCCAAAATTACAATTCCAACCTACTCCACACTCAATTGTAAACCAAAATTACTTCTCCTATTTACCTTGAATTTAGGTTTTAGGAGGCTAAGTGAGTGACTTATATGTCTATAGTCGCTCTATCTTAGATCATTCGGCTCAACAATTTTATGGGTTTTGGAGTCCTTAATTCCTATGTCTAGGATAAAGATTGACTTATGTCTAAGCGTTTTTCTCCATTACTTGTGTGAAATCCGCTTATCACTAACCCCGTTGATAGCACACTTTTGTGAGCTATTTTTATAGTTTAACTATTGCTATTTTTGATGTTTTATTGGGTATTTTCACGTCGTATCTGTTTATTTTACAGGTATTAAGCATTTGGAAGAGAAATCAAAGATGAAGACAATCACAGGACAAAAATGAGGCAAAATTGGGCAAGAATTGGAAAACTAAGAGAAAGGAAGAAGAAAAGGCACCAGTGGACCCGAGGGGGCAGCGTTGACGCTGTCCAACAATGTCTCAACGCTGCCATGATGTAGCCAGGCATGCTGTGAAGACAGCGTTGAGACGCTGTCCACAACGTCTCAACGCTGAAGAGGACCGCATGCTTATTTTTCCGTCCATAGCGTTGAGACGCTATCCATAGTGTCTCAACGCTACCCGATATCCCTTAATTAATTCGTGCATTAGGGCACAGCGTCTCAACGCTGTCCCGAGTTTATAAATTTGGGATTTTGATGCGATTTGGAGGGGGCCAATTGGGAGAAACTTAGCTACTTTCGAAAATTGAGTTTGAGGACCGTGAGAGGAGATTCTGTGGAGCATAAGTAAGAGTTTTAACGTTCGAGATCGTGATATTACAACGGGGATGAGGCTCACACGACGCATTAGTTCTATCTCAAACCCTTTACTTAATATTTTTGTTGGTTTTGTATGCAATTTTAGAAGTGTTATAGTGACCATGAGTAGCTAACTTCGTTTCCTTAGGGCTGGATGGAGTCGTTGGGCTGAACAATTTGTTGATGTGACTGATTTGAACTATTGTATTTCTTTCTATTCATGCAATTGTTTTATTAATGCCTATGAACTCTTGATCAAAGTTTATTTGCCCTCATTAATCTGAATTTATGCTTGAAAAAGATTAATTTAGATTTGACTTCGATTGCATGACTAGTAGTTATTGTAGCATGAAAGTGACTAGAGTTCTACTAGAAATCATTAAAGAATTTGTTCTTAATGCTGTGCACGCTTAATACAGGCTAGATAGATATATTAGTCTTATAAATCGTGCATGAGATTCAATTGTCTTGATAGGGCCAGTTGTTATGTGAACTTCTTGATTTTTGGCATGGAAATACATTAGTTCATCTTTCATTCAATTAAATTGTTAGCTCAATAGGTGAAGTCTAGTCCCTAAGATTTTCTGTCTCCTGATTGTCTCAATTTTATCTTGTTTCACTTTCACATATTTTAACTCACCATTTGATTTTTATCTCTAAATAAAATTGGAGGGTTAAATTCATGGTAATCAATTGAATTAAATAACTCAATCCTGTGGACGACACTTGTACTCTATCTCACTATATTAAAACTTGACCCGTGCACTTGCGGTCTTGCAAAATTATTGCAACACCCGTCGGTATTAGATCTAAGCTTGAGTTGCTACCCTAGTAGATCAATCTAGGATCTCAACGGAAATTTATTCAACACAAGCAAACAATTGAGATGTAGACTTGGTTTTTATTGAAATTTAGGCTACAATTACTTCTTAGGGAATTCACATCCTTGAACCCCCTAAGAAGTTTTAGCTCATATTAAAGATAAAAATACTACAACTAATTTTTCGAGGAAAAGTTCATATTAGGAAATTAAGTAAATTGCAAAATTAACACAAAATTCTATTCTAATTAGTACTGCTTGATAGACCAACTATGGTATTAAACATTAACGCAAATCTGGGCAATTAATTCAAGTATTCCTAAAATACTTTCAAAATGATTTAAAAATAGAGAATCAAGGCATCAATAAGAATCTCAGTTTTCTTCTTTCTCTCTTTGAACCTAGTAGATTTAGAAGTATACCAACAATTATTGAAACTTATATGAAGCAAAAGGCAGAATCAACTAAGAACATAAGTCATTCATATTTGTTCAACTCCATTCCAATCGACTTAATCTCTTGCTATTTCTAGGAGATGATTAGTCGTGACAATCCAAGTTCTACTTGAATCGGATTGGGTAAATTGAAGTAAAAACAGAAATTGAACAATCATGCAACAGAAATATAAAGATTGAATCAAGGAGAAGACATACAAAAATTCACAAACATAGGCTGGAATTAAACCGAAAACTTAATGCAAAACTGAATTTAAATGAAGAACAAATGTGTATTACCAATAACTCTTGATAATACAAGAAGAAAATTCAGAAAATAAAAAACAGAAACTGCAATTTTCGACAAAACAGAGTAAAAAAAATTTGCAAAAACAGAGGAAAAACTTGACAAAAACCCATGATGTAAAGCTCCAAAAACGCCTCCAAAACCGAATGTGTTGCTCCTCCTCTTCTTCCCCTTTTATAGGCCTTCATTAGGGGTTGAAGAATACCAAATTTCGTGCTCAAATTCCCTTAAATCATGCTGTAATTGAAGATTTTCAGAATGGGTTAAATGCAGATTTTTTTCCTTTTTTGAACTTTTCTACTGCTCCAGATTGCAGAATCGTGATTCTGCAATTTGATTTTGCAATTTCTACATTCCCTGCTCGAGAAACAATTGCAGAATCACGAATTTACAATTTGATTTTGCAATTTCCACATTCCCTGCAAACAAACTTAACTTTTTTAGAATCTTATCTAGTTGCCTTCATTCTTATTCCTTTCTTATTTTCAAGCAACTTTCAACTATTTTCAAATGATCTTAAGACAAAACAATAATATTTTAAGTAATTAGGAATTAAATAAGCCTTAATTCTAAGGCTTATCAGTAACCATCCAAGAATAAATGAAGTCCCACTTGAAGTATCTTGAAGCTCTTTTTCCATAAATGAAGTTTGATTGTTCTTTAATGAAACATGAGTTGCACTTGAGTTCATTAAATGCAACTTGTGTTCAACATTCATGAAACTTGACTTCATTTAATGTGATTTGACTTTATCTTGAGTTCGTCATAAATGAATCCCGAATGCATTTAATGCAACTCCATCTTGTTGTAAATTTGGACAATATTCTTCACATCTTCCTTGAAGTTCATAATGCATGATGGAGATGCCTTGAATCATATCAAATATTTTGACTTAAAATTCAGGATATTCCTTTGGCAAGATTTTCCTTGATTAATTCTCAATTTTCCCTCTTCCATCACCATGTATAAATCATTGTAATTAAATATTTTCCTTATAAAATTTTTCCTTTGCATTGGATGAGTTAATAGAAGTCAAACAAATAATTATATTAAATTAATTTTTCTTAAAAAAGGAATTTTACCAAACACATATTAATCTTTTCCTGCACTTTTAAATTCACAATCAAACACAATTTTCAAATTTTGAACTCAAATTTAAAGTTTTTAAATTGGAACCAAACGTATTTTTAGATATATTGAAAATAAGAAATTTGTTTTCATTTTCTACTTAATTCTTTGTTTTCAAAAACAAAATTTCGGATCATAAACCAAACGGAGTCTCGAAGTTCAATTTTGTCTAATAGATTCGTTAATTTAAAAAAAGATGTTGAATATTTCAGGGACCTATTAGACACAGTTAAAAGGGACCTATGTAGAATCTAATGGCAACACTAGTGGGGTAAATAGGGTTGTCTACCAATTTTTAATTTAGTTGAATCTAATTAAACCAAAATTAACATCTAATTTTGCACCTTAAAAAAAAACTATTTCTAATATGAATCCTAATATTAATTAAGAAAAAAAAATTAAGCACCCAAGTAAGCAATTCAAATCAACAAAAAAAAAAGTAATACTAGAAAATTAAAACAATCCTAACATGCAATCTAAAAATTATTTCAAGTAATTAAAGTACAAAATTAAAGAGAAAGGGAAAATAGGACACTGAGAGTTTTATAGTGGTTGAGCAAATTGCCTACTCCACTCCCCACGACTTCTTCCTTGGGTATTTTACTGAAAAAGTTCTCTTGCGAGAGAAACAAACCTACAACGACCCTCTTTTTTCCACCTAAGCTAAAGAGAAACTCATAATCCTTTTTACTGGTTTAGGATCAATCAATTGTTTTTTCACACAACTCAAGGTGGTACCCTTGAGTTAAGCGAAACACAAATTCAAGCTAAGCATGCCCCACATATCTTCTTCATACACAAGATCGTAGCAAGTAAGTCCGAATGGCTACTTACTTTCACCAAGGCAACCTACTTCTCTCTCTTTTAGGAAGTTACTAGCGGCATATAACTCATGGCCACACATCAACAAACAACAACAATCGCAACATTGTGACCCTTTCCACTGACCACAAACACGAATCTCGAGTATAGACTTATGTCGTAGTTCAACAACATTCATAAACAAGGACTTCACTTAACTACAGCCCATACGTGTGCTAGCAGCATATAGCCCTCACACCATTTAACCCAAAATTCAGCCCTCTAAACACGCTAGAAATGATGATGGCCATTAACCTTCTACTCACATTCAAACCCGTCTAAAACATGTTAAACATGCCCAGTCATCTGCACCATTTTGAACACATGAAACCTAAACACTGTATACTTTTAAGGTATTCTAAGTAGCGAACTAGCCAAATCCAACAAGTCGAGCATCCTGCACACAGTCAACTCATCCAACATCCCAAGGGAACTAAACCCAACCAACCATTCAAGTGTTTCAGACATTCTGTACTCAGTCAAACACTCCAATGCCTTGAGTAGACCCTACTTAACCATTCAGTCTAATAGCTCAAGTATTCTGCATTTTGCAATTAACCAAACATCTCAGACAGCCCAAACACTTATGTTCATTCAGTTTAAAACAACTATCCATACATTCACGGTTATAGAGAAACTACAATCAAAGTCATTCATGCATTCCAAGGTTCATCTCTATAACAAAGCTCAAGCACATACTAAAGGAGTCATACTTGGTCTTCAATATCTTCTTTGTTTGGTCATCCAAATTTAGAGTTTAGAAACTTAAATCTTGTCTTCCAATTATAGCACCAACAACCACAAAAATTAAAAAGAAAAAAACTACATTACCCAAATGTTAAACTTAGGACCTTGAGTATAACATGAAGCCTCCTTCACCACAGAACCAAATACATGTTTTATGATTCTGGAATGTTTAATAATAATATAAAGCTCCAGCCGAATATGTTTGACTTCGATTTTTCCTTTCTTTTTTTTTTTTAATTTTTTTTCGTGCACCTCTTCGTCGTCGGCTTCTTCAACGCAGGTGATCGAAATTTGCAGCAATGGTAGTCATTCAAGTAAAATACATAAAATCCTAACCCTTATGGGTTTTACAAGGATCTAATCAAAGCAATTAATCTAATGCCAAATAGCCAAAACAATCAATTAGCAAACCACAATATATCACATATATGATAAATTAAAATACACACCTTCACAAAACTTTAATTCTAAATAAAACTCAAAATTTCTCTGATATCAATTGATAGGAATGAACACTTCATCCCGCAATAGAAGCATTGCATCGTCTTTGATTTTATTTAGAATTAAATAATAAAATTAAGGTTAAGCAAAACATACCTTGAAAATAATATTATGGAGAATATTCTGGCAAATCTTTATCTCTTCCACAAAGTCTTCCTGGCTATGACTCGAACACAGGACCAAGGCTTATGGGAGCCTCTTGAAAGAAAATCCATAAGGGATTGGAGAGAAAGAGGTTTAGAGAGAATTCTCTAATTCTTTCTATTGAGGATATGTCTGTTGCGTCTAATGGCTCAACCCAATGGTCTTATTTATAGAGACCAAGGGAAAATCTTTGCCATAATTAAAATATTATATTTTAATATTTAATATATTAAAATATATCTTATATTTATTTAAATCTCATTCAAATCTCCTACGATATTTATTTATTTGAATCTTATTCAAATTCTATAAATATCTTTTATTTAATATATTAAATATACATTAATTATTTTAATATTTAATGTATCAAATACAATAAATATATTTTCCTCTTTTATATTTAATATATCTAATATATTAAATATTAATTTGAACACTTCAAATTAAATATTAAATTTGAAAATTTCAAATTTTAATATTTAATGTATCAAATACAATACATATATTTTCCGCTTTTATATTTAATATATCTAATATATTAAATATTAATTTGAACACTTCAAGTTAATATTAATTTGAACATTTCAAAATTTTCTTTCAACTAAATTGATCTTTTAGTGTTACTATGAGCTAGCAAGGGGATCTTATGGACCTATAGATTATAAGCTCCAATGATACAAAATTAATTAATTAAACTCTTTAATTAATTAATTTTCATTCATTAACTATAGGTCACTCCACTATAGACCTAGAGTAACACTCTTATGTACTGTAAGACAAGTTGTGTCTATAGATATAATCATTACATGCAAGTCAATCCTTCATGAGTTATTCATAATTACAGCTGGGTCAAAAATCCGTTTTAACCCTATAATTACATATTGCACCTTAAGTACCATTGATCCTCTAATGAACAATCTGTTTATAATCTAATTATAAACTAAGTTCCTCTCGGGCCAGTGAGAGAGTGGGGCCCTATTGTTCAAGTCCTGAAATCAGCACTTAAAGAAACTACTCATCTACTTATCCTATATGGGAAGGAGTGAATTCCATCTTGTGAGATTATATTCTCAGCTCCCTATTTGGTCAAGTCCCCAAAATGGTAGGCATATTGAATCGGCTATAAAAGCCACTCTCACCCATGCAAATCAAAGGACAAGCCCTCACAGGCGGGAGTTCATAACTCACTCAAGATTAAAATCAAGTCGCATATGACCATCCTGATGAAATATTAATCTTCTCAATTAACAGATTTATAAAGAGGGATTAAATATTTCGTGGTCCAGTCACAAATTCATTGTATAAGATACCCCCACTCACATGTCTCCACATGAATGATTTGGATCAAATCATTTGTAACTATTACAAAGTGACCCGTATCAATAGTATTGCCAGGATAAGGCACCAAACCTTATCCATATACTATGACCTTTTAGGTTATTTCTTGAATATGATCCTCTCGTATGTCAACCACATACTGTTCAAGATTACACTAATTACCTTGGATTTTTCATATAATGGATAATATTATATTGCAAATAAAATAATCAAAATTCTTATTAATTATTAAATAAATTATTAATTACGAGGCTTTAGGCATAAATCCCAACAATTCTAACAATAACGCCGAAGCATAACAATTAGAAACTAAAACAAACTTAACAAATTCAACAGAAGTAATTTCTTAACAAATGATTTTTAAAATAAACTATAAAATCCTTAACAACAGCTTTCTAAGTCTTGTGCCAAAACGCTAAACTTCACTTTTTTTCAGAACTATCACTTGATCCTTCATCTGAAAACATTTTGGAAAAACAAAAATGAGTATAGAAATACTAAATAAGCAACTTCCACATCAAGTTCAAAAATTAATTTTCTTCAAAACAAAACATAGAAATTCAATTTAACAAATCTTTTCAATAGTTGAATTAAAATTCTAATATTCATTGGTCATTTGCTTTCAAAACAGTTGTAAACAAAAATACAAATATCCTTGCAAAACATTTACTGTAACTATCAAAACTTTCAGTTGAAACTTTCAGATTATGCTTTTAAAAAAAAAACAAAAAATCTTTCAATCAAACAAGCTTTCAAGTGCAAACCTTTCAATTCAACAAAATTTTCATTTAACCAAAACTTTCTAACTAAAACTTTCAAATGTCAAAATTTTCAATCCAAACAGTACTTTCAATTAATCAATACTTTCAATTCAAACAATACTTTTAATCAATCAATACTTTCAAATGTCAGAGTGGGAAGATGCATTATTTGGATAGCCTTCAGAACATATATGATAGTTACCTGCCGGTAACACCAATCAATCAATCAGAACATTCAATGCAATTACTTACGTGTGAGGCTATGTGAGTGAAACACGCACATGAATTTTCATTCTAAAGGAATGTCAAACTACAAACTGTGCTTCCCACAAATAAATTTCAATAAGTCAGAGCTTTCAATCAAAGATGTTGATAAAATCAACCAAAACAATCAATATAACTACTTGAGTGTGAGGCTATGTGAGTGAATAATACACACATAAATCTTCATTCCACAGGAATGTCAAACCACAAATGTGTATTCCCATAAATGTGACTTCTCATAAATAAGCCAGAACAATTCCATCAATTCTAATTTAGGCTACTACCACAAATAAGCAAAGCATTTCCAAAATAAAAAATTGGCATATCCGAATAGCCTATTGAACCAATCAAATACTTTTCAAAACATTCAAACGGTTAACATCTACTTTTGCTTAGCAAAACAATTCAAAACATACAAAACAATTTCAATTAATTTCAAATCACATAAAAAAAACATGCTTTTCAAATATCTTGTCAAATAACAATAAATCAAAATGGAATTATTCCAAATTTTCTATTTTGAAAAGGGATGTGGAAACTACTTATCTCGATTGATAATCCTACAATTCTGAATCTCAGTTTCAATTTCAAATCTAATTCCACTTTCTTGAACAATTATCAATTTTTCCTAGAAGCCCAAATATATCCAATACTTTACTGATCAGAAACCAAAATCCTATCTTAAAGGCCCAAAAGATTATCTAAAATATAGACAATCTTATCTACCCAATTTTTTCCATTCAAAACAATTTTTTGTATAAAACGTTAGGAAAAATAGGGTTCTTAGACTAAAAAAAGAAATGAAAACTGGATTAAAAATACTGTAATTAAAAATGTACTAAGATCGGTAAAATCAATGCTCTTCAATACACAATAAAATACCAAACAAATTTTTAATTCTACAACTTTTAAAACCTTCAAAACTATCATAAATTATAGACAAATAACCCAGAAAATTTTCTGTTAGAGTTTTGAACATTAAAAGAATCAAGATTTGCCACTTATAACACCAAAAACCAGATCTGAAAAAGGCCATAAAACTGCTATAAAACATTAAAAACATCCCTTTTTCATGTAGAAATCAATGTTATAAATCACACTTTAAAGAAACAAATCATTTGGCAAATTTTTTGTGCAAAAAGAGCCCAAAAACACTTAAAACTGTCTCAAACTTGAAGAATTTTAAAACTGAAAAATTCTAGAAAAATTTTCATTATCAAAACCTTCAATTTAATCCAAAAGCCCTAAGAGGAAAAACCTTGATGAAAAGTAAGCAAACCAAAAACCTAAAAACTTTTTAGGATAAAAGATTTCAAGAATCTTTTCATTCTAAACCATCAAGAACAAAACCAAAAAGGAATCAAAACCCAAAATTTTCAAGAAAGAAAGAAAACAAACTTTAAAATAGAATGGAAGAAAACTCACTATTTTTCTTAGAGAAGAAACTGCATAACATATTCTTCTTTTCTCTCTTTTTTGCCGTCAAAATGTTTAGCCAAAAAGTTAAGGCTAACCCTAATTAAAACACTTAAAAGATTATCTTCTCTTGAAAAGATAATAAAGATTTATCTCCTAATTTAAAAAGAAAATAAAATCCTAATTTAAAAAGGTTTTAGAAAATCAATAAAATAGATAAAAGTATAAAAACTTTCCTTTTTTTTTTTTGCGGATGTTACAGATATGAGTTCTAGAGAGCAATTTACTAATTAACTGACATTAAGTGTTTCAAAATTATAGAAGCTTGAAAACTTAATAAACCTCTAATAGTTTAAATGAATTAATATGCAAGATGCCAGAAATTCTACAACATAAGAACACTAATGTAACGACCGGCTTATTTAGGAGTTTAATTTCGAATTTTGAGAAAATTAAGTTGGAATAATTTCTATTAGAGAAATTGAATTTTTGAGTTATTTGGAAGGTTAGGAGGGCAAAAATGGAAAGAAATAATGGAGAAAAAGGGTATTATGGTCTTTTAGAGAAGATATTTTTGATTTTTTTTAATATAATATTATTTTATTATTTTATTATTATTTTAATTTTAATTTTAATTTTAATTTTAATTTTTTTTTATTTTAATTTTTTTTTTCTCCTTTCTTCTTCCTCGCGACAGCCCCCCCCTTCCCGAAATTTTTTTCTCTCTCTCTCTCGCCGTTCGACACCCGCGCCGCCGTGCCGCCCAGCTTCGCCGCCGGCCTTCTCGTCTCTCTCCCTCTCCCGTCCGTTTCTCCCTCTCCGACAGCTCTCCCTCTCCATCCGCTCCCTCTCCCGTCCGTCCCCCCCTCTCCGTCAGCCTTCTCTTCCCGTCCGCCTCCCTCTTCGACAGTCCCCTCTCCCATCCGTTTCCTCTCCGATCAGCTCGCGCGAAGGCTCCGATCGTCGAAGCTCCAACCGCCGCACGCTGTCGCCGACAGCCACGAACCCCGAGGCATAACCGCCGTCCGCCGCTGCTCGCGAGCAGCTCGCCGAGGCTCGTTTTCAGCTCGTCGGACTGGTCCCGCCGAGCTCTGTCTACCCAGATCCGCGCCGCAGCCTCGCCGTGAGTTTCTTCGCCGGACGATAGTAGCCTCGCCGGAGCTTGTTTGTTTCAGGAAATCGTCGGCCACACGATCAACAAACACTGCACGAAGCTCAGATCCGACCGGAAAGCCCAGATCCGTGAGTCTCGCACGAAAACGAGGCTTCACGCGCTCTCACGCGCCAATCGGAAATTCCACGCGCCGCCGTGCTCCGGCCACGCGCCGCCGCTCGCTGGAGTTGGGTAAATATTGCCAATTGGTCCGTTTCGTCGAGTTATTAATGATGGAATGTGTTTTAGCGTAATTCGGATGGTTTAAGACACGTTTAGAACACTTTTTAGGTGAATTGTCGAGGACCTAGGATCGTACTTGGAGTGGGAACTCGAGAAGCTCATTACTAAGTGAAGAAAGGGTATTTTAGTAAGTAAAGTTTTAAGGTAAGGGATCTCACAACGAAAGAAGTTTTCAAAACCTTGAGCTAGCTCTATGTTTACTTTGAAAGTATATGTTTTTCATGTTAAGTATTTAAGAAAGAAAGTGTATTATATGTATGTCTTTGAAATGCGATTGCTATGACTTATGCATTCATAACTATATTCTAAAACGAATGGGACCTCATGCATGTGTTGTGTGCTCATGAAAAGATTTATATAGGCTGTGACGATAATTCTCCCAAAAGTTTTATGTGGGTTTTGAGGGAACCCGAGTCTTCGGACTCTATATGCTCCCGGGGTTCGAGAGTGCCCCCACGACTGTAGCCGACGGGCTTGAGTCTTCGGACTCCACGATGGTAGCCTTCGGGCTGAGTCTTCGGACTCCATGATATATGTTAGCTTTCGAGCTTAACTCTCAGAGGTAGGGAGGACTCTATTCGATGGAAAAACTATGTCTTCGGACTATTCAGAGGCCCTCGGGAGAATTTAATCGTTCACAAGAGCCGCGAGGAAAAGTACATGGTTTATAAAAGGAATTTTAGGTCCCCTACTAAAGCGATGGTTTACGATGGTTTTATGATTTAAAATGACATGTTGCATGTGATTGAAACTCTTATTTTAAAACTATGATGGACTTACTGAGTATTATTCGTTAATACTCACCCTTTTCCTTTTTAAAATGTTTTCAGGTAAGGCTAAGATCGGCCCTAGCGCGTGACCGGAGATCAGCTACTCGAGTCATGGGAGCCGACCGATCGCTATTCCGCTTCTTTTATGTTTCTAGATGTATATAGAACTCATGTTAAGTTTTTAAATGTTTAGGAGAATGTTTCAAAATCTTTTAAACCTTTCTTTGTAAATCGTGCACGTGTATTTGGTTTCTGTTGTTTGAACCCTAGCATCATATTGAGAAGTTTGTTGGATGCTAGGAGGTTGTTTGAAAATCTTAGAAGTGTGTTTTCTATGTCTTATTAGGTAAGGGTCAGATTTTTGGTTTTCGCGTAGTTACGTCGTTATGCTGCCGAAATTATTGGTAATATAGCGACGTGACTTAGTAATGACTCTTAGGTAGCGTGTTGAGCCTATAGGGTCGTTACAACTAAGCTTACCAACGGTCTTACGATTCTACAGCCAAGAACACAAGGTTTACCAACGTGCTATTCAGTTGAATTAAATAGCAAACTCGGAATATTAGATGCGTCTTAAGATATGAGCTAAACAACTTTGAAACTCTAATGCCTATTATGCTTATAAAGATATGTTTATTCTCTACCACATGCAAGGCTTTGATACCATTTGTGACATACTTGAATGAAGTGATGACAAAGACAGAGAGATAACATGAAATGATATGACATGATATGATAAGCAATAGGAAAGAAGACAAAAGAAAGATATGGCATGATGTTGAAAATTGGACAAAGAAGGCATGCACAATGATGACTTTGACTTTCAAGAAGGAAATATGGAACTTGAATTCAACTCGAATTGGAACTCAAAGTATTGTCTTATTGGACAAAATAAATGTTGGAGGAATGTATGTTGGAGAAATCAAAGGATGAATAATAGATTATGAAAGTTTGTGGAAATACTTACTTGAATTATGAAGAAAAATATAGCTTTACAATAGGAGATTGTTGAGAAAGAAAAACTTTTATTTCAAGCACGAAAATATATAGCACTAGTTCCTTTCTCTAAAGAAAAGCTCAAAACTAAAGACTCTAAAAAACAAACTATGCCCTACAAAGAAGAAACTAAACTCCCTTTATAGTGTAATAGGAAGCTAGGAGATACAACGTGTATACAAAAGTAGACACATAAATACAAAAGTGGACACATAATTACATAAGGTACCAACGAAGTAAAAGATTAAACGACACCTGTAATTTATTATTATTATTATTGAATTGTGTCTTCATCTGCATGCTATCATGGCGTCTTCTTTTGATTACATCTTCATGCTATCGTGGCTTCTTGTCTTGATTAGGGATTTGGATCGGTCGCTTTTGTTTGATTGTAAAGGTGATGGATAAAATTTGCAAATTCATCTTGATCTTGATTAACTTGAATGTCAAATGTATCATCTTCTTGACTGGTAAATTTGTTGAATTACTTCAGCAAGTTCTTGTTCATTTGTCATTTGAACCATGATGGCCATTAATCTTGATTTTTGAGTACGAAATTGTTGGCTTTTTCGAAGCTCAGGAAATTTCATTAAAGAACTACTACTTGCATGTAGTGTTCAATTCAAGATTTAAACCTAGTTTGTTTTGCTAATTAGCTAAAAGACCAATCTACTCCTCAACATGATTTCTCAAATAACTCAAAATAAATAATAAAATAACAAACCTAATTAGAGTCATAACAATTACCCAAACATAAACACCTAAAGTAAACCTTGCTAGCAAAATTACAATAGTAAAATTTATAACGACAAAAAGCTTCATTTTCTTCTTGTAGCATCATCAACTTCCTTAATTAAGTTCACAACTGTTTGTATGTAGGAATCAAAGCAAGTTGTAGTTGTTTGGCCCTTGAATGCGTGATTGGTCCTAGAGGTTGATAAGCCTTAAAATTAAGGCTTATTTAAATCCTCAAATGCTCGAAAAAACTCTTGTTTGTCCTAAGATTAATTGAAAATGGTGGAAAATTGTTTGAAAGTAGGAAATAATGAAATGTGATAGCAATTGGAAAAGAATTCTAAGTAATGTGGTTCTTTTTGCAGGAATTTCGGAAATTGCCAAACCAAATTGCCAAACCATTGCTAAACTGGTTTGGCAATCCTGGAACAGGGAATGTGAAATTGCTAAATCAGATTGCCAATCTGATTTGGCAATCTGTGTTCTGGGCAGAAATTTCTGGGCGCGAACGAAAAACCCATAAATGGGAAGAGAAAATTTCGCACGAATCAAGGGAATTGGAGCATGATTTTTCGGCAATCTTCAACCCTAATGAATGCCTACAAATGAGGAAGAAGAAGAGGAGCCATTAATCGGATTTTGAGGGCGAATTGAAGGACCAATTTTCGTGGGTTTTTGGGTTTTAAAAAAGGAAAAAATTCTGCATTAAACCCATTTCGAGATTCTTCAATTACAGCCCGATTTGGAGGAAATTAAGCACAAAATTTGGGCATTCTTCAACCCTAATGAAGGCCTATAAATAGGGAAGAATAGGAGGAGCAATAAGAGGTGGATTTGGAGGCGTTTTTGGAGCTTATTTTGTGGGTTTTTCCTCTGTTTTTCTGCAACTTTTCTGCTCTCTGTTTTGCTGTTTTTTTTTAGCTTCTGTCTTTATTTTCTTTGAACTTTCTTCTTGTATTACCAAGAGTGATGGTAGCATCAATTTGTTTATCATTTAAATTCGGATTGGAAGACGTTTTTGGTGTTGTTTTTATGGATTTTTCTAGTTTTTCACCTTTGTTTCTTTCATAGTTTTCACGCTCTGTTTTTTTTTTCCTTCGTTTCAGCTTCTGTAAGAAAATTTTCCACTTATGTTTGTACAAGTCAAGGCAGAAAGGAGGAGATAAGGAAATTTACTTAGTTGCCCTTCCTATTTTGGCTTAAATTCTATTATTTGTCCTTGCTTGAACTCCTAGTAATAGTCAAATTTCATTTTATAAGTTAGTATTTTATTTAATTGATTTACACCATTTTACTATGAACTTTTTCTTTAAAATTAGTTTTAGGATTTTTATATTTAATTTGAGCTAAAACTTCTTAGGGGGTTCAAGGATGTGAATTCCCTAAGAAGTAATTGTAGCCAAAATTCCAATAAAAACCAAGCCTACATCTCAATTGTTTGCTTGTGTTGATTTAATTTCCGTTGAGATCCTAAAGTGATCAACTAGGGTTTCAACTCAAGCTTAGATCTAATACCGACAGGGTTAGTGACAAGCGGATTTCACACAAGTAATGGAGTAAAAGAGCTTAGACATAAGTCATTCATTACCCTAGATATAGGGATTAAGGACTCCAAGACCCATAAATTTGTGAGCCAAAAATTATCTAAGATGGAGGGACTATAGACATATAGAGCCCCCACTTAGCCTCCTAAAAAACCCAATTTTGAGGTAATAGGAGATGCAATTTTGGTTTACAATTGAGTGTGGAGTAGGTTGGAATTGCAATTTTGGTTTGCAATTACGACTTAGGGCAATGACATTCTTGAGCCCCATCCTCTATCATTTCATTCTTAAGTTCATTCAAATTGCCATTTCATATTGCCAATTTAGATTAGCAATTTAATTATGCAATTTTAGTCTTTTCGCACATTGCCATTCTGGATTAGCAATTGAATTAGCAATTTCGATTTTCCACCAACAACTTGATTTTTGTATTTTTTTTCTTTTCAAACTTGCAATTTGCCTTACACTTTTGCAAAACAAAATCTTTGTTACTCCGTTCCCTGTGGGATTCGATACTTGGTACTCAGATACCATTTTATATTACTTCGATCGCGTGCGCTTGCGTGAACACCGATCAGAGGTAAAACGAGGATTTTTCTAAGAAGCACGTGAGTAAGGACAAGAAGTGCCAATTCAATCTTGCAAGTAGCTCAAGACAAGAATGTTGACGTTGTCACACCCCCTCCTGAACTAACCTCTAACCTAGCCCGGAAGATAGCGTGAAGCTATCTGACATCGTTTACCTCACTAACGATACCTGTGACTTTGTCACATCTGATAAACATACTATGCTGGCATATGAAATACTTTAAACACAACACAGCGGAACCTTGTTAATTACTATACGTACGTAAGGAGCGGCTCTACTTAAACCTCACTTGAAATTTAAAACGGGTAGAGAGCACTACAACCCAAAATATACCCAACCATGATTTACACAACCACCACCACTAGTACATACACGAACACAACTATACGTTCCTTCCAAAATATCTACAATGTATATACGGAAACGCTACAAAACCCCACCCACGTACAAAATATCAAACTTAGAGAGTGCTCGCAGACTATGGCAGGATCTCAGGCACCGGGAGCTCGATCTCTACCTAAAAAGTTGGAAAACATTGAAAGAATGAGCTATGAGGCTCAACGAGTGACTTAGTTTAAGCTACTAACTCGCAAATCAAAACACTTGATAATCTATGAGCATATGAATCTGTATTCAAGGGTTAAATATAAATGTAGAGTCACAATAGTTTTTCTTTTCAGCACTCCAGCAGGTATGTTATTAAAATCTTACAAGGCATATCAAGAATATTAACCATTTAAGGAAAAACCATATGACAATCTACGTTGTGTAGGGCACGCCCAGTACAATCAACATTCATTCTACGATGTAGTGGGGCCCGCCCAGCACTCCCATCGTCTTTGTCGTAGTGGGGCCCCGCCCAGCACTCACGACAGCATTGTTGTCACGGAGTACACTCAACGTCGACAACAGAAAATGACCTGTGTGCACACGGTACTATACAGCCTCAGCTCAATATCTTAATCATGTCCTAGGAAACCATGTATGCTCTTAAGTATGTGTTCAATGTTTAAAAAAACATACAGCATTTAAACTAATTCATTCTCAGGAAGTCTTATATTTCCATAAGCATAAATTCAGGCATAGAAATCGTTTTCGAAATTCGTTTTGTCACTCACAGCGTTAAAACTAGATCCTCGACCCGTAAACTTGACCTACTTCCTCTTGGCCTGTCAAAAAAAACCAAAACCAAGCATTAGAACTTCAATCTCATGACTTTCAAACTTAAGATTACAAATATCACTCCATCTATTTCCAGCATTCTGCAAATTTCATACTCTAACCTCACATACTCATAACTTCTTCATTACTTGGCCAAAAATGATGTACGTTATACCAAACTCTTCCTTTTTGAACCCTCTAAAACTTATCTGAAGGAATAGAATTGAAATTCCCAAAGGATGTGTCCGTAAATACCTCGAAAACTACTTCCCGAAAAATAAACTTCTGAAATTTCCAGAATCATTTTTCTGCTGCACACCACACCTGATCTGAATTTTAAAGCTACTTCCAATCATTTTTTACTCACGACTTCTTCATGAAAGTTATAGGAAATTAAATAATCTTTCCAACCATACCTAATGGAGCTTCTAATTCAAATCCTACAGATCAGCATGTCTCAAACACCAGAGGTTCCTCAGATTGGAGCTTCTGATTCAAATCCTACAGATCAGCATGTCTCAAACACCAGAGGTTCCTCAGATTTGATAGAAAAATCTCTCCTCTGACTTCCCCTTCACAAATCAATAATTTAAAGTTCGATTTTGCTCGAGCTTCCTTCACGAAATTTGTTCGAAAATGGGTTAACTTTCAAGAAAATCAAATCTCACCTCTTAACTCTTCTTGTGGAGTTCAAAACGTTCTAAACATCAGTAGTGAGTAGAGTTGATCACCTAGTTGCCATGGAGGCTTGTGCTGAGTTTTCCCCCCTTCTTCTTCAACTTCCAACCCCAGCAAGCTCTCTTTTCTTCTTTCTTCCACCTTCTCCCACGAAATGCTCTGTTTTTCTTTAATAAAAGAGAAGCAAATGGGAGAAAATGGGTTAGGAAGCTTATTTAATTACTTTTGGTGGTGAATGCTCCAAAGCCTATCCATTCCCACATTTCTTTTTCTTTTTTTTTTTGTTTTATTTCTCTTTTCCTTATACAACAATTTCCCAAAAAAGTTTTAACAATTATTTTATTTTTTATTATTATTTTATTTTTTGTTTCTTTTTGTAAAGAAATTTCAAGGAAAAATCTCGGGTTTACAGACGTGGCCAGGTCGTAGGGGAAGCAGGAGAATGTCAGGGCCATCAGATGTTGAATCAAGATTTCAAATTCTGGTTTGCATCCTAGACCTAGGGCATTACAATGTATGGCATAGTATTAAAAATCGGTCAACATGTCGAAAGGGGGAAATTTCTATTTTCCCCTTTTTAACGACATGTCGTCGACATCCACGCTAAAAAATGCTGGTTTCAATGCTTTTTTAGGGAGGTAACTACATAGATAGGCTTCAAAAGGTAACTTATTTTCAATTTTGTCCAACTTCATCGTTATTTATACAAATGTCTGACAACTATCTTTAATAACACAAAAAGCCCATCTCATTTACCATAATACCCTCCCATCTAATAAGGAGACATGCCTCACATAAGGAAATCATGTGGTTCATTTTTTTTTTTTTTTTGGTTTGAATTATAGATTCTTGCAATTGGAAGAACGAGATTTCATCATGCAACATTATTTCTAATACTTTGTAATCCACATAATTTTCTCTCTCGTTCCAACATCTGTCATATAGCATGGTCACAACAATACTACCTATATAGTGAAATAAATATATATTAGATAGTATATGTATGTATTTATACGTTGTATATAAACTAGTATATATTGATGCTTATCTTACCTAAATATACATGGTGTATATTTAGTGTATATTATGAATTGAAAAATGACTACAGTCGGTTTATAGTATATATAACGCATGAAATTGACACAACAATATATATTAATGCTTATATGAAATAAATATATGTAGTATATATTGATGGTTACACTAACCAAAAGTTACATAACCTAAAAAAAATCAATTATTTGAAGAATACATACTCAATATTCTTTGTAGCTACGAAACAAGTGATACAATTAAACAATGGAGGCTGTCAATGACAGTAACTTCACCACGAAAAACTAATAGAAAATAGCTAAAAAAACAGGTGGATAATATGCTCATATGAAATGGACTGTTAACGGAATCGTGAGATGGAGAAATAATGGACAAATGACCGGAGAAGATGAAAGAAAAGGAAACCAACATGGAGAAGCAAAGGTAAGATAAAATATATTTAAAAAATTGTGATACTATTATTAAGAATAAAATTCTAACGCGAAATGGGAAACAAATTTTCAGATCTTATTTTGATATCAAATATCACAATTAGTTATCATATAAGATTTAGGTGTGATTTGGACAAAAATGAAATTGATCAACTTATTGATTGTGGAGAGATATACACTATTAGGGGTTAAATGGTAAGACAATATACAAAATAAATACAACAAATCTAAATGTGAAAATTTACAAAAATTTGGACATTTGTAAAAATTATATCTTGAAAAAATTCATCCAACATAATTTATATTATTTTTTGGTTAAATTATCAAAAATACCCTGAACTATGAGATTGGTTTCAATTATACCTCTAAACTTTGAAAAGTTTCATTTTAACCCTTAAACTTTGAAGTTTGTTTCAAAACAACCATTGAAGGCTTTTTTTGTTAAATTCATGGACAAAAAATGATGTTTTTGCATTTGTATTGTTGCTTATATCAACATATTTGAACATATACGTTGAAAAAAAAATCAAAACATATGCAAATACGCCATTTTTCGTCCATAAATTTAACGGGAAAGACTTTCAAGGGTTAAAATGAAACTTTTCAAAGTTTAGGGGTATAATTGAAACCAACCTCATAGTTCAGGGGTATTTTTGATAATTTAACGTTATTTTTTTAAATCTAAGAAAGATTTATTACTTAATTTGTCATCTGAAGTGGTGGGCTTGGGCCCGATTGGGTGGCTGGCAGGTGGCTTGCTAGGCTATGCCTTTTTTTTTTTTTTTTTTTATTCTTTTAATCAAGTTTTTTTTTAAAAAATTAATCTTTTAAATTTTATTTTTAATCTTTGTTATACTTATAATATAAATTATATATTTGTGTGTGTGTGTATATATATATTTTTTACCTTTTCATTTAATCTTCTCAATTCTCACAAATGTTTGAAATGTCGATGTCGATGGAAATGTCAGTTTAGATTTTAAGGAATTGTCAATGGAAATAAAAATGTCGATGGACATTTTGGAAAACTTTTATGGAAATTGTGTTAATTAGTCAATTAAACTTTAATTGTAGCTTAATTAGACTATATTTGACTATTTTTAATCATCATATCTAAAAATTAAGACAATATTTAGTCGTATATGTTGGTGCGAGCAGAAATTTTGGAAAAAAAATACGAAAATGGATTAAAATTGTGTGAATTAGTTCATGAAACTTTAATTATGGCTTCACTATACTATAATTGGTCATTTTTAACCATCATATCTAAAATATATAAATTATTTATGTTGAAACGTTGATGGAGATGTCGATGTCAGCAAAAAGTTTGGAAAAATTATGGAAATTGATGAAAAATGTTTGAATTATTAAATGATACTTTAATTATGATGATTTAATTGAACTATAATTAACCAATTTTAATTTTCATATTAAAATATATATATATAATTACTATTTACATGAAAATGTCAATGTTCATTAAAATATCTTTTGAAAAATTATGAAAATTAACCAAACATGTTTTACTCAGTAAATGAGACTTATAGTTGTGGTTTGTTTAAATTAGGTTCTAAATTCCTAATTACTATACAAAATTATATGAAATTTTGGTAATTAGTTACAAAATTAAAGGTACTATGAAACATTTGTATATGACACATATGAGAAGGATAGAAGGAGAGAGAAAGAGAGTAGTGGAGGGAGAGATAGGACGATTGTAGAGGTTATCGATAATTCTCGACATCCTTGACATTTATTGACATTTCCTCAATATTTTTCGACATCTATTGAAAATTTATTCGACATCTCCAAACGACTATATTTTACTATTAAGTCAAGATGTCAAACACTTCAATATCTTAAAATGTTGAGCGATATTACAAAACGTTGTTGATCAAAATTTTAAACATTGCTTTATATATAATTTTTTTAAAATTAAATTTATGCATTTTACTTTAATTGTCCGGTGTGTGAATGAGATTTAGAAGGAAGAAAAAAAAGGTGTGTGAATGATATTGAGAAGGAAGAAAAAAAAATTAAGTCGCAAAAGAAGGAAAATGAATATAATGAGAGAGAAGGGAAATGAATATATGAGAGAGAAAGATTAAATAGGTGAGTGAGAGAGATTAAAAGAGTTGGAAAGTGGAAACGAACTCAATCCTACTTACTGTCCCACATCGAAAGACTGAGATTGGGTGGGAGTGCTTCATCCATAAGTAACCGTCAATGTTTACATCCAAGCTTCATAAAGCAAAAGCCTTACATAAAGGAGGTAAGTGGGCCTGGGGGTTTATACACAACAGCCCAAAATAAAAAATTTAGCATCAAGATTTTGACGACCTTTTGAAGAAATCTCGATATTTCAAAATTTCTTCCAAATGTCGGGAAGATATTTTTTATCTTCTCCTATTATGTCGAAGGGGTGGAAATTTCAAAATGCATTTCGGTGTGTCGAATAACATTTAAGACTATGGTTCTCAAATCAAATTACACATTTTCCAAACTTTCTTCTATATCACAATATATATAAAATTAAAAATAGTCAATTATAGCCTAATAAGCCACAATTAAATTAAAAATAGTCAATTATAGCCTAATAAGCCACAATTCAAGTCTTATTTAATAATGTAAACAATTTTTTATCAATTTTCATAATTTTTTTAAAATTCTTGTTGACATCGACATTTACATATAAATATTATATATATCTTTAAATATGATGATTAAAAATAGTCATAATTAAGCTAGAATTAAAGTTTCATTTACTAACTTAAACAATATCCATCAATTTCTATAATTTCCATAAATTTTTCCATCGACATTGACATTTTCGAACATGGTATTTTGGCTACTATTCATTTGATTACTAATTAATAAAGAAATAATCTTTTATGATCATCTTTTAGTTTGGAGTTATTCCTTTGTTTAGAAATTTATGATGGTATCCGAGCCTAAGTCAAACGACGTTCTGATTTGCTCACTTTTGCACAAAATTCATAGGTAACTAACTTTGAAAACAAGATTTCTACCATCAAATTGAATGATGATAACTATCTCTTGTAAATTATACTTTACTCACAACACTACAAGGACACAAAAATTCATTAACAACCTGTTTGAATCGCAGATATTGTTTCATGAGTATGAATATTAAATACGAAAATTATGTCTAATGGGTTATTAAAAAAATCATATTTTCATAAATGTCCAAGTACTTAAAATTTTCATTTTTAGATATATTTTTTCACCATTATGCCTCTTATGATGATTCTCTCTCCATAATGAATTTATTCACTCCATTTTCTTTCCTAAATTACATATAATAATTAGGATAATGCTTGGTTGCTCCTCTAGTGAGCAAGAATTCTTGCTTACCACTTACATGAACCATTACAATAAGGACGTGTACCTATTTTTATTTTTATTTATTTATTATTAAATATCAAAATCTCAACAAAATCTCATTAAAATCTCACCTAACAGATTTTCTCTTTCCCTTTCCCTTTCACGTTCTCTCTCCCTTTCATGTTCTATCTTCCTTTCATGGTTCTTTCCTCTACCATCCTCTCAACAGCAAGAATATTCAAGTATTTTGTTTGCACAAGCTAAAGTTAAATTGAACTCTTTTTTTAAAAAATATATATTGTGTCTTTTATATACTTTTTTCTTATCCTTTAAATGAAATGGGAAAAAATGAGGAATTTGAAGTGTTAACCTGAAAGGGAGAGAGATCGTGAAAAGGAAAGGAAAAATTTGTTAGGTGAGATTTTGATGAGATTTTGTTGAGATTTTGACATTTAATATATAAATAAAAATGGATACATGTCCCTATTGTATTGGTCCATGTGAGTGGTAAGTAGAATTTCTGTTCACAAGGAGAGCAATCAAGTATTATCCTAATAATTATATATTTTAATTTTAATTTGAAAAATTATACCCAATTTTTTCTTAATGATTAAGATATTCCCATGGTTTTAGCATAAATTTTTCTTCACACGATTTTAGCATAGATTTTTCTTCACACAATTTTTTTCAAGCATTTCACTGTTCTCTTTGTCTCAATTTCCGGCCACCCATTTTCAACATTTCACATAAATTTTATCTTTCATTTTCATTTTTTTTTTCTAATTTCTCCCTCACATCAAATTTTTCTTAGCCATCTATTCGATCTTTTTTGTCCAATATTCATTGACCTGCATTACTTTCCAATCACCCATTTCCAGCAATCTTTGCATTGGTTGTAATGCCCAACACTTTTTTTTTATTTTGAAATGAAATGTTATATGGAATTGTACCATATGATAAATTAGAATGGATTTAAGTTGATTGTTATTTTGGATTTGAAATTGGGTAGAAGGCAAAAGGGGAATTTTGTTGTGTTGTTGGAATGGTTGGTTAAGTAAAGGAATAAAAAAAAAGAGTCAAATCCCCCTTATTTCTCTCCCCATTTCACGTCTCACCCCCTTTCTTTTCCTTTTTTAGAATTTTTTTGATTATTATTTTATTATTGTTTCTCTCTCTCCCTCTCTCTCCTCCCGCACATGTCCCCTCCCCCATTCTTCTTCTCCTCCTCCTCCTCATTCCTCTCCTTCTCCCCGTCGACGGCACCCACATTGCAGCACCCAGATCTGTGCCATCCGCACGCCACAGTCGCTGCTCGCCGAAATCGCACCATCGCCATTTACCGCATCGTCTGCTGTCGAACGCCCAGTCGCACGCCCAAATCTGACTGAATCGTGCAGCCTCCGTTCGCCTGCGCATTGCCATCCGAACACTGGCCAGCGTAGCCCTGTTGCACGCCTCTGCCGCCGCCGGCCGCCAGCAGTCTCTTTCTCTCTCGTTCAGTTTGCAAGACAACAAGTTTTGGGGTCGTTTTTTTAGGCGTCGTTTCTATTGGATAATGTTTTCAACACTGTTTAAGATTGATCTATGGATTAATAAGGGCTGTTTTGTTTATTAAAGGGTCATTTAAAGTGACTTCAAATTGTTGGATCGAGTTTACAGGGCATTGTTGCCTTTGATAGAGTGGAATTAATTTTGCAATTAAGCACTCAAAATGTGCAAGTATACACAGTCTAGTGCTATATTTATACCCTTCTCCTCAAGGATTAATCTAAAAATTTTACCAAGTTTGAGCTAAATTTTAGTGAATACACAGTATAACCATACAAAAATTACAATAGGGGATGCTTTTTAAACATAGACTAAATTAACTGAAAGAGCCACAAAGCAAACAAAGTGCTAAGAGTTATAACAAGTGAAATAGTATGAACAAAACAGTAGAAGTAATCAATCAAGGATAAAAACAGGCTTCGATAAGGGGTTACTCTATATTGTTATGAGACTAATTTGTTGAAGCAAAAATCATGCAAACTCACACTACACAACATTCTAACACGAGATCTTCCCAGATTACCCAAAATTGTAGCTAAATTCCCATTTAAACTACCTATTTTTGCTCTATGTTTTGTATACTTTAGGTGGGTGATTATCCCTAACCTACCTAATTCACTGCAACCATGCTTGTAACAGTCCTAAAGTGAATTTAAGCAATCAGTTGCTTTTTCTTTTTCCCAAAAGACAAGAAAACAATGAAAGATAAAGTTGGCCAAACTTAATCCAAACATTAGCATTAAAACAACTTAAATTCAGTACAAATGTGCACAAAAATTAACTCAACTCAAGCCTCATTACAATATAGAGGTCCTTAATCCTTGCCTTAAACAACTTAGCTCATAATGATAGAAATTAAACTACTGGAAACTACTAAAAATTCCATTACAACAGTCTAAGAAAATGAAACATCAAAGAAGAGGAAGAAAAAGAGTAAGAAGAGAAGAATATTTTAGAAGGGGAAGCTTCTAAGGACTCCCTTCTTTGTCTTCGGCTCCTTTCCCAAGGTAGATGATCCTTTTTTAGCTCATTCTTCTCCTTTCCATAGCCTTTTCCTTTTTCCTAGACTCCCTTTTCGAAATACCAAATGCCAAACTTATAAACTCCCCCTTTATCCATCAAAATCAAGACTGAATAGATAGGGAATAATGAAGCTTGGCAGCATTCTTGTAAAACCGAGATTTCACGAGATTTCTCCTTGAAATTTTTTTTTAAAAAAAGGAAGGAAAATAGGAAAAAGGGAAAAAGAAGAAAGTTGAAGTTTTTTTTTATTCATTTTACAAATACACCTTTATCTACCCATCTTGCATCTCATTTACCAAAGAGAAGAAGAGGGTTTCGTGGGAGAGGATGAGAGAAAGAGAGGAAGGAGGATTTTCTTAGTTTTGAAGTTGAAGAAGAAGGGGAGAAGATTCAATTCAAGGTTGCATGGCAGATTTGGTGATCAATTCTGCTCACTGTTGATATTTGGGTTCTTTTGAGCTCCACAAGAAGAATTAAGAGGTGAGGTTTGATTTTCTGGAAATTTAACTCATTTTCGAACAAATTTCGTGAAGGAAGCTCGATCAAAATCTGCCTTTAAGTTGTTGATTTGTAAAGGGGAAGTCAGAGGGGAAAATCTGCTGTCAAATCTGAGAAACCTCTGGTTTTTGGGTCGTGATGGTCTGTAGATTTTGAATTAGAAGCTCCGTTAGGTATGGTTGGAAAGCTTATTTAATTTCCTAAAACTTTTATGAAGAAGTTGTGGGCGAAATATGATTGGAAGTTGCTTTAAAATTTAGGACAAGTTCGGGGTGCAGCAGGAAAACGCTTCTGGAATTGCAGAAACTGATTTTGAGGGAGGTAGCTTTCGAGGTATTTACGGACACATCCTTTGGGAATTTCAATTCTATTCCTTCATATAAGTTGTAGAGGGTTCAAAAAGGAAGAGTCTGGTATAAAGTACATCATTTTTGGCCAAGTAATGAGGAAGTGATGAGTATGTGAAGTTAGGGTATGGAAGTGGTAGAATACTGGAAGTAGATAGAATGGTTTTGCAATTCTAAGCTTGGAGTTCATGAATTCAAAGTTCTAATGCTTGGTTTTGGTTTATTTGACAGGCCAAGAGGAAATAGGTCAAGTATACGGGCCGAGAATCTAGATCTAACGCTGTGAGTGACAAAATGAATTTCGAAAACATATTCTATGCTTGAATTCATGTCTATGTGAATATAAGACTTCTTAGGAATGAATTAGCTTAAATGTTTTATGTTTTCTGAACACATGGTTATGAGCATACATGATTGCCTAGGAATGATTTTCAATGCTCGTTGTGAGCTTAGATTTTTCCAACGAAATTTACATGTGAGCATATGTTTATTGATTTGCTAAAATCTAGTGAAAATGTTATGATTTCAGGCAAGCATGCTCTAGCAGGTAATGTTTAAAGATTATCATGTGTTTTTCTGAGACTCGAATGAGTAAATGATTGAGATATTGAGCCGAGGCTGGTTAGTACCTTGTGCACACAGGTCGTTTTCTGTTGTCAACGTTGAGTCTACTCCGTGACAACAATGTTGTCGTGAGTGCTGGGCGGGCCCCACTACGACAAAGACGATGGGAGTGCTGGGCGAGCCCCACTACATCGTAGAGTGAACGTTGGTTGTACTGGGCGTGCCCTACACAACGTAGATTGTCATATGTTTCTAGATGGTTAATATTCTTGGTATGCCTTGCGAGTTTTTAATGACATACTTGTTGGATTTCTGAGAAAGACTATGGTAATTATACGTTTATATTTAGCGCTTGACTACCGACACATATGCCCAGAGTTTACCAAATGTTGTAATTTGCGAGTTAATAGTTATAAACTCAGTCACTCACTGAGCTTCCCAGCTCATTCTTTCAATGTTTTCCAACTTTTCAGGTAGTGATCGAGCTCCCGGTGCCTGAAATCCTGCCATAGTCTGCCGAAAGCTCTACGAGTTTGATATTTTGTACGTGGGTGGAACTGTATAGCAAGTCCAAACATTTTGTAGATATTATGAGAGGAACGTATAGTATATTCATGTATGCACTAGTGGTCGTGGTTGTGTAAACCATGGTTGGGATGTATTTTGGTTGTAGTACTCCCTACCCGCTTAGAAGTTCAAGTGGGGTTTAAGTAGGACTGCTCCGTATGTATGTATAGTGACTTTCAAACTTCCGCTGTGTTGTGTTTAAACATTTTAATTCAAGTATAGTATGTTTATCAGGTATAACAGGGTCACAGGTATCGTTAGGGAGGAAACGATGTCTGTTGGCTTCACGCCATCTTCCGGGCTAAGTTAGCAGGTGGTTCGGGAGGCGGTGTGACAATTCTATTGGTCCACATCATTTCAACTGACTCTTTTTAGATAGCTCAATTAATGAGAATATTCCTTGCACATGTGAGTCAAGTGGCTTCTCTGTGAAGAATTGTTGTAGCAAACCAACTCAATCAGCTACACTATACTCCAACTCTCTACTCATTAAGTCTGCTCTTACCTGAAACATAAATTGTAACAATTAAGCTCACAAATTGCAAGAATCTAAACATTAATCAATTTTTTCTCAATATTTAGCCACATAAGCAAGAAATCACTGAATTAGGAACGTCAGTAGCTAAAAAGCTACCAAAATACCTCAAACAAGCAAGGTTTAACAAGAGAATTCAAGAGAAATAACTCTTATATGAAGAGTTATCAGGCACCCATCTCAATTGGAGGCCATTTGGGGCATTTTTGAGATGTGTTAAGTCACGTACAACACTGTGTGGGTAAGCTAAATTGAATTTTTTTGACGAATTATTTTAACAGTAAGGTCAAACATAAATTGAATTTAATTGGATGTATGTTTAGGACCTTTTTGAGAAATTTTAGGGGCTATTTTTATAAGTGAATTTGACCCTTAAATTATTGGATTAAATTGAAAGATAACCACTGTAAGGGAAGACCAGACCTTGGAATTGGGGTGGTTTTGGCACAATTTCTAGCAAGTTGAGTTACTGTCCAGAGAGTTGGAAATGTGAGATCTTTCACCACCTTTTAAGGCAAAACCCCAAAAATAATTTTAAATTTTAATTAGATAATTTTAGCGAAGCCTTGAGTTAATTTTTGTGCTGCTTTATTTGTTGCTAGGTGGTGCTAAATATGTTTTCAGAAAGGAATTATGTTTGGGTACTTGGATTATTAGCTATTTTTTTCCTCAAGGTAAGTAGCTATTTGGACTAAGCCCCTTTAAGACATTATTTAATTTTGGTGTATGTTGGAAAATTGTGAATTGTGTAAGCATGCCTGAATTGTATATATAGAGCATGTAGTAGTTGGTGGATTGTTCTGGAACTTTATCTTGAGTTTGAAATTGCCTAAGTATGTGGCTATGCTAGTTTAGACGCTTAAAGTTGCAAGATAAGTATGGTTGGCATGTGTAGTTCTTTGGTTGCTCTTGTGTCTGAAATTCATGAATTATGCTTGTGAACTAGTAGCTTTGGTCTGTTGGAGTTGTGGATTTAATCCTAGGGCCCTGATTACCTAGACCTTTGTGTTGATGTGAAAATGTTGTTGTAAGGTCTTGAGAACCCTGATAGAGTTAGGGAATGGCTTAGGTCCATTAGGCTAGTGACACATACTACCCCACTTGGACCATGCTTGCCTAGGATACTTATGAGATGTGCTAGCTATTGGGTTGTGTACCCTGATATGTGATTTCATGGAGGGTGGATCGTCCATTGCAGAGACTAGCTTGTGAGTTGTGTACCCTATTGTGTGATGGCATGGAGGGTGTGTCATTCGCTGTAGGTGCTAGCCAAGGGCAGGTGGGCCTTTAAGGTGTGGCTTGGGGTTGTGATCTTTCTTGTTGTATGCTAGCTATAGGGATGAATCCTCGTGAATAGGAAGCATGACTCTAGGGTATAACAATGAGGCAATACCGTATGTGAGAGTGAGTTAGGTAGTCACTTAGTCGAGAGTGTAGAGAACTTGAGGAAGATCAGGAGCTTGAGTGGTTTATGGAGTGTTAGCTAGTTGTTGTGTCGGACTATGAGGCCTTGGATCTTAAGTGGGCTACTTACTAAGTATTTTTATATTCATTCTATGCTATATTGTTTTCTCTTTCAGGTGGTCAATAGACTCAAAAGGTGCGTCGCAAGGGCATTGGCTTGGCAAGGCTATGGAGATTGTGTCCCCTATTTCCTAGGATAGAAGAGTTGCCTAGTTTCCTGTTGTTCCTGTTTCCTTCATGTTTGGATTTGTGTTTTGTTTTACTTTCAGTTCTGGCGAGTTATCGTTGAATTTAATTATTTTGGCAAGAACTGTTTTGTTTTGAAATCAGGATCCCAAAATAAAGTAATTTTGTGAAATGTTTATCTTGTCTTGTTTGAAAGCTTATTTTATTTTCCTTGTTTGTAGTTAATTAAGGGTGTTGTTGAGTAAGTTTTAAGTAGCGATCCAGGGTGGGTTGTTACATTGGCGTTCAACACCCATTATCCAAAAATATTCATTGGCTTTTAGTACCCATTTTTTAGTACTCTTCATTGTGAAAACTTGATTTTCATTTCCTTTTTTGTTGCTTTTCTATTAGAACTACTCAAAATCTTTTGACTTCTACATCTATTTTCATTATTTCTAGTGTATTTAACTCTAGCCATTGTCTATTATGTTTGTTGTATACACACAAACATATAATTGCTTTATACATATACAATGTAATAAATAAATCATACAATGACATATAAAATAAAGGTATATGGGCAATATTCATAATATTGACTATATTTATTATATGGAGTTTTTGTATGGAAGACCCATTTTCACGTGCTTTAATGCGATCTGACCTGTCATATGAAAATAATGAAATATGATCCATTCTGGCGTGGCAATGCACACAAAATTACTAAGAACTGCAGTATGAGGTCGTCTCGCTTGCTCAAGCTCTCTCATGTAGTAACGCTCTCGCTGACCATTCTCATTATTGCTCTCGTCAGCAAATATTTTTGGATCTTACAAGATTCTCGCTCCCAGAGACTCGCTCTCGCACACGTTTCCTCTTTCTCGCTCTCACTAGATATGTCACTTGAATGCTTTTTATGAATGTTGTACTCATTCTCGTGCTCGTTCTCTCATGCTCTTGCTTTCGTTTTCGCTCTTGCTCTCGCCTCTATATGGATTGTCATTTTCTGAACCTCTGATTATGGTAAGTTTTTAGTGGTATGTATAGACACTGTGTGAATTGACATTATGGTTTATTAGTCGAAAACACTGACAAAGAAAAGATCTCAATCAATATTTTCCAATAAACCTTTAAATAATAAATTATATAAAATTATTATGGTTTATATCAAACAAAAATTATTTCCTCCTTCATTTTCTCATTTGTTCAAACTTACTTTGAAACTTTTTCTCCTTTGAAATGTTCTTCACGTATAACCAACGTTCAAGCATCAACCAATTCACTATTCGACTACAGTTGACACGCATACTAGGTCTTAAATTCCATCATCTGCTCTTGTACAATTGTAGAAGTCTCTACACCTGTCACTAGGTACTTAAACCATTTAGTACAAAAGATCCTACAGTCCAGCGAATCGTGTTGTATGTCGGGGTTCTTTGCACCACCACCACCACCATGCAGATGTTCGCATACCCGACTTGTCATGGGGGACATCACAGAAGTAGAGCAACAAGGGTAGTGTGTGCGTGAAGGGCTCTAGGAACTTCTCAACACGCCTAATTGCGATGTACGAAGGGTATGAGTCGTACACCAACAACTACCCTCTATTTAGGTCCATGGCCAGTAAGAACCAGTGCTCGTTCATGTTGACGGGGTAATATACAAAGTCTGTTTCTCACCAAGCAAGCTTGTAGTCATCGTGTACTCCTTTCACGAACTCGATATAAGTACCATCTGCTTCCCATGCCAGCGCGGCTTTGAGCAAAGGCTTCTTCTTGATCTTGTGGTATATACTTCTAGAGTTTGCAAGTTTAAATGAGCCTACAAAAGACACACATGCATTGTTAGTTGTTATGATAATGAAACAAACTTACGCACGTGTAATTTTAGAGTCAGTACATATCATGATGCCCGTAGGCAATATGGTGAATCGGTGTATTCACATTTTCGGTCGAGCAGATAGCTTCCTCTTGATAAACATGAACAACGTGTTTATAGCCTAAATGGAAGAAGCCATTAGTTACTAAATAAGAAACTCGACAGTAATAAATATTAAACCAAAGAAGAAAGGTAATACTCGACAGTAATAAATATTACACCAAAGAAGAAAGGTACTTACATCGCACTCAATCCAATAGCTTAATGTTAGCAAGTTTCTGAAGAATTTCTTCCCCATGCTCGTCGTCGTGGTACCGATGCTAGGTCGAATCTTTGCTCCGTCTTCAAATCCTGGATCCACCTCATCATCGCGCCGAACATGCGAGGGTCAATACCGTGGCCCGGGTTGTAAACAATCGACAGCTTATGTAGTGTCATAATCATACTAGGGAGTGGATAACAAATCTCCTTCCGCTACCTTGGCTGCTCCTCCTTCGACTTCTTTGTCGGGCTTGAAGGAGTATACCGATCCGATGGCTTCTTCTTCCGGCTACCCTTCCTAAGGATCAAATCAAGTTTGGATACAATCAAGCTAGTGGGCCTCTCGCTGGCAATGGGAATGGCGACGTCGACGTCCTAAATGGCAAGGCGGATGGAGTCAGTGCGACCATCGCGCTAGTGTCAACAGAAACTAGGGCGTTGGTGTCATTGGGGTTTAGGGGGTGGTGGCAGTGGACTTAAGGCTCTATAGGGTAGCGACGGTGGTGTGGAGGCTGGCTAGGATTGAATCGATGGTGTCGGAATACATAAGGTGAAGATGATGGGGTCAGTGAAGGTTATAGTATGGGGTGGAGGTGGAACCATGAAGGGTGATGAGAAGGGAGGTGGGGAGGGTGGTTCTAGTGGTGTTGGTTGGAATGACGATAGTGGACCCAGTGCTGGTGGTGGGGATTGAGAGGGTGGACCCAATGGTGGTGGTGGGAATGGGGATGGTGGACTTGGTGGTGGTGGTAGGAATGTGGAGGGTGGAGCGCGGGGGTGGTGGTGGGAATGGGGATGATGGAGGTGGGGGTGGTGATGGGGATGATGGACTTGGTGGTGGTGGTGGTGGTAGACTCTAACAACTAATCGACTCATATGTCTGGAGACTCAACCCAATCATGGCCCTCATCCTACATAACACAAAAAACACGTTAGTTGGGAGCATGAGAATAATACAAAAATAGGTTCTAAATATTGTTTCACATACCTGCATATTCTGAGTAGTAACTCAATGATGGTGATCAGATGGGACTTCACTTCTCCCATATGCGATTTCAACTCCCCTATAGACTTCTCGACTCGATAGATACGAGCTTGATGCTACGAAGATAACTCAAGCTTGATGAAGCCTCGAGTCTAGTGTGTCGATCAGAGGTCGGCGATCACTTGTAGGGAGAGGGTCGCCCTCTATCGATCTCATCCCTGATCTAAGGATCAGTCTATTCCTCTCCATGTTGACTCTCTCCAGTCCGATCCTCTCCATGCTAACCTTCTATGGTCTGACCGTCTCGGGTGTGACCCTCAAAATGTATCTTAATCTCTTGATCGTCGTCATCATTATCGTCATAAACCCTGTGATCGACCTGAGTATCGCAGTACTGTTGCTTGACCTCCGACATGACTAGTACCGACGCACCGTTGTAACAAGCAAGTAGATGTTAGAATAATAAAACTACTTGAAACTACATTATGTCGTACGCAAGTGAGTGCATTCTAAACTTCGGGGAGTCGAATATATCTCGCTTCAACACCTTATATGGAATGGAGTGGGAGCAGGACCATCTCCTCATGTGAGGCATTGCGTCATTATTTAGACGAGTCGCAATATAACCCACTACTGACAACAACGTCTCATATGCCCATACCTAGAAACAACATAACCCTAGTTAGTTTACAATATATTACATACGAATAATAAGCTAAAAAAATTATTATAAAACGTGGAATACCTGGAAAGCATGAGGGAACCCAGGAAGGTTATACTTAACAGTGTAATTCTTATTCGTCCTAGCCTTGAACTTGTATGTTGCAATCTTGTCCCTCAAGGCTACCTTAAGACCAAGAATTGTTCTATCCCAAATTATGCTCCCTCAATCCTGAAAGGAATATTCTAATTAAACCCAAGCGGAAGAGTAGGAATGTTGGGATTTATGCCCTAAAGTAAAATAGTTTAAGTTTAACATATTGGGTATAGAGTATGCCCTAGGATACATGTCTCGTCGGCTTTAGTGCAAGTGGGAGATTGTTGGGATTTATGCCCTAAAGCCTCGTAATTAATAATTTATTAAATAATGAATAATAATTTTGATTATTTTATTTGTAATATAATATTACCCATTATATGAAAAATCCAAGGTTATTAGTGTAATCTTGAACAATATGTGGTTGACATACAGGAGGATCATGTTCAAGAAATAACCTAAAGGATCATAGTATATGGATAAGATTTGGTGCCTTATCTTGGTAACACTATTAATATGGCCCACTTTGTAATAGTTACAAATGATTTGATCCAAATCATTCATGTGGAGACATGTGAGTGAGGGTATCTTATACAATAAGTTTGTATAAGACTGGACCACGAAATATTTACTCTCTCTTTATAAATCCGTTAATTGAGAAGATTAATATTTCATAAGAATGATCATATGCGACTCGATCTTAATCCTGAGTAAGTTATGAACTCCTGCCTGTGAGGGCTTGTCCTTTGATTTGCATGGGTTAGAGTGGATTTTGTAGCCGATTCAATATGCCTACCATTTTGGGGACTTGACCAAATAGGGAGCTGGGAACATAATCTCACAAGATGGAATTCACTCCTTCCCATATAGGGTAAGTAGATGAGTAGTTCCCTTAAGTGCTGATTTCGAGACTTGAACAATGGGGCCCCACCCTCTCATTGGCCCGAGAGGGACTTAGTTTATAATTAGATTATAAATGTATTGTTCATTAGAGAATCAGTGGTACTTAAGGTGCAAGATGTAATTATAGGGGTAAAACGGACTTTTGACCCAACTGTAATTACGAACAACTCGTGAAGGATCGACTTGCATGTAATGATTATATCTATGGACACAACTTGCCCTACAGTGCATAAGAGTGCAACTCTAGGTCTATAGTGGAGTGACCTATAGTTAATGAATGAAAATTAATTAATTAAAGAGTTTAATTAATTAATTTTGTATCATTGGAGCTTATAATCTGTAGGTCCATAAGGTCTCCTTTCTAGCTCATAGTAACACTAAAAGATCAATTTAGTTGAAAGAAAAATTTGAAATGTTCAAATTAATATTTAATTTGAAGTGTTCAAATTAATATTTAATATATTATATATATTAAATATAAAATAGGAAAATATATTTATTGTATTTGATACATTAAATATTAAAATTTGAAATGTTCAAATTAATATTTAATTTGAAGTGTTCAAATTAATATTTAATATATTAGATATATTAAATAAAAGAGGAAAATATATTTATTGTATTTGATACATTAAATATTAAAATAATTAATGTATATTAGATATATTAAATAAAAGATATTTATTAAATTTGAATTGGATTCAAATTAGGAAATAAATGTCGTAAGAGAATTTTAAACGGTTTGAATAAGATTCAAATTGGTTAGATAAATATATTTTAATATATTAGATATTAAAATATATTATTTAATTATTTTCCCTATACCACTATAAATAGGACTCTAGGGGTGAGCCATTGTGCATTCTTCACAACATACATATCCTCAATAGAGAGAATTAGAGAATTCTCTCTAGACCTCTTCCTCTCCAATCCCTTGAGGATTTTCTTTCAAGAGGTTCCCACAAGCATTGGTCCTGTGTTCGAGTCATAGTCAGGAAGACTTTGTGGAAGAGATAAAGATCCGCCAGAATATTCTCCATAAAATTATTTTCAAGGTATTTATTGCTTAACCCTTATATTTTAGTTTAATTCTAAATAAATCAAAGATGATTCCTATGCTTCCGCTGTGGGTTTAATTCGATTATTCCCTTCAAGGAATCGGTTTGAGTTTATTTAGAATTAAATAATAATATTATGGTTAAGCATAACATACCTTGAAAATATGGAGAATCTTCTGGCGGATATTTATCTCTTCCACAAAGTCTTCCTATCTATGACTCGAACACAGAACCAAGGCTTGTGGGAGCCTCTTGAAAGAAAGTCCACAAGGGATTAAAGAAAAAGAGGTCTAGAGAGAATTCTTTAATTCTCTCTATTGAGAAGATGTGTGTTGTATAGAATGGTTAAACCCAAGGGTCCTATTTATAGTGCCAAGGGAAAATCTTTGCCATAATTAAAATATTATATTTTAATATCTAATATATTAAAATATATCTTGTATTTATTTGAATATCATTCAAATCTCCTACGATATTTATTTATTTGAATCTTATTCAATCTTTTATTTAATATCTCAAATATACATTAATTATTTTAATATTTAATGTATCAAATACAATAAATATATTTTCCTCTTTTATATTTAATATATCTAATATATTAAATATTAATTTGAACACTTTAAATTAAATATTAAATTTGAACATTTCAAATTTTAATATTTAATGTATCAAATACAATAAATATATTTTCCTATTTTATATTAAATATTAATTTGAACACTTCAAATTAATATTAATTTGAACATTTCAAAATTTTCTTTTAACTAAATTGATCTTTTAGTGTTACTATGAGCTAGCAAAGGGACCTTATGGACCTACAGATTTTAAGCTTCAATGATACATAATTAATTAATTAAACTCTTTAATTAATTAATTTTCATTCATTAACTATAGGTCACTCCACTATAGACCTAGAGTTGCACTCTTATGCACTTCAGGACAAGTTGTGTCCATAGATATAATCATTACATGCAAGTCGATCCTTCACGAGTTGTTCGTAATTACAATTGAGTCAAAAGTCCGTTTTACCCCTATAATTACATCTTGCACCTTAAGTACCATTGATTCTCTAATGAACAATACGTTTATAATCTAATTATAAACTAAGTCCCTCTCGGGCCAATGAGAGGGTGGGGCCCCATTGTTCAAGTCCCAAAATCAGCACTTAAGGGAACTACTCATCTACTTACCCTATATGGGAAGGAGTGAATTCCATCTTGTGAGATTATGTTCCCAGCTCCCTATTTGGTCAAGTCCCCAAAATGGTAGGCATATTGAATCGGCTACAAAATCCACTCTCACTCATGCAAATCAAAGGACAAGCCCTCACAGGCAAGAGTTCACAACTTACTCAGGATTAAGATCGAGTCGCATATGATCATCTTTATGAAATATTAATCTTCTCAATTAACGGATTTATAAAGAGAGATTAAATATTTCGTGGTCCAGTCTTATACAAACTCATTGTATAAGATACCCCCACTCACATGTCTCTACATGAATGATTTGGATCAAATCATTTGTAACTATTACAAAGTGGGCCGTATCAATAGTGTTACTAGGATAAGGCACCCAACCTTATCCATATATTATGACTCTTTAGGTTATTTTTTGAACACGATCCTCCTGTATGTCAACCACATACTGTTCAAGATTACACTAATAACCTTGGATTTTTCATATAATGGATAATATTATATTTCAAATAAAATAATCAAAATTATTATTAATTATTAAATAATTAATTAATTACGAGGCTTTAGGGAATATCTCAACAAATCCAAACTGTTGAAGTATTCCAAGTCTTCAACTTTCCCATACCATGACCTATTAATCACGACCTTTGATTTATTTTTCTCCATCATGGCCATCTCATTATAGTAGATCAAGGATACCTTCACTGCATCCTCATCTGTCTCAAACTGCAATCCCTTATATGCATCTTCAAAAGCATCCAAGTAGATTTCAGTGCCCATGCCACCAAAGCACTTAAGTCGCAAGGTTTCAATAAAGACCTCTACCTAAGACACTCTCTCAGGTGATGGCCACAACCTAGTCATCAAGAGGAACTCATCCTTTGAGAACTGTACCACTGTACCATTCAGATCAAACCTCATCACATCCTCCTGAATCGTCAACAACCTCCCTCAAAATGATGTGATGCACCAACAGACTGTTGAACACCAATTTCACATCAACAAATGGCCTAAAAACATTCCTCCTGAACATTTCCATATGCCCAAGGGCCAACTTCTCCTTAACAACTTTATTTTCACTACTTATGTGGGCAAGGCTAGAAGCTCGGTCAGGGAACCACTCACCTTTGGCGATTCTTAGAACTGTTGCCATCTTAGTACTGAATAAATTGCACAAACAATAAGAATAAAATTCAAAAAAAGGAAAAAAAATAGCATAGAGAATGGCATATTAGAAACTGAATTCTCGCTCTCGCTCTCGCTTACCATTCTCGTTCTCGCTCTCGTTCACTTTTCGCTCTCGCTCTCACTCTAGTCCTTGCTTTCGTTCGCAGAAACCATAAGCTTTTTTTCGCATAAACCTTATCCCTTTCACGCTCTCGTTCCAGTAAGCTCGCTCAAGTTCTATCACTCTCGTTCACCCAATATAGAATTTTTTCTCAAAACCCTAAGTGCTCTAGCCTTATCGCTCTCGTCCCTGTAAGCTTGCTTTAACTCTGCAACTTCCTTAATCAAACCCACCCTTTTTCAAGAAAATGCACAAAATCAGAGTAACCATAAACCTTGCCCTCTATCGCAAACAGTGTAAAGGAGAAAACCACAAACGAAACAATAAAGAAGGAATTTAAAAAATGAACGGTCAGTTTAGGCTTATCGTTTTGAAGAAAGAACGTGATAAGGATCACGATTCAACCTCCATTTCATGTACTAAAAAATATTCTGAGGGACGAAGGACCATTTGGAGCTTTGAAGGTTAATGTGTGCAAGATTGAAGTTACCATGGAGTTTCCATGAATAACATTTGAGTTTGGCAATCATTTTGAAGACTTCATTTGTCATTTTAGTTTCATAAACTCTTGAGTCTAATTTTTTAGCTTTTAAATGTCAGTTTCAAGTTTAGATAGTTAAGAAAGGGAGTTACTAAACATATCAATCATGGCCACTACTTTTGTAACTATTTTTTGGGCATTCGAAGGGTTGTGGGTTACTTTTGTGAGGAGGCTATAGATACCTACGAGATTTGTCTTGTAATTAGAGATGATGATGATTGAATGAGATGAACTCTCAAATTTGAGACCCTTTTCTTGCAATTCTTGTGGTAGAATGCATGTGAGTCATTCAATCAAGCCTAGATCAATTTTGATTGTGGAGTGACTCAATCTAATCTTGCTTCTAGATCTTTGATCATACTATTTCTAGCCTTGTCTCTTGGTTGATCTAAAATTTGTATAAGGAGGTGTTGATTTCGTTGATTCAAGGGTTCTTGCTTCAACATAAGCTTGGATCAAAGAAATCAGCACTTCCTTATACAAATTTTAGATCAACCAAGAGACAAGGCTAGAATAGATTACCTCTTATGATCAAAGATCTAGAAGCAAGATTTGGAAATCTTGTTCTAGATTGAGTCACTCCACAATCAAACTTGATCAATGCTTGATTGAATGACTCACATGCATTCTACCACAAGAATTGTAAGAAAAGGGTCTCAAATTTGAGAGTTCATCTCATTCAATCATCATCATCTCTAATTACAAGACAAATCCCGTAGGTATCTATAGCCTCCTCACAAAAGTAACCCACAACCCTTCGAATGCCCAAAAATTAATTACAAAAGTAGTGGCCATGATTGACATGTTTAGTAACTCCCTTTCTTAACTATCTAAACTTGAAACTAACATTTAAAAGCTCCAAAATTAGACTCAATAGTTTATGAAACTAAAATGACAAATGAAGTCTTCAAAATGATTGCCAAACTCAAATGTTATTCATGGCAACTCCATGGTAACTTCAATCTTACACACATTGACCTCCAAAGCTCCAAATGGTCCTTTGTCCCTCAGAATAGTTTTTAGCACATGAAATGGAGCTTGAATCATGATCCTTATCATTCTCCCCTTCTTCGAGAAGATTCGTAGGTTCTCCTTGCAAAGCAGCTTTGTAGCCATCATCTCGAGATCATTCAAACAATTTATTTGGAACCTCTTCTCTTGGATCATATACGAAGTTTTTTAGTATAATAATCATCTCCCTTGGTCGTTGATCAAGAACTTCAAACTTAATCCAATTCATCTCTAATGAACAAACACTAGGAAGGCATTGGAAGAAAACATTAGTTGGAAAACAAACCTCACTGTCATGATTTTTTTCACTTAAACACTTTTCTTCATACCTACTTTTTTCTTTTTCATTTTCCTCTTTTTTCTCTATTGTCTCACTTTTCACACATTTTTCAAGAGATGTTGTCTTCACCACATTCTCAACACATACTTCAAGTATCCCCTTATCTTTTATAATAATCTCACCCTTTGTCTCTTCCTCTTCTGAATTTTGATGATCACCTTCAATTTGAATTTGTTGGTCATCCTCTTGAGGCATTGGACAATCTTCACCATTTTGATTGGGTTGTGCAGCTTGTCCCTTTATGGCTTGATCTTGCAAATTTATTTCTTGACACAATTCAGCCATGTAATTTATTGATTGGTGCATCACAGCCAAATTCTTTCGAAAATTCTTCCAAAATTGATTATCATTATTGTAGGTCTCATGATGTCTTCGTCCTTGGTGGTACATGTTGCAAAAGAATATAAAATGACAAGAAATGGACCTCACACACTCAACTCACTGATTTTACACTTGTGTTTACACATAAAGGTAGACTATTTGGAAAAAGTGGCTAAATGATGAATTTGGGTAAGCTAATATGGATGAAGCAATTCTTGTAATAGTGAGCTATTCAAAGCAACCAAGACAAGATAATTATTAAATAAAAAAAATTAGAACAAAGAAAGGATCAAGTAAGAAAAGTTACTGGAATTTCGGGTAAAAATGCACACAGAATTGGAATTCCAAAAACAAATGTACTATGTTATGAATTTGATAAAACTCCCTTCTTAACTTTGAAAGATAACAGTCAGATATAACCTTTCACTTCAGCACAATCAATCAAATTCAGACGTTATCAAGGATTTTAACACGACATTAGGAACAGTAAGTGCAACAGTTACAAAATTGGACAGTTTCAATGTGTTTGGAAGCTAATTAGACCTTCAAATAAATGTGAAATTGGTCTAATAATTGATATAAAATAATAATAACTGATGTTATATCACTATTATCTCAGATTGGTTCAAATTTCAAAGATCAAACACAATATTTGCATGAACAATTCAAGATCTCAACATGAACAATTTCTAGATGCCTTCTTTTTTCTTTTTTCTTCTTTATTTTTTTTTCTTTCAAGATCAAAATATGAACTTTAAGATGGAAATGAGATCGGAATCAAAAGATGAAGAACAATGGATGAAACGGAAGGCATGAAATGGACAGAGTTTAAAGAAAGGATGAACAAGCTAAAATGAAAGATGGAATCAATTATAGAGTAGGCCACAAAGATGCAACCTATTCTCTGATACCAAAATGATAAGGAAAGCCTAATTCTTAGCCCAAAGATCCAAGCTTATCTTGGAGCAAGAACCCTTGAATCAAAGAAATCAACACCTCCTTATACAAATTTTAGATCAACCAAGAGGCAAGGCTAGAAATAGATTATCTCTTTTGATCAAAGATCTAGAAGCAAGATTTGGAAATCTTGTTCTAGATTGAGTCACTCCACAACCAAACTTGATCAAGGCTTGATTGAATGACTCACATGCATTCTACCACAAGAATTGCAAGAAAAGGGTCTCAAATTTGAGAGTTCATCTCATTCACTCATTATCATCTCTAATTACAAGACAAATCTCGTAGGCATCTATAGCCTCCTCACAAAGTAACCCACAACCATTCGAATGCCCAAAAAATAGTTACAAAAGTAGTGGCCATGGTTGACATGTTTAGTAACTCCCTTTCTTAACTAACTAAACTTGAAACTGACATTCAAAGACTCAAAAATTAGACTCAAAATTTTATGAAACTAAAATGACAAATGAAGTCTTCAAAATGATTGCCAAACTCAAATGTTATTCATGGCAACTCCATGGTAACTTCAATCTTGCACACATTGACCTCCAAAGCTCCAAATGGTCTTTTTTCCCTCATAATAGTTTTTAGCACATGAAATAGAGCACTATTACAAATTTGGCTTTTAATGACGGGCATTGCCCGTCATTAAAGGGAAATGATGACGGACATGTGTCCGTCATCTTTTCGAGTGTCATTGTAAGCTACAATGACGGACGCTTTTTAATGTCGGTCAATGTATAACATTAAAAGTCAATGTCTGTCATCAAATGTCTGTTTTGAATGTTTTAATGACAGACAATGCCCGTCATCTTTTTGTGAATAATTTAATAAAAAAAAATTATTGGTTGCACACATAGCTAACCAAAATATTTATCTTTCTCAACCTATGCACAAAATAAAATATCAATACTATTATTATTTTGACAAAATAATTAACTCAATAAAAAACCTTAATTAATAAAATATACAATATGTAATACAATTAAGGAAATTAACAAATCGTTTAACTAATAACATATCAATTAATTAAACATATCAACTATCCTACTAAATGAAAATTTAAACAAAAGTACTTGCATAATGTATACAAAATTAACAAATTCATAAGAATACACATCTTCCAACAAATTCTGCTCATTCTATTTGAACCTCGTCAATTTCTTTTTGTTGATATATGCATTTCTCGTATATACTTTTGTACATAGTACTTGCACCCTACAAAATTTATTTCTTTGTGGTTAACTTAAAGCTTCAAGATCGACACAAAATAAATGAAATCAAAATAAATGAAGAAGATAAAACCATAAGCTCAAACACTTTAAAAGCACTATAAGAAAGTTAAATTGAAAGTTCAAGATAACAAATTTAAAGGAATGGGTCAAGCATGCAGTTCAACAATGAAAAGCAAGCCATCTATTGACAATAATTCACAAGCTTGTATAACAACATAAAAGCCATCTATAGACTTAAATAATCTAGAAAAATAGGAGAGAGGGAGCACAATAATGAAAAAGTTAAAAGTCAAACACACAGAAAAAATGCTTCCAACAAAATGTCATAACAACTATTTTCTTGAAATCAATATAACAAAGGATGCACAACAATAAAGTAACAATATTTCAATTTTCAAACTGAAAATTTTACCAACAATTATTTTCAACACAAAATGTCATGAAAGAGAAGCTTACAAAGTAAGATAACTATAACACAATAAGTAAAACTTTACCCGACAGAAATGCTTCCAAAGTCATGGATGTTTTCAATATCACATTCTGTATTTAGAATGGAAGAAATGTAATCTTTTAAACAAAGAAAAACATTCACATTCATTGAAATCATTGGCCAAGAAAGGTGAAAGATGGACATTACCTATTTTTAGCAATTCCTTGAGTGCAGTATCCAAGCAACTTGATCAGATTTGTATGGCTAATATGTTGAATTCTCTCTACTTCTCAGATGAATTCATTGCCTAATGGGTAGAGAAATGATCAGTCCATTGTTACCTCTTCAACATTAAGAATAAATATCTGTTTATCAAAGAAAAGCAAGTAATTTCTTTAACTAATTCTATTACGTACGCAAATTATAAACAAAATTAAGGACCAATACTACTTAATCCAATTACTAATAAGGGAATAAGAAAACAATAAGCAGAAGAGAACTAGAGAACTAGGAAAAACCGAATAAGTAAAGTCTCCTTACAATTTGATCAACACACCTTTTGAATAGATAAACAAAAATAAAGTTAAGCTCAAGCCAAGCTACTCTCAGTTGTATACAAGCACACCTACAAAAGCTAAAACGAAATAACAATCAATGACACCAAAAACCTCGATTTCTATACATTCAAAGCTTTCAAAGAATCAACAAAGAACTAACAGAGAACCTAGGATGTGAAGAAGGGGTATCTCAATCACATGATACTACAATAAGGTACATACCTTGTGCATGTTTCAGTAGTCATTTTCAACTAAGATTGACAAAATATACAAATTCACGACCCAAAAAATAAAAACTTGATAAAAGGACCTAGCTCGAAAAATGCCATGTAGAACGGGCAACTTGAAAAATCCTACACTCGACAGTGAGAAAGGTGCTGCCAAAAGAATGTTTATTGGTAACTCCAGAGCTCCAAGTTTCTATCTCTTTTCCATAACTCTTATCTTATCCAGCAGCTCTTGGATGGTGTTGGATGTTTCATGTAGATGCCCAGAGACCACAAAAAATTTTATTGTATGTGAAAACAAGTAAAAATCCCTGACAGAATCGTGAGCAGAGTAAGCTAACTAGATCGGGGTAACCTCACCTGAAGCTTCTTTCGCAAATTTCTCTCAGTTTCTCTTCGATCTCTCTCCTCTGAGAAAATATCTATGTGATATTAATCAAAAACATCCCATGAACGTACACAAACTAAATGCTTCACAATATTCTCAAGATTTCAACAGATGCCTCCACTTTCCTAGAATCAGAGACGCCACATGATAACAGTGATTTTATTCTGTAAGTCAACCAAATCAAAAAATAAAGATGGTATTTCATAATGATATCAATATGAACTCTCAATCAATTCATTTCGTGAGTGTTCGAGCTGGTTTACCAACTATATGAACTCTCGATTTCAATTCAATGACAAATAATTTGGATACAAATGAACAAATGCAGGGACAAACCCAATTCATTCATTTCACCATCATCCCAATTTCGTATTGAAGGGGTAAAACCAAACAAAACCAAATCGCAGAAAAGAAACCAAAGTACCAAAAAAGGAAAAAAGAAAACACATAGAAAACAATCCAAGCAAAGGTCATTTAAACAAACATCGTATCTGCAATCTTCTGAAGGCATCTAATCTAAGACCAAGACCCATTAAACAGTTCAAAACCTACTTTCTTGTTCTTTATTCAGTTCCTCAATTTTAAGCCTTGCTGCTTTAAGCTGGATCACAGTAGGAAACAAAAATAAATTTCAAGAATGTTACATCGTTTAAGCTTATAGTTCGTGAAACTCCTATTGTAAATAAGGATAGATTTCCTTCATTGTTCTATACTTGGACATAGAAAACGGAAAGCCTTCAGTTTCTTATTTGCCAAGTTCAAAATCTCTACTGGCATATAATCTGCAATCTACTAAAGCATTTACCCCAACAAATGCCCAAATGGGGAAAAACATCATGTAATGGCTAAAATAAATTGATCCTACCCACGCCTAGACGAGTGCAGTTTAATTGATAGATTCATCCACATAAGCATGCACCATTTGCTTCAGCAATACGTGCTAGATAAAAGAACATAATAAAATGAGCACTTGAGCCTCAACTGATTTACACCTATCTCGTTCATGCTGCAATTCGTTGAGATCAGCTCCCTTCCTCTGTAATCTACAAAGGGATAGACATCAAACACCACATTCAGAACTCTAAATTGACCCAAAAAAGAAAAGGTTGAAGAAATTAACTCGAAAGGAAACCAGGGGAGCAGCAGAAATAAAATTAACCAACAGATGTTGTGCAAAAATGGAAAAGATGAAACATTAAATGAGGATTAAGGCTATTAATGTCATATTTATTGAAGAAGTTTACCTTCAACTACACAAATTGTCAAAATTATAAATGACTCAATGATGATCAGAAGTTAAAAACAGCAATATCAAGAACTTCTTTTACATAATGTCGTTTTTAGGCTGCAATTTGTGGTTCTCAAACACATCTTATGACTATGATCAAGGACACTGAAAGTGCAAAGAATATAAATTATAGAATAGATAGATTCAAATATATAGCAGTTTATCTTAGCTCAGAACATCAGAAGAGTAAGGAGTCCAAAATAATATGAAAGAAAAATCAAAATCGTTCAGAAACATGGTACTTTTTCCTCACATAGCTCCACTACAACCAAGTGGTAAAAGAGGGAAACAAATCCACTATAATGAAAGTTGGTACAATAACAAGCCTCGTACTGAGCTTGAACCCATTATCCTTCAACTCAGCCTCTGTGACAACCATCGACCTCAATCGAGCTGACATTAGACACAACTGGCACACAAACTCCCTAGTAGTAGCAGAAGCAGACGCAACTCCACCTCCGAAACTCGAGCCATGCATTTTCAGAAATCAAAACTTAGGAAGTGGAAATAGATGACAGAGGATTGAGATTCGGAGAGAAAGAGGCTCTGATTGACGATTTGGAAGGAGAAGGGGAAGCGAAAGGTGGCGGTGGAAGGAGAGGGGTTTTCAGAAGGAATGTTTGGAGAGAGAAATTTGTTGAGAATGGAGTTAGGGTTGGAGAAAAAATGAACTTAGGGTAGCAGAGTTAGAGAGAATGGGGAAAGACGAGTTCTTTTCTTATTTAGGCGGCTCTTTCTTGAAATTTACAAAATTTACGAATGGTGTAAGCGGGATAAATAGCGCCTTTATTGGACCAAGATATAATGTCGGTCATTGACCGACATTATAGATAAAATTTATGAATATTTAACTCTCACGCATTTTTTTCCTTGTTCGTCATTATTTCCAATCCGTGAATTTTTTTTACTGTCATTAAAAATCAAATTTGTTGTAGTGGAGGTTGAATCGTGATCCTTATCAGAACGGTCGGTGGTGAAGATGAACGACGGTGAGGAAGCACTCCAACGTGTTCTGAGATGGAGGAAGAAGATGAAGCCCATAATATCGAGGGAAAGAGAGTGAGTTTTGAATGTCAAGTGAAAGAAGTGAGAGAAGACTATTCATTTGTTTTTTTAAATGACTTGAAATGGAATAATAAACAACAACTGTAGTGAAAGCATGAGAGAACTAGCAAACCAACGAGTTACTATTTAAAGGTGCTCGAGTGACGTGTTAAGTGAGCGTGAGAACCTTCCCCAAAGAACGAGAACGATACTATGAGAGCGAGAGTTAGGTGAGAGCAATACTTGTAAGACGAATATCTAGTATCGCTCTCGTGCTCGCTCTCTCTATCACACTCGCTTGCGACTTTTCACGATTTTCATGCATGCTCGTGATTGGGGAGACGAAAGGTTGCCTAGCATGTCAATCCATTAGTGGATTCATTAATGATGACCTTTGGCATGTCAATTCATTTTGCCTATTAATAATCCTTAAAATGGATTACTCACTAAACATATTCACTCCCCCAAAATGGAATACTCATCTGACGATAATTTTCTAAAATACCCATCAACTCCATTATTGGGGGTGTCAGAGCTAGGAAGCCCACCCATGTCAGACACCACAACCATTTCCTCCAGTGAAGTAGAGGAGGAGCGTGAGTTGGAGGACTTCTTGGCAAATTGGCCGAACGAAGAACAATTTTCCCAACCACCACTGTTGCCACCTACTTTCCCTCTGCCCGCACCCCAACCGACCCCTTCAACATGTTCTATGAACATGCCTACGGAGAACGACAACCGGAGAAAGAAGAAAAACAAATCCCATCGTGCCGATGAAGGGTCTAGCGCACGTCCGCTGGGAAGAAGAAGGGAGATGATAAAAGGTTGCCACTAGTGATAATATCATCCGACTCCAAGTAGGTTTGGAAGTGGAGTGTCGGCTGACTTGTTTTTCTTTTTTCTTATTTGTTTATTTGTTTTTTTTCCTTTATGATCTCCCTCAAAACTTATAGAAACTAGAATGCAAGTTTATATTTTTTTATAGTTCTTCACGTCATGCATGGATTCACAGTAAAGTAACAACAGAAGAAAAATCTGGGAGAAATAATAAATGGAAAATATTGTTAATTTGAAGCGAGAGCGAGAGCGAAAATGATAGCGAGAGCATAAGAGAATGAACGCACGAGAATGAGTACAACATTTGTAAAATGCGCTCGAGTGACGTGTTTAACTAGAGTGAAAGCGGGGCAACGTGTGTGAGAGCGAGTCTCCGAGAGTGAAATCTTATAAGAACCAAAAATATTTGCTGACGTGGCTAGCCTGAGCGCGAACGAGAATGGTCAGCGAGAGCGTGAATAAGGGAGACGGCCTCATACTGCATTTCTGGGTAATTTTGCGTGATTGCCACGTCAGAATGGATCATATTACATTATTTTCAAATGACAGGTCAAATCGCATTAAAGCGCTTGAAAAGGGGTCTTCCATACAAAAACTCCGTATTATATACACACGAACATATAAACTACTATATACATATTCAACGATATAATAATATAATAAACATACAATGGCGTAAAGAATGAAGACAGATGTCAATATTCAGGATAATAGCCATATATATCATGTATGTATGTATGTATGTATGTATGTATGTGTATATATATATATATATATATATATATATATATATAACATATAGAAATATATTAAATATGTATTGCCACATAGGGATACAACCAAATAGTTATATATACACATTAATGTATATATGAAACATCTAATGGAATATCAAATTTGGACAAAGGACAGAACTAATATATATTATGTATATAACTTAATTAAAGAGCGCAGAACAAAAAGTAGAAATGAAAAAAAAAATAGGGGGGCATAACTAATACACACTCCATATATAACTTAATTGAAAAAAAGACAATGTTGGAGTTTTTCTTCTTCCTTTGATTGGGTTTTCAGAGAGACTCTTCTTTCAATGCTTGCACAATAGTCTTTCGTCGATTGGGTTTTTAGAGAGGGTTTTCTTCCTTCGACCAAAACTCACGCAATCTTGCCTATTGAAACATTTTTTTCCTTTTAGTTTCCTTCCATATGTGACAATTGATTTTTTAAAAAAAGAGAATTAATGGAAAACAATCTGTTTTCCTTAAATGATTTTGTTCTTTTAAAACTTTTTTTTTCCTTTTTAGTTTCCTTCCATATGTGGCATATGATTTTTTTTTTTTTTTTAAAGAGAAAATGTTCATTTTTCCTCAAATGATTTTCTTCTTTTTTTTTCTTTTGTCATATTATCATTGAGGGTTTAATAGTAATTAAATTACTACTTTCATGAAAAATCTCTTGGCCCATTGTCCACTTGTGTAAAAATGGTGGGCTTGGATATAAATGAAATTTAGGTCTCATTTAAAGGCTATCCATGTAGTTATCCCTATTAAATATATGAGATTTAAATATTTGGGATAATAAATATCTCTGTTTGGATATACAAGATAATTAACGTCTGGGAGTTAAACACCTATATTTGTTTCACCAATTTTGTAAATGAACATCGAAATTAATTGATAAAATATAAAATATTAAAATAATATTAATAATTATTTAATATTTTTAATTAATTTAATATCATATTTAAATTTTAATATAATATATTTATTAATTTATCAATTAGTTAACGAAAATTTTTTCTCCCTCGTTCACTCCCCCATTCCCCGCCCCATTTGGGATGGTTCCCTAACCGAAAAATGAACATCCCTACCGATCATCAATACTGTCGTCTTCATCATTGTCATTTTTCAAATTAATTTTACGAAGTTTTTTTTTCCCTCAATTTTAGAAGCTCATCTTCAGAATAGTCAGCCTCTAAACATATTTTCATTTGGTAGTCAAATAAATCATTTTCTTCATCTAGAACATTGGGTGCTACAACCTCTTTATTTATTACTCGCCTACATTGATTCTGGCATTTTGTAGCCATTTTGGCAATCTTGGAGTCAGGATTGCCAGATTCATCATCAAGATATGCTAGTTGGACCCATTGAAACAGTGGATATATATGCTTTTGATATCTACCAAATCAATATAGTCTGTTTTTGCTACTTTTCCATTATTTGACTTCATATCTCTATTTTTTAATTTCATGTCGTAGTAGCAATAAACAAGTTATGGAGTTTTTCATAAACTTGTTGACTGCCTTATTTTGTGTATACTAAAACAAACATACTTCCATTGTGCTCACATGTAGATGATAAAGTCGTTTGAGACAAAAATTTGCATGGCTAGCTTACGTATTGTGCATGTTTGAATAGAAATTTCAACCAACCAAAAATGGCCACGTCATTATCCAACATTGATGACAAATTTGTATTTAATTAGGGATTAATTAAATTTGCAAGGATCCCTAATGGAAAATCCAAGTACACAATTGGGTTCTTTGAAATTTGGACTAATTCTAGGTAAAAGCCTGAATTGAAGACCCCAATTAGCAAAGTCCAGGCCAGTCCAAAAGGGCTGGCCCAAAGTCAACTAGGTCCAATCTAAAAAGGGCTAGCCGAAAATCAACCAAGCCCAGTCCAACAGTCCCAAGCCCACCTGGAGGCCATGAGAAACTCTATAAATAGAGAGCTCCCTCCTTCATTTGGGGGGTTCAGTACTGAAGAAGTTCAGAGAGAATTCAGAAACAAAGTTGTGAAGTCTCCAGAAGCTCTTGAAGATCAAATACTACCTGAACTAGACAATTCTCAAAGATCAAGAACAATCTAAGAAGATCAACAAGCTAGAGGCCGATAGTCCAAATAGATCAATAAGCCAGAGGCTGATCATCCAACGATCAACAAGCCAGAGCCCAATCATCCAAGAGATCAAGAACCTAAAGGTCGATCATCTAAACAGATTAACTAGTTAGAGGTCGATCATCAAGTAGATCAATAAGCCAGAGGCCGATCATTCAACGATCAACAAGCCAGAGCTCAATCATCCAAGAGATCAAGAACCTAGAGGTCGATCATCAACTAAATCAACAAGCCAGAGGTCGATCATCGAAGAAGATCGATAAGCCGAAGACCTTCAAGAAGCTATAAGCAAAAAACCTTCAACAAGCTACAAGCTAAAGACCTTCAACAAGCTACAAGCTTAAGACCTTCAATAAGCTATATGTTGAAGACCTTTAACAAGCTCAAAGCTGAAGACTTTCTACTAGTTCAAAGTTGATGATTCAACCTTAAGAACAAGAGTTTTAGCCCTTGAATCAAGTATACATACGAGAGAAAGAATCAGAGGAACAAATTAGATATTGTACTCCACTATAGTCAAATCAATATAAATTCATGTTCATTCCACGTATTAAATTTATTTATTGAAATCTCGTGTGAACAAATTGGCAAACCTAGTGGGACCTCTCTACCGCTTATCTCTTTCTTCTCCAGATCAAGTTATGGCACCAAAGAAAGCTGCATCAAAGACTACGGCTTCAAGCGACACATACGCGAGACCGGTTACTCGCAATCGTTTGAAAGGGGCTGAGATAAGTGAAGATTGAACCACTGATATAGTTGCAAGCAGCATCATCAAACTACTAGATGAATCTTCCAAAGGCAAGGTCTTCATCAAAGATAACTCGTTGTTTGACTAGTCCACTCCCGCTTTCGGTTAACTGAAAGAGACATCAAACCCTAATGTGGTATCTGTTATGATGGCTGATGTAGACCCCGATGAGAGGATGGCAGAGATGGAAAGAAAGATCAACCTGCTGATGAAGGCAGTGGAAGAAATAGATCTTGAAATTGCCCACCTGAAAAATCAAATTTAAAATGAAGAAATGGCTGAGTCAAGTCAGATCCCTACTACAAGAAAGAATGACAAAGGGAAAACTATCATCCATGAAGAGCAGCTACAACATCCTGTTTCAATTGCTTCCTTGTCTATCCAACAACTGCAGCACATGATCATGAACTCTATAAGGGCTCAATACGACGGGCCCACTCAAAACCCTCTCATGTACTCCAAACCAAGAGGATAGACAACTTGAGGATGCCCACAGGATATCAACCTCCAAAATTTCAATAGTTTGATGGGAATGGAAACCCTAAGCAACATATTGCCCATTTTTTTGAAACCTGCGAGAATGCTAGGACGCATAGTGACCTCCTGGTCAAGCAGTTTATTCATACCTTGAAAGGGAGTGCCTTTGATTGGTACACCGACTTAGAGCTAAAGACGATTGACAGCTGGAAGCAATTTGAGGGAGATTTTCTGAATCGCTTCTACAACACGAGGTGAACTGTCAGTATGATGGAACTCACCAACACCAAACAGTGCAAAGGCGAACCTGTCATTGACTACATCAACCGTTGGAGAGCCTTGAGCCTTGACTACAAAGACTGACTCACAGAGGTATCTGCTATTGAAATGTGCACCCAAGGTATGCACTGGGGACTAATTTATATCTTGTAGGGGATAAAGCCTCGTTCCTTTGAAGAATTAGCAACTTGTGCCCATGACATGGAGCTAGGTATTGTTAGTCGAGGAGACAAAGACCTTCTAGTCTCTAGCATGAAGAAAGAAGAAAAGTACATCGAGACGACTCAGAAGAGTCTATGGTTATCAATACAACCCCTCTCAAGTTGTCTTCGAAAGACAGGAAGATTGAAAAGCGACAAGAAAATGAAAGGCATCGCTTAACTTTGAAAGAAAGGTAGGAAAAAGTATATCATTTTCCAGATTTTGACATTCCTGACATGTTGAAACAACTATTGAAAACACGACTGATTGAACTTTCAGAATGTAAACAGCCAGAAGAGATGGAAAAAGTCGATAATCCTAAGTATTGCAAGTATCATCGAGTTATTAGTCATCTAGTGGAGAAGTGCTTCGTCCTAAAAGAGCTAATTCTAAGATTAGCTAAAGAAGGAAAAATTGAGCTAGACCTCGATGAATTAGCTTAAACAAATCATGCTGCAGTGACAACAAACACATGCAGTCAAATACACTTTTGCCCGCTTCATGATCAAGGAGTGCACCTAGTCCAATTTGGAACCTTGGAACCTGTATGTATTTGGTTTCAACATAAGGTACTGAGAAACAAACTTTAAGGCGCTGTCAAACCTATCAATGATGAAGACAAAGGTTGGGTTCTTGTGACTCATCTAAAGAAGCAAAGGCAAAATTTTACCTCAGACGAGTCTCATAAATTTAGAAGCCATAAACAGGACAAACATCAAAGAAATAAGAGCCAATAAAACCTAAACCAAGAGAAATGAGAATAAAAAATCTTCTCGACCTCGCCAACCGGTGACCTTAAAAGAGTTCTTCTTGAAAGATTTCCTCCCCATGAAAAAAGAGGAAGGAAACTCTGCAAGTTCATATTACATTGAGGTGAATGAAGCTGATGACGCAAAAAAAGTCAAGCAAAGGACTTCTGTCTTCGATCGCATCAAGCCTTCAACTACTAGACCTTCAGTCTTCCAAAGGATGAGTATGGTCGGGACAAAAGAAGAAAACCAATGTCCAACTTCTGTCTCAACTCGACCTTCAGTCTTTAAAAGGTTAAGCGCCTTCCACATCAAAAAGAAATCAACCTTCAACATCTGTTTTTGATCCTCAAAGTAACAAACGATCAACATGAAAGGAAGATGAAATCCTTGAAGGTAGAACTGTTCGATGAAGTGAACCATAACAAGATTCATAGTACTATCCCTTCACATATGAAAATGAAGTTCTCTATTCTCATAAATACAGAGGGTTCCTTGAAAGTGAAGAAAAATCTCGTAATTATAACGAATCCTACAAATAAAGGATCTGATCAAGACCATGATGATGATAGGGGCATTTAAAATGTAAAAGCTCCTTATCATAGGAGCCTAAACTGCACGATGCGTGAATAAAATTGAATTATTCAATTTCCAAATTAGTTTCCAGGTAGGTGTGTTCACTTGTGGTCAACTTAAATACCAAGTCTGGATAGAACTATCTTTAGAAAAAGTTATGTATAGCCAATTTATTCAAGTTCATTAAATAGTAATAAGTGAAAATGAATAAAATTGACTAATTCAGTTTCTAGTTTGGTTTCCAAGTACAAGTATTTCTTTACGGTCAGCTTCAATACCTCAACCTAGATAGAAATTGTGTTTGGTAAATAAAGTATAGTTAATTTATCCAAATTCATTAGACTAATACAATAATAATTATATAATTAATGAACTATATAAGTTATAAATTAGAATATAAAAAGCATACTTAATTTTAAAATGATAATTAATTAACATGAAGAGGATAAGAAAATGTCTTGTCCTATTGGTTTTGATAGGAATGAACTCTTCATCCTGCAGCGGAAGCATTGGATCTTCTTTGATTTTATTTAGAATTAAACAATAAATTAAGGTTAAGCAATAAATACCTTTCAAATATGGAGATTCTTCTGGCGAATCTTTATCTTTTCCACAAGATCTTCTTGGCTATGACTCGAACATAGGACTAAGGCTTGTGGGAGCCTCTTGAAAGAAAATCTACAAGGGATTTGAGAGGAAGAGGTCTAGAGAGAATTCTCTAATTCTCTCTATTGAGGAGATGTGTGTTGTACAGAATGGCTCAACCCAATGGTCCTATTTATAGTGACCAAGGAAAAATCTTTGCCATAATTAAAATATTATATTTTAATATCTAATATATTAAAATATATCTTGTATTTATTTGAATCTCATTCAAATCTCCTACGATATTTATTTATTTGAATCTTATTCAAATTCTATAAATATCTTTTATTTAATATATCAAATATACATTAATTATTTTAATATTTAATGTATCAAATACAATAAATATATTTTCATCTTTTATATTTAATATATCTAATATATTTTCATCTTTTATATTTAATATATCTAATATATTAAATATTAATTTGAACACTTCAAATATATTAAATATTAATTTGAACACTTCAAATTAAATATTAAATTTGAACATTTCAACTTTTAATATTTAATGTATCAAATACAATAAATATATTTTCCTCTTTTATATTAAATATTAATTTGAACACTTCAAATTAATATTAATTTGAACATTTCAAAATTTTCTTTCAACTAAATTGATCTTTTAGTGTTACTATGAGCTAGCAAGGGGACCTTATAGACCTACATATTATAAGCTCCAATGATACAAAATTAATTAATTAAACTCTTTAATTAATCAATTTTCATTCATTAACTCTAGGGTCACTCCACTATAGACCTAAAGTTGCACTCTTATGCACTGTAGGACAAGTTGTGTCCATTGATCTAATCACTGTAGGACAAATTAATTAATGACTTATTAAAGAGAATTCACTCTATTCTCTCAGATTTTAAAGAAAAGAAAATATCGCAATCGGATGACCGATCGTGTAAAGACTTTATTCAACAAATGGAAGACAAATGCTGAAGCAAGAAGGCGACAAGCCGAAGAAATGAAGAAGAAGGCAATAGCCACCAGAGTAGGAAAAGCTGAACAGCAAATGATGCAAGAAGCAAATAAACACAGATTCAAAGAAGGAGATAGTGCATATCTTAATATTAAGAATACACTGTCTTCCATTCAATCCATTGAAAGATCAATTGTTCAATGGAATGTCCCAAAAGTTGATCCTTCGTTAATCTACGACACGGGGATCTTCAATCAAATGAAAGGAATTAAGATTGTTGAACGAACAATTCCAATCGTCAACAATCCAGAAAAGATACGCCTATTCTCTTCCGAGATGCTATGGCAGCACAAGTTGAAGGGTTATCAATTCCTTCACATCGGCCTTGTCCAAGTAGGTATAAGACCATTATACCGACCAGGCCTAGATATTCCAATCCTTGTCGCTATCAGAGACAAAAGACATCTTGATTACAAGAACTTTATGCTCGGGGCTTATTGAAGCAAACCTAGCAAGAGGACCATTCTACTTCAATGTCTACCCCAACTTTCCAATTTCTTTAACTGATCCAAATATACTAAACACTTTGGTATTGGATATCAAGTTTAAGAACTTGAATGTTGAGAAGTTGACGGAATCATTCGCAGTAATATGGCGAATAAATTACAAAATCATGAAGACAACACTTGAGCCAAGATGTATTGTAGAAGCACCGCCAGAAGGACAAACGATCTTATTCGAAGCGGACTTCGAAAATAATTTAATAGAGATTCCCAAGATGTTATCATGGGAAGACATAACAAGAAGGTCCGAATGGGATTTGGAGAAAGCTTTTACTCCACCAAAACCCAAGCCAAGGACTCTGACCCTCATAGAGGAAAAACCAGACGGAAGTGTTCATATCGAGTTTGAAGATGAAGGTCCCTCACAGTCAAGGATAACTCACTTCACACCCTCCAGACATAGTGCCTCAACAAGTAGAACGGCACCGTCATCGTCTGCAGGATTACAAAGATCCGCCTCTCTAAAAATAGAGAAGGTGAACCTAAACCAGGAAATTCCAGAGGTACTTTACCAAAGAAATACCTCTCCAACTCAGACAGATATGGAAGCAAATCAGCTTAATATGATTCAGAGTGAGTTCCAGATTGATATGGAGGCTTTGAAGAAAGACTTCCTAGATCCAGCATGGGCAGAACCCAGAAGGATATTCTTCGAGCGATTTGAAGCAGAAGAAAGGGAGCAACTTAAAGCTGAATGGAAAGAGGTTATGACAACCTTAGAAGAAAATATACCTTTCTTTGAATGGTATATGAACAAAGAAGATTGGCTAGCAAAGTCGATCAATGTATTAAAGGAGGTATCCTGGAGAACCACAAGAGGAGAAGTGGTAAACTCTACACATCCTCCATTAGAAGCTATACAGTTTGAAAGCTCCAATCAAGCCGTTATGGCGGTACCTTTCAAGCTAATCGACCAGAAGGTTGAAGAGCAGAATCCTTCAAAGGGAATTCGGGGACTTCAACTTCAAGGAAATTATACCAACAAAATCCTCTCTACCATGTCTGAACAATTAAACAGGGTAGAAGAGAAAATTATAGAAGAGGCAACCGACCAGATCAATGTTTTAGCTGAATCAGAAATCGATCAGGTAATAGAAAATATGGGTCAGGTGGCTCTTGAAGAAGAGAAACCAAAAGAAGTACTGAAAATCCAGAATCAAAGAAGCTATACTCGAAACAATTATAAAGAGGCTCGACAAAGTGAGCAGAGAAATTGGTATCCGAGACCTTCTAAGCCGGATTTAATGTACGAAGAAAGAAATTACATGACGTACAGGTCATATGATGGAGATTCAATCTATGAATGGAATCTTGATGGCCTCTCTGAGTACCTGATCATGGGAGTGATCCAAGAAATGTTAATGGCCAACACCGCCTACATCACAAAGGGACACTCTGACCATGCATCAGCCAAATTCCTTTCGGCAGGCTTCTCTGGCATCCTAAAAGGATGGTGGGATCATAGATATACCGAAGCGGAGCGAAAACAAATACTCAGACATAAGACGAGGAGACCAACAGGAACGGTAGAAAGTTCCACTGGATCCAATGAAGCTTCAACTTCGATCGTCCCAAGAGATACGATAATCGAAGAAGAAGTAGAAGATGCGGTAATTACTCTTACCCATGCAATAGCAGAAGCGTTCATGGGAAGCACCACAAATTACCGATACATGGCCAGCATATCACTGAATAATCTTAGGTGCCCAAAGCTCCAAGACTTCAGATGGTATAAAGATACTTTTCTAGCAGAGGTCTACAAAAGGGATGATTGCGAAAGCGAAATTTGGAAGCAAAGGTTCATCACTGGCCTTCCTCCAATATTTCAAACGCAATTACTACAATACATTCAATAACTGAAGACTGCAGAAAACATAAATTGGCAGTTTGTCTCATATGGAGAAATTATCCAATATGTTGTCAACTTTGGCTTGAAGCAGTGCTTAGAAGCAAAAGCCCAAGCAAAAGCCAACACAGCTGCCAACAGAAAAAGGGAGTTAGGACAATTTTGTGATATGTACAACGTCATACCACAAAGAAATGCTCCTTCTCAAATAGAAAAGAGAAAGGTGAGAAGAATTAAAAAGCATCCACAAACCAGAAGAGGATATACGAAACCAAACGTATATCGAGAAGAAAGAAGCTATAAGCGTAGACCATCCTACAAAAGAACTCCTTACCAGGAAGATAGAAAGCACATGAAATCTGGAAAACAGATCCAGTGCTATAAATGCAAGAAGTATGGACACTATTCGAATAGGTGTCCCTTGAAAGGAAAAATCAACGAACTCCAGATTGATAAGGATCTTAAAAAGGAGCTGTTACTCGCCTTTGGATCAAGCTCCAGTGATTACTCACAATCAGAGTCCGACAGAGAAGTACAGGAAATAAGGGAAGAATCTGAAGATTCATCTTACTATTCTGATGAAGGAGAATTCGAAGAAATTCATAAAAAAGATTGCAAAGGAGGAAGAGCGTGCGGTTGTTATAACAACATAAATGTTATAACAAGTGATCAAGAATTTCTCCTAGATCTTGTGGAGAAAATCCCAGAAGAATCCACGAAGGTTGCTGTCCTTAAGCAACTAAAGGAATCTTTAAAAAAGAATTCATCAAAGAAAGAAGATGAAAAGAAAGACATCGACTTAGATGTTATTCCCATCACTCTAGATGATGTCTTGGGAAGAATGAAGAAAGAAAAGAACGTCACTGTTCAAGACCTACAATTTGAAATCAACACTCTCAAAAGAGAAGTCTCAGGGTTAAAGCAAAGCTGCAAGGATGATTACCTTAAGCTTTCAACAGAAATAGCTTCCTTGAAGAAAGAAAAGCAGAAGATTGAAGAACCTTCAATGGAGCTAAAAATAAATGAAGGGGTGTTCTTAAACACTATAACCAAGGTCTCGTACCAAAAGTGGTATACAAAGGTAACTTTAAAAGTTGCAAATTTTAAGATAACTCTCATTGCCTTGATAGATTCAGGAGCAGACCAGAACTGCATCCGAGAAGGACTTATCCCGTCAAAGCACTTCAAAAAGACGAAAGAAGTCCTAAAAGGAGCTGATGGAGAACCATTGAAGATAAAACACAAGTTACCAGAAATACATATCTGTAAAGAAAGGATATGTTTCGTGACTTCATGTCTTCTGGTAAAAAACCTAAGTCAAGATATGATTTTAGGAACTCCATTTCTCACCCAACTATACCCTTTAAGTGTATCAGAAAAGGGTATACATACTCAATCCATGGGACAAGAGATTTTGTTCGAATGGATCAAGCCAATACTTACTCATAAAGTTTATTCTATGAGTAAAGAGAGCCAGCTAAATAGCATCAGTCTTAAAGAGAAGCAGATAGCCTTTCTAAAGGAAGAAATCAGTTACAAAAGAATTGAAGAAAATATTCAGCAAAAGGAAATACAAGAAAAAATTCAAATCTTAAAGCAAAGATTTGAAAGAGAGGTCTGCTCAGATTATCCCAATGCATTTTGGGACAGGAAGCAGCATATGGTAAATTTACCATATGTCAAAGAATTTACAGAGTCTCAAATCCCGACAAAGGCAAGACCAATCCAGATGAACTCTGAATTGTTACAACATTGTCGGACAGAAATAAACGATCTCATAAAAAAGAAGCTGATCAGACCTTCAAAGAGCCCTTGGTCATGCGCAGCATTCTATGTCAATAATCAGGCAGAAAAGGAGTGTGGTGTGCCCAGGTTGGTAATCAACTACAAACCTTTAAACAAAGTTTTGGAATGGATTAGATATCCAATTCCCAACAAAAATGACTTATTAAAAAGGATATCAGGATCAAACGTATTTTCGAAATTTGATATGAAGTCAGGTTTCTGGCAAATTCAAATTTCAGAAAAGGATCGATATAAGACTGCATTCAATGTTCCTTTTGGACAATATGAATGGAACGTCATGCCATTCGGCCTGAAAAACGCTTCATCAGAATTCCAAAAAATCATGAATGATATTCTTGATCCTATATCTCAGTTTTCAATTATCTATATCGATGATGTTCTAATTTTCTCATCAGGTATAGATCAACATTTTTCTCATTTGAGAAAGTTTTTAGATATTATTAAACAAAATGGTTTAGTAATATCAGTCTCAAAAATAAAACTATTTCAATCCAAAATTCGTTTTCTTGGATTTGAAATATATTTGGGCCAAATAACCCCAATTCAAAGGTCCATAGACTTTGCGGATAACTTTCCGGACGAAATTTTAAACAAAACCCAATTACAAAGGTTTTTGGGCTGTCTCAACTATGTCTCAGACTTTATTGAAAATTTGAGGCCTATTTGCAAACCACTGTTTCAAAGACTAAGAAAAAATCCAAAATCCTGGACAGCTAAGCATACGCAAGCTGTAAGGAGAATAAAGAATTTAGTCAAAACAATACCCTGTTTAAGTCTTGTTAATCCAGAAGCATCGTTAATAGTGGAATCTGACGCATCCGACAACGGATATGGAGGAATCCTCAAACAGTGTTTGGATAAACAAGAACAAATAGTGAGATTTTATTCTGGAGTATGGAACGATACCCAAAAGAATTATTCAACGATCAAAAAAGAAATTTTGGCCATAGTTTTATGTGTTCAAAAATTTCAAGGAGATTTGATAAACAAAAGATTTATCATTAAAACGGATTCTCAAGCATCTAAATTTGTTTTAGAAAAGGATGTTGAGAATTTAGTCTCAAAACAGATTTTTGCCAGATGGCAAGCAATCTTATCATGTTTCGACTTCGAGGTTTTGCCTATAAAAGGAGTACAAAACCCCTTAGCAGATTACCTATCAAGAGAGTTTCTAAACAAGACCCTCTCTAAAAACTCTCCCTCTCTGCCATCTTCTTCCTCACTCAAAACTGATAGGAAAGAAAATGTCCAGTAGAAAGGGCAAGAGCCCTGCTACCCCTGTCTCAAAAGGCAAAGAAAAAGCCTCTACCTCGTCTCAAACTGCAAGTCCGATGACTGCAGAACGATACGCTCTAGATTCTGATTTCACACTGGTGGTCAGACCTAGACAACGTTCTACAGGAATTGTGATTCGCGATTCCATGGAGTCTTCAACTCCTCCACCAAGGCCATCGGCCAACCTAACCCGTCAGAGTAGACGACCAGTCTCTCCAACACTCTCTCAAAGTTCTAGAAGAACATCTGTTCCGGCTCCCTCTGTACAGGGATCCAGTTCGTCTCCAAGACCCATGTCAACATCCCGACCTACCACCTTTTCACAGGCGGTAGATCCAAACAGCAGGTTTTCGCCTAAACCACAGGTAAAAGCCTACTTCCAAAAACCTATTGCTGTTGAAGAAACAGTAATAGAGCCTGAAGCCGATGGTGCATCCATTACGTACATCATCAAAAACTACTACCCTACCGGTTTTTACTTCATGCCGGAGGAGATTTTCAAAACCAGAAAATTCTATGAGTTTATTTTGGTAGACACAAAGTTTGTCGAAGTAACTCATATACCAGACCGCGACAATCCGGAGAAAGTCGCGTTCTCAAAATTCAAAATCTTCAAAGTCCTGACTCCAACTCATTGGAATCAGAGTATTTTCACACCCAGAACTCTGTCTCAACATTTTAAACCGCAAACTTATACTTACAGAGACTATGTACAAGCTTGGTACTACGTCCTGTGGTATATCAAGTTCGATCACTCCTGGTTTATTCAATTTTGCCAGAGAGCTCACCGTATGGAATATCCATACTGGTTCATCAACTGGTGGAAGATTTTTGGACTCACAGTAGATATATTTCCTGTAGAAGTTCAAGAAGCTTACCATTCATTCCAACAAAATATAGGCAAGAACGAATTTCCAAGTTTATTTCGATTCTGCTTATATTTTAAAGTCTCATGGATACTTAGCTGGAACTTCCAGTCTAGAGTAAAAGATAACGTCAAAGAACTCGCCAAAACGGTGAAGATTAAATGGTGGGATAAATATGATATTTCCCATCTGTCTCAAGAAGCTATCAAAGAGTGGTTCTCGAACAACCAAGAACTACTCGATCAATCAAAGAGTAATTCAGAATTTCTGAATACTCGATCTCATTTGATTTCGAGGCTTGCCCAAGCAACCTCAGAAGAAGAATACCAGAGAATTATGGAAGAAGCCAAAAGCAGAACTCCTTCCCATCACAGTGAAGCTGATGATGACGAAGAGATGTCTCCATATGATCTAAACGATCCTTTCCTGGATTCACAACCTCCGTGAATCTTAAAAAAAAAAAAAAAAAAAAAAAGGTGTGTAAAACCTCCGAAATGAGGGTAAACTATTGTATACTTGTATATATTTTTCTATATGTTTTTCATCTTCCCTGTATATTCCTCTTAGTCTTTTCTAGTCAAGATTTTAGATCTTGATTTTAGATTCATTTTTGTACAATTTCTTGTATCTTTTTGTATATTCTTTTTAGTTTTCATAATCGGGAAATTAATTCCTGATTATCTTTGTTGTAAATTAATATTATGTATAGTATCAGATGTACAGAATCCCTTGTATAGGTCTGGATTCTGTATTGAACATAGTAAAAGCATCATCCACTTCCAGTCTTGTGCCAGCGCATCAACAGAGCAGATGGCGTAATAAGTCTCTCCAGAGTTGCTACTTGGAAACAAGCTAGCGTGATCAGCCTCTTCAGAGTTGCTATTTGTTTCAGTGAAAGACTATTGCTTGAAGATATCAAAGGTTGAAGATGAGGACCTGCTGCGGATCTTTAGGAGTTGTGTTCCCGGTAGTAAGTCGCCAGGTGGGCGCTGTGAAACCGTTGGTAAGCTCTCCGGTGTATCCTTGCCTCTTCAACAATCTGAAATATCAGACAGAAGCAATAATGAACGACTGACGCATCACTTTAATAAAGCTACTTTATTAAAAATGAAAGGACAAGCACAGTTGGAAGCACATGATGAATATTCGTTTTATCTTTACTTTTCAAAGTTTATCATTTTATTTTGTCTTTTGTAATTATTTATTTTGCTTTCCGTCATTTACTATTTGCTTTTTACTTTCCGTCGTTTACTGTTTTTGTTTTATTGCTTTTGATAAAGTAGATTCCTCTACTTTATTAAAGTTGTTTGTTTTATTGCTTTTTAGAAAGTAGTTTGTCTCCATTGAGAAAGTTTGGTTCACGCAGGGCATGTCCTGACGGTTCAAACTTATCTCTTAGTTAACTTAGTTTAATTGCCGTTTCAAATCCGGAGTCTATAAAAGACTTCCGAGTTGTAAAGGAAAGATCATCGAGAAATATTTGCGAGCTTCACTTGCTAAATATTTACTCAACTTTCCTACTTCCCATTCCCAAAAACCCTTTGTAAACAAATCGATCCTAATTCTCTTTCGTCGATTAACGCGAGGGAGCAATTGGTATCAGAGCCAGTTAGGCTAATAAAATTCGACATTCAGCAGCAATTGGTATCAGAGCCAGGTTTTCGTGGTCCAGTCTTATACAAACTCATTGTATAAGATACCCCCACTCACATGTCTCCACATGAATGATTTGAATCAAATCATTTGTAACTATTACAAAGTGGGCCGTATCAATAGTGTTACCAGGATAAGGCACCCAACCTTATCCATATACCATGACCCTTTAGGTTATTTCTTGAACATGATCCTCCCGTATGTCAACCACATACTGTTCAAGATTACAATAATAACCTTGGATTTGTCATGTAATGGATAATATTATATTGCAAATAAAATAATCAAAATTATTATTAATTATTAAATAAATTATTAATTACGAGGCTTTAGGCCATAAATCCCAACAGGTTTTGTGATTGATCCAACTACTACCTCTAATATGACTGATTCTAGATTTCAAAATTTCAATCAAACTATACACAATAGGCATGATTGGAACAAGTTCAAAGTCCATAATGCGAAGAGTCGTGTACGTGAGCTTAAATTTTTTAACAATACTCTCCACATTATCCCAAAATAAGTTATTCAATACGTGGGACTCAAATTCCTTTTCAATAGGCGTTCGACCTAACTTATCATTATTCTGTTGGAATTTATGCCCTAAAGTCTTGTAATTAATGATTTATTTAATAATTAATAATAATTTTGATTATTTTATTTGCAATATAATATTATCCATTAGATGAAAAATCCAAGGTTATTAGTGTAATCTTGAACAGTATGTGGTTGACATACGACATGATCATGTTCAAGAAATAACCTAAAGGGTCATAGTATATGAATAAAGTTGATTGCCTTATCCTGGTAACACTATTGATACGACCCACTTTGTAATAGTTACAAATGATTTGATCTAAATCGTTCATGTGCAAACATGTGAGTGAAAGTATCTTATACAATGAGTTTGTATAAGATTGAACCATGAAATATTTAATCTCTCTTTATAAATATGTTAATTGAGAAGATTAATATTTCATCAGAATGATCATATGCGATTCAATCTTAATCCTGAGTGAGTTATGAACTCCTGCATGTGAGAGCATGTCCTTTGATTTACATGGGTGAGAGTGACTTTTGTAGCCGATTCAATATGCCTACCATTTTGGGGACTTGACCAAATAGGGAGTTGGGAACATAATATCACAAGATGGAATTCACTCATTCCTATATAAGGTAAGTAGATGAGTAGTTCCCTTAAGTGTTGATTTCGAGACTTGAACAATGGGGCCCCTCCCTTTCACTGGCTAGAGAGGGACTTAGAATATAATTAGATTATAAATAGATTGTTCATTAGAGGATCAGTGGTACTTAAGGTGCAAGATGTAATTACAGGGATAAAACGAACTTTTGACCTAATTGTAATTACAAACAACTCATGAAGGATCGACTTGCATGTAGTGATTATATCTATGAACACAACTTGTCCTACAGTGCATAAGAGTGCAACTCTAGGTCTATAGTGGAATGACCTATAGTTAATGAATGAAAATTAATTAATTAAAGAGCTTAATTAATTGATTTTGTATCATTGGAGCTTATAATCTGTAGGTCCATAAGGTCCCATTGCTAGCTCATAGTAACACTAAAAGATCAATTTAGTTAAAAGAAAAATTTGAAATGTTTAAATTAATATTTAATATATTAGATATATTTAATATAAAAGAGAAAAATATATATTTATTGTATTTGATACATTAAATATTAAAATAATTAATGTATATTAAATACATTAAATAAAAGATATTTATAAAATTTAAATAAGATTCAAATAAATAAATATCGTAGGAGATTGAATGAGATTCAAATAAGTATAAGATATATTTTAATATATTAGATATTAAAATATAATATTTTAATTATGGCAAAAATTTGCCCTTGGTCTCTATAAATAGGACCATTGGGTTGAGCCATTAGATATAACATACATCTCCTCAATAGAGAGAATTAGAGAATTCTCTCCAGACCTCTTCCTCTCTAATCCCTTGTGGATTTTCTTTCAATAGGCTCCCACAAGCTTTGGTCCTGTGTTCAAGTCATAGTCAGGAAGATTTTATGGAAAAGATAAAGATCCGTTAGATATATCTCCATATTTACTCCAAGTAAGTTTACTTAATTTTTTTAGTTTAATTTTAAATAAAATCAAAGACGATCCAATCCTTTCGCTGCAGAATGAAACGTTCATTCCTATATATTCTATGCATTATAAGCGAACAACTGTATCAATCCAACCTTCTTCTTCAGCATGTTATTTAAAAGTTTTTCTTTTAGAGAAAACATTTAACTAATATTTTCTCAAAAGTACTTACATAATAAGTGCTTCCATTTAAAACTTTTTTTTTTCTGCAAAGCATGCCAAACACAAATGAATTTGAATTTGATAATTTTTTTTTTAGTTATTAGTTATATAAGAGACATTTACAATATCACAAAATTATTACATGATATTCAGTCATAATAATTGACCAAAAAATACATGGTTCTTCTAGTCACAATTCTAAAAAGAAAAACTGTCTAACTGAATATAGTTCAATTGATGAAAACATTATACATCTATTTTAATCATATTAGATATGAAAAAAAAATTCAATAAAAAAAGATTAAAATACTATTTTGGTCATTGTACTTTGAATTTCATTCCATTTTAGTCATTGTACTTTCAAATGTCCAAATTTAGTTGATGTACTTTCAATAAAGCTTAAAATCAGTCCATGCTATTAGTTTATTGTTAACTTTCCTTAAAAAAAACTAGTTTCTATTAGCTTTTCCTCTATAAATTTTAGAAATACGTTCACATTGTGTCTTTTTTTACATGGAAATTATTATTATTATTTGACCAATTTTGACTAAAAAAATTAACTTCAAATTAACGATAGGGACTAATTTTAAGATTATTGAAAGTATAGAAAGTAAATTTAGACATTTGAAAGTACAGTGAGTAAAATGGAATGAGACCCAAAGTACAGAACCAAAATGATATTTTAACCAAAAAAAAAAAATTGAAGATTACAAAATTGAATCGGTACCAGTCCACCCGAAATTTTCTTTTCTCCAAATTAAAAACATAAAAGGCTAAATTATAAAAATACCCCTGAACTTTGTACTTTGTTTAAATACCTCAGAACTTTCAAAAGTTTCATTAATATCCATAAACTTTCAAAAAAAGTTAAAAAATACCCTTACCGTTAGTTTTGGATAGAAACCGTTAATATTTTGTTTCAAAAATACCCCTAAACTTTCAAAAAGTTTCATTAATACCCTTAAACTTTAAAAAAAAGTTCGAAAATACCCTTACTATTAATAAATGGATAAAAATTGTTAATACCTCGTTTTAAAAATACTTCTGAACTTTTAAAAGTTGCATTAATACCCTTAACCTTTAAAAAAATGTTAAAAAATGCCCTTACCATTAGTATATGGACGAAAACCGTTTATCTACGCTCCATTATCTCCCTTTTATATTTCTCTCTCTTTTGATTTACTTCAATCTATGGCCTTGCACTTCTCTATTTTCTCTTTTTTTTTTAATACCCTCTTACTCTCTCCTTCCATTTTTTCAATCTCTCTCATTTCTATCTTCTTAAATATTAGAACTTTAAATAAACAGGAATAGCTCTCTCATTTCTAAGCTTGTCCAAACATAAATATAAGAAATTTCAACACCCAAATAGTTAATGTCTTTGAAGTTATCTTGAGTTAGAAAAGAACAAATTTGAAAACAACTCATATAAATACTCTCATTTTTTTCTTCATATAGATACTTTCATTTTTCCTCCATTTTTCCAATTCTCAATTATGAGGACTTTCTTAACTAACCACAACAAAATAGAATAATGTGAACTGCAAAAAGGATTAATAAAATCTTCATCCGCTACAAATTTGGTAATGCATATATTTTATTTCTTTTCACTCCCACTAGATGTCCTCAAAATTATGACCCAAATTCTCAACATGCCTCTCTTTTTGTGTATTAAACCCAAACGTACTAACTCAAATTATTAACGTACAACCTTGTTAAAGCATTTAAGTCATAAGATCATTTGATGGTTCCATTATTCTCCTTTTCTTTTTGCTATAGTCTATATACCTTTATTGAATGTAGTAGTTTTAGAGATTAAAAAATGGAAGAAGAGAGTAAGAGGGTATTGAAAAATAAAGGAAAAAAAAATAGAGAACTGTTAGGCTATAGATTAAAGTAAATCAGGAGAGAGTATATAGAAAAGGGAGCTAATATGGTGTAGATAAATAGTTTTCATCCATATACTAATGGTAAGAGTATTTTTTTAATTTTTTTTCCAGGTTAAAGGTATTAATGTAACTTTTAAAGGTTTAAGGGTATTTTTAAAACGAGAATAATTTCTACCCATTTATTAATGGTAAGGGTATTTTTTAACTTTATTTTTAAAGTTTAAGGGTATTAATAAAACTTTTTCAAAGTTTATGAATATTTTTGAAATAAAGTACTAAGGGGCTGTTTGGGACAATGGTTATAATAACCTGTGTTATAATAACCTGTAGAGTACTCTGCACCCCAAACACAAACTATTATACCAAAAACTAAATAACTCTGCATTTTAAATAATATTATATTATTTTACAGACTATTACAACCCACAGACTATTATAACCATTATTATAACCACTGTCCCAAACAGCCCCTAACAGTTTTCATATAAAACTAACGGTAAAAGTATTTTTTATTTTTATTTTAAAGCATAAAACGAAAAACCCCAACGCAATTACGAAGGTAGGGTTTTTGGCAAAGGTCGTACTTCGTAGCATTCTCTGTGAGCTCACAACCTCTGCAACTCAGGATTCTCCTCGAAACGTTACGTGCTTCAGTTTTTTGGATTTTCAATTCGCAGAGGTAGCGATGGAGATCGATGGGGTTTCGGAAGACACTTCTCATCGAATTCAAGTGCGCTTTATCACGAAACTTAAGGCTCCTTTCAGAGTTCCGACGAACGCCATTGCTATTCCCTCTAACCTAACCAGACTGGGTCTTTCCACCGTTGTTAACAATCTTCTTTTAGCGGGTATTTTATATAATCTTGTCTACTATGTCGTTTGGTTATTTGCTGTTTGACTTGAACTTTGTTTCTTTGCTTCATATTAACTACTTTGGTTAAAATTTCTCAATAGGGAACCCTGAGTTGGAAGCAGAACCATTTGATTTTCTAATTGATGGCGAGTTTGTTAGAATGTCGTTGGAGCAATTCCTTCTTGCCAAGGGCATATCGGCGGTAAGATTTTAATTATTTCGGGTGACTTGTATTTTTATCATTGTTTAGTTCCTAAGTTGTATGAAAAGGAAATTAAAAAAACCTTTGAACTCTTAGAATATACAGTTTGTATACATGGAATATGTTTAGTTGAAGATGTAATCTGACCCAAGTTGGAGATATGATTTGTTTATGGATGATAGCTTTTATCATTATCTCCTTTTCATTGAATTTTCATATTTCACTGACCTTCCTGACCTGTTATTTGGGCATAAAATAGGAAAAAATATTGGAAATTGAGTACATAAAGGCTGTTGTCCCACGAAGGGAGGAAGAGCCTTCTGTTCATGATGATTGGGTCAGTGCAGTTGATGGGTCTTGTCCCGGGTAAGCATTTGAATGCAACATCTACTTTGTTATACTGTACATGATCCATGATTCTCATTGTCACATGCATATCAATTTTTTAAGCTTAGTGACCATGCTTCAATTTAAAATTCCTACGTGTTCTAAAGATTTGGTGTTCACATCTCTGTTCACTGGTAATGACTGACGTCAATTTTCTACCTCTTGAATTAGTTTATCGGAGTGTCAAAGGTAAAGACTAACACAATGAGGCATTTTTGTTCTAAGCTGGTGTATTTTATCGCAGCATGTAGCACGGCATAGTGTAATTTATTGAATGTGCATATTAGCTGTTAGTGTTGTTTTTTTTTTTCCAGCAGTAACAGCTTATATGCACAATCATTAAACTGTTACTGCTGTATCATTACAATTTGGATTTGAATTAGTTTGTAGACACGTCTTATTAAAAGAAGTAATTTAATTTATCTATATACTTACATACATACAATCTGAACTTGTATTCACCTGTATTTTGTAGGTTCATTTTGACAGGTTGTTATGATGGCTTAGGAAGGTAATCTGCAGTTTTTTGTAATATGTTTTTTTACTTGAAGAAACCCATGAATTGTTACCTTCGTTACTATTGCTTCATGAACATGGATCAATGTTAACTAGAAACTTCCCCCATTGTTCCTTAGGGTTTGGGAGTCTGCAGGACAGTGTACACATATTCTTGAAGGTCATAGTGACGCCATATCTTCTGTCTGTATTGTGAATCCTAAAGGTATTTACTAAAATTATTAGCTCTTACAACATGATCCACATTGAACAATGCTTTGCCAGTTGTTTTAGCTGATAATTGTTTTCTATATCAAACTTTTAGTTATTTCTTGTAAGCGCTTGGTATCAGAATATTATATGTTAATATATATGGTTCCTGTGTTAAATTGACCATTAGTTGACTAACGGAAAAGTGATGTGATTTGCTGAGTTGGCAATTTTTAAATGACTTGGCAATATTTATTGATTCTATATAGTTTTTATATTATGTGGCATTTTCTCCCTTTCTCTTTTCTCTTTCCCTCTCCCCTCTCTCTCTCTTTCCTTCTTCTCTCTTCCCTCCCATTCTTCTTCTCCAATTATACTATCTTTTTTATTTTGGGATTCTTCAGCCACTACTACACTCACATATTTATTCAGTTTATATTCTTTGGCCACTACACCCTTCCCAATTTCACCAATTTCCTAACCATATCATCTTCTATGAAATCCTGCCCACTCATTCTATTGTTCACGAGGGGTGGAAATGAAGTGGGTAAGTTCAACTTCTTATTTCAACCAATAACATAACATAATGACAATGAGAAAGTTATACTGATTTTTATCAACAGATACAGAAACAACTTGTGACTTTAACAAATATGCTTAATGAAAGTAGAAAATTACAGGGTACTATCCAATTACCCAAGAAAATTACAGAAGACTTATCTGTTAGCTTCTATCTGATACTCAGCCTATTCACTGCGACATTCATCTGGGAACTGCTCGAGGCCGCCATTTTGGCAACCTTTCTCCAACCCAAGCCCAATTGTTTGAAACTTCATATGAAACATCAGTTAAAGGCCTTGGAGCGGTGGACAGAGGACTATCCAAGAACCCAAAAAGATTGTTCTTCTTCGCCATAGCTTTATCTCACAGTCCCAACAACCTCTTGTCCCAAGGCCCCGTTCCCTTCTCACCACAGGAGCAGAGTACCCTCGAACTAAATTTGTTACGAAAATGAAATCTGATCCCAATCAAAACCCTAACTACAAAGACCACAATGAAGCTCAATAACACCAACTAATTGACGAATTCCGCAGTAGAAGGCTGACACGAGACGATCAGTGTGCAAAATTCTAGTCATCGAAGGAGATCAATGTCTGCAAATCATCAAAAGCGTCCAATCCCAACAACAGATACTGGTGAAATTGGGAATGGGTGTAGTGGCCTAATAATATAAACTGAATATATATTGTGAGTGCGGCGGCTGAAGAATCCAAAAGAGAAGTGATGGTATAATTGGAGAAGAAGAAGGGGAGGCAAGAGAGAGGAAGGAGAATGAAAGAGAGGGAGGGGAGATGGAAAGAGAAAAGAGAAAGGGAGAAAATGCCACAAAATATAAAAACTATATAGAATCAATAAATATTGCCTCGTCATTTAGAAATTGCCAACTCAGCAAAGCCACAACACTTTTTCGTTAGTCAATTAATGGGCAATTTAACACCGGGATCATTTAGAACTATTTTCCAAACCTCAAGGACTAAAGTGTCACTTTTGAAACTTCGAGGACCAAATAAACACACACTTCAAACCTCAGGGATCAAAAGTGTATTTTACTCTATATTTTATTATTTTACTGAAATGTGGTTCTCTAATTCAAGTTTGAATTTTCAATTGCTATTCCAATTTCCAATTCTTATTCCACTCTCTAGTCTCTATGGTTTATTAATTCATGACCATGCTAATGCAGAAGCAGCTAGTGCCACTCTTGCCACTGCTTCAAAGGATCGAACACTTAGGCTGTGGAAGGTATCTTTGAAAAAGTACTGGTTTAAAGTTGGACTGATTTCATTGATAATTTAACAACAATCTTTCTTGTTTCCACTTGAAGTATTCAAAAGACGATAGGGTTAGCAACCCTACCAAGATAAGGCCATTTAAAATCTTGAAAGGACATAGATTGTCTGTACAAAGTGTTGCATCACAGAAATCTGGAGACCTGGTATGATCTCATTCTTATGGCTGAGCTGTGTCTTTATCTGTTCAAGTAAAGTTACAACTGACTACTCACATGTTTAGCTCATATAACTTTGATCTTTTTATTATGTTATTTAGATCTGTTCAGGTTCTTGGGATTGCACAATCAATTTATGGCGAACGGATGAAACTCATTCTGAAGGCAATGTTGTCTCCATTAAGAAGAGAAAAAAGAATGACCAGGCTGAAGAATCTCAGTTAGAGGTAAAACGTAGTTTTTGTTCTTTTTAGTTAATTGGGTTAGCAATCATGTTACAAAACACCATATTAGTTTACCATTGGAGAACATGTTACTACGAAGCTCCAGTTTCAAGAGGATCATGGAAAAGGCAGATTATGGTAATGAACTAAGCATAAGGAATGCCTCAATACTAGTTAGATATTTAAGTTCGTTGAATGGTTATAGATTGAGTCGCTTTATGACTAGGATTCTCACTTTTCCCCCTGTTTTGACAAATTTGAGTTGCCTTTATCGGAGCTTTATGAAAAATAACTCTGTTGTTACCAACCAATTTTTATCTTCTGCATTGTAATTTTATTCTATAATGGAGAGCTTATTGGTTAAATTAAGCATAACAAATATATCTAACAGGGGGACTCTGTTGCTACACTTGTTGGCCATACACAATGTGTGTCATCAGTTGCATGGCCACAGCATGGAGAAATTTATTCAGCATCGTGGGACCATTCTGTAAGGAGATGGGATGTCGAGACAGGAAAAGATTTGTTTAGTATTGTATGTCTCCCAACCCTCTCTATGTTTCCCTTTGTGCAATTGTTTGTGAAATAAAATATACTTTTGTCTTTTTAAAGTTTTTGTTTTACACGAGGTGGGCGTTCATAGGAAGTTATGCATATGCCATTTTCATGCAATTTTCTTTAGAAACCAACTTTTATGGAAATTTGGCCTGGAAAGCTTGATCTCTTGATGGAAAGAAATTAAAAAGTTTGAAGAACTTGTCGGTTTGTTTCCTTTGATAGAGTGAAATTTGAAACTATTAGCAGTAGTAAAGGATAGAAAATTGAAAATTCCCTTGTATGAGCATGTTATTGGTTTTTACCTACCCTATGAAGCAGCATTTGGACGTAAAGTTAGCTAAGGTTTCCCTTCTCTGAATGGTATCTTATGTCTCCATATTAATGTATCTTAATGAAAAATGAATCCATTCATTAAAAAAAAATTCTCTTCACTGGCAGTTTTGTGGTAAGACACTCAACTGCCTCGACATTGGAGGTGAAGGTTCCACTCTCATTGCTGCTGGTGGCTCAGACCCCACCGTTAGGATATGGGATCCTCGTAAACCAGGTATATGGGAATGGGAAAGGGGCTGCAAAGAGATTTCCCTCTAAAAAACTTCTGTTTCTAATATTGTTACTTTTGTTTAGGAACATCTGGTCCCATCTTTCAATTCTTGTCCCATAGATCCTGGGTTTCAACTTGCAAGTGGCACGATAAATCTTGGTTCCATTTGCTGTCTGCATCATATGATGGGAAAGTTATGCTGTGGGATCTAAGAACTGCGGTACTCGAATATTCTCACTTTTTATTGCTTGTTCTGAATTAAATGCATCATGCCTAACTAGAAAAATTGTTTTGTTCATCTTACAGTGGCCTTTAGCTGTAATTAAATCTCACAAAGACAAGGTACCCATTTTTCTCCTTCCTCAGCAATGTAACCTTTTCCCTTTGCAACCACGTTTCTTGTTTTTCTACATTGGTGATATTTTGTAAATTTCAGGTACTATCTGCTGATTGGTGGAAAGGTGACAGTGTTGTCAGTGGTGGGGTGGACTCTAGACTGCGCATTTCGTCGGGAATTTATGTGCCGTAAGGTAGAAAGTTGTGCTGGTAAAGATTTCAGTTTACCACAAAAGGACCACCTTAATTGACTGACCATGAAAGGCTCTGATTCTGCAATCCTTGCCCCTTGTTTTTTCAAGTCTTTCTTTCAGGTCTGTCTTCTTTTCAGTGTTAGGTAGAGCTGGTAGCAGAGGGGAATAGAAATAGTAAATTGCATTTTTTTGGTCCCTTACGTTGTAAGACCAAACCAATCAACTTTTATCCTTTTGGAGAGAGCTCGCTAGTGGGCTGAGTGAAACTTAAGATTGGCTTATTATTTATAATCAATTCTTTTTGAGTTTACCCAATAATTTCTTGAATCTTGATGCAAATTTTGGTCTCTCTATTGCATATGGTATGAGAAGTTGTATATAAAATCCTAGGCTAAATGTATCATGTGGTGACTAACCTTTTAGTCAATTTTCAATAGTTTACGTATTTTAGTGAACTTCCTATTAGGTAAATAAGTGATATACTTTATCAATGATACAAAAATAGCATATCAATGATATATTTTATATCAAGTATATTGGTGATATATTTTGTCCATGATAAAAGTGATATATTAGGGATATACTTTTTATTGGGTCGGTCATTGATATATTTTATACTAGGTATATTAGCTATATATTTTAGGTTAAATTATAGAAAATACCCATAAACTATAGGTTTTGTTTCAATAATATCCTTAAACTTTAAAAAGTTTTAAAAAATACCTTTGATCTTTAAAAAACGTTTAAAAATATCCTTACCATTAAGTTTTGGAGTTTCGTTTCGATAATACTCCTAAACTTTAAAAAGTTTAAAAAATACTCTTAATCTTTCAAAAATGTTTAAAAAATACTCTTAATCTTTCAAAAATGTTTAAAAATATCATTACCATTAAGTTTTAGATAGAAAATGTTAAAGTTTTATTAATACCTCTGACATTTAATTGTGCTTGTAAGAGGTAGTTTTTACCTTTGTCTTCCTAACTTATGGATTATTTGCATGTTAATCTTGATTGTTTAATTAATTGAATTGTTGGTCTGATTGGTGTAATTAACTCCCTAAGATATCTCTCTGTTGATTGTTTGATTATATTCGTGATAATTAAGTGAATTAGAACACCATCCTATGAACGATACTCTAACATTCTTATACTATATTAAAACTTGACCTGTACATTTATGGTATTGCATTAAATAATTTTATGCAATACCAATGTAGAGAAATCCATTGCGCGCTTGCTTAGCTAGCTACCGTTTTTCAACTAACTGTTCTGTTAGTTGTAGTTCGCCTCAAATTTCCAAGTTTAAAACAAACACAAAGTTACAAATGAACTTCAAATTTGAATGTTAATCTTGATGCAATGAAAAACTACAAATTTGGAGATGGAAGCGGTCGGTAGGTCGTCGAGAATTTATTTTTCATTCCCACAATTTGACATCAAATTCAAGCATCTTGGTAGCTGAGTTTTAAATGAATTTAAGCTAGAAATCTATCCCACAAAGCAAGATGACAACAAATTATCTTGTAACAATCGAAGAAATTTTTTTAAAAATTTATTTTATTGGTTTTTTTTTAAAAACCTTTTTGAATTAGGATTTTATTTTTTGTTTAAAGTAGGAGATAAATCTTTATTTTTTATTTTTAAAAAAAGAAGATAATCTTTTAACGGTTTTGATTAGAGTTCTTTTAAAAGGGTCTTTTAAGCCCTAACATTTTTGACAAAACCTTTTGGCGGCAAGAAGACGGTCTATAGTTGCCTCTCAAAAAAAAAAAACAGTAGGTTTTCTTCCCTCCTATTTTCAAGTTTGTTTTCTTTCTTGATTGAATCTTTCTTGAAAAATTGTGGGTTTTGTTTTCATTCTTGATTGTTTAGAATGAAAAAATTCTTAAAATCTTTTGCCTTAAAAAGTTTTTAGGTTTTTGGTTTGCTTAATTATTTATCAAAGTTTTTCATCTTATGGATTTTGGATTAAACTGAAGGTTTGATAAAGGAAAATTTTCCAGCTTTTATTTTCTTCAAAATTGGGATTGTTTTTGTAATGTTTTTGGGTTCTTTTTGTACAAGAAAGTTTACCAAATGATTGTTTCTTTAAAGTGTGATTTATAACTTTAATTTCTACATGAAAACATTATGTTTTTATGGTTTTTAAAGTAGTTTTATCAAGCTTTTCATATCTGGAATTTGGGTTAAAAAGTGACAAATCTTGATTCTTTTGATGTTAAAATCTTGGAAAATTTTGTTTTATGAGCAGAAATTTTTCTGGGTTATTTGTCTATAATTTATGATCGTTTTAAAGGTTTTAAAAATTGTAGAATTGAAAAATTGTTTTGTATTTTATTATGTATTAAAAAAAACATTGATTTTATCGATTTTAATACGTTTTAATTGGATTTTAAAGTGTTTTTAACCCAATTTTTCAGTGCTGTTTTTTTTTGTCCAAGAACCCTATTTTCCCTAACTTTTTATGCAGAAAATTATTTTGAATGGGAAAAATTGGGTAGATAAGATTGTCTATATTTTAGATAAGCTTTTGGACGTTTAAGATAGAATTTTGGTTTTTGATCAGTGTAGTATTGGATATGTTTGGACTTCTAGGAAAAGTTGATGATTGTTCAAGAAAGTGGACAAGATTTGGAATTGAGATTGAGATTGAGAATTGTAGGATTATCGATCGAGGTAAGTAGTTTCCACATCTCTTCCAAAATAGCAATTTTGGTACAATTATGTTTTTAATATTGTTTATTTGACAAATGTTTGAAAAAATGTTTTGTATGATTTGAAATTGGTTGAAATTGTTTTATATGCTTTAAAATGTTTTGCTATTTGAAAGTATTTTTGCCATTTTGGATAATTTGAAATAAATGTATTTTGATTGATTTCAAAGTGAAAGTAAGTTTGTTTTGGTTCTAAGTTTGAATGGTTGATTTGATGAATCTTTATTGAAATTGTTATTTGAAACTACATGTTTTTTTTCAAATGTTTACGAAAGAATTTTTGATCGTTTTGATAAGGGCTATCCATATATGCCAATTTTCTGTTTTGGGAATACTTTGCTTATTTGTGGTAGTAGCCTAAATTGAAATTGATGGAATTGTTCTGGCTTATTTGTGAGAAGACACATTTGTGGTTTGGCATTCCTTTGGAATGAAGATTCATGTGTGTGTTATTCACTCACGTGGCCTCACACTTAAGTAATTATATTGATTGTTCTGGTCGATTTTATCGACATCTCTAATTGATTGAAGCTTATTTGTGGGAAGGCACAGTTTGTGGTTTGGTATTCCTTTGGAATGAAGATTCATGTGTGTGTTTCACTCACATGACCTCACACTTAAGTAATTGATTTGAATGTTCTGGTCGATTTTTATTGACAACTCTGATTGAATGTTCTGATTGATTGATTGGTGTTACCGACGGGTAACCATCATATATGTTCTGAAGGCTACCCAAATAATGCATATTCCCACTAGGATATTTGAAAGTAATGATTGATTGAAAGTACTGTTTGAATTGAAAGTTTCGATACTTGAAAGTTTGGTTAAATGAAAGTTTTGTTCAATTGAAAGATTTTTGTTTTTCGAAAGTTTTGACTGAATGTTTTAATAGTTGTGTTAAAATTTTTGCAAGGATATTTGTATTTTGTTTATGATTGTTTTAAAAGAAAATGACCGAATGAATATTTGATTTTTGATTCAACTATTGAAATGATTTGTTAAACTGAATTTCTATGTTTTGTTTTGAAGAAAATGAATTTCTGAACCTGATGTTGAAATTGCTTATTGAGTATTTATGTACTCATTTTTGTTTTTCCAAAATGTTTTTAGACGAAAGATCAAGTGATGGTCTTGAAAGAAGTGAAGTTTAGCACTCTGGCACAAGACTTAGAAAGTTATTGTTATAGATTCAATAGTTTCTTTTAGAAATCATTTGTAAGAAATTACTTCAGCTGAATTTGTTTAAGTATGTTTTAGTTTTAAATGTTACTCTTCCGCATTATTGTTAGAATGAATGTATTGGAAAATTCGAGCTGTTACATTATCCTTCAACTTCAAAGAATTGAACAAATTCCTACCTAAATCTGTCAATTTAGGTTTCGAAATCTATTCCAACAACAATTTTGTTATTATTAATATTATTATTTTTCCTTAGGGAGGGTTATGATTATGGATTTTGAATTTTTGGAGCTTATTTGACTAAATTATTACTACGACCTTTCAAATGCTAATAATTTGTTCATTATCATTAATTTTCATGGAGGAAGAATCTGCAAAAAGAGGAAGAACAAGAAATATTTTCTCGTAAGGGTATTGTTTTAATTTTTTGAAAGGTCAAGGGTATTATTGAAATGAAACTTTAACGTTTTCTATTCAAAACGTAACGGTAAGAGTATGTTTGAATGTTTTTTAAAGATCGGAGGTATTTTTGAAACTTTTGAAAGTTCAGGGGTATTGTTGAAATGAAACTTTAACGTTTTTCATCCAAAACTTAACCGTAAAGGTATTTTTGAACGTTCTTGAAAGATCAGGGGTATTTTTTAAACTTTTTAAAATTTAGAAGTATTATTGAAACAAAACCCATAGTTTAGGGGTATTTTCTATAATTTAGCCTATATTTTATATTATATATATCAATAATATATTTTATCAATGATATAAAAATAGTATATCGGTGATACGCAAGTGAAAATGTTTTTTTTTTTTTTTGGATAAACCTGATTTCCCTAAGATTTTCCTAGAGTTTGTGGACCCGCAGAGAGATGATTCATCCTCTACCTCTTAGGAAAGTATTGTTTCTCAACTCTATCTTTATTTTCTTTCATAGTTAGTTTTACTTGTTTTTGTTCTTGGTTAGTTTATATGAATTCTTAGGATAGAGTTATTGCTTTCTAGTATAGCTTGCATTGCTTTTGTTTGTTTGCTTTTGTTAAAAACACTTTCTGCATAAATGATTTTCCTTATACCTTACACATGCATGAATAAAAATCAAATTTCAAAAACAAGTTTTCAATTTGCTTTATTTGGATGTGGAGTTAAATAGTCCTTTATGATGATACTTGGAGCTTTCTCAACTTCTACATACTTTATGCAAACTTGGATTTAAGTTTCTTGTACCTTATCAATCACTTTTCTTCATAAACCATTACAATCTAAATTTTCCTTGTGTTTAGACTACTTAGTGTGGTTAGGAGAGTTTAGTTCTATGCTTAGCAAATTTAGTCACAAAAAAAATTGTACCTCAACCCTTCTTATGCCTTATGATTTTAGTCAATGGGGACATTGATCCATTTAAGTTTTTTTTTTTTTTTTGGGGGGGGGGGGGGGGGGGGGGTATGAGTTGTATTGTAGTTTTGAGTTGTAATATCAAAATGTTGATGAATCATGTACTACACTACTGCTAGGGACTCATAAAAATAAAATAATAAAAAAAAAGGGAGATACTCCTCCTTTTAGAGTTAACCGAGTAACCAGGGGCAGTAATGACACCCATGATTTCCTTTGCATGAAAGGTTGACCTAGGAAGTGAGTATGCGAAAACAGTCTTAGTAGTGACTTGTGCTCGTAGTCAGCTACTTTCACCACAAAGTGTTAGTAAGTTGGAGCGAAGGTACAATATGACAAAAAGACTCTCCTTAAAAAAATGAGAAAAAGAAAATAAAGGAGTAGCAGTAGCATTGAATAAGTTTGGAGGAAGTTATAATCTTTTGTACTTAGAAAGAATTAGACTTAGCTTGCTAGACAAAGAAATCACCCTAGACTTTATGACTAAGCCTTAAGTGAGATAAACAAGGTAGGCGGATTTGCATGCGAATGGTTTGTCTTGAAAGGGAAAAAGTAAGGTCTCGTGGGCTGAAACTTCGAGGTTGTGTAGTACTAAGAGTTGAGATCTCTCCTAAAGGGCACAATTTTTTCAAAACTTCCTTAGATAGCATGTTGTCGCTTGTTTGCTTGTTTGTTTTTGCTTAAAATTGCTTGAGGACAAGCAATAAGCTAAGTTTGGGGGTGTGATAACGCTAATTTATGAGTGTTATTTGGCTCTAAAAACTAGCTTATTTGCTTAGAAAGCGAGTGTTTAATTTTATATTTCATGTCATTTAGAGTAAATGTAAAAAACAAGTTTTGCATGTGTTTGAAGGCTTGATTTTGTAAAAAATAAGTTTTTAGGTGTATTTAGAGTCATTTTTGTTAAGAAAGTGTTCAGTTTTGTTGATTTTGTGTAGAGGCCGAAAAAAGACCTAAATTTGCCCCCATTTTGGTCGCAACTAAAGCAAATAAAAGATGATCTACAAGATATGCGACCAGTATGCACCAACATTTGAGAGGAGAAGCCAAAGTCCAACTGTTGTAGGAAAAACCTAAAATGCGCCCAGATACGCGGCCACATTTAGGCCATTTTGACAACAACACAATTGTACCCACAAATGTGGTCGCATCTGGACCTTTTCGACAGATTCTCCAAGATTCGCGAGATTTGCAGATCATATCAAATATTCACAATCAAATCTCTAAAAATCAAGGGATATGATCGACCAAGTTTCTCCACACTGATCTCGGCAGCAAACCCTAGGCATGAAGTCTATAAAAGGTGGCTCAATCCTTCATTTGAAAGGGAGCTCGGAGTTGGAAATTCTCTTCATCCCAATTTTTTTTCGTTTTCTCTTTAGTTTTAGTCACCACTCCGAGTCTCCCCTAAGCTCTGTTCATATTCCATTCAGACTTCAACTTTGAAAGAAGGAGAAGTAAGTACTTGATTCTCCTTGAAAAAGGTTGAACAAGTTAGAAAGGAAGAACATCTTAGGGTTCTTTTTGTTCTTAGTCTTTCCATTAAATTTTGTAAGTTTTTAGGAGTTGTACTTGCTGTTTTATTTTATTTTCCAACTTTGTAAGTTTCTGTTTTTCTTTCAATTCAAGTTTTAAGTTCTTTCTTGGATTCATACTTCAAGTGTATTCAAGTTTATTTATTTCAATGAATTGTGTTCTTTCTACTATTTGTTTTCTTTTTATTTTATGCACTTTAATTATTTATCCGATGAGTAGCTAAACTCCTTGGAGGGGATTCAATCATGTGGATATCCTAAAAAGGAGATAAGCAACCACCATGTGTTTCTTTTAAATTTGCTCAACATTTAGCTAAGTTTACTTTAAGTGAGTTTAAGTTTCATCGTTAGCTTAAACTGGCCATTTGAGTTAGCATAGTTTGTGAAGATTTCAATACTGAAAGGGTTAGTGTCGACACGTGTTTTCCTGAAAGTAATATAGGAAAAGAGTCTAGACATAGAACTTTGTTTTTTGTACCTAGACATATGACAAAAACCTTTAAAGTCATAAAGTTGTATTTTTCTTATCTAAGCGAATTTAGCCATAGGCATATGAGTTTTAAATTGCTTAGTCGCCTAAAGGTTCTTGGAAAAGGAGCCGAATAGGTGTTGAACTTAATTTACTTAGCTAAGTGTCGAAAAGGGTAGGTTTCAACAACATTTTGTCTGAACCGTACAAAACTCGACAGAGCCAGTATGCGGGTGTTATTTGGCTATTTTCTTAGAAAATGAGTGTTTAATGTTATAATTCATGCCATTTAGGGAAAATTTAAGTAAAAACAAGTTTTGCATGTGTCTGAAGTCTTGATTTGGTAAAAATAAGTTTTATGTGTATTTAGAGTCATTTTTGTTAAGAAAGTGTTAATTTTTGTTGATTTTGTGTAGAGGCTGAAAAAGGACCCAAATGCACCCACATTCTGGCCGCAACTAAGGGAAAAGAAAGATGATTCAAGAGATATGCGACCAGGATGCGCCAGGAATTGAGAGCAGAAGCCAAATTCCAACTGTTGCAGGAAAAACTCAAAATGCGCCCAACTATGTGGCTGCATTTAAGCCATTTCGACAACAGCACAATTGCGCTCAATTATGCAACCGCATCTAGACCTTTTCTGCATATTCTCCTAGATTCACGAGATTTGCAGATAAAATCAAATATTCTCAATCAAATCTTCGAGGATCAAGGGATATGATCGATCAAGCCTCTCCACACTGATCTCGGTAGCAAACCCTAAGCCTTAAGGTCTATAAAAGGCGACTCAAGCTTCAGTTTCAAAGGGAGCTCAGATTTCTATCTTCTTCTCCAAATTTTACAGATTTCTTCAGCCGCCATACCGAGTCTCCCCCAAGTTCTATTCATACTTCATTCGGACACAAGCTTTGAAAGAAGGGAGTGTAAGTACTTGTTCTCCTTGAAAGAGGTTGAACAAAGTCAGAAAAAAGGAACAAACTTCAGGTTCTTTATTGCTTTCATTTAAGTTTTGTACGTTATGTTTTTCTTTAAAGTTTGTTGCTGTTTTATTCTTCCATCAAGTTGTAAGTTTTTGTTTTATCTATTAAATTTCAATTCTTTAAGTTGTAATTCAAGTTTTGTTTCTATTGTTTCAATTATGCACTTTTATTTCAATGAAGTTCATCTTTTCTCAATCAAGTTTTCTCTTTATTTTCTGCACTTTAGTTTTCTTTTCAATGAGTAGCTAAAATCCTTGGAGGGGATTCAATGAAGTGGATACCCTAAAAAGGAGATAAGCCCCACCATGTGATTCGAGTAACTTTGCTTAACATTTAACATCATTTGCTTTTATTGAGTTTAAGTTTCATTGTTAGCTTAAATTGATCACTTGAGTTAGCATAGTTTGTGTGAGAATTTAATACTGAAAGGGTTGGATTGAGCACGCATTTTCATAAAAGCAATATAGGAGAAGAGTCTAGACATAGAACTTCGCTTTTTGTACCTAGACATAGGACAAAAACCTTTAGAATCCTTATTGAGTTGTGTTCCTTATTTATCTAAGTTAAAATTAGTCATAGATATATGTGTTTAATTGCTTAGTCTCCTAAAAGCACTTAGAAAAGGGTTGAATAGGTGTTGAACTCGATTCATGGTGTTAAATGTCGTTTAGGATAGGTTGCAGGCGCATTTCAGTAGCATTTTGTCTTAATCACACAAAACTCGAAAGAGGCAGTATGCAGGAGGCAGAATCTCTGAAATAGCCGGACCTAGTTAAGCAAGTATGCAAGCGCATTTCCTCAGGATTGAAACAAATTTGAACTTCCTGCTTCTCATTACTGCTTTCTTAGCCTTTATTTAGTCTTCTTTATTTTCATTGCACAAAACCTCCAAAAACATCTTATTTAATTGGTTACCTTCAGTTGCAACTTGAAAGTATTTGTGTTGTTAACTGAAAAGTTATTTGTTAACCATTCCCTTTGGTTCGATACTTGGAATACTTCCTATATTATTTGTTGGACAGCGTGTACTTGCGCTTATTTGCTTTAGCAATCCATCCATCAGCGGGAGCAAAAGGCATGATCTCTGAAATAGTTGGACTTAGTTGAGCAATTTTCAGGTGCATGGTGGGCACATTTCGTCAGGGTTGAACCAGAATTGAATCTCATGCTTCTCATCCTTGTTTTTCTCATTACCTTTTCAGTTATCTTTACTTTTTCATGCACAAAACTCCAAAAATCAACTTTATTTTCTTAGTTACCTTTAGTTGCAACTTGTGAGCAATTGTGTTGTTAGCTAGAGAGTTTTTTTTAATCGTTCCCTTGGGTTCAATACTTGGAATACTCCATATATTACTTGTTTGTGATAGTGTGCACTTGCACTTTCTTTTGGCATTCGCGTAGGAGACCCATCACTAATATATTAAAATATATTTATCTAACCAGCATCACTACATGCAAGTCGATCCTTCACGAGTTGTTCGTAATTACAGATAGGTCAAAGTTAGTTTTACCCCTGTAATTCCATCTTGCATCTTAAGTACCACTGATCCTCTAATGAACAATTTATTTATGCTCCAACCATAAACTAAGTCCCTCTCGAGCCAATGAAAGGGTGGGACCCCATTGTTCAAGTCCCGAAATCAGCACTTAAGGGAACTACTTATTTACTTACACTATATGAGAATGAGTGAATTCAATCTTGTGAGATTATGTTCACAGCTCATTATTTGGTCAACTCCCCAAAATAGTAGGCATATTGAATCGGTTACAAAAGCCACTCTCACCCATACAAATCAAAGGACAAACCCTCATAGGCAGGTGTTCATAACTCACTCAGGATTAAGATTGAGTCACATATGATTATTCTGATGAAATATTAATCTTCTGAATTAATAGATTTATAAAGAGATTAAATATTTCGTGGTCCAGTCTTATACAAACTCATTATATAAGATACCCTTACTCACATGTCTCCACATGAACGATTTGGATCAAATCATTTGTAACTATTACAAAGTGGGTCATATCAATAGTGTTACCAGGATAAGACACCAAATCTTATCCATATACTATGACTCTTTAAGTTATTTCTTGAACATGATCCTCCCGCATGTCAATTATATACTGTTCAAGATTACACTAATTTTTCATATAATGAATAATATTTTATTGTAAATAAAATAATCAAAATTATTATTAATTATTAAATAAATAATTAATTATGAGGTTTTAGGGCGTAAATCCCAACATTGTTGACCCGATACAAAGGAACGGTTTTGAATCCTCTTGTCATGCCATCTCGCCATCCTCTCCTTGTACAACTTGGCATTCTCATACTGAGTTTTGAACTCCTCTAGTTCATTCGGTTGCAGGAGACGTTCTCCAGCTTTCTGTGGGTCAAGGTTCATATTCTTGATTGCCCAGTACGCCTTGTGCTCTAACTCCAATGGTAAGTGACAGGTCTTCCCAAACACCAAACAATACGGTGAGGTTCCTATTAGTGTTTTGTAGGTCGTCCTGTATGCCCATATAGCATCGTCAAACTTCAATGCCCAATCTTTCCTGTCTGTCTTCACTGTCTTCTCCAAAATCTGCTTAATCTCCATGTTAGAAATTTCAGTCTATCCATTAGTCTGAGGGTGATAACCTAGAGATATCTTGTGTCTAACACCATACTTAACCAACAATGAATCAAACAGTTTATTATAAAAATGAGACATTTCATCATTAATGATAGCTTGCATGTACCAAATCTAGTGAATATGTGCTTGTGTAAGAACGTTAATACAACACATACATCATTGGTCTTAGTTGCTATAGTCTCTACCCATTTAGATACATAATCAACAACAACCAAGATATATAGATAACCATTAGAGGATGGGAAAGGACCCATAAAATCTATACCCCAAACGTCAAATAACTCAACTTCAAGTATGTGGGTTAGGGGCATTTCACGACGACAAGAGATGTTACATGTTCTCTAACACCTATCACATGATAATCCTTAAACAAGCTAGACCAATAAAAACTAGATTGAAGTACCTTTGTAGGACTGAAATGCCCACCATATGGAGAAGAGTGGCAGTCACGCAAGATTTTTGTCACTTCCTCCATAGGCACACACCTCCTAATAATATGATCAGAACATACCTTGAACAGCAACGAATCATCCCACATGTAGGACCTCGTGTCATGCAAAACCTTCTTTCTCCTATGAGCATTCAAGTTAGGTGGGAGATTCCCTGAAATAAGATAATTTACAATATCTACATACCAGGGAAAAGAAGACTTAACTGCGTACAAACGTTCGTTGGGTGATCTGCTAACACGCAAGTGCATGTGATCGAAGTAATAAAAACTGGAGTATTCCAGAGTATCGTACCCAAGGGAACGGGGTTTAACAAAATTTATTTTGAATGTCACAAAGTATGTTTGCAAATCACAATGGGGGTAACCGAAAGTTCAAAATGCGAGAGTTTGGTTTTCTTTAACAAGTGAGTGAAAATTCAAAAAATAAAATAGGAATTCAAGTGATGCAAGCACCTTTGGAAGAATGCGACTCACTTTGCAATTGCAATCATAATTAACATGTGAGACTAAGTAAACCGAGTTCAGCTCCTATTCGATTTTGATTCAAAACCTTTAGGAGACTAAGTGATTAAACCTATATGTCTATGGCTAATCTAACTTAGATACTTCGCACACAACCCTAGTGGTCTTGGAGTCTCGCCCTATGTCTAGGGTCGATGTTCAGGACTTATTTCTAAACCTTTTCCTCCATTGCTTTTGTGACATCAGCTTTTCCTTAACTCTTTCGATATTAAGTTCGAGCTTGATGAGCAAGCACTAGTTGGCCTGCTAGGTTTACCCTAATTTAAATTCAACAAAAGCAAACAAAGTACACATGCTAACTAGATTGTTTTTGCTTTAGAGCCTTACATTTTTCCTTAGGGCATTCACCAACTTGAACCCCTAGAGAAAATTTAGCTCATTGTAGATAAAACAAAAATCCTAAAATAATTTATTGAAAATTTCATAGCTTTAAGAGGAGAAAAATAAGTTTAAAGGAAACCAAATTAAATTACCAACAAGAAAAATATCAAATTAAGAAAATTAATTTCTCCTAAATTTAGCTACTGGAATCAAATCTTGTTTTCAAAAGAATAAGGAAACCCTACGGGTAAATAACCATAATTCAATTTCTATTTTAAAAGAAAAAGGAAAACCCACGGGAAAACAAAGAAAAAAATACTGGAAATAAATTTCTATTTCATAAGGAACACCCACTGGAAAATTCAAGGATTGGCAAAAACGTTGTTTAAAAGCAAAAGAGATACAAAGAACAAATCGGAGAATGACAGAAACAGAGAATAAGGGCTGAAAAATAATGGAAAAACTAGTAACAAATGCAGAAAATTTTCCTTCTTGTTGATTGAAGCAGAAAAATCAGAGGATCTCCGTGAGTACAATGTAACGATTAAACACCAAATTGAAATGAACTGATCTAATACAAAATTGAATTGAAATAGCTGCTGTCTACGAAGGGAATAACCCAGAAAAATTGTATAAGGAAGAACAGAAAAAGAAACCCAAAAATTAACTCTCGGGAGAAAAACAGAAACTAAAATCCCAAAAAAACGACTCCTCTTCCTCCTCGGCTTCTCCCCTTTTTAAAGTCAAAGTCGAGCTTCATCTCCTTCCAAAATTGGATCCATGATTCGTGGGTAAAATCTGGACAATATAATCTTGCTGGAATTTCTCCATAATTGGTGTAAATCGCGTGAATCATGGTGATTTCCGTAAATTTCGGGCTTGCCTTGTTGTGCCTTAGAATGCAATCACATTCTCCCTTCCTCTATTCTTCACGTTACATTGCAAATGGAATGCAATTGCATTCCTTTTGCAAAGTCTTCAATTTTGCACAAAAGACAACAACTTAAGATACTTTCTTCATCTTTTCTCAAAATTCTTTTATTCATCAAGTTTCAACAAGCTTGCATGAATTTATACAAAATGTTACTTTTATCTTGCTTGTTGGTCAACAAAATCCTCAAAATTAGCAAGAACAACTTGGTTTTAGAGTTGAATAATTCTCATAACTGAGAATTATCACACCCCCAAACTTAAGTTGTTGCTTGTCCTCAAGCAACTATCAAATCATAATTATTTGGAAAGAACAATAACTCTTCTCAGGGGATATCTCAAGCTCATAACACTGTTTATCGATTCCCAACTTCATTCCTAGCTTTTTCTAACCTCAGTACTTTTTCTCCCACACATCCACTATGTTCACACCACTTTCATTCTAGTTCGGTCTCACTTGCTTCCTATATAAGCTATTCTTGAGAGAAAACTTCCCCCCCAAACTTATTCTTATGCTGCCAATCTGTTCATAATTTATTTTCTTTTAGAGGGGCATCCTTTAGTCAATTGTGCCTTCGCTTTAACTTACCGACACTTTGTGGTGAAGGTGGTTAACTACGAGCACACATCACCGCTTTTACCTACTCGTTTCTTAAGTCAACCTTTCATGCAGAGGCAATCATGGGTATCATGACTTTCCCTGATTACTTGGTTGCTTTTAGAAAGAGGAGTAGCCCTCTTAAACATTTTTTTTTTTTTTTTTGAAAAAGAACTGGCACTGGCAGCAATATACAAAGCCTAGATAACAATTTGAAAGTATAAATGCAGTTTATCAAAGAGGTGGAGTATATGCATGATGATTGCAAATGGAATGCAATTGCAATCCCCCCCCCCCCCCCCCCCCCTCAAACTTAAATCAAACAATGTCCTCATTGGCTAGATATAGGAGGGTGGTTTCGAAGGTCTTATATATTCAGCAAGCTAGACCTTTCTTAAATTCTAGTGGTTGTAAACTAAAGGTGATGGGGTTAGTACTTTAGAAAGTAAAGCGGTTATGAAGTTGGTATGACAAATGCGGGTGTTTAATGAGCTGAGTGTAGTCCTAAGTTTCATCATGGAGAGTTTTTTTTTTTTTTTTTTGTTCTTTCAGTTTTTTTTTTTTTTTTTTTTTTTTTTTTTTGTTTTTTATTCTTGTATTTTATGAAAGCAGAAAAGATGACATAGCTAAAAGAAAATTGCACATCTATTAAACCTAGCAAGAAACAAAAGACTAATGACAACCAAAGTCTAACATAAACAGATAAACACAAACATGAATATCAAAAACTAAAACAAGATTCGGGTCATTTTGCATAAAAGAAGAGTAAGGTTGAGAACTCCCTATTCATCAGAAGAAGTGCTGTCCTCTTCGTCCTCACGGGTTGGGCTGCAAAGTAGATCATTGGGGAAGTCCGGGAAGGCTGGTCCTTTGCCCTTAGATATCTCCAGAAATGTTCTGGCAATGGCTTCATCTCGCTCCTTGACATAAGCCCAATATTTTTGGTTTTTCTCCTTCATCTTCCGTAGTTCAGCCCTTAAGGATTTGATGTCAGCAGAATGCAACTGGTTTGCAATTGCAATGTCAGATTGCAATTGGTTTGCAATTGCATGGTCACCTTTGCTGCTTGCTGTCTTCTTTCCTCCTTCATTTACCCGAGAGTGCCTCTTTGCTTTTCTAGCATTGTGAATTATCAGGGATCGCACTCCATATGCATCTAAGGGTTGGATCTCCTTGAGGTCATCTTCTATTTGAAGGTTTGCCCGTTTGCATAATTGGGTAATGAGGGATGGGAAGAAAAGTCTGCCGGTTTTCTTCTTGCTTCTTAAGTCCAGCTCCTTCTTGATTATCCTCCCCACATTGAGTTCAAGCCCTTTATAAATGCTATATAAGAGCATTATTCTGTCTTGGGAGATTGTTGAACTGTGAGATGTGGGCATGATTCTATTTCTGATGAAGTTTAGCCAAACGGATGGTTCGTTTTTCAAATCTCCTGCTGTGAGGTGACGTCGTTCTGAGCTAGCCATTGTCCATTCCGTCCTTCCCTAGCTACCAACTGTAGAGCCTCCTTTAATTGCTCATATGTGGGATTCTCCATTGCATCATTCCCGGCTGGATTCCTCAAGGACTTGAGTTTATAAACTTGGTTTATGTCCCTTGCGGAGTACTTCACTGTTTTGCCTTGAATGATGAGTTCATTCATTTGGTCACTTCCCATGTGAGCATAGAACTCTACCACCATCCTGTGGGAAGCTGGGTTTGGATGTTTGCACAATTCTTCCCATCCTCTTGCTTTGATAACTGAAGTAATGAACTGGGGTAGGGTTCCTGCATTGTTAGAGAAGCCCCGCTCACTTACTAAAGCTATTTTTGAGAAGAGTTTTCTTCTTTCGTTCACATCCTCCTCTTTCTAGACACCGTACACTTCTGCATTTTCATCACGTGTCTTTTTTCTCTTCCTCCTAGGGGTGGGCAGCCATTCTTCTAAATCTATCTCTTCCACTTCTTCTTCTTTCTCATCGTACTCTTCTTCTGTTTCTTCTTTTTCATCTTCTTGTATTACTTTTTCTTCACTGTTTTGTTGCTCACTTTCTCTGTCCAACTCAGTTTCTACTTCCTCTTGGTCTTCCTCTCCACTTACATCTTGGTCTTGTTCAAAATTTGGGTAGCATCTCCCTTGTTTGTCAACCTGCTCAATCACATCCCCCATCTCAGGTGATGGGGTGCTAGGAGAATCCCTCCTAGTCTCTAAATCATTTAATTCAGCAGATTTTTCAAGCTCAATTGAGGTAGAAGTTTGTACCTCTTCACTGGCCTTTGTTTCTTTTTTCTTTTCTTGTATAGGTGCTGCGGACCATCTAGAGGGTCTTTTGGAACTTATCCCCGCTGCCATGTGCTCCTCATGAAATTTCTTTGCTAATTCCTTGGCACGTTCAACGGCATTCTTCACCCATTCTTCATTGTTTGAGGTCTGAATTTCCTCATTGCTTCTTGCTCAAGGAGGTGGCATTTTGTCAACATCCTTGCCAACTGTCCTTCTCTTCTTTTCCCCTTCATTTTTCTCTTTTTTCTTCAACAGTTTCGGGTTCCTTACTTTTTTCCTTGCTAAGCATTTTATTCTTGAACCTTTTGAAACAGAGGAGGATTGAATTTTTACCTCTTTAGGTGGGGGACTTTCTTTAGCTTCTTCCTCCTCCTCGGTCAAGTCTATTGTTTTGGAAGGGGAATTTGATGCGGGCGTGGGTTGTTCTTCTTCATCAGAGCTGTAATGGAGCCCTAGCAATTTCTGCTCAATTTCCACTGCTCTTCTTCGTTCATGCATCAGCCGAACTTGGTCACGCCACTCTTGGGTTCCCCTTTTTGCTTCCCGCGGCTCGGATGAGGAGGCCTATGATGAAGACCCGATTGGTTTCACCATTTGGAGTGGTTGTTCCAAAATTGCTTGTTGCTCCCATTGCTCATCCGAGAGTTTTCGCAGTTGTTCTTTCCATTCTTTCGAACCCGGCTTCATGGAGAAGAGGTCTCTGTCCATCGATTCTGTATGCTTCGCAATGGGTGGTGGTGAATGCGACGGTCGGTTCACGATGGGTGGTGACGAATCTTCCTCCTTCTTCGATTGCTTCGTTCGGCGCTTGTAAGTATTTGCAGGAGCACTCATGGTGGTAGTTGAGAGAGTTGTACGGCTTGAAGAAGAGGTTGTACGGCCTGAATTAAAAAGACAAAAGGTGGAAGACAAAAGACCAATTCGTTTTAGGTCAATTATACAAGGAAAACGGTTGACATTCCTTTTAAAAATCGCGAATTGTCGTCCATGCCCCTTTCCTTCCTTTTTTGTAAAACCCAAGTTTTCTCTCCCTTTTGTCTTAAGAATGCGATTGCATTCTAATTGCATTGTCCCTTACGGGTGGTTGCTTGTTAGTCGCGGACTTTGCAATTGCATTCTCGTTTGCATTCTCTTCTCTTGCCTTGGGTCTTCGTTTAGGAAGAATGCAATCGCATTTGCAATTGCAATCTTTCTACCTTTTTGCCTTTTGCTTTTCTTTTCTTCCTTTCATCTGAACTCACAAGTAAATTGTTAAAAAGTTCACACAAGTAAAATGAATTCAAGCTGAAAGAATTTTTTTTTTTTTTTTTTTTACTTCTATGTGAATTTTGAATGTTATGGGCAATTTCCCAGGTAGATCCCCAGGTAGAGGTGTTCCCTAAACGGTCAGCTTAAATACCTCAGCCTAGACAGGATTCAGCCTTAGACAGAAATTGCTCAATCATTCACCAATTCCTAGAAATAAAAAAAATTATTTATTTATTATTTATTTATTTATTTATTATTATTATTTTTTGTTTGTACCTGATTCCTTCTTCAATCTATTTTTATTAAGGAAATAGAAACCTTGTCCCTACTAATGCCTTCTCCCCAGTAGGGTTTGATTCTCTGGCCATTTACTTTAAAGATGTTGCCTTCCTTGTCCCTTAGATCCACAGCTCCGTGTTGATACACCCTTGCAACGATAAATGGTCCTGACCATCTGGATTTTAGCTTACCTGGAAAAAACTTCAATCTCGAGTTGAATAACAACACTTGTTGTCCTGCGTGCAGGTCTTTTTCTTTGATTCTTTGATCATGCCATTTTTTCATCTTTTCTTTATATAGCTTTGCATTCTCATAAGATGAAAGTCTCAACTCCTCAAGCTCATTTAGCTGAAGCTTCCTCCTGTTACCTGCCTGAGTCAGATCCAAATTTAATCTCTTGATGGCTCAGTATGCTTTATGTTCCAGCTCTAATGGTAGATGGCACACTTTCCCAAATATTATTCTGTATGGAGACATTCCCAGTGGTGTTTTCAATGCAGTTCTATGGGCCCATAGCGCTTCATCTAGTCGTAGAGACCAGTCCTTTCTTGATGGATCGACTGTCTTTTCTAAGATTGCTTTTATCTCTCTGTTGGAAACTTCTGCTTGCCCATTTGTTTGCGGATGGTAAGCAGTTGCAATCATGTGCTTGACATTGTACTTTGCTAGGAGGCCAACCATGGCTCTATTTACAAAGTTTGTCCCTTCATCGCTTATCAATACTCTTGGAGTCCCATACCTGGTGAAAATATTTTTAAGTAAAAATTTCTTCACCACTTTTGTATCATTTGTCGTGGTTGCCACTGCTTCTATCCACTTAGATACATAATCCACTGCCAGTAAAATGTAGATATTCCCATATGATGGGGGAAATGGCCCCATGAAGTCAATCCCCCATACATCGAAAATTTCTACTTCGAGTATGTAGTTCATTGGCATCTCATTTCTGGCAAAAATATTTCCTGTTCTTTGACAACGATCACAACATTTTGCAAATTCGTGAGCATCTCTGAACAATGTGGGCCAAAAGTAGCCACTTTGGAGCACCTTTGCTGCAGTTTTAGTGCCTGCAAAATGTCCTCCATATGGGGCTGCATGACAAGCTTCTAATACTTTCGGCACGTCCTCCTCTGCTATACATCTTCTCCAAATTTGGTCTGGTCCCAGTTTGTATAGGTATGGCTCATCCCAATAGTAATTACGCATGTCACGGAAAAATCTCTTCAGCTGTTGTGGATTTGCATCTGGTGGAGCTAATCCACTTACCAGGTAGTTTGCTATATCTGCATACCAAGGTATTGCATCTGCTTCTACTGCTAATAACATTTCATCGATGAATTCATCTTGAATTCTCTCCACTTCTGCTTTTCTGGCCTCTTGTCCTAGTCTGGACATGTGATCCGCTACTTGATTTTCAGTCCCCTTTCTATCACGGATTTCTAAATCGAATTCCTGAAGTAATAGAATCCATCTGATCAACCTTGGTTTTGCATCCTTCTTTGTCAGCAGGTATTTTAGGGCTGAATGATCCGTGTGCACCACAACTTTAGTTCCGACCAAGTAAGATCTGAACTTGTCAAAAGCAAAGACAACTGCTAAAAGTTCTTTTTCGGTAGTAGTGTAGTTGATTTGTGCTTCGTTCATTGTTCTGCTCGCATAGTAAATGGGATGGATCATCTTCTCCCGTCTCTGTGCTAGTACAACTCCTACTGCAAAATCACTGGCATCGCACATAAGCTCGAACGGTTTTGTCCAATCTGGCTCTATCATGATAGGTGCAGAGCTTAGTGCTTCGTTAAGTCTTTCAAGTGCAATCGAACATTCTTAATCAAACACGAAAGGTTGGTCCTTCTCCAATAATCTGCATAAGGGTTTGGAAATCTGAGAGAAGTTTTTAATGAACCGGCGATAGAATCCTGCATGTCCTAGGAAACTTCGTATTTCCTTAACCGATTTAGGTGGTGGTAACTTAGAAATTAATTCCACCTTTGCTCGATCTACTTCAATGCCTTTTTTTGAAATCTGGTGTCCCAGCACGATTCCTTCTTGTACCATGAAGTGGCATTTCTCCCAATTGAGGACTAGATTGGTTTCTTCACATCTTTGCAAAACATGTTTAAGATTTGTAAGGCAACTTTGATATGTTTCTCCAAACACCGAGAAATCGTCCATAAAGATTTCTACCGTCCTTTCCACCATGTATGAGAAGATTGCCATCATACATCTTTGGAATGTTGCTGGTGCATTGCATAGTCCAAACGGCATTCATCGAAATGCAAAGGTCCCATACGGGCAGGTGAAAGTTGTCTTGTCTTGATCTTCAGGTGCAATCGTTATCTGGTTGTATCCTGAATATCCGTCCAAGAAGCAATAGTATTCCTTTCCTGCCAAACGATCAAGCATTTGATCGATAAATGGAAGAGGGAAATGGTCCTTTCTGGTTGCCTTGTTCAGCCGCGGTAATCCATGCAGATTCTCCATCCAGTAACTGTCCTTGTTGGGATAAGTTCATTCTTTTCATTCTGTATTATTGTCATTCCGCCCTTTTTAGGTACGCATTGCACTGGACTTACCCAGCTGCTATCTGCAATAGGGTAAATTATTCCTGCATCGATCCATTTTATGATTTCCTTCCGGACCACCTCTTTCATCACAGGGTTCAGTCGCCTTTGACTTTCGATTGAGTTTTTCGCTCCTTCTTCCAAGTTGATCTTATGCATGCAGAATGAAGGACTGATCCCTCTAATGTCTGCAATTGTCCAGCCGATTGCTTTTTTATGTCGTACAAGAACCTGCAACAGAGAAAATTCATCTTGGTCAGAGAGAGTGGATGAGATGATCACTGGTAGAGTCTCTCCCTTTCCAAGGAAAATATATTTCAAATGGGGTGGCAATGGTTTGAGCTCAAGCTCTGGCGGTTCCTCTATAGATGGCTTAGTCTGAATTGCCTTTTCTTCCACTAATCTCAAGGGGCGAATATAAGCAACTTCTTCCTGTTCATCTTGACTTGTTAATTCTCCTTCTTCAATCTCTTCTTCATTGCTTTCATCCTTATTTGATAGGTGTCGAAACTCATGCAACTGCAAGGTGTCTACAATCTCAATTCTCGAACATTCTTCTAGATCCCCTGGATATCTTAGTGCATTGAGAACATTGAACGTAATTTGTTGATCGTTAACTCTCATTGTGAATTCTCCTTTTTGCACATCGATCAACGTCCTCCCTGTTGCTAAGAAGGGTCTTCCCAGAATGATTGGGACTTCTCTATCTGCTTCGCAATCCAAGATGATGAAGTCAGCAGGGAAGACGAATTTATCTACTTTAACTAGCACATCCTCGATCTTCCCTGTCGGTCGAGCTATTGATCTATCTGCCAATTGTAATGTTACTGTCGTAGGTCTGGCCTCGCCAATCCCCAGTTTCTTGAAGACTGATAGTGGCATTAGGTTGATACTGGCGCCTAGATCGCATAGTGCTCTTCCCACATCCGTACTTCCGATCATGCAGGGGATCGTGAAACTTCCTGGATCTCTTAGCTTTGGTGGCAGTTTACTTGTGATGAGAGCGCTGCAATTTTCTGTTAACGCCACCGTCTCAAATTCTCCCAACCTGCGTTTCTTTGTTAAGATATCTTTCAGGAATTTAACATAATTAGGCATCTGTTCAAGCGCCTCCACTAATGGAATATTAATATGGAGTTGCTTAAGGATGTCTAAAAATTTGTTAAATTGAGCATCCTGATTCTTTTTCTTGAATCTCTGGGGGAAGGGTGGTGGTGGTCTGTATTCCTGGTGGGTAGAAGTGGATTCCTTTGCTGTTGCATCTTTCTTTTCCTCTTCCGGATGTTTAGTGATCACTTCTTCTATTGCTTCCCCGGATTTTTCCTTGCTTGGTTCCTGCATTTTCTCCTTTATGCATTCCTCCCTTTCTTCTTCAGAATCTTTGGTCTTTTTTGAATTTTCTGGCTCCTTAGGCATCTCTGGGCCTTCATAGTTTAATCCACTTCTTAAGGTTATTGCTTTGCAATGCTCTTTGCCTTCACGTTGTGGATTCTCTGTGGAGCTTGGTAATGTTCCTTGTGGCCTATTTTTCATCTCGTTTGCCAACTGTCCAACCTGTATCTCCAGATTGCGCAACGTGGCTGCTTGACTCTGGATGATTGCATCATTTTTCGCCATGAATTCCTTCATTAGATTTTCCAAGGATGGACCATGAGCTGCTGATTGCTGTTGCATTGGATTCACATTCTTCTGTGTGTACTGCTGCTGTGATTGATTGCATTCCCTGTTTCACATATTGAGTCTGACTTGAAGTTCCTGCATTCTGTCCGCTCCAGAAAAAGTTAGGGTGCTGCCGCCAACCCGGATTGTATGTATTCGAGTATAGGTTTGATCTGTTCTGACCTATATAATACACAGAAGCAGGATTGTAAGGACAGTTATCAAAAATATGATTGTCATTACAATAAACACAAGAAGGGTTAGAAATATGATTTATTGCTGCAATTGGCGCTTGATTTCCTAATGCAAGGTTCTTCAATGTGTTGTTCATTGCAGATATTTGTGCACTTAATGCTGCTATTGAGTCTACTTCATGTATTCCTGCAACATTCCTTGCATTGTGAGATTCATCCTCTCCCCACTGGCTGTTGTTTGAAACCATAGCATCTAGGATTTCAATGGCTTCATTCACCGTCTTATTCAACAAGGATCCATTAGCAGATGCGTTGACTAGGGTCTTTGATGCCTGTGTCAATCCATTATAGAAATGCTCTATGAGGAGACAAGCTGGCAACCCATGATGTGGGCATCTTCTCACCAACTTCTTGAAACGCTCCCAAGCAGTGTCTACCGCTTCATTTGTTCCTTGCTTGAATGTAATTATCTCTCCTCTAATCTGTGCGTTCTTTGTGGGAGGAAAGTACTTAAGAAGGAATTTCTCTGCTAGTTCATCCCAAGTTCTTATGGAGTCAGGGGGAAAAGAGTCTAACCATGCTTCTGCATTTCCCTGTAGAGAAAAAGGGAATAATTTTAGGCGCAATGTCTCACTCGAGACCCCATTCATTTTAAATGAATTGAAAATTCTAAGAAACATCTTGATGTGTTTGTGGGGATCTTCGTTGGGCAGTCCTGCAAATTGGCCCATGGTTTGCAACATCTGGAACATCACCGGTTTGAGTTCAAAATGATTGGCTTCGATATTAGGTTCTGCAATCCCTGTATTCAGATTCTGAAAAGTGGCAGCTGCATAATCTCTAATTGCTCTATCCCTTTCTTCTACAATGAAGATGGGATTTCCTGGAGGAAATGCCCCTTACTGTTGCATATTATTTGCATTTCGGGATTTCCTCCATTTACTGGATTTGCTTGAGGATCAGCTGCAGGTGGGTCCATTTGTACTTCCTGCAAATTGGTTTCCTTACAGACTTCCTGTTCGATCAACTCTTGCTAATCTAACTTATATGTCTATGGCTAATCTAACTTAGATACTTCGCACACAACCCTAGTGGTCTTGGAGTCTCGCCCTATGTCTAGGGTCGATGTTCAGGACTTATTTCTAAGCCTTTTCCTCCATTGCTTTTGTGACATCGGCTTTTCCTTAACTCTTTCGATATTAAGTTCGAGCTTGATGAGCAAGCACTAGTTGGCCGGCTAGGTTTACCCTAATTTAAATTCAACAAAAGCAAACAAAGTACACATGCTAACTAGATTGTTTTTGCTTTAGAGCCTTACATTTTTCCTTAGGGCATTCACCAACTTGAACCCCTAGAGAAAATTTAGCTCATTGTAGATAAAACAAAAATCCTAAAATAATTTATTGAAAATTTCATAGCTTTAAGAGGAGAAAAATAAGTTTAAAGGAAACCAAATTAAATTACCAACAAGAAAAATATCAAATTAAGAAAATTAATTTCTCCTAAATTTAGCTACTGGAATCAAATCTTGTTTTCAAAAGAATAAGGAAACCCTACGGGTAAATAACCATAATTCAATTTCTATTTTAAAAGAAAAAGGAAAACCCATGGGCAAACAAAGAAAAAAATACTGGAAATAAATTTCTATTTCATAAGGAACACCCACTGGAAAATTCAAGGATTGGCAAAAACGTTGTTTAAAAGCAAAAGAGATACAAAGAATAAATCGGAGAATGACAGAAACAGAGAACAAGGGCTGAAAAATAATGGAAAAACTAGTAACAAATGCAGAAAATTTTCCTTCTTGTTGATTGAAGCAGAAAAATCAGAGGATCTCCGTGAGTACAATGTAACGATTAAACACCAAATTGAAATGAACTGATCTAATACAAAATTGAATTGAAATAGCTGCTGTCTACGAAGGGAATAACCCAGAAAAATTGTATAAGGAAGAACAGAAAAAGAAACCCAAAAATTAACTCTCGGGAGAAAAACAGAAACTAAAACCCCAAAAAAACGACTCCTCTTCCTCCTCGGCTTCTCCCCTTTTTAAAGTCAAAGTCGAGCTTCATCTCCTTCCAAAATTGGATCCATGATTCGTGGGTAAAATCTGGACAATATAATCTTGCTGGAATTTCTCCATAATTGGTGTAAATCGCGTGAATCATGGTGATTTCCGTAAATTTCGGGCTTGCCTTGTTGTGCCTTAGAATGCAATCGCATTCTCCCTTCCTCTATTCTTCACGTTACATTGCAAATGGAATGCAATTGCATTCCTTTTGCAAAGTCTTCAATTTTGCACAAAAGACAACAACTTAAGATACTTTCTTCATCTTTTCTCAAAATTCTTTTATTCATCAAGTTTCAACAAGCTTGCATGAATTTATACAAAATGTTACTTTTATCTTGCTTGTTGGTCAACAAAATCCTCAAAATTAGCAAGAACAACTTGGTTTTAGAGTTGAATAATTCTCATAACTGAGAATTATCATTGGGAAAGTCCTCTTTTATAGGAAAGGTCTACACATCTGCCTCATGTTCCAATCGAGACAGATGATCTACCACAACATTCTCACAACCCTTCCTATCCCTGATCTCGTAATCAAACTCCTGCAACAAAAGAATCCACCTAATTAAACGGGTTTCGAGTCTTTCTTATTGCACAAATAACGAATGGCAGCATGACCAGTATGCACAATAAATTTTGAGCCAAGCAAATAGGGCCTAAATTTGTCAAATGCAAACACAACAATAAGCATCTCTTTTTCAGTAGTAGTGTAATTCTGTTGAGCACTATCAAGAGTTCTACTTGCATAATAAATTGTCTTAAAGAATTTATCCCTACGTTGTCCTAGGACTGCTCTTAATGCATAATCGCTAGCATCATACATAATCTCAAAAGGTCGACTCCAATCAGGTACTATTATCATAGGTGCAGAAATCAACTTTTCCTTAATAACATTAAATGCTAGCATGCAATCATTATTAAAAACAAATGGAGCATCTTTCTCAAGCAGATTACATAGGGGTTTAGTAATTTTAGAGAAATTTTTAATAAAACGACGATAAAATCCTACGGGTCCTAAGAAGCAACAAACTCCCTAAACGTTCACTGGAGGTGGCGGCTACTCGATGGCTGAGATTTTAGCTCGGTCCACCTCCAATCCCTTTTCCAACACCTTATGGCCAAGAACTATACCTTCCTTAACCATGAATGACATTTCTCCCAGTTAAGGACAAAGTTTCCTAACACCTCTGTAACACACGGAGGTTATGCAAACAAGAATCGAAAGAAGTACTAAAAACACTAAAATCATCCATAAAAACCTCCATAATCTCCTCGATGAAGTCTACAAAAATGGTCATCATACATTGCTGGAAGGTGGCAGGTGCATTACACAACTCAAATGGCATTTGCTTGAAGGCGTATGTACCATAGAGACATGTGAATATCGTCTTATCCTGGTCCTCAGGTGCTATCACGATCTGATTGTAACCTGAATAATCGTGAAAAAAATAATAATAAGGATAACCTGCTAACCTGTCTAGCATCTAGTCGATGAAAGGTAGGGAAAAGTGATCTTTTTTGATGGCGTTGTTGAGCTTTTTGTAGTCAATGCACACACACCATCCAGTCACTGTTCGTGTCGATATTGCTTCATCCTTCTCGTTCTTCACGATCGTTATCCCTTCTTTTTTAGGTACAACTTGCACTGGGCTCACTTAAGGACTATTCGATATAGCAAAAATAATTCATGCATCTAATAATTTCATCACTTCGTTTTTAACCACTTCCTTTATGGTGGGGTTAAGTCTCTTATGATGTTCAACAGTGGGAGTAAAGGTATCCTCCATTAAAATCTTATGCAATAGAGGGGCTAATACCTTTAACATTATTGATTGATCATCCTAAGGTAGACCTATGTGCACGTAAAACACTCAACAACTTTTCCTTTTCTACTTTATTTAACTCAGCATAAATAATTATGGAAAAAGTAGAAGAGTCACCTACGAAAGCATAACGTAGGTGAGTAGGCTTGTTTCAATTCAGGAGAGGGTGTATCGACTTATGCACAAACAAACTCATAAACAATTTCCCCTTCCTTACTATGTCCTAAGGGGGCCTCAACAACACCATGACACAAATACACATGCTCTAAATTAAAATTCTCAGATAATTCACTACAAATATCAGGCATGTCAATCTCATACTTATCATGAACAGATACTAACTCTATATACTCATCAACAATAGTGTCCACAATATCAATAATATGGCATGTACTAACCTCGTCGGGGTGTTTCAATGCCTTAAACATGTTGAACACTACCTATTCATCATCAACTTGTAGAGTCAGAGTTCATGTGTTCACCTCGATCAGGGTGCATCTTGTCTCTAAAAATGGCCTCCCCAGGATGATAGGAACCTCGGCGTCCTCCTCCATGTCCAGAATCACGAAGTCTACTGGAAAATAAACTGATCAACCTTAACTAAAACATCCTCTAAAATACCTTTTGGATACATTAGACTACAGTCTGCTAACTGAAGCACGATACTAGTTAGTTTAAGCTTTACTATGCCTAGTTTCCTAAAAACATTGAGAGGCATCAAGTTAATGTTCACCCCTAAATAATAGATTGCCTTTTTAATATAAACACTACCAATAACGCAAGGGATAATACAACTCCCTGGGTTAGTCATTTTTTGTGGTTGCTTCCTCTAAATGATTGCACTGCACTCTGCATTTATATACACTCTCTCGTCTTTACCAAATTTCCTCATGTTCAAGTGCATTAACAAAAGGTATGTTAATGTGAAGTTTCTTGAAATGTTCGAGAAATTAAGCAAAATCATCATCCAATTTCTTTTTTTGAAATCTCTTAGGATACAAGATTCTATTGGGAACAAAAGGTACAGGATAAGAAAACTTCCCTAAATCAAGTCCCTGAGGCATCCAAAGTATCTATGAGAAGAACCGTGCTCTCCTTACCAAATATGTCTGGTAGTTCTAGTCTGAAAAATCAGCTCTTTGGAGACGATTGATCATTGCTAAATATGGGTCGACCCATTATGGTCTAAAGTTGGGATCCTTCAAAGTTTGCTCATCCAATGGGCCTTGGAAAGCCATCCTCCAATTGTAAAATCTTATTTTCGACCGTATTCATCACAAAGCTGGGAATGAGGAAACTACTTCTTTTGGCATGATGACTAGTTGCCTTGTAGCCTGCTTGCTCAAAGGTTCCCTCTATTATTCTCCATCATAAACTCTAGGGTAACATCTATTCACAATCTTTGGAATGTCAATAGCGGCTTTTGGGATTTATCTTTAAGAAGGAATCTCAAAGAGGCAAAAATTTCAGAGTGAGTTGATTTATCTATTCATCACCTTCTTATCCAACTCTCCTACCTGTGATTCTTGGTTTTGGAAGTTGGAAAAAGATGGCACTTTCTCTAAAAAGTCTCTTTTGCTAAACTTTGCCAACCAACAGGAAAATCTTATCCGTTGGCTTTACAAGGATATTTAGGAAGGCACCTGTCCGAAAAAAATTAAATTCTTTCTTTGAAAAGAAGTCGCTCATTGTGCCATTAACACTCACAAAAAACTCCAGTGTTGCATGCCATACATGGTTCTCTTGCCCCACTAGTGCTCTATGTGTAAAAGAGATATTGAATTGCAAGACCACCTTTTCATTGCATGTTCTTTTACCTCCACATTCTGGTTAGATCTTATTCCTAATTTTAATTGGTTGACTCCTATGCCCCAGCAATCACACCTTCCTCTTTCATCCATGTTATCGGGGTATCTGATAACATGCAATTATGCTATCTTACTTCCTATTATTTGAGTAGTTTTATGCTTAAAATGTATGCTTTAATGCCATTTTATCTTGATTTTGTAAAAATTGAGCTTGAGAATCAAAATCAAGTATTCAAAAGTTATTTTGGTGACTTTGGGCCTTATTGAAGCCATTTTGAAGATCCAAGAAGAGAATATGTGGAGTTTTGGCAAAAAATAAAACCCAAGGGAAGAGCGTCTAGACACTGAAAATGGCGTCTAGACCCCACATTTGAAGTGTCAAACCCGAGAGCAAATGTCGAGGCATTTTCCTATGGCATCTCGACGCTCAAAAAGGCATACCCAACGATTTTCATATGGAACTTCGAGATGCTCTCTAGAGTGTTGTGATGCTACACCTACATGCATAAAGAAAACAGTAATGTCTCGACACTGGGTTGATTGAAGATAGAAATTGATTGTTTTCTCTTCGTGCCAAAGGAGGCTATTTCGAGGGTTTTCACCATAATCTCAATAGCATAGTGTAATTGAGGAGTTTTGGGAGGTTTTTAGAGCATAATTGAAGATCGTGGTAGATCTCCTCGGGAACGCGCGATTGACATCGACTTGAGCATTTCCTTCCCTGTTCCTTTATTTTCAATATTTAGATTAGGTTGAAATTAGAGATTTATGGTTGTATTTAGGGGTGCAAGAAAAACACAATCAAACCGTTCAAACCTTCTGAAATTGATGGCAATTTGGTCTCAGTTCAACTCAGGAGGTTGGTTTCCAGTTGGAAGCATGAAGAAACCGACTTAAATCAGTCTGCTTCGGGTGCCATATACGTATGACGACCCCACCTGAGCTGCCCAATTATGGTAAGTATTTAAAAAAAAACTTCTTATGTGTCTTCTTATGCCTCCATGCTTCGTCATGCCCATTGAAAGATTTGATAGCGATAAGAGAACCACTGTTTGGGGTACATGCAAGCGCACGTGATCAAGTAATATAAAATGGTAAGAATTACCGAGTATTGAATCCTTGGGGAATCGGATAGATTTAATCAATTAATTATTGTACTTAATTGCTTTCAATTTTATTTAGGAAAACAGAATGCTCAAGATCATCAATAGCGAGAAACTAAGGAACTAACAAAATAAAGGCATTCGAATAAATTGGAGCACAATTTATGGGGCCGAGGTTAGGACATCAATCTTACCAATTGGACTATCGTTGACATTAATGTGTTCTTGCAATTAATCAAGCAATTTACTTGGGTCTAAAGGTGTAATTATCAAGGAATCCTCTGTCGAGCTCATCCAATTCTAAAACTTAATTAATTAATTCACGTGTCTGTCTCATTAATTAATTAAGGTTGGCATTAATAAACCTTATTGGAGACCCTAATTGATGCTCTTATCACTGTCGTGCCCAAACATCAACTATTATGCGATTAAGCTCTAATTTATTCACTCTTTGTCAAGCAATAACATAAATCAGCAAACCATCAAATCCTTGATGAAGGGATTCAAAGCATTAACTCATTGCATAAAGGTACATATACCTAATTAACTACAACCCCCCCCCCCCCCCCCCAAAAAAAAAAAAAACAATCTCAATTACATGGTCCAATGGCTTGATTACGCCCTAAACTCTACAATGTAATCAAGATACAACATAATTCAGTCATTATAACCATAATCCATCAAGAACGTAACTAATCAAGAAAATAATAGAAATATAGGTAAAACAGATGTAAAAGTCGTTATGCATTGATCCATCGCTCCCGCTACGATCTCCACAAACCTTGGACGTTAGATCTTCAAGAATTCTGCTCTGATTCAGCCTTGAACCTCTCTAAACTCTCTTAATATGTGGATTAGGGTATAAAAATCTCCCAAATTGGCCCCCTTTTCCATAAAACATAAGCTAATTTTAAGTTTCGAAATCGATACAGCATCGAGAAGCCAAGAATAGCGTTGAGACGCTGTCCAAAATGACAGCGTTTCACCTCAGGTCTCGTAGGTAGTGTTTTAACACTACGGACGAAAATCAGCTTCTCCGTATTTTTACAGCGTTGAGACGCCATTTGGCAGCGTCGAGACGTTGGCTTTCGAATTGGGCAAGCAATCCTGAGAGGATAGCGTATAGAACCTAAAAATGGCATTTAGACGCTAGGCATTAGATGTCCAATCCGAGAGCTAGTGTTGAGACGCCACATGGTAGAGTCGAGATGCTGGCTCTCGGATTGGACATCCAATGCCTAGCATATATACGCTATTTTTAGGGTCTAGATGTTATTCTCTCGGGATTCCTCGCCCAATTTGAGTCCATTTCCATCCTTAACCTCAATTTGCACCACTTTTTACTCCAAACTCAATATATTTGCTTCAAGATCATCATATCCGCTCCATTTGCTCAGTGTCCTAAAATATAAAAGAAATCCACATAAAAGCTCATATCAAACTACGAAACTAGTTGATAAATGTCCAATAATATAGTACTAAATTAGTGCTATCAATCACCAAAAGCTTCACCATGAATATAATGCTGCTGACATCACTACCAGAAGCAAGGCCAAGAAATCAGATCGATAGAGCCATCTTAACCACCATCTGGTAACCCTCATTAAAACCATCATTTCTTACACTAACTCTTTTCTCTCTCAACGATCTCGGCCTTTTTCCCTCTCAAATCTCCTTTCTGGATTGGGTGGAGATCTCCCTTTCTTCCCTCTCAAAACTCCTTTCTCTCTCTCAAGTTCTCAACGATATCTATTTTCCAAATACCTTCAAAATTTTCTTTTAAATTTTCTTTTTAGGTTTAACTTTTAACAATAGAAAAAATATTAAACAATTATTAATTTATTACTGATTAGAAAATACAAGACACTAACATGTACTACAAAGTCCATTTTCACACTTCAACAGGCATAGTCACGTCACTAGACTAGGCTATAATGAATTTAAAAAAGAAAAAAAAAAAGAAGAGAAGATTGTCCACCCACCGATGTGCATGCACAAGTGTTGAATGTAATCAGATAACTGCAAACCGAACTGACCAAGCCATCGATATATGCAGTTGGCTTTGGTTTTTTATAATCCTTTACTAAATAATCGATTTGGCTCCAATTTTGCATAGTAACCGAGTCGAACTGAGCCGCTTGCACCCCTAGTTGTATTTAATGATTATGAGTAGTTAAATCCCTAATTTCTATGGGTTGTTGTAATTCTTTGGACCATTGTACGTAATTTACATAATTAATTAGTGATTGTGGATTAATTGATGTTTATGTTCATTTATGCATTTAAGGCTTAATGCTTTTAAATTGTGTTCTTTAATTAATTGATGTATGTCTAAGTTGAGCTCGGCAGAGGAAAATTAGTTTGGCTTGAACAATTAATTAGCTATCCGAGTGACAGCGGGAGTGTTGGTCAATTAGTTGTAGTTGGTGATGAAGATTAGTTAATTGAGCATCGTTTAATTAACTTATTTTCTAAGTGGAAATTCGGTAGAGAGAAGCTTAGGCGAGAATCGAATGCATGACTATTGATTAATTACTTGAGTGACAGCGAGGTTAATAATTAATCAATAGAAGTCCGTAATGAAGAGTCTTAATGCATGTCTTGTGTTAATTAGCTAGCGCTAGGGACACCTAGGTTAGTTAAGTAAATGCATGAGATTGGAGGAGACCGACAGGAGGTTCCATGTTCTTAGGCTTCTAGACTTATGAACTGAACACTTGATTTTTCCTAATTGCTTGCTTAATTAAGTAAATTAAGGTCAAAAGAATGAAATCAACACCCATAAAATTAATTCTCGATTTGTGTCTCCCATTTATCTTGCTTTCTAGGAATAGTTGTTTAGTTTCCCTTTTGCTTTGCTTTCTCTAAATAAAGTTAAGTGAGAGTAATTGCAATAATTAATGGAATTAAAGCCAATCCTTGTGGATTCGATACTCGGTAGGAATACCATTTTATATTATTTGACTCGTGCACTTGCAGAAATGTAAATTGTACGCATCAAGTTTTGGCACTATTGTCAGTTATTGGCGTATTTTAGTTCAGTTAATATTGTGAATAAATTGCTTACTTTAATTTAGAGATTTTTCTTTGCTTTGTTTTGTTTTTCCTTGCTTTTAATTTCGTTTTTCTTGAATCCCTTTCCTTAACTCCGTTTGTGTTAATTTGTGGTGTTTACATCTGATTTGAGAGCCTATTTTTATTTCTCAATTAATTTAGATGGCTTCTAATAGATTTGGTTGGCCCTTTAGGGAATTTGAGCTCGTAGAACCAACACCAACATTCAGTCTTTCCTTTTCTAGTTATTTCCCTTTAGCAGAAAACTCCCCTTTAGAGAGCATATTTCAAGATTTTATTGAGGAGTCTAGCGCTACTAGTTTGCATTTAGCCCAGTTTTGTGAGAGACTCCAAGCCCAAGGGGAGGTTAGTGAAGTTCAATCCACTTCCATAGAATGTCTAGTGAGTCACTTGATCACTGATTCACTGATAGCCTTTCAGGAGCTTAATTCTTTCGACATCATTGAGGTTGGATATCCAAGGGTTAGTTATTTAGAGAACAGGAAAGAGTTGGAGAGTATTGATAGCACTAATTTAGTATTATAATTCAGCCTTAATTTCTAGCTAGTTTTAGTGTAATTGTAAGTTTTTAGGTGGATATTTCGTGTATTTCAGGAAATCGAGCAATTGGGAGCATATTTGACAGATTTGGAGCTTTGTATGGCTTATGGAGCTTAATTAGAGAAATTTTGGAGTAGTATCTCGACACTAGAGTGAGGTGCGCGCAACGTTCTCCTTCTGGAGCGTCGTGACATTGCCCTCAGCGTCTCAACGCTGAGAGCGAGCATGTTAATTAAACGATGCGTATAGAATAGTGTCTTGACGCTGTGTCAACAGAAACTATAAAATTATCTTTTTGTGGCCGAATTTGGGGAGACACTTTTAGGGTTTTAGCTTCCATTTTTGATTTTTTACCTCTTAGGATCCGAGGGTGACAAATTGAGGTGTTCTGGAGCAGATTTTGAGGTTCGAAAGTGTGGGAATTGAGGCGAGAATCAAGATTACGGTGTCAAAAGGTTTTGTTCTGTTTTCTATCTTTTTTCTATGTATTAGGGTTGTAAATCAGAGGTTTATGTACTGTTTGAAAGGAATAATCGAATTAAACCCACAAACGTTTGAATCGACTTTGATTTTATTTTAGAATTAAATGAAAAATAATGTACGCTAAACAAAACATATCTTGAAAATAATATGGAAATGTTTTTTGGTGGTTCTTTACTTCTCTTGTTCCAAGACTTCCACAAAAGTCTTCCTTGCTATGACTCGAACACAGGATCAAGGCTTGTGGGAGCCTCTTGAAAGAAAATCCATAAGGGATTGGAAAGGAAGAGGTCAAGAGAGAATTCTCTAATTCTCTATTGAGGAGATATGTGTTGTGTCTAATAGCTCAACCCAAGGGTCCTATTTATAGAGACCAATGGCAAATCTTTGTCATAATTAAAATATTATATTTTAATATCTAATATATTAAAATATATCTTATACTTATTTGAATCTCATTCAAATCTGCTACAATATTTATTTATTTGAATCTTATTCAAATTTTATAAATATCTTTTCTTTAATGTATCTAATATACATTAATTATTTAAATATTTAATATATCAAATACAATAAATATATTTTCCTTTTTTATATATAATATATCTAATATATTAAATATTTATTTGAACACTTCAAATTAAATATTAATTTGAACATTTCAAATTTTTCTTTCAACTAAATTGATCTTTTAGTGTTACTATGAGCTAGCAAGGGGACCTTATGGACCTACAGATTATAAGCTTCAATGATACTAAATCAATTAATTAAACTCTTTAGTTTAATTAATTAATTTTCATTCATTAACTATAGATCACTCCATTATAGACTTAGAGTTGCACTCTTATGCATTGTAGGACAAATTGTGTCCATAGATATAATCACTACATGCAAGTCGATCTTTCACGAGTTGTTCGTAATTACAGCAGGTCAAAAGTCGTTTTACCCCTATAATTACATCTTGCACCTTAAGTATCACTGATCCTCTAATGAACAATTTGTTTATGATCCAACCATAAACTAAGTCTCTCTTGGGCCAGCGAGAGGGTGGGGCCCCATTGTTCAAGTCTCGAAATCAGGACTTAAGGGAACTATTCATTTATTTACCCTATATGGGAAGGAGTGAATTCCATTTTGTGAGGTTATCTTCCCAACTCCCTATTTGGTCAAGTCCCCAAAATGGTAGACATATTGAATTGGCTACAAAAGCCACTTTCACCCATGCAAATCAAAGGACAAGCCTTCATAGGCAGGAGTTTATGACTCACTTAGGATTAAGATCGAGTCGCATATGATCATCCTGATGAAATATTAATAATCTCAATTAACGGATTTGTAAAGAGAGATTAAATATTTTGTGATCTAGTCGTATACAAACTCATTGTATAAGATGCCTCCCCATGAATGATTTGGATCAAATCATTTGTAACTATTACAAAGTGGGTCGTATCAATAGTGTTATTAGGATAAGGCACCCTGTCTTACTCATATACTATGACTCTTTAGATTATTTCTTGTACACAATCCTCTCGTATGTCAACCACATATTGTTCAAGATCACACTAATAACCTTGAATTTTTCATATAATTGATAATATTATATTGCAAATAAAATAATCAAAATTATTATTAATTATTAAATAAATCATTAATTACGAGGCTTTATGGTGTAAATCTCAACACTGGTTTATTAGTATGTTGGACTAAATTTAGTGAGCGCTAGAGACACCTAGGTTAGTTAAGTAAATACATGAGATTGGAGGAGATCGACAGGAGATTCCATGTTCTTAGGCTTCTAGACATATGAATTGAACACTTGATTTTGCCTAATTGCTTGCTTAATTAAGTAAATTAAGGTCCAAAGAATGAAATCAACACCCATAGAATTAACTCTTGATTTGTGTCTCCCATTTATCTTGCTTTCTAGGATTAGTTGTTTAGTTTCCCTTCTACTTTGCTTTCTCTAAATAAAATTAAGTGAGAGTAATTGTGATAATTAATTGAATTAAAACTAATTCTCATGGATTCGATACTCGGTAGGAATAACATTTCATCTTACTTGACTCTTGCACTTGCAAAAACGTAATTTGTATGCATCAGCATCCCTTCAGAAAAGGAAAAAAATATATTTGGTAAAACCTCATCAAAGCCTTCTTTTGGGTTACTTGAAATGAGTGCAACTAGAGAATCTTTCAAAACAAGGAGAGGCTTTTTGAACACCTTTTGGATAATATGATAGTCTTTTCTTCATTAGAAAATTAAGATACAATCAACCAATAATTACATTATATTTAAATAAAATTAATGGCAGACTAAAAAATAAATTAACAAATTTCAAAGTCTGACATAAACCTTAAAAAAAATTAAAAGATTAATTCTAAAATAATTTTAAAATAATAATAGCAAATGAGAAAATCAACGTATATGTAATATATGGTTTTCTTGAAATAGTTTTACCTCTAGCTAGTGCTTGAGATCAAACTAATGATAGCTTCTAAAAAATACAATGATATAAAGTTACTAAAAATAACATTGCTCTATAGTTGTGTTTTTTTCTTCTTTTATTTGAAGAAAAGAACAAATAAATTTACAAAAATAAGAAGGAATATTGAGTCCCTCGTTAGCCACGTAGTTAATCTCTTCCAAGGGTCTATCAACCTCAAAAACAAATTGCCCCTTGAGCTTCTTCCTCCAACCATTGTGAAATCTACTCCGAAAGGTTTTTCGGTAACTCTTCCTTCTGGACACCTTGTCGTTCCTCATCAACCACTGTTTTTGCTAGTATGCTTTATAGTTTGAAAAACTAAAATTGATTCTGTACTATGTAAAAAAATTTATGATAAAGAATTTAGAGGAAAAAAGTAAAAATTGAAAGGATCTAATTATCTGCTAAAATGTTAAATTAAGTTTTATAAACTTAATTAATGAATATTTAAATTATTTATCAAATGTAATGGCGAATCAAAAAAGTAAAACAATTCAAGAGAGACGACACAAGACGTTTTTAATGTGGTTCGATTTTTCAACCTATTCCAAAGACCACGCCCAAAGAATAAGATCAATCAATCAAAGGTTAGTACAATTTACAATCAATATCGACTTATGCATAAAAGAACTCTCTTCTTAAATCATGCCGCAATAGATGATCGACTCCTCCTTGGATTGAATCTTTTCAAACACAAGCTCCCCTTATGTTGTGGACCACCATTTGAACTCCCTTCAATGGTGGATACGTCTTCTCCCAAGACTGGAAAATATTTTGCACAAATATAAAAGTACTCACACTTTTACAATTTCACACAAAAACGCTCTCTTAACTAGATATTACAAATTTAGAACAATTGAGAGTGAATAAACAAATGTGCTCCACTACTTGTCTTGCAATGCTCCAATGTCTCATATATATCGAAATGGAAGAGATAAAAGAAGGTTAAATCCAATTAAACCACAATCACCTCAATTGAAATTAAAGAAACAATTAGGAAGAAATGCCAAAATGAGAATATAGCCGTTGGACACTTACACAAGGCAAATTGAAATACAAATTCAAATTCAAACATGCTATAATTAAAGAAAAATTAATAAATAAACCTTAAGAGTTTTTGCCAAAATATCTGTTGACTGAGAAATCATCATTGTTCCAAATTAATTAAATTTAGGACCAATTATAAATTGACACGTGTGCTAAATTTAATTTGAAGACAAAAATTGACAAATCCCAAAAAAAACCAAAATGCCACATGTCTTCATTATGACCATTATACTAAATAATTAAACTTAATTTGGTCAAATTGGGTCATTGGAATTTGGGTCAAAGTTATGGAATTTGGATCAAAGTTAAACAAAACCCAAATTCAAATGATTAGGCACAAAGCCAACAAAGCCCAAGTCCAATGGTTGGGCCTAACATCCATTATGATTCAACCCACATGCCCATGAAAAAGCTTTATAAATAGAAGTCCTTTCATTTGAAGGGTTCAGAAATTTAACTCTCTAGAGAACTCAGAGAGAATTCAGAGCAACGAAGTTCAGAAGAGTCCCTAAAGTCAGATGGATTGAAGCTTCAACCTCGAGAACAAGTTGTAAAGCCCTTGAGATAAATTTACATTCAAGAACAAGCTGCAAAGCCCTCAAGACAAATCTATGTTCGAGAACAAGCTGCAAAGCCCTTGAGACAAATGTACATTTAAGAGAAAGAATCAGATGATCAAACATCAGAGATTATACTCCACTACATTCAAACCAATACATATTAAATTCATTTCAAAAATAAAATGAAAACGAAAAAGAAGAAAGAAAAAAGATAGAACTCAGTTTGTTGTAGAGAGTGAAGGAAAGATTGTCATTTTATAGCTATAGGGAATGAAGAAGTTGTAAGACTTTTGAGATTCTAAAACTTTTGATATTCTATAATTAAATGTAATTGAAAATAAACAAATTTAATCCTATAATTAATTTATGTAAATGAATGTAAACCTTTTCATATTCTAACACTTTATATTTTTCTTTTCATGTTCTTCCACCTCATTGTTTAAATTGTAATATCCTTAAAAAATATATAATTTGTTTATGATAAATCTTAATGAATTTAAGACCAATATTTATTACTTGTGACATCTCTACATAAAAATCATAAATCCAATTAAAGAATGTTAAATAGGAAAAAAAACTAAATTTAATGTAGGGTCTTGTTTATGTTAAAAAATAAAATTTAAACTTATAAAGTTCTTTTTTTTTTTTAAATAATTTTTATGTATTCAATTGGTGAATTGTGAACAAAATAGTTTGAAATAGTAATGAATTATTAATTAATTTAAGAGAGAGAGAAATTGGTTGATTATTTTTTTGCAACTCTTAGTGACATGTCTAGTAATTTGAAAATTTAAAAATGGACAAAATGATCCAAAAATGTTTTTTCTAGGATTTCATTTTTTATAATATATTATAGATATAGATTATAGATTTTATGATTTGAATTCAACATATAATTTATTGAAATTGTAAAACTTTTGAGATTCTAAGATTTTTTATATTTTTTTTTGAATTAAATTAAATTTATTAAAAATTAGTAATTATGTAAATAAAGATAAAACTTTTCCTATTCTAACTTTTAAGTGCTTTTTTGTGGGTTAAATTAACTATATATAATTTAATAATTATTGAGTATTAAAATTTTAATAATTATCAGTAATTAATTATGGTTGACATACTTTTTGTAAATTTAATTTTGACAAAGGGGTAAAATAGTCCAAATTTTTTTTTTCAAAGATTGTAGCTTTTTAATATAATATTATAGATTTGACCAACAACCCACTTATACTCCCATAAATAGAACGAAAGAGGGCCTAGGACTTCCAAAATCCCAAATCTTTGGGCAAATCTATGGGAAAATATTTTGGGTTTTAATTTAATTTCTAAACTAACAACCCGTCAAAATAAATTCCCAAATTACTTAATTCCAAGTAATTTAATCAAACAACAACACCGAACATAAGTCCAAAAATTCGAAATTTTTGTACCTGAAAACGTGGGGTTTTATAAGTTGTGTCCACATATATAACCATTCATACAAGTTGATCTTTCACGAGTTATTCGAAATTACAATTGGGTCAAAAGTCCATTTTATCCCTATAATTACATCTTATGCCTTAAGTACTACTAATTTTCTAATTAATCAAATTATAAATTAAGTCCCTCTTGGGCCAGTAAGAGGGTAGGGCCCTATTGTTCAAGTCTCGAAATCAGTACTTAAAGGAATTACTCATCTACTTTTTCTATACGAGAAGAAGTGAATTTCATATTGTGAAATTTATGTTCCCAGATCCTTATTTGGTCAAGTCCTCAAAATAGTAGGCTTATTGAATCAACTACAAAAGTCACTCTCACCCATGCAAATCAAAAGACGAGTTCTCACATGCGGGAGTTCATAACTCACTCAAGATTGAGATCGAGCCGCATATGAACATCCTGTTGAAATACTAATTTCTTAATTAATTGATTTATAAAGAGAGATTAAATATTTCATGGTCTTATCTTATACAAACTCATTATATATGATACTCTCATTCACATATCTCTACATGAATGATTGGGATAAAATCGTTTGTAAGTATTATAAAGTGGGTTGTATCAATAGTGTTACTAGGATAAGGCACCTAAACTTATCCATATATTATAGACCCTTTGGGTTATTTCTTGAACATGATCCTCTTGTATGTCAACCACATACTGTTCAAGATTACATTAATAACCTTAGATTTTTATGTAATGGATAATACAAATTGAAAATAAAAATAATCAAATAATTATTAAATATTAAATCAATCAATACGAGGTTTTATGACATAAATTCTAACAATCTCCCACTTGTAGTAAAACTAGCGAGACATGTGTCATAGCGCATACTCTATACTCAACATATCCAATATGTTCTCCCACTTACCCTAGAGAAGTTAAGACATGTCTCGTAATCCTAAACATTCTAGGTGAGCCTCAAACAGTTTAGTCTGAAGAGTCTTTTTATATAGATTAAAGCAACTGTCTTTTAAAGTCATCTTGGTCACCACCATGCTGCTTTCTCTCAATATGCTTTACTATATATGGGTATTTTCTAAGTTTCTTAATTTTAGCCATTGCACCACCATTATCATAATAAAGTGTGATAGACTTAAATCATATTTGAAACATTTTTTCAATGGAATTCTTTGATTCATACAAGTTCTTTTGTTGTTTTGTTGCTTCACAAGCAAAAAGATTTAACTTATATGCATACTCCACCACTTAAGGTAAACTTGATCTTAACATAGATTTCCCTAAATTTTTGTAATAACCAGTGTAGCTTGTAAAGATCAAGTGTTTAACCCATACACAAGAATGTAATTTATCATTATTCATAGATATGTTGAGAAAAAAAAATTAATTTTCCATTCAATGGTCAAACCATTCATTTAGCTAATACATGCTAACCAACTTTACTATATATTAAATGTTAAGTCTAAATAGATTGTCTCCTACTCAAGCATAGATAACCAATATTCTGTTCTCAAAATTTGATGTGTCTCAAGATACTCTTCCTTAGACAAAATAAGATGTATGAGACAAAGTTAACATTTTGTCCTTGAAATCTCCATTTTGGACATAAAACATAGCGAGTCATACCAAATCATTCTTTTGGAATTGGTTAGGTAGTCAACTTGTTATGTTAGATAGAAATTTTACATCATTCACAATGAGTAAAATGTCATCAATATAAAACATAAAAAAAGTCCACTAAGCAATTAATGGTTTTCTTGTATATATAAGTTTCATTAATATTTGTCCAAAATCATAGGTTTTGATACTTTTAATTATTTATTTTTGGATAAGAAACAAAGAATTTGTATTGATAAGAGGGAGATATACAGAGAAAATGGGAGATGAGATATCCCCACTAGGCCAAAAGATTACAAAAAAAGACTCCCAATTATATATGCGTAAGATCATAATTATAAAACGATTTAGAAAGAGAACACCAAATGGAGGCAAAGAGCTTAATAGACTCCATAACTCATCAATGCTAGTTGAATTCTCTTTAACGCCATAATAGCATTAGTCCACAAAATACGACTTTTATTCTTGAAGGGAATTCCAAATAAAAGTTGGAGAAGAACTTCATCAACTCTTTTAGGGAAGCACCAACTAAGCCCAAAACAATTCAACAATCTTGCCTAGGGGTGATAGTCTTAACCGAAAACCGATCAAACCTAACCGAACTAAATTGATCCAGTGGTTTGGTTCAATTTTTTAGAAGAAAATTGGACATCTCGATTTTTGTTTTGGAAAAATAAAAAAAATATTGGTTCAGTTCAATTTTCGTCCGAAAAAATCATTAAAAAATCGAACCAAACCAAGGTGTATATATATACCGCAAAAAAAATTCTAATCCAAGCCATTCCTAAATTTTCTCTCGCTCAAACCTAATCCATTCATTTTCTCCTTGCTCAGACACTCACGCAGCCACACTCGACTCTCTCTCAGGTTCTTTTTTTCTTCTACTTCTCTTTAAACCCTTCTCCTACCCTTCCTTTGTTTCTCTTTTTTCAATCATTCATTCATTGGTTCTTGTTTCTCTTCTTACTTTTTTTGAACTTTGTCTATCTGCTCTGTCTTTGTTTGTTTCACCAGAATTGAGGGTCCTAAATCTTTTTTTTTTATTTGGGTTTCTTTTCTTTTTCCCATGTTTTGTGTTGCTGCAAGTATAGACAATGAGGAAGTTCCCATCTATTTTTGGTGTGTTTTGTTTTTTTAATGTTTTTGAATTCATGTACCCTTCAAGTGAAGCGGTTTGAATTTTTATCTAGGATTTTGCTTTTTTTTTCCCTCTCTCTGGTCATTTCTACTTGCTTTTTTGAATTTGACATGCATAGGATTGCTTTTGGCTGAGTTATACTGGGGATTTGTGAGTTATGTGTTGTGAAGCTCGATATGCACTTCAATTAATTGCGGGCTGTTTTTCTATTCGTGATTGAGCTGGCTTTTGTTTGAAATGTTAACGAATCTACTCTTTTGGTCTCACTATTGACATATCCTTGAGCGAGTTTATGTTTTAGAAAAAAAATCAAAAACTAAACTAATGAGGAACCGAACCACCAAACTGATGGTTTTATTCTTAAGTAAGGTGGCGTGACTCAATTGCAGGGGAATGTCGGGCCATCAGGTGCAAAATTCGGATTCCAAATCCGGGGCCTAGCGTGTTACATTACTCTTTTGCTAGCAGTGGTATCAATCCTCGTCGTTGGCAGTGAGTTTCATGGTAGGAAGATAGCTCGCCGACATTAAGACTCACAGCTTGACCAAAACGAAGGAATCAAAATACTTTCACCAAGTATTAATGTTCTTTGATACAATAATTACAATTACAATGAACCCTAAACCCCTTAGGGGGCGTTTGGTTCGCAGGTTTGGGTGGTTTGTTAAGTCTGGGATTATTAAGCCTAGGGTTGTTAAGTCTGGGTTTGTTAAGTCTGTGTTTGGAGGATACAGAAAATAGGTTTGTTAAGTCTGGGTTTGTTAAACCAGTGTTTGGATGGTGTCAAGTCTGGGTTTGTTAAGTCTATGTTTAAATTCTAATTTGTTAAACCTGAGTTTATTAAAAGTGTATTTGGTTGGTACATTTAAAATTTGTATAAATAATAGAAATTATTTAATTAAAGTAATAAAAACTATATATTTAATTATATATAAAATGTAACTTTTATGATGAAATTAGAGAGCATTATTTTAATAATAAATAAAATATTTTTAATACATTTGTCCACCCAATTTTCTTTCAATAATTATTTTATAGAATAAATATTTAATTGTTCATGGAAATATTTTCAGATTATTTACCAAAGTGTGAACAAATATAAACAAATTTTTTTATGCAAATATATCCAACATAAAATTAACTATAAAGAAAAATGTTATCCATTGTTTATTTAATGATTTATAACTTGCTGTGCTAAGAAAAGTTATTTACTACTTATCATCAAAATTACTATTGAACTTAACTTTCTATATTTAACTAATACATAAGGTTATAAAGTTAAAGTGTTTTAAATAATATTATTTTAAAAGCTATTAACTTCAAGATACACTAACCAAAATAGTTTAATTAATTAATTTTACAAATATTATATCTTTAATTGACTATGATAACATGATTTTTACATTTTCACAAGAAAAGGAGTTTAGGAAAGTTGTGGATTTAGAGAAATGGACTTTTTTTTTAATCAAATGGAAATTGGCGTATTAAATTTAGGTTTATATAGCGTGTGTGGTTTGGAATTTATAATAAATAATTTTTATTATAATTTATATGTTAATAAAAATTTTAAAATATAATAATAAGTTTCTTATAAATGATGAACTATTACTTTGTAAATGAATAATTTATTTTTTAATATTATTGTTAATCTGAACAGTTTTTGAATAATTATTTTGTAAAACAAATATTTAGTTAGTTTTGTAATTATTTTTTTTCTAATATTTGTCAATGTAGGAATAAAATACAAAGAAATTCCTTCTTATAAATTTATCAATATAATTGCTCTAAAACATGAAGCATAACAAAGCCGACATATCGGTTTATGAATTAATTATTACTATTTGAAATTTGAACTAAATATATTTATTTATTTATTATAAAGTTATCATTAATTAATTTTTTATTTAACTAATATATTTTCATTAAAAATTTAATGCATTTTAAAAGTATAATTAAAGACAAAATATGTACTGTAGCAAACTTGGAGAGTATGAACAAAGTATTGTAGCAAACCTGGTGAGTAAGGTAAAGTACTGTAGCAAACCTGGGTTAACAAACTGTCAACTAAACATTGGTTTGTTTAAACAAACTCATACTCCCCACTTCCAAAATAGGGAACCAAACACCCCCTTAGAGTTTTACAAAAAATATAATCAAAGGAATAAAGTTAATCTCAAATATCCTAAATAGTCAATTTGCAAAACCACATATCACATATATGAAATTAAATTAAAATATCCATCATCACACACTTTTAATCTAAATAAAAATCAAAGATTGCTCTGATACCAATTGATAGGAGTGAACACTTCACCCCGCAACGGAAGACTATGATTTCTAAACAATTTAGAAATCAATTTGGAATCGACTTTGATTGATTTATAATTAAACTAAAATAATAAGGTTAAGCTATTAAATACCTCGAAGAATATATGGAGAATATTTTCAGGTGGGTGTTTACTTCTTTTGTTTCGATAAATCTCAAATCTCAAATCTCCACAACATCTTCTTCACTATGACTCGAACATAGGACCAAGGCTAGTGGGAACCTCTTGAAAGAAAATCTTAGGGAGGAAAAATTCATAGATAATTTATTTCTCTGTAGAGATCTTCATTTTGGCTCAACCCAGAGGTCCTATTTATAGAGACTTAGAGTAGAATATTTGCCAAAATCAAGTAATATATTATAATATATTTGAATCTCATTCAAATCTCTTCATATCAACTACAACATAATATTTACTTATTTAAATCTCATTCAAATTTAATATATATTGTTTCTTTGTAATATAATGTATCTAATATATACTATATTATTTTTTTTAATATTTAATGTATCAAATACGCTAAATATATATTTTTCTCATTTAATATATAAAATATATTAAATATTAATTTCAAAATTTCAAAAATTTTCTTTCATCTAAATTCACCTTTTTATAGGAGACAGAAGCTACACAAGGACAAAATAGAGATTTTTTTAAAAAAGACGCCACACGTGCACCTCATGTGTGCCCATAATTGAAAAAAAATAAATGGCCGTTGACCAAAACCGCCAATTCTTTTTTGCCATATCTAGAATTATCCCTTAAAATACCCCACTTCATGTTTGGTCCACATACTTCACAACACAGTGGGTAAATAACTCCACCCCATCAACTTCAACAGTATTTACTATTGAAGTCTGCACATTTATCGAGGAATCCATCTTCCTCTATTTTCCTCTCTCCATCTTCCTCTGTCTCCCTTCCTCCCATATTAATAATAAGTATTTTCACATATTTCAAAAAGCGTAAAGTGTTTATTTATTAATTAATATTTTTTTTTTGAATTTTTTGTTTTACAAATTTTCTAGAATTATCCAACGATGTCAATATTTACATAAAATCGAGACTTCAATACTTCGACATTTTAAACATTGATGTTAAGTAACTTACTTTGAAATTCTAGAAATCTTGCAAAATATGACTATTTTGGTAAGAACCTTTGTAGACAGAAAAATATCATTCAATTTCATATGATAATAAACAACAAAGTTCATTAGAATTTGAAATCACTCAAAATCCTACACACAACAAAAAAGATGAAGCTACAATAGAGACAAAGTTTAACTATAAAGATGCTAAGGGTGTGTTTCATTAGTGTCTATTATAAGGATGAAATAATTGCACATCAGGTTGTTAAAATTTGTGTTTAAATGATCATTTTAAAATTGTAGGAAAACTAGCAAAATATGATTGTCTTGTAATTTTTCTTATATAAAAATATCACTTAATTTCATATGATAATAAACAAAAAAATTTACTTAAAACTCGTTAGGTTTTGAAATCATAGATAAACAAACCATCAATAAAAGATGGAGTTACAATAGATGCTAAGTTTAACCATAAAATGCTAAATTTCTATATGCTATAGGCAATAGATATGCAATGAAATTGAAGTTAAAATTAGAACAAAAGATTTTCCACAACAATCTTTTACATTAAACACCAAACATTGTTATGCAATTAATTAAAACTAATACACACACACCTTTTAGGTCATTAAAACAAATGTCTTTAATAAACTGTATATTTAAAAAAACAATAGAATTAATTAAAAACATAAATTTTCTATTAGGATAATTCCGAAGGAAATTCCTTGAAAAATGCCTTTAGCTATCTAAATCATATAATATGTGAAAATGGAAATGAAAAAAATATTTTCTTTAATGGGAACAAATCTTTATTATTTGAATTTTAAAAAATTGATATTTAATATGGCTATAATTGCATAGTACAACAAAAAATGTAGAAAAAAAAGCCAGCATAAACACGGACTTTAGAACTCCACGTTAAACAACTCTGCATTTCAAACACAGACTTCCTAAACTCAAACTAACGTTACACCCCAAACACAAACTTACTTAACCCAAACTTAATAAGTCGACACCCCCAAACACAAATTATCTAACTCCACAGACTATTTAACTCCACATACTAAACAACTCCAGACTATTTTAACCCACACAACGCCCCAAACAACCCCTTAGTGTTGTCAAACAATCATGTAGTTTCATATTAGAAGGAAAAAAGTTGTAGTTTAATTTAAAATATAAAATTTTTTGGGAATAAAATTTTAATTTTTATGTACTTGACAACCAATTTTAATCATAAACTTTCGATCTTATCAAATTAAACTCTAGACATAGCAAGTATTACAATTTTCACTTTTGGTTCAATTTTTATTAACTCACACACTAATTGGACAATACTTCTCTATCACTATCTAGAGATGTTCATAGGGAGTAGGGAGAATTTTTTCATGTTAGCTAAACATAGATGGGGATGGGGAATGTATTCCTCATCCCCACCCCACTCCCGCCCTGATTACTTTATTTTTTTCATATCTATATCTATATATAATAATAATAATAATAATAATAATAAAAAAAAATACTAAATCTAACTCTTATGATATATTATTTTATTTTTCTAAAGAATTTTTAAAAAAATATCTTTAAATAGAAATTTATCATTAGGAATTAACAATTTAAATAGAATTTTTCTAAAAAAATATTTTATTTAATCAAAATAAAAAAATAAAATTCATAAATGGGAAATAATTTTCTATGAGGAACTCGATCACCGCAATTTTTTCGTGAAAAATTTCTACCCCAATCCCCACGAAATTAAATGGAGAATTTTGTGGGGACGGAAAAACCATCCCTGACTCACCCTACCCTTTAGACATCTCTATACCACTATCTTTTTGACCAATAGAAGGAAGAGAGAGATTATAGACTTTTTCCTCTTTCTTTTTAAAAAATAAACATTTAAAAAAATTTACTAGTAGGCACCATGACCAATTGGGAGGGAAGTAGTGTTTCCTATTAATTTTAACAAAAATGAAGATAAAAATTTCTAAAAACTTATTAATTTTAATGACAATCATAAAATCATATCCAATCAATGCAAAAGATCGACCATTGTATAACTTTTGCAACACTCACAAATTTTAACAAAAAAAAAAAACAGTTTTAAAATCATTTTTCTTTAAAGTGCCATCAATTTTTCATCATGCATATATTTTATAATTCATTAAAAGCATGTAAGAATATTTTCTCTTTAACAATTTCTATTGCTTTCCAAATAATGGATTCTTTTTTTTTCCTATTCAAAAGCTTTTTAAAAGGGTCAAAAGCATTAAGAGAACAATATAAAACCCGTTCTTTCCCCGCCATTCGAGCTCCTTTTTCTTCCACTGGTCAATGTAAGAATCCACCACTACCTGTTTCATCGTTTACTACATTTTCGACTTCCTACTCTTTCGAAGAAGATATCTGAAGAATGCAAGTCCTGCTCTCAAATTGATTTCGCAATTCAAATCAGGTCTCGAAGCTTTTCAACTTTTCTATGTTGCGTTTTTACTTCTACAAGTTTCAATCATCGATGATTATGAATCTATGATCAGATCACTCCCATTTTCACTTCCTTGCTTGCTTTTGATCATTTCGTCTGTCTTAATGTCGGTGGCTTTTCAACTTTACTTGAATTTCTCCTGTTTGTGTCGTTTCCCATTTTCTAGGTGATTTATTTGAAAATTGTTGTCTTAGTTAACGTTATGGAGCGACGGTTCGTTTGTATTTCATCGGTGGAATTTGCAGTGATTCAATTGCTCACAATTTGTGTTGGAACTTTTTTGTGGTTTTGGCGGGTGGGGAAATTTGAACCACAGAAGAGTCTTATGTATTTCGTGGTTGACATTTGATTAATATAAAATGTAACTAGATTTCTGGTTTCATTGCGTCAAATTGATTTTGATTCCTTCCAGGAAGTAATGGGTCCATTCCCGTTACTTGACACAGCAATTGAAATCCTTCCGCGTTGTCCTATTATCACTCCGAGCTCATCATATGGCAGACGGTCATCGAATTGCCATCACAATCTAAGAACAGTTTCAGCTACCAGGAAGTGGTACTTGTGTTTTTACTCTGCCTGCATGTCTTTTCTCTCTCGGAAAAATAGGGACGAGATTTGGTGTTTTAGCTTGATTTTTCCCCATCATCTTTTTCTTTTATTTCTTTCTAATTTCGATCAAATTGGTATGTTAATGCAGGAAAGTATCATACATTGACAAATTGCTGCGTAAACCAAATACTGTTGCCTTTTCTAGTCGGGTATGGATATCTTTGAACCATATTCTTTATTGTTTTCATTATTAGAATCTGCGCGCTAGCTGCTTGAACAGAGTTATGAATCATCATATCAGATCTTATTTAAATGTTCTTTTTTTTTTTTTTTTTTTTACTCAAGTAGGATGGAAATGCAAGGCTAGCTGTTTTCCTTGAATGGAAATTGGAATTTAACTCGTGTATTCAACTACATCTTATATAGAAGCTGAGAAAGTATGACGTGACTTATGGCTTTTGGTTCTGTGACAGGACAATTCAAGCGATCCTTTAACAGATTTGGTAGATGATGCTGATGGCTTTTCAACTGGAAGAAGTGAAGTATTGGGGACAGAAGAAGATGAAATTCTTGCAGTTAAAAAGGCGCTTTTGGAGTCTCAAACAAGACAAGAAACTGTAGAGAAAGAGAGAGATCAACTACTTGAGAGGTTGGCTCGCTATGAGGCTAAACAAAAAGAATATGTTGCTACTATATTGCATGATAAGGAATTGGCTGTTTCAGAACTCGATGCTGCCAGATCACTGTTTAATAGAAAACTCGAGGAATCAGTAGGTGAGAAGTTTGCTTTGGAATCTAAGCTGGTCCTTGCAAAGCAGGATGCTATTGATCTTGCAGTACAGGTTGAAAAGTTAGCCGCAATTGCCTTCCAGCAGGCCACCTCACACATATTAGAAGATGCTCAATACAGAGTTTCAGTTGCAGAAACTTCTGCTGTTGAGGCATCGTATGAAATTGAAAAACAGATCAGGGACGCTACTGAAGGTTCAATGCTGTCATTTGTAGAACAATCAAAAATAGCTATTGAGAAGGCACTGGATGTGGCTGAAAAAGCTAGTGCTCATGCAAAAAAGGCTGTGGCTACATTTACTGATGAGGTATATCCTCTAGATGAGATAGCCTCTATCCAATCAGAAAATATAAAGTTGAAAGGTGTTGTCAATGAATTAGAATCGCACTTATCACTTGCAAGAACTGATGTTGATAACCATAAGTTGGAACTGGAGCAAGCTCGAGCACAAGCAACTGCATCAGAAATTCGAGCCAAAAATGCTGAGAAAGTGTTGCTTGAATTTCAGGAGTCGAGTAGGGAAAAGATCATCCAACAGGAGGGAGAAATTAAATTGATGATGGAGAAAATCAAGAAAGATGTCGCAGACAAGAAGAAAGCTGCTTCCAAAGCTTTCAAGGCTGAGCTTGAAGGTATTAAGTCTGCCATTGAAGCTGCCAAAGAAACTGCACATTCAAAAGACAATGCCTATATGAGAAGATGTGAAGCACTGCAAAGATTATTGAGGGCTTCGGAAGCTGCAACAAAGATGTGGCAACAACGAGCTGATATGGCTGAGTCATTTTTATCGAAGGAAAGAACCCTTGGTAAAGATAATGAAGATGCAGTTTATATTGTCAATGGTGGGCGGATAGACCTCTTGACAGATGATGAGTCACAAAAGTGGAAACTCTTGAGTGATGGTCCTCGAAGAGAGATACCTCAATGGATGGCTAGAAGAATTGGAACCATTCGTCCCAAGTTTCCTCCAAGAAAGATTGATGTAACTGAAGTCTCAACATCAAAGTTTAGATCCTTGGACTTGCCCAAACTTGAAGAAGTATGGTCAATTGCTCAAGAAAAGCCAAAAGTGGGGGATACACTAATTGAGCATGTTATCGAGAAAGAAACAATAGAAAAGAAAAGAAAGGCTCTTGAGCGTGCACTGCAACGAAAGACCATACAATGGCAAAGGACCCCAGATCAAACAAAATTAGGTCAGCTGCCTTTATCCTTTTTCCTGAAAAAGTTTAATGATATATTCCTAACATTCAATTCTCGTGGACTTTGATGCAGAGCCCGGGACTGGAACTGGACACGAAATTGTGGTTAGTTTTCACTAATGGCTTCAGTAAATGAATGCATTCTCCTCTGATATACATAATTAAATTCTTAGATGTTCAAACTCAATATTTAGTTTGGAAATTAGGTTAATTGTTTTAAAATATTTTAAAATCGAGTTTGATCAGGTTTTTATCAGGTTTCATAGTTGCGTCACACTAGATTTACTCAAGTTTTAAAATAAATGACATTGCTGATTGATTTTCTTGTAGTTGATCTCTTGTTCTTTAGTAAGGGATAGGCATCACACCGTTGGTTTAGTGTTTCATGTGTATAACATGTCTTGGGCTATACCTAAGAGGCTAAACAATGCTCTAGTGGAGGTGTTTGACAAGTAGCTGACCGTGTAAGTATGGATGATAAACATGCTGGGGAGGTTATTGTGGGTAAAGTTGAGTGTGTTATTAGGGCAGTTTACCTACCAACCGAGTAGACAACTAGCGTGAGGTTGAAGACAACGGGCATGATGTGTTGGTGTGCATATATGCGTCATGTGTTAAGCGCATAGGATGAATGTATGTGTCAGGGTTAAGGCACGTAGGATAGACACTAGCAAAAGGGTGTGTTGAAACATTATCTTGGAGCAAGATTTACGGAGTGATCTTATCCATAATTTGAAAGGAGATCTTCCATGATTTAGGGAAAGAAGCTACGTTGATAAGAGTGAGAGAAGGTGCCCCTACCAATTTTATCCCAAGTGTTAAATCACCACTAAACCTAGAAGCTTAACCTAATAGGTTATAGTATATTTAATTCTTTAATATATTCTTAATACTCTACCTCATGTGCAAGTTAAAGATATTAATTTGATTTACGAAGCAAAAGATGTGAACTCCTAATATCAGCTGGGGAAGAAATAATGTTGTATACACAGAACCTCATGTTTTAAAAGACGTTAAATCACCACTAAACCCTAAAGCTGAGCTAATAGGTTGTGATATATTTATTTATTTTTAAATATATTCTTAACAAGTGTAACTACTTTGATATATTTGATATAACTTGAGAAATATATTGAGATTGAAGAAAATACATAAAGATAACTACCAAGTAATTAGAGGTTCTCGAACCCTCCCCTCTTGAGCACACTCAAGAGTCAAGACTAAACTACCACTATCTTTGCTTGCCTTCATCCTCTCTTGCTTTACTATATTTATTAACTTCTCCTACTAACAAACTCTTTGCCTAATTACTAATATGCCCTTACTATCCTCATTATATTCCTAACATTTACCTGTAATGCCATTCCCAACAAACATCTCTGTTTCCTATAAAAAAAAACCCTTTTTCTGTTCATTAGTGAAGTTCTGCATTTAAATGCCTTGAAATTTGAAACAACTTATTACATCCCGGGGAATATAAATGATGCTTATATTGAATGAAGTACAAATTAGATTTAAATTCACTGAACAACAAAGTGTCAAACTTCTCTTGGTGATAGAATTCGATTGATCTGACGTCTCATAAACTTGTGAACTTCCCATAGATGTCAATCTCCCTTCATAGAGTGGTGAAAATGTTTTCATTTGTTCAAGGTCTAGTGAGAAATGACCTAATTGTTAGGGCAGAATTCAAAACAAAAATAATCTCTTGTGCAAACTTATTGTGTGTATGAAGTGAAAATAACTTCCCCTCTATGGTTCAGTGTGATTGAGATTTAGTTTAGTGCTTTTATTCATTCAAAAATAAATTGGATCATGGCACAATGATAACTGTATAAATTGCTAACTTCTCAATTTGGCTTTGTATTTCCCTGTTTTCAAATTCTTCCGGTGGAATTACAATTAAAATCTAGAATTTTTTCCTTTCCATTTATTTGTTACTGCTCAAATGATGATATTTTCCCTAAAAGTCATATGAAAGTTATGCTAAACTTATCAGTTTCAAGTACATGCTATTTAGATTTAGCCAATATTGGGAAGTTCAGAATCTTCTAAGAGTTTTTCTTTCAATGATTTATTGGTAGACTTCCCCCATTGAGAACCTATTATTTTTTCAGTTATTACAACATTCTTGTTATCATCAATCCACACCAACGTTGACTGACGATTGTTAATGGATACCTCTTGAAGTTTCAAGGTTTCAACTGGGAAAGCTGGAGAAGACGCTGGTACCTGGAATTAGCTGCCAAAGCATCTGATTTATCTCAATCTGGGATAACTGCAGTGTGGCTCCCACCACCAACGGAATCTGTTGCTCCACAAGGTTTGCTCCATTTCATTTTTCTTTTATATTGTTTGAGGCAAATAAAATATAAATAAGCTCTTCTTAGCATCTATCGTTCATACACTTCTAAATCTTTTTTTCCCAGTTAGGTTAACATGGGATAGTTTCAATGTCTGGGCTACAACTTACGAACAGTGGGGAATATTTTGCAGGTTATATGCCATCTGACCTATATAATTTGAACTCATCTTATGGATCTGAGGAAGAACTCAAGTACTGTATAGAAGAATTTCATTCTCAAGATCTTCTGGTATGTCATGGTCTGAAACTTGTCCGGAGTATTGCATATTTATTTAATTCCTCTATTTGTTTTAATTATCCTTGGAATGTGAAGAAATTAAGACTATATTCAAGCAAGTGTTTGTTTGTAGAATTTTATATGTTAAACTGTATCATCAGAGACAGGTGTTAGAAACTGTCAGAAAGTTACACTACTTAATTTTCAAGATATCATTGAAAAGGAAACTTAGCGGAAGATGGTTTTTTTTCTTTCTATTGAAACATATTTAAGCATCTGCAGCGCTGTGCCAAAATCTGTTGATGGAGAATCCTCACTCACATGTTATTAACCCATATTAAGGAAATAAAACCATGCTATGTCAGAAAGTTGCAAATTGTATGAAATAGAGCTCTGTTAGGCCACCAAGTTCGAATGCATAATTCTAGGAGGGGCGTGTAACTCCCACAAGTTAGTTATATGGTATAGTTTTTAGTGAGTTCTGTAGGTGGTTACATAAAAAGTATGATCTTAAATTTATTGTCTTCTTGTTTAGTGTTCAATTCTCCCCTTCTTTTTAACTAATATTATTTGAATGTGCTTCCAGGCCCTTGGTGATGTTGTACTCAATCATAGATGTGCACACAAGCAGGTCTACTCCTGTCCATAGTGTCATTGTTTACTATTTTTACTCTTAGCTCCCTTTTCCCTTTTATGTTAATAAAATCACATCTTTCTATATGAATTTTTGTCATGTAGCATTTCAGCATTTCAGAACTTATCTAATAATTGAAATTACGACACTCATGAAGTGAATAATTACTTATTTATTCAATATCTTTTATGAATTTATGTTGTTTAAGATGGCTGCACTTCTAAACAACAGAAGAAATTCGAGTAACGTTTGCAACAACCCGCCCCCCCCCCCCCCCCCCCCCCCCCCCCCCCCCCCCCCCCCCAAAAAAAAAAAAAAAAAGGTTGTTGAGTAAGTTAGTAAGAGAATATTTGTACATGGTTGTTCTCTGGAACTTGCACTTTTAGTAGCACATCTTCCAAACTTTAAATTAAACAGTCTTAAAAATTTGATATTTCTTGATTAGATGTGACTTTTCAATGGATAGGACTGTATCTTTTTTCTCAATTTTAGTTATTAGTTCTTTTGAAAGTTCAAAGATATATTTTTTTATGTTCCTGACTTCAGAGACTGTTGAATGATCCTTTGTCATGTGTCTGGTGTGTATTACGGATTAAAACATGTCGAATTTTCCAATGACGCTAACGAACCTTCTTTTGGTGCTGCCTCAGACTAGTTGTACCTTTATATAACTTGGTGCTCTTGCTGGTTTCAGAGTCCCAACGGTGTTTGGAACATTTTTGGTGGCAAGCTTCCTTGGGGTCCTGAAGCAATTGTTTGTGATGATCCGAATTTTCAGGGTCGAGGAAATCCTTCAAGTGGTAATTCTTTAGCTTTATCTACTGACTGAACTTCAAATGCTATTATCTGAGAGTTTATGTAGATAACTACTTAGTGTCATCACCTTGATGTCTACCTTGATATGAAAGCTGTTGTTCCTTTAATTGGCATGAAAATGAAGTGCTTTAATTAATTAATTTTGTAAGTTGTAATTGCTTCTAACTCTTGATAATTTCAAGTTTAATATGTTGCTTTATACAGAATCTCTATAGAATTTCGTTATGCTTGGTTTAGCATAAAACTTCTAACCAGCATAAGTTCTGGTGAGAAGAATTACAACCAGCATAAGTTCACCATCTCCTAAAGATTAGAGTGAAGAGATATGTTGCTCACTCATATTCTGAAATTAGCCAATTCAGTTCCATGAAAAGCTATAGTTTGGTTATTAATGCTACTTACTTTTTGCTTGTTTGTGCTGCCTGTAGGCGACATCTTCCATGCAGCACCAAATATTGACCATTCCCAGGACTTTGTGAGGAAAGACATAAAAGAATGGCTAAATTGGCTTCGGAATGATATTGGTTTTGATGGGTGGCGCCTTGATTTTGTGAGGTAATTTATCTTCGATTCTTTTCTTCAATATAGATGCTTGCTTGTAAATAATAAATAAATACTAAATTGAAGAAAATATTCTCTGTTCATTATGTTCTCCCCATTAGGAGCCTTCACACACAACCACATTTGATTAAGATGATCAAGAATCAAGCTCATAAAGCTTCAGATTTTTAATTTTTTTACAGTCAGCTGGTATTACAATTGGGACAAGTTTGGATCAAAATACCATCATGGTTCAAATATTAGTTGCTCTTTTGATCCAGGATATTAATTATTTTTCTTTGTTATTTTAGAGGTTTTCGGGTACATATGTTAAAGAATATATTGAGACATCAAATCCTACTTTTGCTATTGGAGAATACTGGGACAGTTTGGCTTATGAACATGGGAATTTATGTTATAACCAAGGTAGTAAGTTGCTCTACATTCTTGGACTTATATTCACGAACCATTTTATTGTTAGCCTCTGATTTTAAGGGACCGTACATGCAGTCCTTGATTTCTTTCAACAGACCAGAGCTTCAGTATGGTTATTATAATCAAGAGGTTGTGATTAGGTCCACAACTACTAATTCAAGTTAGATGTGTGAAAAAATGCCTCCTTGCTATTTCATATCATTATTTACTACGTGTATATGATTCTCTGGTTCCTTTATGTTGTGCAAATTTAAGAAAACAGTGAATAAAAATGTTATATGGTTGGCACTATGTCCAATTTTAGTTTATATGTATAATATAGAACGTGGGGATTTTAAGTGGCTGCAATCCTGTGCTAAAAAATTCCCTTCATGTTTTTGTGATCTTTTTACCTCACGGGCTAATTCTCAACTTGCTCATATGTTCAGATGCTCATCGGCAACGAATAGTTAATTGGATCAATGCTTCCGGTGGCACTTCCTCTGCATTTGATGTCACCACAAAGGTATTCTTCTTTATCTTTATGTTCCATTCCTAATTTTGAAGGATGTGAAGGAAAGAACTGGTGGACGACATGGGCCCAAAAAACATTCAGGTGCCACCTTCTTTAGATTAGTGGCATATAGAGGAAAATAGTGTTTTTTTTTTTGTTCATTATTATTATTATTTTTTTGGATGTGGAACTGTGGAGTTCATTTTGGAGTGACAGAATGATGCCGTGAGTTTTTATTAACCTCGTACGATACATGAGTTGTATTGCGTGAGGTAGCTTGAAACGGAGGCCAAACGATTCTAATCGTGCCTTTGAATCGTAAATGAGCTGAAACGTACGTTTCTATATCCGAATTGTATGAATCGGACTGAACTGGGTCTGTCTGATTCAAATAACTTCATAAAAAAATGAAAAATGGAAAACAAATCAAAGAAAGTAGAGAATTGTTTCCGGCATGTGCCTAGACTAATTCACTAACCTCTCGTTAGAGCCCAGACAACAAAGTACTTGCATGACTGAAGAAGAACTAAGCATTAAGAACTAAAGAAGAAGGGTGAAAAGTGGATGCAGCCTGCGTGCATGACTGAAGTCTGACTGGGGTCTGAAGACTGATGACCCAGAAAAAGGAAAGAAGGGAAAACTAAAAAGGTAGAGGATTCAGGAATAGGAAGGACCATGAAAAAAATTAACGAAATTTTAGAATGGGAATTTGAAAGGCCTAAAGTGAATAAATTTTAATCAATTACTTCATAGAAGTGGGTGGGTGAGTGGGACAGGTGGCTTTTTAACCTTGTTACAAATTGCCGGCAAAAGAGAATTTATTCTCTGGGGAAATGAACATTGCGTGAAGAACCTTGGAGAAGGAGATTCCATTATTACTCTTGACATATTTTTAATTTTTTTTGCCAGACTTATTTAGTTATTTTGAGGTTAGTTAATGTTTTATAATCCACCTTAATAGGGATGTTTGGCTATTTTTTTCTCTATGTTAAGTTCTTGATTATATTTATCTATGTATATGTTAGGTAAAAATTGAAATTTATGATACACGTTAATAATTCGTTCTGTTTCATGAGTTAACAACCTATTGTAAAACTATTTGTTATAGATTTTGACAAAATTTAAAATTTTATACTTCGTCAAATATTTCCTCATATACAAGTGCGTGAGAGTATTAATTGGAAAATATTGAGAATGTTATTAGGATCTTAGTAGTGGTATAATTGTAATTACTTGGTAGTATGTTAGGGAAGAATGGTTATAACTTGGGGAAGTTAGGGAGCTTAGATGATGGGTAGAATTTTGGGATTTTTTAGTTCGTGGGGGAGAGAGCTTCTTGACTATTGTCATCTCTATGATATTGCGACATTGCTGAATAACTTCATTGTTATTTTCTTATATTTGGGATCCTAGCAATTTGGTATTAGAGGCTTTTAGAGCATCGATTTGGCTAGTTTGAGCTGAGGATTCAAAGGTCGTGGGTCGAAGTGAGACATATTACAGGGTCGATGCATTTTTTTTCTTAATGGATGGATGGATAGACAAGATCAATGCAATTGATAATAGCATAGATGCAAAAATGAACTCGTAGGGATCCAAAATGCTCAAATTCTGGAGAACAGCAGAGTCCACGAGTTGAAGAAAGGATAAGTTCGAGTAAGAGTGGTGAAAGAACATTAATCAGAACAGAAAGGAATATTGAATCTGATTGGAGCAAGAAACATCAGTTGCTGAAAAGTGCAAGATATATCAGATTAGATCAACATTGAGCGAGCCTGTTTAGAAAGCAGACCTTTGTGTGCAAGGGCACAGGGTGGCCAGCCAGACAACAGCAATCATGCCGGAGAACACCGACTGAAATTGATTGAGTAGATCTGGTTGGAACTGTTTATGTGTAAGGAAACCAGTGCGTGTACAGGTGGCCAATGAGGATAAAAAGAAGGCAGCTATTGTGTGGATCATTTCTGCGCTGTAAGTTTCACAAGAAAGACAAGGAGAAGTAAATCAGGCGAAATATGGGGATGACAAGTTCAATCATGGATTTCAAAACAAATATTGTTGGCAATGGATGAAGAAATTGCGAAGGCTAAGAACTGCAAGGAGACAGCGGTGGTTAAAGGATAAAATGTATGGGAGAGGAAGAGTTCAAAGAATAGGATTGAGGGGAGCGGTGACTCCAGGAAGTTGAAGTTGTGAAAAGGAGGAGGGCACAAAAATTGCAAACATTAGGGTTGGAGGGAACGACTTAGGGTGAGTTTGGTCGGTGAATTAAAAATAGGAATCTGAAAATGAGGAATTTATTAGAAAAGAGAGCTGTATTTCATGTTTTCCCTATTTTTAAAGAGCACAACTTGGGTGTAGCCTGGACTGCACCCAAGTCTTGTGCAGACCACTTAACAACCACAAAAAAAAAAAATTATGTGGTGTAGAAGTGGGCTGCACCCAAGTTTTTTTCATTTTTAAATGTGTTTGGTGGGAGATTTGGAATCTGAAAACAATGAAAACGTGTAAATGTTATTTTAAAAATTTCACTTTTTGAGCTCCAAAATTCAAATACAATCTAAGAACTGTTTTCACTTCATTCATTCGTTTAGCCTCAGTATGAGATTGATTTTGAAGACCTTAAAAAAGTGATTGCTGTAGAATTTTACCTTTGTGTTTGGCAAAATTGATTCTTTAATAGTTTAAAGAAAATAACTTTTTGAATCAAGTTGATTTGCAATATCTGTTTAGAGTAGCTTTGGGATTTGACTTTCATATCTGGTGGAACTAACAAATATTTAAAATATTTTTTAATCCTTCCATATCTTATTAAAAGGCTTTCAAATATTATTATTCACAATTTATCGGTTTTCAAATATTATTATTCACAATTTATCTCATCTCATCCTTTTTATTTTTAAATTTAATTTGTTGCTTCTAATTTATTTTTCTTCCTTTTTATATTTAAACTAAAATTAGATTTTGTCTGACCTTTTTTTTTTTTATAACAATTGTTTTTGTTGATATTTTTATCAAATTATATAAAGTAAACAAAGTATAATTTTTAATATAAATTATATAAAATTTACATAATTATCTTATGAAAATTTTGAAGTTAAATATTAATACAAGCTCATGATTCATTGAAATATGTCTATTTTGGTCATTATAGCTATTTTGCAACAATTTAATATTAATTTACCAAACACTGTAACCTTACTTTTCATGTTTAAATATGAAATTTACCAAATACTAATTTACTTCTAACAATTGATTTTCTTAAAATCACAACTAATAATAATTATTTCAAAAGCTGCAGCAATTCCAAACAAATGTAAAAATAAGAAATTGAATATGGGTTACCTAACATGTCCTTAAATTTTGGAGCAAAACAAGGACATGGGCTTGGGCCTTGGCCTAACTTTAAGGGGCAACAAGGAAAATGTCTAAATTTAATCCACCTAACTTGAAAAATGTCTAAATAAGTTTTAATTTACAAATATGGCTGTAACAATTTTTAACAAAAATTAACTAACTGCATTGGGACGAAAATATCCCTGTTGGATATTTATAAGTTTATTATACTTAAAAAAATGGCTAACAAAAAGCAATGCATCAAGGAGGGAAATAGTTGGATTTTTTTTGAAATAATTAAATCTAAGAATTGAAAATTTGAAACAAAATCTAAGGATGAGAGATGGAGGTTGTAGAAACAAACGTAACAACCATGAATAAAATCTAGAGATTGAAAATTTGAAAAAAAATATTGAATTAAGATGAGATATATAAATTGTAATTTGTTAACTTCACATTATTTCGAATTAATTTCTAGACTCTTGATATGACAAACTCAAAGACTAATTCAAAGACGAAAATGTGAATAGAACCCCACACTAGTGAATTGACAAAGAAAGTCATGAGCACACTAATAAAGGATAAAGATGATGACCTAGATAAGTACCAGTGATGAGTATATATTCGGAAATACATTTGTATTCCTCATTTAACTTGAAGGTGGTAACACTAACCATTGAGCTATATGAGTATGAAAACACAATGCAGTAGTGTGTGAGATCACATTTAGTAATTTCAGTTATGAATCTAATAAAAACGAAACTTAAGATAAGTTGCAACAAGAATATATATTCGTAATTTTATTTTCAATTTTTTTGTTTTAACATCAAATCAGGAAACCCTAAACTTGGAACATTCCTAATCTGAAAATCATAATGATCGAAATGAACTACCACAATGATTGAAATGATCAACTACCAAAGAATTGACATCTACATAGCAGTATATAGAGAAACATACCTCTCCATTGATTTTTCCAACGAACTCAAGTAATGTAAATATGTTTAATATCCATTAAGCATATAGAAGCAGAATGATGACCCACTATTTTTCGATTTGGAAACCCTGATACATCAATTATCAATCACATTTACCTGCCATCATTTATGAAGATGTTCCACCTCGTGCCTCATCGACGGATATTCCTGTATTTCCATCCATTTATGTATGTCCTTGACAAAAAACATCATAAATATCGGTGTATACATGGTGTATAAAATGATAAATATTGAACTTAAAAGGTATATACCCAGATTTTCTCAATTAAATTGGCTGCAAACCAAAGAATGAAGATGTATGCCTCTTCAGTTCAGGTTTACAGCCTTCTCTCTCCCTCCACACTTTGTCATAACTAATCCTAATCCCGGGTGAATCTCTTCTTTTTGTTGCAGTTGGCCAATATTATATTGATTTCTCCCATTTCATAGCTCCCAGCACATCATAAGAAAAATTTTCCAATCATCAGTGTCAAGCCTTGCACTAAACTTAGAAGGTCATCAAAATTATGAATTGTCGATACAGTAGAATTTTTTTTAACATAATCTAGGCTGCAATGGATTCAAAGAGTTCCGAAAGAGTTGCAACATGCCCGACTACCACTGAACTGGACTTGTAATCCTTGTAACGATTCTCCTTATCCCAAACACCATCAAACAAGATGAGAATAATATGGGAAGCCATTAACGATTGATATTGACCTACAAATGCGTAAACCTAGGGCAGAATGTGGGTAAATTTTTTTATCGATTTCTTCTAGAACGTGGACAATGAGAAACCTTGCAACCTTCGTGCTACCTCCATGGAGAGGACAACCCCACACCCACAAAATCCGATCAACCCAATCTATTGCAAAAAGTTAGGATGGTTTTATTGTAAAGGATCTTGCGGTGGACTTGGACTGACTGTAGATACCAATATACATTGGGGGTAGAATGGCCATAACTTTTTCTTCACACCCCTCCCTGAAAAATAGGTAGACAATGTTATTGTGAGATCAAATATGAGAGTTTTCTATTCATTCTATACAATAGAGCCAAATATATATAGGCATACATGGAAACCCTAAACTAGTGAAAGTAAAATTACAATAAAGGACAAAGGATTAATAAGCTCCTAAATCTACATACATACTATAACACTCCCCCTCAAGCTGGAGCATATATGTTAATCATGCCCAGCTTGTTACAAAGATAATCTATTCGAACTCCATTTAAAGCTTTCGTGAAAATATCTCCTAATTGTTCTCCAGTCTTCACATATCCAGTAGACACCAAACCTTGTTGTATTTTCTCACGAACAAAATGACAATCAATTTCGATATGTTTAGTTCGCTCATGAAATACTGGGTTGGATGCAATATGAAGGGCAGCTTGGTTGTCACACCACAACTTGATTGGAACAGTAGTATTGAAGCCTAATTCAATCAATAGTTGATGTACCCACATTATTTCACATACTGATTGTGCCATAGCTCTGTATTCTGATTCAGCACTCGATCGAGAGACTACATTTTGTTTCTTACTTTTCCATGAGACCAAATTGCCTCCAACAAAAACACAATAGCCAGAAGTCGATATTCTATCTTCTCTAGATCCTGCCCAATCGGCATCTGAAAAACACTCAATCTTCATATGACCATGATCTTTATATAAGATCCCACGTCCAGGTGCAGCTTTCAAATAACATAGAATATGTTGTACTGCGGCCCAATGATCCACTGTAGGTGAAGACATAAACTGACTTACAATGCTTACTGAATAAGCTATGTCTGGTCGTGTCACTGTAAGATAATTCAACTTTCCAACCAATCTTCTATATCTCTCAGGATCTTTAAATGGTTCTCCATCTTTTGTAAGTTGCAGATTAGGCATCATTGGAGTACTACATGGCTTGGCTCCCAATTTTCCTGTCTCAGATAGCAAATCAAGCACATATTTCCTTTGTGACATAAAGATACCTATCTTACTTCTCATTACATCAATGCCCAAGAAGTACTTTAACGTTCCCAAGTCTTTAGTATGAAACTGACTTTGGAGGAAAGTTTTGAGAGATAAAATGCCTGATGTATCATTTCCAGTGATAACAATATCATCAACATATAGAACGAGCAGAATGATACCACTCTTAGTTCGTCGGTAGAAGACAGAGTGATCCGACTTGCTTTTCTTCATTCCAAATTGCTCAAGTGCTTGACTAAATTTTCCAAACCATGCTCGTGGACTTTGTTTCAACCCATACAAAGATTTGCGAAGGCGACAAACTTTATCATTCTCCCCCTGAGCAACAAACCCTGGTGGTTGCTCCATATAAACTTCCTCCTGAAGATCACCATGGAGAAATGCATTTTTAATGTCAAGCTGATGCAAAGACCAACATTGAGAAGCAGCCATGGAAATGAATAACCTGACAGAAGTTAATTTAGCGACAGGAGAAAATGTATCAAAGTAATCAACCCCATAGGTCTGAGCATAGCCTTTGGCAACAAGGCGGGCTTTTAATCGAGCAACTGAACCATCCGGATTGACCTTAACTGCAAACACCCATTTACATCCAATAGCTTTATTTCCTAAAGGCGAGATACTAAATCCCAAGTACCATTATCATCTAAGGCATTCATCTCTTCTATCATTGCATTGCGCCAACCAGGATGGGACAAGGCTTCATGAATAGTTTTAGGGACCGAGATAGATTCAAGAGATGCAATAAACGAACATGTAGAAGATGACAAGTGGTCATAAGAGACAAAAGAAGAAATAGGAAAAGTACATGAACGTTTACCTTTACGAAGAGCAATAGGAAGCTTGTCACTTGGTCCTGGATCTGATGACGAAGAATCTTTTGGTACAAGACATTCACTTGGAGGTTGTGGCCGTCTAGAGTAGACTTGAGTAATAGGTGGGCGAGTAGGGGCAGATGTCAAAGGAGATGGATCGGAAGGTGTAGGAGACACAAGTGTGTAGATAAAAAGATCGTCATCCTCCCCCTGACTCGTACTGGGCAAAGATGAACCGAAAGGTTTGTCCTCAAAGAAAGTAACATCGCGAGATACAAGATACCTATTCGAACTAGGACAAAAGCATCTATATCCTTTTTGAACACGAGAATAGCCTAAGAAGATGCACTTCAAAGATTTGGGGTCTAATTTTGTCAGATTAGGACGAACATCTCGAACAAAACAAGTACAACCAAATATTTTCGGCTCAAGAGGAAACAAAGGTTTTGTTGGGAATAAAACATGATAGGGAATTTGACCTTTAAGAACAGATGAAGGCATACGATTAATCAAGAAGCAGGCTGTGGAAATTGCATCAACCCAAAAATGCTTTGGAACACGCATTTGAAATGATAATGCTCTTGCAGTTTCAAGAAGATGCCTATTCTTTCGTTCAGCAACTCCATTTTGTGATGGAGTATCAGCACAAGATGATTGATGAAGAATTCCATGCTTACAAAGGTATGCACTAATTGCTTCAGAAAAGTACTCACCAGCATTGTCACTTCTCAAGATTTTAAGGGAAACACCAAACTGAGTTCGAATTTCAGCGTGAAAGTTACAAAAATGAGAAAGTAACTCAGAACGATTCTTCATAAAATATAACCAAGTCATGCGAGAGTAATCATCAACAAAGGTAACAAAATATCGAAATCCAGATTTGGACACAACTGGACAAGGACCCCAAATATCAGAATGAACTAATTCGAAAGGTGCACTTGCTCGGTTATCGATTCTAGGGTTCGAACTAAGACGATGAAGTTTGGCAAATTGACATGAGTCACAATTTAATGAAGACAAATTATGAAATTGAGGACAAAGCTTTCTTAGTACTGAAAGAGATGGATGACCTAAACGACAATGGGCATCAAAAGGAGAAACGACTCCAGAGCAGACAACTTTTGGTACTTGATGATCAAAAGTGTAAAGTCCTCCAGATTCATGTCCTTTACCAATAATCTTCTTCGTCACAAGATCCTGAAACAAGCAATAGTCAGGATAGAATAAGACACAACAATTAAGGTCACGAGTGAGTTTACTAATAGAGATCAAATTAAAGGAAAGTTGAGGTAAATGTAGAACAGATGATAAAGAAAGAGATGGGGTTAGATTTACTGTGCCAGATCCAAGGACAGACGATTTTGATCCATCTGCCAAAGTAACATTAGCAAGGGATGTAGATGAAGAAAGGGTGGAAAACAAATTGGGATTACCTGTCATGTGATCGGTAGCACCAGAGTCTATGACCCATTTGGTAGAAGATGAGAGAAGACAATGATTCATGTTACTTGACCCAGCAATGGTTGTAATAGGGGTAAGCGCAAATGATGAAGAAGATGCTTTCGATGATTTCTGGTATTGTTGAAATTTAGCAAACTCGGCAATAGAATTAACAAATGGCTTCTTAGATGAACCATAGGTGGATTGAGGCTGCGATTGAACCACATTAGACATCACTTCGAGTTCTCGTTCTGCCATAGATCAATGACGAATGTAAAACCACAAAATCAAATCTGAAACCACGAAATCAGACCCAAATGACTGCAAAACTTCTGAAAAACTGCTGAAAAACTGATCTGAAAGCAGTGCCCAATCAAAAAACCTCTAATTCTTTTCCAAACAAACTTCTAAAACGAGCCAATTATGACCAAAATAACCACATAAACAGGTCGGGAGTTGGACGAAACGGCAAGCCACAGAATCTGAGCAAATTCCGGCAACCCACGCGCTCACACGCGCCGGCACGTGGGAATGACACCCAAATCTTCAAGCGGCGCGTGCGGTCCACGCACAGGGATTTTTTCGGCCAAACTTCACGTACCTGCTGATCGGAAAATGGGCTTTCGTTTGGTCTGGGCGGTGACAAAAAAATACGCCGGAGATGGGCGGCGCCGGCGGCGGATTCCGGCAACAGCGGCGGATTCCGGCGGCGGAGGCGGATTCCGGTGACAGTGGCGACGGCGGACCCTGGCAGCGGTGGTGAAACACAAAACCTAAGGTAGAAGACCAAACCCTCCAAAAAGGTGTTCCAAACCTCAAACCCTAATTGTTCCCAATTCTCAAAAACTCACAAAACCCTAATTGCCTAGGAAAGACCTAGCGTCTCTGATACCATGTTATTGTGAGATCAAATATGAGAGTTTTCTATTCATTCTATACAATAGAGCCAAATATATATAGGCATACATGGAAGTCCTAAACTAGTGAAAGTAAAATTACAATAAAGGACAAAGGATTAATAAGCTCCTAAATCTACATACATACTATAACAATAACATGGTATCAGAGACATTACTTACAATTATGAAATATTTTTATCATTTTTTCATTACAGGTATTTTTTTTTTAGACATTACTTACAATTTCCCTAACTCTTTAAAGGGAAGGTTTTGGCACTGGAATGGGCTGATCATGTTGTCTGGGCTTTTGTTCAGTTGGTATGGGTTTATTATTTGAAGTTACAGCTAGCCACGAGTGGAAGCTGATTCTAGGAATATTTTTTCGCCAGATTTAGGTTAATAACAGTGACTAGGCTGAGGGCAAATGTTTCTCAAAAAAATTGAAAAGAAGAAGAAAGAAAAGGATACAAAAAGAAGGGTGGAAAAACATGAGGATAAAAAAGAGAATAGAAGAAAAGAAGTTAGACACATCTAATGAATTTTGCTCCACTATAATTTTTTAGTTTATTTTTAGAGAATGGGTGTGTTTAGAAGGTGGGGTAATGTTAGAGTATTAATAGGGAAATATTGGGAATGATATTAGGATATTAGTAGTGGCATAATTGTAGTTACTGTTAAATCACCAATCAATCCAAAAATTTAAGATGGGTTATGGTAAATTTAATTATATCAACACTCTAACACTCTCCCTCACTTGTGGGCGTGGAAATTTGTAAGAGGCCCAACAAGTGGAAATCAATATTAATTGGAGAGGAAACGACTTCATAGGGGTTCGAACACAAGATCTCTTGCTCTGATACACCATGTTAAATCACCAATCAATCCAAAAGCTTAAGCTGATGGGTTATGGTAAATTTAATTATATCAACACTCTAACAATTACCTTGTAGATTTTAGGGTGGGGTGGTTATAAATAGAGAGTTAGAGACTTTAAGAAATTGGTAGAAGTTTTGGGTATTAATTAACACGGGAGAAAGGTGACCCTCTTGAAGCCTATTACTAATGTAATTTCTCTTTGATATGGTAGTATTGCAATATATTTTAGATGTTTTCTTATAATAGGGATGTTTTCTTCGTTTGATAATCTTGACATCTAAGTCAATTCCCTCGCACTCTCAGGGGATACTCCATTCTGCCCTTCATAACCAATATTGGAGGTTGATAGACCCACAAGGAAAACCAACAGGAGTAGTGGGATGGTGGCCTTCCCGTGCTGTCACTTTCTTGGAAAACCATGACACTGGGTCCACACAGGTTTGAAACTAGCAGCGAGTTTATCATTTGCATTAGGCAACAGGTTTCACTTTCATGGATGAGCATATATAAATGGCAGTAAAACTTTGATACGTTATACATCTGTTTCAAGTAGTAGTAGTACCCACATGAAAAAATTATTGTAGAAAGCAGTTGTTTAGAGAGAATGAGTCGATTTGATGCAAACGGCTTCTCCATGCTTGCATTTCATTCCAAATTTTCTATTGTCTTTAAATGTAGCAATGGAATAAAATATTATAGGTTGGTTCAGTAGCCAAAGGGACAAACCGTAAACCAAATATCTTTGAAGTCATGAGTTCAATTTGTGACACCATTTATCTAGGATATTAAATATCATATAAGGCTCTCAATATTATATGTTGTAGAGTCGAGTAATTATCTGGACGTAATGAAGATGTGCATAAACTTCTTGAACTCTCATGGTTATTAAGCAAAAAATAAATGAAGAACATAAGAGATTGGAATATTTTCCCACAGATTCATTTGTGAATTAAGCATGACTCAACTTAGTAAATGCCAAGATCTTATTGTCCATCAAACATTCATTAGCTGCTATAATACTAATTAGTCTCATTTTGCAAGCACCTTAATATTAAAGCGAGCCTCCATTATTTGAATTTTCCCTTGCCTGAGGTCTTATTAAATTACAAGCTAGTAAGTTTGGGGAAGCAGAAATTGAATTTGTCTAGTTTTTTGTTTACAGGGACATTGGCCATTTCCGCGTGATAAACTTGCTCAAGGATATGCATATATCTTGACTCATCCTGGAACGGTAAGTTCTTAGTCAATGAATCCAAAGAATACCTTTTTATTACTTCTAGTGGAAAAGGTTGATTTTACATTTTTCCTTTATACTTGCATCACAGTTCACACCATGTTAGCAACTGAAAGGCTTGATCATGTGAGAGTGTAACAAGAAGGATTAAGATAAACCCCCTAATGTATACACTAATATGAAGAAATAAAGAAGAGCAGAAAAGTAGAGGTTGGGAATTATTATAACTAAATAGAATAAGGGGTGGGAAGTTAATGTACTACAATTAGAATAAACTGTTGTGATTTGTGAGAAAGTGAACGATCAAATGTGCTCAATCTCTTTCCAATGAGAACAAATGTGTTCATTATTTCTATTCCAGGATCATTACCTTTCTTTTCTTTTCCTTTTTCTATTTGAATAATATTCTTTCTTGTACGTTGTAATTAATGGTGTTATCCCCAAGTATTACTGATTTACCTTTGTTCAATGTATACAGCTCTTAAACTAACTGTCCATCAAGTGCAATGGAAAGAAGACAATGAAAATTAATGACTGATCAATGAGTTCTAGTTTGAGTCATGAAATTCAATTACTTGAAGTTATATATTTTTTAATTGGCTTATATCCAGCCAAAATTAGTGCTTTGGGCAACTATTAGTTAAGTTTTCCCCTGCTCCTTTCTGTGGTTAGAGAAACTGTGAAATCTCTACTGATATATAATCTTCTTGTTCATATTACTTGGAAAGAAAACCTTATTTCAATCTAGTTAAAATGGTATAAGCCTGTAATCTGTGCTGTGAGCTGCAGTTTTTAAAATTTCTTAAAGTGAGGTTTTAGGTTTCTTGTTTTTTAAGCTTTATGCTGTCATTTTATTTTTGCAGAATCTAAAAAAGATAATATATCATTCAGGTGAAAACTGGATGAGTTGATACTTTTCTCAGTCATGTCACTGTCTTCTCTCTCATTTTCGAAGTTCAATTTTGCTGACTTCATCTTTCGTTTTGCAGCCTACAATTTTCTACGACCACTTTTATGATTTCGGCATTCGTGAAATCATCAATGAGTTAATCGAGGCTCGACAACGCGCTGGGATCCATTGCCGGAGCTCTGTTAAGATCTATCACGCAAACAATGAAGGGTACGTTGCACAGGTTGGAGATACTCTAGTAATGAAGCTTGGACATTTTGATTGGAATCCCTCAAAGGAAAACCATTTGGATGGGAACTGGCAGAAGTTTGTTGACAAAGGATCAGATTACCAATTGTGGCTGAGACAATAGTCCTATTAAATGGAGGAAAGGTAATAGTTTATTCTCCCTCTCTTCTCATTGATCGATTGCCAATTGTAAGCAATTCCCAGTTTAAAAGCTCCTGCTATTACAACGTGAGCTAATATTCTTCTTTTTCAATGCTAAATTGCTAATGCGTGTGTACTTCTTCAAATTTTACAAACATTGTAGTTCAAGATACCAGTAATACTAATACATATGATACTTACGTCACAAAACTTGAGAGATGTATCATCTCAATGAAATGGTAAAATATAGGTTGAAATACCATTTTGCTCCTGTACTTTACTACTCGTTCCATTTTAGTTCTGGTACTTTCAAATGTTGAAATTTAGTTCTTGTACTTTCAAAAAATTTTAAATTTAGTCCTTATTGTTAGTTTGAAATAATAGTAAGGGTTGATTTTAAGATTTATTGAAAGGATAGAGGTTAAATTTAAATATTTAAAAGTATAGAGATTAAAATAGAAAAATAAAACAGCAACAAATTTGAATTGATCTCACAAATTACTTATTTAATTTGTGTAACATTTTAGTTATTTGAATTAATCCAATGTATTTTCCTCCTTAATGCAATGTTTTTTTGTAGCCATTGTTTAGGTGGTTTAAAAGTGTAATTCTCTATCGGGGGTATTTTTGTCCTAAAACAATTCCAAGATTTTGTTAAAAACTGCTTTTAGTCATATTTGCAAAAGATAATATGTTTAGTCATTTTTCAAATTGATCTATTTAAAAATTGCCATTTATCTTGTTGCTCTATTTTTTTTAATTTAATATAATTATTAATGTGGCTCATGTACATTTATTTCCCCTTTATAGTTTTAGGCTCACTACATTTGCAGACCAATTAATTAAAAGCTAATTTTTCAAATTAGCACATTGATGGAAGCTTATATAAAGATAAAACCCTAGGGATTGGTTCTCTCTCTGTCTTATGAAGTAGAATTTTCTCTCTATCAATAAACTTAATTCTCTAAAAGAAGGCCAAGTGTAGAGAAACACAATCCTTTACAGCATCATGGATCAAGGTATGTTATTTTAACTTAAGTTGTGAAAATCATCTAGTTCAAAGATCTTTATTTTTATTGAATTATACAACGTTAGGGTTTTATTGTATAATTATTCAAACTAAAACTTATAATTATAAGAATTTTTCTGTCCAATTATTTTCTTTTTTTCTCTCGAAATTAATCTCTTCAAAGAACCACTAAAAAATTATCCATGAGATAATAAACTATTTTATTATGTCACTTCTTTATCAAGTTTAGTTTACAACTTTTATTTCAATTACATCATATATGTATTTTAATTTTATTCATCCATATGTTCTTTTTCTTTTTTATTTCTTTCGTTAATTTTAAATTTCATATTGAACTCAAAAAAATCGTTAAAATTTCATTTCAATTATTTACAATTTAAACTCAATGAGAAGTCTATTCATTTAAAATTTATATATTTCACCATAAAAAGTTGTGTTTCAAAGATTTTCAATCACATCCAACCCATTTCATATTCATTGTAAATTAACATCAAACAAGTATATATAGCCACTATTTCTTTCCTTTTTAATTCCAGATTCAATATTTACTATTTAAACTCAATTGAAAATAAATTAACTCAAATTTTAAATTTCACCTTAAAAATTTATATGTTCTTAACAAATTTTAACCACGGCTTTTAACTAGTTGTATAAAATTAATCTATGTGCATGGTTTTCATAGCCCTTACGGCCCAATTTTTATCAATTTTTTTCAATTTGGTTTAGTTTTTAAACAAATTTCACGGGCCCATATATTTAATCTCCACCATTTTTCTATAAACCTAGATCTAATTATCCAAATTTAACCTTGCTTTAAACCTCTCTTATGCCTATTTTTAACCTCATTTTCCAGCCACCTTAGAACACAATCCTTGCATCTTCATTGCTAGCCTCAAATTGCCAATACTCTCTTAAGCTCGATTTTATGTTATTTTAGTGAGAGATAATTTGTTTTGGGAGATTGGATTAGTGTTGTGATTGTTAATTTGTATATATACTCTTGTGAGAGTTAGTTTAGTTTGTAGAAACATTGGCGGATTTAGCATGGGCTCGAGTCACCCTCAACTGGAAATATTTTTAGGGTTAACAAGAGGAATAACTAATTTTAAATACTCCAACTCGAAAAATGGCTAAACACATTTGATTTTTTAAAAATTGCTAAACGTGTTTGCTGTTGCCAAAATCTGGCTAGGAGAAATCTCACTTGACCTTTACATGACAATAACAGTAAATTTGTAATTTGGGGGAAAGAGGTGACCTGCAAAAGAGAAAAAGCTAGGCATTGATGTGGTGCTTGCCACACTAGTTTCAATGCATAAGTCAGAGAGAAAGAAAAGTGTAGCAAACTAGAATTTAGAGAATGAGGGTTAAGTTGAACTCCCTTTCTTTGAGTCATAATGACGTATTTATAGGACCTTTGTTTTCCATATTCATTTTTAGATAAGGATATAAAAGGTTTCACCTTCTATTTAGGAATTGGATTTGAAAATGTTAATCTTATCTTGCAAGTTTCCCTTGTAATTCAGGTTTACCTCTTTAGTCCAATTTCACCCACAACATTAGCCCCCACTCCCTAGTTAGGATTCGAGATTAGAAGTGTGTGGAGTAATTGCATGGAGTCTGACTTGGGAGTAGCCTATTAAGTTTTGGAGTCATTGTTGACATTTCGAGATTTGCCTCGAATTCTCTCTAGTTATTGTTGTCCATCCTTGTGAGGATATTCAGTCTCCTAGAGTGTCGATTTCTCCGTTTTCCAACAGGAATTTTAGGGTTCTATGACACTTATCTTGCGTCTTGGTTTCTCCATTTTCCTATAGGAATTTTAGGGTTCCGTGACACTTATCTTGCATCTCAAATCATCTCCAGGATTGCCGTCTAACCCAGTAAGTCGGTCTCTTCCTGGTGGGTAAGATTCTCCTTTGGATGTGTGCTCGTCCACATCTTGGAGAAAATTTAGGGTTTCAAGGTTCTCCTTGGATCTCTCCAAGATTGTTGTCCAATCCCATAGGGAACATTTCAATATTTCTTGGGGGCTAAGACTCTCATCTAGATTAGCGATTTGTGTCGATTTCTTGAAGAGAATATGTAAATTCGAGAGCGTCCTCAAATTTAAGTGGGATTGCTATCAAACCCCTGTTGGGATTTATGCCCTAAAGCCTCGTAATTAATAATTTATTTAATAATTAATAATTATTTTAATTATTTTATTTGCAATATAATATTATCCATTATATGAAAAATCCAAGGTTATTATTGTAATCTTGAACAGTATGTGGTTGACGTACGAGAGGATCATGTTCAAGAAATAACCTAAAGGGTCATAGTATATGGATAAGGTTGAGTGCCTTATCCTGGTAACACTATTGATACGGCCCACTTTGTAATAGTTACAAATGATTTGATCCAAATCATTCATGTGGAGACATGTGAGTGGGGGTATCTTATACAATGAGTTTGTATAAGACTGAACCACGAAATATTTAATCTCTCTTTATAAATTCGTTAATTGAGAAGATTAATATTTCATCAGGATGATCATATGCGACTCGATCTTAATCCTGAGTGAGTTATGAACTCCTGCCTGTGAGGGCTTGTCCTTTGATTTGCATGGGTAAGAGTGGCTTTTGTAGCCGATTCAATATGCCTACCATTTTGGGGACTTGACTAAATAGGGAGCTGGGAACATAATCTCACAAGATGGAATTCACTCCTTCCCATATAGGGTAAGTAGATGAGTAGTTCCCTTAAGTGCTGATTTCGGGACTGGAACAATGGGGCCCCACCCTCTCACTGGCCCGAGAGAGACTTAGTTTATAATTAGATTATAAACAGATTGTTCATTAGAGGATCAGTGGTACTTAAGGTGCAAGATGTAATTATAGGGGTAAAACGGACTTTTGACCCAGCTGTAATTACGAACAACTCTTGAAGGATTGACTTGCATGTAGTGATTATATCTATGGACACAACTTGTCCTACAGTGCATAAGAGTGCAACTCTAGGTCTATAGTGGAGTGACCTATAGTTAATGAATGAAAATTAATTAATTAAAGAGTTTAATTAATTGATTTTGTATCATTGGAGCTTATAATTTGTAGGTCCATAAGGTCCCCTTGCTAGCTCACAGTAACACTAAAAGATCAATTTAGTTGAAAGAAAAATTTGAAATGTTCAAATTAATATTTAATTTGAAGTGTTCAAATTAATATTTAATATATTAGATATATTAAATATAAAAGAGGAAAATATATTTATTGTATTTGGTACATTAAATATTAAAATTTGAAATGTTCAAATTAATATTTAATTTGAAGTGTTCAAACTAATATTTAATATATTAGATATATTAAATAAAAGAGGAAAAGATATTTATTGTATTTGATACATTAAATATTAAAATAATTAATGTATATTTGATATATTAAATAAAAGATATTTATAGAATTTGAATAAGATTCAAATAAATAAATATCGTAGGAGATTTGAATGAGATTCAAATAAATAAAAGATATATTTTAATATATTAGATATTAAAATATAATATTTTAATTATGGCAAAGATTTTCCCTTGGTCACTATAAATAGGACCTTTGGGTTGAGCCATTCTACACAACACACATCTCCTCAAAGAGAGAATTAGAGAATTCTCTCTAAACCTCTTCCTCTTTAATCCCTTGAGGATTTTCTTTCAAGAGGCTCCCACAAGCCTTGATCTTTTGTTAGAGTCATAGCAAGGAAGACTTTGTGGAGGAGATAAAGACCCGCCAGAAGAATCTCCATATTTTCAAGGTATTTATTGCTTAACCCTTGTATTTTAGTTTAATTCTAAATAAATCAAAGACGAGTCCTATGTTTCCGCTGTGGGTTTAATTCGATTATTCCCTTCAACCCTGTAGGGACTATTCTGGACTTCTCGATCTCCCATAGGAGGAAATTTTGGCCATCTAGTAGCCTTTGTAGGTTCTTGCTTGCATAAGTGTATTTTTGAATAGGTGGAATCTAGAAGTTCCATCAATTATTATGCATTCAAAATATAATTTTCATGAATATGATATTTTCTCATATCATATGAAATCACCCTCTAGTTTTAGAGTTAGGCAATTCAATGCAGATGAAATACTGATTTAGCTGAATGAAATATATTCAATCACTTTGTAAGGAAAATATGAAATTTTATGAAGTGGTCTGTTGTTTGAATAACTTGTTATATCATGCAAGCAATTTCAAGACCTCTATAATTCCATGTAATAAATTTCTCTATTGATACTTCATGACATTTTTAATAATTCATGATGTTCAATTCTTCATTAGAGTACAAAAACTGTCATTTTGATGTTATCATGCTAATGACATTTAAATAATTCAAAAATGTAGAGAGCATGTGTAGAGTGTGAAGATGCTATAACATAGACAAAAGATCATAACAAAATAATCATGACATGCATAATTTGGTTATTGAATTTAAATATTGCACTATAAAGTTTCAAGTTTGAAGTAAACTTATCTGTGATTTTGCAACTTTACAGAAACCTTCAAAGTTGATTCCTCCAAATTTGCTTTGTAGTCTCGTTTTTCAGATTTAATTGTTTAAACCTTCGATTTCCATATTTTGACATCTTGAGGAGTTCTTGCTTTACAATTCCTCTGTTTTTCCTTCTACTCCAAGAGGATTTTGAATGTAGCAAAGTCTTGATTGCGCATGAACTATTCTTTTTGAAATAGTAATTTGCATACAAATGCTTTTGAATTTCATGGAACACCATCTTTGCAAACTACAATTCATCGCATTTGGAATAAGCAGCAATTGAAGTGTCAACAATTGAGTCAATCTAGATGTATCTAGTTGAATTCCCACTAATCTCATAAAAAATCTACCAAGGGAGCTTGATGTGGGAAAAACCAATAATCATAGTTTTCCCAGATGCATTATCGTGAGCCTCAAATAGCTGAAGGTATGAGATTGTGTTGTCGTTGCATTGAGGTGATTGCTTTGCATTAACCATTTAAATGTTTCCAGACACGTCGGGGCGGTTGCTGCTATAGCCAAAACTTGTGTTGTTGACGATTGTGGGTTGGAGCGCCGTAGCTCACTGCCTAGAGTTCATTGAGACCCTTAACTTTTTGTATTGGATTCCTACCATTGTTGGGGCTGGAGTCGTGCTGAGGTTTGTCGTTTGTGAAGTAGGGGTCTGGTGCGTTGGAGGACCTGTCTGCTTGCTGCCTGAAGAAGAGAAAACTCATACGCTCTCAATCACGCACACAGTTGCAGCTGGGAACCTTCAAGCCGTGTTGTTGGGTGCGTGGGTTTTTGTCGACTGTCGTCACCGACCATGGAGCTTGCCAGAATCGCAGATGCCATTGTTGAAGGAGCTGCTCGCCGTTCAGGGTTGCAGTCGTTGAAGAAGAAGTCTAGAAAGATGGAACAAACATCTAAGGTCTCCGACCACTCGAGCTGCTATTTGCAGATTTGGGCTCATCGAAGGTTTGCTAGTTGCAGGACGTTAGAGAATAATCTATGCTCGTGGGAGGGTTGTCAGACGACCACTTGCAGTTGGTGATCACCAGCCGGAGAAGAATACTGCCAGAGGTGGCGTGTCCTTGCCGTGAAAGACCAACGAAGAAGATGAAAGTTGGGTTTCTTTTTTTTTTTTTTGTCTTTTACTCCTTTTGTCTTTTTTCTATTCTTGAAAAAAAATTAACCCCCCATCTCTTCATAGTTTTGATTTTCTCAACTCATGTATGCAAGGTAGAACACTCTCGTCCCCACAGACGGCGCCAACTATTGTTGCCAAAATCTGGCCAGGAGAAATCTCACATAACCTTCACGTGACAGCAATTGTAAATTTGTAATTTTGGGAAAAGAGGTGACATGCAAAAGAAAAAAAGCTAGGCACTGATGTGGCGCTTGCCACACTAGCTCCGATGCCTAAGTCAACGAGAAAGAAAAATATAGCAAACTAGAATTTAGAGAATGAGGGTTAAGTTGAACTCCCTTTCTTTGAGTCATAATGATGTATTTATAGGACATTTGTTTTCCATATTCCTTTTTAGATAAGGATATAAAAGGTTTTCCCTTCTATTTAGGAATTGGATTTGAAAAGGTTAATCTTATCTTGCAAGATTCTCTTGTAATTCGAGTTTACCTCTTTAATCCAATTTCACCCACAATAATGTTCTTTAATAGAATCTTCAAATTGGGTTGGGATGATAATACTCCTGGTGTAGAGAGGTGAAACTGACGAAAACAAAAGTAACAAATAATATTAAATTGTAATCTTTAACATTAATTCAAATTAATTTTCAGCCTAATGAGTATTAACGCGACTAAAAATGTGCATAGAGGCTTGTATAAATGGTGAGATAAAGAGTGGTGGTTTTCATATGAACACACTAGTAAAGATGGTACTCTAAATAACTTTTGGTGTGCGTATATATTCCTAGTTAGACTATAAAAATATATGGGTGAGTATAAAATATGACGTATATGTGTATATATACCTTCATTTAACATAATATCAATAACCCATAATCCGTTAGTGTTAGAGAATTAGCATTAAAAAATTGAAAGACACTAATTAGGCTGCTTGTTGAATAAATTATCATGTAATTTTAGCAAAAATGCTAATAAGGACAAAACCATAGAGAATATCTTACAAGGGTAAATATGCATACTTTCATTTGTGATTCCCTAAAAACCTAGAAATTTCAAAACACTAATTATATAACTTACTAGTAGGTTTGTGATTCCCCAAAAATTAAGCAAGAAAAATCAAATCATTAATCGCCTACATGTTAGCCTAATAATTTCAACCCACTGATTTGAATTCTTCTCCCGTTGTGAGTGTTAAGGTTCATTCTTGTGCTAACCTTTGAATTTCTCAATCTTCTTCAAAGCCTCTCACGACTCACCCATACGTTGTACATCTCTTGCTCTAAGTTGTTGATACTCAAAGGACATTCGCAAGGTATGTACATGCATTTACCAACCCTTTGCTTACCTCAATATACACAATTTTTCCTTTCTTTGGACGAACTTTGCATACAGATCTTTGCATTTTAGATGTCGTTTAAGCTAATTTAAAAACGAAACCTACCATATTTAAATCTGAAACTCCACTTCGTTTTCTAGGAATTTTGTTGAATGTTGAATTCTTGAAAATGATGCGGCTTATAGGACCCACGTATCACAATTGTTTTTTTTAAAATTTTTTTTTATAAGATTTATTTTCTAAGTATACGATCTTTTTTAGTTTTATATGATTTATTTGCTTCCCTACATTGTGATATAATCTCTTCATTTGAGAAGCTATGTCAAAGGAAAAAAATTCGTTTCCAAGTATATAAAACTATATACATTTGCATGACAAACATATTTGATACATTTAGGTTACATGTATATAATACGACATACATACGCATGAACATTGCATGTATGGGGTAGTTTTATATATATAGCATGTGAGTGACATATTTGAAGTTGGTTGACATTAGGAATTATGTTTCTATTTAAGGACGATGTTTTTCTTCATGACATGATCAAAATTCACGAAATTGAATTTTTTTTCTTTCCTTGAGCTAGATTATTTATTGTATGTAATCTTTTTCTCTCTTTGTATATACCAATATTTATATTGTGGGTATCCACAACGACACGACAATCGTTGCACATCCCATTTGACAAAATCGACAACACCTAAACCACATCTCTATCTTCGGTGTGAAACAAAATTCAACAGATTTGAAAGCTGATAGATTTAAAAATTAAGGGAAAATCCAATCAACTTAAAAGTCCATAAATCTAGGGAAATGTGAGCTGAATTGGTTGGAGATGGTTGAGAATTTTTTTCAAAACAAATCTATTGGTGGTCGGAGAGGCTGATTGTGCATATTCATATATATCCGGGGTATAGACGGAATAAAGAATTATTCACTTTCCTCTCGTAATAAATATGTAGTCATGATGTTGAATAACACAATTTTTTAGCCATTTTCATTTTGGCTATGTTTTTTGTAACTACTTATCACAATTGTCCATGTTTTTATCTTATCTATACTATATTAAAAAGAAAGGATTTCTGAAAAATATTTTTAGACCAAAATACCTCTTTAAATTTTAGTTAATTACATCAATCAAATTATCATAATCGGATTTAATTTCAAATTCAAACAAAGATAACAAGATAATTTGGTTTAAAATGAATTTCAATCAAAATTCTTAATTTGTGATAAGCATTCAATTGGAGATGTGATTTGATTTAAAATCAAATCAAATCAGAATTTAAATCTAAATTCCTTCTATAAATTGTGCAATTTTCTCCAATTTTTTTCAGGTCTAAAAGTAGTCATCTCTTCCAATTTTTCATCAGGTATCTCTCTTTTTTTTTTTTAAAAAAAAATCGTTAGCCCCCATCTTTTTTTCCCTACATTTTATTTGATATATATATATATGTGTGTGTGTGTGTGTGTGTGTGTGTGTGTATTTTTACCTTATACATACATATATGTATATGTATGTATATATATGTATTTTTTACCTTAACTAATATATATGATTTTGCTACATGTTCACATTGGTATATTAATTCATATATCCAAAATCATCTTATATATTTGTTAAATATTTAGCTCAACTGACATAAAGTTGTACCATCGACCAAGATGTTAGAGGTTTGAATCCCCCACCCCACATATTAAAAAAAAATTAAGACAAAAAATAAAATATATTGTTATTTTAGTATATCTATCTATCTCTATATTTATACTTACTATATTAAAAAGCAAATATTTCTTACAAATATTTTTAGAAGAAAATACCTCTTTAAATTTCAATTTTTTACATCTTGATCATAATCCGATTTAATTTCGAATTCAAACAACGATAATGAGATAATTTGATTCAAAATGGAATTCAGATAATTTTTTTTCAATGTAATTTGAATCAAAATTCCTAATTTGATAATGATTCAATTGAATATTTGGTTTGATTTAAAATCAAATCAAATTAGGATTTGAATCTAAATTTCCTCTATAAATTGACATGTAATTTTTCATATGTCTTCCATTTTTCACTGTTTTTTGTACTAAATTAATTTGTTCACATAACAGGTTCATAGTGGAGTTGTACATGGCAAAGTGAACAACGTTTTTAATCTTAATGGGTTGAGGGTCGAGGGGGGTGAACCACGTATGCTTATTGTGAAAGGAGCAATTAATTTACACATTAATTTATTTTAGAATTCTTTTAATTGTACTAAATTGTAATCATGCTTAGAAATATAAAAAATTTTCATTTAATTATTTTAGAGAAAATTATAATCCTAGTATTCTTCTATATAAAGGAAACTGATGAAGACTTCACTGCCAACCATTTTCACTTTTTTTTTAATCTAAAATGCACTTAGACAATTATAAAAAGTTCAAAAAATAAAAAACTATATTGTGTCATAAAATATATATATATATATATATATATATATATATATATATATATATATATATATATATATATATATATATATATATATATATATATATATATATAATAATAATAATAATACAAATAAAAAAATAAATAAAATTTTAAAAAACTTCAAAAAAATAATAGAAAAATATATTATATTTAAATTATGTTATATTATATAAAAAAACTTATATTATATTAAAATTAGCGGCATTAAAAACACTAAATCATATTGGAAATAGGAACAAAAATTCTGGAAGCTAATTAATTATAAAAGAATCATAATAAAAATATAAAATAAAAATATTTAAGAATTAATATATATTAAACTAATAATTAATTTTAAACTAATTTGAAAAACTAATCTTATCAAGAACATATAAAACTAATTTTGATTCATTGTAAAATAATTGTAATCCATAATGTTAAACTTAAATTATTTTAATCTTAAAAAATTATTATATATATAGACACACACATGAGCAATGCACGTAGTAATAATCTAGTTAATAAAAAAGTTTCAACTTACTAACAAAATTAGCTTCCAACTTAGTGATAATAGAGGTGTGCAAAAATCAAGCCAAACCGATAAACCGATCCAAACCGACTAGTTCAGTTCAATTTTATGTGATACATTTTGTTTCCTCGATTTAACCATGTAAAAAACTGAGATTTTTTGTTTAGTTCACGGTTCTTCTTTTTAAAAAATTGAAAAAAATCGAACCAAACCGAATCTATAAATAAGTTTTTTTAAAAATCCAACCCAACCTTATTGATTTAGCCCAAAGCCCAAATATTTAGGGTTTACCTTTCCCACTTAAGTATTGTCACTTTCATCCTTTCTCTCATTCCTCTCCCTTTCTCATTTTCAATCTCTCCCTTGATCTATTCCCCTTGCTTTTAACCTCTCACAATCATAGACTCACAATGGAAATCACGGCTGCCGATGACATGGTGATGCTACTCTCTTTCGTTCAAGCTCTCTGATGCTATTGTATGTGTTCTATTCAAAATCGCTGTCGAAACCATTTTTTTTGTTTGAAATAGTTGTCGGCGTTGCTTTCATCTCTCAGTCTCTATTTCTCACCCCTCTCTACTCCTCGTCGTTCAACTCTCAATCTTCTCACTCTCTTCAATCTTCTTAGTTTCTCTTTTTTTTTTAAGGATTCAATCTTCTCAACATATTGTCATCATTGGGTAATATAGAGGCATAGATCAGTTAAAAACCAAACTGAACCATGTGGGACTGAAACCGATTGGTTCAGTTTTAACTGAAAACAAAAGAAATCTCGGTTTCTTTAATTTAAAAGACTAAAGAATCGAAGAATTCAATTCGGTCATCGATTTTGGTTAAAATCGGACTGAACCGAACCATGCACACTCCTAGTGATAGATGTGTCTAGTGTCAGAATCATACACTTTTGAAACGGGACAAAAGATTGTGTGGCACTTGCTCTAACCCGACGAGCAAGTCAGCCATGCGAAAATTAGAAATTGCAGACAACTTCAGTGTAGGGTCTAGACTCCTCAGACGTTTCAAGAGAAAATGGTTTTATTAAACGTGAGAGAGAAAGCATTTGAAAACATTTAAGAAAGAGATTTGTTATACACTAGTAAGTAAGAAAGGGACAACAATGACTTCAATACCATATAACTCTGGGTAGGAAGAATTGACAACTAGTTGCATCCCCTATAGCATATTCTAGGATTTATGCCTATGACAGACTTGAACATGAAAATGGCGAGGAGTCATATGCTAGCAAAATTACAAGGAAAGTAAACAATACTAAACTAAGGGCATGACATGAAAGCATGATAAAAAGGGGTTGAAATGGGCATGCGACCATGGGCAACACACCTTGGACAAGCATGACCATGACATTCTCTTCCACTTAAATGGTTGATGTCCCTGTCAACTGACTCTGCTCGAACTCGGAGGCGTTCCCAACAGACCTCTATGTCTTCGTTTCTCTTCCACTCTTTTAGGAACTTCTTCACATTCCTACTTTGACTGACTTCTTGAGGCGTTCTCTCAGCCAATGCCTCAAAGGCGTTCTTCAGGGTGATGGGTGGAATTGACACCTCATACCTTCTTATCACAGTGGGCCATTTCTGCTTGACTCATGTCTTCGTGCACCTCGGTGATTCCTTCGAATCTTTTTGGGCAACTTCTGGCTTTGGCCTCCACTCCTTGGGGGAATTGTAAAATTGATGATTCTTTCTTCCACAAGGTTGGTCAATGACATGGAGCCTAACATCATGACGCTTGTCTTGGTTCCTATTCAACTAGAGGGCTTATAGCAATTTCACCCCATTCGATTGTCTTAGTTTGGTGTGGATGATCGGTTGTTACACGCAAGCGCACGCGATCGAAGTAATATAAAATGGTATTTGAGTACCAAGTATCGAATCCCACAGGGAACGAAGTAACAAAAATGTTGTAAAGCAAAGTGTAAGGAAAATTGCAACTTTGAAAACTAAAAATGCAAAAAAAATGTTGGGTTGGTGTGTTAAGAAAAATTGCAGAATCTAATTGCTGAATCAAGAAATGGCAATGTTGGAATAATGAAAATTGCAGAATTGAATTGCAGAATCTAATTGCATAATCGAGCAATGGCAATAATGGAAATAAAGAAAAATTGCAGAATCTAGAATTGGCAATAATTGAGAGCAAACTAGATAAGCTTAATAAACGAAATTTGCAAAAGAAATTTTGATAAAAATGGGGCTCAAGAGTGTCATTGCCCTAAGTTGTAATTGCAAGCCAAAATTACAATTCCAACCTACTCCACACTCAATTGTAAACCAAAATTGCATCTCCTATTCACCTTGAATTTAGGTTTTTAGGAGGCTAAGTGAGAGACCTATATGTCTATAGTCCCTCTATCTTAGATAATTCGGCTCACAATTTTATGGGTCTTGGAGTCCTTAATCCTTATGTCTAGGGTAAGGATTAGCTTATGTCTAAGCTCTTTTTCTCCATCACTTGTGCGAAATCCGCTTATCACTAACCCCGTCGGTATTAGATCTAAGCTTGAGTTGATACCCTAGTTGATTAATCTAGGATCTCAACGGAAATTTATTCAACACAAGCAGACAATTGAGATGTAGGCTTGGTTTTTATTGAAATTTTGGCTACAATTACTTCTTAGGGAATTCACATCCTTGAACCGCCTAAAAAGCTTTAGCTCATATTAAAAATAAAAATCTTAAAACTAATTTCTAAGGAAAAGTTCATGTTAGGAAATTGCTTAATTGAATAACCAATGCAATAAATCGTAATACACTCCTGGGCATCAATCACAAGGGATTCCACAAATGCTCCATTGAAATGAAAAATTAAAAACAGCTTTTAGGAAATTGGTTATGCTTCCCTCTTCAATTCCAATAAGCTTCTAACTATGTAATTAAAAATTGAGGCCTACATAAAACAAAACAGACTTAACTAAACAGAAGCAAAAATTGATAATTGTTCCATGAATTCTATTATGTTATTCCAATCGATTAAATCTTCTCGCTGTTCCTAGGAGATGATCAATCTTAACGATTCAATTACGACTTGAATCGGACTGGAATACTGGAATATATGCACAAATTTTTCAGATTTGACAGAATTAGGAAAACTAACGCAACAACAATAGTCTAGTAAACCCACGAAAAACAGAGCTTTAGATGAACAAAAGCGTACTTAAACGAAGAAATCGACTGAACATCAAATTGTAATGCTAACACTATCGGTAATACAAGGAACTCGAAGAAAATTAAAAACAGAACCTAAAATTTCTTCAGCCAAAACAGAATGAATAGAAAAATTCCAGAAAAACAGAGCTTCGAAAAAAAATGAAAAACCCACTAAATTCACTTCTAAAATCGCCTCTAAAATCCCATCCTTAGCTCCTCATTTTCTTCCCCATTTATTGGCCTTCATTAGGGTTGAAGATTGCCCAAAAATCGTGCTCCAATTCCACCAAATCAGGCGGTAATTTGGTTTTCCATAAATGGGTTTCACGCAGAAATTTTTCGTTTTTCCTTGAATTTTCTGCTGTCCAGAATTGCAGAATCCGATTTTGCAATTTTTACATTCCCTGCTCCAGAAACAATTGCAGAATCACGAATTTGCAATTTGATTTTGCAATTTCCACAATTTCTGCAAACAAGATCAATTTACTTAGAATTCTATTCCAAATGCCATCACATTCATTTCTTCCTTAAATTCAAGCAATCTTCCACTATTTTCAAATGATCTTAACTCAAAACAAGAATATTTTATGCAATTGGGAGTTAAATAAGCCTTAATACTAAGGCTTATCAGTGGACCACGGTGGGGTTAGACCTCGTGATCACTAAACATTCTGCTAACGATATTGGTATGACCTTGTGTTTGAGGAGAAACTCCATCCCCAACACAATGTCGAAGTCGTCCATCTTGACAACCACAAAATCTATTTTTCTAGTTCATGCACCCAGTTTCACTGTCACCTTTCGTGCTACCTCCAAGATGGGTAAGGCTGCTGAATTGACAACTTGATTTTTCTGACATCTTTAACCCAACGTAGGTTCAATTGTCGGGCTTATGCTTCGATCATAAAGTTATGAGTTTCTCCTGAGTTGACCATGGTGCTTTTCGTAGGTTTCTGACTAATCCATGCGTCGACGTACATAAGACTACATGGAGTGGATTCCCTGCTTCCCTCCATTTTCTTCTGCAAGGCTGACAAATATTTCAACACTCCAATGCAAAAGTTACCCCCATCTTCAAGCATGGTCTTTGATTCAGAGGTTTCGGCCTTGGCCCCAGAAGTACTTGTCAACGAGGCTTGAAAAGCTTTTAGGGTGGCTTTGTTTGAGCATTCGTAAACTTGATGGGGCCCTTGACACAGATAACAGGATCGGGGCTTTTGGCCTGCACTATACTGTTGAGCTGATGCTCGCCATGTATCTCCCTCCTTTGTTGGAACGGCCTTCGATCCCCCCTTAATTCTTCACTCATTCCCTTCCCCACGTTTGGGAGAGCTAGGTCGATAATTTCCATTATCTCTATTTGGGGAGGTTTGACTTCATCTCATGTCTTGAGATTGCTCGTTACTTAGGTCAGTGATGAGATCGAACAAATGTTCTACGGCTGCAGAAGCTTCTGACAAGCTTTATACTCTTTGTTCGTAAAGTTTGGACTTGGCCCACGATTGCAACCCTTCAACAAAACAAAAGACCTTGTATTTTTTTAACATGTCTCGGATGTCGAACATTAACCCAACAAACTCCTTGATGTACTCTCGAATTGTCCCAGTGTGTTTTAACGCTCGCAACTTGCGTCTTACTAATATTTCCACATTTTCTTGGAAGAACTGAGAGCGCAACTCTTGTTTCAACTTTTTCCATGTATCAATGATACATCCTCCCTCTTGGGTGTCCATATAACGTGATCTCCACCATAGCTTGGCATCATCAACCAAATGCATTGTCGCCAAGGTAACTTTTTATTCTTCGGACACTGTACTTGTGGCCCTGAAATATTATTCCATGTCGAATATGAAGTTCTCTAGGGCTGTTGCATCACGAGCCCCACAGAAGGGCTTAGGTTCAGGCACTTTCACTTTATTGAAAGACTACATGGAGTGGATTCCCTGCTTCCCTCCATTTTCTTCTGCAAGGCTGACAAATATTTCAACACTCCAATGCAAAAGTTACCCCCATCTTCAAGCATGGTCTTTGATTCAGAGGTTTCGGCCTTGGCCCCAGAAGTACTTGTCAACGAGGCTTGAAAAGCTTTTAGGGTGGCTTTGTTTGAGCATTCGTAAACTTGATGGGGCCCTTGACACAGATAACAGGATCGGGGCTTTTGGCCTGCGCTATACTGTTGAGCTGATGCTCGCCATGTATCTCCCTCCTTTGTTGGAACGGCCTTCGATCCCCCCTTAATTCTTCACTCATTCCCTTCCCCACGTTTGGGAGAGCTAGGTCGATAATTTCCATTATCTCTATTTGGGGAGGTTTGACTTCATCTCATGTCTTGAGATTGCTCGTTACTTAGGTCAGTGATGAGATCGAACAAATGTTCTACGGCTGCAGAAGCTTCTGACAAGCTTTATACTCTTTGTTCGTAAAGTTTGGACTTGGCCCACGATTGCAACCCTTCAACAAAACAAAAGACCTTGTATTTTTTTGACATGTCTCGGATGTCGAACATTAACCCAACAAACTCCTTGATGTACTCTCGAATTGTCCCAGTGTGTTTTAACGCTCGCAACTTGCGTCTTACTAATATTTCCACATTTTCTTGGAAGAACTGAGAGCGCAACTCTTGTTTCAACTTTTTCCATGTATCAATGATACATCCTCCCTCTTGGGTGTCCATATAACGTGATCTCCACCATAGCTTGGCATCATCAACCAAATGCATTGTCGCCAAGGTAACTTTTTATTCTTCGGACACTGTACTTGTGGCCCTGAAATATTATTCCATGTCGAATATGAAGTTCTCTAGGGCTGTTGCATCACGAGCCCCACAGAAGGGCTTAGGTTCAGGCACTTTCACTTTATTGAAAGACTACATGGAGTGGATTCCCTGCTTCCCTCCATTTTCTTCTGCAAGGCTGACAAATATTTCAACACTCCAATGCAAAAGTTACCCCCATCTTCAAGCATGGTCTTTGATTCAGAGGTTTCGGCCTTGGCCCCAGAAGTACTTGTCAACGAGGCTTGAAAAGCTTTTAGGGTGGCTTTGTTTGAGCATTCGTAAACTTGATGGGGCCCTTGACACAGATAACAGGATCGGGGCTTTTGGCCTGCGCTATACTATTGAGCTGATGCTCGCCATGTATCTCCCTCCTTTGTTGGAACGGCCTTCGATCCCCCCTTAATTCTTCACTCATTCCCTTCCCCACGTTTGGGAGAGCTAGGTCGATAATTTCCATTATCTCTATTTGGGGAGGTTTGACTTCATCTCATGTCTTGAGATTGCTCGTTACTTAGGTCAGTGATGAGATCGAACAAATGTTCTACGGCTGCAGAAGCTTCTGACAAGCTTTATACTCTTTGTTCGTAAAGTTTGGACTTGGCCCACGATTGCAACCCTTCAACAAAACAAAAGACCTTGTATTTTTTTGACATGTCTCGGATGTCGAACATTAACCCAACAAACTCCTTGATGTACTCTCGAATTGTCCCAGTGTGTTTTAACGCTCGCAACTTGCGTCTTACTAATATTTCCACATTTTCTTGGAAGAACTGAGAGCGCAACTCTTGTTTCAACTTTTTCCATGTATCAATGATACATCCTCCCTCTTGGGTGTCCATATAACGTGATCTCCACCATAGCTTGGCATCATCAACCAAATGCATTGTCGCCAAGGTAACTTTTTATTCTTCGGACACTGTACTTGTGGCCCTGAAATATTATTCCATGTCGAATATGAAGTTCTCTAGGGCTGTTGCATCACGAGCCCCACAGAAGGGCTTAGGTTCAGGCACTTTCACTTTATTGAAAGACTACATGGAGTGGATTCCCTGCTTCCCTCCATTTTCTTCTGCAAGGCTGACAAATATTTCAACACTCCAATGCAAAAGTTACCCCCATCTTCAAGCATGGTCTTTGATTCAGAGGTTTCGGCCTTGGCCCCAGAAGTACTTGTCAACGAGGCTTGAAAAGCTTTTAGGGTGGCTTTGTTTGAGCATTCGTAAACTTGATGGGGCCCTTGACACAGATAACAGGATCGGGGCTTTTGGCCTGCGCTATACTGTTGAGCTGATGCTCGCCATGTATCTCCCTCCTTTGTTGGAACGGCCTTCGATCCCCCCTTAATTCTTCACTCATTCCCTTCCCCACGTTTGGGAGAGCTAGGTCGATAATTTCCATTATCTCTATTTGGGGAGGTTTGACTTCATCTCATGTCTTGAGATTGCTCGTTACTTAGGTCAGTGATGAGATCGAACAAATGTTCTACGGCTGCAGAAGCTTCTGACAAGCTTTATACTCTTTGTTCGTAAAGTTTGGACTTGGCCCACGATTGCAACCCTTCAACAAAACAAAAGACCTTGTATTTTTTTGACATGTCTCGGATGTCGAACATTAACCCAACAAACTCCTTGATGTACTCTCGAATTGTCCCAGTGTGTTTTAACGCTCGCAACTTGCGTCTTACTAATATTTCCACATTTTCTTGGAAGAACTGAGAGCGCAACTCTTGTTTCAACTTTTTCCATGTATCAATGATACATCCTCCCTCTTGGGTGTCCATATAACGTGATCTCCACCATAGCTTGGCATCATCAACCAAATGCATTGTCGCCAAGGTAACTTTTTATTCTTCGGACACTGTACTTGTGGCCCTGAAATATTATTCCATGTCGAATATGAAGTTCTCTAGGGCTGTTGCATCACGAGCCCCACAGAAGGGCTTAGGTTCAGGCACTTTCACTTTATTGAATTGAGCCACGTCCCTAGTCGGGGCTTGATTTCCCACCGCTCTCATGGTGAGATTCACTCGAGTGCTTAAATTCGCCACCTTTACCCTCACAACATCGATGGTAGCTCTCACATCCTCAAAAAGGTCAGACACCATCTGAGTTATTGCTTTTTGTGCAATGTCTAGACTCTCGACGTGCTCCTCAATATGGGCAACAGACCCCAACTAGCTATCTCCATGTTGAAGCCAACAGGTCGTGTGGCTTTATCTTCCAGGGCCTCAACCTCACCATCAACTCTTGGACGGGCATCTCTTCTAGGCGGCCTGCTATCGAGTCAATCGTGTCGGCCTTGACAGCAATCTCATCCGGGCGAGATTCCAAAAATCGAACATTATTAGGCACTTCTATTAGGAAGAGCATTTGCTCTTCGATCTCAGTTAATCGGTCATCATAGGCCATGCCCAACTAGTTTGTTGCCGCCATAATCTCAACTTTTCAAATTCGAGGGGCCAACTAGCCTCTTATACCACTTATCACAATCATACACTTTAGAAACGGGACAAACGATTATGCGGAACTTGCTCTAACCCGGCGGGCAAGTCAGCCGTAAGAAAATCAGAAATTGTAGACAACTTCAGCGTAGAGTCTAGCCTCCCCTCATGTTTCAAGAGAAAATGGTTTTATTAAACGTGAGAGAGAAAACATTTGAAAACATTTAAGAAAGAGATTTGTTATACACTAGTAAGCAAGTAAAGGACAAGAACAACTTAACTAGCATATAACTCCAGGTAGGAAGAATTGGCAACTAGTCGCATCCCCCTATTGGCAACTTGTAAAGTATTTTTACAAAATTTTAAATGAAGTCCCTCTAAACAAAAATTCTTAATCTGCCACTATGTGGAATTTTTTTTTATCTTATTGAAATTTTATAATAAAGTGTGGGAGCACTTTGAGATTGATCGATTAGGTTAATCCTGATCCCAAAAAAGGATTGGATAGTGGTTTAATCTCAAACTTTGTCGAAGCAATCTATGATGAACATGTAACAAGATCAAGATTTGCTATTAAAGTTGCCTAAAAAAGTGGTCTTGATGCCACTGGTTTTCAATTTATTTATTTTTTATAGAGAACCAACAGAATACCTAAAACACACATATTAGTAAGAAAAAATAAAAATAAAAATAAAGAATAAATAAAATAAAGCCAAAAGGGGAAAGAAGAAATTGAGTTGCCTCCCAATAAACGCTTTCTTTAATGTCTTTAGCTAGACGGCTTGTGAACATTATTTGGGCTCATTCAAGAAGTTGATCTCCAAACGTCGCTCCTCATCACCACAATAGTATTTCACACGTTGGCCATTGACTTTGAAAGATTGTCCATCAGTAGCTTCCAACTCTATGGCTCCATGTGGGAATACTTATTTGACAATAAATGGGCCTAACCATCACGTTCTTAACTTATCTAGAAATAAATGTAAACAAGAGTTAAAAAGTAGTACTTGTTGTCCAGGTGAGAAAGATCGTTTTTGAATATGTTGATCGTGCCATATTGCAGTTCTTTCTTTGTATAACTTGGCATTCTCATATGCTTTACCTCAAAACTCCTCCATCTTATTGAGTTGCAATAATCGTTATTCGCCAGCTTTTTGAAGATCGAGGTTCAACTTCTTGATGGCCCAATAAGCTTTATGCTCTAGCTCTAAAGGTAGATGACATACCTTCCCAAACACCAATCTATACGAAGATGTAACAATTGGAGTTTTGAAGGTCATGCGATATGCCCAAAGTGCTTCATTCAATTTCAGAGCCCAATCTTTTCTATTGGTTTGAACTGTTTTCTCCAAAATTTGCTTGATCTCCTTGTTTGAACTCTCAGCTTGTCCATTGGTTTAGGGATGATATGCTAAAGAAATTTTGTTCTTAATTCTATACATAGCAAGCATTGAATTAAACAATTTATTGCCAAAATGTGAACCCTCATCACTAATAATAGTCCATGGAGTGCCAAACCTTGTGAAAATATTCTTGTGCAAAAATTGTACAACAACACGAGCATCATTCTTTTTAGTGGCAATGGCCTCTACCCACTTAGATACGTAATCTACAACAACTAAGATATATAAGTGATCATGTGAAGAGGGAAAATGACCCATAAAGTCGATACCCCAAACATCGAATAACTTTACCTCAAGGATAGGAGTTAAAGGAAGTTTATGGTTTTGAGAAATGTTACCTGTCCTCTGGCACCGTCACTAGTCTTGACAAAATTACAACAATCCTTAAAGAGAGTAGGCCAGTAGAAACCTGATCGCAATACCTTTGCAACTGTACGAGTAGGTCCAAAGTGCCCACTATATGGAGAAGAATGACAATCATGAATGATCTTATCTACATCCTCAAGAGGTACGTACCTTCTTATTAATTGGTCTGAGCAAATCTTGAATAGTAAGGGTTCATCCCAAAGGTAAGATTTCCCATTATGGAGGAGTCTCTTCTTTTGTTAGGAGTTCAAGTCTGGTGGCATTACTCCTCATGCAAGAAAGTTCACATAATCAACAGTTCCCTTAAGTGCTGATTTCGAGACTTGAATAATGGGGCCCCACCCTCTCATTGGTCCGAGATGGACTTAATTTATGGTTGGATCATAAATAAATTATTCCTTAGAGAATCAGTGGTACTTAAGGTGCAAGATGTAATTACATGGGTAAAATGAACTTTTGACCCAGCTGTAATTACGAATAACTCGTGAAGAAACAACTTGCATGTAATGGTTATATCCATGGACACAACGTGTCCTACAGTGCATAAGAGTACAACTCTAGGTCTATAGTGGAGTGACCTAAAGTTAATGAATGAAAATTGATTAATTAAAGAGTTTAATTAATTAATTAATTATATATCATTGGAGCTTATAATCTGTAGGTCCATAAGGTCTCCTTGCTAGCTGATAAACCTTAGAATTAACGTATATTTAACTCCCAATTACTTAAAATATTCTTGTTTTGTCTTAAGATCATTTGGAAATAGTTGAAAGTTGCTTGAAAATATGAAGGAAATAAGAATGAAGGCAATTAGGATAAGATTCTAAAAAAATTAAGCTTGTTTGCAGGGAATGTGGAAATTGCAAAACCAAAATTGCAACTTCATGAAACTGCATTTTTGGAAACAGAAAAAAACTTCAAAAAAGGAAAAAAAAAATCTGCATTTACCCATATCCGAAAATCATCAATTCTTGCACGATTTGGGGGATTTTGAGCACGAAATTTGGGCATTATTCAACCTTAATGTAGGCCTACAAAAAGAGAGAAGATGAGTGAAGAAGGGCATTGATTTTTTGGAGGCGTTTTTGGAGTTCTAGTCCGTGGGTTTTCTTCCCATTTATTTCCTCTATTTTTCTTTAAATCCCTCCTTTGTTTTTCACCGATTAAGCAACTTTGGTGCTGTTTTTTTTTCCTTAGTTTTTTCGATCCAATCCAAATGAAAATTTGGGTTGTGATGATTCATTCCTTCCTAGAAATAGTGGGAGTTGAATCGATTGAAATCTAAAGAAGAAAAATGTGTTTTTGTTCAAGTTTTCCATATTTCGGTTGGTTCTTAGTTTATGTGAATTTAGTTTCTATTTTAGTTCATTTCAGTTGTATTTTTTCATGCTTTTTGTTCCTTACCTACTGTATTAAACATTAGAATTAAGTTAAGATTGTTGAAACAATTGAAAGCAATTTTTTTGAAATTTTTTTCCTTCGTGGGTTTTATTCAGTACAAAGTCTTCTTCTCATATTTTATAGTTACTCTTTGTTATTCATACTTACTGGGTGTAGAAAAAAAAATTAATTGGCTTATGATTACAACACCAAAATTGGCTTATGATCAGTAACATTTTCCTATCAATGGGAATTAATTATTGTCCATCTTTAGTTCTTCCTTAGTTCCTTTTCATTTAAGTTTGTTTTATTACAGTAATACAGTAGCCAATTTCCTTCTCTTTTTCTTTTTGTATGGAGTCTATCTTCAACTTTAGTTTGGATGTTTTTGAATTTATTATGAGCTAAACTTCTTAGGGGGTTCAAGGATGTGAATTCCATAAGAATGTAATTGTAGCCAAAATTCCAACAAAAACTAAGCCAACATCTCAATTGTTTGCTTGTGTTGAATAAATTTCCGTTGAGATCCTAGATTGATCAACAAGGGTAGCAACTCAAGCTTAGATCTAATACCGACGGGGTTAGTGATAAGAGAATTTCGCACAAGTGATGGAACAAAGAGCGTAGACATAAGCCAATTCTTTACCCTAGACATAGGGATTAAAGACTCAAAAACCCATAAATTGTTGAGCCGAATTATCTAAGATAGAGGGATTATAGACATATAAGTCACTCACGTAGCCTCCTAAAAAACTAATTACAAGGTGAATAGGAGTAGCAATTTTGGTTTACAATTGAATGTAGAATAGGTTGGAATTGCAATTTTGGTTTGCAATTACAACTGAGGGCAACGACATTCTTGAGCCCCTCATTTATCTAAAATTCTTTTGCGATTTCATTTGCCAAGTCTATCTAGTTTGCTATTCAATATTACAAATTTTCAATTATGCAATTCAATTATGCAATCTTTATCACTTTATTTTGCAAATTTTTTATTATGCAATTCAGTTCTGCAATTTTTGCCACTTTAACTTGCAATTAGATTCTACAATTATTCTCTTTTTACCAACACACCATCCCAACCTTGTTTTTGCAATTTTAGTTTCCAAGTTGCAATTCGCTACACTTTGCTTTGCAATATTTTTGTTACATATTTCCCTGAGGGATCGATACTCAGGAATACTCTTGTTTTAATACTTGCATTGGCAGTGTGCACTTGTACTAGGGTTGAACGTATTTACTTACTTTTATTCACCCAGAGTTCACCCAATCACTAGCTCATAGTAACACTAAAAGATCAATTTTGTGGATTTTCTTTCAAGAGGCTCCCACAAGCTTTGGTCCTGTGTTCGAGTCATAGCCAGGAAGATTTTGTGGAGGAGATAAAGACCCACCAGAAATATTTCCATATTTACTCTAAGTAAGTTTGCTTAATCTTATTTTTTTTTAGTTTAATTTTAAATAAAATCAAAGACTATCCAATGCTTCCGCTGCAGAGTGAAACGTTCATTCCTTCAATTGGTATCAGAGCAATCTTTGAGTTTTATTTAGAATTACTTTAATTGTGATGGTGGGTATTTTAATTTATCATATATGTGATATATTGTGGTTTGCAAATTGATTGTTTAAGCCATTTGACATTAGATTTATTGCTTTGATTAGATCATTATAAAACTCATAAGGGTTAGGATTTCATGTATTTTACTTGAATGACTACGATTGTTGCAAATTCTGACCACCTGCGTTGAAGAAAACAACGACGAAAAGGTGCACGAAAAAAAAGAAAAGGAAAAATCGAAGTCAAACATATTCGGCTGGAGTTTTATCTTATTATTAAGCCCTCTAGCATCATAAATCATGTGTTTGGTTTGTTGGTGAATGAGTCTTTTTGTTATTTTCCAGGTATTGGGTTCAACACTTGGGTAATGCGATTTTTTTTTGACTATTTATGGCAACTGATGCTATAGTTGGAAGACAAGATTTAGGTTTCTAACCTTAAATTTGGAATGGTTCAAACAAGGAAGATATTGAAGATCAAGATATGTCTTGAATTTAAATTATTGTAATTTAAATTGTTTTCAATTTCTTAGGATATGCCAAATATGTCGGTCAATTTTGCTAAGTTTAATTTAATTATGCATGTGATGTATGTATTAAATTAATTGATTGGCATAAAGTATGTCATTTAGATTAAAATCTCACCATAGGTTAAGCATGATCGTGCATCTTAATTAATTTTCAATATAATTGTTATATTTAAAAATTTGATTAGGTTGTTTTCTAGTAGAATTAAGATTAATTTTTTTAATATAATTGTTATATTGAAAAATTTGATTAGGATGTTTCCTAATAGAATTGAGATATTTTTCTAATAAGTTTATATTTTCCATATCTTTGATTATAATTGTTATATTTGGAAAATTAAATTAGGATATTTCCATTCATAATTGGAATCCATGTTTTCCTAATAGGATTAGGATATTTCTTAGTGAGATTAGGATTTCCTTAAAATAAGGATATTGTGATTCATGTTTTAAATAGTTTAAAATTTTAATTTAATTAATCTTTATTTGTTTCCTAATAAGATTAGATCTTTTAATTTCCTAATAAGATTAGGTCTTTCATAAATAAAGATAATTTAATTTAAAGATAAAATAGTTTAAGTTTTGAATTTAATTTATCTTTTATTTTTTCTAATAGGATTAGAATAAAATATTCATGATGATCTTTTAATTTGTTTTAAAGGGTTTTAAATGATATAATTTTAAGATTATCCAATAAGTGAATTAGTTTTTTTTAATAGGACTAAAAACATTACTTAAATTCACTTAGGTTCATTAATCTAATAATTAATAGTTAATTAAAAATTAATGAATTTGAAATGAAAATTGACTATAAGGAAACTCTGTCTATGGAAGGTTATGTCTAAGACTCGGGTATTTAAGCTGATTGAAAGGGAACACCTCTAACTGAGAACCGACAAAGGAGTTGAATTAGTCAAATTTTATTTAATTTCACTAAGTATGCTCATAATGTGATTAATTTTTTTAAATAATTTAAAAACTTGGTAGTTAAAATTAATCTAACCAACATAAGAGTTATGAATGGTAGATTGAGGAGCTTAGATAAATGAGATTAGCCTAATTATCTAAGTAAGAGAAAACCCTATTTCTAAATAGTAAGTGGGAGAAGGAAATGTGTCAACATATCCTACGGTCTCCATTATTGGTTCAAATTGTGAGATTCATGTGGGGCCACGTGGTGGCTTTTGGACCGTCCCCCTACGGAAGATGTTTGCATGGGTCAATATCATGGTAAACTGCTAAGAAGGATATGATTGTAGTTTTGTTTCCAATACTTGACCTACCCTATGACGACACTTGTTGGGATAAAACTACGAGATCTAAAATGATGGGTCACACTTACAAAGGGCTCATTAAGGTTGCTAATGATGTCCTTAACTAAACTAATGGTAACTAAATATTATAGGAATAAGAGTTATTCTTGTATAAAACTTGGTTGAGATTGTCTCAGTTTAGTGAAGGAATGCTTGACCTACCCTAGACGTCACTTGTTCTAACTTACTAAAGTACCATAGCATTAGAAATGATTAATAGGGTTCATTTTTCAAATTATTTTATTTCTATGCTAAAATTGAATGGATAATTGTTTGCATAATACTAAATTATATATTTTATATATTTCAATATTATGTTAGTTTCTCTCATAATTTTTAATTTTATTACTGATAAGTCAAAATTGAGAAAATTTATTACTTGGAAAAAGTAACATTAACACCATAATGGCAGTGTAAAATATTTATTTGTCTTTATTGAGAAATGTTCTCAAAACCTATTGCCAATGCTAATCGAATTGTTCGTGAAGCACATGATTAATGAATCAAAAGTAAATGAGATTGTTGGGTTTTGTGTCCTAAAACTCGTGGTTTTGTAAACTCAATGTATATTCTATTTTGCAATAAAGATGTTATTGAGGTTTATTCAGTAAAGATGTTATTGGATAAAGTGAATTGCGTCCTTTTAACCCAAATCCAATGAACTAAGAACCCTTGACTATAAGATGTAAACTTGAACTTTATGTATGACATAAAAGTGGATCAAGTTCGAGTAATAGTCAGAACGGTCTATAGTATAGGGATAGGGCTGGGTACCTTATCCTGGGGACACTATGGACGCGACCCACTTTGTATAGTACTAACGATGTGATCCTGAATCGTTCATGTGGAGACATGAAAGTGGGGGCATCCTATGCAATGAGTTTGCATAAGACTGGACCGCGGAATAGTCACTTAGACTTTTTAACTCCGTTTATTGTTTTAACTGACTATTTTCATACGATGACCTAGGTAACTCGATCTTAATCCTGAGTGTGCTATGAACTCCTGTTTATTCGGGATTATCCTTAGATTTGCATGGGTGAGAGTGGACCGAGATCGCCGACTCAATAAGCCTCCCATTTTGGGGATAAGACCGAGTAGATAGTTGGGAACATAGTCATGCGAGAAGGAATTCACTCCTACCCGCTTTAGGGTTTAGTAGAGAGGTTGTTCCCTTAAGTGCTGACTCCAGGTCTTGAACAATGGGCCCACCCTCTCATTGGCCCGAGAGGGATTCGGTTTGTTGGTTGGACCACAAACCAATTGTTCATTAGAGGATCAGTGGGACTTAAGGAACAAGAAGTAATTACAGGGGTAAAACGGTTTATTTGACCCAGCTGTAATTATGAACGACCTGTGAAGGATCGACTTACTAACCATGGTTATATCGAGTGGACATAAATATATCTACAGTGAGGAGAGTGCATCCACTAGGCTTTAGTGGAGTGTCCCGGTGGTTAACGAATGTTGATTAGCTAGGCTAAAGAGTTTGGCCGGTTAATCTCGTATCGTTGGAGCTCATGATCTGTAGGTCCATTAGGTTCCCCTTACTAGCTCGGATTAAGCCTTGTAACATTTTGAGAGAAAAGAATTTGAATTGTTCAAATTCGGTTTTGGGAGAAAACGTTAATTATATTCGATATACTTAACGTTTCATAGCTTAATTATGAATTAAACTATGATAAAGAAGAGGTGGACATATTTAAATTTGATTTAAATATTTGTTCGGTTTAAAACATGAATAGGGATTCATGTTCGAACATTCGATTTGAGAAATCGGGATTGGTCCAATTATTTAATTTGATATTTGATATTAAATTAAATAATTATTTAAAATTAATTAAATTATTTAATTAATTAAAAATTGATTTTAATTTAAAATTAATTTTATATTAATTTTGAATTAAAATTAAAAGAGAAAATCAAATTCATTTTGGTATGAATTTTGGACCAAATTCATGATTTCATGAATAAGCTACTAGCTTTTTCAAATTCACCAAAATTCCCCACCTCCTTCTTGTTTTATCCTTCTCATCTATGTGTTGTCAACCTTAGCAAGCTTGATGAAGCTTGTTAATAGCTTTAAATAGCAAAGAAACACAATGGGAAGGAAGGATTTTGCAGAAAATTGAAGATTTTTTCGGTTTTAGACCTTTGCTTCCTCTCTCAAAAATTCTCTCAATTAAGGATCCCACAATCCATTCCAAGGCCTGAGGATAGTAGGGAAGATCCTGAGGGTGATCCACGAAGTGTTCGTGATCAGTAATTGGCCAAGGATTAGGAGAATTTTGAGCATCAAAGGTAGTGTTCTTATTCTCTGTTTTTCCGTTTTTGAGCATGCTATTTATTTGATCAAATTGATGTAATTAGAGTACTTAAGATCCAAAATTGCTTCCGCTTTCTTAATATTAACTCTTTCAGAGATAGCTTGTACGTATCTCCTAGTTGACATGTTAGATGTCAAGCTTAAAAGATTTTTTTTTAAAAAAAAAAAGACAACAACATATGAGATGTTGAAGTCAATAGAAGCTAAATTTAGATAATTATCTAAATGATCTCGAATTTAACTATTACAAAAATCCAAGAAAAGAAATCAAATGACAGAAGCTATAAATAAGGAAATAGTTCCTAAATTAGCAGGGATAGTCATAATGAGAGAAATTTTTGAAATACCTTTATGGGAAGAAAAATATAAATGAAAGTAAATTTGATTTACTAGATTTTTTTGTGGAGAATAAATAACGACACCTGGATAGTTGATACAAGATCCACTATCAAGATTTTTTTTTTACATTTAATATGTAATTATTGGAAAATACTTAACATGTAGAATAGTTTCTACAGGTTGGCACTAGGAAGCCCATCTCAGTTAGTGTAGTGGGAGACATTAAGATGTCATTAAGTAAAAATTGTTACTTAATGTTGAATATGGTGTTTTTAGTAACTATAAGAGAAATCCAATTTCTCGAACTTTTTACTAAAATGTTCATATGGTATGAATTACTTTGAAGTATGAAAGCTTATATTTTCAAATCTGTTTGAAAATACATTCAGCTGAAAATAAGAACAATTTGTATATGGTAAAAATGTTGACTTATACTATACTACAAAATACTGAGATATTTAGGATTATAGAATCCATATTAGAAAAACATTGTTTTCTCCTAAAAGATAATACTTGACTTTGGCTGTTAAGGTTGATTAACATCAACTTGAATAGAATAAAAATACTAGTAAGAGGCAATTCTCTAAAAAGTTAGTTAATTACTTTACATGTCTGTAGATCTTGCCTTTCATGTAAAAAAATCATTGGGCCTTTATTAGATAGGGCTAGAATGCCAAAGAATACTTTAGGCTTACACATTCTGACCCAAGCAGTCTGGTGAATGTAAAGGCCAAATAAAGTCATTAATATTTCGTCACTCTAGTTGATGATCATTCAAGGTACAAGTATCTTTACCTAATACAACATAAGTCTACATTTTTGAAAAGTTCAAAAAAATTAAGACTTAAGTTAAAAATCGATTAGGTAATTAAATCTACCAATGCATTATGATTAGATCATAATAGAAAGTATTGGAACCTTATATACTAAAACTTATTGATAGAAAATGAGTTTTTATTCCAATTATCTTAATACCAAGTACAATTTTGTGAAATTGTGCTGCAAGAGGAGAAACAGGACATTGTTAGACATGGTCACATCAGTAATGAGTTACACACCATTACCAAACTTCGGTTAGGAAATGCAATAGAGATTGCAAGTGAACATGATTCCCTCTAAAAGTGTCTGAGACAATTTTAAGATTATAGAAGAGTAGTAAAGTTGGTTTACAACACTTCACCATTTGAAAATGTTAAGTTCACATGCTGAAACAAGCCTAAAAAGCTTGTATATGTTCAAAGATAAGCTTAAGTGTAGGTCACCCCTAAGGAGTACAAAATGATCTTTTATCTAGTCCTAAAACGAATCAGGTATTTGTTTGACAAATATCATTTTTATAAGGAATGTCAAATAAAAGACTAAAAACCTTTAATAAGGTGAGATAGTGTTAATAAATTGGTTCCAAGTGAAACCACTAAATAGTTAACAAAAGTTGTTAACAATTTAATGACATTTAAAAGTCAAATGGATCCTAGTCATGAATTGGATAAGCCTCATCGTAGTGGGAGAGTTATGAGATGACTTAACCTTTACAAGGACTTAATTGAAGCCCAAATTTTCATGCTAGACGACAAAGTTGAAGGCATATTGTCCTCAAATTGAGACTAATGGCAAATGGTTAAACTTAATAGGAGAAAGTAGAATGCAAGTAAACTTTCTCACTTGTTGTTGATGTGAGCTTGTCGAGGGCTCGTCAAATTACAATTTATAAACCGATCCTAAGCTACTTGTAGCATTGAGTGGACCGGGTCGATCTCAAGGAATCAAATATTAATTTCTCAAGTTAAATTTGCAAAGGAGAAAATAAATAAAAAGGGGAGTTTTGAGTTTTTGCAAATAAAATAAAACATAAGAAAATAAAAATAAAGATAGATCAAATCTTACCAAATTCCAATTCAAAGGCACGGTTTTATCCAATTGCAAAATTGATCATAGGCACACAAAACATTTTAACTTAATTATGCAAGCACTTAGTCAACTTATTAGGAAACCCCAAAAAGTAATAAATTCCCTAAAGTTATTAACTCTAACAAACGTCAAAGTTAATGCTAATTACCTAAACAATTTTGATGAAGCCGTTCCAAATTATTTAGATAAAAGCATTAAGTGCTTTGGAAAGATTAAGACAACCAATTAGATAAAATAACTTTAATCTAATCAAGATGCTCCTTTAATTTCTAGAATTAAACATGCAAGCTATGCAATTATGGAAACCCATAAAACACACACATGTAATAATCCTAATACTACAAGTTGAATCAACATGACAATTACAGATCATGCATCATGAATAGTAATCAAACATATAAAGCGATCGAGGCGTCAATTCAATAAAAAATACATGCTTATAAAATAAATATAGGAATCAAAGAACACTTGCAATTATAAGCAAACTACATTAAAGTTCGAGCCTCACAACATTGCAATTGACTACACCGACCTATGAATTGGAACACTTACCTTAGTTGCTCATTGTGATGATGTAGCCAAGGTTCGTCATTTGTTCAAAAGAAAAGTAAAGGAAAATGGAGAAAAACTCTAAAAACTATTGTCTAGAAATATTACACTCAGAGAACCCCCTGCAGCTGTCTAAAAGAAGGCTTAAATAGCCTTGAAGTAGACAATTTGCACAAGTAAGAAACCTTAAATTCTAGAAAGATATTTTTCCAAAACAATTAGGGAATAATATTCAAAATAAAATAAAATAAAGTAAATAATTTTCTATCTTGCAAAATTCTGGAAAATACATCTAAAAATCGAAAATCCTTTCCTAAATTCTCAAAACAATCATAGAAGGTTGCAAATAAGGAAAGTTTCTAGATTGCACAATCTTCAGTTTTTTGTTAATAACTTCTTCTCCAAAACTTGGATCAACATGATCTTTATATGGCTAGAAAGATCTTTCAGAGAGCTTTAAAATGATATCTAATTTGGCCATATGCCAGAACGTTATCAGCAATATAATGGGAACGGAAATTGGCACAAAGCATTCTCGGGTATGATAGTTTTCCAACAAGAGCAGTAATCACTCAAAATGTCATAATTTTCATAATACTTGGTGGAATGCAATGAGTCTTATACCGTTGGAAAGATAATTCAATAAGATTCGATTTGACACAAAATTGGAATATATTTTCATCTCTAAATATTATGATATGATCAGTCAAAATTGGTATAGATTTTTGTTGCTCAAATCACCTCCGATTTGGTTTGAATTAACTCCAAAATGTTGCAAACTCACCAAAACAGGTGAATTGCTCGAATCCCTAAAAATTAATAATAAAACACATAAAATTCTTCTAACTAACAAGAAATAAGTGTGATTAAATAGGACTTTATAGGTCCTATCATTTGTCATACTGAAGTCTGTAAGCATTTTTTAATTCATTGTTGCATATGGGATATGGAAAATGATGTTTAGAATTCTTTTATGAAAAGAAATCTTAAGATAATGCATTTACATAAATCAATCAGAGAGGTTTATTTTCAAAGATCAAAAGCAAAAGGTTTGCGAAATAGTAAAGGTTCATTTATGAAATGCATTTTACCATTAGATCTGTGAATATAAGGTTTGATAAAAGTATCAAAGCCTATGAATTTTGATAAATATTAATGAAGCTTGTATAGACAAGGAAATCATTAATTGTCTAGTGGATTTTTCTCATGTTTTATGTTGATGATATTTTACTCATTATGAATGATGTAAGATGTCATTTAACATAAAAAGTTGACTAAGTAATCAATTCCAAATGAGTTATTTGGAATGACTCGGTATATTTTACATGTCCATAATGGAGATTTTAAGGACAAAATGTTAACTTTGTCTCAAACATTTTATATTGGCAAAATTATTGTCAAATATTTGATATTTATGTCTAAGGAAGTGTATCTTAAAACACCTCAAATGTTGAGAGTATATGATATGCATAAATGAGACTAAACATTTAGTATACAATTGGTTAGCATATATCAATTTAACGAATGGTATTCCATTGAGTAGAAAATTAAAAACTTTCTCGAATTATCTATGGGTGATGAGAAATTTTTGTGTATGGAGTTAAAGATTTGATCTTTACAAGATACACCAGTTCTTACAAAAATTTAGGAAATTTATGTAAAGATAAATTTTACCTTAGGTGGTGGAGTATGGTATATAAGTTAAATTGTTTTGTTTGTGAAGCAACAAAATGACTTGTATGACTCAAATAATTCATTGAAAATCTAAAAGGTGGTTCAAATATGATTTAGTCTATTATGTTTATTACGATAATAGTGGTGCAAAGACTAATATTAAGGAAATTAGAAAACACAAATATATAGGGAATCATATCGAGAGAGAAAAATTATCATGATAGTGATCAAGATGGCTTTTAACAATAGTCCTTTGGATTTATATAAAGAGACTCTCTAGGCTAAAATGTTTGAGGGTTACCTAGAATTTCTAGAATTACGAGACATGTCTCATCTTTGTTAGGGCAAGTGGGAGAACATGTTGGGTATAGAGTATGCCCTAGGACACATGTCTCGCCGGTTTTAGTGCAAGTGGGAGATTGTTGGGATTTATGCCCTAAAACCCCGTAATTAATAATTTATTTAATAATTAATAATTATTTTAATTATTTTATTTGCAAATTTTTTTAGTTCAACTGTGAGAATTTGAAATTCTAACATTTTAGTTAAGAATATATGCTTTAATCAGTTGAGTTATACTCAGGTTTGTAAAAATATATGCAAGCATTAAAAAAAGAATGTCATAATCATACATTTGGGATATCAATAACTCACATGAACTGAGATTTTTGGGCTAACAAATTTTGAAATATCTCTAGAATTGGACCACTTAATTTGTTGAAGCTTAGGTCTCTATCAAAAGATATAAAAGTTCCATCAATAAATAATATAAACTCATGATATATATATATATATATATATATATATATATATATATATATATATATATATATATATATATATATATATATTTGGGGGGGGGGGGGGGGGATAAGAAAGCAAAATGATAGTAAAAATGAAATATAAAAATAAATTTTAGAAATTTGCAAAGCTTTTAATACATTAAACTGTCGAATATATTCAGAGATAGGACCCTCGATTAAGCAATTTCTTAAGATCCTAAGTAGCAGGATAAAAGAAAGCTTCTTTCAATAGCAACTTAAGTTTCTCTTAGTTACATTGCAACCTTCAAAACTTAGGTCAAAAAATGAATATTATGAGTGTGGTAACAAGGACTAACATGAATTTTACCCTAAAATCATAAAACTCAAAACTTAGGCCCGGTTTGATAACCATTTGAGTTTTTGTTTTTAGTTTTTGAAAATTAAGCTTATTTTCTCTCAATTTCTCTACAATGGTTTTCATCTCCCTTAAGGAAGTATTTGAATTCTTAGCCAAATTCTAAAAACAAAAACAAGTTTTTGGAAACTACTTTTTTTAGTTTTCAAAACATGGTTTAGTTTTTGAAACATAGGTAAAAAGGAGATAACAAAAAAAGTAAATCCATAGGTGGGAGTAGCATTTATAGGCTTAATTTTCAAAAACCAAAAACCAAAAACCAAATGATTATCAAACGGGGCCTTAGTAACTTGTATCAGTGAGGTCTTTAAACAATAGTTGTGGACAGAAAATGTATGGATTAAAGTTAATGTATGGATAAACACATTTAAACGGAGGAGTAACTTGAAAAAAAAAAAAAAGTAAAGGTATCAGTGCACCTAAGGGCAAAATAAAGAGGAAAACTTGGTTGTTTGACAATTTCTAAGGACAAGAAGGTGGAATTAGTTTCAAATTTTTGTTGTAAAGGCTTCCCGCATTGAAAAAACATGGGGCAAATATATGCAATTGGTCTTATCTGTTTGTACAAAAAAAATTATAAGAAATGTTCCAATAAAAAGAAATTATAAGTAGAAGGTATATGACAAAAGAATAAGAAAGAGGGAGAGAGGTTACACATCGGTAAGTCCTACTCGTCACTTAATAAATAACTCATATAACGATTCTTCAAGAACTTGATGCACGACAAAAAATTATGTTATGAAGAAAAACCCACAAAGAAAATAAAAATAAAAACATCATTTTGTGTGATGAGCAAGAAAGAATACCAAGATAGAACTTATTTTAATATGAGCAGAGGTGCATGTGATCCTTGAAGGTTATGAGTCGATTTGTTGCAAAGTAGTTCCAAGAAATGTAAACCTTGGAGATCTTTCTCTCTTCTTTGGTCATTCTTGATTCGACGATCGTATACTACTTCATCAAAGTTCTAGAAAAGAAAAAAAGAGTCGGTAAAATGCTATGAGAAGGAAATTAAATGAGAAATTTATAAAAACTAATTTAATCAAATGAGAGATTTAGGCCTTACCTTCCTATCATATTATTTTTACACGAGAGGAAGTGAGGAAGAGGAATAGAGTTGTGGCTTGAATCAGAGAAGTGGAGGACTGAAAATTTTGGGAAGTGGGGGACCTGAATCGTAGAGTAGGGCCCCAAGGTTGCACATTCGATTTTAGGTGCTTTCAATAGCTTGAGGTAAACAACAAAAAAAAAAAAAAAAAAAAAAAATCGCCTAATAAACATGCAGTATTCCTGCCAACAAATGATCCTATTTAATAGTTTTTTTATATAAATGCTATAAATAGGGGATATTTGTTGTAGTACATGAATTAAGCTATTTAAGTCCTCCAAAACTCTATAGTTAACAACATAACATAAATACCTTACTCTCAAAGTGATTTGATCTTTGGCCCAACTTCTTTCTAGAAAATAATACTCCATGCGCACCTTAACTAAATTTATCTTAACTCAAACCAAAAATAGCAGTTCAAAATCACTATGTTCACAGCACAACAACCATTAGAAATTAAAATGCAGCAGATTTAAGTAACAAAAGTAAATCAGAGAAGAGAAGAGAAGAAGACTGACACGATGATTTATAGTGGTTCGATCCCAATTTAGGATCTACATCCACTGTAGGCACTTCATTAACCAACCAATAAGAAAATTGGAAGTTTAATTAGAGAATTAACCTCTTACATAAAATATATCTCTCAACTCTCTTAATTTCTCACTCAAATAGGCTACAATTACAAAATAGAGCTCCATGCTTCTCTTCCTGAAAGACAAATGCTCACAGTAGCCCCAACCCTAGAGAAGATGAAAGAATGTTAATCGAATATCTAAGCAAAAAATACTAAAACCCTTAGAATGTTTCTCTCATGCATGACACTGAATCAATACCCAAGCAATAAATATGTACAGAGCCCATAACATAATTTGTTAATAAAATGACTCAAAAAACTATTGACCCAATACTGTAATGAGCTAGCCAAAAGAGACATAGATCTGCAGTGTGGTATAATAAACCTGACTGGGCAAGAATAGACTCCAATATCTGCCTTAATATAGGTGTCCACAAGAAAAGGAGTCAATAAAATAAAAACATCATTGACTACAACATGCTAGCAAACAAATTCCAACAAAAAAAAAACTGTCACGATAGGAGCTCTAAATAATAAGTTCTTCCCTCTAATAACCTAACGCTACAAAAGATCTAAGACAACTTTAGTCGGCTTAAAAAATCAAGTTCTAATAGAAATTTAACATCAAAAGTAATTTTGCAATTGAACAATCCAAAAGAAAATAAAACAAGCTCACGAATTCCAAAAAAGACAACAAAAATTAAACAAACCAATAGAAACTTTGATGATATACCACCCATATGTGTGTGTAATACATATTGAATTGAACTATCCTTGATTAAGAATGAAAAATAGAACTTGAGCTAGAATCCATCCAACAAGCCAATCAATATCACATTTGTGATTAGAGACAACCAGTGCATGTTCTTGGCCTAAGGTATCAAAATTGCAAAAGGATAGGCGATTCATAGCATTCAGGAAATTTGCACGACATTTCTATTATTTAGACTAAAGTGAGCGAAACAGTTTTGAATCAATGGACACAAAGGAAGAAAAGAGTAGAATCAATTTATTTAAATGAAAAAGAAACTAGATACTATTTTAATATGTTGCTCATGTGCCACCATTTTCTGGTAGAGATTCACACGTTTATAGAAGTTCTTCAGAATTATATTGAGACACAATCAAGGTCAATCAATAAAAGGAAAAAGACTAAGATCATAATAGAGTCATTAGAAATTAACTAAGGAATTGCTATGGTAGTACAGTTGAAGGCAAAAATATAATATATTTTTATATTTTGAAATGTTAAATTTAAAAGTTGAAAATTGCAAGTAAATTACTGTAGTTGGAGTCTAGAGAACCAGATTAGAAACTATAAATACTACCATCAGAGTTTTTAGCAAATTTCAAAGGCCACGGTTAGCTCTAATTTGTTCCATCTCCCATTTCTTCTTCCTATCAAGACTCAAGCTCTCACCTTTAACTAAATCTCCAGCATCTCCAATTTGACACAATCTATCATTCTTAGCATAGAAAGGGAAAAAAAATCAAATAGATGGAATGTAGTCATGATCACAGTTCCAAACGAAATTTTATCATTTTGTCCCATTTTCATGTTAAAGCCAATTAGGAACTTGGCATAATTCTAGATAAAGCATTTATTTCAATTGTAAGTAACATGTACGTGTTTTAATGCCAAAAGAAGAAGAAAAAGAAGAATCTCATAGAAATGAAAGGGAAAATATATAAACATAAATAACTGTAAGGAGAACAAAATTTCATAATTTAATTCCTTGAAATACTAAGTAGGTGATCGTAGGGGAGACTTTTAATGCCAACTTGGTGATTCTAGGCAGGGGAACCGTTGAATACCTCCCTCCTGGTATCGCATTCCCACACAAAAGTAATTATATTCCTACGTGCTACTAATGTTCATTTTCCACTGCCCTCTTTTACATGGCCACAAGTGGTTGAGTTATCTCTCTAACATAACCTAGCAAACTATGTTCATTCTTGCTCTACATGAGTATTTCAACATGCCTTGACCCTTTTGGTGGCTAAAACATGTTACTACTCTATGTCGGTTGATCAAGCGGATAAGAGCAATTTCAACAAAAGAACTCTCAAGTAGAAAAATACCAAGAAGTTTCATAGAAATTTCAGTTAAAAAAAGAGAGATTACAACATAGGGCTTTTAACCAAGCCTTACAAGAAAACTAACTCATGCTTGAAAGTAAAGAAACTAAAACTACAAAGGGAAGCATGTTGATAGAAATCACTACAGGATGAAGGGTCTAGTGCAACGGTTATTTTGATCTATTGTAACACATATAAACCGCGGCCAGCTATTTCGCAGCGGTTGCATAACCGCTGGCAGAAGCTGTGTTGGGAAGGTCTGTCGTGGTGGTTTAGACAACCGCTGGAATCAGATGCTCAAAATCGTTGCCATTGGTACTCGAATTGCAGCAGTTATTTACATCATAACGCAACAGTTGTGTAAGCATGTGCTCAGTGTGTAGCGATTTGAAAGTCGCTGCAAGCTACTAAAAACCGCTGCTAATGTAATTTTTATAGCAAATGGTTCTATGCATTAGGAGCACTTGATAACTGCTGCAACATGACCATATTGCAGCGGTTTGGGATTGCCGCAATAGTTACACATATGCAACAATATTGTTTTTCTATTGCAACGATTATAGTGACCTTTATTATTTTTGCAACAATTTGTATAAACGTCAAAACCCTTTGATAACCGCTGCAATAATTGGTCCAATAGCAACAATTTTATTTCTCATATTGCAACACTTTTGTAGTCTATTTCGCAACAATTTTATATTGTAGCTACAATTTAAATCAATTTTACATTTCACATTTTTTTAATAAAAATTTGATTCGTAATTGGGTGCACATTTCAATATTATTAAAAGACAATAAGTTATTGTCTTATGTTATAGCAATGTTAAAAACTATACAACAAAAAATTTCAACAATAATAATCAAAATTATGCAATAAGAATAAAAGAAAAGACAATCACAGACTATAACAAGTAAAAATTGCAAGATGACGTAATATGATACCAATCAAGTGTTGACAAAAAATTTGCAAGATTAAGTATTAAAATACCTATGAAGTACTGATTGAGTTTAATACCGAATGTCTACAAAATATGCCCAACATCAATAAAGAAAATGAAACGAAGCTACACATCAAACTACTTATCACTTATCTCATCATTCAGTCTTTAAGTTTGAGACATGTCATTACATAGACTCATGCAAACTTGACATTGTTTTTTCGTTATTTCCATATGCATTTGCTCCTTGATCCTATTAACAAGTCAAAATAAAATATTAACATAACAAAAAAGACTATATTAAAATTGTAATACTAAAATAAATTAATTTATATTTCATACCTCTATTGAATTGCCATCGAAAGATGCCCCATTAGTACTTCTAACTTGCATACAATTAATTTGTCCTAATACTGAAAGTACTTTTTTCATATCTGACCGCATCTCTGGCACTTCAGACTCTAATTTGGCCATTCTAGATCTTCCTTATGCAGTTTCATTGTCTTCCACACCTGTCCCAGAATTGATCTCGGCGCTCACAAATTGACGATATTTAGTTTTAAAGATTTCAGTTGCAGTAGGTCCTAATCCCATTCCACGAACACGGCCTGAATGTTCTTTACCCATGATTTTTTCAAACACCTCCATCTCAGAAGGCATAACTTCTAAGTTATCTGTATTTTGATTCATATATTCTTGAAATTTTTCCTATCAAATAATAAATTTGAAGTTAGTAAACTATAAAATTTTAGTTTTTTAAAAATTTAACTTTGAACTTACAGCAATTTTAGCAGATTCCTCATCCATGTAACTTCCATCCTTTCGTTTATGAGCGGCTAAGAAGACTTCTACTCTAGTGGGGTCTCTTCCCAATTCTTCTTTCTATCATGAAGAAAACTAATTAATATGTGAATCAAAACTTGCTAAACAATACAAATATATAAAGAAAATTACCATCTCATGTATTTTTCGTGCTAGGCTTTTTCTTATGCATGAATGAGTAAATTTTTGTTTATTACGTATCACTGTATTTCTCGCACTCCGTTTCTAAGATATAAATAAATATATAAATGTAAAATCATATAAAATAAATAATTTATTATTGAATAATAATAAAACAAAAAAATTACCATTCCTTCAAATGATTGCCAAAAAGAGACTATGCTAGCCCATTGAACTCTAGGTATATTATCAGGTTTATGTTTCAAGCATTCATCTTCCATATCATACTTTGAAACATATTGCCCTCGAAGATTATATTTATAGCCACCCCACTTTCTAGATAATGAGGATAAACACCATTTTCTATGCTTTTCTTGAACAGAGAATTTTGACTGAAAAAATAATAAAGTAAATGAATATACAAATAAATAATCTAGATATACATAAAAACATGCACAACATATAATTTAGTCGACATACCTTAATGATCTCCCAAACTTCATTCTTATATATATTGGGCACCTTTCTCCAGTCATCATAATTTAGAGGACAAAGGTTATAAGTTCTTCCAATAGTTCCAAAGAAATTGCCCAAAATGTTCGAACCAACTTTTATAGGTTGGTTTAAACTGTTGAACTCAACCACTATCTACCTTCTTTTAAATTCCAAACATCAGACATGCGCGTTTGACCACGTGTCTTACGTGTCCCAGATGAATCTATTTTTAAAGGAAAAAAAAGATAACAATTAAACTTTAAAACTTAAATATCAATTTTAAAATAAATTCAAACATACCTTCTACATCAACATCACCATCAACTGTTAAATCAACTTCTGTATCAACATTAGCTTCCTCCAAATTGGGAGAATTTTCTTCTAAAGGCATATTTCACCTAAATAAAAGAATTAGTAACACAAATTTTATAATTAAAATACATAATTTAAAACTACTAAATTGTTAAAATGAAAAATATAACATACAATTTTCAAATTTATTTGAATGCCTGAGAATCAGAGTCAGTATAATCATTCATATTTTCAATTGCATCAACATCTAATGAATGATTGATAGTGATTTCATTGGCATCATTTCTGACTAAATCTAAATTGGCATAAGCATCATCCTAAACATCATCCAACGAAGATATATTGGATGACTCAATCCCACAATGATTGCTCTCAATTTCACTTGACAAGTTCCCCATATCAAATAAATCACGAGGTTTGGTATGAACTACGACACTCCATTCAAGTTCTTTTGGATCCGGAATGTAATATACCATTATTGCTTGAGATGCAAAGACAAAGGGCTCATGTCCTAATAATTCTCCTATATGAACTAAACGCGAGAAATTCACTAAAGTAAAATTATACATGTCAACTTTTTTTCCAATTTCTACAGTTGGATCTACCCAATCACATTTAAACAAAACCACCTTGAATCGGTCATAATAATTTAATTCAATAACATCTCTTAAAATCCCATAGTATATAACATCTCCTACTACTGGATTTCTATCTCGGGAACTAGCATAGCTGGTAATTTGTGCCACCACTGATACTCCACTATTTTGTGTCTTCATGGATGCATCTTTATCTCTTGTACGGAAGGCAAACCCATTTATATTATACCCATCATACTTTTTTACAACTTGATTAGGATCTCGAGCAAGCCACCTAACTTCTTCTGAAACTTTATCTCCTAATTTTGAAACCTGATATAGAAATCTATAAATAAGTATAGGTACTCATGAATCATTTCATATATATGAAATGAAGTTTCTATATACACTTACATGTGATTGAAACCACTTGTGAAATGATTCATTGATAATTTTATCAATTTCATTTAGAGATGGTCGACGACTGCGATTGAGTCTCTTCACTATTATTTCATAATCCCTACATATAATAATACTTGTTAAAATGAATTTTTCATTATAGTTTGACAAGCTAAATCTAAAAAATATAAAATATAAAGAGGTTACCTACGAAAGGTGCTGTTAGTTCAAAATTGAACAATACATATCGGTTTGCTTGTATCCAAGAGATGTCTTCCAAAGTACAATTTACAGAACTCTTAATTAATTGGTCTTCCTAACATTGGAAATAATGATGAACTACCTGCTTCAATTTCTGAGATCAAGTCATCATTTCTCCTTGGACGATTGAATATTGTTTCAACATCATCTAAATAGTTTGAACAGAATGTTGCACACTCATCTATCACGTAACCTTCAGCAATTGAGCCTTCTGGATGTGCCTTGTTTCTTACATATGACTTAAGTTTGCCCAAAAACCTATGTAATATAGATTGTATAGATAAGAAAAATTGTAATAATTAGGAAAGAAAATGTTAACTTTATAAGTACCTCTCAATAGGATACATCCACCTATATTGAATAGGACCAGCAAGTTTGGCCTCTTCGGGTAGATGAACAATTAAATGAACCATAATAGTAAAAAATGATGGAGGAAATATTCTTTTCAATTGACAAAGCGTGATGATGATACGAGACTGAAGTTTGACAAGATCATCCACATGGAGCACTGGAGAACATAACTCTTTAAAAAACGAGCATAATTCAATCATAACTAAGTTAACATGTTTTGACAGCACGCTTCGTAATGCTATAGGCAAAAGTTGCTCCATAATGATATGACAATCATGGCTTTTAAGTCCTAGCAACTTTTTCTGCTTAAGATCGATACACCGAGAGATATTTGAAGCATAGCCATCAGGAACTTTGACGCTTTTAAGCACACGACAAAAGATATCCTTCTCTTCAGTAGTTAATGAGTAGCAAGCAGGGGGTAAATACAATTTAGTTGATCCACTAGATTGAGGATGAAGTTCACGTCTTATACCCAATAATTGAAGGTCTAGACGAGCATTCAAATGATCCTTGGTTTTATTTGGGTCATTTAACAACGTTCCAAGTATGTTGTCACATACATTTTTTTCTATGTGCATTACATCCAAGTTATGACGAACAATATTAAACTCCTAATAAGGAAGTGAGAAAAAAATGCTCTTTTTTTTCCAATATTGCACATTATCTACTCCAGGTTTTCTTTTTGCTCCACTTAATGTAGTTCTCCCTAAAACCACATTAACATTACATAATTATTGTAGTACTGTAGAGCCTAAAGGTGGTATAGGGGCTATTTGATCTTCAATAGTACCATCAAATCTTCGATCATAACGAAATTTATGGCCCAACTCTAAAAATCTCCTATGGCCCATGAAACAAAACTTCCTACATTTCTTTAATCTTAATGAGCAAGTGTTGAAACCACAAGAAGGACACGCATATTTAGAACGAGTATTCCATCCAGATAAGTTATCATATCCAGGAAAGTCACTAATGGTCCACATTAGAGTTGCACGAAGTGTGAACATTTCTTTTTTAAATTCATCATAGGTAGGAATACCTATGTTCCACAACTCGTTGAGTTCATCAATTAGTGGTTGCAAATAAATATCGATATTATTTCCAGGCATTTTAGGACCTGGAATTAACATAGAAAGAAATATATAAGGTTGTTTCATACACATCCAAGGAGGTAAATTATAAGGTAGAAGTAAAACAGGCCACATGCTATAACTACAACTCATGATCCCAAAAGGATTGAAGCCATCACTAGCCAATGCTAATCTTACATTACGTGATTCTGATGAAAATTCATAATATTTCATGTCAAATGCTTTCCAAGCCTCTGTGTCAGCTAGATGCCTCAGAACTCCAACTTTAGTTCGTCCTTCGTCATGCCATCGCATGTGCTCAGCAGTTTTTGAAGACATATACAACCTTTGCAATCTACTCTTCAGTGGAAAGTAATGCAATATTTTAGCAGCAATTTTCTTCCTCTTTTTCTTTGGTTGTGGTCTTAATACTTCTGCACACTCTTTTTCTTTTTCTACCCATCTTGAAGTCCCACAAGTCATGCATGATTCATCATCTTTTTTGTCTTTCCAATATAACATACAATCATTAGGACATGCATGAATCTTTTGAGCAACTTGATTCCCTCTGGAAATGCATCACATAATAAGTCAAGAAGTAATGAAAATGACTTATTACTCCAACCACTCATACATTTGATATGGTAAAGGCGTACAATAAATGAAAGTTTGGAAAAATTTTTACATCCTGGATATAACTCACAATTACAATCTCTAACCAAGTCACAAAAATTTGAAACATCAATATTTGGTGTTTCTCTTGGCAATTCATCAACATTCACTCCCACTCCTTGGAATGCATTTTCATCAAAATATCCAAAAGCCTCTTGCAACATATCTTGCATATTATCATGTTCATCTACATCTAAACTTTCATGAACAGAAGATTCACTCAAAACTTGAGTTTGGCCAACTGAACGATTCAGAATAGATTCACCATGGAACACCCAACAAGTATAACCTTCAGAAAATCCATTACACACTAAATGATCATATACGTTGTCTTTGTTAAACCAGAACGTGTTTCCACATTTTTCCCACGGGCACAAAATATTTCCATCTTGCGATGCTTTCTCAAAGGCAAAGTTCAGAAATGAAGCTACTCCATCTAAATATTCTTTACTAACTCTAGATTTACCAATCCAAGTCTTGTCCATTGAAATGATTAATCTAATACATCATTAATAAAGTAGTCAATATTTAAACATAAAAATAAAGTAAACAAATTAAGAAAAAATAGAAATATATTATCAAACAATTCTATGAATTATAGAACTTTATGTTATATAGCTACCATAACTGCAGGATAGCTATACCAAACACATTATTATTCAAGGCACAAATCTTTTAACATTGTTTTTGACCAATACTAAAGACAATTAACTTGATATAAATAATGATATACAAGATCCTTGTAGAAGGGCATGCATGGTAAGCAAACTAAACACAATTAACTTTTTGCTACATACCAAACTATAGCTAGATTAAATTCCACAAGAATTTATCATTGACCTCTCACAATGTCCAAGAAAGAAACAACTAGACTTTACCAGACTATAGCTAACTCGTTTTGGGGTAAGAAACAACCAAGCAAAAAAGGGGGGGGGGGGGGGAACCATTAATCTAGTAACCTTCTTTTCCATCATGTATAAAATTCAACTTCCAATCAAGTAACAACTTACAAGAATGTGAATAATCCACCACATAATAATGATATTGATATTTCAAATGATAGAACTATGAACTTGAAGGTATGTAGGCACAATAAATTTGTATTAAAAATTTTAATCTTGAAAATCTATAAGTATTTCATATGAGAGACAATAACTGTACATTCTGTAATGACTTTAGAGTCTAACCAATAGCTGTAAGTAGTTGTTTGCCTGATGCCTTTTATATATCTGTTAAATATGCATATGTGGATGATATACCCTAATTGAAATTGTGAAATTACATTAAACAATCACACACAAATAGCTGGATATAATCATGTCTAATTTTTCCTGTTGTTTCCTTTCTATGGTGTTGTTATGTTGTGATTTATAACTAAAGGCATGTCATATATGTTGCTCTCTACTAGCTATTGGTTTTCTCGAACTATGTTTCCATTTAATTTGCTCTTTATTAACTATGTAATTTAATGTAAACCAAATTAATGCCTACAACCCCAATACAGATGAGGAACTTTGAAAAAACAACATTAAATTACAGAGAAAGAGTAAGGAAAGAGCTAAATGCAAAGTTTTTGGGGAAGCGTTTACAGAGAAAGAGTTAAAGGGGGTGAGGTCTTTGTTTGTTGATGAGGAGAGATGAGAAATATGTGGTTCTTCCACCCTTTTTCACATAAAACAACATCAATTGATAATTTTACAAAGAAATCGGAGAGGGAAGAGTAAGGAAAAACATTCACCTTAAAGACCGGATAAAATCCCTCTGCTTCTAAAACCCCAACCAATCGACAAACGTGGTGGCACTGACACTGACGAAAATGTCGACCAGTGGTGGAGGTAAGACACAAATTTGAAATTAAAGTTTAGGATTCTATTAGACATAAAATTCAATTTTATATCTAATAAATTAGTTAATTTTTAAAAAAATTTAATATGAAAGGGACCTATTATATTAGACACAAAGTTGAAAGTTCAAAGACCTATTAGACATTTATAAAGTTCAATGACCTATTAAACAGAAAATCAAAAGTTCAAGGACTTATTAGACACTTTTTAAAGATTAGAACTAAATAGACACAAATCTGAAAGTTCAAGGACTAGACTTGTACTTCAACCTTAACTTATATTAGTGAAAACCAATCCTTGAACTTTCAAACTTATTTTAATTATATTGTGTTTTGGTCGTTTAACTTTCAAGTATTTTATTTTATTCACTTAATTAACTTTCAAGGTCTTGTTTAAGTTCATAAAATTTTGGATAGTAAAAATTTTTCTATGAACAAATTACTGCAATACACGAAATTGCAATAGTTTTTAAATTATTAAATTATTGCAATGATGTCACAAGCAAATTGTTGTTTATTACAATAATCTCTATTGCAACAGTTAATATACAAGTTGTAAATCATGCATCGCAATTGACATATTTGCAGCAATTTATATACATGTCATTAGTCAACCACTGCTACTACATATTGACTTGCAATAATTTAAACAACATTGCCACAAAACTAATGCAATCTCAATATCTGCAGCGGTTTTCTTATGCATTGCTACTAACATGCTGCAGTTACATTAAACTATTGCGACAATGTTTTAAACGCTGCAACATAATTGTTGCAACAGACTCTACTGCAACAGTTATTACAAATGTTGCAACTTAAGCATTGCAATAAATATATTTGTAACGGTTTGTAAATACGTTGTTAGCGAATCGCTGCAATTGAACATATATCGCAACAATTTTAAAAACGTTGTGAACAAATTGTTGCAATACGTATATACAGTAACAGTTTGGTTATGTGTTGCTATCAACCGCTGCAGTTGAATAAACCTTTGCAGCCCTTCCTAAACCGCTGCACCAAAACTGCCGCGATAGACCCAAATTCTTGTAGTGAATAAACTAAAACAGTAAAAATACTAAGGTAGATGAAAAACTAAGGCAAATGAAAAACTGAGGTCGGTGAACTGAAACTGCCTCTCAACCTCCTTCAACTCTTCAATGGTGCTGTCACTCCACCATGCGAGTTTCTAGAGGTTGAAGATGAAGATGCAAGGATGGTGGAAGGGAGGCAGTGATCATGGAGATGGAAGCTCATATGCCATAAAAATGAGATGGAGTGTTGCATTTATACAATGTTCCAACCAATAATATTGAGGCAACAAACAAAGATGTTTTATGCAGGTGGTGCAAGCCAGGCAGGTGCAGTGGTCCCCCTCTGGAGCATCCTTTTGATCTACCTTGAACAGAGTGTTGTACGAAAGTGGTCCCCTACCATTCTCGGCATCTCATTTTCGGTTGCCTCAGTTTCGGTTGCGTCACATTTAGCAGCGTCACTTTTAGGCACCTCAACATTTAGCTACCTCAATTTTGATTGCATCACCTTTAGTTACGTAATGTTCAGCTGCATCACTTTTAGGTGCCCCATTTTCATCACGTCAAGCCTGCTCTTTACATAATTCACCTCCATTGAATGCATTCAAACTTCAGCACTTTGGATTTGAAATCACCTGCACAAACACTTGTAAGAAATTCTGAGATTTTCAATAAATATTCCCGCTAGACATGTAATGGGCCCGTCGCACATACTTGTGCAATTCTTGCTCTATTTTCTTCCATTTACGCTTTCTTTTCGCCGCGTTGAGGCCAAGAATAGCTAAATTAAGGCTCTCAAATAACTTGTTATTACAAGTTATCAAACTCCAAAACTTGAACTATTTCTTGTCCTCAAGCAATGCCATACTCACTCTTTAAAAAATATAGCCTCGACGCCTCATGCCACACTACAGAACCCGACGCACTCAAACAAAGCTCCCTTAGCTATACGCTATAAGGCTTTATAAAACCATCTAAACTTACTTTTAACTGTGCCCTAACTTCCTCTAGTCATTTCCTAGCCTTAGACAACAAAACACCTACGCTTCCTAAAAGCTAGCTGGGCTTACTTAACTGCCTAACCAATCTCTAACACTCTTCAAAGAAAATAGTTCAACGCTCTAGAATCTCTAGTCAATTATTAGTCTTTTTTTTCTTTTTCTTTTTCTTTTCAGGGGCAAGCAGAAATTCTTTTCGATGCATCACCTTTGTTTTGGCATACCGACATTGGTGATGAAGGCATCCAAATACGAGCAACACATCTAAACAAGGATGCCAAGGCATACTCACTTTTGTTCAACGCGTTCATGTAAAGGCAAATGATGGGTGTCATAAATGCTCCCGATTACTAACGCATCCCAAAAGGCGGAGTAGTCCACTTTCTCTACCCTTTTTTTTCTTTTCTTTTTTTTCTTTTTTTTTTTGACGAAGACGAGATAATGACTCATACAATGATTTTCTAAAGCATACAACACTACCCTTGCGCGTTGAACAACAATGCGTGCACCCTCAAATTTAAAATGAACAATGTCCTCATTGGACCCCCAAACTTAAAGTGTACTACGCTGTACAATTGGGTCATGCAAGGAAAAACTTAAAAAGCTCAAAAATAGGAAAATGGCATTTAGCGCCTTGGCTAACCAGCAAGATGCATCCAAGTGCTAATTGTATTGTTGAATGCATCTAAGACTAGGGAAATGACAATCCTTTCACTAAGGCAGGGCAAGAAGTAAGTAAAGGGAAGTTAATCAAAGAAGTTATAACGCATAGCTTATAAAGTCTTAATTAAGCGACAAAGGGCTAACAAATGCGGCAAAGAGACGCGACCAAAAAGAGAATATTCAACAAGTTTTCAATTGTGTGGTGAAAGAAAACAAAAATTGACAGAATTTTAACTTAGAGAAACTTTAGAGCAACAAAAGCATAAGTCATGCAATGAAAGTAAACAAACAAGCGATGTAGGGATAAAAGGCATGCTACACAGTCCTACTTAGCTTTCAATGCCTCTTATTCAGACAAAAGCATAAAAATAAAACTAAAACAAACTAAATTAAAAGTTTTCAGGGATTAGAAATCTTCCTTGGTTGGACTGCCTTCAAATGATGCTCGTTAAAGCTTTAAGGCTCCATGAAACTCCTCTAGATACTTAAGTCTTGATTTGTGGTGTCGAAGATTCTGCCACACCTTAAAAGGTTTGGCTTTTGCTCAAAGAACGCGCTCTTTTTGATTCAAGGACATATTGATATTGTTCTTCGGATTCTTTGTCACCATCTCATCAAACTTAGGGGCTTCAAATTCTAGCACAAAGCTGACTAGAGCAAGACTTTCTTGAGCAAAGGCATCTAGCATGTAGTCCTCTAGAGGGTGTTTATCTTGTGCATAGTTCTGTTCAGGTTGTGCTGGGGCATGGTCATTAGGCACTGGCGCATTCTTTGGTGCGTCTTCCAGCGCCTCTTCTTCTTCATCACCCAAATCCATGCCACTACCCCATGCCTCAAATTGGCATTGCTCCTCATCATCCCTACAAATGAGGGTGTCAACTGTTCTATTCCTTAATTCATTTACCAGCTACCTCATTTGAATTTCAAGGCTACGAAGGGATGATGCATTTCTTTGGAGTGCACATCGTTTTTTTTTGCCCTATAATCATGCATCAGTGCCTCAAATTCAAGCCATTGATTCATACACTACACTGGTGCACCTTGTTCAAAGGTTTGCTCATCTTCCTCCATGTCATTGAAACAATGCCACCACCCAGGGGCATTCTTATATGAATAAGAGTTGTCATAACTCTAGTATTGCTGCAGTTCATAATAAGTTGATTCTAAATTTGTTGGGCAGTCCTCGAAGAAATGACTTCCTCCATAGTAAGCACATGATACTTTTTCATGGAAATTGAATGCTCCAAATTATTGCAAGTTGTTTCTTCCCCATGAGCTTGATAGCGTTGACACTGTGGCTGCTAACTCTGCTAGAGCATTGAACATATCAGCTGAAGCCATTTAATTTTTTTTATTCAATGTAACACGCAAAAACTTGTAAAATAAAACCTACACTCAATTAAAAATAAGAAGTTATTCCCCAGCAACAGCACCAAAAACTTGGTTGTGTAAGAAATGATGTTGTATGTGATGCGGTGAATTGATAGGAATGAACACTTCATCCTGCAACGGAATCATTGGATCGTCTTTGATTTTATTTAAAATAAAACTAAAAAAAATAAGATTAAGCTAACTTACTTGGAGTAAATATGGAGATATTTCTGACAGGTCTTTATCTTATATACAAAGTTGAGCCTATGACTCGAACACAGGACCAAGGCTTGTGGGAGCCTTTTGAAAGAAAATTCACAAGGGATTGGAGAGGAAGAGGTCTAGAGAGAATTCTCTAATTCTCTATTGAGGAGAGATGTGTTATAATGGCTCAACCCAAAGGTCCTATTTATAGAGATCTGGGACAAATCTTTACCATAATTAAATAATATATATTTGAATAACAAATATATTAAAATACATATATTTAATCTATTTGAATCTTATTCAAATCTTTTAAATTCTCCTACGATATTTTTTCTTTATTTGAATCTTATTCAAATGTTATAAATATCTTTTCTTTAATGTATCTAATATACATTAATTATTTTAATATTTAATGTATCCAATACAATAAATATATTTTTCTCTTTTATATTTAATATATCTAATATATTAAATATTAAATTGAGCATTTCAAAATTTTCTTTCAACTAAATTGATTTTTTAGTGTTACCATGAGCTAGCAAAGGAACCTTACAGACCTACCGATTATAAGCTCCAATGATACAAAAATAATTAATTAACCTCTTTAATTAATCATTTTTCATTCATTAACTTTAGGTCACTCCACTATAGATCTAGAGTTGCACTCTTATGTATTGTAGGACAAGTTGTGTTCATGGATATAACCATTACATGCAAGTCAATTCTTTACGAGTTGTTCGTAATTACAGATGGGTCAAAAATTCATTTTATCCCTGTAATTACTGAAGGGAATAATCGAATTAAACCCACAGCGGAAGCGTTGGAATCGACGTTCATTTTATTTTAGAATTAAACAAAAAATATTTTAGGCTAAGCAAAACATACATTTGAGATAAATATGGAGATATTTTAGGCAGGTCTTTAATCTTCTTGCTCCAACTCCAACAAGGTTGAAACTCCAATTCCATAATGCCTCCTTACTATGACTCGAACACATGATCAAGGCTTGTAGGAGCCTCTTGAAAGAAAATGAGAGAGGGAAGTTCAGAGAAAATTCTACAATTCTCTGTAGAGGAGATGTGTTTCTTATGAAGAATACACACAATGGCTCACCCTAGGGTCCTATTTATAATGGCTTAGGGAAAATAATTAAATAATATATTTTAATAACTAATATATTAAAATATATTTATCTAACCAATTTAAATCTTATTCAAACCTTTTAAAATTCTCTTACGACATTTATTTCCTAATTTGAATATAATTCAAATTTAATAAATATCTTTTCTTTAATGTATCTTAATACATTAATAATTTCTTTGATATACACACTAGTACAAAATTGGGTTTTAATGACAGGTATTGCCCGTCATTAAAGGGAAACGATTGGACAAGCACCCGACATCTTTTCGAGTGACATCATAGCCTACAATGGACACCTTTTAATGACGGGCAATGGCCGTCATTATATCCGACCATCATTAAAAGTCTGTACATCATTAAATGTATGTCCGTCATTAAAAGTCTATATGTCATTAAATCTCTGTCATTAAAAGTTTGTCCATCATTAAAAGTTGAAAATAGTGGTTTTCAATGACAGATAATGCCCGTCATTAAAAGTTGAAAATAGTGATTTTCAATGACAGACAATGTCTGTCATCATTTCATCAATAATTTAACAAAAAAAAAATTGATTGCACACGTGGCTAACCAACAATATTTCTCTTTCCCAACCTATGCACAAAATAAAATCTCAATAGTATTATATTTTTACACAACAATTAACTCAACAAACATTAATTTTAATTTATTAAAATATAAAATATGTAATACAATAAGAAAAGTAACAAATCGTTTAACTAATAACATATCAATTAATTAAAAATCTCAATAACTATCCTATCAATCAAAGAATGAAAATTTAAATTTGATCTCCTTATCAACAACTAACAAACGAATGTTAAACAAAAGCTTCTTGATCATCCTACCAATTGTTCATTCTTGCACTCCTTGACCAATCTCATGTAAGCTTCTTGGTCATTTGCCTTTAGTGCTTGGAACCTCATTTTCTGCCCTTGTAGCACGTAGTCTTTGTCTTCCATGCCATGCTTGTCCAAATATCATAAGATAGATCATTTTTCAAGGTGCAAGGTAATTGAAAGAAAGCAGTCATCCTTCAACAAATTTTCTAATTCATTAATAACTTTTGACGGTATTTCCAAGGTTCCATAATTGTGAAACTGATAGCACTAAAGTATTAATTTATTGAAAAAAACGAGTTACAAAATTCCCAAGCATTGGGGTGAGGTTTGGCCTCCCTACTCTATAAGATACACCCTACCTTTTACTCAACTCAGTCCATCATTGTAACTACCCAACCCGTCAACCATAACTAATCCCTCCTTCCAAACATAAGTAAAATGCGCCCAGACCTATTTGTATAAAAAATTAAAGAACAGATCCTAGTAGAAGAATCTCCTATTTACAAAATCAAATTTAAGGACAGAATTTAAAGAATCATTCCGTCATTACTCTATTTATGATATTTTATAGAAGCTTGAACTTGTAAATGGAATTGACGAACAACATTCAGTATCTTTGATATATCTCTGTAAATCACAAATCCCCAAAATAAATATTAGATATAGATAGATAGATAGAACAAAGAGTATTTAACTCAGCACAAATCCTACCAATAGTTGAAATCGTCTTTACTGGATACTGTCCACGCAAAAACAAGTTAATCATGAATAACTATATCTCAATAGCAAGTTAATGCATATCGATAAGCATATACACGTACTTTTAAACACAAGCTTTGGGACTCAATAAAAGGCATGTACAAACATGAAAGATAATCATGAATCATAATTGAATAATCTTTTTTTTTTTTATTTTAAAAAGTTGCAATTCATAAAACATGAAGCTGAAAGAAATAACAAAAACAATTTAAGTAAACAACCTCAAAAAATAATAATCCAAAAAGTATGCTTGAAATATGTCGTGCCGATGCTTATGAAGGTTAAATTTCTTGTAGTTGACAATTAGAGAGATGAGGCTATAACACTGCCCATTAAGTGGAGGAACATGAAATATTTGCCAAGTATCAGTATGCACAAGACCAAAAGCACAGAGGGAAAAATGAATATTCGATAGAAAAAGAAATTAGTGTAAAAAAACACCAAACAACAGCAGCCTGTATCCATGTGCCAGCACAAGAGGTCAACAACAACAAATAACTCACCAAATGAGATCAATTTCCTCATCAAAGCTTCAATAAATTTTAGCATTTATGGAAGCAAAATTTTGGCAATTCATTACCCTTTATAACAGCAAAAATTCAACAATTCAATCAATCAAATACAACTCAAGATAACTCTCAAATCATTGGGTTACAATCCTGATTGATTGACCAAATACAACACATTACAGCCTTGATTCTTTCCCAACAATTAGGTTGTTATCGTTAGAAGACTTTCCTTTTCTATAATGATTTCATTTCCTTATCCGTTGCAATCTCACATCAGTCTTTCCAAAAGACAGACCTCATTTCTTTTATTATTTTTCTACGTGCAAGTGTTTAAACCCAAGAGACAGACTTCTATTTATGGCATTACCAAACCCAATAACAGCACAAAGCAAAGAACACATAAATCAATAATGTCCACCAAGCATGAAGCCTATTAAAAAAAAGCTCAAGAAATCTTTCAAAATTGATTAGAAATAGTTTTCTTCTGCAAAATTAGACTTACAATCTTAATGAAACCCAAAATTCAACAACAAAATCCTTTTAACTCTTAGCCTTCAAGTGTATTAATGAGGACAACATAAACATTTTCAATACAAAATGCAATTAAACACCACTGTTACCTATTCAATTCTGTACAAGGGTGCAAGGTGGCTATCAAAAAACTGCTTCTCTGCTGCTGCTCTACTCCCATGACCTACCCATACATGCAACCTCAAATCAATGAAGTCTACATAAAATTTAGAAATCTAAATTAATAAAATTTAGAATGCTCTACTCCCTTGAACTTTAACTATTATTTAAATTTAGAAAAATTAAATATCACAATGAAATTTGCCTTTGTTGCATCATTCTCATTGTCCTCCAAGTTAACATAATTGATCTCACCATGGTCTCCAATGTTTAATAAGGGTTCTTCCCTAATTGAAAATCTCCTCCTCTCTCTAGTAGCATGAAACAAGGCCCATCCAAGGAATGCAGAAATAAATATAATATAAAGTATTATGATTGAGAAATCAGTGCAACTACTCTGCACAAAACAACATGATAATGGAGTTTACATCAATATGCTACAAGTAGTTAGAGCCATACATAAAGCAGAAATAACTTAAATGGCATATTCTATTCTAAAGTTCCAAAAGTTGTAATCATTTTTAATGCCCATGTATTTGAGTGTTATTGTCCAATGAATTAATGAATATGTGAACATAAAGTTGCAATAACGTAGGATATCAAAACTTGCTTTCAACCTTAAGAGACCAAATCTTGATGGTGCAAGCATTGCTTTTTGGTGGAGGAGGTTCTAAGCTAGAGCATACAGGAGATAAAGGGCAATCATCGCAAGCGCAGCCCAGTGAAGTAAAAATATTCTACATGAAACTGCATCAAAAAAATAAGAGTTGAAATTGATTACGAGCCTATGGATGTTAGTCATGATATTGATGATAGTAATTGTGTGTACAACCTTACAGGATATCCAAGAGCCAACGAGCCTCCTCAAAGACCAAATTTAAACCTTCCTAATTCCTGTCCCTTCTAAAGACCAAGACCCAAAATTTAGATAAGTTCAAATGATATCAACACCAATTATTTGTGATACACCCCTAACTTTGGCACCTTGTGCAACCTTTATGACAACAACAAAGCTTATGTAAATTTTAGCCTTTATGAGAGTAGAATTTCAGCAATTCATTACCCTTTATGACAGCAAAAAATCAAGAATTCAATCAATCAAATACAGCTCAAAATAGCTCTTAATCATTGGACAATTACAGCACATTGCAATTCTAATTGATTGACCAAATACAACACTACAGCTAGCCTTGATTCTTTCCCAAAAGAATAATGAAACAAATAAAGAATGCTAAAATGACAACATTTTCATAATATGTATTTTGAAAGAGTGCCTTTATTGGGAAGAAATTAAAACAGTTAATTAGTTCTTCTTCTTCATTATATTTCTTCCTAAAGCAGATCTTTTCTATATGTTATATTAGGAGGGATTAACTACTAAACTTTGAATAATTTATCATATTAGGAGGGAGTTCAAGCCAGTCTACTAAACTTTGAATAATATACATTGTCATAGTTTCTCACACCAGCCACTGATTTAAAAGCTTTTGAGCCTTTCCAGCACAGTAGAAGAATTTTATCTTTTGTCCTTTCAAATCATTCCTGTAAGTTGAAATATGACATTAAGAAGTAAATTCAATCACTTTGTTTACACTAGTACGCTAGCAATAAAGTTACTAAGACAACAATGTACCAAGTATTAACTCTCTATCGATCTCCACCTAGCAACCCCACATTCAGAGCAGCTAAATCTTTCGTCTTGAACATCAGAACATCCTCTGGCAACGCACCATCAAGCATCAAAACTAAACACGAGTAAAACCCTTTAGAGATCTTTAAATCACTATGCACAGCGAACCTCACCTTGCCCTCTTGATCAATCCTCACCTCCAACCATACCTGCGCCATACACACCTTGCATTTAAGTTCATTAGTTATTGTCCAAATTTCTGCATTTAGAAATTAAATTGAACATTGGAAACTCAAAATAAAGTGTAATTGAGCATATATATTACAAATTACAAAAGATAATACGAGAGAAATTAGTAACTTAGGCCTTGTTTGATAACCATTTGATTTTTGAGAGTTTTGTTTTTTTAAATTAAGCTTATAAACATTATTTCTACCTATAAGTTTCTTTGTTTTGTTATCTACTTTCTACCAAAGAAGAATTTTCACTTACAGTTTTTCCTTCTTTTGCTTGAAATTGATCATTGAGCAAGCTTCCTAGAAATTAGGTCACATTGTAGCCTACAATAGATGATCGATCATCCAAAGCTAGCTAACAAATCACAATTTAATCACCTTGGCTTGGCAATTTTCATAGCTAATATATTGAAATTGAAGTTGCCTAAAAAACTTATCCTAGAGTTTTATTATTCTTCTAATGACTTTCCAACTTAGACCCTCCATCATTTTAAGTACAGAATTCCAATACTTAAGCTAACTCTAAGAAATTCCTACGCACCCCAAATAAATAACAAAAGATGGCCTAGTAGTTACTCTTTTATGAGAAATTAGAAATATAGGTTCTTTTTCTCAACAAATTTAAATACCTAAATGCAGCAAAAGGTTATACTTTGTTTATTGATAGGACCAACATAGTTCTATATTTTCATACTTAAATCATGTTAATTTAGAGGTTTTAATGTAATTAATTGATCATTTTGTAGGGATTTTAGCATAAGGCACATTTCGAGAGATTCTACGTTGAATCACAATTCCAACGCATCAAACTGGAGGTCATTCGGACACCTGAGCGAAAAGTTAGAGCAAAAATAAGCAGTGTTGCGCGCTGGGTAGTGTCTAGACGTTGTCCAGAGCGTCTAGACGCTAACGGCAGTTCCCTAAAGCCTCCCTCTACGCTGCGGAGAGCCCCTGTGACGCTGGGATCGTCTAGGCGCAGTCCAAAGCGTCTAGACGCTCTGTCGATTCCTATATATAGATTTTTTCGTCCTCTAGGTCATTTGTCTCCGATTTTCAGCCGTCATGAAACAATTTAGGCTTTCTCCTCTCTGTTTTTTAGTAGTTTAGGATAGATTAGGAGTTTTTCATCAAACCTCGGTGTTGGGCTACATCGTTTCGATGGATTGCTAGACTTTTGTTGCCGTTTTGGGGTTGTAAATATGGTATTATGCATTTTATTGTGAGATTTGGTTGTTAATTTCAATTTCCAACACTGTTTTATGGCTTGCAAATTCTTGTGCTTATTCCTAGTTATTTCTACTTTGATTAAACTGACAAATCAATTAATTTAGAGATTTCTTAGCTATGCTAGATGTATTCATAGGGGTCCTTGGTCTCAAGCTTAATTTGAGTAGTAAATAGGCCGGTAGCCACGTCGGTTAAATTAAGTAGAATTGCTTAATTACGAGTACATGGTAGGCCTTAGAATTGTTAGCGCGGGCTTAGTTAATTTAGATCGACCAGTCTTAATTAATTAACTCGTTTCGGCTTATCCCTTGAGTGTAATGCATTTAATTAATTCTTTTGGTATTGGTCGTGCCAAATTAGTTGATTAAATTAAAACCAATTAAGCGTTTGTAAATTGGTTTAATTAAGGGAGGCTCCTACGGTGTCCCGAGGAGTTCAGTCGGTCTTAAAACATAGGAAATTGCCTGTTAGGTTAGTTTCAATGATCGATAATTTGCATAACTACCTGTTTAACCCTGATTCGGTGCCCAAGGTGAGATCTTTATTTTTACTACTCTTTGTTTAGTCCTTCTATCTCTATTTTATGTCTAACTCCCCCCCAGTTCGTGCCAGTCCGTGTCATTAAGAAAACCAATTAATTGAAACCAATTTATTCGGTTCCCTGTGGTTCGACCCGGTCCACTATTAATTACTACAAGTAGTTAATTTTAGATCGGTATTATAAATGGTATTTGATTGGGCCCTCGACAAGCTCACTTCGAATTGGCGCCGTTGCCGGGGAACCGCCATTTAAATTGATTTTTTGATTTTAGTTTTCTTATTTCAATAAAAAAAAAAAAAAAATCTATACCTTGTTTCTTTTTATGGCTAATAATTTCTAGAATTTCAGTGGACCTGCTTTACACGATGAAGAGGTTAGTGATTTAAAATTTGAAATTTCTAAATTAGCCTTTTCAGTTTCTCTATTGCTTGAGAAGCAGGAGCAAACATGGCATGCCTCTAGTCTTGGAAGAGTTCCAGACCAGCACAACACGAGCCACGATCCTCACGGTTCTGAGTGGGGAGGAGCAGCAAAACCCGACCCCGAATCTTTAGTTTCAGGTATGTCTTTAGAGGATTTAATTAATCAAATTGCTATTAACAATCTCCATATTCAGCACAACAATCTCCAATTTCGAGAGGGGATGACTAGGATACAGGGTGACTCCGTCATTCAACTAGCTGATTCAGTGGAGAGCATTCAAGAGCAACCGCCTATAGACATCCATGAGGTACGAGAATCTGATTTGGTTGGCTTAGAGCTCAACAATGAAGTTTGTTTGCCATATGAAGAACAGGTTTGTGAAGCTGAGGAAACCATGCTTCAAAGCGAGGAAGTCCAGGTGATAGAGTTGGAGGCCGAAAGGCCTGTGTCTGTTCTGTACCTTGATTCCCCCTTCTTTTGTGTATGTTCTATAGTTCTCACGAGTCAGAGTCAGTTTCTTTTGATTTTTCTTGTTTTTCTTTTTCAGAGTCGAAAAATCCCAAAAAGACCTGCATTTCTGGAGCCCATCAAATGTTGAAGAGATTGCTTAGTGTAGTGGGCTTTGTAGATTCGAGGAAGAAAGGGCCGAAGAAATGGGAGAATTTTTATGTGCCCTAACGCGTGCCACACGACAAGTCGAGCAATCGACTATAAAAATTTGCGCTTCATGGAGGCAGTCAAGCTTGAAAATTTAGTTGCTTTTTTTTATTGCATTCTGTTTTTGTTTTTCCTAGCTTAGCCTGTTTTGCTTTGTTTTGTAGGTAACAAATTGACCTTTGAGCAGAAGAATTATCATTCTTGGAGGTTTCTGCCGCACCACCACCCACCTACGTGCTGAGTTTTCATGGGAGGTTTTCTGGTCCCCTTTCTTTTTGTCCTTTCATTTTCAATGATTTTTGTACATTGAGGACAATGTAGAATTTAGGTTGGGGGTGGAGGTTGTTATTGTGCTTTGATGATGTGTTTAGCATGATTGGTTGAGTCCGTGTGCATTTGAGCTCGGACCTATTTTTAGGATTGATAGTTGCGCTTATATGTTGTCCTTGAGCACCTAAGCTTAGACTGTTGATCGATTATGTTAAACATGATTCTTGTGTGAATTTTTTTTTTCAAAAATTTTGTGTGAATTATGAGCTTGAATGCTTGATGATGTGTTTGCTTATTGCTTTATGGGGACAATTGATGACATGGTATGTTGCTTTAATTGCATTAGCTAAAGTATATGAATGTTATCCTGCTTTGGGTCTTTTTGTGCAAAACTTTCAAAATTTTCTGGTCTTTCCTGCACGATCTAAGCACGTTAGCCTTTCTTTTAGTAGTCTTGAAAGCTTAGGGTGGGATTATAGAGCTTGTATGTCTGTTGTCACCCCGATAGGTATAGGGCTAGTTGTTGAGAGGAAAGATTGATAACTTGTAATGCGTTGCTTAGGAGAAGTAAAAATGTGATTGGCCTAGAAAAAGAAAAAAAAAAAAGAAGAAAGAAAGTGTGCTTGAAAAGAAGATCATTCTTGGAAAAAAAAAAGAAAGAAAAAGAAGAAAATAAAATAAGCTTGTAATGAGTTTAGTGAATCAAGTGGTAAAAAGAGCTACCCTTGTTGTGATCAGTTAGGCCATCCATTGAGCGAGTGCTCTGGATACGGGTCCCTGCGACAGGTGTGTGAAAGCTAGTGCCCTTTGGTTTTTAAAGTGATACAAGTTTATCCCGTGGGTTTGAGTTCAGACACCCAGTAACCTATTACTTGTTTGATGGTTTGGAAGCTTGGTAGCTAGTCCTAGTGCCAGTGTAGGAGGAGGATGGATTGAGAGCCTTATAGACCTTCTCCAGGCTTGCAGAGACTACTTTACGAGGCCGCACACACATGTGGGAAAGAATAGAAAGAATTTTTAAAAGTGTCTCAAAACAAGGATAGTGTATGTCTGCTTCTCTTTTGTAGTTATTGCAATATTCCTAAGTATTGAAATTATAGTCTCGTGCATGTAATCATTCATTCATATTTTTATTATTTTTGTTTGGGTCTTGCTTGAGGATTAGCAAGATTTAGGTTGGGGGTTATTTGATAGGACCAACATAGTTCTATATTTTCATACTTAAATCATGTTAGTTTAGAGGTTTTAATGTAATTAATTGATCATTTTGTAGGGATTTGAGCATAAGGCACGTTCCAAGAGATTCTACGTTGAATCACGATTCCAACGCATCAAACCGGAGGTCATTCGGACACCTGAGCGAAAAGTTAGAGAAAAAATAAGCAGTGTTGCGCGCTTGGTAGCGTCTAGACGCTATCGGCAGTTTCCTGAAGCCTCCCTCGACCCTGCGGAGAGCCCCTGTGACGCTGTCCAGAGTGTCTAGACGCTCCGTCGATTCCTATATATAGATTTTTTCGTCCTCTAGGTCATTTGTCTCCGATTTTCAGCCGTCATGAGACCAATTTAGGCTTTCTCCTCTCTGTTTTTTAGTAGTTTAGGATAGATTAGGAGTTTTTCATCAAACCTCGGTGTCGGGCTACATCGTTTCGATGGATTGCTAGACTTTAGTCGCCGTTTTGGGGTTGTAAATACGGTATTATGCATTTTATTGTGAGATTTGGTTGTTAATTTCAATTTCCAACACTGTTTTATGGCTTGCAAATTCGTGTGCTTATTCCTAGTTATTTCTACTTTGATTGAGCTGACAAATCAATTAATTTAGAGATTTCTTAGCTATGCTAGATGTATTCGTAGGGGTCCTTGGTCTCTAGCTTAATTTGAGTAGTAAATAGGCACGTAGCCACGTCGGTTAAATTAAGTAGAATTGCTTAATTACGAGTACATGGTAGGCCTTAGAATTGTTAGCGCGGGCTTTGTTAATTTAGATCGACCAGTCTTAATTAATTAACTCGTTTCGGCTTATCCCTTGAGTGTAATGCGTTTAATTAATTCTTTTGGTATTGGTCGTGCCAAATTAGTTGATTAAATTAGAACCAATTAAGCGTTTGTAAATTGGTTTAATTAAGGGAGGCTCCTACGGTGTTCCGAGGAGTTCAGTCGGTCTTAAAACATAGGAAATTGCCTGTTAGGTTAGTTTCAATGATCGATAATTTGCATAACTACCTGTTTAACCCTGATTCGGTGCCCAAGGTGAGATCTTTATTTTTACTACTCTTTGTTTAGTCATTCTGTCTCTATTTTATGCCTAACTCCCCCCAGTTCGTGTCAGTCCGTGTCATTAAGAAAACCAATTAATTGAAACCAATTTATTTGGTTCCCTGTGGTTCGACCCGGTCCACTATTAATTACTACAAGTAGTTAATTTTAGATCGGTATTATAAATTGTATTTGATTGAGCCCTCGACAAGCTTACTTCATTTATATAAAGAAAATACAACAAAAAACCAACATAATGCATTTAAATTAGAAAATGTGCAAATTAAAAGAAGATGCTTCCCAAAAGGATTAATATATATCAAATTGGGATATGAAAGCTTACCATTTTCTGCATATATTCAATTTCAACAAAGAGGATTTCATTCTGGAATAGAGAAAGCGGGGAAAAAAGAGAGAGCAAAATGAAATTTTGTTAACTAATTTCAAGTAATTGTGTGGGGAATAAATAAGAAAAATTCCCAAAGAAAATCACAACCAAACAAAAAGAAACTCCTAATCCCTCAAAACCAAAACACTTAAACCCAAATCCAAACCCAACACCAAACCCTAATCCCTTATTTTGAAAACCCCAACAATAAATTTCCAAATTCCTCGAACTAAATACAAAAATTCAAAACCCAGAAAAAAACCCCACAAATCGAAAGATCAAGGAAGATGAACAAACCTGTACATGAAGTGTAATAGCCCGGATTTTCCAATACGGCCATTCTAACAATAATGCGGAAGCGTAACAATTAAAACTAAAATAGACTTAAACAAATTTAGCGGAAGTAATTTCTTACAAAGAATTTCTAAAAAAAACTAACGAATCCTTAACAACAACTTTCAAAGTCTTGTGCCAGAACACTAAACTTCACTTCTTTCGAGTCTATCACTTGATCCTTCATCTGAAAACATTTTGGAAAAACAAAAATGAGTACAAAAATACTCAATAAGAAATTTCAACATCAAGTTCAGAAATTCATTTTCTTTAAAACAAAATATAGAAATTCAGTTTAACAAATCATTTCAATAGTTGAATCAAAAGTCAAATATTCACTTGGTCATTTTATTTTAAAACAATCATAAACAAAATACTAATATCCTTGCAAAACTTTTAAAACAACTATTAAAAACTTTCAGTCAAAACTTTCAGAAAACAAAAATCTTTCAATTGAACAAAACTTTCATTTAACCAAAACTTTTAAATATCAAAACTTTCAATTCAAACAGTACTTTCAATCAATCAATACTTTCAAATATCAAAGTAGGAATATGCATTATTTGGGTAGCCTTCAGAACATATATGATGGTTACCCATCGGTAACACCAATCAATCAATCAGAACATTCAATCAGAGTTGTCGATAAAAATCGACCAGAACATTCAATTCAATTACTTAAGTGTGAGGCCATGTGAGTGAAACACACACATGAATCTTCATTCCAAAGGAATGCCAAACCACAAAATGTGCCTTCCCACAAATAAGCTTCAATTAGTCAGAATGTCGATAAAATCAACCAGAACAATCAATATAATTACTTAAGTGTGAGGCCACGTGAGTGAATAACACAGACATGAATCTTCATTCCAAAGGAATGCCAAACCACAAATGTGTTTTCCCACAAATGTGTCTTCTCACAAATATGCCAGAAAAATTCCATCAATTCCAATTCCGTCAATTCCAATTTAGGTTACTACCACAAATAAGCAAAGTATTCCCAAAACATAAAATTGGCATATTCGGATAGCCCTTATCAAAACGATCAAAAATTCTTTCATAAACATTTGAAACAAAACATGTAGTTTCAAATAACAATTTCAATAAAGATTCATCAAATCAACCATTCAAACTCAAAACCAAAACAAACTTACTTTCACTTTGAAATCAATCAAAATACATTTATTTCATATTATCCAAAATGGAAAAAATACTTTCAAATAGCAAAACATTTTAAAGCATATAAAGAAATTTCGACCAATTTCAAATCATACAAAACATTCTTTCAAACATTTGTCAAATAAACAATATTAAAAACATAATTGTACCAAAATTGCTATTTTGGAAGGGATGTGGAAACTACTTACCTCGATCGATAATTTTACAATTCTCAATCTCAATCTCAATTCCAAATCTTGTCCACTTTCTTGAACAATCATCAACTTTTCCTAGAAGTCCAAACATATCGAATACTACACTGATCAAAACCAAAATTCTATCTTAAAGGTTCAAAAGCTTATCTAAAATATAGACAATCTTATCTATCCAATTTTTCCCATTCAAAACAATTTCCTGCATAAAAAGTTAAGAAAAATAGGATTCTTGGACAAAAAAAAATAGCACTGAAAAACTGGGTTAAAAGCAAATTAAAACCCAATTAAAAACGTATTAAAATCGGTAAGATCCATACTTTTCAATACGATATAAAATACCAAACAAATTTTCAATCCTACAACTTTTAAAACCTTCAAAACTATCATAAATTATAGATAAATAACCCAGAAAATTTTATGTTTCATAAAACAAAATTCTTCAAGACTTTAACATTAAAAGAATCAAGATTTGCCACTTTTTAACATCAAAATCAGATCTGAAAAATCTAGATAAAACTGCTGTAAAAACCTTTAAAACATGATCTTTTCATGTAAAAATCAAAGGTATAAATTACACTTCAAAAACAAACATTTGGTAAACTTTCTTGTACAAAAAGAACCCAAAAACATTACAAAAACAGTCCTAAATTTGAAGAAAATAAAAGTTGGAAATTTCAGAAAAATCTTCCATTATCAAACCTTTAATTTAATCCAAAATCCATAAGATGAAAAACTTTGATAAAGAATTACGCAAACCAAAAACCTAAAAACGTTTTAGGGCAAAAGATTTCAAGAATCTTTTCATTCTAAACATTCATGAATTGAAAACAAAAACCCAAAATTTTCCAAGAAAGATTCAATCAAGAAAGAAAGAAAACAAACTTGAAAATAGAAGGGAAGAAAACTTACTGCTTTTTCTTTAGAGAGGAAACTACAAAACGTCTTCTTTTTTCTCTCTTTTTTGCCGTCTAAAGGTTTTGTCAAAAAGGTTAGGGCTTAAGAGACCATTTTTAAAAGAACTCTAATCAAAACCCTTAAAAGATTATCTTCTCTTTTTTTAAAAAAAAATAATAATAATAAATAAAGATTTATCTCCTAATTTAAAAAGAAGACAAAATCATAATTCAAAAAGGTTTTAGAAAAACTAATAAAATAAATTCTTTTTTTTTTCTTCGGTTGTTACATGAAGATATCACTGTTATCCCAAGGGGTTTGTGGCAAACGAAACATGAATCTAGAAAATGGGAATGTGGAGGATCGTTGAATCGAGAAGGTCTAGAAGCGACGGCAGAAGAGAGGCTATGAAAGCTTCTAGAGAAGAGAGGGTGAGAGAAGAGGGGGTGGCGGAGATTCCAGCTCCCAGGTTGGGGGCCAAGGAGGCGAGGCTATCGTCGTTGATGTCCTGGAGGAAGCAGGGTTTTCTTTCATGGTGTGTTTTGAGGAGTCCATTGGAGAGAGAGAGAGAGAGAGAGATTTGAGTTGCAAAGAATTGAGAGGAAAGAGATAATGACAAGTGAATGAAAGAGCATAGTGAGCGAGAGTAAGGTCAAATTCTCGAGCGTTTTAAAAATTTAAAATGAAAAGTGCCGGCAGGTGTTTTTTTCAATATGTAATGGTGGTCAATGACCGTTATTAAAAGTGATAAACAATGTCACGCAATGTCTGTCATTATAAGTTAAATTTATGAAATTTGCGTCATACACGCGTGTTTTTTTTTTAGCGTCTGTCATTGTTTCCAAGCGCAAAATTATAAGATTGTCATTAAAACTCAAATTTGTTGGAGTGACATTAAATATGTTTTTCCTCATTTGATATATCAAATATATTAAATTTTAATTTGAACATTTAAAAATTTTCTCTCAACGAAATTGACCCCTATTTGTTCATATGAGCTAGCAAGAGGACTTTATGGACCTACAGATTATAAGCTCAAATGATACAAAATTAATTAATTAAACTCTTTAATTAATCAATTTTCATTCATTAACTATAGGGTCACTCTACTATAGACCTAGAGTTGCACTCTTATGCACTGTATGATAAGTTATGTCCATGGATATAACCACTACATGCAAGTCGATCCTTCACGAGTTGTTCGTGATTACAGCTGGGTCAAAAGTTCGTTTTACCCCTATAATTACATCTTGCACATTAAGTACCACTGATCCTCTAATGAACAATTTGTTTATGATCTAACTATAAACTAAGTCCCTCTCAGGCCAGTGAGGGGGTGGGGCCCCGTTGTTCAAGTCCCGAAATCAGCATTTAAGGGAACTACTCATCTACTTACCCTATATGGGAAAGATTGAATTCCATCTTGTAAGATTATGTTCTCAGCTCCCTATTTGGTCAAGTCCCCAAATTAGTAGGCTTATTGAATCGGCTACAAAAGCCACTCTCACCCATGCAAATCAAAGAACAAGCCCTCGGGATTAAGATCGAGTCGCATATGGTTGATAAAGAGCTTGTCAAAGGCTTTATCAAATATATTTATAAACCTAAACCTCTAAAATTTGCAATAATAGTGGCCAGGGTCGATTACATGGATTGAATTTCTTAGTTCATTTAAGTACTACAATTACTCTCATTTAACTTTATTTAGAGAAAAAAAATCAAATGCAAACAAGCTAAACTAAAGAGCTAACCTAGAAAGCAAAAGATAAATGGAGACACAATATGAGAGAAATATCCTAGGCAATCAATTTCACCAATTAGACTTACAGCCAAAGCTACCAAGATTTGTCATGCAAATATTCCATAAGCCAAGAAGTTAGGGTATTAACTAACTCTTTTAAGCACAATTAACTCTCATGCAATGTTATAAATCCAATATCTCTATCTAGATTTTAATAGCATGCAAGGCATTAAACAACTTCTTTTAAGGGCTTCTAAGAGAATTCTCCACTTTCATCCAAGAATCTACAAATAGTCATGCAATTAAGTTATAGCCTAAATCAGACTTTTCCAAGCACAAATTTAGATCAATAAAACAAATAATCTGTGATCAAGAGATTATATGCATTAAATACATAAAAGCATGAATGAAACAAAAGCATTCAATTAAGGTATTTAATCAGTTAAAACCTCAAGTCTAATGGCTACATCAAAACCCCAAGTATTAGGAACAAAGATACTTAAATTCATACAATTAAACCTTTAAATTCCTAATTTACAGCCACAAAATAGAAACTAAAGCTAAAGGAAAAGGAAGAAATTAGCAAACGATGGTCGATCTTGCGTTCCCGTCGTGATCTCCATGTCCCTCGAGCTTTGGATCTTCAAAAATGCTCCACAAATGCTCCCAATTGCTCCCTAACTCAATTTTAGCTTGGAATCGAGATTAGGGATACAACTCTCAGATTGGCCTCCAAAACGATACCCCAAATTTATGCTTATATAGAAAATTGTGAGGCCGCATTGAGATGCTGTAAGCAGCGTCTCAACGCTACAATAAAATTAGTTTACACGCGTCTTTTAGCGAAAAACAGCGTCTTTATGTTTTTCGTAGCGTCGAGACGCCCTGCAGACAACACTGACCATTTTTGCTATATCTCTTCGCTCAGGTGTCTGAATGACCTCCAGTTTGCTGCGTTGGAACCGTGATTCAATGTAGAATCTCTTGGAATGTTCCTTATGCTCAAATAACATCTTTAATATTCTTGAATTTTCAATTAAACTTCAAAAGGCTCCAATATCCACCAAAGTACTCCCAAACACTTGGTTTTGCTCCTCACGCTTGGTTTCTACAAAATTAAGAGAAATAGGCATAAAAGATTTAAAAAAAATCACAAAACTAGCACAAATAATAGGAAATAAGATAGCATAATTACATGCTATCAATGGTCATCATGATGAAATATTAATCTTCTCAATTAACAGATTTATAAAGAGAGATTAAATATTTCGTGGTCCAGTTTTATACAAACTAAATATTTCGTGGTCCAGTCTTATACAAACTCATTGTATAAGATACTCTCACTCACATGTCTCCACATAAACGATTTGGATCAAATCATTTGTAACTATTACAAAGTGGGTCGTATCAATAGTGTTACCAGGATAAGGCACCCAACCTTATCCATATATTATGACCCTTTAAGTTATTTCTTGAACATGATCCTCTCATATGTCAACTACATGCTATTCAAGATTACACTAATAACCTTGGATTTTTCATATAATGGATAATATTATATTATAAATAAAATAATCAACATTATTATTATTTATTAAATAAATAATTAATTATGAGGCTTTAGGGCATAAAACCCAACAATCTCCCACTTGCACTAAAGCCGGTGAGACATGTATCCTAGGACATACTCTATGCCCAACATGTTCTCTCACTTGCCCTAGCAAAGATGAGACATGTCTCATAATTCTAGACATTTTAAGTGACCCTCAAACTGTAACGCCCCAAGATTTAAAACTAACTTAGGGAGCGCTACTATACGTACAACCTATATGCTCCAAAAATTTCGGCAGCATAACGACGTAATGACTCTACCAAAATTTTCCTTACACCTGTTAAACAAGAAAACCACACTCCCTTAAATTAGAGTAACTACACGTAACCACCACACTTCCTGGTCACGGATTAGCATACCCGAACTTCTAGAATAAGCAGATTCTCAACAACTCGAACATTCTTAATTCAATTAAACTAGCAAGGACAAGAGTAGACTTCTAGCCTCAAAACTTCTATTCCATATCCTAAGTCCTACCAAAGGAATATATTCACAACTTTAGAAAACAAGAAAAGAAACTATAAATAATAGAAAGTGATGCCTATACCTAACATCTATTCAAAAACAACTAGAGCCCTATCCATACAATCCAAGCAATACTCCTAATAAAAGATATGTAAACTAATCGTGTCCTCTCAGCGTGTCTCATCGCCGACATCACCAATTTCGTAGAGCTCCTCATCACCTACAAAATCTTTTGATTTGGTGGGTGGAGTCAGTACAAAGTACTCAGTAAGTAGCTCACACCTGGTGAGTCACCAAACATCAAACAACAAACATCATGCTATTCACACGCACCCAAACATGCTTATTCAAAGTAATATTACCAACATCATACTTTGCATACATAAACAAGTAAACTATGCATAAGACTCGCTTAACACATGAATTCTAGCACCATGCTATGCAACTAACACATGAATTCTTGCATCATGCCATGCAACTAACACATGAATTCTCGCATCATGCCATGCTCGCTCAGTTCTACTCAACACTCACGTTTAGCCCTTTGAGAAGCACCGATCCCTGACTATCGTTACAAGGTCCTCAATACCTTTCTACAGAGCTCGGTGTTCGACCTTTGACCAATGTTACCAAATCCTCGAACTGTGCATCACCCCTTGACCATTTGTACCCAAGGTGGACAGTTGACTTAGCAATACATTGGCCTTATCCCAGGCACCCAACGCATGCTTTTTAGACTCATCACACCAACCCTTGACCATTTGTACCCAAGGCCTCGATGCTCCTCTTATTCCAATGGTGACAATACCACCCCTCAACCATTTATACTTGAGGTGCACTGGTACTCAACCCATAATCCTTAGTAAACTCACAAGGTCCATTGACCTCCTCACAACCTCACCACATGCATGTTACCTAAGCATGCTACTAAAACATGTCTCATGCTAAACAACACATGCTCATACATATATTTCAAGCTCAATTAATTAACATGCTAACATCACATAAACTTCACAAGTCATTCAAGCATGCTCGTCAAAAGCTCAAAAACATAGAATGGATATAACGCGCACAAATCAAGCAAGAAAACATATATCATGCTGCACACAATCAAACAAACCCACCAAGTAGAAACTACTTACTTAGAGTGCTTTTAAAAATATTCCAAGGGTTCCAGGATAGCTCGACCCTTGATGAAAAGTGTTCGAAGGGACTCCGAATTAGTTCGAACAAAAATAGCCCGACTCCTTGTTGTTGAATACTTGAAGGTAATTGAATGAGTCTGAAATAAAACAACTTCAAACGAGTCCGAATACGTGCTGGATAGTGTTCAACAAAGCCGGAAAGAAGAAAACGATGCTGGTTGGTGATCGAAAAGGTCCAAAAATGCAAATCTGGAGTTGTCAAGCTATGGGTGATTTGATTCAAGGCTGAAAGGAGAGTGGGCCTTTGTCGAAATTGAGAATTGACTCCTACTAAAAGGAGAGTGGACTTTTGTCGAAATTGAGAATCGACTCCTACTGAATGCAAATCGCTACAATCCTTCGTGCTCGTGGGTTCGCTGGACGAGAGGGAGGAAGAAGGCTCGTGGGTCTAAAACACTAGAGAAGAGAAGAAGAACCTTGGGCCCACCACTGCCTTGTCGTGGTTCATCGCTCGAGGGTTACTCATCACGCATTAATGTCGTGAGGGAGAAGACGTCCCCGCTGCTCTCTTATTGTGTGGAGAGAGTCCCCGAAGATGGGTCGATCGAAGAAGGGTGACAAACGACATGGGGCTGGCAGTTGTGGGTGTAGGGCTAAACGAGAAGGAGAGAGAGAGTGGTGTGGCTGTTTTATGAAAAGAGAGAGGGAGAAAGATATGAGAAATTAGGACCTAGGTTTTCTCCTTTCTTTTAACTTTAATTTCTTCCATTTAGGCAAAATGACCAATAAGTAACCCTTAAGCTCCTAAATTCTCTTTTTTTTTAAAAAAAATAGATCAAATCTTTAGGCAATTGAATTTTTAAAATCCCTCTTCTTTACCAAAATTAAAACGCCAAATAAGGAAACTAAAAGATTTGGGAAGAATCTACTTATTAGGGTATTTGGGTTAATTTTAGACATGGGAAAAGATCTAAAATTAAATTCTCAAAGTTTGGATTTAAAGATTTAATTCAAAATCTCATTTTCCCAAAAATTTCAAAAAGTATAATCAAACTTAAAGTTTTAAACTCGAAATTTAAAGTTTCTAAATTAGAACATTAACAATAGGTCCAACTATTCTAAACTAGCCTAATTTATAATGTGTGGCTTTACACAAACACTTTAACCTGGAGAGTCTTTTATATAGATCCAAAGAACTATCATTAAAAGCCATCTTGGTGACTACCATGATGCTTTTTTTCTCTCGATATGATTCCCTATACATTGGTGTTTTCTAATTTCCTTAATATTAGTCTTTGCACTACTATTATCATAAAAAAGAGGATAGACTAAATTATATCTGAAACACCTTTCAGATCTTTAAGGAAATATTATAGTCATACAAGTCCTTTTGTTGCTTCAAAAGAAAAAACATTAAACATGTATACCTTACTCCACCACTTAGGGAAAAACTTATCTTAACATAGATTTTCCTAAATCTTTGTAAGAACTAGTGAATCTTATAAAGATCAAATCTTTAATTTCAAAAATTTCTCATTATCCATAGATAATTTGAGAAAGTTAAAAGTTTTTAATTTTCTATTCAATGGTCATACCAGTTGTTTAACTGATATATGTTAACCAACTGTATATTAAATATTAAGTCTCATTTATGCATTAATTGTCTCCCACTTAGAGTATATAATTAATCATATATTCTCAACATTTGAGGTGTCTTAGGATACTCTTCCTTAGACATAAATATCAAATATTTGACAACAATTTTGTCAATAAAAGATGTTTGAGACAAAGTTAACATTTTGGACATATAAAATATACCGAGTCATTCCAAATCACTCATTTGGAATTGGTTACTTAGTCAACCTTTTATCTTAGATATAAATCTTACATCATTCATAATAAGTAAAATATCATCAACATAAAACTTGAGAAAAATCCACTAAGCAATTAATGATTTTCTTGTCTATACATGCTTCATTAATATCCAAGTCATAGGTTTTGATATTTTTATCAAACCTTATATTCAAAGATCTAATGGTAAAATTCATCTCATAAATGAACATTTACTATTTTGTGAACCTTTTTGCTTTTGATATTTGTAAGTAAACTTCTTTGATTGATTTGTGTAGATGCATTATCTAAGACTTCTTTTCATAAAAGAATTCTAAACATTAATTTTTCACATCCCATATGCAACAATGAATTAAATCATGCTTATAGGCTCCAATATGACAACAAGTGAGAAAATTTACTCGCAGTTTACTTTCTCTTATTAAGTTTAACCTTTTGTCATTAGTCTCACTTTGAGGGCAATAAGCCTTTCTACTTTGTCATCTAACATGACAACTTGGGCTTCAATTAAGTCCTTGTAAAGGTTGAGTCATCTCATAACTCTCCCACTACGATGAAGCTTATTTAATTCATGACTAGGATCCATTTGACTTTCAAATGTAATTAAATTATTAACAACTTTTGTTAACTATTTAGTGGCTTCACTTGGGAACAATTTATTAACATTATTTTACCTTTTTAAAGGTTTGTAGTCTTTTATTTGATTAAAAAAATGATATTTGTCATACAAATACCTTATTCTTCTTAGGACTAGTACTCCTTATGGGTGGCCTACCCTTAGGCATATATTTGAACATATACAACCTTTTTGAGCTTGTTTCAACATGTGAGCTTAACATTGCCAAATGGTGAAGTGTTGTAAACCAACTTTACTACTCTTCTACAATCTCAAAATTATCTCGTAGACACTTTTGAAGGGCATAATGTTCACATGCAATCTCTATTGCATATCCTAACCAAAGTTTGGTAATGCTATGTAACTCATTATTGATGTGAACATGTTTAACAATGTCATGTTTCTCCTATTGCAGCACAATTTTACACAATTGTACTTGTTATAATGAGTTGAGATACAATCCCATTTTTTATCAACTAATCTTAGTACATAAGGTTCTTGTACTTTGTACTATGATCTTATCATAATGTCTTGATAGACTTACCTAATCGATTTTCAACTTTGGCCTTAATTTTCTTGAACTTTTCAAAAATTTAGACTTATATTGTATTAGGTAAAAATACTTGTACCTTGAATGATCGTCAACTAGAGTGATGAAATATTCATGACTTTATTTGGCCTTTACATTCACCAGACCACTTGGGCCAGAATGTGTAAGCCCAAAATATTATTTGGCCTTGTAGCCTTATCTAATAAAGGCTCAATGATTATTTTGCATGAAAGGCAAGATCCATAGACAAGTAAAGTAATTGACTAACTTTTAGAGAATTACCTCTTACTAGTCCTATTCAAGTTAATGCTAATCAGTCTTAACTGTCAAATTCAAGTATCACATTTTAGGAGAAAACAATGTCTTTCTATTCTAGATTCTTATAATTCTGAATATCTAAGTATTTTGTAGTATAATATATGTCAACATTTTATCATATATAAATTGTTTTTATATTCAGCTGAATGTATTTTCAAACAATTTTGAAAATATAAACTTTAATATTTCAAAGGAATTTATAATATATGAATATTTTAGTAAAAAAGTTCGAGAAATTGAATTTCTCTTATGGTTACTAAAAACACCATATTCAACATTAAGTAACAATCTTTACTTAAAGACATCTTAATGTCTCCCACTACACTAACTGAAATGGGCTTCATGGTGCCAACCTGTAGAAACTATTCTACATGTTAAGTATTTTTCAAGAATTACATATGAAATGTAATAAAGAATAATATGATAGTGGATCTTGTATCAATTATCCAGGTGGCAATATTTATTCTCCACAAAAAATCTAGTAAATCAAATTTACTTTCATTCATATTTTTCTTCCCATAGAGGTATTTAAAAAATTCCTCTCATTATGATTGTCTTGGCTAATTTAAAAACTATTTCCTTTTATATAGCTTCAGTCATTTGGTTTCTTTTCTTGGATTTTTGTAATACTTAGATTCGAGATCATTTAGACAATGATCTAAATTTAGCTTTTGTTGACTTCAACATCTCATATGTTGTCACTTTTTTTTATCATCATCTAAGCTTGACATCTAACATATCAACTAAGAGATATCTATAAGCTATCTCATTACCTTTGATTCATTAATCACGTGCTTCACAAACTATTCAACTAGCATTGGCAATAGGTTTTGAGAACATTTCTCAAGAAAGACAAATTAATATTTTACACTGCTATTATAGTGTTAATGTTACTTTTCTAAGAAATAAAATTTTCTCAATTTTGACTTATTAGTAATAAAATTAAAAAGTATGAGAGAAACTGACATAATATGGAAATATATAAAATATATAATTTAACATTATGCAAACAATTATCCATTCAATTTTAGCATAGAAATCAAATAAGTGAACAAATGAACCCTATAATTCATTTCTAATGTTATGGTACTTTAGTGAGTTAGAACAAGTACCACGTAGGGTAGGTCAAGTGTTTCTTCACTAAATTGAGACAATCTCAACGAAGTATTATACCAGAATAACTTTATTCCTATAATATTTAGTTACCATTAATTTGGTCAAATTGAACTTTACTTCGATTTTCATTAGGTAAAATTTGAGTCAAATTTGTATTCAACATAGAAATTTTAGGTTGATTTTATGTTGAAATGGGCCAAATGAGTTTGAAAATTGAAACCGAAAATCTATTAGATTCCAAATTCCCTCTATATATTAGTCAAAATGTGTGGGCATTCATCAAATAAAGACTTTGGAGTCATCTTCAAGCTGTTGCAATGGCCTTTGAGTGTTGTCCGATGCGTAGGTCTTCTTGGCGGTGGTTTCTGGCCGTGTCCGTCGTGGGTCGAGCCGAAAGCTCGTCAGAGTTGCGCACTCTCCTTTCAGATCTGGCGTTTGGGTTTTCTGCTCGTGGGTATGAGTGTCGACCTCGTCAGAGTGTCTCTGGCTCGTGGGGTGCTCATGGGAAGTATTGCATTGTCGAACAAAAGGTCGCCGGCGTGCTGCAGAATACGGGTCCGTGGTCAGATTTATCAGGTTCATGACACTGGAATCATTGCTGCTGCACTGCCGGCATAGTGGGTTTTCATCGTTGTAGATCTACTCACCATCCGAGCGTTGCTGTTGCACTGCCGTTTAAAGTGCTGTGGTGCAGTCAGTCGCTGATGAGTATGGTTGAAGAAGTGAAGAAGAAACTATGGAGGAAGATGAAGCTGCATGGGCAGTGAGGCCATGGAGCCATTAGTTCGATTTGTTTTTTTTAATATATACATATATTCTTTAATGACAGGACTGCAAGCATTAAGTGCGTTTTTTTCTTTTACTATATTATTCTTTTATGGCACGCCTGCAACATTAATTGCTTTTTTTTTCTTTTTGCTTTTAACATCCATGCCACTTCCCCCTTTCTTTTTTTTTTTAGTCTTTTTTTTTTTGAACTTTTCTTTCTTTTCTTTTAATTTTTTATGTATTTTTTTTTCACTTTCATTTTTTTTCCAACTTTTGGCTTAAATCCAATCTCACATTTTTTCCAACTCTTTTGACTATTTTTTTCAAACTTTTCTTTTTAAATGCTTGATTTGTTTTATTTATTGGCTTTGCTAACAACATGATATATTTTTTCTTTTTTCTGAATGAAATGAAGCAAGTATAGGGGTGACGTTTATAGTACGACCAACACGAGTAAAGGTGATTGTGTCCCTTGGTGTTCATCCCTTACTTTGCAACCGAAGATGAAACGACACCTCGACTTTGAAGAACAAGCGGCCACCTCAACTATGAAGATGAAGCAACACTTCGACTTTGAAGATGAAGCAGCCACCTCGACTTTGAAGATGAAGAGACAACCTCGCTTTGAAGATGAAACGACACCTCAACTTTGAAGGTGAAGTGGCACCACTTTGAAGATGAAACGACACCCTGACTTGGCTGAGGAGCGACGACGGAGCCACCGAGCTTGAGGATGGAGCAATGATGGAGCCATCGGACTTAGAGATGGAGTGACAACAGGGCCACCGGACTTGGAGATGGAGTGACAATGGGGTCACTGAACTTTAGAGATGGAACAATGATAGAGCTATGTCGAAGCCACCAGACTTGAAAATAAAGCAACAATGTAGCTACCGAACTTGGAGATGGAGCAACGACAGAGCCACCGAGCTTGGGATGGAGTGACGACGGAGCCATCAGACTTGGAGATGGAGCGGTGACAGAGCCATAAGACTTAGAGATGAAGCAACGACGGAGCCACCAGACTCAAAGATGAAGCGACGACGGAGCCACTAGACTTAGAATGAAGCGAGGACAGAGCCACCGAACTTGGAGATGAAGCAAAACCTTCAAACTTGGAGAAGAAGCGACGATGAAGCCTTCCAACTTGGAGAAAAAGTGACAACGAAGTCTCCAAACTTGACAACGATGCGACGACGAACCCTTTTGACTTAGTGAAGGAGCGAGTGATGGTAGGCAACGTCTCCTAACTTGGGGGAGGATCGAGCGACGGCAGGCAAAGTCTCTTGACTTGGCGGAGGAGCGAGCAACGACGGGCAAAGTCTCCTTGATGGAGGAGCAAGTGACGGAAAGCAAAGCCTTTTGACTTGACAGAGGAGCAAACGGCGGTAGACAAAGCCTCCAAACTTGAGACGAAGTAAAGACGAAGCCTTCAAACTTGGAGATGGAGTGACGACGAAATCTCAAAACTTGAAGAGGGAGCAAAACGTCGAAGAGGCGAAATGCCGAACATGGAGGCGAAATGCCAATCTTAAAGGCAGAACGACAAACTTGCAATGAGCAGAATGTCGATCTTTGGAACGAGTGAGATGCCAAACTTGGAGGCAAAATGCAAAACTTGGAGGCAGAACGTTGTACTTTCAATCGTTGAACTTGAGCAACACTCAATCAATCTTGAACTTAAAATGAGTGAAGCTCGATCTTAAACTTGAAGTGAGTGAAGTCCTCTCCCATACATCTAAGGTGTGTGACAACTTGTTTCATGCATGGGGTGGAGATGTTTTTTTTTAGGAGGCTGAACTTAATTTTTTTTTTAATCTGCCTACATTCCCTTTAGGAAAAGGATCGAATCATAATGTAGTTCAAAGAATTTTTAGGTTGTTCACCTTTTAAGCTTGTGCTGGCCAAGAGCATCATGCAGTTTAAGCTCTTGCGACGAGGAGCTATTTACATTCTAGATGCTCTTGTCTTCATCAGGTCTTCATTAGATCCTTTATTTGTAGGATTTGTTAAGATGATGACATTTTTCTTTACCTTCAAGGAACCATTTATGTTTATGAGGACAAAGAACTTCTTTTTCATGCGTGAAGGGACAAGATTGTGAATCTTTTTGTCTTGATTCACTTCATCGAACAATTTTGCCTCTAAGGTGCTTATCTTTATTTCATGTTGGTCGCCTGTCACTTTAAGACGATAAAAGACAGATGTTGAAGGTTGATTTTTCCTCAATGTGGAGACGCTTAGCTTTTGAAAGACTAGATGTTGAGTGGAACTAGAAGTTAGACCTTGACTTTCTTCTTTTGTCTTAGCCATACTCATCCTTTGAAAGAATGAAGGTCGAGTAGTTGAAGGCTTGATGCGATCGAAGATGGAAGTCCTTGGCTCAACTTCCTTTGAATCATCAACATCTTTCACATTGATGCAATATGAACTTGCAGAGTTTTCATTATCTTTTTTCATGGGAAGGAAATTTCTCGAGAAGAATTCTTTTAAGGTCACCGATTGGCAAGGTTAGGAACAATTTTTATTTCTTTTCCTCTCAAGTTTCGTTTTCCTTCGATTCTTCTTCTTTTGACACTAGTCATTTCTTCTAAATGGGCAATTTTCCTTCTGAACAACATGTTGTTCTTGTTTCTTCTTATAAGACATAACAATCCAATCTTTATCTTGATCTTTGATAAGCTTGACCACGTCTTGATGTTTGTTTCTTGGTACCTCAGGTTGAAACCAAATAGATATAGGCTCCAAGATTCCAAATTGGACTAGGCGCACCTTACAATCACTATAAGAATTTTGGATTTCTTTGACCCCAAAATTGGTCAGGAAAAGTCCAAAAACCATCGGAAAAAGTATTCCCAACGTAAAAAAGTGTGTCGGCACGATCGTGGCAATTCAAGGAATTGTCAAGTTGGCAATGTAAAGAATTGGCGACCAAAATTTTTTGGTCGACCTTTCCAAGAATTGTCAACCAAATTTTTGGTTTGGTCGGCATTTCCTTGAATTGCCGACCAAACCTTGTTTAGTCGGCCTGTCCTTACAAAATGTTGACTAAACAGATTTTGGTTGGCAATTTAAAGAATTGCCGACCAAATAGATTTTGGTCGGCAAATATTTAAATTGCCGACCAAACGCAGTTTAGTCACCAATTCCTTGAAAGGCCGACCAAACCACGAATTTGATTGGCATTGCTTATCTTTGATATTTTATTAATTTCAATGAATTTTTGTCTAGATTTTCACTATAATTTGAACATGTTGTACTTAAAATAAATTGTACACAAAATAAGTCAAATAATATTTTATATTAAACCAAATTTGATTACACTTTGTTCATAAATTCATACAAGATAAAAATAAAACTTTTACACAAATAAACCTGATCTAGAAACAAAAGTTTAATAAATATAAGTTCTCATCGACCATTTAATAAACGGTTGGCCTTTCTTTTCCCTTTTTTCGATCGTTTAATAGATAGTCGGCATTTCTCTTTCTTTATGCCGACCAATTATAAAACGATCAACATTTCTCCTTTTTGTCTACCGTTTACTAAACCATCAACATTTCTCCTCACTTTTGCCTACCGTTTACTAAACCGTTGGCATTTCTCCTCACTTTTGTCGACCCTTTACTAAATCGTCAGCATTTCTCCTCAATTTTACAGATCTTTTACTAAATCATCAGATTTCTCCTCACTTTTTCCGACCGTTTACTAAACTGTCTGCATTTCCTATTTTTTACAACCATCGTTAAAGCGTCGAGATAAATAACGTTGGGAAAATGGAAAAATTCTTGTAGTGAGTAGTTGGGATCATCAACTTTTTTTTATCTCTTTCGGCTGCTTACACTCTGGAAGTTCGATCAGTCGTGTGTCTAGTAGTTGTTCCAACATGTCAAGAATGTCAAAATTAAGAAAATGATAGACTGTTTTCTGTCTTTCCTTCAAAGGTAAGTGACATCTTCCATTTTCTTGTCGCTTTTCAATCTTCTTGTCTTTCGAAGACAACTTAAGAGGGGTTGTGTTGACAACCATTGATTCTTCTAAAGTTTCCTCAATATTATTTCATTCTTTTCTTACGTTAGGGACTAGAAGGTATTTATCTCCTCGACTAGTGATACTTAACTCTATGTCATGGGTACGAGTTGCTAGTTCTTCAAAGGTGCGAGGCTTTATCTTGAAGGATGTAAAGAAGTCCCAGTGCAGGTCTTGAATGCACATCTCCACAACTGACAATTTAGTGAGACAATCTTTGCAATCGAGACTCATGGTTCTCTAACAATTTATGTAGTCAACAACGGGTTTACCTTTTCATTGTCTAGTGTTGGTGAGCTCGAACATGTTGACGACTCATCTAGTACTGTAGAAGCGATTTAAAAACTCCTTTTCTAACTATTTCCAGCTATCTATTGACTCATGCTCTAGATCAGTGTACCATTCAAAAGCATTCCCTTTAAGTGTTCGAACGAACTGTTGAACCAGTAAATCCCTTGTGTACCAACATTTTCACATGTCTCGATGAAATGAGCAACGTGTTGCTTAGGGTTGCCTTTTCCATCAAGTTGCTGGAACTTTGGTGGTTGATATCCAGTTGGCATTCTCAAATTATCGATTCCCTTTTAGTATATGGTTTAGAATACAATAAAGAATTTTGAGAAGCCCTATCATATTGAGCTCTAGCAGGTTCGTTATCATGTCTTGAAGTTGTTGAACAGATAGTGAAGCGATCGAAGTGGAGTGTTATGGTTGATCTTCTTGCACAACGACCTTCTCTTTGTTTCGATCCTTGATGACATGAATTTGACTTGACTCAACAAAATTTTGGTTCTCAATCTAGCTCTTTAAGTATGCGATTTGAGAATCCATTTCTTCGATTTTCCTCATCAAGGTGTTGATTTGCTCTTGCATCTCTATCATTTTTTTTCTTCCACAACGCTTGCTTTGGTTGTCATGACAGACACTATGTCAGAATCAAGATCGAACAAAGGGTTATACTTAATAGAAAACTTGTTGTTAGTCAATACCCCAGACAGTATCATTACTTCACCTGCAATAGAAGCTTTATCGCCATGCAGCCTCAGTTCATTAGAGCAACTATGGGTAACAGAACTCGTGTATAAATTGCTCATGACAACAGTCATCGAAGAAGTCTTTTCGAATGTCATCACTTCACTTGTGCTTTGAGATGAGGGAGAGAGAAGAGAGGAAGAGATGGTCCCACCAGACATGCCAATTTATTCACACGTGATTTCAACAAAGGGAAATAAATGAGACACGTGTAAATAAACTTGTATTTGTATTAATTTGAATATAGTGGAGTACAATCTCTAATTTGTTCCTTTGATTCTTCCTTTCAAATGTACATCTGTCTCGAGGGCTTTGCAGTTTGTTATCAACCGTAGATTTGTCTCGAAGGCTTCGCAGCTTGTTTTTGAATGTGAATTTGCCTCAAGGGCTTTGCAGCTTGTTCTCAATCTTCAAAGTCTTCTAGTCTTTAAGGCTCTGGTTTAGAGAGCATTTGATCTTCAAGAGTTTAGGGAGTTTTCTAAAGACTTCACAGCTTTGTTCCTAAATTCTCTATGAGTTTCTTTCGTTCTCCCCCTGAAAAATGGAGGAGGTAGCTCTCTATTTATAGAGTTTCTCAGGGCCTCTAGGTAAGCTTGGGCATGACTGTTGGACTGGGTCTGGTTGACTTTCGGCCAGGTTCAATTCTTTGGACTGGGCCTGGCTGACTTTGGGCCAGACATTTTGGACTTGGTTTGGTTAACTTCGGGCCTAAACCTTGGACCGGGTTTGAAATTTGATGATTGGGGCCTTTTGCTTTTACCTAAAATTGACCCAAATTTCGTATAACCCAATTGTATATTTGGATTTTCCACAATTTAATTTAGGGATCCTTAGATTTAATTAATCTCTAATTAAATATAATTTCATCATCAATGTTGGATAATGACGTGAAAATTTTTTATTGGTCAAAATTTCTATTCCAACATCCTCCATTTTAATTTAATGAAATAGAGAGATTTATCCATAAAATAAAAAACTTATCGACTTCATACTATCTCACTATACAACTTGTTACAGAGAATGTACTATTAACAATATAACTAGACTAACAACTAACCATCTCATTAAAAAATATATGTATTTTAAAAAAAATCACATATCACCATTCTTTGAACATTTAGTGACAATAAAATGTTTAATATTTTTTTAAAAGCACTCACTACATAAAAGATAAAATCAAAATTAAAAAAAAAAAATCTTATATTTGTTATTGTACTTTTAACTTATGTTGATTTTATTTTCTAGACTTTCAAACCGTATATTTTAGTCTCTATGCATTCATACATATATTTTGATCTATTTTGATCTATGTACTTTTAAAAAGGATTGTTTTAGTCCATTTATTTTCCTTTTCATCTTATTTTTCTCTATTTCAAATTTTATCAGAACACTACACTCAACAATTTTCTTGAAATGTATAGGCATAACTGTGTTAAAAGATTTTCATTTTATATATATAATTTGTGTTATAATTTTGTAAACATTAAATAAAATGGTCACTTTAGTACAATAATAATTAAAACCAACTTTCTAAAAGCACATAAACTAAAAAGAACAAAATTTTGAAAATACACGTAACAAAATAAATATTTTGAAAGTACAAAAACCAAAACGAACTAAAGATAAAAAGCACCAGGACCAAAATAGTACTTAACTTTTTTTTTGGTTCAATAATATATGGTAGTGGGAGAATTTAAACTTCTAATCTCTTGGTCAATGATATATGCCTTAATTAATTGAGTTATGCTCAAGTTAGCAAAATATTATTAAAACATCAAACTAACACAAACATGGTAAGAACTAAATTATATATTTAGCCTAAAATCTCAAGACGGGTTGATTTTTTAAATATTTGTCAAGAATGTAAGTATGAAAAAGAAAAAAAAATGAAGGGTAAAAAAGTAATAGGCAAAGGGGAAGATAAGGAAATGAGTGAGAGACGGGATTTAATATAGGGGGAGGAGTGTGGCTCCTCTAAAGGGTGCATGTGGAGGTGCCATGGGCCTCAACAAACGCGCATAGCAAATGGATATATGGGCATGTTGAGAGTAATTTTGAAATGGTCAAAATCACTTTTGTCATATTCAAACTGTCATGTTTAAAATTACTTTTAAACATGTCTTTAATGATTCAAATTCAACATAGTGTTTGATTTTACACTTTTAAACGCCATGTTCATTCCATAAAAATTGGTTTTGAATAATTTAAAGCATATTTCGATGTAATTTTGAATACGACAAAAGTGATTTTAACTATTTTAAAATCACTTCTCAAACATACCTTAAGGCTAGAGAGAGAAACACAAAGAAAAGCACGTGGGAAAGCACATGGCAAAGAATAGATAGAAAATAATAATAATAAATAAATAAAAATAAAAATAAAGTAAGGGAGTGTTTGGATGTTAGCTTTTAAGAGACGGGTTTAATTTTTTTACAAAATAAAGGCATTTTTTGGTTTCTCTATCCACCATACGACACACATGTAAACCCCCTGAGACCTGCATGTGATCTCATTCGTTCATTATCATAATGCCATTCTTTTTAGACTACTACGATTTTGAATTTGAATTCTTAATCCCTTCTTTCACTTTAATATTTTAACTTCTTACGAATTGTTTTTGTTATCTTGAATTTGAGTATAGATTGTATCTATCATTTATATCTTAACAATGTAGATCTGTGTTTATTACTATATAAAAATGCCTCAACGGTGTGAAGTTGATTCTGTTTATATGTTACTTTGTTCCTTTGATAAAAATCCGTGAAGAGTTGTTTTTTTAGGTTTTTTTTCTGTCTTTTTTGTTAAACTATATATTTGGTTTGGTCTTAGACTTTCGGAGTTTTGTCTATTTAATTTCGATACTTAAATGTTTCTTACTTTTTAGACAAAGTTCCCTTATACTCAATTTTTATTTCAAATACATTAATCTTTAATTAACTATTAATTACTAGATTAATGAACCTAAGTGAATTTAAGTCATGTTTTTAATCCTATTAAAAAACTAATTCACTTATTAGATAATTTTAAAATTCTATCATTTTAAACCCTTTAAAATAAATTAAAAGATCATCTTGGATATTTTATTCTAATCCTATTAAAAATAAATAAATAAAAGATAAATTAAATTCAAAAGTTAAACTATTTTATCTTTGAATTAAATTAACTTTATTTATGGAAGACCTAATCTTATTAGAAAATTAAAAGACCTCAGCTTATTTTGAAATTAAAAGATCTAATTTTATTTAAAAGAATCGAATATTATTAGGAATCAAATAAAAATGAATTAAATTAAAATTTTAAACTATGGATAATCTTAAAATTCTATCATTTTAAACCATTTAAAACTAAATTAAAAGATTATCCTAAATTCTAATCGTATTAGAAACAAATAAAGATATATTAAATTCAAATTTTAAACTATTTAAAGCATGAATTAGAAATATCTTTATTTTAAAGAAATCATAATCTCATTAGAAAATATCCTAATCCTATTAGGAAACGTAGATTTCATTTATGAGAGAAAATATCCTAATTTAATTTTCCAAATATAACAATTATATTCAAAGATATGAAAAATATAAACTTATTAGGAAAATATCTCAATTCTATTAAGAAACATCCTAATCAAATTTTCCTACAAAACAATTATATTAAAAAATTAATCTTAATTCTATTAGCAAACAACTTAATCAAATTTTTAAATATAACAATTATATTCAAAATTAATTAAGATGCATGATAATGCTTAACCTATGGTAGGATTTTAATCTAAATGGCATACTTTATGCAACAAACAAACAATTTAAAAACATATATCTCATGCATAATTAAATTAAAACTAGCAAAATTGACCGACATGTTTGGCATATCCTAAGAAATTGAAAACCATTTAAATTACAATAATTTAAATCCAAGACACATCTTGGTCTTCAATATCTTACCCAAGTATTGAACCCAGGACCTGGAGTATAACAATAAGCTAGACTCATTCACCAAAGAACCAAACACATGTTTTATGATGTTAGAACGTTTAATAATAATATAAAACTCCAACCAATTTTTTTTTTCCACCGACGATTACGATTCAATTTATTATGTGCATTTAGAACGATGGCCCCACATTCATACAACTCCAGCATGTATTTTGAAGTCGATTTTGGCAGCAATTGAAGTATAAATACAAAAAAAAAAAAAAAAAAAAAGAAACCCGTATGGGTTTTACAATGATCTAATCAAAGCAATAAATCTAATGCCTAATAGCCTAAACAATCAATTTGCAAACCACAATATATCACATATATGATAAATTAAAATACCCTCCATCACAAAACTTTAATTCTAAATAAAACTCAAAGATTACTTTAATACAAATTAAAGGGAATAATCAAATTAAACCCATAGCGGAAGCGTTGAAATCGTCTTTGATTTATTTAGAATAAACTAAAATACACGGGTTAAGCAATAAATTCCTTTGTATATTATAGAGAATATTCTGGAGGTTTTTTCTCCTTGTGCTCCAACTTCAATGAGGTTGAATTCCAAGACTTCCACAATGTCTGTCTTGCTATGACTCAAACAAAGGACCAAAAAGGTTTGTGGGAACCTTCTAGAAAATAGAATGAGAGAATAAGGAGAGAATTCTCTAGAGTTTCTTTCTCTTATTTGGAATGCACACCAATGACTCATCCCTAGGGCTCTATTTATAGTGGCCTAGGGAAAATAATTAAATAACATATTTTAATATCTAATATATTAAAATATATTTATCTAATCAATTTGAATCATATTCAAAGATTTACAAATTCTCCTATGACATCTATTTTCTTTATTTGAATCTAATTCAAATTTAATAAATATATTTTCTTTAATAGATACATTAATAATTTCTTTAATATTTAATGCATCATATACAATAAAGATGTTTTTCTTCATTTAATATATCAAATATATTAAATTTTAATTCGAACATTTCAAAAATTTTCTAAACTAAATTGATCCATATTTGTTAATATGAGCTAGCATAGACCTATAGATTATAAGCTCCAATGATACAAAATCAATTAATTAAACTCTTTAATTAATTAATTTTCATTCATTAACTATAGGTCACACCACTATAGACCTAGAGTTGCACTCTTATGCACTGTAAGACAAGTTGTGTCCATGGATATAATCACTACATTCAAGTCGATCATTTACGAGTTGTTCGTAATTATAGCTGGGTCAAAAGTCTGTTTTACCCCTATAATTGCATATTGTACCTTAAGTACCACTGAGCCTCTAATGAACAATTTGTTTATGATCCAACCATAAATTAAGTCCCTCTCAGGCCAATGTGGTGGGGCCCCATTGTTCAAGTCCCGAAATCAGCACTTAAGGGAACTACTCATCTACTTACCCTATATGGGAAGAAGTGAATTCCATCTTGTAAGATTATGTTCCCAGCTCTCTATTTGGTCAAGTCCTTAAACTGGTAGGCCTATTGAATTGGCTACAAAAGCCACTCTCACCATGAAAATCGAAGGACAAGCGTTCACGGGCAGAAGTTCATAACTCACTCATGATTAAGATTAAGTCACATATGATAATCTTAATGAAATATTAATCTTCACAATCAACGGATTTATAAAAAGAGATTAAATATTTCATGGTTCAGTCATATACAAACTCATTGTATAAGATACCTCCGCTCACATGTCTCCACAAGAACGATTTGGATCAAATCATTTGTAACTATTACAAAGTGGGTCGTATCAATAGTGTTACCACGATAAGGCACCCAACCTTATCTATATACTATGACCCTTTAGGTTATTTCTTGAACATGATCCTCCTGTATGTAAACCACATACTCTTCAAGATTACACTAATAATCTTGGATTTTTCATATAATGGATAATATTATATTGCAAATAAAACAATCAAAATTATTATTAATTATTAAATAAATTATTAATTATGAGACTTTAGGGCATAAATCCCAACACCACAAACAATGACCGAACATCAAATACAACAAAGTAAGAAAAAACACACACAGAATGAGCAGAACAAAATGAGTATTGTGACCAAGACAAAAGCATAGACGAACCAACCTCAAAGAGATGAAATTCATTCATGGGGAGTATTTGAATTTCTCATAGTAACATGAATATCAACAAAATAAAAACATAAGCACAAGACAAATAGAACAGAAACTCAACATGCTCATATAACATATGGTGAGATTTAAGAGAAAACAAAACGAGTATTGACAAAAAAAAAAGCATGGATAAACTGGCCTCAGCGATATGAAATTCATTCATGGGGATTATTTGAATTTCTCATATTAACAAGAATATCAACAAAAAAAACAACATAACCAAATGTATAACACAACAAAAACTCAAGTTAAAGACAACATATAGTGAGACTTAGGAGCAAATGGAACAAATATTGAATGCGACGTATTTGAGTTTCTCATAGTACCACGAACATCAACAATAAAACAGAACAAACTTTATTACACCACATAAACTCAATTAAAGAGAGGATACGGTGAGATTTAGGACCAAACAAATCATTGAATGAAAGTAATTTAAAAACAAAATCAAGAAACAAAGAGCATATTCAATGCAAGTGTACAATATTCACATAACAAAGTAGATTAATAAACAAAGCTTGATACAACAGATTGCCCACAAAAAAGACAGCAAAATCAGTGATGCAATTGTCCAACAATGGTTAGTATCAACGATAAATCAGAGAGTAGAATGGAGATAAGATGAAGAAATATGTTGAACTCATCATCGGCCAGAAAAAAAGGAAAAGAAAACATACCTTCAAAGTTGATTCCCCCTAACAAACTAAAAAAGAACGATCCGTGCGTCCCTACCTAGCATTCTCCCAACCTCCACAATTGAATAAAACATGCAGCCTCACAGAAATAGGGAATGGCAAGGAAGCGGCAAGGGAGGGATCACTCTTTTTGAAGCAGCAAGAGGAATGAGATGGGTGATGGAGGATGTGGAAAACGAAAGAGGGAGTCAAGAGGCTTTCAGATATGGTAAAAAACATAGATTTGGAAATCTAAAAAACCATAAATCTAGAGATCGTTCTAAGGGAAACCATAGATCTGGAGATCATTCAAAGGGAATAAGGAGTGGAGAGGCTTTCAGATATGGTAAAAAACACAGATCTGGAAACCTAAAAAACTGTAGATCTAAAAAGCAAATGGGAGAAGAAGAAACCGATCAAGCTAACTGTGCCAGTGAAGAAACAAAAGCGATGAGGGAGAGAGAAAAACAGAGAAGACAAAACCACGAAATGATGAGGGAGAAGACGAAGCGATGAGGGAGAAGACGAAATGATGAGGGAGAGAGAGAGATCATTCAGGAAACCAAGATAATCACTGATTATGAACAGTGGGGATGTAGCAAAACGAGGGTAATCAAAACCCTTACCCTGTGTTTTTTTAACCTGCGACCCAAACAATATTGGAGCCCCAAACACCCCCTTAAATTCTAGTCCACAATGGGTGCAACAGCAATGTTGAAAGGGAATGATGTTAAAGATAGCTGGATTGCATTTGTTCAAAATCTTGGGCTAAAGCTTTGAGAAAGTAAAATAAATATATGATGAAACCTTTTTAAAAATAAATTGAAGTACTAAAATTTTACTTTATTTTATTTTAGAGAAAAAAAAATCAATTTGACCCTAAACTTGATAGGCAGTATCAATTTTAACCCTAAATTTTTAACTTCATCAATTTAAACCTTAAACTTACTAGGTTGTATCAAATTTAACCCTAAATTTTAAATTTCATCAATTTAAACCTCAAACTTGGTAGGTTGTATCAATTTTAACCCTAAACTAGAATAAATGTATCAATTTACACCCTAAGTTAAGTTTCCATTTCAATCATCGTTAGAAAGGTTTCCCATACATGTCCAAAGTCACGTATTGCTCTATGACAGATACTTGTTTGTTATTTTTAAAAAATTACCAAAAAAATAACTAAATCACCCAGATCGGGTCATCATGAAAACCACTAACCCGGCTCTCAAAAGTAGGATCCACACATAAACAAATGAACTCCTGTGTTCCCCTTTTCCTTAAGTGTCGTTATTAGTGACAGCGAGTGTGAGGAAGATCCAAGTGGCTACATCGTTGAAGGTGGCAGAGGCCATGGAGATTTTCGACTTCAATGGTGAGGAGTTTGAGCTCGTCTAAAATGCGGGAGAGAATAAGGAAGGGGATGATGGACAGAGCGATGCCCATGAATACAATGAATTGGTCGTAGCCGACCTTGTCGACCCCGTCAACGGTCTTACAGAGGATGAAGGCAACACTGATATGTAGAGGAAGGGGAAAAGATTCTGGCAAGGGCAATTTCAAAAGCCCTGTGCCGGCTCAATGGATGGAGGACAAATTGAGCTTGAGGCCGATGAAAAATAAAAAGAACAACAAACCAATACTAGTGATCGATTTGAGAATGAGAGTACTCTATTGAAGGAAAATCTAGTACAAATAAGCTTTGTTTCTACCAAAAGCCGATGGCCAAGTAGAATCTTGCCCTGAAATTGAAAACGGCTCCATTAATGAAATGAAAAAAGAAGCAGAATCAGAGAAGATAAGAAGTGAAAAAAAACTGTCCTTAAATTGAAAAACACTTCAGTGAGTCTGCTATAATTTTCTTCAACAATTTTATATTTTTAAAAAATAACAAATAAGTATTTATTATAGAGCAACACGTGACTTTGGACATGTGTGAGAAACTTTTTGAACTGGGATTGAAATAAAAACTTAACTAATGGTGTAAATTGATACACTTATTCAAGTTTAGGGTTAAAATTGATACAACATGCCAAATTTGAGGTTTAAATTGATGAAATTTAAAGTTTATGGTTAAAATTGATACAACATACTAAGTTTAGGGTAAAAATGATTTATTTTCCCTATATTTTATTAACATGAATATTATTATTGTTTTGTGATTAGACGTGCAAATTACTAACATTGGAAGAAAAGTTAAACAATGATCACAGTCCAAAAGTCGTTTTGGTAACTAAAAGATGATTTGAAGGAAATAATTTTGGATAATTCATTCTTTTATTTTTTATTTTTAAATGTAACTGATGATATTATAAAAACAATGTATTTTATTACTTTTTATTTTTTTAAAGAATATAGCGTAATTTGTGATTATTTATATCTAGAATGTGAAAGTTTGTGATTTGTTTTTCATTTTAGAAATAAGATGTTGTGTAATATAGGTAGATACAGTTAACTTCTTTTGGAACTAGTTGTAATGTACTAAAAGAGAAAAAAACCTATGGAGAGAGTTAATGTTGGTGTGGTACCTACCTAAAATATTCTTATGTCAAGTTAGAAGAGGTTTTTTTTTTCTTTTTTTTTAGAAAAAAAAATACATTTTTAGTCCTTGAGATTTGAGTTTAGTTGTATTAGATTTCAAACTTAACAAATATACTCTTGAGTTTTGGATTTGGTTTCATTTTGGTCCCTTAGTCTATTTTTTCATTAATTAATAATAGTTTTTATTAAAAAATATTTTATTATTATTTTCTATTTTTTTATTTAAAACAACATTTTGTGCTTCTTCTTCTTTCTTCTTCCACCGCTGTCGGTATGAAAAAAAAATTTCCTCCTCTTTCTCTTCTTCTTCTTCATCCTCTTCATCTTCTTCTTCCTTGTGCTTTTTTTTTTTTTCCGTTTATGAAGGAAAGGAGAGCCCTCTCCTTCGATCCAAATCTGGAACGACAAAGGTCTTCCTCTTCATTTTTTCTTTTTTCTTATTTTCTCTTCTTCCCTCTCCTTCCCCTTCTCCTCCTTTCTCCTATTCTTCCTCACGCTTTCAGAAGAAAAAAAAGGTAAATCGAAGGAAATTTTCCCTTCAAATCTGAAACGAAGGGGAAATCTCCTTTGTTTTACATTTTTTTTGGAAGTATGAGGGAGAAGAGGAGAAATGAAAAGGGAAAGAGAAGAAGAAAAAAGGAGAGTGAGGAAGAAGAAAAGAAGTAAAGAGAAGAAGGAAAAAAAAAAAAAAGGAGCACGACGGCTATGGCGAACGGTGGTAGTGGTCGGCGCCGACAGTTGTGTGGAAGAAGAAGAAGGTTGTAGAGGAGTGAGGAAGGATAAGGAAGAGAGAGAAAGAGAAAAATAAAAATAAAAATAAATAAATAAATAATATTTTTTAATTAAAAGAATAGGAAATAATAAAAATAATAATAATAATTTTTTTTTATTATTTTACAAATGTCACGTCAGCTTTCTATTAGTAATTAATGAAAAAGCTAACAGAGAGACCAAGAGTGAAACTAAATGCAAAATTCAGGAGTATATTTGTTAAGTTTGAAAATTCAGAGACCTAAATGCAACCTAACCCAAACTTCAGGGACTAAAAGTGTTCTTTTTTTTTCTTTTTTTTGTTCAAAATCATCTGGGGGTGCGAAGATTTGAACCTCTAACTTCTTGGTCGATGGTACATGTTAATAACCATCTATGCTCACTATTGGCAGTTAGAAGAGAATTTGTGAGAGTAAGAAAAGCTTGAGGGGCCATTTGTTTGGTGGTAATCCAAGATTCCCAGCTCACGGGCATCTAGATTACCATGTTTGGAGTGTAGTAATCCTAAAATAGCCAAGCATTCAAAGGTATGAGTATTTTAAACTCTCCCATTTTAAGTTATCTTGATTACCGTTGAAAAGATGAGTTTTTAAGATTCCCTTCTTTTAGGCATCTATAAAATCACATTACCCATAACCCTAATTATTTTCCACTAATCGATTTCTTTCTCTCAAAGTCGTCTCATTATCATGAAAACTTTTTGTCGATTCAAAATTTTATCCCAGATTAAAATTTCATAAAAAATCAGATTAAAATTATATTCCAAATCCAAGTTAAAATTTTGGTAGAATATAATCTAAATATTTTTTGGGGCATAATACAAATTTTATCATCCCAAATCAATATTCCTCAAATTTTCATATTAAAATTCAATTCCAAATCTAATTTAAAATTTGGCAAAATTTTATCTCGAAAAATTTGAGCATAATTTAAAATTTATCACATATAAAAATTTCATAAAAATTTAGATTAAGATTTTATTTGAAATCTAAGTTAAATTTTGGTGGAATTTTATCTTACAAAATTTGGGCATAATCCAAATTTGATCAAAAATCAAAATTTTATAAAAATTTAAATTAAAATTCTATATCAAATCCAAGTTAAAATTTGGTAGAATTTTATCTCAAATAAGAATTTGGGCATAATTCAAAGTTCACTCGAAATCAGAATTTGATCAAATCTAAATTTAAGTCAAAGTAGAATCTAAATTCTATCCAAAGTCAAAATTATGGTAAAATTTCAATTTATCTCAAATCAAAATTTGAGTATTATTCAAATCTTATCTCAAGTCAAAATTTTGATAAATTGTTATCTCAAATTGAAATTAGGACAAATTCCAAATTCGAATCCCAAATCAAAATTTGAGAAAAATTCAAAAGTCAAATTCTACTCTAAAAAAATGGGGTAGACTCCAAACTCAAATAAAAAAAATTATTGGGTAGAATTTGAATCTTAATCTAGATTGAATTTGAAATTAAGTAGAACAAAAATTCTAATAAAATCCAAATAAAAGTTTGTTGCAAAAAAAAAAGTGAAAAATCAAAATGTGGACTAAAATTCATATTTTAATTAATTGGCATGACAATAAAAGTTTGACCGAAGTCTATATTTTGATTAATTGACATTAAAAAAGTGTGTCAAATAAAAAGAAATCAAACTTTTAAATTAAATTCATATTTTGATTAAATTGACACATCAAAATTATCAAATAGAATCAAAATCAGGAACAAATACCTTGCATTTCAATTCCAAATTATATTTTTTAAGATTCACCTACAGATGTTTGTGCATAAATCAAAAGGACATTTGTTAAATGGAAATTTTGGCCAATCAGAAATCGAAACGTCGTTATTTTTAGATTAATGACAAAATTACATATTATTAAATTTGGGACCGATTACAAACTAACATGTGTTCCGAAAACAAAAAAGGGCAAATCCCAAATTGGGTCCAAGATAAAATAAACCAAAAAGTTTGTTAGGTGATAATTTGGCCCAAAGCTAATAAAGTCCAAATCTAAAAGGTTAGGCCAGGATCAATAAAGCCCAAACCCAATGGGTAAAGTCCAAAATCAACTAAGCTCAAGTACCCGCGGAAATCTCTATAAATAAAAGAACTCTCCTCAATTTCAAGGGTTCAGAAGTTGAAAATTTCAAAAGAAGAACTTAGAGAGAATTCAGAAACAAAACGCTAGAAAACTCTCTAAGCTCTTGAAGATCGAACACTCTAGACACCAAACACTTCAAAAGTCAGAAAACTTTACATCTTGAAGACTTTTGAAGACTTTACCCTTGAGAACAAGCACTCCAGCCCACTTTAACCTAAACAACAAGTGTTCCAGCCCTCGAGTGAAGTTTACATTCAAGAGAGATAATTGGAGGGTCAAACATTAGAGATTATATGACTCATACGAAAGTAATCCAAATCAAGTTCATTTTATGCGAACTAAATTTCTTTGTTAAAATCCATGTGAACAACACTTTTGGCCCCTAAGGTTTGGGGTTGAGAGGTCTATTTAGTTTTTGAGATTTCAGAATGAATACTTTAGTTTCTCATATTTGCAAAATGATTCTAAATGATTTCTGACTTAACTTTAACCTAACAGATTGGTGATTGGACTATTATCCGTTGGCGTAGATTGATTGACATGTCAATTATGTTCGATTAGTTAACAAATAAACAAAAATTTTAATTTAAAAATTAAACTCATTAAGTAAAAGTAAAAATTAAAATGGTTCAAAATATTCATAAGCTCTTCTCTCCAACTCATCCTACCCTAGCTGATAAAGGGTTTGTCAAAGGCCCTATCAAGATTAAATTTATAAAATCGGACCTTTAAATATTTTGCAATAATAGTGGCCAGGGTCATCCACAGAGATTGGAGTCCTTAGAGTAATTAAGTACCACAGTTAATGATGCCTAATTTTATTTAGAGAAACACAACTTAGGAATCAAAGAAAAAAATAAAATCTAAACCAATATGTACATGCTTTGGAATCTAATTTTGAGAAACATGCATGATTAATTACCTTAAGCTCAACTTGAATTGATTAATAACTTGATTTTATACTAACAATCTTAAACCAAGAATTACTAAGTTATCAATATCCTCTCTCGAGCTCAATTGAACTCATGCTTAGTAATAAATCAACCTCTCGGTCTATTTCTATTACTAAACAGGGCATTAGGCGATTCTCTTAAGGCTTCTAGAATTAATCTACTCACTCTCGTGTAATAGATTAAATCTAGTCATGCATCTAGTGTTCTACAACTAATTTACTCTCTCGAGCTAAATTTAGTTAAACAGGCAAAACCATAGCCAAAGGTTAAGACAATATAAAGAGATGCATAAAAGACATCAATATATAAATTAAACTATAAATCAACCAAATGTTCAACAACTATAACCAAGCAAGGGTTTAAACACATAGTTACAACATAAGTACAACCCACAAAAACTCCTAAATCTAAAAGAAAAGTAAAAGAAATAGAGAAAAAACTAAGGTCGCATGCCAACATTCGTCTCCGACGTGATGTCCACGATCTCGAGCTCTGAGTCTCTTCCTCGGCCTCCAAAGGTATCCTCTATGTCCTTAGACAGTGCTTGAATCGAGTTTAGTATTTTTGGTCTCTCAAAACAGCTCACTTTTCTCGAAACACAACTTTTCCTGTTATAGAATCGGGACTCCATAGCATTTTTTAAAAAAGGGAAAAATCTTTTTCAGCCAGCGTTGCAACACTGTGCCCTCGGGTCTTCAAGGTAAAAAGGCTTCTTCTTTGGCGTTGCAACACTATAATGAGCATTGCAATGCTATGCTCTCGGGTCCAATAGCCTTGTTCCTCTTCTTCCATGCTTGAATCTTCAATTATGGCTTTAAATTGCCCAAATTTGTCCAATTATCTCATGATTCTCCGGTTTTGCACAAACTGCTCGGTTTCTGAGAAATAAACATAGAAATACATGAAAGCATACAAAATCATAACAAAACTAGCCAAAAACTAAGCTTAAAAATAGCATGTCATACATGCTAGCAAATACCCCCAAACTTAGATTTTTGGTAGTCCTCGAGCAAAACAAAACCAAAATGACAGTTTCATAAGATCTCTAACACACGACATGACTCAAGCCTCAGTGATCTAATTGATATAAAACAACAGAATAAAGTCTTAACATGCTTTTCACTAAGCAATTTAAATTCTATCTATCTCATTCCTTGTGTGTGTGTGTAACTTCATTTCTATTAGTTTCTACTAGCTTAAGACACTTTTACCAAGGCTTCCCTTCGTTTTCCCCCTACACTGGCTCTAAGTTCCAATTTTCAAGCTTCTTACATTACAGAGAGCAATCTACTTAAGCATTCATTTTCTATCTCATTCTACAAGGGTTACTAACCCCCAAACTTATCTTTTTCCTTCTTATGAAGACCCTAGCTTTCACACATTCACTGTAGGGACCCTTATCCAAAGCACTCGCTCAATGGATGGCCTAACTGATCACAATGGAGGTAGCTCTTTTGATCCCCACACATTAAGCACATAATATTGATAAAACATGCTTTGGTTTTCATTAAACATGCAAATATATATATATATATAATCAATAACTATAAAAGATTTTCTTATTTCAACAGTTTTCAATCACTATCTTTCATGTAAGTTGACTATCAATCAATTCTTAAGCCTATAGGGGTGACAACAACCTCTAGACTTAACAAAGGCAACCTAGTGTTCAAACATAATAGAAAGTCAATTATGTGCTTGTGGTGTTGCAAGGAAGTCAAACATAAAATTTAGATATACTTAATTCAGGACATGCTTCAGAAGTCATTCTATTGCAAAAAGTTTCGCTTAGATTACTTCCTAGGCTTTCCTAATCAATCATCATGTATTATCAATCATTCAAGCATGCTTAAGATCAAAAAAAAAAAAATTGTTCAGAATTTGCTTGGAATTATCAGGACTACAAAGTATTACCCTCCCCCAAACTTAAAATTTACATTGCCCTCAATGTAACATAATCAATGAAATATATAAGGACAAGCATAGAATGAGTGAATAATACTGGCCTGATAAGATGAGAGACAGTTCTATGAGAGTTCCTTCAATTGGATAGGAGGCTACTCAACACGATCGAGGTCCTGTAAAAAGGGAACGAGATTTACTTGGCACTCTTTTTCTAAAACAACCTAAACTAGGAAAGAAAAACAAACAAGAAAAGTAAATAAGGGAAAGAAAAATCTTGGGTTGCCTCCCAAGAAGCACTTTCTTTAATATCTTCAGCTAGACTAGACTCATGTGGCCTCTCAAGGTACATAGAAATTCTCCCATTTCTTCGGGTCCCTTTTCTTGGAATCTACAAAACAGACCAAAGCTAGTAGAAACATTAGCTTCTCGTGAGACCCTGAAGTAGAAATATTTTTGATACTTTTTAATAAGAAAAGCATAGAAGGAGAAAGATCAAAATAAACAGACTCTGACACGGACTCGTGAGAATAAGAAGAACACTTAATGATAAGAGATGAATTAAAAGATAAAACAGACAAAGGCCTTATAGCCTTAAACTCTACCTCCTGAACCTCCTCAACTAAGAAAGGCTTATCCTCCCTCTCATCCTCACTGACTCGATCCTGGTGTGCATCTAAACTTTCTAATTCCTCCCTATTCTTAACACAACTCTCCCTCTGAAAGAGTACATATTAAGAAAGCGGAAGTAATTTTGGATCTTAAGCACTTTAATTTGATCAATTTTACCAAACAAAAAATATGCTCAAAACTGAAAAAACAGATAAGGAAGAACACTACCTTTGAAGCTCAAAATTGAAGCAATCCGAGGGCTTTATTTGAACACAAACTGGTTGTGGACCTTCTCTAGAGTCTTCCCTACTATCCTCAGGCCTTGGAACGGATTGTGGGATCCTTAATTGAGAGAATTTGGAAGAAAAATGGGTAAAGGTCTAAAACTGAGAACTATAGAATTTTCTCCAAAATCTTACTCACCCATGGTGTTTCTTCTTATTTAAAACAAACCATAAGCTTATTTAAGCTTTGTGAAGATGCCAACACATAAGTGATGATGATAATTAGAGAAGGAGGTGGCCAATTTTGATGAATTTGGAAAAACAAGTAGGTTATTCATCAACTATTGTATTTGGTCCAAAAAGCTATCAAAAATGATTTTAATTTCTTCTTTAATTTTAATTCAAAATTAATATAAAATTAATTTTAAATTAAAATCAATTTTAATTAATTAAACAATTTAATTAATTTCAAATAATTATTTAATTTAATATCAAATATCAAATTAAATAATTGGACCAATCCCGATTTCTCAAATCGAACGTTCGAACATGAATCCCTATTCATGTTTTAAACCGAACCAATATTTAAATAAAATTTAAATATGTCCACCTCTTCTTTATCATAGTTTAATTCATAATTAAGCTATGAAACGTTAAGTATATCGCATATAATTAACGTTTTCTCCCAAAATCAAATTTGAACAATTCAAATTCTTTTCTCTCAAATTGTTACAAGGCTTAGTCCGAGCTAGTAAGGGGAACCTAATGGACCTACAGATCATGAGCTCCAACGATACGAGATTAACCGGCCAAACTCTTTAGCCTAACTAATCAACATTCGTTAACCACCTGGACATTCCATTAAAGCCCAGTGGTTGCACTCTCCTCACTGTAGATATATTTCTGTCCACTCGATATAACCATGATTAGTAAGTCGATCCTTCACAGGTTGTTCGTAATTACAGCTGGGTCAAATAAACCGTTTTAGCCCTGTAATTATTTCTTGTTCCTTAAGTTTCACTGATCCTCTAATGAACAATTGGTTTGTGGTCCGACCAACAAACTGAATCCCTCTCGGGCCAATGAGAGGGTGGGCCCATTGTTCAAGACCCGGAGTCAGCACTTAAAGGAACAACCTCTCTACTAAACCCTAAAGCGGGTAGGAGTGAATTTCATCTCGCATGACTATGTTCCCAACTATCTACCCAGTCTTATCCCCAAAATGGGAGGCTTATTGAGTCGGCGATCTCGGGTCACTCTCACCCATGCAAATCTAAGGATAATCCCGAATAAACAAGAGTTCATAGCACACTCAGGATTAAGATCGAGTTACCTAGGTCATCGTATGAAAATAGTCAGTTAAAACAGTAAACGGAGTTAAAAAATCTAAGTGACTATTTCGCGGTCCAGTCTTATGCAAACTCATTGCATAGGATGCCCCCACTTTCATGTCTCCACATGAATGATTCAGGATCACATTGTTAGTACTATACAAAGTGGGCCGCGTCCATAGTGTCCCCAGGATAAAGTACCCAGCCCTATCCCTATACTATAGACCATTCTGGCTATTACTTGAACTTGATCCACTTTGATGTCATACATAAAGTTCAAGTATACATCTTATAGTCAAGGGTTCTTAGTTCATTGGATTTGGGTTATGGAATACACAATTCACTTTATTCAATAACAACTTTACTGTATAAACCTCAATAACAACTTTATTGCAAAATAGAATATATATTCAGTTTACAAAACCACGAGTTTTAGGACATAAAACCCAACACCCTCAATTGCCAAAACTCAGTAGAATCGAAAGAGTCATGCTCATGATAAGCTATCGGTGAATCGGTGATCAATTGACTCACTGGACATCCTATGGAAGTGGGTTTCACTTCACTAACCTCCCTAGGAGACTCTTAAATCTTTCATCAAACTATAACCTCCTAAGTCTAGTCTCCTCTGTAAATTCTCTCAACATTCTCTCTAAGGAAGAGTCTTCCTCTAATTGGGCATCTTGAAAGAAACTAGGATATGGTTCATGGGTCCAAGTGCATCCATCATTACCATACACGGGATTTCCATAACTCATAGATTCAGTATGATAGTAACTAGGCATTTGATAACCATGAAACACATAATCTTCATTAACAGGCTCATGATCAAAATAGGGATAACTAATAGAACTAGAAAATCGTGTTGATTTTTTAGGCTCAGATTCCTTAAAGGGCCACCCAAATCTATTAGAAGTCATTAAACAAAACAACAAATAATCACAGGCTCTCAAACAATACCAAATAATCACACAACCAGAAACAATAGACTAGGACTCAAAAGAAAACAAAAACAAGCAAGATAAAAACAAAACAAAGACAAACCTCTAAATTAAAGCAAAAAGAAGGAAACTAAAAATATACCCTATTTAAGCTCTAAATTAAGATCAAGCACTTTCACCACAATATTAATTAAGCTAAAATATGTCAATCCCCGGCAACGACGCCAAATTTGATAGAGGGCTTGTCGAAGATCCTATCAAGATTAAATTTATAAAATCGGACCTCTAAATATTTTGCAATAATAGTGGTCGGACCATCCACAGGGATTGAAGTTCTTAGAGTAATTAAGTACCACAGTTAATGATGCCTAATTTTATTTAGAGAAACACAACTTGGGAATCAAAGAAAAAAATAAAATCTAAACTAATATGTACATGCTTTGGAGTCCAATTTTGAGAAACATGCATGATTGATTACCTTAAGCCCAACTTGAATTGATTAATAACTTGATTTTATACTAACAATCTTAAACCAAGAATTACTAATTTATCAATATCCTCTCTCGACTCAATTGAACTCATGCTTAGCAATAAATCAACCTCTCGATCTATTTCTATTACTAAACAAGGCATTAGACGATTCTCTTAAGGCTTCTAGAATTAATCTACTCACTCTAGTGCAATAGATTAAACCTAGTCATGCATCTAGTGTTCTACTAAACTTACTCTCTCAAGCTAAATTTAGTTAAACATGCAAAACCATAGCCAAAGGTTAAGACAATATAAAGAGATGCATAAAAGACGTCATATATAAATTAAACTAAAAATCAACCAATGTTCAACAACTACAACCAAGCAAGGGTTTAAACACATAGTTACAACATAAGTACAGCACACAAAAACTCCTAAATCTAAAAGAAAAGTAAAAGAAATAGAGAAGGAACTTAGGCCGCGTGCCAACACTCGTCTCCAACATGATGTCCACGATCTCGATCTTTGAGTCTCCTCCTCGACTCTCCAAAGGTCTCCTCTATGTCCTTAGATAGTGCTTGAATCGAGTTTAGGGTTTTTGGTCTCCCAAAATGGCTCCCTTTTCTCGAAACACAACTTTTCCTTTTATAAAATCGGGACAACGTTGTAACGTTGTCCATAGCATTTTTTAAAAAAGGGAAAAATCTTTTTCAGCCAGCGTTGCAATGCTATAACCAACGTTGCAATGTTGTGCCCTCGGGTCTTCAAGGTAAAAAGGCTTCTTCTTTGGCGTTGCAACACTATAATGAGCGTTGCAACGCTATGCTCTCGGGTCCAATAGCCTTGTTCATCTTCTTCCATGCTTTAATCTTCAATTATGGCTTTAAATTGCCCAAATTTGTCCAATTATCTCATGTTTTTTCAATTTTGCCAAAATTACTCGGTTTTTGAGAAATAAACATTGAGATACATGAAAGCATACAAAATCATAGCAAAACTAGCCAAAAACTAAGCTTAAAAATAGCACAGTCATGCATGCTATCACTAGCCGTCAAGTATTTCTGCCTATGCAACCCGTCAACTATCGTGTTTGTTAGTCTTTGAACATTTATGTTTATGTCTAATAGATCTCTGAACTTTAAAAAGTACCTAATAAGTCCTTACAATTTTATTTCTAATATATCCTTAAACTTTAAAAATGTCAAATAGGTCCCTTAACTGTCAAGTTTGTGTCCAATAATTTTTTGACATATTCAATATTTTTTCAAATTAACGAATCTATTAGACAAAATTGAATTTTGTATCTAATAGGACATTAAACTTCAAATTTTGTGTCCAATAGGTTCGTGAATTTAAAAAAAAAATTGAATGGGTCTAAGGGCGTATTGAATGCAAAATTGAAAGCTTAATGACTATTAGACACAAAATTTAATATTTAGAACTTATTAGACACTTTTTATAGTTTAGAATCCTAGTTGACATGTACCTCAATATTAAAGGTCTAGACTCTAAACTTGTAATTTTAAAAATATATATAATAATAATAATAATAATTAAACCCATGTAATTTGGTTCAATTCATGGGTTGGGGTCTTTTTGCCTCGATTCAACCCGAATTGAACCGATTCTAAGTGTGTGTATGGATAAATCAAAGAAAATACCCCTAAACTACGAGTTTTGTTTCAATAATACCCCTAAACTTTAAAAAGTTTAAAAAATATCCTTAATCTTTTATAAACATTCGAAAATACCCTTGCCATTAACTTTTGGATGGAAACTGTTAAAGTTTAATTTCAATAATACCCGTAAACTTTTAAAAAGTTTCAAAAATACCTCCGACCTTGAAAAATGTTCAAAAATATCCTTATCATTAAGTTTTGGATGGAAAACGTTAAAATTTTATTAATACCCTTGACATTTAATTCACTTATGCTTGTAAGAGATAGTTTTGACCTTTGTCTTTCTTACTTATGGATTATTTGCATGTGAATCTTGGTTATTTAATTAATTAAATCATTGGTCTGATTGATGAAATCAACTCCCTAAGATGTCTCTCTCCTAATTGTTCTCCATATTTTATTTTATGTCTTTATTTGTTTTGATTTTATTCATCTTTCTATTTCTTTCTCTAAATAAAATTGGGTGATTGTATTCGTGGTAATTAAGTGAACTAGAAAACCAATCCTGTAGACTATATTAAAATTTCACCCATACACTTGCGGTATTGCATTGAATAATTTTACGCAACACCAACGCAAAGAAAGTCATTGCGCACTAGCTCAGCTAGCTAGTGGTTTTCAGCTAGTTGCTCTATTAGTTGTAGCGCGTCTTTAATTTCCAAGTTTAATGCTACATTAATGATTGCGAAGGGAAATCTAGAAGTTTAAAGCAAACACAAAGTCACAAAATGAACTTCAAATTCAAGTGTTAATCTTGATGCAGTGAAAAATAATAAGCTTGGAGATGGAAGCAGTAGGTGGATCATTGAGAATTTATTTTTCATCCCCACAATTTGACGTCAAATTGAACCATTTGAGTAGCTGAATTATTTAAACAAATTCAAGCTAGAAATTGATCCCACAAAGCAATAAGATGATGAATTATCCTTCAACTTTGAAGAATTGAACAAATCCCTACTTGAATTTGCCCATTTAGGTTTCCAAAGCTATCCCAACGACAATTTAGCCTTTTTTTTTCGTCTTTGGAGAGTTATGAGGGAGTGTTTGAAGGGAATAATTGAATTAAACCCACAGCGGAAGCATAGGAATCGTCTTTGATTTATTTAGAATTAAACTAAAATAAAAGGGTTAAGCAGTAAATACCTTCCAAATATGGAGATTCTTTTGGCGGATCTTTATCTCTTCCACAAAGTCTTCCTGGCTATGACTCGAACACAGGGCCAAGGCTTGTGGGAGCCTCTTGAAAGAAAATCCACAAGGGATTGGAGAGGAAGAGGTCTAGAGATAATTATCTAATTCTCTCTATTGAGGAGTGTGTTGTATGAAGAATGCCCAATGGCTCACCCCTAGGGTCCTATTTGTAGTGATCTAGGTAAAATAATTAAATAATATATTTTAATATCTAATATATTAAAATATATTTATCTAACCAATTTGAATCTTATTCAAATCGTTTAAAATTCTCCTACGACATTTATTTCCTAATTTGAATCCAATTCAAATTTAATAAATATCTTTTATTAAATGTATCTAATATACATTAATTATTTTAATATTTAATGTATCAAATACAATAAATATATTTTCCTCTTTTATATTTAATATATCTAATATATTAAATATTAATTTGAACACTTCAAATTAAATATTAATTTGAACATTTCAAATTTTTCTTTCAACTAAATTGATCTTTTAGTGTTACTATGAGCTAGCAAGGGGACCTTATGGACCTACAGATTATAAGCTCCAATGATACAAAATTATATAATTAAACTCTTTAATTAATCAATTTTCATTCATTAATTCTAGGGTCACTCCACTATAGACCTAAAGTTGCACTCTTATGCACTGTAGGACAAGTTGTGTCCATTGATATAATCACTACATGCAAGTCGATCCTTCACGAGTTGTTCGTAATTACAGCTGGGTCAAAAGTCCGTTTTACCCCTATAATTACATCTTGCACCTTAAGTACCACTGATCCTCTAATGAACAATTTGTTTATAATATAATTATAAACTAAGTCCCTCTCGGCCAATGAGAGGGTGGGGCCCCATTGTTCAAGTCCCAAAATCAGCACTTAAGGGAACTACTCATCTACTTACCCTATATGGGAATGAGTGAATTCCATCTTGTGAGATTATGTTCCCATCTCCCTATTTGGTCAAGTCCCCAAAATAGTAGGCATATTGAATCTGCTACAAAAGCCGCTCTCACCCATGCAAATCAAAGGACAAGCCCTCACAGGCAGGAGTTCATAACTCACTCAAGATTAAGATCGAGTCACATATGATCATCCTGATGAAATATTAATCTTCTCAATTAACGGATTTATAAAGAGAGATTAAATATTTCGTGGTCCAGTCTTATACAAACTCATTATATAAGATACCCCCACTCACATGTCTCCACATGAATGATTTGGATCAAATCATTTGTAACTATTACAAAGTGGGCCGTATCAATAGTGTTACCAGGATAAGGCACCAAACCTTATCCATATACTATGAACCTTTAGGTTATTTCTTGAACATGATCCTCTCGTATGTCAACCACATACTGTTCAAGATTACACTAATAACCTTGGATTTTTCATATAATGGATAATATTATATTGCCAATAAAATAATCAAAATTATTATTAATTATTAAATAAATTATTAATTACGAGGCTTTAGGGCATAAATCCCAACAGTGTTGTGGTTATGAATTTTAGATTTTTTGAGCTTATTTGGTCAAATTGTTACTACGACCTTTCAAAAGTTAATAATCCGTTCATTCTCATTAATTTTCATGGATGAAGAATCTACAAAAAGAGGAAGAAGAAGAATCATTTTTGAGTAAGAATATTTTTCAAATTTTTTGAAAGGTCAATGGTATTATTGAAACGAAACTTTAACGTTTTCCATTCAAAACTTAAAGATAAGGGTATTTTTTAACGTTTTTCAAGGTCAGGGGCAATTTTGAAACTTTTTAAAAGTTCAGAGGTATTATTGAAACTAATTAAACTTTAACGGTTTCTATCCAAAACTTAACGGTAATGGTATTCTTGAATATTTTTAAAAGATCATGGGTATTTTTGAAACTTTTTAAAGTTTAGGATTATTATTGAAACAAAACACATAATTTAGGAGTATTTTCTATAATTTAGCCTATTTTTTTTTGGCTAAATTATAAAAAATACCCCAAAACTTTGTACTTTGTTTCAAAAATACTCTTGAACTTTCAAAAGTTTCATTAATACCCTTAAACTTTCAAAAAAAAGTTCAAAAATACCTTTACTATTAGTTTTGGATGGAAACTGTTAGCACTCTGTTACAAAAATACCCCTAAACTTTCAAAAAGTTTCATTAATGGCTTTAAACTTTAAAAAAAGTTAAAAAATTCCCTTACAGTTAATAAATGGATAGAAATCGTCAGTATCTCATTTTAAAAATACTCCTAAACTTTTAAAAGTTGCATTAATACACTGAACCTTAAAAAAAAAGTTAAAAAATGCTCTTACCATTAGTATATGGACGAAAACTGTTTATTTACATCCCATTAGCTTCCTCTTCTATTTCCTCTCTCTTCTAATTTGCTTCAATATATGGTCTAACACTTCTCTATTTTTTCTCTATTTTTTTTCGTTCTTTTTCAATACCCTCTTACTATCTTCTTCCATTTTTTAATCTCTAAAACTACCCCCTTCAATACTATAGCAAGAAGAAAGGAAAATAATGGAACCACCAAGGGTTCTTAGGACTTAAATGCTTTAACAAGGTTGTACGTTAGTAATTTGAGTTAGTACGTTTGGTTTTAATACATAAAAAGAGAGACATGTTGAGAATTTGGGTCATAATTTTAAGGACATCTAATCGGAGGGAAAAGAAAGAAAATATATGCATTACCAAATTTGTAGTGGATGGATTTTATTAATTCTTTTTGCAGTTCACATTAATCTATTTGTTGTGGTTAGTTAAGAAGGTCCCCATGATTGAGAATTGAACAAATGGAGGAAAAATGAGAGTATCTATATGAAAAAAATGAGAGTATCTATATGAGTTGTTTTCAAATTGGTTCTTTTCCAACTCAAGATAACTTCAAAGACATTTAATATTTGGGTGTTGAAAATTTTTTATATTTATGTTTGTGCATGTTTAGGAATGAGAGAGCTCCTTCCGTTTATTTAAAGTTCTAATATTTAAGAAGATAGAAGGAATGGGAGAGATTGAAAAATGGAAGAAGAGAGTTAGAGGGTATTGAAAAAAAAAAAGAAAAAGAAAGGAAAAATAGAGAAGTGTTAGGCAATAGATTGAAGTAAATCAAAAGAGAGAGAAAATATAAGGGGAGGTAATGATAAATGGTTTTCGTCCATATACTAATGGTAAGGGAATTTTTTAACTTTTTTTAAAAGGTTAATGGTATTAATGCAACTTTTGAAAGTTCAGGGGTATTTTTAAAATGAGATACTACTGACTTCTGTCTATTTATTAACAGTAAGGGTACTTTTGAACTTGTTTTTAAAACTTCAAGGGTACCAACGAAACTTTTTGAAAGTTTAGGGGTATTTTTGAAACAAAGTATTAACGGTTTCCATCTAAAACTAACAGTAAGTATTTTTGAATTTGTTTTTTGAAATGTCAAAGGTATTAATGGTTCACGCTTCAGCATGCAAACACCACTCGCAAGACGCCTCTTCCTTCGTTCCCTACCTCGCCCCCAACCTCCTCACTAGTCGCCAGTTGTTGTTGCCTCGTGATGGGTGCTGAAGCAAAGAAGTGCAAGTGCCTGCTGTCCAACAAGTAATATATGGAAGTATTCCAGGTATCGAACCCAAGGGAATGGTTAACAAAGAGCTTGTTAGTCAACAACACAAGTATTTTCAAGTTGCAACTGAAGGTAACCAATTAAATAAGATGTTTTTGGGGGGTTTTGTGCAATGAAAATAAAGAAAACTAAAAGAAAAGATAAGAAAACATCAATGAGAAGCAAGGAGTTAAAATCTATTTCAACCTTAAGGAAATGCGCCCACCATGCGCCCGCAAACTTGCTTACCTAGGTCCAGCTATTTCAGAGATTCTGCCTCTTGCGCCTGCATACTACCTCTTTCAAGTTCTGTGCGATTCAGACAAAATGCTACTAAAATGCGCCTGCAACCTACCCTAACCGACACTTAACACCATGAATCGAGTTCAACACTTATTCAACCATTTTGTAAGTACTTTTAGGAGACTAAGCAATTAAACACACATGCTATGGCTAATTTTAACTTAGATAAATAAGGAACACAACTCATTGATTCTAAAGGTTTTTGTCCTATGTCTAGGTACAAAAAGCGAAGTTCTATGTCTAGACTCTTCTCCTAGATTGCTTTTATGAAAATGCATGCTCGATCCAACCCTTTTAGTATTGAATCTCACACAAACTATCCTAACTCAAGTGATCAGTTTAAGCTAAAAATGAAACTTGAACTCAATAAAAGGAAGCGATGCTAAATGTTAAGCAAAGTTACTCAAATCACATGGCGAGACTTATCTCCTTTTTAGGGTATCCACTTCATTGAATCCCATCAAAGGATTTAGCTACTCATTGAAGAGAAAACTAAAGTGCAGAAAATAAAGAGAAAACTTGATTGAGAAAAGATAAACTTCATTGAAATAAAAGTGCATAATTGAAACAATAGAAACAAAACTTGAATTACAACTTAAAGAATTGAAATTTTATAGATAAAATAGAAACTTACAACTTGATAGAAGAATAAAGAAGTAGCTAAATTTTAAAGAAAAATAGAACGTACAAAACATAAATGAAAGCGATAAAGAACCCGAAGTTTGTTCCTTCTTTCTGACTTTGTTCAACCTCTTTCGAGGAGAACAAGTACTTACACTCCCTTCTTTCGAAGTTCGTGTCCGAATGAAGTATGAACAGAACTTGAGGGACACTCGGTATGGTGGCTGAAAAGAAAAGAAAACTGTAGAATTCGGAGAAGAAGATAGAAATTCGAGCTCTCCTTGAAACTGAAGCTTGAGTCGACTTTTATAGACCTCAAAACCTAGGGTTTTCTACCGAGATCAGTGTGGAAAGGCTTAACCGATCATATCCCTTGATCCTCGAAGATTTGATTGAGAATATTTGATTTTATCTGATTTTAACTGCAAATCTCGCGAATCTGAAAGAATCTGTCGAAAAGGTCCAGATGCGGCCACATAATTGAGCGCAATTGTGTTGTTGTCAAAATGGTCTAAATGCGGCTGCATAGTTGGGCACATTTTTAGTTTTTCCTACAACAGTTGGAATTTGGCTTCTGCTCTCAATTGTTGGCACATCCTGGTCGCATATCTCTTGAATCATCTTTCTTTTGCCTCAGTTGAGACCAAAATGTGGGCACATTTGGGTCATTTTCAACCTCTACACAAAATCAACAAAAATTAACACTTTCTTAACAAAAATGACTCTAAATACACCTAAAAACTTATTTTTTACCAAATCAAGACTTCAAACACATGCAAAACTTGTTTTTACTTAAATTTTCCCTAAATAACATGAATTATAACATTAGACACTCGCTTTCTAAGCAAATAGCTTACTTTTTAGAGCCAAATAACACTCATAAATGAGCGTTATCACACACAAACTTAGCTTATTACTTGTCCTCAAGCAATTTTAAGAAAAAACAACAAGCAAGCAAACAAGTAACAATATGCATTCTAAGGAAGTTTTGAAAAATAGTGCCTTTCATGAGAGATTTCAACTTTTAGTACTTACACAAACTTTGAGTCCCAGCCCATGAGACTTTATCTTTCACTTTTCAAGACAAACCATTCGCATGCAAATCCGCCTACTTTGTTTATTCTACTTAAAGCTCAGTCATAAAGTCTAGGGTAATTTCTTTGTCTAACAAGCTAAGTCTAAACTTTTCTAAGTACAAAAGATGATAACTTCCTCCAAACTTATTCAATGCTACTGCTAGGCTTTTTTTCTTTCTTTTCTTTTTCTCATTTTTTTCTATGGAGAGTCTTTCTATCACATTGTACCTTCACTCCAACTTACTAACACTTTGTGTTGAAAGTAGCTGACTATGAGCACAAGTCACTGCTAAGACTGTTTTCACATACTCACTTCCTAAGTCAACCTTTCATGCAAAGGAAATCATGGGTGTCATGACCGCCCCTTGTTACTGAGTTAACTCTAGAAGGAAGAGTATCTCCCTTTTTCTTTTGCTTTTTCTCTTTTTTTTTTTCGAGTCCTTAGCAATAGTGTAATACATGATACATCAATATTTTGGCATTTACAATATGTCCCCCCCCCCCCCCCCCCCCAAAACTTAAATGGGTCAATATCCCTATTGACTAAAACATAAGGCATAAGAGGGGTTGGGGTACAAATTTTGTTGTGACTAGACTTGTTGATCATTGAACTAAACTCTCCTCAGCATACTAAGTAGTCTAAACACAAGGAAAACCTAGATTTGAATGGTTTATGAAGAAAAGTGATTGATAAGGTACATGAAACTTAAATCTAACTTTGCATAAAGTATGTGGAAGTTGAGAGAGCTCTAGGTTGATAAATGGCCTTTTAACTCCACAACCAAAGAAAGTAAATTGAAAACTCGTTTTTGAGATTTGATTTTTATTCATGCATGTGCAAGGTGTAAGGAAAATCATTTAAGCAAGAAGTGTTTTTAACAAAAGCAAATAAACAAAAACAATTTAACTTATACTAGAAAGCATCAAATCTATCCAATGAAAGCAAGTAAACTATCCTAGAACAAAAGCAAGTAAAACTAACTATGAAAGCAATAAAGATAGAGTAGAGAAATAACACTCCCTTAAGAGGTAGAGGATGAATCATCTCTCTGTGGGTCCACAAACTTTGAGAGAATAGCAGGGAAGTCACGTAGTGCTGGGGCCTTTCCCTTGGTTAGCTCTACGAGGGCCTTTCGAATGGCCTAATCCTTCTCTCTTGCATAAGCCCAATAAGCTCTACTCTTGAAGTCTGTGCATCTGAGCCTGGATGTCTTCTTTTGGTGGCTCAGATGGTCCTGGTGTTGCTTTATGCAGTGGAGAAGCGGCTGCAAAGTGTGGAGTAGAAGGAGTGGTAGGCTGCTTCTTTAGAGAAGTAAGCTTTTGTGCGTGCAAGGCCTTCAATTTGTTGATAGCTATTAGATCCAGGGTTCCCTTGCACCTGTCAATCTCTTCTCCACCTTCTGGGTACAATCTTGTCCTCCTGTAGAGTTTAGTAATCAGGGCGGGAAAGAAAAAGCATCCCACAGTCCTTGGAGTGCAGGTCACAATCTCCTATCTCAGGATTCTACCTAGATTGATGTCCAGGCCCTTGTAAAAGCTATACAACAGCATGACCCTCTTCTGAGAGATAGTGGTGTCATGTGTTGTAGACATAATCCTGTTCTTTAGGAAGTGGAGCCAAACATACGGCTCTGTCTTGATGTTGGCAGGCACCAAGGTCCTCACTCCCTATAGCGAGACTCTCCATTCCGTCCCTTTGTGTAACGAACTCTAGGGCCTCCTGCAGCTGCTCCTCAGTCGGATTGTCCATTGCTTTGTTACCTGTAGGATTCCTCAAATAAGGGAGCATATATACCCTGTTGATGTCGAGTGCGAAGAATCGGATTGCCTTTCTTCTGAGTTTGAGTTCGTTCCTAGTTTCATCCCCCAGGTGGGCATAACACTCCCCACTAGTTGCACCGTGGCTTTTGTTGGTTGCTCATATCCCATCCCAACCTACGAATAATATATGTAATGAACTCTGGGATGGGGTCTGTTTTGTTGGTGAAGCCCTTCTCGCACATAAGTGCTCTGTCCCCCATGATGATTTTTCGTTTGTTGAGGTCGAATGGGGTAGAGCATTCAGCCAAAGGATTCTATACAGTGGCGTGGCGAGTCCTGGTCCTAGGAGTAGTTTGAGGCCTACTCCTCTTCTTCTTCTTAGTCCTTCTCTTGGAAGATTTAGGCCTCTCGCTCTCTGAGATTTCCTGCAAATCATCCTCAGAGAGGGGAGCTTCAGATTGCTCCTGGCATTCTTTTTCTTCATCTCTTATGGGGCTCTGATCAGGAGTGGGCCCCTTTGTTTTATACTTGAACAGGTCATTAAATTTAGATTCTCTCTACCCCTATTCATCAGGTGTACATTGGATGCGGTCGCATTTCCAGCATTGGCCTTAGATGGCCTTTGCTGGTGTCTTGGTGGTGGTGGTGGTGTCTGGCCCAAATGCGGCTTGGATGCGGCCCGCATCTGTTTCCTGCTTAAATTTTTGATTTGCGGCCGCAATCGTGGCCGCATTCTCTTCTTCTTCTTCTTCTTTTCTTCTCGCAACCTTTTCACAAAGCTTCTCAGCAAGCTCCATAGCCTTGGCCTTTCCAGTAGCAACCATGGCTGCCCACTCAAGTGTGGGGATGTCCTCTTGAGCCACCTGCTCGTCAGTTTGTGGTGGTTTTTACTCTGCAGCATCCTCTCTTTCTTCAGTTGGTGAGATGTCCCACCTTGATTTCCTTTTGTGTGTGGAAAGCATCTTGACCCTATGTTTTCTAGGTGAAGGGCTTGAGGTTGATACCTGTGTAGCAGCGGATGTGATTGATTTAGTTGGCATGGTGGGGGTTGGCATAGGCACCTCTATATGCGCTGCAGATCCTGTCGCAATACATCCTTTAGTAGCTGGAGGATTTTCTAACTATTGGACCAAATGCCCCGCAAATGCGAGCACATTTACCCTTTCTTCGACAAAACTGGCTTTGTGTGTATGCGCCAGGGTTGCGGGTGCATCTTCTTTCCTTGCCTCTGGCTTGGCAGATTACTGGGGCTTCTCTAGATGCGTCGCAGATGCGGTCGCAACTGGGCTTTTTAACTTGTCCTTGCCACTTGGCGCCATTTTCTTCTCCAACTTCCTCTTCTTCAGATATATGGCCTTGCAAGGCCATGATCCTTCTTCTTCAATCCCAATTTCACGAGCCTTCAGCATGTCTTTGGGCTGCTTCACAGATTTCCTCAAAAGAGGGGTTAGCTCATCTTCTTCATCCTCCGAGTGCATCCTCAAAATCTCGATGGCTTCCCTGCTCAACCAAGCTATATCCCTCACATCTTTTTCCCACTCCCTCGATCATTTTGGCAGTGGCGAATCAGTGGGGTGATTTCGTGCACTCGCTTGGCCTTTTGCTTCCTTGCTCAACGTTGTTCATCTAAGGCTAGTACGAGTGGACGACATTACAGATTTTTCCAAGGGCGAGGGATGTTTATTTGTGAGCCGTCATCTCTTGTAGGTGACTTTTCCGTGCTCCATTGTTTTCAAAAGTACCTACAAAAGAAAGAGTAGAGGTTGTCGATCCTTTTTGTGGAGAAAGGAAGGTCTTTTATCAGTGGGTTTGGTCGGAGACAGTGATCGAAATCTCACCGGAGGTGGAGCTTAGGCTATAAGAAAACGGCAAGAATGAGTGGGAGTTTGAAAGTTTGAAACGTGTTGACCTAGGTCAACTAACAAACTCTTTTATACGTTTTGAACTTTCCAAAAACGACCCCCTCTTTCCTTTTTCAAATTTAAATTGATGTCATCAACTGCCTTTTCCGACTTGAGGTCCATATGTGATCGCAAATCTGGCTGTAATTCTCCTTCGGTGTGGGGTTCTTGCAAAACAAAGATTTAGGGTCGAATGCGCCTGCAATCAGGCCGCATTTTCCCTGTGTGCATCCTCAATTATGCGGCCTCAATTCCAACACATTTCTCTGAGCTGAAAATCTGCAATAAACATTATGCATTTGGAATGCATCACATTTAGATCTTCATTTCACATTTTCTCCTTAACCTTGAACATTTTACAAATCCTTCAATGTTCCCTGCATACTAACTCAAGGTATCAAAAAGTTCACACATTAAACATAAAAGAAGAATCGAATCAGATACAAGGTGATAATGACTTAGACTTAAACGTTTGATTAATTCAACTCCCAGGTAGGTCTCTAGGTAAAGGTGTTCCCTTACCCAGCTTAAGTATCTCAGCCTAGACAGGACCCTCCTAAGACAGAGTTCCCTCTTAATCAAGAACTTATAGTGCTAATGCATTAAGTCACCTGTGCACCACTTACACCAATTTTTTTATTTTATTTTTTTATAAAGAAAACAAAAACAAAAACAAAAGCAATATTTACATATTTACAACACATCACCTGATATTCTTAATTTGGCTCCCTTAGGGAGACTGAGGTCTTGTTACTACATAGGCCTTCTCCCCAGTATGGTTTTATTCTCTGTCCGTTTACTTTAAAAATGGCCCCCTTGCTATCCTACAAATCAATTGCTCCGTGTGGATATACTTTAGCAATCGTGAATGGTCCGGACCATCTGGATCTCAGCTTTCCTAGAAAAAGTTTTAATCTATAAATGAACAGTAACACCTGTTGTCCTTCATGCAGTCGTTTATCAAAAATATTCTTGTCATGCCATTTCTTTATCTTTTCCTTATAAAGTTTAGCATTTTCATAGGAGAAGTGTCTTGGTTCTTCAAACTCGTTCAACTGCATCTTTCTTAATGCACCTGCATCATTCAAATTAAAATTCAGCATTTTGAAAGCCCAATAGGCTTTGTGCTCCAATTCTAAGAGTAAGTGGCAAGCTTTTCCAAAGACAATTCTGTATGGATACATTCCCAATGGAGCTTTAAAACCTATCTTGTGTGCCCATAGTGCATCATCGAGCCGTAGAGACCAATCCCTTCGCAATGGATCAACTGTCTTTTCTAGGATTCTCTTGATCTCTCTGTTCCATAATTCTGCTTGGCCATTCGTCTGTGGATGATATGCAGTCGCAATTCGGTGCCTTATGTTGTACCTTTGACGGGGCGTCGCTATATACCAAAAGCAAGCACAAGTGCACGTTGTTCAACAAGTAATATATGGAAGTATTCCAAGTATCGAACCCAAGGGAACGGTTGACAAAGAGCTTTTCAGTTAACAAAACAAGTACTTTCAAGTTGCAACCGAAGGTAACCAAATAAATAAGATGTTTTTGGGGGGTTTTATGCAATGAAAATAAAGAAAACTAAAAGAACAAATAAGAAAATAGTAATGAGAAGCAGGGGGTTCAAATCTATTTCAACTCTAAGCAAATGCGCCCACATACTTGCTTAACTAGGTCTGGCTATTTTAGAGATTCTACCTCTTCAGCCCGCATATTGCCTCTTTCGAGTTCTATGCGATTTAGACAAAATGCTACTGAAATGCATCCGCAACCTACCATAACCGACACTTAACACCATGAACCGAGTTTAACACTTATTAAGCCCTTTTCTAAGTGCTTTTAGGAGACTAAGCAATTAAACACATTGTCTACGGCTAATTTTAACTTAAAAGATACTTGAGCGCCGAGTGGTCTATGTGGACAATCACTTTTGTCCCGACCAGATATGATCTAAATTTGTCAAATGTGAATACGACTGCAAGCAATTCCTTCTCCGTTGTGGTGTAGTTAACTTGTGCGTCATTCATGGTTTTGCTGGCATTGTAAATGGAATGTATTATCTTGTTCCTTCTTTGTGCCAGCATTGCACCTACAGCAAAATCACTTGCATCGCACATAAGCTCGAACGACTGACTCCAGTTGGGTTCAATCATTATGGGGGCCGAGCTTAATGCACCTTTCATCCTGTTAAAAGCAATTAAACAATCCTGGTTGAACACAAATGGTCTGTCATTCTCTAGCAACCTGCATAAAGGTTTAGATATGTGGGAGAAATCTTTGATGAATCGTCTGTAGAACCCTGCATGACCTAAAAAGCTTATAATCTCCCTTACTGATGTAGGTGGAGGTAAGTTGGCAATTAATTCTACCTTTGCCTTGTCCACCTCGATTCCTTTTCGTGAGATCTTGTGTCCTAGGATAATGCCTTCCTGCACCATAAAGTGGCATTTCTTCCAGTTGAGCACTAGTTTGGTGTCTTCACAGCGTTGTAAAACCTGTTCAAGATTCATAAGACAATGATTGAATGATTCTGCAAAAACAGAGAAATCATCCATGAAAATATCCACGATTCTCTCCACCATTTCTGAGAAAATGGCCATCATGCATCTTTGGAAGGTTGCTGGGGCATTGCACAGTCGAAATGGCATCCTTCTGAAAGCAAAGGTTCCATACGGACATGTGAATGTCGTCTTTTCCTGATCTTCTAGAGCTATTGTGATTTGGTTGTAACCTGAATATCTGTCCAGAAAGCAGTAATATTCCTTCCCTACAAGACGATCCAACATTTGATCGATAAAAGGCAATGGAAAGTGGTCCTTCTTTATGGCTTTTTTGAGGCAGCGGTAGTCCATACACACTCTCCACCCTGTAATAGTCATGGTTGGAATAAGATCATTATTCTCGTTTGTTACAACGATCATCCCCCCTTTCTTTGGCACTCAATGTACTAGGCTAACCCAGCTGCTATCTAATATGGGATAAATTACTCCTGTATCAATCCACTTTAAAAGTTCTTTTCGAACCACCTCCTTCATCACCAGATTCAATCTCCTCTGGTTCTCTATCAACTTCTTGGCTCCCTCCTTCGGATTGATATTGTGCATGAAAAAAGAAGGGCTAATTCCTCGTATGTCTGCTATTGTCCATCCTAGCACCTTCTTATGCCTGGAGAGTACCTGCAATAAAGAAAATTCATCCTCATCAGTGAGGTTTGCAGAGATGATAACTGGTAGAGTTTCATCTTTTCCCAGAAATCTATATTTTAGGTGAGACGAAAGTGGCTTGAGCTCCAGCACTGGTGGTTCAATCACTGAAGGTTTCAGTGGCACTGTATTATCAGTTGCTTGTCTTAATGCACTTGATTCATCGAATGCGGATGCATATGCAGCCACAATTTGCTGCTCCAATGCTTCTTCAAACTTGTATGCTACAAAACTTTCTCCTGTGAAGCTATCTTCCCGCAAATCATAAAATTCAAACGGATCACAAAGTTATAAACTTGAGCATTCCTCCGATTCCCCTGGGTATCACATTGTCTTCATCATATTGAATGTGATGTATTGGTCATTTACTCGCATAGTCAGCTCCCTTTTTTGGACATCTATGATTGTTCTTCCTGTGGCTTGAAAAGGTCTTCCCAAGATGATAGGCACTTCCCTGTCTGCCTCGCAATCTAGGATTATGAAATCTGCAGAAAAAACAAAATTGTCCACCTTAACGAGGACATCTTCAATCTTCCCGATGGGCCTAGCTATTGACCTGTCCTCCAACTGCAAAGTTACTGTCGTAGATCTAGCTTCTCCAATTCCTAGCTGCTTGAAAACTGACAGAGGCATCAAGTTGATGCTAGCTCCTAAGTCACATAATGCTCATCCAACGTCCTGCCGTTCTATCATGCATGGGATAGTAAAGCTGCCTGGATCCTGCAATTTAGGTGGCACTTTTCTTTTTATGAGGGCACCGCAGTTCTCAGTGAGAGCTACAGTTTCATATTCCCCTAGCCTTCTCTTTTTAGTCAATATGTCCTTTAAGAACTTGACATAGTTGGGCATCTGCTCAAGAGCCTCCACCAACGAAATGTTGATGTGCAACTGCTTGAGTATGTCCAAAAACTTATTAAACTGCTCGTCCTGGTTCTTCTTCTAGAATCTCTGTGGGAATGGTGGTGGAGGGCGGACACCTTGATTTAAATTTTCCTATTTCTTCATTGGTGTCCCCTTCTTCTCGAGTTCAGCTTCTTGGTGCTTTGCTGTTGCATCCTTGGCCGCATTTCTTGCAAAATTTTCATTCCTAGGAATGTCCTTTCGTTCAGCAGGCTACTTTGCTGTCGCAAGAGTGGTAGCATCACCTGTAATTTCTTCGTTTAAGTCCTTCTTCACTTTATTTTCAATAGCACTTTCCTGCAAATTTTCCTATAAATAAGAATCAAACGGAACTTGTGGAGATTTTCACTCCACTGGCATCTCAGGCTCAGCATACTTGAGTCCACTACTAAGAGTGATACCTTTGCAATGCTTTTTTCCTTCCCTATGCAGATTTTCTGTATTGCTTGGTAATGCTCCTTGAGGCCTGTTTTTCATCTGGCTTACTAATTGACCAACCTACAATTAAAGATTTTGCAATGACGCAACTTGACTTTGAATGATGACATCATTCTTAGCCATGAACTCCTTCATTAGGGTTTCTAATGAAGAGTTCTGAAACATTATTGGTTTTAACTTAAAATGAGCTGCCTCAATGTTTGGTTCCATGATTCCTGCATTAAGATTATGGAAAGTTGCGACTGCATAATCCCTTATAGCTCTATCTCGTTCATCTGCAATAAAAATGGGATTTTGCTACTCTACTTGTTGTTGTTATTATTGCTGTTGGGCACATTATTGGGTTGTGCTCTCCTTTGTTGTTCACCAAGAGGATCGACTGCAAGTGGATCCATCGTAAGTTCCTGAAAAATAGATTCCTACAAAACAAGTCCTTCTGGATTCTCCTGTGAGTCAACTCTTGTAGATCTTGTCTTTTCCTCCTATGCTCCTTATGGCACTGGCGAAAAGTTCGCTCTATCTCAAGATCAAAATCACAAGGGCAAGGCCCTTTGCGCATGCACCAACTCTAACCTGTAAAACCTGAACATAGAATCCAGTCCCTTGGACAGAGTGGAAATGCGGTCGCAAATCGATCGCAATTCTGTTGCAAAACTGAAAAATGTTTGTTTAAAAGTCGTTCTCTGGCAATGGCGCCAAAAACTTGATGGGTGCTGAAGCAAAGAAGCGCAAGTGCACGCTGTCCAACAAACTGAAAAATGTTTGTTTAAAAGTCGTTCCCCAGCAACTACACCAAAAACTTGATGGGTGCTAAAGCAAAGAAGCGCAAGTGCACACTGTCCAACAAGTAATATATGGAAGTATTCCAAGTATCGAACCCAAGGGAACGGTTAACAAAGAGCTTTTCAGTTAACAACACAAGTACTTTCAAGTTGCATCCGAAGGTAACCAATTAAAGAAGATGTTTTTTGGGGTTTTGTGCAATGAAAATAAAGAAAACATCAATGAGAAGCAAGGAGTTAAAATCTATTTCAACCTTAAGGAAATGCGCCCACCATGCGCCCGCAAACTTGCTTAACTAGGTCCGGCTATTTCAGAGATTCTGCCTCTTACGCCTACATAATACCTCTTTCGAGTTCTGTGCGATTCAGACAAAATGCTACTGAAATGCGCTCGCAACCTACCCTAACCGATACTTAACACCATGAATCAAGTTTAACACTTATTCAGCCATTTTATAATTGCTTTTAGGAGACTAAGCAATTAAACACGCATGTCTATGGCTAATTTTAACTTAGATAAATAAGGAACATAACTCATTGATTCTAAAGGTTTTTGTCCTATGTCTAGGTACAAAAAGCGAAGTTCTATGTCTAGACACTTCTCCTAGATTGCTTTTATGAAAAGGCGTGCTCGATCCAACCCTTTCAGTATTGAATCTCACACAAACTATGCTAACTCAAGTGATTAGTTTAAGCTAACAATGAAACTTAAACTCAATAAAAGTAAATGATGCTAAATGTTAAGCAAAGTTACTTGAATCACATGGCAGGGCTTATCTCCTTTTTAGGGTATCCACTTCATTGAATCCCCTCCAAGGATTTGGCTACTCATTGAAGATAAAACTAAAGTGTAGAAAATAAAGAGAAAACTTGATTGAGAAAAGATAAACTTCATTGAAATAAAAGTGCAGAATTGAAACAATAGAAACAAAACTTGAATTACAACCTAAAGAATTGAAATTTAATAGATAAAACAGAAACTTACAACATGATAGAAGAAGAACAAAGTAGCTAAACTTTAAAGAAAAACAGAACGTATAAAACATAAATGAAAGCTGTAAAGAACTCGAAGTTTGTTCCTTCTTTCTGATTTTGTTCAACCTCTTTCGAGGAGAATAAGTACTTACACTCCCTTCTTTCGAAGTTCGTGTCCGAATGAAGTATGAACAGAACTTGGGGGAAACTCGGTATGGTGGCTGAAAAGAAAAGAAAACTGCAGAATTTGGAGAAAAAGAAATTCGAGCTCTCCTTGAAACTAAAGCTTGAGTCACCTTTTATAGACCTCAAGGCCTAGGGTTTTCCTCCAAGATCAGTGTGGAGAGGTTTGACCCATCATATCCTTGATCCTCAGAGATTTGATTGAGAATATTTGATTTTATCTGCAATTCTCGCGAATTTGAGAGAATCTGCCGAAAAGGTCCAGATGCGGCCGCATAATTGGGTGCAATTGTGTTGTTGTCGAAATGATCTAAATTGGACCTCATAGTTGGCCACATTTTGACTTTTTTCTACAACAGTTGAAATTTGGCTTCTGGTCTCAATTGCTAGCACATCCTGGTCGCATATCTCTTGAATCATCTTTCTTTAGCCTCAGTTGCTGTCAGAATGTGGGCGCATTTTGGTTTTTTTCAGCCTCTACACAAAATCAACAAAAATTAACATTTTTTTAACAAAAATGACCCTAAATACACCTAAAAACTTATTTTTATCAAATTAAGACTTCGGACACATGCAAAACTTGTTTTTACTTAAATTTGCCCAAAATTACATGAATTATAACATTAAACACTCACTTTCTAAGCAAATAGCTTAGTTTTTAGAGCCAAATAACACTCATAAATGAGCGTTATCACCTCGCCTCTCCGATCGTTGTCGCCTCACCTCACCTCTCCGGTCCTCACCTTTCTGGTCGCCGTCACCTTGCCTCTTCGATTGTCGTTGCCTTGCCTCACCTCACTGGTCACCATCACTGTTGTAAAAGAAAACACTACCACAAGTCGCAAATCACCACTGAAATTATGGAGAGAAATTTTCTACAGGCAGTTCTAATTTTCTTTATTAATTTATTCTTTTCCTTATTTGCGTCAAATCTGTTGAAAATGGGGTCCATATGAATTCACCAAACGGCATAGCTTATGCGTAAATCCTAGATCCTGCCCTCCTTGGTCCCCCGACAAGATTCTGCAGCACCTGCGATGAGTTTGAAAGTCTGTGTTTTGAGGTGAAATAGAAGAAGAAGAAGAATAATAAGGGATTATGAGGAGGCTAAAAATTCACGAGCAGAAGCTGTTAAAGAAGGTAAACTTCTTAGAATGGAAGAGAGAAGGTGATAAGAAAATAAATGACCAAGAGACCATGAGAGAAGTCTACAAGGAGAATACTAGCTCAACCAGCTTAATCAAGCTCAAATGAAACTCATATTCAAAGTCAAGAGAAGTCAACACCAATTCAATTCAATCATGAGGCAATCATTATGCCACAAAGTCCAATCATTAGAGTTGAAAGACTACAAGAAGACTTTAATGCTTACTTCCAATGTGTCTACATTATGAAAAGTTGCATCCTTTCAAGCTTGAAGAGGCATCTATTCAACCAAGAGGCATAATGAATCAAAACATCCAGATTCATTCACATATTTTATACATCATGTACTTATTTAATTCATGTATTTACATTTAATTTGGTTCATGTATGGATTTGAAAGGTTAGAGGCTGAATTTAGACTACATAGGTGAAGGGTTGTGTCCTTTCATGGTGTCTATTCAATTAGTATAAATAGGGCTATCATTTTGTCATTTAAAGACAAGTTGAAGTTGAATGAAATCTCATATTTGAGTTTAGTATCTCTCAAGCTTTATGCTTTCTTTGTATTCTTGTGTTTAGAATGCATGTCTAGAAGTTTCAATCTAGTTTGATCCATTAAGTTGTGGAGAGTTCGAAATCTCGAGTATAGGAACAACTTCTCCTTTCTTCTTGATCATCAATCAACTTTTCCAACTAAAAATCTGTTTCACTTTCTTGGGGTTGCTTATCATCTTGTTAATAGGGTTTTCTTATTATTACTGCGGGAGTTTACCTTTAAATAAGGAGAGTTCTTAAGCGTGATTGAGATAGTTCCTTTATTAGAAGGAGGTCACAGAGAAGCCCATCGCTATCACATCACAGGACGAGACAATTACAAAAAGTAATTTCCCATTTCTTCTTACTCCTATTTCTACCCCTTTCTTTGTTTTATCGCTTTGAATTTTATTTGATTTGATGTAGGTATTCGAGCTTGTGCCGAGGGGTTCAAAAGCTGGTTTCCATGTTGAAGACGATGATCGAGAAAGACCCTTTTCAATTGGAATTGACCGAGAAGCTCCTCGAAAAGCTGTGAGTGTTTGCCTCCTTTTTGGTACAACTTCAGAGAAATTTTCCTTTATGTCATTAAGCAAGTTTCTCGTCTATTTGTGCATAATTTTCTTTTGAAGATGAAGTAAAGCCTTTTACTTCTGATTCAAACTTTTGAGTTTTATGTCTTCACGGATCTTGTGACTTTTGTCCACAATTTTCTTCGAACTATGTCTTCTCTCTATTCAATGTTGATTCAAAGTAAAGTGATGGTATGTGTTTTTGTCTAATTTGAAATGAGAAACTTATTTCCACCTAGTCAAACGGCTCTAACAGTTCAAGAGCAGTTCAAGGGCCAGTTATGAGATTAAGATACTTCATTTGAGATCAAAAATATATATGCAATATAAAAAGATTTTAAAAAGAGTAAAATAACAGCGAGTCAATTCCACATTTTTGTCCCATAGTACAACTTTGACTGTAGAAACTAGTTGGTTTAAAGTATCTATATTGGAGCGGGAGCCGGGAAGATTTTAGTTAGTTTAACATACCTATCTTGAACTTGAATTTTCCAGCTCCAATTTCCTCGGTAAAAAAGTATACATTTTTGGGAAAGAACTTGACCAATTGCCGATCATGTTTCTTTTATTTCTCACTATTATAAAGGTCTCTAGAATAAAAGGTCTAGTTTGTTAATACTTTTAAACGAGGACTTAGTTGTCCATTTCACTCATACACCTTCCATTTTCAAGGAACTACCAACGGCCCCTATGAATTATCTGTAGTATATTTTTCTCATGCTTAAGCTTATTTAAATTTAGTATCTTTTGCCCCCGATATTTATAACCTAAATCTTTTTGGAAGCTGGGGCTTAGACTATTAGAGGTTGACCACGATTTTGAATCAAGATCAACAATGGCACAAGAAACTATCAACATTCCTCATGAGTTGCTATAGCTTTAAGTATGAAAGGTCTAAAAGTTGGCTATTATTAACTATGATGAGAAAAGTGCTTCTTGGAAGCTTAGACTGTTAGAGGTTGGGGTAAGGATAAAAGGAGACTAGTCAAGGAGCTTTTGATTTTGGAATGTCCTGTTATTGCTATCATTCTAGAAATAAAACTTATGAACTGTTGTCGAAACTTTGTTAAGAGTTTTGGGGAGGCTGCAAGCAATGTTGAATGGATTGGGCTCGAGTCAGTTGGTGCCTGGGGGGGGACTTATCATGTGGCTTGGTAGCATGGTGAAATTTTTGGATGTTGTGAGAATGACTTTGTCGATCTGTTGGTTGCCTTTGAGTTTTCGAGGATGGGGTGGATTGGGTTTCAGGTTTTAATTCAAGATTTGGGAAGGCTCCGATGGAGGAGGTAGGCAGTCTCTGTAGGTTCTCTAGGACTGCTAGTGCTGGCAGGGGACTTTAATGTGACTAGGTTCTCTTCCAAAAAGTCCGATGGTGGTAGGATTTCAAGATCCATGAGAGTTTTAACAATTTTATTGAGGTTTGTAATCTTCTAGATCACCTTTTGGTGAATGGTAGGTTTACTGGGGAATGATGGTTTGTTGTAGGTTGGACAGATTCTTTTTTAAGAAGGGCTGATTAGACTTGTTCCTCAATACTAGAAAGTCCTTGGAATCTAGGACTACCTCTGATTATTGCCGATTTGTTTTCGAAGGGTGGTTTGTTGCAGGTTGTATAGATTCTTGTTTTCTGGACACACTTGTCTTCTTTATTCAGAGTTCCAGTTTTAGTGTCCAAAAAGATAGAGAACATTATGGGGAATTTTTTAAGGGTAGATGTTGAGGAGGGACATTCACTTTTGGACCCTTAACCTTTCAGGAGGCTTTTCTTGCCACTCTTTTTTCCATCTCTTATGTGTTCCTTCTTCCATCCTTGGAGCCCCTTTGTTTTCCTCTCTCCAAAAGGTCAAAATCCTCAAGAAAGTCAAATTCTTTATGTAGCAAGTCTTGCTTGGGAATGTGTAAGTCAACACTTTGGACCGTTCTCAAAGGCATTCTTCCTTCCTATTAAGGAATGAGAGTCGTAGTGGTGTACCTTGTGGAGAGGAGTGTCTGACGACCTTGATTATGTCTTGTAGAGTTCCTTTTTTACTCGAACATTGTGGATTTTCCTTTTGGGAAGTTCGACATTTGTTTGGCATGTAAATCAGATTAGCCTTCTAAATGAAGGGGTTGTTGCTACATTCTTCCTTTTAGTTTAAGGTAGACTCTTTTAGAACACACTTTTTTTTTTTTTTTTTTTTTGCCATTTGGTAGGGTATTTGGCTTGAGAGAAACCATTGAAATTTTGAGAGGGTTTGAGAGGCTTTTGGTTATAGGTTTCAGATATTGTTAGATTTAATATCACTTTGTGGGCTTTGGTCTCTAAGGTCTTTTGTAATTATCAACTAGGTCTCTTATTCTTTTGGTTGGAGTCCAAATAAAAGCAAACCAATAAAAACTTCTAAATTAAAGCAAGCAATTTCTTCACGATATTAAATGAATTAAAGTACGCAAATCCCCAACAATGGCACCAATTTGATAAAAAGTTTTTAAGGCTCTATCAAATATATTTATAAACCTAAACCTCTAAAATTTGCAATAATAGTTGCAAGGGTCGATCACAGGGATTGAATTTCTTAATTCATTTAAGTACCGCAATTACTCTCACTTAACTTTATTTAGAGAATAAATCAGGTGCAAGCAAACTAAACTAATGAGTGCAAAAGATAAATGGAGACACAATATGAGAGAAATATACTAGGGAATCAATTTCACCAATTAGACTTATAGTGAAAACTACCAAGATTTGTCATGCAAATATTCCATAAGCCAAGAAGTGAGGTATTAACTAACTCTTTCAATCACAATTAACTCTCATGCAATGTTATAAACCTAATATTTCTATCTGGATTTTAATAGCATGCAATGTATTAAGCAACTTCTTTTAAGGGCTTCTAAGATAATTCTCCACTTTCATGCAAGAATTTACAAATAGTCATGCAATTAAGTTCTAGCCTAAACAAGACTTTTTCAAGTACAAATTCAGACCAATAAAACAAATAATTCGTGATCAAGAGATGATAAGCATTAAATACATAAAAGCATGAATGAAACAAAAGCATTCAATCGAGATATTTAATCAATTAAAACCTCAAGTCTAATATAAATTAATTCAATTCATATAAAAATCCCAAGTATTAGGAACATAGATACTTAAACTCATACAATTAAACTTCTAAGTTCCCAATTTACAGTCACAAAACAGAAACTAAAACTAAAGGAAAAGGAAGAAATTAGCAAACAATGGTCGATCCCGCATTCCCATCATGATCTCCACATCCCTCGAGCTTCGGATCTTCAAAAATGTTCCACAAATGCTCTCAATTGCTCCTTAAACTCTCAATTTTAGCTTGGAATCGAGATTAAGGATGAAATTCTCGGATTGGCCTCCAAAACGATGCCCCAAAATGATGCTTATATAAAAAATTGTGAGGCAGCGTTGAGACGCTGTTTTGCGTTTTCATAGCGTCGCCTTACAGATAGCACTGGCCATTTTTGCTATACCTCTTCACTCGGGTGTCCGAATGACCTTCGGTTCGATGCGTTGGAATCGTGATTCGATGTAGAATCTCCCAGAATGTGCCTTATTCTCAAATAGCATCTTTAATTTTCTTGAATTTTCAATTAAGCTTCAAAAGGCTCCAATATCCACCAAAATACTCCCAAACACTCGGTTTTGCTCTTCACGCGAGGTTTCTACAAGATTAAGAGAAATAGACATAAAATATCACAAAATAATCACAAAACTAGCATAAATAATAGGAAATAAGGTAGCATAATTAAATACTATCAGGTCTCCATCATTGGTTCACAGATCCATGTGGGGCCTCACAGAGACTTTTGGACCTCCTCCTACGGAAGTTGTTTACATAGGTTAATATCATGGTGGATGTTCTAAGAAGGATAGGATTGTAGTTTTGTTCCAATACTTGACCTACCTTACAACATCACTTGTTGAGATAAAACTATGAGATCTGAAATAATGGGTCACACATATATAGTACCCATTAAGGTTGTTATGATGTATTTGACCAAATTAATAGTAACTAAATATTATAAAAATAAGAGTTTTTTTGGTGTAACATTTGGTTGAGATTGTCTTTCAGTTCAGTGAAGGAACACTTGACCTACCCCTCGACGACACTTGTTCTAACTCACTGAAGTATCATAGCAGTAGAAATGATTTATAGAGCTCCTTTATCAAAAAAAATTTCTATGCTGAAATTGAATGGATATTGATTGCATGTTGTTAAATAATGTTTTTTATTATATTTCAACACTATGTCTAGTTCTCTCATTTTTCCATTACTGTTTCTCAAATTGAGAAAATTATATTACTTGGAAAAGTAAAGTTAACACTATAATGATAGTGTAAAATTTTGAATTTGTCTTTATTGAGAAATGTTCTAAAAACCTATTGCCAATGCCAATTGAATTATTCATGAAGCACGTGATTGAGGAATCAAAGGTAACGAGATGGCTTATACATATCTCATAATTGACCCGTTAGATGTCAAGCTAAAAAGATAAGGAAAATGAAAACATATAAGATGTTGAAGTCAAAAGAAACTAAATTTAGATAATTGTCTTAATGATCTCAAGATTAAGCATTACAAAAATCCAAGATAATTGTTTCTAAATTAGCTTGGGCTGTCATAATGTAAGAAAATTTTGAAATATCTCAATGGGAAGAACAAGATAAATAAAAGTAAATTTGATTTACTAGATTTTTTTATAGAAAATAAACGACTCCACTTAGATAGTGGATTACAGATCTACTATCAAGATTTATTTTTCATTACATTTAATATACTAGTTTATTACCACGTACAATGCACATTATACAATATTTTTACTTTATTTTCTATTATAAAAAATTAATTATATTCATTAAAAAATCAATCTAACAAATTAATATGTACTTTAAATTTATAAGAAGATCATGAATTTTTTATATATTACAAATCGATAAATTTATTTTATTATTGAATATGAGTATAATTGTAAAAAAAAAAAAGAAATTATTGTTATTATTAATAAAATAAGTTAACAATTAAAAACGTATGAAATATTTTTCGTTATTTGTGGTTTACATATGAATAGTTATGAATTGCTTTTTTTGAGTTCATGTATGAATTTTTTTTTACAATGATAGAAAATGATACCAATTTTTTTTAACAAAGAAATGTTATCTAAATTCATTTTATGTATTTATGGTTTTCCATGTTTTATCGTTTAGTTCATCAAGCTCGGAATTATATTCTTAATTATTATTAGAATATATTTTGATTTTTCATTTCAATAATTATTTTCTTATCTTAATTTTCTTAAAATGGAGATTTCGAATGGTATTGGAAATGAGTGGAAGAGACAAATTTAGAGTTGAAGGAATCAAAGAATTATAAAACTTTTGACATACCAAAACCTTTCATATTCTATAATTACATATAATTAGATATATAAAAACATTAATTTTAGAATTAATTTATCTACATGGAAGAAAACTATTTTTTTTACAATATGTGGGGTGGGGAATTCGAATCTCTGACCTATTAGTCGAGGGTACATGTTTTATGCCAGTTGAATCATATGTCATGTTGGTGAATGTAAAACATTTACTTTCTAGCTTTTCGTATTTCATTCATTTAATCTTAGTTTAAACTTCTCATTCAGAACTTGTTTTAACCGAACAATACTATCAGCAATTGCACCAGTGATGATTATACATCTACATATACTAAGTCAGAACCACTAGCCCAAACAAATAGTGAATAGTCAGCCTTGGATTGGTGACAACCAAGAGATATCAAAGTATTAGAAAATTTAGCAAACCATTGTCTAGATGCTGTTAAATCACCAATCAACCCAAAAGCTTAAGCTGATGGCCTATGGTAAATTTAATTATACAACACTTTAACACTTCCCCTCACTTGTGGGCTTGAAAATTTTTGAAAGGCCCAACAAGTGGAAATCAATATTAATTGGGGAGGAAATGACATTATAGGGGTTTGAACTCAAGATCTCCTGCTCTGATACCATGTTAAATCACCAATCAACCCAAAAACTTAAGCTGATGGTAAATTTAAGTATACAACACTTTAACATATGCTTGCTTTAGACCATAGATAGACTTATTTAGGTGACAAACAAGACGCTCCTCCCGAGGAAAAATCCCATTAGGTTTATAGCCAAGTGGTAGATCCATATCTACCTCTTCAAATAACATGAAGAAAGGCATTATTCACATCAAGTTGAACAAAAGGCCAATTGCAAGAGACTGCTAAAGTAAGTAGAACTCGAATAGTGACAAGTTTGGTTGTAGGGGAAAATGTCTTTATAAAATCAAGTCCCTCTTGTTGTGTGTATCCCCTTTGTAACCAGTCTTGAACCATCAGCACGATATTTGACCTTATAGATCCATTTAGATCCAATATAGCATGTTTATTATGTGGCAAAGGTACAACATGCCAAGTATTGTTTGTTTCCATGGTACCAAGTTCAACACGCATCATCTCTTGCCAATGAGCACAAGGTATATCTTGGTGATAGTATTGGGGTTCATAATGAGAAGAAAGTTGTAGAGAGAAGGTGTGAAAGGCAGGGGAAAGGTTTTGGTAAGAAAGGTAATGGTGTAAAGGATACTTGGTGGAAGAGATAGGTAAAGGGGAATTATGAATCAAACTACAATGATAGTCTTTCAATTCAGTAGGTGGTTCAGTAGTACGAGTAGACTTTTAGGTTACAAAGGATTAAATAGGAGTTGGAAAGGGTTCGGTGGTCAAATCCGAGAGGTTTAGGAATGGGGTTCAAAAACAAAACGTTGAGCAGGGGAAATTTCAGGGGAATTGCTTGGTGAAGATAAGTTTGGTGAGGATGAGCTTGGTGAAGGGTGGCTTGGTGGGGTAGGAGAAACATCAGGCTAAAAAGTTGTAGGATAAGGAAAGTTAGCATGAAATGGGCGAGATAAAACTATATTAGACAAAAAATCAGTATACTTATTGTTCAAAGTAACCTTATGAAAAGGGAACACAACCTTATGGAAAACAACATCTCTAGAATAGAAAAAATGTCTATGTTCAATATCAAAAAAACTTAGGGATTGTAGTCAATACATCAAACTTACTCTTAAGCATAAAATCCCAAGTGTAACTGTTAAAATCATCTACAAGAGTAAGAAAATATCGAATACCAACATGAGAAGCAGTAGCAAGCTGTTTGACAGTGCTTGTCAATGCTTCATCAAATTACAATTTATAAACCGATTCTAAGCTACTTGTAGATTGAGTTGACCGGGTCAATCTTAGGGAACCGAATATCAATTTCTCTTTATTAAATTTCTTTAAGGACACAAAATAGAATAGGGAGATTTTGCACAAAGCAATAAAAATGCAAGTAATGAAAAATAAAGCAAAGAAAATAAACAACCTTACTAAGTGCACCAATTTGGAGTATGTTGGGCTGACAATGCAATGCTTATCATTGAAAACTAATGTTAGGTTCAATTTCGTAATTAATTACCTAATCGACTTAACCAAAACAGTCGGAGAAGCTCCTAAGATTCCATAGGTCCCTAATTAAACTAATTCAACCTAGCATTGAATTAATTCTAAATTAATTAATTAGCTAGGCACGATAACGTTCCATACTAACCAATTAATTGCATTAAGCTCTAGGGATTGATTAAGACATTCTAATTAAACAAGATAACCATATTTAATAAAACACTCTCTTGATCCTAAGGCCTATCATGCGAACTACGAATGGAGTACGCACCCCAAGAACGCAAACATGAGCCAACCTATTTGCTACTAAAATTAAATATGTGTTCTTGACAATTAAGTATCTTAAATAACGTGCATAGCATAATGAACATACGTGTTGCGATTAAGGCATCAATTTAATCTACAAGCATGCTTATAAATCATATAAGAATCAAGAAACAATTAACTACTAAATTAACTGCAATTAACATTAAATTCTCAAAACATTACAAAGAAAGACCCGACAAACCTCTGAATTGGCATCGATAGTCTAGTCGGCCATCGAAATAACAAAGTCTGACACCATGGCTCGATCAAATACCTAAATCTAGCCTAAAACTACTAAAAACAGTAAAGGAATGCTAAAAACTCTCTCAAAATGGTTGTTGGAATTCTAACATAATGACCTAATTACAGAAAAGGTGCATTTATAAAAATCGAGGTAGCATTTAGATGTTATGGGCAGTGTTGAGCGGGGCTTCTTCGTGCATCCTCCCGACAATGTCGAGATGCTACAAGCAGCGTCTCGATGTTGTCCTGCATCCGCAATATTCTTTCTTCATTGGTGTCTTAATGCTCTCTGTGTCGTTGAGATGCTCTCGCCTGAGACATTTTGGTCATTTCACATCTCCTTATGCTCCGATTGATCTATTGACCGCCAATTCGCTCTTAATTAACCTCATTTTGTACAAACCACTCCAAAATACTCTATTTGCTCGAATTCTATAAAATTATCATTTAAAAACATAAAATCTATCGAACTAGCATAATTTAACAAGATAAATATAGGACATTTTAGGTCCTATAACAACCCCCAACCTAAATCTTGCTTGTCCTCAAGCAAGGCATAAATAAAATAAGTCAAAGAATTATCAATTGCAAGAAAATGACTCTAGTCTTAATGCATAAAATAACAAATTATTTGCAAAAGAGAAGCATAGTCAAACACAATCCATCAACGAAGTATTTAAAATCATTTCTAGCATGTGTGTGTGTGTAGCCTCCCTGAAGTAGTCTTTACAAGCATGAAATAGGTTTATAAGATCCTCAATCCATCTTCCCCCTATACTGCCCTAAGAACTAACTATCAAGCCTTAAAACAGTCAAGAACGTAAGGTTTACTAAGGTGCCTAAAAACAAACAATAGGGATCTCCTGAGCTTGCATCACTTTGACTCAACAACATTAGCTTTCACACTACTCTTACCTAGAGCACTCATTCAATAAGTGACGTAACTGATCACAACAAATGCAGCTCTTTTTACCCAACCCCTAATCACTTTAACACACTATAAGCTTGTTTTTTGTTCTTTTCTTCTTCTTTTCTTCTCTTTAAAATTTTCTTTTCTTTTCCTTTTTTTGCAGGAAAATAATCATTCTTTTTTCCTAAGCAAGACATTACAGACTATCATGCAAAAAATCAGCGCTCAACCTAGCCCTTAAGCCTATCAAGGTGACAACAAACATATAGACCTCATAAAGCTTCTCTAAGTCTTCAAGATAACAAAAGGTAGGCTAGTGTGCTCAAAACTTGCAAGAAATTCAAAAAAAAAATTCAAATAGGCTCAAATTCGGACAACATTTCCAACTTTACCCAATGCAAATAAAAAGGTATAACAAGCACTTCATCAACCATCCTAATCACATAGCATGCAATGAAGTCATTAAACAGTTCATGCTCAACAAAATTTAATGTTTGACGCATAGATGCTCAGAACTCAACAACATAAATAAAAAAAAAATTTGAAGTCCGACGCACAGATGCTCAAGACACAACAACATGCTATATCCACCCCAAACCTAAAATGATACATTGTCCTCAATGTATAACTACGTAAAAGTACAACAACAAAATGAAAGGGAACAGAAAACTCCCTTGAAATGGTGTTTGCGCATAGGTGGTGGTGTATCTCCCTCCAAGAATGATAGTCTTTTCCACTTAGGTCAATTTTTACCTACAAAAAGAAAACAATGCTAAGTTATGAAAAGCAAAAAACTGAAAGCAATAAAGAAAGCAAGAAATTTTTTTACACATGGCTGCCTTCAAGAAGTGCAAATTTTTATAGTCGATTGCTCGACTTGCCATGTGGCACGCGTAAGGGCACGTAAAAATTCACATATTTCTTCGACCCATTCTTCCTTCAATATACAAAGCCCACTAAAACAAGTAAGCTCATTAGCATCTCATGGGCACCAGAAGTATAATTATTTTTGGTACTTCAGTTAATGAAAAGAAAGGCGAAAAATGAAAAAACAAAGACTCTGGCTCAAACTTGTGAGAAAAAGAAAAAGAAAAATCATAAATAGAGAACGACTCAAAAGATAGAACATACTCAAGTTTTTCAGCCTCAAACTCTATCACCTGAATCTCCTTTTCACTTTCAGGCTCAGCTTCCATTCTTGGCTCACCAAAAAGATCCTGACATGACTAAAAATTATCGAACTCCTCATCACTGTCGTCCATGTACATCGTCACTTCAGCCTCAGTGGTCTCAATAAATTGTTGCTCTTGCATACTATCCAATCTCCTCACTGAATCAACCAACTTGGTGATTGGGCACCCAAGCTTCTTATTCCAGCTCGAGTCTCCTCTTGAAATTGATGATTTTATTGCTGAAACTGGAGAGTGCTATTAGCAATATTTTGAACTAAATCCTCTAAAGACATACCTGAGTCTGAAGTCCGATGGTACTGGTTTTGCTGATCCTTCTGATATCCATAGCCAAAGTTGGGTTGATCCCATTTAGGATAGTAAGGATCAGAACGCTCGTAATTCCCTTAATGACAAGGAAATTCTCCCATTGCATAGGCATTTTCCATGAAGTTCTACTGAAATTAAGGAAATGCTTTTGAGAGGTGTCCTTGAAGCGAACATACTCTGCATGCCTCCACTGCTTGCAGTCTCCCTACAGTCACTTGAAGAAGTAAAGATGTTAATTCAGAAAGTTGAGTTTTGAGCTCATTTACCTCATCAACGTATAGGACAACTCCACCGAATGTCTAATACTGTTGATAACTATCTGTCATTAAAGAATCAAGGGACAACAAAAGACACAAAAGGAAAAATCTTTTTGTATTTTATTTAAAAACAAGAAACCAACATAGAGAAACTAATTAATTGGTTCTCTAGTAATTGTGCCAAATTTGACAGAGCTTGTTGATGGCTCATCAAATTACAATTTATAAACCAATCCTAAGCTAGTTGTAGCATTGAGTGAACCAAGTTGATCTTAGAGAACCAAATATCAATTTTTCTTTATTAGATTTCTTCAAGGACCCAAAATAGAATAGAGGGGGATTTTGCATAAAGAAATAAAAATGTAGGAAAGTAAAAGAAAATAAAGTAAAGAAAATAGACAATCTTACCAATTCAGAGTATGTCAGGCTAACAATGCAATGCTTATCATTGAAAACTAATGTTAGGTTAAATTTCGTAATTAATTACCTAATTGAATTATCTGGAACAGCTGAAGAAGCCCTTAAGATTCCTTAGGTCCCATGATTAAACTAATTCAACCTAGCATCAAATTAATTCTTAATTAATTAATTAGTTGGACACGATAGTATTCCATACTAACCAATTAATTGCATTAAGCTCTAGGTATTGATTAGGACATTTTAATTAAACATGATAGCCATATTTAATAAAATGCTCTCGTGATCCTAAGGCCTATCATGCGGACTACGAATGGAGTACGCACTCCAAGAACACAAACATGAGCCAACCTATTCGCTACTAAAATCAAACATGCGCTCTTGACAATTACAGATCTTAAACATGTATAGCATAATGAACATATGTGTTGCGATTAAGGCGTCTACAAGTATGCTCATAAATCATACAAGAATCAAGAAACAATTAACTACTAAATTGAGTGCAATTAACATTAAATCCTCAAAACATTACAAAGAAAGGCTTGGCAAACCTCAGAATTGGCATCGATAGTCCAGCAAACCACCAAAATGGCCAAGTTTGAATCCATGGCTTGATCAGAACGCCAAAAGCTAGGCTAAAACTACTAAAAACAGTAAAGGAATGCTAAAAATGCTCTCAAAATGGTTGCTAGTATTCTAACATAATGACCTAATTGCGGAAAAAATGCATTTATTGAAATCGGGGTAGCGTCTAGATGCTGTGAGCAGTGTCGAGGTGGCCTCCCTGCAGCTTCAAGCAAGGTTTTTTCGTGCATCCTCCCGACAGCGACAGGATGCTACAAGCAACATCTCGACACTGCCCTGCATCCACAACATTCTAACTTCATTGGCGTCTTTACGCTCTTTGTGGCGTTGAGACGCTCTCGCCTAGGGCATTTTGGTCATTTCACAACTCCTAATGCTCTTGTTGATCAATTGACCTCCAATTCGCTCCAAATTAACCTCATTTTGTACAAACCTGATCGGTGTACATGCAAACGCATGCAATCGAAGTAATAATAAAACTATAAGTACCATCGAGTATCAAATCCTCAGGAAATTGGGTAAGTTTAATCAATTAATTACTATACTTACTTGCAACCTAATTTTATTTAGAAAAATAAATGCTAGAGCAATCAATCAACATGAATTAAAGAAATTAACAAAATAAAAGAATTTGAATGAATCGGATCACAATTAAACCATGCCGAGTTTAGGACGTTAATCTCACCAATTGGACCATTAATTAAAATTAATGAATCTTTGCAAATAATTAAGCAATTTACTTGAGTTTAAAGGTTTACAAGTCATGGAATTCTCTGTCGAGCTCATCTAATCTCGAGTATGATTAATCGAATTACGTGTTCGTCTCATCAGTTAATTATACCCGGCATTAATCAACCTTATCAATAACCCTAATTGATGTCCTTATCACTGTCATGTCCAAACATCAATTATTATGCAAAAAGCTCTAATTTATGCATTCTTTGTTAAGAGATAACACAAACCAGTAGATCATTTAATCCTTGATGAAGGGATTCAAAGCATTAATCTCATTGCATAAAAGTAAGATTGCTAAATTAACTACAAATACTCAAACAATCTCAATTACATGGTCCAATGTCTTGATTAGGCCCTAAACTCTTCAATCTAATCAATGGAATAGTTAATTCAGTTCATTACAGTCATAATCCATCTCAATCTACTCAAAAACAGCAAAGAAATTGAGAGAAAATAGAGAAGAAACCCGTTACGCGTCAATCCATCACTCCCGCTACAAACTCCATGAACCTCGGGCTTCGGATCTTCAATCTACCCACTCCAATTGATCAATATACATGCAAGCACACGCGATCGAAGTAATAATAAAATGGTATGTGAGTACCAAGTATCGAATCCCAAGGGAAGCAGATATGGAACTTCTTTTTAAAGCTAATTAATTATTAAGAATACTCAAAATTGGAATTATTTAAGGCCCAAACTAAAGGTACGATGTTTAAGAATTTAAACTAACTAGGAAAGCAATATAAAGAGTTTGAGATACCAAATTAAGGGGATGTTTAGAGGATCGAGCACAATTTAGGTTGGATTTATGGTAATTGGATAAGACAGTTAATTAAACGAGCTTAATTGCATAAACCTAGAGCTAAACCGGTCGAAATCTCCTGTCGATCTCATTCGAACACGCTTAATTAATCGCTTGCCTACCTATCCTTAGCGCAAATTGATTAATTAGTTGGAATAAGCCCACTCATAATTAGCCTCACACATCAACTATTACTCCTACGTCACATCGGCAATTTAAGGGTACTAATTGGATTAATTTAGTCCTAATTTCCTCTGTCAAGCTCAATTAAGACTAAGTTCAACTAATTATTGGCCAAATAAATAGAAGCATTAAGAACAATCTAATTAATGCAACTAATCAATCAATTAAAAGTAAATGATCACAATGAAACCGTAAATTCAATCCAAAATGTGCTCTTAACCCCTAAACAAGTAAATTTAGCCCATAAATGTCATTAAAATAGCACAATACAACATCTTAAAGTCCCTAGATGCAGAAAAAAAAAATGAGAAGATAACAGGGAAGAATACCGTCGTTGTCGAATTCTTTTGCCTCGAATTTCACAATCTCGAGCCTTGAACACCGCTCCCAAACACTCCATCTCGAGCTCCAAAAGTCCCAAGGAGGCAAGTTATCGAAATTATGGCTAAAAACCCTCAAATGGTCTCCTCCAATTTAGAAAGAAAATGATGAATATAAAGGTTGCAGTCGCGATAGCGTTGCAATGATGTGCAAAACGATGGCATTTTTGCAAGTGTATAGATGTAGCGTGCAATGCTTCAGACGGAGCTCCACATTCCAACGTGTCTCTAGTGTTGCAATGCCACATGGTAGCATTGCAACGCTAGCTCTCGAGTTTCCACACAAAATTATGGCGTTGCAACTCCATTTCCAGTGTTGAAACGCAGTCCTCATGGCCCCAATAGCTTGTGCACCATCTCTTCTTCTCCTTAGCTCCTCCAAAAGCTCATTTTGCTCCAAAATTCTTAATTCTGCTCTCAATTGCTCGAATTCCCGAAATAAGCAAATAATCGACATAAAAGCTCATATTTATAGCATAAAACAAGCTAAAATAAGGCATAAATATAACACTAATTTAGTGCTATCACCAATTCAGCACCAAACCTCTCTAATCTCTCTTAAATTGTAGATTAGGGTGTAAAACCACCGAAATTGGCTCCCCTTTTCCATAATGAAATATCTTAATTTAAGCTGCAATTCGATATAGTGTCGAGATGCATCTCGACGCTGCCTTAAAACACCATCATTCTCATGTGTGCACGCATGTAGCTTCTCGACGCTATGGACGAAAATCACCACCTTCGTGTTTTTGCAATGTTGAGACACCACAAGACAGAGTCTCGACCCTAGCTTTAGGATTGGACACCAAATGCTTAGCGTCTAGACACCATTTTCAGGGTTTAGACGCTATCCTCTCAGGATTGTTTGCCCAAAATTGAGTCCATCTCCATCCTTAGCCTCAAATTGCACCACTTTTAGCTCCAAATTTGATACATATGTCCAAAACCACATCATCCACTCTCGATTTCTCAGTTTACTGAAATACAAGAAAAATTCGTATAAGAGCTCACAAAATTATAGCAAAACGAGCCAAATTAAAAGAAAATAGATAATACCAATGAGTTCTATCGAAACCGCTCCAAAATACTCTATTTGCTCGACTTCCAGTTAAATGATCATTTAAGAACATAAAATCAATCGAACTACTATAATTTAACAAGATAAATGTAGGACATTTTAGGTCCTATCACAACCCTCAACCTAAATATTACTAGTCCTCGAGCAAGGCACAAATAAAATAAGTCAAAAAATTATCAGTTGCAAGCACATGACTCTTTCCATCAATGAGGTATTTAAAACTCTTTCCTATCATTTCTCGTGTGTGTGTGTGCGCGTAGCCTTCCTAAAGTAGTCTTTACAAGCACATAGTAGGTTTATAAGATCCTCAACCCATCTTCCTAATAAAGAGCTTGTCGAAGACTCCATCAAATATATTGATAAACTAGACCTCTAAAATTTGCAGTAATAGTGGCCAGGGTACCATAATTACTCACACCTAATTTTATCTAGAGAACCTAACTCAGAGAGAAACAAAAGTAAACTAAACTATTATTTATAAGGTTGGAGTCCATTTAGAGAGAAGATTGGAGAAGAATAACATGAAGCGCAACTTGAATTAATTAAGTAATTGTATTAACATGTAGCGAACATAAGCCAAGAATTCTTAGATTATCTATTTGACTCTCTCGAGCTCAAACAAACTCATGCATAGATATAAATCAACCTCTCGGTCTATTTCTATAACTAAGCATAACATTAACGGTATTCATTTAACAGCTCTAACAATGACCTATTAATTCTGATGCAATAGATTATTATTAGTCATGCATCCAAGTTCTAAAAATAAGTTTACTTTCTCAAGCTAAACTCAATTTAAGAAATATAAGCCACAACCAAAAGCTTAAACAAAACACACAAGATGCATAAATCCTCGTTACTATATACTACAATTCGAAATAAAAACAAGTCTAACAATACAAATTTCCAAGAGTCTAATTACTCATAATTACATCAAATTCAATTCATAAAATATCCTAAAAACAACAAAAACAAAGTAAGGAAAAAAAAGAGAGAAAACTGGCAACTGCGTGCCAACACTCGTTCCCGTTGTGATGTCCTGCGATCTCAAGCTTTGAGTCTCCTCCTTAGCTCTCCAAACTGTCCTCTAGTACTCAAGACAGTGCTTCAATCGAAATTAGGGTATTCCTCTCTCAAAAATGGCTCCCCTTGCATGAAATAAAAGTTTCCATTTATAGTGTCAAGAAAACGTTGCAACACTAGGGGCAGCATTGTAACATTGTCCCTTCAAATCGAATAAAATAGGAAAATATTTTTGGTCTAGCATTGCAACACTATCCTTCAGCGTTGCAACACTCTGTGTGCGGATTTCTAGATTTGGAGGGCTACACATATGGCGTTGCAACACTATGATCTTGTGTCTCTTTGCTTGTGCAAATCTTCTCATTGTCTCTTTTGCCCAAAAGCTCCCCTTTAAGCTCCTTTTTGTCTACAAACTACTACAAATCATCGGTTTAGCTCCTTTTGCTCAAATACTGCAGATCATAAGATAAAAGCATCAAAGTCCACTAAAATTAGCACAAACTAACCTAAATCTAAGCCTAAAAATAACACACTTTTGTGTGCTATCACTTCCCCCTATACTGGCCCTAAGAACTAACTATCAAGCCTTGAAACAGTTAAGAAAGTAATGTTTTACTAAGGTGCCTGAAAACAAAGAATAGGGATCCCGTAAACTTGCATCTCTTTGACTCAAGGGCACTAACTTTAACAGTACTGTTGCAGGGACCCTTACTCAAAGCACTCGCTCAATGAGTGGTATAACTGATCACAACAAAGGGATCTCTTTTTACCCCTGATTACTTTAACAGACTACAAGCTAGTTTTTCTTTCTTTTCTTCCTCTTTTCTTCTCTTCAATGTTTTCTTTTCTTTTCTTTCTTTTGCAGGAAAATAATCATTCCTTTTTCCTAAGTAAGACATTGCAGACTATCATGCAAAACATCAACTCTCAACCTAGCCCTTAAGCCTATCGGGGTGACAACAAACATATAGACCTCATAAAGCTTCTCTAAGCCTTCAAGATAACAAAAGGTAGGCTAGTGTGCTCAAAACTTACAACAAATTCAAAAGAAAATTCAAATAGGCTCAAATTAGGACAACATTCTCAACTTCAATCAATGCAATAAAAAGGTATATAAAGGACTTCATCAACCGTCCAAATCACATAGCATGCAACAGAGTCATCTATTAGTTCATGCTTAACAAAATTTAAAGTTTGATGCACAGATGCTCGGGATTCAATAACTTGCTATATGCACCCCGAACCTAAAACGATACATTGTCCTCAATGTATAACTACATAAAAGTACAACGACAAAACAAGGGGAACAAAAAAACTCTCCTGAAATGGTGTTTGCGCATAGGTGGTGGCATGTCTCCCTCCAAGAAGGATAGTCTTTTTCACTTAGGTCAATTATTACCTACAAAATTAAAAACAAGGCTAACCTACGAAAAGTAAAAATTGAAAGCAATAAAGAAAACAAGTAAATTTTTTATGCTTTGCTGCCTTTAGGAAGCTCAAATTTTTATAGTCGATTGCTCAACTCGCCATGTGGCACGCATAAGGGTACGTAAAAATTCTCATATTTCTTCGACCCCTTCTTCCTTGAATCTACAAAGCCCACTAAAACAAGTAAGCCATTAGCATCTCATGGGCACCAGAAGCATAATTGTTTTTGGTATTTTCAGTTAATGAAAAGAAAGGTGAAAAATCAAAAAACAAAGACTCTGACTCAACTTATGAGAACAAGAAAAAGAAAAATCATATATAGAGGATGACTTAAAAGATAGAACAAACTCAGGCTTTTCAGCCTTAAACTCTATCACCTGAATCTCCTTTTCGCATTTTCGAGCTCAGCTTCCTTCCTTGACTCACCAACAAGATACTAACATGACTACAAAACTCTCGAACTCCTCATCACTGTCGTCCATGTACATCGTCGCTTTAGCCTCAGTGGTCTCAATAAATTGTTGCTCTTGCATACTATCCAATCTCCTCACTTAATCAATTATTCCAACTCGAGTCTCCTCTTGAAATTGGAGATTTTCCTACTAAAATTGGAGAGTATTATTAGCAATATTTGAACTAAATCCTCTAGAGATATACTCAAATTTATGAGAACAAGAAAAAGAAAAATCATAAATAGAGGACAACTCAAAAGATAGAACAAACTCAGGCTTTTCAGCCTCAAACTATATCACATGAATCTCCTTTTCGCATTCGAGCTCAACTTCGTTCCTTGACTCACCAACAAGATCCTAACATGACTACAAAATTCTCGAACTCCTCATCATTGTCGTCCATGTACATCGTCGCTTTAGCCTCAGTGGTCTCAATAAATTGTTGCTCTTGCATACTATCCAATCTCCTCACTGAATCAACCAACTTGGTGATTTGGGCACCCAAGCTTCTTATTCCAGCTCGAGTCTCCTCTTGAAATTGATGATTTTATTGCTGAAACTGGAGAGTACTATTAGCAATATTTTGAACTAAATCCTCTAGAGATATACCTGAGTCTGAAGTCTGATGGTATTGGTTTTGTTGCTCCTTCTGGTATCCATAGCCAAAGCTAGGTTGATCCCATTCAAGACAGTAGGGATCATAAGCCTCGTAGTTCCCTTGATGATTAAGAAATTCTCCCATTGTGTAGGCATTTTTCATGAAGTTCCGCTGCAATTGAGGACATAATTTTGAGGGGTGTCCTTGAAGCAAGCATACTATGCATGCCTCTACTGCTTTCACTCTCCCTATAGCCACTTGAAGAAGTAAAGACGTTAATTCAGAAAGTTGAGTTTGGAGCTCACTTACCTCATCAACATATAGGACAACTCCACCAAATGTCCAATACTGCTGATAATTACACAAAAGAAAAAATCTTTTTGTATTTTTTTTTTTTAAACAAGAAATCCAACCAGAAACTAATTAATTGGTTCCCCGGCAACAACATTAAATTTTACAGAGCTTGTCGAGGGCTTATCAAATTACAATTTATAAATCAATCCTAAGCTAATTGTAGCATTGAGTGGGTCGTCGAGATCCATTGTGATTATTTGCAGAAGATCAGGTACATGAATTGGCATTCCTACAGCCAAAGTGACGGTGGGAGATGTCAGAAGTAAAGGTTCAAACCGTTGTCCTTTTTCCTGAGCAATCAGAGCAAAATCCTTATTAACAAGTGGTGGAAAATCCATAAGAAGGATCTAAGAGTGAGCATGAGCAAAAGTATCATTAAGGCCCATAAGGAAGCTCATCAGATACTCGAATTAAAAAAATTGTTCAATAGATTTGACGCCACCACAATTACAGTGTCTGCAAGTGCATCTAGGGTGATAGAAACGTATTTGTCCCAAAGACTCTTGATCTTGGAGAAGTACATCGTAACTAATTCATGTTCTTACTTCAGTGTGGCTAAACCTCATTTAAGATGGAAAATGCGAGGTCCATTTCGTTTTTGAAATCGATCCTTAAGATCTTATCAAATTGCTTGCACCAAGTCAGAAAACATAATGCTCAAAGAATATATTTTTCGAGACAGTTGAGAATCAAAGCAATCACCATATGATTCTTGCGAGTCCGTAAAGGAATCGCCGATAGGTAGAGCTATAGTACCATCGATGAACCCTAAGGAGCTGTTTGGGGCAAGGAGTTGCAGGGAGTAGGAGTTGCAAGAAGTAGGAGTTGCAAGGAGTAGGAGTTAATATGTATGGGGAGTTAAGAAGTCTGAGGAGTTAGAAAGTCTGTGTTTGGGGTACAGAGTTGTTTAGTCTGGAGTTAGGAAGTCAGTGTTTGGGGCAAGGAGTTGCAGGGAGTAGAAGTTTTGAAATCTGTGCTTGGGGTGCAAATTTATTAAACATGGAGTTATGAAGTCTAAGTTGATTTTAGCTTTTTTTTTGTACAAATTTTTTCTGCAATTTCTCAAATTTTCATTATTAAGAATTTGTTCCCATGAATTCTAAGATTGAGATTTTTGGTTTTTATTAATTTATATATTTTTTTACAAATTTCTTTAAAGAAATTTGTTTTGAACAAAATACCCCATATTCTTTTTTTTCAATATCTCTCACATTAATTATTCATTTGCCTTGGATAGTTTCAAATAAAAGAAATTCTTATAATAATGTTTAAATATTACATATGATTTGGAAAGATTTCAATTCATTAATTTAAAGGGATTCAAATAAACTTGAGATTTTTTATGTTTTTATTCTCTCAATTCTAGAAATAATATAGATTTATTGTAAACCCGGAGTTCCTCCTTGAAACTTCTTAAAAATTAAAAGGAAAGAAGAAAAGGAGGTTGGTATATTGTTTTGGGAAGGAAAAAGAAAAAAAAAAAAAAAAAGAAAAGAAAAGAAAAGAAAAATGAAAATGAGAGGAAAATGGCCCCACCATCAAACTCTTTCTCTTTAATTATTGTCCATCCATTTTGCTACCCATTTTGGTGAAATAATTAGGGTTTTTCGTGGTAGAGGCTGAGAGGAAGAAGAAAAGGGGTTTTGCTGAAGTTGAGGTTGAAGAAGAAAGGGAAAAGCCCAATTCAAGATGCATGACAAAGTTTGTGATCAATCCTGACTACATCTGATGTTTGGATCATTCTGAGCTCCACGAGAAGTATTAAGAGGTGAGGTTTGGAAAGTTAACTCATTTTAGAACAATTTTCGTGAAGGAAGCTCGAGCAAAATCTGAAGTTATGTTATGGGTTTTTGAAGGGGAAGTCAGAGGAGTGTTTTTACTGTCAAATCCGGGGAACCTCTGGTTTTTGAGATGTGCTGATCTGTAGACTTCGAATTAGAAGCTGTATTAGGTATGGATGGAAAGCTGATTTAAATTCCTATAACTTTCATGAATAAGTCGTGGTTATAAATTGAATGGAAGTTGCCTTAAAATTCATGTTAAGTTCAGGGTGCAGCAGGAAAACGAGTCTGGAAAGTGCAGAAACCGATTTTGTAGGAAGTGGCTTTCGAGGTATTTACGGACATATCCTTTAAGAATTTCAATTTAATTCCTTCAGATAAGTTTTAGAGGGTTCAAAAAGGAAGAGTTTGGTATAAAGTACATCATTTTTGAGCAAGTAATGGAAAAGTTATAGGTGTGTGAGTTTAAGGTATAAAATCTGTAAAGTGCAGGAAATTGATGGGGTGGTTTTTGCAACCCTAGGCCTTAAGTTCGTGAGGTCAAGATTCTAATGCTTGGTTTTGTTTTGTTTGACAGGCCAAGAAGAAATAGGACAAATTTACGGACCAAGAATCTATTATTAACGCTGTGAGTGACAAAACGAATTTCGGAAGTGTATTCTATGCTTGAACTTATGCTTACGAAAATAAAAGACTTTCTAAGAGTAATTTTACTTAAAGACTTTATGTCTCTTGAACACGTATTTATGAGCATATATGGTTTCCTAGAAATGATTTAATTGTTCGTTGTGAGCATATGTTTACTATTTTACCCGAACTAGTGAAAATACCATAATTTCGGGCCAACATGTGTTAGCAAGTAGTGTCAAAGGTTTTCATGTGTTTCTATGAGACCCGAATGAGTAAATGTTTGAGATTCTGAGCCCGAGGCTGTATAGTACCGTGTGCACACAGGTCATTTTCTGTTGTCGACGTTGAGTGTACTCCGTGACAACAATGCTGTCGTGAGTGCTGAGCGAGCCCCACTACGACAAAGACGATGGGAGTGCTGGGCGGGCCCCACTACATCGTAGAATGAGCGTTGATTGTACTGGGCGAGGCTTACACAAACTAGTTTGTCATATGTTTAAAATGGTTAATATTTTTGACACACTTGCTGGACTTCTGTAAAAGCTATTGATGTTATATGTTATGATTTACGAGTTAATAGTTTTAAACTCAGTCACTCACTGAGCTTTCCAGCTCATTCTTTCAATGTTTTCCAACTTTCCAGGTAGAGATCGAGTTCCCGGTGCCTGAGATCCTGCCACAGCCTGCTGAACGCTCTACGAGTCTGATATTTTTGTACGTGGTTGGCGTAGTATAGCAAGTCTGCTCGTATTGTACATAACTTAATAGGGATGTGTAGTTATGTTGTATATGGAACTAGTGGTCTTGGGTGTATAAAGCACGTCTGGTCGTGTCTGGCTTGTTCAAGTTAGGTTTAACCAGAACCGCTCCGTATGTATGTGTAATAAGATTCCTAATTTCCTGCTGTGTGGTATGTATAGTATCTCGTATACAGGTATGGATTGTTTATCAGGAATTAAAAGGGTCATAGGTATCGTTAAGAAGTGAAACGATGCCTGTTGGCTTCACGCCTTCCTCCGGGCTAAGATAACAGGTGTTTCGGGAGGGGGTGTGACATTTATTTTCATCAATCCTAAACTTGAGATTTTAAATTATATTATTTTATGAATATTTTATAATTTTATTAAAGACTTGTTTTCATCAATTTTAAATTTTAATTTTAGATTTTTTTTTCAAGCTTAATAAAATATTTTTTTTATATAATTTAAAATTTTAGTTTTCTAACTAATCAATGTAATGGATTATTTAAAGTTTGATTAATTTGTAAATAATATATTCTTTGAAGTAAATATCAAATATTTATGTTGTTTTAAAATAATTAAGTTCAAAATGAATATATATATTTTTAACACCATTCAAAATGAATATCATATATAGTACTTTTGTTCAAATTACTATATATTTATGTTATTTATTGTAATAATTTTATTTTATTACGTTTAGAATGAGAAATCGTTTATCTTTTCACTTTGAATATGATTAATTTAAAAATCAAATTTTTTAATACGTTAACTTTTTTAAACACTAATTTCTTAAATAGCAATACGGGTTAGTTTAAAATATGTTTTTCTTATCTTCAAATCATAAAATTATATATATATTTTTAGCTATTAATAAAAAAAAATAAGCTAAAAAAAGATAAGATTGTTATTTATTATAAGTAATTTTTATTTAAACTTTAAAAAAAAAATTGTAGATGACATGTGAAAGAAGTGAGATAGGGAGGTTTTTATCAATTAAAAAAATGGTTATGTAGTACTCTAATTTACATTCAAAATTTAAATTTAAATAATAGTATCATATCTAAAACATTCTTATATAATTTATATTTAAAAATAAAATTATAGAATAAAAAGAAAAATATTTTTGTTAAAAATTTATTAAAATTATAGGAAAAAATAAAATTATTTTTTAATAATTAGTTATATTTAATTATTAATTAGTAATAATGACGAGAAATTTATATAAAGAAAATAAAGAAAAATTTTTAAATTAGGAAATTAAAAAAATATATGTAAAAAATAGAGAGAGAAATGAAAGGAGAGAAGAGAGAGGGGTAGGAGTGAGGTGGGGTAAAAAAAAAGGAGATAAGAAAGTTGTGGAGAGTTGAAGGAGGAGTATATAAGTTTGTGGGACCCAAACTAAGGAGTTGAAAGGGAAGTTAATAAGTTTGTGGGCCAAACAAGGAGTTGGGAACTCCTCCCAACTCCACTCCCCCCAACTCCTCAATCCAAACACCCCTAACTTGTTACTAATGGAAAGAGCTATCAACATAGATCGACTCCATGTAACGTAATTGTCATCGGTGAGGAGTTCTTAAACAAGAACTAAATTTGAAGTATCACTATGATGAAGGAAATAAGGACTTCGAGATCCTTCAGTAGTTGAGTGTTCTTGGCGCAAGGTAGAGGAATCAGTCGGTGTGTTCTGAATATCAGGCTCCATGAAGAAGACAAAAGACAGAGAAAACAGCAGAAGAAAAAAAAATCTAATCAACTGATACCATATTAGAAGTAAAGTGGGGAGAATGAACTGATACTTGTAACTAATACTTGTATTCATTATATGACTCCACCTAAATACATATACAGATCAAGTATGTCAAATCAGCAACAGAAAAAATAACAAACTTTCTTAATAATAACAATATTCCTAACTATCATTATTGCTTCATACGTCTACTATGTAGCTTGATTTTTGAAAACATTGATAGAAAGTAGATAACCAAACAAGTAAACTTACAGGTAGAAGTAGTGTTTATAAGCTTAATTTTCAAAAACTAAAACAAATAAATAAATGGTTATCGAACGAGACTTTTTTTTTAGTTTTCAAAACTTTGTTTGGATTTTGAGAACATTTGTAAAAAGTAGATATCAAAACAATGCAATCATATGTGGAAGTAGTCTTTATAAGCTTAATTTTAAAAACTAAAAATCAAAACCAAATAGATATCGAACGGACCTGAAAGACTTATTTGATAAAGATTTCATTTTTAGTCTTTTATTTTTAAAATTTAGATTTGTTTGGACACAATTTCTTTAATACATTTTTCACCCTTATTAAAAACATATTTGTATTTTTAGCCATATTTCAAAAACAAAAACAAGTGTTTAAATTTTTTTTTTTTTTGTAGTTTTAAATTTTTGACTTAGATTTTAAAACGTTTTTAAAGACTAGATAACAAAATGAAGGAACGCATAAGTGAAAATAGTGTTTATAAACTTAAATTTCAAAAACACAAAACCAAAAATAAAATTAGATGCATAGATATTATAAGTATAATTTTTTTTAAAAAAAAAAAAGAATACCAAAAACAAAACCTAATCAAATCTTTTTTTTTTTTTTTTTTGACAACATGCAAGGTGGAGGATTCGAATTCTGACATCTTGATTGAAGATACATGTTTTATACTTGTTGAGCTATGCTCATGTTGGCAAAATCTAATCAAATCGAATCTTAATAAAAAGAAACAAAAATGAATAGAAAAATCTATCTGAGAATATCTGACATTCTACAAGAGCCAAGAAGAACAGTACTATTTCTAGGATTTGTTATGTATCGCATACAAAAACAAAAGTGGTGGAGTCCAAATAATTGACGGCAAAATTTTGAAAAATTATAATATAACAAAGTTAAAAAACAGAAAAACAAAAAAGTGTTGGATGTTTGACAAAGCAAGAGGGCCCATGGGCTTAGAACCAAAAGGTACAGTGCCCCATGGACTTTGAATGTAATTGCAATTTCAAACCTTCTGCCGACCAACAAACAAAAAGAATAAAGCATTTGGAAAAAAGAATATGAAAGGTTACATCAAATTTTCTCAAAGTTGCAAATATGGTTTCACCAAGCACATTTTCCCCTCACATTTGACCTAATCTATTTTACGTTTAGGGGAAAGCTGTAGGGCTCTGAAATCCACATGCATATCGCAATCAACCCTCCTTTTTGTCAACTGGCTCAGGGATTGGTAACCTTCTTTAAAGGTTGTTTTGAGATTCGAATCTCTACTTTCTATGTTTGTTGAATCTATGGTAGGTATTAATTCTAAAATTCTTTTTAGACATCTGTGTATTTAGGTCAACCTACGTGAACCTAGATTAATCTCACGAAACAATTGTTTGACCCTACAACGTTTGGTTGTCAAGGAACTCGTAGGATTTTATCGTAGGTAGGTAGCACCAAGGTTTGAACTCATCCTTCGAAACTCCATATTACATCTTTTGCATGTGTCTTAGTGCCATGAGATGCTAACCCTCGATACTATGATTTTCAGTAAGATTGAGACTATCTTTATTTTAAATAGAGATATCATGCTAATTTTTTTTCCTTTATCAATTTTATATTTTGAGAGATTGGAGATACGAAGTATATTCTATGACTCCAATTTAACTAAAATTGGTTTAGGGCATGCAAAAGGCAAGGTCTTAGGGTCTAAGACGACCTAGACAAGTAAATCAAATCATGTTTTGATTTTTGCTAATTGTAGTAACTATTTTTTGCTAATTCTCTCAACTTTTTAGTGGTGGAGCACTACAATTTTCAACCTGATTAAGATCCTGCTTATTTTGAATAGAGGTTAAAGAAAGGGCAACTTTTTTTTTTCTATTTCAATTTTAAATTTTAAGAGAGGGTGATAATACAAAGTATATTCTCCAACCCTTATTTAATTTAATGAAGAATTCAATGGAGGTAAAAAAATGTTTTAGGGCTATGGATGGAAACAAGAATGCCATTCTCAACCTTTGCCATGTCATGTTCACATCATCATTATCTTTCATGATATGTGTAAGAGTGGTGTCTTTTATGGATACCAAAAGTTCAAGTTGCAAACATCTCCCTTTTGAGTAGATATAAGAATACCAACTCTTTTTATTTGAGCTTTAAATAGAGAGATGTCAAGATGAATTAAGATGTCAAAAACAATTCTCAAGATGAATTGAGATATCGAACACAATTCTCATCTTCAATTTCACAAAAATTTTAATGGAGAAAAAGATTGGTACGGAGATATGAAAAGACGTTTTCTACTATTTGTTTCATTGCTACACAAAAATCTTGCATTACAAATTAATTTTACCAAAGTTTGTGGTTCGTCTATGATTTGCACCTCCCCCTATGCTAGAAGTACATAAAAGAGAGCCTTTTGCTTGATTATTTTGACATACTAAAAGAATACAAGAATTCTGAACTTCTCATAACCTTGTTATTGTGAAGACTTTTTCTAACATTGTTTCATTTCTACAAGTCATGTATATTCATACAAGTTTACTTTTACCAAAGTTTTATCTTTAGTAATTTGCACCTCCCCATATGCTAGCAAGTACAAAAAAAAAAAAAAAAAAAAAAAAAGAGCCTTTTGCTTCATTATTTTTTTGGATTTTGATGTATAAAGAAAGTGGATGGAAGATTTTGAAAAATCCCAAAACGGTTATGTCATTAACTTGTTTGAAAATTAAGGTCCATTTGATAATCATTTGATTTTTTATTTTTTAAAATTGTACTTGTTTTCTCATCATCTCTGTAATTCTCTGCAATGACTTTCATATTTCTTAAGAAAACATTTGAATTCTTAGCCAAATTTTTGAAGACTGTTTTTTTTTCTAGTTTTCAAATTGTGGGTTAGTTTTTGAAAACATTGGTAAAAAGTGGATAACAAAACAAGGAAACCCATAGGTACAAGTAGTATTTATATGCTTAATTTTTAAAAACCAAAAATTAAAAATCAAATAGTTATGAAAGGGGACCTAAATTTATAACTATTATGAATATAAATAGTTTTTTTTACAATTAATGCTCGACTGTGTCATTATTTATTTGCATATGTGTATTTTTTTTTATTCGTATTTATTTGAATGTGTTGATTTTTTAATCTTTGAAATTGCAATAATAATTATATAATTTGTAAGCAACTCCTAGAGACCAAATAAACTTCAAGTTAGCGCTATGGAAGTGTGCCTCAACTATCTTTTCATCTCATTTCAATGTTCATCAAGTTCTATTAATTTGCTGCTATTATTGATGTCAATCTGATCATATACAACTATTGCAATTTTTGTTCCTATTATTTGATTCAGTCCTGTTTTATCTGTAATTTTGTTATATATAGTTGATCATATTCTTATGTGGACGGTCTACGCTTGGGCTAGGGCTAATCACGGACTTGGGCTTTGGCCCAAGTTCGATCTTTCTCGTCCTAGCTTATTGGTCTAGTTCTCGTTCGGTTTCGATCTATTTTGATCTATATTGGGCCTTTTTACTCCATTTGGTCTTTAATCCTTGTGCCTTTTCTAGCCCATCTTCGTGGTCCAATTTTACCCATAACATTAGCCCCCACTCTCTAGTTAGGATTTGCAGTGTGAATGTGTGAGTTAATTGTATGGAGCCTGACTTGGGAGTAGCCTTTTAGTCATTGTGACATTTCGAGATATGCTTCAAATTCTCTCTAGGATTGCTATTAGACCTTGTGGGGATTATTCTAGTCTTCCTAGAGTGTTAATTTCTCCAATTTCTCGTAGGAATTTTAGGGTTTCGAGGTGAGTTTCTCCGATTTCTCGCAGGAATTTTAGGGTTTAAGGTGTACCTCAAATCATCCCTAGGATTTTCGTCCAACTCCATAGAGAACATTTCAATCTTTTGTAGAGGGTAAGATTCTCCTCTAGATTCGTGTATTCGTCCACTTTCCTAGAGAAAATTTAAGGCTCCAAGGTTCATCCTTTGGATTCTCCCCAAGATTTTCGTCTAACCCCGTAGGGAACATATCCGTTTTTTCAGAGGGTAAGATTCTCCTCTGGATTCGCGATATGTGCTACTTCCCTGGAGAAAATATAAATTCAAGGCAGTCCTTAAATTTCAAATGGGATTGCTATCAAACTCCCTAGGGACAATTCTGGACTTCCTACCTTCCCGTGGGAGGTCATTTTCTGGTCATCTCGTGGCATTTTGTAGCTTCTCGCTTTTCGAAAGCATTTCTTTCACGATTGTAGCTTCCTTCTTCTTTTAGCCAAGTTCTGGAAAAAGTAATTGGGCTAGACGAGAACGTTCTAAATCGAGGGTGAATTAGGCTCATAGTCTTGGCTGAGGACAGGCATGCTCGGCCTTAGCCTCTTAGAGGGGCTGAAGACAGGCTCTAATGTGTTGATGATTTAACGAACCTTTAAGGCTTGCTAGGTTGGATCGATCTCGGTCTCCTCTGCTTTTTCCTAATTCTGATGATTCCAATAGAGGAAGTGACAGCAATATGGACGTGAATAGGGACTAATTCTTTTCTTTTTAAGTTTTTCTCTTGTATTTGTGCTATTTCTCTTCCATATTATAAGACCTTTTACCAATGAATGTGAGATCCATCTTTGGTTTTCACTTATTTTCATTGTCTTACTTTTATGAACTTTTCGTTAAAAAAAAAACTCTAATAAGTAAAATCAATCTAAGTCTTACTATATGGAATTTTATCTAAGAAGAATCCCCCTGTCCATATGCCTAAAACCAAAAAGTCCGTAGGAACTTACTTGAAGGTGGTCGACCTCGGCCTATGACGTGGTCAGCCTTAGCCTCTTCTTCACTTCTCTAACTTCTGGATTACTCTGATGATTCTACATGTATCCTCTAAGTAGTTTATTTGCTTTTTGTTTAATAAAAAGGCATATCCCCTAAGTAGCTTCTTTGCTTTCTGTTTGATAGGGAGACATATTACATGTGTAGCCCCTTACTCAATGAGAGTTTGTTGTGATGAATTCATGCTTGAGTACAATGGTGTAATAAAACTAATCTGGCATCTCAATATGCTGTTTATAAAAAGGGCATTTTATACCCTGTGCTGTTCTTGGATTTGGTTGAACCAAGCTCAATATGCAATTTTCTGACTTGGGATCATGCTTAGGAAGAGTTTAGTTAACATCAGCCTCATCGACCTCGATCGAGGTTAACATATGAGCTTTTAGCGTGTGGCATAGCTTGTCCAATGTAGGAACAAGTTTGAAGAACACCCAGATAGTGTTTAGGTCACCTCGGCCTCAACCACCTTAAGCTCGACTGAGGCGTCCATCTGAGCCTTCTGCCTTAGTTTTATCCTTTTATGCACCTTTGTATGGAGATAATTGGTTTGGATTTATTTAGGAGCAAGTTGGCCCAACACCCAACTCTCTTCTAAACTTTCTTTGATGTTTGTCTTCTCTTTGCAAGGAAACTTGGTTCCTTTTACTTAGGTTCCTTAGTTGACTTTTCCTTTTTGCTTCAGCCTCAGTGAATTCTCAATAAGGAATCATGTTGTCTAGATGAACTGAGTACATACCTTTGAATTTAGGTACAATCCAAGCTTCTAATCTTTCGAAGTTTCTCATGATTTCTTCATGGGCTTTCTCCTCTATAGAAGAGGTTGGTTCAAGTTAGATTCGGCCTCAACCTCGACCACAAATTAGCCTTGGCCCTAACCACCGGTCAGGGCAATGTGTGAGGCTTCTCAAACTTCCTCTTGTTGGTCATTTCTAATTTTTTCTTGGAACATCCCTTCTCAGGGTGAAACTGAGGTGACCTTTTCACTAAAGGATTCTTTCTTACCTATGGATTGAAAGAGTCTTCTATCTTGCAATCTAGCTGCGATGGCAATCGAAGTTGCCTCTTCAATATATCCTTCAATTTGTAGGGCATCATGATTGAAGTATGCAACATATTCTTTCGAACTCTTTTTTGGCCCCTGCTTGATTGTCAATAGGTGCATCTGAAATTTGAGTGATCTCTTTCCTTGTTGAAGGAACCTATTGATCTACTTTTCAGTTTCCTAGTCATTTTTAAGGTGAAAGGAAAAGGCTTTGCATCATATGGTGTCAAACACTCCTTAAAGTTCCATTCAATATCAGTAAGAATCTATGATCTTTTTTGCCATCATAGAGTTTAATGGTTGGCACTTTTGAATTTTGGAGGTCCTTATACCACCATTATTCCTTTGAGAATGGAGGATTTATCTGCTCAATTAGGGCTATCTAGATCCAATCCTTCAACCTATTGTGCTTTATGAACATTGTCCTGGAACCTATCTCTTTCTGGATCTTCAGGAATTTGGCTTCTCATAAATGGTTGGTAGCTTCAACTTCAGCTTTGACCTTGATCTCTTTATAGGTTCAATTATGTCGCTTCGTCAATTGATTTCTACCAAGGATTAGTTTCTCCTTTGATTTTTGGACTTGAGTATTTGTTTACTCATGTCCTCAACCATTAGCTTTTCTCCTTGGCAAGGTCTCAAATAAGTATTTGTTGGATTATTCTGGTTCTCTAATGTCTCCAAAATGTGAGATTACCGTCCATGCTGCCTACTTGCTTTTCTAGGACTTTTAATCTTTTCCTTGGTTGACCTTGGCCTCGACCTTGTTCTAGGGTTGACCTTGGTCTCGGCCCATTGTTTCTATATTTCTTGGATCATACTTGTAAGTGCAATCTTGTCGTCTCGCGGTTTGTGGTTGATGGCTGATCGTGGCTTTGACTTGGGCTCCTCAAGATCGTCTACAGTACATGTTTCAATCCTGACCTCAAATCAACCTTCTCTTTGGTCTAAGGTCAGCCTTGGCCTCGGCTTCGGCTATCAAACTCCATAAGTTCTATCTTGTCGCTTCATTTTTTCAAGACCTTGTTGTCGTACTATCCTCACCTGGTCGAATGTGCCTCGCATTTTCTTTATAGGCATGCCATCGTTATCCACGTTCAATCGATGCACCACGATGTCTGGATTTATTCTTGATATGTCTTCATGTGGCCAAGCGAATAAATCTATATTGTTTCTAAGGAAGTTAATCAGTCTTTCTTTATGCTCAGTCGTAAATTTTGTTTCAATGTTTAATCATATGTTGATAAGCCTTATAATTAAGGCTTATTTAATACTCATAAGCTTAAAATATGCTTGCTTTGCTTTAAAAATCATAGGAGAAATTTGGTAAATGCTTGAAAAACATCAATAACTTGTGAGAAGTGCATGTGAAAGAAAGAATGAGGAAAAGATAAAGATAAACTAAGAAGAGTTTCTTTTGTGCAGGAATTGTGGAAATTGCAAAATCGAAATTACAAGATGAAGTTGCAATTCTAGAGCAACAGAAAAAAAATCAAAAATGGAAAGAATCTTCACAGAACCAGATAAGGAAAATCTTTATTTATTGCACGATTTGGAGGTTCTTGATCACGATTTATGGGCAATATTCAAACCTAATGAAGGCCTACAAAAGAAAAATAAGAGGAGGAGAGAATGATAATTTTTGGAGGCGTTTTCTTGGAGTTTTGAATTAAAAGGCCGTGGGTTTTCGTTTTCCTTTATTTCTTTCATTTCTTCCTCTGTTTTTTGTAATTTTTTTTATTTGCTTTTTGTTATCAAAGAGTTGTTGCAGTCTATATTCGGTTCTTTCTTGGTTTTTCCAATCCCACCCAATGAAAAGCTTGGATTGTAACGATTCATTCTCTTCCTAGAAATAGGGATAGTTTAATCGATTGGGGAGAAGGAAAGGATTTGTAAAGATCAGTGATGTATTCCTCTATTTTTGTTTGGTTCAAATTTTGTTTAATTGAGTTAAGTTGTAGTAGTTTAATTCTTGCCAATTCTCTTTTGTATTGTTGTTGAATTCCTTGTTTTTAGATTGAAGACTCGAATTCATTTATGCTAGAGATTTCAATAACCATGGGTGTTGTTCAAGGAGTTGATAATCGAGTATTTGTAATTTATTGACTTGTTTTCTTTACGTACTAAAATCTGTTGGTCAGCAAACAAATTCTTATTTTATAGTTTTTTGTTGCAATTAGCATTTTAATTTATTCCTCTAGTATGGAATTAATTTCTAGAGTTTGTTGTGGGGTTTTTACTTTTAATATGAGCTAACTTCTTAGAGGGTTCGAGGATGCGAATTCCCTAAAAAGTAATTGTAGCCAAAATTCTAACAAAAACCCAAGCCTACATCTCAATTGTTCACTTGTGTTGAACAAAATTCCGTTGAGATCCTAGATTGATCATTTAGAGTAGCAACTCGAGCTTAGATCTAATACCAAAAGGGTTAGTGATAAGCAGATTTCGCACAAATGATGGAGACAAGTGCTTAGACATAAGCCAATTCTTTACCCTAGACATAGAGATCAAAGACTCCAAAACCTAAGAAATTATTGAGCCAGAATTATCTAAGATAGAGGGACTATAGACATATAGGTCACTCACTTAGTCTCCTAAAACCTAATGGATTAGTAGTTTTGGTTTACAATTGAATGTAGAATAGGTTGGAATTGTAATTTTGGGTTTGCAATTACAAGTTAGGGCAATGACATTCTTGAGCCCCTCCTTTCCCTAAGGAATTTTTCTTGCAATTTTCATAAGTTGGTTAACATTCTGTTGCGGTCAGTTTTTGTTCAAATTACCATTTCTTTTATCAAGTATGTTTTGTTTTGCTATTCAATCTTGCAATTTTCGATTTTACAATCCAATTCTACAATCTTTGTTTTCCTTACTTAACATTTCTGTCACTTTAACTTGCAATTAGATTATGCAATTATTTTGTTTTTACCAATACACCCTCTCAACCTTGTTTTTGCAATTTTTAGTTTCCAAGTTGAAATTCTCCTTACATTTTGCTCTGCAATATTTTTGTTACACAGTTCCCTGTGGAGTCGATACTCAGGAATACTCCTGTTTTATTATTTGATCGACAGTGTGCACTTGGACTGGGGTTATACGTATTTATTTATTTTTCTTCACCTAAAGTTCACTCGATCATCTATCATTTGATGTGAGCATAACAGATTCTAGTTCTTCAATAGGTTATCCTCTCTGGTCGACCTCAGTCTCCTTGGATTGGCCAAGGAGCTAGTCGGTCGTTTTCCTTGTCACTTCTTCGTGTGATCCCTTTGGTTCTCACTTTAGTGTAGTTTGAACGATTTGGTCGGCCTCAAACAACGAGCACTAGTTGCCCTTAGCTTCGACTGATATATGTCGGTCAGCCTCAACTTCAATCAGTAGGAGCCGGTTGGTTTTGACCAATGGGTGCTGATCGACCTCGGCCTTTTTGTGGTGACCTTGGCCAACAAGCACTTCTCGGCTTTAATTTTTTTTTGGAAGCTTGATATTCCATTCTAGTTTTTCTTTTCCATGTTTTTTCTCATCTCTTTACTAAGTAAAGCACACAGATCTTCAAGCAAGCGTAGTCTCCCCCACAGACAACGCCAACTATTGTTGTCAAATTTTAGACAAGAGAGTGCACTTGACCTCCACGTGACAGCAACGGTGAATTTATAGTTTGGAGAAAGAATGTGACCTGCAAAACAAGAAAAATATGCACACCGGTGAGGTGTAGGCTACCAGGCTCCGATGCTTAAGTTAGCAAGAGTCCTTAGAGAGTTAGGGTTTTTGAGTATTTAGGTGGCTAAAATGAACTTACCTCTCTCCTCGAGAAAAGAGACTTTAAATACCTCCTCCCTAGGATTTTTGTGGGTTCCTCGTAAGATTAGGATAAAAAAGGGCCAAAACGAACTAGATCCGTGCTGCCAGAACCAAGGGAAAAGAAGACACGACCCAAAGGAGGGTATTATTATGTGGTCAGCTCAACTTAGGCCGAGGCCAACCACAGACTTCAGCCCAAGTCTGTTCTTTCTCTTCCTAGCTTGTTGGTCCGATTCTCGTTTGGTTTCGATCTGTTTTAATTTGTGTTGGGCCTCTTTACTTCATTTGGCCTTTAATTCTTGTGCTTTTTCTAACCCATCTTCGTGGTCCAATTTTACCCATAACATTTAGTATTATTGTTGTGATGATTTAATTCAAACTTCTATAGTAGAATTTAAATTCTCCTCCTTCACATAGGCTTACACATGTTTAAAATATTTTGATCATTTTTTGAAAAAAAGTTATAGACTATTATCTTAAATTTGTGAAGATTTAAAGAAAATATTTTCTTCAATATTAATAAAAATATCAAAATTTTGTACCGTGAAACAATTAAATAAAAAATAATTATCTCTAAGGATATTATTAACATTTTCATTCAAGCACGGACCATTTGTCGTAATATCAAAAAGGAAAATAATATTGCATAGGTTGAAATCTGCTTTCCTAGAGTTTCAACTACGAGCGTTTATCCGACTTAATCTAGGAACATGTTTCTCCTTGGCCTAAGCTACCTCTTTGATCATACGAGGATACACCTTTTCAATCCTTGACCTTTCAAAGAAAATTCTCCAACCTTCACCAACTAAAGGTCGACAACACCACATATGACTCATATACTCCTCACGTAAATCCCTTAAGAGCTGTTTGGGGGTGTGGGTTATAATAACCTGTAGAGTACTTTGCACCCCAAACACAGACTATTATAACCCCAGACTAAACAACTCTGCATTTTAAACAATATTATATAATTTCACAGACTATTATAACTCATGTTATTATAACTCACTCAGTGCCCCAAACAACCCCTTAATGTCTATATTAAAATCACCAATCACAAGTGAATATTGCAGAGTAAGTTTAGGAGCTGCCTATAACTATTAGCGTTCTGAGCGTTAGGTGAATATGTGATGTAGATGACAGTGTGTTCGAACAAGACCATTATATAAGGAGCAACAATAAACTCCTTTAACGCTCATCCATTCAAAATGTAAACAATTTCATTTTTCTTCATTCTTTATTCTTCTAAGTTTTTCTTAAGCTCATAAATTCTCCTCTAACTTGATGTTAGAGTGTTTTAGGCCGGCACCAAACCAATGACCAACTTGCTCCACAATTTTTTTCATTTTTAGTAGGTTACAACCATGATGGAAAATGTTAGTCGACATGTCGAAATGTCGCTCGACATGTCGAAATGTTGCTCGACATTTCGACATGCCATTAGGGGGGAATGTCGTTTCCCCCCCCCTTTAGACGACATGTTGTCGACACCTCGACATTTCGAGGTGTCGACGACATTTCGTCCCATTTTCGTTTTTCTTTTTTTTTTTTAATGTGAATTCTGATTCCTGAAATGAATAAATGGAAAAACGTGCACGCCAATGCTAAGTTGCTGACACCCGCCAACGTCAGCTCAAATGTCTTCTCTCCTTTTTTTTTTTTCTTTTTTTTTTCTTTTTTTATTATATAAATAAATAATACAAATACATACACACTCTATTATTAATATTAACTCTTAAGTCTTACTTATACAATTAGTAAATTAGTAAATTACTTTTAAGTCTTACTTATACAATACAATTCTCAAATCTCAATTTTAGCCAAAGTTTTACATATTTCTATAATTCTATTTTTGTAATTTAAAATTTTAAACAAAATACATATCTCTTTTGTGTGTTTTTTTCTTAATTTTTTTTAATATTTTCATATGATTATCTTATTTAATTATCACTTTCACATCTAAATCCCATCAAATTTTACAAATTTCAAAATAAAAAATTTTCAATTTCCCAAACATATTATAAATCACAAAAAATATTTTTATTTATTTTTATTTTTGTACATTTTTTTACCATCTATACATACCCCCTTCATTTCACTTTTTTCTTCACCACAACAACTCAATCTCCAATTCTCAATTCTCTCCAATTCCAATTCTCTCAATTTCCCTCTAATTCTCTCAAATTCCCTTCTTAAATTAGGAGTTTTAGCTTCTAATTTACTTTTTAGTCTATCTACATTACTTTTAAGTTTTCAACTTTCAAGGTTATTATCTCTTTATATTATTATTTAACTTTTGTTTTATTAATAATATAGATTGTTTTTTAGTTCATTTAAACTATCTTCGTTAGTTAATGGTTGTTTATTATTATTATTTGTTATATAATTGTTATTATTTTTTGTTTAATCTATGTTCATTATTTAATTGTTATTATTATCTTCATTGCGTAATCTATATTTTTTCTTTTTGTTATAATTGTTATTATTATGGATTGATATTGAAGTGATTGTTCTTATGTTTCTTAATTTTATAATTTTCTTATTAGTTATATTGTTTATGAATTAAATAATTCGTTTATATACTAGTTTATTGTAATTTGAATAAATTGACTATACTTTATTCTCCAACACACTGTTCTATCTAGGCTGAGGTATTTAAATTGACCATAAGGGAACACCTCTACTTGAGAACTAAATTGAAAATGAAGCTAGTCATTTTTATTCAATTTTTTTAAAAAATGTTTATGAAATTATATGTTTGTGAAGTAAATAATATATTCTGTTAGTGGTGATAATTTTATATTAGTTTTTAAAACGTATAGATTGTATATTTATTATTATTTTTGGGTTTATTAATAGTGCTCAAAGATGGAAGGAGCACGTTAAGATCCAACTTGGGCTTATTGCATTCCATTGGATGGAAACAAATCTGGCACTGTATGCAAATTTTGCCAGTTGGTGATTAAAAGCGGTGGCATCACCAGATTCAAACATCATTTATCTGGAAATGATCCCAAAAAGAACACCAAACCCTGTTTGAATGTGCCACCAGAGGTGAAGAAACAAATTGCAAATTAGCTGAAATGAAGGAGACGAAAAAAATTAGAGAAGCAAAAAAAATGAAAGAAATTCAAAAGGATTTACGATCTAATCTAAAAGGTCATCAAGTTGATGACAGTAGTGACGAGGATATTGAAGTCTTGGATATGACTATGAGTTACTCAGAAAAAAAACAGTATCGTGAAGTTATACGTAACTCAAGAAAGACGGTCGAAGAGGAGGAAGATATGCGACAAAGTGGACTTGAGCGAGGTCAAGACTCTAGTCAATTCCAACGGTCTAGTAGTATGAAAGAGCCCTTATACTACAAGTCTGAAAGAGCTAAACAAAAAAATTTAAAGGATATGTTGTCAGGAGAGCCATTAGACAAAATGTTGGACGACTAATCTCTCGTTTTTTTATTTATGACAATATCGCACCCAATAAACTAAAGTCGCATCATTTTAAAAATATGGTTGTGGGAATACAAAAAGATGGTAATTGTACTTATTAACTATTTTCAAGCATGTTTGTTTTTTGTAATACAATTGTACTTGCATAAATCCTAATTCAAATGAGTTTTCATTTTGTAGGTATGGAAGTTGAAGTATACTCACCGTACGAAGCTTGCAATAAATATTTGGATATGGAGTATGAAGATATGGAAAAATATGTCCATGAACAGAAAAAAAAAAGTGGGAAACTTTTGGCTGCACGATCATGTCTGATGGATGGACAAGACCAACAAAATTATTCATCATCAATTTTATGGTCTATTCTGATGGTACTACCGTCTTCTTAAGGTCAATTGATGCTTCTAAACAAGTTAAAGACCATAAATATATTTATAATCTCTTGAAGAATGTCGTATGAGAGATAGGGAGTGAGAACGTAGTCCAAATTGTGACAGACAATGGCTATGCTTTCAAGAAAGTTGGAGAATTGATAATGAAAAATTTTAATATTTATTGAACCCCTTGTGCAGCCCATTGTATAGATTTAATGTTTGATGATATAGGTAAAAGGGCCTCCATAGACAATATTATTATTAGAGCTGCACGAGGGGTGACCAATTATATATATAATCATGGATGGTTACTTAGTAAAATGCGCAAGATATGTGAAGGTGATATTGTCCAACCTGGTGCCACTAAATTCACAACAAATTATCTTGCATTAAGTAGCATGCTGAAGAAGAAAGCTGGATTAAAATGGCTATTCACTAATGATGCATGGTTTAATGACAAGTTGAGTCAGATCAAAATTGGAAAAGAAATTGAATATCGCATATTGAATCACTTATTTTGGGATCAAGTGGAGAGCATTGTCAATATTTTTGAGCCAATGTACACTGCTTTTCGAATTGTGGACTCTGAGGTTGTTCCAACGATGCATGTTATCTATAGCTTGGTTGAAAATTTGAAATCTAGAATCAGCCAGATCAAAGGCAGAGGCTGGGTCAACCAAGTAATTGAAAATCGATTGGACAAGACACTTTATCATCCTCTTCTCATGCTGCAGGTAAAATTAATTATTAAATTAAAATTAAGTATGTTTTTATTTTCATTACTTGTATTTACTATTCTATTAGACTAATAAATTTGAATAAATTGACTATAATTTATCTTCCAGAGATAGTTCTGTCTAGGTTGAGGTATTTAAGGTGACCGTAAGGAAACACCTCTTTGTGGGAACTAATTTGGAAATTGAATTAGTTAATTTTATTCACTCTCGTTGATTACTATTAGCTGAGCATGAACAAATTGGCTAAATGATTTTTTCTAAAGATAGTTCTGTCTAGGTTGAGGTATTTAAGTTAACCATAAGGGAACACCCCTACTCAACTAATTTGGAAATTGAATTTGTCAATTTTATTCATCACATCAATTATGAATTTTTTAATATTACTAACCAAATTGTTATATGATATCATTTGTAGCTCATTATTTGAATCCAAAATATTAATACACTCATTGTATTGGAATGGATTTCAATTTGATTGAGGTTGTACATACAATATATTATAAATTATTTTCAGACTGCCCAAATGCTGGAGATTTTGGAATGGAGGTAATTATAGAAAAGAAATCAATAGATAATTATCTAAATTTGAATTCATATAAATTCACCTAATACATAATCTTTTCATGTAGTTTATATATTTTAGAGATGCCAAAATGAGTTTTGGAGAACGATGTGCGATAAAATCAAGAAACAAATTGCAACCATGTAAGTAGCATTTAAAATTATGATCATCTACTACTAATTAAATTAAAGTAAAGATTAAAAAAAATACTAATTTTTTATCTATTATTATTTTTTTGTGTTTGTGCAAGCCCATTGGTGGGGCATGTATGGTAAAAGTACTCCTATAGTATAGAAGCTAGCTATGTGGATTTTGTCTCAAGCAGCTTCGTCATCTGCATGTGAGCGGAACTAGAGTACGTTTGCTTTAGTCCATACAAAGCAACGTAATCGGTTAGCTTACGAAAAGCTCCACAAACTTGTTTTTTGCTACTACAACATGAAATTGAAGCTTAGAGATATGGGGGTCAAAGGTGAAAAAGTAGTAGAAAAAGATTACATTGATTTGATGGATGTCGTGGCAGATCCAAATGATGATGGTGATGACCCACTTTTTCAATGGATCCGACTAGCACATTTGGACGATGAGTCTGGCAATCCAGACCCCAAGATTGCCAACATGGTTGTAGAGATCGGTATCAATGTGGAGCAAGTAATAAATAAAGAAGTTAGGATGTCTGACGACCAATTAAATGACTATCAATTTAATGTTTTTAGAAGCTAGTTATTCTGAAGCGGAACTTCTAAAAGTGAGAAAAAAGCTTCGTACAGGTAAGTCGGCAAATGACGAAGATGATGACAGTACAGACGATGGCAATGGTGATGATAATACATCTGGTGGAGGAGGTGATATAAATGCTTGGACTTCAAGTGATTACCAAGCTGGAGAATGACAATCTAATGAACAAGGAATAAGTCATTTTTCCTGTGAGGCTGGATTCGACCATGTCACCCAAGACGAGGACCACGAATCTCGAGAGGGTGGTGAGGGGGTTGCTGCTATTAGTAAACCGTTCTATCAACATAGAGATGCAGGATATTTTTATTCGACAAATTCGGATGAGAATTTCTTATTTTCAAGTATGGAAATGATGAGCATTAGCAACAATAACACACAACAAAGCTATGGTCAAGGTAATTATTCTTACTCAAATTATGATGATTCTTCAAGTCCTAGTCATAGCAATGTTCAGCCTAACTTTCCACCACAGAGTTATCATCCATTTGAAAATCAAGGACCATCGACTGATGAGATGTACCCACGAACAGGGTCTATATGTTGATCGTATGAGTCATATTGTTTTCATGTAAACAACTATGTTCAACATTTTCAATATAGGATGACTTGGGAGCAATATTGTAATTTCTATCAGAATTATCAAGATTCTGGATTAAATGCTCCAATGTCATCTTTTTGGTATTAGACATGTACATTTTATATTAAACAATTCACAATTACTTTGTCACATACAAATATGTCATATCTTCTCTAATTACCAATATTTGATATTATTTTATATAGTCAATTAGGATTTATGAATGGTTAATTATATTTATAGTTTGATTAAATCATCATAATTAAAGTCTCATTGAATATAAATATTACATATATTTTAGATATATTATATGAAGTTGAAATAAATCAATTATGGTATAATTAAGCCATAATTAAAGTTTCATGAAATACTTCAAATAATTTTAATCAATTTCTATATTTTTTTTCTCAAATTCCTGCTCGCATCAACATTTCAATCGATATTTATATCTAAATATTATCTTAGATTTTAGATGTGATACTTAAAAATTGTCAATTATAGTCTAATTAAGCCACAATCAAAGTTTTATTGGCTAATTCAAACAATTTCCATAAATTTTCACGATTTCCATAAATTTTTCCGAAATTTTCATCAACATTTTCATTTCCATCGACATTTCCATAAAATTTAGACCTCAACATTTCTATCGACATCGACATTTCGAACCTTGGTTACAACTAATTCCAAAAGAATACTGTATGTATCTACCTATATTACATTTACATCTACTTTTAAAATGGAAAACAAATCACATTTTTTCACATGCTAGACATAAATAATCACAAATTACGTTATATTCTTATAAAAAATATATAAAAAGTAATAAAATACATTGTTTTTATAATATCACCAGTTACATTTTTTTAAAAAATTAAAAGAATGAATTAACCAAAATTATTCCTTCCAATCATCTTTTAGTTACCAAAATGGATTTTTGGATTGTGACCATTGTTTAACCGTTCCGATCAGCGTTAGTACTTTGCGTATGTCTTTTCACAAAACAACAATATCTCAGATTAATAAAATATAATAAAGTAAAATTTTAGTACGGAAATTTATTTTTTTTAAAAGTTTCATCGTCATATATTTATTTACTTTCTCAAAGCTTTAGCCAAAGATTTTGAATGAATCCAATCCACATATCTTTAACATCATTTCCTTTCATCATTGCTGCCATACCCATTGTGGACTAGAATTTAAAAGCTCTCTCTCACTGGATGCCGACGAGAGTAAAAATAATTGTGGATGAATAAAATTTATTAAAAAATAAAAAAAAGTTCTGTTATAAGTTCGACTTTATGGTTTTATCTATTTATTCCTTATATTTTAAATTTTTTATTAATAGAATAATAAAGTTTTAAAGTTTTATCATTGTACTTCAAAATTTTTCTGATAGCTTTATATTTTAAAAAAAATATTGTGTAAGTTTTATACTTTAAAAAAAAAAAATAGGTCATGAACTTTGAATTTAAACTCTAATAAATTCATGTTATTATTAGTTTAATGCTTATATAGTACTATTTAAATATTATGTGGCAGATTGATTTTGGAAGTTTAGACATTTGGTGGAGCATCATTAAATTGATAGAGTTAACAGTAGAGACTTATTAGACATAAAATTTTCCCAACCTAAACATCGTTCATGTTCAACTGATTAAGGCACTATCACATCGTCAATCAAAAGTTAGAGGTTTGAATCTCTACCCCCATATATCGTTGAATTAAAAAAAGACATAAGATTGAAAGTCTAAGAGCCCTATTAAAAAAATCTTTTTAAATTATATAGACTAATAGACACACAACATTAAAAGGTAAGAGATATTTAAGTATCAAAACTAAATAGACAAAACTCTGAATGTCTAAAGACCAGACATATAGTTTAACAAAAAAGATAAAAAAATAACACTCAACAGTTTTTTGTCGTCAAAGGGACAAAGTAACCCATAAACAAAATCTAATCAACCTCACACCATAAAAGTCAACACGAACATAGCTCAACTGACATAAAGTGTGTATCACCGATTAAGAGGTCACAGGTTCGAATCCCCCACTCCACATGATGTTAAACTCAAAGACAAAAAAAAAAAATCCACCCCATAAAAATGAGGCATTTTCATGTAGTAATAAATATAAATCTATATTGTTAAGATATAAATGATAGATACAATCTATACTCAAAATACACGATAACAAAACAATTAAAAAGAAGTTGAAATATTAAAGTAGTGAAAGAAGGGATTGAGAATTCAAATTCAAAATCCTAGTAGTCTAAAAAGAATGGCATAATATGATAATGAACGAATGAGACCACATGCAGGTCTCAGGGGGGTTTACACGTGTGTCACATGGGGGATAGAGAGAAAAAAGAAAATGGCTTGAATCCCAAGTGTGTAAGCATGTGCACAAAATCAAATAATTAAAAAGAAAAAAAAACCAAATAATAATAACAAAAATAAGAAAAGAAAGGAGAATGGGAAAAAGGGAAAAAGAGGTGTTTGGATGCAGGGAATGTGCAGAACATGGTGTACATTTGATGCTGCTTTAATGTCTCTCCCTTTGTCATTGTCACATGCATGCCTTTGTTTTGTAAAAAAACTAAACCCCTCTCTTAAAAGCTAACATCCAAACACTCCCTTACTTTATTTTTATTTATTTTTTTTTTCTCTGTTCTTTGCCATGTGCTTTGCCATGTGCTTTTCTCTGTGTTTATCTCCCTAGCATTAGTTAGTTATATCCCATTTGCTATATGTGTGTATGTGTGTTGGCCCATAGCACCTCCACATGCACCCTTTAGGGGAGCCACACCCCTTCTCCCCCTATATCAAATCCCCTCTTTCACTCATCTCCTTATCTTCCCCCTTTTCCCTATTACATTTTTACCCTTTATATTTTTCTTTTTCATACTTAGATTCTAAACAATTTTAAAAAAAAAATTGACCCGTTTCGACATCTTAGACTAAATATATAATTTAGTTTTTAATGTTTGCATTAGTTTTTGGGTTTAAGTAATATTTTGCCAACTTGAACATTGTTCAACTAGTTAAAGCATATGTCATTGACCAAAAGATCAATGGTTTAAATTCTCCCACCTCACATTGTTAGAATTTATGCGATAAAGTCTCGTAATTTATTTGTGTAATAACATTTTTCATTATGAATAAATTAATTTATTAATTTTTCACATTATGTGTGTAACATTATCCAAGTTTTATAAAAATTCTAGGTTATCGATGTAATCTTGAACAGTATATGGTTGACGTACATACGTTAGGATCATGTTCAAGAAATAATCTAAAAGGTTTACAGTATATGGATAAGGTTATGTCTCTTATCCTTGTAACCTATTGATACAATCTACTTTGTAATAGTTACAAATGATTTGGATCCAATTGTTCATGTGGAGATATGTGAGTATGAGTATCATATACAATGAGTTTGTACAGGGCTGGACCACGAAAAATTTAATTTCTCTTTATAAATCTGTTAATTGAGAAGATTAATATATCAACAAAATGATTGACTCAATCTCAATCTTGAGTGAGCTATGAACTCATGTCTATGAGGGCTCATCATTTGATTTACATGAGTAAGAGTGGCTTTCATTTTAGGAACTTAACCAAATGGGGAGCTGGGAACATAAGTTTCACAAGATGAAATTCACTTCTTCCCATATAGGGAAAGTAGATGAGTAGTTCCCTTAAGTGTTGATTTCGAGACTTGAACAATGGAGCCTCATTCTCTCACTAGCTCGAGAGGGATTTGGTTTATGATTGGATCATAAACAGATTGTTCATTAGAGGATCAGTGATACTTAAGGTACAATATGTAATTACAAGGGTAAAACGGACTTTTGACCCATATGTAATTACGAACAACTTGTGAATGATCAACTTGCATGTAATGGTTATATCCATGGACACAACTGTTGGGTTTTATGTCATAAAACTCGTGGTTTTGTAAACTGAATGTATATTCTATTTTACTATAAAGATGTTATTGAGATTTATTCAGTAAATGTGTTATTGAATAAAGTGAATTGTGTATTCAATAACTCAAATCCAATGAACTAAGTACCCTTGGCTATAGTATGTATACTTGAACTTTATGTATGACATAAAAGTGGATCAAGTTCGAGTTATAACCAGAACGGTCTATAGTATAGGGATAGGGCTGGGTACCTTATCCTGGGGACACTATGGACGCGGCCCACTTTGTATAGTACTAACGATGTGATCCTAAATCGTTCATGTGGAGACATGCGAGTGGGGGCGTCCTATGCAATGAGTTTGCATAAGACTGGACCGCGAAATAGTCACTTAGACTTTTTAACTCCGTTTACTGTTTTAACTGACTATATTCATACGATGACCTAGGTAACTCGATCTTAATCCTGAGCGTGCTATGAACTCCTGTTTATTCGAGATTATCCTTAGATTTGCATGGGTGAGAGTGACCCGAGATCGCCGACTCAATAAGCCTCCCATTTTGGGGATAAGACCGGATAGATAGTTGGGAACATAGTCATGCGAGATGGAATTCACTCCTACCCGCTTTAGGGTTTAGTAGAGAGGTTGTTCCCTTAAGTACTGACTCCAGGTCTTGAACAATGGGCCCACCCTCTCGTTGGCCCGAGAGGGATACGGTTTGTTGGTTGGACCACAAACCAAATTGTTCATTAGAGGATCAGTGGGACTTAAGTAACAAGAAGTAATTACAGGGGTAAAACGGTTTATTTGACCCAGCTGTAATTACGAACAACCTGTGAAGGATCGACTTACTAATCATGGTTATATCGAGTGGACAGAAATATATCTACAGTGAGGAGAGTGCAGCCACTGGGCTTTAGTGGAGTGTCCCGATGGTTAACGAATGTTGATTAGCTAGGCTAAAGAGTTTGGCCGGTTAATCTCGTATCGTTGGAGCTCATGATCTGTAGGTCCATTAGGTCCCCTTACTAGCTCAGACTAAGCCTTGGAATAATTTGAGAGAAAAGAATTTGAATTGTTCAAATTCGAATTTGGGAGAAAAAGTTAATTATATGCGATATACTTAACGTATCATAGCTTAATTATGAATTAAACTATGATAAAGAAGAGGTGGAAATATTTAAATATGATTTAAATATTCGTTCGGTTTAAAACATGAATAGGGATTCATGTTCGAACGTTCATTTTGAGAAATTAGGATTGGTCCAATTATTTAATTTGATATTTGATATTAAATTAAATATTTATTTAAAATTAATTAAATTGTTTAATTAATTAAAAATTGATTTTAATTTAAAATTAATTTTATATTAATTTTGAATTAAAATTAAAAAAGAATTCAAATTCATTTGGAAATGAAATATGGACCAAGTTCATAACTTCTTCACCAAGCTTATTGTTTGAAGCATATCTTCTTTCAATTGGCTTCTTTACAAAGCTTCTTGTTTGAAGTTTATCTTCATTCAATTGGCTTCTTCACTAAGCTTGTGGCTTTCTATAAATAGAGAAGAAACACAATGGAGAAAGAAGATTAGAAAAACAAGAGATTTTTGTAGAAAACTCTCTAGCTTTTTTATTTAGATCTTTACTCATTCTTCTCCCAATTTCTCTCAATCAAAGATCCCACAATCCATTCCAAGGGCTGAGAATAGTAGGGAAGACTCTAGTGGTGGTCCAAGTAGTGTTGGTGATCCTAGATTTGCAAAGAATTTGGAGATTTTGAGCTACAAAGGTATGTGTTCATACTTTCCAGTTTTTTCCAGTTTTGAGCATGTTTTTGTATGATAAAATTGATCAAATTAGAGTGCTCAAGATCCAAAATTGCTTCCGCATTCTTAATATTCACCCCTTCAACAACTTGTTCTACAGTGCATAAGAGTGCAACTTCGAATCTATAGTGGAGTGACCTAAAATTAATTGATTAATGCGTTTAATTAATTAATTTTGTATCAATGAAGCTTATAATCTATAGGTCCATAAGGTCTCGTTGCTATTTCACAAGAATATGAAAAGATCAATTTTGTTGAAAGAAAACTTAATATATTAGATATATTAAATAAGGAACATATATTTGTAGATGATACATTAAAGGAAAAATGATTAATGTACGTGATACATTGTAATAATAATATATTGGATATATTATCTATTTTTGGCAAATGGTTTTTCCTTAGGTCACTATAAATAGGACCCAAGAGTTAAGTCAAAAGTATGCTTTTTGGCTACACAGAAGAAAGCACTCAAATTTTTCCTCTTCATTCCCTGTGTTTTCAATCTAAAGGTTCCCACAAAACCCTGATCGTGTATTAGAGTAATAGAGGGAAAGACATTGTGGAATTTCATCAAAGGTATGTGTTGCTTAATTTGATTCTCTTACTTTATTTCTAAATAAATCAAATTGATTCCAAATTGGTTTTTAGAATTATTTTAGAAACTATAAGCTTCCGTTGTGAGATGAAAGATTCAATTCCATCACACATGTTATTGAACTCTAAAAAGAAAAAAAGTTTAAGTACTACTGTGGTTATGGTGTTTTTTAGCTTTAGTTCATCTTAGTCTTTGTACTTTCAAATATTTATTTTGGTCTATGCACTTTTAACTTTTATTCATTTTAGTTTTTGTATTTTTAGAAAATTGGTTTTGGTCATTGTCCTTTAAAAACTGACCATTTTGTTCACGTTGCAAAATTCTAACATAAATTCTATATAAAGAGCCTAAATTTTAATTTTAACTTATTAATTTTCAAGTACAAAACTTATATTACTTATTATATCTTGAGTTATTTAATTAATAAAATAGTTTATACGATAGTAAGCCACAAAATGGTTGATAATTATTCGGTTAAAATAAAATTACCAGTAGGGATAATTTTTTTTTCTTCTAATGAAACTCGATTTGGAGTTGTATTAATTTCTAATAATATTTGGTTAAAATATCATTTCGGTCCTTACACTTTAGTCTTATTTTACTTTAGTTCCTTTACTTAAAATTAATCTTTATTGTTAGTTTGAAGTTAAGTTTTTATCAAACTTGATAAAATAATAATAATAATTTTAATTCAAGAGAAAGATACAATATGAATATATTTATAAAATTTATAGAGAATAGACTAATAGATGCTAATTTTTTTGGTGGAAAAGTTAACAATAAACATATTCTTAAAATTTTAGATTAAAACATCATTTTGGTCCTTATACTTTAGGACTTATTCTATTAATCTTTGTACTTTAAAGTGTTTAAATTTAGTCCCTATACTTTTAATAAATCTTAAAATTAGTCCCTATCATTTTAGTCTATAAACTTCTCATTCTGTGTTAAATAAGCCTTTGATCTATTTGATATTTTTATGAAAACATAAACTTCTTAAACACAAAAATTAGAAATTCATAGACCTATTAAACATAAAATTGAAAGTTTAGAAAATCTATTGTATACTTTTTAAAATTCAATGACCTATTAAACACAAATCTAAAACTTAGACCTTTGTTAGGATTTCATTTTAAGAAGAATTACATGATAAATTTTCTTATTACTTTGGTAGGGATAATTTTGGTGGAAGGATAATTTTATTTAGGTGATTTAATTGATTTTTTTTTAGTTTAACAACATTTGGAGATGAGAGAATTCGAATCCTAACCTTTTAGTCGAGAGTACATAATAATTATTATTGAGTTATACTCACTTTGACATTGTTATAATTGATTTAACTTACAAAGTCTAGCCATATAAATTGCTTCATTTAAAAAAAAAAAAGTCTGAATAATAATGTTTCTAAAAATATAATGGTGGGGGTATTTTGGGAAATATGAAAATAAAAGGTCCCGGTTTCATGCCTTCGCATGTGGCGTTACAGAGTAGCAGGCTTTGGCTTTGCGCTCGCAAGTTGTGCGTTGTTCCCGCTCTTCTTTATTATTATTATTATTTTTTTGTTTTTATTTCTTTTCCATCAAAATTGCAAATAATTATAATATAAGAAAATTTATGTATAAATTTTCTTATATAGAATAATTTTCAAGAAAAGTTAGCATAAAACAGATAAAACAGATATATTTCTGTTACCTTTATGTATTTTATTTTTTAAAATAATTTAATTCAAATAAATTATATTTAACGTTAATGTATAGAACAAGTAGATAAAAGCATAGAAATAATTAATCTACAAGTACGTTATATTTAATCATTTATTCAAATGATTAAAAATTAAAGAAAAACAAAAAATAATGTTAAAAATAATTTATCTACAAATAATTCTTTTTAAAAAATATAATTTGAAAAAGTACAGTCAAAGGACACCTATCATTCAATAATTTGTCAATTCATTAAGGGGCTGTTTGGGGCACTGAGTGGGTTATAATAACATGGGTTATAATAGTCTGTGGGTTATAATAGTCTGTAAAATAATATAATATTATTTAAAATGCAGAGTTGTTTAGTCTGAGGTTATAATAGTCTGTGTTTGAGGTGCAGAGTATTCCACGGGTTATTATAACATGGGTTATTATAATCCTTGCCCCAAACAGCCTCTAAAGGAATTTGTTTTTATTATTATTAGCAAATTAAAGTATTTTAGATTTAGACTTGTAGCAGAAAGACCCCTCACAATCCCTTCAATTTCTTTGTACTTGAAAAAATCCATTTAATTTCTCGAATTGGTTGCATGATTAATGTAAAATTCGTAGAATCTTGAAATTTTAATTTCGTCAAATTGATTTCTATACTTGAATAAATGATAGAATTTAAAATTAAGTGATATAAATTTAACCACGGTAATATATAAACCTAGCCATAAAAATTAAATTAGATAATAGTTTTATCCCATTATAGAAGTACCTACAATTACCTTTAAATCTTCTCAAAAGAAACAACTCAACCTAACCATACATCAATTGGTTAAATATATATCATCGACCAAAATGTCAAGTTTGAATCTTCACCTCACACATCGAACTAAAAAAGCTATGAAATTTAATTTAGAAGAATATTAATTTTGCCACTTATTTAACTTCATTCTTAAATCTATTTAAGTTAATTTTTTTAAAAGTTAAAATTGATCCAATCACTAAGTAGAAATGTGAAAAATAAAATTTTCCATCTATTTTCACTCATTTTAAGGAAAGTGAAGAAATTTTATGTTTTCTTAAATAAAAGTTTGCTAGCTAATTGATTTTTTTTTTTTTTTAATTTCTCTCATTTTCTTTAGTTTTTTTTTTCACTATTTGAAAATAAGAGATTTTTTTTTTTATTAAAATTACCAACTCGAAAATAATCATTTCAAGTACATGATAATAATAATAATAATTTTTAGAAGACACTTCAATCATACTTTTTGAGTGTGAATAAAACATTATTATCTTTTCAAAACTTGAAGTTCTAAAAAAAATCATACTTCTTAAAAATAGTTTTGAAAGCAAAAATATTTCACTTAATATATATTTATTTTAGTTCATTTCACTAATATATTTTACCCACTAAGTCCTATTTTTTATGTTTGGCTTATCCTAAAATTTTTAAATATAGCATTAAACTTTTTATCATCAACATGAAAATTTCAATTTTCTTTTACATATTATAAGATTTGACCCAAAGAAAGAAAAGGGAAGAAAAGAAAAAGGCATGTTCCAAATATTCCATTCCAACAGGCCTTAAAATGACTTTCGTCAATTAAATAATCTTCACAAAAGGGCTACGGAATTATCAGAAAGAACACATTTTCTAAAATAAGAAATTAATTTGACAGGAAAAAAAAAAAAAAGAAAAAGCATAAAAAGATCGCAAAACGACAAATGAAAATCCAGGAATGGCATTTGCGTAATAAAAAGAAAAAGGAGGGGCAATCCGTTATTCCATCGTTACTTAAACGACGAGTGCTCAAGTTCCATTCAGCCTTAGAAACGATCAGTCGTTTTAAATTCTTTGTTTGTCTCTCTAAAATTGGGGCATAGAATGAGTTCGATTGCAAAGAAACACAGAATATCATGGAAGCAATGGACGAGAAGAACGGTTTTGCGATCGAGGTACGGTTCTCGGATCCCCAGAGCTGGAAGAATAATCCACAAAAATGGCGGAAAAGCGTGCTCCTCAGACGTATCGGCGAGGCTTGAGGCGCTGCAGAGGCTCATTCCGACAGGGAAGGACTGCGGAGGACATGAACGGAAAGCGGAGGAGTTGTTTGGAGAGACGGCGGATTACATCGTGCTGTTGAAGAATCAGGTGTTCGTTTTGCAGAGGCTGGTCGATTTTTACGGATCGGGTGAGAGAGAAAAAGCCGTAACATCGTAGTTGAATTATTCTTGAATGAAGGAAAATTAAAGGAAATTGAGAAGAGGAGACGGTGGGAATGATGGATAATTTGAGAGAAAGTTGGGAGGGAATTTGAATAGCGAAGTGTAGAAGTTTTTTGTTTTTTGTTCTTCGATCTTTTTAAAATATTAAATACTACATTGATATAAGTTCATTTTGAATGATATGCACATCCAAAATTGATGCGATTGTCCTCTCTGATTTAGGCTAATTAGTTGTGTAGGTTTTGAGCAACAATACAATACAATACAATACAATACAGAGAAGAGAGATAGGACTTGAATTTCTATAGTGAAAAGAAGGTAATCATTTTTTTAATTAGTGATTCCTTCGTGAATGATGATGCATCATGGAATTGGAATTGGTTTACATTTTTTTGAATGTAATGGTTAGAATTAGAAAGTATCGAGCAGCAGGTGAAATAGAGAACTAAATTATGTGTTTGTGAGTGAAATTGAAAGGAAAGAGAAAGAGAGAGAGAAGGCGTGCAGTTGTGGTGACAGAGGAGAGTGGGCAATGCAATGAGATGTGGTTTCTTTTCTGATGCATTTTCTCATAATAATACCTCAGTGAAGCCACAGTCTGTGTGTTCTCAATGGTTGGGCTGATGTTGAATAATTTGTGGAAAAAGAGAGAGGAAAGGAAAGAAAAACCCATGTGCTAAAGCCAACTTTTAAGGGCTGTGTCTAATCGGATTTGGGTTTAGGCTCAATACCCGCACACAAACACACACTTGACAGTTCACACCTGTACATGTAGGTCTGTTTTTGTGAAGAAATATTCTTTTATAAACGAAACGTAGAACTATAACATAAAATAGTAAGTCTTAAAAAAATAACATAAAATAATAAATCTTAGGTTTTAAAGTTCCAATTTTTATTCTAATAAGTTTGTGTCGGATGGCAAAGGGTCGAGATATTAGACCCAATCAGTAGGACCATACTTGATACTATAACGTAATTGAAAATAGTAAGTCCTAGGTCAAAAAGTTTTAAGTAGATCTGATTTTGATTTTGATTCTGATTCTAATAATTATGCAAGGAGGAGGTTGGATAAAATACAGGCTAGTTGGGGAAAAAAATGGTTTGAAATGCAATTTGCCCACTGTTGAATGAGAAATTTCGACTAATCACAAATTGTCACATCATTAATTTAAATTAATAATAAAAATATATATTGATGAATTTGGGACAAATTACAAATTTACGTGTGTCCTCAAATTAAATTAAAAGACATAAAAATTTGGCAAATCAAATAATGCCGCATGTCTAGTATTGATACATTGGACGACTTAAGTCAGTCCAATCAAATTATGCCACATGGCGGTTGGGCCCAAAACTAGTTTAGTTCGAGATCATTAAAAAAAATTGGCCTAAATTTAAATAATCCAAGTCTATTAAAAAAAGATTGGATTAAGTCCAAATAAGCCCAAGCCTAAAAGTTAGGCCCAAAGTCAACAAAGCTCAAGCCCATACGAGGTCCACCAAATAAGCCCAAGCCTAAAAGTTGGGCCCAAAGTCAACAAAGCTCAAGCCCATACGAGGTCCACCAAACTCTATAAATAGAGGAGACCACCCTCCATTTGAAGACATTTAGAGCCAAAATCCAGAGCATTCAACAAGAGATTTAGAAGCTTCAAGTTCAGTCAGAGAATTCAGAAGACCCAAGATTTAGAATTCAGAAGATTCAACGACTAAAAGACTTTAAGAAGATCAACAAGCCGACAAGTCAATCCAAAAACAAACCGACAGGTCGATCTTAGATCAACAAGCCAACAAGTTGATCTAAGATCATCAAACCGACAGACCGATCTAAGATCAACAAGACAACAGTCTGATCCAAGATCAACAAGCCAACAAGTCAATCCAAGAGGATCAATAAGCCCACAGGCCGATCCAAGAAAATCAACAAGTCAGAGCTCAAAGCTTACATATTCAAGAGAAAGAATCAGATGATAACTATTAGAGATTGTAACATTTCACAAAAATCAATAAAATCAAGTTCATTCCATGAATTAAATTTCTCTGAAAATCTCGTGTGAACAAATTAGCACGCCCAGTGGGACCGTCTCTACCTTTCATCTCCTTCTTTCTCTCTAAGAAAGCATAACATCCAAAGAAGCTTCTTCAAAGACTGTTGCTTCAAGTAACTCCTACATGGGGCCAATCACATGCAATCGTTCTAGAGAAATCCAACATGAAGAAAGTCAAACACTTGTCATTGCAAACAAAATGCTGAGACGCATGACAGAATCTGCTCAAGCTGATGCCGCCATTGCAGAAAATCTTGTGTTTGAAAAAATCACTTTTCCTTCTCTTCAACCAAGCGAAACATCAAATCCTGACTTGATGTCCGTTATGATGACTGATGCTGCCATTAGTGAGGAAAGAATGACTGAAGTTGAAAAGAAGCTCAACATGTTGCTAAAAGTTATTGAAGAAAAAGACTACAAAATCGATTCCCTTAAGAATCAGATCAAAAATCGGGATGTTGCTGATGCAAGTCAAACCCACGCCATCAAAGACAAGGGAACAACTATTGTACAAGAAGATCAGTCACAACATTCCACTTCGATTGGTTCATTGTCTATCCAATAGCTCTAAGATATGATCATGAATTATATTAGAGCACAATATGGTGGACCTACTCAGAACTCACTCTTGTATAACAAGCCATACACCAAGAGGATCGACAATCTAAGGATGCCTAATGGATATCAGCCACCAAAGTTTCAACACTTCGAAGGGCCAATCCCAAGCAACACATTGCTCACTTCGTTGAGACATGTGAAAATGCTGGTACCCGAGGGGATCTACTAGTCAAGCGTTTTGTTCGGACACTAAAAGGAAACGCCTTCGACTGGTACACTGATTTAGAGCCTGAGACTATTGATAGTTGGGAGCAGTTTGAAAATGAGTTCCTTAACCGCTTCTACAGCACAAGAAGAATCGTCAGCATGCTTGAACTCACCAAAATTAGACAACAGAAAGGTGAACTGATTGTTGACTACATAAATCGATGGAGAGCTTTAAGTCTTGATTGTAAAGATCGACTCACTGAGTTATTTGCTGTCGAGATGTGCACCCAAGGCATGCACTGGGGTACATCCTCCAAGGTATAAAACCTTGCACTTTTGAAGAACTAGCAACTCGCGCCCACGATATGGAGCTGAGTATTGCTAATCGGGGAGACAAAGACCTTCTAATCCCTAACTTAAGGGACGAAATAAATAACATCGAGCTACCTTTAGAAGAGTCTATGGTTGTCAATACAACTCTTCTCAAGTCATCTTCAAAAGGAAAAGGCAAGCAGATTGAGAAGCAACAAGGAAATGAGTAGCGTCACATAACTTTGAGGGAAAGGCAAGAAAAAATCTATCATTTTCCTGATTCTGACATTCTTGATATGTTGGAACAACTTTTAAAGATGCAATTGATTGAACTATCAGAGTGTAAACGACCAGAAGGTATGGAAAAAGTTGATGATCCCAACTATTGCAAGTATCATCGAGTCATCAGTCATCCGGTGGAAAAATGTTTTGTCCTAAAAGAATTAGTTTTGAAGTTGGCTCACGAAGGGAAGATTGAGTTGGATCTCGATGAAGTAGTTCAATCAGCGAAAAAAAGTACTTAGAATGAAAATGCTCCTTATCGTAAGAGCTTAAACTGCATGATGCTCTTAGCCCACATGAGCTTAAAAGATGAATGGTAAAAAAAAAAAAAAAAAAAAACTAAAAACAAATATAGATATATATATATATATATATATATATATATAACGAAAAAAGAAAAATCCATTGAACTATGTTATGACTTGATCCCTTCTATTGAAGGGTACGTAGGCAACTTAAAGAAAGCTTTAAGTTCAGTCTCTCCAAACAAATAAATATCTATCACGACTATAGAAGGATGACACTGCAAATTGAAGGTGTTCATCCTTACTGGGGGCAACACAACAAATTGAATATGTTCAACCCAATTAAAGGTGGAAACACAACAAGTCAACTGGATGCTACAAATTGAATACATCCAAAAGGGCTTCCTTTAGTCGTTGCTCTCTCTTCAAGTTCGAGGTTGTCGCTTCATCTTCATAGTCGAGGTTGTTGCTTCACCTTCAAGTTCGAGGTTGTTGCTCTTTCTCTTCAAAGTCAAGGTTGTTGGCTTTTTGGCCCTTAATATCAAATTAATTAATTAATTAATTAATTTTTGATGATAACAAACCTGCTATTAATTACTAATAATTTTAGTATTTTTGAAGTGTCCATAGTGTAGAGCTCGGAATAACGATTCCAACGCCTCTTGAATCACTCAAATCGGAGTTAAAATGAAGAAGTTATGGGCAAAACAAATTTGAACAAAAAATTTCTGACGCGATGACGTGGCAACTGAGTCAGCATTATGGATCATTTAGAGAGTGACACGTGGAGCTATGGAGGAAGTGACACATGGTGGATTTTTTGTTTGTTTAAAAAGAAAAAAGAAAAATTATATTATTATATATTCTTTTTTATCTGTCTAACGGTTTTTAAAATTTAAAAAAAAAAAATTCTGCCAGCATTAAATGCTGCCAGCAGTTAGGCTAATTTAAAAAAAAAAAAAAGAGGTTGTATATATATTTTGACTGTTAGACATATATATATATATTATATTATATTATAATATTTATTTATTATTTACTTTTTATTTTTTTTCTTTTAAAATCTCCACCATTCATTTTACTTTTACAACAATCCAATGGTCCAAATTAAATTTTGATTTTTACCTCTTTTCCCTCTCTTTTTATACCATATTCTTCTCCAAAAGTTACAACAAGTTTTCCATTGTTTTTCATCCTCCAAATTCTCAAAGCTTCCATTGTTGCTCTCTCCAAGCTCTCAATTTTTTTCTTTTCATCTTTTTCTTGAGAGAAAATTATTGTATTGTGAGAATTTCTTTTTGTGTGAGAAATTTGTAAATCCACTCTATTGAGATAGTTATAAGTGTGTTCTATAAACATATCAAACTTTGTAATGGTTTGATCATAATCGTATAAAGGATCGAGTTTGCTCTTGAACTCGTAAAAAGAGCGTTGTAGCTGTTGGGCTCTAATTCGTGGAAAGAGTCGATAAAGTTTTTATTCAAATTCCCAAGAGGCGCTTGGGGAGTGGAGTAGGTCGAGTTTGACCGAACCACTATAAAATTACAGTGTCATCCTCTCTAACTCTTTCTCATTTACTTTTGCAAATTAATTGTAGTAATTTATTGCATGCTCTAATTTGCTCTTAATTGTTTATTGTGTTAGATTGAATTAATTTTTCATACTTTACATATTTTAATTATCCTTTTTATTTGTGTATAAAAAGTTTGATAATTAGATTATTTGTGCATACTTAGGAAAAAGTTTTATTAAACCCTATTCACCCCCCTCTAGGGTTGCCATATCGATCCAACAATTGGTATCAGAGCGAGGTTGCTCTTTTAGAATTTTTTTTATAAACTTTATTGTTTGAGCTTTATGGCAAACCTAGTAGTAAATGGTGTGATTGAAGAACAATCCACCTCTAGACCTCCTTATTTCGATGGGCCAAATTATGCTTATTGGAAAACTAGAATGAAAATTTATTTGCAATTCGTTGACTATTATTTATGGTTAAATGTGGTTAAAGGTCCTTATATTCCCATGAAAAGAGTTAATGATAATGATGTGCCTAAATTAGAAGAAGAATATGATGACAATGATATGAAAAAATGTGCTTTTAATGCTAGAGCTATAAATTGTTTATATTGTGCTTTAAGCAAAGATGAGTTTAATAGAATATCTATGTGCTCTTCTGCTAAAGAAATATGGAATACTCTTGAAGTGACTCATGAGGGAACTAATCAAGTTAAAGAGTAAAAAATTAGCATGCTAGTTCATAATTATGAATTATTTAAGATGGATGCTAATGAATCTATTACCGAGATGTTTACTAGATTTACTAACATTATAAATGCTTTGAAGGGTCTTGGCAAAGTATATACTACCTCCGAAAATGTTAGGAAAATTCTTAGGTCTCTACCTAAGAATTGGGAAGCAAAGGTGACGGCGATCCAAGAAGCAAAAGATCTCACCAAACTTCCTTTGGAGGAACTTATTGGCTCTCTCATGACACATGAGATTACCATGAAGGAGCACATGGAGGATGAGTCCAAAAAGAAGAAGAGTATTGCATTAAAGACCATATCCTTGGAAGTTGAATATGAAGATGAGGATGTTCTTGATGAAGACGATATTGCATATTTTTCACGTAAGTATAAGAACTTCATCAAGAGGAAGAAACAATTCAAGAAGCACATTTCCAACCAAAAAGAGTCAAAAGGTGAAAAGAGCAAAAAGAATGAGGTAATATGCTATGAGTGCAAGAAACCGGGTCACATAAGAACGGATTGCCCTCTCCTTAAATCATCTAAAAAATCGAAGAAGAAAGCAATGAAAGCTACTTGGGATGATAGTGATGAAAGTGGAAATGGAAGTGATGAAGAAGAGGTAGCAAACTTTTGCTTCATGGCTCATAGTGACAAGGGTGATGAACAAGATGATGAGGTAACTCTAGAACCCCTTTCCTATGATGAATTGTTTGAAGCTTTTGAAAATATGCAAAAAGACTTAGAAAAGCTTGGTTCCAAATATGTTGTGCTTAGAAAGAAATACAATGTTTTAACTAGTGAAAATAAGTCTTTACTTGATGAAATTTCTTGCTTAAAAGACAATGAGCATGATGTTGTGCAAATTGATGAAGTGAATGTCTCTTGTGATAAGCATGTTTTTGATTGTGATGAGAAAAATGTCTTGCTTGATAAAGTTAGATTTCTTGAGCATGATAGTTGTGAAAAATATAACTTGATTAATTTGCTTAAGGAAAAGGAATTAAATGCTTTGCAAGAACTTGGTAAGGCTAAAGAGTCTATTAAAAAGTTGACAATAGGTGCTCAAAGGTTGGACAAAATAATTGAAGTAGGCAAGCCTTATGGTGACAAAAGAGGATTAGGCTACATTGATGAATGTTCTACTCCCTCAAGTTCTAAAACTATTTTTGTTACAGCATCTCCTATTGTGCCTAAGGTTAATATGCCTAAGGTTGTGTCTAAGCAGGATAAATCTAGCTTTGTGCCTATATGTCATCATTGTGGCGTTGAAGGTCATATTAGACCTAAGTGCTTTAAATTGAAATATGTTCTTACTACTTCTTCAAGAAGAAATTTTTCTCAAAGAGCAAAGTTTCACAATGCTCCAAGAAAGAATTTCTCCAAGAAAAGTAGAGTGCATAAATTTGTTGTAAGAGATAAATCCTTGCATAATGTTGTTTGTTTCTCATGTGGCAAATATGAACATAAAGTGTATTCTTGTTACTTGTCTAAATCCAATTCTTTAAATGTGGATGCAAAAATGAAATGGATTCCCAAGTTTGTAAAATGCTAACCTTTTAGGACCCAAACAAGTATGGGTACCAAAAGATCAATCTTGAACACTTTTGTTTGTAGGTTGGTTTGAAAGTTTCCAAGAAAAACAAATGGTACTTGGATAGTGGTTGCTCAAGGCACATGACGGGAGACCAATCCAAGTTTGTCAATCTTTCTAAAAAGGATGGAGGTTTAGTAACCTTTGGTGACAACAAGAAAGGTAAAATTATTGGTAAGGGTAGTATAGGTAATGGTTCTTCTACCTTGATTGAAAATGTGCTTTGAGTTGATGGTTTAAAGCATGATTTACTTAGTATTAGTCAATTATGTGATAAAGGTTTTAGAGTTGTGTTTGATAAAAAGAATTGCATCATTGAAAATGCTAGTGATAGAAAAGTCTTGCTTGTTGGAATAGAGATGAAAATGTGTACACTATTGATTTGAATGATTGCCCTATTAGTGATAAATGTTTTTCGGCCTTGCATCATGATTCTTGGTTATGACATAGAAGACTAGGACATGCTAGCATGCACTTAATTTCAAATATTTCCAAGAATTCTTTGGTTAGAGGTCTTCCAAAATTTAAATTTGAAAGGGATAAAGTTTGTGATGTTTTTCAAATGGGTAAGCAAACCAAATCCTCTTTCAAATCTAAAAATGTGATCTCCACAACTATACCCCTTCAACTATTACATATGGACTTATTTGGCCCTTCTAGAATTGCTAGTTTTGGAGGGAATTATTATGCATTTGTGATAGTTGATGATATTTCAAGATTTACTTGGGTTTTAATGATAAAACATAAGGATGATGCTTTGAAAAGTTTTGCTAGTTTTGCAAAAAGAGTTCAAAATGAAAAAGGGTTTTTGATTTCTAAAATTAGGAGTGATCATGGAGGAGAATTTGATAGTATTGTTTTTGAAAATTTTTGTGAAGAAAATGGTTTTTCTCATAACTTCTCAGCTCCAAGAACTCCTCAACAAAACGGTGTGGTTGAAAGGAAAAATCGTACTTTGCAAGAATTTGCTAGGTCAATGTTGCATGAGTATGATTTACCTAAATACTTTTGGGCCGAAGCCGTTAACACCGCTTGTTATGTTTTAAATAGAGTTTTAATTAGGCATTCTTTAGATAAAACTCCTTATGAGCTTTGGCATAACAAAATTCCAAATATTGGGTATTTCAAAGTTTTTGGTTGCAAATGTTTTATTTTGAACAACAAAGAAAAGCTTGGAAAGTTTGATTCTAAGACGAATGTTGGTATCTTTCTAGGTTATTCCTCTACAAGTAAAGCTTATAGAGTTTTCAATAAGAAAACTTTAATTATCGAGGAATCTATGCATGTTGTATTTGATGAATCTTGCAATAATGTTTCTAATGAGTCTATTTGTAGTGATGATTTAGAAAGAAATTTTGGAGATTTACTTGTTAGTGACAAAGGCAAAGAAATTGATTCAAGTAAGCAAGAATTGAGCTTCAATGAAAAGAAGGAAGACGGTTCTTCATCTATGCCTAAAGAGTGGAGGTATGCTCCATCTCATCCCAAGGATTTGATTCTTGGTGATCCCAAACAAGGTGTGAAAACTCGTTCCTCTCTTAATTTGTTTAATAATCTTGCTTTTGTTTCTCAAGTTGAACCTAAAAGTTTTAAGGATGCCGAAAATGATGAGTTTTGGATTTTAGCTATGCAAGAAGAATTAAATCAATTTGAAAGAAACAAAGTTTGGGAATTAGTCCCTAGGCCTTCTAATGATTCTATTATTGGAACTAAATGGGTCTTTAGAAATAAGATGAATGAAAATGGAAATATCATTAGAAATAAAGCTAGACTTGTAGCTCAAGGTTATTGTCAAGAGGAAGGTATAGATTATGAAGAGACTTTTGCACCCGTTGCTAGATTAGAAGCTATTGGAATGTTACTTGCTTTTGCTTCGTATAAGAATTTCATCTTGTATCAAATGGATGTGAAAAGTGCCTTTTTAAATGGTTATATTATGGAGGAAGTTTATGTAGAACAACCTCCGGGCTTTGAAAGTTTTGATTTACCTAATCATGTCTATAAGTTGAAAAAGGCTCTTTATGGCTTAAAACAAGCTCCAAGAGCTTGGTATAATAGGCTTAGTAATTTTCTACTTGAGAATGACTTTAAAATGGGTAAACTTGATACTACTCTCTTTATTAAGACTAAGGAAAATGATATGCTTTTAGTGCAAATATATGTGGATGATATTATCTTTGGTTCTACTAATCCTTCTTTGTGTGAAGAATTTTCTAAGTGTATGCATAGTGAGTTTGAGACGAGTATGATGGGAGAACTTAGCTTCTTCCTTGGACTTCAAATCAAACAACTCAAGGATGGTATCTTCATAAGTCAAGAGAAATACACAAAGGATTTGCTCAAAAGATTCAAGTTCAATGAAGGTAAAATTGCAAAAACTCCTATGAGCACATCCACTAAGCTTGACAAGAATGAAAAAAGTAAATGTGTGGACATAAAAGCTTATCGAGGTATGATCGGATCTCTACTTTATTTAACCGCTAGTAGACCCGATATCATGTTTAGTGTATGTCTTTGTGCTAAATTTCAATCTTGTCCTAAGGAATCCCATTTGCATGTCGTTAAGAGAATCTTTAAATATTTGCTTGGGACTATTGATTTAGGTTTGTGGTATCCTCGAAATATTGAGTTTAATTTAGTAGGATATTCCGATGTGGATTTTGCCACACGTTTACTTGACCGTAAGAGTACAGTGGGACTTGCCAATTTCTTGGTAGCTCTTTAGTATCTTGGTTTAGTAAAAAGCAAAATTCAGTTGCCTTATCCACTACCGAAGCGGAATATATTGTCGTTGCTAGTTGTTGTGCTCAAATTCTTTGGATGAAACAAACTCTTTGTGATTTTGGATTAAAGTTTCATAATGTGCGTATATTTTGTGATAATACTAGTGCTATTAATTTGACTAAAAATCTTATTCATCATTCTAGGACTAAACATATTGATATTAGGCATCACTTTATTAGAGAGCATATGCAAAATGGTCATATTATTCTTGATTTTGTGACCTCTAATAATCAATTAGCGGATATTTTCTCCAAGCCTTTGAATGAAGAAAGTTTTTGCAAAAATCAGCTTGAGCTTGGTATTATTCGTTGCGATGCCTCTTGAATTTACAATTTTACTTTTTATTTTTTTAAAGCATATTGATAGGGAGAGTTATGCAAAGTATGTATCCATGTTCTTAGGGGGAGCTTTCATATTGTTCTTAATCTTTCTCAATTGTGTCTTTTTGATGATTCCAAAGGGGGAGAAGTTTAAGAAAAATATGTTCTAAACTTTGTATCATGTTTTAGTGTTGCATTAATTTAGGAGGAGAATTAATTTAATTTTTTGAGTGAATTTTCAAGTAGGAGCCTTATGGTGATATATTGGACTTTATATTGAAATTATTACTTTGACACATGTACTACCTTGGTTTTTATGAACTCCAAGTTATTTTTCTTTAGTAGTTTATCATCATCAAAAAGGGGGAGATTGTTGGCTTTTTGGCCCTTAATCTCAAATTAATTAATTAATTAATGTTTTGATGATAACAAACCTGCTATTAATTACTAACATTTTTATTATTTTGAAGTGTCCATAGTGTAGAGCTCGGAATAACGATTTCAACGCCTCTTGAATCACTCAAATCGGAGTTAAAATGAAGAAGTTATAGGCAAAACAAATTTGAACGGAAAATTTTCGACATAATGACGTGGCAGCTGAGTCAGCATTATGGACCATTTAGAGAGTGACACGTGGAGCTATGGAGAAAAGTGACACATGGTGGCTTTTTTATTTGTTTAAAAAGAAAAAAGAAAAATTATATTATTATATATTATTTTTTATGTGTCTAACGGTTTTTAAAATTAAAAAAAAAAATTCTGACAGCAATAAATGTTGCCAGCAGTTAGGCTGATTTAAAAAAAAAAGAGGTTATATATATATTTTGACCGTTAGACATATATATATATATATATATATATATATTATATTATATTATAATATTTATTTATTATTTACTTTTTATTTTTTTTTCTTTTAAAATCTCCACCATTCATTTTACTTTTTCAACAATCCAATGTTCCAAATTAAATTTTGATTTTTATCTCTTTTCCCTCTCTTTTTATACCATCTTCTTCTCTAAAAGTTACAACAAGTTTTCCATAGTTTTTCATCCTCCAAATTCTCAAAGCTTCTATTGTTGCTCTCTCCAAGCTCTCAATTTTTTTCTTTTCATCTTTTTCTTGAGAGAATTATTGTATTGTGAGAATTTCTTTTTGTGTGAGAAATTTGTAAATCCACTCTATTGAGAGAGTTATAAGTGTGTTCTATAAACATACCAAACTTTGTAACGATTTGATCCTAACCCGTGGTAAGGATTGAGTTTGCTCTTGGACTCGTAAAAAGAGCGCTGTAGCGGTTGGGCTCTAATCCTTGGAAAGAGTCGATAAAGTTTTTATTCAAATTTCCAAGAGGCGCTTGGGGAGTGGAGTAGGTCGAGTTTGACCGAACCACTATAAAATTACGGTGTCATCCTCTCTAACTCTTTCTCATTTACTTTTGCAAATTAATTGAAGTAATTTATTGCATGCTTTAATTTTCTCTTAATTGTTTATTGTGTTAGATTGAATTAATTTTTTATACTTTACATATTGTATTAATTATCCTTTTTATTTGTGTATAAAAAGTTTGATAATTAGATTATTTGTGCATACTTAGGAAAAAGTTTTATAAAACCAGGAAAAAAAGTTTTATTAAACCCTATTCACCCCCCTCTAGGGTTGCCATACCGATCCAACAGAGGTTGTAGCGCTCTCTCTTCACAGTCGAGGTTGTCGCTTCATCTTCAAAGTCTAGCAAGAGTGAAATCACTGTAAGTGAAGGTGACCACCACTGCAGGCTACTCAAGCCACCCAATAAATTAGGTGTTGGGTCTAGCAGGAGTGACATCACTGTAAATGAAGGTGACCACCACGACAGGCTACTCAAGTTACCCAATAAATTAGGTGCTCGGTCTAGCAAGAGTGAGATCACTGTAAATGAAGGTGACCACCACTGCAGGCTACTCAAGTCACCCAATAAATTAGGTGCTCAGTCTAGTAGGAGTGACATCACTGTAAGTGAACGTGACCACCTCTGCAAGCTATTCAAGTCACCCAATAAATTAGGTGCTCGGTCTAGCAGGAGTGACATTACTGTAAATGAAGGTGACCACCACTGCAGGCTACTCAGGTCACCTAATAAATTAGGTGTCTGGTCTAGCAGGAGTGACATTACTGTAAGTGAAGGTGACCACCGCAGCTGGCTACTCATGCCACCCTATAAATTAGGGCTTGGTCTAGCATGAGTGACATTAGTGGAGAATAGTTGCATCATTGAACAAGGGACATCTTAAGAGCAAATCAAGAGCAATAATAACAAAATATACACATATTCAAGCAAAAAGGGAGCAAAACAAGAGCAATACTAGTAAGATATTTATGGTGCAATAGAAGCAATTCATATATACATATTCAATAGGGGCATCACTAAAAAAAGGGTTTTGAATATGTATGTACCTTTTAGATGGAGAATAAAGATCAATTGCACAGTGGAAGTAGTTGTAAGATAAAGTTGTTGAGAAAGAAAGCATAATTAACAAAGACGGTAAAAAAAGGTGCCAAGAGCCATTAAAAAAAAGAATATATATGTGTGTAAATGTACATTAAATTTGATGTCATAAGTATGCATTAAATTTACATACACATACTATATATGTAAAAAAAAAAAGTAAGAAAAGAGGCAGTATATTGAAAAGAAGAAGAAAAAAAAACCAAAAATTGAAATTAAGAAAAGAATTGAAAAGGCAACATATATGGTGGCAAGCATGCATTGAATGCATTAAAAAAAAAAAGTGGCAGTGCACTTACATATATATAGATATATAGACACACATGTGTGTTGCGGGAGGAAAAAAAAAAAGGTGAAACAAGAGATGTGTCAGTGCCGTTTCAGTAGGTGTTATATATATAAACAACAGTAGCTTAAGTAAAAAAAAAGTTTTAAAAGTTTTCTTATACTTATCGACGGTCCAAGAAAGATGTATGAAAGAAGATTATTGCTCCAAACAAGAATTCAAGACCTACACAAAGAAGAAGTTGTATGAGTCTTAGAAGTCAAGTAAAAAAGAAAGAAAGAAAGAAGATTGAGAAGAAGAATTCATCAAATACCTATAGCTTTTTGATGGAATGCTTTTGTGTCTTGGCCTATGCAATCTCTACAATTTATAAAGGGAGAGATTAGGTCAAAACGTATAAGGAGAGCTCTAATTTTGGAAAATATTTTGGTCTAATCAAACAATATTGGCAAGCTAAGTGTAGGAATCTCTATAATTGCTATTACGGAAAAGATTGACCTCTAAAATTATGTGAGGAAAATCTTGGCTTAATCAAACAAAATTGACATGCCAAATTTGGGAATCTCTACAATTGATATTAAGGAAAAGATTTACCTCCAAATTTATGGGTGGAAAATTTTAGCCAAATACAAGAATCAAAATTTTGGCATCAAAATTTGAGGTATACTTCAAATTTTCTCCCAAATAAAAATTTGAGTAAGTCTCAAATCCAAATTCCATTCCAAATTCAAAGAAGTCTCAAATCCAAATTTCATTCCAAATTCAAGCCAAGATCCATATAATTTTGGCAAAATTTCTCAAATCTAAATTTGGGCATACTCCAGATTTTCTCCCAAATCAAAATTTGAGTCTCAAGTTCAAATTCCATTCCAAATTCAAGCCAAAATCCATACAATTTTGGCAAATTTTCTCAAATCAAAATTTGAGCATACTCCAATTTTTTCCAAGTGAAAATTTGAATAAGATTTAAATTCAAATTTCATTCCAAACTCCAACCAAAATTCAGGGACATACTGAATTTCATCCAAGGAAGTCAAAATCATCACATATTTTGATTATAAAGTATCTTTTTCGAGATCCATCTACTGCATACTTGTGTATAAATCTCGAAAAGGGGGCATTTATTAAATGAGAAATTTCGACCAATCACAAATTACCACATCATTAATTTAAATTAATGATAAAAATATATATTGATGAATTTGGGACCAATAACAAATTTACGTGTGTCCTCAAATTAAATTAAAAGACATGAAAAATTGGCAAATTAAATAATGTCACATGTCTAGTATTGATACATTGGACAACTTAAGTCAGTCTAATCAAATTATGCCACATGGCAGTTGGGCTCAAAACTAGTTTAGTCTGAGATCATTAAAAAGAAATTGGCCTAAATATAAATAATCCAAGCCTATTAAAAAAAGATTGGATTAAGTCTAAATAAGCCCAAGCCTAAAAGTTGGGCCCAAAGTCAATAAAGCCCAAGCCCATACGAGGTCCACCAAACTCTATAAATAGAGGAGACCACCCTCCATTTAAAGATATTCAGAAGAGCCAAAATCTAGAGCATTCAGCCAGAGATTTAGAAGCTTCAAGTTCAGTCAGAGAATCTAGAGAATTCAGAAGACCCAAGATTCAGAATTCAGAAGATTCAACGACTAAAAGACTTTAAGAAGATCAACAAGCCGATAAGTCGATCCAAAATCAATAAACCAACAAGCCGATCCAAGATCAACAAGCCAACAAGTCGATCTAAGATCAACAGACAACAGTCTGATCCAAGATCAACAAGCCAGCAAGTCAATCCAAGATGATCAATAAGCCCACAAGCCAATATAAGAAAATCAACAAGTTAGAGCTCAAAGCTTACATATTCGAGAGAAAGAATCAGAGGATAAATATTAGAGATTGTAACACTTCACAAAAATCAATAAAATCAAGTTCATTCCACGAATTAAATTTCTCCAAAAATCTCGTGTGAACACCCACATAGTTTGTGGAAGTTTTTGACTTGCTCACTTTTGTTTTATCTAGTTGGACTACTTTTTATGTCGTATCAATACTTGTTAGTTCTATTAGAAGATCACTTCATTATTTAAGTGAGAACATAAATCAAGGTAAAATCATATGACAACATTAGAAGGATGAAGAAGGTGGCTTACTAGTTTAAAAACTTTTCCTTGATTTTAAACAAAATTATTTTCAATATAATCGACCTAAACCAGCACCCAACAATTTAACAATTAAGAAATAAACGAGCACACTTATTATGTGCCAATTTGATCATGTTTCAACTAGTTAAGACATTATAACCTCGACAAAAAGTTCAAAGGTTTGAATCTCCACCCTCACATATTGTTGAACTAAATAAATACTTATTATGGAATTGTCATAGAAATTAATTAGGCTCCATTTGATAACTATTTGGTTTTTGGTTTTTAGTTTTTGAAAATTGTGTTTGTTTTCTCATCATTTCCCTACCATGAATTTTATCTTTCTCAAGAAACACTTGAATTCTTAGCCAAATTCCAAAAACAAAACACAAGTTTTGAAAATACTACTTTTTCTTTTTAGTTTTCAAACTTGACTTGGTTTTTGAAAAAATATATAAAAAGTAGATAACAAAACAAGGAAACTCATAGGGTGGAAATAATATTTATAGGCTTAATTTTAAAAAACCAAAAATCAAAAAGTTATCAAACGAGGCCTTAATTATTCACAATTATAATGACATGCAATTTCACTAACTAATAATAATTAAACAGTGGAAGTTTACAAGCTTGGGATAGAAAATTGATGTAGTAGTTTTCTATAATTGTTTGAAAATTCCTACTCCACTCAACGAGACTCATTTTCATGAAAACTTATTAATCTTTTAGCGCTCAAGAGCAAATCTTGATCCTTTTGTAGGTTCGCCACAGATTGTTTTGACAAAGTTTGGGATTAGACCACTATCAAATCCTTTTTTGAGATCAGGAATAGCTTACTCACTCAATCTCAAAGTGCTCCGACACTCAATTATAAAATCTCAATAAAATAAAATAAATTTCCACAAACTAAAACTAATTCTCACAAGAGTATACAAATTAACCCTCCAAACACTAATCCAATCTCCCAAAATAAATTCTCCCTCTAAAACATCATAAAATTGAGCTTAAGAAAGTATTGAAAATTTGAGGCTAGCAAATGAAGATGTTAGAATTGTGTTCTAAGGTGGTTGGTAAATGAGATTAAAAATAGGCTGACGAGAGGTTTACAGTTAGGTTAATTTTGGATAATTAGATCTAGGTTTATAGCAAAATGGTGGAGATTAATGGGTGAAATTTGTTTAATAACTGAGCCAAAATGAAAAAATATAAACACTGGGTCGTAAGGGCTATGAAAACCAGGACTTTTTTTTTAATATTGTTATTTTTTACACTTATTATTAAAATATAATGTTTTTCAAACTGCTTATTAAAATATATGTTTTTTTTTAATTACATGGTTGAAGTTCGTCTCTTTCAATGAAGAGACGACATACCATTCGCCTTTTCTTTTTAATTTTTTTTTTCTAAAATCGTGGTTTTTTTTTTTTTTTTAGTTTTAATATATTTTTTTCTAATTTATTTTTTCTTTCAATTTCTCATTTCTTTTCTTTTACTGTTTTTTTTTCTATTAAATCCAATTTTTAAACTTTTCGGTTTTTTCTTTTTCCTTTTTGAATTTTAGTGTGTTTAACAAATACAAACATTTTAATTGACAAGTAATTAAAAGTTCATTTCACATATAAGAAGAATAAAATGTCAATAGTACATGATAAAATTTAATGTGTCACAAGGCAGACGTCACACGATTATGAGGTGGTTGTCGACGATGACCCCTTAGTGCTTGATCTGGTTCCTCTTGTACTTCTGGTTCATCTAGTTCCTTTACATGCTCTGTAGGGCACAAATATTGTTCATGCTCACCATGTCCAGTACATGTCCGTGAGCATGTGACGACGAGGGACCAGCCTTAAAAGTAAAATATTGTGGTGTATGAAGATATTGTGAACCAAGGGTTGGTATCATCACCATTAGAGTGGAAGTACCAACATCATCTTGCGTCTGAGTGATGGGAGGCATGTATTCGACGTCATGGTGAACCTGATCTGGTATAACTTAGGACAACTGCTCCTTTACTGGAATGTCCTCCTTTTGAGCAATGTTCTGCTCTTGAGCACATTTTCTACGTCTAGGCTTAAGAGGGGAAATAGGTATGTTATACATATAATGCAGTTGCTCCATGTTCATGTCACCACTATTGCATATGTTAAGAATCTCTAGATTCTATGAGAGGTCATGAATCTGTCTGAAGTACGATCTCTTCAAATGATAAGATAAATTAGAAAATATTTAAAATAAATTTATACTTGAAGGAATATAACTTAGAAAATTTAATCGAAATTCATATTGCTTGACCATAAGACGTTCCCTCATGAGTGATGTAGTGCCTAATAATATTCTAATACCAATCTATGTAGTCCAGAGTTGTATGTTCATAGGCATCCACTATTGGAGCATTGGCTACAATGTCTCTGCGTAAATGCCATCACTCTACATAAGGTGTAAGCACGATCGACCAATCTTGATGTCGAAGATCTAAGTTATGCAGTTTTGGTTCTGTGTTGCATACTTCTACATAATCAGGTAATGTGGCCACGACATTGGTATACAATTCCTAAATCATCTAAAATACCAAAATGTAGACGATTAGTGGAGAGTAAAATAAATCAAAATATATAAGTTCTCTTTTAGTAAGCACGTACCAGGTCGGGTTTGAAGAGATCAAACATGTATCTATATTGAATAAGTATATGCATAGCTAATCCAGTGACACAAAATTGGTATCTCCACCTATATGAATATTAAATATTAAATTTCAAATCAATTATATCAATCATATAGACAATAACATTAAATTTGAAATCAATTAACATATCGAGAACCAAGTGCTCGCCCAACTAATTCATGATCACTGATGTGGCGACACTGAGGAACTATCATTGGGAATCGTTCTCAACCCCAAATTTGAAGCATAATTGCGAGCCAAGCAATGTCACAAGCATCTAATCTTATTGCCTTGCAAAGTTGCCTATACAACCATGCTAAGAATGCTCCACTCCAAAAATATCATCCTGCAGTTTGAAGGTCCGATAAAAGTGGCATGAACATCAAGTACACCCTGTTGTTTGATTTGTTGGAGAATTAGCTCCCACCAAATAGCTGCAAAATGTATGCTCGAGCATACTTCGCTATAGCTACCTCATCTACATCATCATCCAACCCTGGAAACTAAAATGCTAACCAAGGTAAGCTTAATCTGGATCTCTTAATGTCGTCATTGTTTGGAGTCAATTAGAGCAATAATTTACATGTATGTTTTGAGTTATAGCTCATCGTTTCGGTGATAGGCTCGCCATCCACTAGTAACTCGAACAACACTACTACATCCTGAAGAGTGATAGTACACTCCCCCCAGGCACGTGGAACGTATGTGTTTCTGGCCTCCATCTCTCCACGAGTGCAATGATGAAGTGCCAATTTAATTGAATAAATCCTAATTTGTCCACCTCATCCAACCCTGCACAAGAAGTGCTAGCAATATAAGACGATGGGTGGGATGTTGCGCTGAACAACTGCTTTTCGACGTCTACAATGTAGCTCTCCGAAATTTCGATCTTGCCAAATAAGCTGTAATCGATGGGACTGTTGATCGTATAAGACTGATGCATCAATTGGTCTTGAATTTACATTCATGTTCTAAAAAAAGAACAAATTGAATTTCAATCCATATTAAATATAAATAAAAAATTAAATTTCAATTTCTAAATTTAAAAAAAAAAATCAAAAGAGACAACAAATTGAGCATAATATGGTGCCTCTCTTTAAACAAGAAAATATAAATAATGCCATTAAATACCAAATTACAACAAAATTACATTGAAAGAACATAAAATATTAAACAACAAAAGTGATCATAAAGGTGTTTCTCTTTGTCTCGAAGGACAACTCCTTCAATTGTGACCTAGTTGATTTCACAGCTTACATCGTTGTTGAGTACTTGGCTCTCTCCAATCCATCTCATTATGGTACCGAAATTTTTTTCGTCTACCAGATTCTCTCATCAACCTTGGATCAACGTATATGATAGGAATGTTAGGAGGTATGATCCAATAAACTTCATGGGGGATTGGTTGAAATTGAGGAGAGTAGCACGCAATATATGCTGAAACCTTATAAGTGTCCTCAATGTAATCTTCAAAATTCAACTTTAAATGTGAGCAAACGACCACAAAATGAGAGCATGGAATGCCATAAGTTTACCACTTATTGCAAGAACAGTAGTGCTCTTCTCTGTTTTCTTCTCTAATTAACCTCAGAGCTTGAATATTTCATCCTTTATCATTGAAGTAATGAGGACCGATTTTCAAGTGGAACACACCAGTGATTCGATCATACGATACCACCTCATGCTTTGTGGATCTTGATGCCCACTTAACAATCTTATCATGAGCGTACGAATATATATTTGATTGAGTATGATCGGTATATTCAAATAAGGTAAGTTGACTAATATGAAAATAAGTTGAGTGATTACTTGGTATATTTCTCTTGTTGTTCCAAGGTGTTTCTTGTTTCTTTCTTCTCTTCTCAAAATGTTTTACACACCTATAGAAGGTAAGTTGAGTAAGTATAGTGATTAGAAACATATGACCTCCTTTAAGAACTCTGACAGGCTAGTGGTCATCCATCCATACCTAAAACCTCCATCGTGCGATTAGGTCCATTTCTCAATACCAATATTATTAAAAAAAGCTCATACAAGTGCTAGATTGCTTTAATCTCTTCAACAGCTTTGTTGTTCTTACAATTTAGTGTTGACACCCAACACGATAAACAAAAATTTTCAATTTTTTACACTGGTATTTTTTTTTATTGAAGTTGCTAGTAGTGTGTCATAAGCAAAATCTGTGATGAGATCTAGATCTTGTCCAACCATTCTCTGGAGTGTTAACAGCAGAAATGATACCACTATATCAATCTGAAATCAAACATACCTCTTTGTATGTAACAATTTTTCTCAGGTATTTAAAACAAATATCCTCATGTTTCACGACACTCCTCGTCTACAATGGCAAACACAAGTGGAAGAAATTTGCTATTAGAGTCGACTGCTGTTGCAAACAATAAACTTACCTCTGTACTTACTATATAGTTGAGTATTGTCTACTTGAATGATAGGCTGACATTTCTTGAAAGCCTCAATACAATGACTAAAAGCCCAACAAATAGAAGTAAGGATGACACGACCCGCACTTTGACCAAAAGTCTTTATTTTCCACTCTACACGTGTGCCAGGATTGGTATGTTTCATTATATACATCTACTTGGGCAAAATTTTATATGATTCATCCCAATCACCAAACACTTTGACCAAAACTTTTTTTTTTCTTCCCACACCTTGTAATAAGGAACGTGGTCCCAATTTTTTTTCTTATGGGAGCTTGTAGTGTTGATACACTAATATAAGGCTTCTCTTTCACAGTTTCACAAAAATGTGTAACAATCATTGAAGATTTTAGTTGTACATGACTCTGATTTAATTCTGAATAAAAACAAGCGTGTTGCTCAACGTATTGAGCTATCTCGAAAAGTCCATGAGATTTTTTTTAATGGTATTGAAATCTCCATCTGCAACTATCTTTCCACTTTTTACATCGTACTGTTCTTATCGTTGGTGTTGACTCCACAATCTCATATGGTGCATGACACTTAATAACAAAACATTTTACCAAATGTTGAAGAATCTCTTTGTCACAACAAATTAACAACTTATATAATAGGTTCTCCTCAACGACCCTTGGTTCTTCAATGGGATCATATTTTGTAATGTTATCTATTACATTCATATCTAAGTCACTGAATGTTTTTAAAGAGATAACATGTTCACAACACCAAAGTCTAATTCTTCAAATTCATCATTTGTTTCAATTATAAAATCTTTCAATCTATTATTTACCACCACAACTTCACCATCACATGGTGGCACAATCGATTCAGGCTCAAGGTAAACACATTGGCTAAGAGGTTCTCCTAAGTTTTGTACATTTATGACATATAAATGTATTAAATTCGGGACAGGCATTGCAATTAAAAACATTAATTTCATCGCTTGATCGTTAGGAATTGATATTGGCATATACCTTACTAATCTTGATAGTGTTAGCTCAGGGTGTCTATACGCTATCTCTAACTGATTTGCCTCACATCTACACCAAGTGACAACCCTACCATTTCAACAAACTGTTCAAACACGACCCTAATAGGAATGAACACTTCACCCCACAATGGAAGCATTGGAACCATCTTCGATTTATTTAGAATTACACAAAACTAAAGGTTAAGCAAACTTACATTGGAGTAAATCTAGAGAAAGTTCTAGTGGTCTTTAATCTTCTTGCTCCAATTTCAACGAGGTCGAATATCCAAGGCTTCTACAAAGTCTTCCTTGCTACAACTCGAACATAGGACCCTGGGAGTCCTTTCAAAGAAAATCCACAAGGTACTGCATATGGAGAGGTCTAGAGAGAATTTTCTAATTCTCTATAGGGGAGAGGACCTATATCATGGCTCAATCCAAGGGTACTATTTATAGAAACCTAGAGAAAATCTTTGTTATAATTAAAATATTATATTTTAATATCTACTATATTAAAATATATATTATACTTATTTGATTCTAATTCAAATCTCCTACAATATATATTTAACCTATTTGAATCTCATTCAAATTTCAAATATATATATATATATATATATATATATATTTCTTTAATGTATCTAATGTATATTAATTATTTTAATATTTAATGTATCAAATACAATAAAAATATTTAATAGATCTAATATATTAAATATTAATTTGAACACTTCAAAATAAATATTAATTTGAACATTTCAAAATTTTCTTCCAACTAAATTGATCTTTTAGTGTTACTATGAGCTAGTAAGAGGGACCTTATGGACCTACAGACTATAAGCTCTAATGATACAAAATTAATTAATTAAACTGTTTAATCAATTAATTTTCATTCATTAACTCTAAGTCACTCCACTATAGACCTAGAGTTGCACTCTTATGCACTATAGGATAAGTTGTGTCCATGGATATAACCATTACATGCAAGTTGATCCTTCACGAGATGTTCATAATTACAGCTGGGTCAAAAGTCTGTTTTACCCCTGTATTTACATCTTATACCTTAAGTACCACTGATTCTCTAATGAATAATTTGTTTATGATCCAATCATAAACTAAGTCCCTCTTGGGTCAGTAAGAGGGTAGGGCCCCATCGTTCAAGTTTCGAAATTAGCACTTAAGGGAACTACTCACTATTTACCTTATATGGGAATGAGTGAATTCCATCTTGTGAGATTATGTTTCCTTCTCCCTATTTGGTCAAGTCTCCAAAATGATAGGCTTATTGAATCGGCTACAAACGCCATTCCCACCCATGCAAATTAAATGACAAGCCCTCATAGGTAGGAGTTCACAACTCACTCAAGATTAAGATGGAGTCTCATATGATCATTCAGTGAAATATTAATATTCTTAATTAATGGATTTATAAAAAGATATTAAATATTTCGTTGTCTAGTCTTATACAGACTCATTGTATAGGATACCCTACTCACATGTCTCCACATGAACGACTTGGATCAAATGATTTGAAACCATTACAAAGTGGGTCGTATCAATAGTGTTACTAGGATAAGGCACCCAACCTTATTCATATACTATAGACCTTTTATTCTTGAACATGATCCTCTCGTATGTCAACCACATACTATTCAAGATTATACTAATAACCTTGGATTTTTCATATAATGAATAGTGTTATATTGCAAATAAAATAATCAAATTATTATTAATTATTAAATAATAAATTATTCGTTACGAGGCTTTAAGGCATAAATCTCAACAATCTCCTACTTACACTAAAATCGGTGAGACATGTATCCTAGGACATTCTCTATGCCCAACATGTTCTCACACTTGCCCTAGAGAAGATGAGACATGTCTTGTAATCCTAGACATTCTAGGTAACTCTCAAACACTTTATCTTGGAGAGTCTTTTTGTATAGATTAAAACGACTATCATTAAAGCCATCTTGGTCACTACCATGATACTTTCTCTCTCTTGATTTGATTTCCTATACATTGGTATTTTCTAATTTCTTTAATATTAGTTTGTGCATCACTATTATCATAATAAAGTGTGATAGATTAAATCATATCTGAAACACCTTTCAGATCTTTAAGAAACTATTATAGTTATACAAGTTCGTTTGTTGCTTTAAAAGCAAAAACATTAAACTTGTATACCATACTCCACCACCTAATGTAAAATTGATCTTAACATAGAATTTCCTAAATATTTGTAAGAAGTAGTGTATCTTGTAAATATCAAATATTTTACTCCATACACAAACATTTCTCATTATCCATAGATAAACATTTCTCATTATCCATAGATAATATGAGAAATTTTTTAATTTTCTACTCAATCGTCATACCATTCATTTAACTGATATATGCTAACCAACTATGTGTCAAATGTTAAGTCTCATTTATATATTAATTGTCTCTCACTCAAGGTAGATAATTTGATAAGGCAACCCTAACTCTCACCCCAAAGATCCAAGCTTGATTAAGCAAGAACCCTTGAATTAAGAAGTTAACACCTCCTTATACGAATTTTGGATCAACCAAGAGATAGGCCAGAAATTGATTACCTCTTAGATCAATGATCTAGAAGCAAGATTGGGAAATCTTGTTCTAGATTGAGTCACACCACAATCTAACTTGATCAAGGTTGGATTGAATGGCTCGGTTGCATTCTACTACAAGAAATGCTTGGAAGGGTCTCAATCTTGAGAGAACAAGTTTTCATTCAACTAAATCATGTCTCCAAATGACAAAGTTACATCCCTATTTATACTAATTGAAAAGTCATCTTGAAAGGACACAACCTTTCACTAATGTGGTCTAAATACATCCCCCAACCCTTGAACTCCATACATGAATCTTCTTAAATGTAAATACATGGAATAAATAGATACATAATGCATTATAAATGTGAATGAATCTGGATTTTTAGATTCATCATGACTCTTGGTTGAAAAGGTGCTCCATCAAGCTTGAAAAGTTGCAACTCTTCACATTGTATAGACACCTTAGCTTGGAGATGGATATTCAATGCTTCTTGAAGTCTCTTAGCTCTAGCTCTTGTCATTGGACCTTGTGGCATAATGATTGTCTCATGATTGGGTTGAATTGGAGCTGACTTCCATTGACTTTTAGCTTGAGCTTCGGTTGAGCTTGATTGAGCTGAATTTTCATCTCGTAGACTTCCCTCATGATATTCTTGACTGCGCATTTCCTTATCATTCTCCTCCTCTTCGAAAGGATTCGTCCTCGAATCTGAATCACCTACATCAAAAAGAGATAAATCAGCAACATTAAATGTAGCACTCACATTATACTTACCAAGAAGATCAATTTTGTATGCATTGTCATTGATCTTTTCTAAATCTTGGAATGGCCCATCTCCTCGTGGATGTAACTTGGACTTCCTTTGGTTTGGAAAACGCTCCTTTCGAAAATGAACCCATACCCAATCTCCGGGTTTTAGAATGAGAGGTTTCCTTCCACGATTCACCCTTTTTGCAATCTTGTCATTATGCTTCTCAATTCTTTCTTTCACTTGCTTATGTAGCTTCTTGACAAAGTCAGCTTTGGAATTGGCATCAAGATGAACAAACTTGTTAGATGGCAAAGGAAATAAATCAAGAGGTGTTTTAGGGTTAAATCCATAAACTATCTCAAAAGGTGAACACTTGGTTGTGCTATGGACAGCCCTATTGTAAGCAAACTCAACAAAAGGTAACATTTCTTCCCACATACGAAGATTTTTGTCAAGTATTGATCTAAGCAAAGTGAGTAATGTGCGATTTACAACCTCAGTTTGACCATCAGTTTGTGGGTGACATGTGGTAGAAAACAACAACTTAGTTCCCAATTTTCCCCACAAAACCTTCCAAAAATGACTTAAGAACTTGACATCTCTATCACTAACAATGGAATGAGGAATGCCATGCAATCTCACTATTTCCTTGAAGAATAAGTCAGCAATATTCTTAGCATCATCAGTTTTATGACAAGCAATAAAATGTGACATTTTGCTAAACCTATCAACAACCACCAAGATGCTATCATGCCCTCTCCTAGTTCTAGGCAACCCAAGAATAAAATCCATTAACAAATCATTCCAAGGGTTATTAGGAACAAGTAAAGGTGTGTACAATCCATGTGGTCTAGTCTTAGATTTAGCTTCTCTACATGTAATGCATGTACTACAAACTTTATGAACATCATGTCGCATGTGTGGCCAATAAAAATAATCCTTAAGTGAAGCATAGGTTTTATGCTCTGCAAAATGACCCATAAGTCCACCACCATGTGCTTCCTTAACAAGTAACACTCTATATGAACCCTTAGGAATGCAAAGTTTATCTTTTCTAAACAAAAACCCATCAAAAACATAGAAATGATTTACTACTATGCCCTTCTCACATTGAGAAAATATGTTACCAAAATCATCATCATTGGCATACATTTCTTTCAAAAACTCAAATCCTAATAATTTAGAAGATAACGATGACAACAAGCTATATCTCCTAGATAATGCATCAGCAACAACATTCTCCTTACCACATTTGTACCTTATAACATATGGAAATGATTCAATGAATTCAACCCATTTAGCATGTCGACGATTTAACTTATCTTGTCCCTTGAGATGCTTCAAACTTTCATGATCAGTATGAATCACAAACTCTTTTGGCCATAGGTAATGTTGCCAAGTTTGCAACGCTCTTACCAAAGCATACAACTCCTTGTCATATGTTGGATAGTTCAACGCAGCACCATTCAACTTCTCACTAAAGTACATAATAGGATTTTGTTCCTGCATTAAAACTGCTCCAATTCCTATGCCACTAGCATCACACTCAACTTCAAATGTATTTTCAAAATTAGGCAAAGATAACAAAGGTGCAGAAGTCAATTTTTCTTTTAGAACAGTAAATGCCTTTTCTTGAGACTCTCCCCATTTGAAAATAACATTCTTTTTAACCATCTCATTAAGTGGTGCAGCAATGGTACTAAAATCCTTAATGAATCTCCTATAAAAACTAGCTAAGCCATGAAAAGATCTAACTTCACTAGCATTTTTAGGTTGTGGCCATTCTTGGATAGCTTTAACTTTATCATTATCAACTTCAATACCATTTCCAGAAACAACAAATCCAAGGAAATTAATCCTATCTAAGCAAAAAGCACACTTTTTCACATTGGCAAACAATTGAGATTCTCTTAATGCAAGCAAAATTTTCCTAACATGCTTCACATGTTCTTTCAAAGACTTGGAATAAACAAGAATATCATCAAAGTAAACTACCACAAATTTTCCTAGAAATTCACGCAAAACATGATTCATGAGACGCATAAATGTACTAGGTGCATTTGTAAGACCAAAAGGCATAACTAACCACTCATACAATCCATGTTTGGTCTTAAAGGCAGTTTTCCATTCATCACCAACTTTCATCCTAATTTGATGGTATCCAGACTTAAGGTCAATTTTAGTAAATAAAATAGAACCATGCAATTCATCTAACATATCATCAAGTCTAGGTATAGGATGACGATATTTTACCGTAATCTTGTTGATAGCTCTACAATCCACACACATTCTCCAAGTTCCATCTTTCTTTGGCACCAATATGACCGGTACAGAACATGGACTCAAACTTTCTCGAATGTAGCCCTTTTCCATGAGCTCCTCCACTTGCCTTTGAATTTCCTTGGTCTCGATTGGATTTGCTCTATAAGCTGGTCTATTTGGAATGGCGGCTCCCGGGATGAAGTCTATTGATGTTCAATACCTCTAATGGGAGGTAATCCTTTAGGTATTTCATCTTGGAACACGTCTTCAAATTCCTACAAAAGAGATTGAAACAAACTAGGCAAAGACAAATTCTTGTCGTTAGAGGCCAAATACCCTTCCTTGTACATAAGTACAAAGATTGGTTTTTGAGAAAACATTGCCCTTCTCACCTCTCCCACTCTAGCCAAACAACTTTCATTCTTTTCTTTTCTTTCAATGTCATCTTTTTTTTCACTCTTCTTTCCACTTTTTTTTCCTTTCTCATTTTTCTCTAATTTTTCACTCACCTCTTTCTTTTATTTTTCTTCAAAGTCTTTTCTTTTTTTCTCCAACTTCAATTGATCAGCAAATACATCTTTAGAACTCAAAGGTACAAGGGTTGTTTTTCTGCCATCTTTTGTAAAAGAATACCTATTCAAATATCCATCGTACAAGACCTTCCTATCAAATTGCCAAGGTCGACCAAGTAATATGTCTCCAGCATGCATAGGTAACACATCACATAGAATCTCATCTTTATACTTTCCCAAAGTAAAAGAAATCAAAGCTTGAGAAACTACCTTCATTGTTCCACTATCATTGAGCCATTGAAGCTTGTAAGGTTTAGGATGATGTTGAGTTGGAAGTTGCAATCTTTTGATAAAAAATGTACTTACCACATTGGTGCAACTTCCACTGTCAATCACAAGACTACAAGGAGTCCCATTGACTAAACACCTTGTGTGGAATAGGTTGTCTCTTTGGTCATCAACATCATTCTCCTTAACTTGGGTGTTAAGAAGTCTCCTTGTAACAAGTGCCAAATGACTCCCATCTTCCAATTCCTCCTCATCCTCCTGGACTTCTTCTTCAACTAGCTCATCTTGGTCACTTTCCTCTCCATCCGTAACAACTTCCCCATCCTTAATGATCATGACTCTCTTGTTAGGACAATCGCGACTAATATGACCAATCCCTTGACATTTCCAGCATTTGATGTCTCTATTTCTCTCTCGAACCTCCACTTTTTCCTTGCCTTTGGAGCTCTCGGCCTTATCCTTCTTGTCAAGGTCATACTTTCCTCTAGGCTTGAAATCTACTTTCCCACTATTTGCATTCTTTTTCCAAGTGTTAGTAGAAAAAGAAGTAGACTTAGAAGAAGTATACCTTTTGGAGTTCTCCTTCTCCCAAGCTAATTGGCCTTCAATTTTGACAGCAAGGTGCAACAATTCTTTCATATCAAAGTAAGGTAGCCTATCCACTTGATGAGCTAATGGCCGGTTCAATCCTCCAAGGAATCTAGCCATGGTATCCTCTTCATCTTCATCAATGAATGCTCTATTCATAAGGGCCTCCATTTCTTTGTAATAGTCCTCCACACTTTTTGATCCTTGTTGCAAAGAATAGAGCTTTTGCTTGAGTGGTCGAGAAAAATGCTTAGGAATGTACCTTCTCCTCATTAAAACCTTCAATTCCTCCCAAGTTTCAATTGGCTCTTCATAGTTTCTTCTCCATTCTGTCTTCAAAGATGTCCACCAAATATTGGCATAATCAACAAATTTGGCCACCGCAAGCTTCAACTTCCTTTCCTCACTAAAATTGTTACAATCGAAAACATGCTCAATTTTGCTCTCATATTGCAAATACTCTTCCGGATCAGATCTCCCATGAAAGGTAGGAATTTTAAGCTTCACTCCCCCGACTCCTCCTTCTCTCTCATGGTTGTACTCCCTCTCAACCCTTCTTAGTGGTAACATTTCTCTTCCCCCTCTTCTTCCTCTTCCTCTCCCTCGACCTACATCTCTCCCACCCCTTGGACTGTATCCAGCTAAAAGGGTTACATTGTCATCTTCTTCATTTTCAACTACTTCATTATTCATAACTTCCCTTCCTTGAGGATTACCTAAAGCTACTTCAATTCTCTCCATTCGATCTGCCAAGGTGCTAATTACTTGGTTTAAACGAGTAATAGCCCCGGTTTGTGCTTCTCTCCACCTAGCTTCACTAATTTCCTCTCCATTTCCTCCACCTTGATTCATGGTTGTACAAATAGTAGCTAAATATGTATAGGACCTCACACACTCAACTCACTGATTTTACACTCGAGACACTCGTGTTTACACACAAAGGTAGGCTATTTGGGAAAAGTGGCTAAATGATGAATTTGGGTAGGCTAATATGGATGAAGCAATTCTTGTAATAGTGAGCTATTCAAGGTAACCAAATCAAGATAATTATGAAATAACAACAATTTAGAACAAAGAAAACAAAGAGAGCAAAGAAATGATCAAGGAAGAAAGATGCTGGAATTTTCGGATAAATTGCACACTGACTTTAAATTTCAAAAACGAACATACTATGTTACGATTTTGACAAAATGTTCTTCTTAACTTTGAAAGATAACACTCAAAGCTAGCTTTTCACTTCAGCACATATAATCAAATTCGGAGGTTATCAAGAAGTTTAACATGGAATTAGGAGCATTAACTGCAGCAATTACAATACACTGGATAGTTTCAACAAAATGTGTTTGGAAACTGATTAGACCTTCAAATAAACATGCAATTGGTCTAACACTTGATAGAAAATAATGATAATTGATGTCAAAACACTATTATCTCATAAATGTTCAGATTTCATAGATCAAACACCAAATTTGCATGAACAATCCATGAACAATTTCCAGATTTTTTTTTTTTTTTTTTGAACTTTAAGATGAATATGAGATCAAAATAAAAAAAAATTGAAGAATAATGGATGAAATAGAAGGAATGAAATGAATGGACAGAATTTGAAGAAAAGATAACAATTGCATAAACGTAAGATAGAATCAATTCTAGAGTAGGCCACAAAGATGCAACCTAGGCTCTGATACCAAAATGATAAGGCAACCCTAACTCTCACCCCAAAGATCCAAGCTTGATTAAGCAAGAACCCTTGAATTAAGAAGTTAACACCTCCTTATATGAATTTTGGATCAACCAAGAGATAGGCCAGAAATTGATTACCTCTTAGATCAATGATCTAGAAGCAAGATTGGGAAATCTTGTTCTAGATTGAGTCACTCCACAATCTAACTTGATCAAGGTTGGATTGAATGGCTCGGTTGCATTCTACTACAAGAAATGCTTGGAAGGGTCTCAATCTTGAGAGAACAAGTTTTCATTCAACTAAATCATGTCTCCAAATGACAAAGTTACATCCCTATTTATACTAATTGAAAAGTCATCTTGAAAGGACACAACCTTTCACTAATGTGGTCTAAATACATCCCCCAACCCTTGAACTCCATACATGAATCTTCTTAAATGTAAATACATGGAATAAATAGATACATAATGCATTATAAATGTGAATGAATTTGGATTTTTAGATTCATCATGACTCTTGGTTGAAAAGGTGCTCCATCAAGCTTGAAAAGTTGCAACTCTTTACATTGTATAGACACCTTAGCTTGGAGATGGATATTCAATGCTTCTTGAAGTCTCTTAGCTCTAGCTCTTGTCATTGGACCTTGTGGCATAATGATTGTCTCATGATTGGGTTGAATTGGAGCTGACTTCCATTGACTTTTAGCTTGAGCTTCGGTTGAGCTTGATTGAGCTGAATTTTCATCTCGTAGACTTCCCTCATGATATTCTTGACTGCGCATTTCCTTATCATAATTAATCATATGCTCTCAACATTTGATGTGTCTTAGGATACTCTTGCTTAGACAAAATAACTTCACGTTAAAATGATACATTATCATTCGTTCAAAGTTCTGTATCAAATACTTGATATCAATTTTGTCAATATAAGATACTTGAGACAAGGTTATCATTATGTCCTTACAATCTCCATTTGAACATATAAAATATACGAAGTGCTTCCAAATCATTCATTTGGATTTGGTTAGCTAGTCAACCTTTTATATTAGATAAAATCTTACATCATTCTCAATGAGTAAAATTTCATCGTTATAATATGAGAAAAAATCCACTAAGCAATTAGTGATTTTCTTGTCTATATAAGCTTCATTAATAGTTATTCAATGTTATAGATTTGGATACTTTCATCAAACCTTATATGGTTAAATTCATTTAATAAATGAACCTTTACTATTTTGCAAACTTTTTACTTTTGATCTTTGGAAATAAATCCCTCTAATTAATTTGTGTAGATACACTCTTTAAGATTTCTTTTCAGAAAAGAATTCTAAATATTCATTTGACACATCTCATATGTGCAAACATGAATTAGAGAATACTTATAGACTCTAGAATGGCGAAAAGTTAGAAAATTTACTCGTAGTCTACTTTCTCCCATTAAGTTTAACCCTTTGCCATTAGTCTTACTTTGAAGATATGTATCTTCTTATCTTCACACATTTTTCTTTTTGTAGTTCCGTTCATATCCTATGAGTTTAACCCCATTAAGAAGATCTACAAGTTCATATCGAGATGGAGTACATGGACTCTATCTCGAGATTCATGACTTTGGCCTATTTATCCTTGTTGTCATCCCTCATTACTACTTCGAGGGCAATAAATCTTCAACTTTGTCATCTAACATGACAACTTGGGCTTCAATTAAATCCTTGTAAAGGTTGAGTCATCTCATAACTCTCTCACTATGATGAGGCTTATCCAATTGATGACTAGGATCCATTTGACTCTCAAATTAAATTGTTAACAACTTTTGTTAACTATTTAATGGCTTCACTTGGAACCAACTTATTGACACTATCTCACCTTATTAAAGGTTTGTAGTCTTTTATTTGACATTCCTTATAGAAAAATAATATTTGTCATACAAATACCTAATTATTTTTAGGACTAGATAAAAGACAATTTTGTTACTTCTTAGGGGTAGCCTACACTTGGGCATATCTTTAAACATATATATTCTAGCCTTCCTAGGTTTGTTTCTGCATGTAAACTTAACATTCCCAAATGCTTAAATGTTGTAAACTAGCTTTATTACTCTTCTATAATCCCAAAATTTTCTCGTAGACACCTTTGGAGGGAATAATGTTCACTATTCAATCTTTATTGCATATCTTAACTAGAGTCTTGTAATGGCGTGTAACTCGCTATTGATGTGACCATGTCCAACAAAGTCTTGTTTCTCCTCTTGCAGCACAAGTTCACACAATTGTACTATTTTCTATAAATTAATCTCAGTACGTAAGGTTCGTGTACTTTCCATTATGATTTGATCATAGTGTCTTGATAGCCTTACTTAATTGAATTTCAACTTCAGCCTTAATTTTCTTGAACTTTTCAAAAATTTAGAGTTATGTTGTATTAGGTAAATATACTTGTACTTTGAATGATCATCAACTAGAGTGATGAAATATTCATGACTTTATTAGACTTTTACATTCACTAGACCACTTGGGTCAAAATGTGTAAGCCCAAAATATTCTTTGGCCTTGTAGCTTTATCCAATAAAGGTCTAATGATCATCTTGCATGAAAGGCAATATCTAACAACAGGTAAAATAATTAACTCTTTAACAATTTGTTTATGATCCAATCATAAACTAAGTCCCTCTCGGGCCAGTGAGAGGGTGGGGCCCCATTTTTCAAGTCTCGAAATTAGTACTTAAGTAAACTATTCATCTACTTACCCTATAAAGGAAGAAGTGAATTCTATTTTGTGAGATTATGTTCCCAGCTCCCTTTTTGGTCAAGTCCCCAAAATGATAGGCATGTTGAATCGGCTACAAAAGCCACTCTCACCCATGCAAATCAAAGGACAGACCCTCACAAGCAGGAGTTCATAACTCACTCAAGATTAAGATCGAGTCACATATGATCATCCTGATGAAATATTAATCTTCTCAATTAACGGATTTATAAAGAGAGATTAAAATTTCGTAGTCCAGTCTTACACAAACTCATTGTATAAGATACCCTCACTCACATGTCTCCACATGAACGGTTTGGATCAAATCATTTGTAACAATTACAAAGTGGGTCGTATCAATAGTGTTACCAGGATAAGGCACCCAACCTTATCCATATACTATGACCCTTTAGGTTATTTCTTGAACATGATCCTCCCGTATGTCAACAATATACAATTCAAGATTACACTAATAACCTTGGATTTTCATATAATGGATAATATTATTTTTTAAATAAAATAATCAAAATTATTATTAATTATTAAATAAATCATTAATTACGAGGCTTTAGAGCATAAATCCCAACAAGACGTTGTCCAGAGTGTCTTAACACTCTGTTGTAGCTCAATTTGGAAGCCAAAACCGAGAGGACAACATTGAGACGTTCTTCGTAGCGTCTCAACGCCATCAAGTGGCATCACAACACTGGCCTCGACACTCAAAACAGGCTAAAGAAAAGTTCTATCCGTAGCGTTGTGACTCTACTTATAGCATTTCAACACTACCTCTGCACACTGAAGGGAAAACAACGTCGTTTTGTACAGCGTTGCAATGTTATCCCTAGCGTTGTGCTCTGTGTCGACAACATCTTTAAATTTATCGCATTTTCTTCCCAAAAGAGTAGGCCATTATGAGGGTTGACGCCCTATTCTCGATTCCAGACTTCATTTGAGGGTATTGGGAGTGATTGTGAGCGTTTTTTTAGCAAATTTGAAGACCTTGGAGCTAAGATTCATGGTTGATTGCTTCAGGAACATGAGATCATCCTTCGTTTGCATTATTCTTCCCTTTTCCTTTCAATTGTAGTTATCTTTGTGGCTGTAATTTAGGGATTATTGTGTTGTATTGACTGATTAAGTAGAATTTAATCCTTAAATACTTGGAAATTATTGTTTTGTATTGGTTTAATGCTTAATTGAGGTTTACTTTGGGTTAATTGGTTGTTTAATAGATGTTTGTGATTAATTAGGCTTTGAATAATTCATGTATTTTTGTTAATTAATTGAGGTAGAACTAGGTTGAGCTCAACGGAGGATACTTAGATAGCTTAATGCGTGATTAATTAGCTATTCGAGTGACAGTGGGATTAGAGGTTAATTAGTTGTCGTTTGTGCTGAAGATTAATTAATTGGACACTATTTAATTGAGTTGTTACTAAGTGAAAACTTGATGGAGAGAAACTTAGGCCAGAGCCAAATGCATGACTATTGGTTAATTATCTGAGAGACAGCGGGGTCATTAATTAATCAATAGAGGTTCGTAATAAAGAGTCTTAATTCCTTGTATGAGTTAGCTAGCGCTAGAGACACCTAGGTTAATTAATTAATACTTGAGAATTGGAGGCGATCGACATGAGATTCTATGTCCATAAGCTTATAGACTTATAAGTTCACTGTTGATTTAGTCATATTTGTTTGTTTAATTAGTAATTAATCCTATACCCAAGTCTATCCCTTAGGTTTGTGTCTCCCATTTATTTTCCTACTTTTATTTTCTTGTTGTTAGTTTAGTTTATCCTCTTTTGCATTGTGTTCTCTAAATAAAGCTAAGTGGGAGTATTTACGGTAATTAATTGAATTAAAACCAATCTCTGTGGATTCTATACTCGGTAGGAATACAGTTTTATATTACTTGACTCATGCGCTTGCAGTTATATGTAAAAGTACGTCCATTAAGTTTTTGGCGCCGTTGCTAGGGATTGATATATTTTAATTCGATTACTATTGTGAAGAAATCGCTTCCTTTAATTTAGAAGTTTATTTTTGCTTTAACTTACTTTTTTTTTCTTGAGTCCTAGTCCATTGGTTCTGGATGTGTGGATTATATGGTATTGATTTTGAGCTTGTAAGTGTTTATTTTATTATTTTTTGATCGCTTCTAATAGATTTGGGTGGCCCTATAGAGAATCTGAGCCCAAAGAACCAACACCACCATCTAGTTCTTTTCATTTTAGTTATCCCTCAGTTAATTATGAGCCTTTTATTGAGGATTATGGGTCTCATGGTTATCAAATACCTTTATTATCATACAGAATCTATGAGTTATGGAAATCTCATGTATGGTACTGATGAGTGCATTTGGACCCATGAACCATATCCTAATCTTTTTCAAGAAGCCTAAGTAGGGGAAGAATACTCCTTAGAGAAAATGTTGAGAGAGTATACAAAGGAGACTAGAGCTAGGAGTTTGCAACTAGATGATTTGCTTAAGAGTCTCCAGACCCCTAGGAAGGTTAGTGAAGTGGGATTCACTTCTTTAGGAGGTTCAATGAGCCACTTGGCCACTAATTTACCAATAGCCTTTCAGGAGCTTAATTCTTTTGATGCCTCTGAATTTGGGCAGTTGAGGGAGTGGATCATAGATATTGGGGGGGAGTTAGAATGTTTAGACACACGCCAGGATCGAGTCAGTGAGGAAGAAAAAGAGGATGAACCTTATTTGTTAAAAAAGTTAGTTTAGGGGGTAGAGTTTGAGGCTAAATGGCCTTGTTCTGTTTTATCTTTTGAATCCTCTCTTTATCTTGAGTGTTCTTTTTCTTGTTCTCATGAGTCTGTGTCAGAGTCTTTGTTTTTTTTTATCTTTTGCCTTTTATGCTTTCCTTATTCAAAAATACCAAAAAAATTTATGTTTCAGGGTCCCATGAGAAGCGAGTATTTCTACTAGGTTTGGTTTGCTTTGTTGACTCTAGGAAGAAGGATTCGAAGAAATAGAAGAATTTTTATGTACCTTGAGAGCCCACACGAGTCCCATCTAGCTAAAGGCATTAAATAAGCATTTCTTAGGAGGCAACCCAAGCTTTCTTTCCTTTAGTTTCCTATTTTCTTGCTTTTGTTTGTTTTTCTTTTAGTTTTGTGTTGATCTGATGTTCCATTGGTTGATTGTTCTAGGATCTCGAGATTGAGATTATCTCTTCCATCATGCATCCTAGTTGATCAAGCTGAATCGAGGATTCTCTCACACTCTTAGGCAGTATCAGTATCCCTTTATTTTTGTTGAATTGTCTTTAAGCGTGCTTAATTAGTTGATTAGTTTATACATTGAAGACAATGTATGCTTTTAAGTGTGGGGGGATGTTTATTGTTCTAATATGACCTTAATTGAAAATTTTGTGATTATGATGATTCTGTTGCAGTGTGTGTGATGAGGACAACATGTGATGTGTTTTGAATAATGTAATTTTTGCAATTCTTGTGACATATGAGAGCATGTCTATGATTCAAGTAAATTTAAAATTTTTCTCAGAATTTCTTGCACTTGTGGAGCACTTAGCCTACTTATTAGTGGTTTTGAATGCTTAGAATAGATTTATTTAATCTAGATGTTCATTGCACCTCGATAGGCTTAAGTTCATGTTTTGAGGTTGTCTTGCATGATAATCTGAATGTTGTGCGTAGGAGGAAAAATCTTATCTATTTGCGTGCTAAAAGAAAAAAGAAAGAGGAAAGAAATAAAAGAAAAAGAAAGTGGAAAGAAATAAAAGAAAAAGAAAGAAAATAAAAAGATTGAAGAAAAGAAGAATAAGAGAATAAATAACTCGTAGTGCGTATTGATTAAGGGCGAAAAGAGCTGACTCTGTTGTAATTAGTTAGGCTACTCATTGAGCAAGTGCTCTGGGTAAGGGTCCCTGCAAAATTTGTGTGAAAGCTAGTGTCCTTGAGTGTTTGAAGAAAAATGCAAGTTTAAGGGAGTGTTAACTCATAGTTTTCAGGCATCCTAGTTAGATATTACTTTCTTGAGTGTTAGGATGATGGATAATTGGTGCTTAGGGCCACTGTAGGGGGAAGATGAACGGATGATTCTATAAATCTTTCTAGGCTAGTAAGGATCGCAATAAGGAAGACTATGCATATATTTGCAAGGAATGAAAAGTTTGAGTTTAAATTTACGTGATGATTTGATGTGTTTGAGTTTTTCCTTTAATTGTGACTATTTTGTTGTTTAGAACATTGAGGTATGAGTCATTATGATGCAATTTTTTTATTTATGTATGTGGTTCTGTTTTAGCTTTGCTCGGGACTAGCAAAGGTTTAAGTTTGGGAGTATTTGATAGCATGTAATTATGTTATCTTATTCCCTTTTAATTATGCTAGTCTTGTTATGATTAGAGAATTTTAAGTGTTTTCATGATTATTTTGTAGAAACCAAGCTAAAGGAGAAAATTGAGTGTTCGAGAGTATTTTGTTGAATTTGAGGACCTTTTGGAGCCAATAAGAGAAGAGATGAAGAATGAAGTGTGAGAACCAGAGAGAGCATTGAGACATTGTCCAAAGCATCTCAACGTTTTGGTGCAACTCAATTAGAAGCCAAAACTAAGAGGACAGTGTTGAGACGCTGTCTGATAGCATGCATAAATGTGCTATTTTTAGGCTTAGTCTTATGATAGTTTTACTATGATTTCGTATGTTTTCATGTATTTTTATGTTTATTTCTCAGAAACTGAACATTTGGAGCAAAGCCGGAGAATTGTGAAATAATTGGACAAATTTGAGCAACTTAAGGCTATAATTTAAGATTCAAGCATTGAAAAAGAGGAACAAGGATTTTGGACCCGAGGGCATAGTGTTGCAATGCCATTTGAGAAGCCTTTCTACCTTGAAGAACCACAAGCATAGCGTTGCAACGCTATCCCAATTCTATAAAAGGGAAAGTTGTATTTTGAGCAAAGGGAGCCGTTTTGGAGAGACCTCAACCCTAATTTAGATAGAGGCAGTGTTTGAGAGGCTTAGAGAGCATATTGGAGAGCTAAGGAGGAGACTCAAGGCTCGGGATCGCTGGACATCACGTCGAGAACGAGTGTTGGCACACGTCATCCAGTTTTTCTCTTTTTCCTTTCTCTTGCTTTCTCAATTTTAGGATTTAGTGAACTGAACTTGCATGTAATTGAGTACTTTTTAGACTTTCTAGTTAATTGTAAGGTTGTATGAACTATGTTTGATTGTTGAATGTGATTGTGACGTTTTTTATGCATCTTGATTTAGTATTCGTAGCTATTGGCCATAGCTTTGTATGTTAGGTTAGATTTAGTTTGAGAAAGTAAATTTAACCAAGAACTTCGATGAATAACTAGGTTTAATCTATTGCATGAGAATGAATAGGTTAAAACTAGAAGTTGATAGAAGAATTTCATAATGTCGTGCTTAGTTGTAAAAATAGACCAATAGGTTGATTTACCTCTTGCATGAGTTCAATTGGGCTCGAGAGAGTCAATTGAATACTTTAGTAATTCTTGACTTAGAACGATTGCATGATTCACAATTCAATAGTCAATTTCATAGTCGGGCTTCACAAATATCAATTAACGAATGTCTCTCTAAAATTGGACTCCAACTTTGTAAATAATAGAATAAATTTTATGTTTTCAAACCAAATCCAAATTAGTTTTTCTCTAAATAAAATTAGGCACAATTAACTGTGGTACTTAATTCAATCTAAAGAACTCCAATCCCTGTGGATGACCCTGGCCACTAATATTGCAAAATACTTAGAGGTCTAGTTTTATAAATTTAATCTTGATACGACCTTTGACAAGTCGTCCTATCACTGTCTGTAGCATCTCAATGCCATCAAGTGGCGTCACAATGCTGGCCTCGACACTCAAAACACGTTGAAGTCAAATTCTGTCTGTAGCATTGTGACACTACTTATAGCTTCTCAACGCTGCCTCTAAACGCTAAAGGGAAAACGTCGTCATTTGGACAGTGTTGCAACACTGTCCCTAGCATTGTGACGTTGTGTCGATAGTAGCTTTAAATTCATCGCATTCTCTTCACAAAAGAGGAGGCCATTCCGAGGGTTGAGCCCTTTTTTTATTCTAGATGTCATTTGAGGGTATTGGGAGTGATTGTTAGCGTTTTTGGAGCATATTTGAAGACTTTAGGGCTTGGGTTCATGGTTGATTACCTTTGGAACATGAGATCGTCCTTCGTTTGGATTATCTTTCCATTTTCCTTTCAATTGTAGTTATCTTAGTGGCTGTAATTTAGGGATTATTGTGATGTATTGACTGATTAAGTAGTGTTTTTGTTTTGAATCAACAACATTTGGGGGTTGGGGGATTCGAACCCATGATCTCTTAGTCATAATCACATACTTTATGCCAGTTGAGCTATGCTCTTGTTGGCCGATTAAGTAGTGTTTAATCCTTAAATACTTGGGAATTATTGTTTTGCATTGGTTTAATGCTTAATCGAGGTTTACTTTGGGTTAATTGCTTGTTTAATAGATGTTTGTGTTAATTAGGCTTTGAATCATTCATGTTTTTAGGGCTTAAAGCTTTTAAATAGTGTTCGTTAATTAATTGAGGTAGAACTAGGTTGAGCTCAACGGAGGATACTTAGTTAGCTTAATGCGCGATTAATTAGCTACCTGAATGATAGCGGGATTAGAGGTTAATTAGTTGTTGTCTATGCTGAAGATTAATTAATTGGACACTGTTTAATTGAGTTGTTACTAATTGAAAACTCAATAGAGAGAAACTTAGGCGAGAACCGAATGCATGATTGTTGGTTAATTACCTGAGTGACAGCAAGGTCAATAATTAATCAATAGAGGTTCGTAATGAAGAGTCTTAATGCCTTGGATGAGTTAGTTAGCACTAGGGATCAAGGTTAGTTAATTAATACTTGAGACTTGGAGGAGACCGACATGAGATTCCATGTCCATAGGTTTCTAGACTTATGAGTTCACTGCTGATTTAGTCATATTTTTCTGTTTAATTAGTAATTAATCCTATACCCATGTCTATCCCTTAGGTTTATGTCTCTCATTTATTTTTCTGCTTTTATTTTCTTGTTGTTAGTTTAGTTTATCCTATCTTGGGTTGTGTTCTCTAAATAAAGCTAAGTGATAGTATTTATGGTAATTAATTGAATTAAAACCAATCTCAGTGGATTCGATACTCGATAGAAATACAGTTTTATATTACTCGACCCGTGTGCTTGCGGTTATACATAAAAGTATGTTCGTCACATATCAATAGTGTTACTAGGATAAGGCACCCAACCTTATCAATATACTATAGACCATTTAGTAGGGGTGTTCACAAAATTCTCATAAATTGACACGACCAATCGAAACTAATCGAACCGATGTCAGTCGGTCAGTTTTAACTAAACTTCTGTCGGTGTCGTTTTGCAACATGCAAAATCGACTAGTCGGTCAGTTAGAGGATCTAGAAAAAAAAAAATTTGACCGACCGACCAATGTATTTATTTAAAAAAAAAAAAGAAATAATTTATCCTCCATTAAGCATCCCTCATTTTAAGTAAACTATACCCTCAATTTAAGAAAAACAGCCCTAGTTTCAAGGAAAATATCAACTCATCCATTAGTGTCTGACAAACCTGCTTTTTGGGTTTTCAAAGAAAAAAGAAAAAAATAATAAACAATTATATAAAAATGGTCTCATCACCCCTTCCCTCCTCTTTTTTCTTTTCTTTACATCTTCTTCACTCTCACTTTCTCTCTCCTCCCTCCCCCTCTCTCTCATCTATTCCCTTCTGTCTCAACATCTGAGTTCCTCCTTCCCTTCTGACTTCCCTCTCTTTCTCAAGGTCTTTCTTTCTTTTTCTTTTTTCTTTTCGTCTTCAATCTTCCTCCCCTCCAACCCTCACTCTCAAGATCTTCTGTTTTTTTTGTTTTGTTTCGTTTCAAGTTTGAGTTGTAGTTGTTATCGTCGTTCAGCCATTGGAAGCGCCGCTGTGATCGTCTGATCGACAATCGACCCACCCAAAAAAATAAAAACTGACCAAACCAACCAGTCGGTCGGCTGACAACGGACCTCCACCAAAAACCGTAAGTTTCCATTTAATGGAAACTGACTGGTCATTTTTTGGCATCGATTTTTGTCCAAAACTGATGCCGACGAACACCCTTATCCTTTAGGTTATTTCTTGAACATGATCCTCCCGTATGTTAACCCATACTATTCAAGATTACACTAATAACCTTGAATTTTTCATATAATGGATAATGTTATATTGTAAATAAAATAATCAAAATTATTATTAATTATTTAATAATAAATCATTTATTACGAGGCTTTTGGGCATAAATCCCAACAAACCCCACTATTCATGTTAATAGTAAAACCTCCACAGGCTGGTTGGTTGGTCATATTCAACTTCATCTACCTCATCACGATAGGAATGAACACTTTACCCCAGAACGGAAGACTATGATTTCTAAACAATTTAGAAATCAATTTATGGATCAGTTTTGATTTATTTAGAGTTAAATTAAGATTAAGCAAATATGGTTAAACAAACATACCTTTTCATTGTATGGAGATAATATTCTTGCAGATTTTTATTACTTGTGCTCCAATTTCATTGATGTCTCTAATCTTCACCACAAAATCTTACTTGCTATGATTCGAACACAGGACCAAGGCTTGTGAGAACCTCTTGAAATAAGTAATAGAGAATTGGAAAGAACAATCTAGAGAGTTTTCTTTCTATTATAGAGAACTTATATTTTGGCTCAACCCAAGAGTCCTATTTATATACAACCTTAGGATAAGATATTTGTCAAATTCAAAATATAATATCTAATATATTATATATTTGATATACTTGAATCTCATTCAAATATCTCCTGCAATATATATTATCCATTTGAATCTTATTCAAATTTAATATATAATTTATTTAATAATGTATTATTCTCTTGTAAATTTAATATATCAAATATATTAAATATTAATTTAAACATTTCAAATTTTTCTTTCAACTCAATTGATCCTTTTAGTGTTACTATGAGCTAGCAAGGGGACCTGATGGACCTATAGATTATAAACTCCAATGATACAAAATTAAATAATTAAACTATTTTATTAATCAATTTTCATTCATTAACTCTAGGTCACTCCACTATTAATCTAGAGTTGCACTCTTATGCACTATAGGATAAGTTGTGTCCATGGATATAACCATTACATGCAAGTCAATCCTTCACGAGTTATTTGTACTTACAGTTGGGTCAAAAGTCTGTTTTACCTTTGTAATTACATCTTACACTTGTACAATGAAATAATACACCTTTAAAGTAGGAGTAATTAGACAATATCACTTATAGAGCAAATAGAAAAATAGCTTCTAATCAAACAAAGAGCCGAATGATGTACAATAAAATAATAACCTTCAAAACAAGAGTATTTGGACAATTGCACTTATAGAGCAAAAAGAAAAAGAGCTTCTAATCAAACAAAGAGCTAATTGATGTACAATAAAATAATACACCTTCAGATTTCGGTGCACTAAGACAAAGTTCAAGGAAGATATGTTCCACCACCTGTGAAAAAACGACTAGAAACTAAAACTCTTAACAAAAATAATGCTTTCTACCTCAAGAATCATATCTAAAGAGTGGAACCAAGTTCGCTCACCACTAGTAGAAGCCTTTTGAAGTTTGTATTTTTCTTCGTAGCATTTAGAGTTGGTTCTAATCTCGCACATGTTATCTTTGAAGATTACATCATGCTCTTTCAATAGAAGTTGCCCAACACTTAAGAGATTATGTTTGAGACCTGGAACATAATACACATCAGTAATTCTTTTTGCTCCATTCTTTGTTTTGACAAGAATATCTCGTTTTCCTTTGACTTCGAGCTTCTTGTTATCACCAGTCTTCATCTCAATATGTAGAGATTCGTCCAAAGTTACAAAAATATCCTTCCTTCTTGTCATATGGTTACAGCAACCACTACCAAGATACCATATATCTTTGGTGCTTGTTTCTTGGACATTGAAGGTGAGGAAAAGAAGACCTTGGTCATTATCCTGTTGTTCATGCATTAGAGTTGTCTTTGCCTGATTAGCCTTTTTGTACCAATATCTGCTTGAAAATGACCATAACGTTCACAATTGAAACATTTTATGTGAGAATAATCTCCACAACCTCTACCTCTGCTTCTTCCTCAACTTGAACTTCTTCCCCTTCCTCTATTTAAAGAAGTTTGATTATCACTTGTTTCAAAATAGGAATTTCTAAAGTCGTTGGATTTTCCATTTCCTCGACCACCACGTCCACCTCTTCTTCCACTAGATCTCCCTCTAGAAGAGGTTTGCATATGAAAAGCTTCTTTTGAAGGAGTAGAATTAAACCGCTTCAATCTAAGCTCATGAGATTAGAGAGATCCCATTAAGCTATTGATGGAGAAAGTTGACAAATCTTTGGATTCTTCAATTGCGATGATAATGTGTTCATATCTTCTAGTCATGCTTCTAAGGATCTTTTCAACCACTCTTCGATCTTCAATTGTTTCTCCATTTGATCTCAGTTGATTAACAATTAAGAGAACACGATTGACAAATTTTCAATAGTTTCATCATCTTTCATTCTAATGGTATCAAATTCAACTCAAAATGCTTGCAATCTTACTATTTTTATCTTGTCTTCTCCTTCATATAGACTCTGTAATGCATCCCATGCTTCTTTAGTAGTTGCGGCTCCTGAAATTCTTTCAAAAATATTTTTATCTACAACTTGGTTGATAAAAAAATAATGCCTTTTTGTCTTTCTTTCTAGCATCTGAAACTCATTGAGTTGTTATTGTGGGAGACCTTCCTCACGTTCTTACTCCACGTATCCATTTTCAACAATGTCCCAAAGATCTTGAGATCCATAAAGAACTTTCATTTGTTGACTCCAAAGTCTATAATTATTTCCTTCAAAACGAGGAAGCTGAGGTTGCAATATATTATTGGATGACATCTTTTAACTTTTGCTCTAATACCACTTTGTTGGAAACGTCAATGAGCCCACGATAATACTCATTCTAAATCTCACAATTTTGAAGAGAAGAAACTTGTTCTCTTACAAAACTCAAGAACACACAAGAGAAGAAGACTATTCTCTTGAATAACTCTCTTTGAATTGCTTTGTTTGGCTTCTCAATTGACTTGGTTACAAATGAGACAAATGATCCCTTTATATAATACCTCAAAAGATACTTCTAAAAGACAAATTAAATAAATACATGTATACATACTATTCATGTACCTTAATAAAGGAACCTTCATGCATCTATGAATTCATGTATCTGGGAATTAAAAATTCATGTATGTGTATCATGAATCTAGCTTAATTTCTAACACTTTCCTTGAAGGATTAAAAATGATTGGGCCAGAGGATCTGTAAGACCCACTTTTGGTCTTCTATCATTTGGATATACATTTAGTATCTTGCTATCTTATTTTGTGATTTTTTTATGGAGGAGATGCAAATAAAAGGAATTAGAAGTGGTGAAGTATATAACTAATAATAATAATAATAAATAAAGGTTTAAAAGAAAAATGGTGGGGGTATTTGCATATTTTTAGAAAAAGAGATAAAAAAAAAAAAAAAAAAGAAGAGAAAAAAATTTGATGTGGCTTCATGGAAGTCACATAAAGGAAACAAGAAAATTATATATATATATATATATATATTTTAGAGAGAAAATATGTGGTTTGGGGGAGAAGGAAAAAAATAAATAATAAAGAAAATAAAGAAAAAGTCAAAACCTTTGTTTCTTTCCTTCCTCTCTCCTCGTGAACAACAACCATCTTCCCCCCTTCATCTTGCTTCTTCTTCTTGGTGGTTCACGCAAGTTAGCGGCGACACTCTCTCTTCGCCTGCGAACCCAACACATAGCCACACCCACTCACCGACAACTGACCCACGAACCAAGGGTGCTATAACGAGCTCCATTGTAGCATCACAAACCCAATCTTCAACCTCCACGTTGGCGGAATGATTCTAATAGTCCAGATCTACGGTGGCTCGAGGTTCTTTTTTGTAGCAACGATGCATTTCATGGTAGTTTGATGATATCTAGAGATGTCCCCGTCCCCGCCCCCATTTCACTCCCTGTCCCCGCAAAATTCCCCATTTAATTTCTCAGGGATCGGGGCGGGGATTCCTCGTTTATATTTTTTATTTATTTTTTAAATTTTGATTAAATAAAATATTTTTTTAGAAAATTTCTATTTAAATTATTAATTCCTAAGGTAAATTTTTATTTGAAGAGAATTTTTTAAAATTTTGTTTAGAAAAATAAAATAATACATCATAAAATATTAAATTTAGTATTTATTATATATATAAACATACATCATTAAAAAAATAAAGTAAGCGGGCCGGGATGGGGAACCGGGTAGGGTCGGGGACTGGGACGAGGAAAACATTCCTTGTCCCCTCCCCGTTTAGCTAACGGGGAAAAATTCCCCCACTCTCTCCCCCATTCCCTATCTAAACGAGGATTCCCCGCCCCGTTAGGGGCGGGTCACCGCAGGGAAAATGAACATCTCTAATGATATCCACTTGTGACCCACAACTCAACAACTTCAGATCTATGAGTTTGAAAACTTCCGAACACAAATAAGCGAAGATGAAGGCTTCTTGAGCACTTTTGAACACTAATCAGCAGAGATCAAGCCTTCTCAAACGCTTTCGGACATGAATTAACACAGGCTTGAGCCATTCAGTAACCATAAGTAGGTAACGGCTCACTCTGAACTCTTTTCGAATTCAATTTTAAGTGTTCTATAACCTCTAATCATTGTGACCCTTCTGTTTATGAAATCAGACTGATCAAATAAGTTTTAAAAGCATATTAGGCATTGAAAAAGAGTCAATGAGAATTGTTCATCTTGAACTTTAGGAGCGCTTTCAATCAAGTAGAGATCAAGATGGACTACGACTCGAATCTCTCTTTCCAATAGTAATGTGAGTGGTTAATTTTATAAATATTTTAATTCTTTTAGTATTTGATAAGAATTATGAAATTTTGAAATCAATTATGAATTGTGTTCATATAAATGTTTTAGATATTTTAGAATTTTGGAGATTTTGAGGAACTTATGTTGATTCCATAAATTGTTTTATTATTGAGAGCAATGAATTGAATTTGTGAGAAATAATTTATGTCGTTACATTGAAATTGTATTTCAGTATCATGAGATGTCAAGTGATATATGTTGGTATATGATTTTAGCTATAATGACTTACTCCACTATTATTTGAGTTATGAAAGGTGATTTTTCTAGAAATCTCTTAATTTTAGCCTAGCGGCAAAAGTTCAAATGTTCTTAGATGAAGTCAAATATTATATTTGTGGGTTTTGGAAATGACTTGTGTTCAAATAATGGGTTTTGTCAATTTTGGTGATTTTAGTTGCAAAATTTGATTATTGAATTGACTTTAAATTATGAGACCTCAATATGAGAATGGCATGGTTTGAAAACTTACGATGATTATTGTATGGAAATTGTTTTCAAACCACTGAATGTTGTACCTATGGTGATTTCCCGATACACTTACGCGAAGGGGTTTCTGTAGTGATGTATGACTAGTTGCTTTGCTATGTATCTTGAGATTACTCAATATATAGTATGACCAATTTGCTTTGTTATATAAGTTGAAATTTTCTGTATATAGTATGATCAGTTTTGCTCTGCTGTGCATATTGAGATTTCTCTTTCTCTACGTCAGTATGACCAAGATTGCTCTGTTACACATCTTGAGATTACTCGATGCGTAGTATGACTAGATTTGCTCTGATATGCATCTTGAGATTACTCGATGCATAGTATGACTAGTTGATCTGCTATGTATGGGAGTTCACCTATGCATAGTATGACCAATTTGCTCTGATATATACGTTGAGATTCTCCGTATATAGTATGACCAGTTTTGTTCTACTGTGCGTATTGAGATTACTCTATGTTAGTATAACAAGTTTCAAGTACAAGTTTAGTGATGAATTTTTCTCGCCATGTGGTCAATTATGTTTTAAGAGACTATGTTTTAAAGATCTTCTAGCCTTACACCTTCAGGCTGCTTATTTGCAAATGTATTTATAAGCATTTGGAGGTTTCGCTCTGCAAGAATGTTTATTATATTTATAAGTTATACTCTACGCTTATTGATGATAGAAGTTTCTCAAAGTTAATTTTTTTTATGTACTCTTTACCACTCATTGAGCTTATTAGCTCACTCTTTCTTTTTAAAATTTTCTACCAGGTAGCACTTGAGTTTCCAACAAGCCTATCGAGGTTGTTGATCTGTCACCATTCTCATAGATATTATATTATCATTTTACATGTAAATTTTAGTATTTGTCTGTCTTTGGAACTAGGGTGGCTAGCACTATTATTGACGACCTTGTACCATTTTTTAATTTTATGATGGTTTGTAAATTGAACTATTTATACTTTTCTATTGTTGGTTTCTAGTTATGTTGTGGTTGTTGATTCTGAACATATTACTGATTTGTGTGCATTAAAATGCACTTGGTGGCAGTGTTGGAGTTTGAATAAAATTTTGGGAGTGTATTTTTCAATTTTAGGTGAGTTTTATTCGATTTTAAGGGAAACTCTGTTGAAATTTTTTTCGAATTTTGGTTTCAATAAAGTTCACCAGCCACTTATTGTTTTCAAAATGTGTTTAATCTTTATAAGTTCGACAATGGATTCCATAGGTTAGTTAGGATCTATTGTTGGCACACCACAATCTAGGTTGGTTAGGGTGATTTGGAACAGAGCGTGACAGGATCGACGGATGTTAATAGTTGAATCTAATAGTCTCTCATCGATCCTCCTACTCCATGGGGAAGATTAGGATCTATCAGAAATATACACTTATTTGAGGGAGATCTAAATGTTGTCTCAGCATCAAAGGGTCCTAGATTACCAGCATATCAAGAGGGACATTAATGGGGTAGCTGATGCACTTGCTCGAAGTGCAATGCAGACAATCTCCCAACATGGGTGACTTTGTTGCATCGAGAGGAAGGGAGCTCCAGCCCAAAAGGCAGGACTCTCCTTTGATTATTTCCTTGTGTTTCTATTAGTCTTATAAAAAAAAAAATAATCACCAATTTTAATAATATAATATTTAACTTGTTTTGGAAGATTAAAGAACTTAATTATTAATTGAAATAATTTTTATAAATTTTTTTTAGAACATTCGTGGATATTTGCCCATGATGCTTTTATTTTTGGTTGCGTTTTTTTTTTTAGAATAACAAATGTGAGGTATGAGAATTTGAACTTTCAACCTTAAGGAAAGTACACGTTCACTTTAGCTTACCAATCATGCATAGAATATATTCAAATAATTTTTTCAGAAATTAAAAGCATTTATTCATATACAATTGTTTTTAAAAAAAAACAAGATCAACAACCTATTAGTCCAAACAATTTTGTTGGTAAGAAGTAAAACATAAAACCCACAACCTATATAAAGAAATTAATCATTATTTAAACAACATGCTTGACGACGATTTTAACAAAGATCCAACAATCTTCCATGTTAAAATCATTCTAGCTTGATCTAATACCGGTTAAAAAATGCTTAAACATTTATTGCTATAAATATTCTAATTAGATGCCCATAACTCCTAGGTTACACCTCTTATTAACTCACTACATTAGCCTTCATAACTTTATTGTTTTCTATTTATGTTGATTATTGTAACCAATACTTTTGTTACTTCATAAATAGTTGTATGGAACTTTTGAAATGTATAAGAGTTACAACATAACAATATAAAGTTGGATAAAAAAGACATAGTCTTATACTAAAAAAAAAAAAAAAGGAAGAGAGAGACATATTCTTGTCTCTCATACTCTCTTCTTTCCATCTCCATTGAAGAACCAAAAGATTCTTTAATTTAAACAATTGTCATGTGTTGTTTGTTTTCAAGAAAAATTAATTAGTAAGCTGAAAATCATGAGAGGCGATTTCATAGCACTTGACACGTGACAAAGTTTTCTTTTAAGAGACGACTACATGCCGTTCTAATTAAAGCTACAATATTTTAAAATTCAAATTCAAAATTAATATATTTCAAAAAGAAGTTTGCATTCAAAAGAAAAAATTTACAAAACAATAATAAAAAATAAAATAAAATACACTCAAATGATAGGACCATAGGACCTAATGGGCCGGCTGGACTTTGTTGTTGGCCCAATTGGGAATAAATGTCAATTTATCTTACATTTTTTATTACACTTAATTGTACAAGTTTATGTTCTTCTGAACTCAAATCGTACAACCTCCCCTGTTTCTCTCTCTCTCTCTCTCGTCGGACTTTTTGGAGCGTGGTCTCTCGCTTTCTTATCTCGATTAAATTGGAGATTTTACCGATTCTGCCGGAATTTGAGGTGCGAAATTTTCGATATCTACTAGGATTGCATTGTCTCTTCACTGTACCTCCTCAGATTCGGAGTAAAAAGCATTTTTCTTCGTTTTCTCAGGCGTATGATCTTCTAGGGTTTGATCACCATCTCTCTCTGTATATGCAATTTTTATTTCTCTTAGCAACGAATTGGAAATTTGTATGGTTTTTCTGTATCATCATAACTTTTGGCTTTCGGTTGATTGCTAATTTTACCTACCATTTTCCATCGGAGAACTCAGCGGATCAAAATGCGAATGTCTATGAAACTGGGAAACGTATGAATGTTTCTTGTGCTTCTAGAAACACGATTTTCATTTCCTTTTTTAAAATTTATTTTTTCAGTTTATGACATCTTCTCTTGTGGAAGATTTTGTTTCCTGTTAATGTTATTATTGCTGTTTGTTTCCTGTTAATGTTATTATTTAATGAAAGCCTGTGGTAGTTTTTCTTCGAAATCAGTTCTATGGAGAATGTAAGTTATGGCTACCACTTAATTTTCAAATGTTATTCATATGATCTTTTATGTATTATTTGTTACTTTCTACTAGAATGTGCTGGCTCCTCCTCTTGTGAAAATTTCCATCACAAAAGTTGATTCTGTTTTCAATCTAATTTAAACCGCAGTATCATCTTTTCTCCTGAATTGATCAACTAGTCATTTTGATTTATTGTGTTGCAGGATCAAATCCTTACCCTCTTGTTATACTTCTATTTGGAAAATGAGATGGGAAGAAGTTTTGAAGGTGATTTTCCCGTTGCTGGAAGGCGTGGACCTTGCTTCCTGCATGGCAGTGTGCAAGCAGTGGAGAGACATAGCTCGAGATGATTACTTTTGGAAATGTTTGTGTGCCAAGAAGTGGCCTTCAACCTGCAAAAAGCCCAATCCTCCGACCGATACTTACTATAAACTATATCGAAAGTTTTACAAACGCCCCAATAATCGACGTCTGCTCCCTCCTCGACTTTCATTTGATGATTTAGAGTTTTTTATTGACATTTGGAGCGAAGACAGATTAATCTTCTCAGAAGTGGTTCCAGGTCAAGTCCTCCAGAATGGTATGAAAAACCCACCACCTGGTACTAGTAATGTGCTTAGTTATCACCTAGAAGTCCCTGAGTTCAAGATGACACTGCCTGTCGAGCCAAGGTTCTCAATTCCTATATCCCATACTGTGAGCGTATCCGTGCTTGTGGGACGCAAGGATTCCAATAAAGTTGCTCGCGTGGTCAATAAATCTGTATTTGATTACATTGATCGAACATCATACAGGGCATTGGCTTTTGACTACCTTGATTTTTCGCCTCTCTACCCCTTTGTCTCCGGAATCCGAGCATGGATCTCATTGCTTTTCTTGGACGATGGAAATGATGGTGTAATTGATGTTTTTGGAATAGTAATGGATTTCTGTGATGCTGCAAACACAAAGGATGAGGTATTATGGCTTTTGGACTTGCTCGATTGGAAATGAAGGGTTGACATTTTCTGCAAAAGAATGTTGAAAAAGAGTCCTGGGCCACATGAGGGTTGCCAAGTATGAAACTCTCACATCGTGGCTGGAAATGTCGCTCTGATTTTTCTGTTATCAATTATTACCTGCCACTGTATATAATTTCTCAATTCCTTTCATCAATAAAGATGAATAATTTTCTTTTCATGAACTTGTTATCTTTTCGTAGTTTATGTGAGTCACCTGCATTCTGATCCAGATTTGAAAGCCATTTTCTATTTTGCCATCATTAGTAGAAATTATAGCAAGCCACTTAGATTTTTGATTGTATACTTGGTTGGTAGCTTTTTTATGAAGTGATCAAAGAGTGAAAAGTTGAGCTGATGACAGTTATAGTGCTTACATGGATAAGTATAAATTTCATGCCATTTGAAGAGAAATAAGGACCTATTAGACTTGGATTGAATGAAATTCCTATCAATCAGTGTGTTTATAAGTTCCTTTTACAATTAGGCTCGGAGATATATCATTAGTTACATTCAAGTGGAACACAAGCAAATTCCGAGCGTTTGAAGATAACCTTTGCAATTCGACGAGCACGTCCACGGAATGATGTGAATGGGGAGGAGGGGAAACATCTAACAAGGTCATTAGTAGAGATAGAGGTTGAATTGATTGTGGTGATTGAATTTGGATTGATCAACTGAACTGGCATAATTAAGCAGCCAAGAAAGCACAATTCCATCGTCTAACCCAGCAACATTTGAGTCTTGTGGAAATGACTGACCATCGGATTTGTTTGTTTCATTTTTTTTGAAACAATGATTCCTTCCTTTTATTGATGATATGAATTACAAAAGGCAAAATAAATACCAAAGGAATTAATTACAAAGAACACTTCCATAAGGCAGCAAGTGAAGTAAGACTAGAGAGAATTTACACCAATAGTGAGCAATAAAGGTCAAGTGTTCAAAAAACCTATCAAAATCAAAGGCTTTTATCTTTGAAGATGCGATGATTTCTTTCCAATCATAACAATATTAGAAAAATTGTTCACGTTAAAGTGTATGAGTCCTGAGGTGTAAATTCTTCCATGAACTCAACTATTTGTATCCTTTGTGATGATTGTTTTATGAAATAAAGACACGTTTAATTGAATGGAAATCAATTTTATGTTGTTAATATATGATCTCATATAAAGATAACATGCCAATCTAAACGTCCTCAAACTGTGATAATTAGGTGAGATTTCATTCTTTTCATCAATCATTAATATATAGATTATGCTTATCAAGTACTAGTTAAATACAATATGCCAATACAATCTAACTTCAATAGATGTGAATGAATTTTAAACTATATACAAGATTTTTATAAATCTAACTGTGTCATTCGCAAAGATAATTATGCTAAGAACAATCACATTTATCAACAAGAGGATGGTCATTGGGTTAATGTGTTTGCTAATGTAGCTTGTAATGAACAGGTTTGTGTTACTGGTTTGGGTGTTGTAATAAGATACCCAGATGGTCGTCTGGTGGCAGCTATGGAGAATTGCAACAACATGTATGTATCTCCCATATGTTCTAAGGCATGTGTTGTGCTAGAAGGTTTACGTCTCTCACAAAGGTTAGGCTTCTCTCGCGTCAAAGACGACTCAGATTCTTTAGCTGTTACTTCAATGTTGAATGATTGGTGGAATACGTCTATTGAGGTACGAAATGTTATCTATGATATCAAGATGATTCAAAAGGATTTCCTTCAGATCAAGTTTCTGCATGTTCGCCAAGAGTTCAATTTTTTGGCTAATGGTTTAGCTCGATCAGAATTAAATGGACATCCAATGTTGTGGACAAAAAATTTTCCGGATTGGATTGAGAATTTATCTTTTCCTGTTTTTTCTCCTGATGTAACCCTTAAGAATCATTGTGATTAATAATATAGCGTTAGCTTATTTTCAAAAAAAAAAAAAGTTACTAGTTAAATAGGCAACTACTTTTAAAAAGGGGTAACAAGATAAATGGCTAATTTTTAATAGGCCAACATGAAAAATAGCTAAAATGAATTGATTTTATAAAAATGTCTAAATTGTTTTTTTTTATTATAATATTCAAATTAGATTTAGACGAAAATGTTGCTATCTACATTTTCCATTTTTTTAAGTAGCTAAAGAAGGCCTAAAACAATTACAAGGATGAGAGAGATGCAAGTTTCATTCAACAAGTGTAACAACCAAGAGTAAAAATCTTAAATCTTAAATCTTAAAGCTAAGGTTGTTTCCAAATTCTTTTTTCCAAAATTCTAATTATAAATGGATAGATTGAAACACTAAAATTGCATAGATATGTACAATATTGATTAAACCGATGACCTAGATAAATAGTATATATATACATTTGTAGTTGCATTTATAAAATATTCAAACAAGGAATATATGGATATTGAATTCTCATTTAATAGAACGTGAACAAAAAGTTGAGTAATAATCAAACGAGCCCCTAACAAGTTCCAAATAAGGAAAAAAGATAAATAAAATTATTACTCACCTGCCATCATTTAATGAGGTTGTCATTTTACCTGAAACCCTTCGTATCTCTTATGTATACTTTTTGTTTTTTCACTTATTTCTCTCTCAAAATCTCCAAAAAACGCATTGGTCAATCCTCTTCAACACAACCTCAATCTCCCTCAACATCGTGTTTCCTCCATTGACGATGAGATATGTGTACATGCACTCTACGCCCTCTCTTTTTATTGAAACCAATCCTCTTCAGCATAATCTTGCTCACTGTCGATTCCTCTTGCATTGACGAAATAGGTTCTTTTGTTCGATTACTTCCTCATTTGCACTTCTTTTGTTCTCAGCAAACACAAGACGAACATTCTGAGTATGCATAGCCTCAGTGTTATTTTTGGGCATAGCATGGTTTTCTTATTATCTCATGGATAATTTTTTGGTGGTTCTTTGAAAAGATTAATTTCGAGAGAGAAAAATAAAAAGAAAATAATTGGTCAAGAAATTTCTTATAATTATAAGTTTTAGTTTGAATAATTATACAATAAAGCCCTAACGTTGTATAATTCAATAAAAATAAAGATCTTTGAACTAGATGATTTTCACAACTTAAGTTAAAATAACATACCTTGATCCATGATGCTGTAAAGGATTGTGTTTCTCTACACTTGGCCTTCTTTTAGAGAATTAGGTTTCTTGATAGAGAGAAAATTCTACTTCATAAGACAAAGAGAGAACCAATCCCTAGGGTTTTATCTTTATATAAGCTTACATCAATGTGCTAATTTGAAAAATTAGCTTTTAATTAATTGGTCAGCAAATGTAGTGAGCCTAAAACTATAAAAGGGAAATAAATGTACATGAGCCATATTAATAATTATATTAAATTTAAAAAAAAAATAGAGCAACAAGATAAATGGCAATTTTTAAATAGACCAATTTGAAAAATGGCTAAATGTATTATCTTTTGCAAATATGACGAAAAGCAGTTTTTAACAAAATCTTGGAATTGCTTTAGGAGGAAAATACCCCCGATAGAAAATTACACTTTTAAACCACCTAAACAATGGCTACAAAAAAAACATTGCATTAAGGAGGAAAATACATTGGATTAATTCAAATAACTAAAATGTTACACAAATTAAATAAGTAATTCGTGAGATCAATTCAAATTTGTTGCTGGTTTAATCGAAATACTAGATAAGCACACAAACGAACACACAAAAAATGCACAGTCAATTAGATCAATTCAAGTAACCTGTGAAATAAATTCAACACTGGTAATTACAGATAAACACAAGAATAAGACCCATGTCCTTGATAGCTTCAAATGTGCCCATATAATCATAATTACCCCTATTGAACAACGTAGGAACTAGAAATACTAAGGTAAAGATTCAACACTAGAGAGAGAACAGCAGTAAACTATGCAACAACCCTGTATTTTGTTCTCAATAGCCATAATAGAATAACATGATAATAAATTTTAATTTAAAATACCAATTTGGTTCTTGTACTTTAAGATTTTTTCTATTTTTCTATTTTAATCTCTATACTTTTAAATATCTAAATTTAACCTCTATCCTTTCAATAAATCTTAAAATCAACCCTTACTATTATTTCAAACTAACAATAAGGACAAAATTTAAAATTTTTTGAAAGTACAAGAACTAAATTTCAACATTTGAAAGTACTAGAACTAAAATGGAACGAGTAGTAAAGTACAGGAGCAAAATGGTATTTCAACCTATATTTTACCATTTCATTGAGATGATACATCTCTCAAGTTTTGTGACGTAAGTATCATATGTATTAGTATTACTGGTATCTTGAACTACAATGTTTGTACAATTTGAAGAAGTAGACACGCATTAGCAATTTAGCATTGAAAAAGAAGAATATTAGCTCACGTTGTAATAGCAGGAGCTTTTAAACTGGGAATTGCTTACAATTGGCAATCGATCAATGAGAAGAGAGGGAGAATAAACTATTACCTTTCCTCCATTTAATAGGACTATTGTCTCAGCCACAATTGGTAATCTGATCCTTTGTCAACAAACTTCTGCCAGTTCCCATCCAAATGGTTTTCCTTTGAGGGATTCCAATCAAAATGTCCAAGCTTCATTACTAGAGTATCTCCAACCTGTGCAACGTACCCTTCATTGTTTGCGTGATAGATCTTAACAGAGCTCCGGCAATGGATCCCAGCGCGTTGTCGAGCCTCGATTAACTCATTGATGATTTCACGAATGCCGAAATCATAAAAGTGGTCGTAGAAAATTGTAGGCTGCACAACGAAAGATGAAGTCAGCAAAATTGAACTTCGAAAATGAGAGAGAAGACAGTGACATGACTGAGAAAAGTATCAACTCATCCAGATTTCACCTGAATGATATATTATCTTTTTTAGATTCTGCAAAAATAAAATGACAGCATAAAGCTTAAAAAACAAGAAACCTAAAACCTCACTTTAAGAAATTTTAAAAACTGCAGTTCACAGCGCAGATTACAGGCTTATACCATTTTAACTAGATTGAAATAAGGTTTTCTTTCCAAGTAATATGAACAAGAAGATTATATATCAGTAGAGATATTTCACAGTTTCTCTAACCACAGAAAGGAGCAGGGGAAAACTTGACTAATAGTTGCCCAAAGCACGCTGGATATAAGCCAATTAAAAAATATATAACTTCAAGTAATTGAATTTCATGACTCAAACTAGAACTCATTGATCAGTCATTAATTTTCATTGTCTTCTTTCCATTGCACTTGATGGACAGTTAGTTTAAGAGCTGTATACATTGAACAAAGGTAAATCAGTAATACTTGGGGATAACACCATTCATTACAACGTACAAGAAAGAATATTATTCAAATAGAAAAAGGAAAAGAAAAGAAAGGTAATGATCCTGGAATAGAAATAATGAACACATTTGTTCTCATTGGAAAGAGATTGAGCACATTTGATCGTTCACTTTCTCACAAATGACAACATCAGTTCCCATTGAGCAGCTCTATTTAAGAATAAATTTACGAAATGGGAACTAAAAAAATTTAATATTAAAATTGAGTAATGGTTGTAAATAACCAGTAAGATGGTAAAAATGTAATGTTGTAAGATCTCACCTACTTGATCGTAGCACTCGTTATTTCAAGTAGGAAGCTGAAAGTCATCAAGTTTTGCATTGGAGTACTAGCCAGGCCCCAAAAGTTAAGTTCTATACTCACACAATTTGTAAATCTCCTCGAAGAAAGAAAACATTAAAAAAAAAAAAAAAAACTAGAAATCAAAGAAGAGAAACTTTTATTAAAAGATTTGGTAACTTGTAGTAACAACGACTACTACTAAAACAACAAGGGTGAAGAGGAAAAAACAGACTAACATTATTTCTCTTCTTTCTTTATTCAATGATCACAACTAGAAGACCTAAAATTGGTTGCAATTGTGTCAGGTCGAATCAAACCTAACCGAACCCAACCCGACTCACAACTCAAGTAAAAGTACTAAACAGGGACGTACTGACGAGTCCCTAGAAATTATAGTTGGCTTCAAAAGTCTGGCCAAACTGCCAAGAGCTCGGCACGACATCATCAAACTCAATCGTCCTCCGATCGCTAGTAGTGACTTGAAAAGACAAGCTCTGCCCCTCGAGGACCGTACTCACAAGCCAATTCTGGCCCCAATTCCTGGACATTTGGAGCCACCCAGTTCCAGTAGAGCCTCTAATCTTAACATCAACAACATCTCCAGCGCCGCCAACATTGAACAACAGCACCAACAGCCAATAGGGGTTCCCTTTGAGCTGGAACCTGAGGCCGTCCAGTTTGCGGCAGAGTGTCCTACGGTAGCGGACTGGGACGACGCCAGCCCTGTAAGGGGCGATTTTGGAGAACATGTAAAGGGACAGATCGAAGTGGCGCTGGGGTGGGTTGCACCAAATGTCCTGTGTTTTTGTGTAGTTTGGTGGGCAGAAGTTTGTTGCGGTTATTTTGATTGTGCCTGCGTTTGGTATGCACCATTGGTGTTCTGCGTCGTTCATGCACATTATCTCGAAGCATGCTCCGCAGGCTCCACCGTTCTCGAACAGCGCTGTGCTTAGCGCTGCGGTCGCTAGTCCGTACCCTTGCTCGAATAGGTTTCCATACCCGCATGCTCCCTCTGTTGCATTGCAACGATGAACAAAAATAATTTCACCTTTATATTCTAATGGACTTGACTAACACAAAAATAATTTGACTGGGAAATGATGGAAAAACTAAGTGTAAGTGTAAATGATATAGAGACTAGATTTTATAATTTAACTTTTTAAAATTTGTTTTTCAAAACTCCTTTTTTTTAATATCATTAGTTTGAAAGCAATCTTGTTGTTTTAAGATTTCTTTAAAAGTCAAAATATATTTTCAAAAGGAATCTCAATTAATACTGATTGCCAATCAAAATGACCTAGATGATCAAGTGGTCAGGAAATTCGCATGTAATATTATAAAAATAAATAAACAAATAAATTCCTTTTTATATATAATGTAATATTGTAAAGGTATTAAAAAGAAAAAGAAAAAGAAAACTCAAATATCTTTTTTACATACTTTTTTTTATTCAACAACATTTGGGGTGGGGTGGAGTGGGGTGGAGAGATTCAAACCTCTTAACTTTTTGGTCAATATCAGTACATATTAAATACCACTAAGGTATGCTCATTTTGTTATAGTCATTACAAATAAATAAATACATTTAATCATTACAAATAAATAAATTATAGTAATATCATTCACTAGTCGATCTATTAATTTAGTAATATAAAACTTCACACTACCAAATAAAAAAGTATTGTTATCAATAAAATTTGAAAGTCACGTGACTTACTAAACAAAATCATGAATTATAGAGTGGTGTGGTCATAATACCATAGCTCGAATGAGTACGGTATCATACTCTAGTATTAGAAAAATTTTAGTTAGTTTATACTTTATAGTACCATCTAGCTAATTGACGAAAAAAAAAAGAAAGAAAAGAAATACAATGAAAAAAGCAAACAAAATAACAAAAATATTGATGATTCAATAATATATATATCAAAGAACCAAGTACATATATATGTTTTTTAAAGGAAAAAACATGCATAAAACACAACAAATCTAGAGATATTCATAACACTAGACGACCTAGTATTCTCAATTCGCAAAGGACGCGAAGAGAGACCTAACACAAACAAAACGAGCTCAAAGAAATAAAAAACAACTATTTTCAAGTCATGTCCAAGTAGATACTACGTGAATGAAAATCAAGTAAATAACTAAACAAGGAAACGGATAAAAGAAACAATATTTGAAAGCCTATTTGATCCTTACGCATGGTTTCACCACCCCTCATGTCGCCGTAGAAGGTGGCACGGGCATCATACCATGTAGTGTCAACTCTATGATCAATAATGGGAACTATCCTAGAGGCCATGGCTTGAGCAAAAATGGCCAAGAAAGCCAACAAAAGAAGCAAATTCTTGAACGAATTGGCCATTCTCTTTTTTGGTTGGAGAAGGTAAGAATGGAAAAGTGTGCAAAAACCAAAACGTGGAAGTGGTGATTTTATAGTGAAGGAAATGAAGTTAAAAATGGGAAATGAAATTAATTTTCTTAATTAGTATATAATCAATGTGGTAAACAAAAAAAGGGAAGGAAGAGAAAGATCCCATGTAAACGTACGTTAAGTAACGTCCATTCAATTGGTGGCTGCCGTTTAAAATAAATAGTACGTAGTTATACTTTTGCATGATTGTAGTGTAAATAATTATTCTTTTTACAGTTTTTATTTGACTTTTTTATTTTATTTTATTATTTTTGTGTCGTTTCAAAATATTTCTTGGGGGTTTCCTTTTCTTGTCCGTAAATTTTGTTTGAAAATATTCATTAGTGGGAAGTATTTAGGAAAGACCGTTTTCACGTTAGGTTTTTTTTTTAAATAATTAATTAGGCATTTTAAAGCGGTTTTCAAACTTTTAAAACTATTTTTGTTATAATTTAGATAATTATTATGATTGTTTTCCATTGATAGTAAGTTTGGATTTTTTTTAAAAAAGTATAAGGTTGATATAAGTTTGTATCTATTTAGTCTCTAAACAAAAAAAATATATTATTCTTTCTAACAGTTTCTTAACATTAGCTCTATTAGTTTCATACTTTTATGTATGTAGCGCATTAACTATAATTAGTTAGGAATTATGTGACACAGTGTGACAATTGAAACATATCAGGTGAACTAAGATTAGACAAGTGAGCTAAAGATTTGTTGGTAACTCATTTCATTTGCATCAATTATTTAAAATTTAGATCAAAACAGCAGGGACGAATCCACTTTGGGGCACATCCTCACATTATAGATTATATATAGATGTAATACTTGTTTCACTTAAATTAACGATAAGTTCCTTTGGTTAGGGGGGCACGGCGTGGGCTTTTCTGCCCGAGGTCTTGGGATCAAAATTTGTTCAGCGCCCACTTCTTGAGTTTTTTTAATTTCATTTTTTGATTTTGTATACATATACTGATATATATATAAATATGTAAAAAGAAAACCGCTGCTCATATATATATAAATATGTAAAAAAAAACCGCTGCTCTTGAGTTTTTTTTTTTTTTTTATACTGCTCTTGAGTTATTCATTTTTTGATTTTGTATATATATATAATTTTAATTTTTAGTAAGTTTGATACTGTTAAAATTTGTTTTTTTTTCCATCCTACACACATATATAATTAATCTTTAGTAAGTGTTTTAGAAAAAATTAAATGCATAAAAAACTCAATTCTATTTTAAAATATCTTAAATATTTCATGTTTTATTTTTTACTATGTATTTAGGTGAATAGTCTTACAATTTTTTATTATAATTTTGTAATTAATATTTCTTAATCTAAATATTATATATCAATATATCTAAAATTATATTTATATGAAGGTGAAATTATATGTTTAGTCTTTGAATTTTAAAATTTTTGTCTAATAAGTCACATACTTTTAATTTTGTGTCTAATAAGTCATTAAACTTTAAAGAATTTTAATAGACCCACAAACTTTCAATTTTATATCTAACATGTCTTAGATATATTTAAAAAAATTTATATTTTATGTCTAATAAGTCATTAAACTTTAAAGAATTTTAATAGACCCACAAACTTTCAATTTTATATCTAACATGTCTTAGATATATTTAAAAAAATTTATAATTAATTATTCTATTGGACATAAAATTAATTTTGTATCTAATTGAACCTTCAACTTTCAATTTAAAATTAATTTAGTATCTAATTGAAACCTTCAACTTTCAAAACTAATAAATACATTAGAAAATCTCAACTAGGTTGAGGACTTACGTAAAATTTAATTTTATGTCTAATAGAATATTTATTTTTTAAAAATTGTGAATATATTAGAGACCTATTACAAAATTGAACCTTTGGAGATCTATTATACACAAAATTGACAATTCAAGAATATATTAGATATATTTTTTTTAAAGTTTAAGGATCATATATACACAAATCTAAAAATTGTAATTTAACCTAATATGAATTTGTGCCCCTTGATATAAAGTTATGGATCCGCCACTGCTTAACAAACTTGAAATCCCATGACATATACCTCGTGATAATTAATAGCCATCGTACCACACGGAGGGAGATCTATGTTAAGACTATGAAAAACTTTAGGAAAAAATCTATTTATAGATATGTAACACATTTAAGTTGTGGAAACAACTTCTAATGCCTTATTGATTTTTTTTTAGTTTTTAATTTTTAAGGTAATTAGATTTATTTAATAAAATATTATAATTATATACAAATTTGCAACAACATTGCCCTTTAACTTTAATTTACCACTTGAAGTCAATTTGTTGCTCCCTGTTCTAGGATTTTTCTAGTCTCCTATCTTTGGTGAGGTCTCTAAATTTATATTAGTGGCGTAAATTTTTCTCTACTTCATATTATGCCATCTTTTCTCATATAGATGGAGATATGCAATGTAATTAGTCTAATTGGCAAGTAATCTAACTAATAATTGAAAATTAGCAATCAACAATCAAATTTAAAATAAAAGATTACAAATTACCAATCAAAAATCAATTTAAAATGAAAGAATATTTTCTTGCAGATTACTTAAGTTCTACGTACCTACATTGAAAGAGAAATTTACAAGACTTTTATTTAACTTCTGTGAGTTTAGTTATTTTATTTAGAGTATATTGTAGTTTTTATTTATTTATTTATTTATTCATGAAGATAAGCTAGATGATGAAAAATGTGTTAAGATTATTCCATTTTAGTTTGAATGTTGGATGCAGTTTTTTTTAGTTGAAATTTGTCTAGTGCATCTACTTTATTCTTGTCACCAGTGTTTTGATGGTTAATTTTTTTTGTTTATGGTATCTTGATTTCCCCCTAGTACCATATAAGTGTTAAATTGGTAAAATTAACAACGACATATGAAACATAAAATTACAAATTTAACGACATAATTAAAACTTTTTAAAAGTAAGAGACTAAATAAATATACATAGTTTTGGAACCAAATTTGTAGTTTTACCTTTTCTTTTTTCTAAAGCATTGCAATTCAAACTTCCCATGAGAATTGTATACCTTGACTAATATCTTTACTAATTGAAATATACTCAAATTTAACTGTCGGTAAAATGAGTATATTAACTGTCGGTAAAATGGTAAGTTTACTGAGTTGGCATTTGGTTACTGTCTTTTCCTCTCTATTCTGCACTTCTGAATTAGGAATTTCTGTCTCTATACTCCAGAAGTTAGTAACTAACTCACTCTCTGTTGGCCTTTCCGATTGAGGAAGCCAAAATTGATATTTTAGAATATTAATGTGCATCTCTTCTAAATTAAGAAACTTTCTCATCTGTTCTGGTTTAAAATAAATAAATAAATCACTCCCCATTTTGGCCTTTCTAAATTAAGAAGCTAAAATGGTTGTGTTTTTTTTAAGTTCAACAATATACGGGTAGAAATTTGAACAATTGACCTTTATGGAAAATCTATAATATCATAACTAGTTGAATTATGTCTAGGTTGATAATTTAGCTAGTTAAAACTACATGATATATCAGAAATATCCATATTTATATTATATTATGTATAAAAGTATGGACAATTGAGAAAATTTTCTTCTATCAACTTCAAATTAACTTGAAGACTAATTTTAAAATTTATTGAAAGTACAGATATTAAGTTTGAACATTTAAAGATACATGAATTTATAGTATAGGTCCCAACTTACATGAACTTAATTAGAATATTTGAAAGGATAAAACTAAAATAAAATAAGTTCTAAAATACTAGAACTAAGATGGTAGTTTAACCCATTTGTTTTTTAAAAAATAAGTTTTAGCATTAAACGTTGCATATTTTAATAACTAAATTTTTGTGATAAATGACAATAAAAATTTATTCAAATATCATTTATCTTATTTTATATATTTTAAATTTTAGTGTCAATATTATTTGTAATAGGAATCTAGGAAATATATAATCTTTTTTTATATATAATTTTTTTTTATCACATGTTATAGAATTTACCATCAAGATTTAAAATAATAATAATAAAATATGAAAAAGTAAAAAAAATATTTTAATTCTAAAAATTAAAAATTAAAGAAAACGAAACATTCGTGATTAAATTACAAGTTTAGTACTTGAACTTTTTAAGTTTGTGTCAAATAGGTCCTAAACTTTAAAAAGTATCTAATAGGTTTTTAAACTTTCAATTTTGTGTCTAATAGATCTCTAAATTTTAAAAATGTGAAATAGATCTCTGAACTTTCAATTTTGTGTCTAATAGGTACCTGACACATTTAACATTTTTTAAATTTAATGAAACTATTAGATATAAAATTGAATTTTGTGTCTAATCAGACATTAAACTTTCAATTTTCTATCTAATAAGTTCGTAAATTTTAAAAAATGTCGATTATGTCAATGGCTTATTAGACACAAAATTGAAAATTAAAGACTTACTAGACACAAAATCAAAAGTTTAGAGATTTATTAGACATTGTTTTAAGTTAGATGACTTAAACACAAAATTGAAAGTTCAGGAACCCATTAGATACTTTTTAAAGTTTAAGTGACATATTTGACATGAAACTTCTACTTTTTCTTTTTTAAGGCAAACACTTTCATCTAAATTCTCTCGCCACATTTATACAACCTACTTCTTAGTCACTGAGTCTAGAATGATTCTCATTTTTTCGCAAGCTAAGGCTCAAACTTAATTCATTCTTTACAAGTATTTCTTCCCCCCTCCCCTCCATCTTCCCCTCCCCCCCCCCCCCCCCCCAAAAAAAAAAAAAAGAAAAAAAAGAAACTTATTTCTGCTACTAGGTCTTTTTTCTTTTTTCCTTTTTCTTTTTATAGAGAGGTTTTTTTTTTGTCACTTATACCTTCGTTCTAGCTTACTAACACTTTTTGGTAAAAGTATCTAACTATGAGCCAAGTCATTGCAAAAACAGTTTACACATATTCACTTCCTAAGTTAACCTTTCATGCAAGGGCAAACGATAAGTGTAATGAATGCCCCTGGTTACTCATCTAACAAAAGAAGGGGGAGTACCTCTTTTTTTTTTTTTTTGTTAAGTTATTTGGTCCTCGCAGCAGTTTTACAACACAACAATAGTAACATAAACGGTACACACACTATTCCCCCACAAACTTATTATGATCAATGCTCTCATTGACTAAAAGGTGGAATATCAAAGGGTTAGTGTTGTGGTCTGGTTATGAATAGAATAATGTAATTGAGACTTAATATGTTTAGAAATCGCACGGGCATACTCCAATTACAAACAGTGGAATGCACTCAAATATGTATCCTATGCGATTAGTGTCACTCTTAAGCAAAGTCTAAGTATAAACCCAACATAAGCAAGTAATACTTAGTAAATATTCCAAGGTCGAGATCCTCAAGGACTTTAAAGATGTAAAGTACAAGAATCCAAAAATCAATAGTTCAACGCAGTGATGATATCAAGTCTAAAAAAGGTTTTGAGTGTTCAACGCCAATATCTCAAACGATTGATTTTAATAATTAAAGACAGGGTATGGCTAATCCTTTTAGTAAATACGACTATGAATATCATTAATGCATGTTGGTCATTATTCCTTAGAAGTATGAATACCTACTTATTCTTACACTTTCATGAAGAATGTTAAGCACTTTATGCAATCATATTCCTATGCTCGGCATAATGATTAACCCCTATTGATTCAATTAACTTACAAGATCATCTTATTCCTAAGACAACCATGTGAATGATGTTCACTCTTGTTTTTCTTGGTATTTCCACATGCTTCACCCTCCCAGTATGAATACATGCTTTCACTTCTCTCAGCTGGCCAAACAGAGATTAGTATCTAGAAGTTTTATGTACCTAAGAAAACTAAAGATTAAATATCAACATTCATTAAATATTCAAGAGTCAAAGCATAATAAATTTTCCTTAGCCATCCCCATATGGGATTTAGCTACTCATGTGGTAAAAGATAATTATAACAATTAGAAGACATGATGAAAATGACATACTTCTAATAAAGAAATTTATACATATGAAGTTTCATAAACAGAATTCAAATAGGACTGGAGAACAACTTAATGCTACTATTCTATTGTACTAAAACTATTAGATGTATCAATGCAATAATGATAGTGACGAACTGAAATGTGAGGACTTTAAGAAAAGACTTTTAGTTTAAAAACAAAGCTTCAGTCCAGTGCAAATGCACACTGTTAATGCAAGTAATATAAAACTGGAAGTATTTCAGAGTATCAATCCATAGGGAATAGATACAACTGAAGAAATGAACGTTTCATTCCGCAGCGGAAGCATTGGATGGTCTTTGATTTTATTTAAAATTAAACTAAAAATTAAGGTTAAGCAAACTTACTTGGAGTAAATATGGAGATATTTCTGGTGGATCTTTATCTCTTCCATAAAATCTTCCTAGCTATGACTTGAACACAAGACCAAGAATTGTGGGAGCCTCTTGAAAGAAAATCCACAAGGAATTGGAGAAGAAGAGGTCTAAAAAGAATTCTCTAATTCTCTATTGAGGAGATATGTGTTGTGTCTAATGGCTCAACCCAAGGGTCCTAGTTATAGAGACCAAGGAAAAATCTATGTCATAATTAAAATATTATTGTAATATATAATATATTAAAATATATCTTATATTTATTTGAATCTCATTCAAATCTCCTACGATATTAATTTGTTTGAATCTTATTCAAATTCTATAAATATCTTTTATTTAATGTCTCTAATATACATTAATTATTTTAATATTTGATGTATCAAATACAATAAATATATTTTCCTCTTATATATTTAATATATCTAATATATTAAATATTAATTTGAACATTTCAAATTTTTCTTTCAACTAAATTGATCTTTTAGTGTTACTATGAGCTAGCAATGGGACCTTATAGACCTACAGATTATAAGCTCCAATGATACAAAATCAATTAATTAAACTCTTTAATTAATTAATTTTCATTCATTAACTATAGGTCGCAACACTATATTCCTAGAGTTGCACTCTTATTCACTGTAGGACAACTTGTGTCCATAGATATAATCATTACATGCAAGTCGATCATTCACGAGTTATTCGTAATTACAGCTGGGTCAAAAGTTCGTTTTACCCCTACAATTACATCTTGCACCTTAAGTACCACTGATCCTCTAATGAACAATCTATTTATAATCTAATTATAAACTAAGTCCCTCACGGGCCAGTGAGAGGGTAGGGTCCCATTGTTCAAGTCCTGAAATCAGCACTTAAGGGAACTACTCATCTACTTACCTTATATGGGAAGAAGTGAATTCCATCTTATGAGATTATGTTCCCAGCTCCCTATTTGGTCAAGTCCCCAAAATGGTAGACATATTGAATCGGCTATAAAAGCCACTTTCACCCATGCAAATTAAAGGACAAGCCCTCATAGGCAGAAGTTCATAACTCACTCATGATTCAGATCGAGTCGCATATGATCATCCTGATGAAATATTAATCTTCTCAATTAACGGATTTATAAAGAGAGATTAAATATTTCGTGGTCCAATCTTACACAAACTCATTGTAAATATACTCCTACTCACATGTCTCCACATGAACGATTTGGATCAAATCATTTGTAACTATTACAAAGTGGGCCGTATCAATAGTGATGTCAGGATAAGGCACCCAACCTTATCCTATATACTATGACCCTTTAGGTTATTTCTTGAACATGATCCTCCCGTATGTCAACCACATACTATTCAAGATTACACTGATAACCTTGGATTTTTCATATAATGGATAATATTATATTGCAAATAAAATAATTAAAATTATTATTAATTATTAAATAAATTATTAATTACTAGGCTTAGGGCATAAATCCCAACAATCTCCCACTTGCACTAAAGCCGGCGAGACATGTATCCTAGGGCATACTTTATACCCAACATGTTCTCCCACTTGCCCTAGCAAAGATGAGACATGTCTCGTAATCTCAGACATTCTAGGTGACCATCAAACACTTTAGCCTGGAGAGTCTTTTTATATAGATCTAAACGACTGCCATTGTAAGAGACATTCTAGGTCACTACCATGATGTTTTTTCTCTCTCGATATGATTCATTGTACGTTGGTGTTTTCTAATTTCTTTAATATTAGTCTTTGCATCACTATTATCATAATAAATAGGATAAACTAAATCATATCAGAAACACATTTCAGATCTTTAAGGAACTATTTGAGTCATATAAGTCATTTTGTTGCTTCACAAGCAAAACAATTTAACTTGTATACCATACTCCACCACCTAGGTTTAAAATTTATCTTTACATAGATTTCCTAAATCTTTGTAAGAACCAGTGTATCTTGTAAATTTTCATTATCCATAGATAATTTGAGAAAGTTTTTAATTTTCTACTCAATGGTCATACCATTTGTTTAACTGATATATGCTAATCAATTATATATTAAATGTTCAGACTCATTTATGCATATCATATACTTTCAACATTTGAGGCGTCTTAGGATACTCTTCCTTAGACATAAATATCAAATATTTGACAACAATTTTGTCAATATAAGATGTTTGAGACAAAGTTAACATTTTTTCCTTAAAATATTCATTTTGGACATGTAAAATATATTGAGTCATTCCAAATCACTTATTTGGAATTGGTTACTTAATCAACTTTTTATGTTAAACATCTTACATCATTCATAATGGGTAAAAATATCACCAACATAAAACATGAGAAAAGTCCACTAAGCAATTAATTATTTTCTTGTCTATACAAACTTCATTAATATTTATCCAAAGTCATAGATTTTCGATACTTTTATCAAACCTTATATTCACAGATCTAATGGCAAAATTCATTTTATAAATGAACATTTACTATTTCGCAAACCTTTTGCTTTTGATCTTTGAAAATAAACATATCTGATTGATTTGTGTAGATGCATTATCTAAGATTTCTTTTCATAAAAGAATTCTAAACATTCAATTTTTTTTTAATATCACATATGCATCAATGAATTAAATAATGCTTACAGACTTCAGTATGGCAACAAGTGAGAAAATTTACTTGAAGTCTACTTTCTCATATTAGGCTTAACCCTTTACCATTAGTCTCACTTTGCAAGTAATAAGCCTTCAACTTTGTCATCTAACACGACAATTTGGGCTGCAATTAAGTCCTTGTAAAGGTTGAGTCATCTCATAACTCTCCCACTACGATGAGGCTTATCCAATTCATGACTAGGATTCATTTGACTTTCAAATGTAATTAAATTGTTAACAACTTTTGTAAACTATGTAGTGGCTTCACTTGGAACCAATTTATTAACACTATCTCACCTTATTGGTTGTAGTCTTTTATTTGACATTTCTTATAAAAATGATATTTGTCATACAAATACCTTATTCGTTTTAGGACTACATAAAAGACAATTTTATACTCTTTAGGGGTGGCCTACACTTAGGCTTATCTTTGAACATATACAAGCTTTTTAGGCTTGTTTCATCACATGAGCTTAACATTACCAAATGGTGAAGTGTTGTAAACTAGCTTTACTACTATTTTATAATCTTAAAATTATCTCGTAGACATTTTTGGAGGGAATCATGTTCACCATGCAATCTCTATTGCATTTCCTAATCGGAGTATGGTAATGGTGTGTAACTCATTATTGATGTGGCCATGTCTAACAAGATCCTGTTTCTCCTCTTGTAGCACAATTTCACAAAATTGTACTTGGTATTAAGATAATTAGGATAAAAACCCATTTTCTATCAATTAGTTTTAGTACGTAAGGTTCATGTTCTTTCTATTATGATCTGATAATAATACCTTGCTATATTTAATTACCTAATCGATTTTTAACTTTAGTCATAATTTTCTTGAACTTTTCAAAAATTTAGACTTATGTTGTATTAGGTAAAGATACTTGTACCTTGAATGATCATCAACTAGAGTGATGAAATATTCATGACTTTATTTGACTTTTACATTCACCAGACCACTTGGGTCAGAATGTGCAAGCCCAAAGTATTCTTTGGCGTTTAGCCCTATCTAATAAATGCCCAATGATTATCTTACATGACAGGCAAGATCCACAAACAAGTAAAGTAATTAACTAACTTTTTAGAGAATTAGCTCTTACTAGTCTTTTTATTCTATTCAAGTTGATGTTAATCAACCTTAACAGCCAAAGTCAAGTATCATATTTTAGGAGAAAACAATGCCTTTCTATTCTAGATTCTATAATCTTGAATATATCAGTATTTTGTAGTATGATATATGTCAACATTTTAACATACAAATTGTTCTTATTTTCAGTTGAATGTATTTTCAAAAATTTTGAAAATATAAAAAATAATTCATACTATATGAACATTTTAGAAATAAAGTTTGAGAAATTGAATTTCTCTTATGGTTACTAAAAACACCATATTCAGCATTATGTAACAATTTTTACTTAATGACATTTAATGTCTCCCACTACACTAACTGAGATAGGATTCCTTGTGCTAACTTGTAGAAACTATTCTACATGTTTAGTATTTTTCAAGAATTACATATTAAATGTAATGAAGAATAAATTTTGATAGTAGATCTTATATCGACTATCTAGGTAGCATTATTTATATTCCACCAAAAATCTAGTAAATCAAATTTACTTTCATTTATATTTTTCTTCCTATAAAGATATTTCAAAAATTCCTCTCACTACGACTATCCTGGCTAATTTTGAAACTATTTACTTTTATATAGCTTCAGTCATTTTGTTTCTTTTCTTAGATTTTTGTAATACTTAATCTTCGAGATCATTTAGACAATTTTCTAAATTTAGCTTATGTTGACTTCAACATCTCATATGTTGTTGTCATTTTCTTTATATTCTAAGCTTGACACATCTATCATGTCAACTAGGAGATACGTACAAGCTATCTCATTCACTTTTGATTCGTTAATCATGTGCTTCATGAACAATTCGATTAGCATTAGCAACAGGTTTTGAAACATTTCTCCATAAAGACAAATAAATATTTTACACTGTCATTATAGTGTTAATGTTACTTTTTCCAAGTAATAAAATTTTCTCAATTTTGACTTATCAGTAATAAAATTAAAAATTATGAGAGAAATTGACATAATATTGAAATATATATATAATTTAACATCATGCAAACAATTATCCATTCAATTTTAGCATAGAAATCAAACAATTTGAAAAATGAACCCTATAAATCATTTCTAATACTATGGTACTTTAGTGAGTTAGAACAAGTGTCACCGTAGAGTAGGTCAAGTATTTCTTCACTAAACTGAGACAATTTCAACCAAGTATTAAACCAGAATAACTCTTATTCCTATAATATTTAGTTACCATTAGTTTGGTCAAGGACATCATTAACAACTTTAATGAACCCTTTGTAAGTGTGACCCATAATTTTAGATCTCGTAGTTTTATCCCAACAAGTGTCATAGTAGGGTAGGTCAAGTATTGAAAACAAAACTACAATTCTATTCTTCTAAGGAGTTCGCCCTGATATAGACCCATGCAAACACTTTCGTAGGAGGACGGTCCAAAAGCCACCACGAGGCCCCGCATGAATCTCACGATGTGAACCAATGATGGAAACCGTAGGATATGTTGACACATTTCCTTCTCCCACTTACTATTTTGAAATATGATCTTCTCTTACTTAGACAAATTAGGCTAATCTCATTTATCTAAGTTCCTCAATCTACCTTTTGTAACTCTTATGTTTGTTAGATTGATTTTAATTACCAAAATTTTAAATTATTAAAAAAAATTAATCACATTATGAGCATGCTTAGTGAAATTAAATAAAATTTGACTAATTCAACTCCCAAGTCAATTCTCAGTTAGAGGTGTTCCATTTCGGTTAGCTTAAATACCCCAGTCTAGACAGAACCTTCCATAGACAGAGTTCCCTTATAGTCAATTTTTTTTTCAAATTCATTAATCTTTAATTAACTATTAATTATTAGATTAATGAACATAAGTGAATTTATAAATAAATGTTTTTAATCCTATTAAAAAATAATTGTGGTTAGTCTTAAAAATCCATCATTTTAAACCATTTAAAACAAATTAAAATATAATTCTTGATATTTTATTCTAATTCTATTAGAAAAAATAAAAGATAAATTCAATTCAAAACTTAAACTATTTTATCTTTAAATTAAATTATCTTTAATTATGGAAGACCAATCTTATTAGGAAATTAAAAGATTTCATCTTATTTTAAAATTAAAAACTCTAATCTTATTTTAAAAGAATCTAATCTTATTAGGAAACAAATAAAGATGAACTAAATTCAAATTTTAAACTATGGATAATCTTGAAATTCTACCATTTTAAACCCTTTAAAATTAAATTAAAAGATTGTCCTAAATTCTAATCTTATTATAAACAAATAAATAAATAAATATATATATATATATATATATATATATAGATATATATATATATAAATTCAAATTTTAAATTATTTGAAGCATGAATTTTAAGGAAAACCTAATCTCATTAGGATATATTCTAATCCTATTAGAAAAACATGGATTTCATTTATGAAAGAAAATATCCTAATTTAATTTTCCAAATATAACCATTATATTCAAAGAATTGGAAAATATAAACGTATTAGGAAAATATCTCAATTCTATTAGAAAACATCCTAATCAAATTTTCCAATATAACAATTTTATTAAAAAAATAATCTTAATTCTATTAGGAAACAACCTAATCAAAATTTTCAAATATAACAATTATTTTCAAAAATAGATAATATGCATAATCATGCTCAACCTATGGTGGGATTTTAAATTTAAATGACATACTTTATGCAACAATCAAACAATTTAAAACATACATCTCATGCATAATTAAATTAAAAATAACAAAATTGACCAGCATATTTGGCATATCCTAAGAAATTGAAAATAATTTAAATTACAATAATTTAAATCCAAGACATATCTTGGTCTTCAATATATTCCTTGTTTGGCTATCCAAATTCAGAGTTTAGAAACCTAAATCTTGTCTTCTAATTATAGCACTAGCCGCCGCAAAAATAAATAAAAAAATAAAAAAAATTACATTACTCAAGTTTTGAACCTTGGACCTAGAGTATAACAACAAATATCCCTTTACCAATGAACCATCATAGATTATTTGATTTTGTTATGAACTTTTTAGCAAAAATATTGACTTCGATTCATGTTTTTTTTTCTTGAACCTTTTTCGCCGTCGACTTCTTTAGCCCATATAATCGAAATTTGCAGCAATCGTAGTCATTCAAGTAAAATACATGAAATCCTAACTCTTATGGGTTTTACAATGATTTAATCAAAACAATAAATCTAATATCAAATAGCCTAAACAATCAATTTTCAAATCACAATAGATCACATATATGATAAATTAAAATACCCACCATCACAAAACTTTAATTCTAAATAAAACTCAAAGATTTCTCTGATACCAATTGAAGGAATGAACGTTTCATTCCGCAGCGAAAGCAGTGGATCGTCTTTGATTTTATTTAAAATTAAACTAAAAATTAAGGTTAAGCAAACTTACTTGGAGTAAATATGGAGATATTTCTGGCGGATCTTTATCTCTTCTACAAAATCTTCCTGACTATGACTCAAACACAAGATTAAGGCTTGTGGGAGCCTCTTGAAAGAAAATCCACAAGGGATTGGAGAGGGAGAGGTCTAGAGAGAATTCTCTATTTCTCTATTGAGGAGATATGCGTTGTGTCTAATGACTCGATCCAAAGGTCTTATTTATAGAGACCAAAATCTTTGTCATAATTAAAATATTATATTTTAATATCTAATATATTAAAATATATCTTATATTTATTTGAATCTCATTCAAATCTCCTACGATATTTATTTATTTGAATCTTATTCAAATTCTATAAATAACTCTTATTTAATGTATCTAATATACATTAATTATTTTAATATTTAATGTATCAAATACAATAAATATATTTTCCTATTATATATTTAATATATCTAATATATTAAATATTAATTTGAACATTTAAAATTTTTCTTTCAACTAAATTGATATTTTAGTGTTACTATGAGCTAGTAAGGGGACATTATGAACCTACAGATTATAAGCTCCAATGATACAAAATCAATTAATTAAATTCTTTAATTAATTAATTTTCATTCATTAACTACAGGTCGTTCCACTATAGAACTAGAGTTGCACTCTTATTCACTGTAGGACAAGTTGTGTCCATAGATATAATCATTACATTCAAGTCGATCCTTCACGAGTTGTTCGTAATTACAGATGGGTTAAAAGTCCGTTTTACCCCTATAATTACATATTCGACCTTAAGTACAACTGATCCTCTAATGAACAATCTGTTTATAATCTAATTATAAATTAAGTCCCTCTCGGGCCATTGAGAGGGTAGGGCCCCATTGTTCAAGTCCCGAAATCAACACTTAAGGGAACTACTCATCTACTTAACTTATATGGGAAGAAGTAAATTCCATCTTGTGAGATTACGTTCTCAGCTCCCTATTTGGTCAAGTCCCCAAAATGGTTGGCATATTGAATCTACTATAAAAGCCACTCTCACCCATGCAAATCAAAGGACAAGCCCTCATAGGCAGGAGTTCATAACTCACTCACAATTAAGATCTAGTCACATATGATCATCTTGATGAAATATTAATCTTCTCAATTAACGGGTTTATAAAGAGAGATTAAATATTTCGTGGTCCAGTCTTACACAAACTCATTGTATAAGATACCCCCACTCACATGTCTCCATATGAACGATTTGGATCAAATCATTTGTAACCATTACAAAGTGGGCCGTATCAATAGTGTTGTCAAGATAAAGCACCCAACCTTATTCATATACTATGACCTTTTAGATTATTTCTTGAACATGATCCTCCCGTATGTCAATCACATATTGTTCAAGATTACATTAATAACCTTGAATTTTTCATATAATGGATAATATTATATTGCAAATAAAATAATCAAAATTATTATTAATTACGAGACTTTATGTCACAAATCCCAACAACAACAAAATTCAAAAGATAGCAAAAATTGTTTTCAAATTGCAAGTTCGGTAACCAAGGTTATAAAAATGAGGAGAGGTGTCGTTGCTAAAGAAAGAAATAAATAAATATGAAAAAGGGAAATTTAAGTTATTCATGCCCCTTTGGAGAGAAATGCAACTAAAATGCAATTGCAATCGTAGCTAACTCACGAAAACTAAGTAAACCGAATTTGACTCCTATTCAATTTTGCTTCAAAATCTTTAGGAGGCTAAGTGATTAAACCTATATTTCTATGACTAATCTAACTTAGATAACTTCACGCACAATTCTAGTGATTTTGGAGTCTCAACCTATGTCTAAGGGCGATGTTCATGACTTATTTCTAAGCCTTTTCCGATTTTGCTTTTGTGACATCCACCTTCCCTTAACCCTTTCAGTATTAAGTTCAAGCTTGACAAGCAACACTAGTTGGCCAGCTAGGTTTACCCAAAGTTAATTCAACAAAAACAAACAAAGCTTCAAGTGTTAACTAGATTGTTTGTACTTTTAAGTTTTACATCTTTCCTCTATGACATTCCCGAACTTGAACCCCTAAATGAAAATTAGCTCATCATTGCAAAAGTGAAAAACAAAGCTTTAAAGTAATAAAAATGCATAACTGAGAATGAGAGAAAGAATAGATAAAATTCTAGAATGTGGAAATGAAAATAACTTAACCAAAACTTAAAGAACATAAACTAGAATAAAACTTTAGTAAGAAGAAAATTAATTTGAACAAGTTGAAAATTTTATTAAGAACTAAGAACTCAATGTCGAAAATACAATGAAACTTAAACAACTAACTTGAATCTTGAAATACAACTGAATAAATGAAAATACAGTAGCAACTAAGTTCCTAAAATAGAAGCAAATAACTTAAATAAAGCAAAAAATAAATTCTAAAAAATGGAAGAACACAACCCATTTTCACTTCTTACTTAATCGACTCAAATCCACTTATTTCAAAAGGAATTGAGCATTCACTTCCTTCAACTTTCGTTGAGGAAGGATTGAGTTTCGAAGTTGAAAGGGGTTGGAAAACATAAGAAAAAAATATCAGCATGAATGTCTCTTTGCGTGAGAAAAACCCATCTTGATTTAGCTTCTTTGTCCCTTTTATAGGCCTCCAAAGCTAGGGTTTTAGTCAACTTTAGTATGTGGAAAGACCCATGTCATTAATGCTAAGAATCAGAGAGAATATCTTCAAAATCGCTAAAAATTCGACATTCCCATTTTTTCTACGTCTGCCTAGAAATGCAATTGCATTTTCAATTTGGATTGCAATTACATTTTTCATTGTCGCCCATTCCTGCATTGTCCAAAAATGCAATTGCATTTTCTATTCTGGAATGCAATTGCAATTCTGCCTTATCTAAAATCCTGCACAAAAAGCACCAAATCAACATTTTTCTATCTTTTTTCAATTTTTTTTCTCCTATTCATTATTTCAACAAGCTTTCATAAATATTTCTAATAAAACCACATTTTGATTGCTCTTTAAAATAATAAAATACACAAAATAGCAAGAATAACTTAAGTATAAGGATCAAATAATCCTCACAAATGAGAATTATCAGATAGAAAAAACCAAAGGGATGAAAAGAATGAAGAAGAAGTTATATTCTGGCTTTTGCTTCAATGGCAATTTTTCTTGAATGTTGCAGATCAGTTTAACTAACTCTCTCTTCTTCTTCCCTCCAGAAATCCTCTACGATTAACCTCTTTCCAATTTGAGTATGAATATATATAACTAAGTTCATCCAATAGTCAGAAGACACGTCGTCCTTGTCACATCGCCCATGCATATTCAGACCAAGTTGAATCCCCTTTTCTTTCCTTTGGTCCAATCAACGTTCACCACACCATTCACTTGCAAGGAGGTCCAATGCGCTTTGAATACGTAGCTGACTAAGTCTCTTCACAACTTTTTCACAAGCAATGATTTCTTTGAAGTGACAGGTTCTAAGCATGCAACTGAATCTTCCACCATTATTGCCCTTTCAAGGTTTCACTTATTGCTTCAGCGCATCCTCTTGCTTTGTTCCAACTTCGGCACATAATTTTCTTGAAAATAAATGAAATTTACGATCCATGCTTCTAAAGTAATTATTCTTAGATATAAATGTCAGTCATGAAAATTATATCAAATAAAGACAATAATCAACCTCAGCGCATCAATTACATCTGAATTAGACGCATATGAACTATTTACTAAGATGAAATAATTTTCATTTCTACAGGTTCTCAAGCCCCCAAACTTAGACCATTGCTCGTTCTCGAGTAATGCTAAACATTCAAAAGTGACATAGATCTTTTTTTTTTTGGCGATGAATACCCGCTATCTTTTTATGTACTCAACTCAGTCATGTGCCTCAGTGACACTTCTTTTCTTACCTCTTAGCTCTTTTCCTTCCTATCCTACTTCTATTACCCTCTTGAAAGTCATCGACTCCATCCATATTTTCTTTTCCCAACTAATTCCTTGCTTACGCCTTTTTTCTTTCCACTTTTCCTCTCACTTTGGTATTCAGCTTGCAATACTTTTCTTTACATCTAGATTTTTTATTTTGAAAAGCACCTTTCTTGGTTGTTTTGCCTGGCTTACCCCCATTTTGTGATGAAAGTATCCAACTACGAGCAAGGTCCATTCCAAGTTGTCTACGCATACTCATTTCTTGCATTCCTCTTCATGCAAGGGCAAACGATGGGTGTCATGAATGCCCCTGGTTACTTAGGCTCGCTTGAAAGAGGAGTAACCATTTTTTTTAAAGGGTAATGCGCCCAATGCTTTACAAGGCTATAACTTGCTTTACAAACTTTCGCCGCATGATGATATCTCTCCCCTCCCCAAATATAAAATCAACAATGTCCCCATTGATAACCCCCTCGCTCAAACATAAATTTTGGTTATTAGCCGACATAATGGTAGGTGAAGAATTCGTATTGAAGACTAAAGGCTAAAGTAGGAGTGAGTAGGAATTAGAAAAACTGACTAAGTATGAAAGTAGTTGCTACTGTGATGATATAGAAAGGCTAAATTCTCCTAAAGGTTAGGTTGTCAAAGTGGAATAAAAAGAAAAAGATTAAGTAAATGAGTGTACAATATCATCATAGTCGTTGAACTGAGACCATGAAAACTTTAGCAACATTCATCTAAAAAAAATGTCTATACAAAGTCCTATGTCTAGGCTCTTTTCTTAAATTGTTTTGATGAAAATTGTATATTATCCAATCTTTTCAATATTGGACTCAACTTAGTCTGCTATTCTAGGTGATCAAGTTATACTAACAATGACATCTAAAATCAATAAAAGCAAACAATGCTAGATTATTGAAAAAAGTTGCTAATTACATCATATATATTATTCCATACTTTAGGGCATCCACATCTTTCAATCCCAAAGAAAATTTTAGCTCATAATTAAAGAAAAGAAAAATATCAACTGAAATAAAACGAACTTCATTTTAAATTTCAAATGTAAGGAATACAAACTGTTTAATGAAAATAAATAAATACAGAACAAGACTCGAAACTAAATTCAAAAGGAGGAGAGTAGATAGAATGTAAAAGACAGAAAAAGAAATCAAACTCCTAGATTACTTCTCAACCTAACTCGATTCTTCCTTTCTCAAGGAGAATCGAGTCGTTACAAGCCTTCTTGCGAGTACCTATCTGGCTGAGTATAAGCACAGCAGTAAAGACTTTCATCCTGTCTTGCCAATCTAGAGTTCTTCGATAATTGGTGTGGTAGCTTGAGTAATTAGTGGTCGATTGTCTCTCTCGAGCATTGATCTCATCCTTTTAATGTGGCGGCTACATTTTATAAACCTTTAAAGGCTAGGGTGGTTTCTACCGAAATCAGTGTGAGGAGCTGTCTTAGACATCAGTTCTGAGAATTAAGGAAGGTGATTACATAATCAATCAATCCTAAGATTCACATTCAATCCGTCGCTTGGTTATTTTGTGGTTGTATTTTACCTCTCAGCTATGAGATCACATCTGGGCAATTTGATAGTTTCTACACAAAACCATAAAAATGCATAGAATCTTTCAACCATGACTCTTTTTACACCTTTTTAACTTCATTTGACAGCTTAAGGTTAAAAACATATGCTCAACTTGTTTTTTCCTAAATTTGCTCTAATTTTCCACTAAGGAATCACTAAGCAACACAAATGACATGGATAAAGTCAAGTTATAGAGCCATATAACCCTCATAAATGAAAGTTATCATAAACTCAAAGTGTTCTTCTTCTCTTCAACCATGCTGCCTTCAGTGATAGCATAGATGGTCTCCTCTTGAAAGTCAGTATTGCACTTCCCTATTATGTGTGTGGCGCACCTCCTTGGCAGATATGACAAAACAATCTTTTGTTCTATCTACCAAGTATAATGTTAAATCAACCTTTACTTCTCTCTGCTAAGCTTACTTTCTTAGAGAAAATTTTTCTCGAATGTGATGTGTGTTTTTCTCTCTTTTTCCAGGAAGGAAGGTTAAAGATGATGAATGATGTGGTCCCCCTTCTTCTAAAGGTCTTTTTCTTTTTATTCCTTCATCTCCTCTCTTTTTTTTGCAATGTGTCCCCTATAATAATAGAAAATTCCTTGTATGCGTGCCTCAACGATCCTTTTATGAATTGTGAAAATTCTTTCCTGTTGTGCACTAAGGACCATCGCAAATGAGGTCCTCTACTGTACTGATAAATCTTAAACATATGCTATAGAAAAATTAAACAATCTTCTCACAAAAGCATATTTTTTTCAGCAGAAAAGCACATGCTTTGTTCAACTGTAGTAATTATGCTACAATAATCGAAATAGAGCAAATTAATCATAAAAAGTAACTAATTACAAAGTTCTTCTTTCTACCTTAGGACAAAAATAAAATAAATTTAGGCTATAATAACTTGACACGTGTTAGTGATTGAATGGGACACGATCAATACTATTTTATTTTGTTGTGTTTTTTTAGAATAGCTATCACATGTCCCCAATGGATTGGCCTAATTCATTGTGTTAGCCACCACGTGTTATGTCGTGTCAACTAAAGATGCCATGTGTCACAAAATCACTCATATGAAATGCCACATCACACATCCACATGTTCACTACATCATAATTAAAATTTTGAGATTTGAAGTGCCACATCGTTGTCACATTAAATAACTTGCCATGTGTTATCATATAATTTGTCTGAGATGCGACATTACTGACATATGTGTCTTTCCACATCATAAGAATTGACCATTAAAGAATGCTACATCATCAAATATTTAATCGTTGGGTTGCCATGTCATCACGTGTGCCACTTTCACTCTCGAAATTTTCATTTCTCCACGTCAATGCTCTCATTCTCAATCGCATAGGATTTTCTCTTTCAACCTTCTTTCATCCATGACTTTGTAATTTTAATTCAAATTTGAGGGATTCAGAAGGCCTCAAATTTTCTTTTTCGAGATTTGCACTATGGATGCTTTAAAACAATAAAGTTCCCTTGTATAAAGTTAGGTTTATTATTATCAAAACATTTGGTTTGATTGAAGCTCTAAAGCTAACAATTTTTCCATTTTTGATGATGAAAAACCACTCAAGAAAATATATATTACCAACTTTATTCTCTCCCTTTTTTTAGTACAATTGTTGCATAAAATTGCAAGACCACAAGTGCACGGGTCAAGTTTTAATATAGTGAAATAAAGTACGAGTATCGTCCTCAGGATTGAGTTATTTAATTCAATTAATTACTACAAATTTAACCATCCAATTTTATTTAGAGATAAAAATCAAATGATAAGTGAAAATGTGTGAAACTAAAACAAGATAAAATTGAGACAAGCAAGAGAAATAATAACTAAACTTCACCTATCAAGCTAACAATTTAATTGAAGGAATGATAAACTAATGTAATTCCATGCCATAAATCAAGAAATTCAAATAACAACTGGCCCTATCAAGACAATTGAATCTCATGTACAATTTATAAGACTAACACATCTGTCTAGCCTTGAATAAGCATGCACAACATTAAAAATAATTCCTTTAATGATTTCTAGTAGAGCTCTAGTCACTTTCATGCTACAGTAACTACTAGTTATGCAATCGGAGTCAAATCTAAATTATTCTTTTTCAAGCATAAATTCAGACCAATCAAAACAAATAAACTTTGATCAAGAGTTCATAGGCATTAATAAAACGATTACACAAATAGCAAGAAATACAATAGTTCAAATCATTCACATCAACAAGTTATTTGGCCTAACAGCTCCATCTAGCCCTAAGAAAACAAATTTAGCTACTCATAGTCACTATAACACTCCTAAACTTGCATACAAAGCCATAACAAAAATATTAAGAAAAAGGGAACGAGAAAGAACTAATGTGTCGTATGAAGCTTCGTTCCCATCGTAAGATCACGATCTCAAGCATTAAAACTCTTCCTTGTGCTCTAAAGAATCACCTCTCACGTCCCTCAAACTCAATTTTCAAAAATAGCTAAGTCTCCCCTCAATTGGCCTCCCCCAATTGCAACTCAAAATTTGGTATTTATAAAAATCAGGATAGCGTTGAGACGTTGTGGACAGCGTCACAGCGTCTCAACGTTGTACCCTAATGCGTGAATTACTTAAGAAAAATCGAGTAGCATTGAGACGTTGTGCGCAACGTCTCAAAGCTACGGAAGGAAAAACAAGCGCGTGGTCCTCTTCAGCATTGAGACACTGTGGACAGCATTGAGACACTGTCCTCACAGCATGACTGGTTGCATCATAGTAGTGTTGAGACACCACTAGACAGCGTCTCAACGCTGCCCTCTCGGATCTCAATGCTGCATTTTCTTCCTCATTTTCCTTAACTCTACAATTCTTACCCAAATTGCCTCGTTTTTGCACTGTGGTTGCCTTCATATCTGATTCCTTATTCAAATGCTTAATTCCTGCAAAATAAACAGATACGACGTGAAAATATTCAGTAAAACATCAAAAATAGCAATAGTTAAACTATAAAAATAGCTCACAAGAGTGTGCTATCAAATACCCCCAAACTTAACTAATTGCTAGTCTTCTAGTAAAACAATTGGATACAATCTCTCTAACTAATTATATTGGGACTACTAACAACTCAAGCCTCAGAGATTCTAAAAAATAGAATATTGACATAAAATCAAGGTTTATGACTGAAATCTATCATCAAGAAGCCTTAAATTAATTATATCATTCCTTACATGTGTGTGTTAGCCTTTCCTAATATGGTCTTTATAAGCCTAAACTTGTTTTATGCAATCCTCAACTCATCTTCCCTCTACTCTGGCGTAAGTTCTAATTCTCGAGTTTTCCTACAATCAAGGAAAGTAATATGCCACTAAGGTGCCTAGAATTAAGGTGAAACTCCCCCAAACTTGAATTTTTCTTTATTAGGTGGACACTAGCTTTCACACATCCACTGTAAAGACCCATACCTATGGCACTTTTACTCATAGGCGGTCCTAACTGGTCATAGCAAAGGTAGCTCTTTTTGTCCTTAAGAGTGAAAACAACAAGGTATTGATTGATTGAATGTTTGTTTTTTTTTTTTTTTTAAAGAAATGAAGCAACACAATTAGGCATTATTTTTCTTTGAAATGTACATTACAACCCATCCTGCAAGTTAACAGTTGAATATGTTCTATATCTTTTCGAGGTGACACTAGCATCTAGACCACATAACTCAAATCTAAGCCTTCAAAACTATGACTAGGAAGGCTATGTGCTCTAAATTTGTAAGGAACTCAAAGAATAAGTTTACTTCTAACTTGAATCTAGAATTTAGTTACATACCTTGAATGAATGTGATTACTCTTAATTCATAATCAAATGTCCTCATAGACTATCATAGTTGACAAGCACAAGAGCATATTACATAATTTTCAATTTAGCTCAAAATAATATCAAGAGATCAAAAGAAAGGCTAAGGGAGATTAGGTGCTTGTTGCATGCAAGATTAAGTGCAAACCAAATATGATAAACTAACACCCCCAGAATTTAAAGTGTGCATTGTCCTCAATGGAAGCATGAAAGAACATAACAGAAAGAAGTACAATAAAGAAAATAACATAAAAGATAAGGATGAACCGAGATTGCCCTGAACTCAAAATGATGGTCTCAGTCCTTGTCAGAGGAGACATAAGGTGGCATGGGTGGTGGAAAAAGGCATTGGTTCCAGCCAAATGACGCATACACTTGTAAAGATGCTGGTTGTAGGCCTCATTGCACCGCTGATGGCATAGAGCTCGACGTTCTTGCTTGCGATCATGTAGCTCATGTTGACGAAGTCTCTCATCTAACGCAGTCACTACAGTGTATAAGCTCAGTAAGTCATGTTGGGCTAGTGGGTGGTGGGGTTCGGGCAAATCTTCCGCGGAATGCTCATTCACCTCCTCTTGGTGATCCTCAGCTGCCCCGTGTTATTGGTCTTGTCAGTGAACTCGACGTCCTATCCTCGAAGCCCCATGATGAATTTTTTGTCCATGACTGCTTTGGGGTGAATCAACTCCTTGTACAGTGATATCGCCATTTTCTTCAAGATCATGAGTATAGAAGAGCTTTGGTGAGATATGCTTTGTTCTATCTCCTTTGATATATCCTCCCTTGATTTGAGCTATACATGCTGTGTTGTCTTCGTATAACATCGTTGGAAGAGGTTTACTTGAAGACAAGCCACATGTCTGATGAATGTGTTGTGTCATCGATCTTAGCCATACACATTCTCGACTTGCTTCATGAATAGCGAGGATTTCAGCATGATTTGAAGAAGTGGCCGTTATAGTCTGTTTCACTGATCGCCATGATATAGCAGTTCCTCCACATGTGAATAGATAACCTGTCTGAGATCTAGCTTTGTGTGGATCAGATAGATAACCAGAATCTGCATAACCAACTAGATCATACTTTGATTTGTTATAATAAAATAAACCCATATCAATTGTCCCTCGAAGATATCGGAGTACATGCTTAACTCTGTTTCAATGTGCTTTTTGTAGGACATGAACTATATCTAGCTAATAAATTTACTGAAAATGCAATGTCTGGTCTTGTGTTATTAGCCAAATACATAAGTGCACCAATTGCACTAAGATATGGTACTTCAGGACCAAGTAGTTCTTCACTGTCATCTCGAGGTCGAAATATATATTTCTTTACATCCAGTGAACGAACTTCCATTGGAATGTTCAATGGATGTGCTTTATCCATATAGAATCTTTTTAAGATTTTCTCTGTATAAGTTGATTGATGAACAAATATCCCATCTGCTAAATGTTCAATTTGCAAACCAAGGCAAAATTTTGTTTTTCCAAGATCTTTCATCTCGAATTCTTTTTTAAGATATTCTATTGCCTTGGATAACTCTTCAGGAGTTCCAATTATATTTAAGTCATCAACATATACAGTTATAATAGCAAATCTTGACTGAGATTTCTTTATAAAAACGCACGGACATATTGGATTATTTTGGTATCCTTCTTTCAACAGATATTCACTCAGGCGATTATACCACATTCGTCCTGATTGTTTTAATCCATATAATGATCTCTGTAACTTTATTGAATACAATTCCCGAGAACTTGATTCATATGTTTCTGGTATTTTAAATCCTTCCGGGATTTTCATATAAATGTCATTATCCAGAGATCCATATAAATACGCCGTGACTACATCCATTAGATGCATATCAAGCTTTTCATATACAGTCAAATCAATCAAATATCTTAGCGTTATTGCATCCACCACAGGAGAATATGTCTCCTCATAATCAATACCAGGCCTTTGCGAGAATCCTTGTGCAACAAGTCTCGCTTTATATCTTGTGACTTCATTCTTTTCATTTCTTTTCCTTACAAATACCCATTTATATCCTACAGGTTTGACGTTTTCCGGTGTTGGGACTACTGGTCCAAAAACCTCACGTTTTGAAAGTGAGTTTAACTCTGCTTGGATTGCTTCTTTCCACTTCGGCCAATCCTTTCTACGTTGACATTCTACGATAGATTTTGGGTCAAAATCGTCACTTTCATGAATAATATCGTGAGCAACATTATAAGAAAAAATGTTGTCAATAATGATATCATTTCGGTTCCATCTCTTTCCTGTTGTAACATAGTTTATAGAAATTTCATTATTATCCTCAAGCGTTTGATTTTCACCAATACTCTGGATTTCTGGATTTCTTCTGGATTTTCACCAATAGAAATCCAGAATACAACTGTATTCTGGATTTCTTCTGGAACATCCATACCTTTTATTGAATCATTTTGATTCTCAACTACTTTTCTTTTTCGAGGATTTTTATCTTTAGAACCTATTGGTCTACCACGCTTCTGGCGTGCTCCAGACTCATTATTGACAACTTGTTCCTTTGGGATATCAACTTTTGATGGAGCATTTGCAGTTGGGATATATGATTTAGTCACACTTTTAGTATCTGTGAATGCATCTGGTAGTTGATTTGCTATATTTTGCAAATGAATTATCTTTTGAACTTCAAGTTCACATTGATTTCTACGAGAATCTAAATGAGATAATAACGATGCATTCCATGTAATTTCTTTTTCCAACTTCTTAATTCCTCCCCCTAATGTTGGAAAATTTGTCTCATTAAAATGACAATCAGCAAATCGTGCAGTAAATACATCACCCGTCAGGGGTTCAAGATATTTAATAATTGATGGGGAATCAAAACCAACATATATTCCTAACCTCCTTTCAGGACCCATCTTAGTACGTTGTGGTGGAGCAATCGGTACATATACTGCACATCCAAAAATTCTTAGATGGGAAATATTTGGCTGCTGGCCATAAGCTAATTGCATTGGGGAGTATTTATTATAAGTTACTGGCCTAATACGTGCCAGTGATGCAGCATGCAAAATAGCATGACCCCATACCGATGTAGGAAGTTTAGCTCTCATAAGCAATGGTCTTGCAATTAGTTGCAGACATTTTATAAATGATTCTGCTAGACCATTTTGTGTATGAACGTGAGCTACAGGATGTTCAACACTTATCCCAATTGACATACAATAATTATTAAAAGTTTGGGATGTAAATTCATCAGCATTATCAAGTCGAATGGTCTTAATTGTATTATCAGGAAATTGTGCTTTTAACTTAATTATTTGAGCAAGTAATCTTGCAAATGCAAGATTTCGACTTGATAATAAGCATACATGTGACCATCTGCTAGATGCGTCAATTAATACCATAAAATATCTAAATGGACCACTTGGTGGGTTAATAGGTCCACAAATATCACCTTGAATTCACTCTAAAAATGCAGGTGATTCAATCCCCACTTTAGCTGGTGATGGTCTAATAATTAATTTCCCTTGAGAACAAGCATCACATGACAACTCATTGGATTGAAGAATCTTCTGGCTCTTTAAAGGATGTCCATGTGAATTCTCAATAATTTTTCTCATCATTATTGACCCTGGATGACCCAATCGATCATGCCAAACACTGAATATTTCTGGATTCATGAACTTCGGGTTCATTATTGCATAACTTTCGATTACTCGTATATGAGTATAGTATAATCCAGAAGAAAAAGCAGGCAGTGTTTCTAATATACGTTTTTCATGTGAAACAATAGATGTTATATAGAGACACTATATATTATTTTTACAATCAGTTTCAACATGATAATTATTTTCACGTATATCTTTAAAACTTAATAAGTTTCTTTTCGATTTGCTAGAGAACAGAGCATTATTAATTGTAAATCTTGTTCCTCTAGGCAAAATAAAGTTTGCTTTTCCAAAACCTTCAATCAGATTTGCAGAACCTGATATAGTATTGACTTTTGCTTCCAGCATTGTCAATCTAGAAAAATATTTTCTATTTATGAGTATCGTGTGCGTAGTTGCGTAGTCTGCCAGACATAAATCCTCATTGCTCATTTTCGAGTTACTCAACATATTGAAATTGTTCATATTTCTATAAGACTTACCTTTAGAGGGAAAAATGACAGAGTCTCGTACTGATAACGTGTTGTAAAATTGAGAGGCGAAATCGGGCACCAAAACTTTACCAAAACATATAATAATAATAATAATAATAATACTTTACCAAAACATATAATTATAATAATAATAATAATAATAATAATACAAGTGTTAGAATATAAAGGGAGTATATATATATATATTATAAACAAAAGAAAGTGGAGATTTATGGCAAATTAAAAACAAATGAAATTAGAGAAAATGGGAGAGAAAAAATAAGATTGGAGAGATTTCTTTCCCAAAATGTCTCTATTTATTTATCCATCAAGAACCACTATATATAGGCAATTAGGAGAGCATGATGTGGTCCATTTGGACACCAATCTATGGTCTTTGTTGGACACATGGAAGACACTTTGGCTATGGATAAAATGCCACTTGGTATGGATATCAAATGGGCATGTGGAATGGGCATTTATATTTACAATAATTATAAGTTTGTTGCAAGTGAGAGATTCTCTCCTTGATTTTATGTACAATTATCTTTTTCGAGTGAGATATTCTCTCCTTGATTTTATGTATAATTAGTTTTAGAGTGAGAGTAGGAGTTTTTCATCTCTATATAAGCCCCCAATGTATTCATGTTGTAAGAGGTTTTCTCCTATAATTTCTTTCTTATCCTCTCTGTATCTTGAAATGGTATTGGAGCTATAGTCTAACGACTCAAATTGGGTTCTGATGGGTTTGATTGTGGCTGATTCAGAAACTTCCAGTGAAAGTGCAACTACTCCGATCATGAATTCAGGGAGCAAAGTTACAACTGTAAAGCTTAACGATGATAATTTCCTACTTTTGAAAGCTTACATTAATGAGTCTGAAATTCTAGAGCAATTTCTAAAAGTAAGTGAGAACTCTTCTACCATAAAGAAAGTTAGTCAATCTTATGTTCATTGGAAACGTTAAGATAAGTTGATTATTGCGTGGCTACTTAGGTCAATGACAGAAAATATCTTAGAACAAATGCTACATTGTACCTCTACCAAGGAAATCTAGAAATGTCTAAATCAAATTTTCTCACCTAAAAATCTGGCTCAAGTGATGAAAACTAAGATGCTTTTGTAAAATTTACATAAAGGAGGAATGAGTTTGAATGAATATTTCTTAAAAATTAAGAAGTGTGTTGATGTTTTAACTACTGTTGGAAAAGAAATTCAAGTTGAAGATCATATTATGCATATATTAACTGGTTTAGGTCCCGAACATGAGTCTGGTATATGTTATCACTGTTAACCTCTCTCACCATGCTATGTTTTTTAAACATAAGAAAAAGCTCCTCTCAGTCCAACTAATATGTTATGCTCTCTTTTCTTTTGATTTCACATTTTTCTTTTTATTACATACATTTTCTTTTCTTTTCTTTTCTGTAAATAAAACTTACGAAGGTCAAAAATAGAAAAAGAAGTGTAAAAAATAGTAGATAAGTAGGAGAGATAAGAGAAAAAAAATAGTAGTACCAAACACTACAACAAAAGATCTAAAGCGTAATGCATATAAAGATAGGTAAAAGCTTACATAAGATGAAAAAAAAAGTAACAAAAGAAAGGAAGAAACAATAACAATAATGGTAGCAAGCTTCTAATACCTTTACTTTATTTTCCTTTTTAGGGTATTTGAGGACACAAAAAAAAAGGTTAGAAGTTGAAATCAAGAACACAACCCACTCATTGCTTGAGGTGCAGATCCTTGGGACAAAAGCCCTACCAAATGCAACCTCCAACTTAGTTAGGGTTTTTCTAATGTTCTAGAATTTTTATTTTTGTAGGAGACTCACTATGTAGCTCTTTTTTCTCCTCTCTTTGTATATGAGGCTATGTATATGTGTATGGTTATGTTTGTATTTTAAGCTAAAAGAGAGAGGTTTATAAATCCCAAACCACTTCTTTTTTTTTTTTTTTTTGTTATTCTACTAGCTATATTTTTTAATTTAAAAATCATGTCAAATGTAGCTTACACCCAAAAAGATAAAAACTTTTGGTAACCAACTCAAAAATTCAAAAAATTACTCTTTAAACCTCTCGTCGGCCCACTCATAATTATTTCTTCATATGCGATCCAATATCTCATAGGCTTCATTAAAGGTTTTTGACAGCAATGTCACACCCCTTCCCAGCTTACTTGCCTACCCTAGGAAGAGATGTAAAGACATAGACAATCAACCCTTTTACTAGCTCTCTCTGACCATCCCAACATATATCTGAAAATGAAGGTAACACAACACGTTTGAACAAGTAAGTTTGGAACGCTCAAATACACATATGAGCAAGACCCATTAACTTTCAGTACTATGTTCTTTAACAAGTCATAACATTTTATAGTTATTACAACCCCGCTAAAATGCTTTTACTACAAACTATATACATAAGAAAGTGTATATACAAGGAGCTAAAACGGCGTGGTGGCAAACAGGTCTTGTCAAGGCTAAGCACCGGGAACTCGTCTGCTACCTGGGAAGAGAAAACATAATAAAAACGTGAGCTGGGAAGCCCAGTGAGTGTCTATCTTAAAAACATTATAAGCTCAAAGATGAAACATAATGATGGACAAGCTACAAGTTAGAGATAACTTATCACTTATTTGTAAACATAATCAAACCATGCTACCCATTTACAGGTTTAAGTCACCACATTATGTATAGCATAGAAACTCATAATGTAGTATCATACTGAAGAATAGACATTTCAAAAGCGTAGAAGCTCATAACAATAAAACTCATATCATGATACCACTTTCGAACCTTAGCTGTGGTAGAGTCATCTCTATACCAACAACGTTCATACCTCTCTCTCGTGCACGTGGAATTCCATTGACACACTGGTCTTCCCTAATACCTTCTCTATGTCCTTCAGTATTGGGTTAGACCAGTTACTACCCGAATACCTTCTCTTTGTCCTTCAGTATCGGGAAATCATAATTCCTCCCTCCCAAGTACCTTCTCAATGTCCTTCAGTACTGGGGGTTAACAACATACCGGGGCATACTTTGATTACCTTGGAAATCATGTTTTGATAACACAAACAACAAATTCTCAACATTTGCACTTTTCCTTTCTAAACATGTTTCCAAGTGGATTTACACAAAGCATTTTCTAAAGGAAGTCATACTTCCATAATTTAGTTTCCATGTTTGAATGTATAGTTACAAACTAATTCAAATCATGCTTAAGTTTCATCAATGACATTCTATTAAAAGCTCCATGAAAAGTATACAAAAGTAAGTCAAGCATGTTTCAATGATCAACATTTATGCTTTTGAAGCAAAACAAAGGTCAAACATAGTTCTAAAATAGATTCACTCACAATCACCAAAAGGGTTCCAAGGATTATAAGCTATTCCTATCTCCGTTTGCCCTGAAAAAAGAAATTAATAACATTAATTCCTTTCCTTATACACCTTAAAAACATATCTAATCCAGTCCCATAACTCAATTCATAATAACCATATGCACTTGGGTGTAAGGTATAAAGAAATGGAAGCACATCTCCTTCAATCTCTTGCTAGCAGTTTTTTTTTTCTTGCACCTAAAATTCCAGGTTCAACTTTCAGCTTGGGTTCCTCAAAATTTAGCAAAACAACCACCTAATATTTTTTGATAAACCTCAAGTACAACATCTTAGCTTACTTACCTCAAAGTTTCATCTTCTAATTCCTCCTCAAGAGCTCAAAAGAAACGGATTTCTTCACACTGTTCTGCTACCCGAGAATTATGTACCCTAAAATTCCAGGTTCAACTTTCAGCTTGGGTTCCTCAAAATTTAGCAAAACAACCACCTAATATTTTTTGATAAACCTCAAGTACAGCATCTTATCTTACTTACCTCAAAGTTTCAGCTTCTAATTCCTCCTCAAGAGCTCAAAAGAAACGGATTTCTTCACACTGTTCTGCTACCTGAGAACTGTGAACACCTCTCGGTTTTCTGCTATTTTCTCCTCCTTCCTCTTCCTATTTTCAAAACAGCCACCCACTTTCGTATTCTACACTCAATTTATGAGAGTTTGACTTAAAAATCATCGAATTTGGTGCAGTAAATTAAGAGATATGGCTGTTTGAAGTTGATCCTCTTCCAGAAGCTTCGAGCTGGACAACACCCACTTGTCAAAGACAAAATCGTGGCTCCACAAATTTTTGCCACCTCCTACTTCCTTATTTACATCTTAATCCCCCTTTTTTTAAAAAAAAAAAACAAAACAAAGACAATATATTCACCTATCACATTTAGTCAACTTTACTTAAGTTTGTGAGAAATAAGAACTTTCATTCAATACATAATGCACCTAAAATTTACCCAACTTGTTAATGATCTTAACTTACTTCAATTCTACTCTTAATATGCTTATTCAATGGCTTACCTATCTCCTTATGAAGCTTTATACACATTATAGTTCACAATCCAAAAGATTCCCAAATCTCATCACGACATCTTTTAGTGCAACCTATATCAATTTGCATATGTCAAAACTTCAAATATGAGCACAATATGATCAAAAGAGAGTTTAGGGCTTACAAGCAATGCCTCGCCAGCTGACATATCCACCATGTTTTGCGAAGGATAGTCTATTAGCTTCACTAGCTTTAATCATACAATATGCTTTGATGATAACGTACTTTTAAATTATTAATGACTTTAGTGTTTTAAGTGTCCATAGCGTAGAGCTTAGAAAGAAAATTCTAATGCATTTTGAATTGCTCAAATCGAACATCAAACAAATAAGTTATGGCCAAAAGAAGATTGGAAAGATATATACTACATGATGGTGATGTGAACGATAAGAGTGGCAACAAGTGGCTATGTCATAATTTTTTTTAAAAAAAGAAAGCACGATTTTTTCCCTCTCTAATTTTTGGTTGGGTAGACTTTCTCTCTCCAACATTTTAATTCCAAAACCTTTCCTTTTCTCATCCTTTCAATCTCCACTTTCCATTTTGCATGCCCTAGATCCAATGACTTAAATTTAAATTTCTCAACTTAAATTTTAGCCATTCTCATCTTCTATCTTACCTCTCCCAAGCAAATTTTCCAACAAACATTGTCATCTTTTTTTCTCCAAAAAGTGCTAAAAAAAATTTCACATCTTTCACACTCTCTTTGAATTTTGATTATAGTATTTTGTGAGGGAAATTTTGAAGTGTTTTCTAGTGTTGAAATTTTTGTATCTACTCTTTTGAGAGTTTTCTTTTTGTGAAAATTTTAATTTCATCGTTTCAATTGGAATTTTGTAATAAGGTGTGGGTGTACCTTGGAATTGAGTGAGTGGTTTAATCTTGAACCCGAAAAATGATTTGGTTTAATCTTGAACCGAAAAAAGGATTTGTTGTGGTTCGATCATGAACCCATTAAAATGATCGTAGTGGTTTGATATGAACCTGTTTAAAAAGATCGATATAGATTGGATCCTGAACCTACAAAAGGATCGATTGGGGGTTGACTCTTGAACCAAAAAAAAAAGAGTGGTCAATTGGTTTGATTCTCACCCATAAGATGACTGTCGCAGTAAAATACTAAGAAGAAGTCTTGGGGAGTGGAGTGAGGATTTTCAAACCACTATGAAATTTTTAGTATCATCTTTCCTTTACTCTTTTATTTTTCACATTTTAATTTTTGCATTTATCATTCTTGAATTATTTTCTTTCTTAGATTGCATGATAGGTTTCCCTTGAATTATTTAGTGCAAAATCATTTTTTGTATTGGTTGCTTGGGTGTTTAATTTTGTAAATTTGCTTGATTTATATGAAATCATTTTTGTGTATTGGTTGGTTAGGTGTTTAATTTTGAAAATTTACTTGATTTCTATTAGGATTCAAATTAGAAGTAGTTTTTTTTTTGTGCAAAATTAGTTACTAATTTTAGATTAATTAGATTAAATTAAATTAGAAATTTTGGTAGACAACTATATTCACTCCCCTCTAGTGTTGTCATATGATCCTACAATTGGTATAAGAGCAGGTAACTCGATTTTTTGTTTCAAAAAATGTTTGAAAAACTTGTTTTCTTTTATTTCAAAACCTTTTTTTTTATTTTTATTAAACCTGAATTTTCTGTTTTTGAGCAAAAAAAATTGAGAAATTGCATTTTAAAAGCCGTTTTCATTAGAAAATTATTTTATTTCAAAACTGGTCCTTGAAATCTATTTTTTCTTCACTTTCTAAACTCTGAATTCTTTTTATCTAGAAGAAACTTTTTAAAAATTATTTTTTTCCTTGAAATTCAAATTGTGAAAAAAAAAAGTGTTTAGTTTGGAAGGAGTTTTTCAACAATTATTTTACTTAAATTTCTTCTTGAAAATTACCTTTCTTGAAAATTTAATTGTTTGAGCTTATGGAAAACATTAGAATTAATGGATTGATTAAATATTCATCTTGTATTTCTAATGATTTTCTTGATGTGTAGGAAATTTCTAAAATTAGAAATCAAGAAAATGGTTAAAAATTGAAGGGAGAAGATTTCCTGGAATCTCATTGGTGCTTGATGGTTCACACCGATGACGAAAGTGACAACGAAGTGGTAAGTAGCGAAAATCCCTCATATGGTGAGCTTGTGGATGCCTATAATAAAATTAAAGTTGATTTTGTGTAACAACCCGACTTTCTAAGACCACTAACTAGGGTCATTACTATGCATGCTAGAACGATCTCGAAACAAATTAAAATTTTATTATTAAATAAAAGAATTGTTCACAAAGCACTTTAAATAAAACAATCAGCTTTTCGATTTGGGATCCCCAAAAAAAACAAGTGAAAACATTAACCAGAAAACAATGACTAAAACCTCAACTAAAAATAGAATTTATTCAAAACTAAAAGAGTTGCAAGAAAACAAAGTCTGAGAATGCAAAAAAATAAGTGATTCGATCCCCATCGCATACACGGCAAACAATCTGTCATTCGCCTTGTCCACTTTTGCCATTACTTAAAAAAAAAGTTTTAGAAAAGGTTGAAAATACCCAATAAGTAAGCCCGCTACTAGGGTCAATCATGCAAACACATACATATTATGAATCTTGATGCTTAAACGTGTAGGACCTATAACTTTTAAAACTTTTCTTTTTAGCTGATGTGGGCAATTCACTTCTCCCTAGAAACTGTACTAATTGGTGCCTACGTGGGCTCATGTTGTGAGATCGAACTCCATTGGAAGATAGTTAGCAGTCAATCTGTGGTGCAAGGCCTCACCCGATATAGCACCTCATGGAAATAGTATACATGATACTTAATTATCTGATCTATTAACTTGTGGTGGAGCCTAGTGGGTTTAAGTAAGAGCAAGCCCTTGTAGAGGATAATTGACGATCCATCTGTCGTGCAATACCTCCCCACAAAGCCCCTCGTGAAAGTACACTAGTGTGGTAGGGAGTGTAATTGCCACAAAATTTTTCATGAAAAACATAATCATGAAAACATGTTTGTGATCACACACATGCATAAGATCCCTGTCAATAATACATACGTTCATTATGAGTACAATTAATTTTTCAAATCAATCACACAAGCATGCTCAAGTATTGTGGACAAGAATTGAAAAGCCAATAAACTATAGAATTAACTCTAATTTAAGCCAAAAATCTCACCATGTTACAATTTAAATCCCGATGGTACCTCAAATTAGCGTTTTTCTCTAGCCAAAAATCATCGGAACGAATCTCGAGCTCATATTAAAAACCAAAATCTACTAAAATTGACTAAAAAGTCTAAAAGCAGTAAATGGGAGCGTAGAAATTGAGAATTGAGGCTGGAGAGGTCAGAGATTAACCCTAAATCAGAAAATTTTGTTTTATATGATTCGCGACATCGTCGAGACGCTGTCAACGTTGAGCAGCAAATTCCATGGCATCACGCAACACTGGGTACAAGAGACTTGCGAAGCATTGAGACGTTGTCCTATATCCGAGCTTTCTGTCTTCCAGCATCGAGCAGGCCTTCTCCACAGGGTCTCAATTCTACTTTAGGGGAAAAATGGTTAACTCTTCATATCTTTTTACTTGAGTGTCTGATTGACCTCCGATTTGGCTCATTTTTACCATGATTTCACGTACTATCCAAAAATGTATCTGAACTCAAATTATCTACAAAATACACAATATACTCATAAAATCAACAGAACAACTATAATTTAGGCATGAAATAATAGGGATATTTTATGTCTCATCAATGAATGTTATGCATGTTTTCTTAATGCACTCATAATGAAAGTATGTATTATTGAAGGGACCTCACGCATGTGTGTGATCACGAACATGTTGATTATGTTTTTCAAGAAATTTTTTTGGCAATTACACTCTCTACCATGCTAGTGTACTTTCACGAGGGGCTTTGTGGGGAGGTCATGCACTGTAAATGGATAGTCAATTATCCTCTGTTGGGGCTTGCCCTTACTTAAACCCATTAAACTCCACCACAAGTTGACACATCATGTAATTAAGTATCTTGTACACTATTTCCATGAGTTGTTATGTCGGGTGAGACCTTACACCACTGATTGATTGCTAACTATCTTCTAATGGAGTTTGGTTTCACAGCATGAGCTCATAGGCACCACTATGAGTTAGTAGAGTTTCTAGGGAGATAATTGCCCACATCAGCTACAAAGAAAAGTTTTAAAAGTTATAGGTCATACATGTTTAAGCATCAAGATTCATGATATGTATGTGTTTGCATGATTGACCCCAGTAACGAGGTTACTTATTGGGTAGTTTTAATACTCAACATTTTCCAAAACTATTTTTAGGTAATGGCAAAAGTTGACAAGGCTAGAGACGGTTTGTTTGTTGTATATGCCATAGGGACCGAGTCACAAGTTTTTCTACATTCTCAGACTTTGTATTCTTGCAACTCTTTTAGTGTTGAATAAGTTTTGTTTAGTTGAGGTTTTAGTCCTTGTTTTATTGTTAATGTTTCACTTGTGTTTTTTTTTGGGGGATCCCAAATCAAAAGGCTGATTGTTGTATTTAAAGTTTGCTTTGTGAACAGTTATTTTATTTGGTAATAAAATTTGAATTTGTTTCGAGGTTGTTCTAGCATGCATGTAGTAATGTCCCTAGTTAGTGGTCTTAGAAAGTCAGGTCGTTACAGTTGGTATCAAAGCGGAACCTCTCCTAGTACAATGTGGTTCAAGGACAAGCCAAAGAGGAAGCTGGTGGGCATGTAAAGCCCGAGTATAGAAGGGGTACATGAATGAACCAACACCGCATCCGAATGGGAAGGGATACAAAGGCTATGCAAGCATGGTTAGGATAAGCTTAAAAGAATTGATAGTTACTACCTATACTGATAGCATGCATAAGTGTGCTATTTATAAGCTTGATTTTACGCTAGTTTTGCTATGATTGTGTGTGCTTTCATGTGTTTTTTATTTCTCGAAAATCGAGAATTTGGAGCAAAATCAGAGAATGGAGAAGTATTTGAATGAATATGGAGAAAATTGGAGCTATAATTGAAGAACCAAGTGTTGAAGAGAAGGAAACAAGCTTGTGACTCGAGAGTATAGCGTTGCAACACCATCTGTAGCATTGCAACGCCACTTCAGCAGCCTTTCAGCCTGGAGACCAGTAGACATAGGGTTGTAACACTACTCAGTAGATTTTTTTCCTTTTGTATAAAATTTGAAGGGGCAGCGTCAATGTTGCCCTTAGTGATGCAACGTTGTCATGACTCTATAAAAATGAAGTTTTTCTATTCGTAAAAGGGAGACGTTTTGAGAGACCAAAAACCATAAACTAGATTCAAGCACTGTCTAAGGACATAGAGGAGACCTTTAGAGAGTCGAGGAGGAGACTCGAAGCTCGAGATTGTGGACATCACGTCAGAGACGAATGTTGACATGTGACCTAAGTTTCCTCTATATTTCTTTTACTTTTCTCTTGAATTTAGGAGTTTTTGTGGGTTGTACTTATGTTGTAACTATATGTTTAGACACTTGCTTGGTTGTAGTTGTTGAACATTTGGTTGATTGTTAGTTTAATTTATATATTAATGTCTGTTATGCATCTTGTTGTCTTAACATTTGGCCATGGTTTTGCATGTTTAACTAAATTTAGCTTGAGAGAGTAAGTTTAGTTATAGAACATTAGATGCATGACTAGATTTAATTTATTGCACGAGAGTTAGTAGATTAATTCTAAAAGCCTTAAGAGAATAACTTAATGCCATGTTTAGTAATGAAAATAGACCAAGAGGTTGATTTGTTGCTAGGCATGAGTTCAATTGAGCTCGAGAGAGGATATTGATTATTTAGAAATTCTTGGCTTAAGATTGTTAGTATAAAATCAAGTTATTAATCAATTCAAGTTGAGCTTAAAGTAATCAACCATGCATGTTTCTCAAAATTGGACTCTAAAGCATATACATAGTAGTTTAGATTTTATTTTTCTTTTGATCACTCCAAAGTTTGTTTCTCTAAATAAAATTAGGCATAATTAACTGTGGTACTTAATTACTCTAAGAACTCCAATCCATGTGGATGACCCTGGCCACTATTATTGCAAAATATTTAGAGGTCCGGTTTTATAAATTTAATCTTGATAGGGCCTTCGACAAGCCTTCTATCATATACCAACAAGATGCACCTTCCTACTCGATAGCTCAATCATAGGAACTCCAAAGTTAAGTGTGTTTGGATTAGAGTAATCCTATGTTGGGTGACCTCCTGGAAATTTTCCTAAGAAGCATGTGAGTAAGGACAAAGCATGTTGAAAGGACCCATGTTGGTCTGTGAGGACAATCTTCACTCTTGCAAGCAGCTTCAGACTAGTATGGTGGCATGGCTAAGTCATAGGGGAATGCTAGGACCATCAGGTGCCAAATCTTGGTCTAAATCCTAGGTCTGGGACGTTACATTTTGAAAAAGTGGGCTCTAAATATATCTCTTAAAAAGAAAAACACAAAATTAGCTCACCAAAATAATGAATTTTGTGTGAAAGAAGAAAGTGAGAAAAAAAATTCCTTATTTTTAGAATATTTGAAAAATGGATTGAATGCCTTAATTTCTTGATGATATATTTGGATTATATGAACTTGTTAAAGCTTTAAGAGAAAAAGAGTCAAACTCATGAATGAGCTTAGTTGTGCCAAAAAGTCTATTAAGAAATTGACAATATGTGTACAAAAATTGAATAAAATTATTGACTATGGGCAAACCATTAAGGGGCTGTTTGCGGCACAGGTTCGGAATCAGAAGTCTGGGAGGTTTGTTTTGGGGGTTTCTGAAGCCTGGGAATCAGAAAGCTGTATTTGGGGTGCAGTGTTCTAGAGCCTGGGAATCAGAAAACTGTGTTTGGGGTGCAGTGTTCTGAATCCTGGGTTTGTGCAGGTTTTTTTCCTTTTTTTTTTCCTTTAGTTGTTTTGTTCTCTTATTTTTTAGTGGATGTTTTGTGAATTGTAGAAGCCATCGTATAACATGAATTGGTTACAAAATTGGAACTCTATTTTTGAAATTAAAAAATAAGAAGTCTATTTAAGAAATTAGAGAATTTAAAACTTTATTTCATAAAGTATTCAAAAACTTATTTTGGGAACTCTATTTTAGAAATTAAAAAATTAGAAGTCTATTTAAGAAATTAAGAAATTTAAAACTCTATTTCACAAAGTACTCAAAAAACTATTTTTGGAACTCTATTTTAGAAATTAAAAAATTGAAAGGCTATTTAATAAATTAGAGAATCTAAAACTCTATTTTACAAAGTATTCAGAAACCTATTTTTTAAACCCTATTTTAGAAATTAAAAAAAATTAGAAATCTATCTACAAAACTATGGAATTTAAAACTTTATTTTACAAAATATTCAGAAACCTATTTTTGGAACTCTATTTTAGAATTTAAAATATTAGAGGTGTATTTAAGAAATTAGAGAATCTAAAAAAACTTTTGCATTGTATTTTGAAACCTATTTCAAGGATAAATGAGTTATAAAATTCGAATTCTATTTTAGAAATTAAGATATTAGAAACTCTATTTTACATAGTATTTTGAAACTCATTGGCGGTGGTTGCGAGCAAGTCAAGTTGTTGGGGTGGTTGGGTCAATGGGGTAGTTGGGTCGCAGGGGTGGTCGTCAGACTGGTCTCCGAAGTTGTCATCGGGTGATCATTGGAGGTAGTCGTTAGTGGTGGTCGGGTCGTCGGTGTGGTCGTTGGAGTTGTCATCGTCAGCGGTCGTCGGGTGGTCGCTGGAGTTTTCAGCGGAGTTGTTGTCAAAGTGGTCGTCAGAAGGGTTGCTGGTGTGGTCGTTGGAGTTGTCATTTTTGGCGGTCGTCAGGTGGTTATCGGAATTTTCATCGGAGTTGTTGTCGAAGTGGTAGCTGGAGTTGTTATCGTCGGCGGTCGTCGGAGTTTTCATAGAAGTTGTTTGTCAAAGTGGTTGCCAAAAGGGTCGCCGGTGTGGTCGTCGGAATTGTCATTGTTGGTAGTCGTTGGAGTTTTCACTGGAGTTGTTGTCGGTGTGGTCATCGGAGTTGTCATTGTCAACGGTCGTTTAGTGAGACGATATTTGCAATCGAGACTTATGACTCTCTAATGATTTATATAGTCAACAACAGGTTCACCTTTTCGTTGTCTAGTGTTGGTGAGCTTGAACATATTGACGATGCGTCTTGTGTTGTAGAAGCAATTAAGAAACTCCTTTTCGAACTGTTCCCAACTGTCTATTGACTCAGGCTACAGGTCGATGTACCAGTCAAAAGCATTCCCTTTAAGTGTTCGAACAAACTGCTTAACCAGTAGATCTCATCGTGTACCAACATTTTCACATGTCTCGATGAAATGACCAACGTGTTGCTTAGGGTTGCCTTTTCCATTCAATTGCTTGAACTTTGGTGGCTAGTATCCAGTTGGCATTCTCAAATTATCAATTCTCTTGATATATGGTTTAGAATTCAAGAGAGAACTTTGAGAAACCCCACCATATTGAGCTCTAATGGAGTTGGTTATCATGTCTTGAAGTTGTTGGATAGATAGTGAATCAATCGAAGTGGAGGGTTGTGGTTGATCTTCTTGTACAACGACCTTTTCTTTGTTGCGATCTTTGACAACAGGAGTCTGATTTGATTTAGCGGCATTTTGGTTCTCAATCTGAGTCTTTAAGTATGCAATTTGAGAATCTCTTTGTTCAATCGCCTTCATCAAGATCTGCTCTTGCATCTCTGTCATTCTTTCTTACATAGTGCTTGCTTTAGTCGTCATGATAGACACTATGTCAGAATTGAAAGCGTACAAGAAATTATACTTCACAAGAAACTTATCATAAGTAGACACGTGTAAAGAACTTGTATTTGTATTGATTTGAGTTTAGTGGAGTACAATATTTAATGTTTATCCTTTGATTCTTTTCTCTCTCTCAAGTGTAATTTTCTGAGGGTTTTGTAGCTTGTTCTCGGATGTAGATTTGATTAGAGGGCTTCGCAGCTTATTCTTGAAGGTGAGTTTGTCTCGAGGGCTTTGTAGCTTGTTCTCGATGTTGAAGCTTCAATTGATCTTAAGTCTTGAAGAGTCTTTGATCTTCAAAGAGTATTCAACACATGCATTTATTAATTCAAAATCAATTTTAATTGTATGAAAATTGCATTTAAAAATGTTAAAATCATGTTGCAAAGTGATTTTGAGAAGAAAAAAAAATCTAAACCAATAAAAAGAAGCCACGTGAATAAATTTTAGTTATTAAAAAAAGTAGAGCATATATAGTTTAGATCGGTAGTTGAATTGGCATTTGTTAAAGCGTTGAGTGGCAGGTTGAAAGTAGACGCGAAAAAGTTAAGGAGAAGAGAGAGACTTCAAACAAAAAAACAAAAAAACAAAAAAACAAAAAAACCGAAGTAATGAAAGACGGAGACGTCCACCGGAAGCCAACACAATTCTCCTCTCAAACTCAAACTCGAACAGTGTTCCTCTTCTCTCGGTCCCAATTTTTCCACTCTTAATTATCAACAAATTTCCCAAATTAACCCAAAATAAAAAATCTCTCGCACCCAAAAAAATTCCCCCAAAATTCCAATTTTCTTCGTAAACACAATTTCCCCGCCATTTGCTTCGCCTCATTTCTCTCTCTCTATCGCTAGGGCTCCATCTTCATCTCTCTTTCTCTCTCCTTTTTTCCTCTGTTAACTGAGCTTCAGCTTCCCAATTCGACCTCGATTTCCCTTTCTTCAACCTTTATACTCTTCATGCTCTTGCTGTGTGGATCGCGCTCTCGCCGGCTCTATTATCCATGAGTTTGCCGCCGTCCGCTTCTGGCTCCGGCTCCGGCTCCGGCCACCGCGGTATCGGCTTGTCCAATACTATTCACTCTGAGGTTGCTCCGTGCTTGCCTTTGCCTTCGCTTCCGGTCTTCTTTGGTGCCTCCGAGCCCGAGCTTCGGCTCTTCGATGAGCCGGCTGAGACCTATGCTACTTTGAGGAGTGATGTTCTTGCTCAGTCTAAGAAAATCGCCGATCTGCTTCGTGCTACTGACGTCTCTTACTTGTGAGTTCTTTATTTTTTTGAAATTCAATTCTGGTAATTCGAATTTTGTGATTCTTCAGTTCGGTTGACTGAATTTCGGTTCAGTCCTAGCGGTTTCTGGATTTGGCGGTGTTTCTATTTCTGCCTCGACGGAATTTCCTTTAGGAATGTAATTTTTTTCATGTGTTCTTTTTTTTTTTTTTACCGTTGATTGAGGATTATTCCGTCTCGCGGTTTCTTTTAATTCTGTAATGCGACTAGTGTTTCGCTTTGTGTTGGAGTTTGAAGTAGGCATTGTTGAAGTTGGAACTACAGGATTAGTGCGAATGGCCACATTTATAGTCTGACAATTTCAAAATTTATCCTTGTACAGTATTGGTAATAGTGACTGACGAATTTGGATTAGTGAAGATAAACGCGGTTACAGTTTGGATTTCGTCCATAGTCTACTAATTTTACCATGCAGCAGTTGATTCTGCTGTAGAGTTGTAGGTAAAGCACCTGGCCTTTCTTTATGTCATCTATTAATCGTGGAAGTTTGTAGTCGACTAGGCATCGTAGTTAGTTAATCACGGCAGATTTAACTCTTGCCTAGTGCAGAATGCTCCTATTTCATGACTCATGCATGCCATTGTGCTTGCTTTATGTTTTCCTTCACCATATTTAGTTATTGTAAACTATTGAACCATTAATAGGTATTTGATGTCTGTGGAGTAACTAGAGTTGCATTACTGAATTATGCCGTACATTGACTCCTCCTTTTTTGGCTTAGTGATTCCCCGTCCCTAAGGGCTTTAGGTTGATGTTTTCTTTTTTTTGGCAGCCTAATATAGTTTATCTCATTTCATATAAACTAAAAAAAACAGTTACAAGCTATACTTTTCTTTCCAGATTTTATTTGATTTTATTATTCACTTTGATGTGATTAACAGAAATCTCAGAGAAGATGCCAAGGTTCTTCCAGAAGGGTCTGTGGAGCCTTTTGAACTCTATGAGGAAGTTCTTCGCTATGATGCTGATGCCTTTGATTATACTGCTCCAGGTAAATGAAGTCTTGAAATGCTTTTCTTCCTTATTTAATGGAAATATTAGTGAGTTACGCACCTATATCTTGTCATATTTTGAAAACCTAATTTGAGTTACACTAACCACCTTATTCCATTTCTCCAAAGTAATGAAAAAGCTTTTGAATCTCTCATTCTGAGCGAAGTTGGCATGAAATTATCACTTTTTGTGACGTATAAATAGCTCTATCAGTCAAGTTTATGCATGTTGGGAGCTTGGAAGCATTGATACCATACTTTGTGGAATGTTAATGTTTGAGGTGGGACCTAGGAATTCTAGAATTTGAAAGATAAGTTATTTTCTTTTAGTTCCTTTTGTGGCGTACGCATACCAGGAATTGGAAGGCTTCAGGTCCAACTTTTTTTTTCAATGACTATTATGTTTTGTGCATTATGGTCTTGCAGGGATAGACATTTTAAGGGGTGTAAAATAGTAAAAATATAATACATTTGGGAAAAAGGTTATGAAACTAGAAAAAGTAAGAATGAACATGATTATGCTATGTCATTTAGAAATATGCAATTTGCTCCATTATCTTTATTACTTTTTTTTTTTGTTTTTTGAGAGAGAGACAAATATTTCATTTATAAATGAACTGACCACTCAAGGTGGAGTACAAAAAGGATTGCCTATTGCAAATCAAAGTGAGTATAACTCAGTGGTTTGACCAAGAGGTCAGAGGTTCGAATCCCTCCACCTCCAAATGTTGTTGAGCTAAAAAAAGGTTGGGAACATTTACACTAATACAAAACATTATAAATAACCAAACCAAATCCCTTGGTAAAAAAAGAATAAAATAAAATAACCCAATCCCTAAAGCTTTCAAAGGTGGAGTACTTATCGTCGCCCATTTCGTTCACACCCAAGGGACCAAAAAAACATGATCAATTAAATGCAAGCCATAGAGTTTTCTTGTCATTCTTGAAAGGATGTCCCACAAAAATCAGCGTTTAGAAAAAGTCAAAAGACATTCCCAGGCATAGTCATATACCAACCAGAAACGTCCAGGACAAAGTTCCAATAGAGCTGAGCAAAGGAACAAGAGCCAAACAAATGACAATGTGATTCTGAGTTAGTTTTGCACATCACACACCAAGATGGAGATAAATGAAAATAAGACAATCGCTTTTGAAGATGGTCCGCTGTATTAATGCCCCATGACTAAGCTCCCACAAGAAAGCTTTAATCTTCTTTGGATAGAAACCTTTCTAAATCACCTTAAATAATGGTTGTACGGCATGCTCATTATTCTGTAATAAAGCCTCCATCATTGATCTAACAGAGGACTTGTTGGATGGTTCAATAGGCCATCTCCAAGAATCAGCAGCAGTAGATAAAGAGATTGAGGATAGAAGATGGGATAGTGATGCCCATTCAGCAATTTCATCTTCTCTAAGGTGTCTTTGCAATCCAAGATCCCAATTATTAGTTTCTGAATTCCAAATATCCGCCACAGTTGCTTGTGAACAATAAGATATTCTATACAGCTTTGAATAAGCAACTTCAAAGTTGTGTCAGAAGCCCATATATCATGCCAAAATGGACAGGATTCTTTATTACTTTATATGTACCTATTTGTTAGATTTTATTTTACTCGGATGACTTATATTATTTTTCTGAAGTCAATCATTTATTTTTGAACTTACTGTCTATTGTGCTGTTCAAGTTTCTCAGGTCCTATTATGGAGCACGTCTCTAGCAGTATGGTATCTGATAGGAAAGTTTTTGAGCAAAAACTACCTATTAGAAGTCAAGTTGAAGGAGACTCTAGAACAAATCAAAATCATAAGCCTGAATCTATGCCTACTAATGTATGGAAGCATTAGGGTTTCCAGTTTCTTTAATTTGTTACTTGTGCTTTGCTAATCCTGGCAATAAAATGGACAGGATGCACCAATATCATCTTCTAGAAAAGTAAAAGTTAAGAAGAAAGGCAGAGATGAAACTTCTTCCGTTAGAACAGACTCTTCTGAGCTTCAAGGTTGTTCTAGCTGTTCCTTGGGCTAATAAAAGAAAAGCTGCATTGTATTTCACCTCACAAGTTTTGATCTTCAATTTTCATGGACTAAATATTACTTTGAATATTGTAGATACCACCCTTGCAAACTTTTGCGAGTTTTTAGAGGACTTTTGTGGCAGAGCTGAAATTGTCAGTGATGATCGTGATGAATCAGAGTGGCTGGCTCTGCCTCTTACTGATCTAAGAATGCTTGTCAATGAAATAATGTCCATTCGTTCAAAGAAACTTCTTCATTTGGTTTCTCTAGACAACCTGACAAGGCTGTTGAAGGTTTTAGATCATCAGATACACAGAGCAGAAGGATTGTCCGTTGAAGAATGTGAACATGTGAGTCTGCTACTTTTGTTTAATGGTTTTTCACTGTTCTAGCGCATGCAATTTGTAATTTTGCTATGAATTTTCAATCAGTGCTCGTTCCTATGTACTTGAACTGTTATTGTGAAGTAAATCAGTGTTGATCGAGTTCTTGAATCGAAGTCCATTTGCCATTAGCCGGTTGTGTAGTTGTTAATTCTATCAAAAAAATAAATATCTTTTGTCTTATGCATTCATTTACTTCAAATCATTGATGTGTACTTTTTGGTCCTTCTGTTACTGGATTCTGTTATTGAAACATAAGGTTCCAGTAAAACATAAAAGTTTTTCTTGGTCTTATGCATTTATTTGCTTTATATCACCGATACACAGTTACTGCCCATCTGATACTGGGTTATATGACTGAAATATAATGTTCCTTGTGACAAGACCGATAGATAGATAGACAGCTGGAAATATAAGGTTCCATGTGATCTATAGAAAAACAGACAGACTGACAGAGATACAATCATGTTACAAACTTGTTCTAAAAGCGTATATCTACTCAGGTTATTCAGTTGTCACCATATGCAACCAATTCCTTGTGTAATGCTGAAAATCTAAAGCTGTGTCATTCTGTGCCCTGCCGCTCATCTCTTTACACGATTGTAGTTGGGCCTTCCTGAGTTCACTTCATAGTTGCCAAACGTTTTTTTTTTAAATAAGAAACGATGAAATATATTCAAAGAGAGAAAGAAGGTACATCCTATGGGCCAGGGTAGAGATAACCCCCTCCCAAAGAGACTAACAAAGAATTGCATTCCAATCTGTCATAGTCAAAAGGAGGCTGTAATTACAAAAGAACTTAGTTTGGTTTGAACACCACTGAGAAGCCATATGCTGCACACTTCTCACAAAAAAAATCAAAAGAAGAAATCTTATCTTCGAAGGTCCTTTGGTTCTTTTCTTTCCAAATCAGCACTAAGAGAGCTCTAACCAGGCAATTCCATAAAATCCTTGCCTTGCCTTTAAGGCTCCAACTCGAGAAAGCTTCGACCAACCAATCATCCACCCTCCTAGAGAGGCAAAGCACTAATCCCATGTTGCTTAAAATGAAACACCACCCCATGCAAAAGGACAGCGAAGAAAACGGTGGTCTAACATTTCTTCCTCCTTGTAACACGGACAGCAAACTGACTGGGACAGGGACCATCTAGGGAATTTCTTTTGAATATGGGCATGGGTATTCAGACTTCTATAGGCAGTGACCATATGAACAACTTTGACCCTTTTTGGATATTTGAAGTTCCAAATTAGATCCACCAAAGGAGCCTTACGAACAGGCTTTTGAGCTAAATGAAAAAGAAAACAGACTTAGTTGAGAACGAGCTTGTTTTGTCCAACGACCAAAGAGCCATATCTTTTGCTTCACTTAGCTGTACTGAATCAAGCTTTTGGAGAAGAGCTAACAAGTTTCCCAACTCCCTGTCAAACGTACCTCCTCTTCTAATGCCCAATACCAAGGTTGATGTTCCATATTCCAGCAAGCTGCGATGGTGGCTCCTTTCTTAGTTGAAAGAATGAAAATATCCGGGTAAAGATGAGTCAAAATATGAGGCCCGATCCACCTATTCTCCCAAAACCGAATTCTTCTCCCAGATGCAGCCCTGAAGTTCAAGAATTGAAAAAAAAAAACCTGCTGCTTTTCCCAATCTCAGGCCATAAACTGAATCTTTTAGCTTTCTTCACAGCCTTCGTGGCCCAACCAAGATGATCCAGCCCACAAATACTGACTATACTCTTCTCCATAGGGCGCTTTCCTCTTGTGTAAATCTCAACAGCCATTTCATGAGGAGAGCTGAGTTTCTTTGTTAAAGGGACCCACTCCTAGCCTCCAAACTGAATGGGAAGGCCTGTTGTCTCCCAATTAACCAAGTGGGTGCTAGGATTGCATTTTCTACCGTTCCAAATAATTTTTTTCATCAATCTTTCCTGCCAAATGTTTAAAACATCCATGTTTAGGACAGTTATCATGGTCTGATTTTTTACGCAACTGTGATGCTTATTCTTGCAGATTATCTATGAAATGATAATTTCATATTATTTATGAAATGAAGGTTACATGTTTCTGATAAAAAAAAAAAAAATTCTTGCAGATTGTTAATTTGTATTCCTCCCACCTACACACACACACACACAAAAAAAAAAAAACCTTTTTGGAGTAATCTTGTGATTACGTTGGTGTTAGGACTCTTTGAAGCTATGTATAAAGATAGATAATATTTTTTCTATCTTTCATTGAGTATAGAAGAGTTATATTTATACAAGAGACTCTCGATCTAATAAGCTGAAACTATGCAATCAATCTAGACCTATATGGAAAAGACAAAATACAGCTATATACAAGGAAACAATCCCAAAAATGAAGCCTTAATTTACAGCTTGATTTTCTACACTCCCCCTCAAGTTGGATGATATATGCTTGTCACGCCGAGCTTGGAGACTAAACCACCAAGGCTGGTTCGATGTAGAGCCTTGGTTAATATATATGCAACTTGTTGTTGGGATGGCATATATCTTAGTGCAATAGTGTTTGTCTCAATTTTCTCACTAATAAAGTGGCGATCTATTTCGACATGTTTCATTCTATCATGATGTATTGGATTCTTTGCAATAGTTATGGCTGATTGATTATCACACAATACTTCTATGGTACCTTCTGTCTTGACCTTGAGTTCAGTGAGAAGGCGTTTTAACCAAATTCCTACACAAATCCCATGAGCTAGTGATCGAAACTCGGCTTCAGTACTACTTCGAGCTACAACTTGTTTCTTGCTGCGCCAGGTAATTAAGTTTCCCCATACATAGGAACAATACCCTGAAGTTGACTTACGGTCAATAGGAGAGCCAACCCAATCTCAGTGTAAACTTCCAAAGATCGATTTGTGGTCTTCTTGAACATAAGTCCCTTTCCAAGATCATTTTTTAGATATCTCAATATTTTATACACAGCTTCCATATGTTCTTTAGAAGGTTTGTTCAGAAATTGGCTTACCACACTGACGGCAAAGCTAATATCTGGTCGAGTATGAGTTAAGTATATTAACTTTCCAACTAGTCGTTGATACCTGCCTCAATCGACTACTTCACCTCCAGCGTTAACTCCAAGTTTCGTATTTGCATCCATAGGTGTATCTGCTGGTTTGCAACCACTCATTCTAGTCTCTCTTAAGAGATCTAAAGTGTATTTTTGTTGAGTGATATAAATTCCTTTGCTGGATCTTGCTACTTCCATTCCTAGGAAATATCTTAGATGCCCCAAGTCTTTTATTTCAAATTCCCTTGAGAAGTTGCTTAAGTCGAGCCATTTCTTCATAAACATTCCCTGTGAGAATAATATCATCGACATATACTATTAACACATTAATATTACTTGGTGAGAAATGCTTGATGAATAAGGTGTGATCGGATTGACACAGAGTATAGCCATCTTGCTTCAACACATTTTAAAATTTTTCAAACCATGCCCGAGGCGACTGTTTTAGCCCATAAAGAGATTTCTTGAGTTTGCATACCTTTCCTCTTTTATATCGGTCTTCAAATCCTGGAGGTATATCCATATATACTTCCTCAACTAGGTCACCATTCAAAAATGCATTTTTTACATCAAGTTGAAACAATGGCCAGCCTAGATTAGTTGCAATAGAGAGAAGTACCCGAATAGTGTTTAACTTGGTGTCTGGAGCAAATGTTTCCTGATAGTCAATCCCATAAGCTTGAGTGAATCCCTTGGTCACAAGACGAGCTTTGAATCATTCTATACTGCCATCTAGTTTGTGTTTGGTAGAGAAAATTCATCGACATCCAACTGTGTGCTTGCCTGGAGGCAAATTTGTAAGAATCCATGTCCCATTTTTTTCAAGTGCTCGCAACTCCTCTAGGGTGGCTGCTTTCCATTCAGGTCTCTGTAAGGCTTCTTGTACTGTGTTTGGGGTTTGTATCTGATCTAGTGAAGTCACAAACGCTTTAAATATTGGTGACAGATAGTGTAAGATAAATAGTACCATATAGGGTGTTGAGTACATGAGCGAACACCTTTTCTTACCGCAATAGTTCTGTCTATATCATCTTCTGTGTACTATTTTAGGGACATTAGGATTTTGGTTTAGATCTTGGCTTTGCTGAACATGTGAAGGTTGCATAGGTTGCCTTGTTCTTCGTTCTTCGCGAATAAACTTGTAATTCAGTCTGAGGGAGGATTTAGAAGGATTTTCAGATGAGTTAGGAGGAAAATAAGGTATGCAATCCCAATTTTGTGATTCAATGTCATAATGCTCCCCCTAAAGCGCAGAATTGGAGAAATATGATTGATTTTCAAAGAAGGTTACATCCATGGTATGAAAGAATTGATGAATTGGAGGATAATAGCATTTATATCCTTTCTTGTTTGGTGAGTAACCTAGAAAGATACATTTCATGGATCGGGCATCAAGTTTACTACGGTGTTGAGGGTAGATATGAACAAATGCAGTACATCTGAATATTTTTAGTGGTAGCTGAGACTAAAGATGAGATGTAGGATATATGGTAAGTAAACTTTGTAAAGGTGTTTTGAATTTGAGAATGCGAGATGGCATGTGATTGAAAAGATAAGTAGCTGCTAAAACATCTTCACCCCAAAAAGTTTTTGGAACATTTGAAGTAAGCATGAGAGAACGAGCTACATCAAGAAGATGACGATTTTTGCGTTCAACTACACTTTTTTGTTGGGGTGTGTCGACACAAGAACTTTGATGAACAATACCATGAGATTGAAGATAAGGTCCAAGAGTAGAGTTGAAGAAATCCCAGGCAATGTCAGTTTTAAGAATTTTGATATTGACTTGAAATTGATTTTAGATCATTTTATGAAAGATTGTGAATAGTTGACTAGTTTCAGACTTATCTTTCATAAGAAATGTCCAACTCAAATGGGTGTGATCATCAACAAATAAAAGAAACCAACGTGCCCCATTGACATTTTTTATTCTTGAGGGTCCCCAAATGTCTTCATGGATAAGAGAGAAAGGTTGAGAAGGAATATAAGAATGAGGTGAAAAATGAGTGTAGGTGTGTTTGGAGAGTTGGCAAATCTCACACGGGAAAAGCTTATGTTTTTATTGATAAATAAAGAAGAAAACAAACGCTCAAGATAGGCAAAATTTGGATGACCAAGACGATAATGCCACATCATGACAAGATTATCTTTATGATCTAAAGATTTTGAAACATAAGCTGACTCACAACTAGACTGAACGACAAGTTTATTGCTTTCCTTTGTTGTTGGGGGATTTTCTACTTTGAGAAGATACAACCCTGCACATAATTCAGTATTGCCAATCGTCTTCCCCGATCCCAAGTCTTGAAAAATACAAGAGTTAGCAAGAAATTTAGTTTCACAATTCAAGTCCTTATTCAGCATACTCACAGATAATATAGATTATATTCTAGTTTTGGCACAAACAATACAGACTCAAGAATCAAGGAGCTTGATATTTGAATACTTCCAATTCCAATTACTTTAGTAGGAGTGCCATCGGCAATTCAAACAAAAAGATCACCCTTATAAGGAGAAAATGATGAGAATAAGGATCTATCACCTGTCATATGATCAGAGGTTCCAGAGTCTACTATCTATTCAGATGGAAGAGTTTGAGTATGAAGAGCAAGGGAGTTTTGGTTACCTTGTTGCATACTCTCAGAACCACTTACAGCTTTTGGATTTGTTTTGTTCAATAATTGTTGTAGCATATCCAAAATGTCTTTGGTGAGTGGTTAGGAGTTTCTGAAATAACAACATTACCCTTAGTTTCTCGATCAGATCTGGTAGTATTTGGCTTCCAATTTGCTTGCTTTCCATGTATTTTCCAACAAGTGTCTTTAACATGTCCATATTTGTGACAATCACCACACCATGGTCTCCCTTTGCGTGACCTACTATCACCATGCACCTGAGAACTTCCACAAGCTGCAAGAGCTATTGGATCATTAGGATGATCTTGGTGAGCAATGAGTGCAGGTCCATTTTGAATGGTAGAATGTTCGATTGGCCCCATCATGACTTGTTTTCGACTTTCTTCACTGCGAACCTCAAAGAAAACTTCATGAATACTAGGTAAAGGTTTAGTACCAAGGATACGACCACGAACTTGATCAAGAGATTTATTTAGACCCATAAGGAATTTGAAAATCCTCTTCTTTTCCACAAATTTGCAAAATAGAGAGCCATCTTCAGAACATTTCCAATCATGAGTTTCAAACAAGTCCAGTTGTTGCCAATAACGAGATAAAGTGGTGAAATAAGTTGTAACTGATAAATCACCTTGTTTGAGATCTTGGATGGAAGTCTCGATTTGGAAGAGTTCAGCAGTGTTTTCTTGATCGGAGAATGTCTCACAAACAGCCTCCCAAATTTCCTTGGCAGTCGAATATAGGAGAAAATTCTCTCCAATTTCGGTGGTCATAGAATTGATCAACCAACTCATGACTTGATTATTTTCAGCCCTCCATATGCGAAATTTTGGATCCTCTGGTTTAGGTGAAGTAGCTTTGCTGGTGATATAGTCTTCTCGTCCACGACCATATATGAACATCATCACAGATTGAGACCACTGAAGATAGTTGTGGCCTTTGAGTTTGTGACATGTGATATGAGTGAGGTTGTTCTCATTGGAGGATGAAATGGTAATTTGAGAATCTGATCCTGACATTTTGAGAGTGAGAGAGCAGAACCCAAAAAAGCTGAGTTATGAAACAAAAAAAATACACTGCCTCAGATCTGTAACAGGGACAAATCTGGAATGATGTTGGCGGCGGCGTGTGGAGGCGGTGACAACTGCGACTATGACATGCAGAGGTCAAGGCAGCTGCGACTTGCGGAGGTGATGACGTCTGAACGTGAGAGCGACGCGGATAGGGCTCGAGGCTGTCTATTCGTTGGCGTTTTGGATGCGAGCGGGGCGGTTTGAGTGCGTCTGATCGTTGGCCGGTGGCGTCTGAGTGCAACGGCGGTGGAGCTTCTAGTTGCGGGTGGGTGTGACGGTGGTTGAATGAAGAGGAAAAAAAATAGAGAAGAGAAAGAGACCGCGGCTAGGGTTTGAATAGTTTCAAGGCTCTGATACCATGAAGCTATGTATAAAGATAATATTTTTTCTATCTTTCATCGAGTATAGAAGAGTTATATTTATACAAGAGACTCTCAATCTAATAAGCTGAAAATATGCAACCAATCTAGACATATATGGAAAAGAAAAAAAATACAGCTATATACAAGGAAACAATCCCAAAAATGAAGCCTTAATTTACAGCTTGATTTTCTACCCTCTTTAAAATCGAACATGAAATATTCTGTTCTAATTAAAGAAAACATGAGTTCTGTTCTATAGCATTTGACTTATACTTGGATGTTTGACATGATTCTTTTATTCGTTTTTATGTCAATGTTTTTGAAGCACAAGGCACAGTCTGCACAGTCTGCAGTGTGAAGGTTCTTAATCTTCCTTGTTTAGGGGCAGGATGCCCATAATTGAGTTGAAGAAGGCCCCAGGTAGTTATTAAAAAAAAAAGATTTGAAGAAGGGCACCTTTTAAAGTAAGAATTGTTTGAAAAAAGTGTGTTAAAAAGTCTAGCCTTATTTGTGTTGGTGCATTTTCTTTTTGTTTTGGGGGTTCAGAAGATGTGGCATCGGCCTACATCCTTGGGTGGGTTGATGACGCATCTCCCCCTCCCCATTTGTAATTTTTTGGTTCTTATGCAGTCGAACTTTTCTACAAAAAATGTACAACGATCTAATTTGGTGCTGTAATGGTTAAGGAACTATTTTTTATATGAAACATGTGTATGGTGGAAGTAATTATTCTTTACTTTTTTCATGGGAACTGGTTTTTTTGTGGTCTGAGAGTTCTTTGGAGTAGAAAATGACTTACTTCTTCTCTGCTTTGTTTCTGCCATTGCTTTATGATTTCTTTATCATAATTCAGATTATCTTTTTCCCATCATATTTCAGTTAGATTCAGATGCAGTTGCAACCATCTTTTGTGCTTTGGAGTCCATACATGCATCTCTTGCAGTAATGTCTCATGACCAAATGCCAAAGTTGCTTTATAAAGAAGAGGTTTGTTCTTTTAGTTGCTTGCATTTGTCTTATCTTGATTAGCATTCTGTTGTGTATCAAGTACTTTGCTTATTCTGATTATCATTGTTATAAGAAGCTTAAAAGTGTGCAGTTAAGCATGCTTCACACTTAAGCTACGTCAGGCTCCTCAATGTGTTGAGAGTAGTATGCATTTCTCTTAAGTTTGACACTTTTTTTTTTCAATAAACTGAAGAAATTAAAATTTAAACAAAAAGTTGTTGGTTTCTTGCTCAACCTTCTTATCCAAAGTATGCCTTCTCTCTCTCCAATAGATGTGGACAAGGAGGAACATGGAAAATGGAAATAAGATTAAACTAAAGAGGAAAGTAGGAGGGCTATGAGTCTAAATGATGGATGGGAAAAATAGCGATGAGAACTTATTTGGTCATGATGGGTTTTAATTTTTAGGCATTTGCTATGTGATTTTGTATTTGTTTTTAAATTTTGTTCGTCTTTAATAGTTAATCCTTTATTTTCACTATCTCATACTTCATCCTAATTTCTAATTTCTAATTCTTTATATCGTGCATTTTACTTCATTGGAGCTCTTTTTTTTATTTTATTTTTCAAAAATTGTACTTAAGCCTCTAAAGGGACTATTACGCTTCAATGCACTTTATGCTTTTAGAAATGTTGCTGACGATGTATGTAATTCATTGATGATTGATGATTGACGATAATTTTTTTTCCTTTATCAGATCATAGAGAGAATTCTGGAGTTCTCCCGACATCACATAATGGATATTATGTGTGCTTATGATCCTTCATATCGTGTGTTGCATAAAGCGAGTGAAAATGGTGTGTTTGACGGTCAGTAGTTTTATTTAGACTAAAGCTATTTGGTGTAGGTGTTTTTTGTCCCCTAAGAAATTAGGGTGGAGAATTATAAAAGATTTCTTAAGGAGTTCTTTGGACTCAGGATCGTGTTTGGAGTAGAATTCAATTTGTGGGTTTTCTTTCATTCTTTGGACGTATTGACCTTGGACTTTGCACTTAATAGATCATTGATCTTGTGTTTTTTTCTTTTTCTTTTTTGGAACATTCTATTTGAGTAATCTCTATGTGGAAAGTGGATACATGTTTCCACCTTTGTATCATACGTTTTTATGGCTAGGCTGTGTCGACGTATATCATTTGAAGTAGTTCTTGTGGAATATGTTCTAAGTCTCTAATTGTAATCTTATCTTTTGCTTCTGAAATTACAAAAAAAAAAGGTCCTGAGCAAAGAAGCATGGACACTTTAGTTTGGCTAGCGTGTCCGTGTCCAACACGTGTTGGACACTCCGACACTTGTTGGATATATATCGGACACTTGTTAGCACAATAGATGTGTTAAACACTAGTTCTACAAAGTAAATATAGGTCCAACATTTATTAGACACGTATCAAACACTTGTAAGTATACTAAGTAGACACATACTATAGGACAAAAATAATAAATTTTGAGAGTGAAATATATCAAACTCATTTTTTTAAGCATATAAATGCATAAACTTATTAACTTTGAATTTCCTTCTGGTATAAAAATGATATATATTTTTAAAAAATGTATATTTTACTAAACGTGTCCTTACTGTTTCCGTGTCCTAGATTTTTTAAAAATGATGTGTCCGTGTTGTGTCGTATCTATGTCTTGTATCCGTATCCGTGCTTCTTAGGTCTTGAGTATGACTTTTATTAACTATACCTTACAGCTGAACTTTGATCAGTTCCATGTGCATTTTTTGATTTTTCAGTCAATGAAGATGAAGAACTTGATGGTGACTATGGTTCATCGAGTAAGAAGCGCCGTGGTGTTAAGACTTCTAAAATCAGAAAACCTACATTCAACAAGTGTGCCTATCATATTCTGTCCCTTTAACATTGAACGAATAATGAGTTTTAAAGGATCAAATGAGTAATACAAATATTTTTTTGCTTTGACAGGGTATCCACTGCTGTTAATACTATTCTTCAGAAGATGTGCACCATTCTTGGTTTACTTAAGGATTTATTGCTGATAGAGAGATTACCAGATAGCTGTATTCTTCAATTAGTGAAAACAAGCTTTTCTACTTTTTTGGTGGACAATATCCAGCTCTTGCAACTTAAGGCAATTGGTTTAATTTGTGGGGTATGGATTTCTGCTTCTCTTTCTGCAAGAAATATTGTATTACTTTGTCTATGTTTTATATGGACGCTAATGCAATTGGTTGCTACTATTTTAACTCTTCTGATGATGCATTCAAACTTGGTGCAGATATTTTATTCATATACACAACATCGTAATTATTTGATAGATGAATTAGTTCAGATGCTCTTCAAATTACCATCCACGAAGCGGGCTTTGAGAGCTTATCACCTACCTGAAGAAGAACAACGTCAAATTCAAATGATTACTGCCCTATTGATTCAATTGGTACATTATAGTGCAAACCTTCCTGATGCATTGAGGCAAGCATCAGATAGTAATTCCATCTTTGAAGTTTCAGTTGATAGTAGTTGTCCTACCAAATGCCATGAAGCAGCTACAGAGGCATGCTGTCTCTTCTGGACTCGTGTACTTCAGCGCTTTGCTAATGTGAAGACGCAGGATGCATCTGAAGTGAAAGTAATGATGGAAAATATGGTTTTGGATCTACTCACAACATTGAATTTACCTGAATATCCTGCATCAGCTCCTATTTTAGAGGTAGTGATCTTTCAGTTCTAATTCTTTATAATTGAAAAAAAAAATCTAATTGTTTTATATTTTTAAAATTATCATTCCAATCCTAAGGCATATTCATTTGCAGGTTCTTTGTGTGTTATTACTTCAGAATGCCGGACTGAAATCTAAAGATATCTCTGCTCGTTCTATGGCCATTGACTTTCTTGGTATGATTGCTGCAAGGTTAAAACGTGATGCTGTAATTTGTGCCACAGACAAGTTCTGGATATTGCAAGAGTTGGGCAATAAGGAGGATGGTGCTGATGAGAGTTACCCTAAAGATGTCTGTTCTATATGCTTAGATGGCAGGGTGGAAAAGTATTTCTTCGTCTGTCAAGGTTGCCAGAGGTTATTTCATGCAGATTGCATGGGAGGAAGGGAAAATGAAGTTCCTAACCGGAGCTGGTACTGTCAAATATGCCACTCCAGAAAACAACTTCAAGTATTACAATCATATTGCAAATCCCAAGGTAAAAATGATGGTGAGAAGAGCAAAGATCGGTCCAATAAAGGTTCCAAAGCTTCGTGGCTTGTCACAAACATTGAAATTGTTCAGCAGTTGCTTCTGAATTACGTCCAGGAAGTTGGTTCTTCAGATGATGTTCATCTATTTGTTCGCTGGTTTGTATGGTTTTGACCCCCTTATTTTGTTGGTGTTATTTTATTTTATTGAATTTTTTAACATGTTAGAAGCTTGCTATTATTTTGATATAAATGCACATATTGTAGGTTCTATCTCTGCCTGTGGTACAAAGATGATCCAAAATCTGAGCAGAAGTTTGTTTACTATCTCTCTAGACTGAAATCTATGGCAATAGTGAGGGACGGTGGCAATACTTCCTCATTATTGACTAGGGATTCAGTTAAGAAAATTACTCTCGCACTAGGACAAAATAATTCTTTCTCTAGAGGTTTTGATAAGATTCTTCACATGCTTCTGGTTAGTAAACTATTTTTTTCTTTTTTGTTGATTTTATGTATAGATGTACGACTGAAACTATGATAACATAATTGTCTCATCCAGGCAAGTTTAAGGGAAAATTCTCCGGTAATTAGGGCCAAGGCTTTACGAGCGGTGATACTCTTCCCCCTTTTTTTATTTGTTTATTATTTTAACATCACATTGTATTTTAAACTGTACTTATGTTTTATCTGATTTAATGAAGCAGGTCAGTATCATAGTTGAAGCTGATCCAGAGGTATTGGGAGACAAACGTGTGCAACTGGCTGTTGAAGGAAGGTTTTGTGACTCTGCAATATCTGTCAGAGAAGCAGCTTTGGAACTTGTTGGCAGACATATTGCCTCGCATCCTGATCTTGGTTTCAAGGTCTGTGTAAATGCATGTTCTAATTCTCATTCTGTTCCATGATCATCTTTAATCTCTCATTTCTTTGCTCCCAACAATGTGTTTGATTTTGCAGTATTTTGAAAAGATTGCTGAGAGAACCAAAGATACTGGAGTTAGTGTGAGGAAACGAGCGATCAAAATCATTCGAGATATGTGCACGTCAAATGCAAATTTCTCGGAATTTACACGGGCATGCATAGAGATCATTTCTCGAGTTGGTGATGATGAATCAAGTATACAGGTAAATCAAGTGCATTTCGTCAATGACTGCTCTCCTTAAATTTAAGTTCCATTTGATGTACATCACCTAGGTGATAGGAGCTTAGTTTTCAAACTGAAGTTATAGTCTTTCTGTAGCATGACAGGAGAAGCTATATTATGATCACATATTCCTGTGAATATTCTGCTTTTTGACTGCCAGTGTTTCACAGATAATGCTTACTGCATAATTTGGTATCAATATTAGTTTCCTTAATTGGAATGAACTAATACCTCGATTCCGTTGTTCTGTGCTTATGAATATGGTATTAATAGTTGAGAGAATTGAAAGTTTCCAAGTTTCATGTGTTTTCGGTATTCCTTTTCTTTAATGCTATAACTAAGCTCTTTCTATAATACTTTTTCTTGACTAATAGCATGCAATAAAATATATATCTATTGTTCAGTATCTGATCAATTAACCTACTATGAAATGAAAGAGAGGTCCACTGGGACAAAAATGTGGTGGATGCAAGATATAGAAGAGGAATAAATGTTTTTTTTTTTGCCATTTCTTCATCTTTTATTTATTATTATTATTTTTAAATGAATCCTTGTTTACTTTGAGTCGAATTCAAACACTTTATTTGGTTTTTTTTTTATCTGAACCCATTTTCCATTTAGTACTGTCAATATATATTTATATGCATCATCAATGGAATATTTGTTTCCTACAAAAAGAAAAAAAAAAGTTAATATTTTACCTTCTAACATTTTGCAAATTTTTACCTCTCGCTTAATTTTATTATATTTATTGATATTTTGGAACATCTTGTGACTACAAAAGCAGATAACTGAGATGCAAGGTTTTTTTTAAAATTTTTTTATCTATCTATTTTGAATTATGCTACAAAAATTCCTTTTACTAAAGTGGGAAGATGCTTAAACCTGATATATCTGAAAATTATTCTCTTGCTTGAGTCCCGAGTATCTGATGTTTTATTAATGTTATGGTGCATAGGAGTTTGCAAGACATTTTACAAGTTCTGGTTTGACAGCTTTCGGTCCACAAACTTTATTGAATTAAGCCACAAAAAATCCTTTTACTAAAGTAGGAGATGCGTAAACCTGATATATATATAAAAAAAAGTCTCTGGTTTGAGTCCCAGTAATTGACTTCTTATACTCATGATGGGATTTTATTTGCTAGACATTTTTTTATGAGTTCTTATTTGAGCCTTGAGGAACCTTCTCTCACAAACTTAGTTCTTTGGAGATGACAGCTCTGTCTCATTAGATTATTTTTTTACTTCACGTCTATTATTGAATTAATCAACAAAGACCCTTTTTACTGAAGTAGGAGGTGCCTAAAACTGATTATATGAAAGTTATTATCTTGTTTTGACCGGGCATCTGACTTTTTTCCTTTTTATACTTATGATGCATAGGATCTTGTTTGTAAGACATTTTATGAGTTCTGGTTTGAGGAGCCTTCCGGTTCACAAACTCTGTTCTTTGGAGATGATAGCTCTGTTCCATTAGAGATAGCCAAGAAAACTGAGCAAATTGTTGAAATATTGAGGAAAATGCCAAATCATCAACTTCTTGTGACTATTATTAAGAGAAACTTAGCCCTTGATTTTTTCCCCCAATCAACTAAGGCTGTTGGTATCAACCCTGTTTCCCTCACATCAGTTCGCAAGCGATGTGAGTTGATGTGTAAGTGCTTATTGGAAAGGATATTGCAGGTAATACTGTTGGTTACCATTTTCTTTAATTGCTGATTCCTTAATGGTTTTTGATCAATGATATAAATAAAAAATTGCTTCTCAGGTGGAGGAGAGAAGTAATATGGACACCGAAGTGCGTGCACTTCCATATGTATTGGTCTTGCATGCATTTTGTGTTGTGGATCCAATGCTCTGTGCACCTGCCTCCAACCCATCCCAGTTTGTGGTTACTCTCCAACCTTACCTCAAAAGCCAGGTTATCTTTCATTAGGATATAAACTCCGTTTCTCATAACTAGATATATAATTTGTTACGATGAATTCTCTTGTAAACTTAATTTCTCATATATATTTATCAACAATTTGATTACAAATCGTAATTTCTCATGAACAGTAGTATGAACCATCCAAATTAGACCATAATAAGAATAGAATTATCAGATTAATTCATGACTTCTGGAAAAAATTTAACATTCAATAAAAATCTGAAAGACGTGTTGAATTCTAATTTTCTAACATTATAGTTTATTGAATATTTTTCTAAAAAGATATATTTGAATAATAATTTTATTTTAAGAAACAATTTCACAGATAATATAGATTTATAAAAGATGGGAGAGGAATTTCAAGCCCCAAGCAAAGGAAGATATTCAAAATAATAAATAAAAATATAACATCTAAAATGTTAATGCCACGTTCATTTATGATCAATATATGTTATAATAACTTATCATTAAAATATATATTTTTTTGTAGTATTATAGATTTTTTAAACTCATTTCATAATTTATATATTTTAGACAAAATATATTGCAATATCTTTAGGGAGAAAAATAACACTCATGTTGATTTCGAATGCATCGGTATCAAATTACCTGATAACATTATTGAAAATTTTAATTAAAGACTGAATATAAAAACATCCAAAAATTTTCCTCAACTTTCTATATTTTGTATAGTAATAATATATATATATATATATATATATATATATATTTTTTTTTTTTTTTTGGGTAAGGTAATAATGATAATGTGAACACCTCCTAAAAGTTTCTGGGGAAAAATTGTTAGCTTTTTTTTCGAAACATGATGCTTTGCATCTGTCAAAGAACTTAGAATATGAATTAATAGTTTAAAAAACAATAATAGGAAGTTAAGATAGATTGGCTGTAAATTGATGTCATCAACTTGGATCTAGGTGAATAACTTCTCTTATTAGTTTATGGGAGTCTTCATGTTTAGGTGGTCTAGGTCTGCCCCTTTTTAATTTACTTACGCGAATGCAAACATCAGATATTAAGTCCTTATATTTCTCATGGAAACCACATTTTTTTTATCATCCATGTTCTAAATTCAGAAGTAAATGTGAGGATGCCTACTCCAGTACTCTTTAACTTGCGTCATATTGTTGTTAGGCTGATAATCGAGTGGTTGCTCAGTTACTCGAGAGTATCATATTCATAATTGATGCAGTTCTGCCCTTGCTACGAAAGTTATCTGCAAATGTTGCTGAAGATCTAGAGCAAGACTTGAAACACATGATTGTTCGGCACTCCTTCTTGACAGTTGTACATGCTTGCATCAAGTACATATTCTCTCTCTAATTTTGTACTTTTCTCTTATTTTCATCTGATATATCTTTGCTTAGCAAAGTGTTATGTAGTTATCTACTTATTTGACCTTGTACATAATTGGATTATGTAGGCCACGTTTGATAACCATTTGATTTTTTGTTTTTTGTTTTTAGTATTTGAAAATTAAGCCTATAAATACTTCTACCTATGGGTTTCTTTGATTTGTTATCTATTTTTTACATATGTTTTCAAAAACCAAGCCAAGTTTTGAAAACTAAAAAAAGTAGCTTTCAAAAACTTGTTTTTGTTTTTGGAGTTTGGCTAAGAATTCAAATGTTTTCTTAATAAAGATGAAACTCATTGTAGAGAAATGTTGAGAAAACAAGCACAATTTTAAAAAACAAAAAACCACATGATTATCAAACGAGGCCGTAGTGTTTGAACTTTATCTGCAATCTCAGATTTCTTGAGGGACTGATTTTTTTTCCCTAACAACAGGTGCCTTTGCTCTTTGAGTAAGGTAGCAGGTCAAGGTGCGTCGGTTGTAGAGTATCTTATTCAGGTGTTTTTTAAACGCTTGAATTCTCAAGGGGTTGATAACAAACAGGTTAGATTTTTTTTTTTTTTGTTATAATGTTATGTTCCTTGTGAGCAACAAGAAAAGCATACAGTTTAGAGAGAGAGGTTTGGAATCTTGAGTATTGGTTATGACAATAGATCTGTTGATTTGAATTTAATTAAGTTCACCTTTTGAGCCTTTCTATATGAGCTATTAAATTGAGGTACCTCACAGAATTTTGATTGATTTTTCAGGCACTTATGGTTATTTTTTTCTTCTATAGATTTTCTTCCCGTATACTCTCTTGTTTAGGGCTAGTGAACTGCTGTGTCTCTTTAAAGTATTGATTGGGATGAATTTCAGGATCTACCACATTGTGAATGTGGATTGCATGGTTGTGATTGAAGTTTTATTAGTCATTCTGCATTTCCATTGCTTTTCTTTGTCGCCATCGTGTATTTGACATAAAGCATGTGTCCTTGACCAAGAGGTCTTAGGTTTGAGGCCCCCACCCCAGTTATTGTTGAACTCAAATTATAGGAAAACTGTTCTTTTATATGTGATCTATATACCATTATGTTAATACTTTGGTTATCATAACAAATTTTATGAAGTTGGTTGGTACAATGATAAGTCGTATCAATTTGGATTATGAAATTGCAGCTGGTAGGACGTTCACTCTTCTGTCTCGGATTACTTATTCGCTATGGTAGTCCTTTGTTGAGCAATTCCAGCAACAAGAACGTTGATGTCACAAAAAGCCTCAGCTTGTTGAAGAACTACCTGCAGACGGAGGATTTGGTTATTAGGGTTAGAGCGCTGCAGGTATCGTTTCACTTGCATCTTTTTTCTTGGATTACTTTTTTTCTATTTACATATTGAGGCAAACTCTAATTTGTTATACATTTTGTTGTAGGCTTTGGGATTTGTTCTTATTGCGAGGCCTGAATTTATGCTGGAAGAAGATGTTGGGAAAATTGTAGAGGAATCATTGTCATCTGGTTCTGATGTTCGTCTTAAGGTGAGTGAATAATTTCCTTTGGTTTCCTTCAGCGTTATGGGCATACATTTGAATTATTTCGCTGGGCAGATGCAAGCATTGCAAAATATGTATGATTACCTTCTTGATGCGGAGAGTCAAATGGGAACAGATCAACCAAGTGATGGATCTGCCCCTGCTACTGTGGAGGGTGGCCAAACTGTACCAGTTGCTGCTGGTGCCGGAGATACCAACATATGTGGTGGTATTGTTCAGTTGTATTGGGAGAGGATTCTGGGGAGAAGCTTAGATTTAAATGGCCAAGTTCGTCAAACTGCCCTCAAGGTAAAAAGCCTGGTTGCGTTTTCATGTTCTGGATCACAATTAAGTTTACTAGAAAAAAGCTGTGTGACAAAACTGTGTTAATGTGGATGGCTGATTTAATGTTCATGTTATTCATAGCCAAAGTGAGAAACTGGGAAGATCTATCAGTTTTTGTTCTATAAAACAGCATGAGGACAGAATTTGGGTCATGAATGTGTTTGACCATTATTTATTCATTTTCCTGCACTGCGCCTGCTTCCTACTTATTTGGTTAATTGAGCATCGCTTTTTGCTATTTCTTCAATTTACAGATCGTGGAAGTGGTGCTTCGCCAAGGTCTTGTTCATCCTATTACTTGTGTTCCATACCTTATCGCACTAGAAACAGACCCCCATGAGTCGAATGCGAAGCTGGCTCACCACTTATTGATGAATATGAATGAGAAGTAATCTCCCCTAAATTCAACTTATTGAGTTGTCAGCCTAAGTAATATCTATGCAATGTAATTAATGCATCTCTTTTCAGGTACCCAACCTTTTTTGAAAGCCGCCTGGGGGATGGTCTTCAAATGTCATTTATTTTCATCCAGACTATTCGTCGTGGTTCTGACAATGCAAATCAAAAAATTCAATCCAAGGGCTCTAGCCATTTGAAAGGTAGATCTGATGGTAGTTCGTTGACTCAAGCAAGACTTGGAGTTTCTCGAATTTACAAGCTCATACGGGGAAACCGAGTTTCGAGGAACAATTTTATATCCTCCATTGTGCGGAAGTTTGACAACCCACGCATGAATGACTCAATGATACCTTTCCTCATGTGAGTTCAAATCCATTAACTTTCCGCCACTTTGAAATGTACCTTTGTAAAATGGCTTTAATTTTTTCTCCCTCTTTTTTGCAGGTACTGTGCAGAAATACTAGCATTGTTACCGTTTACATTCCCCGACGAGCCCTTATATTTGATTCATGCTATTAATCGAATAATACAAGTACGAGGTGGAGCAGTTCAAGAAGAGATCAAAGCATTGGGCATGCATTTGGTACAACGGAACACCCAGAATGTTCATTATGAAAATGGAATGATTCAGCCTCAACAACCTGCTATATTTTCTGATAATATAATTCTATCGGATATGAACGGGTCAGTGGAGCACGATCAGTCTCGCCCTTTTTGTGATTTTACATCGATGGATTTGAATCAGCAAATCCCACCAGAGTCAGTTGCTCATCATGAATTGAGTAATAATAATAATACAACATTGGAGGGAAAACTCCATAACATTTGCTCAGTGGATTTGTTTGGCATCTCAAAAGACGATCTTCAGAAAATTCAGGTGATTTCAAACAGCTGGTTTGTTTAATCATGTAACTCTACTCTCAAAAGTTGATTGATTAGGCTGCAATAGGCTTTTGTCTGCATATTTTGTTTGAAATTAATGGAAGTATACATCTTTTACGGGTACATATAATAATAAGTTACGATATGATTGGTTTTTTAGGTACCTCGTTTCTCCCAATAACTCCAATTGTTCTTAATTTTTCTGTTAACCATTGCAGACAATGAGCCTGGCAGCTATTGCATTGCAACTTCTTTTGAAGCTAAAGAGACATCTAAAGATCATGTACAGCCTGAACGATGCTCGATGCCAGGTAAATGCTTGTTAATTGGTATTTATTCACAAAGCCAGACAAAACGATTCAATTGGCTCATGGTGTTCTTTTTCTGAAATTAGTCTTTCAATCCAAATGAACCACCAAAACCTGGAGAGTTTCTGTCCAAGCAGAATGTTCCTTTCGACATCAGCGAAACATGCACTACTTTGCCAACAACTTATCAAGAGTTTATGCAAAGATATCAGGTACGATCCGACCCCATCACCTGCAAACCTCTTTTTGTCCCCTCGAACGAAACTTTTCCCTTTCCACGGGTTTCATCTATTCTCTCTCGTCATCTCTTATATTGCACCATTAATTCCACAGGATTTCAAGAGTACTCTTAGGGACGACGCATTCGATTACTCCACCTACACAGCAAATATTAAAAGGAAGCGTCCAACCCCAAGAAAAGGACGTAAATCTACAACAGGTGGTGATGACGAGGACAACGATGATGACGAGGATTGGAACGGAGGCAGGAGGTTGGGTAACAGTGGGAGGAAAGGTAGCTATAGCAGCAGAGGAAGTAGGCAACGATGATAATAATAGGTGTAAGTAAAATGTAATGCATAGTTTAGGCTAACTTGTACATTAATCAAGTGAAATAGAATAGAGAGATAGGGATAGAATGATAGGGGAGAAGAAAAAAAAAGGGCGGGGGGGGGTTAGGTAATCAATTTGGAAACAGCCAATAGAAAAGTTGTGGGGAAGAGTTTGGGGCTCTCCAAAATATAGCCAGTTTTTCTAGTGTTGTTTCCATCATCGTGTAATTTGTTTTTGGTAATATAATATTGGTTGCATTCTTTTGTTAATGGAAATTATTCTCTTTCATTACATATTAGGTTCCATAATTTTGCTTAGGAAATTTGTTGTTACTAATTGGTATGCTGCATATGGCATCTAATAAATATTGCCCTTTTGGATGTAAATTTGGGAATGCAACTTATTATTAGTGATAATGTTGATGTCTCTCTGGAGGTGCTGTAAAAAATTTCAATTCCTTTTTTGTTCTATTCTTTAGTTTGTGTTATTTTCTTACTGTTTCTCTTTATTTCTTCTGTTCATTCTTTCTCATCTCCAGTGGGGATTTGCAACGCTTTAAATATCGGTTGACATGTCTATATTTTCATGAAGGTTAGTTTAACATCACTTTTAAACAAATGTATAATGTCTAAACCAATTGAGAATTGAGATATGTTTGGGTTATAATGTAAATATATTGATAAAATATCTTAACATGAACATAATTATCAATAATAATGATTTATAAATTGTTTAAAAAACATGAAAAGTTTACTTCCTGATTTGAATAGTTATAAGTATTTTAATATTATAAAATTTTCAAAAACATCCATGAACATATGGAGATTTAATTTTTTTTTAAAGAATATAACCTTTTAATTCAAGGATAAAAATTAAAACTTTTCATTTATAAAAAAAGTTACTATGACATTGTCGTATGCTTAAGTTGGCAACAACTAAGGGCCTGTTTGGTAGGCAATTTAAATTTTGTTTTATGTTTTCGGATTCACTGAGTTTAGTGAATATACATTTGTCATATGTGTTTTCGGATTCTATGATCTAAATAGTGGAAATTTTGAAAACAACATTTTTATGTTTTCATTATATTCAAATTTTGAATTTGAAAATTTAAAATATAGAATTATATTAAAAAAATAAAAACTTTAATAAATATAGTATTTCATGTCATAAATTCAATTTATTTTTGTTAAATTAAAATGTATAATATAATATATTTTAAATTAGATGATATTGTAATAATAATTATACAAAATTTATAACAAAAAATGTGTTCACAAATTAATTAATAATGGTTTATATTCAATATAATATTTAGTTTTGCAACTACAATTAGTTTCATGGTCTATAAATATATTATAGGATACATTTTGAACAATTGTTTAAATTGAAATTCAATTTCTGAATCTACTACCAAGCACATATATGAAAATATGAAATAAAACTCTGTTATCATTGAATACCTTATTTTTTAAATTCTGTTTTTAGATTGCTTACCATTGAAGTCCCAAGTTTTAAACAACTGAACTTTTGATAGTTTATTCTCTCTCTGAAAATAGAACTTGTGAAATTACAATTTGCCTGAATCGACAAACAATGTGCGCATTGAATTCTATCTAAAATAATAAAAAGGGCTAAATCAAAAAGTCTAAAGTTACTATGTGAAACAAACTCAAGGTTGTTTTGGAATGACTTTTTAAGTACATAATAAAATGTTCCAAACATGCCCTTCACCTCCCAGAAATTATATGGGAAACAAAAGAGACCATCTCCAATCAATAAAAACATCGTCTTTATTTAGTAAAAAGTACGTAAAATCTATAACAAATTTGAACCTAAGAAAAAAAAAAAAGGAAAAGAAGCCAACGGATTGAAAGGTTGTCCTCTTGAAGGTCGTCAAGGTACGATCACAAGAAGAGGCTGCACACAAGAAGGTTGTGAAATTCAGATCAAATAATAATAAAATATAAAAACGACAGTTTGTATCGATACGATATCGAAATCGAGAGAGGGGTTACCATGTCTACGCTGACTGGTTTGCCATCTTCAGCCAATATTTCAGCTATGGTTCCAGATTGATCAGCCTGAAGTCAAAAACATATAAGTAATTCTTACATACATATCTTAAAATTCAGTAAAAAGAGTTTTAGGTTGGGCAATGGCAACAAAGAAGCTGAATACTGAGGAATATATAGCATGCTTGCAGCAATCAGTCTGTCAACTTTACACCCAAATTTATACACCCAAAAAAAAAAAGAATTGAGAGATTGAAAAGATGGGAGATACAAACCTCAATCTCATTCATTAGCTTCATGGCTTCAATGATACAGATGACTTGTCCTTTCTGCACTTTATCTCCCACCTACAATAACAGCCTCATTTCATAAAAATAGAGTTTGAAATAAATGGAAGTTTGAGTCAATGAGAAACTTCTGTTCTCTCCATCACATCATCTCTGTTTTTTAAATTCTCAAGTTACCTTCACAAATGGAGGTTCTCCGGGCGCAGGGCTTCGATAAAATGTTCCAGCCATGGGGCATTTGAAAGGTGGATGAGAACTGCCTGCTTTTGGTGCAGCAGGGGGAGGACTTGCAGGAGCGGCAGCTGCAGGTGCCGGGGTTGGTTGAGGTGCAACCATGCTATGTGCTTGAGGTGGTGGCTGTGCTATGTATGGACTTGGTGCAGGTGCGGGCGCAGGCGCTGGTGGCTGTAAAGCTTCTTTTTTTCTTATTACGATTTCGCAATCTTGTTGCTTCAGTTGCAGTTCCATGATGTCTCTTGAATCAACAAGTCTGCATATAAAAAGATTATGTAAAGATTCAATGATAAAAGATGTTGCTATTCGAGATGATGACTCGACCCTCAAAGGTTAATTCCTTTTTCACAATGTGAAAGACAGTAACGCACTTGATGAGATCTGAAACTTGGCTCATGAAGGTCGAAATTGACGACTCGTCTGGAAGAGAATTTTGATCAGAAACTTCAACTGCAGAGTCGACTTTTCCTCCTGATGGTGCGTTCCCGGGTGTAGAGACACGCACAGGTGCAGAATTTGAAGTTTTTCCAACCACCACCTACAATAAACAAAGATACAAACTTATAAAAATCGATGAATGTATTCAAAAATAGAAATTAAAACTCGTGCCACCAACTAACCTCATTAAGTGCATGGATAATTAAACCAGCAGATTTCTTCTTGTTTGGCCCCTGAGAAACACAAAAAATTACATACCAAAATGTAACTAAAACCATGAACATCTCACCCTTTACAGGCTCCATTCACTTAAATTCTTCTCATATTATAAGTTGTAGTAAAAGAAAAAAATCAATTAGCAACACATCTGTGAATAGTTTATGATGATAGTGATGAAGTCATCGATATCGCTCCATCATTCGGCTTCAAAATGTCCTCTACATGAACCTTGTTCCTAAAATCAACTAGTGGGTACAAAAATTTTCATTGAAAGGGATAAGTTTTCTTTTCACTAACAAAAACTCCGAACTACGACTGATAGGATCCCCAGCTAAAAGAGATCCATTAAGCCCCCTTGAATACACCAAAACAGAGGAGCTTGTTGAGCTGCTGACTGAATTAGACACCAAAAGTATCACCAAACCTAACACAGAACCTTCCTTTTTGGGATAAGAAACTATTTCATTGAAAACATGAAACTGGGTTTAGGAAGCTACAAAAAGGCCTTCCAGTTTGAATAAAGTTATTAAACAGTAAACAATCAGCACCAGGACAGCCAAAAAAACAGTAAACAATCTTGTACGAAGCCTTCTAATACAGAACCTCACTTCACAACGAAGTTTCTATTCTATTTCTTTTACTCATCATCCTTTTCTTTCTTCTATGGGTTATGATTCTGAAAGGTCAGTGGAAAATGATGAAAACCAAAAACCCCAATACAATTAAACAACAGAGTACCAGAAATAAAAAATAACTATGCATCAAAAATATGAAAATTACTTAGAAACTCATGACCAAATTCCAAAACCAGAGAACTCTTCTAATTTCTGAAATTGAAACTTAAAACGTCCTAACTTCCATCATGAATCATTCTCCTCTGCTAGTACTTGCTTGCCCATGATTCCATATCAAATATTCACCATTTCCATTAAAATAGAATTTACAAAAGAATCTTTCTAATCAAATTAACTATGGAGCACATTTTCAGTCTACAGATTGAACATTATAACAAGAATGTGCAATGAACGCAGTAACAGACCTCAATCCCAGAAAACGAGGGGTCGACAAAAGAAGATCCGAACGAAAAAGAATCCTTCAGGCAAAATCCGCGGCGATTAAGAGAGAGAGTCTGTTTAATGTGGTTCTGGTGCCAATTCTTCTGAGCAGTCGAGCCGAAACCGGCAAGAGTGGAAGCCTTGGGGCATGGGACCGTGAAGGACGCCATTGGAGAGCAACCCAGAAGGTTGGAGGAGCTTTTCAGTTCTGACACACAGAAATCCTTGAAAATGGGGAAATGGGTGTTGAAGATTTGAAGATTCTTTTAGAAAATGGGTGTTCGATCTGAATGAAATAGAATGGGAGAAAAAGATGGGAATTGAGAAAGAAATAAAAAAGAATGGCGATGAGATCCAAGAAAAAAGAGCAGGGCGGTGGAGGCGAGAAAAGGGAAATGGGAAATTTGGGGTTTGAGATTTCAAATGGATTTTCGATAATCACAATGCAATGCGATGAGAGTTCGAGAGCATTGATTAAAATCAATATCGCCGTTTTTTTTCTTTTTAACGTAACAATACAAACCCACAATCACATGCATTCTCTCTTCTTCCCTCCAACCTTGAAACAGTGGGTCCCAAACTCTCTCTCTCTCTCACTGCAAATTGGATGAAATGGGATGGTATAGGTTAAGTGACAAATTTGGATCTTTAGGGTTTTTTTTTTTTTTTTTTTTTGACTTGAACGATGTAGAGGTCGGAGATTCAAACTTACGACATCTTGGATGAAAGTATATGTCTTAACCGGTTAGTCTATCTACTGCCTTTTAGAGTGTGTCTTAATCATTTGGTCTACCTACTTTAAAATGTTTTGAATGAGTTTGTGAATTTAATTTTGAGTTTACTAAGTTTATATTGTTAAGTTTAATATTAGCTGTTATATTGTAAGATCATGTGATGGGTTGATTGTAGATGGAGTCGGGCATTTGGAAAGTAGGTAAAGAAATGGGACCGGTTTAGTATTTTTCACAGGCTAATTTTGTCAATTTTCCCATCTAATTCCTTCATCTTCCTCTCTCCGCCCTATCCATTTACTTGCTATCACATGCCTAAACTTGAAGTAATACAAGTGTGATGTCGGTATTACACTTATGGAATTAATGGCAAGGATCAATTATGCACAAAATTAAAAGTTTATAAACCTATTAAAAACTTTTGAAGTATAGAGACTAAATACACATCATTTTAAAATTTATCAGAAACTTTTGAAATATATGAACTAAATAGATACAATTTGAAAAGCTCACAAACTAAACTTATAATTTAACAAAAGCTTTTGAACATGCTTTTGAGTTTTTTATAATTTTAATTACATTTCTGACCTTTTAGGTATGGGCAATGTTTGGTATTATGAATTAATAGAGGCCTTTATTGAGCATTGACATTTTCAAATCTATTGAAAATATTTAAATTTAATGGGAAGAAGTTATCAAGACAAAATGTTATTGACAAATTTCATTTAACTTCTTACAATTAATATTTGATTGGTTAACTCAATTAATATTTGACTTGAGCATATGTTACTTGTTTTCAAGCATTAAATTAAGATATTAGAAACTTTCTTTTTGCCAACATGAGCATAAATAATTAACTACGTCTTCTCTTAAGGTCGGAGGCTAAATCTCCATATCCCATATTTGTTGTACTAAAAAAACTTATGTTTTTGATTGGATGTATGAATCTCAAATCCTACATTTATGTTGTTATATTCTTTAAAAGAAAATTAAGAAATTGGTTCTTCCGAACCAATGTAATCCATAAAATTTTAATTTATTTGAAGATGGACCCAATTTACCAAAACACAAGTTTATAAACCTAACCCAATCTATATATTATTTAAAAAAAACATATGGGTTTTCTTAATTCCTTATGGAATATCATTACAATAATTTTTTATGACAAGTATTAGATTTGTTGATAAAAGTTAAAAAACTAAAACCAAAATTTTGAAAGTTCGGAACTAGAATGGAAAGTTGTTGACAAATATTAAAATCAAAATTTAATAAAAAAATTGTACTATTAATAAATTATTGCCGACAGATTCGGTAGCTTTTCCGAGTCTAGACTTTCCTGATGACATGAACGAGAGATTTACATATTTCTTAATGCTGTAAATTTTACCAAACCTTTAATTAATTATAATACTACGTCACTCTATATTAGCATTATATTATATACATTATTTATAATTATTACATTTAAAGTTACTCATTATTAACTAATCCAAAAAAAAAAAAAAGTCACTCATTATTAACAGAAACTAAAAAGATTAAATAAATTTAAAAAATGAAATACAAAATTTAAAATATACTAAAATTGGCATATAAAATTGATAAATTTTATCAATTTTCACTGTAAACTTTCAATTTCATTAATTTAGAACCATAAATTTAGATAAATGTTGCAATTTTTATCTTCTATTAAAATTCCACTAATTCACCCATTAATTTTAACAAATAATGTTAAAAAACTCTAAAAACTCACTAATTTAATGAAAATCAAATTTTGCACAAAATTAGATTTGATTAATGCACAAAATCGACTATTAAATAACTCCATCAAAACCTACAAATTTCAATAAAAAAAAAACCAGCTTTAATGTCACTTTTGTCTAAATCCTATAAATTGCATACCAATTATAAATTTTATAATTCATTTGGCATACATGAGAATACCTCTTTTTTTAACAATTTCTTGAACAAAAACCTACCATAGTATAAATTGCAACACTTTTTAATATTTAAGATTAAAATTGCATCAGCCAACGTGAGCATGACTCATGGTAATTGGCATTTACCCTCTTACTTGCAACACTTAATACAAGTTTAAGATATAGTTTAATAAAATTGAAAGTTTAAAGTAAAAGTTGATACACCTTACAAACTTCAAGATCAAAATTGATCTTTTTCCAAAGAATAATCCTTTCAGAACAGTAAAAATCTGCTTGAGTTTCAGTTTAAAAGTAAAATACTTTTAGAATCAAAGGAAAAATACATGTAAAGTACATTATGTAGTTAGTTTCACATGGTTTTTCAAGTTCTCTGTTAATTTGTGATTATCAATTACTTTCCCAAGTATTATTTAATGTAGGTGCATTACGTTATGTATCACAGTTTTTAGATTTAAAAAATACAACAATTTTCGAAAACACTTTTTTAGAAAATACACTCGTACAACCCCCAAGTTTCTTGGGGAGAGAAAAAAAATGATCTCTTAGTTAGAAAAATCAGTCAAAATAGAAGTAGGTAAGAATATAATATAGGCATCTAGGTTTATATATATATATATAATAGACAAGTGCTAAAATGGCACCTGCTACATTTCTTCACAAAAGGGCAGCAAGAAGAAAAGCTCCAAGGAAATTATTAAAAAAAAAAACAGTTGAGCTACCAAAACCAAAAATGATCAAAAAATTTCAGCGTAAATGTCAAAGATTGGGATATTCCAATGCCATAGTTAATATCACACTTGAACAAGGAACATACAAACTTCTTATTCCTTTGTATGACTTTTACAAGAACTGGCAAAGAAAAATAATTAATCCGCCTGAGATCCTCTGAAAGGACATGTAATTTTGCGACAAGGAAGATTATTTTGCAAGAATACCGCTGCTGAATGTGAACAAAAATAACACGTTACTGAAATCGACATCGTCTAATATCGGTTCCAGTACGTCCTGCGTCTGAACCAGTTGTAGTCCGGCAAACCCTGGATGGGACCCAATGCAGCAATTGCAATATCCTGCACAAGTGAAAGATTGATCAATGAAGTGAAACAGGGAAAGAAAATCATACCTCAAGCAATTTTTTTACTCTTCCTCAGTTCTTACCCTATCGTAAATAAATCGGTTCGCAACACGTTTTATGGTGCTTGCATCAACAGCATCAATTCTCGCAAACAATTCGGCGAATGGGATTCTACGGCCATATGTAAGCAGCTGCAACCCAATGAAATATGAGGAATTGGATTATTTTATAATACTATCAACAAAGCTTGATTAGTCTCACGACCACATCAGACCACAGAGACAAGCATGTGGTCGAGGAAAGGAGGCAAGAAACTCATCTCAGACACTTTCAGCAACTAAAATTCGTCATATGCATGTATAGAAAGCTCCTCTTTATTTGATTATTTTTTTCCCAAACATATTTGGGCCTCTAAGCCAATTCCCAGTTATCTCGGATCAAGAATCGAAATGCTAAGAATGGTTATTATTTAAGATAATGGCAAGGAGTGGAGTACCCACCTGACGCCCAATATCTTCAGCTACTGGGCTTGTTCCATCTATGTGAAGCAAAAGAGAAGATTTCAACTGCAGATTGCAACAAAAGAGTACGTCAATGGACACATAAATATTGAATTCGAGTACAAGAATAATTGGAAAAAAAAAAAAAACAGGCCCACTGGCCATAGGCATGATCTATGAGGTGTCTTATATTGGAGGGCATGGTGAAATGATGTAAGACAGTCGCATTGTCTGGGCATAATGTCCCATCATTAAAAGTTCGAATTTATAACTCTGAAGGGATTGGGATAATACTTGAAACGAGTATGCATTTCTATTACCAATACAAGGAAACTAGAAAGATTCCAATTTGCATTTAATTACTGCAAAATTATGGCCACCAAGAAGGAGGATGAAGTCAAATACTAATTTGAAAAACAAGTAACAAGTAACTCGGGCAGTGGAAGTCTATTTCCTTTTAGCTCTAGTATTGGGGTACTGGTGAAATACTCTAATTCCTTTTTAACATTTTTGTAAGCTACAGCTAAGAAATAGCAAATTCAACGTTAGATGTCAACTGTCTGGCCAGTTAACTTAAATGGTGTATCATCAGCTTGTTTTTTGTTAGGATTTACATCTCACGGGCTCTTTTGTTGCCCTACTTTCGCATGTTAGCTTGTATAAAACAAGTTCATCCCTTCTAATTTCAACATAATATAGATTTTTTAATATTTTTCCCCTTATCAATTCCAAGTTCAATTAGTATTAAGAAATGGACGAGATTGCCAACTTTAGACGAAGAGGAATAAGAGTTAAAGCACCTACCTGATTGCGTGCACGGGTAACATCAGCTTCTGAAACCCGGTAAGCTAACTTGGTTGTCTCGTACATTATTGCATAGGCCAGATCATCCAAGCAGTCCGGCTGAAAACATGGACACAATGATCAGATATTTCAGCTAAGAAATCAAACTGCAATTATCTTTTTCATAATAAAAAATGCATTGGAAAAAAGAGACACCAATTGTGAATATTTTTAATGAAATAATGCTTCTTATTAGAAAAAAAGAAAAAACTATATCAAATTTTAAGTTCCAAAGATTAAAGAGAAACTCAAATTGAAACGTTAGTAAGGGAAAAAAGAAAAGCATCTTGTATTCTTCGACACAGAAATCTCAGAAAAACATAAACAGTTTGGCAACTACAAGAAAATGAGGGCATCCATTGTGCACATTTCTAACAGACCAGTATAAGAAAACCCTGCAGCATATGAGGTCCAAGTGGTGCTATACAACCTAAAGAGACTTGGCATTTAACTTTGTAATACCGCTATGATACATATGAAAGTTATCGAGGCAATAATCGAAGTACGCATTAAGGAATAGAATATTTCAAGGCCAATAATCCCATTGTCACAATCACCTTTGCAACAGCGTAGACACCAAAAAGACCAGTGTCCTTGTAATTGGTGTTGAAAGCCATCATACTTTCTGCAACTTCATTGATGGCAACTCTTTGGGCCAGCTCAGAACTGTTCATAATTTTTTAGAAAAAGAACAATAATTATGAATGACGAAAATAGTTATCATTATAAATCATGAAAATAATTTCCACAGGTCAGTAGTAGTCATAAATTTAAGATTGAAATTAAGACACACAGGTTATAAAGGACTAAAGGAGGGGGGAAAAAATCACCCCATATGCTTTCCACCTCCAGCACTTTTATTCCAAGAACCCAACATGGCCTGCATGACCATCAGAGCAATGGAATCTGGATCTGTCCAGGATGCTCCATTAAAAGCAATAGCAAATTGTGCCAAAGGAACATCATCATCAATTATCCTAACCTGTTTACATCAGTGAAAATAAAATTTTAGTAAAATAAAGTTATCAATAGAAAGAAAGGTGGATTCCAATTCCAAAAATATTTTCTTCTCGTACCTCAGAACCAGTAAAAATTGCTGGCTCCTTAGCAACCAACTGAGAAGCTGTGGTTGGTTCTGCTGACAGCTTTGTGAACAATTTCTTTACTTGCTCAACGAAATCCTCATGCTTCACAGCTCCTGAAGCAGCAATAACCTGAAATAAAGAGTAGCACCATATTATTGGCAACCATTTTCCAATGAAGTCTTGAACAAGTATCTTGATTGAAAAGAGAAGTGGAAGAAAGATACAATACAACACAATCATCATCCAAAAGGACCACGATGAACAAAGAGATGAAGCATTATCCTTTAATGTGAAGTTAGTCAATATCACGATCAGTATATACCCCTCTCAAGGAAAACTAAACAATCAAATAAATTGACCATACCATTCTTGGAGCCGTGTAATGCGTTTGGATATAGCTTTGAAGATGATCCTTGGTAATTGTCCTGATATTTTGAGCTGGGCCAAGAATCGTTCTACCAAGAGGAGTATACTGGAATGCAGTTGCGTGCAAATGGTCAAAGATAACTTCTTCTGTTTGCCCCTCAACCTGCTCAGGTCAACGTCATAAAACTATAAGTCATGAAAATATAAAAACGCAAAACTCCTAAGTCATGGCCAATCCCACGATCAATAGGAAACCAGACTCTTTTGGTGTGAAGAACTAAATGCCCCCCCCACTTCCAGGTTTGAAATGAGACTACTTGCGTACTAGGAAAAAGGAACACGGGCAAAACAAACTAAATGTAAGTCCACTTAACAATTCAGACCAGAACTTTAACTATCCTTTTGCTGCATTATGATTTTGATTCACATAAATCATCCAAGTAACCAAACATAATCACCACTCTACTTCGAGTAGATCTGGTGCCAGAGCCACCAGGGACAAGGCTCATGGGCTCTATCAATATATACAAGAAACAAACTTTTCTGATATGTGAAAAGTTGCAGCTAATGTGCTCTTATTTTTATTATTTTATTATTATTATTTTTTATAAGAAACAATTTCATTGATGTATGAAATTTACAAAAGGGTTATAGAAATCATGATGATTACAAAAAGCTCTCCCAATTGGTTTGAAGGGAAGCGTAACTGTAAGAAGCAAAGAGATTAGATGATAATGCTATTTCCTCAAGAATGTGAAGTGTCTTCTGATGTACCTGTTTTTGGGATAAAAAAAATAGGACCAAGATATAGGTAAATAACAAGATCAAAGAGCTCGTCAAAGGCTTAGCTCCTTGTCCAAAAAAACTCTTTGGTTTCGTTCCCTCCAAAGAGCTCTGGTGATGTGCATCCACAATATGGCTTTGGCGTCTTTAAAAGGATGACCCAATAAGACAGTAAAAAGAAGATCTTTGACATCCAAAATAAGAGCTCATATTGCTCTTATTATTATTTCCATCTAGAATTTCAACCTTTTTATAACTCAGGCTACTAACTTTTCCAAATAAGAAGCAAAATACGTCGTACAATGCCATTAGAATATATATAGCAAATCGAACAAATGGAAAAGGATTCTTACCTCCTCCATTTCTCTCAAAATCACATCCCGCTCGCGACTAATCCGGTGCTCTTCGAATTTGGAATTCTGCAAAATGTCGGCCAAAATATCCAAAGCTTTGGGCACATCCTTGTCCAAGACCTTGGCATAATACGTAGTCTGTTCCCTGGACGTGTACGCATTCAAATGACCACCCATGTTCTCGATTTCCTCCTCGAGCTGCCTCGCCGTCCGTTTCTCTGTTCCCTTAAAGATCATATGCTCAAGGAAATGAGCAGTGCCATTAGTCTCCTCGGTCTCAAACCTCGATCCGGCATCGATCCACACTCCAACCGTCGCAGTTCGAGCAGCAAGATTCGACTCAGTAGCAACCCGGAGGCCATTGGGGAGAGTAGTGACGCGAGTTTCAGGCGCAGACAGAATCCGGGTGTGGTCAGTGATGGTCGGGTGAGGCGACCCGTATTTCAGAAACCTAGGGTCGGGATTCTCGAGCTGTTTGAGCTTCGATTTCACCGCCTCCGCGAGGCGATCGTAGATCATGGCATTGGGGGGCGGAGGAGAGGGAGGTGGAGACGACGACGCAACTGCCGGGGAAGTCGACGCCGATCTCACAGCCTGAGAAAAGGAGGCGAAGGATCGCCGGTGAGAGGTGCGAGCGAGGGTGAGAAGATGCTTGATCGCCATGATTGATTTTGTCCCCTTGCTCCCTAGGGTTTGCAGCGGCTACAGAAATTTTCTTTGAGGACGAAGAAGAGGAACTTGTGAAAAGGGTCGAGATTGCGATTGTTTCGCGAAGAAATACAAACGGCGTCGTTTTGGAAGAATACGACATCGTTTTGGTTTTTGAACAACCGGCATTTGAGCCTAGTTTGGCTGCTATTAGACCGAGTTTTCCAATCTCTCTCCCAAATTTATTTCATTCGAAATAATATTTTTGGTTGCATAAAATTGAGGGGTTAAATTAGGAATTTGGTTTCTGTTGGAATAATTTGAAATTTACTTGGGATAATATTGGCTCTGTCGTCATTCCATCTCCAAGTCGAGCCTTCATCATTGCTCCATATCCAAGTCAAGGGGCTCCGTTGTTACTCCATATTTAAGTTCAGTGGCTCCGTCGTTGCCCCATCCCCAAGTCCAATGGCTCCATCATCGCTTCGTCTCCAAGCTCAGTGGCTCCGTCATTGTCCCATCTCCACGTCCAGTGACTCCGTTGTCACTCCGTCTCCAAGCTCGATGGTTCAGTCTTGCTCCCTCCAAGGTTGAAGCAACAGGAAAGAAGAGCCACTTGGTCACCTTCAAAGTTGAAGCAGCGAAGAAAGTGAGTCATCCTTAACTTCACTTGAGTCAGGGGTTGGTCACTGAAGCAGCAAGGAAGGTGAGCTATCATTAACTCTTCTTGAGTTAAGGGTTAGTCAGCTTCAAAGTTGAAGCAGCAAGAAAGGTGAGTAATCCTTAACTCTGCTTGAGTTAGGGGTTGGTCACATTTGAAGTTGAAACAAGTCAAAAGGTGAAATAAAATGCAAGGAGGACCATCCTTAATTCCACTTAAGTTAGGGGTTGGTCACCTCCAAAGTTAAAACAAATCCAAGGGTGAAACAAAGTGGAAATCCTTAATTTCGCTTGAATCAGGGGTCGGTCACCTCCAAAGTTGAAGTAGAGAGGAAAGTGAATCATCCTTAATTTCACTTGAATCAGGGGTTGGTCACCTCCAAAGTTAAAGTAGAGAGGAAGGTGAACCATCCTTAATTCCACTTGAACCAGAGATTGGTCACCTCCAAAGTTGATGCATAGAGGAAGGTGAACCATCTTAATTTTTCCTGAATCAATGGTTGATCACTTTCAAAGTTGAAGATTGAAAAAAGGAAAAAAAAAGAAAAAAAAAGTGTTGAATTGAAAAAAAAAAAAGAATAAATAAACATTCGACTGTGCACATTAAAAGAAAAAAATTTAAGGAAAAGATTGGAATTTAGCCCACAACCACTTGAAATTCAATTTGATTTCACATTGTAGACAACTATCATAGGTTCCAATTTGAAATTCAATCGCAATGGATCATATTTCCTTGACATCATATTGATGTCAATCAAATGATGCTGGTTGAACGCATGACTTCTGCAATAAGTTGATCGACCAACAATGGACATATAAGATGGAACAATAATTTTTTTTTTTTTTTACTTTTAGTACATTATATTTTAAAATTAATTACATAAAAAAATTAATTCTTATGAAAAAGAAAAAAAAATCTATTTATAACTCTTATGGAATATATATATATATATATAGTTTGGTCTATTATAATAGGCTTTTGAATTAAAAAAGTATGCAATTGGTCTTTAAACTTTCAATTTTATATCTAATAGGTTTTGGAGTTTTCAATTTAATGTCTAATAGATTCGTAATCTAATAGACTTTTTTTTTTAAGTTCAAGGATCTATTAGATACAAAATTAAAATTTCAACGACCTATTAGATAGAAAATTGATAGTTAAGTGACTTAGTAGAAACTTTTTAAAATTATGGACTTATTAAACACAATCTTAAAAATTTAATGACCAAATTTATAATTTAGCCTATTAATATTAAAATATACAAATGATATCAATATATCAATGTGTTCAAAATTATATCTATATAGCCCCTCCGACATATAGTTTTAGATTCACCACTGCTTACACATACTAGTGCATAAATCTCGAAAATGAGGCATTTGTTGGAATAGAAATTTTGACCAATCAGAAATTGTCATGTCATTACTTAAAATTAGTGACAAAATTATTTATTTAATTAGGGATTAATTAATTTGCATGCATCCCTAAATTAAGTTATGGCAAATCTAAATATGCAATTGGATTATATAAAATTTGGGTCAATTTTAGACAAATCCCAAATGGGAGGCCCTAATCCAGTAAAGTCCCAGCCCAAAGGGCTAGGCTTAAAGTCAACCAGGCCTAGTCCAAAGGGGTTTATGTAACGACCCTACTAACTGAATAGACTAACGCGAAAGCACAACTGAGTTATCTCGTTCATGCCCGAGGTTTCGGCAGTATAACAACATAACTACAAGGAAACCAAAATTTTACAAGGACTTGAAAGGGATGTCAACACTTCTTTATTTCAGAGAAACTACTCAGCATCTCCAAACTACGAATAACATGTTGAGCTCAACCAACATACACGAGATTTAAGAAATTCTATTAAAATAGGAAATAAGAGAAATTTAGGATTTATAGGCCAACCACACGACAAATCACAAAGATACAAAACTAAACACTAAACACAGAGAAGAACTTCAATGGTGTCTCCATAGCCTCGTCAAGTCATCGCCTCCATCACCCGCCTCATGGTTGTGCACCATTTGCAAAGACACAAACAAAGTAGCAAAAGTGAGTATAAACATACTCAGTAAGCAGCCCATTTAAGGGTCCAAAGTTCAAAACCATACAAAGGAGGGTTCTGCCCTAACTCATAGGCTCCTACTCAATCTCAAACATTCACTTTAGTTAGCTAAATGCCTACTCACCTTACCCCAAGCCCACCCCTCTCTGGTATAGCCTCGTGTTATACCTGTGAGTCATGTAACCTAGGTCCAATTCAGTGAAGGAAAACAACTCTCACGCCTACAATCTTGGGGGAATCGCCCCCTCTTGCTAGCGCAACGCAATGAAGAAAAGAAACCCTCATGCTCGAAATGGTGGGGAATTGCCCCTAAGCTAGCACTCTGAATGAAGGAAAGCAACCTTCATTCTAAACATTGTGGGGGAATCGCCTCTTAAGCTAGCACACTGAATGAAGGAAAACAACCTTCATTCTAAACACTGTGGGGAAATCGCCCCCTAAGCTAGCACACTAAATGAAGGAAAGCAACCCTCATTCCCATCATATCTCACAACATCCTAGGAATACATGCCGCACGAGAGAAAAAGGAAAGGATAGGTAGCACTAGCCTAACGGACTTTTGTTCATTCACAACACTCTTGAAACCTCTAGAGTAACTCACTATGCCAAAACCACCCACCGTGTCAGAACCACATCTACAACCTGGCCTGAGGTTTCCAAGCACATACAATGGGAGAATCACCCTCTAAGATAGCTCAAGCAAAGAAGGAAAGCAACCCTCATGCCCGTCACACCTCACAACATCTTAGGAAGCACGCTTGCCTGGGGAAGGGTAAGTAATGCTAGCCTAACAGACTTTTTCTTAGCCACAACGCACTTAGATCGTCAAGGGATATACCACCCAAGAGATCATAAACCCCACTCTCACCTCGACCCAAGGATCTTAAGCATAACCGTAAACATGAACTCAACACCACGCATGCTTAGGTAGACAAGGCTCAACTATAAGTTTAGAGCAATTTATTCACCACTAATGCCCATACGCATTCAAGCAAACATCCTATATAACCACTCGAGCGAACATGCTCCACATATAATCAAACTAAGCATTCCCCATATAAATTCTTCTCATAAACAGTCTTACAAGTTAGTCCAATTAGCTATCTACCTTTTAGGCTAGCACAAAAGCAACCAACTTCTCCTTCTTCTAGGAAGTTATGAGCAACATAAAGCCCTACGCAACTCCTTTCAATGCTAATCCCTTAAACACGCTAGGAACCATAATGGTCACTATTCTCCCATTTACATCCCAACCCAACTATAACGTGTTAAGCGTAACAAGTCATTTTGAACTAATCTAAACCCAAAAACCATAAGCAAGGATCCTAAACTTCGTATGCCCTTAAGGTGTTCTAGATTGCCAGCCAGCTAGCCTAACAAGTTGAGCTTTTTATACGCAATCAACCAACCGAGCATTCTAGGCATACTGTACTCGAACAACATCTAATCATCCCAAACAAGCATTACTTAGCTATTTAGTCCAATAGCTCGAGCACTCTGAACGCTACAGCTTAACCAAGCATCTCCGACAGTCCAAACATTTGTGTGTGTTCAGTGTAATTCAATAACTCATGCATTCATACTTATAGAAAAACCACAATAAGATTCATGGAAATTGCGAACCCATCACAAATCAGTCATTAAAACCCCTCAAATGCCATGCTAGGTATAATACAGTGAGCCCCCAACCTGAAGATTTACTAAGCGTATCATCCAAAGTCGACCACGCTCAAGCTCATGCTAAAAGGAATCATACTCGTAAGTACTCAATCATATATGCATACAGAATTCGAGAACTCCACGACCAAAGCATTAAAGGCTATCTAATTAGGCTACTTACTTCAAAAGTGACTACAAGGCGAACTTGGCTCATGCAACACGCATTCTTGCCCAACTTAGAGGAAAACCCAAAGGGTTCAGTAACCAACGCCAACCTTAAACCTTGATTAATCGATCTAAATCTATCACAAGAAGGTTCTAAGCTTTAATACCACATTTAACCACATAATAATAAGACCAAAAGGGCTAAAAAGAGCATTATCCACTACTTTCTCTTTGCTTTTGAGCTCAAATTCTTGCTGAAATTGACTCCAAATGGGTTGATTTCATGAACCCAAGACCCAAATGTTATGGGTAGTCTGAAACGAAGTTAGATGTATCATGGGTTACCTTCAAAACACAAAAAAAGGACAAAGACCTAAGTTGCAACAAACTTTACCTCACATATTTGATATGGTCAAGCTATGGATTTTCGAATCTAAGCTCAAACGAAATTGACAATGTCATTGGTGCTCGATCAGACTCGAAAGGAACTAGATACTGTAGAACTGGAGTCGAATGCACGTGGGAGCTTGGTTCATGGGTCGTTGGTGCAGGTGTCGTCGGAGATGATGCTGGAGGAGGACGAACATTGCCGGTGCGTGGGTTGCGCTGCTTGCCAAACATCAGAGAAAACAAAAACGTCGGCGAAAGAAGCTGCAGTTCGTGTGGCTCTCAAAATGTCGAAGGGAAACGCACCGTTGGAGCTCTTGTCACGCGTTGGAGTAGTTGGCTGGAAGAGTTGGTCAGAAAAGGAAGAAAGCGAGTGTGAGGGGGCAACTAGGGCTTTACGAAAAAAAAACAAAGAGGGGGAAGAAAGGTGAATAAGACTAGAGCTTCCTTACTTGTTGTTGTTTTTTTTTTTTTTTAATTTTCTTACACCAAATAGCAAAAGACCAACTTACCCCCAACTCTTTTTATTTCCTCCAAAGCCCAAAATCAAACCAACAAGCATACTTACACTTTTAAGTTTAAAAGCAATGTAGACCCGATCACTTTTTGCATTATTTTGCCAATTTAATTTAGTATCAAAATACCGAGCGTCACAATTTAAGCCCAAGGCCAACCAGCCCCAACCCAATAGCTAGGCCCAACCCACTTGGAGTCCTGAGAAACTCTATAAATAGAGAGTTTCCCCTTATATTTGAAGGGGTCAGAAGTGGAAGACCTCAGAAGACGAGTTCAGAGAGAATTCAGAAACAAAGCTCAAAAGATTCTAGAAGCTCTTTGTAACGACCGACACTTTCAGGTATTAATTAAGGCTTTAAATTTTTGGATTTAAATTAATTGAAAGGCCAATTTTATGTTTAAGGTGTATTGATGTTTAATTTTGAAGTTTTGCATTTTTGAAGTTAGAGAATTTGAGGGTAAAATGGGAAGAAAGAAGGAAAAAGGGAATCAATTGATGTTTGGGGCATTCTTGTAATTCAATAGTCATTAAGGCAAGCCCAAGCCCATAGTAAGCCAAGCCCCAAATATCTCTCTCTCATATTTTAAAAAGGCACGTAGCCCTAGGTTCAAGCCAAGCTTTCAAGCCAGCCAAGCCTCCATCTTCTTCATCTCCTTCTTCTTCCTCCTTGTTCGACAGCCTCCATTAACAAGAAGAATTTTTTTTTGTTGTGTTTTAGCAGCCTCCGCCGCCGTGCACACGCCCAGACCGCCGCACCTCAAATCGGACCTCCGCCTCCGCTGCCTTGCAGAACCGCTCGCCGCCGCACGAATCGCCGCATCACGCAACGGCCGCACAAATGCCGCCGCCAGATCTGCCGAACCTCACGTTGCCGCCTCACGCGCAAACCGAACCGCCGAACGCTGCAGCTTCGAACGCCGGCGTTTTGCTGCAGTTCGTTTTTCGGCGAGATTGCTCTGTTTTTGGGTCATTTTTTCGGCAATTTTCGGTACTGTACAGCCCCGTTTCAGCTTAGTTTTCGCGTGGGTAAGCTTACTCGTGTTGTTTACTCATGGTTTTTCATAATGGAATTTGATTTTGGGCACTGTTTTAGTAAATTAGAGGTTGACCCATTGATTTTTGGGATCAATTCTAGAATACCCATCGTACGTAGAGGTCGGTTCGGCGAAATTGAATCAAATCGTCATCTATTCGGCAAAGTTCGATTCTGTTTTGGGGTTGGAATTGAGGTAAAATTCTCACTTTAAAATCAGGCAAATCCTTAGAAGTTTTGAATTTTTGATATATTAAATTTGAGAGTTCAATTTAATCAAGAACCTTGTGTTTTGAATTTAGTTTAACCACCAATTTGAGATTAAGTTAAATGTTAAGAAATTTATTCTAAATTTTGGAACTTTAGTTGGTGGAAGGAATTTTGGGATTTAATTATGGATTTTAGGAATTGTTTCTAACCTTAGGGATGGTTTGATTTAGGCTCCAAATTGTTTGACTGAGGTTCAAGGCGAAGGGATTTTGGTGAGCAATTGGGTGAATTGGACTCTTGAGCTTAGCCAAGGTAAGGGACTTTATGCCGGTATGCTTAAATGCGAGTCAAGAACTGAATTGAAAAAAAAAATTAATTTGAAATAAAAAGCTTTTATAAATATTTTATTATGGATTTTTGATAAATTTTTAAAATGCTTGTTATATATATAAAAATGGATTTTAACTTGTTGTTTTCCCAATTTTCTCATGAATGTTATGCATGGTTTATGGTTTTGATTTATGATAAATGATGTGAGAATGTTGCTTGTGCTGCATCATGGAATGAAATGTTTAAATTGCTTTGGGACCTCATGCATACATTATGTTTTCATGATAAAAATTGATTTCGAAGGCTGTGGCAATTACCCTCCTCAATGTATTGATGTACATCTATATGAAAAGGAGTCTTACGAGGCTATATGAAAAGGAACCTGAAAACGTTAAATGAAAAGGAAAGGTTAGGTTGGGTTAATTGTCCACATTAAGCCGAAGAGAAAAGTTAAAAGAGAAACGTTTCCGCTATGAAAGGAATTTAGGTCCCATCAAAGGAAAGAAAAAAAATGTTTTCGAAAACTCATTATGTGTGTGTATGCATATTCTAACCCGGTAGTGAGGTCACTTACTGAGTATTGTAAAATACTCACCCTTTTTAAAAATATTTTTTTTTCAGGTAAAGGCAAGGGCATCATGGGCGAATGACTTGATAGCTGCTGTAGAGGCCATGGGTGACGTAGAAAAGTTTTACTTCCGCAAACTCTTATAGGCTAGCATTTTATTTATTTATTTATTTTATGACCTTTTAACTGTCGTGTTCTACAAATTATTTTTGGATTTTAAATGTTTTGGTTTATTCTTATGTTTTGAAATAAAGGGATCCCGAGTTAAAATTTTTGATTGTTTAATAAATGATTGGATCTTTTTGTGTCTTTATTAAAGATTTCTGAATTTATAGTAGAATGTATGTAGTAGCGTCCCTAGGAAGTCTAATTTGATAAGGAGGGTCGTTACACTCTTGAAGATCGAACCCTTCCTAAAGTCCTAGAGTGTTGAACACTCCTTGAAGATCGAAGACTCTTCAAGAGAAGACTCCCTAAAGTCTTTGGGTCCTGAACACTTTTTGAAGATTAGAAAACTTCAAGACTTCGATAAATTCTTTAAGGATCAACAAGCTGATCAACAAGCCAAGTGCCGATCTAAGCAGATCAACAACCAAGGGTCGATCCAACAATCAACACGCCAAGGGTCAATATAACAAGATCAATAAGCTAGAAGAATCCAATAAGATCAATAAGCCAGAAGGTTGATCAGAAAAGACCAACTTGCTCGAGAACAAGCTGTCCAGCCTTCGAGACATTTGTACATGAGAGAGAGAAAGAATCAGAGGATAAACATTAGAGATTGTACTCTATTACACTCAAATCAATACAAATACAAGTTCATTCCACATCTCTCATTCCTCTTTTGAAATTACATGTGAACAGTCTTCATTGTTTAGGCCTTTTTTTTTAAAAAAGAAATATTGTTTGGGTGTTGTTTCAACTCGATCATGAAGATTTCAATAGCTTTGAGTTCGTTTGTATGCTAGGACTTAGGCCTCGTTTACGTAACCATAAACGTAATGAATCAATCGTAATTCATAAATGTGGGGTCTGCTTTATTACGATTGAATGTACCACATTTTTCACAATGAGAATGACATGTGGGTCCCACTCCATATGCTGCAATCCTCTCCCATAATCCGATTACACCCAAAAGGGTACTCAATTTGATTACCTTTTTTTTGTATGTGGGACCCACAATACCTTTTTAATAAACTTTCCAGTACTTGCCCCTTCTCTCTCATCCACGTATTCATTTCCGTCCCCGCCCTTGCACCATTCGCTCTAATATTTACCTACATCGAAAGTCATTATCAATTTATATGTCTAGTTTATCGATATCGATTATGCGATTTTGTAAGGGATCCATATCAATTAACTGTTGCATGCATTTTTTTTGCTTACATTATTTTATCCTTTTGAGATTTCATTTTTCCTCGTCCTGATTTCCAACTCATGCATTCGTATGGGGTTTAGGGTTCCTGTTTTATCGTCATGTGCATTATCCATATTATTCTTATGAATCCATGTACGATGAAAAAAGAAACTTTCATTATAATATTTAGGAGGTTAGCTACATTGTGATTAAGGAGGGGGGTATACACATCATAACAGAAAAGAACTAAGATAATAGCCCTTCACCACCGGAGATAGAAGTGATGATCTTAGTTAGGGTTTGATGATATGATAACCACCAGGAGCCTTTGATCATCCCTCTTCCTCTTCTTAGTGACCGTGCCACTCTATCCTTCACTGGCACATTTAGATTTTTTCTTCCTCACCTCCACCATCTTCTGCTTTCCCTTTCGATCTACACTTTCGTCGAGCCCATTCACAAAATAAAGTGAACAGACTGGTTGAGGTGACAACTTGTTGACGCTCGAAAGTGAACCCTGTTATTCGTCTGGGGAAGATACATAAGGCAGAGGGAGAGAAGGTGGTGGTGGGGGAGTGGGTGGAGTTGGTGTTTTGGGGAGGGGTTGGTGTTGATTTAGGAGGACGAGAGATGGTGGTCGGTTTGGAGAAGGGACTGTGCCAAAGTCCACCTCTTCTAAAAATGCATGCAATTCCCTATCTGCCTCAATCACATGGATGATATGGTTATTATGGCTAGTGTGGGAGGGCTGTTGGGATTGAAACTGAAATGGAAAGGTTCAGAAGGATACTAAAAAAATTGTCATCGGAGTAGTCCATTTAGGATATTCGTAGAGGAAGAGTTGTGGATACATAATCAGCGTCCATTAGGGTTGTTAATAGAAAAAAATTGAATATCGAAGGTTGCCATTAAGGCATCGATTGACATGCAACCCCCCATTTCATTTCCCTAAGCAACATTAGTAACTAATCAGGTGCATGTGTAATCACTATGGTAGATCAGTATCGTGATTTGGTATCTGTTTGATATGACACGATTGGTAACGCGATCGGTAATGTGGTCGATAACGCTTGCGATAATCAATTGATGTTTCATGTGTTAGGGTTTATATTCTTTGACATATCGATTTTTCCAAATACCTTTGTTCATCTTGGACTACGATTTCGAATACCGTCTACATACAAACCTTACTCTCAATTTTTGGTACATTATTACGCACTTCATTGCCATGATTGCAGGTACTACTCTCTACTAATAGGCTTTAATCCGATCTCTCTTGCTATTATCACGGGTCCATGTGTTGCTGGTTTTTGGGTTTCTTTCCCATTCATATATATATATATATATATATATATATATATATATATATATATTTGTTTATCTTCATTCGTTTTATCATTCATTTCCATCCATATACATTATTTGATATATTATCCATCTGCGGTTGATGCATGATGTAAATTGGTTGGGGGCCATTCTGTAACTATGTAATCGCATGTATTAACTCTACCATTATATTGTGTCGTTAGATATGCCTCAGCTTAGTATTAAAAAGAAGAGGAAAATATGCGTTGTCATAAATATTTTGGTTGTCATCCTTTGAGAAATACTTGTAGTATGTACGACCATATGCACCTGTCAACCCGTACATTCTTTGAGGGAAGAACATGAATAGACATTTTGTAGGATGATGTATCAGCTTGCCACCTGTAGTTTTTGGAGCAAGAGAATGATGTTAGTTTTGTCAATCAACTACGAATGGATAAGCAGACATTTTCTAAGTTGTGTGCTATATTGAAGGTAAAAGGGCGACTAAAACGGTTGAGGAATGTGAGTGTGGAGGAGATGGTCACAATGTTCTTGCATATGTTGGCACATCATGTGAAGAATAGAGTGATTAGTTTCAGTTTCATGTGATCTGGATGGATGGTTAGCAAGTGCTTCCACAAATGTCTAAAGCAATGTTTTGATTCCAAAAGTTGTTTTGGACACAACTTGAGGCAATTCTGAAAAATTTAATGGATTACAGATGGAAGTGGTTTAAGGTGTGTAATGTATTGTTTACGTGATTTCGCATGATAAGATGATTGTCTATTCACTTTACTTTTTGTTTGCACAGGGGTCTTTGGGTGCGTTAGATGGAACCCACATCAAGGTCCATGTTCTTGAACCCGACAAACCTAGATACAGAATAAGGAAGAACGAAATTGCAACTAATGTATTAGGAGCTTGCTCACTTGACACGCAATTTACATACGTTTTAGTTGGGTGGGAAGGTTCGGTGCATGGTGGTCGTGTTTTGAAAGATGAAATAAGTAGGCATAATGGATTGAGAGTCCCCCAAAGTAAGATATTATTATGTATACCCTTCCACAATTCTCGTGTGGGGTCATAATAGGATTGACGATTTGCCTTTGCAGGGAATTACTACCTCGCTAATGTTGGTTATACGAACAATGAAGGATTTTGCCACCCTTCAGAGGCCCAACTTTACCACTTTAACGATTGGAGTGGTGGTTAGCAACCCAGAGCAACCGAAGAATTCTTTAACATGTGACACTCTTTAGCTAAGAATGCAATCGAGAGTTGTTTTGGGATGTTGAAGATGCGGTGGGCAATCTTGAGGAGTCATTCCTTCTACAACATCGTCACACAACGCCGAATTATTACAGTATGTTGCATGTTTCACAACTTTATAAGAAGTAAGATGGTAGTTGATCCTTTGGAAGGAGAGATTCAAAATGACCATTCCGTCCCTATACATGAAAATGAAAATAATGCGTACATTGGGTCCATAGAAATGTCTGATGCATACACCACTTGGAGATAGGACTTGGCCAATGAGATGTTCGCCACTTGGTGGCAAGGGTTGTGAATATAAGGACTAGATTTTTTTCTTCTATTTCAACATTTTTTCTACTATCATTACATTTTCATACACATTTGTATCATTGTTCGATTTTGATTCAAACTTTCATGAATGTACGAAGCGTGTGTGTTGTCAACTTTATTTGTGATGAATTATTTAAGTATACGTACGTGCATAGTACATATTTCGTGTATTAATGTTTCAAACTCGTCTCGTACTAATCAAATGCTTTAGTTATAGGGAACACTAGGATGGATGCCAATGCGAGCATCAATGCTAAACGAAGAGGGCGTGGGGCAAACACATATTTCTGGACAACCCAAGAAGACGTTGTGTTGGTGTCCTGTCTACAGGAATTATGCGCTAATAGGTACTGGAAAGCAGACAATGGGTTCAAAAAATGGTTATTTACAATAGCTCAAGAAGTTGATGGTAGAAAAAAAAATACATGGGTTCAACTACAAAGTGACTCCTCATATAGACTCACGCCTACGTACCTTAAAGATGAAATACCATGCACTCGCGCTATTACTACAAAACAAAAGTGGATTTGCTTGGAATGATTAAACAATGACATTGTAGTGTGAAAAGATCGTGTGATTATACGTACCCTGTCATACAATTTTCCCTATTTGCTTTCATGTTGGGTTGGTTTATTTATTGTTCACTGTCCGTAGGACAACAAGGAGGCGGCAGGTTTGTACAAAAATCCTTTACCTCATTATTATGCCTTGGTTGAGATGTTTGGGAAGGATCGGGCCATTTATAATGAAACTGCAATCGTAGATGACAAGGAAGCAAAGATTAGACTGGAGGATGTAGGGAGTGTGCGCACTGAGTTCCACAACTTCGACCTAAAATTTAATGATATTTATGATTCCTTTATGTCTTTTGAGGGGGATGACGGTGCATCATACTCACAGTCGCGAGAAGGCACACAAGCCGAGCCTAATCAAACGTCGACCTTAACATCAAACGAGAGTCGTAAACGAAAGGCGAGTAGGAAGGGACAGTGTAGGACAACACATAAAGTGACTAGCAAACTCTATTGCCGATGTTGCCTCGAAGATTGGCGGGCTTATAGACGTGTTGTCAAATGATCGTGAGGTTGCTGTATGCAGAACCAACTGAAATCCAAATTAAGGAAAATCGTACAAATTATACCTCAATAGTACTGGAGGGTTGCAAACTTGTTGGTCAAAGACCACGACATGCTGAGATTTTTCTTTGGTTTGGATGATGTCGAGAAGGTATCATATGTTTTAGATTTGCTAGCACACGACAACTAAACATTTGAACTAAATTATGTAATCATTTTTAAACATTTGAACTGAATTATGCAATCATTTTTCTTGTGGACTTCTCACTACTCATTAGCATCACTAATGACATGTTTGTGTATCCCATTACCATTTCTCTTAGTTTACACTAATGCGTTCTTATTTCTTGTGCACGTACATTAAAAGCAATTTAATGCAACACAAAGTACAATGATTGCAAAATCATTAGAGAATGGTTACTATTCACGGTGCTCACTATAAAATAGTTGATCAGTCCAAAGTTGGCATGTATACTAAACCTAGAATGCTTTATCTTGGATTGGACAATTTTAGGAATGTCCAAACTAGCTACTAATGCCTCTAAAATTTTACAATAGAATATGTCACAGTCCAATGTGCCCCTCCTCTGGACCCTAACTGTTGACACACGCGTGATCTTCCAAGGTGCTCTCAAGAGATCGAGCTTCAATTCGTACACTTTACAAAATTGGAGTAAGGATGAGATGGTGTGTGATAAGGGTTTGAGACATTTTGCAAGATCCTCCATGTCAATGTAGTCGGGCATTGAGTCATGGACTAGAATCTCCCCGTTGTTCATGTCAAGGGTGAGTAACAACTAATGCTCGCTGAAGTTTAGAGGACCATAGACGAAGTTTACTTCTGTCCAAGCTGGCCTATAATTAACATACTCACCTAATACGTAATCTATATAAGATTGGTCAGCATGCCACACCGCTGATGCTTCCTCCTTATCGCGTGGAGAATCGATTTATATACCCTATATGGGGTATTAAGATGTTCCTAATAATCAAACAAACAAAGTATTAGTTGCAGGAAGGAAATGACCAAATTCACCACCAACGTAACGTTCGTCACTATAAATGTATGCTGACATAATTATGGTTTGGACATGAGCTTTGCTTTTATTAAAAGGAAGATGACGTTCATTGCCTACATGAAAGAGAAAGAAGACATTACTAGTGTTCACAATGGGACATACAATGCCATATTGCACATATGTAAGAAATACTTACATCACACTCCACCCAGGTACTCTCTCTCGAAGGTCATCAAGAAACTGCTTTGACAACTTATGTGAGTCGGACCACGAAAACTTCACATCCGTCGCATCGGTAGTGGGATTGACCAACCAGTTATGGAACTTTGTGAGGGTCGTGGGGGGGATTCGATGCAATGGATCATATGCAAGACGTTGTTCCTCGGTAGTATCCACGACAGAAGGTGGGATATGGTCCACGTCTATCGTGGGGGGTTGAGGGTTACCTTTTGTCGTCTTGTGCCTGCCTCGACTGATATTTGCTTTATTAGGAGGGATTGTTGGTTGTGTAAAAGCTTTCACCGACACCCACTTCCACCTCATCCTATGCAATTGGGCCTATTTCGAGGGCCCTATATTATGCAACAGTACGAATAACCCATGTATGCTAAGATGGGGAGAATGGTACCTTAAACAATAACGATTCACGTACATGCAGAACAACAACCTCCTCAACCATGGCCACCCTCGCCAATGTGCTAGAGGGTAGGCACTCGGTCATTGAACATTTAGATGTAGGTGTACTAAGTTGGATAATGAGATTCATTGGAATTAGAGGTGGAATAGGAAGTATTGACGAGATGGGCATAGACAGCCACTTTGGGAAGTCAGTCCATAATGGTTTGTATGGCACGGTGCTGAGATTGGTGGTGGGATCCAATATGGGTGTGGGACTTGGAGTGGCCATCACCATTTCAATCAGAGTCTTTGATGGAAGATGTGTGTGGCTAATGGTGGCAGATCTGTTGGAGGATCAACTATTCCTAACCTCGATGCTCCATCACCACGAACGGCATCGCAATGCAATGGTGAGGAAGTGGACTGACATCATGAAGCTCGTCATCGGTGGGATCTAATATCTCTTGAAATACATCATAAGACTCACGTCACACACCCAAGTCATCTACTCCTATATGAAGCAGTCATATAGTAAGAGATTGTACTGTATCCCACCGATGCATCAAGTCTACGATGGACCTCAACTTTGATCTAACCTCATGAAGCCCATCCTTAACCCCTTGAATACCATCTTCTACCTCACGAAACTCATCTTTAACCCCTTGAAGTCCATCATACACCCCACGAAGACAATCTTCGGTGGATCGACCATGGGTCGGTGCTAGAGCCTGAAAATCATCTACTTGGGGGACCGAAGGTCTGCATTGAATCTTTGGCTCAACATCATGCCTGGGAGCTTGGATGCGAGCACATGAACATTCCTTCAACGATGTCAAAGAAATTTTGATGCCCATGAACATTCCTTCAATGTTGTCAAAGAAATTCTGATCACGGTGTCCTCCCAACGATCACATGGGGGTCTGCATGCTCGATGGTGTAGAGGGTACAACGGGCACAAAAGGGGTAGCAAAGGGTACAAAGTCACCTCCAACAATGTAAATCGGTCTACTCTTAACTGGGGTGCTCTGGTACTCCCACTCAGTGTCTGACATTTGAAACAACAGGGTTACAACTATCTGCATGAAAGCGTAGAAACATTCAGATAAGAGTGTAGTGTAGAAACCCATCCACAACTATTACACGTGAGAGCATGACTTACTGAAGTAGAATTGAAAACCTTTTCTTGTACTGCTTTGTCATAGAATTGATCGATTGCAAGACCATTGAAGCATTCAAGGTATTGAGGTATGATTTCATCTTGTTGTAAGCAACCCTTCGACTGTCGACATGGTCTCGTACGCCCAAACCTACAAGTTTTTTTTTTTTATGGAGATAAGGAAAATGACGGTGTCATTATGATACATATGCCACAAACATCTAACCTACTTAAGGTTAGCAAGGGTACCTGAAAACCAAGCATGAATTCAGGCAGACTATACTTGACGACGTACGATGCCTTTTGTGCGACATTATCTCTATGTGCCACATCTCTACCAACCAGCGCCCTTTGAAGACCCTTCAAGGTCCTATCCCAAATTATTGTACTCCAATTGAGACTGTTGACGTAGTCCAAGTCCTCAACGTCATCGTACAACGACTTGTTGATCAATGTATGCTTTTCTTTACCTATCATCGTGAGTTTTGTGTAGTAGATAAGGGAGACTTTCACTACATCATCATCATTATCGAAAGCACACTTCTGGTACCCTTCCTCCAACTCAACAAGGCAGAGGTCACCATGCACGTCGCAGTACCTTTGATGCAAACATGAAGTTCTATCCTCGTTCTTTTGTACGGGATCTCGAGATGGCCACAACTCATGAGTAAGAGGAAGTCATCCATTGAGAAGGTCAGAATTGTACCATGTACGTTGAATGTCATGACATCGATCTTGTCATCTATAACCTCCATCATCAACGGTTTATGCACCAACGGACTGTTGAACACCAAGTTTAAGTCCACAAACTACTTGAAACACCAAATTTAAGTCCACAAACTACCCGAATATGGTGTATCGCCTAAACATATCCAATTGGATGGAACTTAGCTTCGCCTTTATCAGCTTGTTAGCATGCTTAATGTGAGCCAAATTGGTGATATGGGAAGGGAAGCGATTGGCCTCACTCAGCTTGAATGTGCGTGCCATTAACTACTACATGGATTACGAAAATAATCACACAATCAGAAGCATAAGTGAGAATCATAAGTTATAATTGAATATTGATTCCCGTTATCGAGTACAGATTTACTACTTCATATCAATATGAATAGAAAAATTGGTAATCGATACTGAATATTGAATACCTTACCAATATCAAAATTTTAAACATCATCGTGATATCGATGTACTTGAATCGATATCAGTAGCAATATTTTTATTCCATTCATCCTCATTAATTTTTCATTTGAATGTCACTGCATAACCATTTCTCCTTTGAGGAAGAACTCTCAAATTCAGTACTGCATTGTCAATCAAATTGCATACCAAGCATGCACTTAATTGCCCTAAACCCGAATGTTCGATTCACCCAAATTGAAAATACCCACACCCGCCCCTATTAAAGCATGGAAACGGATGCAGATATAAAAGGAGGTTCAAGAATAGAGAAAATGAATGCAAACACAATGAAATGAAATTGGGGAACGTATTTGACGAAACAAAGGAACAATTTATAAATCAGAACAAATGAAGAATCGAAGATAATCGTACGAAGAGAGACTTGTAGTTGCAGAAGGAGTGAGATGAGTTCTTGAGTTCAGATTCCTGGTTCGCACATAGGGGAGGACGCAAAGAGTAGTATGCCAATGGTCAAAGGTTTCAAAATGCACTCAGTTTGGAAGCGCGAACGATAATCGAAGAGGGATTTGTACCATTTTGTTCTTTTTATTATTATGTCTATGGGCACTATGATAATCATACATTCTGGAGGAAAGCCCTAATTGTGATTACAGAGTGCACGGGGTAAATGACATCAAACAGAGTTCCCCTTCGTTACGAGATAATTCCATTGCATTTCATCCCAATTACGTTGGCGCTATAATCCCATTATGATTGCTCTCAAATTGATTACGGTTAAGTAAACATACCCTTAATTACAATTTGATTCCCATAGTTTTAAAAGTCATAATTTGGTATTTTATTTTATTAAATTTAACAACATTTGAAGATGGGAGGATTCGAACCTCTGACCTCTTGGTTGAGAAGACATGTCAATTCATAATTAAACCTCATGAAATTATATTTGCTATTTACATAATGAAAACGTGGCAGTTTTTTTTACATGACAATGAGTTGATCATTTCTATTTAGTCCCTAAGTTTAAAAAATTGACAGTTTAGTCTCTGGCCCTTAAAAAATTATTCTAAAAGGTCTTTGGATCGTTAGTTAACAATGATGATTTGAGTGGTACCTTGCTGACTAGATTTGTTGAGTTGAAAATTTATTTTAATTTTCTACCTTTATGTGGCATTTTTTCCTCTCTTTCTTTACTATGTACCACCCTTCTTCTTCATCATTTTATTCTTCTTCTCCTGTGGTGAACCCATCACTAGCTCCTCCATAGCTACTGTCACCACCCCCTCCTCATTTCTACGAAAGTCCAAAAACACACACACCATCAACAACCGAAGCTACATCTCATATGAAAATCCACCATGTCGATGTTGTGTCTTATCCATTTCGCCCATCTCATCATCCAACAAGATTCTCAATAGCTTCATCTTATGAATTAAGCCGAAAATACAATGCCCTATTTTCACACTCACCCACCCAACCATCACAAAAATTCGCTATTTGTTGATGAATTTGTATTGCTTATCCAATATTGGATATAAGTGTGTGAAACAAGAGCAACAAAATTAGTGAAATTGACCGATTTGCAAAGGCTTTGATTGACAAGTGTGATTGTAAGAAGCACCATGGGAATGGGAATGGAGAGGAGATATTCAAGTTCCATTATTACATAAAGATGAAGTTGAATTGATGGCAGATTTTGGTGATAGTTGGGTGGATAAGTGTTTTTGGACTTTGGTGGAAATGAGAACGGGGAGCACCACGAGGGGTGCAGAGGGGTCGGTGATGGGCTCATGCTCATCAGAGGAGAAGAAAAAAAAATCAGGAAGAAGAATGATAGGGAAAGAAAGATAGAGAAAATGTCGGCTAAGCTAGAAAATTAGAATAATTTTCCAACTCAACAAATCTAGTCAACATGTTAATTGTCAAATCATTATTTTGTTAGTCAACTAATAATTCAGAGACCTTTTAGAACCATTTAAGGGCCAAGGACTAAACTGTCAAATTTTAAAACTTAAGGATCAAATAGAAACCTATCTTTAAACTCAGGGACCAAAAGTATATTTTACCTAATATATTATTATCTAGGTTAAAATACCATTCTGATCCCTGTCTTTGGGCTTTGTTCCATTTTGGTCCTTGTATTTTCAAATGTCCAATTTTAGTCGTTGTACTTTCAATAAAGCTTAAAATTAGTTCATACTATTAGTTTATTGTTAATTTTTTTTTTAAAAAATTAGTCTCTATTAGCTTTCCCTCTATAAATTTTAGAAGTGTGTTCACATTGTGTCTTTTCTTGTATTAAAATTATTATTATTATTTAACCAATTTTGATAAAAAAAAAAAAAAAAACTTCAAACTTATCATATGGACTAATTTTAAGCTTTATTGAAAGTACATGGGCTAAAATTGGACATTTGAAAGTACATGGACCAAAATGAAACAAAACCCAAAGTATAGGGACCAAAAATGTATTTTAACCTATTATCTATTAAATTACTTTTTAATAAGAAAATTGCAGTATTATAAGTAAAATAATAATAATAAATTACAAAGAGCAATCTAATAGGGTAAAAACATATTGTAAATTTCAAATAATTCATATAATAAAAAAAATGTATGATACTTTGTAACGACCCTACTTTTCCTATTAGACTTTATAGGGACGTTACTACATGCATGCCGAAGAAATTTTAAAATCTTTGGTAAAAGACAGAAAGAATGAAACTTTTTGCTAAACAACCAAAAATCCTTATGCTCGGGATCCCTTTAAAAATCATTTCAAAACATAATATGAATTATAATGTTCAATCAGTTGAAATAGTTTCACAACACATTGTTTACTAAACAAAATATGTTTTAACTAACACACTATCTAAATGCGGAAGTCATGACCTTCAAAGTCACCCATGACCCTCTCAGCAAACTGCCTTGTCAATCGCCTATGATATGTCTTTGTATTTGCTTGAAAAGAAAAACATTTTGGAAAAGGGTGAGTATTTTACAATACTCAGTAAGTGACCTCACTACCGGGTCAGGATATGCATACACACACATAATGAGTTTTCGAAAACATTTTCTTTCTTTCCTTTGGTGGGACCTAAATTCCTTTCATAGCAGAAACGTTTCTCTTTCAGCTTTTCTCTTCGGCTTAATGTGGACAATTAACCCAACCTCACCTTTCCTTTTCATTTAACCTTTTCAGGTTCCTTTTCATTTTAACCTTTTCAGGTTCCTTTTCATATAGCCTCGTAAGGCTCCTTTTCATATAGATGTACATCAATAATGTTAGGGGGTAATTGCCACAGCCTTCGAAATCATTTTTATCATGAAAACATAATGTATGCATGAGGTCCCAAAGCATTTTCAATTTTTCATTTCATGATGCAACATAAAACAAAGTTCTCATGTCATTCATCATATCATAAATCATATAACATGCATCACACTCATAAGAACATACATGTGAGAATTATTTTTCATACATAGCATTTCAAAATTCATCAACAATCATAACTAAAACATTTATGAAAATCCTTTTATTTCAAAAGTAAATTTTTTTTTTTTCAATTCAGTTCCCGACTTGCATTTAAGCATACCGGCATAAAGTCCCTTACCTTGGCTAAGCTCAAGAATCCAATCACCCAATTGCTCACCAATATTCCTTCGCCTTGAACCTCAACCAAATAATTTGGAGCCTAAATCAAACCATCCCTAAGGTTAGAAACAATTCCTAAAATCCATAATTAAATTTCAAAGTTCCTTCCACCAACTAAAGTTCCAAAATTTAGAATAAATTCCTTAACATTTAACTTAATCTCAAATTGGTGGTTAAACTCAATTCAAAACACAAGGTTCTTGATTTAATTGAACTCTCAAATTTAATCTACCAAAAATCCAAAACTCCAAGGATTTGCTTGATTTTAGGATGGAAAATTTACCTCCGTTCTTTCTCCAAACCGACCCAAGCTTTACTAAATAAATGGTGGTTTGATTCGATCTTGTCACACCAACCTCCACCTACAATGGGTATTCCAAAATAGAGCCCAAAAATCAATGGGTAAATCTCCAAACTTCCATATCAATGCCCAAAACTACATCTATTATTTGAAAACCGTAAGATTATAGCGAAAATAAGTTTACCCACGTGCAAAAGGAGTCGAAACAGCGCTGTGCAGTACCAAAAACCCGCCAGAAAAATCAAACTGCAGCAGATCGGCGTCGTGAACAGTACCTGCGGTATGAACAGTACTCGCGTATGAACAGTATCGCGGTATGAACAGTACCCGCGGTATGAACAGTACTCGCGGTATGAATAGTACCGGGTATGAACAGTCCCGCGCATGAACAGTACCCAATGAACAGTACGCCCCCCGTGAACAGTAATCGTCGTGAACAGTATCGCGGTCGTGAACAGTACCCTCACGTGAAGAACAAATCCGGCGATGGATGTTTGTTGAAGGAGAAGAAACTTTCGAATGGATGGGTCTTTTGGTGGTGAAAGAGAGAGAGAGGGATTGATGGTGGAGACTGTTTTTTCATGGAGGAAGAGGAGAAGGTTGGAGAAGATGATGGCTTGGCTTGACCTAGGGCTAGTATACAAATAATAGAGAGGGATATTTGGGCTTGACTTCTCCTTGGGCTTGGGCTTGGCTTAAATGTCCCTTGATTTACAAGAATGCCCCCAAATTAAATAAATCCCATTTTTCTCTCGATTCTTCTCAAATTACCCTCAAATTTTCCAATTTAAATTTTGCTAAACCTCAAAATTAAATTCAATACAACCTTAAGCATGAAATTAACCTTACTATAAATTTTAAATTCCACAATTAAAGCCTTAAGTAATACCTAAAAGTGCCGGTCGTTACACACTTAATTTCAAAATTTTAAAAGTAAACAAGTAATGTTTATAGTGTATATTAAGAAGATAGACTAAATTATGTGTATATTAACAAGATAGACTAAATTATGTTCAAATATGTAATTAACAAAAATCAAATAATCAAAACTTTCCTTAAATAGCTAAAATTATAATACAAAATATAAAATGAAAGACAAAAGGAAAATCACAATTTTTTCCCCTTTTAAGCCTACTTGAGTCATAATCATGTATTTATGTGAGAATTGACGTAGGGTTTCAGGTTTCCTTTTTAGATTAAGATTGAAGGAGGGTTTCCCTTTCTCCTTTGGAATTGGAGTGAATGGGGTTGAACTAGGCTCGAAGAGTTTCCTTGAGCCTATATAAGACCAGGTCTGTTTCCACTTTGACTCTTTTTATTTTGGTTTTCTCTTAGCCTCAGTGTATTTAGTTAGGTCCAATTTTACCCATAACACCAACTAAAGGTTGATGGTTCAATTCCCCCATCATGCAATTGTTGAACTCAAAAGAAAAAAAAACTTTCTAAAATTGAATAATCAAGTATTTTTAGTTTTAAAAGGATATATAAGTGTACATAATATTAACATTCTTTAATAAGTTTTATGCACTACTTCTAGCTCAAAACGCTCTGAAGAGACAAGCTTGGAATACTACTATATTACTTGTTAAAGATTGTACTTCCCCATCATAAAGCCCCATCTTAGTTCCAGATAATAGAAGACTCATAATGTGAAACTTTGTAATTCACATTAAAATCAACCCAACCTATAGAATAGATATGAAAGGGTAGATTCATGACATAGATATAGAAAATTAGCCTAATTTGTTAAGTAGTAGTAGAAAGCCCTAATTTCAAAATAGTGAGAGGGAGAGATATATCATGCAGTCTCCATCATTGGTTCACAAGGTGATATCCATGTGGGGCTTCATGATGACTTTTGAATCATTCCCTCATGTTTGCATGGATCAATATCAAGGTGAATCTCTTGAGAATTATAAAATTGTAATTTTGTTTCAATACTTGATCTACCCTTCGACCTTGTTTGTTTCACTAGTTTTGAGATGAGTTTTAGCAAGGATATAAAAAATCCATGTTTGTTTCATGGATGTTTACTTTTTAAAACTCAAGTAATTATTATCCAAGGATAAAAATATCCCATGAACTATGAGAGTTTTTAGGGCTTGTTTATTTTATGGGCTTTGCCAGGCGTTTTTAGAAAGATATTTAATATCAGTGTTTGTTTTACTAGTTTCACTTTTTAAAAGTCAGGATATAATTACCCAAGAAACTTTAAAACCCATCCAACATGAGTTTTCTTATACCCTTTATATAGGTGGGATTTTTATACTTGGGAGATGAATAGTAAACATATAACCTAATTAATTAGTTAATTGATCAAGCTCGTCAGACCCGTCAAATAATATTTATAACTAGACCAACTAATATTTTTCAATATAGTGGCCAAGTCAATCCACAGGGAGGCGTGAGTGTAATTTTAGTAGCTAACTTGCTAAATTTAGACTCAGAGTGACCAAAAAGGGTTGGTACTTCATAAAATAAATGGTGAGAGGAAAAATAAAATGCATAAAAGATAATGAGTATAAAAGTAATGAAGGTTAACAGACTAACTGGATACCGATTTGTAGGATCATGTCGGGATGGGATTCAGTAACACCAATCATGAGTAATAAGAGATAAGGTAATTTCATTATTGATTATACTCACACGTCTGAATGAAGCTCAAGCGAACTTCTAATTAATCCTAGTGCAGTTTAATTAGTTAAAAAGCTAATTAAACCCAAAATCAATCTAGAGTTGAGGACGGTACTAATCCTAGCTTGAGATTTTCACGTGCCATACTATAGACCAATTGTTTAAGCTCTAGAGTTAATTAGAAATAGTAAGTTGCTCGTACTAACCTAAGTGACAAGTTTAGATTAGCTCTTACACTTACTACCTCTCTAGGCGATAGACTCTTTTAGTCGTTCATGACGGCTCACAACTCACAAACTCACCAATTCTAATGCCTAATGCTACATGAACACATGCTAAGATAAAGACAAAATATGCATAGCAAAGCTAAGCTGATTCGACACGTAAAGGGTTGTCAATCCCAACTACGAATACGCTTAGGAATGAAAACAAAGAGACAAAAGATAAACAAGCTGAAATTAAATTGCATTAATGACAAAACGTCATGGCATTACAAGTTAATCCTGACGATCACCTCTGAATTGGCGTTCCCGCTTAGTCGGAGCTGGTTGTCTAGATACAAAAGTCTATAATTGGCCTTAACTAAGCTAAACTAAACTAAAAACTAAGAATTAGAAATGACATACAGAGAAAAAAGGGTGAAAAGAGGGAATGCAGGTTGTCTAATCTCCCATCTTTTGCCCTAGAAATGGAAAAGAACCTTTTATAAAAGTCGACGCAACGTCTAGGCGCTGCCCTTAATTAGACTAGCGTCTTTGGGGCTCACTGCAGTGTCAACCTGAGCTCATTATTCAAGCATCGAGACGCTTGAGACAACATTGAGACGCTACCCTGCATTCGCGCATTTTGGACTTGTGATAGCGTCGAGACACTTGGGAGAGTGTCGAGACACTACCCTGCACCTTGACATTTTATCTTTCAGCGTCGAGCAGGGGTCTGTGGAGTGTCTCGACGCTTCACTCTAGGGCAACTTTGTCATTTCTTCTCCAAATCTTCAATTAGGGTTTGCATGATCTCCGGGTAAGCTCAAATCAACCCTCAACACTTCAAAAAGCTCCAAAAACGTCTAATAAACGTCAAATTGCTCTTCAGACTAATTTTCCTACAAAATGGAATATTAAGTACGTTAAACCATTAAATACCATAATATTTAGACATAAAAATTTAGGACTTTTTGAGTCCTATTATTAATTTATATTAATTAATCATTATTAATTATTTTTAATTAATTATTAATATCAATATGTTATTTAGACTTAATAAAATTATAACAAATACATTTATAATTATAATTTTATATTATCTTACCTATTTAATATAAAATTTTGTTAATATTTTCATGAATTTAGATTTATTTAATTATTTTTAGGAGAGAGGAGTGAGAAACTACTCATTAATTACTTTCTAATTAATGTGAAAATTAATTTCAATTTCGTTAATTTATTATTAATTAATTATCTAATATAAATATTTTAATTAATTAAAATATTTTTTTAGTTAAATCTAATAATTAATTTTTTTTTCATAAGCAAACCTATATAATAATTTAATATATATTTGTTGGATAGAAATTTCGACCAATCAAAAATTGTTATGTCATTACTTAAAATTAATGATACAATCATTTATTTAATTAGGAATCAATTACAAATTTATATGAATCCTCAAATTAAATTATAATGGCAAACTCAAATATGCCACATGTCTTGATTATAATCATTTGATCAAATAAATTAAGTTTGGGTTGGTCAAATTGAGTTATATGTAATTTGGGTCGATTTTAGACAACCCAAATGAGAGGTCCTAATCCAACAAAGTCTCACCCCAAAGGGCTAGACCCAAAGTTAACCAAGCCAAGTCTAATGGTTGGATCCAAAATCAGTCAGGTTCAAGCTCACATGGAGCCTTAAGGAACTCTATAAATAAAAGGTATATCTTCCATTTCAAGGGTTCAAAAGTTGAAGACCTCAGAAGTAGAATTTAGAGAGAATTCAGAAACAAAGATCAGAAGATTCCTTAAGCTCTTGTAGATCAAACATTGCCTGAATATAGAACACTCCTTGAAGATGAAGAACACTTCAAGACTCCAAAAAACAATTGAAGCTTCACATTTGAGAATAAGCTGCAAAGCCCTCGAGACAAATTTACATTCAAGAACAAGCTGCAAAGCTCTCGAGACAAATCTACGTTTGAGAACAAGATGCAAAGCCCTCGAGATAAATGTACATTTGAGAGAAAGAATCAGATAATCAAACATTAGAGATTGTACTCCACTACACAAATCAATACAAATTAAGTTCAATCACACGTTTTTTCATTTCTTTACTGAAATTACATGTGAACAATATCATTTTATTATGTGAGAGAGAATTAAAAGGTGAGCATGGAATATTTGATGGCTTTGATAGGTTTATTATCTAATTAAATTTAAAAAATATATTCAGATTTATATGTTTATTGTACTTCTATTCCAAAAGATAACTACAAATTTCCATTGCTAATTAAATGAAAAATATATGTTGATTTTAAATTGTTTTAATGTATGTTTATTGCTCATTGATAAAAATCAAAAGGTAAAGATAAAAGAGGAAGGAAAATAGGTAGAAAATTCATAGTTGAAACTTCTAGTTTTAAACATGATTGAATTTTAATACTTTTATTTGTATACAATGCATATAATAATTGTATAATTTTGATTTTATTTGATTATAAGAAAAAAATACTCAAATAATATTTTTGACAATTTTTCTAGTCATTTCTTTTTTAATTTTGATTAGTTCATAAACATATTATTTAAATCCTAAGAACAAAACTAGCAAAATAAATACAGACATTTAGTTTCCAGACATTAATTATCCTACATATCTAAATACAAGTATTTATTATCCCAGACATTTAAATCATAGATATTTAATATCCATACCCATGAAACAATGTTGGTGATCCAAACGGGCTGTTATTATTCTTCTTGGAGATGATATTTGTTTAAGGTTAAGTACATGGAGGCCATATTAGAGGCCCATATTTCATATATGGCCAAACCCACTATTTTTTACACAATTAGCCCACTGTCCCAATGATTTTACATGAATATTATGATCCAATTACTGTATTGCCCATTTTCCACAATTTGACATTGTAAAATATATATACATAATTAAAAAACAAGAGGTGTTTAAGGAAGACAATCAGTTTATATTCCATTTTTTAATAATAACTGAACTGGCGCCTGATTGGAGAACCAAATAAGGAAAAATCGAAAAACAGGCATTTTGCATGATTTGGGTCCAAAATGAAACAATCTTTGGAGAACGAATCTGCAAACGACTGAAACTCTATTCCACTGCAATTGAAAAAAGAAGAAGAAACTACGAAAATCAAAAGAAGAAGAAAACTTGTTCGTAGACGAATATACCACTGATATGCCATATATATTATTTATTTTCGTTTCAAGCATATATGAGTTTTGCCCTAGATTTTTTTGACAGTTTACTTAGTTTATATGAGTTATATTGAACATACATTATGCATTGATGAACTGACTATGGATTTTGTGTGATTCAAAGAATGAAGTCGAAACCCATATATCTGTTTTGGAAATTATTTATTTTGTTTGTTAAATCGTTTTTTGTCTATTGAAGGAAGAAGACAATACAATGTTGATGGTTGAAATCATTTTCCTCCTTTTTCTTAGTTTTATTACAATTATGTCTAATATATACTATTCCCCTTCGATTTCTTGTCATATGAAAGAAGAAGATGAAACCCACATCTCTCTTTTTCCTATTTCTCATATTTTTTTTGTTTTAATATACCCATAGTTTTTAAACACAGTACTCTAATTTGCCTATTATTCAATCATCTTGGTTTTTAAACCATTAGTGACATTTTCTATCTATCTATCTATCTATCTATCTATCTATATACACACACATACTTATGTATGTTCTATCTATCTATCTATATATCTATCTATATACACACACAAACTTATGTATGTTCTATCTATCTATCTATCTATCTATCTATATACACACACATACTTATGTATGTTCTATCTATCTATCTATCTATCTATCTATATATATATATATACACACACATACTTATGTATGTTCTTTAGAGGTTCATGTATATTTCTAGTAGTATGAATATAATTATTCCTTGAATATATGTAATATAGTTATATATCAGACTGTATATATGATATATAGTAGGTATTGGTTAGAGTATAATACATTGGAAATAGTGAAAGTATTAGAAGAAGTCAAAGGATTTTGGGTAGTTATAGCAGAAACGTGACAAAAAAAGGGAATAGAAATGAGGTTGGCACAATAAATTCTGAGGTATGTAAAATATATATATAGTTAACCATATATATATATATATATATATATATATATATACAATTTAACGTGTAATTGTACCAAGGTATATATAATTAATCATAATATATATATTATTCTTTATTACTCATGTTTGTATATTTTGGAAGTCTCAAGAAGTGAAATCGAAGAAGTCAAAAAATGAGGATCGAAAAATAAAATAAAAAAAAGTAAGATAACAATAAAATATACTCTAGTATATTGTTTCTTTTTTAATTTGATTTTTTGAAGTTAGTGTATCTTGACTTATTCCGGTAACATGACAATCTAGCACTACTAAGAAACAATTTACGATAAAAAAGATCAAAGAATCTCATAAAGTTGGGAAGAGGAGGGTATATTTTTTAGAGTTTGTATATTTTATATCATCACTTTATTCATTTGGTACATATACAAATATTTATGTAAAAATGCAATTGGAGTTTAAAGATGATGGACGAAATAAGACCGTCAAGGTGGAAAGGTATACAAGAGGGTATGTGTTGGAAATCAACAGAGAAGAGTTATGCGAGGTATATAGTGTTGGGATTTATGACTTAAAGCCTCGTACTTAATGATTTATTTAATAATTAATATGAATTTTGATTATTTTATTTATAATATAATATTATCCATTATATGAAAATTCCAAGGTTATTAGTGTAATCTTGAACAATATGTGGTTGACATACGGAATGATCATGTTCAAGAAATAACCTAAAGAGTCATGGTTGGTAACACTATTAATACGACCCACTTTGTAATAGTTACAAATGATTTGATCCAAATCGTTCATGTGGAGACATGTGAATGGGTGTATCTTATACAATGAGTTTGTATAAGACTAGATCACAAAATCTTTAATCTCTCTTTATAAATCCGTTAATTGAGAAAATTAATATTTCATCAGGATGATCATATGCGACTCGATCTTAATTCTGAGTGAATTATGAACTCTTGCATGTGAGGGCTTGTCCTTTGATTTGCATGGGTGAGATTGACTTTTGTAGCCGATTTAATAAGCCTACCATTTTAGGGACTTGACCAAATAGGGAGCTGGGAACATAATCTTACAAGATGGAATTCACTCATTCCCATATAGGATAAGTAGATGAGTAGTTCCCTTAAGTACTGATTTTGGGAATTGAACAATGGGCCCCACCCTTTCACTGGCATGAGAGGGACAGTTTATGGTTGGATCATAAACAAATTGTTCATTAGAGGATCAATGGTACTTAAGGTGCAAGATATAATTACAAGGGTAAAACGAACTTTTAACCCAGTTGTAATTACGAAAAACTCGTGAAGGATCGACTTGCATGTAGTGGTTATATCCATGGACATAACTTGTTTTACAGTGCATAAGAGTGCAACTCTAGGTCTATAGTGGAGTGACCCTAGAATTAATGAATGAAAATCAATTAATTAAAGAGTTTAATCAATTAATTTTATATCATTTGAGCTTATAATTTGTAGGTCCATAAGGTTCCCTTACTAGCTCATATGAACAAATAGGGATCAATTTCGTTGAGAGAAAATTTTGAAATGTTCAAATTGAAATTTAATATATTAAATTAGGAAAAGCATATTTAATGTATATGATATATTAAATATCAAAGAAATTATTAATGTATTAAGATACATTAAAGAAAAGATATTTATTAAGTTTGAATTAGATTCAAATTAGGAAATAGATGTCGTAGAAGAATTTAAAAAGGTTTGAATAAGATTAAATTGGTTAGATAAATATATTTTAATATATTCGATATTAAAATATATTATTTAATTATTTTCCCTAATACACTATAAATATGACCCTATGGGTGAGCAATTGTGTGCATTCTTCATAAGAGAAAAAAACTCTTGAAATTCTCTTCTCATTCATTGTCTCTATTTTTAAGAAGGTTCTCTAAACCTATTTGGTCATTTAATCGAGTCATAGCAAGGAAGACTTTGTGGAAGTCTTGGAGTTCAACCTCATTAGAGTTGGAGCACAAGGAGAAAAAGACTTGCCAAAATATTCTTCATATTTAAGTTAATGTATGTTTTGCTTAGCCTAAATTATTTTTCATTTAATTCTAAAACAAAATCAAAGTCGACTCCAACACTTCTGCTATGAGTTTAATTCGATTATTCCCTTCATATAGAACATATCTCAGTAGATATATATATAGTATATATGTTTATATTATACTTATTCATTTCATTTTGGTAATACAAACTTTCCCATTATTGCTACCAAGAGAAAAATGGCCCAATGCGCAGAAACTTAACATATATATGAGGTTCTGAAAAATATTAAAAAAAAATTAAGTAAGAAGCACCTAGGAAGATTTATTGATAGTTTCTTCAAAAAGTTTTTGAAAATAAAAATCCATAAATTTCCTAGCCAACTTCTATATCTCATAATTAGAAGGCAATGTACACTAATGAAAGGGGATGGACTATGGTTTAATTTTGAGAGTAGAGTTGTTACGTTTGGCATGAATGATTTTGAGAGAATAACTGGATTGAATTGTGAGGAACTACTTGAAATGGACATGCAAAAGCTTAAAGGCAAATTCTTGAACAAATATTTTGATGCAAAAAAACCAATAAAAAGAACAATTGTGAGTGATTTATTCTTAAGCATGGACGGAGTGAAAAAAAAAAGATAAGGTGAAGTTGGCAAAATTATACTTCTTGTCCAACTTCCTACTGGGGAAACAAGTAGGTACAAAGGTAGAAATAGATCATATCACACTACTGGATGATAAAGAACAGTTTGATTCATACCCCTGGGGGCGAATAACATACAATACCACAATAGATTCCATTAAGAATGCAATAAAAAAATCCTGATGCATTTCTGGTAGGGATAGTTGGATTCCCACATGCCTTGCTTGTGTGGGCATATGAGTGCATTCCTATGCTGTCTCGTCCAACAATTATTTGTGCACAAAAGGTTTCTTTGAGAATGCCTAAAATGATCAATTAGGTTGTGGATGTACATCCAGAATGGAAGGACTTGGCCATGAAGGTCTTCGAACATGAGAATGTAAGTAGTCAAACTATATATTTACCATATATACTTTGGTTTGTATGATGTGTGATAATTCTCATTTGTGAGGATTATTTAACCCTTATACTTAGGTTATTCTTGTCATTTTGTGTATTTTGTTGAGAAAAGAGCAAGCCAAAGGTAATTTTTATATGTAATATTGATAAAAGCCTGTTGGAATAATGAAAGAGAGAAAAGAAGCTGAAAAGAGTTGGGAATGTACTGATTTGAATGTTTTTGTGCAAGAAATTAAAGATGGCAGTAGAATGCAATTGCATTGCAATTGTATTTCTGTGCATACACAGGAAAAACGAGAATTTGGGATTTTGCACAATTTTGAAGATTTTCTCGAGATATTCTCTCCGATTCTCCACACTAATGGCATGGGTCTTTCCATACACTAAAGTTGACAAAAACTCTAGCTTTTGGAGGCTATAAAAAGCGACTAACACACAGTCAAAAGGAGGATTAGATCACACCATTTTTAGCACTTTTTCTTCTTATCCATAGTGTCCATCTCCCTCTTCATATTCTACAGCATCTAAAACTTGATCCAATCTAAGTGAAAACCTTGGATTGTGAAGATCCATTTCACCTTAAGAGGTTGGAGTGAGTTCGATTGAAAGAGATGGCATTAGAAGGTGTTGAGTTCTACATTTTCATGTAATTTAAATTTTGTCCAATATTATTGAAGCTTTAGATTATGTTTAGCTACTGTTTTCATTTCAATTAAGTTTTGTACTACTTTTTGTTGAGTTTAGTTCTTCATTTCAATTTTCCACCTATAATTTTTGGAATGATTCATTATTGCTAGGTCCTCCTTTAATATAGTCAAGTTTAATTTCTAGCAAGTGAGTTTTTGTTTTGAGCTTTATTTTGGTCCTTTTGATTTTGCACATTTATTTCCTTAAGTTATGAATTTTTATTTAATTAAATCTCGTTTATTTTTCTATTTTACCATGAACTAATCCTATATTTGGGATTCAAGCATGTGAATGCCCTAGAGAATGTAATGAAAGCCTAAGTGTAAGAGCAATCTTGCTTACTCTATAGCTTGTTTGCTTTTATTGATTTTTAATGCTCATTATTAGTCTAGATTGATCATCCAGATTATATACAATAATTGAATCTAATTTTGAAAAGATCAGGTAAAATTAGATTTTCATAAAAGCAATAAAGGAAAAGAGCCTAGACATAAGACTTTGTTTTTTACCCTAGACATAGGGCAAAGCCTTTAGAACAAAAAGGATTGTGTTTCAAAATTAACTAAGTTCATATTAGCTATAGAAATATCGGTTTAATCACATAACCTTTTAAAGATACTTAATAGAAGGCCGAATAAGTGTTGAATTAAGTTTACAAAGCTTAAGTATTGAGTCAAAGGATTGCAATTGTAATTTAGCCGCAATTTCTTTCAATAGGGCAAAAACATGTTTGAATCCCTCGTTTATCATTTTTATTTCTTCTTTTCAAAAACAAAAAAAATCATCCCAACTATTGTTTTACATCGGTTACCCACAATTGCAATTTAAAAACATCTTTGCTTATTGATAGCACTCAAATGTGTGCTATTTATAGGCTTAGATTTGTGTTGGTTTTGTTTGTTTATAGTGAACTTTCAGGCATTTATTTATCTATATTGTAGATTTCGAGCAATTAGAGCTAAACCGGACTTTTGAAGCTATTTGAGCTTAATTAGAGATTAAAGACACACTTTGGGGCAAAGAAGACAAGTAGAAGAAGCATTACAAGTGAGAAGACCCGAGAAGATAGCGTTGAGACGCTATTTATAGCGTCTCGACGCCAAAAGCGTGCGCGCCAGAAGATTTCCGTCCGTAGCGTTGAGACGTTGTCCATAGCCTCTCAACGCTACCCCATTTTTTCTTTTTATTCTGCGAATTATGGTACAGCGTCGAGACGCTGTCCCTAGTGTCTCGACGTTGTCCCGAGGATTATAAAAGTAACATTTTGGCTTCAATTTTAGGGAGACCATTTGGAGAGGGACCAGTCTAGAATCGATTTCTACCTCATATTTGGGACCAAGGGAGCACTTTTGAGAGCCGGGGAAGACATTCAAGGCTCGAGATCATGACGATTCACGACGGGAACGAGTGTGGCACGCGTCAGAGAGTTCTTCCCTTCTTCCTATTTATTTTTGTAGTTTTTGTTTTTAGATGTTGCTTAAGTTTCATTTTGTAACGAATCTTTAGAGATTAAATGTCTTGAACTTGTTTGATTTCACCTGTTTGGTTTAATTTTAGAAACGTTTATATTGTAGCAAGTATTTATGCATTCTAGACATTATTGTTTAATCGTTTGGCCAACGTTTAACTATGAGAAAATTGGGTTTTTGCTTGGGAAAGAACAACTTGAATTTAGATATGAATGTATAACTGTTGGTGAATTTTTGCATGGGAATGGAATTTTCTCTGATAGAAGCTACAATAGAATTTTATTCAATGCCATGTTTAGTTATAAAAATAGACTGGAATGTTGATTTATCACTAAGCATGAGGTTTAGTTGGGATTGGAAAAGTCAACTAATGAATTGGGTAATTTCTTGGCTTATAACTGTTATTGATGTAAATTCTCTCTTCTATAGGGCCAAATTGGTTTATTGAAATTAAATATTTGTTTCAAGAAGGTTCCCTCTAAATGTCTCCAACCATGTAAATATAGTTAATTAGGTTTTAATCTGATTTTTCTTCTCTTGTTGGTTCTCTAGCTAAAATTTGAGCATTAGTAATTATAATACTTAATTAAGCTAAGAAATCCAATCCCTGAGATCGACCCTGGCCATTACTACTGCAAATTGTAAAGGTCTGGTTAATAATTTTATTTGATAGAGCCTTCGGCAAGCTCTTTATCAAATTGGCGTCGTTGCCGGGGATTGGCGTATTTTAGTTTAATTAATATTGTGGTGAAAAGCTTAATTTTAATTTAGAGTGTAATTAGTGTAGATAATTTATTTTTGGAAAATTGTATAATTTTTTTTTATTTTTTTAAAATTTGTCTTTTATTTACTTTTTCTTTTGATCTTGTTGTATTTTGTTCAGGTTCACTCGGTTTATGCCCAGAGCTAGAGAGAATTTGGAGCCCTTTGATCCAGAAATTGAGCGCACTACAGACGAAACCTACAAATTCGAAGAGAAACTCAAAATCAACAAATGGCGGGCGAACAAGCAGAGGAGCAAAAGGCTATTAGGGACTACTTTAAACCTGTCTTCCCTACAGAGAGCTCTGGAATAGTCCATGCACCCATTGCTGCAAATAATTTTGAGCTAAAAACTGGCCTGATTCAGATGGCGTGGGACAGTGCTTTTCGAGGACATCCTACATAGGACCCAAACTCACATCTAAAATCTTTTCTTGCTTTATGTGGATCTGTTAAGATTAATGGTGTGTCTAACGATTCTATTCGCTTATGTTTGTTTCCCTTTACCTTGAGGACAAAGCTCGAGATTGGTTGGAAAGCTTAGAGCCTCAAAGTATCGCCACTTGGGATGAGCTGGCCTAAGCTTTCTTGACTAAATTTTTCCCACCAGCCAAGACTGCCAAACTTAGAACAGGAATTGGGACATTCAGGCAGTTTGAAGGTGAGCAAATGTTCGAGGCTTGGGAATGGTACAAGGAGCTACTCAGAAGATGCCCACAACACGGTTATCCTGACTGGCTACAAACCAGTTGTTTTATAATGAATTGAAAGAAAGTACAAAAACTATCTTGGATGTAGCAGCTGGAAGAACTATTTTGTCAAAGACAGTCATGGAGGCAAAGAATCTGCTTGAGGAGATGGCTGCCACTAGCTATCAGTGGCCCACAGAGTGCTCAATTACAAAGCCAGTGGCTGGAATCTATGAAATCAATGAGGTAAATGCTCTAAAAGTACAAATGGCTTCTTTAACTAACGCTTTGTCTCAATTATCAGGTCTAGGCAACAATTCTTCAATTGGATCATTAACAGCTGCTCAACATCCACAATATGGAGGAGATTTGAGCATGGAGCAAGTCAACTACGTAAACAACCGGGGGTACAACCAGGGCGACAATCACATGCACAACTCATTACCTACAGATTACCACCCAAGTTTGAGGAATCATGAGAAATTTTCATATGCTAACAATAGGAATGTTTTGCAGCCCTCTTCGAACTATGCTTCCACATCTCAATCAACAGAAAAGAAGCCGTCCTTGGAAGACATGATTGGAGCTTTCATTGCTGAATCGAATAAGAGGACGACTCAGTTGGAGGAGAAAATGGAAGGCATTGCTTCTGGACATGGGAAGGCTATACAGAACCTTGAAGTTCAGATGAGTCAGATAGCCACCTCTCTGAATGCACTGCATAAAGGGAAATTTCCCAGTGACACAGAAGTTAATCCTAGGGAGCAATGTAAAGCTATAAGTCTGAGAAGTGGAAAGAATCTGGGAGGCCCTGTAAGGCGCCACAACGATGAGGATGAAGAATCACTAGAGAACGAAGACAAGGAAGATACACCTGCACAAGAGGCTGCAAAGACCTCTAGTCCAATTCTTCCATCTGTCCTGAAGCAGATTCCTTACCCTCAACGTTTCAAGAAGAAAAATTTGAATGTTGAGTTCTCTAAATTTCTTGAATTATTTAAAAATCTTCAAATAACCATTCCTTTTGCAGATGCCTTGGAGAAAATACCGAGCTACTCAAGGTTCATGAAGGAGATTTTAACAAACAAAAGGAAGTTAGGGACCTCTAAAACTGTATGCATGACAGAAGAGTGCAGTAACGCACTCCACAAGAAGCTACCACCCAAGCTAAAGGATCCAGGAAGTTTTACTATTCCCTACACTATTGGTAGTTTTTATTTTCATAAGGCATTATGTGATCTAGGTGCTTCTATTAACTTGATACCTTATTCTGTGTACAGGACACTAGGTCTTAAGGAACTGAAGCCCACAGGAATCTCTCTGCAATTGGCAGATCACTCCATTGCTTACCCCAGAGGTATAATAGAGGATGTCGTGGTAAAGGTAGACAAATTTCTAATCCCTGCAGATTTCGTGGTGCTCGATATGGAGGGCGATGATGACATTCCCATCATCCTGGGATGGCCTTTCTTGGCCACAGGAGAAGCTTCCATTAAGGTGAAGGAAGGAAATATATCTTTTCAGGTAAAAGACGAAAAGGTAACTTTCGACATGAGCAAAGCGATGAAATACTCCTGCGAAATGAGCCAAGGTATGTTTGTGGATGATATGGATAATTTGACTAATGAGTTTCAAGAAGAGATGTTGAGCAGGGATCCATTGGAGTGGGTGCTCACCAAGGATGTCGGCGTGGACTTGTGCAAGAATTGATTAACCATTTGAGCCTCGTCTAGCCAAAGACGTTAAAGAAAGCGCTTCTTGGGAGGCAACCCAAGTTTCTATCCTTTTTATTTAGTTTTTTTAGATGTTTTCCCTTCTAGTATAAATAGTTGAGTGCCATTTAAATCTCATTCCCGTTTTGCAGGACCTTGATCATTTTGGTGCTCTCTTTGTCCCATCTCATGGACCTTGAATGGAGTGATTTTTCCTTCGTATCAGGCCAATTTTGTTCACTCATTTTTGTCATTGTTCTTGCATGCTTTAGAGTATTTTTTTTTCTTTTACATTGAGGACAATGTAGATTCTAAGTTTGGGCGTGGGCAGTACTTAATAGTCTTGATAATTTTGAGCATAATTTTTTTCGATTCTGGAACATGTTCTAGACGAGTTATATTGCATAATCATGACTAGGACAACTTAAGAAATGGTCCAGATGATAGTTTCTGCAATTTTCCTTAATTCTGAAAGCATGCCCTAAATTGAGTATATTTAAATTTGTCTTAGACTTCCTTGCAACGCATTGAGCACATAACCGACTATCTATTATGATTCGAATGCTTAAGATAGTATTATTGAGTCTAGAGGTTGTTGTCACCCCGATAGGCTTAAGAACTGATTACAAGTCGACTTGCATGATGGTTTGTGATTGAAATCTGTTGAATGAAAAATATATTTGTCTTTATTGATTTTTTTGCATGTTTAAAGAAAACTTTTGCATGTTTCATCAATAAGTTGTGCTTAAAGTATTGGGATCAAAAGAGCTACCTCCACTGTGATCAGTTAGGCCATCCATTGAGCAAAAGCTATGGGTAAGGGTCCCTGCAGTGGAAGTGTAAAAGCTATGGTCCTTAGGAAAGAAAAAGATAAGTGTGGGAGTTAGTAACTCCTAAGTAAAATGTGCTTAAGTAGATTGCTTGCTTGACTGTGGGGAGGCTAGAAATTTGGACTTAAGGCCAATGTAGGGGGAAAACGAATTAAAGACTCTTTGAAACTTTCTAAAGCTAGTAGAAACTAATAGAAAGGAGGTTAGGCACACACACACACAAGGGATGAAATAGTTTAAATTTAAATTGCTTGATGAAAGGGTATATTGATGTTTTCATTTATTGTTTTCTATTATTTGGACCATTCAGGCTAGAGTTGTGATTATGCAATAGAAATTCATTATGTGGTTTTGATCTGATTATTAATTATTGTTTTGCTCGAGGACTAGCAAAAATCTAAGTTTGGGGGTCTTTGATAGCACTCAAATGTGTGCTATTTCTAAGTTTAAATTTGTGTTGGTTTTGTTTGTTTATAGTGAACTTTTAGGCATTTATTTATCTATATTGTAGATTTTGAGCAATTAGAGCTAAACCGGACTTTTGAAGCTATTTGAGCTTAATTAGAGCTTAAAGACACACTTTGGGGCAAAGAAGACAAGTAGAAGAAGCTTTTCAAGTGAGAAGACCCGAGAAGATAGCATTGAGACGCTGTCTATAGCATCTCAACGCTATAGGTGGAGCTATCCAAGTTATACTTCCCGCTGAAGTAGCGTCTCGACGCCCAAAGCGCGGGCGCCCGAAGATTTCTGTCAGTAGCGTTGAGACGCTGTCCATAGCGTCTCAACACTGCCCCATTTTTCATTTTTATTCTGCGAATTAGGGTACAACGTCTCGACGCTGTCCCGAGGATTATAAAAGTAACATTTTGGCTTCGATTTTGGGGAGACCATTTGGAGAGGGACCAGTCTAGAATCGATTTCTACCTCATATTTGGGACCAAGGGAGCACTTTTGAGAGCCGAGGAAGACATTCAAGGCTTGAGATCATGACGATTCACGACGGGAACGAGTGTGGCACGCGTCAGATAGTTCTTCCATTCTTCTTATTTATTTTGTAGTTTTTGTTTCTAGATGTTGCTTAAGTTTCATTCTGTAACGAATCTTTAGAGATTAAATGTCTTGAACTTGTTTGATTTCACCTGTTTGGTTTAATTTTAGAAACGTTTATATTGTAGCAAGTTATTTATGCATTCTAGACATTATTGTTTAATCGTTTGGCCGACGTCTAACTATGAGAAAATTGGGTTTTTGCTTGGGAAAGAATAACTTGAATTTAGATATGAATGTATAACTGTTGGTGAATTTTTGCATGGGAATGGAATTTTCGCTGATAGAATCTACAATAGAATTTTATTCAATGCCATGTTTAGTTATAAAAATAGACGGGAATGTTGATTTATCACTAAGCATGAGGTTTAGTTGGGCTTGGAAAAGTCAGCTAATGAATTGGGTAATTTCTTGGCTTATAACTGTTATTGATGTAAATTCTCTCTTCTATAGGGCCAAATTGGTTTATTGAAATTAAATATTTGTTTCAAGAAGGTTCCCTCTAAATGTCTCCAACCATGTAAATATAGTTAATTAGGTTTTAATATGATTTTTCTTCTCTTGTTGGTTCTCTAGATAAAATTCGAGCATTAGTAATTATAATACTTAATTAAGCTAAGAAATCCAATCCCTGAGATCGACCCTGGCCATTACTACTGCAAATTGTAAAGGTATGGTTAATAATTTTATTTGATAGAGCCTTCGACAAGCTCTTTATCATTTATTCTCTTGAATTTTGTTGCATCCATTTCCTGTGGGATCAAAACTTTGGAGTACTTCCAATTTTAAATTACTTGCATCGACAGTGTGCACTTGAAGGTATCATCATACGTAAAGCAGACAAACAAGTTGAAGAATGGCCTCGTTCTCATGCATCCACATCCCACAGCAAGAAAAAGAACACTCATGGGTTCAACATACCTAGTAGACATGAAGATTTTTTTTGGAATTTAAGAAGATGGTTCTTCATAGTTTTCAAGAATTGAATATGAAGATGGAGTTGCTGTTTGGGGAGATTGAAAATCTGAAGAATGTGTTGGGAAATAAATATGAAAATGTAGATGCGGAGGGCATCATCAGGAAAGATGCCGGAGGGGATAATGAGGCAGATAATGGAGGGAATAATCAACATGGAGGAGTGGGTTCTGTCGGTGGTGAGTGATTGGAGTACCGCAAGCACACGCAATCGAAGTAATAATAAAACAGTATTCCTACCGAGTATCGTATCCACTGGGATTGGTTTTTAATTCGATTAAGTACCTCGAATAATCTTACTTTACTTTATTTAGAGAAAACAATGCAAGAGCAAACAGGGAAAGAAATTCTAATCCTAGAAAGAAAAATAAATGGGAGACACAAAATAACCTAAAGGGTCATAGTATATGGATAAGGTTGAGTGCCTTATCTTGACAACACTATTGATACGACCCACTTTGTAATAGTTACAAATGATTTGATCAAAATCATTCATGTGGAGACATGTGAGTGGGGGTATCTTATACAATGAGTTTGTATAAGACTAGACCACGAAATATTTAATCTCTCTTTATAAATCTGTTAATTGAGAAGATTAATATTTCATCAGGATGATTATATGTGACTATCTTAATCCTGAGTGAGTTATGAACTTCTACCTGTGAGGGCTTGCCCTTTGATTTGCATGGGTGAGAGTGGCTTTTGTAGCTGATTCAATATGCCTATTATTTTGGGGACTTGACCAAATAGGGAGCTGGGAACATAATCTCATAAGATGGAATTCACTCCTTCTCATATAGGGTAAGTAGATGAGTAGTTCCCTTAAGTGCTGATTTCGGGACTTAAACAATGGGGTCCCACCTTCTCACTAGCACGAGAGGAACTTAGTTTATAATTAGATTATAAATAGATTGGTCATTAAAGGATTAGTGGTCACTACTACAAATTTGGCTTTTATTGGCACGTAACTTTGTTGGACACTTGGGACAAAAGACAGTCAATAAAAGGTTCCTTTTTACTTTAAAATTCATTATTAATTTAAAAATACATATGTTGATGGCTATTGACCGTCAACAAAGGTCAATATTTAAGTTGACGCAAATAACCGTCAACATTGACAACCATATTGACGATAAATACGTAAAATTCCGTCAAAATTGGGCAATCTCTGTGTTTTGTGTTAGTTGACGCTAATAACTGTCAACTATTAAGGGTGTTGTTGACGGATACTACCCATCATTAAATAGGGAATAGATGACGGTTATACATTGTCAATATACATATCATTTATTGATGGCTAATAGCCATTAAGAAAACATCTAACCTTGCTTATTTTAAAAAAAAAAGAAAAAAAAACTTTTGAAAAAGATATTATATTTATCCAAGGACATTAAAAACCTTTGAAAAATATATTATCTTTTATCGAAGTTATTTAAAAAATCTTTAAAAAATATCTACTTTTTATTGAAGGTTATTAAAAACATTTTAAAAAAATACATTTAAAGACCTTTAAAAATTACATTATCATTTATTGAAGGTATTTAAAAAACATAAATATCTACTTTCACTACAACAAATATCCCTTTTCATGGCTTTGTAATATAGCATTTTTTTATAAAGAGCTATTAAAAAAATACTATTAAATCAAGCGGGAGTTTAATTTTCACTTTTGCGCCTTTTAAAAATTTTTGGCCCCGTCAAAATGAATCTCTTGAAACACCCTATCGCCCATATCCTATCTTTTAGCCTTATTCTTCCTCGATGATCATCCTAAACCCTAAACTCTAAACCCAATAATGGGTTCAATCAGTCAATTCCTCTTAATCTCTTGCAGTGCAACTTGTTAGAGACTTTGAATCTGAGAAATAATGTCATTTGGGGGACGATTCCAAACAAGATTTCTCTGTTTGGTTCTTTGCGAATGCTTGGGTTTTGGAAGATGCGATGATTTTTCTGTTTGGTTCTTTGGAGTGCTTGATTTTTGGAAGATGCGTTTAAGGGACGATTCCAGACAAGATTTCCTGATTCGACTTCTTCGGCAGGTGTGTTTGGAGCCATCTGCATTTGACTTCTTTGCTTCACTTTCTTGATCAATTTGAATGAATCTCAATTTGTGTTTCTTTAATCCACTACAATATAATAAATAAAAGAAGTTTGCTGGGTTGCAGGACACTCTAAATCTATTGAAGTGGTTAGAATTAAAGCCTTTGTGATCAATTTTAATGGTTCTTATTTGCCTTACGGTAATAAAGAAAATAATCGTCCATAGGTTTTAAATGAAATTGATAAGAGTAGAAATACCCGGTTAATACATATGGTATGGATGGGAAATTTAAGCACTTTTACTACTATGACATAATGGGGTTGATATACTTGGTGTGGTTTTTAGATCTCTTGAGGCCATTTGTGCTTAGATTGATTTTATTGTGTTTTTAGTCCTTAAGACTAGTAGATTGGTATGTCTTGTAGAGGGGAAGTTTTTTAATTTTTTTTTTAATTTTTTTTAATTTTTTTTATGTCTGTTTGTTCTTATTTTGTTCGATGTAAAGGAATTAATGATTTATGAATGGCTTCAAGCTGTTGAAAATATGCTAAATGGTTTTCCTCTATTTTGTTCGATGTAAAGGAATTAATGATTTATGAATGGCTTCAAGCTGTTGAAAATATGCTGAATGGTTTTACTCCTTAAATGAGGAACTCTCATTGTTAGTTTCTCTCTATTATAGTTAAGATCCTAGGTATGGACTCTGCTTCAGTTGCTGACTTAATAGAGGTCTCCTCAGGCGTGCATTTTTCTGGACTTCTTATGGGTAGTTTGAAGCATCAAAATGGACATACAAAGAGCTTGATGTCAGAAACTGAAAAATTTCAAAAATAGCCTTTTGTCATTGGCAAGTATTTCATGCATTACATGCTTGATTTTATTTTCTTGAAATAGATGAAAGATTTATGAAACTGACGTTTATTAAAGAAGAAAGTGATGTTTGTCCTAAATCTCTTTTGTAGGTAACTATAATGATACGTAATATTGTAATGCATGGTTATCGATCTACATCAAAATAGTTGACAAAAGTGATTTAATCTAGGCCTTTCTTGAAATGACTTCAATTCTTTCACACTTTGTAGCTAAAATTATATGATATGTATTTTATTCTTCTTAAAATTTCTTTTTTATGTTTTTGGTGAGCGTGCATGGCAATCGGTTCTTTTTGAAGAAGACTTTCAGTCATATATTTTATTATAGTCTAGTTTAGCATCATTTTATGACATTCTTTGTGTACTCCCCAACTTTGAGTTTCAACTTTGAGTTTTTCCAACATACTCAAATTAATGGGTCTCTTTGATTTTCTATGTGTACTGCTCACAAATCTTCTTTATCTTTGAAGGAGTTGCTGGTGGTCTGTCATCTGGAAAGACATAGTTTGTAATATGATCATTCATCAATTTCACGACCAACGAGTTGTTTTGTAAACCAGGTAGCTTTTCTTATGAAAATTCTTTTACTAGTGAACATCAGATGTATTATGTTAAATTAATTACCTTTAACTTGAAAATTTGAGCCACCAAACATGAGAATTCAAGAACATTAATTGCTTGGAATTAACTTGAATTCTCAACACCCTTCTATATATATAGACGCCTTATTTATTGATTTTTAAAACTTAATCTACCACTATCTTTTGGCACTTGTGGGTCTATGGAGCATGGAGGAGAATCACAAGCGAGTATTTAAATTTGATAAGCTTCTAACACTGATATTGATATTATATGTTGGTCTTATATGATTCCTTCTATCATAACTTAACTTTCGAGGAACTTACACAAGTACAAGAATAGAATTTTGATCGACCATCCTGGTAAGTTTAATTTAAAGTTATGAGACCTCATGATTAAGAATGTTTATGACTTTAACATGGGTTGAGAACTTACGATGGTTATTATATAAAAATTGTTTTCAAACCACTAGATGATGTGCCCATAGTGATTTCCCGATACACTTACCCGAATGTGTTTCCGTAGTGTATGTATGACCAGTTTGCTCTAATATATACGTCGAGACTCTCCGTACATAGTATGATCAATTGCTCTACTGTGCGTATCGAGATTACTCTGCACCATTATAACTAGAATTGCTCTGTTATACATCTTGAGATTACTTGATGTGTAGTATGACCAGGTTCACTTTGCTATGTATCTTGAGATTACTCGATGCATAGTATGACCAGTTGCTCTGCTATGTATGTAGGTTTAGTCTATGCATATTATGACCAGTTTGCTCTGATATATACGTCGAGATCCTTTGTATATAATATGACCATTTTTGCTCTCTGCTGTGCGTATTGAGATTATTCTGCGCCAGTATTACCAGTTTCGAGTACAAGTTTAGTGATGAATTTTCCTGGCCATGTGACTTATTATGTTTTAGAGATGTTTAAAGATTTTGTTGTCTCAAATATTCTAAGTTGCTTCTTTGGCAAGTGTATTACAAGAATTAAGGTTTCCTACATGTAAGAATGTTTTTAATGTTTATGAGCTACTTTTGATGATTTTAGTATGTTTATAATTATGTTAAATTACTTTATTACGAACTCTTGCCACTCATTGGGCTTTTTAGCTCACTCTTTCCTAAATTTTTCTACTAGGTAGCACTGGTGTATCCAATGAGCCTACTGAAATTGAGATCTGCCACCGACCTTGCATAGGTTGCATATTATTTTGCATGTACAAGTAGTATTGATATATTTTTTTTCAACTAAAGTGGCTAGCACTTTGATGGCATTGTATTATTTGAAATTTTATGACGGTTGAAATCGAACCCTCCATACTTTTTCATGAGTAGGTTTTGGCTATGTTGTGGTTGTTGGATTTTGAATTAAGTGGTAGAGTTTTGAAGTTTGAAATAAAATATTTTGGAAGTGCATATATTTCTTCTTTTTAAGAATGTTTTGAGCAAGTTTACAGGGGAAACTCTGTGGAAATTTTTATGGATTTTATTTTAATAAAGTTTTTACTAGCCACCTATTATTTTCAAACTGTGTTTAGTCTTCATAAGTTTGACTATAGATTTCATAACTTAGTTGAAATTTATTGTCGTCACGCCACGTCCTAGGTTTGTTAGGGCAACTGGGGTGAGGTGTGACATATTGCACCACAAAAAAATCACGATTCGATTTGACAATATTACATTGAAAGTTGTCTCCAATAGCAATAGATCGCAATGCATTTTGTAATACACGCTTACCAGAAAAATGTCATCTAATTGAATTTGAAAATTATATGACATCTTTGAAACATCTATATTATGGAAAAAAACGTTCTACAACGTGATCGTTACTACTTGAACCTATGTGGGAAATATTATATCCAAAATAATAGCTAGATTGTTCTTTGAATCAATAATAAGTGCATAATATTGTTCAATACCAAGGGGTACTATGCTAGACAATCATTTAACATCCTTATCTTCAATAACCTCTAAATCATTCTTAATGAAACTTTGGGATCATATGTAAGTAAATCTATCGGGGGAATCCAAATTGCCTATACTACTCAACTTTTGTATGATAGATTGTTGTAACTGAAGGAAAGACATTCCATCATGCAACACAATATCTGATACTTTGTAACCAATATAATTATCCCTCTCGTTTCAAGTTTCGCCATATAATATTGGTATAACATAACTACCTATAAATCAAAATATATAAGATAATATATATATGTTAACAAATATATGGTACATATTTATCATATATTACAACCCATTTTAATCAGATATATCACATTGTACATGGTATATTTAGAAAGGATATGAATATACTGTCGTCTATTAATAATATATATCAATTCATAATTCATAAGGATGTATATGGTATAATATGATAACAACTAAGGAAATGATGTTAACAACATGGGTTCCAAATTATACAATAGAAATACATATACATCATATATTACAAACCAAAAATCCATATATATCACATACTGCATGGTATATTTGAAATTGAGATGAATATACTGTAAAAAACATGAGATTCAACAGTTAACATGGGTTTCAAGTTGCACAACAAAAATACCTATACATCATATATTACAGACCAGAAATCCATATATATCACATACTACATGGTATATTTGAAATTGGGATGCATATTCTGTAACAAACATGAGATTCAACAATAAAAAAAAAAAAAAAAACGTACCATTGGTTGGTGTAAATTGAAAACGGGTGATGAATGATGATGCATACACTTTACGTTACTGCATGCACATAAGTTAAGTAATATAGTGATTTTGAGTATATCGAGTATCGTCTCTCCACGGATTAGAATTGTTAATTTGCTTAATTACTATGAATACTCTTACTTTAGTTTTATTTAGAGAACAAATTCTAAAGCAAACAAGAAAAATTAAAAAGCTAACGCAGAAGCAAAAAATAAATGGATACACAATCACAAGGGATAATTCTAGGGTATTGATTTCATTAATTGGACCTTAATTACTTAATTAATTAGACATTTAATTCATAAGTCTAAAAGCCTAATTTCATGGAATCTCCTATCAGCCTCCTTCAATTCTCATGCTAAGTTAATTAACCTACGTGTCTGTAACCTTAATTAACTAAAACATGACATTAAGGACCTTCATTATTAACCTCTATTAATTAATTATTAATTCCACTGTCACTTAGGTAATTAATTAATAGTCATGCATTTGGGCTCTCATCGAACTTCTCTTCATCGAGTTTCCATTAGACAGCAAAATAATTAATCAATGATCAGTTGATTAAAAGCATTAAGCAAAATGCACAAATGAACATAAATGACAATTAAACCACAATATCAAATTAATTAAGGTCCAACTAATTACATCAAACCCATAGAATTTAGGAATTTAGCCACTCATAATCACCAAACACAACCATAAATCTCTAATTACAACCTAATCTAAATACTGAAAATAAATGAAAAAGGGAAGAAACACTTAAGTGATTGCTGATCTCGCGTTCTTGTGGCGATCTACAACGAACTCGAGCTCCACGATCTTTAATTTCACTCCAAAAATCTCTCAAAACCTCCCAATTAGGTGCTGTTATCGAGGTTAGGGGTAAAAACCCTTGGAATGCCCTCCCTTTGCACGAAGAGAAAATGAAGAATATATACTCTTTATTGAGGCAACGTCCCCACACTGACCAAAACACCCCGTTTTACCTCCCCGACCACCTTCATTTTCGAGACACTGAAGGCAGCGTCTCGACGCTCAGGATGGAAATACTCTTTGAGGTGCGTTTTGAAGGTCAAGACACCACACGACAGTATCTCGACGCTTGCTCTTGGGTTTGGAACTCCAAATATGGCGTCTTGACACCCCAACCAGCGTTGAGACGCTCTCCTCTCAGATTCTTCTCTTCAAATATCAACCCTTCTCTTCATGGATCTTCAATATAGCTCAAAAAGCCTCCAAAATCAACATAAAACCCCCAAATACTCTAGTTTTGGTCCTTAAACTCAGTTTCTGTAAAATTAACATAATAAAACAATGTCAAAGCTCACAAATCAAGCATAGAACTAGCTATATTAATAGGTTTAAGATAACAAAAATTGAGTGCTATCAAACGATGCCTGCTGTAAACTGAAAATGGGTGGTGAACGACGCCAATGAATTGCTGTAAACTTGTTATTTGAAGTGAAGAAAACCTACTATATGAATGACGCCAATGAATTGCGTGATGAAGATACTGTGGAAGGTCGGAAATGGGTGGCTGGAAGACAAAATATTGACTTCGGTGGAAGGTTGGAAATGGTTGGAGGAGTCGATATGGGTGGTCGGAAGTTGACTTTATTGTGTAAGTAAAGTGCTAAAATGGTGGAATAATTCTTGTGATCACTGAGAGACAAATGGAGAAAAACGCTAAAATCGTGGGATATTGGAATAAAATAATTAGTCAAACGTGTGTAATATTTATAAATACAGTTAAAATATATCATAAATATATATATTCATTTAGGAGAGAGAATCGAAAATAGGGCATAATGGTCTGAAATTACACACAAAATTTCTAATTTTTTTACTCGGGACTTTTTTTTCCTTGGGAAATGAAGAGGAGAGAGGAGAGAGAGAAATACTCATTAATTGATGTGTATATTAATTTGAATTGTTTTAAATTATTATTGATTTATTATCTAATATAAATATTTTAATTAATTAAAATATTTTTAATTAAATATAATAATTTAAATTATTATTTCCATAAACAAAACCTATAAAACAAACACAAACATTTAACTCCCAGATATTAATTATTTTGCATATCAAAACACAAACATTTATATCCTAGGTTTTTAAATCCCATATATTTAATATTTGCAACCCAAATGGGCCATACGAGGCACTTATTGTGATGGAACTATAAGATCTAAAATGACAGGTCACACTCACAAGGGATTCATTAAGGTTTTCGATGAGGTCCTTGACAAAAATAATGATAATTAAATATTATAGGAATAAAAGTTGTTAGAGTATAATACTTAGTTAAGATTAACTCAATCCTAATGATCGGTGTACTTGCAAGCGCATGTGATTGAAGTAATAATAAAATGGTATTCCTACTGAGTATCATATCCACAGAGATTAGTTTTTAATTCAACTAAGTACAGCGAATAATCTCACTTTACTTTATTTAGAGAACATAAAGCAAGAGGAAAACAGGGAAATAAACAACTAAACTTAGAAAACAAAATAAATGGGAGACACAAATCGATAGGTAATTCTATGGGTGTTGATTACATACTTGGACCTTAATTTACTTCATTAAGTTTGCAATTTAGGCATAACCAAGTGTTCGATTCATAAGTCTAGAAGCCTAAGGTTATGGAATCTCCTGTCGATCTCCTCCAAATCTTAAGTGTAATTAATTAAATCACGTATCTATCTCATTAATTAATTCTCACCCGACATTAATGAACCTTCATCACTGACCTCTATAGGTTAATTATTACTCCTGCTATCACTCAAGTAATTAATCTATAGTCATGCATCCAGTTCTAGTCTAAGCTTACCTATGTCGGGCCTCAACTTAGTAACTAATCAATTAAATGGTGCCCAATTAATTAATCTTCAACACTAACTACAATTAATTAATCAGCTATCCTCCTATCACTTGGGTAGCTAACTAATCGTGCATTAAGCTAACTAGGAATCTCTTGTCGGTCTCCTCTTAGTCCTCCCTCAATTAATTAACGAACACAATCTAAGGGCATTAAGCCTAAAGTGCATAGATGAACATAAACACTTAATCAAACCACAATCACAAACTAAATTAAGCAAAATTAAGTGCAATGGTCCAATAATTACAATAACCCATAGAAATTAGGAATCAACTAAACATGTTTAGTAGTTACAACCCAAATAAATCCCTAACTACAACCTAATCTGGATACTGAAAAATAAAGGAAATAAAGGAATGCTTAGGTAAATGACGATCCCGCGTTCCCGAGGCGATCCACCACAAACCTGAGCTCTAAAATCTTCAACTCAGCTCCAAAATCCTCCCAAAATCCACCTAAGATGCTTTGAAATCGAGATTAGGGTATTTGCTATCGAATTGGCCTCCCTTTGGATGAAGAGAATGCGAAGAACTTATACTGTCTATCGAGATAGCATTGCAACGCTGTCCCAAAACACCATTGTTTCATGATGCACGTAAGGGTAGCATTGCAACGCTACAGATGAAAACTTCCTCTTCAGCGTGATTCTAGCATTGCAACGCCATACTGCAACATTGCAACACTAGCTCTCGGGTTTGCTCAATACAAATGGGCCTTGCAACCCTATTTCAAGCATTGCAACGACATCCTCACGACCCCAATTGTTGGTGCATCATTTCTTCTCTTCTTGGCTCTCCAAAATGCTCGAAATAGCTCTAAAATGACCTAAATACCCTCGAACACTCTGTTTTTGCTTTTTTAGCTCGATTTCTATAATTTAAACACAAATAGATATCATAGGGCAAAAAATTATACAAAACTAGCAAAAATAATAGGAAATAAAATAGCATAATTGTATGCTATCACCTACCCATTGTAACACTTGTTCTGACCCAAAAAAATATCATAGCATTATAAATAATTTATAGGGTTAATTCATCAAATTGTTTCATTTCTATGCTAGAATTGATTCGATAATGATTACATTTTCTTTTCTCAATGTTACGTTGGCCTTTATGTTTTAGCAAACGTGACTACTTTTATTTCTACATTGGGTATTGGAAAATTGACTGGTGAAAGCTATACTACATGAAAAATTAACATTAACACTATTTTGATTGTGAAAGATCTGAAACTCATTTTGATTGAGGAACATAGTATTAAATTTTTATCAACATATCGACATGTCCATCAATACTTTCACATATCCATGGGTTCAACATCGACGTAAGGGTGAATCAACATTTCCATTATACCGTAAACAAATCGATGAAACACTAAAGAGATAGCAACAAAAAATAATTAATGTGAACATTATATTAGTAATAGGCATTTTAACTCATTTAAAAAGTATAAAATGTTTATTCCTTAATTTAAATATTTTTAATTTTTATGATTTTTTTAAGAAATATCCATCGATATAGACATTTTATCAATATTTTCGTAGGCATTTCCATAAAATTGAGACCTCGATATTTCTGTCAACATCAACATTTTAAACCTCGTTGAGGAATGTCCTAAAGAACCCACTACAAATGCTACACAAAATGTGTGTGATGCATATGGTTGCTGGAATTAGGGTAATGAAAAGGCCATGGTCTATACTTTGGCAACCATAATTGATGTTTTGACTAAAAAAGGACTAGAGCAATACTATAGCATATGAGATGATGGAGTCTTTGTGTGGAATGTTTGGTTATCCTTTTGAACAAATAAAGCATGATGCTCTAAAATATTCATAATGCACAAAGAAAGAGTTATCAATGTAAGAATCGAGTTAGTTTTATCGTAGAAACTCATCCTATGAACTTTCTTATAATCTCACTATTTTTCTAGATTGAACTGTAAATTTTTTAGTCCATGATGAAAAATAAAGGAAAACATGGAGAAGCAAATGTAGCAATTTCAAGCAAGTTCAAGTAACTGCTGGGACAAAAACCAAGAATAGAAAAAATAGAGAAACAAAATAAAAGTAAATTTACTTCAAAAGGAAAGAAAGTCAAGGTTGAAAGGCTATTAAAGAAAATGTTTTCATTACAACAAAAAAGGGGAACATGAAGAGAAACTACCCAAAGTACCTAGAAGAAAAGAAGAGATCTAAAGAAGGTAAATATGATTCACTAGTACTTCATTGAATCTTGCTTAATGGATGATGCTAAATCCTATAGGAATAAAGAATTCTCCCTGCAACGAAAGACTATAATTTCTAAACAATTTAGAAATCAATTTTTGGATTGGCTTTGTGATAAGTGTAAATGCAAGCGTACGTATCAAGTCATAAAGTGGTAAGTATTTTACCAAGTATCATGATCCACAAGAAATTGTATTGTGGTTTTGTTTGAGTACCGAGTGTAATAGTGATCAAAATTCTTTAGGGAATAGTGTAAAATGGTGCTTTGACAAACACTTAAAACTAAAGAAAGCATGCAAATAAAAGGAAATGAGAACACGAGATTTAGGGCGTTTAGGGGTTAACTTCACTAATTGAACTGAGCAAATGCATAATTGAACAATCGATATGTCAACTCACTTAATTTTTAAGCCTAGAAGTTTATTGCCATGGATTTCTCCATTGAGTTCCTCCAATTCTCTTAGACTAATTAACTAACCTAGGTGTCCCTAGCGCCAATTAATTAATTAAAGACATTAAGACTCTTCGTTTTAAGCCTCAATTAATCTCAATTAATCCTATGTTACTTAGGTGAGAACTAATTGTCATGCAAGGTATTTCTAAGCTTAAACACTCTTTCAAGCTCAATTTAAGCTAAGTATCAATTAAACTATGGCCAGTAGTCTAAAGGCATTAAGCAACTCATACATGAAAGAGTTAAAGCAAGTGACAATATCAAAACAATTCAATTAAATATAAATAAAGGTCCAAAAAGATCCATAGTTAACACCCTAAACTAAGAGTTTAGTCACAAATAGTCATTAATACATTTCCAAAACTAAACATTCCAAAAACTAAACATTCCAGCCCTAATATGGAAATTAAAAGGGAAAATAAAGGGAATTAGGATAAAGAAACCCGTGATCCTTAAATTTTTCCTCGATCCGCCCTAAAAAAGCTCCAAAATGACTTCCAATGCTTTCATTAGACTCCAATCCGCAAAAGGGGGGAAAACCCCTAAAGCGTGTCTCCCTTTTTTGAGTAAGAATGAGATGAATAAATACCTCAATCGAAGTAGCGTCTTGACGCTGTCGAAACTCACTGTTTCATTAAGCGTGCATAGGCTTTAGCTTCGAGACGCTACATGTAGTGTCTTGATGCTATTGGCGAAAATTTTCTTCTTCGTATTCTTCCAACGTTGAGATGCCATAAGGCAGCATCTCAACGCTTGCTCTCAGGTTTGGTACCAATGTATGGTGTCTAGATGCTATTTTAAGGGTTTAGACGCTGTCCTCTCGGGTTCAATTACCAAGCTTGACTTCATTTCCATCCTTAGCCTCAAGTTCTCATCTCTTTTTGCTCCAAAACACCAAATGTCACTTGAATTCAACAAATCCTCTTGAAATGCTATGTTCCTAAAATTCAACATAAATCAAAATCAAAGCTCACATTTAAGGCCTAAAACTAGCTAAATTAATAGGATAAATATTGCACTAAATAAGTGCTATCACTTTGAATTATTCAGAATTAAAAAAAATAAAAGGTGATGCAATTAGAAATAAATACCTTTGAAGTATGTAGACAGTTCTGGCGAAACATCAAGACTTCTTGTGTTCCAGCGAGTCGAATATTCACAAGATCTTCCTTGCTATGACTCGAACAGAAGATCAAAGCTTGTGGGAGCATCTTGAAAGAAAATCCACAAGAGATTAGGAGAGAAGAAGTTTAGAAAGAATTCTCTATTTTCTCTAGAGGGATACTTCTTTGATTGAACCCAAAGGTCTTATTTATAGCGACATGGGGTGCGATCTTTGCCAAATTTAAATGATATATTTTAATATCTAGATATTAAAATATATCTTTAAATTATCTAACTCATTTGAATCTCATTCAAATCTTATATATTTGTAATATATACAATACATCCATATATTATTGCCTTCAATAATATTTAATGTAACAGATATAATAAATATATATACATATATTCCTCCTCTATATTTAATATATCCTATATATTAAAAGTTGATTTGAACTTCTAAAATCTCCTATTAAAAATTAATTTGAACATTTCAAATCTTACTTTCTTTCAACAAAATTGATTAGGGGTGTGCAAAAATTGATCTGAACAAATTGGTTCGATTCAATTTTTCTGAAATATTGGTTTTCTCAATTTGTTGTTTTAAAAAACTGACAGGTTTAGTTCAAATCTCAGTTCATTGCACAATAAAATTGAAAAAACTGAACTGCATCGAATTTAATATAAATAGTTAAATAATTTGAGCCCATAACCCAAACTCAAAATCTCCTTCAAAATTCCTATTCTTAGGCCCACATTCCAAGTCTCATTATTCTTTTTATCTTCAACCAATTCACTTTTAAAGTGTTCCAACCCTAACAATCATTCTTTTCTCATCTGTCACCTCCCTCCCTCAGTACCCAAGGCCTTTTTTCTCTTTCCTTCCTCCCTCTTCTCTCACTTCCAGTCTACAACTGCTCCACTATCCGCCTGCAACCATGACACCGCCCCACCCTTCATCGGCATTGGTACCTTCGCCATAAGCTGCAACATCTTTTCTCACCTCTCATTCTCGTTATCCTTGCGACATATTCTCTCTTTACCCTTTCACTCTCTAATAGGCGACATCCTCTCTCTCTACCCTCTCACTTACGTGACTGCCCACCTCCAACGACAACCATGCTCCTCCATGGTTAAATATTATTAATAAAAAAAATCAAATAAAACTCATCTGATTTGAACCGGAACTAATTGGTTCATTTTTAGCCCAAAATCGGCAAGTCTTTGGTTTTCTCGATTCATACGTATTGAAAACCCAGGGGGTTCGATTCGGCCATTAGTTTTGTCCAAAATCGGATCAAATCGAATCAAACCGAACTGTGAACACCCTTAAAATGGATCATTTTTAATATTCTTGTGAGCTAGCAAGGGGACCTTATGGATCTACATATTATAAGCTCTAATGATACAAAATTAATTCATTAAACTCATTAATCAATTAATTTTCATTCAGTAACTCTAGGCTACTCCACTATAGTATAGACTTGCACTCTTATGCACTGTAGGACAAGTTGTGTCCATGAATATAATCACTACATGTAAGTCGATTCTTCACGCGATGTTCATAATTATTACTGGGTTAAAAGTCTGTTTTATCCCCGTAATACTTGTCCAAGGCGATGTTTGCCTATGGCTGTATGTCTAAACCATCCTCAACCACCCTATGTCAATGTCATGTAATTAGTTTTGTTATTTGTTTACTTGTGCATGCCATTTTCTAAGTGTATGACTCCTCACAATTTTCATGTTCACATTTTCCATAGTGAATTTACTTCAAAATTTACTATGGGCGGACCAAGTAGTCATCAAACCTCCCCCTACCAAGTGTTGTATACTTTCTTGCAATCAAGTTTTCTTGCATCCATTGTTTACAACTCTTTCTTTCAAGATATTTTAAAATGTTTTTCTCTCTCTCACGTTTTATAAAATCATTTTCTCTTAAAACGTGAGTGGAGGCTAGACCCTATACTGAAGTTGTCTGCAATTTTTTATTTTTGTACAATTAACTTGCTCGTTAGGTTAGAATAGGTGCCACATAGTTTCTTGTCTTGTTATCGAAAGAGTATGATTGTGACACTAGACATCCTCGATCTCTTTGCTACAACGTTAAAGGAGCGTAGTAGCAAAATCTTAAGTATGATTTTTGCACTTGCTAGTCCTTGATTTTCTTTCTTTTTTTTTTCTTTTTCTTTCCTTTTTTTTTGCAAGGACTGTTTTCTACCTCACTTACTTTGAGAAACGATAATTGGGTCTGCACATATTTCATGAGAGAAAATTATCAAATGTGAATGTCAAACCTTATCACTATGGTCACAAAATCTTAGGATGCTCTGTTATGACTCCTCGACACATGTACTTTCTAATTTTCAATCTTCAACCAAATATTTGTTCACTCATCATTCCTCAATAAGCCAAAGACAAAATTTGATTACTTAGGATATGAAAAGCTGATTTGTCAAAGTATACTGAGGGTTCAAAAGATACAATCATCTTTTCTTTTTTTTTTTTTCTGTCCATTTTGCTTCCCTCTTTTGAAGGTTTTCGGTAATCTTCTTTGTAGTAAATGCATCACATTACTTTGTCACTTCAATACTTTACTCAACCAAGTTGTACTTTAGATTTCGAACAAACAAATTTTCTTTGTTCCAAAGGTAGTCCCAAGCCGATTGTGAACTCATTATCTAACTGCATTTTGAACTTGAATTTAGTTCTTCAAATGAGATCTACTCCGAGATTGCTAGCAGATCTAATCCTTAGAATTATTGTCCTCTGAAAATGACTCACTTTATTTAAGCAAAAAAATAGGGTCAACTCAATTTAAACAACGGAAGACAATACAATTGGTTCACTTTAATCAAAGGAAGATAAAAAATAGGATTGACAACTCACTTTAAACACGGGAAGATGAAGAATAGGATTGACTCACTTTAAATAAGGGAAGATGAACAGTACAATTGACTTACTTTAATCAAAGGAAGATGAAAAATAGTATTGACGACTCACTTTAAACACTGGAAGATGAAAAATAGGATTGACTCACTTTAAACAAGGGAAGATGAACAATAGAATTGACTCACTTTAATCAAGGGAATAGGATTGAACAAAAGAGAATATATTTAATTATGGAAGCACATTAAAAAAAATTGAATGTGAATTTTGGAGGCATGACAAGAAGGGTACAAACTATGCCTGTCATTAGGAAACTTGAGATATATAAAAATAGCAGACCAAATTGTAATTCTCATCATGACTCAAAATGGTGCCAATGAGAGATAAATACTATTTATTACTTTAAAGTCATCTTATAGCATATGTACCCAGACTTTGCAAAGTTGACAAATATATGGGTAAGGATATGGAAAAATAACAAATTGCCCCACTATAGCAACATTTGGTATAGATTAAGAGAAAAATAACTAATTGCCCCACTATAATGTTATGATGTAGGCTAATAAGGTTTTTGTTTAGCTCAAAGCTCAAGTCTGCATGGTAAAAAAAATGTGGTGTTAGGTCTAAGTAAAAAGGTGGGTCGAAGATATTGGAGATGGATTGAGTGGTAGGGTACAAGTTTTATAAAATTTTGGAGAGAATGTAGTCAAGATGAAAATCTTGCAAGCAAAAGAGAGTTCGATAAGCAGGTTGTGTGTGTTCATGATGACATCCACATTTTTTTCTTTTTTGTTTCTTCTCCAGACAAGGACTCCACGTTTTTTTTTCCAAACATAATTTAGATCCTCATATTTTGTCTGTTAAGGAAAACTATCACGACCCCAAAACTTAAACTAAGATAGGGGACATTACTAATCTTACAACCATTATGTTGCAAAAATTTCGGCAGCATAACGACGTAACTACAAGTTACCCAAAATTTTCTAGTACCTGATAGACAAAAGTTCATACTTCTATAGCCAAATAACTAGATAACCATCCAAACTCCAACCTCATAACCACTAAAGGTTCAGAACCAGTCGACAACCCAAGCAAAACAAAACAAAACTTCCTCAGTCTTCTTCAAACAATTCAATCTTTAAAAGACAAAGCAACCTAACGAATCTATTACAAGCTCTAACTCAAACAAGAAGGAATTCGAGTGAGTCTGCTGTAAATCCCGTTTTTGACAGTAAACTGCTCGTCGAAACGAAGAAGAACGAGTGGGTTTTGCGTTGCCGGCGTCTAGATGTGGGCCTTTCGCACTGCCATCGTCCGGGGTACTGGGCTGCTGTACTTTGTCGTTGGAAGGGCTGTCGGAGAAGGGATTTCACGAGGGAGGTGCAGCTGGTTGAGGTTTCACAAAAAGGAGATGGGGAAGAGGTTGTTGACGTTAAGGAGGAGGAAGAAGAAGATAATTTTGGGCTAGGGTTTACTTTACCCCCTTTTTTGTGTCTAGTTTCTCTAATTCTTTAAATAAATAAAATCCCTAAACAAGAAGAGAAGAGGAAAAATTTCTAATTTCCTAATTTCCAAAATTCTACTATTTACCAAAAATAAAACTCCAAAGAAAGAACCTAAAAGATTTGGGTTGAAATCTACTCAATAGAGGATTTGGGTTCCTTTTGAACTTGAAAATAAGATCTAAAATTAAATTCTCGAACCTTGGAATTAAAGATTTAATTAAAAAATCTCTTTCTCCAAAATTATGGAAACTTAATTTATCAAACATAGAGATTAACTTCAAATTCTAATTTTTCAAATTAGAATTGTAACTAACGACTAAGCCTAATCACTTCTAAAATAGGCTAAGTTATAACGCGGGACATTAAAATCTCCCCACCTTAAGAACTTTCGTCCTCGAAAGTTTGTTACTCAAACAACATAGGGTACTTGGCTATACGTCTTCTCTTTTTCATTTTTGCTAGCATGATGTGTAACGCAGCCGAGGTTGGAGTCCAAGCCCGTCTATAAGCATCTAGACCAATGTGCTCCAAGATCTCAAACAGACCAATATATCCAGAACTAAGCTATATGTCCTTCACAACACGCATGACCATTTCACTGATGCTACTTGAAGAAACACAAGTCTCCATCTTCGAACTTTAATTCCTGGTACCTGTCACTTGCATAACCTATCTGCCTACTCTAGACAACGTGCATCCTTATCATGATCCCACGGATGGCTTCGTAAGTCAATTTTACCAACTTTGATTTTGATACCACAGAGATGAAAACACCAGTGAGGGTAAAATTTCCTTGACTTACCTCACTTAGGCGTTTAATCAAGACTGGGTCCTTTTGTTGGGCACAAGCAACCTGCTTTCTCAAACTAGACACTACTTAAAGTTGAGCTAGCAATATTGAAATGTCTCTCGCTGCCAACTAATCTCTTAACAGTCCAACTCTCTTAACAACATACTCAAAGATGATACCAAGGATGCCCGACTTTTTGCTCTAGTGCTGAGTGCATCCGTCATTGCACTAGCTTTGCTGACTTTGTTATAATCTTTTTTTTTTTTCCAATTCAAGACATTTCCCTTGACCTAGGTTAAGCTCTTTTTGCCTAAAGAAATATTCGAGCTCTTGTGACCTCTAAATTTGGATCTTTCTCCATAAAATTGTGCCTTCAAGTCTTCGAAGTAACTACTACTCCGAGTTCCAGGTCATGAGTGGGGTACTTAAAGTCTCAAACTCATGTCGTTTTAGTTGACGCGAGGTATAGGCAATAACCAATCCCTATTGGAGAAGTACACAACCTAATCCTTTCCTTGAAGCATCATTGCATACTACTAAACCTCTTGTACCATTAGACGTGTCTATAGTGAGGCTGAGCAGAGGCTATAGTCAGTCGTTCCTTTAGATCTTGAAAAGAATCCCTTTTGCAATCTTCATCCCAAGTCATAGCAGAATCCTTGAATCTTGCGAGTCAACTAAGTCCAAGGTGCCACTAAACTAGCTAGAATTCCAAACAACTTCCTAATGTAAAAGGCCAAGCTAAGGAAACTGTGAACCTCAAAGGAACTTTGAATCTTAAACACAAGTCTAGGCAACTATGAACTGCTTCCACTTTAGCGGAGTCCACCGCAAAACCTTTCTTAGTAGTCACATGCTCAAGAACAACAGCCTTGATAAACTAACACACATTCTCTGAAAACTAACAGTACAACTCACAAACTGTCAAGGGTACCAAAAACTTACACAAGGTGCTCCTTAATCTTCGAAAAATCAATATGCAGTCAAAAGGTACATTCACGAACGAGTCCAAAAAGCTCTTGAAGTCATAGTTCAAGATATCCATGAGAGCTAGAAGGGCATTGGTGAGTCCAAAAGACATCACAGTAAGCTTATAACGTCTAAACTTGGTCTTGAAGGCAATCTTTGGAATGCTAGCACCCTGGGTCTTTAACTAATTGTAACCTAAAGTGAACTTCTTTCTTAGAACATCCAATGGTTTCTTAGCTAAAAGCCAACCAATCCATGTCCAAACTTATGCCAAAGTCTAGTATGTCCAACTTAATTGACCTTGCTCTAAGAGTCTGGCCCGCAATAGAGAGCTCACCCAACTTCACTGTCTCCTAAGAAAATTTCTTGGTTTCTTAGGGTCTTGGTCTCACTTGCCAAACATCTTGAAGCCAACCTACTAACCCAATAAGAAACAAAGCACTAACCTTGATTCTAAGGTAAACTCGAGCTTACTAGCCACCAACATGCATAAGATCAAGCACAAGCTATCTAGTTAACTATGGCAATATCCTATGCCTACTAGCAAACAACACACATAAGATAAGCATAAGCTATCTAACATACTATGGGAGCATCCTATGCCTACTAGCAAGCAAGCTTCAATCAATATGCACATCACAACAACTCAAAAAAAAACAAACAAGCAAGCAACATAATATTCATACAAGCAAGTAATCCAAGTAAAACAAATATAAAAGCAAATATAAGTCAACATACCTGGTGATGGAGATGAGACGGAGAAAGACCATTAACCTAAACTGTCCTAACAACCTAGTTTTCCTAGGCCAGTCTACAGGAACAACTCCGCTCTGATACCAACTGTCACGACCCCAAAACTTAAACTAAGATAGGGGACATTACTAATCTTACAACCATTATGTTGCAAAAATTTCGGCAACATAACGACGTAACTACAAGTTACCTAAAATTTTCTAGTACATGATAGACAAAAGTTCATACTTCTATAGCCAAATAACCACATAACCATCCAAACTCCAACCTCATAACCACTAAAGGTTCAGAACCAGTCGACAACCCAAGCAAAACAAAACAAAACTTCCTCAGTCTTCTTCAAACAATTCAATCTTTAAAAGACAAAGCAACCTAACGAATCTATTACAAGCTCTAACTCAAAGTAAATCACCAAAAAAAAAATGCTCCAACTCAGATAAGAGAGACATAACCTACCAATAATACTCAGGCCTCATAGAAACAAGCCTCACAAACCTATAATTCAAACTCTCCAATAAGTTTATAAGTCTACCCAAAAGAGAAAAGAAACAATAGTACTAAAACCATAAGCTCAGATCACTGTAAATATAAATCAAATACACTAAACTTAACGAGACGACTACTAGACGAATAAGAATCCAACTACAAGGGTCATTTAACTAGACAAAGTCAACAAAGACAACCACTGGATAAAAGCAGCTAGCTATGGTCTTTCTCCTCTCATGTCTCCTCTTCAGCATCACTAGGGTCGTAGTATTCTCCGTCACCTGCAAAATCTGGTGGTGAGTCAGTACATAACACGTACTGGTAAGTAGCTCACACCCGAAGAGCCACCAAGCGGCATACAAGGAAAATCAACATGCTTAAAAATATCATGCTTTCCACAACGAGCTAGACATACATCTCATACAAGCATCACATACATCATGCTTAATTTTTGAATCGTATTCACACATGTACCATGCTCGACTCATGCCTATGCAACCACTGCCCAAGCTCAACAAGCTCACTCGAACTCAACTGAGTCACTCAATCCACTCATGTTTAGCCCTCACAAGCTACCTGAGACTGATTCCTTCGAGACACGCCGACCCCTAACCATTTTTGCCTAGGGCCTCAACGATTCTCTTCGGTGCTAAGCGTTCGACCCTTAACCATTTTTACCTAAGGCCTCGAACTGTGCATCGCTCCCTTGACCATTTTTACCCAAGGAAAACGATGACTTAACCATATCGACCCTTGACCATTTTTACCCAAGGCCTCGATACCTAATAGTGACATATCTTTTGGGATTTATGCCCTAAAGCCTCGTAATTAATAATTTATTTAATAATTAATAATAATTTTGATTATTTTATTTTCAATATAATATTATCCATTATATGAAAAATCCAAGGTTATTAGTGTAATCTTGAACAGTATGTGGTTGACATACGAGAGGATCATGTTCAAGAAATAACCTAAAGGGTCATAGTATATGGATAAGGTTGGGTGCCTTATCCTGGTAACCCTATTGATACGGCCCACTTTGTAATAGTTACAAATGATTTGATCCAAATCATTCATGTGGAGACATGTGAGTGGGGGTATCTTATACAATGAGTTTGTATAAGACTGGACCACGAAATATTTAATCTCTCTTTATAAATCCGGTAATTGAGAAGATTAATATTTCATCAAGTTCAAACTGGTCCTGCAAGTTTGGTATCAGAGCTGGTTAGTTATCCTGTAGAGACAAGGTCGCTGCGTGATTGGGGGTTCTCGAGTTGTGAGAGCTCGGAAGCGAGTGCACAATCGAAGCAACTGCTCTTACCCCAACACGTCCTATGAGGTTGGCGAGGGTCGAGAGGCCTGCCATAAAATCTGCTCTGAGGGATCATTGGATGATTGTAGACCGCTCCTTCAATTGGTATCAGAGCCTCTTTGAGTTTTATTTAGAATTAAATTTTTGTGATGGTGGGTATTTTAATTTATCATATATGTGATACATTGTGGTTTGCAAAATTGATTGTTTAGGCTATTTGGCATTATATTTAATGCTTTGATTAGATCAAATTGTAAAATCCTTATGGGTTAGGGGTTCTTTGTATTTTTATCTTTTTCAATTTTTTTTGTATAATTAAAAAGAAGAAGAGAAAGTTGTATACCGAAAGTGTCGTGATCGTTAAATAAAAGTTCACACTAAAAAGGTCTACCGAGGATGATTCTGTGTTGAGCAAAATTCAAATTGAGATTTTGAATTATGTTATTCTAAGGCATGGAATTTTAAGTGTTAAAATATCCATACATATTGGTGCTGGGTGTTTGAGGAAGAAGACAAATGTGTTTTTTTTTTTTTTTTGAAGTTTTTCACAACTTTTGTCTTCATGTGAAGCTTTGTGTGTGAACACAAGCATCCAAATGAATTGTGATACAAAGCCCACGATGATAATACTCACTCAATTGTTCTGCACGATGTTTACTCATTTGGCCGCGTATGAAAATCTACTCCAACTATCAAAACACTCCTGCCACCGAGTCTTCGTGCGTTTTGAGTTACAGGCGATGACTCTCACTAAATCGACAATGAATATGTTAATTTGAATATGTTAATTTGAACATGTTTCTTTTCAATTGAAGTTGCTTGCCGGCGATTGTGCATATTTTCGGTGATTTAATTTTGAGGCGGCTGCTGATGTTGGAGTTAAATTTAGAAATTTTTCTAAACCCTAAATTTAGATGACCCAATAAGGAAAGAAGTTAAAGACCAAGATATGTTTTGGAAATTCAAATTATGTAATTTTTGAATTTAGTCTTTAATTTCTAGGATATGCCAAATACGTCGGTCAATTTTGCTTTGTTTAAGTTTAATTATGCATGTGATATATGTTTTAAATTGTTTAATTGTTGCATAAAGTATGCCATTTAAATTTAAAATCCCACCATAGGTTAAGCATGATCATGCATTTTATCTATTTTTGAATATAATTGTTATATTTGAAATTTTTGATTAGGTTAATTCCTAATTGAATTGAGATATTTTCTTAATACGTTTATATTTTCCATATCTTTGAATATAATTGTTATATTTGGAAAATTAAATTATGATATTTCCTTAATTAGAATGCATGTTTTCCTAAATGAGATTAGGGTTTCCGTTTAATAAAGATATTCTTGATTCTTGTTTAAAATAGTTTAAATTTTGAATTTAGTTTATCTTTATTTATTTCTAATATGATTAGAATTTAGAGTAATCTTTTAATTTTGTTTTTAAAGTGTTTAAAATGGTAGTTTTTTAAGATTATCCAAGTGAGTTATTTTTTAATAGGATTAAAAACATTTATTTATAAATTCACTTATGTTCATTAATCTAATAATTAATAGTTAATTAAAGATTAATGAATTTGAAAATAAAAATTGACTATAAGGGAACTCTGTCTATGGAAGGTTCTGTCTAGACTGGGGTATTTAAGTTGACCGAAAGGGAATACCTCTAACTGGGAACCGACCTGAGAGTTGAATTAGTCAAATTTTATTTATTTTCACTAAGCATGCTCATAATGTTATTATTATTTTTTAAATAGTTTAAAAACTTAGTAATTCACATTAAAATCAATCTAACAACATAAAGGTTATGAAAGGTAGATTGAGGAACTTAGATAAATGAGATTAGCCTAATTTTTCTAAGTAATAGAAAACCCTATTTCAAAATACTTAGTGGGAGAAGGACACATGTCAAAAATCCAACGGTCTCTATTATTGATTCACAACGTGAGATTCATGTGGGGCCTCGTGGCGGCTTTTGGACCGTCCTCCCTACGGAAGGTGTTTGCATGGATCAATATCAGGGTGAATCTTTTGAGAAAGTATTATAGTAAGTGGGAGAAGGAAATGTGTCAACATATCCTACGGTCTCCATCATTGGTTCACATCGTGAGATTCATGCGGGGCCTCGTGGCGGCTTTTGGACCGTCCCCCTACGGAAGGTGTTTGCATGAGTCAATATCAGGGTGAACTCCTGAGAAGGATAAGATTGTAGTTTTGTTTCCAATACTTGACCTACCCTACGACGGCACTTGTTGGGATAAAACTACAGGATCTAAAATGATGGGTCACACTTACAAAGGGCTTATTAAGGTTGTTAATGATGTCCTTGACCAAACTAATGGTAACTAAATATTATAGAAATAAGAGTTATTCTGGTATAATATTTGGTTGAGATTGTCTCAGTTTAGTGAAGGAATACTTGACCTACCCTACGGCGGCACTTGTTCTAACTCACTAAAGTACCATAGCATTATAAATGATTTATAGGGTTTATTTTTACAAAATGTTTGATTTCAATGCTAAAATTGAATGGATAATTGTTTGCATGATGTTAAATTATATATTTTATATATTTCAATATTATGTCAGTTTCTCTCATAATTTTTAATTTTATTACTGATAAGTCAAAATTGAGAAATTTTATTACTTGGAAAAGTAACATTAACACTTGTAATGGTTGTGTAAAATTATGAATTTGTCTTTATTGAGAAATGTTCTCAAAACCTGTTGCTAATGCTATTCGAATTGTTTGTGAAGCACATGATTAATGAATCAAAAGTAAACGAGATAGCTTGTACGTATTCTTCTAGTTGACATGTTAGATGTCAAGTTTAGAAGATAAAGAAAATGACAACAACATATGAGATGTTGAAGTTAACATAAGCTAAATTTAGAAAAATGTCTAAATGATCTCAAAACTAAGTATTACAAAAATCCAAGTAAAGAAACTAAATGATTGAAGCTATATAAAAGGAAATAGTTCCTACATTAGCTAGGACAGTCATAATAAGAGGAATTTTTGAAATACCTCCAGGAAGAAAAATATAAATGAAAGTAAATTTGATTTACTAGATTTTTGGTGAAATATAAATAATGTCACCTAGATAGTCGATATAAGATCTACTATCAAGATTTATTCTTCATTACATTTAATATGTAATTCTTGGAAAATACTTAACATGTAGAATAGTTTCTACAAGTTAGCACCAGGAAGCTTATCTCAGTTAGTGTAGTGGGAGACATTAAGATGTCATTAAGTAAAATTGTTACATAATGCTGAATATGGTATTTTTAGTAACCATAAGAGAAATTCAATTTCTCGAACTTTATTACAAAAATGTTCATATAGTATGAATTACTTTAAAGTATGAAAGTTTATATTTTCAAAATTGTTTGAAAATACATTCAGCTGAAAATAAGAACACTTTGTATATGTTAAAAATGTTGACATATACTATACTACAAAATACTGAGATATTCAGGATTATAGAATCCAAAATAGAAAGACATTGTTTTCTCCTAAAAGATGATATTTGATTTTGGCTGTTAAGGTTGATTAACATCAACTTGAATAGAATGAAAAGACTAGTAAGAAGTAATTCTCTAAAAGTTAGTTAATTACTTTACCTGTCTGTAGATCTTGCCTTTCATGCAAGATAATCATTGGGCCTTTATTAGATAGGGCTAGAACGCCAAAGAATACTTTGAGCTTACACATTCTGACCCAAGTGGTCTGGTGAATGTAAAGGTCAAATAAAGTCATTAATATTTCATCACTCTAGTTGATGATCATTCAAGGTACAAGTATCTTTACCTAATACAACATAAGTCTAAATTTTTGAAATGTTCAAGAAAATTAAGACTAAAGTTTAAAAATTGATTAGGTAATTAAATCTATCAAGATATTATGATCAGATCATAATAGAAAGGACAGGAACCTTACGTACTAAAACTAATTGATAGAAAATGGGTTTTTATCCCAAATTATCTTAATACAAAGTACAATTTTGTGAAATTGTGCTGCAAGAGGAGAAACGAGACCTTGTTAGACATGGTCACACCAGTAATGAGTTACACACCATTACCATACTCCGGTTAGGAAATGCAATAGAGATTGCATGGTGAACATGATTCCCTCTAAAAGTGTCTACGAGACAATTTTAAAGATTATAAAAGAGTAGTAAAGTTAGTTTACAACACTTCACTATTTGGGAATGTTAAGCTCACATGCTGAACACATGCCTAAAAAGCTTGTATATGTTCAAAGATAAGCTTAAGTGTAGGTCACCCCTAAGGAGTATAAAGTGGTCTTTTATGTAGTCCTAAAATGAATAAGGTATTTGTATGACAAATATCAATTTTATAAGAAATGTCAAATAAAAGACTACAAACCTTTAATAAGGTGAGATAGTGTTAATAAATTAGTTCCAAGTGAAGCCACTAAATAGTTAACAAAAGTTGTTAACAATTTAATTATATTTGAAAGTCAAAAGGATCCCAGTCATGAATTGGATAAGCCTCATCGTAGTGGGAGAGTTATGAGATGACTCAACCTTTACAAGGACTTAATTGAAGTCCAAATTGTCATGTTAGATGACAAAGTTAAAGGCTTATTACTTGCAAAATGAGACTAATGGCAAAGGGTTATACCTAATAGGAGAAAGTAGACTGCGAGTAGATTTTCTCACTTGTTGCCATACTGAAGTCTGTAAGCATTATTTAATTCATTGTTGCATATGTGATATAAAAAAAAAAAAATGAATGTTTAGAATTCTTTTATGAAAGAAATCTTAGATAATGCATCTACACAAATCAATCAGATATGTTTATTTTCAAAGATCAAAAGAAAAAAGTTTGCGAAATAGTAAATGTTCATTTATGAAATGAATTTTACCAATAGATCTGTGAATATAAAGTTTGATAAAAATATCATAATCTATGACTTTGGATAAATATTAATGAAGCTTGTATAGACAAGAAAATCATTAATTGCTTAGTGGATTTTTCTCATGTTTTATGTTGGTGATATTTTTACCCATTATGAATGATGTAAGATGTCTGACATAAAGCGTTGATTAAGTAACCAATTCCAAATAAGTGATTTGGAATGACTCAGTATATTTTACATGTCCAAAATAAGATTTTAAGGACAAAATGTTAACTTTGTCTCAAACATTTTATATTGACAAAATTGTTGTCAAATATTTGATATTTATGTCTAAGAAAGTATATCCTAAGATACCTCAAATGTTGAGAGTATATGATATGCATAAATGAGACTGAACATTTAATATACAATTGGTTAGCATATATCAGTTATACCAATGGTATGACCATTGAGTAGAAAATTAAAAACTTTCTCAAATTATCTATGGGTGATGAGAAATTTTTGTGTATGGAGTTAAAGATTTGATCTTCACAAGATACACTGGTTCTTACAAAGATTTAAGAAATCTATGTAAAGATAAATTTTACCCTAGGTGGTGGAGTATGATATACAAGTTAAGTTGTTTTGCTTGTGAAGCAACAAAAAGACTTGTAGGACTCAAATAGTTCCTTGAAGATCTGAAAGGTGTTTCAGATATGATTTAGTCTATCCTCTTTATTATGATAATAGTGGTGCAAAGACTAATATTAAGGAAATTAGAAAACACCAATGTATAGGGAATCATATCGAGAGAGAGAAAGCATCATGGTAGTGACCAAGATGGCTTTTAACGGCAGTTCTTTGGATCTATATAAAAAGATTCTCCAGGCTAAAGTGTTTGAGGGTCATCTAGAATGTCTAGATCATGGTAGTGACCCTAGGTGGTGGAGTATGATATTCACGAGGCCCCACATGAATCTCACGTTCTCTATACATTGGTGTTTTCTAATTTCCTTAATATTAGTCTTTACACCACTATTATCATAATAAAGAGGATAGACTAAATCATATCTAAAACACCTTTCAGATCTTCAAGGAACTATTTGAGTCAGACAAGTCTTTTTGTCCTTAGGGTAAAATTTGAATCAATATTCCGCCTCGATACCCAATAGTGACATATCAACCCTCGACCATTTGTACCCGAGGCCTTGATATTCACTTGCTTTCCTTAAACAATATCAACCCTCGACCATTTACACTCGAGACCCTGATATCCATCTCATATCCTTTCATCACAATGCTAGTCATCGACCATTTATACTCGAGACCCTAGCATCCTCTTTTATCATAAACTCAAGGTTTGCTGACCCCACTAAACAGGTTCACAACAATCCAAAATGCAATCCTAAACATGCTTTCTAGACAATGCTTACAACCCACTATCCTCAAGTTCATGTTTTCAACATAAACATCATAGATAGCATCACACAATCTCAAGCAGTCTCAACATTCAGCATGCTCCAAACCACAAAGGTAAATAACTTAACATCAAATCAACTTACACATATTAGAACATATAAATCATGACAGTTCATGGAGAGATGCATAACTCGCATAACAACATCACAAGAAACATACAACATGCTTCACATATTCAAACAGACTCATCGAGTAGAATTCTACTTACAACATTCCTAGGATATTCCAAGGTATTCCTAAAGAGAACTTTGAGCCTTACTCGAATACTCCAAATTAAGCCCAATTGAACTACTCCAAACGAGCTCGAATTACTGTTGGTTGGTGTTTGAGAGTGTTCGAATCAACCTAAAACCAACAGTGCAAAACTGATTGAAACTCTGCTGTAAATCCCATTTTTTGACAGTAAATGGCTTCGAATGTGGACCATTCTGAGTCCAAACAAGCTCATCAAAGAAGAAGGAATTCGAGTGAGTCTGCTGCAAATCCCGTTTTTGACAGTAAACTCGTCAAACAAGAAGGAATTCTAGTGAGTCTGCTGCAAATCCCATTTTTGACAGTAAACTGCTCGTCAAACAAGAAGGAATTCGAGTGAGTCTACTGTAAATCCCATTTTTGACAGTAAACTGCTCGTCGAAACGAAGAAGAACGCGTGGGTTTCGCGTTGCCGGCGTCTAGATGCGGGCCTTTCGCAATGCCATCGTCCGGGGTACTGGGCTGCTGTACTTTGTCGTTGGAAGGGCTGCTGGAGAAGGGATTTCACGAGGGAGGGGCAGCTGGTTGAGGTTTCACAAAAAGGAGATGGGGAAGAGGTTGTTGATGTTAAGGAGGAGGAAGAAGAAGATAATTTTGGGCTAGGGTTTACTTTACCCATTTTTTTTTGTCTAGTTTCTCTAATTCTCTAAATAAATAAAATCCCTAAACAAAAAGAGGAGAGGAAAAATTTCTAATCTCCTAATTTCCAAAATTCTACTATTTACCAAAAATAAAACTCCAAAGAAAGAACCTAAAAGATTTGGGTTGAAATCTACTCAATAGAGGATTTGGGTTCCTTTTGAACTTGAAAATAAGATCTAAAATTAAATTCTCGAAACCTTGGAATTAAAGGTTTAATTAAAAAATCTCTTTTTCCAAAATTATGGAAACTTAATTTATCGAACATAGAGATTAACTTCAAATTCTAATTTTTCAAATTAGAATTGTAACTAACGACTAAGCCTAATCACTTCTAAAATAGGCTAATTTATAACGCGGGGCATTACAAAAACGAAGTTAAGTTAATTAGCCTAAAAAAACTTAATTTATTGCTTAGAAGATTCTAATAATTTTTTTTTAACACCGTGTGGTTTGTTATTAAAAGTCAAAGATTTTGTTAAAAGCAGGAAAGTCAAACTTAAAAACAATATGTACAAGTAAAAATAAATCAATGACGTATGGTTTTTTTATTTTTATTTTTTAAGAAATGATTATGCTGTAAAAACATTACTTTGAAATGCTTTTTTTTTTTTCCTTTTTCTTTTTTTTTTTAACAAAAATATTTTTTTTTTATTACCCTAAATCTTAGAAGGAGCAATGTGTAACGCCCGGCTTATTTAGGAGTTTAAATTTTAATTTTGGAATTAAGTGGAATGATTTTTCATTGGGTAATTTAAATTTGAAGGTTTAATTGAAATTTGGAATGAGAAAAAGGGTATTATGGTCTTTTAGAGAAAAGATATTTTGATTTTTATTATTATTATTATTATTTAAAAAATAAATAAATAAATAAAAAATAAATTTTCTTCTCTCCCTCGCGCAGCCCTCTCCCTCCCGAACGCACATCCTTCACCGCCGGTCTTCATCTTCCTCGCCGGGAACTTCTTCGCCGAACCTTAACCTCGCCGTGAGCTTCTCCGCCGGACGGTTTCTTCTTCGTGCAAACCCGATCGCCGTCAACCGAGAGCTCCAGCTGCGTTTTCCCTCCGATCAGCTTCGCGAACGCCGGTCGACGTCGTCCGCGTTAGCCTCACCGGAGTCGATCCTCGCCGCTGGGCCTTTTCTTCCTTCTTCCTCGTCTTCGTCGAGCAGCAGCCGCGAGTAGCTCGCCGAAGGCTGATTCCGTTCGCCGGATTCTGCAAGTTTGAAACCCAGATCCGTTGAAGCTCACCCTCGCGCCGCAAGTCTGAAGAATTCGCCGGTTTTCGCTCGGAACCGACTCACCGAGAGAGATTCTGCCCAGCACGCGCCCTCACGCGCCGATTGGAATCCCCACGCGCCGCCGTCCACCGCTGCACGCGCCGCCGTGCTCCGGTCACGCGCCGCCGCTCGCCGGAGTTGGGTAAAAATTGCCATTTGGTCCGTTTCGTCGAGTTATTAATGTTAGAATGTGTTTTAGCGTAATTCGGATGGTTTAAGACACGTTTAGGAAACTTTTTAGGTGATTTGTCGAGGACCTTGGATCGTACTTGGAGTGGGAACTCGAGAAGCTCATTACTAGTGAAGAAAGGGTATTTTAGTAAGTAAAGACTTAAGGTAAGGGATCTCACAACGAAAGAAGTTTTCAAAACCTTGAGCTAGCTCTATGTTTACTTTGAAAGTTTATGTTTTTCGTGTAAGTATTTAAGAAAGAAAGTGTTTTATATGTATATTCCTTTATACGCTATTTCCATGAGTTCTATTTGAGTTTTCATGTTAAAAAGAATGGAAATGATATGTATGTCTTTGAAATGCGATTGTCTTTATTTATGCATTCATAACTATGTTCTAAAACGAATGGGACCTCATGCATGTGTTGTGTGCTCATGAAAAGATTTATGTAGGCCGTGACGATAATTCTCCCAAAAGTTTTATGTGGGTTTTGAGGGAACCCGAGTCTTCGGACTCTCTATGCTCCCGGGGTTCGAGAGTGCCACCACGATGGTAGCCTTCGGGCTTGAGTCTTCGGACTCCACGATGGTAGCCTTCGGGCTGAGTCTTCGGACTCCACGATGTATGTTAGCTTTCGAGCTTAACTCTTAGAGTTAGGGAGGACTCTATTCGATGGAAAAACTGTCTCCGGACTGTTCACGAGGCCCTCGGGAGAATTTAATCGTTCACGAGAGCCGCGAGGAAAAGTACATGGTTTATAAAAGGAATTTTAGGTCCCCTACTAAAGCGATGGTTTACGATGGTTTTATGATTTAAAATGACATATTGCATGTGATTGAAACTCTTATTTTGAAACTATGATGGACTTACTGAGTATTATTCGTTAATACTCACCCTTTTTCTTTTTTAAAATGTTTTCAGGTAAGGCTAAGATCGGCCCTAGCGCGTGACCGGAGATCAGCTACTCGAGTCATGGGAGCCGACCGATCGCTATTCCGCTTCTTTTATGTTTCTAGATGTACATAGAACTCATGTCAAGTTTTTAAATGTTTAGGAGGATGTTTCAAAATTTTTAACCTTTCTTTGTAAATCGTGCACGTGTATTTGACTTTCTGCTGTTTGAACTCTAGCATCATATTGAGAAGTTTGTTGGATGCTAGGAAGTTGTTTGAAAATCTTAGAAGTGTGTTTTTCTATGTCTTATCAGGAAGGGTCAAATTTTTGGTTTTCGCGTAGTTACGTCGTTATGCTGCCAAAATTATTGGTAATATAGCGACGTGACTTAGTAATGACTTTTAGGTAGCGTGTTGAGCCTATAGGGTCGTTACACAATGAATGGAAAGAGATGAAATGTGTTTGGCTCAAATTTTTGTGCAAAAATGAAACAAAAGACTTCAAATTTATTAAATGAAATAGTTGAACAAAATACAAGACCAAATACAAAATACTAAACAAGAATTTCCATTACTCTAAAAGAAACGACTGATGTAGGATAATTCCCTTTACAAAACAACAAAAACTCTCCTAATTCCTCTTCATTGGACTGTAATGGTGAGATGCCTTTTCTAATTTCAGATCCCCATTTTGCAAATGCTTAATCTCTTATTGCCATGACTGTTACCCTTTCCCCAGCGTTATTTATTTGGATTAAACTCAAGTTTTCTTGACAAAGATTCTCTGAATTGGCTTGGTTACTCAATAGTACTCATACTTCTCCTTTAACTGCCAATGTTCTAATAGTATCTTCATCGTAGAACCTTGGTATTTTCACATCTTGTCCCCCATATTTTCTATGACCATATGCAATGCACTATTATTAGTTTGTGCATCGATCATTGTATTTAAGAGTTGCTGAAAGGAAGCAATACTACTTTCTAGGTTAGCAATTCTTGATTCTTTCTCTTTTAGGGTTCTCTGTAAAGTATCCTTATCTTCTTTTATCTTCTTGGCCATTTTATCCAGCTGTCTATTCTCAAAGTTTAACTCTTGACCCTCTTTCTCGAGCTTAATTTGGTTTTTCAGGGCTCGTTTGATAACGTTCATGTTTCTTGTTTCTTGTTCCTGTTTCTCATTTTTCAAGAAACAAACATGTTTGATAAACCATCATGTTTCTTGTTTCTAAATTTTTTAGAAACGTTTCTAAAAAAATGGCAGATTTTAAGAAACTTCAAAAAGTAGTTTCTCAAATTATGTTTCTGTTTTTTTTTTAGGTTTCATGCATGTATTCCTATTTCTCTTTTTACCCATCTTTCCCCTCTCTCTTCTTTCTCTCTCTTCCACTCTATTTTTTTAAAATACTTTTTAATCCTTTTGTTTTTTTTCTTCTTTTTTATTTTTATTTTTTGATTTATTTCTTTCTATTCGTTCTCTCTCTTTCATCATAATCTTTTTTCTTTTAATAGTTCATTATCTTTCTTTTTTCTTTTTTCCTTTTTCCTTTTGTCTTTTCGTTTATGTTTTTCTCCTCTCTTATTTTCTTATTTTCTTTTACTTTACATTAACGAGCTTATGGTTATTTCATTTGGTACGTTTTTATTTTTTTATTAAATAAATAAACTAATAATGTATTTCTTGTTTACCATTAAATGTAAAAAAATATATACATTCTCTCTCTTTTTTTTAAATTTTACTTGGATATATTATTGGCTAACGCATTTTTAAAGAAAAATAAAAATAAAGTTTATTATTAAATTAAAGAAATGTGGGTATGTTCGATTGTCTGACCTAGACAATTTACAAATTCATCTAATTGAACAACTCTTGTAAGTCAAAATCGTTCAAGGTGAATTGGTTGAAGTGAGAAATAACATTGCAAATCAAATTTGAACAACATTTGAAGGATAACATTTATTATTATTATTATTATTATTATTATTATTATTATTATTAATTAGGTGTTGGGCCTTAATAAAATACTATAACCTCTTTATAATTATTTTATATTTATTTTAATGCATGTTATATATGTTTTATTATAGTATATGTACTGAATTTTATTTTTACCAAAAAATAAGAAACAAGAAACAGAAATAGTTATCAAACATGTTTCTGTTTTTAGTTTTTAAGAAACAGAAACAAGAAACGAGAAACAGAAACAGGAAACAAGAAGCGAGAACGTTATCAAATGGGGCTTCAACAACCTTTTGTTTCGATCAAATCTCTTTTGGCCTTTATAGCTTGTTGCTTTTACTGGTTTGCTTTCTGAAGTAACCTCTCATTCTTCTATTGGCATAACAAGTTTTTAGCCCTTCTAGTTAGTGCTTTCATCAGTAGGCTCCTTTTGAAGTGGAGATATTTGTTCCTCTTCATTCTTGTACGACATTTGAATAACTTCGTACTATGATTTTTATTCTGGGATGGAGACATCAATATGTTTTTCAATGTTTATTTTTTATATCTTTCCAAGATTCTATCGCTTGCAAAATTTTCTGCCATGAATCCTTCTGCTCGAAATCAAAATCAAGTTTCCCTATCCCATGTGCCATAGGGATGAACTATTCTATCCATATTTGGCGTATAACTAAAAGGAGTGCATAAATAGTTCCTTCCTAGAGGCCAACCAGTGGAATATCCTGAAATTTACCGCACTTGTAAATTACCAGCTATAGAGGCATCCACACAACCCTCCATATTATGTGTTCACTTTTCAAGTTTTTCAAGAATTATATCCATGATTCTCTACTTGGCGCGTTTGCTTTATGTTCAACTATCCCAAATTCAGCAATAGGATTTCTGGTAGTGTTCCATGAACTGAAGAGTTTTTCAAGAATGATATCCATAAATATGCATATATAACAAATAACATGGTTGAGGAAAAATATTTAACACATCAATTCAAAGAGATTACATTGATAAATTCGAAGCAATAACAATACAAGAATGGGTAAATAAAATTAACAATCTAAGACATAAACCACATATGGCATCTAAATTTCTAGTTAAACTAACAAGTAAACAAAAAGATCAACATGATACATGCTCACAAATATCAAAGGTTATTAATTAAAAAAAGGTACTTTTAAAAAAAATATATATATATATATATTTCACACAAAATCCTAATTACTAAAAGAGAAAACAAGCATGATGTAACAACCTATAAAGCATACAAAGGAAACATGTGATACATAAATTGATCCGTTACTATTTTGCATGAGAACTTTATGCCTAAAAAACTAATGAACAAGACTTGGTTGCATCATAGGCTGCACCCATCTTTTTGCAGCCCACCCCAACTACACAGCAGAAAAAATTAAAAAATATTTTAGAAAAAAAATAATTTTTCACATGGCAAATTGTAGATGAACAACTAGGTGGGCTACAAAAGATGGGTGCAGCCCATGATGCACCCAAGTTTTCTCCAAAACTAATTCTCTTTCTAATTAAACATGGTGAAGAGCAAATTTAAGAGAGAATAAAGAAATGTTTACATTGTTACTGGAGAGAAGAATTCACTCAAAAAAAAGATATGGGTGAGAGGAAAAGAGAGAGAAAGAAATATGAGTAGTTTGGTTTTGGGAGAGAGGGTGAGTGAAAGATGGGTGAGAGAGAGATACAAATGTGGTTGAGAGAGGAGAAAAAAAGCTTTATGCATGAGACTAGAGTGAGGGAGATTTTGTGGGGAGTAAAAACGTGGAGGTTGGAGAAAGAGAGAATATATATATTAACAAAACCATCCGTTGAAGAGGAAGGGAGCCTTTTTTTATAGCAAAACTCAACACCCATTTATTAGGAAAGTAATCAAATCAATCAAAAAAAAAAGAAAACAAATAAAAAAATGATTAATCAAATAAATAAAAGTTGGAAATAAATAAAAGTTGTTCAATTAAACATTCCAAAACTTCAAGATTTGATTTGCCAATTAAATACATCAAGCTTTCAAAGGAAATAAGATATTTGGCTTAATTATTTTTTACCAAAATTTTAAATATTTGATTTGGTTAATTAATTAAATCTCATTCCAAAAGGAAACAAAATATTTGGCTTAATTAAAACACCAAAATTTCAAATATTTGATTTGGCAAATTAATTTTACCAGATGCTCATTCTTTTCATTATCTTTTTTTTTTAAATGGCAAGACTAAATAAAAAAAGATAAAATATCAAATAAATTTAGGGTCTACAGTTAGAATTTACACCCTATGTCTCGTAGTTTGTAAACATTTTATCATTTATGAATAAAATAACCTTTTGACTATTATTTTATTATTACATGAAACATTATCCAATTTTGTAAAAATTCAATGTTATTAATGTAAACTTGAACATTATTTCGTTGATATAATAAGAGGATTGTTCACATGAGATTTTAACAAAGAAATTTAATTTGTGGAAATGAACTTTATTTTATTGATTTTTGTAGAAATATTACAATCTCTAATATTTGTCCTCTGATTCTTTCTCTCGAGTATGTAAGCTTGTTGATTTTCTTGAATCGGCATGTTGGCTTGTTAATCTTCTTGGATCGGCTTGCTGGCTTGTTGATCTTAAATCGATCTATAGGCTTGTTGATCTTGGATCGACTTGTTAGCTTGTTTATCTTCTTGGATCGACCTGTCGGCTTATTGATCTTAGATCGGTTTGATGGCTTGTTGATATTCTTAGAGTCTTCTGAGTCTTGAATCTTCTGAATTCTGAATCTTGGCTTATGACTTTTCTTGATTTTGACTCTTGGAGCCTTTGAATTCTCTAGATTATGAATGCTCTAAATTCTGACTTCTTTGAATTTGGATTTTGATTCTTAGAGCTTCTAACTTTTGGAGCTTTTGAATTCTCTAATTGAATGCTCTGGATTTTGTCTCCTCTGAATGTACTAAAATAAGGGGTGGCCTCCTCTATTTATAGAGTTGGATGGACCTGTATGGATTTGGCCTTGATTGACTTTGGGCCCAACCTTTGGTCTTGAACTTATTTGGGCTTAATCCAATCATTTCCAATAGGGTTAAATTATTTAAATTTGGCCCGATCCATTGATAGTATGCATAAGTGTGTTATTTCTAGGCTTAGTTTTATGCTAGTTTTGCTATGATTGTGTGTACTTTCATGTATTTTTATGTATATTTTGAAGAAATCGAGCAATTAGAGCAAAATTGGAGAATTGTGGAGTACTAGGAAAAATTTGGAGCAATTAGAGTCTACATTTGAGGATCCAAGTGTTGAAGAGGAAGAACAAAGCTTGTGAGCCCGAGAGTATAGCACTGCAACGCTAAAGAGGAAGAACAAAGCTTGAGAGCCCGAGAGTATAACATTGCAACACTACTTATAGCGTTGCAATGCCATATCAGTAGCCATTCAACATTAGAGTGTAGCAGGCATAGCATTGCAATGCTACCACAATTTGTAAAAAAAGGAAAAAGGGACAACGTTGCAACGTTGCCCACTGTCTATAAATAAGAAGTTTGTGTTTCGTGCAAAGGGAGCCATTTTGAGAGACCAAAAACCCTAAAATCGATTTATTCACTGTCTTGGGACTTAGAAAAGACCTTTGGAGAGCTAAGGAGGAGACTCGAAGTTCGAGATTGTGAGACATCAAGAGGGGAACGAGTGTTGGTACGCGTCTCTCATTTTTCTCTCTTTTTCCCTTTGCTTTATTTTTTGAATTTGGGATTTTTGTGGACTGTTTATGTACTTTAAATTTGTATTTAGACCTTACTTCGTTGTAGTTGTTGAACATTTGGTTGACTTTTAATTTAGTTTATATACTGACATCTTTTATGCACCTCTCCATATTGTTTTAACCTTCGGCCATGGTTTTGCATGTTTAAGTAAATTTAGCTTGAGAGAGTAAGTTTAGTTATAGAACACTAGATGCATGACTAGGTTTAATCTATTGCACGAAAGTGAGTAGATTAATTCTAGAAGTCTTAAGAGAATAACTTAATGCCATGTTTAGTGATAGAAATAGACCGAGAGGTTGATTTGTTACTATGCATGAGTTCAATTGGGCTTGAGAGAGTCGATTGATTATTTAGAAATTATGGCTTAAGATTGTCAGTATAAAATCAAGTTATTAAGGCCCCGTTTGATAACCATTTGGTTTTTTGTTTTTAGTTTTTAAAATTAAGCCTATAAATACTACATCTACGTATGGGTTTTTATGTTTTCTTATCTACTTTTTACATATGTTTTCAAAAACCAAGACAAGTTTTAAAAACTAAAAAAAGTAGTTTTCAAAAACATGTTTTTGTTTTTGGAATTTGGCTAGAAACTCACATGTGTCCTTAAGAAAGATGGGAATCGTTCTAAAGAAGATGAAAACTATTGTAGAGAAATTGTGAGAAAACAAACACAAATTTTAAAAACTAAAAACCAAAAACCAAATGGTTATCAAACGGGGCCTAATCAATTCAAGTTGGGCTTAAGGTAATCAACCATGCATGTTTCTCAAAATTGGACTCCAAACCATCTAAATATTAGTTTAGATTCTATTTCCCTCTTAATTCAAAGTTTATTTCTCTAAATAAAATTGGCTATAATTAACTATGGTACTTAATTAATCTAAGAACTCCAATCCCTGTGATCGACCTTGGCTACTATTACTGCAAATTTTAGAGGTTTGGTTTATAAATATCATTTGATAGGGCATTCAACAAGCCCTCTTATCATCTATTTTTAGTGATCTCAGGCTAAATTAACTCCGGATCCAACCGCCACATGGCATAATTTATTTGGACTAGCTTAAATTGCCTGATGGACCAATATTAGATAGGTGACATTATTTGATTTGTCAATTTTTCATGTCATTTAATTTAATTTGAGGGCACGTGTATATTTGTAATTGGTCCCAAATTTACCTTATCATTAATTTAAATTAATGACGTGACAATTTTTGATTGGCCAAAATTTTTCATTCAATAAATGCCCATTTTTCGAGATTTATGCACAAGTATGCGGTGGATGAATCTCAAAAAAGATACTTTGAAATTAAAATATATGATGATTTTGACTTTGATGTGTCAATCAAAGAATGAATTTAGTTCAAAATTTGAGTTTTTTTTTTCTTTGACACACTCCTTATGCCAATTAATCAAAATATGAATTTTGGTCAAATTTTCGATTTTCTTATTTGACAGCATACTTTTATCAGTCCCTGAATTTTGGCTTGAGCTTGGAATAAAATTTGAATTTGAATCTTACTGAAATTTTGACTTGGAGAAAATTTGGAGTATGCCCAAACTTTGATTTGAGAAATTTTGCTAAAATTTCAACATCCAACATTTTTGTCAAATAATCAAAATCTTTGATTTTAGCCAAAATTTTGATTTTTTTTTTGTATTTGGCTAAAATTTTCCTCTAAACATGAATTTAGAAGTAGATCTTGATCCAAATTGTAGATCTTGATATGATCATCCTATGAAATATTAATCTTCTCAATTAGCGGATTTATAAAGAGAGATTAAATATTTCGTGGTCCAGTCTTTTACAAACTCATTGTATAGGATACCCACACTCACATGTCTCTACATGAACAATTTGGATCAAATCATTTGTAACCATTACAAATTGGGTCGTATCAATAGTGTTACCAAGATAAGACACCCAACTTTATCCATATACTATAAACCCTTTAGGTTATTTCTTGAACATGATCCTCTTGTATGTCAACCATATACTGTTCAAGATTACAATAATAAACTTGAATTTTTCATATAATGGATAATGTTATATTGAAAATAAAATAATCAAAATTATTATTATTTACTAAATGATATATTATTAAGTACGAGGTTTTAGGGCATATATTCCAACACAGTGGTGATCACCTTTACTTATAGTGATGTCACTTTTGCTAGACCAATCACCTATTTTATTGGATGATTTGAGTAGCCTGCAGTGGTGGTCACCAACTTCACCTTTTTTTTTAATGCAAAAGCATCAAGCGTACAACACTAATAAACCCCATTTTGACAGCTAATGGAGTTAAAATTACAATCAAACTGAATAACATTTAAAAGACCAAAAGGAACTTCCTCCAGCCTGATCTACCGCGATTTGAGCTGCTGCATGTGCGCCTTTGTTCACCGAACGTCTGCACAATGAAAAGATACACTGAAGGAAACTTGTGGAGATAAATTTTATCTCCTTTGCCAATGCTCCCACTTTAGAGATGTTTGTAATATCAGCTTAGAGAAGATTGAACACTCGTGAAGAATCCATCTCCACGTCAAGCCTTTGAAAGCCAACTTCCTTCACGTTAATTAGGCTATCTCTCATGGCTAAAGCTTCAACCATATCAACATCGACCAAGAAAGGAATAACTCTAATTATGGTAAGCATTACCTCTCCTTTTTTGTTTCTAAAAATCGCTCCAATTCCACTTGTCTGTGAATCTGTCCTAATTGTTGCGTCTGTATTCAATTTAAAGCTTGGGAAATGGGAGGAGCCCATGGGGGGACCTCCCCGACCCCCTCTGTTGAGAATCGTCCCCTTACACTATTGAAACTGTGAAACTGATCTAGGTAAGAACACACCCAGCTCCATTCATTCTCTTCTTTCACTTCCCCTTGAGCCATTGAGAAGATTGATTGATTTCTCCAGCACCAAATTCTCTAGCACATTACTAAAAACTCCTCAAAATAATATGCTCTTAATGCCTTTTCCCCCCACCAAATCCAGTCCGTTCGTTCGCCTTTTTTTGGGCCAATTTCTAAATCCCAAGGAATCTTTTTCCAAGCTTTCTGTGCAAACTTACATTCCCAAATAGCATGTAATTTCGTCTCCTCCTCTAATTTGCACCGTGGGCATCCTCTTGGAGCCTTCACTCTTCTTCTTCGAAGATTATCTTCCATTGGAAGATAATTGTGATATAATTTCCAACCAAAAATTTTAACTTTATTAGGGATTTTCCTGTTCTAGAAGAACTTCCACCATTGAGTAATCCTTTTAGCATTTTAACTGCTTGGTAAACTTCTTAATGAGCAAGCCACATTGTACCCACTTCTCACTGTATATTGTCCATAATTCTCATAATGCCATAACAACTCATCCGGGAGAATGTTTCTGGGTCTTGGAATTCCCAAAAATTTTTTAGCATCCTCTTCACAACACAATGATTGAACAAGTGATGAGTTCAATTGCCCATCATTATCAAGCAAAAGAGCCACTTTGTCGTTCATTCCAAAACCTTCTTTGTAGATTAGCTTTAAAGTAGTCGATCTTGGAATCCAATTATCATCCAAAATGCTAATATTTCCATTGCCTACTCTCCATCTCATCCCCTTTTGCAATAAACTTCTCCCCCAAAGCAGGTTTTTCCATACAAACGACCCACTACCTTTACGTCTAGGTCTAAGAAGCTCACAATGTCTGAAGTACTTCCCTTTGAGGACCTTACTCAATAGTGAGCTAGGATTAGACAATATTCTCCAACATTATTTTTCCAAGAGGGTTTTATTAAAGAGTTCTAAATCTCTAAAACCCAGTCTGCCATGGAATTTTGACACACAGACTTTTTTCAAAGGAGCCCAATGTATCTTTCTACTCCCTTCCTCCTCACCCAACCAAAACTTAGCCATGATACTATTGCACTCTTGAATTAGTTTTTTAGGAAGCTGGAAACATAACATAGTATAGGTAGGAATGACTTGCACCATTGGCTTGATAAGAATTTCCTCCCCCCCCCCCCCCCCCCATTGAAAAACATTTATGTTTCCACTTCTGAAGAAAGGACCAGATATGATTCTTTATATATTTCAGCGATGGCTTTGGACCACTGAAGTGTTGCTTAAAATTGCAAGACTACAAGTGCACAAGTCAAGTTTTAATATAGTGAGATAGAGTAGGAGTGTCGTCCACAAGGATTGGTTTTAATTCATTTAAGTACCGTAATTACTATCATTTAATTTTATTTAGAGAAAGAAATCAAATGCAAACAAGCTAAACTAAAGAGCTAATCTAGAAAGCAAAAGATAAATGGAGACACAATAGGAGAGAAATATCCTAGGAAATCAATTTCACCAATTAGACTTACAACCAAGGCTACCAAGATATGTCATGCAACTATTCCATAAGCCAAGAAGTGAGAGTATTAACTGACTCTTTCAAGCACAATTAACTCTCATGCAATGTTATAAATCTAATATCTCTATCTAGATTTTAATAGCATGCAAGACATTAAGCAACTTCTTTTAAGGGCTTCTAAGAGAATTCTCCACTTTCATGCAAGAATTTACAAATAGTCATGCAATTAAGTTCTAACCTAAACCAGACTTTTCCAAGCACAAATTTAGACCAATAAAACAAATAATCTGTGAACAAGAGATTATAAGCACTTAATACATAAAAGCATGAATGAAGCAAAAGCATTCAATCAAGATATTTAATCAATTAAAACCTCAAGTCTAACAACTACATCAAAACCCTACGATAAAAAGAGTTTAATCCAAAGTTTCTAACAATTAAGCAAATAATTCAATCAATATATAAATTCCAAGTATTAGGAACAAAGATACTTAAATTCATACAATTAAACCTTTAAGTTCCTTATTTACAGCCACAAAACAAAAACTAAAACTAAAGGAAAAGGAAGAAATTAGCAAACGATGGTAGATCACGACGGGGTAGATCTCGCGTTCCCGTCGTGATCTCCACGTCCCTCGAGCTCCAACCTTAAAAAATGCTCCACAAATGCTTTCAATTGCTCCCTAAACCCTCACATTGGCCTCCCAAAATGGCACCCCAAAATGATGTTTATATAGGAAATCATGAGGCAGCGTAGAGACGCTACAAGAAAAGTGATGCGCACGTGTTTTTGAGCGAAAAACAACGTTTTTGTGTTTTTTGTAGCGTCGAGATGCTTTGGACATTTTTGCTATATCTCTTTGCTCGAGTGTCCAAATTACCTCCGATTTGATGGGTTGGAACCGTGATTTGACGTAGAATCTCTCGAATGTGCCTTATGCTTAAATAAAATCTTTACTCTTCTTGAATCTTCAATTAAACTTCAAAAGGCTCCAATATCCACCAAAACACTCCCGAACACTCAATTTTCCTCCTCAAGCTCGGTTTCTACGAAATTAAGAAAAATATGCATAAAAGCTACAAAATCATCAAAAAACTAGCATAAATAATAGAAAATAAGATAGCATAATTACATGCTATCATGAAGCTAGCTGGAAGACCCAAATAACGATCATGAAGATTCACCCTTTTGACTTTCAACAAGTTTACGATCTCGTCTTTACTCCCTGGATCCACATTTGGGATGAAAACTAATTCCAAAATTTTCAAAATTAATCACTTGTCCTATTATCTGAGAATACACCTCCAGACTATTAGCCATCACCATGGCCACTTCCTTATTTGCTTGAAAAAATATGAAACAATCATCAGCGAAGAACAAATGCGTTATCGACAGACTCCACCTTTAAATTTTTAAACCTGTAATCTTCCCTTCTAGCTCTTTCAAATCTAGGATCCTTGAAAGGCCCTCAACACAAAGTAAGAATAGGTAAGGTGACGAAGGATCTCCCTGCCTTAATCCCCTAGCAGGTCTTAACCTTCCTTTTCGACGGTCGTTAATCAAGAAAGAATAGGACATAGAGGACAAACAATTCATTATCAGTCGCACAAAAACTTTAGGAAAACCCAACACAAGCGTAAATCCTTCAACAAAAAACCACTCCACATGGTCATAAGCCTTGCTCATATCAAACTTTAAGGCTGCCCAACCTATCTCTCCTTTCTTTTGTGGTTTTATAAAGTGCAAACTTTCAAAACCCAAAATAGCAATATAAAATATGTAGCGACCTGGAACAAAAGCACTTTGGGCATGGGAAATTAATTGATCCAAAACTTATTTCAGCCTATTATCTATGGTTTTAGATATCAGTTTATAAATTACATTACATAAACTAATTGGCCTATAATCAGAGACATTCATCGCGTATTTACATTTAGGGATCAAAGTAACAACTGTATGGTTCACTGAACCAACTGAAATACCTTTATTTAGAACATTGAGACAAAACTCAGTTACCTCCCTTTCAATGATTCTCCAATACCTCTAAAAGAATAACATCGTTAAGCCATCCTCCCCTAGGGCTTTGGAAGGATTCATTTGTTTTAAAGAAAACAATAACTCCTCCTTGGTATAAGGCTGCAATAAGCTTGTATTTACTTCCCCATCTATACTCGTCTGTACATGACTCAAAGAAATCTTAGAGGACTTCATGTAACTGTTGATTATTTGATGTGAAAATATCTTGGAAATAATCCACAACAATATTCGTCATTCCATCTCCTTCTTGAATCCATTCCCCATTTTTATTTATTAAGTCTTCCATTCGATTATAATTTTGGTGTTGAGTGGCTCGTTGATAGAACCACTTAGAGTTTTATCGCCCTATTTCAACCAATCCACACGAGCTCTTTGCCTCCAATAAATTTCCTCCTCCCCCATAAGCTTATCTAAAATTATCCTTGAGCCATGGACATTCCCACCTTGTGTAATCATCTTTTGTAGTTCTTTGCGGGCTTTAAAAATCTTCTGAGCATAGTCACCTCTTTTAGTTCTTCCCCATTTGTTTAGCCAAATAGTCTGAATTGAAGCTTGTGGTGCCAATGACGATTCAGCCCACCCTCGTTCAATTACTTCTGAACACTCCTCATATTGAGTCGAGACTACCTCAAAATGAAACAGACGCTTCCCTTTCCTACTCCATTTGTCCAAAGAGCCCTTTAGGTGAAACAAAATAGGATAGTGATTAGACAAGCAAAAATCTAGATGATGAACCTCTATAAAAGGGAACATATTAGAGAATTCTCCATTACAAAGGCCACGATAAAGTCTTTCCTGTATGAAAATTTGTTTATCCTTCAATTTGACCCACGTAAATGGTGAGCCCCTGAAATTCATATCCTTCAAATCACAATCGCCTAGCACGTCTCTGAAATCCTGCATTTGTTTTTGGCTTCGAACATTTCCACCCCACTTTTCCTCCACATCCACTATCTCATTAAAATCACCTCCTAAAATCCATGGTAGATTCATCAAACTATTCAGTCTATGAATTAAATCCCAAGAGTGTTTTCTATTTGCCACATCTGGATTGCCATAAAAACCCCTCAAACGCCAATGTCCTTCACTTGATTGTATTATAGTATCAATGTGGAACCTATTGTAAGATCTCAGCACTACATCAACCTCCTCCTTCCAAAACAAACACAACACTCCACTCTTGCCAATAAATCAACTATTATCGCATTATCAAAACCCATTTTCACCTTATAGAGATTCGCTTTATGATTTTTTATTTTAGATTCTAAAATAAAAAGAATCTGGGGTCTATTTCTTTCATCACTTGGTGTAAATTATTGAATGCCCATAATCGCCCCACTCCACGGACATTCCAGCACATGGTTTTCATTGTGCTCAGCGACCCTGGTTTTCAGGGTTCGCCAATGTGCATTCAAGAGTATCATTTTGTCCCCTCACTTTTTTCTTTTTCCCACATTGTTCCTTATCTGTCAGCTAATTTTGTGGAGCTATTTCAGTTTCCTCTATAAGCAACCTTTTCCCTAGCACCTTTCCATCTTCTAACCTCATTGTATCTAAAAAATTCTTGTCTAATCTCTTCCATTTTTTCTTGTGGGTCCAATCCGCTGCTTTCTGTCCTTCCTCAATCACATGGTCCACCCTAGTTACCCTTTTCCCTAAATTAATACACAAAAAAATGTTGGCCCACCCCTTCCTCCTTGGTCAACTCCGTATCCATATCTTCCAGGATATTCCCTTTTATTGCATTTTCCTTATTCGAATTGACATCCTGATTTTTCTCTTCTCTCCTTAAAAGTTCATTTACGCCCCCCTTGATTTCCTCCATTTCCTTGGTCGTTTCCATAACTTCCTTCCCTGATTTTTTCGATAAGACTTCGGGCGAAACCTTTGGATTTTTCAATCCAGCTACTTCACTTTCCTCTGGTGAATCTTGCCTCCACCTGTCACAATCACTTCTGCTTAGTCCTCCCCATCTGCTGCCCCGAACTCCCCTTCCCTGAACACCAAGCCCCCCTCCACCCCAACATTGAATTCCATCATCCACAACAGTATTGAAATTCTTCTTTAGGATCATGGCCCTCAACCAATCTCCATAGGCCGGTCGATTGCTTTGGCTACCTTGCTCCTTAACTTAACATTCATGGAAAGAATGACCTATCCGCCCACAACAGAAACATAGGTCTGGAAGCTTTTCATACAGGATGGGACACCACACTTCCTCCCCTTCCTTATTTTGTAATGTGAGGCCACGTTGTAAAGGGGCTGAAACCTCTAGTAATACTCTAATTCGCATGAATGGCCCTGTCCATTCATTCTGTCCATCCCAATCCACCTCTTTCAATTTGCCAACTTCACTACTCAACATTCTCGCCATATCAATGGACATACAATTCACTGGAATATTGTGGATCTTAAGCCAAAAAGTTGCATGTGTGAACTGTAAATTCCCAATTTGATCATTTTTCTTCGGGGAGACCATAATGAGAAGCGATTTGTCAAAAATCCATGGGCCAGTGTTCATGATTCTATCCTTCTCAGTCTTCATTTTGAATTGTATAAACAAAATATTGTCCCTTGCCGTTTCTATCCTTGTACTTTGATGTACCTTCCAGACTGATTTCATCATCGACTTAAAAGCATCCATGTTGACCTTCTTATCTGTCAGGAGTTTAGCCACCACACAAGTCTGAATATTCTCCTGTGCAAGAAAGCTATTAGGATTTTCAATCACAATAACCTTTCATTCTTTCGCTATTAGTGACATGTTTTTCCATCTAGCTACTAGGTCATCCATAATGAGGTGATCTGGACACACCAATAGCCACCGGAAAATCCAACCCAACTTTCAAGAAGAGAGACAGGTCTCAAGTAGAGAGAAAACAAGTCACATCTAAAGTTATAATATAATCATTAGCCACTTTTTTACCAGCTTCACTTACAACCTTTTTTTTAAAATTTTTAATGCATATGTGCTGCAGCCATTTTTTTCCTTTTTTTTTTTTTTGAATTCTTTGCTAATAATTACCTTTTTTTCTTAGGAGTCTAGGTTAGCAACTTTATTTTGCAGTTTTGTTGCATTGGAACGTTGATCTTCACCTAAATCATTGTGAGGCAGGTGGACTTTTGAGGTAGACAAATGGTCGAGCTCATCACACTCGCCAAAATAATATTTATAACCAACCACAAACTTGTAACAAGAAGTGGCTGGGTCAAACCACAAAGAGGCATGTAATTTGGTAATTATCTTGCTAAATTTAGATTATTTGGTAATTAGGGGTGGTTTGATACAAGAATTTGTAAAAATGCAAGAAAGAGTAAAATAACATAAAAGAGTAAATGAAATCAAAAGAGTACATGTAGTCAGACTAACCCAGCATCTCTTCGAAAGGGTCACGTCGGGATTTGATTCAATAATGCCAATCACAGATAGCTAAGAAGTGAATTTCATGCTTAAATGTACTCACACGTCCAAATGGAACTGTTAGCTTTTAGAATAAGAACTTTTTATGGTGCATTAGTGAGATTTCTATGGCATGAAAATACTATTTTAGGCACTTTTGTACTAAAGAATCTCCATGAATTGGTGTTTTAGTTGTTTAGTGTCCCAAGTGTGTGAAAAGCACATTTAAGTCACTAAATGTATGATTATATTGATTTGAATCTATTTGTGGCTTGTGTAGATCATTACTGAAGGCTAAAAAAATGGCTAAGTGTGAAAATCCAGCCTGATATGCTAGGGATTTGTAGTTGTTGAAGGATCAAGCCAGCTAGAGCATTTGCTATGCACTTGCTGAAGCATCAGCTATGCTAGGGTATTTACCTGGTCTCAGTTTATACAAGAAGCACTTGGGAACTATTTCATTAAATGAGGTGGACAATTTATGACAGGTGTGTTGAGCTGAGCCAATGAGAGGCTGCCATTGGTATTTAAATGTCTACTCATCCCTAATTTTGATGAGGGAAGATACATAAAGGCCTTGCTTTTCCGTTTTAGAGGAAGAGCTTGGGGAGGAGAGACAACTTCGATAAGAATTTCGAGAAATGAGAAGAATATCCATATTGGGAGGTGTTCCTCTTCTGGAAGGGAGCTGGAAACATCAAGGAAATGCTATTGGAGATTTCCCCATCTATTATTCCCCATTTTCTTTTCTATTGTATTATTTTTAAATTGTAACTAGGGAGTTGTAATCACTATTTTATTTCTTTCTTTTATATTTTGTATGAACTAATTACCCCTTGGGTGACAGATTAGGGAATTCTATGTTGATTCAAGCTTATTGAAATTGCAAAGACTTACATATTCTTCACTCCTATGTCGTGTGTGCTTACTGTTAGCTTGGATTTGCTTGGCCAACATGTCTTAACTGTGTTTATTCTAACTTTGGGAAAGGAAAGGATAAGTAGATTGCACGGCATAGCATTAGATCTGATTAGGATCATGCTCTAAGGTAATTGGAGACACTAGGGATACTAACTCACCTAATGTTTGCAGTTAAGGGATTAAGTTTAGAGGTTAATGGGAGTTAATCACTATTTCTTTGAGAATTCTGGAAAGAATTCGTGAGTTAGCTGCATTGAGTGTTGAAGCATGTTCTATGCTATAGCATTTAGTTAGATGAAGCATAATTTCACCCCCAGGACCCCTCTTTACAGTATTTGTTTAATTCCATTTCATTTTTTGTGTTATGTTTTTCAAGCATTTCAACACCCTTCTTTTTAATCATGTTCCTTTAGGCTTTAATTTCCTTGCACAAATTGATGTTGGTTACTTGTCACCTCACTAATTTCAACTTAAGTATTGCAGAATTCAATTAACTAATCCCTAAGGAGAATGATATAAAATTTAGTTACCCCTTGTTGCATAGTCTGTGTACACTTGCACATTTAGGGTGTTTTCATTAAAAAATTGCATACACTGTACTAGGTAACAAGAACCCATAAGAACCTCTAATTACTCTTAGGGTAGTTTAATTACGCATATTACTAAATAAACCCAAAACCAATCTAAGCTGGAGACGATACTAATCCTAGCCACAGAATGCAGCGTGCCATGCTCGAGACCAATCGTTTAAGCCCTAAGATGGATTAGAATTAGTGAGATGCTCAAACTAACCTAAGTGTCAAGCCTGGATTAACCCTTACACTTTTTACCTCTTTAGGACCTAGACCCTTTTAGTCGTTCATGACCACAATTAGCTCACGAACTCACTAATTCTAAGACCCATCGCTACTCAAATTTAACACATTCTCGATATGCTCAAGCGAACTTAAGAATGTGTATAGCTAAGCGTATTCGACACGCATAGGGTTTTCAATCATAACTGCAAACATGCTTAGGAATGTAAATGCGAAGAGGCAAAAGACATTCAAGAGAAAATATAAATGCATTAAGAACTAAACCTCATGGCGTTACACAAGGAATCCCGACGATTGCCTCTGAATCGTCGTTTCTGCTTAGCCGGAGCCCTAATCTCGATACAAATGTCCATTATTGCCTTAAAATAACCTAAATTAAGCTAAAAAGAGTAAATTACAGAGAAATGGGTCGGAAAGAAAAGAAGACGGTTGTACAATAAAATGGTTATTGCCCTAAAATGGAAAGAAAGGCTTTTATAAAATTCGAAGTAGCGTCGAGACACTATAGGAAGCCTCTTGACGCTATGGCTGAATTAGACTAGCATCTTTGGGGCTCGTAGCATCATCGTGCGACACTCACTATTACAGGATCGAGATGTTGTGGACACTGTTTTCCAGCAATCTATCTTCAAGCGTTCTCTGCGGCGTCATGAGGTATCTAGACTCTCCATCAGGGACATTTTTTTTTGTCATTTTGGCTCCCAACATCCTCCGAACAACCTCTGGTTAGCTCCAAATAAGCCTTGAACGCTCCTAAAAGCCTCAAAATGTGCCAATTTCTCAAGAACCTATGAAATAAACATAAATGCTCATAAAATTCACCAAACTAACAAGAAATAAGCTAGAAATAATAGGACTTAATCGATCCTATCAACAAACTTACTTTTCCATAGTGATGTCTTTCATTGTTGTTATTTATTTGCAGCTAAGATGCCCGCAATATCAGTCCAAGGACCTCAGTTATGAGGTAGAGCCAAATTTGGTGATTGTGCCACTACAACTTTGAAGACTTGAAGTGAAATGATGAACCCGAACTTTGTAGATGAAGCAAAACCTCTAGCTTTGAAGATCAAGCAACAAAACCAAACTTTGAAGATGAAGTGATGGGCGCCAGACTTTTAAGATGGAGCGACAACCTCGACTTTGAAGATGAAGCAACAACCTTGACTCAACTTTGAAGGTAAAGCAACAACCTTGACTCGACTTTAAAGATGAAGCAACGAACCTGAATTTTAAAGATAAAGCAAAGCCGTTAGACTTGAAAATTGGACGATGATGAAACCTTCTGAATTGAAGATGGTACGATGACAAAGCCTCCAAACTTGAAGAGAGAGCAACCGTGAATCCTCCAGAATTCAAGATGGAGCGACAACGAAGCATCCAGACTTGAAGAGAGAGTGATTGTGAAACCTCCAAACTTGAAGATGGAGCACCACGAAGCCTTCAGACTTGAAGATGAAGTAACAACGAAACCTCTAGACTTGAAAAGAAAGAGACAATGAAATATTTAGAATTGAAGAGAGAGCGATGAATAAGCCTCCAGAATTAGATGGAGTGATGATGAAGCCTTTAGTCTTGAAGATGGAGTGATGTCGAAACCTCCAACTTTGAAAATGGAGCGACGATAAAGTCTCCAAACTTGAAGATGAGGAGACGATGAAGCCTTCAAACTTGAAGAGAGAGTGACGACGAAGCCTTTGAACTTGAAGAGAGAGCGATGATGAAGCCTCTAGACTTAAAGAGAGAGCGATGACGAAGACTCCAGACTTAGATGAAGCGATAATGAAGACTTCAAACTTGAAGAGAAAGTGACGATGAAGGCTCCGAAATTAAAGAAAGAGTGATGATAAAGCCTCTAGACTTAAAGAGAGAGTGATGATGATGACTCCAGACTTAGATGGAGTGACAATGAAACCTCCAGACTTGAAGAGAGAGGGACGATGAAGCCTCTGATCTTAAAGAGAGAGTGATGACGAAACCTCTAAACTTAGATGATGAGGCGACGACGAAGCCTTCAAACTTGAAGAGAGAGCAACATGAAACCTCTAGACTTAGAGAAAGAGCGGCGACGAAGACTCCAGACTTAGATGGAGCGATGATGAAGCCTCTAGATTTGAAGAGAGATCGACTTTAGATTTGAAGAGAGAGTGACGACAAAGTCTCCATACTTAAAAAGGGAGCGACGATGAAGCCTCTAAACTTAAAGATAAGATAAGCAAAGACTAAAGGAAGCCCTTGTGTATGCATTCAACTTGTAGCATTTCATTGACTTATTGTGTCACCACCTTTAATTGGGTTAAGCATCTTTAATTTGTTGTATTGCCTCTAGTAGGGATGAACACCTTCAATTTGCAGTGTCATGTTTCAATAGTCATGACATAATTTTTTGTTTGTTTGGAGAGACTGAACTTAAAGTTTTCTTTAAGTTGCCTGCATACCCTTGAAAGAAAAGGGATCAAGTCATCACGTAGTTCAATTTTTTTATACTATTCACCTTTTAAGCTAATGTAGGCCAGGAGCATCATGCAGTTTAGGCTCTTTCGATAAGGAGCATTTTCATTCTAAGCGCTCTTTTCCACTGATTGGGCTACTTCATTGAGATCCAACTTAATCTTTCTTTCTTGAGCCGAATTTTAAACCAATTTTTTTAAGACAAAACATTTTTCCACTGGATGGCTGATGACTTGGTGATACTTGCAATAATTGGGATCGTTAATTTTTTTTCATATCTTCTGGTCATTTACACTCAGAAAGTTCAATCGATCGCATCTTTAGAAGTTGTTCTAACATGTCAGAATCAAGAAAAAGATAGATTGTTTCTTGTCTTTCCTTTAAAGTTAAGTGACACCTTCCATTTCCTTGTCGCTTTTCAATCTTCTTGTGCTTTTCTTTTGAAGATAACTTGAGAAGAGTTGTATTGACAACCATAGACTCTTCTAAAGTCACCTCGATGTTATTTCCTTCTTCCCTTATCTTAGGGACTAGAAGGTCTTTGTCTCCCTGACTAGCAGTACTTAGTTCCATATCGTTGGTGCGAGTTGCTAGTTTTTCAAAGGAGTGAAGTCTTATACCTTGAAGGATGTAGAGTAATCCCCAGTGCATGCCTTGGGTGCACATCTTGACAGTAGATAGCTCAGTGAACTGATCTTTACAATCAAGACTTAAAGCTCTCCATCGATTTATGTAATCAACAACTGGTTCACCTCTCTGTTGTCTAATTTTGGTGAGTTCAAGCATGCTGACGATTCTTCTTATGCTATAGAAGTAGTTAAGGAACTCCTTTTCAAACTGATCCTAACTGTTAATAGTCTCAGGCTCTAAATAAGTGTACCAGTCAAAAGCAATTTCTTTTAGTGTTCGAATGAACTACTTGACTAGTAGATCTCCTCAGGTACTAGCATTTTTGCCTGTCTTGATGAACTGAATAATGTGTTGCTTGGGATTGCCCTTCCCGTCGAATCGTTGAAACGTTGATGGTTGGTATCCACTGGGCATCCTCAGATTATTGATCCACTTGGTATATATATGGCTTAGAATACAAAAGAGAATTTTGAGTAGGTCCACCATATTGTGCTCTGATGGAGTTCATGATCATTTCTTAGATCTGTTGGATAGACAGTGAAGTAATTGAAGTGGAATGTTGTGATTGATCTTCTCGTACGATGGTCTTTCCCTTATCTTTGATGGTAGGGGCTTGACTTGATTCAGCGGCCTCCTGACTTTCAATGAGAGAATCGATTTTGTAGTCTCTTTCTTTGATTGCCTTCAGTAACATGTTAATCTTCTTTTCAACTTCAACCATCGTTTCCTCACTAGTGCCTGCATCAGTCATCATAATGGACATCACATTAGGATTGGATGTTTGACTTAGTTAAAGAAAAGGAAAAGTGATTTTGCCAAACACAAGATTTTCTGCAATGGCGACATCAGCTTGAGTAGATTCTGTCATGTCTCTCAACATTTTGTGTGCAATAATAGGTGTTTAACTTTCTTCATGTTGGATTTCTCTGGAGCAACTGCACGTGACTGACCCCATGTAGGAGTTACTTGAAGCAGAAACTTTGAAGAAACTTCTTTGGATGTCACGACTTCTTGGAGAGAGAGAAGAGGATAAGAGGTAGAGACTGTCCCACCGAGGATGCTAATTTGTTCACATGAGATTTCAACAAAGAAATTTAATTCGTGGAAATGAACTTTATTTTATTGATTTGTGTAGAAGTGTTACAATCTTTAATATTTGTCCTATGATTCTTTATCTCGAGTATGTAAGCTTGTTGATTTTCTTGGATTGGCTTGTTGACTTGTTAATCTTGGCTCGACTTGATGGCTTGTTGATCTTCTTGGATCGACCTGTTGGCTTGTTGATCTTAGATCAATCTGTTAGCTTGTCAATCTTCTTGGATCGGCATGTTGGCTTATTGATCTTGGATCTACTTGTTAGCTTGTTGATCTTCTTGGAGTCTTCTGAGTCTTAAATCTTCTGAATTCGGAATCTTGGATTTTTTTGAATTCTTGGCTTCCGACTCTTCTAGATTCTGACTTTTGGAGCCTTTAAATTCTCTAGATTCTAAATGCTCAAAATTATGACTTCTCTGAATCTGAATATGAATCTGGATTCTGATTCTTGGAGCTTCTGACTTTTGGAGCTTCTGAATTCTCTAACTGAATGCTCTGGATTTTGTCTCCTTTGAATGTCTTCAAATGAGGGGTGGTCTCCTCTATTTATAGAGTTTGGTAGACCTTGTATAAGCTTAGACTTGATTAACTTTGGGCCGAACCTTTTGGCTTGAGCTTATTTGGGCTTAATTCAATCCTTTTCAGTAGGGTTAGATTATTTAAATTTGGCTCAATTCATTTTTAGTGATCTCGGGCTAAATTAGTTTAGGATCCAACTACCTTATGGCATCATTTAATTAGACTAGCTTAAATCGCTCTATGGACCAATATTACGGAGGTGGCATTATTTGATTTGTCAATTTTTCATGTCATTTAATTTAATTTGAAGACACGTGTAAATTTGTAATTAGCCCCAAATGTATTTTATCATTAATTTAAATTAATGACTTGACAATTTTTGATTGACCGAAATTTCTCATTCAACAAGGATCATTCTCAAGAAATAACCTAAAATGTCTATATTATATGGTAGGGTGTAAGGAAATGAACTGAACAAGTAAAGAATGTGAGAATGTGGTAGTTGACCACCTGTCTAGAATAGAGCATAAAAACAATCAACAAACCTTCCCTATTAAAACGGATTTTCCTGATGAAAGACTGTATCAGGTAGAGGCTAAGTTACAATGGTTTGTTGATTATGTGAACTTTCTTGTAGGAGGAATGATGCCACAAATTTGAACTCTCAACAAAAGAAGATATTCCTCCATGATGTGAAATCCTACCTTTGGAATGATCATATGCTATTCAAGGTTTGCTCATACCAGTTAATAAGAAGGTGTGTACCCCTTGAGGATGTAACTAAGATTATACATGATTGTCACTAGTCTCCATATGGTGGGCACTTTCGGCCTACACGTACAACTACAAAAGTATTGCAATCATATTTTAACTGGCCTACTTTTTTTAAGGATTGTTATACTATTGTCAGGACGGGTGACAAGTGCCAAAGGACAGGTAATATTTCTAGGCACCATGAACTTCCTTTAACTCCTATTCTTGAGATAGAGTTATTTGATGTTTGAGGTATAGATTTTATTACTCATTTTCTCTCTTCCTATTGTTACTTAAATATTTTGGTTGTTGTAGACTATGTATCTAAGTGGGTAGAGACCACTGCCACTAAGAAGAATGATGCTCTTGTTGTTTTATGTTTTTTGCACAAGAATATGTTCACAAGGTTTGACACTCCACGGGCTATTATTAGTGATGAGGGTTCACATTTTTGCAATAAATTGTTTGATTCAATGCTTGCAAAGTATGGAGTTAAGCACAAAATTTCCTTTGCATATCATCCTCAACTTAATGGTCAAACTGAAATTTCAAACAAGAAAATCAAGCAAATTTTGGAGAAGACAGTTCAAACAAACAGAAAAGTTTGGTCATTGAAATTGGATGAAACATTGTTCGCATATTTCACAGCCTTCAAATATCCAATTGGTACATCTTCGTTTCAATTGGTGCTTGGGAAGGCATGTCATCTACTTGTGGAGCTGGAGCATAAAGCTTATTGGGCCATCAAGAAGTTGAACTTTGATTTCCAAAAAGAAGGCGAACAACGACTATTGCAACTTGATAGGACTCAAAAAGTCCTAAATTTCTATGCCTAAATCTTGTGGTATTTAATGGTTTAACGTGCTTAATTCCCCATTTTGAAGGAAAATTAGTTGGAAGAGCATTTTGGAGCTTATTTGGCGTTTTTTGACATTTTTGAAGTGTTCATGATTGATTCAAGCTTATCCGGAGGTCATGCAAACCCTAATTGGACAATTGGAGAAGAAATGATTATGATGCCCCAAGGAGCAACGTCTAGACGCTCCAAGGAGCCCTTGCTCGACGTTGAAAGATAGGATTGCCAAGATATAGGACAGCGTCTCGACGCTTGAACAGTAAGCGTAGGTCAACGCTGCTGCAAGCCCTAAAGATGCTGGTCTTCAGTGAGGCAGCGTCTTGATGCTAGGAAAACTATAAATAGTTCTTTTTCACAATTAGGTTAAGGAGGACATGATTCCAGCCACAAAACTTAAAATTCTATCTAGTTTTACTCTCATTTTAGCCCATTATACTTAGTTTTCTTATTATGGCTTTATTTTGGCCATTTTATCTTCCATTTTCATGCTAGGCTAGACGATTAAGCAGGTTCGAGAGTTATTTCGGGACTCCAACATGTATGTTTTGAGTTTTTTCTATTAATTCCATATTGTACTCTATTTCTAATGGGCTTTCCTGCTTGATTTACGGTTATCATTAATTGAATGCTTTAGATTGACAACCTAGAAGCATTTATTTCTTTGTATGGCTAACTTATAACATTTGTGGCTTTCATGTATGTGTCTTAAGCATTTAGTAGCAATAGGCCATTTATTTGCTTAAAAGAGGAATTCATGATTCTCGGGTTAAGATTTAGCCTCAGTAGAAAACCAACACCTAGATTAATTAAGCTATCTAGTTAATCAAAGTGTCCTTAACCATTATTACGCTTAATGCTATTAACTCAAGTGCATGGAACGCTATCGTGCCCAACTCCAAGGGTTAATTTAGGATTAAATGAGTGCTAGGCTTAATTAATCTCTTAAGGGACCTTGAGTAGGCGGCTTTTCCGCTTAATTGGGTTAAGCATTAGAATAGAGTACGTGTAAGTAGAGTTAATCAGTGATAAACAGACATGTTGGATCCCGAATGATGCTCTGAACTCGTTTGCTTTGTAAGTGATTTAATTTTCGTTTGTTTAAGCCTTTGTTCTTTAATTTTCCTTGCATTTTACTTTATTTGTATCCAAAAACCCTCCCCTTTATGGTGTTTAAATCCAATTCAAGCATGAGAGGAGAATTGAACGTTCCAAATAATTCCAACTAGCCTCCCTGTAACGTCTTAGGCCCAAGATTCAGACCAGGATTTGGAATCCGAATTCGGCACCTGATGGCCCCGATATTCCCCTGCATCCCCTGCGACCTGGCCACGTCACTTTACTTGTCTTGAACTGCTTCTAAGAGTGAAGACTGTCCCCACAAACCAAAACGGGTCATTTCAGCATGTTTTGTCCTCACTCACATGCTTCTTAGGAAAATTCCCAGGAGGTCACTCAACATAGGATTGCTCCAAGCCAAGCACGCTTAACTTTGGAGTTCCTACGATTGGGCCACCGAAAAAGAAGGTGCACCTTGTTAATATAGGTAGTAGCTATCAATTCGTTTAAGTCTTTCTTAACCATGCCTTGCATAGCCTCAGGATCCCTCTCATTCGGATGTGGTTTCGGTTCATTTATGTACCCCTCCTAACCTCGGGCATTACATCTGAATGAGAGGGATCCTGAGGCTATGCAAGGCATGGTTAAGAAAGGTTTAAAAGAATTGATAGCTACTACCTATACTAACAAGGTGCACCTTCCTTTTCGATGACCCAATCGTAGGAACTCCAAAGTTAAGCGTGCTTGGCTTGGAGCAATCCTATGTTGAGTGACCTCCTGGGAATTTTCCTAGGAAGCATGTGAGTGAGGACAAAGCATGCTGAAAGGACCAGTGTTGGTTTGTGGGGACAGTCTTCACTCTTAGAAGCAGTTCAAGACAAGTAAGGTGACGTGGCCAGGTCGCAGGGGATACAGGGGAATACCGGGGCCATCAGGTGCTGAATTCGGATTCCAAATCCTGGTCTGAATCCTGGGTCTGGGACGTTACAGATGGTATCAGAGCAGAACCTCTCCCAGTAAGATGTGGTTCGGGGAAGAACCAAGGAGGAAGCTAGTGGGCATGTAACGCCCGAGGTTAGGAGGGGTACATGAATGAACCGAAACCACATCTGGATGAGATGGATTCTGAGGCTATGCAAGACATGGTTAAGAAAGGCTTAAAAGAATTGATAGCTACTACCTATACTAGCAAGGTGCACATTCCTTTTTGGTGGCCCAATCGTAGGAACTCCAAAGTTAAGCGTGTTTGGCTTTGAGCAATCCTATGTTGGGTGCCTCCTGGGAATTTTCCTAGGAAGCATGTGAGTGAGGACAAAGCATGCTGAAAGGACCCGTGTTGGTTTGTGGGGACAGTCTTCACTCTTAGAAGCAGTTCAAGACAAGTAAGGTGACGTGGCCAGGTCGCAGGGGAATGCCGGGGCCATCAGGTGTCAAATTCAGATTCCAAATCCTGGTCTGAATCCTGGGCCTGGGACGTTACACTTCCTGTGGATCGACCTAGCTACTATATTGCAAATATTAGTTGGTCCAGTTTATAAATATTATTTGATAGGTCTGACGAGCTCGATCACAACTCAATGAAATAGAGGAGTTTTGTGGCCAAGCATAAGAGAATGCCAAGTTGTACAAAGAAATAACTACAAGATGGATCAACAAATTCAAAGACGGTTTTTCTCACATGGACAACAAGTACTTCTTTTTAGCTCTCGTTTGCATTTGTTTCTTGGTAAGCCAAGAACGAGTTTGTCAGGCCCATTCACTATCAAAGAGGTATTTCCACATGGAGCTATAGGGTTGTAGGCTAGTGATGGACGATCCTTCAAGGTCAATGTGAAGGAATGAATGTTTCACTCTGTAGCGGAAGCAGTGGATCGTCTTTGATTCTATTTAAAATTAAACTAAAAAAAAAGATTAAGCAAACTTACTTGGAGTAAATATGGAGATATTTCTGGCAGGTCTTTATCTCCTCCACAAAATCTTCCTGGCTATGACTCGAACATAGGACCAAGGCTTGTAGAAGTCTTTTGAAAGAAAATCCACAAGATATTGGAGAGGAAGAGGTCTAGAGAGAATTATTTAATTATCTATTGAGGAGATGTGTGTTATATCTAATGACTCAACCCAATGACCCTATTTATAGAGACCAAAGGCAAATCTTTGTCATAATTAAAATATTATATTTTAATATCTAATATATTAAAATATATCTTATACTTATTTGAATCTCATTCAAAACTCCTACGATATTTATTTATTTGAATCTTATTCAAATTTTATAAATATCTTTTATTTAATGTATCTAATATACATTAATTATTTTAATATTTAATGTATCAAATACAATAAATATATTTTCCTCATTTATATTTAATATATCTAATATATTAAATATTAATTTGAACACTTCAAAGTAAATATTAATTTGAACATTTCAAATTTTTCTTTCAACTAAATTGATCTTTTAGTGTTACTATGAGCTAGCAAGGGGACCTTATGGACCTACAAATTACAAGCTCCAATGATATATAATTAATTAATTAAACTCTTTAACTAATCAATTTTCATTCATTAACTTTAGGTCACTTCACTATAAACTTAGAGTTGCACTCTTATGCACTGTAGGACAAGTTGTGTCCATGGATATAACCATTACATGCAAGTGGATCCTTCATGAGTTGTTCGTAATTACAACTGGGTCAACAGTCCGTTTTACCCCTGTAATTACATATTGCACCTTAAGTACCACTAATCCTCTAATGAATAATTTGTTTATGATCCAACCATAAACTAAGTCCTTCTCGGGCCAGTGAGAAGGTGGGGCCCCATTGTTCAAGTTCCAAAATCAGCACTTAAGGAAACTACTCATCTACTTACCCTATATAGGAATGAGTGAATTCCATCTTGTGAGATTATGTTCCCAGCTCCCTATTTGGTCAAGTCACCAAAATAGTAGGCATATTGAATCGGCTACAAAAGCCACTCTCACTCATGCAAATCAAAGGACAAGCTCTCACAGGCAGGAGTTCATAACTCACTCAGGATTAAGATCGAATCGCATATGATCATCCTGATGAAATATTAATCTTCTCAATTAACGGATTTATAAAGAGAGATTAAATATTTCGCGGTCCAATCTTATACAAACTCATTGTATAAGATACCCCCACTCACATGTCTCCACATGAATGATTTGGATCAAATCATTTGTAACTATTACAAAGTGGACTGTATCAATAGTGTTACCAGGATAAGGCACCAAACCTTATCCATATACTATTAACCACATACTGTTCAAGATTACACTAATAACCTTGGATTTTTCATATAATGGATAATATTATATTGCAAATAAAATAATCAAAATTATTATTAATTATTAAATAAATCATTAATTACGAGGCTTTAGGGCATAAATTCCAACACAATGGGCAACGTGTGAAACACTATTGTTGGGGATGAAAAGCGGCCCTTAGAGTACGTCTTCCTAGATTAGCCTAAGTGATGCTTTTTGTAGGAGTTCGATTATCATAGTTCTCATCCTCTTGCCTGCGATTTTGATGCTTCTCTCCCTATCCAGGCTAGTATTGTTCACCTTATTTTTGTTCTTTATCCTTATGCATGCTTATGTAGGTTGCCTAGTTTATACATTGAGGATAATGTTTGTTTTAAAGTTTGGGGGTGTGGAGTACTTTTGTAGAGTTCTGAGCAAGTAGTTTAGAGTTTTTTTTTTAAAAAAAAAAATTGAGCATGAATTGTTTGAGGATTCTATTGTATTATTATGATTAGGACAACTTATGTCATGTTTTAAATAAGGATGTTTTGCAATTTTTGAAGTATGAGAACATATTCCTGAATTGATTAAATTTAATTTTTTTCTTTGAGTTCCTTGTACTCTTTTGGGCACAGAAACTACTAAAAGTAGTTTCTCTCTATTTCGTTTTTCTTCTTATATAATTACATTCCTTCAAAATGATAAAATTGGCCATTGGTTTATTGGCAAAGAGGTGCTCGAGCTTGTTTTTGCTTTTGCATGTCCCAGGTTTGAATCCTAGGTAAAGCACTTGTATTTTATTTCTTAACTTTGCAATATGTATATATATATATTATTTTAATTTTAAATTTTGCAATATCTATATTTATATATTATTTTTAAATTTAAATTTTGTAATATATATATTTATATATTATTTTAATTTTGAATTTTAAATTTCAAATTTTTCCATATGTATATTTATGTATTATTTTAATTTTGAATTTTGAATTTTTGCAAGATATGTATTTATATATTATTTTAATTTTTAGTGCACTTGGAACCAGTTAGAATTTTGGAATATATAAATTTTGCTCACTAAAATATGCATTTAGCCGCACTTTAATATTTTACAACCACGACGTTTATAGAGTAATATAATTGAGTTGTTTCTGAGTCGACATCGTTTAAGGTGAATGACTTGAGTGGTAGATAACATTGCAGATCAAATTTGGGTAACATTTGAAAATTTGAAGGATAGAAACAATTTGATTATTGTTGTTAATTTCGCATCAGAACTTATTTGTATTTGATAATGTAAACTTTTGATAACTGCTTTTTATATGTTTTAATGCATGTTATATATTTTTTATATTATATAACTAAATTCTATTTAAACTATAAAAATTAAAACAAAAAAAATAAAAATAAAAAAGAAACAAGAAACAGGAAATAATTATCAAACAAGTTTTTGTTTTTGTTACTTTTTTTCAAGAAACAAGAAACATAAATAGTAATCAAACATATTATTGTTTTTAGTTCTTTAAACGCAGGAAATAGGAAACAAGAAACAAGAAACAAGAAATGAAAACGTTATCAAACGGGGCATGAGTCTATTTATTTATGGTTTTGAAGGCTAAGAATTGGGTTATATGATCTAGATGTTTGGAGGTATATGATAGCACACAAAATGTGCTATTCTTAGGCTTTAGTTATTGCTATTTTTATAGTTTCATCATGTACTTTCACGCCTATATTTGTCTATTTTGCAAAAATCGAGCATTTGGAGCGAAATTGGAGCTTTTTGAAGTTATTATGGTGAGAATGGTCTATTTCGACTTCATTTTAAGCTACCAAGCGAAGAGAAGATCAAAACCAAGCTAAAAAGTCCAAGGGGATAGCGTTGGGATGCTCCAAAATGCACGAAACAAGCCAAATTTCTATCATAGAGAGTGTCGAGACCCTATTATTAGCGTTGAGATGCTAGACATGTTCAAGCCAGCAAAACTGTGTGGAGAGCATTGAGATGCTGCCTTGAAGCATCTCAATGCTTTGAAAAAAATTGTCGCAAGTCTCATTGTCACAAAACTACGCGGTCAGGTGTTTTGTCCGTAGCGTCAAGACGTTGCGGTATAACATCTCAATGCTCATTGTATTTCCATATTTAATTTGCGTATCAAGGAACATTGTCGAGACGCTGCCCCCTAGTATCTCAATGCTACCTCGATTATATTCTTCATTATGCTTGCAAAAAAGGGAGCCATCTTTTAGGAGGCAAGACCTATTTTCAAAAGTACTTTGTGAGGGACTTTTGAGGGGACTTTTATTGAAAGTTGATTCAAAGTACTTAGTCTGCTACGGTTTTTTTTTTGTTAGCTTTTTTCTTGCTATTTTTAGTATTGGTTGGTTAGTGCCAATAATTTCTCAAGCTTAGTTGAGGTACTTTACTATTTTTGCAAGTTGTAAGCCTGTATATAAATGCTCTCCTTATGAATGAAAAAATTATCAAATTAGTGTACATCTTTACCTGTTGCAATAACACTTGTTTCTCCTCTATTACATCATTTTTTCCAACATTTATGGCATCAGAGCTAGCTCATATTTATCTGAACCTTGAGTGTGAACAGAGAAAAACACTTTGTGAGAAAAATAGCATGATTGCGAACAGAAGTTCACTTTAGTGTTTCGCAACCTAACATTCACATCTTCAAAGGAGAATGTTATGAGTTCTTGAGCATTAAAATGAAGACTTTATTTAAGTCTCAAGATCTTTGGAAGTTGATACAAAATGGGTATGTTGATCTTGATGAAGAAAACTGATTGAAGGAAAACACAAATAAAGATTCGAAAGCTCTCTTCTTCATTCAACCAGTTGTCCCTGAATCAATTTTCTCAAAAATTTCAGCAGCAACCATATCCAAATAAGCTTGGAAAACCTTGCAGATAGCATTTCAAGGGTCTTCAAAGGTAATCATAGTGAGATTGTAATCTCTTTGTCGTGACTTTGAGACTTTACAAATGAAAGATGGAGAATCAATACAAGACCTTCTTATAAGAGTCTCTGCAATGGTTAAACAAATGAGAGCCTATGGAGACGAAGTTCTCAACAAAAACTGTTGTTGCCAAGGTATTGAGAAGTTTAACCCTAAGTTTGATCATGTTGTAACTACAATTGAGGAATCAAATGACTTGTCAACTTTTTCATTTGACGAACTAATGGGTTCATTGTATTAGATTACATGGGGTTCCATCTCAAAACCAATTGGCAATGAGAGGAGTAGCTCATATATCTTATAAATTGTGAGGTCTCTCTACATTTTTCCAATGTGGGATCCTCAACATGCCCTCTCAAGATGGTGTCTCTTTGGGTTCACCATTCTTGGATCGGATCCCAATTTTAATTTTTGGACCGAATACCCGTTTGGGTTTAATGGGCTCTGATACCATATTAGATTACATGGGGTTCCATCTCAAAACCAATTGGCAATGAGAGGAGTAGCCCATATATCTTATAAATTGTGAGGTCTCTCTACATTTTTCCAATGTGGGATCCTCAACACATTGCAAGCTCATGAGGCAATGCTAAACAGGTCCGTTGAAATGCGAAGAAGAGGAACGTAATTTGTTTAAGACTCATGTTGAAACTAATGATGTTGCAAGTGATGTGTGGTTTGTAGATAGTGGCTGCTTCAATCACATGTCAAGCGTAAAAGAAATGTTCAGAGATCTCGATGAAACTAAGAAGATGCAAGTCAAACTTGTTGATGATAAAGATATCCAAGTTGAGGGAAAAGGGATGGTAGCAATCAAAACCAGTCATGGTAAAGTATAACTTTGTAATATTTGACAATGACATGTGTAGGTCAATTGATGGCTTGTAGGTACTCAGTAATATTTGACAATGAAGCATGTGTTATTAAAGATAAAAATTTAGGAAAAACAATGGTTAATGTTTATATGACTAAAAACAAAATGTTTCCTCTCAATGCTTCAAATGTGAAACATTTTTCGTACGTTGCTCATGAAAGAAAAAAGTCCAAGTTATGGCATATGCGATATGGACATCTGAATGTGAATGTGTTAAGGTTGCTAAATAAAAAAGGTCTGGTTTCTGGATTGCCAAAAATTGAATCTTTTGATTTATGTGAGGCTTGTGTATATGGAAAACAAACAAGAAAATCATTTCTAGTTGGAGGAGCTTGAAGAGCTTCTAATTGTCTTGAATTAGTTCATGCCCATTTATGTGGACTAATGAATATTGAATCATTTGGTGGGAGTCGTTATTTATTATTATTATTATTAATTGATGATTTCAGTCGTATGAGTTGGGTCTATTTTTTGAAGAAAAAATCATAAGCTTCTGAGAATTTCAGGAAATTCAAAGATCTTGTTGAGAAGCAAAGTGGGTCTTGCATAAAAGCTCTTCGCACAGATAGATGTGGTGAATTCGTATCTAATGAGTTCAACCATTTTTGTGAAGAAAATGGCATTCACAGGGAATTGACAACACCTTATACACCATAGCAGAATTGGGTAGCAGAGCGTAAGAATCATACGGTTGTTGAGATGGCTAGAAGCTTACTTAAGGCCAAGGAGATTCCAAATCAGTATTGGGCAGAAGCAATTGCAACCTCAGTGTACTTGTTGAATATTTCACCAACCAAGGCAGTGATGAATCATACACCATTTGAAACTTGGAGAGGTACAAAGCCTTTGGTAAGCCACTTACGAATCTTCGGGTGTATTGCTTATGCTGTGATAAACTCACAAAAATATTTAAAAAAAAAAACTAGATGAAAAGTTTTTCATCAGTTATTGTTCTTAATTCGAAGCAAACCAACTATATAACCCTCTTAGTGGCAAGTTGATCATTAGCAAGAATGTAATGTTTGATGAAGAGGCAAAGTAGAATTTGAGTAGCGGCAACAATGACAAAGAAGTTCAATTTGAAACTTTAAATGAAGTTTCAGATCTCACACTAGCAAATTCTTTAAACTCCTCTCCCTCAACATCCAATAATAACAGTACCATGAGTCCAACTCCAAATACTCCAAGTAGTGGCAACCCATCTTTCACGAGTTCAACTCCAAATACTTTAAGTAGTGGCAAATCATCATTCACAAATGAGTCATATGATGCAACACCTCAAGAAAATTTAGATCTCCGAGAGAGGTCTATGAAACTTGTGCATTTGCTTTAATTGTTGCAGATCCCATAACTTATAAAGAAGTAGCAGAAATAGAGGAGTGGAAAACTGCAATGAAAGAAAAACTCATAGCCATCCAAAAGAAGGAAACTTGGGAGCTAGTAGACTTGCCTGATGATAAGAATGTGATTGGCTTAACGTGGGTGTTCAAAACAAAGTGCCATGCTGATGGTAGCATACAGAAACACAAAGCTTGATTGGTGGCAAAACGATACTCACAACAACAAGGTATCGACTTTGAAAAAACCTTTTCTCCCGTTGCTCAATTTGAAATGGTACGAATTTTCTTAGCTTTAGCTGCACAATTGCAATGGCCTATGTATCAACTTGATGTTAAATCAGTGTTTCTAAATGGATAATTGCAAGAAGAGGTGTATGTAGCTCAACCGGAAGGATTCATTATTGAAGGTAAAGAAGAAAAGGTGTATAAGCTGTGAAAGGCACTCTACGGGTTATAGTGGGTTCCACAAGCATGGTACAATAAGATAGACTCACATTTTTTGCAAAAGGGGTTTGAAAGAAGTGAAAATGATCCTACACTTTACTTAAAGAAGGGAGGTAGCAATGAGTTTCTCATAGTCTGTATTTATGTTGTTGATATAATTTATATGGGTTCATCTCACTCTCTTACTGCTGAATTAAAATGTATTATGATGGAAAGCTTTGAAATGTTAGACTTAGTCTTGTTGCATTATTTTCGTGGCCTTGAGGTGAAGCAAAGAGAAGATGGGATTTATTTCACAAAGAAAATATGCAACAGATCTTTTCAAAAAAATTAACATGCTTAATTGCAAGGTTGCAACTACTCCTATGAACATGAATGAAAAACTGCAGCTAGAAGATGGCATTGAAAAGGCTACAAGAAGCTTCAGAAGCCTAGTTAGAGGATTAAGCCCAGATATTTCATTTTTGGTTGGCATTGTTTCAAGATTTATGAATTGTCTTACAATACATCACTATGGAGCTGCAAATAGGATCTTGCGATACATTGCTGGAACTTTGGACTTTGGAATTTGGTACAATCAAGTTTCCAATTTCAAGTTAGTTGACTACACTCATAGTGATTGGGCAAGTTCCTTAGATGATAGAAGAAGCATCTCAGGAAATATATTTAATCTTGGGTCAGGAGCTGTCACATGGATTTAAAAAAAACAAGCAACTTCAGAGGCAGAATGTATTGCTGCCACATCTTCAGCATGTCAAGCAATATGGCTGAGAAGGTTACTTGCTGATTTTCACCTAAAGCAATATGAAGAAACCACAATATTTTGTGACAACAAGGCCACAATTGCAATGATAAAGAATCCCACTTTCTATGGAAGGACCAAACACATGGACATTCGATTTCATTTCATTCGAGACTTGGTAGCCAATAATGAAATTGTTTTGAAATACTGTAGCACTGATGAACAGTTGGCTGACATATTCACTAAAGCTCTTCCATGTCACAAGTAAGCTTACTTCAGAACAAAACTTGGTGTGTGCAACTTTAAATCAAGGGGGAGTGTTGAAAGTTGATTCAAAGTACTTAGTTTGCTACGATTTTTTTTTGTTAGGTTTTTTCTTGCTATTTTTAGTGTTGGTTAGTTAGTGCCAATAATTTCTCAAGCTTAGTTGAGGTACTTTACTATTTTTGTGAGTTGTAAGCCTGTATATAAAGGCTCTCCTTATGAATCAATAAATTATCAAATTAGTGTACATCTTTACCTATTGCAATAACACTTGTTTCTCCTCTAGTACATCGTTTTTTCCAACGACTTTTTAGGAGCAAGAGGAAGGATTTTCAACGATCATGATCGTGGTCATTGCAATAGGGACGGAGCTTGACACGTGATCTTAGTTCTTTCTTCTTCCCTTTACTTTGTGATTTTGTTATGGCTTTGTATTTAAGTTTAGAGAGTGTAATAGTGAATATGAGTAGCTAAACTCGTTGTCTTAGGGATTGTGTACCTTTAGACCGTATAATTTAGATATTTGAATGCTTTGAACTATTATATTTTGATTCCATTCAAGCAATTGTATTTTTAATGTTTATAAGCTCTTGATCAAAGTTTATTTGTCTTGTTGATCTGAATTTACATTTGAAGAAGGTAGTTTAGATTAGACTTCGATTGCATGACTAATAGTAGCTTTAACATGAGAATGATTAGGGCTTTATTAGAAGTTATTAAAGGGAAGTGTTCTTAATACCTTGCATGTTTATATTAAAAGTTAAACAAAGATGTTAGTTTTAGAACCTTGCTTGAGAGACATTTGTCTCGTTAGGGCCAACTGTTACTTGTAGCTTCTTAACTTATGAAATGAATGAATGATAGTTCCTAGTCTTTCTCTTAGATAAATTGTTAGTCTAACTGGTGAAATCTATTCCCTAAGATGTTTTTCTCGTGTAGTTTATCTCATTTATTATTGTCTTGTTTTTTTTATTTGCTTTGATTTCACTCTTCATTCAATTTGGGTCTCTAAATAAAATTGGGTGGTCATATTCATAGTAATTAATTGAACTGAAAAACCAATATTGACGATGACACTCGTCTACTCAATTTCAATATATTAAAACTTGACTCGTGCACTTGTCGTCTTGCATTTTTACGCAACAATATTGCATTACATTGGAGTCAAGTTAGTAGTCTTATGTGTCATAAAGATAGGTAAGAATATGTTATGTAGGAAATACCAAAATAAAACAGTTATGTTATCCAGCCAGATGTATGATGTGACAAGTATAGTTTCTACTAACAAACTGGTGTTAGCTTTACGAGCTTCAATCATACCATATGTTTTTATGATAATAAACCTTTAAATTACTAAAGATTTTAGTGTTTTAAAGTGTCCATAACATAGAGTTGGAAAGATGATTCCAATGCATTTTGAATCGCTCAAATCAGACAATCAAGTGAAGAAGTTATGATCGAAAGAAGATTGGAAAGAAAACTGCTAAATTGGTGATAACATGGATGATTAAGGAAGGTGGCGACACGTGGAAACATCAGAATTTTTTTTTTTTTAAATTTGCACGAATTTTTTCCTCTCTAATTTTGGTTGGGTATACTCTTTCTCTCCAACTTTTTAATTCCAAATCCTTTCCTTTTCTCACCCTTTCAATCTCCACCTTCCATTTTGCATACCCTAGATCCAATGGCCTATTTCATCATTTTCTCAATTTAAATTCTAACCATTCTCATCTTCTACCTTACCCCTCCAAAACAATTTTTTCAGGAAGCATTATCATCTCTTTTTCTCCAAAAAGTGCTTAAAATTATCAAATCTCTCACACTCTCTTTAAACTTTGATTATTGTATTTTATGAGGGAAATTTTAGAGTGGTTTCTAGTGCTCACATTTGTGCATCTACTATTGTGAGAGTTTTCTTTTTGTGGAAATTTCAATTTCATCATTTTAATTGGGAATTTGTAATAAGGTGAGGGTGCACGTTGGGATTGAGTGAGTGGTTTGATCCTAAACTCGAAAAAGGATTCATAGTGGTTTAATCCTAAACCCAAATAAGGATTTGTAGTGGGTTGATCTTGAACCCATTTAAAAAGATCGATATAGGTTGAATCCTGAACCTACGAAAGGATCGGTTGAAAGTTGACTCTTGAACCAAATCAATTAGTTTGGTTCTCACCCATAAGAGGATTGTTACAGTAAAATACCTAAGAAGGAGTTTTGGAGAGTAGAGTAGGAATTTTCGAAAGACAATAAAAACTTTGAGTGTCATCTATTCTCTTTACTCTTTAAATTTTTGTTATTAAATTATTTTTCTTAGATGGCATATTAGGATTTCCTTGAAACATTTTTGTGTTAAATTGATTTATTTACTAAATTAAATTATTTGATTTAGATAGTGGTGAAACAAAAAAATCGAAAAACTGAAGAACCAAATCGAACCGATCCGATCCGTTGGTTTGGTTCAATTTTTTAGAACAAAATTGGAAATATCAATTTACATTAAAAGAAAATTGAAAATTTTCAGTTCGGATCAATTTTCTATTAAAAAATTAGCCAAAATCGAACTGAACTGAAGTGTATATATATCTTTAAATATAAACCCTAATCCCTATAGATTTTTCTTCTCATTCAGTCAACAGCACACACCCACCGTAAATTAGCCTATCTCCCTCGATCGTTTCATCTCCTTTGCCGTAAAAATCGTCCTCCTCTCACTACAAGATTTTTCACTTTTCCCGACGCAACAAAGCATCGGGAAAAGTCAAAATTGCGTCGGGAAAAGTCTTGGTCGACGAAAAAATTTCGTCGGCGATTTCGTCGGCATAGAGCCGTCGGGAAAGCTTTTCTCGACGAAAATGGTGTTGAGTCGGCAAAAGTTAACTTCTCCCGACGCAATGCATTGCGTCGAGAAAATGTTTCTCCCGACGACTAGTGTATGCGTCGGGAGAAGTTTACTTTTGCCGATGCAATGTGCGTCGGCAAAACTCTAAATCCTTTTTTTTTTCTCTTATTTATTTATTTATTTATTAAGTACTTGATAGTTCATTTTAGTATCATGTTAAAACAAAAAATAATATCATAAAAAATAATAGTATTGATATGCAATAATGTGATTACAAAATATTCAATATCTACTTGTACTAGAGTTCGAAAGAAGAAAAAAATACATCAGAAATAAAACAATTAATCTTGAAGGCTTCAATCTTCGTCTTCGTCTTTGTCTTTATTTTTAGAAAATAGGTCTTCAAAATTACACAACTACAAATCTGAAAAAAAAAAATGTGGAAAATTTTAAATATAAAACAAAAAATAAAATAAGGTGCATATAGTGAAACTAAAACACAAAAGAGTCTAAGTATCATTTTGACTCTCAAATAAATTTAGAAAGTGCTTAAAGTGAAACTTAAGCACACAACCAACCCCTCGATGCTACAAAAGTGTCTTAAAAGTGCTTAAGCATACTTTGAGGCAAAAAAAACTCAAAATGACCTAAAAGTATCTATTTCGCCCCTTAGAACCTATAAAGTGGTCAAAAAAGTGACTAAAAAAAGTTTAAGTGTCATTTTGATTCTTAAAGAAACTTAGAAAATGCTGTAACCACACAACTAACTCTCTGATGTTACAAAAGTGTCTTAAAGATGATTAAGCATACTTTGAGGCGAAAAGCTAACTCAAAACAACCTAAAAGTGTCTACTCCGCCCTTCGAAACCTACAAATTGACCAAAAAGTGCTTAAAAATAGTATAAGTCTCATTTTAACTCTCAAAGAAACCTAAAAATTAAAGTGAACCTAAAGCACACAACCCACCCCAATATGCTACAAAATGTCTTAAAGGTGCCTAAGCGTATTTCGAGGTAAAAAATAACTCAAAATGACCTAAAAGAGTCTACTATGCTCCTTAAAACCTACAAAGTTATCAAAAAGTGTATGAAAATAGTCTAAGTATCATTTTGACTCTTAAAGAAAGCTAAAAAAATGTCTAAAGTGAACTTAAAGCACACAACCCACCCTCCAATACTATAAAAGTGTCTTAAATGTGCCTATGCATATTTTAAAAACCAACAAACATTCCTAACTCATTGAAGCTCTTACTTCAAATATCACAAACTCACTCAAACAACTTTTTTACACATCTCACTAATTCACCCAAACTAAACCTAAAAAAATGTATAACTTATCTATTCTTACTTAAAATCACTAAAAAGTGTCTAATGTACAAATTTTAGATGATTAACTCACTCCAAAATCCTCCAAAAGTGTCTAATGTACAAATTTCATTCTAACCATCCAAGGATATATTAAAGAAATCTGTCTTTGAGTATAGCATTTTGTGCACCAACCTAGTTCCAAGTACATACATATACAAGGCACTTAGGAATTTTAAGAGAATAAAATCACAATAAAATCTTCACTAAGCTCAAAATAAGCACTCTAATTCAATATATAACCTTAAAGTAAGCTAAAAATTAACACTTACATTTTAGTGTTCAATAGGCTCAATAGGATAAAAATCACAAAATAGCCTACAAATCAAATTATACAATAAGATTAGAATCAAACTTTAATCACACACAAGATGCTCAAAATCAAATAAACACACACTTGGACTCAATGTCACAATTTAATCACACAAATATAGGCTCAAAACCACATGTCTAATCCCACAATAAGCTTCAAATCAAACTTTAATCACATAAAGAGCCTATAAATCACAATTTAATCAAATAATTACGCTACAAATCACATTTCGAACACACAATAAATTCAAAATCATGATTTAATCATACTTTAATCCAACAATAAGCTCCAAACTAAACACCAATCACATAAATAGCCTCCAAACCACACAAGTATTCTCCAAACTACACTTTGATTACATAATACATTCAAAGTAAAATTTTTAACTTCAAAAGGCTTAATAACTAAGTTTAAATCTTAAATAAACTAAAAAAAAACATAATGTAAAAATTCTATATACCTCCAAAGTAGCAAACTCCATAAATTTTCTCCCTCAAAATGCCCAAAATCGGACTTCCGCCTCATGCCGTCAAAACCTACAAGAAAAACACCGAAAATAGAAGATAGAGGGCATGGGTGAAGGAAAATGGAAGATAATGGAGAAGAACACTTTGATTACATAATACATTCAAAGTACAATTTTTAACTTCAAAAGGCTTAATAACTAAGTTTAAATCTTAAATAAACTAAAAAAAAACATGATGTAAAAATTCTATATACCTCCAAAGTAGCAAACTCCATAAAATTTCTCCCTCAAAATGCCCAAATCGGACTTCCTCCTCATGCCGTCAAAACCTACAAGAAAAACACCAAAAATAGAAGATAGAGGGCATGGGTGAAGGAAAATGGAAGAAAATGGAGAAGAATAAGAAGAAATGAGGTGACTGTATATGGAGTTTTAGATGTAGACGGCGGAGAGAAAAGGAAGAAGAAAAAGAGGGAAAAAGAAAAGAAAAAGAATAGGAGAAGAAGAAGAAGAAAGGGCTAGGGTTTTATTTTTTCGCCGATTTTTCCCGACGCAAAAAAGCGTCGGCATAGGTCAAAAAAAGCGTCGGGAAAAGTGAAACGCGCGTTTCACTTAATTAACTTCTCCCGACGCTACAAAAGCGTCGGCATAGCCTTGTAATACGTCGGCTTATCTTTTCGCACCATATGACAAGCTATGGTGCGCAAATAAATCTCCCGATGCAACACCTTTCGTCGGGAAAAACATACTTTTCCCGACGAAAATGGCAAGCGTCGGGAAAAGTGTGTAAATTTTCCGACGCTTGCCATTTTCGTCGGGAAAAGTATGTTTTTCCCGACGAAAGGTGTTGCGTCGGGAAAAAGTTCGTCGGCAAATCTAAAAATTATTGTAGTGTCTCTTTGCCATTCGAAATTGTTCCTTTGCCATACTCTTCTCTCTCCAATCTATCATTCGGACTTCGCCGTTGATAGACACGACTTGTCGAATGTCGTATCAAGATTAAATTTATAAAACTGGACCTCTAAATATTTTGCAATAATAGTGGTCATGGTCATCCACAGGGATTGGAGTTCTTAGAGTAATTAAGTACCACAGTTAATAATGCCTAATTTTATTTAGAGAAACACAACTTGAAAATCAAAGAAAAAATAGAATCTAAACTAATATGTACATGCTTTGGAGTCCAATTTTGAGAAACATGCATGATTGATTACCTTAAGCCCAACTTGAATTGATTAATAACTTGATTTTATACTAACAATCTTAAGCCAAGAATTTCTAAATAATCAATATCCTCTCTCGAGCTCAATTGAACTCATGCCTAGCAACAAATCAACCTCTCGGTCTATTTTCATTACTAAACATGGCATTAGGTTATTCTCTTAAGGCTTCTAGAATTAATCTACTCACTCTCGTGCAATAAATTAAATCTAGTCATGCATCTAATGTTCTATAACTAAACTTACTCTCTCAAGCTAAATTTAGTTAAACAAGCAAAATCATGGCCAAATGTTAAAACAATATAGCAAGATGCATACAAGACTTCAATATATAAATTAAACTAAAAATCAACCAAATGTTCAACAACTACAACCAAGCAAGGGTCTAAATACATAGTTACAACATAAGTACATCCCACAAAAACTCCTAAATCTAAAAGAAAAGTAAAAGAAATAGAGAAGAAACTTAGGCCGCGTGCCAACACTCATCTCCGACGTGATGTCCACGATCTCGAGCTTTGAGTCTCCTCTTCGGCTCTCCAAAGATCTCCTCTATGTCCTTAGACAGTGCTTGAATTGAGTTTAGGGTTTTTGGTCTCTCAAAACGACTCCCTTTGTCGAATAGCAAAACTTCCTTTTTATAGAGTCGAGATAGTGTTGCAACGCTAGGGGCAGCATTGCAACGCTGTCCCTTCAAATTTTATAAAGAAGGAAAAAAATTGTTTGAGTAGCATTGCAATGCTATGCTTGCGGTTCTCTTCAAGGTAGAAAGGCTTCTTAAATGGCGTTGCAACGCTATGCCCTCGGGTCCAAAAGCCTTGTTCTTCTTCTTCAATGCTTGAATATTCAATTATAGCCTTAAGTTGCTCAAATTTGTCCAATTATCTCATGATTCTCTGGTTTTGCTCCAAATGCTTAGTTTCTGAGAAATAAACATAAAAATATATGAAAGCACACGAAGTCATAGCAAAACTAGCGAAAAACTAAGCCTAAAAGTAGCACATTTATGTATGCTATCAGCTCTCACACTCCCATCGGCTATTTGATTTGTAGTTCACCATCACACTCCCAGGCCAACCCTTTGCCATCCCACTCTCATCGATATGATTTCTTCATCTAATCTTCTCGCCCAAGTAGCAAATTGTTTTGGTCTGATTTCTTCGCCCACACTAAACAAGAAGATTATTTATTTGTGCAATAGCTCGCCAAAATTTCAGATGTAAAAAGAGAACAACCACATTGCTTCACTTCCTAGTCAAAAAAGTTATCAGATCTGAAGGAAAAAGGATGAAAAAATCTGTCAATCCATATTTCAGAATATAATTCACAAGATACAAGCATGACAATTACTTTTTTTATTTTGTTGGAAATTTCTTCATCAATTTGTAAGTCATATTACATCATTACAGAAAACCAATTTGGGGAAGAAGGAGAAGGGTGAATTCAAAAATTGGGCTTTTTTATTATTAAATTGGGCCCAAAATAAAAAATCGAACTGACTAAAAACCAAACCATTAGTTTTGCCCTTTATTGGACATTGGTTTGGTTTTTAGTTTGTTCAGTTCAGTTCTCAATTGAGCAATCGAATCGAGTATCACTCCTAGATTGAGTGCTTAAATTGTTAAACTATCTTGATTAAAATTAGATCTATATTAGAAATAGGGTGTTCTTTAAAGTGCATATTTAGTTACTAATTTTAGATTAATTATAATCAAATTAAAATTAAAATTGATATTTTAGGGTGCTTATTTGATTAGCTTAGATGAGATTATTTTAGTTTAAATTCCTTGAAAAAGTTTTAATTTTTTTAAGCAACCCTATTCACCTCCCTCTAGTGTTGTCATACGATCCTACATCTGGGCCCTTAGTAAACAAATTAGTTCATGTTAATAGTTTTTATAAGGGTCAATTAACTTATAAATATTACATGCGGAATTGATGGTTGTGGTATAGGGTATTTTTGCTTCGTATGCCGCCAAATCAAGAATATAAGTATGTATGTAAGTTTATGTAAGCAAGTACAAGTATGATAAACTAGGTTGTTTCATAGTCTATATGATAGGATATGATATGCAAGCATATGTTAGCATGATGTGTGTGTTTGAGCATGAAGGTTCCTTATGATGGAAACCATTTATTGAGTATTTTTTATGTTATCCCTTGTGGTTTTACATTTTTTCTTTCAGATAGTCATGTAGATGATGGTAAATTCACCAAGGATGATCTTGGCGTTAAAGAGGAAGAGTCATGAGATATGCCAGAAGTTTAGTTTAGATCATGCTTATTTGATTTAAAGACATGTTATTTTATAATTTTCGTTGCTAAATATTAATTTTAAGTTTTATTTATGCCATTAAGATTTTTATTAATGAAAGGGCAAAGAATTCGTGTTTTATGAGTAATTATCTCAATCTAATTTAATTACACTTATATAAAAATTGGGGTTACTACATAGAGACTCATTGGTTGGTCAATTCGGTGGAGTTTCATGAAGGGATTTTCGTTGTTTAAGTTATAAATAGAACTCGATGAGGCCCAAATAATCGCCATGTGGATCGGCGAATTTGCTGACTTCTAGCTAACGTAGGATTGGGGGTTTTGCATAGCATAATGAACACCAACTTGAGCCGCTAGGTGGAGGATGTGGGTCAAGGGGATTGAATTTAAGAGCTTGGAGAGCAATGCGATGTCATTTAAATTGCCTTCTACAATTGGTGTTTTAGAAGAAGGGATTGACGTTCTCTTTTCAACTATGGATTGCAATAGTTGTTAAGTTATCGAGTTCCAAACGATATTGCCTCATTCCATTAACACTATCGAGAAGTGGAAACTAATGAAATCTGTTGCGTCCATGACCAGTGCAGCAGGTAGTTGAGGGTGAAAATGAAGGTAAGAATTATTCGAGCAACGATAAGGGTAGCATGGAATAGAAGCTTAGATGAGGCGTTTAAGAGTTTTGTGTTGTTGACCTTACAAAGATAGTTGTTGTAGCATTTGAGCTTGAGGATTTTGTTGGTGTCAGGCAAAGACGCCATTGTTGATGAAAATTGGATGTCTGTAAAGTTGGAGGAGGTTTTGCTGGTTTTTCTTGGCTTCTATTAGTAGTAAGAGTATTTTTTTAATGGTTTTGAAAGGTTAGGAGTATTAATGAAACTATTTAAAGTTTAGGAGTATTATTGAAACGGAGTCCAAAGTTCAAGAGTATTTTCTATAATTTTGTCTTAAATTAATGAAAGAAAATACTATTCGCAATTTAAACCTATCAACGAAATGTCAACATGAGCATAATTCAATAGTTAAAACATCTATTCCTTTCCACGAGGTAGGAAGTTCAAATTCCCCCACCCACGTAAAACAGTCTAGGTTAAATTACAAATTTAGTCCCTGAACTTTAAAGTGTTTAATAAGGCTATGAACTTTCAATTTTGTGTCTAATATGTCTCCGAACTTTAAAAATGTCAAATAGATTTTTGAACTTTCAAATTTGTTTCTAATAGAATCTTTGACATATTCAAAATTTTCTAAAATTAACGAATTTATTAGATATAAAATTGAATTTTGTGTATAATAGAATCTTTGACATTTCAAATTTGTGCCCAATAAGTTCATGAATTTTAAAAGATGTCTAATAGGTCAATGATCTATTAGACACATAATTAAAAAGTTCAAGGACTTGTTAGATACATAATTGAAAGTTTAAAAACTTATTAAATATTTTTTAAAGTGCAAGGACCTCATGAACACAAAATTGAAAGTTTAGGGACTTATTAGAAAATGTTTAAAGTATATGGACCTATTTGACACATACTTGAAAGTTCAAGGACTAAATTTGTAATTTAACCACAAATCTATTGGAGAAAAGAGCCTTAAGTATTTATTTTAAATATAAAAAAATACGTTTCTTGTATATAAAAGCCACAGTAGGGAGAAACTTTTTATACCAATTTCGCCCTTTCGTTATAGGCATTTTCACTATTACTTTGGTAGCTTTTTTGCCCTTCAAATTCAAAATTCTCATAATTATTTGAGGGAATTAAATGTTAGGCAATCAATTTAATTTTGGAAACAATTTTCCTAATTATTTGCTGATTAAGGGAAACAAACGTGAGTTGTTTTGAATTTAATTGAGAATAAAAGTGATTGTTGGCATTTAATGTAGAATACAAATTGTAATTTAGAATATAAAAGTGGTTTAGAATTTCTAAAGTCATTTAAATTCCCAAATTCATTATGGAAATTAAACTGACTTTTAAAACATTTATGATCATGTTGATTCAATTTCCTATGAACATTCATAAATTCCCATATGTAAACATGAAGGGGGCGATAAACTTAGCAACTTCTTCTAGAATTTGAAAATCTACGAATCTTCAAAATTTCAAAAATGTTTGCACTTGGGTCATACTGTTTTATTAGAGAGTTGAAGCCTTTCAACAAAACATGAAGAATAAAAGTGTCTGTTTTTCAAAAAGGAAATATTCAATCCTACTAAGATAATAATCTCAATCTCTTGAAGTTCATTTTGGTAGATGAAGAGGTAGATTTTTAAATAAAACTCATTTTACTAACTTTATCTATGAATTTAAATTTATAAAGTCATTTATTTATTTTTTATTTGTAACCTTTCTACATTTTTGTACTTGCAGGGGATAAAAATACAAGATGTCATGTTCAATGAAGTAATTGAAAAAATAGGAAATAATATGAAAAAAAAAAAATCTTATTTCATTCAGAATGGAAACGTAAAATCAGTGAATAACAAATGCTTAAATGTTAATCATGAGATTGAAATTAGCTTATCTTCAACATCAGAGGTTGAAGAAATTGAAGAAACTCTTAGTTTAGATATGTTTAAGTTCAATTTTATTAAATTTTTAACCATTACATCATTGGTTGATAAGGGAAATTTAATAGGTGCGTAAATTTATTGTTTAAATTTGATCTTTAAATGATTTGTCTATTTTTTCCAACTTCATAATTTCTTTAGCTTATTTACATTCTATGAATAGATTTCACAGGAATTGTTTTTTCGGTAAGACCCATAGCAGAAATCAAAATGAAGAATTCAAATAACAAGAGCATAAAAAAAGATATATTTTTCTCATTGATAAGAGGTAATCTAAATAAATGTTACATGTTATTTTGATTTCCATTCTTATTATTTACATTCTTTTTCCAATATATATTCAGACAATTGTTCCTTTTGCAGTTTTGCGACAATGAAGTTTACATTATGGGGTGATTTAGCGAAAAATGAAGGTTCATAAATGGAAGAAGCCCTTAGAAAGAATCCTACTAGTGTTGCAACCAATGTTAAAGTTGAGATTTATGAAGGTATGTACTATAATTACAAATAGGTTAAAATACCATTTTGGTCCCTGTACTTTAAGATTTATTCAATTTTAGTCCATGTACTTTCAAATGTCCAATTTTAGTCCCTAAACTTTCAATTAACCTCAAAAATAGTTCTTGTTGTTAGTTTGGTGTTAGCTTACCGTTAAAATTTGATGAAGTGGAATAAATAATTAATTTTTTCTCTCTCCTCAACCATTCTCTCTCCCCTTCTCTCTTTCTTTTAACTTTCTCTCTCCTCCATGTTTTTCTCTGGTTTCTCCCCTTCTCATCTCCCTCCTCAAACTTTCTCTCTCCCCTCCAACTTTAAGGACTCATCAAATCCCTTGCTATGCATTTTATTAGAACATCGGTGATGGAAAGATAAAAGAAAAGAATGGTGGGTTTGAAAATTTTCGGCAATTATACGAGATATTCGACGAGAGAAAGGAAGTATTTTACTGTGACTTTCTCATTTCGGTGAGAGGAAAGAAGTATCTGGGTGCTGTTTATTTTCATTTTAACACGACTTCTTTCCTCAGTTTTCCTTCATTTCTTTAGATTCTGATTGTTGGTTTTGTGTAAAATCCAAATTTAGTTTACTCTCAGCTTCTCATTTTGGTGTTGTTCATTTTTGTTGGAAATTATAATTCGTTGTGTATAAGAACTGAGTAACACTAGCAAATTTGATTACAACTTAACTAGCAACAAACAATTACAGTGTAAACAATAATACAAACATTGTATGTAATAACCATTTCAAAACTCAAGAATAAAAGATAATAAGTAGTCGAGGCACGCTTACAAAGCGCTGTCTTGAAGACAATTATTCGCTCTGCACGGGTTGCAAGCAGACTACAGCGATCATCTCAGCAGGATACAACGACTAACTCCGATAGAACAGCAACCTTGAACTACTCGGATCTGGCAGAACTCTTAGATACTTGCTCTCAACTTGACTCAAGATTAAAGAAAAGAAAGAGAGGAGAGAAGAACTCTTCAATTGGAATGAGATACTCCAAAATGGAATGAGATGCTTCAAATGAAGAAACAAGTTGCTATTTATAGGCTAGCAACTTAGTAACTCTCCAAAAATAAAATTAATATAAACAAAATGAAACATACATAAAAAAGTAACTCAATTGTGTAGTTACTTGTAAAGATTCAAACATAACTCACAAATTTACCTTTTAAGTTAAATTTGTAAAAGAAACATCAACACATTTTGATGTTTCAAACCATTTTGAAACCTTTGAATTTCAAGTCAAGTAACAACAACATAAATGAAACATCAATTCATTTTTGATGTTTCAAACCAACACTTTCTTTCACAATTTACTATAAAATCCAACAATCCCCCACATGAAAGAAAGTTTGAAATCAAAACAAAATCGTTGAGAGCAAACACTATGCATCAGGATAGGTGTCTTCTGGACTTGAACCTTCCTTAGTGAATATCCATCGAACTTACCGAAGAAATAGTGAGACCAGCTCTGGAACTATCCTTCTCATTGGTAAATTGAGACAACAGACTCACACATAACTCATCTTGTATCTTTGAGTTCTATACGTTTGTGTCCATTTTGGTCCTAGACAAAATTCTGAATTCATGAGAGCTTTAGATAACATAAGCCATTTTAAAAGTCCTCATAGAAGCGACCCCACTTATACTCTCATATAGGTGATATTGATTAAGAGTATTCTATCATTACTCCTCTTGTAAATAAGGTATCAACATGACCTTAGCATCAACAGATCACACACTCTACAAAATCATATAAATGGGAAGAAACTATAAGTTTCTTAGTGTGTCAATATAAATTATCCAACCAGTTTGCCTATTGAACCTAGATCTTGGGATCTCCAGTCAACTAGGTTAGGTTACCATCAAATAATTTATTTCATAGGCTTTAGCCCCATTTCCCTCGATGTATATGTTACTTGCTCTCTTGATAATCCTTTCGTTAAAGGATCTGCAATATTCTCTTTTGATTTCACATAATCAATGGAAATAATTCCATTAGAGAGCAATTGCCTTATCGAATTATGTCTACGTCTTATATGTCGCGACTTCCCATTGTAGACATTATTCTTGGCCCTCATAGAGGCCGCCAAACTGTCACAATAAATACATATTGCACTTACAGGCTTTGACCATAATGGAATATCTTCAAGAAAATTTCTAAGCCATTCAGCTTCTTCTTCAGCTTTATCAAGAGCTATAAACTCTGATTTCATGGTAGAACGTGCTATACACGTCTGTTTTGAAGATTTCCATGATACAACTGCTCCACCTAAGGTAAATATATACCCACTGGTTGATTTAGTCTCCATGCTATCAGAAATCCAATTAGCATCACTAAGTCCTTCCAGTACATGTGGATCCTTTGTATAATGCAATCCATAGTCTAGAGTGTACTTCAAGTACCTTAGAACTCTGACTAAAGCATTCCAATGATCATGCCCAGGATTGCTGGTGTATCTAGCTAATCTTCCTACTGAATAAGCAATATCAGATCTTGTACAATTCATTATGTACATTAAGCTACCAACAACTCTAGAGTATTCTAGAGAAGACACACCTTCATCATTGTTCTTCTTTAACTTACAATTTGGATCAAATGGAGTAACAGCTGGTTTACTCTCAAATTGATCAAATTTTCTCAACACTTTCTCTATATAGTGAGATTGAGAAAGTACATATCCACTTGAATTTCTTGTTATACGGATTCCAAGTATAACATCAGTAAGACCAAGGTCTTTCATATCAAAGTTAGATTTCAACATCTTTTTAGTAGAATCAATGACACTTCTATTTGTGCCCATTATCAACATATCATCCACATACAAGCAAATAATGACACAATGTTGATCTATGGTTTTAACATAGACACATTTATCACGCTCATTTATCTTGAATCCATTCGATAACATAGTGTAATCAAACTTTTCATGCCATTATTTGGGTGCTTGTTTTAACCCATAATGAGACTTAACCAGTTTGCAAACTTTATCTTCAAGTCCCTTTACAACAAACCCTTCAGGTTGTTCCATATATATTTCTTCATCTAAATCTCCATTTAAAAATGCAGTTTTTAAGTCCATTTGGTGTATTTCCAAATTTTGTAAAGCTGCTATTGCGATTAACATCCTTATAGATGTAATCCTCATCACTGGAGAATATGTATCAAAGAAATCTAGCCCTTCTTTTTTACGAAACCCTTTAGCTACTAAACGGGCTTTGTATTTATCAATAGTGCCATCAACCTTTAGCTTTCTTTTAAAAATCCATTTACTTCCAATTGGTTTACTTCCAGGAGGTAAATCAACCAATACCCATGTATTGTTTTGCAAAATGGATTCTATTTCATTATTGATAGCTTCCTTCCAATAAGGTGCATCCGGAGATGACACGGCTTCTTGAAAAGTTTGAGGCTCACCTTCAATCATATAAGTTATGAAATCAGGTCCAAAGGAAGTAGCTTTCTTAGCTCTTTTGCTTCTTCTAGGTTCAGACTCAATTCTTTGATCGTCTTGACCTTTCGAAGAGCTAGCCTCATAATTCCTTTTGACACCACTACTTCTATGTCTTTCTTCTTTCAAACGAAATATATCCTCAAAGAATTCAGCTTCAATAGATTCCATAATAGTATTATTGTTAATATCAGTTATGTCTGATTTAATTACCAGGAATCTATAAGCAGCACTATGCATTGCATAGCCTATAAAAACACAATCAATTGTCTTGGGTCCCAGTTTGGTCTTTTTTGGTAAAGGAACTTGTACCTTTGCTAAACACCCCCACACTTTCAACATTTTATATGAAGGTAACTTTCTATTCCACATTTCATAAGGCGACTTATCAGTCTTCTTATGTGGAATTTTGTTTAGAATAAAATTTGCTGTAAGCAAAGCCTCCCCCCACAAATTATGGGGTAATCCTGAACTATTTAACATGCAATTAACCATGTCCTTCAAACTTCGGTTCTTTCTTTCAGCTACACCATTTTGCTGTGGTGTATAAGGTGCTGTAGTTTGATGGATTATACCATTAACTTCACATAATTCATAAAGTGATGAAGATTTGTAAGCCCTAAACTCTCTTTTGATCATATTGTGCTCATATATGATGTTTTGACATATACAAATTGATATAGGTTGCACTAAAAGATGTCGTGGTAGAATTTGGGAATCTCCTAAGTTGTGGATATTAACGTACACAAAGCTTCATAAGGAGATAGGTTACGCATTGGGATAAGCATATTAAAAGTTGAGTTGAAGTAAGTTAAGGTCATGAGCAAGTTGGGTACACATTAGGTGTATGTTGTGTTGAATACAAAAGCTGTAATTTCTAATTAATTTAGTTAAAATTTCTTTACAATTTAGGTGGATTGAAAGGGACTTAAATTCTAAAGAGAGAAGGAGGAGCTGGCCATTTTAGTTACATTTTCGTTGGAGTTTTTTTGTTATAGTGGAAGGATGAGCTGTCCAACACTTGTGACTGCAGTAGACAGCTGGAAGCTCTAGGAAGTGGATAAACTTAAAACAGTCATATCTCTCAATCCACTTGAGCAAATTCGATGATTCTTGAGCCAAAATCTCAGATATTGAATTAAGATTAGGTCTGGAAAAGTTTGTGAGAAAATATGAAGAAGAAGGTCGTGAAAATTTAAGAAAACCGAGAGGTGTTCCCAGTTTTTCGGCCAGCAGAACAGGGTGAAGAAATCTGGTGATTTTGAGCTCTTGAGGACGAATTAGAAGCTAAAATTTTGAGGTAAGTAAGTTTAGATGTTTTATTTGAGGGTTATCAAATAAAATTTGGTGGTTGTTTTGCTAAATTTTGAGAAACTCATGCTGGAAGTCGAATCTGTAATTTTTGGCTCAAAACAGAGGGGTCTAGAGAGCTTAAGGAAGTTGTGTTCCAATTTGTTATACCCTATTGCCAAGTGTGTGCAATTACTATCCTATGGGTTATGTGACTGAGTTAGATCAATTTTTGGGCCAAGTAGCAAAAGGGATTAATGTTATGGAATTCATTTTCAGGGCAAAAGAAGATAGGAGAAGCTTATAAGCCTTGGGAGCCTTCCGGTGTTTGTGAGTAATTTTGTTTGAAAACCTATGCATTGATCTTTATTTATTCAAAAGCTTACTAGTGATGGATATTGAAGCATGCTTAAACTAAGTTATATTCATTTTTCATTGAATTCCTACTAATAAATGTCGGTGTTGAAAGTTAAGCATAATTGTAACTAGTTTGTTACTCCGCGTTCAAGCATGAAACCTAAGTTTGGAAGTAGGGTTTTTCTTGGAAGTACCATGCATTAATCCACTCTAAAACATGTTTGAATTGCTTGAAACTTAAAGTATGATGGTTTGGCTATGTTAAAGAATTTATGCGTTGAGAACACGAAAAATGAGTTTGGTTAATGAGTTCTCTTTTAATCATACGATGAACTACACTTGAAGTTGGAAGCTTGTTTAATGATGAAAGTTTGTGTTTATGTTGAGAACTTGCTGAATGTGATTCCAAAACATGTTTCCTAACTATTTAAAGCATGCCCTTGTATATTATTAACCCCCGGTACTGAAGGACACGGAGAAGGTACCTGGGAGGGAGAAAACTTGACCCCCGATACTGAAGGACAGTGAGAAGGTATTCGGGTGGTAGTTGGTCTGACCCCAATACTGAAGGACATGGAGAAGGTATTAGGGGAGACCAGTGAGCCTAAATGGCATACCACGTGCACGTGAGAGAGAGAGGTATTGAAGTTGTTGGTTAGAGAGGACTCTACCATAGCTAGGGTATCATGCTACAAGTTTTCTTTATCATGAGTTTTGATGCATTGATTATCGTGGTGCTTAAAGCCTATAATTTGGCGACATTGTTTAATTACTTTTGATACTTTACCTATGAACGCATAACTTATTAAATAGTCACTCACTGGGCTTCCCAGCTCACGTTTTCAACATGTTTTCTCTCCCCAGGTAGCAAACGAGTTCCCGGTGCTTAGCCTCGACAAGACCTGTTTGCCACCACGCCACTTAGCTCCTTGTATATATATACTTCCACCTGTATATAGTTTTGAAATAAAAGCATTCTAGTCGGGGTGTAATACTTAAGTTTGTTATGACTTGTTATGAAAACCTAGTATGGAAAAATGATTGCATCTTATTCAGGTGTGCAACTGTGCGCTCAATTTTACTAGTTCATATATGCTTCGTTGTATACAATTTCAGGTTAATGTTAGGTTGGGCAGAGAGTGGCAGTAAGAGGGCTGCTATTCTCTGTCTTCGCATTCCTTCCTAGGATTAGGCAAGTGAGCTGGGAGGGGGTGTGACAACTTGGTATCAGAGCAAAAGGTTTTGGGAAGGGAACTAGGTTCATGCATTAAACTAGGAGCTTGTTGTCTTAATTATTTTAACAAGATTGTATAATTTAGGACCATGGCTCGAGGTGGCAAACAAGGCAGGCAAGTGGAGGCCAGAACTCAAGAAGCTACTGGCAATAGAGGAAGAGAGGTATCAGAGGGAGTGTTCTAGGAGCTTGTTGTCTTAATTATTTTAACAAGATTGTATAATTTAGGACCATGGCTCGAGGTGGCAAACAAGGCAGGCAAGTGGAGGCCAGAACTCAAGAAGCTACTGGCAATAGAGGAAGAGAGGTACCAGAACTCTAGTCATCCTCAGCAAGAGGTGAACCTGGAGGAACAGATCTTTGCAAGGATTACTCAAAGGTTAGCCGAAAGTGTTGGATCGGCACATGCAGACCCAGAAAAGAAGTATGGTATTGAAAGGCTAAAGGCCTTAGGTGCAACGACATTCGAAAGCACCACAGACCCTGCTGATGCCCAGGTTTGGTTAAATCTAATTGAGAAGTGTTTCAGAGTTATGCGATGCCCTGAAGACAGGAAGGTTGATTTAGCAACATTTTTGCTTCAGAAAGGGGCGGATGATTGGTAGAGGATAACAGAGAGTAGGAAAGGAGAAGCATGGAGTTGGAAAGAGTTTCGAAAGGCATTTGAAGATAAGTACTATCCGAGTTCTTACCGTGATGCAAAGAGGAACGAGTTTCTGGGGCTCGTTCAGGGATCGATGACAATAGCAGAATATGAGAAGAAGTTCACAGAGTTATCAAAGTATGCTAGCACTATTGTTGCAAGCGAGATAGATCGATGCAAGAGGTTCGAGGATGGTCTACGAACAGAGATCCGAACACCTGTGACAGCAAGTTCAGAGTGGCTTGAGTTTTCCAAGCTAGTGGAGACAGCGCTAAGGGTGGAGCGAAGCCTAGTAGAGGAAAGAATGGGAAGAGGAGTTGTAGGTGATGGACGTACCAGTTATTCGGTTAGTTCATCACGAGATCGGCTCCAACCAGGAGATAGTGGGAGATTCACCCCAAGAATTTCTGGAAAAGGGAGCTTCAAACCTCATCGTGGTGGGCAGTATACTTCCAAGACTGATACGAGTGGAGGTAGGGAGAGACAGAGGCAGCAGAGATCAAGTTTTTCGACAGGGTTAGCAAGAGACTCTCGTACAGGACAACCAGGTGAGTCGGTAGCTAGTTCAGCTAGGAAACCATTATGCAACACTTGTGGAAAGTATCATTGGGGTCGATGTTTGAGTGGGAGTAATGTATGTTTTAATTGTGGGCAAGAAGGTCATTTTAAGATGGAATGCCCCCAGCTAATGCAGGAGAACAAGGTAGGACAGAGAACTGCGTCGCAGACTGTGAACCAACAGCAAACGATTGGGGTAGCTGGAGGAGAAGGCTCTAGTAGGGCTATGCAGAAGGGACCTGTAGGCCGACCCCGACAGCAGGGGAAGATCTATGCCATGACACAGCAGGAGGCAGATGATGCACCAGAAGTTGTTTCTGGTATACTTTCTATTTGTGGTAAACCTGCGCATGTGTTATTAGATCCAGGAGCTACACATTCTTTTATCTCTTGTATGTTTGCTACTAATATTGAGGGGGAATTAGAACCTCTATCTGAAGAACTGTGCATATATACTCCTATTGGTGCTATGATGATAGTCCGTAGCTTCTATAGGAATTGTATGGTAGAAGTAGATGGTATGACTATGACAGCCGAACTGATTCCCTTAGATCTTCAAGAGTTCGACGTTATCTTGGGGATGGATTTCTTGTCTAGGTATCATGCCTCTATGGACTGTCATAGAAAGGAAGTTGTGTTGAGGAAGCCAGGCGACATTGAGGTCATGTTTAAGGGGTATAGGAAGATATTGCCTACTTGTATAATATCAACTATTAAAGCTAGAAAATTATTGAATAAAGGTTGTACAGCATATCTCGCATATGTAGTTTGTGCACCGACGAGTAAATTGATACTTGAGGACATTCTAGTAGTATGTGAGTATTTAGATGTTTTCCCAGAGGAGCTATCAGGGTTGCCACCTGATAGAGAGGTGGAGTTTACCATAGACTTGATTCCAGGAACGGCGCCAATATCTCAAGCACCGTACATTATGGCACCGAAGGAATTGAAGGAGTTGAAAACTCAGTTGCAGGAGTTGGTGGATAAGGGTTATATCCGACCAAGCGTATCTCCGTGGGGAGCACCTGTGTTATTTGTGAAAAAGAAAGATGGGACATTACGATTATGTATTGATTACCGACAGTTAAATAAAGTAACAATACGTAATAAGTATCCCTTGCCCCGTATAGATGACTTGTTCGACCAACTAAAGGGTGCCTCGGTGTTTTCCAAAATTGATTTGCGATCGGGGTACCATCAATTGAAGATTAAGGACTTTGATGTACCAAAGACAGCTTTCAGGACAAGGTATGGGCATTACGAGTTCTTGGTAATGCCATTCGGGTTAACAAATGCCCCAGCAGCATTCATGGATCTCATGAATCGAGTTTTCCATCCTTACCTTGATCAGTTCGTGATAGTATTTATTGATGACATCTTAGTGTATTCAGAAAGTAAGGAGAAGCATGCGGAACATCTCAAAATAGTGCTACAGACATTACGAGATCGGAAGATGTATGCTAAACTTAGTAAGTGTGAGTTTTGGCTGGAGCAGGTTGTGTTTTTGGGACACGTAGTGTCAGCAGCCGGAGTTCAAGTGGATCCTCAGAAGACAGAAGCAATAGTCAAGTGGGAACGTGTTGGGTTTTATGTCCTAAAACTCGTGGTTTTGTAAACTGAATGTATATTCTATTTTGCAATAAAGTTGTTATTGAGGTTTATTCAGTAAAGTTGTTATTGAATAAAGTGAATTGTGTATTCTATAACTCAAATCCAATGAACTAAAGAACCCTTGACTATAAGATGTAAACTTGAACTTTATGTATGACATAAAAGTGGATCAAGTTCGAGTAATAGTCAGAACGGTCTATAGTATAGGGATAGGGCTGGGTACCTTATCCTGGGGACACTATGGATACGGCCCACTTTGTATAGTACTAACGATGTGATCCTGAATCGTTCATGTGGAGACATGAAAGTGGGGGCGTCCTATGCAATGAGTTTGCATAAGACTGGACCGCGAAATAGTCACTTAGACTTTTTAACTCCGTTTATTGTTTTAACTGACTATTTTCATACGATGACCTAGGTAACTCGATCTTAATCCTGAGTGTGCTATGAACTCCTGTTTATTCGGGATTATCCTTAGATTTGCATGGGTGAGAGTGGCCCGAGATTGCCGACTCAATAAGCCTCCCATTTTGGGGATAAGACCGAGTAGATAGTTGGGAACATAGTCATGCGAGAAGGAATTCACTCCTACCCGCTTTAGGGTTTAGTAGAGAGGTTGTTCCCTTAAGTCTGACTCCGGATCTTGAACAATGGGCCCACCCTCTCATTGGCCCGAGAGGGATTCGGTTTGTTGGTCGGACCACAAACCAATTGTTCATTAGAGGATCAGTGGGACTTAAGGAACAAGAAGTAATTACAGGGGTAAAACGGTTTATTTGACCCAGCTGTAATTACGAACAACCTGTGAAGGATCGACTTACTAACCATGGTTATATCGAGTGGACATAAATATGTCTACAGTGAGGAGAGTACAGCCACTGGGCTTTAGTGGAGTGTCCCGGTGGTTAACGAATGTTGATTAGCTAGGCTAAAGAGTTTGGCCGGTTAATCTCGTATCGTTGGAGCTCATGATCTGTAGGTCCATTAGGTTCCCCTTACTAGCTCGGATTAAGCCTTGTAACATTTTGAGAGAAAAGAATTTGAATTGTTCAAATTTGGTTTTGGGAGAAAACGTTAATTATATTCGATATACTTAACGTTTCATAGCTTAATTATGAATTAAACTATGATAAAGAAGAGGTGGACATATTTAGATTTGATTTAAATATTGGTTCGGTTTAAAACATGAATAAGGATTCATGTTCGAACATTCGATTTGAGAAATCGAGATTGGTCCAATTATTTAATTTGATATTTGATATTAAATTAAATAATTATTTAAAATTAATTAAATTATTTAATTAATTAAAATTTGATTTTAATTTAAAATTAATTTTATATTAATTTTGAATTAAAATTAAAAGAAATTCAAATTCATTAAGAATGAATTTTTGGACCAAATTCACATTTTGATGACTAAGCATTGTGCTTTTTCAAATTAACCAAAATTGGCCACCTCCTTCTTGTTTAATCCTCATCATTCATGTGTTGTCTTCTTCACAAAGCTTAATGAAGCTTTAGGTTTGCTTTAATTAGAGAAGAAACACAAGAATTTTAAGATTTTTGCAGAAAATTGTATAATTTTCGGTTTTAGACCTTTGTTCTCTCTCTCAAAAAATTCTCTCAATTAAGGATCCCACAATCCGTTCCAAGGCCTGAGGATAGTAGGGAAGATCCTAAGGGAGGTCCACGAAGTGTTCGTGATCAGAAATTGGCCAAGGATTAGGAGAATTTTGAGCATCAAAGGTAGTGTTCTTATTCTCTGTTTTTCCAGATTTGAGCATGTTATTTAATTGATCAAATTGATCAAATTAGAGTGCTTAAGATCCAAAATTGCTTCCGCTTTCTTAATATTCACCCCTTCAGAACGACCCACTTCAGTATCGGAAGTCCGTAGTTTTCTGGGACTTGCAGGATACTACCGACGTTTTATCGAGGGGTTTTCAAAGATAGCTCTTCCATTAACCAGTTTGACAAAGAAGAACACGAAGTTCGAGTGGGGTGAAGAGTGTGAAAAAAGTTTTCAAGAGTTAAAGAACAGACTTGTGACAGCACCGGTATTAACTCTACCTACCACGGGAAAAGAGTTTGAGGTTTACTGTGATGCATCACATCAGAGCCTTGGATGTGTTCTTATGCAGGATGGGAAAGTGATCGCTTATGCGTCAAGACAACTGAAAAAGCATGAGTGTAACTATCCTACTCATGATCTGGAACTCGCAGCAGTTGTGTTAGCTTTAAAAATTTGGAGGCATTATCTGTTTGGTGAGAAATGTCATATCTACACAGATCATAAAAGTTTAAAATATATCTTTGAGCAGAAGGAGTTGAATTTGAGGCAGCGGAGGTGGCTCGAGTTGATAAAAGACTATGACTGTACCATCGAGTATCACCCAGGGAAGGCTAATGTTGTAGCTGATGCACTCAGTAGGAAGTCGAAGCAACCTAAGAGTTCACTTAATGCTGTTAGAGTGGCTCTGTTAGAGGAACTCAAGAGTTCTAATGCAGAAGTGTCAGTTGGTGAAAAAGGAAATCTGTTAGCTCATTTTCAGATAAGACCTACTTTAATTAATGAGGTTATCTCAAGTCAAGCTAGAGACCCTGTCCTCAAGAAATTGATGGAAGAGGTGAACTTGAAGCAGAGAGCATATTACGAAATAAGACGTGATGGGGCGTTGATGAAGTGCGGTAGGTTTTGTGTACCTAAAGATGAAGCTTTGAGAAACACTACTGGAGGAAGCACATAGTTCAGCTTATGCGATGCATCTGGGAGGGACAAAGATGTACCGGACATTGAAGAGCCATTATTGGTGGCCAGGAATGAAACGAGAGATAGCAGAGTATGTCTCTAAATGTCTTATATGTCAGCAGGTGAAGCCTGAACGACAGAAACTAGGAGGACTTCTAAACCCACTCCCAGTACCTGAATGGAAGTGGGAGCATGTAACCATGGATTTCCTTTTTGGACTTCCTCGGACACCGAGCGGTTATGATGGGATTTGGGTGATAGTTGATAGACTTACCAAGACTGCTCGATTTTTACCAGTTAAGGTAACTTTCACCTTGGATAAACTGGCTAAATTGTATGTTGACAGGATTGTATGCCAATACGGAGCCCCAGTATCAATTGTGTCAGATAGGGACTCGAGGTTCACTTCCAAGTTTTGGCCGAGCCTTCAAGAGGCCTTAGGAACTAAACTGCACTTCAGTACAGCATTTCATCCACAGACTGATGGTCAGTCAGAAAGGACCATCCAAACCCTCGAAGACATGCTTCGAGCATGCGTGTTGCAGTATAAAGGAAGTTGGGAAACTCATCTATCATTGATGGAGTTTGCATACAATAACAACTATCATTCTAGCATTGGAATGGCACCGTACGAAGCATTGTATGGAAGAAGATATAGAACCCCTATATGTTGGGGTGAGGCAGGGGAAAGAAAGCTAATAGGGCCAGAGTTAGTCCAAGTTACTTCAGAAAATATTAAATTTATCAGGGAAAGGCTGAAGACAGCGCAAGATAGACAAAAGAGTTACGCTGACAAGCGAATGAGAGATTTAGAATTCGAAATCGGAGACAAAGTTTTCTTGAGATTGTCCCCGTGGAAGGGTATTTTACGGTTCGGAAGGAAAGGGAAGCTGAGCCCGAGATATATAGGTCCTTACGAGATTCTGGAACGTGTAGGGCCATCAGCTTACAGATTAGCTTTACCTATAGAGTTGTCTCGGGTACATAATGTTTTCCATGTATCAATGTTAAGGAAATACATTTCTGACCCATCACATGTGCTCAAGGCGGGACCAGTGCAACTTAAGGAGAATCTATCTTATGAGGAAGAACCTCTACAAGTACTTGATCGGAAGGAACAGGTACTTAGGAACAAGACAATACCGTTGGTAAAAGTATTGTGGAGAAATCACGAGGTCGAGGAAGCAACCTGGGAGAGCGAAGACCAAATGAAAGAAAAGTACCCACAACTTTTCTCGTACAAATGATGTTGCTGAATTTCGAGGGCGAAATTCCTCTTAAGGGGGTAGTAAATTGTAAGCCCTAAACTCTCTTTTGATCATATTGTGCTCATATATGATGTTTTGACATATGCAAATTGATATAGGTTGCACTAAAAGATGTCGTGGTAGAATTTGGGAATCTCCTAAGTTGTGGATATTAACGTACACAAAGCTTCATAAGGAGACAGGTTACGCATTGGGATAAGCATATTAAAAGTTGAGTTGAAGTAAGTTAAGGTCATGAGCAAGTTGGGTACACATTAGGTGTATGTTGTGTTGAATACAAAAGCTGTAATTTCTAATTAATTTAGTTAAAATTTCTTTACAATTTAGGTGGATTGAAAGGGACTTAAAGTCTAAAGAGAGAAGGAGGAGCTGGCCATTTTAGTTACATTTTCGTTGGAGTTTTTTTGTTATAGTGGAAGGATGAGCTGTCCAACACTTGTGACTGCAGTAGACAGCTGGAAGCTCTAGGAAGTGGATAAACTTAAAACAGTCATATCTCTCAATCCATTTGAGCAAATTCGATGATTCTTGAGCCAAAATCTCAGATATTGAATTAAGATTAGGTCTGGAAAAGTTTGTGAGAAAATATGAAGAAGAAGGTCATGAAAATTTAAGAAAACCGAGAGGTGTTCCCAGTTTTTCGGCCAGCAGAACAGGGTGAAGAAATCTGGTGATTTTGAGCTCTTGAGGACGAATTAGAAGCTAAAATTTTGAGGTAAGTAAGTTTAGATGTTGTATTTGAGGGTTATCAAATAAAATTTGGTGGTTGTTTTGCTAAATTTTGAGAAACTCATGCTGGAAGTCGAATCTGTAATTTTTGGCTCAAAACAGAGGGGTCTAGAGAGCTTAAGGAAGTTGTGTTCCAATTTGTTATACCCTATTGCCAAGTGTGTGCAATTACTATCCTATGAGTTATGTGACTGAGTTAGATCAATTTTTGGGCCAAGTAGCAAAAGGGATTAATGTTATGGAATTCATTTTCAGGGCAAACGAAGATAGGAGAAGCTTATAAGCCTTGGGAGCCTTCCGGTGTTTGTGAGTAATTTTGTTTGAAAACCTATGCATTGATCTTTATTTATTCAAAAGCTTACTAGTGATGGATATTGAAGCATACTTAAACTAAGTTATATTCATTTTTCATTGAATTCCTACTAATAAATGTCGGTGTTGAAAGTTAAGCATAATTGTAACTAGTTTGTTACTCCGCGTTCAAGCCTGAAACCTAAGTTTGGAAGTAGGGTTTTTCTTGGAAGTACCATGCATTAATCCACTCTAAAACATGTTTGAATTGCTTGAAACTTAAAGTATGATGGTTTGGCTATGTTAAAGAATTTATGCGTTGAGAACACGAAAAAAGAGTTTGGTTAACGAGTTCTCTTTTAATCATACGATGAACTACACTTGAAGTTGGAAGCTTGTTTAATGATGAAAGTTTGTGTTTATGTTGAGAACTTGCTGAATGTGATTCCAAAACATATTTCCTAACTATTTAAAGCATGCCCTTGTATATTATTAACCCTCGGTACTGAAGGACACGGAGAAGGTACCTGGGAGGGAGAAAACTTGACCCCCGATACTGAAGGACAGTGAGAAGGTATTCGGATGGTAGTTGGTCTGACCCCAATACTGAAGGACATGGAGAAGGTATTAGGGGAGACCAGTGAGCCTAAATGGCATACCACGTGCACGTGAGAGAGAGAGGTATTGAAGTTGTTGGTTAGAGAGAACTCTACCATAGCTAGGGTATCATGCTACAAGTTTTCTTTATCATGAGTTTTGATGCATTGATTATCGTGGTGCTTAAAGCCTATAATTTGGCGACATTGTTTAATTACTTTTGATACTTTACCTATGAACGCATAACTTATTAAATAGTCACTCACTGGGCTTCCCAGCTCACGTTTTCAACATGTTTTCTCTCCCAAGGTAGCAAACGAGTTCCCGGTGCTTAGCCTCGACAAGACCTATTTTCCACCACGCCACTTAGCTCCTTGTATATATATACTTCCACCTGTATATAGTTTTGAAATAAAAGCATTCTAGTCGGGGTGTAATATTTAAGTATGTTATGACTTGTTATGAAAACCTAGTATGGAAAAATGATTGCATCTTATTCAGGTGTGCAACTGTGCGCTCAATTTTACTAGTTCATATATGCTTCGTTGTATACAATTTCAGGTTAATGTTAGGTTGGGCAGGGAGTGGCAGTAAGAGGGCTGCTATTCTCTGTCTTCGCATTCCTTCCTAGGATTAGGCAAGTGAGCTGGGAGGGGGTGTGACAAGATTCATATTCACCACCTCTATCTGATCTAAGCACCTTTACTTTCTTCTCAAGTTGATTTTCAACTTCTGCCTTATATGCTTTAAAAACTTCTAAGGTTTCATCTTTACTATGTAATAAATATACATAATAATATTTACTACTGTCATCAATGAATGTGACAAAATACTTCTTACCTCCTCTTGTAGGGGTACTTTTCATGTCACATATATCACTGTGGATTAAATCAAGAATCTCATTACTTCTTTCCACAGATGAAAATGATTTTCTAGCAAACTTTGATTCAACACAAACTTCACATTTGTGTCTATTATCAATGTTGAAATTAGGCAATAGTCCTAAATTTACCATTCTATGTAAAGAATGATAATTGACATGCCTCAGCCTAGAATGTCATACATCACACACTCAACAATATAAGCAGAAGAGTTGTTATTATTATTCTTGGGCATTTGTGCCAATACATTCAGTTTGAACATGCCATCATTCAGATAGCATTTTCCCACATACATACCCCCCTTTGTCAGAATAAATTTATCTGACTAAAATACAAGCTTGAACCCATTATTATTAAGTAGAGTTCCTGACACTAGATTCTTTCGAATCTCTGGCACATGCCACACATCATTGAGGGTAAGTATCTTTCCAGAAGTCCATTTCAGCAGGATCTTCCCTTTGCCTTCCATAGAGGCAGTTGAAGCATTTCCCATGTATTGCTTATCGCTACCATCTAGCTTCTCATATGAGGTGAACAATGACTTGTCCTTACAAATGTGCCTAGTAGCACCAATATCAATCCACCAACCTTTGGTATCAGAAGCCATATTTACCTCAGAAATGACAGCAACTAAATCGTCATTTTCCATAATATTGGCTTGATGGTTTGAGCTTTGTCGCTTTTTGTGTTGACAAGTTGCAGCCGTATGGCCACTCTTACCACAAACCCAACAGTTTCCACGAATGCGCTTGTTGACGTCATTCCTTGGTCCAAGATTCACATTTTTCTTCTGGGATTGTTGCTTCTTGGAACGCCTTGAAGCTTTAGCAACATGAGCTTTGGCTTCAACTTCTAGTGGAGCTTTGTCTCCTTTTCTATTATGCTCTTCTATGCGGAGTTTAACAGCAAGATTCTCCATGGACAATTCCTTTCGCTTGTGTTTGAGATAGCATTTGAAGTCCTTCCAGGAATGAGGCAACTTCTCAATCACAACAGCAACTTGGAATGGTTCACTGATGTTCAATCCTTCACTTTGCAAATCACTAATGATAATTTGCAATTCTTCCATCTGATTGACTACCAATTTGGCATCAATCATCTTATAATCTAAGAATTTTCCTACAAGGAATTTCTTAGTACCAACATCTTCCAGCTTATACTTCTTGTCTAATGCCTCCCACAATTGCCTTGAAGTATTGTAGGCATTGCAATAGACATTATACAGGGTGTCTTCAAGACCACTCAGTATATAATTGTGGCATAAAAAGTCTGAATGCATCCATGCTTGCTTGGCAGCTTCAGTTTCAGGAGTGACAGCTTCTTGTGGGGTAATTGGGCATTTTTCCTTCAAGATGTGAGCAAGGTTCAGCGTAGTGAGATAAAATACCATCTTTTGCTGCCATCTTTTGAAGTTTTTTCCCTTGAATTTCTCTGGTTTTTCAGCATGAGTTTTGAGGATGGTCGATCCCATCATGGTAGAAACAGTACCATTAGTGGATGAGTTTGCAGCCATTAGTTCAGATAATTATCTTCAGATTGTTGGAAATTATAATTCGTTGTGTATAAGAACTGAGTAACACTAGCAAATTTGATTACAACTTAACTGGCAACAAACAATTACAGTGTAAACAATAATACAGACACTATATGTAATAACAATTTCAAAACTCAAGAATAAAAGATAATAAGTAGTCGAGGCACGCTTACAAAGCATTGTCCTGAAGACAATTATTCGCTCTGCACGGGTTGCAAGCAGGCTACAGCGATCATCTCAGCAGGATACAACGACTAACTCCGATAGAACAGCAACCTTGAACTACTCGGATCTGGCAGAACTCTTGGATACTTGCTCTCAACTTGACTCAAGATTAAAGAAAAGAAATAGATGAGAGAAGAACTCTTCAATTGGAATGAGATACTCCAAAATGGAATGAGATGCTTCAAATGAAGAAACAAGTTGCTATTTATAGGCTAGCAACTTAGTAACTCTCCAAAAATAAAATTAATATAAACAAAATGAAACATACATAAAAAAGTAACTCAATTGTGTAGTTACTTGTAAAGATTCAAACATAACTCACAAATTTAACTTTTATGTTAAATTTGTAAAAGAAACATCAACACATTTTGATGTTTCAAACCATTTTGAAACCTTTGAATTTCAAGTCAAGTAACAACAACATAAATGAAACATCAATTCATTTTTGATGTTTCAAACCAACACTTTCTTTCACAATTTACTATAAAATCCAACAATTTTCTCTCTAACATCACTTTTTTTCATTAATTTTTCTTCATTTCTTCATATTTTGATCATTTGTTGGTTCAAAATTCCAACTTTCTCTCATTTTCTCATCTGGGTGTTGTTTGTTTTCTTTCTAACATGGTTTCTTTTTTCAAAGTTATCTTCATTTCTTCAATTTTTTTTTTATCATTCATTTTGTTCAAGTGCAAAATTTCTCTCATTTCTTCATCTAGGCATTGCTTATTTTTCTCAAACATCACCTCTTTCATCAAATTTTCTTCATTTTTTTTTTTATTTTGATCATTGATTGTGTTCAAATACAAAATTTCCCACAAATTTCTGATTTGTATGTTCTTTATTTTACCTCTTAAAATTTCTTTCCTTCCTCAAAATTTGGTTCATTTCTTCAAAATTTGATCATTATTTTCTTTTAAAAATTCAAACTTTCTCTTATTTTCTCAAAAAAATTTACTTCATCTCTACAAATTTCAACATTGATTTACTTCAAAATCCAAAATTTCTATCATTTTCTCATTTGGGTTTTCTTCAATTGGTCTGTAATCTCCATTTTCTTTTTCAAATCCCTCCAATTTCTCAAAAATATATCTCAAATCTTCTCCACAATTTTAGGAGTTCACGCAGTAGAAATCGATCCAAAGCAGCAAAAAGTCACAGTAACAACAAATATAGACGAACAAACACTGATAAAAAAAATTATCCCTCTCGTTGGAATCCACTCCCTCTCTTTCACTCTCCAATACTTCCTCCCTCTCGCCGAAAATCTCATATAGCCGTTGGAATTTTTCAAACCCACCATTTTTTTCTTTTATCTTCCTACCACTGATGTTCTGATAAAATGCATAGCAAGGGATTTGATGAGTCCTTAAAGTTGGAGGGGAGAGAGAAAGCTTGAGGAGGGAGAGGAGAAGGGGAGAAACTAGAGAAAAACATGGAGGAGAGAGAAAGTTAAAAGAAAGAGAGAAGTGGAGAAAGAATGGCTGAGGAAACAGAAAAAATTAATTATTTATTCCACTTCATCAAATTTTAACGGTAAGCTAACATCAAACTAACAACAAGGACTATTTTGAGGTTAATTGAAAGCTGAAGGACTAAAATTGGACATTTGAAAGTACAGGGACTAAAATTGAACAAGTCTCAAAGTACAGGGACCAAAATGATATTTTAACCTTACAAATATGTATGTCTTTTTTTTTTTCTTTTTTTTTTTCTTTTTTTTTTTTTTTTTTTTTTTTTAAGTAATAGTAAATTCATAGCCTTCTTGGTGTTAATTTTTAAGAGAAGTGAGTTTGGCAACAATTGTGACCAGTATTGTCCTCATCGATCCAAACCTTCTAAATGCAAAAAAGCTATATGCTAGGTATATTAAATTTAAAATTAATATTAAATTAATTAGGCAATCACAAGCAACATACCAACATATTGTGCAGGAGGGAAAATCTACTTGATTATACAAATAAGTCCAACATGAATCCTTCAAGAAGAATGCAAGAAGCTAAAGTAGTTAGCATGAAAAATATAATTGAAGGAATGGATAATGTTACATATTGTTCATGTATAGTATCTATTATCAATATATCTAACAAAGAAAAATCATGGATTGAAAAATGCAAAATATGCGGTCAAAGAGTGTATCCAAATGATAGTGATGTGACAACTTATGGTTGCAATTGCAACAAAGATGTAACATTCATTAGAAAATACATGCTCAAAATCTTAGTTTCTGATGGAGAAATGGATGCACAGATAACTGCTTTTGAGGCAATAGAAATTTTAGTAGGATGCAATGTTTCTAAATATGCTACATAAATCTTATAGGTAAATATATATTTAAACTACATTTATATTTGTTATTATATTAAGATATTGTATAGATATGCTAATATTTTTATTTATCTGTCTAATTGAATATGCAAATGAAGAAGGCATTCAAAGATCTATCAAAATTTGACACTAATGGAAGGTAAGAAATATAAATTCCTCATTCGATTAGACAAAAGAAATGAAGCAGATAGAGCAAGAGGATATTTCATTGCCCAGGAAATGAATGAAGTCCAAGAGGGAGATTGTAATGTACAACTTGAAGAAGTTGTACATATTAAGAAGAACATTAAAGTAGAGAAATAATCTTTCTTACAAGAAAAATAATTGTTTATCATTGTCTATCTTATTATTCATAGTTGTTATTCAATTACACAGTATCTTTAACCCATGCAATTGTTTTACCCTTTCTGACTACAAATTTTTTTTTGCTTCATAATATATTTTATATTTAGTTTATCCTTCAAAATGCAAAAAATAATACTCTCCTTTATAAAGAAGTTGTGAATAGAAATTAAAAAAAAAAAAGAAAAAACTTACATAACAATAATTTTTCAAATATTAACTATTTAAAGAGCAAAATACTTAATAATGACCCAATCCATTAAATTTTTATAGTAAATCTATTGCAATTTCAAATGAGATCTTCCAAGAACATCATTCATGTATCCACAAAAATTTATTTACGTTTTATAACCAAACAACCATGAATGTGTACCAATCAGATCAAAATCTCAATTAACTAGAACAATTTTCATGGTTTTTTTCATCCTCATTACATTTTAGACTCTAATTCTTTATCATTCCATTATAGTTTTAAAAATACATTTTCTTTATTTAACAACCTAAATTTCAATATTTGAAAAATTGAAAAGCATACATAAAATAAGTAGAGTTCAATAGAGTAAAATATAATTAGATGGTTAAAAAATTTAAAAAAAAAACAAACAAAATCAAGCAGCTGCATTTTTCACGGTATTGGAAAAAAATAAGGTATAAAAACATGGAAAATAAATCAGAGAAAATATGTATTGTTAAAATTCACAAATAAAAATCTAAATAAAGACAAAGGAACCCTAAAAAATATATAAAATGATTGATAATTATAAATAAGAAGAACACAAAATCATACTCTGCCCTCTAAATCAAAACATAAATAAATAAAATAAAACAAAACAAAAATCTAAAATCATGCACAGTTAATGAATTACACTCATAAAACTTTCATGCACTGTTACAATACAAAATTATGAATATTGAAAAATATATTATTACTCATAAATGACCATTATAAAAAACGTATGAAGGAGAAAATATTAATACTATCGTAATAAATTAATATTTTGTTTCTCTATCATTCCTCATCTAAAACATCCCTTTTATAAGTATAATTAACAAACCATTACATATTACCTTTCTTTGCTCAAAGAACTTCTTCCTTCGAAAAAGCTTATTCTTCTTCGGTTCCAAATTATCTGGAAGTTCAAGTTCAGCTGATTAGAGGTAAATCAAATTATTTAATTTATAATTTCTATTACTTTGAAATTTTTTACAATTGTTGTGTGAAATTGGACCAACAAGAATGAGTTGGCTAAAGGGCTATAACGAATGGCCAAACAAGGAAAGAAACGAGCTTGGGCTTCGACAGAGGATTGGCCCAAGATGAGAGGGAGAAGAAATGAGCTTGGGCTTCTGTCCAAGCCCATGGTCGGCCTGACCGAGGTCGACCAAACCAGCCGAGGCCGACCAGTTTGGCAAGACCCAATTTTGGGCCTTGCCTCGGTCCCTTATGGCCCGTGTGCCCTCAATTTAGCCCATTTCGATCTTTCCTTTCCCCATTCGTAGTTGGAAACCCACGAAAAACCCTAGGAAGGAAGCTATTTAAGCTTTTCCTCAGGGGGAGAGCAAGGTAAGTTCATTCCAACTTACAACACTCTTCTAAAACTTCTAAATTCTCTCAAAACCCTCTCTGACTTAAGCATTAGAGCTTGTGTGGCCTACACCACACCGATGTTCAGGTTTTTCTTATCTTGTAGGTCGCGTTCTTCCCCCAATAATATAATTTCACCGTTGTTGTCACGTGGAGGTAAGGTAAGATTTCTCCTGTCCAAAATTTGGCAACAACAACAATCATGCTTGATTTTTTTTTTTTTTGTTATTTTACCAAAATAAAAATAACACGATATAATCATAGAGTACGATAATCCAAGGTAGATTTATGTGGCGAGAAAAATGATAGAAAATATCAAAACATAAATGAATATAAAATGGAAAGATTCTAAACAAAACTTTCTTGAAAATCAAATAAACTTTACCTCATTTCAATCTCAGATTTGGTAGATTGAAACACTTTAGACTACAACTTTATGTTGACAAAAAAATAATTATCTAGGGTTACAAAGAACTCTCCATGACAAACAACTCATACATGTACAACTCTAGAACTATAATGTCATTGTCTTTCTCTATCTTATGTGCCCACTTATAAAAAGAACTAGGAATATGTTGCAATTAGGATTTAGGGTGAAATGTGTTTGATATGGAAATTTTACAAAATTAGTATTCCTTAATTACTCTATATTTTAATTATGTGAGCCAATTGATTTTTTGAAAATTTGGGTTCTTAGATATGGTAACAAAATTAAATATTGGTTTAAAAAAGATTTAATTTCCAATTTTGAAAGAATAAATTAGTCCTTTTAAGGTAAATTTCTAAGAAATTTTATATTAAAAATTATAAGTTTTCTAAAAGTAAGTAAATAAGATATTTTATATTGAAAATTGATAATGGATTAATTTAATGCTAACATTCAATATGTTTTGTTTTGTTTTCTTTAGAAATCAACACTTCTTTTGAACTCTATAAAATAGATTAATCCACCTTTACATCTCCACCTTAATTTTTTTTTTTTTTTAATTAAGATCTATGTAAATTTCATATTTAGAAGACTTTGAAATGAAAATTTTACAAAATTAATTTTCCTTTATTGCCTTACATAATGTTCTTTCTTATTATAAGCTTAATTAACAATGTGAGCAATTATTTTACTCATTATTAAAAAAAATACTGTTTACACGATATTTCAACAAAGAAAGAGAAATGAGACATGTGTAAATGAATTTAATTTGTATTAATTTGAATGTAGTGGAGTACAATCTCTAATTTGTTCCTCTGATTCTTTCTCTCAAATGTACATCTTGTTGGGATTTATGCCCTAAAGCCTCGTAATTAATAATATATTGAATAATTAATAATAATTTTGATTATTTTCTTTTCAATATAATATTATCCATTATATGAAAAATCCAACGTTATTATTGTAATCTTGAACAGTATGTGGTTGACATATGAGAGGATCATGTTCGAGAAATAACCTAAAGGGTCATAGTATATGGATAAGGTTGGGTGTCTTATCTTGGTAACACTACTTTGTAATAGTTACAAATGATTTGATCCAAATCATTCATGTGGAGACATGTGAGTGGGGGTATCTTATACAATGAGTTTATATAAGACTGAACCACGAAATATTTAATCTCTCTTTATAAATCCGTTAATTGAGAAGATTAATATTTTATCAGCATAATCATATGCGACTCGATCTTAATCCTGAGTGAGTTATGAACTCCTGCCTGTGAGGGCTTGTCCTTTGATTTGCATGGGTGAGAGTGACTTTTGTAGCCGATTCAATATGCCTACCATTTTGGGGACTTGACCAAATAGGGAGCTGGGAACATAATATCACAAGATGGAATTCACTCATTCCCATATAGGGTAAGTAGATGAGTAGTTCCCTTAAGTGCTGATTTCGAGACTTGAGAACAATGGGGCCCCACCCTCATTGGCCCGAGAGGGACTTAGTTTATAATTAGATTATAAACATATTGTTCATTAGAGAATCAGTGGTACTTAAGGTGCAAGATGTAATTATAGGGGTAAAACAGACTTTTGACCCAGTTGTAATTACGAACAATTCGTGAAGGATCGACTTGCATGTAATGATTATATCTATGGACACAACTTGTCCTACAATGCATAAGAGTGCAACTCTAGGTCTATAGTGGAGTGACCTATAGTTAATGAATGAAAATCAATTAATAAAAGAGTCTAATTAATTAATTTTGTATCATTGGAGCTTATAATCTGTAGGTCCATAAGGTCCCTTTGCTAGCTCATAGTAACACTAAAAGATCAATTTAGTTGAAAGAAAAATTTGAAATGTTCAAATTAATATTTAATTTAAAGTGTTCAAATTAATATTTAATATATTATATATATTAAATATAAAAGGGGAAAATATATTTATTGTATTTGATACATTAAATATTAAAATTTGAAATGTTCAAATTTAATATTTAATTTGAAGTGTTCAAATTAATATTTAATATATTAGATATATTAAATATAAAAGAGAAAAATATATTTATTGTATTTGATACATTAAATATTAAAATAATTAATGTATATTTGATATATTAAATAAAAGATATTTGTAAAATTTGAATAAGATTCAAATAAACAAATATCGTAGGAGATTTGAATGAGATTCAAATAAATAAAATATATATTTTAATATATTATATATTAAAATATAATATTTTAATTATGGCAAAGATTTTCCCTTGGTCTCTATAAATAGAACCCTTGGGTTGAGCCATTAGACACAAAATACATCTCCTCAATAGAGAGAATTAGAAAATTCTCTCTAGACCTCTTCATCTCCAATCCCTTGGGGATTTTCTTTCAAAATGCTCCCACAAGCCTTGGTCCTATGTTCAAGTCATAGCCAGGAAGACTTTGTGGAAGAGATAAAGATCCGCTAGAATATTCTCCATAATATAATTTTCAAGGTATTTATTGCTTAATCATTGTATTTTAATTTAATTCTAAATAAATCAAAGACAATTCATATGCTTCCACTTGGGTTTAATTCGATTATTCCCTTCACATCTGTCTCGAGGGCTTTGCAGCTTGTTCTCGAATGTAGATTTGTCTCAAGGGCTTTACAGCTTGTTCTCGAACATGGATTTGTTTCGAGGGCTTTACAGCTTGTTCTCGAATGTAGATTTGTCTCGAGGGCTTCACAGCTTGTTCTCGAATGTGGATTTGTTTCGAGGGCTTTATAGCTTGTTCTCAAATGTAGATTTGTCTCGAGGGCTTTGTAGCTGGTTCTCGATCTTCCAAATCTTCTAGTCTTCAAGGGTCTGGTTCAGAGAGGGTTTGATCTTCAAGAGTTTAAGGAGTCTTCTGGTCTTTGTTTATGAATTCTCTTTGAGTTCTCTAGAGAATTTCCACTTCTAAACCTCCAAAATGGAGAAGGGAGCTCTCTATTTATAGAGTTTCCCAAGGCCCCCAAGTGGGCTTGGGCCTGACTATTGGATTGGGCCTAGTGGACTTTGGGTCTGGTCCTTAGACTGAACCTGATTAACCTTGGGCCTAGGCTTGTGAGCTGGGACTTATTGACTTTGGGCCTAAACTTTGCTGGATTAGGGCCTCCTATTTGGGCTTAGTCTAAAATTGGCCCAAATTTCATATAACCCAATTGCATATTGAGATTTACTTTAATTTAATTTAGGGATACTTGCAAATTTAAATAATCCCTAATTAAATAAATAATTTTGTCACTAATTTAAATTAATGACATGGCAATTTTTTGATTGGCCAAAATTTCTATTCCAACAAATACTTTTTTTATATCCAACAAATTGAATTTATTTTGATATGACAATACAAATTTTATCTTGGATTTTGAATTTTGAATTTTGTGGTATGGCAACAGAAATTTTAATTTGGATTTTGACTTTTTAGATATAGCAACAAAATGTATGATAGGTCTAAAAACATTTCTTCTCCGAATTTAAAAGAATTTCATATTTAGTTTTATTTTTTGAACAATTTCATATTTAGTATACTATGAATTTTCACAATTAGTAGATTATGAAATAACACTAATATCTCGAATTCCTTTTTTTTTTTTGTGATTAACCATCTACGTGGTTAGGTAATCTTTTACTTAACATTTTTGTGATTATTTCTATGTTGGATTCTCATATTTATGCCATATATTTTTTATTAAGGCCCCATGGATAATTTCCTTTCAACCTCACATTTGGAACCACCGTACAACAACAAGTGCATGTTCATTCGAGTGTAGGTAAATTGATATTATTAAACTTTTAATCTTTATACCATGTTCTCACAATTTTACAATCATGATTTATATTTTATTTCTTCATATCATAGACAGAAATAACAATAACATTATAATGTTAGATTTTCTTCACAAAGCTCAACTTTAATCCACAACTCCTCTTCAATTGATATTGAATATATCATTTTTTTTTAGTGATATTTAGGAAGGTATGAAATGGAAATTTTACACAATTAATCTTCCTTTATTGCCGACCATAACAATATAATATTATTTTCTATTTTACACTTAATTAAGAATGTGAACAATTCTTTTACATTTTTTGTAATAATAAAATACAACATTTCGACATTAATGGCAACACAATCTTATTTTAGGTTAGTTAAAAAAAAACTTATTTTGGATTTTTACTTTTTATTTTGCCAACACAATCATGATTTATTTTGTATTTTTGATAGTATAGACGCAATAAAATAATAATAGCATTATAATGTTAGATTTTATTAATACAAAGCTCGCTTTTTTTGAAAAAAACTACAAAGCTCAGATTTAATCCATGAGTCCTATTCAATTGATATCGTTTTTTTTGTTAACCATGTTTAAAAATGTTTAAAATGGAAACTTTACAAAAATTATATTTAATAATTTTAGGCATAACAAAACTAATTTCTTTCGTCTTTTACACCTAATAAATAATGCAAACAATTATTTATTTTTAAAAAAATAACAAAATAATATTGCCTTTTTAAATATGGCAACAGAAATTTAGCCATAACAAAAATAATTTCTTTCCTATTTTACACCTAATGAATAATGCCAACAATCATTTATTTTAAAAAAAAATTATATTGTCTTTTAAATATGGTTGTTTACACATGATTTCAACAAAGAGAAATAAATGAGACACGTGTAAATGAATTTAATTTGTATTAATTTCAATTTAGTGGAGTACAATCTCTAATTTGTTCCTCTGATTCTTTCTCTCTCATATACAAATGTCTCGAGGGCTAAAAGCTTGTTCTCGAGCGCGCTTGTTGGTCTTTTCTGATCGGCTTTTGGCTTGTTGACCTTGTTGGATGGGCCTTTGGCTTGTTGATCTTTGGATCGGCCTTTGGCTTGTTAATCCTTGGATTGGCCCTTGGCTTGTTGATTGTTGGATCGGCCCTTGGCATGTTGATCGTTGGATGGGCCCTTGGTTTGTTGATCGTTGGATCGGCTCTTGGCTTGATGATCCTCTTGAAGATATGATTGAAGCCTTGGAGTCTTGTATGCTTCAAATGTCTTCGACTTTTCTTCGAAGATATTTTGGTCTTTAAAGTTTTCTGGTCTTTAAAGAGTCTTTAATCTTCAAGGAACGTTTAGCATCTAAGGACTTGCCTTGGAGGCTCTTTGATCTTCCAAGAGTGTTCAGCACCTAGGGACTTGTCTTAGAGAGTCTTTGGTCTTCTAATAGTGTTCAACACTTCAAGGAGTGTTCAGCACCTAAGGATTGGTCTTGAAGAGTCTTTAGTCTTCAAAGAGAGTTTAGCACCTAAGGACTTATCTTGAAGTGTTCAGTACCTAAGGACTTCAAGGAGTGTTTGACACCTAAGGACTTTAGGGAGTGTTTAGCACCTAAGGACTTTAGGGAGTGTTTAGCACCTAAGGACCTCAAGGATTCTCTCTAATCAACGTTGAAGTCCTTAGGTACTGAACACTTCAAGATCAACGTTGAAGCAAGCTGTAGGATAAAGTTGTTGATTTCATTCTGAAAAATATATATCTCTCTCATTTTGTTAACAAAATCAATAGGAAAAAAGTTGGACAAAATGGAAAAGAGAAAACGTTGAAAAAAAATTTGAAAAAACTCATAGTGAAAAACTACCCAAAAAAAATGGATTTAAAGTGTTAAAAAAAAGAAGAGAAAAACGTGAGTAAAGAAAAAAAGGAAGAAAAGAAAAGTGAAAAAAAAGAAAAGGAAATTTGAAAGGCAATAAGATTTGAAAAGAAGGGAAAAAAAACATCATTAGTCTGACAAGCATTAAAGAAGAGAGAGGAATGAGAAATCAACCTTTTTTTATTTTTATTTATTTTTCCACCGTACCATCTTCTTTACTCTCTTTTTCTCCATCTTCTTCCCCCCAAATTTTTTTTCTCTCTCTTCTCCCTCTCCTTCTTTCTTTCTCACTCTCATACTTCCTTCCGATGAACACAACAGCAGCGACTCACCAACGGCACGATGACTTCGGGAGTTCCATGGCTGAAGACGGCGGAAGCTCCGGCGAGCACTGCAGATGGCGAATCACGGCGGCTTACCTTAAAGCTCCGGCGAAAGCACTCCAGGGACCTCGAGGGTGAGCGGCGAACTCGGAAACACTCGAACAAATGGCAGCTCATCATCCCATGAACGGACCCTCAGCTTGTCTTCTTCGGCAATTGCTTCGACTATCTGAGCACTCAATATAGTTTCCTCTCTTAGAAGAAAGTAGGGAAGGTTATGTATTTCTTAAGCAATTTATCCCTATTTATAGAGGAGAAATATGAAATCACAACCAACGACATTCAAATCTAAAGAAAATCTCCTCAATCATCTCAACTGTTTGAATCCAAATATCAAGCTCATATTTGGGTATTTAATCGTTGGAATACTAATTTTGAATGAAAATTGAAACTTCAAATTGTGCTCAAAATCCAAATAAAGGTCTAAGTTGCATCAAAATTCCAGCAGAATTCATTTCGAGTTATTCCATCTAAGATTTTGTAGAGAGTTCACAATTTCTTCTCAAATCAAATTTTGATTGGAATCCCAAATTTTACTCCAAGCCAAGATTTGGGTAGAATTCAAAAATCAATATTTGGGATTACTCAATTCTAAAATTGAAAATACATCAAACTCTATCTCAAATTGGAGTTCTACACCAAATTAAAGATCCATTTCAAAATTCAAGCCAAACTTTGATTGAATTTCATTCCAAGTCCAAATTTGTCAAATAAAAATTTGGACATAATCCAAATTTTATCCCAAATCAAAATTGGATTGAAATCTCAATTCAAGTTCTATTCCAATTTGCAATTATAATTGGGTAGAAGTTTATCTCAAAAAAAAAAAAATTGGACATACTCCAAATTTTATCCCAAGTCAAAATTTGAGAAGGTTTCAAATTTTATTCCAAATTCAAACAAAAAAAAATTGAGTAGAATTCCAAGTTCTAATCCAATTTCAAATAAATTTGGGTAGAATTTCAACCTTACCCAAAGTTTAGATTCTGAATTAATGTAGAGCATAAATTCTACCAAATTCAAATCAAAATTTTGTGCCAGAAAAGAAAATCAAAATATTGACTCAAATTCATATTTTGATGAATTGGCATAAAATATGTGTCACAAAAAAAAAAATCAAAATTGTGAACCAAATTTCATATTTTGACTGACACATCAATGGAGTCCAAATTAGGAGTTTCTGAAGTTTTGATTCCGAAATAACTTTTTTAAGGTTCACACACGCATACTTTGTATGAATCTCGAAAAGGGGGCATTTGTTGGAATAGAAATTTCGACCAACCCAAAATTGCCACGTCATTACCTAATATTGATGACAAAATTATATTTAATTAAGGATTAATTAAATTTGCAGAGATTTCTAAATTAAATTATGGCAAATCCAAGTACACAATTGGGTTATTTGAAATTTGGAAGACAAAAGCCCAAATTGAAAGTCCCAATTAGCAAAGTCCAAGCTCAGTTCAAAAGGGCTGACCTAAATTCAACCAGGCTCAATCCAGGGGGCTAGGCCCATAGTTAACTAGACCCAATCCAAAAGGGCTGGCCCAAAGTCAATCAAGCCCAATCCAAGTGGTTGGCCTAAAATCAATTGGGCCTAGTCCAACAAGCTCAAGCCCACCTGGAGCCCTTGAGGAACTCTATAAATAGAGAGCTTCCTCCTTCATTTCAGAGGTTCAGAAATTGAAACTCTCTAGAAAACTTAGAGAGAATTCAGAAACAAAGACCAGAAGACTCTCTAAACTCTTGAAGATCAAACACTCTCTGAACCAAAGCCTTGAAGACTAGAAGACTTTGAAGTTCGAGAACAAGCTGCAGAGCCCTCGAGACAAGTTTACATTCGAGCACAAGCTGCGAAGCCCTCGAAACAAATCTACATTCGAGAACAAGCTGCAAAAGCCCTCGAGACATAAATCTACATTCGAGAACAAGTTGCAAAAGCCCTCGAGACATATTCACATTCGAGAATAAGCTGCAAAGCCCTCGAGACAAATCTACAATCGAGAACAAGCTGCGAAGCCCTCGAGACAAGTATATAATTGAGAATAAGCTGCAAAGCCCTCGAGACAAATGTACATTTGAGAGAAAGAATTAGAGGAATAAATTAGAGATTGTACTCCACTACATTCAAATTAATACAAATTAAATTCATTTACACGTGTCTCATTTCTCTTTCTTTGTTGAAATCTCGTGTAAACACTTCCAATTATATTTTTATGATACCGATAATGAAGTTCAAAATAGAATGAATATACTACAATATGGAGGTCTTGACAAATCAATTACATAAAAGTTAATGATTATCCTACAAAATAACCCATATACTCAAATATTTAGATCCTTGAAGGACATTGGGTCATTTGAAGGCATTCAGATACATATTGCAAGTAATGTGAAGGTTGATCAATGAGTCTATAACATGCCCACTACAGATCAAGTTGCTGCAATATGGATTGAAGGAAGCAAAGAAAATGTACCCTTTGAGAGAGACATTGTAGTCCATGCACATTTTGGAAATCAACATAGAATAAAACATTATTTTAGTTGTTATGACTCACTACAATATCCATTGTTATTTCCAAGAGGAGAATTTGGATGGAACCAAGATATAAATAGATGCACTGGTCAAAATGAAACTCTCCGATCATATTTCATAAATGAGAATCAAGAGGCTCCAACCCTTAGATATCAGAAGAAATCATTCAAAGAGAATGTCAAGGTATCATGCTGAATTTCAATATTTTTGTAACGTACTAAATTTTCATTTTTTTTTCTCAAGAAACAAAATTCTTTACATATTTTAACATTATAACATAACTAATTGATAGGTATATCAAATAAACAACATAAAAGAATTTCCTGCATATAGTATTATTGTTTCAAGTTTCAAATAAGGCAAGTGCCACAAATTATTCTTTTGGTTGGAAGATTGTTACAACAATATGCAGTTGATATGTACATAAAACTTGAAACAACAAGGCTGCATTTCTTTATAACACAACAATCTCACATAAGATTTGAGTTGTATCAAGGGTTGGTAGATGTTGTTAATGTAGGAGAAACAAGAGGTGATAAAATAGGAAAGATAATAGTATTACCTGGTTCTTTTGTTGAAGGTCCAAGAGATATGTGACGAAGATACTTAGATGCAATGGCCTTAGTACAACGATTTGGAAAACCTGATCTATTTATTACAATGACATGCACTTCAGATTGGAAAGAAATTCGGTATGAGCTCCTACTGGGATAACATCCACAAAATAGACCAGATCTCATTTCTCGAGATTTTAGAGCAAAACTCCAAGATCTTAAAGATCAACTTTTCAAAAAACAAAATTTTGGAAAGGTTGCAACATATGTTTATGTCATAGAATTTCAAAAGAGAAGATTGCCACATGCTCATATTTTAATTATTTTTCAAAGTGGCTACAAGATAACAAATGTTGATTAGTATGATAACTACGTTTCTGCTGAATTTCCAAAAAAAAAAAGATGAGAAAACTCTTCTCCATGAGTTAGTAATCAGACACATGCTTCATGGACCATGCAAGGAATTGAAAAAAAGTAGTCCATGTATGGTTAATGGAAAATGTCGATTCCACTATCCAAGACCTTATAGTTCAAAACCAATGCAAGAAAAAGATGCATATCCTATATATCGAAGAAGAAATGATGGAACACAAGCAAGGGTATAATTAAATGTATTAGATTTTTTTTATTATATTCAATTTTTAAAATAATCTGATATATTTACACTTCTTTTATTTTATTTATAGATCAATATTAGGAATGTAATCTTAGATAATGCTTGGGTTGCTCCTTATAATCCATATCTTCTTGCAAGATATAATTGTCACCTTAATGTTGAAATTTGTTCGACAATTAAGGCGGTCAAATATCCATACATACATACATACATATATATATATATACATACATATATATATATATACATACATACATACATATATATATATATATATATATATATATATATATATATATATATATAAAGGTCATGACAGAGCAACAGTTTCAATAAGAAAGGATGACGATGAAAAATTTGTCAATGAGATATATGACTTTCAAGATGCAAAATGGGTTTCAGCACTAGAAGCACTGTGGAGAATTTTTTACTTTAGGCTCAATGAAATGTGTCCTTCAGTTATAAATTTACAACTACATCTTCGAAATCAACATTTGGTTTCATATTGGGAGAATAATAATTTACAACGACTTATTGGATTTGAATGTGCTTTAAAAACAATGTTGACACAATATTTCAAAATGTGTCAAACACATGAAAATGCTAGAAAATTGCTTTAGAAAGACTTTTCAAAATACTATGTATGGGATAGAAGTGCAAAAGAATGGACGCCTCGTAAAAAAGGATATATGTTATATCTAGAATCAATGGAGCAAATCCAATTGAAGGAGAAAGGTATTACCTCAGACTTTTACTAAATCATGTTGTAGGTCCAACATCTTTTTAACATTTGCTAATAGTCGAAGGAAGACAATGTCTTACATTTAAAGAATAGGCACAAAAAAAGAGGATTGCTTGAATCTGATCAAAGTTTGAGAGAGTGCTTAGATGAAGCTACAATTATTCAAATGTCACATGCATTTCGAAGGCATTTTTCTACTTTACTACTATATTGCGAGCCAACAGAAGTTCAAACATTATGGAATCTTTACTGGCATGGCTGAAGATTATAAGGTAAACAACAATTTCACAACTACCAAACAAATTCAATTAGTCCTTAAAGGCTTGAATTCCTTTTTAGAGTCCATGGGAAAACATGTTGCACAATTTGATCTGCCTCAGATTGATGAAGAAATTTATGATCATGAAAACATTTCCAGCAAGGAGATCATGGATGAAGAATCTATTACAATTGATGAAGAAGATATCCAAACATCATTAAAGTTGAACAATGAACAAAAAATTGCTTATGATATGATCATTGAAACAATCAATAAAGATAGATGTGCAACCTTCTTTATAGATGGCCCTGGAGGAACTGAAAAACTTTTTTGTATCGAGCACTTTTAGCTACGGTAAGGTCAAAAGGAATGATAGCTTTGGCAACTGCAACATCTGGAGTAGCAGCGTCAATTTTGCCAGGAGGTAGAACGTCACATTCTAGGTTCAACATTCCCTTACAAGCAAATGAAACAACAATGTGCAACATATCAAAACAAAGTTCAAGGGCTAAATTAATTCAAAAGGCAAAACTAATAATTTGGGATAAAGCTCCAATGGAAAAAATATATATACAATTGAATAAGTTAATAGAACATTAAGAGACATAATGGATTGTCCTCATCAATTTGGAGGAAAAGTGATTGTCTTCAGAGGAGATTTCCGTCAGGTGCTTCCAGTACTTCCTAAAGGAACAAGACAACAAACAGTTGCAGTTAGTTTAAGAATATGAGAGCATTTGATGATAGCATTTGATGATACAAAATTTGCAAATTTTATTTTGCTAATTGGGGATGGAAATGAACCTACTATTAGAGATGATATCATTAACTTGCCCAAAGAAATTGTAGCTATAAATTCTGGAGATGATTCCAAAGCGGAATTCATTAGCCAAATATATCCAGATCTAGAACCTCACGCTGGATCAACAAACTACATATCAGATAGAGCTATTTTGGCAACAACAAATGACCATGTAGACAGTTTAAATGAAGAACTAATAAAGCTTTTCCCAGAAGAAAGTAGAACTTTCATCAGCTTTGATAAGGCAATGGATGACTTCAATGCTTATTATCAGGAGGAGTTCTTGAATTCCCTACTACCAAATGGAATACCACTGCATAAACTTATATTGAAGGTGAATTGTCCCATTATGTTGTTGAGAAATTTAGATCCTTCCAACGGATTATGCAATGGGACAAGATTAGTGTGTCGATCATTTGGAAAAAATATTATACATGCTGAAATAGCAATGGGAGATCACGTAGGAAAACAAGTTTTTCTCCCACGCATACCATTAAGCCTGCCAAATGATGATGGTTATTCATTTAAGTTCAAGAGGAAACAATTCACTATCCGGCTATGCTTTGCAATGACAATTAACAAAGCACAAGGACAAACAATTCCTAATGTTGGAATATATCTTCTTGAACATGTATTTTCTCATGGACAATTCTATGTTGCAATGTCAAGAGTTCAATGAAGACAACAAAAGTTTGGATCAAACCAATAGGTAATAATAATTTACCTTCGAATTGTACCAAAAATATTGTTTATAAAGAAATTCTTCTTTGATATGTGTCAATCTTACAATTTTATTCTTTTTCTATCTAAATATTTTTAATTCTTTTAATACACATTTGATCTATTAAAATTTCTCAAATTCATATTCTCTCAAAGTTAACTTAACACAACATAGATAGATATATGCAATATTTAATATAAATGAAAACTACAAAATTCCACGTGCAACGCACATGTTTTTTACTAGTATATTTTTAAAAATATTATAAAAATAAAGAATCAAATAAATGATATTTAATGAAATTAAAAGAATGAAGGGACAAAAACTAAGTAGGCATTGTATACATATGAGAGAAAATAGAGCATTATGTAAAAAGCAATTTTTTTCTTCAACTATATATATATATATAAAGCAATTCTTTTAAAGTATCTTAAATACACCCTTAAATAATTAGTATTTATTGAACTAACCCATCCATAAACACAAAAATAGAAAAATGTATATATTTTTGGCTTAAAAATAGTACTCTCAAACTCATTCATAAAATAAAATGTTTTGATAAAAGAAAATTAATAATTTAAAAAAAATTAGTAAATTTATATTACATATTCAATATCATTTTATTTTATTTTTGAGTTCAATAACATATGAGGTAGAGAGATTCAAACCTCTAACCTTTTGGTCAAGAGTATATGCTTTAACCAGTTGAGCTATACTGTGATACCCTAGGTTTTCAAGTGTGGTTAATTTTACCTTTTGGAGAATATTTGGATCTTTTGGAGAATATTTGGATCTTTATCTCGTCCAAATGTTTTAGATTAAATTTGAGAAAATTGGATTTAAGTTGGTTGATCAAGTTAATTAAGATTTTTGAATTATTGAATCAAGGATTTTCAATTAAGTCCCAAACCCATAATTTTGAAAGTATCATTTTTCTCCTTGGAAGTTTACTTTTGAAATAGAATTTAGTCAAAGATTTTCTCCTAATATTCACCTAGATTTAGAAGATAATTTAGGAGTTTTATTTGAGTTTATTTGATTTTTTATTGGCCTATTAAAGACTAAAAAGAAATTAAAAGACAAGGAAAAAAAAGAATATAAAAGAATCCCTGGCTCCCTTCATTATCTTCTCTCCCTCTTCTTGCGTGGAAGTCCTAGCCGTCGCCCTTTCCTTGTGTGGGACTTCTTCCCCAACCAACCCACCCTGACATCGTCTCTTTCCTCCCTTCGACGAGTGCAGCAAGTGACAGTGAGCTCCTTCCCACGCACAAGGCGAATCAAGAACGGTGTTACCCTCTCCGATGAACTCACCAACGGACGAAGACGACTGACTTTTCTGACAGCGGCAACCACGAGCGGTGCGACCCCAACCTCACGAGTGAGGCAGATCACGAAGGACGAATCGGGTCCAAATCTGACACTCGTGAAGCTTGTTGATCAGTGTGTACACGCAAGTGCATGCGATCGAAGTAATAATAAAATAGTATTCTTATCGAGTATCGTATCCACTAGGGTTAGTTTTTAATTAATTAATTACCGCAAATAGTCTCACTTTACTTTATTTAGAGAACAGAGAGCAAGAGCAGATAGGAAAATAAACACTAAACCTAGAAAGTAAAATAAATGGGAGACACAAATTGAAAGGTAATTCTATGAGTGTTGATTGCATTCTTGGACCTTAATTTACTTAATTAAGGTAGCAATTAGGCATAACCAAGTGTTCGATTCATAAATCTAGAAACCTAAAATTATGGAATCTCCTGTCGGTCTCCTCTAAACCTCAGGTGTAATTAATTAAATCTTGTGTTCGTCTCATTAATTAATTCTCACCCAGCATTACAGCCATTCATCATTGACCTCTATAGATTAATTATTAATCCTACTGTCACTCAGGTAATTAATCTATAGTCATGCATCCAGTTCTAGTCTAAGCTTATCTCTATCGAGCCTCCACTTAGTAACTAATCAATTAAACGGTGCTCAATTAATTAATCCTCAGCACTAACTACAATTAATTAACCAGTTATCTCGTTGTCACTCGGGTAGCTAACTAATCGTGCATTAAGCTAACTAGAAATCTCTTGTCGGTCTCCACCTAGTCCTACCTCAATTAATTAACGAACACAATCTAAGGGCATTAAGCCTAGAATGCATAAATGAACATAAACACTTAATCAAACCAAAATCACAAACTAAATTAAGTAAAATTAAGTGCAATGATCCAAGAATTACAAAAACCCATAAATTTTAGGGATTTAACTAAACATATTCAACAATTACAAATCAAAAACTCCTAATTACAGCCACTAAAATAACTATAAATGAAAGAAATAGTGAAAGAAAGTACAAACGAAGGATGATCCCGCGTTCTCGAGGTGATCAATCTCGAACTTGAGCTCCACAGTCTTCAATTTCGCTCCAAAACACTCAAAAATCCTCCCAATACCTTCAAATATGGTCTGGAATCGAGATTGGGGATAAAACCCTTGAATTGACCTCCTTTTGAACTAAGAAGAAGCAATGAACTTATACTGCCCATTGTGACAACGTTGCAACGATAGAGATAGCGTTGCAATGCTGTCCAAAACACGGTCGTTTTGTAACTGTGTGCAAGGATAGCGTTGCAACGCCACAGGGCAGTGTTGCAAGCTAGCTCTCGGGTTCAAATGCCAAATTATGGCGTTGCAACTCCAATTCTAGGGTTGTACGCTATCCTCTCGGCTCAACAACTTGATTCTTCAACTTTTCTCTTCTAGGCTCTCCAAAATGGCCCGAAATAGCTCCATAATGACTAAAATACTCTCGAACACTTCGAGTTTGCTTCTTAAGCTTGGTTTATGCAATTTAACCACAAATAGGCATCAAAGCACACAAAATCATAGCAAAACTAGCTAAAATAATAGGAAATAAGATAGCATAATTGCATGTTATCACCGTCTTGCCCAACTTCTTGTGACCCACGACTCGTGAACAACAACCCATCTCACGGCGACTTCCTCCCTCATGGCATCGCAGCGCCACCAGCAACCCCACCCACGCAATTTCCTTCATTTCGTTAAGGTTTCACACATAGCCATACCAACTTGACTTTAGTTTTAGATTACTCATTCTATGAATGCCTTGATTTGCAAGTTTAGGCTTTATCAATTACTAACCATCCCTTGTTTGTGGCTTTTGGGGTTGATTTGCGTTTTCCAGCAAAGATCGATTCAAATTGAACCTCGAACCACTTTGATTTCATGACCAACACTCCAATCAGCCTTAATTTGGAGTACCCACGGTCTTTAGGGCTTGGTTTGGTGAAGTCAAACTCGTTCGAACACCAACCAACAAGCATTTTGGTCCTTTTGGTGCTAATTGATAAGTTTTATCGCGTTTTAGACCTTTCGCAAATTAATTTAAGTGTTGTAGCTTAGGTTCTAACATGTGGGAGCCCTTTATTTGTAGTTTCAAACTAACTCAATCCCCTTCAGACACCAACCAATAAGGGACCAAGTCTGTTTGGGCCTTCTTGGTAAGTTTCAGCACATTTCATCCTTTCCGAAAATCACTTAAAGTGTTGTGATTTGGTTTCTAACCTTTGGACGTGTCTTATTTGTAGTTCGAACCAATTCGGAGTGCTATCGAACTGGAATCAGCAAGTGCATTAATTTTTTTTAGTAAGTTTAGCACCTCTTTAACTTGCACGAACTCATGTTAAGGTGTTGTAAGTTAGATTCTAACCCTTAGATAATTCTTGTTGTAGTTTGGGCTAACCTTGGAGTGCTTGATTTAGCTTTTAAGACTGAAATCTAAGTAAGTATACCCCTCTTTGAGCATGTTTTAGTTTGCTTAAAGGTTTTCGAATTGAGTTTATCCTCTAAAATTATTCTCTTGGTTTAGGAACACTTGAGATAATTTTAGGAGCACTCGAGGTAAGTAGAATTCTACCTGTTGGGTCTGTTTGTTGTGTGTTAACATGTTGTGTGACTTATTTCTAGTTGTATGTTTTCGTATTAATTTCTTTTATGCATCATATATCTCTCTCTCCATTATCCATTATGTATATATTGAGCATGCTTAGATGTGTGGTGTGCGCAATGGTTATGTGATGATAGCATGCTGGATTCTTGGATTGTTTGATTATGCATAATATGTGTGTTGTAAATGGGTTGTTTTGCTTGGGCATTAAAGCACAGTCTAGTAGAATGTCTAAGAAGCATGGGTTATGTTGTGAATGTGTGGTCAAGGGCAGAGCATGGCGCGTAAATCATGTGTTGGGTTGAGTGTGCGGAGCATGAAGCTTAAATTATGTGTTAGGCAGTGAGTGCATAACATGACGCGAAATTTATGTGTGAGGGTGTGTTGCATGGCTCAGAATTCATGTGTTTAGTTGAGTGAGCAAAACATGATGCGTAAATCATGTGTTAGAGAGGTTGTGCATTGCATGGTGCAGAATTCATGTGTTAGATGCATGGTATGGTGCATGTTTCATGTGTTGTGTGAGCTTTATATGCAAGTTGAGCACGAAACTTACATTATTAATGTTGATAAGCATGTTTGGATGCGTGTGAACAACATGACATTTGTTGTTTGATGTTTGGTGGCTCACCTGGTGTAAGCTACTTACTTAGTACGCGTTATTTACCTACCCACCACCAGTTTTTGCAGGTGATGACATTTACTACGAACCTGGTGATGCAGACGAGAAGACATGATGGGAGGACACCATTAATGTTACATGGGATTTATGCCCTAAAGCCTCGTAATTAATTATTTATTTAATAATTAATAATAATTTTGATTATTTTATTTGCAATATAATATTATCCATTATATGAAAAATCCAAGGTTATTAGTGTAATCTTGAACAGTATGTGGTTGACATACAGGAGGATCGTGTTCAAGAAATAACCTAAAGAGTCATAGTATATGGATAAGGTTGGGTGCCTTATCCTGGTAACGTTATTGATACAGCCCACTTTGTAATAGTTACAAATGATTCGATCAAAATCGTTCATGTGGAGACATGTGAGTGGGGGTATCTTATACAATGAGTTTGTATAAGACTAGACCACGAAATATTTAATCTCTCCTTATAAATCCGTTAATTGAGAAGATTAATATTTCATCAAGATGACCATATGCGACTCGATCTTAATCCTGAGTGAGTTATGAACTCCTACCTGTGAGGGTTTGTCCTTTGATTTGCATGGGTGAGAGTGACTTTTGTAGCCGATTCAATATGCCTACCATTTTGGGGACTTGATCAAATAGGGAGCTGGGAACATAATCTCACAAGATGAAATTCACTTTTTCCCATATAGGGTACGTAAATGAGTAGTTCCCTTAAGTGCTGATTTCGGAACTTGAACAATGGCCCCCACCCTCTCACTGGCCTGAGAGGGACTTAGTTTATAATTAGATTATAAACAGATTGTTCATTAGAGGATCCGTGGTACTTAAGGTGCAAGATGTAATTATAGGGGTAAAGCGGACTTTTGACTCAGCTGTAATTACGAACAACTCGTGAAGGATCGACTTGCATGTAATGATTATATCTATGGACATAACTTGTCCTACAGTGCATATGAGTGCAACTCTAGGTATATAGTGGAGTGACCCTTGAGTTAATGAATGAAAATTGATTAATTAAAGAGTTTAATTAATTAATTTTGTATCATTGGAGCTTATAATCTGTAGGTCCATAAGGTCTCCTTGCTAGCTTATAATAACACTAAAAGATCAATTTAGTTGAAAGAAAATTTTGAAATGTTCAAATTTAATATTTAATTGAAGTGTTCAAATTAATATTTAATATATTAGATATATTAAATATAAAAGAGGAAAATATATTTATTGTATTTGATACATTAAATATTAAAATTTGAAATGTTCAAATTTAATATTTAATTTGAAGTGTTCAAATTAATATTTACTATATTAAATATAAAAGAGAAAAATATATTTATGGTATTTGATACATTAAATATTAAAATAATTGATGTATATTAGATACATTAAATAAAATATATTTATTAAATTTGAATTGGATTCAAATTAGGCAATAGATGTCGTAGGAGAATTTTAAACAGTTTGAATAAGATTCAAATTGGTTAGATAAATATATTTAATATACTAGATATTAAAATATATTATTTAATTATTTTCCCTAGACCACTATAAAAAGGACCCTAGGGGTGAGCCATTGTGCATTCTTCACAACACACATCTCCTCAATAGAGAAAATTAGAGAATTCTCTGTAGACCTCTTCCTTTTTAATCCCTTGTGGATTTTCTTTCAAAAGGATCCCACAAGCCTTGGTCATGTGTTCGAGTCATAGCCAGGAAGACTTTGTGAAAAAGATAAAGATCTGCCAGAAGAATCTCCATATTTTCAAGGTATGTTATGCTTAACCATAATATTATTATTTAATTCTAAATAAACTCAAACTGATTCCTACGCTTCCGCTTGGGTTTAATTAGATTATTCCCTTCAACATGGTTATAGTAGGAGTTTACCTTAAAATGTGTAGTTATGACTCTAGTTGATTTTGAATGGATACTGTGTAAATGTTGTACTTTCCATTCTTTATTATTTTATTTTTTTCTCAATGTTCTCTAAAGTTGTGGATAAGTTCTTTTGGTAGAACTTAGGTTATAAAATAAAAGTCTTGTTGTTAGAAACTTACCTTTGATTCTTGGGGGTTTATTTGAATTGAGTTACTTTGGAGTTGATATGATTCTGTTCATTCTGTGAATTTGGGAGTGTTGTACTATTTCCAGGAGGTATGGAGTTCTTTTGGTAGAACTTAGGTTATGAAATAAAAGTCTTATTGTTAGAAACTTACCTTTGATTCCTGAGGTTGTTTGAATTGAGTTACTTTGGAGTTGATGTGATTCTATTCATTCTGTGAATTTGGGAGTGTTGTACTATTGTTAGGAGGTATGGAGGTTGTTGTTTAGTTCTCTAGTTGTAGAAGAGTATGTTTTCTTGCCCAACAGCTGCTAAAATTTTTGGGGCATATCGATTGTGAGTTTAGTAATGTTCCCTAAGTTAGGTTAAATTTTGGGGGCGTTACATATACACAGATAGGCACATGGTCAAATCATTTTAAATGATAATTTATATTAATATTTATTAGCATCTTTATAAAAACCTTTTAAGACGTTATGTTTTAAGCCAACATTAGTAAATGACTTAGGCCCCGTTTGATAACCATTTAGGCCCCATTTGATAGCCATTTGGTTTTTGATTTTTAGTTTTTGAAAATTAAGCCTATAAATACTACTTCCACCTATGGGTTTCTATGTTTGCTTATCTACTTTTTACACATGTTTTCAAAAACCAAGCCAAGTTTTCAAAACTAAAAAAAAATAATTTTCAAAAACTTGTTTTTATTTTTGGAATTTGGCTAGAAACTCAAATGTTCCCTTAAGAAAGATGGAAACTATTGTAGAGAAAATGAAAGTTATTAAAGAGAAATTGTAAGAAAACAAGCACAATTTTAAAAAACTAAAAACTAAATGGTTATCAAACGGGGTTTAGTATTTTGTTTTTGATTTTAAAAAATTGTGCTTGTTTTTCTATCATTTCTCTCAATGGGTTTTGTTATGGGTAAATTTGAACCTAATGAAATAAGTCCAAGGCAAGATAAAAGTCAAGATGATAAGAGCCCAAAAAAGAAATAGGCCCAAGAGAATCTTGCAGGCCCATAGATTAATCTTTTCCTGGATAGAAGAAGAAACCCCTTCTATTCCTTATCTAAAATGGAATATGAAAAACCTAGGTCAAGGATCCTATAAATACGCAATTATGACTCAAAGAAATGGAGTTCAACTTAACTCTCATTCTCTAAACTCTAGTTTGTTACACCCAAATTCTCCTTGCTAACTTAAGCATTAGAGTTGGTGTGGCAAATGCCACATTATTGCCTAGCTTTTTCTCTTCTGCAAGTCACTTCTTTCCCTCAAACTACAAATTTATCGCCGTTATCATGTGGAGGTCAGGTGAGATTCTCTTGTCCAAAATTTGGCAACTGTTGGCGTCGTCTATGGGGAACGAGAGTGAAGAATGAATAGTAAAATGTCTTGAACAAGAATGAAGACATGGGGACTTATATTTAAAAAAAAAAAGAATTAATAAAAAAAGAAAAAAGAAAAGAAAAACCCTAGGCTCTCCATCTTTTTCATGTTCTCCTTGTTGCAGTCACTACCCCTATGGTGGGACCCTTCTCTAATGACTTGTTCCTTCCGTAGCAACATCTCTCAAACGATCCTAAAATCGTTTTAGCTAGTGACTTATGCTCCGTTCGGCCTCAGACCTAATGGCTTTATATCTACAAGAGTTGGACTCCTTTGAACCAACCATAAGGTTTCAAGCCTAATTGGGATGAGATAAATTGTGGAGATCCATGCATCAATTGGAGAAAGTTTCAAAGCCTAAACTTCGAAGATCTCTATGAAATTGCAAAATTACAGATAAGTTTATTTCAAACTCTAAACTTTTTGATACTACATTAAAAGTTAAAAAGCTAGATGATACCATGGTCATGAAATACCTATTTATATTTTGTCTTATTTAAATGGCACATCCTTTAGTCTGTGTTCTAGAGTTCACTAATTCTAATTACCATGTCATGCTCTGCTTTTTTTAAAATAAAGTTTTGTATGACTTAATGATATAGTGAATATGAATTGAACACCATGAATAAACTAGGAATGCCATGAAGAATTTAAAGAAAAATTTGTGGAATTTTGGAGGTTATGCAGTTACTTATATAATAAGTTATTTGAATGCATACCTATTTCATGAAATTCCTGACATGCAGTAATTCTTCATATGTGAAATCTTGAATATATTAAATCAACATAGCATCTGCATCAAATCATTCAAAAGTATTTTCATTAAACATTTGATTTCATATAACAAATATCATGTTTATGAAAAATTATACTTTAACTGCAGAATTGTTGATACAATTAGCTTTTTAGCATAATAAACTACAAATTTTACTGGTCACAAATGAGAAACAATGGCTTGGCTTCGAGGATAATTAGAGCACAATGAGCCTAAATAGTTATTCCAAATAAAAGCCCAAAATTTGGGATCACCTCAAATGGGTCAACCTAAATACCAAAATCTAGAATTAATTCTAGAGATGGTAAAATTCAAGCTAGAAATCTAACAATCAAATCCTAGATACAGCTAATATTGATGCGCAATTGAAACGCGGAACACACAAAACATTTGAGTAACTACGGTTGTAGAGGAAGCGTTCCTGACTTTTGATCAGATCCCAAAAAGGTTCAATTAATTAATCAACAACCCGAAAATTTGGGATATGTCTCATGATGGGTCCCTGAAAAGGGTATGACCATGTTAGCTTAATAAATCCTTGCAAATCATGATAGGCAGAACTCTGCTTAATTGCAGAAAAAAGCCAAAACTTGGTGGTGGTTAATTGGGCCTTCAAAAGGGGGTTTGGTTAATTGGTACAAGCATTGTCTTAAAATTCGAGATAAATCTCGCAATGAGTCATAATTAAATATAGGGTCAACCCTAGAGCTTTTTATCTTATAAATATTGGAAGGCCAAAAAATCAACCCAATAGAATTGATAGGTCATTCCAAAATTAAATTTGGGGCTCACCCCAAAGTTTTTATCTTATAAATATTTGAAAACCATAAAATCGGCCCAATGGGTTGATACGCATTCAAAAATCAAATTTGGGGCCAACCCCAAAGTTTTTATGTCATAAATCTTGGAAAGCTAGAAAATCAGCCTAAAAGACTTGATAGGTCATTCCAAAGCCAAAACTCAAGAAAATACAGGGTCTTGTACTTGGGTTAGATATTATTCCTCGAGGATAAATTTACAAATCAATATTCCCAAATTGAACTTTGAGTGTCCAACCTAAAAAAGAGTTGAACCACAAATCCCAACATGGGAGTGGAGGCTTAATGTTATGGCTAAATTTGGACCTAATGAAATAAGGCCAAGGCAAGATAAAAGTTAAGATGATAAGATCCCAAAAGAGAAATAGGCCCAAGAGAATTTTGCAGGCCCATAGATTAACCTTTTCCTAGATAGAAGAGGAAATCCCTTCTATTCCTTATCTAAAAAGAAATATGAAAAACCTAGGTCAAAGATCCTATAAATACACCATTATGACTCAAAGAAATGGAGTTCAACTTAACTCTAGTTTGTTATACCAAAATTCTCCTTGCTAACTTAAGCATCGGAGCTGGTGTGGCAAATGTCACATCAGTGCCTAGTTTTTTCTCTTTTGTATGTCACCTCTTTCCCCCAAATTACAAATTTACCGTCGTTGTCGCGTGGAGGTCAAGTGAGATTCTCCAAATTCCAAAAACATTTGAAAACATTTGAATACTTCTCCAAATTCTAAAAACAAAAACAAGTTTTTGAAAACTATTTTTTTTTAGTTTTCAAAATTTGGCTTGATTTTTTAAAACATACATAAAAAGTAGATAATAAAATAAGGAAACTCATAGATGAAAGTAGTATTTATAAGCTTAATTTTCACAAACAAAAAAACCAAATGGTTATCAAACGATGGCCTTAATTTTTTAGTTTCATAAATAATTGTACAGATAAATAAATGACGTTGTACATGGCCATCATTCTATTTTGACTTTTATAATTCCATTAATTGATTTTCTAAAAAAAATACACTAATTGATTAATTAAAATTTTATTTAGTGTGAAAGTCTTCAATAGGTTTTCAAGTCAACTTAAATATTTAAAACTTGTTTAATTTGTTCAATAAATGAGCAATAACTAATAATGCATAAACTGATATTTCTTAAAAAAAATTCTCAGTACTTACATTTAAGTTTTTTTTTTTTTTTTTAAATGTCAAAATATGATGGGTATAACGTAAAAGAAAAGTAAAGGAAAAAATACAACTCAAAGTTACTCCTCCACGTGACAGTATTTTTATATTTATTTTATTTTAAAGTATACAAAAAATAAATTTAATATATGCCAAGATTCAAAGAAATTTAATTTTTAATTTTTATTAAATAATTATGCATAAACTATTTGAAAATAGTAAATGAACCGAAACATGACATATATATATATATATTGAATATGAACATAACCCAATATATTACTTATGGGTGGTCTCCAAAAGAGAAAGTTATTAATAAGTGCACAATGCTTTAAAAAGTAGTAAATGGAGTATTCTAAATATCGAATATGCAAATGTTGTAGTAAATTTTTTATCAAATTACAAAATATGGTAACCAAGAAAAGTATAGCTGAGTGTTGTGATAAAAAAAAAAGTAAAATGAATCTAATAACTAGATATGCAAAGATGTCAATGGTAAAGGATAGGATTCAACCATGTTTCTACCCTAAGTGGAATATGTGGTCGATATGCGCGCTGCAATTTTATCGCATTACACTGTGTTGTGAATCCGGTCCACCTCCTACTTGGCCTTTGTTTGAAAGAACACTTAGGAGTCTAAACAACTAATCTAATATTTTTATGGTCAATTTTTACTTAGTTAATTAGCCACACAACCCTTTTTTATCCTATAGATAATTCCCTATGTTTAGGGTCAATTAACGAAGTTTTATGTTTAGACTCTTCTCCTAACATTGATTTTAGACAACCGTTATTTTCCAATCCTTTTAGTATTGAGTCCTAACTTTTTATGTAAATCTAAATGACTAGTTTAGACTAACAATGGGAGTGAAAATCAATAAAACCAAACTGAACATAGGTAAATTGACAAACAAAGTAAATTTATATCTTAGAACAGCATATTGCTTAGGGCATCTACATAATTGAATCCCAAAGGAACTTAGCTCATAATGGAAATTGAAATAAAAATATACTTCATTGAAATGAAAATGAGAATCAACATAATAAAAGAAAATTAGAAATGATAAAATCTAACCAAGACTTGAGAGTCAGGACAATATACAGTAAAAGGAAAAAAATGCAATAAAGGACTAGTCACTCGATCACTCAATCCTTCCTTTCTCAAGGGGGATTGAACTTTTTTTACAACCTTAAGATTTTCGACCTAGGGAGGTGGAGGATTCTAGACCGGATGGAAGTTGGCTAAATTTCCTCAATCTCTTTTGAGATGCTAAAAACTCGCTAATTTAGTCAATATGAACTCATGGCCGCAACTTGCCTGCAAGTTATCATTCAAATGCTTTCCCCACAAAAGCAAAACTACATAAAGTTTCCTAAGTTTAACCTTTTAATACTTAATTAAGCATATTCAACTAGACATTGTTAAAAATATATATCTTTCTCATTATTGCCTAATTTGGAATATATTAATCATGAAATATCATTAAAAAATGGTATTTAAAGGTGCAAGAAAAAAGTTTAATTAGGACTAAATGACCCTTGAAATCAAGAGTTATCAATTATTTACCTACAATATTTTAATGGCTAAATTACAAAAAATACTCCTAAACTTTATGGTATGTTTAATTTTAATAATACCCTTGAGTTTTCTAAAGTTTTATTTTTACCCTTGAACTTTAAATTTGTTTCAAAATAATTCTTCCATCAACTTTTCTATTAAAATGAAGACAAAAAAGTGATATGGTGGTAGGAGTGTTCACGGTTCGATTTGGTCCGATTTTGTATTGAACCAACCGAACAGGTTGGTTTTAAAGACTTCTAAACCGACCAAAATCGAAGGTACCTCGGTTTTGGTTTTTGAACCGAACCGACCTAATTCCGATCAGGTCGGTTCGGTTCAGTTTTAACCGAATTTTTATTTTTATTTAAAAAAATCAACCTGTTCTGTTTCTAAAAAAAACATGTTCACATCTCAGAAACTCACAAATTCATTAATTAAATAAAATTAAGACTAAATCTATTAAGAAGAAGAACTCACCTCATCGTAATATTTGAAATTTGAGAGAATAAACAGAAACTCACAAAATAGTCGACATTGATTAGTCGGCATCGGCGACTGATGTGCGCTACGCAGTGGGGAATCGAGATGAAGAATACAGCGATGAGGTGGAGAAAAAATGAGGATTGGCCAACTGGGGAATTGAGATGAAGAAGACAAAAGAAATAAGCGTAAGGAGGAAGATTTGGAGGTGACAACATGGAGAAAAATAGATTGGCCGATGAGGAAGATGAAGAACAAAAGAAACGAAGAAGATGAAAGGTCTGGCGGCGTGGCGTGGCGTGGCGTGGGGCAAAAATAAATTTAGGGCTGCTTGTGTTTTTAAAACTTAAAAATAAAATATATGTAGATATTGGATGGGCTTGATTCACATGAAATGAGGGAAGGGAGATGGGCTTGGGCCTCATAATGAGCTGCTAGAAATGATGAGAATACACATTAATAACACATATAAATATGTATATTATTAACATTAACTCGGTTTGGTTTGATTTTTCTCAGTTTTTTAAGACCCTGAACTAAGAACCAAACTAAAATACTTGGTTTTCTGAAGACATGAACCGAGAAATTGATTATTTTTAAATAAAAATCAAACCAAACTAGTCGGTTTGGTTCAGTTCAACTTGGTTCGTCGATTTTTTCGGTTCTATGCACACCCCTATGTGGTGGTACGTGTGATATAAGGAGTAGGTTTCAATTATACCCCTGAATTTTTAAATATGTTTCAATTATACCCTTAGCATTTAAAATTTTTCATTTTAACCTTTAACCATCAAAATTGTTTCAAAATAACAATTTCATTAGCTTTCTCACTTAAAATGCAGATGAAAATATGACATTTTAGTAAGCGTAAAAAAAAATTGACGAGTCATAGTCACATTCAAAATGAAGTAATATATAATTTCGGGATTCAAGTAAAATTTCTCCCTTACAATTTAAAGATTTGGGAGGAAACAAAACTTTTGTTTTTTGAAGGGTTGATAAACCACAAAGGACGAATGAAATTTGGAGTCTTTTGAAATATGTTTCAATTATACCCTTAGCATTTAAAATTTTTCATTTTAACCTTTAACCATCGAAATTGTTTCAAAATAACAATTTCATTAGCTTTCTCGCTTAAAATGAAGATGAAAATATGACATTTTAGTAAGCTTAAAAAAAATCGACAAGTCATAGTCACATTCAAAATGAAGTAATATATAATTTGGGGATTCAGGTAAAATAATGTTTTTCTCCCTTACAATTTAAAGATTTGGGAGGAAACAAAACTTTTGATTTTTGAAGGGTTGATAAACCACAAAGGACGAATGAGATTTGGAGTCTTTATTTTACAATCCATGGATGAAAATTAGTGATTAGATGAGACAACTATTAAATGGATGATTAGATGACCAAAACAACATATATATTTTTATTATTATTTTTTAAAACTGAGGAGGACCAGCCCCAGAATTCTGATTTTCCATTTTTTCTCTTTAATTTCATCAATTTTCTGGAATATTGGATTATAATTAAAAATCTAATTTTTAACTGAAAATAAGTATATAAGAAAGGTATATTTTTCTTATACTACATTCTAACATTATATTATTAACTAATTAAATGTATGCTTGCTCTCTCCAACTCTTCAACTCTATCATACTCATAGCAAAAACTCAAATGATTGTTTTTTTTTTAAGTTTAAGCACAAAAATAGACATGTTGAAAGTTTTAATCAAAATTGTTAGCTTTTTAAAATTAAGCTATTTAAGGATTAAAATGATTATTTTGATAGTTTGAGGACCAATATAGAACGAAAAATATAATTTTAATAATATTTAAAAAAGAATTGTTATGTGATTTCTAGTCAAATAAGGAGTGATTTTCACTATTCAAATTAGTGCTCATGAGTAAAAATTTAACTCTAATAGTTTCTTCAACAAATTTTGACCAGCTCAAATGTGGGGAACTCAACACACTTTCATTTCCCTTAAAAATAAAATAGAGAGCTTTTGAACATGTAAAAAGGAGTAATCATTAATTCAGCTTTAAGGTTGTGGGTTTTCCCCTCTAATTTTATTACACATTTTTTTTTTAAATGAATCTTCAACTTCACTCAAAATTAATTTTCTGATTCTCCAAGCAAGTCCATGCTTAGATTTCAAGTTTTCTTTCCTTCCCTTTCCCCTAATTTTTTTTTTCTCTAAAAAAAGGACAAATAATTATAGTGTTTGGTGATGATGTTGATTCTCATCAAAATATGTTATGTGTGTTTATTAAGTTCATTGGTTTTACACTATTTTGTTTATGTTATTATTCTTCAGGTTAACTATTCCATTCTAGTTTTTAAACTTAAATAATGTTCCTTGATATTTGTTATGAGGCTTTTGCATTATATTCAATGGAAATTTTACCTAAAGTAGTGCAAATCTTGAATAGTTGAGATAAATATTACAAACATATATCAACTAAAAAATAACAGTAAATATAGCAAAAATTAGAATGTAAGTAAATTAGTTTTACTATAACTACCGTTAATCAATATATAGGACTAATCAATGATTATTATAATTATATCAATATATAAATTAACCACAAGAACTATGGCAAAAAAATAAAACATATATTAACCATAATTAAAATTAATATTAATAGACTTTTTTTTAAATGCCATATATATATATATATATATATATATATATTAAAATGTCAATGTATTTTAAATTGTTTTTAATAAAATTTAATAGTTGCAAATATTTTAAAAGTTTAACCTATTCATTCAAGTTTTCCTTATACATAATAGTTTAGAACCACAACCGTAAAGAGTAGGGTATATCTATAATTTTATTGATCAATCTAAACATGATTCAATTGGTTAAGACATTAGTAATATTTCTTGTAAGTCGAAGATACTAGAATCTCTACCCTCACATTGTTAATGTTATATTCTAAAAAAGAAATAGTTCACAAACAAAGGTGAAATGGCACGATTTTTATTAAATACAAGAAGGAAATCTAGTAGTGAGAAGTAGTATATATTTTTCATGTAAAGTTTAGAGATGAAAATAGAATATGTAGAAGACTAAATATACTTACAATGTTCCCTAATCTTTAAGGTTTTTCTCAACTTAGTTTTTAATCTTTTGAAATTCTCAATTTTACCCTCAAAGTATTAAAAATTCTCAATTAGGTCGTCACCTAAAACAATTATTAAAATTTGTTAACATAAAGCTAATATGTCATCAAATTATTGTTCTATTAACATATTTGGACATGTGAGCTACATGACAACATGGCACTTGGAAACTAATAATTTTTTTTAATGGGTGAGTCAGATTTAGCTTATACGTGGGTGAAGTTTCAGGTGTCAAGTAAAATCTAAGGGTAATGACATGTTCACGTGTCAAAATATATTAGTTAAACAACCATTTAATAATATATCAACTTTTTTTTAATAAATTCTAACAACTTTTTGGGTGAGGATCAAATTAAAATATATTAAAGGTAAAATTGAGAACCAAATTGAGAATGGACAAAAAGAATAGACAGGTACATTTAGCCTATTTAAAAATATAAAACGTCATGACTAATTTTAAGATAAGAAGGACATCAATGCAGACCAAGATCATTCCTTTTCAGAAAAGAAAAATGAAAAATACTTCCCAATCTTTTCAATGAGATAGGCTATTTTGTGAAAGAGAAAGAGTAAATGAAAGTAAAATAATAATTTAAAAACTTGGATCTCATGTGGAGAAGTGGGTGAAATAAATGGTGGGTTCTCAAGAAAGGCTTTTTGGAGCCCAAACCTTTTCCAAAGTTTATGGAAGAAAACGACACCATTTCAAAATTAGAATTTAAAATAAAATTTTAAAAGCAAATCTCTTTTTATTTATTTATTATTATTTTTTTTGACAATAAAAGAAAATCCTTAAATACATTTGCATGCAGGAATGTTATTTTCAATCTTCTTCGTAGTTCATACATAGAGATGTACGTATTTCAATAATATTAGAAGCTTCATGAATTTTTTTTTCAGGAAAATCTGTTTGCTTTCATGTTAATCCCTGTTTTTTTTTTTTTTTAAAAAAAAACTAAAACTTTTGAAATCTTGACCAAACTCTAAAAAAATATAAATTATAATAAGAAAGTATTTTCAAGAAATATTTTTTTCAAGTTTAAAGTCTTTCTAAGTGATTAAACATCTTTATTAGTGTCACCCACTTATGAATTATAAGTTTGAATTTTTGCTCTTTCATTTGTAACACAATTTTTTTAAGAAATAATTATTCTAAAAATTAGATGTGATAGAACTCTAAACAAAACAGTCTATTAAAAATAGTTAAACTATATATTTGTACAAACCTATTTAAAAATTCATAGAAATAGTTTTAGATTTTATTCTAGTATTTAAATCTTTAGATTTATTCCTAAACATTCAACTTTAGTCATTAAACTCTGAATAAAATATAATTTTAGTAATTTTCATTAATTATTTTAATTATTTAACTAATTAATAGATATTTGTAGTCCAGGTGTTAGGTTTTCTAACAAATTTGGGTCTTATTAAATTATTAATAAAAATAATGGTAAGAATAAAAAATAGTTTTTTTTTATGCAAACATTAGAACTAAAATAGACTATTTAAGGACCAAATTAGATTTAAACTATAAAAGGGAAAAAAAAAAACGAAGCTCTCTCTCGTATCATATAATTCTTAAATATCAAACGTATTTTTGAAAAATACAAAAACATACTACCCCTTTACGTTATCGAATATATATTATTTAAAAGGGGAAGTATTCTCTCCCACGTGTTAGTACATCAAACGTAGACTTACAATTAATATGTTTTTGTGAATTATGAATGAAAAAATTAATAATTATTAACAGAATGATTAAATTAAAATGATTAGTCAACGGTTGGAGAAGTTGACAACGATGGCCTCGGTCGATGAGCAACAAGCAAATAAAGTAGACTTGAAAACTACGTGTCGTTTCGGAGGCACGTGACAGAGAGGGTGCAGCCGGTTTGATTTGGGGATTTCTGCTTCCGGCTCGCTAAAACGCGTAGACTGGAATTCTTTTCATTTCACCCCAGCTGTATTCCTTCTGTTTTAGACTTTTCACTCACTCTTTTATTTTTCTTTTTCCATTTTGATTCTCCTCCGCCTTCAATATATATGAATGAATAAATTAATAAAATTAAGTTTTATAGATAATCATTTAATTTTTTGTCTTTAGTTTTTGAAAACTATGCTTTTTTTCTCATCATTTTTTATAATAAATTTCATCTTAATTATATTTTTAAAATAAAGAAATAATGAAAAAAGAATGGCGGTTCTTTTAGAAATTATAAAATGAGCATTATTAAAACAAGAATGTTAGAGACACAAATAAGGTTGAAAGTCCATATTTAAATATGTACTTTAAAAAAATCTAGATATATATTTAAATAAATCGTATTTAAATTGTGTAGTAAAATGTGTTTTCAAATGCTTAGCTTAATATATATGTATATATATTTGTAAGAATGTAATGGTCAACCTAAGCTTTTAATGTGCACTTAAGAAAAAACCTTAAACTTTTAATGTCAATAAAAATACCCAATAAATATTAAAGAAAATGTAAAAGAAGGGAAGACACACAAATTCATATATATATATATTGAATGGATGAATACTGAAAGAGTAATGCAGCTATAAAGTATCATTATTAGTATTTATGTTTATATCAACAACATTTCTAAACATAACGTCTTCACGACCAAACTAAAAAAAAATCTACATGCCATTTTTTTAAAAAAAGAACATACATTTTTGCTAATTATAGATGCCAACTTCTCATTCTATAGATATAAATTTTATTCCAGACAAAAGCATTTCTTTGGCAAAATGCCCTCAATCTATTTATTTATTTATTCTAAAATTAATTATAATGTAAACAATCAATTAAATTTTAATTATAGTTGAAGCTAAAAAAAAATTAGATTATTTTTTTATTTTCTAGTTGAGTTATTTATTAGAAGTAAAAGTATGATTGTGCTATCGGCATGTGTCCATTGTTGGGATATTAGAAATCCTTATTGTAGCAGTGGCTCAACTAGGTCTTCTAATCTACCAAACAAGGTTAAGGTAGAGGAATTACCTCGAAAATCGTCCCTCTTCTACCAGCTCGAGTGGATAACACGTTACTTAGATATTGAATACCTTATAGTTTAAGCACTTTTTAAAAAAATAAAAAATAAAAATACTTTTATATTTTACCTCTTTTAAAAAGGGCTTTAAATAGCAATTTTTTTTCACTATATTCAAAAGCGATTCTATTAATTATAAATATATATTTTTTCTTACTGTATTTTGAAGATTTTCGATTAAGCACTCTAAAGTCATTTTTGGATAATCTATCCGCTAAAGAGTTTCTTCAAAAATAGCTTTTAAATTAATCCAATTTTTTTAAAACTTCTTTTGATTTATTAAGATTTTTTTATAAAAAAAAACACTTTTGATAATCTAAAATCATTTCAGAAGCTATAGTAAAAAAAAATTAATTATTAATTGATTTTAAATTATTAAAAAATAAAAAAAAATTCTAAAAGTGCTCATAGAAAATTTGATTTGATTTAAAAAATATTTATTTCTTCAAAATTTATTAATTTAAACACACTATAAGTTACTAGTCTTGATGTGTTCTTACAATATGTGGAAGTGGATGATTCAAACCTTTGATATCTCGATCAAGAGTATGTGCCTTAATTAGTTTAGTTATAATCAGATTGACAATTTTGATGTGTTCTTAAATAAGTCATTAAACTTGTTGGAATTGGAAATGTAATCATTAGTCTCCTTTTATAAATAAAGAGTTTGAGATCACCATTAAAATATGTGAACTCTCCCCTTAACAATGTTTAACACTAAGGGGGTGTTTGGATTGAGGAGTTGGGGGAGTAAAGTTGGGAGGAGTTAATAACTCCCCCCAACTCCTTGTTTGGCCCAAGGATAATTTTACTCCTATTGTGGACCCCACAGATTTATTAACTCCTTCTCTAACTCCCCATTGTGGACCCCACAGATTTATTAACTCCTTCTCTAACTCCCCATTGTGGGTCCCACAAACTTATTAATTTCATCTTCAACTCCTCATTGTGGGCCCTACAACTTTCCTATCTCATTTTTTCTTCACCTCACATCACTCATACCTCTCTCTCTTCTCCCTTCTCCTTTCTCTCTCTATTTTTTTTACATTATTTTTTTTAATTTCTTAATTTGAAAAATTTTCTTTATTTTTTATATAAATTTTCTCATCATTGTTACTAATTACTAATTAAATATAAATAATTATTTTTTATTCTATAATTTTAATCAATTTTTTAACAAAAATATTTTTCTTTTTATTCTATAATTTTATTTTTTAAATATAAATTATATAAGAATATTTTAGACATGATACTATTATTTAAATTGAAATTTTAATATAAATTAGAGTACTACATAGCAATTTTTTTAATTGATAAAAATATTCCTATTTCACTTCCTCCATTTGTCGTCTACATTTTTTTTTTTAAGTTTCAACTAAAATTACTTATAACAAATAACAATCTCATCTTTTTTAAGCTTATTTTTTTTTATTAATAGCTCAAAAATATATATAATTTTATGATTTGAAGATAAGAAAAACATATTTTAAACTAACCCGTATTACATTTTAGAAAATTAGTCTTAAAAAAGATTAACGTATTAAAAATTTTGATTTTCAAACTAATCATATTCAAAGTAAAAAGATAAACAGTTTCTCATTCTAAACTTAATAAAATAAAATTATTACAATAAATAACATAAATATATAGTATTTTGAACAAAAGTATGTATGATATTCATTTTGAATGATGTTAAAAAATATATATATTCATTTTGAACTTAATTATTTTTAAATAGCATAAATATTTGATATTTTATTTTTAACTTAGTTATTTTAAAACTTCAAAGAATATATTATTTTCAAATTAATCAAACTTTAGATAATTCATTACATTGGTTAGTTAGAAAAATAAAATCTTAAATTATGTAAAAAAAATTATTTTATTAAGCTTGAAAAAGAAATCTTAAATTAAAAATTTAAAATTGACGAAAACAAGTCTCTAATAAAATTGTAAAATATTCATAAAATAATATAATTTAAAATCTCAATTTTAGGATTGACGGAAACAAATCTATATTATATCTAGAATTGAAAGAATAAAAACGTAAAAATCTTGAAGTTTATTTGAATCCATTTAAATTAATGGATTGAAATATTTCCAAATCACATGTAATATTTTAAAAAGTATTGTAAGACTCTTTTATTTGAAAACTATCCAAGATAAATGAATAATTAATGTGAGATATATTGAAAAAAAGAATGTGGGGTATTTTGTTCAAAATTATTTTTTTTTACTTTAAAGAAATTTGTAAAATATACATAAATTAATAAAAACAAAAAATCTCAATCTTAGAATTCATGGGAACAAATTTTTAATAATGAAAATTTGAGAAATTGTAGAAAAAAACTATATAAAATCAACTTAGACTTCAGAACTCCATGTTTAACAAATCTGCACATCAAACACAGACTTCAGAACTCCTACTCCCTGCAACTCCTTGCCCCAAACACAGACTTCCTAACTCCAGACTAAACAACTCTGCACCCCAAACACAGACTTCCTAACTCCCCAGACTTTCTAACTCCCCAGACTTCCTAACTCCTCAGACATATTAACTACTCCCTGCAACTCCTTGCCCCAAACAGCCCCTAAATGGTGATCTAACTTAGCATCGTTACATCAAAAGATGTTTTTAATATGAAATAAATTCTTTCATTTACTGTACTAAAAAAAATCCTTCATTTACTCAAAAAAAAAAAACTTTCATTTATTCAAAATAATAATAATAATACTAATAATAAATTCTTTTATTGTATGTATTTTCTATTTTTTTTTCATTTATCCTTTAGTATTCTCGTCTTTGAAAGTGGAATAGTGCCAATGTAAAAGAAGTTAACTTAGACAACTTTTGAAGGGATAAAAAAAAGGAAAGAAAGAAAAGAAAAGAGAAATTGAATAATTCATTTACTTATATATATTAGTTATAACTTAGTATAACTATCTATTATATATCAAATAAAGATATATTTTATCAAAGTGAACATAGAGCAGCAGTAATTGACATGTATTCTTGATTAAAAGATCATAGTGTAACGACCGACACTTTCAGGTATTAATTAAGGTTTTAAAATTTTGATTTAAATTAATTGAAAGACTAATTTTATGTTTAAGGTGTGTATTGATGTTTAATTTTGAAAATTTAGCATAATTGATTAAAAAAAGAAAAAGAAAAAGAACAATTTGTAGAGAAAAGCCAATGGTATTTTATGTTTGTGCTGTGAACGTTAGTTTTACGTTTCTATCCCTCTCGGCGTGGGGCGGCCTACCAAAACGGAAGTTTCAAACGTGTAGAGACTTGACAGCTCCACCGGAGCTTGCAACTGCAAATTCCTTTGTCCAAAAAATTAAAAAATTAAAAAATGAATGTACTTAATTGTCTTTTTCCATTTCTTTGAGGGCATTTTTTGTACACCAATTGCGTATTTAAACCCAGCTCCCTTCTTCCTTCATTTCCCATTCTGAATCTCTCACACAAAGTTTCAGAAACCAATTCTCTGAGAGAGAGGTAATGCTTTCATCTCTCCTTTCTTTCAATTTCCTTTCCCCATTTCCATTCATGCGTTTTCGTTTAATCGCCCTCAAACTGCCTGCTGATTCATTCTTTGTGTTCTTCGGATTTTCAATTTCTCTCCTCCTAGTCTTTCTGTTGTTCATCAATCGGATCTGTTTCTAATTGCGTGCTTTCGTTCTTGATCTGTGATTTGTTTCTTCTTGTTGCTTGTTCAGTTGCACTGTGAGTATGATTCATGCCAGATCTGGCTTAATTCAGTGGATTTCATTCGAATTGTTTCTCCACTAGTGTGGGTTGTCTTCTGATCTTAGATCTTCTGGCCTTTGTTTGGTAATTTGCTTTGATCTGCATGCTTTGATTGTAATTAGAAAGGAAGGTTAATTTTTTTTAGGAAGAGCTGTCGTTATGATAATTGGTTTTGATGTATTCGCATTTCGCCTTTTTGACGACCGGGTGTCCTGTATGCTGTTTTTCTTTTTCTTCGTTATTTGTGATTCATTGTGGTGGAATTGAGATGTCAGTGTTCTTTAAATTCTATTCCTAAGAGATGCATGATTGGTGATTCTGATTCGGCTACATTCAGGGTGATTTTTTTCGTTTCCGTGTTGAGATCTTTGTTTAGATAACCATAAGAAAGGAGTAGAATTTGCAAGCAAAGTCAAATCCTCTTGGTTCGATCAACTTTTTTTCTTCAGAATTGAGAAATTCTCTTTTATGTTGTGTTCTTACTCATGTGGTATAGAATGATTTTAGGTGGAAGACTTTGTAGTTTTAGTTTTCATTCCCCTTATATTGCAACCGCTATTTGTCCAGATTATAAATTGAAAAAGCAAAAATGGTGAAGATCTGCTGCATTGGTGCCGGATATGTCGGAGGGCCTACAATGGCTGTTATTGCACTCAAGTGCCCAAACATTGAAGTGGCTGTTGTGGATATCTCCGTGTCTCGGATCAATGCCTGGAACAGTGACCAGCTCCCGATCTACGAGCCAGGTCTTGATGGCGTCGTGAAGGAGTGCCGAGGCAGGAACCTCTTCTTCAGCACTGACGTAGAGAAACATGTCTTCGAGGCTGATATTGTTTTTGTCTCTGTCAACACTCCCACAAAAACTAGGGGTCTTGGAGCTGGTAAAGCTGCAGATCTCACTTATTGGGAGAGCGCTGCTCGTATGATTGCTGATGTATCAAAATCTGACAAGATTGTAGTTGAGAAATCGACTGTCCCAGTGAAAACTGCCGAGGCCATCGAAAAAATCCTTACCCACAACAGCAAAGGAATAAAATTCCAAATTCTCTCAAACCCTGAATTCCTTGCTGAGGGGACTGCAATTAAGGATCTATTTAACCCGGACCGTGTCCTCATTGGAGGGAGGGAGACCCCTGAGGGTCAAAAGGCCATCAGTACGCTGAAGGCCGTTTATGCTCATTGGGTACCCGAAGAGCAGATTCTCACTACCAATCTTTGGTCTGCTGAGCTCTCCAAGCTTGCTGCCAATGCTTTCTTGGCTCAGAGAATCTCATCTGTTAATGCCATTTCAGCTCTCTGTGAAGCCACTGGTGCTAATGTTTCACAGGTTGCCTATTCTGTTGGCACAGATTCGAGAATTGGACCGAAGTTCCTCAACGCCAGTGTCGGTTTTGGTGGATCTTGCTTCCAGAAGGATATCTTAAATCTGGTGTACATCTGTGAGTGCAATGGCCTTCCAGAGGTAGCTGAGTACTGGAAACAGGTGATCAAGATCAACGATTACCAGAAGAACCGTTTCGTTAACAGGGTTGTTGCCTCTATGTTCAACACAGTTTCAAACAAGAAGATTGCCGTTCTTGGTTTTGCTTTCAAGAAAGATACTGGTGACACGAGGGAGACTCCTGCCATCGACGTGTGCAAGGGACTCTTGGGAGACAAGGCGCTGTTGAGCATCTATGATCCCCAAGTCTCTGAGGATCAGATCCAGAGAGACCTCACTCTAAGCAAGTTTGAATGGGACCATCCTACTCACCTCCAGCCAATGAGCCCCACAACCGTTAAGCAAGTGAGCGTCGTCTGGGACGCCTACGAAGCAACCAAGGAAGCTCATGCAGTTTGCATCCTGACCGAGTGGGACGAGTTCAAGGCTCTTGACTACCAGAGGATATACGACAACATGCAGAAACCCGCATTCATCTTCGATGGCCGAAATGTTGTTGATGCAGACAAGCTGCGTGAGATCGGTTTCATTGTCTTTTCGATCGGAAAGCCTCTGGATCCATGGTTGAAGGACATGCCGGCAGTGGCTTAGATTTGCTCTCTTCAATGGCTTCTTCCTCTTTGCAAGGCAACAAAAGCAATTGGATTCTTTTACCATATTTTTAATGTATTCTTGTTGGTTTTTCTTTCATTCTCATATCATATCTCTTGTCAGGACTCCTGAAGGTTTGAGACCATATGTTTTGCCTTTACAATTGTCCTCGAACCTATCGTTTTATCTCCCATAAAAATTTTTGTTAGAAATTTCATTACATTTTTCTTTTCTTTATAAATGCTCACAGATTTTTATTTGTCTTTGAGATCCCATAAGTCACCGTATGGAATGAGCCTTTTGTAGACTTTTCATTTCTTGCTTTTCTTTTTTCATTCAAAGACTTGCCGGTTTTCTTACAAGCAAGTGCTTGATCTTCATATAATTTTTTTCATATTGGGCGGGTGATTTAAACCTCTAACCTCTACTCACTTGATTCTTTTGATATGTTTCACTTTCATCACAAATAACAGCAATATTACATCCCAATTCTTATAATTATTATGTTTTCTTAACCTAAAACTTGAAATTTTTGTATGTTGCAAACCAAATATTAATATACTTTTAGAAAAAAAATCAATTTATACTTTCTTTTTTTTTTTTTTGAAATAAAATCAATCTATACTCTTAAACTTTGTAGGTTTTATCAATTTAAATTTTAAACTAATAATATTATCAATTAAAACTTTAGAAAACTTTAGATTTTCATAAGTGAATCAATTTAGTCTATTTGTTCAATGATTCATAACTATTGTCACTTGATTCCATTTAAAATTAACTCAAATTTACCTAAATAACATTATTCTTCTCTTAAAATCCTACCAAAGTAGAAAAAAAATAATAATGTAATTCTTTTTAAATAAATAGGAAAAAAATAGAAGAAGAAAAGAAGATAAAAACCACTCATAATGAAAAACGGCTACTATCCACTTGATTCCATCATTTCTCTTTAATATTGCGCTAATCCTTGCATTTAAAGTAGCCTTACACACGTGTAAGAATTATGCACAAGGTCTAAATTGATTCACTAGGGTTCTAATTGATGTCAAAGTGTGCATAGCTTAGCGGTAATTGGCATGTAACATTGACTAAGAAGTTAGAGGTTTGAATCCCCAACACAAATGTTGTTGAACTCAACAAAAAAAAAAAGAGTTCTAAATGATACAATTATTAGTATAAAGTTTTAATTGATTCAACTTATTTTTTTAGAGTGGGTTAGAACTATTTTTAGTTACATACTTAGGTAACATTATAGTTTCCATATATATTTAAAATACAAGTTAGTCCTAGAACTTTCAAGTTTGTGTTTAATAGATTTCTAAACTTTAAAAATTTTTTTAATAGGCCTTTGAGTATCTAATAGGTTCCTAAACTTTCAATTTAGTGTCTAACATATCTTTGAACTTTCAACTTTTTGTCTAATAGATGATAATTCTCATTTATGAGAATTATTTGGCCTTTATACTTAGTTATTCTTGTTATTTTATGTGTGTTATTAGATAAAAAGACTAGCAAAAAGTTGGTTTAAATTGAATAATTGTTGGAAGCCTTTTAAATTAAGTAAGTGGAGAAAAGAAAGCAAAAGAAAATGAAAACCACACTTATTTGATGTTTTTGTGCGGGAATTTGAAGAATGCAACAGAAATACAATTGCATTGCAATTGCAATTCTGGCATATCTGGAAAACAGTGCAACATAAATGCAATTGCATTTCTGCAAAAATCTGGAAAACGCACCAAATACAGGTTAGTGAAATTTTGGGGATTTTATGTCATTCTTCTCCACGAATTCAGTAAGGCAAGTTGACCCAAGCTGCACATGAACAAATATGGAAACCCTAGCCCATAAAGCTTATAAAATAAGGAAGAAATGGAGGCAAAGAATATGGTTTTTTCACACAACAAATAGTCCATCGACTTCTGTTTTTCTTCTGTTTTTACTACTATTTTTTTTCTTTTGTTTCCAGCCTCATATGAACTTCGAAACTCAGTCATTCCTCAACGAAAGTTGAAGGAAGTGAAAGTTCAATTCCCTTTGAAAAGAGTGGAGTTGAGGCGATTGAGCAATGAGTGAAAAAAGGGTTGTGTTCTTCCGTTTCTTAGAATTTATTTTCTGTTTTATTTAGTTTATTTGCTTCAGTTTTAGGGATTTGGTTGTTGCTGTAATTTTAAGCATTTAGCTACTATTTTATTCTTCCCTTTTGTTTTTGAAATTAAATAGTTGCTGAATTTGTTTTGATTAATGGAATTTTGGTTGTTCTTTCATTATTATTAAGTTGTTATGTAATTGTTTATTAATTCTGGAATTTTTATCACCTACTGTTTTAGTTATGCACTTTAATTCTTTTAATTCATTATTTTTCATTCTTTCAATTATGATTTAAGTCTTACTTTGGGATTCAAGCATGTGAATACCCTAAAATAGGAATAAAAGCCTAATTGTGAGAGCAACTTTGCTTACTCTATGGCTTGTTTTTGACCCTAGACATAGGGCAAAGCCTTTAAAACCAAAATAATTGTGTTTCAAAATTAACTAAGTTCGTATTAGCCATAGAAATATCGGTTTAATCACTTAACCTCCGAAAGATACTTAGAAAGTCAAATTGGTGTTGAATTCGGTTTACACAGCTTAAGTGTTGAGTCAAAGGATTGCTATTGCAATTAAGCCGCAATTTCTTTCAATAGGGCAAAATCATATTTGAATATCTCTTTTATCATATTTTTTTCAAAAACAAAAATTATCCAAACTATTGTTTTACACCGGTTACCTAGGTTGCAATTCGAGAATAATTTTTGCTATCTTTTGAATTTTGTTGTATTTGTTCCCTGTGGGATCAATAATCTGAAATACTTCCAGTTTTATATTACTTGCATTGACAGTGTGCACTTGCACTGGACTAGAGCTTTGTTTTAATTTAAAAATATTTTCTCTAAGCCCCCGTTTTTCTGTTCGATCAATAGATCTTTGACATATTCAATATTTTTTAAAATTCATGGACCTATTGTATAAAAAATTAAGTTTAGAGTCCTATTAGACACATAATTCAATTTTATGTCTAATAGATTTATTAATTTTAAAAAATGTAAAATATGTTAGGGACTTACTACACACAAAATTGAAAGTTCATAAATTTATTATACACTTTTAAAATTTATGGATCTATTAGATATAAACTTGAAAGTTGAAGAACTAAACTTGTAATTTAACATATATTTTATTTAACAATTTAATTCTTGTAGTTAAAAATTTCTAATTCAAAATTTTTAAATCCGTTCCCATTATTTTAGAAAATGTGTTAAAACCTATTTTTAGCACTTGTGTTTTCGTTTTTGTAAAATGATTTAGTTATTAAAGAAAAAAATGATTTAGTTTCTGCATTGATGAAGCCATACATGTTAGGGGTAGAAAATTGAACCATCATTCGCTTTAGATTGGAAAAATTGGAGCATATGGCCAAATTAAAAACCCAGTTTTAAATAATAGATGAAAAAAAAATGCTTGAAAAATGGCCCAACGTGAGTTGCACGTGCACAACAATTACATTGCGTTTTCATATTTGCCCTCACAATTACACTGTCTTTCCATATTTTCCTTCAGATGTTATACACGCGCATTGCTCTCACCGTATTTTACAGATGGTGTATTTCAAATATGTTTAAATCTCTTAAATTCGAATCTAATCTCTTTCTTCTTTCAAATAAAATCTAAATATATGAGTTTATTAGTTTGTTAAGTCTAAATATAAAATCTCATTTAAATTTCTATCAATTCAAATTTTGAATTACAGATTTTTCATCAATTTATATTATTCTTACAAATTATAATTTTTTTTAATTTTTTAAACACTTATCTATAATTTCTTTGATTTTTCATGATTTTCACGATTTTAGTCTATCCATTAGTCAACATAACCAATCTATTTCTTTGAACTATGGTTTCGATTGCTCTTCACTCTCTTAATTGATGCTTTTTTATTGCGTTTTACCCACCATTGACCACCTATCAACATTAGCAGCTATTACTTGATCCCCTAGTATAGTGAAACAGTCAATTTAAGCAAATATTAGGTAGTCTGCACATCCTTTTTTCAGTTGAAATGATCTTCCAAAGTATTTCAGTATTATTTGGTGGAAGATGGGACGCAAACATTACCACAATTTTAGGTAGAACGTCATATTGATTCCGATGAATTCTACCCTACAATAGTTCACCGAGTGCGAGTGCATTTGATCTAAACTCTTTTCGTTAGGTAACCACATTATCACCCGATTTACTATGTATAGGAATGGATCTAACAAATCCAATATAATTATGATTAGGAAAGACAAGGATGTTTTATGGTTCTTATCTACTGTCTCGGATGACTCATTCAATGACATCTGCCTCGTGGTTGACCACATTGAGATTGATTCTCCCATTTGTTCAAATAGTATCATTGCAAGCCAACAACCCTAAGATAATTTTGAAAATTGTTGATCCAGTTGATATTGACCATTTGTCATCAGGCTTATCTATTAGTGAAAGTTTTGTATTTCAAAATAAGGGTGATTTGAAAAAGACCATATGTCTAGTTACTCTAAAAAATAGCTTTCAATTTCGAATCGTTAAATCAAACAAAGAATTGAAGTTCGGCCTTTACCTTTTCATACATACACACTGTCTATATACATATACTATGTATTTGTTATGTTTCTATTTTTCATTAACACGCTTACATCTTTGCAGGCACATATACAACACATGAACTTGATGACGATGTAAGTTCAAGTTCTTCTTCATGTCTCTTTGTGCATCAATTCACGCATGGAAGTATTTTCTGTCATATCAGTTGATGGTGCAACTCTAAAGAACAAATTGAGGGTTTAGTTTGAGTTACTTCTTCAAAGAGAATTCGATGGATTTGAGTTTTTTGAGTTTTCAAGACTTCTTATTTAATTTGATGTAACTTTTTTGCAGGAAAACGTGTATGCATGGAAGCTTAAATGATTTTACCTCTTTCTTGATTACATGGTATTTGCATCTCCAAGGTGTGATTTATTTGTTTTTCAAAGAACATGCTTTTATGAAATACCAATTCTATGTTTTGTGATATTAATTTCATGACTATTGGTAATTATTTTTGATGAATTAATCTCCAACCTACAATATTTAGATTTTGTATATTTAATATATTTTGAAACTAGAATATAATATCATGAGCATTGTTAATTCCATTTTGTTTGATTAATCTACAATTTTTAGTATTTAGATTTTGTAGATTTACTGTATATTTTGAAATTGAAATAATTGATTTATTTTGTTTTAAGATTTGAAGATTTGTTATTGTTATCAGATTTAATTAACAACTTTTTACCAAAATGACACATTTGATTTGGCCATTTTGTAGGATTTGGATAAGGAGCATTTTTTTTTTGTCTGTGAATTTTGGTTGAAGATACGATTTTTTGAGTTTGGCCATTTTTTCAATTAATTTTTTTTGCACTTTTATCAAAATGACACATTTGATTTGCCCATTCCTTTGGTTATCCCTTTTTAGATTGAATGAGATTGATCGGGTGAACTTTGGGTGAATAAAAGTAAGTAAATATGTTCAACCCCCGTGTAAGTGCACACTGTCAATGCAAGTATTAAAACAGGAGTATTCTTGAGTATAGGGAACGGTGTAACAAAAATATTGCAAAGCAAAGTGTAAGGAAGAATTGCAACTTAGAAACTAAAATTGCAAAAACAAGGTTGGGATGGTGTGTTGGTAAAAAGAGAATAATTGCATAATCTAATTGCAAGTTAAAGTGGCAAAAATTACATAACTGAATAGCAGAATCAAAAATTGCAAAATAAAGTGATAAAGATTGCATAATTGAATTGCATAATCGAAATTTTGCAATATTGAATAACAAACTAGATAGACTTGGTAAATGAATTTGCAAAAGAAATTTTAGATAAAAGAGGGGCTCAAGAATGTTATTGCTCTAAGTTGTAATTGCAAACCAAAATTACAATTCCAACCTATTCGAAATTAGGTTTTAGGAGACTAAGTGAATGACTTATATGTCTATAGTCCATCTATCTTAGATAATTAGGCTCAACAATTTTATGAGTTTTGAAGTCTTTAATCCCTATGTCTAGGGTAAAGAATTGGCTTATGTCTAAGCTCTTTTCTCCACTACTTGTGGGAAATCCGCTTAGATCTAATACCGACGGGGTTAGTGATCAATCTAAGCTTGAGTTTCTACTCTAGTTAATAAATCTAGGATCTCAACGGAATTTTATTCAACACAAGCAAACAATTGAGATGTAGGCTTGGTTTTTGTTGGAATTTTGGCTAAAATTACTTTTTAGGGAATTCACATCCTTGAACCCCCTAAAAAGTTTAGCTCATATTAATTCTATAAGAAACTATGCTAAAAATTAAAACAAACTCCATGTAAAAATAAATTGACTAATGTATTATTTTAGAAATTAAACTCAAAGGAAACAAAATTGGTGTGCTAAACTTGAAGGGAAATGATACCTGTTTTGCTGCACTAAAAAGGAAAACAGAACATTAAAAGACAAAGCCAACAACAAAAAAAAACACACACACACTGAATTATGCTTTCATGAAGAGAGTGTTTCATTACTGGACTTAAAAACAACATTTAACAAGCTAGAGAAAAATTGATTTCCATCAGCAACCCTCATCCAAGAAGATATGCCATAAGCTGGACAACTCGTAAACAGCAAAACAAGGTTCCAAGTGTTCTCATTCAAATTAAAACAGAATACAACTCATGATTCAAAAGCTTCAAGAGGAGAGGAATTCAGTTCTTCTTCCTCTACTTTTGAAACCGACAGAATCACTAAGTCTATGAATCAAAAAAGTAACTATTACGCAATAACATAATTGAATTGAAACAACGCTAAGCTGACCGAAGTTCTGATAAAGCAAAGAGGAAATTGAAAAAAAGAACAGAGACTATCTTTTAAAGAAAAATCCACGAACATAATTCAAAAGAATAAAACTTGGGGAAATTAAACAAAATATGAACTTAAACAAGAAAACTTCTCTCGGTAAACAGAGGAACGAAAATTGAAGAAAAAAAAAGGAAAAAACAGAGCATTCTCTTCACAAAAACCCACGAGCAAATTTTTCCAAAAAGAAATGAATGTCCTTGTCGACTCTCTTCTTCCGCCCTTTGTAGATCCTCCCTAGGGTTGAATCATCTAGAATTTGTGTTCCAAATCCCCTAATTCGTGCGGTAATTTAGGCTTTCCATATATGGGTTGTGCATAGGATTTTTTCTTCTTTGAATTCTTCTGCTGCTCAAAATTGCAGTTTTAAGAAATTGCAATTTTGGTTTTGCAATTTCCACATTCCCTGCAAACAAGCTTAATTTTTTTAGAATCTTATCCAAATGCCATCATTCTTATTTCTTTCTTATTTTCAAGCAATCTTTCAACTATTTTCAAATGGTCTTAAGACAAAACAAGAATATTTTAAGCAATTTGGAATTAAATAAGCCTTAATACTAAGGCTTATTAGAGATCCATGGACTTCTTTCACTTACCCATTAGCATATTTTATGCCTAAGTTATTTTTAATGAAAATTTTAATTCAAAGACTTCAAGACTTTTTTTTTAGTCTAACAAATATGAGAGATATAAATCTTTGATCTCAAATAAAGGTATAGATATCTTGACCATTAGCCTATGCTTAGGTTAGTCCATGATTAGATCTTTTAAAGTATAATAACAAAATAATTACAAATAAATATATAACCACAAAAAAGTATTAAAAAAATTGAAGGAAAAATTTCACTTTTAGTCCTTGAGGTTTGGACATAATTTCTAGGGAAAAAAAAAATCAAATTTGACCTTAACCTTGTGAGGTTGTATCGATTTGGACCCTAAACTTTCAATTTTATCAAATTAAACCCTAAACTTAAATAAGTGTTTCAATTTTTACATTCGATTAAAATTATGCTAACTCGCTCACTAATTTTAACAAAAGATGGTGTAAAAATCTTCATAAACTAATTAATTTCAATAAAATAAAGTTTTTCATAAAAATAAGTTTGACCAATGTACAAATTAACCATTAAATCACTTTGTCAAAATTCATAAATTTCAACAAAAAAATTTAACTCTCATGTCGTTTTTCTCTAAAATTTTATCAATCTCATATCATACATATGTTTTATGATTCATTGAACGCATAAGAAAAACGTCTTTTAGCGATATTTGAAGTAAGAACTTATAAATTGTAACACTTATCTAAGTTTGATGTGCAATTTGATGAAATTGAAAGTTTAAGGTTAAAATTGATACAACTTGATAAATTTAGTCAAAATTAATTTTTTCCCTAATTTTCATTTGATCTTTAAGTTGAATTTACCGATAGTCATCTTAACAAAAAAAAAGGGATGTAATTAACATGAAGATGAGGATTATTGATCCCATGTCACAGTCATTGGGTCTGTTGTCGTACTCAACCTAGTTGAAGACATCCTAGATCAAAGAAGTCAATGGTCTTGCTGACAACAAAGAGTCTGTCATTCCCTTTGAACTTTTTTGCCATGTCATACTTTTAAGAAGTTAACTAATCAACTAACGATCAACTCAATTCATGGATCAAATAAAAATCAAATCTAAATGTTAAGAACCAAAATGTCAATTATGAAACATCGAAAACAAGTAGAAACAAAATCAAAACTTCAAAAATAAGATTGAAGACTAAATAAAAACTAAATTCAAATCTTAGAGATAAATAAATGTCGAGTTCTAAATTCAAATTTTAGAGATAAATAAATGTTGAGTTTTAAACTTCAAGTACTAAATAGAAATTAAATCCAACTTTTTGAACCAACCATCTAATTTACCCCTTTTTTTTTTCTTTTTTTTTTTAATGTTTTCTTGACTAAAGCCCACAACTTAAAATATAGGAACTTCAAGAGTACATTTTAAGGTTCCATGTGCTCTCGGCTGGCTTAAGATGTAACATTGAGAAGCTTTTGGAGACGTGATTTGGGAGAGTGACGCTTTGCAGCACGTGGCAAAAATACCAAAAATATCATTTTTCGTTGGTTGGTTTCCATTTACCAATAACCTGGACTCCAGTCCTGACTCCTCACCGTCACCGACACACCTCTTTTTAGAGACGCAGATTCAATGGCAATGGCATTTTCTGCAATTTTCTCCATCTTCCTTCCTCATTTCGACCATTCACATGGTCCTTGGTTCACACGACCAAATGCCACCGACCTTATTCAACCAATTGTTTTTTATTTTTATTATTATTTTTAATCTTCCATGTTTAAAAATTTATAATTAAATCTCTAATCAATAATGAACTCAAAATCGAGTAATAAATTGCCAACTTGAACATAAGTTAATTAGGTGAGATACTAGTTGTTGATTGAGAAATTTTAGCCAATCTCCAATTGCCTTATCATTATGCCAAATTAATGAAAAAAATATAAATAATTAAATTTGAGACCAATTATAAATTGACAAGTGTCCCAAATTTAATTTGAAGACAAAAATTTAGCAAATTCTAAATCAAAAGGCCACATGTCTTCATTGTGACCATTTTACCAAATAATCAAACTTAATTTGCCCAAATTGGGTCATATGGAATTTGAGTCAAAGTTATGATATTTAGGTTAAAGTTAAACAAAACCTAAATCCAAATGGTTAGGCTCAAAGCCAACAAAGCTCAAGTCCAATGGTTGGGTGCAAAGGCCATTAAAGCCCAAGGCCACATGTCTTCATTGTGACAATTTTACCAAATAATCAAACTTAATTTTGTTGGGATTTATGCCCTAAAGCCTCATAATTAATAATTTATTTAATAATGAAAAATAATTTTGATTATTTTATTTGCAATATAATATTATCCATTATATGAAAAATCCAAAGTTATTAGTGTAATCTTGAACAGTATGTGGTTGACATACGAGAGGATTATGTTCAAGAAATAACCTAAAGGGTCATAGTATATGGATAAAGTTGGGTGCCTTATCATGGTAACACTATTGATACGGCCCACTTTGTAATAGTTACAAATGATTTGATCCAAATCATTCATGTGGAGACATGTGAGTGGGGGTATCTTATACAATGAGTTTGTATAAGACTGGACCATGAAATATTTAATCTCTCTTTATAAATCCGTTAATTGAGAAGATTAATATTTCATCAGGATGATCATATGCGACTCGATCTTAAGCTTGTGAGGGCTTGTCCTTTGATTTGCATGGGTGAGAGTGACTTTTGTAGCCGATTCAATATGCCTACTATTTTGGGGACTTGACCAAATAGGGAGCTGAGAACATAATCTCACAAGATGGAATTCACTCCTTCCCACATAGGGTAAGTAGATGAGTAGTTCTCTTAAGTGCTGATTTCGGGACTTGAACAATGGGGCCCCACTCTCTCATTGGCTCGAGAGGGACTTAGTTTATAATTAGATTATAAACATATTGTTCATTAGAGAATCAGTGGTACTTAAGGTGCAAGATGTAATTATAGGGGTAAAACGGACTTTTGACCCAGCTGTAATTACGAACAACTCGTGAAGGATCGACTTGCATGTAGTGATTATATCAATGGACACAACTTGTCCTACAGTGTATAAGAGTGCACCTTTAGGTCTATAGTGGAGTGACCCTAGAGTTAATGAATGAAAATTGATTAATTAAAGAGTTTAATTAATTAATTTTGTATCATTGGAGCTTATAATCTATAGGTCCATAAGGTCCCCTTGCTAGCTCATAGTAACACTAAAAGATCAATTTAGTTGAAAGAAAAATTTGAAATGTTCAAATTTAATATTTAATTTGAAGTGTTCAAATTAATATTTAATATATTAGATATATTAAATATAAAATAGAAAAATATATTTACTGTATTTGATACATTAAATATTAAAATAATTAATGTATATTTGATATATTAAATAAAATATATTTATAGAATTTGAATAAGATTCAAATAAATAAATATCGTAGGAGATTTGAATGAGATTCAAATAAATATAAGATATATTTTAATATATTAGATATTAAAATATAATATTTTAATTATGGCAAAGATTTTCCCTTGGTCTCTATAAATAGGACCCTTGGGTTGAGCCATTCTTCACAACACACATCTCCTCAATAGAAAGAATTAGAGAATTCTCTCTAGACATCTTCCTCTCAAATCCCTTGTGGATTTTCTTTCAAGAGGCTCCCACAAGCCTTGGTCCTGTGTTCGAGTCATAGCTAGGAAGACTTTGTGGAAGAGATAAAGATCCGCTAGAAGAATCTCCATATTTAGAAGGTATTTATTGCTTAACCCTTGTATTTTAGTTTAATTCTAAATAAATCAAAGACGATTCCTATGCTTCCGCTGTGGGTTTAATTCGATTATTCCCTTCAAATTTGCTCAAATTGGGTCATATGGAATTTGAGTCAAAGTTATGAAATTTAGGTTAAAGTTAAACAAAACTTAAATCCAAATGGTTAGGCTCAAAGCCAACAAAGCTCAAGTCTAATGATTGGGTGCAAAGGCCATTAAAGCCCAAGCCCACATGCCTATGGAAATCCCTATAAATAGAAGAGTTCTCCCTCATTTGAGGGGTTCAAAATTTTAATTCTCCAGAGAACTCAGAGAGAATTGAGAGCAAAATCCTTAGGTGCTAGACACTCTTTGAAGTTCTTAAGTGCCGAACACTCTCTGAAGTCCTTAGGTGTTGAACGCTCTTTGAAGACCAAAGACTCTTCAAGACTTGAAGACTTCAAGTTCCTACACATTGATTAAAGCTTCAACCATGAAAACAAGCTGCAAAGCCCTCGAGACAAATCTACACTCGAGAACAAGCTACAAAGCTCTCGAGACAAATCTACATTTGAGAACAAGCTGCAAAGCCTTTGAGACATTTGTACATTTGAGAGAAAGAATCAAAGGAGAAGATTAGAGATTGTACTCCACTACATTCAAATCAATACAAATTAAATTCATTTACACGTGTCTCATTTCTTTCTATTTTGAAATTGTTGGGTTTTGTGTCCTAAAACTCGTGGTTTTGTAAATTGAATGTATATTCTATTTTACTATAAAGATGTTATTGAGGTTTATTTAGTAAATGTGTTATTGAATAAAGTGAATTGTGTATTCTATAACCCTAATCCAATGAACTAAGTACCCTTGGCTATAGTATGTATACTTGAACTTTATGTATGACATCAAAGTGGATCAAGTTCGAATTATAGCCAGAACGGTCTATAGTATAGGGATTGTTGGGTTTTGTGTCCTAAAACTCGTATTTTTGTAAACTGAATGTATATTCTATTTTACTATAAAGATGTTATTGAGGTTTATTCAGTAAATGCGTTATTGAATAGAGTGAATTATGTATTCTATAACCCAAATCCAATGAACTAAGAACCCTTGGCTATAGTATGTATACTTGAACTTTATGTATGGCATAAAAGTGGATCAAGTTCGAGTAATAGCCAAAATGATCTATAGTATAAGAATAAGGCTGGGTACCTTATTCTGGGGACACTATGGACGCGGCCCACTTAGTATAGTACTAACGATGTGATCCTGAATTGTTCATGTGGAGACATGCGAGTGAGGGCGTCCTATGCAAAGAGTTTGTATAAGACCGAACCGCGAAATAGTCACTTAGACTTTATAACTCCGTTTACTGCCTTAACTGACTATATTCATACGATGACCTAGGTAACTCGATCTTAATCCTGAGCGTGCTATGAACTCCTGTTTATTCAGGATTATCCTTAGATTTGCATGGGTGAGAGTGGCCCGAGATTGCCGACTCAATAAGCCTCCCATTTTGGGGATAAGACCAGGTAGATAGTTGGGAACATAGTCATGCGAGATGGAATTCACCCCTACACGTTTAGGGTTTAGTAGAGAGGTTGTTCCCTTAAGTACTGACTCCGGGTCTTGAACAATGGGCCCACCCTCTCGTTGGCCCGAGAGGGATACGGTTTGTTGGTTGGACCACAAACCAAATTATTCATTAGAGGATCAGTGGGACTTAAGGAACAAGAAGTAATTACAGGGGGAAAACAGTTTATTTGACCCAGCTGTAATTACGAATGACCTGTGCATGATCGACTTACTAATCATGGTTATATCGAGTGGACAGAAATATATCTACAGTGAGGAGAGTGCAGCCACTGGGCTTTAGTAGAGTGTCTCGGTGGTTAACGAATGTTGATTAGCTAGGCTAAAGAGTTTGGCCAGTTAATCTCATATCGTTGGAGCTCATGATCTGTAGGTCCATTAGGTTCTCCTTACTAGCTCGGACTAAGCCTTGTAACAATTTGAGAGAAAAGAATTTGAATTGTTCAAATTCGAATTTGGGAGAAAAAGTTAATTATATGCGATATACTTAACGTTTCATAGCTTAATTATGAATTAAACTATGATAAAGAAGAGTTGGAAATATTTAAATATGATTTAAATATTGGTTCGGTTTAAAACATGAATAGAGATTCATGTTCGAATGTTCGTTTTGGGAAATTGGGATTGGTCAAATTATTTAATTTGATATTTGATATTAAATTAAATATTTATTTAAAATTAATTAAATTGTTTAATTAATTAAAAATTGATTTTAATTTAAAATTAATTTTATATTAATTTTGAATTAAAATTAAAAGATAATTCAAATTCATTTAGAAATGAAATATGGACCAAATTCATTACTTAATGAACAAGCTTCTTGTTTGAAGCTTATCTTCTATGTGTTGGCTTCTTCACTAAGTAAAAATAGAAGCTTGTGGTTTTTCTATAGAGAAGAAACACAATAAAATAGAATAAGATAGAGAAGAGATTTTTTGAAGAAAATTCTCTAGCTCTTGGTTTTAAACCTTTACTCATTCTTCTCCCAAATTCTCTCAATCAAAGATCCCACAATCTGTTCCAAGGCCTGAGGATAGTAGGGAATACTCTAGAGGAGGTCCACCACTAATTTGTGTTCAAAGAAAGCCCACGGATTAAGAGAATTTTGAGCTACAAAGGTTTGTGTTCTTATTCTCTATTTTTCCAGTTTTGAGCATGTTTTTTGTATGATAAAATTGATCAAATTAGAGTGCTTAAGATCCAAAATTGCTTCCACATTATTAATATTAACTCCTTCAGAAATCTCGTGCGACAAATTGGCACATCTAGTGGGACCATTTCTACCTCTCATCTCTTTCCCTCATTTCAAAGCACAAGTGAAGTGATGACATTCAAAAAGACTTCTTTGATGACCGTTGTCATGGGCAACTTGTACACGAGTTCTTTTACCCATAACTACTCCAATGAACTGAAGTCGCAAGAAGATGAAGGGGGGCATCTACTAATGACAGGTTCTTGGTTAAGTGTAACCCTTTGTTCGATCTCAATTCTAACGTAATGTCTGTCATGATGACGGAAACAAGCACTGGCAAAGATGCTGGAACAAATCAACACCTTGATGAAAGTGATTGAAGAAAGAGATTCTCAAATCGCATACTTAAAGAGACAGATCGAGAGTCAAAATGTCGTTGAATCAAGTCAAACTTTTGTTGTCAAAGATCATAACAAAGGAAAGATTGTTGTGTAGAAAGATCAACCACAACACTCCACTTCGATCACTTCACTATTTGTCCAACAACTTCAGGACATAATAACAAACTCCATTAGAGCTCAATACAGTAGGGCTCCTCAAAGTTCTCTATTGTATTCTAAACCATATAATAAGATAATTGATAGTCTGAGGATGCCAACTAGATTTCAACCACCAAAGTTCCAGCAATTTGATGGAAAAGGCAACCCTCTGCAACACGTTGCTCATTTCATTGAGGCATGTGAAAATGTTGTTACACGAGGAGACCTACTGGTTAAACAGTTTGTTCGAATACTTAAAGAGAACGCTTTTGACTAGTACACCAACCTGGAGCTTGAGTCAGTAGATAGTTGGAACAGTTCGTAAAGGAGTTTATGAATCGATTCTACAGAACAAGATGAATTGTCAGCATATTCCGAGCTCACCAACACTATACAACCAAAAGATGAACCCATTGTCGACTACATAAATAGTTGGAGAGTCAAAAGTCTCAATTGCAAAGATCGTCACATTGAGCTATTTGCTGTCAAAATGTGCGTTCAAGGCATGCACTGAAGACTTCTGTACATCCTCTAAGGTATAAAGCCTCGTACTTTTGAAGAGCTAGAAACTCGCACCCATGATATGGAGCTAAGCATTGCTAGCCGAGGAGACAAAGACATATTAGTCCCTAACATAAGGAAAAAGGGAAATAATATCTAGGAAACTTCAGAAGAGTCTATAGTTATAAATAAAACCCTTTTCTAGTCGTCTTCAAAAAAAAAACATAAGAAGATTGAAAAGCGACATGAAAATGAAAGGCATCGCTTAACTTTAAAGAAAGACAGAAAAAAGTCTATCATTTTCCAGATTCTGACATTCCTGATATGTTGGAACAACTACTGGAAACACGATTGATCGAACTTCTAGAATGTAAGCAATCGAAAGAGATGGAAAATGTCGATGATCCCAACTATTGTAAGTATTATTGAGGCTTTAGTCACCCGGTGGAGAAATGTTTTGTTCTAAAAGAGCTAATTTTAAGATTAGTGAAAGAAAGAAAAATTAAGCTAGACCTTGATGAATTAACTCAAACAAATCATGCTGCAGTGACAACAAACACATGTAGTCAAATACATTCTACTCTGCTTCAAGATCAAGGAGTGTGCCTAGTCCAATTTGGAACCTTGGAACCTGTATCTATTTGGTTTCAACATGTGTACCAAGAAGCAAACTTCAAGATGTGGTCAAACTTATTGAGGATGAAGACAAAGGGTGGACCATTATGACTCGCCTGAAGAAATAAGGATAACATCTTGTTCAGATGGAACATCGTCTATTTAGAAGAAAGAACATGTGTCAAAGAAAGAAGAATCCAAGGAAGCCTAAACCTGAGAGGAAAGTGAGTAAAAATTGTTCCCAACCTTGTCAATCGGTGACCTTAAAAGAATTCTTCTCGAGAACTTTCCTTTCCATGAAGAAAGAGGAAGAAAACTATACAAGTTCATATTGGATTAATGCGGAAGAAGTTGATGATTCAAAAAAAGTTGAGAAAAGGACTTCAGTTTTCCATCGCATCAAGCATTTAACTACTTAACCTTCTGTCTTTCCAAAGATGAGTATGGAAACAACAAAGGAAGAAAACCAATGTCAAAATTCTGTCTCAACTTGACTTTTAGCCTTCTAAAGGCTATGCGTCTCCAAATCAAAAAAAGATCAACCTTCAACATTTGTTTTTTATGGCCTTAAAGTAACAAGTGATCAACATAAAAGAAAGATGAACACCTTGGAGGTGGAACTGTTTGATGAAGTAAATGATGACAAGAAAGTCCGTAGTACCGTCCCTTCATGTATCAAAAAGAACTTTTCAGTTTTCATAAATACAGAGGGTTCCTTGAAGGTGACGAAAAATCTCATAATTATAACAAATCCTACAAATGAAGGATCTGATCAAGATCATGATGACGATAAGGGCATTTAAAATGTAAAAGGTCATAATTGCAAGAGTTTAAACTGCATGATGCTCCTAGTCCACATGAGCTTAAAAGGAAAACGACCCCTTTAGAAAAAAAAAAAACTTTTCATTGAACTACGTTAGGACTTGATTCCTTTTCACTCAAAGGGTACGTAGGCAACTTAAATGGAAAAAAAAAAACTTTAAGCTCAGTCTAAAAAAAATGTTTCTAACCCATGAAACTAGATGTTACAAGTTGGATGCATACGAGAGGGTTTCGCTCATTTTAAATTCGAGTTTTATTCCCCTCAAGTTCATGGCATCACTTGCTTGCCTTAAGTTTGTGGCATTACTCATTTCAAATTCAAGGCTTCCCTCACTTTCAAGTTCAAGTCTGGAGCTTCACTCTCCTTAAGCTCAGATTCGAGGCTTCGCTTGCTTCAAGTTCAAGTTCGAGGCTTCGCTCACCTCATGTTTAAGTTCAAACTTTGCTTACTTGAAGTTCAAGTTCGAGTTTCACTTAACTTCAAGTTCAAGTTCAAGTTTTGCTCCCTTCAAATTTCAAGTTCGAGTTTCACCCGTTTGAAGTTCAAGTTCAAGTTCAAGCTTCGCTTGCCTTCAAGCCCAAGATCGATCTTCACTCGCTTTAGGTTAAGTTTCGAACGTCGCTTGCTTCAAGTTCAAGGTTAGGGCTTTGCTTGCTCTAAGTACGACATTCCACTTGTTCCAAGTTCGACATTTTGCTTTCAAGTACGACATTCTGCTTGTTCTACGTGCAGCGCTTCACTTCCAAGTTTAGAATTTTGTCTCCAAGTACGAACTTTCACTTGTTTCAAGTGCGGTGCTTCGCCTCCAAGTACAACTTTCCACTTTCAAGTTCGGTACTTCACCTCCAAGTTTGACGTTTACTTCTAAGTACGACGTTCCACGTGTTCCAAGTGTAGTGCTTCGCCTCCAAGTACGATCTTCCATCTCCAAGTTTGGCATTTTTCCTTTAAGTACGCGTTCTACCCCAAATTTTGACGTTTCGCTCCCTCTCTAAGTTTGGAGACTTCGTTGTCGCTCCGTCTTAAGTCATGAGGCTTTGTCCGCCGTCGCTCGCTCCTCCACCAAAGTAGGAGGCTTCATCCGCCGTCGCTCGCTCCTCTGCCAAGTCAGGAGACTTAATCCATCGTTGCTCGCTCCTCCGTCAAGTCAAGAGGCTTCGTTCGTCGACGCTCACTCCTTCTCCAACTCAGGAGGCTTCGTCCACCGTCGCTTGCTCCTTCGCAAAGTTAGGAGGCTTTGTTTGTCATCTCTTGCTCCTCTGCCAAGTCAGGAGGCTCCATTCATCGTCGATCTGTCTCAAGTTCGTAGCCTCCGTCTATTGTTTCTCGCTCCTCCACAAAATCAAGAGACTCTGTTCATCGTTGCTCACTCATCTGCCAAGTCAGGAGGCTCTATCTTCCGACGCTCGCTCCTTTGCGAAGTTAGGAGGCTTCGTCCGGCGTCACTTGCTTCTCTGCCAAGTTAGAAGGCTTCGTCCGCCATCGCTTAATTCTCTGCCAAGTCAGGAGGGTTCAACCATTGTCGCTCGATCCTCCGCCAAGTCAAGAGGCTCCGTCTGCCATCGCTCACTCCCTCGCCAAGATAGAAGGCTTCGTTTGTCGTCGCTCAGTCCTTCACCAATTTAGGAGGCTTCAAGCTTCCCTTTGCTTCAAGCAATGGTGGCATCACTGAGCAAATACCGAAGAACCTTGTAAAAAAGGACAAAAAAATAAATTAGAAGAGAGATTTACCTTGAGATTTGTCTTTGAGGTAACATCGACGAACAGTGGAGCTGTAGGAACACCATAGGCCTTGTTAGGGTCGAGTGCTCCTAAGCTAACATCGAAGAGCAGCAGAGCTGTAGGGATACCATAGGCCTTATTAGGGTCGAGTGTTTTTGAGCTAACATCGAAGGGCAACAGAGTTGTATGAACACCATAGGCCTCATTAGAGTCGAGTGCTGTGTCGAAGCTACAAGAACACCATAGGTCTCGTTAGGGTCGAATGTTCCTGAGCTAACATCGAAGGGCGACGGAGCTGCAGGAATACCATAGGCCTCATTAAGGTCGAGTGTTCCTTAGCTAAAATCAAAAGGCAATGGAGTTGAAAGAACACCATAGGCCTCATTAGGGTTGAGTGTTCCTTAGCTAACATCGAACAACAGCAGAGCTGCAGGAACACCATGTTGGGATTTATGCTCTAAAGCCTCGTAATTAATGATTTATTTAATAATTTTGATTATTTTATTTACAATATAATATTATTCATCATATGAAAAATTTAAGGTTATTAGTGTAATCTTGAACAATATGTGGTTGACATATGGGAGGATCATGTTCAAGAAATAACTTAAAGGGTTATAGTATATGGATAAAGTTGAGTGCCTTATCCTGGTAATACTAAATATGACTTACTTTGTAATAGTTACAAATGATTTGATCCAAATTGTTCATGTGGAGACATGTGAGTGGGGGTATCTTCTACAATGAGTTTGTATAAGACTGAACCACGAAATATTCAATCTCTCTTTATAAATCCGTTAATTGAGAAGATTAATATTTCATCAGGATAATCATATGCGACTCGATCTTAATCTTGAGTGAGTTATGAACTCCTGTCTGTCAGGGCTTGTCCTTTGATTTGCATTGGTAAGAGTGATTTTTGTAGCTGATTCAATAAGCCTACCATTTTAGGGACTTGACCAAATAGGGAGTGGTGAGGGATGCTACGCGAATGGAAAAAGAAAGCGCAAGTGCACGCTGTCACAAACAAGTAATATATGGAGTATTCCAAGTATCAAACCCAAGGGAACGGTTAACAAAAACTCTCCAGTTTACAACACAATTGGTCACAATTTGCAATCGAAAGTAACCAATAAAATAAAGTTTATGTTTGGGGTTTTGTACATGAAAAAGAAAAGATAACTGAAAAGGTATGAGAAAAACAAAAATGAGAAGTAGGGGATTCAATTCTGGTTCAACCCTAAGGAAATGCGCCCACCATGCGCCTGTAAATTGCTCAACTAAATCCGGCTATTTCAAAGATCCTGCCTCTTGCGCCCGCATACTGATTCTGTTGAGTTCTGTACGGTTTAGACAGAATGCTACTGAAATGCACTTGCAACCTACCCCTTTCGACACTTAGCTAAGTAAATCAAGTTCAACACCTATTCAGCTCCTTGTCCAAGAACCTTTAGGAGACTAAGAAATTTAAAACTCATATGTCTATGGCTAAATTCGCTTAGATAATGAAAAACACAACTTTCTGATTTTAAAGGTTATTGTCCTATGTTTAGGTAGAAAAAGCAAAGTGCTATGTCTAGGCTCTTTTCCTATATTACTTTTAGGAAAACGCCTGTTGATTCCAACCCTTTCAATATTGAAATCTTCACAAACTATGCTAACTTAAATGGCCAGTTTAAGCTAACAATGAAACTTAAGCTCACTAAAAGTAAACTTAGCTAAATGTTGAGCATATCTACAAGAAACACATGGTGGTTGCTTATCTCCTTTTTAGGGTATCCACATGGTTGAATCTCCTCCAAGGAGTTTAGCTACTCATCCAAGAAATAAATAAAGTGCAGAAAATAAAAAGAAAACAAATAGAAGGAAGAACACAATTCATTGAAATAAATAAACTTGAATACAATTTGAAGAATGAATCCAAGAAAGAACAAAAGAACTTAAAACTTGAATTAAGAGAAAAACAGAAACTTACAAAGTTGGATTATAAAATAAAACAACAAGTACAACTCCTAAAAACTTACAGAACTAATGGAAAAATCTAAGAACAAAAAAAACCCTAAAATGTTCTTCCTTTCTAACTTGATCTACCTTTTTCAAGGAGAATCAAGTACTAACTCTTTCTTCTTTCGAACTTGGAGTCTGAATGGAATATGAACAGAGCTTAGGGGAGACTTGGAGTGACAACTAAAACTAAAGAGAAAACTACAGAATTTTGGGATGAAGAGAATTCCCAACTCCGAGCTCTCTTTCAAATGATGGATTGAGTTGCCTTTTATAGACCACAAGACCTGTGGAGAGGCTTAGCCGATCATATCCCTTGATCCTCAAAGATTTGATGGAGAATAATTGATTTTATCTGATTTTATTTGCAAATCTCGCAAATTTGGGAGAATCTGTCGAAAAGGTTCAGAAGCGCCCGCATGAGCGCAATTGTGCTGTTGTCGAAATGGCCTAAATGTGGCCGCATAGTTGGGCGCATTTTGAGTTCTTTCTGTAACCATTGGAATTTGGCTTCTGCTCTTAATTGCTGGTGCATCCCGGTCACATATCTCTTGGATCATCTTTCACTTGCCTCAGCTGCGGCCAGAATGTGGCTGCATTTGGGTCATTTTTCATCATCTACACAAAATCAACAAAAATTAACACTTTCTTAATAAAAATGACTCTAAATACACCTAAAAACTTATTTTTACAAAATCAAAACTTTAAACACATGCAAAGCTTGTTTTTATTTAAATTTACTCTTAATGACATGAATTATAACATTAAACACTCACTTTCTAAGAAAATATCTTAGTTTTTAGAGCCAAATAACACTCATAAATGAGCGTTATCAGGAAGCTGGGAACATAATCTCAAAAGATAGTATTCACTCATTCCCATATACGGTAAGTAGGTGAGTACTCCCCTTAAGTGTTGATTTCAGGACTTGAACATATTGGGTATAGAGTATGCCCTAAGATACATGTCTCATCGGCTTTAATGCAAGTGGGAGATTGTTGGGATTTATGCCCTAAAGCCTTGTAATTAAATATTTATTTAATAATTAATAATTATTTTAATTATTTTATTTGTAATATAATATTAACCATTATATGAAAAATTCAAGGTTATTAGTGTAATCTTAAACAATATGTGGTTGACATACGAGAGAATTATGTTCAAGAAATAACCTAAAGGGTCATAGTATATGGATAAGGTTGGGTGCCTTATCCTGGTAACACTATTGATACGGCCCACATTATAATAGTTACAAATGATTTGATCCAAATCGTCCACGTGGAGACATGTGAGTGGGGGTATCTTATACAATGAGTTTGTATAAGACTAGACCATATAATATTTAATCTCTCTTTATAAATTCATTAATTGAGAAGATTAATATTTTATCAGGATGATTATATGCGACTCGATCTTAATCCTGAGTGAGTTATAAACGTCTGCCTGTGAGGGCTTGCCCTTTGATTTGCATGGTTGAGAATAGCTTTTGTAGTCGATTTAATAAGCCTACCATTTTGGGGACTTGACCAAATAAGGAGCTGAGAACATAATCTTACAAGATGTAATTCACTCCTTCCCATATAGGGTAAGCATATGAATAGTTCCCTTAAGTGATGATTTCGAGACTTGAACAATGGGGCCCCACTATCTCACTGGCTCGAGAGGGACTTAGTTTATGGTTAGATCATAAACAGATTGTTCATTAGAGGATCAGTGGTACTTAAGGTGCAATATGTAATTACATGGGTAAAACGAACTTTTGGCCCAGCTGTAATTATGAACAACTCTTGAAAGATCGACTTGCATGTAATGGTTATATCCATGGACACAACTTATCCTAAAGTGCATAAGAGTGCAACTCTAGGTCTATAGTGGAGTGACCTAAAGTTAATGAATGAAAATTGATTAATTAAAGAGTTTAATTAATTATTTTTGTATCATTGGAGTTTATAATCTGTACGTGCATAAGGTCCCCTTGCTAGCTCAAAGTAACACTAAAACATCAATTTAATTGAAAAAAAATGAAATGTTCAAATTAATATTTAATTTGAAGTGTTCAAATTAATATTTAATATATTAAATATAAAAGAAGAAAATATATTTATTGTATTTGATACATTAGATGTGACGCCCTGCATCTTCAGGTACAATTAATTTTCATCTTTTGTTTGTAATTGTGGTGAATGTTTAAATTTTTTTTCGTTTAAGGTCGATTCGGGGAATATCGGAATTTAGTGGGTCAATTTAAGTAATTAAGTTTATATAATTTTAGCGAAAGGATTTTGAGTTAGATCAAATCTCTTAATTTTGGAAACTCGCTTTTACCCAAAGATTGGTCCTAAATCTTATAGAGAATCTTGGTCTATAATTGGAGGTGGAAATTTAAATAGCCCTAAGTCTTTTCTTTTTTTTTTCTTTTTTTTTAAATAATGGACTTTTGGTTTAAGTGAGAAAGGAGGATTATTTAAAAAAAAAAAAAGCCCTAATCTCCAATTTCTTTTTCTCTCCCTCCTCTATGCCGGCGCAACCCTTCCCCCATCATCTTCTTCCACTTCTTCTTCTTCTTCTCCCTTCACCGCTGGCTGTCCTTTTTCCCTTCCGTTTGTGCTCCAACGACATGAATTGGTGGGCTGGGATGAAGGACAAGCAGCGCGACGTGTTTCCAGAGAACCATCGAACGAGCGGCGCGCTTCCCAGCCCATAGAATGAGCGACAATGATTTTTCTCCGATGAGGGTGCTCGATCAACGACGTTTCTTCTTTCTCAGTGAGTTTAGACTTAGACCCACGCTAAATCGGCCTCGAATTTTTGTTACCCACTCTCTAATAACTCTGAACCTTCATATTTAGGCTTTATTGAACACTGTCCAGCATGTATTCGGGCTCCATCGAATAGTTTTCAGCTGCATTCGAGTCTGTTTGGTAAGATTCGGTGAGATCCAACACGTTATGCCCTTTTCGCAAACCAATTTAAGTAGCGTAGCTTAGTGTCTAACGTGTGGGAATCTTCTATTTGCAAGTTCAGACCAGTTTGATTCCTTTAAAATACCAACCAACAGTAATTCGAGCTTGTTTGGAGTAGTTCAATAAGTTTCAACAAGCCTTTAAATCCTTCGAACTAAAATAAGATGTGTTAGATTAATTTCTAATTCTTGTGAACATGCATTCGTAGATTGGACTTAACTTGGAGTGTTCAAGTAAGACTCAAAGCTCTTTTTAGGTAAGAAAATCCTTCTACACAATCCTTGAGTTTCAACCTAGGATTTGGAGTTGTTTTCTAACTTCTAAATCTTTAACGTGTCTTTTAGGAATATCTTGGACTGTCTTAGGAACGTTATAAGTAAGTAGAATTCTATCGGTTGGGTTTGGTTGTTGTTTGTTAGCATGTTGTGTGTGTTCTAAATGTTTTCTTATGTATACTTATTTGCATTGAATTGTTTTGTGATTCTGAACGTGTTGAGTATGCCATGATGAATTGGTAATCTTTAGCATGTGGTGATGTTTCCCTTGTGATAAGCATACTGCTTTGTTGAGTTCGAGGAATCTAACGAAGTATAATGAGTTATTGGCATTGGTTGTGAAAGCATGTTATGGTTGTTTGTGTAGTTTTGGCATAATCATGAACTAAAAGCATGATGCGTAGGATTCATGCATTCTAGCAAGAATGAGTGAGGCTAGTGGACCTTATATGAGCTAAAAGAAAATGGATTGAATACTAGTGTGCCTCAGGTAAAAATGGTTGAGGGGTAGTATGCCACCGATGAATTCAGAGAAACATCAAGGCCTTGGGTAAAAATGGCCAAGGGTCGATGTAGTTAAGTCATCGTTGTGCCTTGGGTAAAAATGGTCAAGGGTCGAACGCTGAGGGCCATAGAGAGTCGTTGAGGCCCTGAGTAAAAATGGTCAGGGGTTGGCGTGTCTTGAAGGAATCAGTCTCAGGTAGTTTGTGAAGGCTAAACATGAGTGGTTTGAATGACTCAGTGGAGTTTGAGTGAGCATGTTGAGCTTGGGTAGTGATTCCATATGCATGAGATGAGCATGGTACATTTGTGAATATAACTCGTGAATTAAGCATGTTGTATGTGATGTTTGTGTGAGTTGTATGTTTAGCTTGTTATGGAAAACATGAAATTTGTAAGCATGTTGTTTTGCTTTGTATGTTGATTGGTGGCCCTTCAGTTGTGAGCTACTTACCAGTATGTGTTATGTACTGACTGAAGAGAATAATCTAATTAAACCCAAGCGGAAGCGTAGGAATCAGTTTGAGTTTATTTAGAATTAAATAATAATATTATGGTTAAACATAACATACCTTGAAAATATGGAGAATCTTCTAGCGGATCTTTATCTCTTCCACAAAGTCTTCCTGACTATGACTCGAACATAGGACCAAGGCTTGTGGGAGCCTCTTGAAAGAAAATCCACAAGGGATTAAAGAGGAAGAGGTCTAGAGAGAATTTTAATTCTCTCTATTGAGGAGATGTGTGTTGTGAAGAATGCACAATGACTCACCCCTAGGGTCCTATTTATAGTGGTCTACGGAAAATAATTAAATAATATATTTTAATATCTAATATATTAAAATACATTTATCTAATCAATTTGAATCTTATTCAAACCGTTTAAAATTCTCCTACAACATCTATTTCCTAATTTGAATCCAATTCAAATTTAATAAATATCTTTTATTTAATGTATCTAATATACATTAATTATTTTAATATTTAATATATCAAATACAATAAATATATTTTCCTCTTTTATATTTAATATGTCTGATATATTAAATATTAATTTAAACACTTCAAATTAAATATTAATTTGAACATTTCAAATTTTAATATTTAATGTATCAAATACAATAAATATATTTTCCTCTTTTATATGTAATATATGTAATATATTAAATATTAATTCGAACACTTCAAATTAAATATTAATTTAAACGTTTCAAAATTTTCTTTCAACTAAATTGATCTTTTTAGTGTTACTATGAGCTAGCAATGAGACCTTATGGACCTATAGATTATAAGCTCCAATGATACAAAATTAATTAATTAAACTCTTTAATTAATTAATTTTCATTAATTAACTATAGGTCACTCCACTATAGACCTAGAGTTGCACTTTTATGCACTGTAGGAAAAGTTGTGTCCATAGATATAATCATTACACGCAAGTCGATCCTTCACGAGTTATTCGTAATTACAACTGGGTCAAAAGTCCATTTTACCCCTATAATTACATCTTGCACCTTAAGTACCACTGATTCTCTAATGAACAATATGTTTATAATCTAATTATAAACAAAGTCCCTTTCGGGCCAATGAGAGGGTGGGGCCCCATTGTTCAAGTCCCGAAATCAGCACTTTCCCACTCATCTACTTACCCTATATGGGAAGGAGTGAATTCCATCTTATGAGATTATGTTCCCAGCTCCCTATTTGGTCAAGTCCCCAAAATGGTAGGCATATTGAATCGGCTATAAAAGCCACTCTCACCCATGCAAATCAAAGGACAAGCCCTCACAGGTAGAAGTTCATAACTCACTCAGGATTAAGATCGAGTCGCATATGATCATCCTGATAAAATATCAATCTTCTCAATTAACGGATTTATAAAGAGATATTAAATATTTCGTGGTTATTAGCCAGGACAGCCATAATGAGAGGAATTTTTGAAATACCTTGATAGTAAGAAAAATCTAAATGAAAGTAAATTTGATTTACTAGAGTTTTGGTGGAATATAAATAACGCCACCTAGGTAGTCGAGATTAGATCTACTATCAAGATTTATTCTTCATTACATTTAATATATAATTCTTGGAAAATACTTAACATGTAAAATAGTTTCTACAGGTTGGCACCAGGAAGCCAATCTCAGTTAATGTAGTGGAAGACATTGAGATGTCATTAAATAATAATTGTTACATAATGCTGAATATGGTGTTTTTAGTAACCATAAAAGAAATTCAATTTCTCGAACTTTAAAGTTCATATAGTATGAATTACTTTGAAGTATGAAAGTTTATATTTTCAAATTTGTTTGAAAATACTTTCAGTTGAAAATAAGAACAATTTGTATATGTTAAAATGTTGACATTTATTATACTACAAAATACTAAGATATTTAGGATTATAGAATCCAGAATAGAAAGACATTGTTTTCTCCTAAAAGATGATACTTGAGTTAGGCAGTTAAGGTTGATTAACATCAACTTGAATAGAATGAAAAAACTAATAAGAGGTAATTATCTAAAAAGTTAGTTAATTACTTTACCTGTCTGTAGATCTTACATTTCATGTAAGATAATTATTGGGCCTTTATTAGATAAGGCTACAAGGCCAAATAATACTTTGGGTTTACACATTCTAACCCAAGTGGTCTGGTGAATGTATAGGCCAAATAAAATCATGAATATTTTTATTGTGATTTATGCCCTAAAGCCTCGTAATTAATGATTTATTTAATAATTAATAATAATTTTGATTATATTATTTGCAATATAATATTATCCATTATATAAAAAATCTAAGGTTATTAGTGTAATCTTGAACAGTATGTGATTGACATACAGGAGGATCATGTTTAAGAAATAACCTAAAGGGTCATGGTTGGTAACACTATTAATATGGCCCACTTTGTAATAGTTACAAATGATTTGATCCAAATCATTCATGTGGAGACATGTGAGTGGGGGTATCTTATATAATGAGTTTGTATAAGACTGAACCACAAAATATCTAATCTCTCTTTATAAATCTGTTAGTTGAGAAGATTAATATTTCATCAAGATGATCATATGCGACTCGATCTTAATCCTTAGTGAGTTATGAACTCCTGCCTGTGAGGGTTTGTCCTTTGATTTGCATGGGTGAGAGTAGTTTTTATAGCCGATTCAATATGCCTACCATTTTGGGGACTTGACCAAATAGGGAGCTGAGAACATATTCTCACAAGATGGAATTCACTTCTGCTGATTTCGGGACTTGAATAATGGGGCCCCATCCTCTCATTGGCCTGAGAGGGACTTAGTTTATAATTAGATTATAAACAAATTTTCCATTAGAGGATTAGTGATACTTAAGGTGCAAGATGTAATTATAGGGGTAAAACAGACTTTTTACCCATATGTAATTACGAACAACTCATGAAGGATCGACTTGCATGTAGTGATTATATCCATGGACACAACTTGTCCTACAGTGCATAAGAGTGCAACTCTAGGTCTATAATAAAGTGGCCTATAGTTAATGAATGAAAATTAATTAATTTGAATGAAAATTAATTAATTAAAGAGTTTAATTAATTAATTTTGTATCATTGGAGCTTATAATATGTAGGTCCATAAACTTCCCTTACTAGCTCATAGTAACACTAAAAGATTAATTTAGTTGAAATAAAAATTTGAAATGTTCAAATTAATATTTAATATATTAGATATATTAAATATATAAAAGGAAAATATATTTATTGTATTTGGTACATTCAATATTAAAATAATTAATGTATATTAGATACATTAAATAAAAGATATTTATAGAATTTGAATAAGATTCAAATAAATAAATATCGTAGGAGATTTGAATGAGATTCAAGTATATATGAAATTTATTTTAATATATTAGATATTAAAATATAATATTTTAATTATGAAAAAGATTTTTCATTGGTCTCTATGAATAGGACAACCCTTGGGTTGAGCAATTAGACATGACACATATCCCCTCAATAGAGAATTAGAGAATTCTCTCTAGATCTCTTCCTCTCCAATCTCTTGTAGATTTTCTTTCAAGAGGCTCCCACAAGCCTTGGTCCTGTGTTCGAGTCATAGCCAGGAAGATTTTATGGAGGAAATAAAGATTCGCCAAAATTATCTTCATATTTACTCCAAGTAAGTTTGCTTAATCTTAATTTTTAGTTTAATTTTAAATAAAATCAAAGACAATCCAATGCTTCCGCTGTGGAGTGAAACGTTCATTCCTTCAGATTAACATGGGTCATAGCCAAACCTCACCTAAATACGAAAACTCTATTGGTCGAACACCCACACTGGAGATAACTCGTCGCCGCTCATTCGTTGGATTGTCAGAAGGACGTCACTCACAAGTACTGTCGAATTCGTTAGAAAACGCACACTCACGCCGTTGTCGCTGTCAAAGAACGACAGAGAGGACAAGTTTCAGTTGTCTGAGCCGTTGAGCTGCACAATCTTCATCTCAGCCCACTGGTTTCATGTCGCCAGAGCACGAACGGAAGAGGGGAAAAAAGGAGTTGCCGTGGCTTGTGCTGCTGATCGGCGTACTTGCGCCATCAGGGTCGCAGGAGAAGAAGGCCTGAAGAGGGATGGTGGGTGGCTACAGTACGTGTGAGAGGGAAGGAAGAAAGAGAAAAGGAAAGAATGGGGCTTCTTTTTGTTTTCTTTTTAATTCTTTTTCAAATGAACCCAACAAAAGCTCCAATAAAATTTCTAATTTAAACTCCCCAAAACCTCCAAATAAGGAATCTAAAAGATTTGGAGAAAATCTAATTAAAAGGAAATTTGTTTCCTTTTTGAACTTGGAGAATAAACTTCAAAATTAAATTCTTAAATCTTGGAATTAAAGATTAACTAAAAATCTTCTCTACCAAAATTAGAGAAACTTAATTTATCGAACTTATGGGATTAAATTCAAAATTCTAACTTTCCAAATTAGAACTGTAATGAATAACTTAGTCTAATTTTCTAAAATAGCCTGATTTTATAACGTGGGGCTTTATAGATATAGATTGATTTAAGCATTTAAAGGCTTGTGAGTAGAGGTGAATATGAAATTTGAGAAATTGAAGTATGATGGTAAACGTTGCCAAGTTTTGTAATACTACTGTTGTAATAGTATGTTGTAATGTATGTTGTTATAATATTATGTTGTTGTAATACTATGTTGTTGTAACATACTGCTAGGATTAAAAAAAAAAAATAGAGATATTCCTCCTTCTAGAGTTAATTGAGTAACCAGAGGTAGTCATAACACCCATGATTTCCTTCTCATGAAATATTAACTTAGGAAGTGAGTATGTGAAAATGGTCTTAGCAGTGACTTGTGCTCGTAGTTAGCTACTTTCACCACAAAATGTTAGTAAGCTGGAACAAAGGTACAAGTGATAGTGAGACTCTTTCTCAAAAAAAAAAAAAAAAAAAAGAGGCCTAGTTGCAACTTTGTATAAGTTTGGGGGGAAAGAAAAAAAAAATGCTTGTAATGTGAGTGAGCTTAGCTTGTTGAACAAAGCATAATAGGTGGGTTTGCATAAGAATGTTTTATCTTGAAAAAGAAAAGTAAAAGTTTTATGTGAGAAAATCTTGGAGTTATGTAAAGTATTAAGAGTTTGAAACCTCTTCTAAAAGACAACATTTTTTTTTTCAAAACACCATTTGAAAGCATTTTGCTTGTGTTTGCTTGTGTTTGTTGCTATTGATTCGAATTTCTTGAGGACAAGCAATAACTTAAGTTTTGGGGTGTGATAATTCTCATAATTAAGAATTATTTAGCTCATACATGGAGGTTATACTTGGGTTTATTAGCAATTCTTTTTATAAAATCATTTAAATTCCAAGAAAAGTAGCATGAATCTTCCAAAGTAAATTAAAATCAATAAATGAAAGGAAAAGAAAATATTTGCACTAATAAAGTGTTTTTGGCTGCAGTTTTGAACAAAAATCACGATTGCCACAGGATTACTGATGAATTGCTATAGTAATCAGACAGAGAAGACAGAAAAATGGGATTTTTGGGATTTGTCAAATTTGGAAGATTTCAACATTTATTTCTCCTTAAATCAAGCAACGATTTCATACATCAAACCATATATGGAGTGTGAAGAAACCCTAGCCACCATTTTCTTTTAAAAGGAAGAAAAACACACAAAAAAGCAGAATTCCGCCTTGGAAGAAAACCCATTTTCAGCATTTTTTCTATCTTCATCTTGATGTTTTGCTTCTCCATTCAATTGTTTTTCATTCTGCACTTTGTTTTTCCAGTTCCATACTTGAGGAAGCCTGAAGTTCAATCCTTGGCTCAACTTTGGGTTGTGAAGATCTCCCCTAACTCGAGAGAGATGAAGGGAAATCGACTAACGGTTGAAATCAAGTTAGCTTAAAAGTAGTTATAGTTTGTATTTTTCCTTTCTGTTTTATCAAGTAGGATAGTTCTCATTCTGTTCTTATATTCTGCTCTTGTAGTTTTTCATTGTATTTTTTTTATCCCTCATTTATATAAGAGTATCCAATAAGTTTTTTTTTTTACTATTTCTCTTTTGCATACTGTTTTATACCTCTTGGATTTATTAAGAGCTATTTTCCATTGACTGTTTTCATGATGTTTACCTTTAATTCAGATCTGTTTTTATACTTAATCATGAGTTAAACCTTCCATAGGGATTCAAGAACATGAATGCCCTAAGGTAAGGATGCTTAGCCAATAAACTGAAGCAATCGACATAACATGAACATTGTTTGTTTTTACTGATTTTACTGTTTTATTGGAATCCTTGAAAGATCAACTTAGGTTGCTTTTAAGTCCAATTTAATACCAAAAGAGTTAGAAGAAGATGGATTTTGTAAAAGCGATGAGGCAAAGAGCTTAGACATAAGCCACAACGAAAATAATTGAATGGAGAAGAAAAACATCGAGATGAAGAGAGAAAAAATGAAGAAAAATGGGTTTTCTTCCAAGGAGGAATTCTACCTTTTTGTGTGTTTGTACTTCCTTTTTATAAACAATAGCAGCTAGAGTTTCTTCACACTCCATATACGGCTTCATGTATGAAATCGTTGCTTGATTTAAGGAGAAGTAAATGCTGGAATCTTCAAAATTTGACAATCCCAAAAATTCCATTTTTCTATAGCAATTCATCGGCAATCCTGTGGTAATCGTGATTTTTCATCAAAACTGCAGCCAAAAACACTTTATTAGTGCAAATCTTTTCTTTTCCTTTCATTTATTGATTTTAATTTACTTTGGATCATTCATGCTACTTTTCTTGGAATCTAAACGATTTTATAAAAAGAATTGCTAATAAACCCAAGCATAACCTCCATTTATGAGCTAATTATGAGAATTATCAACTGTTGAGGAAATTTTCTTATCTGGATTGATGATAAGGCAATTGTGACAATGCGATTAAAAGTTTGTTGGGATTTATGCCCTAAAGCCTTGTAATTAATGATTTATTTAATGATTAATAATAATTTTGATTATTTTATTTGCAATATAATGTTATCCATTATATGAAAAATCCAAGGTTTATCAGTGTAATCTTGAACAGTATTTGGTTGACATACGAGAGGATCATGTTCAAGAAATAACCTAAAGGGTCATAGTATATGGATAAGATTAGGTGCCTTATCCTAGTAACACTATTGATACAACCCACTTTGTAATAGTTACAAATGATTTGATCCAAATCATTCTTGTGGAGACATGTGAGTGGGGGTATCTTATACAATGAGTTTGTATAAGATTGGACCACGAAATATTTAATCTCTCTTTATAAATCCGATAATTGAGAAAATTAATATTTTATCAAGATGATCATCTGCGACTCAATCTTAATCATGAGTGAGTTATAAACTCCTGCCTGTGAGGATTTTTCTTTTGATTTGCATGGGTGAGAGTGACTTTTGTAGCCAATTTAATAAGCCTAACATTTTGGGGACTTGACCAAATAGGGAGCTGGGAACATAATCTCTCAAGATGGAATTCAATTATTCCCATATAGGGTAAGTAGATGAGTAGTTCCCTTAAGTGCTGATTTTGGGACTTGAACAATTGGACCCCACTCTCTCATTGGTCCGAGAGGGACTTAGTTTATTGTTGGATCATAAACAAATTGTTCATTAGAGGATCAATGGTACTTAAGGTGCAAAATGTAATTATAGGGGAAAAAGGACTTTTGATCCAACTGTAATTACAAACAACTCATGAAGGATCGACTTGCATGTAGTGATTATATCCATGGACACAACTTGTGCTACAGTGCATAAGAGTGCAACTCCATGTCTATAGTGGAGTGACCCTAGAGTTAATGAATGAAAATTTATTAATTAAAGAGTTTAATTAATTAATTTTGTATCATTGGAGCTTATAATTTGTAGGTCCATAAGGTCCTCTTGCTAGCTCATAGTAACACTAAAAGATTAATTTAGTTGAAAGAAAATTTTGAAATGTTGAAATTAATATTTAATTTGAAGTGTTCCAATTAATATTTAATATTTTAAATATATTAAATATAAAAGATGAAAATATATTTATTGTATTTGATACATTAAATATTAAAGTAATTAATGCATATTAAATACATTAAAGAAAATATATTTATAAAATTTGAATAAGATTCAAATAAAAAAATAAATATCGTAGGAAAATTTTAAAGATTTGAATAAGATTCAAATAGATTAAATATATGTATTTTAAAATATCTTAGATATTCAAATATATATTATTTAATTATGGAAAAGATTTGCCCCAGATCTCCATAAATAGGACCTATGAGTTGAGCCATTATAACACACATCTCCTCAATAGAGAATTAAAGAATTCTCTATTTTCCTTTTCCTCTCTAATCCCTTGTGGATTTTCTTTCAAGAGGCTAAATATATATTATTTAATTATGGAAAAGATTTGCCCCAGATCTCCATAAATAGGACCTATGAGTTGAGCCATTATAACACATATCTCCTCAATAGAGAATTAAAGAATTCTCTATTTTCCTTTTCCTCTCTAATCCCTTGTGGATTTTCTTTCAAGAGGCTTCCACAAGCTTTGGTCATGTATTCGAGTCATAGCAAGTAGGCTTTATGAAAATGGAGTTTCAACCTCGTTAGAGTTAGAGCAAGAAGATTAAAGATTTGCCAGAAATATCTCCATAATATACAAAGGTATTTATTGCTTAACCTTAGTTTTTGTTTAATTCTAAGTAAAATCAAAGACGATCCAATGCTTCCGTTGCGGGATGAAGTGTTCATTCCTATCAATTGGTATCAGAGCGGTCTTTGAATTTTATTTAGAATTAAGATTTTGTATGGTGGTATTTTACTTTCATATATGTGATATATGTGATTTGTAAATTGATTGTTTAGGTTATTTGGCATTAGCTTTATTGCTTTAATTAGATCAATTGTAAAACTCAAAAGGATTAGGATTTATTGTAATTGTTGAAAAGATCCTTCAATTCAAATGTGTTTCTTGAAGTCAGCTGCTGCAATTGAAAATTTAGGATTTCTAAATCCTAAATTTGGAATGGTTCAAACAAAGAAGGATATTGAAGACCAAGATATGTCTTGAATTTAAATTATTGTAATTTAAATTGTTTTCAATTTCTTAAGATATGCCAAATATGCCAGTCAATTTTGCTATGTTTAATTTAATTATGCATGTGATGTATGTTTTAAATTAATTAATTGTTGCATAAACTATGCCATTTAGATTAAAATCCCACCATAGGTTAAGCATGATCATGCATCTTAATTACTTTTGAATAAAATTGTAATATTTGGAAAATTTGATTAGGATGTTTCCTAATAGAATTAAAATGATTTCCTAATAAGTTTATATTTTCCATGTCTTTGAATATCATTGTTAAATTTGGAAAATTAAATTAGGATATTTCCTTTCATAAATGAAATCCATGTTTTCCTAATAGGATTAGGATATTTTCTAATGAGATTAGGGTTTCCTTAAAATAAAGATATTTTGATTCATGCTTTAAATAGTTTAAAATTTGAATTTAATTTTTCTTTATTTATTTCCTAATAAGATTAGATTCTTTCGAAATAAGATTAGATCTTTTAGTTTCAAAATAAGATTAGGTTTTTTAATTTCCTAATAAGATTAGGTCTTCCATAAAGAAAGATAATTTAATTCAAAGATAAAATAGTTTAAGTTTTGAATTTAATTTATCTTTTATTTTTCTAATAGGATCAGAATAAAATATTCATGATGATCTTTTAATTTGTTTTAAAGGGTTTAAAATGATAGAATTTTAAGATTATCCAATAAGTGAATTAGTTTTAATTAATAGAATTATAAGGCTTAATAATTCACTTGGGTTCATTAATATAATAATTAATAGTTAATTAAAGATTAATGAATTTGAAATAAAAATTGACTATAAGGGAACTCTGACTGTGGAAGGTTCTGTCTAGACTGAGATATTTAAGCTAACCGAAAGGGAACACCTCTAACTGGAAACTAACTTGGGAGTTTAATTAGTCAAATTTTATTATTTTTATTTAATTTTATTAAGTAGGTTGATAATGTGATTAATTTTAAATAGTTTAATACACATGGTAATTCACATTAAAATCAATCTAACCAACATATATTAGAGTTATGAAAGGGTAAATTGAGGAACTTAGATAAATGAGATTAGCCTAATTTGTCTAAGTAATAGAAAACCCTATTTCAAAATACTTAGTAGGAGAAGGACTTATGTCAAGATATTCTATGGTCTCTATTATTGATTTACATCGTGAGATTCATACGGGGCCTTGTGGAGGCTTTTGGACTGTTCTCCCTACAGAAGTGTTTGTATGAGTCAATATCAAGGTGAATTTCTTGAGAAAGTATTATAGTAACTAGAAGAAGGAAATGTGTCAACATATCCTACGGTCTCGATCATTGGTTCACATCGTCAGATTCATGTAGGGCCTCGTGGCGATTTTTGGATCGTCCCCCTACAGAAGATGTTTGCATGGATTAATATCAGGGTGAACTCTTGAAAATGATAGGATTGTAGTTTTGTTTCCAATACTTGACCTACCCTACAGTGGCAATTGTTCGGATAAAACTACAGGAATTAAAATGATGGGTCACACTTACTAAAGGCTTATTACGATTGTTAATAATGTCTTTGACCAAACTAATGGTAACGATATATTATAGGAATATGAGTTATTATGGTATATACTTGGTTGAGATTGTCTCAGTTTAGTGAAGGAACACTTGACCTGGCCTACAACGACACTTGTTCTAACTCACTAAAGTACCATAGCATTAGAAATGATTTATAGGGTTCATTTTTCAAATCGTTTGATTTATATGCTAAAATTGAATGGATAATTGATTACATGATATTAAATAATATATTTTATATATATCAATATTATGACTATTTCTCTCATTTTTATTTTTGTTACTAATAAGTCAAAATTGGAAAAAATTTATTACTTGAAAAAGTAACGTTAACACTATAATGGCAATGTAAACTTTTGAATTTGTCTTTATTGAGAAATGTTCTCAAAACCTGTTGCTAATGCTATTCAAATTGTTCGTGAAGCACATGATTAATGGATCAAAAGTAAACGAGATAACTTGTACATATCTCCTAGTTGACATGTTAGATGTCAAGCTTAATAAAAAAAAATTGACAACAACATATGAGATGTTGAAGTCAATAGAAGTTAAATTTAGATAATTGTCTAAATGATCTCAAATTGAAGTATCACAAAAATCCAAGAAAAGAAACCAAATGACTGAAGCTATATAAAATGAAATAGTTTCTAAATTAGCCAAGACAGTCATAGTGAGAGGAATTTTTTAAATACCTCTATAGGAAGAAAAATATAGATGAAAATAAATTTGATTTACTAGATTTTTTTGTGAAGAATAAATAATGCTACCTTGATAGTTCATACAAGATCCACATCAAGATTTATTATTTATTACATTTAATATGTAATTCTTATAAAATATTTAACGTGTAGAATAGTTTCTACGGGTTGGCATCAGGAAGTCCATCTCAGTTAGTGTAAGATATTAAGATGTCATTAAAGGATAGTTGTTACTTAATGCTGAATGTGGGATTTTATTACCACAAGAGAAATTCAATTTCTCAAACTTTATTACGAAAAATTTCATATAGTATGAATTATTTTGAAGTATTAAAGTTTATATATTCAAAATTGTTTGAAAATACATGCAGCTGAAAATAAGAACAATTTGTATATGTTAAAATGTTAACATGTACTATACTACAAAATAATGAGATATTTAAGATTATATAATCCATAATAGAAAGACATTGTTTTCTCCTAAAACATGATACTTGACTTTGATATTTAAGGTTGATTAACATCAACTTGAATAGAATAAAAAGACTAGTAAGAGGTAATTCTCTAAAAGTTAAAGTAAATTACTTTACATGTCCGTAGATCTTGTCTTTCATGCAAGATAATCATCGGGTCTTTATTAGATAAGGTTAAAAGGTGAAAAAATACTTTGGGCTTACACATTCTTACCTAAGTGGTTTGGTGAATGTAGAGGCCAAATAAAGTTATGAATATTTCATCACTCTGGTTGATGATCATTCATGGTACAAGTATCTTTACATAATACAACATAAGTCTAAATTTTTGAAACGTTCAAGAAAATTAAGTCTAAAGTTGAAAATCGATCGGGTAAGTCTATTAAGACATATTGATCAGATCATAATAGAAAGTATAGGAATCTTACATACTAAGACTAATTGATAGAAAACGGATTTTTATTCCAATTATCTTAAATATCGAGTACATTTATGTGAAATTGTACTATAGGACGAGAAATAAAACCTTGTTGGACATGGTCACATTAATAGTGAGTTACACGCCATTACAAAACTCTAGTTAGGATATGCAATAGAGATTGCATAGTGAACATTATTACCTCCAAAAGTGTCTACGAGACAATTTTGAATTACAGAAGAGTAAAGCTAGTTTACAACACTTCACCATTTGGGAATATTAAGCTGACATGCTGAAACAAGCTCAAAAAGACTGTATATGTTCAAAAGATATATCTAAGTGTAGGCTACCCCAAAGGAGTAACAAAATGATCTTTTATCTAGTCCTAAAAAGAATAAGGTATTTGTATGACAAATATCATTTTTCTATAAGGAATGTCAAATAAAAGACTACAAACCTTTAATAAGGTATGATAGTGTTAATAAATCGGTCGTGAAGCCACTAAATAGTTAACAAAAGTTGTTAACAATTTAATTACAGTTGAAAGTCAAATGGATCCTAGTCATGAATTGAATAAGCCTCATTATAGTGTGAGAGTTTGAGATAACTTAACCTTTACAAGGAATTAATTTAAGTCCAAGTTGTCATGTTAAATGAACAAGTAGAAAGACTTATTGCCCTTAAAGTAAGACTAATGGCAAAGGATTAAACCTAATAGGAGAAAGTGGACTGCAAGTAAACTTTCTCACTTGTTGCCATATTGGAGTCTGTAAGCATTGTTTAATTCATTGTTGCATATGAGATATAAAAAAAATGAATGTTTTGAATTCTTTTATGAACTTAGAAAATGCATCTACACAAATCAATCAAAGAGGTTTATATCCAAAAATCAAAAGCAAAAAGGTTTGCAAAATAATAAAGATTCATTTATGAAATGGATTTTACTATTAGATATTTGAATATAAGGTTTCATAAAAGTATCAAAATCTATGACTTTGGATAAATATTAATGAAGCTTGTATAAACAACAAATCATTAATTGCTTAATGGATTTTTCTCATGTCTTATGTCGATGATATTTTACTCATTATAAATGATGTAAGATGTCTATCTAACATAAATGGTTGACTAAGTAACCAATTCCAAATGAGTGATTTGGAATGACTCGGTATATTTTACATGTCCAAAATGGAGATTTTAAGGACATAATGTTAACTTTGTCTCAAACATCTTATATTGACAAAATTGTTGTCAAATATTTGATATTTATGCTAATGAAGAGTATCCTAAGACACCTCAAATGTTGAGAGCATATGATTAATTATCTACTCTAAGTGGGAGACAATTAATGCATAAATGAGACTTAACAATTAATATACAGTTGGTTAGCATATATCAGTTAAACGAATGGTATGACCATTGAGTAGAAAATTAAAAACTTTCTCAAATTATCTATGGATAATGGATAATGAGAACTTTTGTATATGGAGTAAAAGATTTGATCTTTAGAAAATACATTGGTTCTTACAAAGATTTAGGAAATCTATGTTAAGATAAATTTTACCCAAGGTGGTGGAGTATAGTATACAAAGTTAAATTGTTTTGCTTGTGAAGTAACAAAAGGACTTGTATGACTTAAATAGTTCCTTGAAGATCTGAAAAGTGTTTAGATATGATTTAGTCTATCCTCTTTATTATGATAATAGTGGTGAAAAGACTAATATTAAGGAAATTAGAAAACACCAATGTATAAGAAATCACATCGAGAGAGAGAAAGCATCATGGTAGTGATCAAGATGAATTTTAATGATAGTCGTTTGGATCTATATAAAAAGACTCTCTAGGCTAAAGTATTTAAGGGTCACCTAGCATGTCTAGGATTACGAGACATGTTTCATCTTTGCTAGGGCAAGTGGGAGAGCATGTTGGGTATAGAGTATGCCTTAGGATACATGCCTCACCGGCTTTAGTGCAAGTGGGAGATTGTTGAGATTTATGCCCTAAAGCCTCGTAATTAATGATTTATTTAATGATTAATAATAATTTTGATTATTTTATTTGTAATATAATATTATCCATTATATGAAAAATCCAAGGTTATTAGTGTAATCTTGAATAGTGTGTAGTTGACATACGGGAAGATTATGTTCAATAAATAACCTAAAAGGTCATAGTATATGAATAAGGTTGGGTGTCTTATCCTTGTAACACTATTGATAACTTTGTAATAATTACAAATCATTTGATCCAAATAATTCATGTGGAGACATGTGAGTGGGAGTATCTTATACAATGAGTTTGATAAGACTGGACCACAAAATATTTAATCTCTCTTTATAAATCAGTTAATTGAGAAGATTAATATTTTATCAGGATAATCATATGCAACTCGATCTTAATCCTGAGTGAGTTATGAACTCTTGGCTGTGAGGGCTTGTTCTTTGATTTGCATGGGTGAGAATGACTTTTGTAGCTGATTCAATAAGCATAACATTTTGGGGACTTGACCAAATAGGGAGCTGGAAATATAATTTCACAAGATAAAATTCACTCTTTCCCATATAGGTAAGTAGATGAATAGTTCCCTTAAATTCTGATTTCGGGACATGAACAATGGGGCCCCACTCTTTCATTGGCCTGAGAGAGACTTAGTTTATGGTTGGATCGTAAACAAATTGTTCATTAGAGGATTTGTTGTATTTAAGGTGCAAGATGTAATTACAAGGGTAAAACGGACTTTTGATCCTGCTGTAATTACGAACAACTCGTGAAGGATCGACTTGTATGTAGTGATTATATCCATGGACACAACTTGTCCTACAATGTATAAGAGTACAATTCCAGGTCTATAATGGAGTGATCCTAGAGCTAATGAATGAAAATTTATTAATTAAAGAGTTTAATTAATTAATTTTGTATTATTGGAGCTTATAATCTGTAGGTCCATAAAGTCTTCTTGCTAGCTCATAATAACACTAAAAGATCGATTTAGTTGAATTTTTTTTTGAAATGTTCAAATTAATATTTAATATATTAGATATATTAAATGTAAAAGAGGAAAATATATTTAGTGTATTTATACATTAAATATTAAAGTAATTAATGTATATTAGATACATTAAAAAAAAGATATTTATAAAATTTGAAAAAGATTCAAATAAAGAAATAAATATCGTAAGAGAATTTAAAAGATTTGAATAAGATTCAAATAGATTAAATATATGTATTTTAATATATTAGATATTCAAATATATATTATTTAATTATGACAAAGATTTGCCCCAGATCTCTATAAATAATTCATTTGGGTTGAGCCATTATAACACACTTCTCCTCAATAGGAAATTAGAGAATTTTCTCTTTTCCTCTTCCTCTCCAATCCCTTGTGGATTTTCTATCAAGAGGCTCCCACAAGCCTTGGTCTTGTGTTCGAGTCACTGCAAGTAGACTTTATGGAATTGGAGTTTCAATCTCGTTGAAGTTGGAGTAAGAAGATTAAAGACCAACTAGAAATATCTCTATAATATACAAAGATATTTATTGCTTACTATAGTTTTTATTTAATTCTAAGTCAAATCAACAACGATCCAATGCTTCCGCTGCAGGATGAAGTGTTCATTCCTATGAAAGTTGATATGAGATTTTTGTTGACTTTTATGACATAGCTCGAACGAGAATGATCTAAGTTATAGGGACTGATAACTTGTAGAAATACAAGTTATTATGTTTCAGGAATAGATTATTCTTACTTTGAGAATATCATTTTATGTGCTTAAAAATCGTGAAGGAATTGAGCGGCGTACAAGCAAGCACACGCGATCGAAGTAATAATAAAATGCTATGTGAGTACCAAGTATCGAATCCCAAGGGAAGCGGATATGAAATTTCTTTTTAAAGCTAATTAATTATTAAGAATACTCAAAATTGGAATTATTGAAGGCCCAAACTAAAGGAACGATGCTTAAGAATTTAAACTAACTAGGAAAGCAATATAAAGAGTTGAAAATACCAAATTAAGCGAATGTTTAGGGGATTGAGCACAATTTAGGTTGGACTTATGGCAATTGAATCTAATAATTAATTAAACAAGCTTAATTGCATAAACCTAGAGCAAAACCTGTCGAACACACATAATTAATCGCTTGCCTAAGTGTCCTTAGCGCTAATTGATTAATTAGTTGGAATCAGCCCACTCATAATTAGCCTCACCCGTCAATTGTTACTCCTATGTCACTTCGGCAATTTAAGGGTGTTAGTTGGATTAATTCAGTCTTAATTTCCTCTGTCGAGCTCAATTAAGACTAATTTCAACTAATTATTGGCCAAATAAATAGAAGCATTAAGAACAATCCAATTAAATGTAATTAATCAAGCAAGTAAAAGTCAATGATTACAATTAATCCATAAATTCAATCCTAAATGTGCTCTTAACCCCTAAACAAGTAAATCTAGCACATAATTGTCATTAAAACAACACAGTACAACATCCTAAAGTCCCTAGATATAGAAAACAGACAGAAGATAACGGAGAAAAAGATCGTCGTTGTCGAATTCTTGACTCTCGCCTTGAATTTCTTAATCTCGAGCCTTGAACACCGCTCTTGAACACTCCGTCTCGAGCTCCACAGGTCCCAAGGAGGCAAGTTATCGATATTATGGCCATAAACCCCCAAAAGGTCTCCCCTTGGGCGAAGAGAAAGCAAAGACTAAATACCTTACGTCGCGATAGCATTGCAACGCTGTCCTAAACGCTGCTGTTTTGCCCAATGCAGGAGTAGCGTTGCAACGCTAAGGTTGAAATAATACTTCTCCGTGCGTTTCTAGCGGGCAGCGTTGCAATGCTAGCTCTCAGGTTTGCACAACATATTTGGGTGTTGCAATGCCATTTCAAGCATTGCAATGTCGTCTTCACGGCCTCAATTGCTAGTGCTTTAACTCTTCTTGTCCTTAACTCGTCCAAAAGCTCTAATTAAGCTCCATTTTCACCATAAAGCTCCAAGATCCATAATTCTGCTTCCAATTGCTCGGATTCCTGAAATTAACAAATAATTGACATAAAAGCTCACATTTGTAGCCTAAAACTAGCTAAAATAAGGCATAAATATAGCACTAATTTAGTGCTATCAAATACCCCCACATTTAAGCTTTTACTAGTCCCGAGCAAAACAAAATCAAACTCCCATTAAGAAGATAAATGCTTCAAAAACATGCATGCACAAGGGACTCCATCCTCAAAGCACTTAAGAGTGGAATAAGATAACAAGGACAATGGAACTAGAACATGCTTAAATCACGAGCAATTTTAAAAGAAACTTTGAACTCTTTATGTGTGTGTACAAAGCCTAAAGTTGACTCGTCTACTAACTCAGAGTAACATTATGCTCTCCTCCATTTATCTTCCACCTACACTGGCATTAAGATTCAATCGTCCAACTAACTTACACAAATTGAAAGTAAAACTTAACTAGGATGCCTGAATTTACTGGTCGACCTCCACACTAAAATTATTATTGTTTTTCATTTTTTAATCACCCAAAGGCACTAGCTTTCACACATCTACTGCAGGGACCCTTACACAGAGCACTCGCTTAATGGGTGGCCTAATTGATCATAGCAGAGACAACTCTTTTTACCCTAGGGGACATTAGGCACAACAATACTATTTTCTTTTCTTTCTTTTCATACTTTTCTTTGTAAATGATTTTTCATGTTTTTCACAACAGGCACATAAACATGATACTCCTAAGTGTAGCATTACCAACAACCATGCAAGGCCACTTTCTAATCAAACCTTAAGCCTATCGAGGTGACAACAAACATATGAAAAACATAATACTCCTCTAAATGTTCAACTAATCAACACTAGCCTACATGCTCAACATATGCAAACAATTCAAAGCAAAAAGTTTTAAAATTACCCAAATTTTAGCATGCATCAGATTCCATAATACAAATGCAAAAACAATCCACTTAGGAGTACAAATCCTAGAATTTCTTCATCACAAAAGCATGCAAGATCCTAAAACCAATCTACAACACACAACTCAACTTTCATTTAATTTCAGAATTTTCAATTTAAGCTAAAAAACAACTATTCACATGTAATTTCATCAAAGGAAGAGAAATGAGACACGTGTACATAAATTTATATTTGTATTAATTTGAATATAGTGGAGTACAATCTCTAATTTATTCCTCTATTTCTTTCTCTCAAATGTACATTTGTCTCGAGGGCTTTGTAGCTTGTTCTTGAACGAGATTCGTCTCGAGGGCTTTGCAACTTGTTCTTGAATGTAGATTTGTCTCGAGGGCTTTGCAACTTGTTTTTGATCTTCTAAGTCTTCTAGTCTTCAAGGCTCTTGTTCAGAAAGTGTTTGATCTTCAAGATTTTATGGAGTCTTCTGGTATTTGTTTCTGAATTCTCTCTAAGTTCTCTAGAGAATTTCAACTTTTGAACCTTGAAATGGCGGAGGGAGCTATCTATTTATAGAGTTTCTAAAGGCCTCCTGGTGGGCTTGGACTTGTTAGTCGGATTGGGCCTGGTTGACTTTAGGCCTAGCTTTTGGACTGGGCCTGGTTGACTTTGGGCTTAACCTTTGGACTGGGCCTGGCTGACTTTAGGGCCTAGGCCTTTGGATTTTCGTCTAAAATTAGCCCAAATTTCAAATAACCCGATTGTATATTGGGATTCACCATAATTTAATTTAGGGATCCTTGCCAATTTAATTAATCCCTAATTAAATATAATTTCGTCATCAATGTTAGGTAATGACGTGGCAAGTTCTGATTGGCCAAAATTTCTATTCCAACAAATGCCCCCTTTTCGAGATTTATGCACTAGAATGTGTAAGTGAATCTCGAAAAAAGATAATTTGGAATCAAAACTCAAGATGTTTGCTCCTAATTTGACTCCATTTGATTTGTCAATATATAATTTGGTTCATAATTTTGATTTCTTTTGACAACTTTTTATGCCAATTTATCAAAATATGAATTTGGGTCAATATTTTGATTTTCTTATCTGAAATAAAATTTTGATTTGAACTTAGTAAAATTTATATTCTACCTTAATTCAAATTATGGACTTGGGGTAGGGTTAAAATTCTACCAAATTTTTTTTACTTGAAATTGGAATAGGATTTGGAGTTCTATCCAACTTTTTTTGTTTGAACTTAGAATAAAATCTGAAATTTACTCCAATTTTGATTTGGCATAAAATTTGAATTATGCCCAAATTTTGGCTTTGAATAGATTTCAAATTTTACTTGAATTTGGAGTAAAATTTGAATTTGGATCTTAACCAGATCTTGATTTGAGGAAATTTGGATTATGCCCAAATTTTGATTTGAGAGATAAAATTGAAATTCTACCGTGATTTTGACTTCAATAGAATTAATTTTATCTATTTTTTTGATTTGGGATAAAATTTGGATTATGCCCAAATTTTGCATTGTGAGATAAAATTGAAACTCTACCATGATTTTGACTTTGATAGAATTAGTTATATCTAATTTTGATTTGGGATAAAATTTGGATTATGCCCAAACTTTACTTTTTGAGATAAAATTCTACCAAATTTCAACTTGGATTGCAGTCAATTTTTAATTTGAGATAAGATATGCCAAAATTTAATTTGAGATGAAATCCTTCCCAATTTCGATTTGTATTTTAGAATAGAACTTGAATTTGAGTTTGTAGTCAACTCATCCCAAAATTCAAACTTTAATATCCCAAAATTTGAATCCTATATGATCTTTGGATTCAAATTGGTTTGGATTTTATATTTTCCTCCACTATAAATAGAGAGATATGAGTCTTCCATCAATTCACATAAACAAAGAATGAGTGGAGCTGCACATTGAGGAATGGGGAATAGGCAAGTCCCAAAATTTGATTTGTTTTTTAGTGTGTATGGCAAACTCACTCTTTTTTTCTTTATATTTTTTTTCCTTTTCTTTTCACCATTTTTTAGTTTTTTCCTTTTTTTTTTTTTTTTTTTTTTTTTTTTTACATTTGCAAGATTTGCAAATACTTTTACTATAGAAGAGAATATCGTAAGCCACAAAAAGGTAAACAGGTAGGTAGATTTTTTTTAATGAATACAATACATGCCTCTTGTTGTTATTCTTGATTTGCAGCTAAGATGTCTTCTTCAACTTTGAAGGTGACCAACCCCTAATTCAGGAGAAATTAAGGATGGCACCTTACCCTTGGAAGTGACCAAACCCTAACTCATGTGGAGTTGAGTGCGGTCTTGTTTTACCTTCGGCAGCTTCGATGTCTTCTTCAACTTCGAAGGTGACCAACCCCTGATTCAAGCGGAATTAAGGATGACACCTTTACTTTGTTTTACCCTTGGAAGTGGCCAAACCCTAACTCATGTGGAGTTGAGGGCGGTCTTGTTTTACCTTTAGCAGCTTCAATGTCTTCTTCAACTTTAAAGGTGACCAACCCTTGATTCAGGCGGAATTAAGGATGGCACATTCACGATTGCTTCAACTTCAACAATGGAGGTGACCAAACTCCTGGCTTAGGCTAAGGATGACTCACCTTTATGGCTGCTTCTGCTTTAACATTGGAAGTGACCAAACTTCTAGCTTAGGTTAAGGATGGCTCACCTTCACAACTGCTTCAACGTCCTCGCTGCTTCAACTTTGAAGGTGATCAAACTCCTAGCTTAGGCTAAGGATGGTCTGCCTTCCACTTTGTTTCATCGTGGTCCTGCTTCACCCTTAGATTCGTTCCAACTTTTGAGGTGACCAAATCCATACTCAATTCCTAACTCAGGTGGAGTTAAGGATGATCCTCCTTTTGTTAGCTTCGCCCTTGGATTCGTTCCAACTTTGGAGGTGACCAAATCCTTACTCAATTCCCGGCTCAGGTCGAGTTAATGATGGCATTCTTTTTGTTAGCTTCGTCTTTTTCTTTTTGCAATTTTTTTTACAACTTTTTTTGCAATTTTTTTGGTTAACTTTTTCCTTAATTTCTTTTTTCAAGAAACTTTATCTAACTATTGATCCCCTAACACGCAAGTGCACGTGATCGAAGTAATAAAGAACTGGAAGTATTCCAGAGTATCGAACCCAAGGGAACGGGTTTAACAAAATCTATTTTGAATGACACCAAAAATGTTTGCAAATCGCAATGGGGGTAACCGAAAGTTCAAAATGCGAGAGTTTGGTTTTATTTAACAAGAGAGTGAAAATTCAAAGAATAAAATAGGGATTCAAGTGATGCAAGCACCTTTGGAAGAATGCGACTCACTTTGCAATTGCAATCATAGTTAGCATGTGAGACTAAGTAAACCGGGTTCAACTCCTATTCGATTTTGATTCAAAACCTTTAGGAGACTAAGTGATTAAACCTATACGTCTATGGCTAATCTAACTTAGATACTTCGCACACAACCCTAGTGGTCTTGGAGTCTCGCCCTATGTCTAGGGTCGATGTTCAGGACTTATTTCTAAGCCTTTTCCTCCATTGCTTTTGTGACATCGGCTTTCCCTTAACTCTTTCGATATCAAGTTCGAGCTTGATGAGCAAACACTAGTTGGCCGGCTAGGTTTACCCAAAATTAAATTCAACAAAAAAAAACAAAGTACACATGCTAACTAGATTGTTTATGCTTTAGAGCTTTACATTTTTCCTTAGGGCATTCACCAACTTGAACCCCTAGAGGAAATTTAGCTCATTGTAGATAAAACAAAAATCCTAAAATAATTTATTGGAAATTTCATAGTTTAAAGAGGAGAAAAATAATTTTAAAGAAAACCTAAGTAACTTACCAACAAGAAAAATATCAAATGAAGAAAATTAATTTCTCCTAAATTTAGCTACTGGAATCAAATCTTGTTTTCAAAAGAATAAGGAAACCCTATGGGTAAATAATAAAAATACCATAATTCAATTTCTATTTTAAAAGAAAAAGGAAAACCCACGGGAAAAGAAAAAAAAGAGCTACTGTAAATCAAATTTCAGTTTTAAAAGAGAAAGGAAACCCACGGGAAAATGCAAAGACTTGGCAAAACGTTACCCAAAAGAAAAAGAAATACAAGGAACAAAATTGTAAAATGGCAGAAACCGAGAGCAAGGACTGAAAACTAATGGAAAAACCAGTAACAAATGCAGAAAATTTTCCTTCCTGTCGATTGAAGCTGAAAATCGGAGGATCTCCGTGAGTACAATGTAACGATTGAACACCAAATTGAAATGAACTGATCTAATACAAAATTGAATTGAAATAACTGCTGTCTATGAAGGGAATAACCCAGAAAAATTGCTTAAAAATGAAGAACATAAAGTAAACCCAAGAAACTGCTATCGGGAGAAAATTAAAACAGAAAGTAAAACCCTAAAAACGATTTTTTTTCTTCCTCCTCGGCTTCTCCCCTTTTTAAAGTCAAAGTCGAGCTTCATCTCCTTCCAAAATTGGATCCCAGATTCGTGGGTAAAATCTGGACAAGATAATCTTGCTGGAATTTCTCCATAATTGGTGTAAATCGCGTGAATCATGGAGATTTCCGTGAATTTCAAGCTTTCCTTGTCGTGCCTTAGAATGCAATTGGTTTGCAATCGCATTCTCCCTTCCTCTGTTCTTCTTGTTACATTGCAAATGGAAGGCAATTGCATTCCTTTTGCAAAGTCTTCAATTCTGCACAAAAGACAACAACTTAAGATACTTTCTTCATCTTTTATCAAAATTCTTTTATTCATCAAGTTTCAACAAGCTTGCATGAATTTATACAAAATGTTACTTTTATCTTGCTTGTTGGTCAACAAAATCCTCAAAATTAGCAAGAACAACTTGGTTTTAGAGTTGAATAATTCTCATAACTGAGAATTATCAACTATTTCTCAAAATAACCCTTATCCACCATCCAAGTAAATAAGTGTCACACCCCTTCCCAGCTTACTTGCCTAACCTAGGAAGAGATGTAAAGATAGAGACAATCAACCCTATTACTAGCTCTCCCTGACCATCCCAACATATACCTGAAAATGAAGGCAACACAGCACGTTTGAACAAGTAAGTTTGAAACGCTCAAATATACATATGAGCAAGACACATTCACTTTCAGTACTATGTTCTTTAACAAGTCATAACATTTTATAGTTATTACAACCCCGCTAGAATGCTTTTACTACAAACTATATACATAAGAGAGTGTATATACAAGGAGCTAAAACGGCGTGGTGGCAAACTGGTCTTGTCAAGGCTGAGCACCAGGAACTCGTTTGCTACCTGGAAAGAGAAAACATAATGAAAACGTGAGCTGGAAAGCCCAGTGAGTGTCTATCTTAAAAACATTATAAGCTCAAAGGTGAAGCATAATGATGGACAAGCTACAAGTTAGAGATAACTTATCACTTATTTGTAAGCATAATCAAACCATGCTACCCATTTACAGGTTTAAGTCACCACATTATGTATAGCATAGAAACTCATAATGTAGTACCATACTGAAGAATAGACATTTCAAAAGCGTAGAAGATCATAACAATAAAACTCATAACATGATACCACTTTCGAACCTTAGCTGTGGTAGAGTCATCTCTATACCAACAACGTTCATACCTCTCTCACGTGCACGTGGAATGCCATTGAACACACTGGTCTTCCCTAATACCTTCTCTATGTCCTTCAGTATTGGGGTTAGACCAGTTACTACCCGAATACCTTCTCTTTGTCCTTCAGTATCGAAAATCATGATTCCTCCCTCCCAAGTACCTTCTCAATGTCCTTCAGTACTGGGGGTTAACAACATACCGGGGCATACTTTGATTACCTTGGAAATCATGTTTTGATAACACAAACAACAAATTCTCAACATTTGCACTTTTCCTTTCTAAACATGTTTCCAAGTGGATTTACACAAGGCATTTTCTAAAGGAAATCATACTTCCATAATTTAGTTTCCATGCTTGAATGTGTAGTTACAAACTAATTCAAATCATGCTTAAGTGCCATCAATGACATTCTATTAAAAGCTCCATGAAAAATATACAAAAGTAAGTCAAGCATGTTTCAATGATCAACATTTATGCTTTTGAAGAAAAACAAAGGTCAAGCATAGTTCTAAAATAGAGTCACTCACAATCACCAAAAGGGTTCCAAGGATTATAAGCTATTCCTATCTCCGTTTGCCCTGAAAAAGAAATTAATAACATTAATTCCTTTCCTTATACACCTTAAAAACATATCTAATTCAGTCCCATAACTCAATTCATAATAACCATACACACTTGGGTGTAAGGTATATAGAAATGGAAGCACATCTTCTTCAATCTCTTGCTAGCAGTTTTTTTTTTCTTGCACCTAAAATTCCAGGTTCAACTTTCAGCTTGGGTTCCTCAAAATTTAGCAAAACAACCACCTAATATTTTTTGATAAACATCAAGTACAACATCTTAACTTACTTACCTCAAATTTTAAGCTTCTAATTCCTCCTCAAGAGCTCAAAAGAAACTGATTTCTTCACACTGTTCTGCTAGCAGTTTTTTTTTTCTTGCACCTAAAATTCCAGGTTCAACTTTCAGCTTGGGTTCCTCAAAATTTAGGAAAACAACCACCTAATATTTTTTGATAAACCTCAAGTACAACATCTTAACTTACTTACCTCAAATTTTAAGCTTCTAATTCCTCCTCAAGAGCTCAAAAGAAACTGATTTCTTCACACTGTTCTGCTAGCAGTTTTTTTTTTCTTGCACCTAAAATTCCAGGTTCAACTTTCAGCTTGGGTTCCTCAAAATTTAGCAAAACAACCACCTAATATTTTTTGATAAACCTCAAGTACAACATCTTATCTTACTTACCTCAAATTTTAAGCTTCTAATTCCTCCTCAAGAGCTCAAAAGAAACTGATTTCTTCACACTGTTCTGCTAGCAGTTTTTTTTTTCTTGCACGTAAAATTCCAGGTTCAACTTTCAGCTTGGGTTCCTCAAACTTTAGAAAAACAACCACCTAATATTTTTTGATAAACCTCAAGTACAACATCTTAGCTTAATTACCTCAAAGTTTCAGCTTCTAATTCCTCCTCAAGAGCTCAAAAGAAACTGATTTCTTCACACTGTTCTGCTACCCGAGAACTGTGAACACCTCTCGGTTTTCTGCAATTTTCACCTCCTTCCTCTTCGTATTTTCAAAACAGCCACACACTTTCGTATTCTACACTCAATTTATGAGATTTTGACTCAAAAATCATCGAATTTGGTGCAGTAAATTAAGAGATATGGCTGTTTGAAGTTGATCCTCTTCCAAAAGCTTCCAGCTGGACAACACTTACTTGCCAAAGACAAATCCGTGGCTCCACAATTTTTTGCCAGCTCCTACTTCCTCATTTACATCATAATCTCCTTTTTTTAAAACACCAAAACAAGCTAATAAATTCACCTAACACATTTAGCCAACTTTACTTAAGTTTGTGAGAAATAAGAACTTTCATTCAATACATAATGCACCTAAAATTTACCCAACTTGTTAATGACCTTAACTTACTTCAATTCAACTCTTAATATGCTTATTCAATGGCTTACCTATCTCCTTATGAAGCTTTATACACATTGTAGTTCACAATCCAAAAGATTCCCAAATCCCATCACGACATCTTTTAGTGCAACCTATATCAATTTGCATATGTCAAAACATCATATATGAGCACCATATGATCAAAAGAGAGTTTAGGGCTTACAATAAGGATTTAATCCATTTTGTGAATTATTTCTTTTTTTTATTAGGATGCTCCCGGTGAAGTTTGTAAAGCAAGCATAAGGGTGACCAACTCCTGACCTTTTTCTCCCTACAATTCACCATAGGAGTTCATCATGACCAGAGATGGTCGTTTCTTCCTTGTAGTCTAAGATAGGAGTTCATCCTTGCTTTATGATGGAGAGGTACAAAGCCTCTAGTCTTGATGATGAAACGATGGTGAACCTTTCTAACCTGAAGATGAAGCGGAAAAAATCCTTAAACTTGAAGATGGTAGAGCGATAGCGAAGCTTTTGAACTTGGAGACGAGGTGATGGTGCAGCCTTCGAACTTGGAGGCGGCAGGGCGATAACACAGTCTTCAAACTTGGAAAAGAAATTATGATGAAGCCTTTAAACTTAGAGAATAAGCGACGATGAATCTTTCGAACTTGGAGAAGAAGCTACGACGAAGCCTTCAAACTTGGAGAAGAAGAGACGACGAAGCTTTTAAACTTGGAGAAGAAGAGATGATGAAGCCTTTGAACTTGAAGGCGAGGCGACAGTGCAACCTTCGAACTTGGAGACGAAGCGACGACATAACCTTCGAACTTGGAGAATAAGCGACAACGAAGCCTTTGAACTTGGAGGTGAGGCGACAGCGCAACATTCGAACCTAGAGACGAAGCGGCGGCACAACCTTCTAACTTGGAAATTGCAGGGAGATGGAGCAACCTTCGAACTTGGAGACTGTAGGAAGACGACGTAACCTTCGAACTTGAAGAAGAAGCGACGACGAAGCATTTGAACTTTGAGAAGAAGCAACGACGAAGCCTTCGAACTTGGAGAAGAAGAGACGACAAAGCGATAAAGCCTTCTAACTTGGAGAAGAAGCGACGAAAAAGCCTTTGAACTTCGAGAAGAAGAGACAACGAAGACTCCAAACCTCTCTGACTTAGGAAGGAGCAAGCAATGGCGAGCGAAGCCTCCTGACTTGAGATGAAGCAATGACAAAGCCTCTAGACCTTGAGATGGAGTGACGACGAAATCTCAAAACTTAGAGAGGAAGCGAAACATTGAACTTGGGAGCAGAACGCATACTTGAAGGCGAAAGGCCAAATTTGGAGGCAGAATGCCATACTTGGAGGGGAAACATCGAACTTAAAACAAGCAAACAACCAAACTTGAAGGGTAAGCGTCGTACTTGGCACAAGTAGAATTCTGAACTTAGAGACATAATGTCGAACTTAGAGGCAGAACGCCGTACTTAGAGGTGGAACGCTGAACTTGGAGGCCAACGCCAAACTTGGAGAAAGCGAAATGCCAAACTTAGAGGGAGAAAATTTCAGACTTGAAAGGAGAAGGATGTCAAATTTTGGAGTGAGTAGAACGCCGAACTTCGAACAAGCAAAACGTTGAACTTAAAGGGGTGAAGCCAAACTTTGGAGCAAGCGAGTCGCCAGACTTGAAGAGGATGAAGCTCGAACTTTAGTGGGAGTGAGCGACTAACAGAACTTGAGGAGAATGAAGCTCAAACTTTAGAGAGAGTGAGCGAAAAACCGAACTTGAAGAGGCTGAAGCTCGAACTTTAGTAGAGTGAGCGACGAACCGAACTTGAAAGGGTTGAAGCTTGCTTGTATGCATCCAACTTGCAACGTCTTATTTCCTAGGATGAAAATGTTTTTTTTAAGCTGCATATGTACCCTTTTAGCAAAAGGGATCAAGTCATCACGTAGTTCAATGATTTTTTTTAGGGCCATTCATCTTTTAAGCTCATGCGCGCTAGGAACATCATGTAGTTTAAGCTCATGCGACGAGGAGCTTTCTTTACATTTTAGATGCTTTTGTCTTCATCATAGTCTTGATCAGATCCTTCATTTGTAGTATTTGTTAAGATGATGACATTTTTCTTCACCTTCAAGGAACCCTCCGTGTTTGTGAGAACGGAGAACTTCCTTTTCATACGAGAAGGAATAAAATTGTGAATCTTTTTGTCATTGTTCACTTCATCAAACAGTTTTTCCTTCAAGGATATCATCTTCCTTTCATGTTGATCGCTTGTTACTTTGAGACGATCAAAGACAGATGTTGGGAAGACGGAAGTTCGAGTTGAGACAGAAGTTGGACATTGGTTTTCTTCTTTTGTCGCGGCCATACTCATCCTTTGGAAGATTGAAGGTCGAGTAGTTGAAGGCTTGATGTGATCAAAGACAGAAGTCCTTTGTTCGACTTTTTTTTTTGCATCGACAACTTCATTCACCTCAATGTAATATGAAGTTGCAGAGTTTCATTCCTCTTTTTTTGTGGGAAGGAAATTTCTCGAGAGGAACTTCTTTAAGGTCACCGATTGGCAAGGTTGGAAACAATTTTTATTTTCTTTCCTCTCAGGTGTAGGCTTCCTTGGATTCTTCTTTTTTTTATGCCTATTCTTTCTTCTGAATGGGCAATGTTCCTTCTGAACAACATGTTGTCCTAGTTTCTTCTGACGAGACATAATAGTCCAACCTTTATCTTGATCTTTGATAAGCTTGACCATGTCTTGAAGTTTTTTTCTTGGTACCTCAGGTTGAAACCAAATAGATATAGGCTCAAAGGTTCCAAATTGAACTAAGCACACTCGTTGATCATGAAGCGGACTAGAGTGTATTTGACTGCATGTGTTTGTTGTCACTACAACATGATTTGTTTGAGCTAATTCATCGAGATCTAGCTCAATCTTTCCTTCTTTAGCTAATTTTAGAATTAACTCTTTTAGGGCAAAGCACTTTTCCACTGGATGACTAATAACTCGATGATACTTGCAATACTTAGGATTATCGACTTTTTCCATCTCTTCCGCCTGTTTACTCTCAGAAATTTTGATTAGTCGTGTGTCCAGTAGTTACTCTAACATGTCAGGAATGTCAGAGTCAGGAAAATGACAGACTTTTTTCTGTCTTTCCTTCAAAGTTAAGCGACGCCTTTCATTTCCTTGTCGCTTTTCAACCCTCTTGTCTTTCGAAGACAACTTGAGAGGGGTTGTATTTACAATCATACATTCTTCAGAAGTCGCTTCGATGTTCTCTCCTTCTTTCTTCATGTTTGAGAGTAGAAGGTTTTTATCTCCTCGACTAGAAATACTTAGCTCCATGTCGTGGGCACGAGTTTCTAGTTCTTCAAAGGTGCGAGGCTTTATACCTTGGAGGATGTCAAGAAGTCCCCAATGCATGCCTTGAATGCACATCTCAATTGCTGACAGTTCAGTGAGACGATCCTTGTAATCTAGACTCGTGGCTCTCCAACGATTTATGTAATCGACAACGGGTTCATCTTTTCGTTGTCTAGTGTTGGTCAGCTCGAACATGCTGGAGATACTTCTTGTGCTGTAGAAGCGGTTGAGGAATTCCTTTTCAAACTGCTCCCAACTGTCTATCGACTCAGGCTCTAGATCAGTGTACCAGTCGAAAACATTTCCTTTTAGTGTTCGAACGAACTGCTTAACCAATAGGTCTCCTCGTGTACCAACATTTTCACATGTCTCGATGAAATGAGCAACGTGTTGCTTAGGGTTGCTTTTCCATCAAATTAATGGAACTTTGGTGGTTGAAATCCAGTTGACATCCTCAAATTATCGATTCTCTTAGTGTATGGTTTAGAATACAAGAGAGAACTTTGAGAAGCTCCACCATGTTGAGCTCTAATGGAGTTCGTGATCATGTCCTGAAGTTGTTGGACCGATAGTGAAGCGATCGAAGTGGAGTGTTGTGGTTGATCTTCCAGCACAACGACCTTCCCTTTATTGTGATCTTTGACGGCAGGAATCGAACTTGATTGAACGACATTTTGACTCTCAATCTGGCTCTTCAAGTATGAAATTTGAGAATATTTTTCTTCAATCGCCTTCATCAAGGTGTAGATCTTTTTCCTGCATCTTTGTCATTCTTTCTTCCATAATGTTTGTTTCAGTCATCATGATGGACACTACGCCAGAATTGAAATCGAACAAAGGGTTACACTTGACCAGGAACTTGTTGTTAGTCGATGCCCTCGGTGGCATCATTACTTCGGTCGCAATAATTGAGGCTTCATCTTCTTGCAGCCTCAGCTCATTAGAGCAACTATAGGTAACAGAATTCGTGTACAAGTTGTTCATGATAGCGGTCATCGAAGAAGTCTTGAATGACATCACTTTACTTGTGCTTTGAGATGAGAGAAAAAGATGAGGGGGTAGAGATGGTTCCACTAGGCGTGCCAATTTGTTCACACGTAATTTTAACAAAGGAAGAGAAATGAGACATGTGTAAATAAATTTATATTTGTATTGATTTGAATATAGTGGAGTACAATCTCTAATTTATTCCTTTGATTCTTTCTCTCAAATGTACATCTGTCTTGAGGGCTTTGCAGCTTGTTCTTAAATGTAGATCATCTCGAGGGCTTAACAGCTTGTTCTCGAATGTAGATTTGTCTCAAGGGCTTTACAGCTTGTTCTCAATCTTCTAAGTCTTCTAGTATTCAAGGCTCTTGTTCTTAAATGTAGATCATCTCGAGGGCTTAACAGCTTGTTCTCGAATGTAGATTTGTCTCAAGGGCTTTACAGCTTGTTCTCAATCTTCTAAGTCTTCTAGTATTCAAGGCTCTGGTTAAGAGAGCGTTTGATCTTCAAGAGTTTGGGAGTCTTATGGTCTTTGTTTCTAAATTCTCTCTAAGTTCTCTAAAGAATTTCAACTTCTGAACTTTGAAATGGAGGAGGGAGCTCTCTATTTATAGAGTTCCTGAACGCCTCCAGGTGGGCTTGGGCTTAGGCTTGTCTGTCGGACTGGGCCTGGTTGACTTTAGGTCTTGCTTTTGAACTGGGCCTAGTTGACTTTGGGCTTAACCTTTGGATTGGGCCTGGTTGACTTTAGGGCCTAGCCTTTTGGATTTTCATCTAAAATTAGCCCAAATTTCACATAACTCAATTGTATATTAGGATTCACCATAATTTAATTTAGGGATCCTTGCCAATTTAATTAATCCCTAATTAAATATAATTTCGACATCAATGTTGGGTAATGAAGTGGCAATTTCTGATTTGCCAAAATTTCTATTCCAACAACAACAATCATCGAAATTTCTCTTCTAAGCAAAAGCACCATTCCCCCCCCCCCCCCCCCCCCCCCCACACTTAAACTAAACATTTTCCCCAATGATTACCCAACAGTCATTTAACAAATTGCAAAAAGGACTCATAAAAATTAGATTTAAGGGAACCAATACTTCCCTGAAATGATGAGACCTATCAAGTTAAGCGCTCCTCAAGAACTGCAAATCACAAACAAGCACTTTATTCAACTAACAACAAGCAAAAACAACTTAAACAAGCAAATTAAGAACCCTTGGGTTGCCTCCCAAGAATCGCTTGTTTAACATCATTAGCTCAACGTTTCCCATGTGCTTCTTTCAAGGTGGCTCAAATATAAAGAAGTTAACATCATCCCTCTTACCTGCATTCTGAAGGTTAGATATACATTCTCCCATAGAATTAAAAATAAAATTGGTAAAACATGAGGAGAAAAAATCATGATTAACAGGAGAGGGAATAGAAAAATCCTAAGCCCCTAAAGCAATCATCTCCTCGTGATTCCTGTCCAAGACAAGACTCGAACAAGGAGGCACAACAAATTCATGCTCAACACTCATCTAAGACAAATCATTCACAAACAAATTTTCAAATTCATCTTTTTCTAGAATCAATTTATTTTTAAGCATGGCGCTATGACAAGTAAAAAAATCATTATTCTTTAGGAGGTCATCTAGCACATGCTCCATATTCTACACTCTCTGAACACCCTCACTTAATCTATTTGCATAAAATATGGATTCACTGACAACACACTTAGTACGCATGCAGTCAGGGCGATCAGGCAAACAAACATCAACATCTCTATTAAAAAACAAACAATTTTCAACAAACAAATTTTCTTCTACCTCAGCAACAGAGTCATTCATCACACGTCAGAACCAATATTATTCTCATTCTCAAGATCATAAGATATAACAGATTTCACAGCAAAAACATGAGATATATTAGCATAAGAATCATGAGCATCCAACATATCTACATCCTGAGGCCTATTTTTAACATTATGCCCTGAAGGTCTAACTTCTACTAAATAAACCCTAAATCTCTTATCCTTAGAACCAAAAGCGTGGATGGGGTCAAAAATATGAAAAATTACCTTCTCATCGTCTACCTGCAGAGTTAGCTTACCTCTTGACATGCTCACCTCAGCTTTGCTCGTGGCTAAGAATGTCCTTCCCAAGATGATGGGTATCTCTTTGTCCTCCTCCATATCCAAGACAACGAAATCTATAGGAAAAATAAACTTGTTAACTTTAACAAGCACATCCTCCACTATACCTTTTGGTTTGACAACCAAATGGTCTGCAAACTGGAGGGTAATATTAGCAGGCTGGATTTCCTGTAAACAAAGTTTCCTAAACACAGAATAAGGCATGAGATTAATACTTGCACCCAAGTCACATAATGCCTTATATATCATTAAACTACTAATTTGACAAGGAATAGTAATGCTCCTTAGGTCCTTTTATTTTTGGGGCATTTTCTTCTTTACAATGGATGTGCTCTTTTCAGACAGGCTGAGCACTGCATTCACCTCGAATCTCCTCTTCTTTGAAAGCATCTCCTTCATGAACCTCTCATAATTAGGCATGTTGGCAAGCACTTCTGCAAAAGGAATGTTAATGTGCAGTTTTTTAAACATGTTTAAAAATTTAGAAAATTGCTCATCTAATTTAGAATCCTTATAGTGCTTAGGAAAAGGTAACTCAATTAAATGTAGCACACTCTCCACACCTCTTAGGACTGATGTGTGCTCCTTTATCAACTGTCAGAGTCTAGGTACCTCAACATCCCTCGCCAACTCCTTGGACTCGTCAGCAATCAAGTTTAGGAAGGTTTTCCTTATCTTCTCAACTTCCTCTCCATTCTTCTTCTCAAATCCCTTCATTCTTTTCTTCTCATCTTCATTTCTTGTTTCATCTTTGGACTCGCAGACACTATCATCAGACTTAAACTGAAGAGATGGGTCAAAAATCTTACCTTGTGACCTCTTTCGTAGCTGAGTCCCACTCCTCAGCGTTATGGATTTGCACTACTCCCGTGGGTTCACCTCAGTGTCACTCAGGAACTTACCCTTTTGGAGGGTGTTGACTGCATTGGCAATCTGCCCCATCTGAACCTCTACGTTTTTCAGTGCAGTGTCGTGGCCACTCACTATAGTGACAAGGGATGCAATGTTTGTTCTCATCTGCTGGCTTGCTACTTTCTACTCCTTCATGAAGTTGTCCATCCTCACCTCCAGGTATGATTTCTTCTCTTGGTTTGATGTTCCTGGAAATCCAGGTGGTTGCAAAACATTTTTCTGGTTAGCGTAAGAGAAGTTTTCATGGTTACGCAAACATGGATGGTAGTAATTTGGTAAATTATGGTTCTGTAGTCCTTGATATCCATAACCTCTGTTTTGCACATACTCGCACTACTTGACAGACAGACCCTCAACTCCCCTAGAGTTCAAAGCTGCTAATGAGGCAACTGATTGTGTGGCTCCTACAGTAGATAATTTACTTAACGCATTAGTTAGGAAAGCTATTTGTTCCTTTAAAGCACTTATCTCCTCAAGCTCATAGATGCCTGCAGTAGTCCTTGATGTAGAGGTGGATCGGTCTGATGGCCACTAGTAACTCGTTGGGGCCATTTCTTCCAAACGAGCATGTGCCTCTCCTACAGTCTTTGCCAATAAATTTCCTCCTGCACTCGTATCAAGAATGGTCTTAGTACTAAAGGATAAATTATTTTAAAACAATTGTACTTGTAACCAGTCTGGATAGTCGTGCTGAGGGAACTTCCTCAACATCTCCTTGTAACACTCCCATCTTTCATACAGTTATTCTCCATCAAGCTGGCGAAATGTTCCAATCTATCGTCTTTGCTGGGGGGAAAACTTGGTCAAGAAGGCTTGAGCTAGCACATCCCATGAAGATATGATACCCGGCTTCAGAGATTCAAGCCAGTCCTTTGCTTTATCCTGTAATGAAAAGGGAAAAAGTCTCAATCTAATGGCATTTGGAGAAACCCAATTTAACTTTACCGTGCCACAAATCTCAAGGAAAGATCTGAGATGCGAGTGTGGGTCTTTTGAAGGATGCCCCTTGAACGAGTTGTCTTGTGCCATCTAAATCAACCACATCTTCAGCTTGAAAGTGTTCACCAGGATGGGCGCATACACAATCCCGGAATGGTCCTTCGGGAATATGGTTTGGAAATAGTCACGGATCGGCTTCCTCTCCTCTTCATTATGCTCCACCAGAGTGATTTGAGCTTCTCTAATTATCCTTCTGCAAGTTCTGCCAATTTCTGGATCTAAAGGCAGAAGATTAGCCTCCTTATCACTACACATACAACAAATCAGCCTCCTCAGAATCAGCCTCCTCAGAAAAACAAACCAAACAAAAACTAAAAATAAACACAAAATAAGATAAAAGCAACTAAAAAATCACAAACAAAAATATGTACAACAAATATACAAAAACCCCTAAACTAACTCCTCCTGATTTCTTCTCAATATTAACCAACTAAGGAACTTCGCCGCTTCCCCGACAACGATGGAAAAAACTTGATCGGTGTACACGCAAGCGCACGCGATCGAAGTAATAATAAAATGGTATGTGAGTACCAAGTATCGAATCCCAAGGGACGTGGATATGGAATTTCTTTTTAAACCTAATTAATTATTAAGAATACTCAAAATTGGAATTATTTAAGGCCCAAACTAAAGGAATGATGCTTAAGAATTTAAACTAACTAGGAAAGTAATGTAAAGAGTCGGAGATACCAAATTAAGGGAATGTTTAGGGGATCGAGCATAATTTAGGTTGGACTTATGCAATTGAATCTAACAAGCTTAATTGCATAAACCTATAGTAAAACCGGTAGAAAGCTCCTGTCGGTCTCATTCGAACATGCTTAATTAATCGCTTGCCTCAGTGTCCATAGTATCACAATCGGACTCTTTGGCAACGGGTCAACGATTGTGCGGCACTTGCTTTAGCTCGACAAGCAAGTCAGCCGTACGAAAAACGGAAGTTGCGGACGGCTTCCGTATATGGTCTAGCCTCCCCTCGGGTCTCGGGAGAAAATGTTTTAGAAAACAGGAAAGAGAAAGTGTTTTGAAAGCGTTTGTGCATATAAATGTTTTAGGCTATAAGCGAGAGAAGGGTCAACAACAGCTTAGATAGCATATAACTCCGGGTAGGAAGGATGGACAACTAGTCATACCCCCCTATAGTACATTCTAGGATTTATGCCTATGACAGGCTTGCACATGAAAATGGCGAGGAGTCATACGGCCACAAAATTACAAGTAAAGCTAACTAGAAAGCAATAAGACATACATATAATGAAAGCATGATAAAAAGGGGTTGAGACGGGCATGCGGCCACGGGCAACACGCCCTGGACAAGCATGACCGTGACATTCTCCCCCATTTAAATGTTTGACATCCTCGTCAACCGTCCCCGCTCCAACTCAGCAGTCGAACGAGCGTCTTCTCTTCAGGTCTTGGCAAGGCGGTCCCAGCAGACCTCTGTGTTCTGGCCTCTTTTCCAGTCTTCGAGGAACTTCTTCATACTTTCACTTTGGTTCGCTCATTGAGGTGCCCTCTCGACCAAAGCCTCAAAAGAGTTCTTCAAGGTAATTGGTGGGATCGACGATTCTTGTCCTCTCAACGAATTGTACCATCTTCGTTCGACCCATTCTCTTGTACTCATTGGTTCTTCTTTTGTATTCTTCCGAGCAACTTCTGGTTTCGGTTTAAACTCCACAGAGGAGTTATAATTGTGCTGATTCTTTCTTCTCCAAGGCTGATCAACGTCACGGGCCTTGGTGTTGCAATGTCCCTCCTGGCCCTTATTCAACTGAAGGGCTGATAACAATTTCGCCTCATTTGGCTGCCGCAACTCGGCGTGGACCACGGTGGGTTTGGACCCCGTGATCACTAAACTCTTTGCCAGCGGCATCGGTATTACTTTGTGTTCGAGGAGAAACTCCATCCCCAACACAACATCAAAGTCGTCCATCTTGACGACCACAAAGTCTGCTTGACCACTCCAAGCATTTAACTTTACTGGCACTCTTCGTGCAACACCCAAAACGGGTAAGGCTGCTGAATTTACAGCTTTGATTCTTCCCACGTCCCTAACGCAACGTAGGTTCAATCGACGTGCCTCTACTTCTGTTATAAAATTGTGGGTTGCGCCTGAGTCGACCATGGTATTTCTCGCTGGCTTATGATTTATCCATGCGTCGACGTACATGAGCCCACGTGGAGTGGATCCTTTTCCTCCCTCCACCTTCTTCTGTAAGGCTGACAGATATTTCAGCCCTCCAATGCGAGTGTCGCCCCCATTTTCTTCATAGGCTTCATCCTTGGCCCCTGAAGTACTTGCCAATGAGGCTTGAAAAGCATTGAAGGATGCTCGATTTGGGCATTCATACGCCCGATGGGCCCCTTTACATATGTAGCAGAATGGGGGCTTTTGGTTGTAGTTATTCTGATAAGGTGGCCTTTGCCATGAATTTCCCCCATTCTGTTGGACCGGTCGTCGATTTCTCTCCTCATTTGTAATTTGGCCCCCTCCCCCACTCTTTGGAGAGTTAGGCCGAGAATTTCTATTCCTTCTACTTGGAGAAGTTTGGCTTTGTCTCACACCTTGAGATTGCTCGCTGTATGTTTCGGTGGTGAGATCGAACAAACGTTCTGCAGCTGCATAGGCTTCTGACAAGCATTGCACCTTTTGTTCATATAGTTTCGACCTTGCCCATGGTTGCAGTCCTTCAACGAAGCAAAAGACCTTGTCTTTCTCGGACATGTCACGTATGTCCAACATTAATCCAGCAAACTGCTTCACATATTCTCGAATGGTTCCCGTATGTTTCAACTCGCGCAACTTGCACCTCGCCAATATTTCAACGTTTTCGGGGAAGAATTGAGAACGCAACTCTTGTTTCAATGTTTCCCATGTATCGATGGTACATCGTCCTTCTTGGATGTCCATATACCGGGATCTCCACCATAGCTTGGCGACATCCACTAGATGCATCGTCGCCAAGGTAACTTTTGACTCTTCAGATGTCGTACTCGTGGCCTTGAAGTATTGCTCCATGTCAAATATGAAGTTCTCCAAGGCTTTTGCATCACGAGCCCCACAGAAGGGCTTCAGTTCGGGTACTTTCACCTTGTTTACTTGGACTACGCCCCCAGCTGGGGCTTGGTTTCCCACCGCTCTCATGGTGAGATTCACTCGGGCGCTTAGGTCCGCCACTTCTGCCCTCACCACATCGATGGCAGCTTTTACATCCTCAGATAGTTCAGACACCATCTGAAATATTGTTCTTTGCGCGCCGTCTAGATTCTCAACGAGTTCTTCTAACTGGGCAACAGAGCCCGACAAGCTATCCCCACGCTCGAAGCCAACAGGTCTTGTGGCTCTATCTTCCAAGGCCTCAACCCTCACCATCAACTCTCTGACGGGCATTCCGTCTAGGCGGCCAGCTACCGCATCGATCGTGTCGGCCTTAGCGGCAATCTCATCCAGGCGAGATTCCAAGAACCAAACATTATCGGGCACATCTATTAAGAAGAGCATTTTCTCTTCAATCTCCGACAATCGGTCTACGTGGGCCTTGCCCAACTCTTCCATCACGAACATGATCGCTTACTTTTCAATCAGAGGAGCCAACCTGGCTCTGATACCACTTATCACAATCGGGCTCTTTGGCAACGAGTCAACGATTGTGCGGCACTTGCTTTAGCTCGACAAGCAAGTCAGCCGTACGAAAAACGAAAGTTGCGGATGACTTTCGTATATGGTCTAGCCTCCCCTCGGGTCTCGGGAGAAAATGTTTTAGAAAATGGGAAAGAGAAAGTGTTTTGAAAGCGTTTTGAGAAAGCGTTTGTGCATATAAATGTTATAGGCTATAAGCGAGAGAAGGGTCAACAACAGCTTAGATAGCATATAACTCCGGGTAGGAAGGATGGACAACTAGTCATACCCCCCTATAGTACATTCTAGGATTTATGCCTATGACAGGCTTGCACATGAAAATGGCGAGGAGTCATACGGCCACAAAATTACAAGTAAAGCTAACTAGAAAGCAATAAGACATACATATAATGAAAGCATGATAAAAAGGGGTTGAGACGGGCATGCGACCACGGGCAACACGCCCTGGACAAGCATGACCGTGACACATAGCACCTATTGATTAATTAGTTGGAATAAGCCCACTCGTAATTAGCCTCACCCGTCAATTGTTACTCCTATGTCACTTCGGCAATTTAATGGTGTTATTTGGATTAATTCAATCCTAATTTCCTCTGTCGAGATCGATTAAGACTAATTTTAACTAATTATTGGCCAAATAAATAGAATCATTAAGAACAATCTAATTAAATGCAATTAATCAAGCAATTAAAAGTCAATGATCACAATTAATCCATAAATTCAATCCTAAATGTGCTCTTAACCCCTAAACAAGTAAATCTAGCCCATAATTGTCATTAAAACAGCACAGTACAACATCCTAAAGTCCCTAGATATAGAAAATAGAGAGAAGATAGTGGGGAAGAAGACCGTCATTGTCGAATTCTTGACTCTCACCTCGAATTCTACAATCTTGAGCCTCGAACACCACTCCAGAACACTCCATCTGGAGCTCCACAGGTCCCAAGGAGGCAAGTTATCAATATTAGGGCTAAAAATCCCTAAAAGGTATGCCCTCGGACAAAGAGAAAGTGAAGACTAAATACCCTCTGTCGCGACAACGTTGCAACGTTGTCTTAAACGCTGCCGTTTTTCCTTAAGCGCAGGAGTAACGTTGCAACGCTACGGATGGAACAATACTTCTATGTGTTTCTCTAGCGTTGCAACGCTGCAGGGTAGCATTACAATGCTAGCTCTCAGGTTTGCACAACATATTTGGGCGTTGCAATGCCATTTCAAGAGTTACAACGCCGTCTTCACGGCCCCAATTGATAGTGCTTTAACTCTTCTTGTCCTTAACTCATTCAAAAGCTCTAATTAAGCACCATTTTCACCATAAAGCTCCAAGATCCATAATTCTACTTCCAATTGCTCGGATTCCTGAAATTAACAAATAATTGACATAAAAGCTCACATTTATAGCGTAAAACTAACTAAAATAAGGCATAAATATAGCACTAATTTAGTGCTATCAGGAATCTAGATTTCCACATGGTTGCATTCTGATTAGTGGGAAGCTTCTATTGAAGAGAAGTTGCAGACGATCAAGAGCTCTCTCTCCCCTCGCTTTTTGCTCTCTCTCTCTTTTCTTTCAGCAATTTTTTATTTTTCTCTTCTCTTTGCTCTCTTTCGTTTTTCAGTTTTGGGAACCCTGGTTGTAGTTTTATATTTTAGTTCTACAAGTTTCAATTTTTGCAATTGTGATTCTCATGTTTAAGTTGTTCATCAGATCGTGGAGAAGAAGAAGAAGTGTTGCGGATTTCTTCCTCTTTTAAGTGCTTATTTCTGCAGTTTATCTCCAGTTTTTCTCTCCTTCACAATTCTTTGTAATTTCATTTATGAATTATGTTGTTTTGTTCTAGATTAATTTCCATTTCATTTTTGCTTTTCAACACCATGAGTGGCTAGATCTTCGTGGTTTAGCTTCAATGAACTCTATATTTTAACATTTGATGGATTGATCAATAAATAATGGAGCATTTCTCAATTTCTTCTTGATTTCTTTAATTCTTTCATTGATTCTTTCCGTTTGGCAAACCAAAATGAAGTATTAGCATGTTTTAATACTAAAAGGGTTAAAATATGTGGAAATCTCAAGAGGAACGAGAGCATGAATTGCTAGGATATTTTAGAAATAAAATCATACACTCTTAGAATGATTAGATCGAGTTTATTGTACTAAATCTGCTATATAAATACACAGTTTCTTTGATCTTAACACCCTCATCGAAAGATCTAGGGTAAGTAGGAATCTAATTCTAATTGAGAAGAATCCATAATTTTATTAAGTTTTCCAGAGGAAAGAACAATTTAGGGGGATTTGAAGCCAAGCTTATTTTCAATTTGTTTAACCTAAAGTTTTGTTTAATTTCTTGTTTGTCCCATTTCATCGCATCAACCCTTTATGGTGTCCTAAAATCTATTGCAATAAAATCAAATAAAATCTTTGTGAAAATTCATTTTTTCCATGTGGATCGATCTCTAGAGTATTTCCATTGTATTACTTGCCTAATCATAGTGTATACTTACTCTGAAAATAGGGGTGGATATTGAGTGCTTGTGTTTAAAGAAGATTGAGCATTAAATTTTAGTCATAAGATCAATGCATAACACTGTTCTTTTAGTTTACAAAAATCCACAAACATGTGCTTTCAATGTCGCAGCGCCATTTAGCAGCGTCTTGACACTATCACTTCAGGTCTTGAGCTTGATTTCCTTCTCTTTACTTGATATATTCAATTTGCATCCAATTTGCCTCCTTTTTATTATAGAATCTTCATAAACTCCGTTTATTCTCCAAATGCTCAACATCTACAAAACAAATAATTATGTGCATGAAAATAACCGTTTAAGCATCAAGACTATAAATAATTAATCCCTAGAAATAACTCACTTTCTGCATTATCAAATACCCTCAAACTTAAATATTTTCTAGTCCTCGAGCAAAAGAAAAATAAAATCTCTCCAAATTTTTTTTTGCATGTAAGTGACTTGAATCTTAGGCCCTAAATAGAGCACATAATTCACAATTGAATAAATATTTGAATACAACCAATCAAGCGAATTTCATTTTAATTCTTTCATCCCTTACATGTGTGTGTGCTAGCCTCTCTTATTTTAGTCTTTATAAGCCTGGAATAGTTTTATACATTCCTTAACTCGTTTTCCCCTTCTTTGGCTCTAAGTTCTAATTATCAAGCCTCCTTATAATCAAGAAGGTAATATGCCACTAGGGTACCTAAAAATGGGGCTAACTCCTCAAAACTTGAATTTTTCTTTATTTAAATGGACACTAGCTTTCACACACCCATTGCAGAAGCCCTTACCCATGGCACTTTTACTCATAGGTGGCCCTAATTGATCACAGTAGGGGTAGCACTTTTTGTCCTTAAATTTTTAAAACAAAGCATTTTATTTTATTTTTGTTTTGTTTTATTTTTCTGTAAGTGATCAACAACATATTGAAAGGCAAATAGACATGAGTTTTCTCAAATAGGCATTAGTTTTCTCCTAAGTGTAACATTACTAACCATCATGCAACTTAACATTCTAATAAGTTCTTAAAGCCATTCGAGGTGACAACAAGCATCCAGAATATGTAACTCAATTCTAAGCCTTTAAAACCATAAATAGGAGGGCTTTGTGCTCTAATAGTGTAGGGGAATCAAGAAAAAATTTAAATTTAACTCAAATCCAGAATGTGTTCTTATACTTCAAAAAAATTGTAGATCATCATTATCTAGAACAGATCATAGGTCGTCATAATCCCAAAAAATGTGATAAGCCTTAGAATTAAGGCTTATTTAACTCCCAAGTGCTTAAAATATCCTTGTTTGTCCTAAGATCAATTGAAAATAGTGGAAGATTGCTTGAATTTAATGAAGAAATGAATGTGATAGCATTTGGAATGGAATTCTAAGTAAATTGATCCTTTTTGCAGAAATTATGGAAATTGCAAAATCAAATTGCAAAATCTGATTTTGCAATTCTGGGCAGAGAAGTTGTGGAAATTAAAAAGCTGCGCAAACGAAGAAACCCATATATGGAAGAATCAATTTTCGCACAAATTGAGGGATTGGAGCGCTATTCTTGGCAAATTTCAACCCTAGGAAGATCTACAAAAGAGAGGGGAAGAAGCTCAAAGAATCAATTCCGATTTTTTGGGGCGATTTCAAGGATCAATTTTCGTGGGTTTTTGGAGTTTTTTCGAAACTCTGTTTTTCCAGAAATTCTTTTTGGTGTTGCTGTTTTAGCCGATGGAGTACAACCTTGTTGATTTGTCTTCAATTTTCTATTTGTAATATGGAGAATTGTTTGAACAATCTCTATTCTTCATTCGATTCATTTTTTTAATTAAGCTTTAGGTTGAATTTTGTAATCTTAGTTGGTGGGTTTCATTGTTTTTCTGCACTCTGTTTTTTTTACTTTGCTGGAAGTTCTTAGCCAAGGAGTTGTAGCTTTTTGTTTCCCATTTTTCTTCGCATTTTTCTTATAATACCGACAGTGTTTGCAATACCAATTCATTGTTGTTATGATTTCTTCGTTACATTTTTGTTCAATTAAAAGTTGGTTCCACGATTATAGCCTCTGTTTTTCTTCAAGTTAGCTTCTGTGGAGGTGTTGCTTTTATCCAGTTAAATTTTGTGGGAATGTTAAGGCTTGTTAAACTAAAGGGCAGAAGGAAGAATAAAAATTTATTTAGTTGCTCTTGAGTTTTTGCTTCAATTCCCATTGAGAACCCTTTTCTTGAATTCCTAGTAGTTGCCGAAATTAATATTACAAATTATTGTTTTAATTATTCAATTTACATAATTTCTAATATGAACTTCTCTTCCAAAATTAGTTTTAAGATTTCTATTTTTAATATGAGCTAAAACGTCTTAGGGGGTTCAAGGATGTGAATTCCCTAAGAAGTAAATGTAGCCTAAATTTCAATAAAAACCAAGCCTACATCTCAATTGTTTGCTTGTGTTGAATAAATTTTCATTGAGATCCTAGTTTGATCAACTAGGGTAGCAACTCAAGCTTAGATCTAATACCGATGGGGTTAGTGATAAGCGGATTTCGCACAAGTAATGGAGAAAAGATCTTAGACATAAGCCAATCCTTACCCTAGACATAGGGATTAAGGACTCCAAAACCCATAAAATTGTTGAGCCAAATGATCTAAGATAGAGGGACTATAGACATATAAGTCTGTCACTTAGCCTCCTAAAAACCTAAATTCAAGGTGAATAGGAGATGCAATTTTGGTTTACAATTGAGTGTGGAGTAGGTTGGAATTGCAATTTTGGCTTGCAATTACAACTTAGGGCAATGACACTCTTGAGCCCCATTTTTATCCAAATTCCCTTTGAATTTTCATTCACTAAGTCTATCTAATTTGTTTTTAATTATTGCCAATTCTAGATTCTGCAATTCAATTTCGCAATTTTTCTTATTTCAATTATTGTCATTTCTTGATTCTGCAATTAGATTCTGCAATTTTTATTCTTCACCAACACACCATCCCAACACTATTTTTGCATTTTTAGTTTTCAAAGTTGCAATTTTCCTTACACTTTGCTTTACAACATTTTTGTTACTCTGTTCCCTGTGGGATTCGATACTTGGTACTCAGATACCATTTTATATTACTTCGATCGCATGTGCTTGCGTGTACAACCGATCAAAATGCAATAACAACTCATCAAAATTCATGCTCAGGGCCCAACAATAAGTATATCCCACCTCCAAACTTAAAGCATACATTGTCCTCAATGTATAAACTATGCACAATCTCCTCAAAGCATGCATAAGGACAAATAAAAGAGATAGAGGGTGCCCAATACTGCTCTAGAATGTAAACCTCCTCAAGATGTAACATCATCATCCAGAATGTGGAGGGAATAGTTATGGGAAGAAGCACCCTACACAAAACAACGAAAAAAGAAACATAAAGACAAAAACAAAAATGTATAAAGAAAAAACGAACTAACTAACAAGAAACTAAAGGATAAAAGTTTGGGTTGCCTCCAAAAAATCACTTTATTTAATGTCTTTAGCTAGACGGGATGGCTGTTTATGCTTCAAGGTGGTCAAAAATCATGGAATCTACCACCAGCTTCTTTGTTTGCACCCTTTTTGTAGACCAACATTAATATTTCAGTTTGAGCTTCAAAGTCCATTATGGTCAACTTCCCTTTGTGAACGTCTATCAATACTCGCCCAGTTGCCATAAATGGTTTCCAAGAATGACTGGCAATGCATTGTCATCCTCTACATCCATCACATAAAAGTCCACTGGGATGAGAAATGTACCTACTTTGATTAGCACATACTCTACAACTCCATGTGGACAGACTACAGATCTATCAATCAACTGGAGTTTCACAATAGTAGGCTTTATCTCCCCAATCTTTAACTTTCTACATAAAGATAAAGGAACTAAATTTATATTGGCACCTAGATCACACAACGCCCTAAATGAATGACTAGCTATAGTACAAGGAATAGAAAAACTCCCAGGATAATTTAATTTGTGAGGTAGCTTGTTGATTCTCAGAAATGGTTTCCAAAGAATTCATGCTTATATGTCCATAATTGTTAGGAAATTGATATGAGAATAGGCCAAATAGGTAAGATTGCTGTTGGAAACTTAGAATTCTAAAATGAGCTTAAAAGAGTTGAATTTTATAGATTTTTGGTGTGCAGGAAAATGGACAATTGCGAAAAGCAATTGAAATTCTGGTAAGTAACAGAAATTCCCAAAAATTTGGGAGATTCGATTTTTTAGAGATATTTTAAAGATTTTCTCCTTAATTCTAGGCTCTAAAGGCTCAATTTATTCCATAAACATATTTCATGCAAACCCTAGCCGTTAGAGGCTATAAATAGAGGAGAAACACATCACGAAAACCAGATCCGTTCCACACGTCAATTTACTGCTTTTTATGATTCTATCAGTCAATTCAAGGAAGATACAAGATGTTGCACTTGTACTGATCCAGTCCATTCGAAATTCTTGGACTGTTATAACTCAAGGTTGAATCGGGTTAGATCGAGATTGGTCCAAGGTTCTTCTTCTTCAAGTCTCGACATTCTTTGTGTTTTCGATTTCTAATTTCAGTTTTGTATTGTTCTTTCAGTTTCAGTGTTTCTTTCTGTTATTTCAGACTTTACGTTCTTTGTATTTCAGTTTTATCTTACATCAAGTCGAATTCAGTTTAATTCTAGCTAGCTTCTTCATTTCTTTAAAGTTTAGTTTTTATTTCTTTTATTAAGTCGTATTTCTCTTCATGTTTAGGATGCATATTTCTTTACTTTAAGCTTTGTTATTTTCTTCTTTCATTATGAGATAAACCTTTCTTTCGGATTCGAATATGTGGATGCCCTAAAAATAAGAAGCAAGGCCTAATATGTAAAAGTAACTTCGCTTAGAATCATAGCATTGTTTGCTTTTATTGATTTAATTTCTTGTTGTGAGTCTAGCTTGATCGCCTAGGTTAACATACAAAAATCGAGTTTAATAGTGAAAGGGTTAGACGAGATTTAGTTTTCATAAAAACAACAAAGGAAAGGAGCTTAAACATAAGCCCTTGTTTTTTACCCTAGACATGGGACAAAGCCTCTAAGGCCAAAAGAGTTATGTTCTTATTTAACTAAGTTCGTATTAGCCATAGACATATTGGTTTAATCGCTTAGGCTTTTAAAGATCTTTCCATTAAGGTCGAATAGAAGTTGAACCCGGTCTACATTACTTTGATAAGTAGAGAATGCAATTGCACATTAGGCAACAAATCTATTCAAGTGGCAAAAGTATGTTTGAATCCCATCTTTTTATCATTGTTTTTCAGTTTATATATAACATTTTAAATCTATTTATATTGATTACCGAGGTTATTTTGTGTGAACATCTTTGCTACTCTTTTGAATTTAGAATACTTCTAACCTACTACTTGTTTGACAATGTGCACTTGTACTAGACTGAGAGCTTTTTCTATCCAAAAGTTTTCTACTAAGCCCGCACGTTTTTAAGTCAATTATAGCTTCTTCTGAATTTTTGCGTTGCATGCCTCTTTAAGATGCACTATCTCCACCTTTTTATCTTTCTTCTTTTTGGAGAGCTATTCATTCATGAATTTGATATAGTTAGGCATTTTCTCCAAGACATCTGAAAAATGAAGATTAATATTCAGTTTCATAAAAATATCTAAAGACGTAGCATATTGAAAATTTAGAATTTAGTAGATAAGGGAAAAGGAGTAGTGATAGTAGAAGTGATAGGTTATTCGGCCTCAAGTCGGGGTGGTGCTATATCCACTTATTTTTCAATTGTTGGTGCTTGCTCTTCAATCTTTTCACCCTCAGGTTCTTGAATTTCATCCTCATGCTACATGGTGATGACCTTACAATACTCCATTTGAGGTTGTTTATTCACCACCGAAGCCTTTCCTTTCTTAATGTTTTGATATCTTTAGCTAGCTATCCAAGTTGAATCTCTATGTTCTTTATGGTAGACCCCTGACGATCTACTAAACTCTCCAACTAAGTTTGTTCTAGATCCTAGATTCAATAGAAAAGTGTAGGTTGTGACCCCTACTGAGCAAATAGATGCAAAGGTGACACACAAGTGTCACCCGTCTGGCCACATGAAGGCCAAGAGAAGACAAATTCCATGATGTGATCGAGGAGGACGGTGTATTATCTAACACAACAAGTGTCACACCCCCTCCAGGCTCACTTGCCTAACCTAGGAAGGAATGTGAAGACAGAGAATACCAGCCCTCTTACTCGCACTCCCAGCCCAACCTAACATCCACTTGGAAATGTATACAATGCAATATGTATGAACAAGTAAAATTGAGCACACAATTGCACACCTGAGCAAGATACATTCAGTCCCTCATACTAAGTCTGCATACTAAGTCATAACATACTTAAGTCTATTACAACCCAGCTAGAATGCTTTTATTTCAAAACTATATACATGTAGAAGATATATACAAGGAGCTAAAGAGGCGTGGTGGCAAACAGGTCTTGATGAGGCTAAGCACCAGGAACTCGTTTGCTACCTGAGAAGAGAAAACATGTTGAAAACGTGAGCTGGGAAGCCCAGTGAGTGACTACTTTAATAGAATATGCGTTCAAAGATAAAGTATCAAAAGTACTTCAACAAGGCTGCCAATTTACAGGATTTAAGCACCTTGAAAAGCAATGTATAAGAACTCATAATAAAGAAAATTTGTAGCATGGTACCCTTCCAAACCCTAGCTGTGGCAGAGTCCTCTCTAAACCAACAGCTTCAATACCTCTCTCACGTGCACGTGGAATGCCATTTAAGCTCACTGGCCTCCCCTAATACCTTCTCCATGTCCTTCAGTATTGGGGCCAGACCAACTACCACCCGAATACCTTCTCACTGTCCTTCAGTATCGGGGGTCAGGTTTTCTCTCTCCCCCAGGTACCTTCTCCGTGTCCTTCAGTACCGGGGGTTAATAATATACAAGGCATGCTTTAAATATTTAGAAACATAGTTTGGAATCCCATTCAGAAAGTTCTCAACATAAACACAAACTTTCATTTTAAACAAGCTTCCAAACGTCGAGTGTCATGCTTGAACGAGGAGTAACAACTAGTTACGAATATGCTTAACTTTCAACACCGCTATTTATTAATAGAGTTCAATGAAACATGAATATAAATTAGCTTAAGCATGCTTCAATATCCATCACTAGTAAGCTTTTTAATAAAGATCAAAGCATAGGTTTTCAAACAAAGTCACTCACAATCACCGGAAGTTTCCCAAGGCTTATAAGCTTCGCCTATCTTCGTTTGCCCTGAAAATGAATTCCATAACATTAATCCCTTTTTCTACTTGGCCCAAAATTAGATCTAATTCAGTCACATAACTCATAGCATAGCAACTGAACACACTTGGCTGTAAGGTATAACAAATTGGAAGCACATCTTCCTTACTCTTTCTCTAGCCCTTTCTCTTTTGAACCAAAAATTACAGATTCAACTTCCAGCATGGGTTTCTCAACATTTAGCAAAACAACCACCAAAATTTATTTGATAACCCTCAAATACAATGTCTAAACTTACTTACCTCAAAATTTGAGCTTCAAATTCGTCCTCATGAGCTCTAAATCTTCATATTTCTTCACCCTGTTCTGCTGGCCGAGAAACTAGAATACCTCTCGGTTTTCTTACTTTTTCACGACCTTTCTCTTCGTATTTTCTCACAAAACTTTCCATACACATTCTCCATTCAATTTCCGAGATTTGGCTCAAGAATCATCGAATTTGCTTAAGTAGATTGAGAGATATGACCATTTGAAGTTGACCCATTTCCTAGAGCTTCCAGCTGCCTATTGAATTCACAATGAATGGACAGCTCCTACTTCATCAATCCGTGAATCATGCACATTGGCCAGCTCCTACTTCATCAATCCATGAGTCATACACATTGGCCAACTCCTACTTCATCCTTTAGACCTTAAGTCCTATTAAATCCTCCTAATCCATAAACAAACTTTAGCTAATTTAATTAGAAATTAAAGCTTTTGCATTCAACACATAATACACCCAATGTATACCCAACTTGCTCATTACCTTAACTTACTTCAACTCAACTCTTAATATGATTATCTCAATGCCTAACTTGTCTCCTTATGAAGCTTTGTGCACGTTATAATCCACAACTTAGGAAATTTCCAAATTCAACCACTGCATCCTTTAGTGCAACCTATACCAGTTTACGTGTATCAAACTTCATGTATAAATGCAATAAGATTAAAAGAGAGTTTAGGGCTTACACCAAGAATAGTGGGAAACATGGCCAAGCTACGGTACAAGCAAAATGGGAAGCAACTATGTCGTCAAGGGTGTCAATGACAAGCTTAGTGGGGGTCAGAGTTTTAATGAGCGGCTCTGCAGTTAAGTCCATATATGGACAAGATGTAAGCTCCCCAGATTTCGTGTCAATCAGAGTCCAAACGAGCGCTCCACGCTGGCATATGATCCCTCAGGAAATTGATTTGCATGGGTGATAACGCTCATTTATGAGTGTTATTTGGCTCTAAAAACTAAGCTATTTGCTTAGAAAGCAAGTGTTTAATGTTATAATTCATGTCATTAAGAGTAAATTTTAAGTAAAAACAAGTTTTGCATGTGTTTGAAGTCTTGATTTTATAAAAATAAGTTTTTAGGTGTATTTAGAGTCATTTTTGTTAAGAAAGTGTTAAATTTTGTTGATTTTGTGTAGAGGATGAAAAATGACTCAAATGCGCCCACATTCTGGCCGCAATTGAGGCAAGTGAAGATGATCCAAGAGATATACGACCAGGATGCGCCAGCAATTGAGAGCAGAACCAAATTTCAACTGTTGTAAAAAGAACTCAATGCTCCCAACTATGCAGCCGCATATATGCCATTTTGACAACAGCACAATTGCTCTCACTATGTGGCCGCATATGGACCTTTTCGCCAAATTCTCCCAGATTCGCAAGATTTGCAAATAAAATCAGATAAAGTCAATTATTCTCCATCAAATCTCTGAGGATCAAGGAATATGATCGGCCAAGCCTCTCCACACTAATCTCGACAGCAAACCCTAGGCTTTGAGGTCTATAAAAGGCGACTCAATCCATCATTTGAAAGAGAGCTCGGAGTTAAAAATTCTCTTCATCCCAAATTTCTGTCGTTTTCTCTTTAAGTTTTAGTCGCCACTTCGAGTCTACCCTCATCCCTATTCATATTCCATTCGGACTCCAACTTCGAAAGAAGGAAGAGTAAGTACTTGATTCTCCTTGAAAAAGGTAGAACAAGTTAGAAGGGACAAACATCTTAGAGTTCTTTTTGTTCTTAGATTTTTCCATTCAGTTTTGTAAGTTTTTAGAAGTTGTACTTGCTCTTTTATTTTATTTTCCAGCTTTGTAAGTTTTTTTTTTTCTTTTAAATCAAGTTTCAAGTTCTTTTGTTCTTTCTTGGATTCATTCTTCAAAGTGTATTCAAGTTTATTTATTTCAATGAATTGTATTCTTTCTTCTATTTGTTTTCTTTTTATTTTATGCGCTTTATTTATTTCTCCGATGAGTAGCTAAACTCCCTGGAGGGGATTCAATCATGTGGATACCCTAAAAACGAGATAAGCAACCCCCATGTGTTTCCTGTAGATTTGCTCAACATTTAGCTAAGTTTACTTTTAGTGAGTTTAAGTTTCATTGTTAGCTTAAACTAGCCATTTAAGTTAGCATAGTTTATTAAGATTTCAATACTGAAAGGGTTGGAATCGACACGTGTTTTCCTAAAAGTAATCTAGGAAAAGAGCCTAGACATATGACTTTGTTTTTTGTACCTAGACGTAGGACAAAAACCTTTAAAATCATAAAGTTGTGTTTTTCATTATTTAAGCGAATTTAGTCATAGACATATGAGTTTTAAATTGCTTAGCCTCTTAAAGGTTCTTGGAAAAGGAGCCGAATAGGTGTTGAACTTGATTTACTTAACTAAGTGTCGAAAGGGGTAGGTTGCAGGTGCATTTCAGCAACATTCTATTTGAACCGTACATAACTTGACAGAGTCAGTATGCAGGCGCAAGAGGCAAGATCTCTGAAATAGCTGGACTTAGTTGGGTAATTTGTGGGCGCATTTTCAAGGGTTGAACCAGAATTGAATCCTCTGCTTCTCATCTTTGTTTTTCTCATACCTTTTCAGTTATCTTTACTTTTTCATGCACAAAACTTCAAAAATCAACTTTATTTTCTTTGTTACTTTCAGTTGCAACTTATGAGCAATTGTGTTATTAACTGGAGAGTTTTTGTTAACCATTCCCTTGGGTTTGATACTTGGAATGCTCCATATATTACTTGTTTGTGACAGTGTGCACTTGCGCTTTCTTTTGGCGTTCGCGTAGCAATCCTCCATCAAGTTTTTGGCGCCGTTGCTGGGGAACGACTTTTTAAACAAACATTTTTTCAATTTTTCAACAGAATTGCGATCGGTTTGCAACCGTATTTGGACATTGTCCCAAGGACCCGATTCTATTTGCATGTTTTGTAGGTTAGAGTTGGTGCATACGCAAAGGGCCTCGCCCTTGTGATTTACATCATGAGATAGAGCAAACTTTTCGCCAGAGCCGTAAGGAGAATAGGAGGAAAAGAAAAGATCTATAAGAGTTGAGTGCACAGAAGAATCCAGAATAACTTGTTTGGGTTGGAGATTGCACCATAGGACCCAGTAGCGATCAGTGATACAATAATCATTCGACATCGACATAAAAGGGTTCATGGCTCAATTATGACTCAGATGGATGGATGTCCAAGAAGCCCCGTTTATGAAGACGACCCATGGGTAGGATCTCGAGAAGCATGTTCGAGCGAGTAGCTAAGTCAGATGACCTCCCAGGCTCGGGATGGCATCACTATGCATCAATAGGACCCAATAGTTTTTGATTTGCATGGTATTTGCTTGATATGTCCTGGTATGTATTATAATGTCCCGAAAAGCTCTGGTTTGCATAGTTTGCACCCGGTAAGCATTATAATGTTCCAGTAAGTCCCGACAAGTGCTGAAATCACCCAATAAGCTTCAATTAAGCATTTCAAGGTCGTTTTGACCCAACAAAGGGTTCGAACACATCCCGATGAAGTTCTAGATCGATGTAAAAGCATTATGGACATGTTGTTGAATATAAGAATGATGATTCATGATGTTACTAAGTGTTTAAATGACCTTGGCCTAGTATAGAGGCAAGGTTGAGCCTTGAGACTTGGCCTAAAGTAAAGGCAAGTTAGCTAGAGTCACAAAAGAGCTGAAATACACGTACGGGTGACATGCATGACCAAGTTAACTTCAGTTGCATATCAAATGAAGCTTGGTTGAGGATGAATAACCTCGCTTAAGGTTCATCGAAGCCACAAAGGGTTGCAAAAAATAGAAGCCTACAATGGAATCTAAACTAGCTAATCCATATCCAAGTAATCAATGTGCTCAAAATGAATGAGAGAAAATGTACCCAAAAGATTTGTTGGAGTTGATTCTCGAATGGAGACCTTGATACCCACAGATTTTTTGCGAAAACCCACCTCCGAATGATACTAAATCTGAAAAATAAGAGGATTAGAAGGAGATATGTGAGTGGGTAAATGTGGAAGTAGGAGAGAATGATAGAAAATTGATGAGATTTGTGAGGGAGAAGTAAGAAAAGGGGGGGTGACAGCTAGGGTTTGAAAAAAAATGGCCCCCCTTACATGCGAAACTAGGATTTAAAATCTTAGCCTTGTGGATGCCCATTATGTGTAATGTGGTGTTTCAACGCCACACAGTGACGTCTTAACGCCACGCGTTTGTACACACATGTTATTTTTTATCACGAAAAATAAAAACTGAAAAATAAACCCTGAATTTTTTTTTTAACACTAGAATGATGAAAATAAACCCTGAATTACAAATAAAAATAGAAAACTCAAAAGCTGAAAAATAAACAAAACAAAACAAAATGCGATAGAAAAATAAAAATAACAATAAAGGAATAAAGCTAAAAGGAAAAGAAAAATTGGGTTGCCTCCCAATAAGCGCTTTCTTTAATGTCATTAGCTAGATGTGGGTCATGTGCATCAGTTAGGCCCATCCAGGAAGATGTTCTCCAATCTCCGATCCTTATCACCACAAGAAATGGGTCAGACTATCACTTTCTTAGCTTACCTGGAAACAAACGTAAACGAAAGTTAAAAAGAAGTCTTGTTGTCTAGGTGAGAAAGACCATTTTTTAATTTGTTGATCATGCCATTTTGCAGTTCTTTCTTTGTATAACTTGACATTCTCATATGCTTGACCTCGAAACTCCATCTCATTGAGTTGCAATAATCGTTGTTTGTCAGCTTTTTGAAGATCGAGGTTCAACTTCTTGATGGTCCAATAAGCTTTATGTTCCAGCTCTAAGGGTAGATGACTTGCCTTCCCAAGCACCAATCTATATGGAGATGTACCCATTGGCATTTTGAAGGTCGTGCGATATGCCCAAAGTGCTTCATCCAATTTCAGAGCCCAATCTTTTCTATTGGTTCAAACTGTTTTTTCCAAAATTTGCTTGATGGTTCTTTGAACGCTCAGCTTGACCATTGGTTTAAGGATGATATGCTAAAGAAATTTTGTGCTTAACTCCATACCTAGCAAGCATTGAATCAAACAATTTATTGCAAAAATGTGAACCCTCATCACTAATAATATAGCCCGTGGAGTGCCAAACCTTGTGAAAATATTCTTGTGCAAAAATTGTACAACAACACGTGAAGGGAATAATCGAATTAAACCCACAACGAAAGCATAGGAATCGTCTTTGATTTATTTAGAATTAAACTAAAATACAAGGGTTAAGCAGTAAATACCTTCCAAATATGGAGATTCTTCTAGCGGATCTTTATCTCTTCCACAAAGTCTTCCTAGCTATGACTCGAACACAGGACCAAGGCTTGTGGGAGCCTCTTGAAAGAAAATCCACAAAAGATTAGAGAGGAAGAGGTCTAGAGAGAATTATCTAATTCTCTCTATTGAGGAGTGTGTTGTGTAGAATGCACAATGGCTCACCCCTAGGGTCCTATTTATAGTGGTCTAGGGAAAATAATTAAATAATATATTTTAATATCAAATATATTAAAATATATTTATCTAACCAATTTGAATCTTATTCAAACCGTTTAAAATTCTCCTACGACATTTATTTCCTAATTTGAATCTAATTCAAATTTAATAAATATCTTTTATTTAATGTATCTAATATACATTAATTATTTTAATATTTAATGTATCAAATACAATAAATATATTTTCCTCTTTTATTTAATACATCTAATATATTAAATATTAATTTAAACACTTCAAATTAAATATTAATTTGAACATTTCAAATTTTAATATTTAATGTACCAAATACAATAAATATATTTTCCTTTTTTATATTTAATATATCTAATATATTAAATATTAATTTGAACACTTCAAATTAAATATTAATTTGAACATTTCAAATTTTTCTTTCAATTAAATTGATCTTTTAGTGTTACTATGAGCTAGCAATGGGACTTTATGGACCTATAGATTATAAGCTCCAATGATACAAAATTAATTAATTAAACTCTTTAATTAATTAATTTTCATTTATTAACTATAGGTCACTCCACTATAGACCTAGAGTTGCACTCTTATGCACTGTAGGACAAGTTGTGTCCATAGATATAATCATTACATGCAAGTCGATCCTTCACGAGTTGTTCGTAATTACAGCTGGGTCAAAAGTCCGTTTTACCCCTATAATTACATCTTGCACCTTAAGTACCACTGATCCTCTAATGAACAATATGTTTATAATCTAATTATAAACTAAGTCCCTCTCGGGCCAATGAGAGGGTGGGGCCCCATTGTTCAAGTCCCAAAATCAGCAATTAAGGGAACTACTCATCTACTTACCCTATATGGGAAGGAGTGAATTCCATCTTGTGAGATTATGTTCCCAACTCCCTATTTGGTCAAGTCCCTAAAATGGTAGGCATATTGAATCAGCTACAAAAGCCACTCTCACCCATGCAAATCAAAGGACAAGCCCTCACAGGCAGGAGTTCATAACTCACTCAGGATTAAGATCGAGTCGTATATGATCATCCTGATGAAATATTAATCTTCTCAATTAACGGATTTATAAAGAGAGATTAAATATTTCGTGGTCCAGTCTTATACAAACTCCTTGTATAAGATACCTCCACTCACATGTCTCCACATGAATGATTTTGATCAAATCATTTGTAACTATTACAAAGTGGGCCGTATCAATAGTGTTACCAGGATAAGGCACCCAACCTTATCCATATACTATGACCCTTTAGGTTATTTTTTGAACATGATCCTTTCGTATGTCAACCACATACTGTTCAAGATTACACTAATAACCTTGGATTTTTCATATAATGGATAATATTATATTGCAAATAAAATAATCAAAATTATTATTCATTATTAAATAAATTATTAATTACGAGGCTTTGGGGCATAAATTCCAACAACACGAGCATCATTCTTCTTAGTGGAAATGGCCTCCACCAACTTAGATACGTAGTCTACAGCAACTAAGATATATAAGTAATCATGGGAAGAGAGAAAATGACCCATAAAATCGATAACCCAAACATCGAATAACTCTACCTCAGAAGTTCATGGAATCGAGAAATGTTACCTATCCTCTGGCACCTGTCACAAGTCCTGACAAAAGTATAACAATCCTTAAAGAGAGTAGGCCAGTAAAAACCTGATTGCAATACCTTTGCAACTATATGAGTAGGTCCAAAGTGCCCACCATATGGAGAGGAATGACAATCATGAATGATCTTAGCTACATCCTCAAGAGGTATGCACCTTCTTATTAATTGGTTTGAGTAGACCTTGAATAGTAAGGGTTCATCCCAAATGTAGGATTTCACATCATGGAGGAATCTCTTCTTTTGCTGGGAGTTCAAGTCTGGTGGCATTACTTCTCCTGCAAGAAAGTTCACATAGTCAGCAAACCATGGTAATTTAGCCTCTACATAATACAGTCGTTCATCCAGAAAATCCTCTATTATAGGGAAAATTTGTTGATTGTTTTCATGCTCTATTCTGGACAAGTAGTCAGGTACCACATTTTTCACATCCTTTCCTGTCTTTGATATCAAAATCGAACTCCTATAAAAGAAGAATCTGTCTAATCCAACAAGGTTTAGCATCTTTATTGTCAAATAAATATCTGAGAGCTGCATGGTCAGAATGAACAGTCACTTTAGTTCCTAACAAATAAGGCCTAAATTTGTCAAAAGAAAACACAACTGCAAGCATCTCTTTCTCAGTGGTAGTGTAGTTTTTCTATGCATTGTCTAGAGTTCTACTTGCATAATAAATGGCCTTAAAGATTTTATCACGACACTGGCCTAAGACAGCTCCTATAGCATAATCACTAGCATCACACATAAATTCAAAAGGCTGACTCCAATCAGGTACAACAATAATAGGTGCATAAGTCAACTTTTCTTTCAATAAATTGAATGCTAGCATGCAATCATCAGAAAATTCAAAAGTAGAGTCCTTTTCAAGCAAATTACACAAAGGTTTCACAATTTTGGAAAAGCCCTTTATAAAGTGCATGTATAACCCTGCATGGCCTAGAAAGCTACGGACTCCCTGTACATTTACTGAAGGTGGAAGTTGTTCAATAGTATAAAATTTTGCTCGATCCATCTCTAATCCCTTTTCAGAGACTTTGTGCCCCAAAACTATACCTTCCTTGACCTTGAAATATCATTTCTCCTAATTTAGTACAAGTTAGTTTCTTGGCACCTTTGCAACACAAGAACAATATTATTTACACAAGCATCAAATGAAGATCCAAAGACTGAAAAATCATCCATAAAAACCTCCACAATCTCCTCTATCATGTTATAAAAAATGGCCATCATGCAATGTCAAAAAGTGGCAGGGGTGTTGCACAATCCAAACGACATTCTCCTTAAAGCATAAGTTCTATATGGGCATGTGAATGTTGTCTTTTCTTAATCCTCGGGAGAAATGGAAATTTGATTATAACTTCAATAACCATCAAAAAACAATAGTAAGGATAACCATCTAATATATTAAGCATCTGATTAATAAAAGGAAGAGGAAAATGATATTTTCTAGTAGCCTTATTCAACTTCTTGTAATCAATGCAAACACACCACCCAGTGACTGTCCTAGTAGATATGAACTCATTGTTCTCATTTTTCACAACAATCATTCCCCCTTTCTTAGGAACAACCTGCACAAGACTCACATAAGAACTGTCAGATATGGCATAAATAATACCTGCATTTAAAATCTTCACACCTCAGATTTTACCACTTCCTTCATTACTAGGTTAAGTCTCCGGTGCTCTACCGATGGGCTAAAGGTATCCTCCATCATAATCTTATGCATGACAATAGATGGACTAATACCCTTGATATCACTAATGGACCAACCTAAGGCCGACTTATGTGTACGTAAGATTCTCAGCAATTTTTCTACTTCTACCTTACTTAAATCAACAGATATAATGACAGGGTAGGTAGAAGAATCACCTAAGAAAGCATAACGAATGTGTGCAGGCAATTGCTTTAGTATTAATGCATGAGGCTTAACTTCCTCAATTTCATGGACAGGTAGTGACAACATTTTCTCGATCTTATATTAACTTATGGGCAAATTATATAAGAAATTTCTTGATCTAAGATCCCTAGGTTCTCAAAAACTAAATCCAGCATGCTTTTTTCAAGAGGATCAGCAGATACAACTAGCTCTCTAAAGTCATCAACGATATCATTAACAATATTGATCATGTTAAACACATATGCCTATGGCTAATTTTAACTTAGGTGATTAAAGGGCACAACTCTATTGATTCTAAAGATTTTGTCCTATGTCTAGGTACAAAAAGTGAAGTTCTATTTCTAGACACTTCTCCTAGATTGCTTTTATGAAAACGCATGCTCGATCCCACCTTTTCAATAGTGAATCTCACACAAATTATGCTAACTCAAGTGAACAGTTTAAGCTAACAATGAAACTTAAACTCAATAAAAGTGAACTCACATGATGGGTGACATAGACAACAAGTAGGTTTAGAGCCTAGGCAATCCACTAAGGGAAAGATCCTCAAGTATGTTACCAATTTTGAATCTTGTGTCGCACAATCAATATACTTAAAGGTTTAGAAAAGAAAATCAATACTCGGTTACCTTTTGTTTGGTGAAAGACCAAGGAATTTTACTATTGATTAATTCAACCCAAGGTGGGAAACACTCCACAAGTTTGGTAACAAACCAACCTTGAATGATTCCACAATGGGTGCAATGCACAAGGGGACAAGCTCACAACTTCAAAGAAACACTTTTATATATTGATCATCAATTGCCTCATACAATGGAAAATAAGGCATATATATAGCCTTAAGGTTGCCAACTTAAGCAAGGCAAGAACTATTAAGGTAAAAACATCCCAAAACAATTAGGGTAAATAAACTCTATTTCTAATAAGTAGTTTAAAATAATTCTAAAACTTGCCTTAAAAAAAACTGATAATTTTCGAACATTCATGTCAAAAAATCTGAAAACTACATTCCCGAAAAATAATAGATAATCATATGGAAAAGTTTCTTGATTAGACACTCTTGAATAGTTTGGCTATAACCTCTTCTCTATTGATCAAAATGGAATGTTCTTTATGTGGTTAGAAAGCTCTTTCAGAAAGCTTTAAAATGGTATCAAATTTGACTATATTCTAGAAATGCATCATAGAGATATTGGCAGTCAAAATTGAAACAATGTAGGGAGGGTGGCATGTGCGTGCGGTTGTGATTAGAGGGTGCACATGTAAAGTAAGTGTCTTCCGAGGTTTCCATGGTCCTCCAAGATTTGTAATGTATTTGGCTCCTCCAAACTAACCTTCCACACATTGAAGCTCTTCTCAGTTGGTTCTCCCTCTTCTTTAGCCAAAGTCATTAATCCTTGGATGTGCTTGTTCATGGCTTCTCCAAATGCCTTGGCCCTTGATCTTGTCATTGGTTCTTGAGGCATTGTAATGGTATCCATGATCATATCAGTGAAGGAATGAACGTTTCGCTCCGCAGCGGAAGCATTGGATCATCTTCGATTTTATTTAAAATTAAACTAAAAACTAAGGTTAAGCAAACTTACTTGGAGTAAATATGAAGATATTTTTATCAGATCTTTATCTCCTCCATAAAATCTTCCTGGCTATGACTCGAACACAAGACCAAAGCTTGTGGGAGCCTCTTGAAAGAAAATCCACAAGGGATTGGAGAGGAAGAGATCTAGAGAGAATTCTCTAATTCTCTATTGAGGAGATATATGTTGTGTATAATGTATTTGGCTCCTCCAAACTAACCTTCCACACATTGAAGCTCTTCTCAGTTGGTTCTCCCTCTTCTTTAGCCAAAGTCATTAATCCTTGGATGTGCTTGTTCATGGCTTCTCCAAATGCCTTGGCCCTTGATCTTGTCATTGGTTCTTGAGGCATTGTAATGGTATCCATGATCATATCAGTGAAGGAATGAACGTTTCGCTCCGCAGCGGAAGCATTGGATCATCTTCGATTTTATTTAAAATTAAACTAAAAACTAAGGTTAAGCAAACTTACTTGGAGTAAATATGAAGATATTTTTATCAGATCTTTATCTCCTCCATAAAATCTTCCTGGCTATGACTCGAACACAAGACCAAAGCTTGTGGGAGCCTCTTGAAAGAAAATCCACAAGGGATTGGAGAGGAAGAGATCTAGAGAGAATTCTCTAATTCTCTATTTATAGAGACTAAGGAAAATCTTTGTCATAATTACAATATTATATTTTAATATCTAATATATTAAAATATATCTTATATATATTTGAATCTCATTTAAATCTCCTACGATATTTATTTATTTGAATCTTATTCAAATTCTATAAATATCTTTTATTTAATGTACTAATACACAATAATTATTTTAATATTTAATGTATCAAATACAATAAATATATTTTCCTCTAATATATTTAATATACCTAATATATTAAATATTAATTTGAACAATTCAAAATTTTCTTTCAACTAAATTGATCTTTTAGTATTACTATGAGCTAGCAATGAGACATTATGGACCTGGAGATTAAAAGCTCCAATGATACAAAATCAATTAATTAACCTCTTTAATTAATTAACTTTTATTCATTAACTATAGGTTACTCCACTAGAGACCTAGAGTTGCACTCTTATGCACTGTAGTACAAATTGTGTTCATAGATATAATCATTACATGCAAGTCGATCCTTTACGAGTTGTTCATAATTACAGCTGGGTCAAAAGTACGTTTTACCCCTATAATTATATCTTGCACCTTAAGTACCACTGATCATCTAATGAACAATATGTTTATAATCTAATTATAAACTAAGTCCCTCTCAGGGCTGTGAGATGGTGGGGTCCCATTGTTCAAGTCCCAAAATCAGCACTTAAGGGAACTACTCACTACTTATCCTATATAGGAATGAGTGAATTCCATCTTGTTAGATTATATTACCAGGTCCCTATTTGTTCAAGTCCCTAAAATGATAGGCATATTGAATCAGCTACGAAAGCCATTCTCACCCATGCAAATCAAAGGACAAGCCCTCACAGGCAGGAGTTCATAACTCACTCAGGATTAAGATCGAGTCGCATATGATCATCTTGATGAAATATTAATCTTCTCAATTAACGGATTTATAAAGAGAGATTATATATTTCGTGGTCCAGTCTTACACAAACTCATAGTATAAGATACCCCACTCACATGTCTCCACATGAACGATTTGGATCAAATCATTTGTAACTATTACAAAGTAGATCGTATCAATAATGTTACCAGGATAAGGCACCCAACCTTATCCATATACTATGACCCTTTAGTTTATTTCTTGAACGTGATCCTCCCGTATATCAACCACACACTGTTCAAGATTACACTAATAATCTTGGATTTTTCATATAATAGATAATATTATATTGCAAATAAAATAATCAAAATTATTATTAATTATTAAATAAACCATTAATTACAAGACTTTAGGGCATAAATCCCCACAATCAATAGGGCTTATATCCTTCTTAAAATGTCCACTTCATTGAATCACCTCGAAAGAGTTTAGCTACTCATCGAAAAGAAAACTAGTGTAAAAAATAAAAAGAAAACAAGAATTAGAAAGAACACACTTCATTGAATTAAAGAACTTAAATACAACTTAAAGTCTGAAATTGAAATAACAACAACTTGAAACAATAACTTAGAGACTTGAAGTTAAATGTAAATGCAGAAACTTATAACTCAAAATAAGAACGAAAACAAAAACTAAAGTAAAAGGAAAAACATAAACAAAACTTAACAAAAACTGGAACAAAAACACCTAGCCTTTCTCCTCTATTCTAATTTGTTCAAGCCTTTTCAAGTGAAGCACTAAGAGAAGAACTAGGAGAACTTGGAGTGACGACTAAAATAAGAAAATGGTAGAACTTTGGAAAGAAGTAGAAATTCGAGCTCCCTTAAAACTGAAGCTTGAGCCCTTTTATAGACCTCAAGGTCTAAGGTTTGCTACCAAGGTCAATGTGAGAAGGTATGATGGCGTGATTCCTTGATTGGAGGAGATTTGGTAGAAAATCTTTGGAAAAATCTACCAAATCCGTGAATCAGGGAAGATCTGCCAAAAATGGTCCAAATGCTATCTCATAGTTGGGCGCATTTTTCCTTTGTCGAAATGGTCTGAATGCAGTTGCATATCTGAGCGCATTTGTCTGAATCTTCTACTTCACTTGGAATTTTCCTTCTGCCTTCAAATGCAGTCACATTTCACAAGATTCTACACATAGACAAATTTTTGCTTCTCTTAATGCTCTACCAAAATGCTACCAAATTTGGGCCACTTTTATATCTCTGCACAAAAACAACAAAAGTTAACATTTTCTTACCAAAAATGACTCTATTTATACTAATTTTCTTATTTTTACAAAATCAAGGTCTCAAACATATGCTAAGCTTGTTTTTACTCAAATTCATTCCAAATGACATGAAATGTGACAATAAACGCTAGCTTTCTAATTAACTAACTTAGCTTTTAGGGTTACATAACACTCATGAGTATTATCATAAGGGTGTGTGTTGGTGTTTGCCTAACACAAGTTGGCACACGCCAACTCCTTCTTTGAGTGAGGCCAACCAAAGGTTGGCTCGGCCTCACCTTTTTTTTTTACTCATGCTCGGCTTGGCCATGTGGCCTCGACTCAGCTATGGTGGCCTTGGTCAACCCCTCGACAAATGCTCTGATCTCCTAAAATTATCTTCTAGATCCATACTTGCTTTTTGTTTAATAGGGAAACATATCCCATGTTGCTTGTTTTTTGTTTGAGAGGGAGGCATATCCCCTATCCAGTCCTCTAATGAATGAGGACTTTCCTTGCAAGGAAAAGTTGCATGATTATGCATTTAAAATCTTATGAACTTTAGCTTGGTTTTTTTGTTGTTCGGCCCATTCGAGGTGGCCCCAAATTTTGGACTTTTGTTTGGAATAACTATTTAGGCTCATTGAGCTCTAATTAGCCTCCAAGCCAGTCTCTAATTAGCCTCCAAGCCAGTATTCTCCAACTATTCTGCATTTAAAGTATAATTCTTCATGAACATGATATTTCTCATATGATGTCAACAGTTCAATGCAAATATTTTTAAGCGATTTGATGCAAATGCTATGTTGATTAAACTAAATGAAACATATTCACAATTTCATATATGAGGAATTATTGTATGTAAGTAATTTCATAAAATGAGTCTGCATTCAACTAACTTATTATATCAAATAAGCAATTGCATGACCCCCCGAATTCCACATGAAAATTTTTTCTTCTAATACTTCATGGCATTCCAGTTTATTCATGATGTTCTATTCATATTCATTATATCACTAAGTCATATAAGGTTTATTTAAAAAAATACAGAGCATGACATGCTAATTAGTGAATTCTAGAACAAAATACAAGGAGATGCCATAGTAAAGAAGATAAAGGATAAATAACTATTTCATGATCGCGGTATCATGTAGCTTTTTAATTTGTAATGTAGTATCAGAAATTTTTTTGAGTTAGAAATAAATTTATCTAGGATTTTGTAGTTTTGTAGAGATTTTTGATATTGAGGCTTTGAAATTTTCTTCGATTGATGTATGGATCTTCACAATTATCTTCTAGATTAATGTCAGAAAAAATGATACATTGTCTTGGCCTCGACTCAGCCATTGTGGCCTTAGCTAGGCCATCCTCGGTGAACTGCTTTGAATTCATTGAATGACCTCCTAGATTGATGTAAGGGAGGATTGTGAATCCTCTTGGCTTCAACTCGGCCATAGTTGCCTCGGCTAGCCCCCAATTAACTGCTTTTGTTGTCTTGGAATTATCCTTTGGTCTAATACTTGCCTTTTGTTTACTAGGGAAGCAAATCCCCTATTGTTTGCTTTTTGTTTACTAGAGAGGCATATCCCCTATTAAGCGACCTACTCGAGGAGGATGTTGCTTCTAGGAATATCTTACTTGAGTACACATTGACATTCCAAAATACAAACTATATTCAAACTTTCTAACCTATGCATCAAACTTTCAGTGGCTCTGTAGAGCATAATTACAAAGAAAAGCAAGAAAACAGAAAAAGAACCTAAAGGGTGAGGTGACCTTAGCTCAGCCTTGGCACAATCTCGAACTAGCTTGCACTTTCCTTAATTATGTTGTGTCTAGAAAATTTGATTATGGTATCTCGTGGTAGTGGAAAAATTTTGCTCATCTCGAGGTTGGTCACCTCGGGTCAACTCGAATCACTCAGGTTAGCCTTGATCACTTCATTCAACATTTACAGAAGTTAACATGAAACTATTTGATTTGGTTTCAAGGGAGGTCAACCTCGAGCTCAGTCATAGGAGATTCATGGATGACCTTCCTCCTCGGCCTCGCTAGAGTTGGCCTCAACCTCTTCTCAAGGTGTTCATGAAGCAAATGCTCGAGTCGACCTCAGCTCAAGTCGGCCTAAACCTCTTCCCGGCATCTTGATTAATGTATATATATATTTTAAAGAAGTCGTTATATATCAAGACGTACCTTGGGTCATCCATCTTTGTTGCTTCTTTAATGCATTGATCCAAGGCTAGAGTTTTGTCATCACCTCAGCCAAGGTGGCTTCGACTGTGGTGGCCTCGTACATAGTGACTTAGGCCTTGGTCTTAGCTCACGAACAAAGCCTAACTACTCTAGTTCCTTCTGTCTTTGTTGGATTTCTCTACTCAACCATGGTGGCTTAGGCCTCAGTCTTAGTCCGCCTTCTCTTTGGCAACATCAATCCTTTCTTCAGATACACATTGGTCTTCAAAGAATATACATGGGTCAGCCTCGGGTCTTCCCTCCTTTGGAAGAGGTCAAGGCAAGTTCATCCTAGGTAAATGGAGCATGGTGATCTGATAGTAATCCTGGTTTGTTCCATTGACCTTCTTTTTTTATGCTTCAAACTCTTCAGGTTGGCTCCCCCAAGGATGAGGCTGAGGTTGGCTCTTCCTCAATGGCAGATCAGTCACCATTTGAGAAGTACCTTCCCTCGTCCTCTGTGGATGGTGCCTTTGATCGAAATTGTCTCCATCCATGGGATAATTTGAATCCATCACCTTTTTGCTCATCTTCGATGCTAGTGTGCAAGTTTCATGGTAGAACACTCTCAATCCCCACAGACCGCACCAACTATTGATGCACAAATCTGGGCAAAGGGAACACATCTGATCTACATGTTATTCCAACAATGAATTTGTATTTTGTGAGGGAAATAGATGGCTTGCAAAACAAAGAAAACTTGCACACTGGTGTGATGCTTACCAAACACACTTCGATGGTTAAGTCAGAAAGAAAAGAAAATGTAGCAAGCTAATAGTTTGAGGATTCAGTAGAAGTTACCTCCAATTGAGTCATAGTGAATTATTTATATCATCTTGACCTAGGATTTTTCCCCTCTCCCAATAGAATTAGGTTAAGGATCAAAGGCGGGGCCCTCGAAGTTTGTTGAGTTGTGAGCTTGCATGGAGCACGTCCACACATTTCATTCTATGTATAACAATTATACTTTAAAATATGAAGACATGTGCAATTTATGATGGGATTTCAAACTACGCCATATGGTTTATGCTATACTTATTTAAAACATATTTCAATTCAATACACATAGTAATTAATTTAGCAAAATTTACCTCCGTTTTAGAATATTCTAAAGTTTGAAGATTTTCAAAAAATATCTTCATGTTCAATCTATTCTCTTTGGGCCTACCATATTTTATGAAGTTTGAGAAACTCTAAAATTTCTTTCTTGTTTTCTGCAGGTTCTTGCCATCGATGCTTGACCCACTAGCCTCCTCCTGTCGTATGAATTGGGGGCCACCTCGCTAGTGCCGACAATCAAGTTTTTTTTTTTCTTTTCTATAATTACAATCGTTTGAAAGCAAATTACAGAAAATCTCCTTTTGGGGAAAAAAGAAAAGCGTAATGCCAATATGTTCAAATAATCAATTTTGCAAACCACATAAAAACTCCCACCATAACTAAATTACAATTCTAAATAAATTTCATAGATCACTTTAATACTACTGTTTATTTACCGCTCAATTTTTTATCAAACAACCACCTGACTTAGTGGCTGAGCGCTTGCCTTATCACTCCCATGGTGGGGGTTCGATCCTACAACTATGCAGTTTATTAATAATTTACTGCCCAAATTTTTTTACTTTGAAAAAAAATAATAATAATAAATGATTCATCATGCAAAATTTTGAACTATTTAAAATTAACTGTTAAATTGGTATAAATTTTATTTAAAATGATTTATAAAAGGTTGCTTTACTTCATTGTACCGTCATTTGTCACATCGTGCAAGATCACTAGTGAACCAATTGATGTATTATATTATTATTTAGTAATAGTATTTTTTTAGTTCAACAATTATAGTGGTGAGAGATTGAACTATCGACCTTTGGAATGGTAATTGATAGTATTATCCATTGAATTATATTTGAATTGACATTTAAGTGATGGTATTGATTGGTAGAGACTTATTAAAATTAAAACTAAAAGCTGAAGAATATAATTGAAACTTTTTTAAATTCATATATTATAAATAGATACAACTATTAAATTTTAAAACTATATTTGTCATTTAACTTATCTAAACTATATTTGAAAATAAATTACTCACATTTGAATATAAAAATGTAAGTGGAAGAAATGTGGGAGATTCTTATAAAAGAAAAGGGGAAAAAAAGAAGAAAGAAAGACATGTGAGAGAATAATTTTTAAAGATAAATTTTCAATTATTATCTCGAATTTCACAAGGTGAGTCCATTTTTATCCTAGATTTTCATTTTCATCAAATTGAACTCGACAAAAATTGTTAAAATAAAAATTCTTGCGTGCCTTAAATGAATTACATATAAACATCTAGGGGAGGACATTAGACCTTAATATTTGTTAAAATTGATAAGTTTTGAGTGATTAATTCAATGGTTTTCTTTAATTGATTTACATGGAGCTTAATATATTTATATATTAAGAAAGAATATTCAAAAGTCTTATTTCATGCCTCAATTTGTTTGAGCTTAATTCTAGCTGGAATTGGTGGATTTTTATAGGTTTTTTCATTTAAAAAAAATAAATTTTGTAAGCAAATGTAATGAAAATTATAAAAATTGAAACACTTAGGCTCTGTTTGATAACCATTTAGTTTTTGGTTTTTGGTTTTTGGTTTTTGAAAATTAAGCTTGTTTTTCCCCAATTTTTCTATAATGGTTTTCATTTCTCTTAAGGAATTATTTGAATTCTTAGCCAAATTCTAAAAACAAAAACAACTTTTTGAAAACAACTTTTTTTAGTTTTCAAAACATGGCTTGGTTTTTGAAAACATAGGCAAAAAGTATATGACAAAACAAGTAAAACCATAGGTGGGAGTAGTATTTATAGGCTTAATTTTTAAAAACTAAAAACTAAAAATCAAATGGTTATCAAACGGGGCCTTAAAATTTAATTTTTTATTATTATTTGTTTGAGTTCATTAAATCTTAGGTGAAAATTTGAATCTTACCTTAAAAAAGATAATAAGTGTTATACCCACATTAAGTTATGGTTCGATTAGCAACACTTAAAATTTAAAATTTGAGTTGATAAGCCAACATAAGTATACTTAAATAATTAACGCACTACCACCAATAACCTCTCCTAAAGTTTGAGGGTTCAAATTTTCATCACTATAATTGCATTGAAAAAAAAAATTAAATCAATTTATACCCTGATAATTATTAGTTAAAAGAGTTTAATTGACGTTTGCTTGCATTCCATGCAACCATTTTCCATTTCTCACACTGACTGTCTTTCTTTCGCAATCACGAAATCATTCTTCTCCTCAAATCTTTCTCTTCACGATTCACATTGCAAGATTATCTCTGATTCTGATTCTGTGAATGCGTTCGTTTTCCCTGTCAAATTTCTTCCGCAACCTTCGATTATTGATTTCGTCCCTTGAATTTCTAACATGGGTTCGTCTTTTTCGTGTCAATAGGTTTCTCAAAATCCTGCAATGGAGGTTCAAGTTCAAGATCATCAAGAACAGAAGCAGCACCTCTGTAAGCTGTGCAAGAAGAGCTTCTCGAATGGGAAAGTGTTGGGCGGCCATATGAGGTCCCATCGCAGCAGCGCCCAAAATGCACCCAAAAAGCGGAAAAAGAACTCAATCGCCGCTTCCTACAGCCTCAGAGAAAACCCCAAAAAGTCTTGGAAATTCTCAGCTCCAAATCCCCAAACCCCTTTCCAAGAAAACCACTGCAAAATCTGCGGCAAAGGCTTCGATTCCTCCAAAGCCCTATTTGGCCACATGAGGCACCATTCCGGAAGAAGAAAGGAACCCATCCCAAAATCATCTAAACAAAAACAATCCAATCAAGAGTTGGACGCCGAAACATTAGGGCTTTTGCGGCGGAAGAGATCCAGAAGGACTTGGTGTAAGTTGGGTTCTTCCAGTAACCCTTATTATCCTTGTGCTGCTTCTTCTTCTTCTTCTGATTTGATTGAGTTTTCATCTTCTTCTGTTGTCGATGGAATCGACCCTGATGTTGAAGAGTTAGCTCTCTGTTTGTTGATGCTTTCAAAAGGTGTGGCTCATTTTAGTGCTTTTGAAGTTAAATCACCATTGAATACAGCAGCAACCCAATTGGATTTAGATTCTGAAGAAGAAGATGAGAGAGCTAAATTGGGGTTATTCCCAGAAGTTGGGAGGTATTATGCTGAGGTTGAATTGGGGATGCCAAAGCTTGATGATGAGTCTGAAATGAGATTTTGTGAAAAAGTGGGAGAAAATGGGTTGAAATCTTTGAAGAAATGTGAGATTGAAGATTTTTCTGTGAAAGCTTGTGAAGAACAACAAGATGAGGAAATTGAGAAAGAGGGGAATCATCAGTGTGATGTGTGTTTGAAGGTGTTTGGATCAGGGCAGGCTTTGGGGGGCCACAAGAGGGCTCATCTTTTGAAACCAAATTTAATGGAGCTTGAAGAAGAAGATGAAAATGAAGAAGAAGAAGATGATGATGAGTTTAAGCCATGGTGGAATGGAGATTATGATAATGGTGGGCAGCAGCTGGTGGGGGGTTTGGTTTCTTCAAACTGAACTCCATTTCTTTTTTGATGCTCTTTAGTTAACTAGGTTTTTTTGTTGATGCATAGTTCAGTTCATTTCATTTGAACCATTTTCTTGATGACTTACCAAAAGTCTTTTTTTGTCCTCTTTTTCTTTTTTGGGATTTTCTTTTGGAAAAAGATAGCAATGTGTACATGTAAGTTTCATCAAAGATGAAGCTGGATTGGATTGATGAAATTCTGTTTGTATATCTGAGATTGTAATATGGGAGTCTCTTCTTGTCATTTTTAACTGTATCAATTCTTGGAAATTCTCATTTTTACCTTTTTTTAAAAAAAAGAATGAATTCAAGAGTAAATATATTGATGACATGTCATTAGCACCATCACCAACCTCCTAAATTACACTCGTATGCAAATTTTATTAAAATTTTAATGACAAATCTAACGGAAGAAATAGTAGTTAACTTGAACATAATTCAATTAGTTATGAAATATTATCAATCAAAAGGTCAACAAAAGAAATGGTAAAATAAAATAAAAATATAACAAAAACATATAGATTGCTCAAGACGATTGGACCTTCGACTCGAGTGTAATTGAACATTATTTTTATTATTATTCTTTTTCTTCTCTTCTTTGGGAAGTTGATCTGAAGTGGATCCAAGATGGTAGAAAAGAGCTTAAGTTTATGAATAGAAAGTGATATTTGAAGGTATGAGGATATGGTAAGTGATTATGAGCATTGTGATTTGATTTGATGAATAAAGGAGCATGTGAAATGGTCATGTGAGAGTGGATGATGTCAGTGAGATTTGGGTTTTGGGGGGCATGTGCATTATATGCTGTCAAGATGTGCCCCAACAAATTTAATGGATCATTTTCTTCTTTAAAACTAAACCAAGTGGAGAAGGAAAAGATTTTATGATGTTTTTATTCCCCATTGTCAATTGCATTCAACACTTCAAGTTGGTCTAGTGGCTCTAGTTAAATGGTCTTTTATATTTTTATTTAGAAAAAGAAAAATTCAATGTGGATTTGGGAATTTTTCTTTATTTTTCATTTTTTTTACTTTGAAAAGAAAAAAAAAAGATTTGTTTGATACTTGAATGAAACTATATGGTTTTTACTTCTTTTTTTATTACCATATATCTATATATATATATATATATATATATATATATATATATTCTCCCCTCAATCAAATATGAATTTATTGCTAGAGTTTTATGAAAAAATCTAATAGAGTTAATTGGATTTGAACCGATGTATTATTTAATCAATTAAGTTATATTGAAGTAGCTTCTACTACTAAGTTAAAGGAGGCCTTTGAATCAATTTTTGATAAGTCACCGCAACTACGAACTCATATATATATGGTAATGGGGCTTTTGCGATAAGCACGGGAAGGTCCCAAGGTTCGTTCATTAGTAAGTTGTTGAAAGGTATTTCATAGCCCTTTAATTTCATTTGCTTTAATCGAATTGGTAAGTCGGGTCAAGCAATTTTTCTATTAGTGGTGATAGGCCTGTTTAGATTTATCTCAGTTAAGATTGGTAAAGTGAAAGACTCTTTTGAGTGTAAGAACTAGCCTTGTGAGTTGAAATAGAAAACAACCTTTTCGAGAAGCGCTAGTTAAAATGAAGGAAGAAAGACTTGTTGGGAGAGAAATATGCTATATAAAAGGTATTTTTCAAGCCTAGTTTTGTTGAATTGAAGACGCCCACCTCACCTCTCCCCTTCTGTGTTTTTCAAGAAAAATCTATATAATCATTAGCATATTTATCACATGAGAAAATACTTTACAAAAATGGTTGTAAGAACCCATATATTAGCGACATACGATTATCAATGAAGTACTTTATATTTGATATATCGACAATAGACTTTATTAATAATACAAAAATGATATGCCAGTGATATACTTTATGTAAGTATATTTGTGATATACTTTATCAACGATAGAAAAATGGTATATAAAAATACAAAAATGGTACATTAAGGAAATATGAGTAACATTTTGTCATATTTGCAAATTATTTTTCTATACAACAAATATGCAAATATGGCAACCAGTTTGTCATCCATTATAATTCCTTTATGATTATTAATAAAGTATGATTTTCTTTTTCATTTTAAATTTTTTACCCATAATTTCTATGTTTCAACCTTTTTCTAAGACTTTTTTTTGTATTCTTAGTCAATTTTAAAAACAAAAGTAAGATTCTAGAAAACTAAATTCTTTAAGGACTAAAAATTATAAATAGTTTATCATTAAATTTACTTGTTCCTTAAAAGCTACAATCAAGGAATAAAATATACAAACAAATCCAAAAAACTAGTTCTTACACATCAGTCATGAAACGGACAACATGATCATAGGTCAACGGTTGAAACAACATCATACACATTAGTCATGAAATGGACAACATGATCATAGGTCAACGGTTGAAACAGCATCATACACATTAGTCATGAAATGGACAACATGATCATAGGTCAACGGTTGAAACATCATTTCCTTTCCTTGAAATTGGAAGTTTGAATTTTCTACTCTTACATAATTTGTTGAACTAGAAAAAAAATATATAAGTTTTAAAACAAAATCTTACTCATTTTTTTTGGTATTCTTCTTTAGGAAACTATGAACTTTATTAAGAAAAGGGAGGATTGCCAAAAGCTGTAAGAAATTTTATCAAATAATAAAAGAGGTTTCGACATAAAAGAAAATAGTGGCACTCGGATTAGTATCTATTGCAAAAACAACTCATCGATGAACCCCTTAATTAGGATAAATTATTGGAGGAGGTTACTTTATTGTGACCCTCTCCTAATATCATGTCACGTATGATGACCGTTAATCAGTGTGGTTAACCATCTAATAGCGTTTTTTTTTCCAACTTTTATATATGTTCCGTTTAGTCCATCTTAACAAGATATATGTGTAGGTATATTATCATATCTACATTTTTTGCTATCAATACTCTCAATGCATGTCGACATAAAATGTCAAATTATTCAAACTAACAAGAGCAATCGATGGCTTTAGATGACAAGTCATATGAATCCTCTCATCACTTGTTCTTCCCATATAATTCAACTTGAAAAAAATAACAAGACTGAATCTAAAAGAAATTCCTTAAAAATATAATTAAGATTGTCGATATTGTTTCAATACAGAGTGTTAGGCAAGTGTACACAATTCTAAGCTTTGTAGCAAGTGATAATCAAGAATATCTCCACAAAGATTGGTATGTGTGTAATAAAACGTTAAGTTTACTTGCTAAATGGATTGGAATGTAACAAAATATCTCTACCAGCTAGCTAAACTACAAAAGTAATTAATTGCTGCTCATTAACTGAAAATTATGCTAAGGCGTAAAAGAGAAATTAACAATGGGAAGGTTCCTGATGGGCTGCTAAGGCTTGGATGGAGTATGGTTTTTTCACATAGGTTAAAATATCATTTTGGTCTTTGTACTTTGAGTTTCATTTTATTTTGGTCTCTATACTTTTAAATGTCCGATTTTAGTCTATGTACTTTTAATAAAGTTTAAAATTGCCCATCGTTAATTTTCCTTAAAAAAATGTAGTCTCTATTGATCTTCATTCTATAAATTTTGGAAATATATGTCCACACGAAAATTATTATGATTATTTAACCAATTTCGAAAAAAAAATTAACTTCAAACTAATGGTAGGGACCAATTTTAAGCTTTAATGAAAGTACAATGACTAAAATTAGACATTTAATTATACAAGGACTAAAATGAAATGGAATCCAAAGTACAATGACCAAAATGGTATTTTAACCTTTCACATATAAGTTGCTTTGTTTATGTTTTGGCATGAAGACAACCAACATTTTAGGCTTCGTTTGATAACCATTTTATTTTTTGTTTTTGGTTTTTGAAAATTAAGCCTATAAATACTACTTCCACTTATGAGTTTTCATGTTTATTATCTACTTTTTACATATGTTTTCAAAAACCGAAGCCAAATTTTGAAAATTAAAAAAAGTAGTTTTCAAAATTTTAGCTTGTTTTTATTTGTGGAATTTGGCTAGAAACCCAAATACTTCTTAAGAAAGATGGAAACAATTGTAGAGAAGATGAAAACTATTGTAGAGAAATTATGAGAAAAGAAGTACAACTTTCAAAAATTAAAAATAAAAAACCAAATGATTATCAAACGAGCTTTAACTACCGGCTGTGAAGTTTAGTCTCCAATAACCCTTTCAGCTACTCTAAGAAATTAGTGCATGTTTTACAGGTAGCATATTGATCAAAGGAAGCTCAACACAACCCATGATTATAAATGGAAATAGAAAAAGGATAAGAAATTAATTAAAAAGAGGTTGAAAATGAGTAGCACAATGATGCAGTCTATCTGCTGTTATTCCTCAACACCCAAGCGCTTCAGCTGATCTTTCCAGCTCAATTAATGAACTGCCACCTTCCTTCTTTAAGATTCCATGCTTTAGCATTGCCTACTAAGTCACAAACCATACTTGTTTTCCATGGATTCACAATTTAATTAATGGCTAAAGTTAAACTTAAAACTCTTTCTGCATATTTTGCTGCTTGAGCTACCATGGTCCACATTCCTTTGCATGCAAAGGCATATCTTGGTCGCAACGAAAATCTTCTTCCAACTTATCATTCTTTCATAATGTATTACGAATTTTGTGAAACGCATAATTTTTATAGAAATATATGATCGATGAAATACATTGCTTATCATTTCACTCTTTTGAATTGACTAATTTCTAGCAGAAAATATATTCATGCTAAAAGCAATGCATCATTTAGCTCTCAAGTCATAAAAGTTTTTCAAACCTTTTTTTTTTTCTTCGAGATTAAGTTTAGCAACCATAGACTACTATAGCACCTCAAATTCATCCGTTGTATCTAAAAAGTGGAGACACTCATTAAAATGTCTCCGAAATTCTTAATTTGAATATAAAGATGAGAGATGTGTGACACTATTTGAAATATGTCATACATACAAAGACGATATATTCTGTATCAAAAATTTGAGGAATATAATTTGATATAGTTTGTTCTTTGTCGGTGAAAATTGTCTTTGGTTGTCAACCTCTGGCCATTGTTTTCAAAAATGTTTCAAATAACTAAACAGAAGAGGCAATAGTTTCATCTAATAGAAAACACAAGTAAAAGGTACATATTTAGTCGTACTTTTGCTTTGTAATAATGGGCTTTCGTAAAGTTTTGTGCAATAGTGTACGCTCAATAATCATGAGTTATATAAATACTTTTGATTCAACTAGTAATGAACTCTGCTTCGTAACTTGTAGTTAGCTACAACTTTTTACTAATGAATTTTCTATGAATGCTTGTTTCACTTGCTAAATTTGTTAAATGCTTGCCCCGACTGTTCATTCGAATAGGTATACAAGTTGGGTTTAATACTGGATGGGTTAAATTCAGTGAAAAGAAGTGAGAAACATGAGAGTGAGAGTTATATTGAGATGAAGAATAGTTCAATCCCTTACAAAACCCAATGGGTATGAGATAAATAAGTTACTAAGGTGAGTTAATGACAAGAATGTCCATTAATATTAATGAATCAAGTGTTGGAAACAAACTCTATTAAACTTTATTAACTAAGGACCTATACATGGAAGTAAGCCAAAAATAATGGATATAGATGATTTACCTAGATCCATAAGGTCGTATTGTCAAACCTTCTATTGTAGAAGCTGCGAGGTTTTGGTCTTCCTCAACTATGCAACTTAGATCAGATGGGCAATACTCTCTCTATTAGATGGGGAATAGGCGACTAAAGAGGCATAGTATATTGGGGACCATAACCCTGTATTTATAGACTGATTCTAGGGTTTCCCATAATCCCATAGGATCAGTGGGCCGGTATCTACTCAGTAGGCCATACCACTAATTGGAAGTTTATGAGTTCTAATTAAACCACTTATTTTACCCATGAATAGCAGTACATATAATTTACCATTTAAATTTTTTGTCCATTTAAGAATTAATTTAATTAATTCCAACAATCTCCCACTTGGACAACAAGTTTAAAATTAAGCAATTATATGTATTGAACCTTTAATGCGTAACCAAATGCTATTCCAGAAACAAACTCCCTTTTATTACAATCTAGTCTACCTTGTATAGCAATGTGGAACCAAAGCGGCTTTTGTCACATGTGAAAGGCGTAACTTAGCCTTCAATGATCACCACACCAAATATACTTGATAACATAGATCAAATGTGGAAGAGCAGCATGAGAATTACATTCATAGTGATCTACACATGTCTATTCTTGACTGGTCCTAATTTATACTACACAATAAACATCAACATGTATAAATATATATTTTTTGTGAGTTCAAATTATACCATCATCTTTATTCTGCAAAAAATATAGAACAACGTTGTATGTAAAATTACTCCCACTCAACCAAGGCATTATATTATGAAATAATACCCATACGGGCTACATGATCATGAAAGACCTTAGGTACTAGGCCTTTGGTAAAGGAATCATGCTAGCATATCATGTGTTCCTATGTGTTCTATAGCTATCAAATTGTTTTGAACTCTCTCCTTAACAATAAGATACTTTATATCGATATGTTTTGACTTTGTCAAGCTCTTGTTGTGATTGGAATACAACACTGTTGAATTATTGTCACAATAAATTCTCAATGGTCTTTCAATACTGTCAATTATCTTAAGTGCTGTGACAAAATTGCTAAGCAATATTCTATGATTTGATGCCTCATAGCATGCCACAAACTCTGCTGCCATAGTTGAAGGGGCTACTAGTGACTGTTTGGCACTTCTCCATGAAATAGCTCATCCAGCCATCATATAAATGTACCCAGATGTGGACCGTCTGCTATCTTGGCATCTAGCAAAATCAAAGTCAGAGAAACTAATGATCTCTATATTATCTGACCTCCTATACATGAGCATGTGATCTTTATTTCTTTGCAAATATCTCATAACCCTCTTGACTACTTTTCAGTGTTGCATTCCTAGGTCACTCAAATATCTGCCCAACACTCTCACTATAAAAGCTATATAAGGTCGGATGCAAACTTGAGCATACATTAGACTCCCTACAATCGATGAATAAGGAATCTTTTGCATCTCACTCTTTTCATGATCACCTTTGGGGCATTGATTTAAACTGAATTTGTCTCCTTTAGCTACAAGTATATCCCCTAGTTGATATCTATCCATACCATACCTACTAAATACTTTATCAATGTAACACTTTTGTGATAATCCTAAGATACCTTGAGAACGATCTCATAGTATCTGTATACTCAAAACATAAGAGGCATTGCCAAGATCTTTCATCTCAAAATGTTTTTCCAGAAAGGTCTTGGTTTCCGGTAGTAGGTTTAAATCACTACAAGCCAGTAAGATGTCATCTACATACAATACCAGGAAGATATATCTACTCCCACTGTTCTTATGGTATATACATTCATCAACTACATCAGTCTCAAAACCAAAAGAGATAATGACATTATGAAATTTGTGATACCATTGACAGGAAGCTTGCTTGAGTCCATAGATGGATTTCTTTAGTTTGCAAACCATTGACTTTGGATTTCTTGATTCAAAGTTTTTTGATTGCTCCATATAAATGGTTTCATCAATGTTTCTATTGAGAAAAGTCGTCTTAACATCCATCTGATGTAACTCTAAGTCAAAATGACCCACAAGTGCCATAATAATTCTAAAAGAGTCTTTCAAAGAAATTGGATAGAAAGTCTCTTTATAATCTATGCCTTCCTTTTGAGTGAAACCTTTTGCAACTAGACGTGCTTTATATCTTTCAATATTGCCTTTCGAATCCCTTTTGGTTTTAAATATCCATTTGCAACCAATAGGTTTCTTTCCTACAGGCAACTCAACTAGATCCCAAACGTCATTGTCACCCATGGATTTCTTCTCATCTCACATAGCCTCAATCCACTTATCTTCCTTGGAACTTTTCATTGCCTGTTGAAAATTGATAGGGTCTTTTCTTTTATAAGGCCAATGCTATCCTCATGTTCTTGAAGAAATACAATATAATCATTCGGTATTGCACTTCTCCTTTCTCTAGTGGATCTCCTTAACGGCACTTCTTGAGTATGTTGTGTTTGATCTACAGGGTAGAGTGATGTTTCCTCATATTTTCTTCAGAAATAATGTCATCAAGTGTTGAAACTTGATCTTGAATGTCATCATCTATAACTTCTTTACTGACAATGATAGATAAGCTAACTTCATCATTCCTAATAGAAGTTTCTTCTTCTTCAAAGACAACATTTCTACTTTTATCTCCCCCCTCAAACTCAATATTCTCAAGAAATCGAGCATTTTTCGTTTCAAAAAAGGTTCTTGAAGTGGGATTATTGAATTTAAAGCCCCGAGAACGCTTAGCATACCCAACAAAGTAGCAACTTATGGTTCATGAGTCCAGTTTCTTTTCATTTGGTCTATAAGGTCTTGCCTCTACTGGACAACCCCAAATATGGAAATACTTTATGCTGGGTCTTTTTCATGTCCACAGCTCATATGGAGTTTTATTTACTACTTTACCAGGTACTCTGTTAAGTATGTATATTGCGGTCTTTAATGCTTCTCCCCAAAGATACTCTGGCAAAGAAGAATGACTAATCATACTTCTTACCATATCCTTGAGAGTCATATTACGTCTCTCAGCAACTTCGTTCATGCTAGGTTTCCCAGGCATTGTGTACTGAGGAATTATGCCACATTCTTCAAAGAAAAGCACAAAGGGTCCTGGACATTGTTCACCTGATCCATCATATCTACCATAATATTATCCTCCACGGTCATATCTAGTGGCCTTAATCTTCCTTTCAAGTTGAAGTTCAACTTCAGCTTTAAAGGATTTGAACATGTCCAAAGCCTGAGATTTCTCATGAATTGAATATAGGTAGCAATATCTTGAGTAGTCATCAATGAACGTAATAAAATGCTGTTGTCCATTCCATGAAGTTGTAGGGAATGGTTCACATATATCAATATGTATCAGTTCCAAGACTTCTTTAGTCCTTTTAGCACCTATATTTTTCTTGTTTGTTTCCTTTCCTTTGATACAATTAACACAAACTTGAAGATCTGTTAGGTCGAATGAATCAATAATTCCCTCAGTCACAAGTATCTTAATTCTACTGTTATAGATATGCCCCAATCGTTTGTGCCATAGTGTACCATAATTTTCATTCAATTTTCACTTTGTACCGCATGATGAAATATGTAAGGTTTCATTATTAAAAAGAACATTATCAAGCATATATAAATTATCAATCAAGGAACCAGTACCAATAATATTTGAATTATGCAAATAACTGAACTTTTTATTTCCAAATGAACAAGAATAACCAAATTTGTCCAAAGAAGAAACATAAATTAAATTCCGTCTAAATGACGGCACAACAAAAGTCTCAAACAAATCCAAATAAAATCCAGTTCCTAAAAATAATCTAAATGTTTCTATAGCTTTTACTTTTGTCGTATTGCCGTCAGCCACTTAGATGAAAGCCTCGGCATCACTTGGCAGTCAGCTCCAAATGCAATCTTGCATAGATACACTTATGTGAGTAGTAGCACCTGAATCTACCCACCAAGTATGCATAGGTACACAAATAAGGGAGAAAAACATACCCTTCTTCAGTAGCCAAGCGGCATACTTGGCACACTACTTTTTCATGTGCTTAGGTTTCTTGCAGAAGAAATAAGTGGGTCATGAATCTTGCTTCTTTTCCCTTTTCGACTTAGAAGATTCTGTAGCATCATTCATTCTTTTTCTATTTACATTCTTTGAGGTAGATGCTATGTGGACACTTCCTGTTTTCTCCCGTTGCAACCTCTCTTCCTCTTAAACACAATGAGTGTTGTAACTCACCCTGAAGTGGATATACTCCGTTGGAAAAGAATTCAAAACCAAATGCACCAAGAAGTCTTCAGAGACTTCCAACTTCAATGCTTTAAGTTTTGTTGCAACGTTAGACATTTGCATTATGTATTCCCTTATATTTCCTTTACCAATGTATCTTGAAGAGGTGAGTTTTACTATAAGGCTACTTGCCTCTGCCTTATCATTCCTGGTAAAGTACTGCTCCATTTCCTTCAAAAAAACCTTTGGCATTAGCTCCCTCAACAATAAAGCCTCTAAACGTTTCTGGAATTGAGTGTTTCATGATCATTAAACACATGCGATTGGACCTTTCTCACTTCTCAATTTTAACCTTATTGGCATTATCCTCAGTTGGAGTGGGACAATCTGTCCATAGTGCAAGGTCTAAATTCATACACCCAAATACTATTTGGATGTCTTCTTTCCAATCCTTGAAGTTTTCCCCATTTAGTTTGGAAATGTGGCTGACTTGAGTGGACATATTGTCAGAATTAACAATCTTAACTGTATAAAGAACACAAGCTCAATCTAGTAAGTAATATCACAAAAAAAATAAATGAATAAATCATGACATTGAAAATAAATTTATGAGGACAAGTGAGATATCTAATGCAACATTTACATTCAGTCTTTGGACAAAAATATTAATTTGCAAGTGATACTCTCAAAGCAATAATCAAATATTAATAACTTATCCCTTTTAGCTGATAGCCTTCCTTTGGACCGACTTACAGCAAGAGCACAACCTTATGTTATTTATACTTATTATTGCATGTGTGTTTATTGTTTGGCCAAATTGTAACCTTCCTTTGGGGCCGATCACAATCCGCATAAACAACAAATACACTACATCTAATAACCTTAAATCCTCCAACTTATAAAACATAGGCTACTTTGGCAGCATATTTACTCATCACAACATTTAAAGAAATTAGACAAATTGTGCCAAGTACTATTAATTGCTAATATAGTAACCAAAACAATAATTCTTTAATAGGCAAAACAAAAGAGAAAATTAAATTGTCCTCTAACTTTATTATGCCCAAACATAAAACCTAAAGCATAATGGATATCTTATTTAATAAGCTTTATTCATTTATTATTTATTTAAATAAATAAATAATAACAACAATAAAATTAAATAAATTAAAAATTAAAAGAATAAAAATAAATAAAAGGAAACTATTATGCAGTGGGCTAAGACCCACTGCAATTAACAATTGGTGCTGGGATCCTTTATGTGGCAATTGCCGCAAACCTTTTCCCTTTTTTCCTTTTTTTTTTTACTTGTAAAGATTTGTTCAAAGATGCAAACTAAAGCGATATCAATTGATCAAATTGTCCATAATAAGATCGAACAATTTTCAATAATTTAAAAATAGAACACACATAATTGTTCAACAATATTTATTAACTCAAATAAATCTCATATTATGTTGCTTAAAGGTTATTAAAAGAAAAACAACCCATGAATTTATTCATAAAACAACATGCCAAGGAAAAACTAAAGATTCAACCAACAACCATGCAAAACACGGTTATGATACCACTTGTTGGAAACAAACTCTATTAAACTTTATTAACCAAGGATCTATGCATGGAAGTAAGCCAAAAATAATGGATATAGATGATTTACCTTGATCCATAAGGTCGTATTATCAAACCTTCTATTATAGAAGCTGTGAGGTTTGGGTCTTCTTCAACTATGCAACTTAGACCATATGGGCAATACTCTCTCTATTATATGGGGAATAAGAGACTACAATGGCATAGTAAATTGGGAACCATAACCCTGTATTTATAGACTGATTCTAGGGTTTTCCATAATCCCCTAGGATTAGTGGACTAGTATCTACTCTGCATGCCACACCACTAATTGGAAGTTTATGGGTTCTAATTAAACCACTTAGTTTACCCATGAATAACAATACATATAACTTACCATTTAAATTTGTTGCCCATTTAAGACTTAATTTAATTAATTCCAACATCAAGAACCTTGCTATATCGTTTCGAAGGATCTGAAGCAGCCAACAATGCTACGGATTCGACTGAAGGAGTAGAAGATTCGAGGGATTGTTGATGTTCCTCTTGGATAACTAGGGAGAATACTTTGTTAATTGGAGGCAGAGGAGTCATTAGTAGGATCTGGGCGCATATCTTTGCAAATGACTCATTAAGCCCCATCAAGAAGGTCATGACAAATTTAGAGTCCAGATCATCAACAAAGGGTTGTAAACCTTTGCACAAGCACTATCCAAGAGGTCGATATTCAACTAATTCTTGCCAAATCGTGGTGATCTTTGCGTAATACATTTCGACTTATAATAATCCCTGAAATGTAGTAACCAGATCCTTTTGAAGCTGGTACATGCGAGGGTCGTTGGTTTTGAAGGGAATAATCTAATTAAACCCAAGCGGAAGCATAGGAATCGGTTTAAGTTTATTTCGAATCAAATAATAATATTAGGGTTAAGCATAACATACCTTGAAAATATGGAGATTCTTTTAATCTCCTCCACAAAGTCTTCCTAGCTATAACTTGAACACAAGACCAAGGCTTGTGGGAGCCTCTTGAAAGAAAATTCACAAGGGATTGGAGAGGAAGAGGTCTAGAGAGAATTCTCTAATTCTCTATTGAGTAGATGTGTGTTATGTCTAATGGCTCAACCCAAGAGTCCTATTTATAGAGACCAAGGAAAAATCTTTGCCATAATTAAAATATTATATTTTAATATCTAATATATTAAAATATATCTTATACTTATTTGAATCTCATTCAAATCTCCTACGATATTTATTTATTTGAATCTTGTTCAAATTTTATAAATATCTTTTCTTTAATGTATCAAATACAATAAATATATTTTCCTCTTTTATATTTAATATATCTAATATATTAAATATTAATTTGAATATTTCAAATTAATTATTAATTTGAACATTTCAAATTTTTCTTTCAACTAAATTGATCTTTTAGTATTACTATGAGCTAGCAATGGGGCCTTATGGACCTACATATTATAAGCTTCAATGATACAAAATCAATTAATTAAACTCTTTAATTCATTAATTTTCATTCATTAACTATAGGTCACTCCACTATAGACCTAGAGTTGCACTCTTATGCACTGTAGGACAACTTGTGTCCATAGATATAATCACTACATGCAAGTCGATTGGTCGGTTGTTACACGCAAGCGCACGCGATCAAAGTAATATAAAATGGTATGTGAGTACCAAGTATCGAATCCCAAGGGAACGGAGTAACAAAAATATTGTAAAGCAAAGTGTAAGGAAAATTGCAACTTTGAAAACTAAATTGCAAAAATAATGTTGGGATGGTGTGTTGATAAAAAGAAAAATTGCATAATCTAATTGCAGAATCAAGAAATGGCAATAATGGAAATAAAGAAAAATTGCAGAATTGAATTGTAGAATCTTGAAATGGCAAACTAAAAAGACTTAATAATTGAAATTTCAAAGAGAATTTAGATAAAGATGGGGCTCAAGAATGTCATTGCCCTAAGTTGTAATTGCAAGCCAAAATTACAATTCCAACCTACTTCACACTCAATTGTAAACCAAAATTGCATCTCCTATTTACCTAGAATTTAAGTTTTTAGGAGGCTAAGTGAGAGACATATATGTCTATAGTCCCTCTATCTTAGATAATTCGGCTCACAATTTTATGAGTTTTGGAGTCCTTAATCCCTATGTCTAGGGTAAGGATTGGCTTATGTCTAAGCTCTTTTCTCCATTACTTGTGTGAAATCCGCTTATCACTAACCCCGTCGGTATTAGATCTAAGCTTGAGTTGCTACCCTAGTTGATCAATCTAGGATCTCAACGAAAAATTGTTCAACACAAGCAAACAATTGAGATGTAGGCTTGGTTTTTATTGAAATTTAGGCTACAATTACTTCTTAAGGAATTCACATTCTTGAACCCCCTAAGAAGTTTTAGCTCATAGTAAAGGTGAAAATCTTAAAACTAATTTTTGAAGGAAACATTATATTTAGGAAAATGGAGTACATTGCTACTGATAATTAACACTGAACAAGTTGATGAATTACTTGGGCAAAAACAGTCAACATATTGATAAAGCCTCCAAAACCTCTCACTAAGAATGGAAAATAGAAGGAAAAATTGATATCAAATCCTAATTAACTTATTGAAGAACAAGTATGAACAACAGCACCCATATGCCCGATTCCCTTGCAATGAACAGATTAAGAAGCAAACATAGTACAGAATTGAAATATTCCTCCAAAAAACAGAAAGTAATCGAGCAAGAATGAATTTTAAAACATAACCGAATTCCTCCGCTATTCCAATCGACTTAATCTTTTCTCTATTTCTAGGAATTGATTAGTCTTAACACTCCAAGATTTCCTTGAATTGGATTAGAATTTCGAGACGGAATATGCAGAAAACTATCTGAGTTCTCAGAAGAAAACGGAGCAAAATTTTCTGAAAAAAAAAAAAAGAACAGAGTATTACCGCGAATAAACCCACGAACATAACTTGAATCAAAACTTAACTTAATGCAAGAAGAAATCAATTGGAGAACAAAGATTGTACTTCAAACAACTTTCCCTAATACTAGTAAAACAAATTGAAGAAAAACAAGACTGAAATTTAAATTCTTGGCTGAAATAGAAAAGTAAATTCTGTAGTAAAACCAAAAAAATAGAGCTTCGACAAATACAAAAACCACGAGCTAAATTCCTCTCCGATTCCGCCTCCTTAGCTCCTCCTCTTCTTCCCTATTTATAGGCCTTCATTAGGGTTGAAGATTGCCCAAAAATCGTGCTCCAATTCCCCCAATTAGTGTTGTAATCAAGCTTTCCATAAATGGGTTTTGTTGCTTGCGTCGGCTTCATCTTCCATAATTTCCTTGACATTTCATGCTGTCCAAAATTGCAAAATCAGATTCTGCAATTTGATTTTGCAATTTTCATAAATCCTAAAACAAGATCAATTTACTTAGAATTTTATTCCAAATGCCAACATATTCATTTCTTCCTTAAATTTAAGCAATCTTCCAACTATTTTCAATTGATCTTAAGACAAAACAAGAATATTTTAAGCAAATGGTAGTTAAATAAGCCTTAATCCTAAGGCTTATCATCGATCCTTCACGAGTTGTTCGTAATTACAGTTGCATCAAAAGTTTGTTTTACCCCAGTAATTACATTTTGCACCTTAAGTACCATTGATCCTCTAATGAACAATTTTTTTATGATCCAACTATAAACTAAATCCCTCTCGGGCCAATGAGAGGGTGGAGCCCCATTGTTCAAGTCCCGAAATCAGTACTTAAGGGAACTACTCATCTACTTACCCTATAAGGGAATGAGTGAATTCCATCTTATGAGATTATGTTCCCAAGTCCCTATTTGGTCAAGTCCCCAAAATGGTAGGTATATTGAATCGGCTACAAAAGTCACTCTCACCCATGCAAATCAGAGAACAAGCCCTCACGGAAGGAGTTCATAACTCACTCAAGATTAAGATCGAGTCGCATATGATCATTTTGATAAAATATTAATCTTCTCAATTAACGGATTTATAAAGAGAGATTAAATATTTTGTGGTCCAGTCTTATACAAACTCATTGTATAAGATACCCCCACTCACATATCTCTACATAAACGATTTGGATAAAATCATTTGTAACTATTACAAAGTGGGTAGTGTTACTTGGATAAGGCACCCAACCTTATCCATATACTATGACCCTTTAATTATTTCTTGAACATGATCCTCCCGTATGTCAACCACATATTGTTCAAGATTACACTAGTAACTTTGAATTTTTCATATAATGGATAATATTATATTGCAAATAAAATAATCAAAATTATTATTAAGTATTAAATAAATCATTAATTACGAGGCTTTAGGGTATAAATCCCAACAGGTTTGACATTACCTCTCCTTCAATTGATCCCAGAGATCTTTAACACAACCAGAATACACAATGCTTGTAGAGATGTCCTTCGAAATAGAATTGAGAATCCAAGAAGCGATGATGTCATTGTTGCACTACCAAGCGGGTAACAAGGTACCTTCAGGCTTCTTAATTGGTCCATTTATAAACCCTAGCTTATTCTTTCCAGATAGAGCGAGTAGCATCGCTTTGCTCCAAGATACGTAGTTACTTGCCCTAAGAAGCTGTTAAGTGACCAAAGTGGTTGTTGGCGCAATCGAATGGTGCAGGAGATAAGGATTTAGGTGCACTTCGATATCAAAAGCATCCATGGTTGAGTGCTCGCAGAAACTGTTGCAGAGTTAGCGGCCATGGCAAGAAATCAAGAATGGAGATGAACTAGATCTCCGATGGTGAAAATGCAAATTAACCGCCATGAATGCGAAGAAAAAAAATCACGAAAGAAACCCCCATGTGCTAACGTGAGAAAGCTAAAAAAAACCTCTGATACTATAATACGTGTGTAAGAGGGAAAGGAGATATATTAACGAATAATCTCACACATACCAAATGATTTACATCCCTCTGTACATATATATATATATATATATATATATATATATATATAAAAGATCATAATAGACTAACTGACTATGTACAACTTATTAACCATCAGTACAATTAATCACAACGTGTAAAATAGAACTCAAGTTGCTTCTTGAAACTTTTGTTGGAAAAGTTGTAGCAAAATTACTTGATTATCAATATAGAAGGCTTTGTTAACTAGATCTACTTCCAAGTCCTTGTTCTTCCGTTTAAGAATCATTCAACCTTTCTTTCAAACATTAACCTATAGTGTTTTATTTTTCTCATAATTACTGATTTATTCTTTTAAAAATTAAACTCCTATTTGTTTGGTGACCAATTACGACTACTTTGTTGCTTAATAGTAGTAGTTGGCATTGTTGGATCGGTATGGCAACCCTAGAGGGGGGGTGAATAGGGTTTATTTAAAAATTATAAAACTTTTTACTAATCTATGCTCAATTTTCTAATTATCAAACTTTTTATAAAACAATAAAAAGGATAATTAATATAATAAGCAAGATAGTTATAAAGTATGGAAAATTAATTCAATCTAACACAATAAACAATTAAAAGCAAATTAAAGCATGCAATAGATCACTACGATTAATTTCTAAAGTAAATAGAGAAGAGTTAGAAAGGATGACACCGTAATTTTATAGTGGTTCGGTCAAACTCGACCTACTCCACTCTCCAAGCGCCTCTTGGGAATTTGAATAAAACAAACTTTATCGACTCTTTCCACGGATTAGAGCCCAACCGCTACAACGCTCCTTTTTCGAGTTCAAGAGCAAACTCAATCCTTTCCACGGATTAGGATCAAACCGATACAAAGATTGAATAGTTTATGGAATCACACTTACAACTCTCTCAATAGAGTGGATTTACAAATTTCTCACACAAAAAGAATCCTCACAATACAATAATTCTCTCTCAAGAAAAAGATGAAAAGAAAAAATTTAGAGCTTGGAGAGAGCAACAATGGGAGCTTTTTGAGATTTTTGGAGGATTGAAAGTTGTAAAACTTGTTGTAGAATTTTGGAGAAGAAGATGGTATAAAAAGAGAGGGAAATGAGGTAAAAACCAAAATTTAATTTAGACCATTGGATTGTGGTAAAAGTAAAATGAATGGTGGAGATTAAAAGAAAATAAAAAGTAAAAAGTAAATAATAAATAAAATATATAATATAATATATATATATAATATAATAATATATATTTATGTGTGTCCAACGGTCAAAATACATATATAACTTTTTTTTTTTTGTTTAAATCAGCCTGATTTCTGGCAGCATTTAATGCTGTCAGATTTTTTTTTAATTTTATTTTAATTTTAAAAACCGTTAGACACATAGAAAAATAATATATAATAATATAATTTTTTTCTTTTTCTTTTTAAACAAACAAAAAGCCACCATGTGTCACTTCCCCATAGGTCCACGTGTCACTCTCTAAATGGTCCACATTGTTGACTTGGCTGCCACGTCATCGCGTCGGGAATTTTCCGTTCAAATTTGTTTTGCCCATAACTTCTTCGTTTTAACTCCGATTTGAGTGATTCAAGAGGCGTTGGAATCGTTGTTCCGAGCTCTACACCATGGACACTTAAAAACACTAAAATTGTTAGTAATTAATAGCAGGTTTGTTATCATCAAAACATTAATTAATTAATTAATTAAAATTAATTAATTTGAGATTAAGGGCCAAAAAGCCAACAGGCATTAGTTTAAGACACTAAAGTCTCTATGGGACGATATTTTAGTACCACTCATATTACTTGCTTCGATTATGTAGAACTTGAGATTAAGCTAAAGTGTGGCTAATTAACTCATTTCCATTTGATTTGTTTGCATCGTGGCCTAAATTAGCTGAAAAAGTTTTGTTGAAGTATTTTCAACTTAAAGAGTGCAAAGTTCAAAATGTTCATTTCTATATATCTATTGGTATCAAATTTTATTTTTATTTAGAATTTTGCAAAATTGATTGTTAGGCATATTTATGGCACTAGTTTTTCAAATTTGATTAATCAAATTGTAATGTAAGACGTTGTATTGTTATTACACCAAAGAAAATAAAAGAAAGACCAATCAAAGATAACTCGTAATGCTTCACAGCATGAGTTGTCTTCTTCTCCACCTGTCTTTCTCCTTTTTCTTCTTTATTGTTGAGCTTCCCAAATCCCCAAGTCTGTTCTTTCCAAAAGCAGCTAAGGATGCTTATGTAGCTCATTCATCTATCATATTAATAGCACAATGAGGCCTCGGCTAGCAATTTGGATTTCAACAACAAAATTAAAGCTCTTATTGGCTTATCCCTTTCTAGCTCACTGAGTCTTGAGTTGTCACACATCTTTGCAAATTCATGAGCATCTTTACAAAGTGTTGGCCAATTATAGCCACTTTCTAGTGTCTGACTGCTGTTCGTTGGCCACCAAAGTAACCTCCATGTGAAGAAGAGTGGCATAGTACCTTAATGTTGGCTGAATTTTCTCATCAGGCACACATTTCCTCCAAATCGAATCTGCACATTTCTTGTACAAATGAGGCTCATCCAATAGTAGTGTTTCAAATTATGAAAGAATTTTTCTTAATTATTGTTGATTCATGTCTAAAGGCGTGCTAACCCACTAGATAAATAATTAGCCAACTCTGGATACCAAGGTGCCTCTACAAATTCTCTCTCTTTCACAGCAAATAACTGTTCATCGACAAAAGAATCATCTATGATCGAGGATGGGATTTCCACTGAAGGGTAACACTCAATTTCTTGTAAGAGTAACACTCACCTTATTAGCCTAGGCTTGGCATCCTTTTTAGCTAGCAAACTACTTTATGGTTCTATGATCAGTGTAGACCACCACATTGTTGCCTACCAAATATGTCATGCACTTGTCAAAGGTGAATACCATAGCCAATAATTCCTTTTTAGTGGTAGTATAGTTTAAATGAGATTCTTTCAGTCTTTTTCTTTCATATTAGATAGGATGTAGTAGCTTCCCCTTTCTCTATCAAATGACTGCTCCTACATCATAGTCACTTGCATCACACATCAGCTCAAAAGGATGACTCCAATTAGAAGTTTTTGTCATTGGTGCTATCACAAGAGTCGTCTTAAGGATAGCAAAAGAGGTTTGGAACTCTTCAGTAATGTCAAAGGGTTTATTAGCTTCCAACAACCAAAAAGGCTCAGATATTTTTGAAAAATTCTTCTTTCTGTAAAAGTCAGCATGACAAGGAAGCTACAAACTCCTCTTACTATAACAAGTGGAGCTAATTTCTCTTTTATGTCCACTTTGGCTCTGTCTACTTCAATTTCCTTCTTTAATATCTTGTGCTCCAATACTATGCCTTCTTTTACTATGAAGTAACACTTCTCCTAGTTCAACATTAGGTTAGTGTCTTCACATCTCTGAAGATTTCTTCCTAAATTACTCAAGAAACTTTTAAAAATTTCTTCAAAAACATATAAGTCATCCACACTAAAGACTCTACCATATCTGAGAATATGGTCATCATACACCTTTGAAATGTGGCTAGTGTATTGCAATGCCCAAAGGACATCCTTCTGAAAGTACACGTTCCTTGGTCTTGTGGTGATAAGAATGAACACTTCACCCTGCAACAGAAGACTATGATTCTAAACAATTTAGAAATCAAGTTGGGATCGGCTTTGATTTATTTAGAATTAAACTAAAAACAAGGTTAAGCAAACTTACATTGAAGTAAATTGAGAACTTTTGGCGGGTCTTTATTCTTCTTGTGTTCTAGCAATGAATCGAATCTTCAAGACATCCACTAAGTTTTTCTTGCTATGCCTCGAACACAAGACCAAGGTTTGTGGGAACTTCTTGAGAGAAACCAAACAGGGATTTGAGAGAAAAATCTTAGAGAGACTTCTGAATTTTCTCTTGATAGGAGATGTGTATTTTGGTTCAACCCAAGGAAATTTATAGAGACTTGGGGTAGAATCTTTGCCAAAATTAAATAATGTATTATAATATCTAATATATTATAATATATATTTAACATATTTGAATCTCATTCAAATCTCTTAGAATCTTCTACAACATATATTTACCTATTTGAATCTCATCTAAATATCATATATATTGGTTCCTTTACTATAATGTATTGATAACTTGTAGAATACAAGTTATTTTGTGCCTAGAATTACATCATAATTGCTCAAAGAGAACTAAAAGCATGCATTTAATTAACATTTCTGCATAACTTTCACCAAGTTCCATTTTAGAGTATGTATGCGGCGAAGCTATAATTTTAAGCCTAAGTCCATGTCCTTGTGCTAAAAAAATGTTCTAGCATAGAGTTTGCAGGAATAAATTGCATTGGAAGAAAAGGAAAGAAAAATATCTAAGAAGCCAACACAAGTTTCTATAGAAGGAGCCCTTAGAAGCATTGAAGTCAAGTATGCAGTGCATGTTAGTGAGATTCTAACGCAAATACTCCACACGCACAGAGTGGTTAAACTGCCTGTCAGTTGATTGCGCGACGCGTACTTATCTACTCTACAAAGCAGTATGGAGCCCAAATAGTAGCAAACCCATGGCAGATTTCCAGTGGCTCAAATCTTCTATAAATAGAGGAAAGCAAGAAAATTTTCTGAGTTTTTTATCATCTTCTTGAGCTTCTTCGAGAGAGAAAAAGAGAGACCATTTTAGAAACTAGTTAGAGCAATTTAGAAGGAGAAGTAGCTTAGTTTATTTTCCTTATTGTTCATTAGAGAAGAAGAAGAGTATTCGTCATGCTTTTTCCCTTGTCTGTCGACGCCACAATGTTCTTTTCATTCTTCTTTGTATTTTCATATTGTAACAAGCAAATTTTTTTGTACGTCTTAGTCTTTAATAGTGAATATATCATGGAGTTCAATTTTTTCACTGTGTTCTTGCTATATTTTACATTCGTGAGTAGCTAAATCTTTAAAGGTTGGCTTGAGGAGGAATCTACTATGTAACCTCTCCACTGGATGGAATGCATTTTTTGAATCTCAACTTCTTCTTGGCTATTTTTCATTCTTCCATTACCCTCTTCTATTTGGCCAACCAAAGTGAGATATTAGCACATTTGAGCACTAAGAGAGTTAAAATGTGGGGAACGTCCAAAAGGAGCAAGAGTATATCATTTACAAGGGAGTTTTAGACATAAAACAACCACTGGCAAGCCTAAATGGGTCGGGTGAGAGATCACCATATTAATCATAGAAATATGAGGGTATGGCATGCGTAACATCCTTCTCGAGAGAGTTACGGAAAATAGGAACCCATACTTAGTCGAGAGGAAGAACATGTAAGCCATTCCAAGGGTGAGAGTAGTACATATTAGAGGAATCCCACGTTAAACCCTATTTTACATCACTGTTTACTCTTTTTATCCCTAGTTATTGTTCATCGCATCTAAACTGTTACCTACGTGTGTTTCAATTATTTTTCTTGCGTTGGTCTTTATTCATGAAGTTATTTGGTCACCGCATCGGTCATTGCTAATTCATAGATGAAAATGTATAACTAAGTCCCTGTAGATTTGACCTTGGAATACCTCCAAGTACTACTTGCTTGTGTTGAGTCTACATCTGCGCTCAGTGCATGGTTAAATTAGTGTGTTCGCATGATAAAATAAGCCTTTCACATTCATATTGTCAATGTATGCTTACATAACTGCACTAACTATCTACATTTATTATACCCCCACGAAAAAACCAAGCATGTATTTAATACATAATAATATTTAATGTATTAAATACAATGAATATATTTTCCTCATTTAATATATCCAATAGGTTGAATATTAATTTAAACATTTCGAAATTTTCTTTCAACTAAATTGATTTTTTTTAGTGTTACTATGAGCTTGCAAGAGGTTCTTATGGACCTACAAATTATAAGCTCAAATAATACAAAATTAATTAATTAAACTCTTTAATCATTAATTTTCATTCATGAACTCCAGGTCACTCCACTGTAGACCTAGAGTTTCACTCTTATACACTGTAGAACAAGTTGTGTCTATGGATATAATCATTACATGCAAGTTTATCCTTCACGAGTTGTTCGTAATTACATCTAGGCCAAAAGTCTGTTTTACTCCTATAATTACATTTTATACCTTAAGTACCACTGATCTTCTAATGAACAATCTGTTTATGATCCAATTATAAACTATGTTCCTCTCTGGCCAGTGAACGGGTGGGGCTCCATTGTTCAAGTCCCAAAATCAGCACTTAAGGAAACTACTCATCTACTTTTCCTGTATGGGAATGAGTGAATTCCATCTTGTGAAATTTATGTTTCCAACTAATTATTTGGTCAAGGCCCCAAAATGGTAGACTTATTGAATCATCTACAAAACTCACTCTCATCCATGCAAATCAAAGGACAAACCCTCACAAGCAGAAGTTCATAACTCACTTATGATTAAGATCAAGTAATGATCATACTATGAAATATTAATCTTCTCAATTAATGAACTTATAGAGACATATTAAATATTTCGTGGTCAAGTCTTATACAAACTCATTGTTTATGTTACCTCCACTCACATGTCTCCACATGAACGATTTGGATCAAATAATTTGTAACTATTACAAAGTGGGTTGTATCAATAGTGTTACAAAGATAAGGCACCCAATCTTGTCCATATACTATATAGACTTTTTAAGTTATTTCTTGAACATGATCCTCTTGTATGTCAACTACATATTGTTCAAGATTACACTAATAACCAAGGATTTTTCATGTAACAGATAATATAATATTACAAATAAAATAATCAAATAATTATTAAATAATAAAACATTAATTATAAGGCTTTAGGGCATAAATCCCAACATTGGGGTGCAATATTAATCTAATTGTATGTCCAGCCAGTCTGTCCATCATTTGATCAATGAAAGGTAGTGAAAAGTGGTATTTCTTTGTGCTTCTGTTTAATTTCTTGTAGTTCATCCATACTTTCCATCCTCTAATTGTCTTAGTATGGATGAGCTCATTACTCTTGTTCACTACTATAGCCATGCCCCTTTTCTTCGACACTTGACAGATTTAACTTCTCCTCACTTTTCAACTCTACTGCTTTAACCTATTCATTCCCCTCTCCTTCCCCCCCCCCCCCCTCCACCCACATGCGCACTTTGAGGCCTATTTTTCAATTCATTAGCCAATTGTCCCACCTACTTCTAAATTTTGAAATGAGGTCTCTGTTGACTCTAAATTACGACATCTTTTTTTACCATATATTCCTTCATTAGGTTATCTATGGAATTAGTATATGTTGGGCTATAGGTTTGTTTTGAGCCAAATTCTGAGTGGTTTGAGCTTGGTTTCCAAAGTCATGTGGGTAATTCATCTTTTGTTGCCCTTGCTGGAAGTTAGGTGCATTTCCTTGTCCACCCTAAAAGAAGTTAGGATGTTGCCTCCACCCTAGATTATAAGAGTTAGCATAAGGGTTATTCTTCTGAATGTTTTTGATTCACAATGTAGCACATTGATACTGGATTGGTTGGGCAAGCTTCAAACAAGTGCCCTTCACCACAGTAAACACAAGAGACAACACTTACTTGACTAACAAACGTCGATTGGTTAACTCCCATTGACATGTTTTTCAACATATTGGACATAGATGCAATTGTTCAGGGAAGGGTGAAGTGTAGACCTCCTTCATTTCTGTAAGGAATGGTAGAATGTTGATAGTGTTGGAATTTATGCCATAAAGCCTCGTAATTAATGAAAAATTCAAGGTTATTAGTGTAATCTTGAACAGTATGTGGTTAACATACGGGAGAATCATGTTCAAGAAATAACCTAAAGGGTCATAGTATATGGATAAGGTTGGGTGCCTTATCCTGGTAACACTATCAATATGGCCCACTTTGTAATAGTTACAAATGATTTAATCCAAATCGTTCATGTGGAGACATGTGAGTGGGGGTATCTTATACAATGAGTTTGTATAAAACTGGACCACGAAATATTTTATCTCTCTTTATAAATTCGTTAATTAAGGAGATTAATATTTCATCAGGATGATCATATGCGACTCGATCTTAATCTTGAGTGAGTTATGAGCTCCTGCTTGTGAGGGCTTGTCCTTTGATTTGCATGGGTGATAGTGGCTTTTGTAGCCGATTCAATAAGCCTACCATTTTGGGGACTTGACCAAATAGAGAGCTGGGAACATAATCTCACAAGATGGAATTCACTTCTTTCCATATAGGGTAAGTAGATAAGTAGTTCCCTTAAGTGCTGATTGCAGGACTTGAATAACGGGGTCTCACCCTTTCAATGGCCCAAGAGGGACTTAGTTTATGGTTGGATCATAAAAAAATTGTTCATTAGAGGATTAGTGGTACTTAAGGTGCAAGATGTAATAACAAGGGTAAAACGGACTTTTGACCTAGCTGTAATTTTACAAACAACTCATGAATGATCGACTTGCATGTAGTGATTATATTCATGGACACAACTTGTCCTACAGTGCATATGAGTGCAACTCTAGGTCTATAGTGGAGTGACCCTAGAGTTAATGAATGAAAATTGATTAATTAAAGAGTTTAATTAATTAATTTTGTATCATTAGTGCTTATAATCTGTAGATCCATAAAGTCCCCTTGCTAGCTCATAGTAACACTAAAAGATCAATTTAGTTGAAAGAAAAATTTGAAATGTTCAAATTAATATTTAATTTGAAGTGTTCAAATTAATATTAAATATATTAAATATAAAAGAGGAAAATATATTTATTGTATTTGATACATTAAATATTAAAATAATTAATGTATATTAAATACATTAAAGAAAATATATTTATAAAATTTGAATAAGATTCAAATAAAGAAATAAATATCATAGGAGAAATTAAAAGATTTGAATCAGATTCAAATAGATTAAATATATGTATTAGATATTCAAATATATATTATTTAATTATGGAAAAAAATTGCCCTAGATCTCTATAAATAGGACCTTTGGGTTGAGTCATTATAACACGCATCTCCTCAATAGAGAATTGGGGATTTCTCTCTAGACCTCTTCCTCTCCAATCCTTGTGGATTTTCTTTCAAGAGGCTCCCACAAGCCTCGGTCTTGTGTTCGAGTCATAGCAAGTAGGTTTTATGGAATTGGAGTTTCAACCTTGTTGGAGTTGGAGTAAGAAGATTAAAGGCCCGCCAAAAATATCTTCATAATATACAAAGGTATTTATTGCTTAACCTTAGTTTTTGTTTAATTCTAAGTAAAATAAAAAATGATCCAATACTTCCGCTGCGGGATGTAACGTTCATTCCTATCAAATAACACACAAATTGTGCTATCTTTAGGCCTTATTCTATGCTAGTTTTGTGGCTTAATTGTGTACTTTAATGTTCAATTTTATTTATTTTGTAGTAATCGAGCATTTGGAGTGAAATCAGAGTTTCTAGAAGAATATTGATGAAAATGAGATCATTTGGGCAAGATTTGAAGAAATCAAGAAAAGATAGAAGAAGAATTGAGAAGAAAAGAAAAATAAAATTTTAAAAAAATGGTCTTTAACCTTTGGGTTGTGTCATTATAACACGTCTAAGCGCTACTATGCACTACATGTAGCCAAATTTTCGCGAAAACAACGTCGAGACGCTATTTTAAGAGTCTTGATGGTGTAGATTTTCAACATTTGCCTTAAATCCGTCAAACACGCATGCACCTCTGTATCTTTGAGTTCCGTTTGTAGCGTCGAGACGCTACATTAGAGCATCTCGACGTTATCCTTCCATATTCAATAAATTGCTATAAATTCATCACTTTGCAACCGATTTTGGGAGCCCATTTCGAGAGGCACAACCCTATTTTTGAATTCTACACTATTTGGAGAGTTGGAAGTGCTAGGTGGAGTACAAGAGAGATGTAACATACGGTCAGCTGCCATACAGCCTCACTGCCCCGTATGCCAGGTTTGCAGCCCGATACACCCCAACCCCTCTCCAGCTGCCATACAGCCTCACTGGTGGGTTGTTGACATTACTAGGGATCGAACCCCAGACCTGTCCTTTTATACCATTGTCTTGGCAATGATATCACCATCTTTTTGTAACATACGGCCAGCTGCCATACAGCCTCACTGCACCGTATGCCAGGTCTGCAGCCCGATACACCCCAACCCCTCTCCAGCTGCCATACAGCCTCACTGGTGGGTTGTTGACATTACTAGGGATCGAACCCCAGACCTGCCCTTTTATACCATTGCCTTGGCAATGATATCACCATCTGAGCTGCAGCTCAGTTGCCAAGGCAGCTCAGTTGGTGATATCATTGCCAAGGCAATGGTATAAAAGGGCAGGTCTGGGGTTCGATCCCTAGTAATGTCAACAACCCACCAGTGAGGCTGTATGGCAGCTGGAGAGGGGTTGGGGTGTATCGGGCTGCAGACCTGGCATACGGTGCAGTGAGGCTGTATGGCAGCTGGCCGTATGTTACAAGAGATTTTGAAACTCGAGTTCTTAGAGATCGCAACGGAGACTGTAGGATCGGTATGGTAACCCTAGAGGAGGTGAATAGGGTTTATTTAAACTTTATAAAACTTTTTACTAAGGTGAGCCCAAAAAAACAAATTAACACACTTTTTGCAATAATTAATTTAAATAATAAATCATGCAAATAAGTTCACTCCAAAATAAACAAGAAATTAAAACCAACAATTTTAAACACCCTATTTAATTCTAAAAACAAGATTGGTAAAGAATATGTAAAGATAAAATTATACCAACCAAAATAGACATACAATAACAATTGATTTTATGCAATATAATATAACAACAAATTAATTGCAAAAATGAAATAAGATAAGGATAGAGAAATTTGGCACCGGGAATTTTATAGTGGTTCGGCACAACCCGGCCTACTCCACTCCCTAAGCTCCTCTTAGGTATTTCACTAGAAAAATGAATAACTCTTTCCACGGCTCAGAGTCCAACCGTTACACGTTCTTTTTGCGGGAGCAAGAACAAACATGTTCCTTTCCACGGTTCAGGATCAAACCGTTACAACCTCTCTTTTTCGGAATCAAGAGAAACTCTTACAATAGATTAGAAGTTGAAGAACAAGATGGAGAAACTCTCTCAAAGAGTGGATACACAAATTTAAGCTCACATACTTTGTAAGAAAGAATTCTTACAAATTAAAGCCCTTAAATGACTAAAGAGAATAAAAAATAGAAGCACAAAAATTACTCAAAAATGTTGGAAATGCTCTCCAAGAGAAGTACAATTTTTTAGAATTTTTTTTTCCATTTTTTTCAATTTTTTTCGATGCTTAAATAAAGAAGACAAAAACTAGTCATTTATGTCACGTGTCAGCTTCTGATTGGATGCAAAACAAAAATTCAAAATTAATAATATTATAATATTATTATAATAATAAAATAGTATTATAGTATTAAAACATTTGACCGTTTGACCCATTATATATATATATAATTTTAATTATGAATGCCACGTGTCGCGCTTTCATTGGTCAAAATAAAATAATAATAAATATTTTAAATTTTGACCGATGGACTTTTTAATTATTAAAATAATCAATATATCACATGTCAAAATCTTATTGGTCCACGTTTGCCATGTCATCGTCCACGTCATCATTTTTTACCTTTTGAAGGTGCCACGTCATCAAGGTTGGCCGTTGACCTTCCACGTCATCAATACATGCCACATGTCATGTAGAATTTTTCCTTCACTTTTGTTTTTCCATAACTTCTTCGTTTGAGTTCCGATTCGAACGATTCAAGATGCGTTGGAATCGTTATTTCGAGATCTACACAATGGATACTTCGAAACACTAAAATTTTCAATAAAAAAAATCAGGTTTGTTATAGGATTTGTAATAGTGAACATGAGTAACTAAACTTTTTTGTCTTAGGGTTTGATGTAGTCGTTAGATTTAATGTTTTGATTAATTAAATGCTTAGATTGATTATTTTTCTTTCATTCATGCTTTTATGTGCTTTAATGCCTATAATCTTTTGACCATTTATTATTTGTTTTGTTGATCTGAATTTACACTTGAAAATGAGTAGTTTAGATTAGACCTTAATTGCATGACTAAGGATAGTTCTAATATGACCATGATTATGGCTCCTTTAGAGGTTGTATTAAAGAAGGAACTTAATGTCATGCATGTTATTAAAAGTTAGTAGGAATGTAGATTTTATAATTTTGCATGAGAATTGTTGTCTTCGAAAGGATCACTCGTGATTTAAGACTTCTAGACCTATAGAATAGTTGCATAATCAATCTTGGTTGTTTAATTAATTGAATCATTGGACTAATTAGTGAAATCAATTCCCTAAGATATATCTCTCCTGATCTGTCTCCATATATATCGCTTTATTTTAGTTTTAAATCTATCCTTTGATTTCTTTCTCTAAACAAAATTAGTTGATTGTATTTACAGTGCTTAAGTGAACTAGAAAACCAATCTTGTGGACGATACTCTAAACACTCAATCACTATATTAAAATATGATCCAGACACTTGTGGTATTATATTGCATTTTATGCAACAAGTGTAGCTAACTGTTGGGATTGGATGGTTGACCATCTAAATGAGACAGAGGCAAGGAAAGAGATGGTAATTCTTTGGAGTATTTGGACTTATCAGAACAAATTAAATGCATATGGTGAAAAAGCAGACCTCAAGTAATTGTTCAAACTCATTGATTCAGTGATTGTAGAGGATGAGGGAGAAGATAAGTCAGACCTGTGCAAAACAAGGAGGGAGAGTCGGTTGAGTTGGGTCCGTTAGAGCCCTCCCCCGCCGAACGCTTGGAAGCTCAACTCGGATGCTTCGTTGTGTGAAGCTCAGAAGAGAGGAGGATTGTAGTGGGTTGTTCGTGACTCTACAGGGTCTACAATTTGCGTTGGTGTCCAAAAGATCAATAAAAATTGGTCTGTCAAGAAGCTTGAAGCAAAGACAATTCTCGAAGGTTTAAAGAACTTACGCTGGATTCATTCTCCAATCCCTTCCCTTATTGTCGAATCAGATGCGGCCAAAGCTGTTAAGCTTCTAAACAGAGAGGGGTGAAGACCTCACCGATTTCAAGAACTTGAATGAAGATATTGAAGCGTCAGCAAGGATGTTGGGTGTTGTTTCCTTCACAAAATGTCATAGAGAGTGTAATCTTGTCGCTCACCTTCTTGACCGATCTGCTGTAATTGTTGATTCCCCTTTTGATCAGTTTGTTTCTTCCTTGTTGGAAGATAATTTGTTGTTTTGGACTCATGCATTTCCAGGTTAGGTCTCATGTGCCATAAATGAGGAGAGGCATTATACCTAATTTTGGAGGTTGTTTTATTGCAGTTGTTTAAAAAAACGTGGTTAAAAAATATTTCTAATGGATTGACCATGTTAAAAGACTAATTTATACCCAAAAAAAAAAAATTAAAATTAAAGTATCCCAATATTGTATACTTATAGGTTAAATTACAAGTTTAGTCCTTGAACTTTCAGGTTCATATCTATTTGGTCCTTGAACTTTAAAGTGTTAAATAGGTCCTGAAATTTCAATTTTGTGTCCAATAGGTCCCCAAACTTTAACAATTGTCTAATGGTCCTTAAACTTTCAATTTTGTGTCCAATAGGTCTCTAAATTTTCAATGTTGTATCCAATAGGCCCTCAAACTTTAAAAAATGTCTAATAGGTTCTTAAATTTTCAATTTTGTGTCCAATAGACCTCCAAATCTTCACTTTTGTGTTTAATGGTTCCTTGAACTATTCACCATTGTTTAAAATTTACGAACCTACTAGACACAAAACAAAAGTTTATCGTTCTATTAGACATAAAATTCAATTTTATATCTAATAGATCAGTTCATTTTTAAAAATTTTGATATGTCAAACACCTACTAGACACAAAATTGAAACTTTAGGGGCATATTGATACTTTTTAAAATTCAGGGACCAAATAGACATAAACTTGAAAGTTCAATGACCTATTAAACACTTTTAAGTTCATAGACTAAATAGACACAAACCTGAATGTTCATGAACTTATTAGACACAAAATTGAAAGTTTAGAAACCTATTAAACACTTTTTAAAGTTCAAAGATCAAATAGACACAAATCTAAAAGTTCAAGGACTAAACTTGTAATTTAACCTATATTGTATAACTATACACATTTTCCAAATTTTACTGATCATTATGATTTTGTTCATAATTTGTATAGTTGTTATTATAACTTAATTTACAAGTTGAAAATAATCATATATTTGCCTATTATGAATAAAACAAGTTAAGTGAATCTATATGGCTGCACAGTAATTGGCATGTACCCTCGATCAAGATGTCAAAAGTTCAAATCTTCCCACCCCAAATGTGGTTGAACTAAAAAAAAAAAAAAAGAATTAATATGAAATACAATTGATTGCAAAAAGGAGTAATTGCAAAAATAGCAAAAAAAAAATACTATATTTGCAAATCTAGCAATGGTTTTTTAAATTTACAAATATAGCAAGAAAATTTAAATCTGATTTTCGTTTTTTTAATTGTTCCAATTTACCCTCATTAGTGTATCAACATTATTAGTAGCATATCTGATATCCGAAATTTAAAGTATATAAGTTGTAATTGATATACCAAATTATACTACTGATATACCAAATTTATTAGTCAATATGTGTGTGTCCACTTGTTGTTATTATCCTTATTTATTTGTATCGAAGTATTATTTTGCTAGTACATTGTTTATATCCACTTATAATGGTTCAATTTGTCCTATTGGTAACTATTCTAATTAGAGTATTGTAGAGGTTGATGATAACGTCTCCAATTGTTAAACATCAAGTGGGAAGCTTCGAAAACAAAGGATACCTTCACAGTTAGTGAATTGTCAAAGCTCAGACGTGACTAAAATGCTTTTTTAGTGCTTAAGTAACCAAAAACGTGTTTAAAGTGAACAAAATATGTCTAACTCACATCCAAACGTTCCCAAATTGATCCCAACTCGATTTCTTAATTGTTTAAAAACCATAGACTTTCCATTGTGGGGTAAATAGTTGATTCCCATCACACTCATTCTAAATGCAATTTCAATAATAACATTAGTGTATTAGTAGTATATCAACACTCATTCAAAATTCATTTCAAGTATAGCATTGATGTATCAATAGTATACCATTACTCATTAAAAAAATGCATTTCAAGTATATCTCATTAGTGTATCAATAGTATATCAACACTGATTCAAAATGCAATTTCAAGCATTGGTGTATCAATAGTTTATTAGCACTCATTCAAAATTCATTTAAAGTATAACATTGGTGTTTCAATAGTATATCAATACTCATTCAAAATGCATTTCAAGGATATCATAGGTTGTATCAGTAGTATATCAGCACTCATTCAAAATTCATTTAAAATATAACATTGGTGTATCAATTGTATATCAGTACTCATTAAAAATTCATGATTTCAGGTATATCATTAGTGTATCAGTAGTACACCAACGCTCATTCTAAATGAAATTTCAATATAACATTAGTGTATCAGTAGTTTATCAACACTCATTCAAATTCATTTAAAGTTATAACATTGGTGTATCAATAATATATCAGTACTCATTCAAAATGTGATTCAAATATATCGTTAGTGTATCGATGGTATATCAACACTCATTCAAAATGGAATTTTAAGTATATCATTAGTGTATTAGTAGTTTATCAGCACTCATTCAAAATTCATTCAAAGTATAACATTAGTGTTTCAATAGTATATCAATACTCATTCAAAATGCATTTCAAGTATATCATTAGTGTATTAGTCAACTAATGTACTTTAACATATTTGGTATATCACTCAATTGATATACCAAATTAAACATAGCTAATATACTTTAAATTTTGCTAGAAATTAGAGTAGAATTGGAATATTGGAAAAAACGAAATTCATATTTTGAAATTTTTGCTTTATTTGCAAATTCCAAAAGCTCTAGCTAAATTTGCAAATACCTTAATCCTTTTTGCTACCCATTACAATTACCCTTTAAAAAATACTCTCACCAACGAAAAATGTATTTCATCACAATCTATAACTGAGGAATAAAATAAATAACCCCACTAAGAGCTTTATATACAAAAAAAAAAAACATCGCCACTATGATGTAGATCATTTTGTTGCCAAACTCAAACATTGAAAAATAAAATGATGTTTCATTGATTGTGCTAATTAAAACAATGTTTAATCTCAAGCTCAATGATGAAAAGAATGTTTCTTTGGAAGTTAATAATGATGTAAGAATATCTTCGTTGGATGAAAAAGCATCCTCATTGCTTCGCAGTCGCCTTTGGCTACAGCAAGCTTCTTTGCACAATGTCTTTTTTTGGTACACCAAACTTCTTTTTTAAGTGGGAGGAAGGAAAGTCTATCTATTTCTATTAAGATCTATTGATTCAAAAGATGAAATTATTCACTTAAGTTTTAAAAATTTTCAATTAGTTAATTCCATGACAAAAATTGCTCAAATTTGTTCACAAAAACTTAATATTTCAACAAATTAGTGTTTCATTCGGACATGTATCATATAGTGGTATGATTACACACCCAAATATGTTAATAAAATAACAATTAAATGATATATTAACTTAATTGTCAACAAAGTTTTAATGTAATAACCTAATTAAGAATTCTTTTTATATTTAGCCATAAAAAATATAATGCACATCAAAGTTCAACCAATACATGATTAAGAACTGAAAAAAATATATGTTAATCGAAGCATAGCTCAAACTAATTAAGAAATATGCCCTCGACCAAGAGTCAAAGGTTTGAATCCCCCACCCTCCAGACATTGTTGAACTCAAAAATAAATAAATAAATATCTCATATCTCAAAAAATATATAAAAATAAAATAAGCAAAAAGAATAAATATCTCCCCAACAAAAAAAGGAAAAATAGAAACAAGAGCAACATGAACAGAATAGAAATTTTATGAAACGGCCATAATCTCAGGACCTTGCAAGTTGAAATGAAGTGAGAAAAAGCTGATTATATATAGGAAGTTCAGTTGAATGTATATGAAAGGGTTGAGTAAATTGCAATACATTCTGATTTAGAACTACAACATTATTATTCCTGACTCTACAGATTACGACCCAAATTTGAATTTGGGATTTGATTGAGAGTACACACTACACATTTATTTATGGTAACTCAACAGGCTTAATGTCCCATATATCTTTCGCATATTCATGAATGGTTCGGTCACTGCTGAACTTGTATGACCCTGCTGTGTTCAATATTGACATTCTCGTCCATCTCTGTACCAAACAAACAATTGAATTTACCATTCATAATTTGTAATTATTCCAGTTTTTCAGCCCAAATAAATAACTTCATTCTCTATATACCCTATTCTATCTCTCACTTCTATCCTACGTAAAAATAATTATCCAAATGAATATATACAAAGATCAAAAGTTTTTTCAAGGTTAAATTACAAATATGGTTCCTAAACTTTCAGAGTTTTATCTAATAAGTCCCCTAAACTTAAAAGTGTTAAATGAGTCCCTAAACTATTAATTTTGTGTCTTTAATAGATCCTTAAATTTTAAAAATCTCATAAATTGAAAGACGTGTTGATGCAAAATTGACAGTTCTTAGACCTATTAGACACAAAATTGAAAGTTCAGGGACAGATTAGACATTTTTTTAATGGTTAGCAACCTCACAAATCTATTAGAAACTCTGAAAGTTCAAAAAAAAAACTTGTAACTTAACCTTTTTTCTATTAAAATAGTAAGGGCAAGCATCCAAATAAACAGAGATCTTACCGTTTGATCCCTATAGGCCTCATCGACCTGCTCTTGACATTCAATATAACTGGGGAAGTCCTTTCCCACAAGGAAATAATCTGCACGACCGAAACCTTCATTTCCCTCCAATGATGCTATCAGTTCTTCATAATCATAAGGCCCAAAAACACCACTTCGAACATATTCTTTGACTTCTTCAAAGCGTGGGTCCGGAACAAACTACATTGAGACACCAATCTTAGAATGCAAGATATGTAACTTTCACTCTCTTCTTATTTTATTTTTTCCTCTATTATATTTTGCACACGAAACCAATACACTCGATTTTCCACTGTTACAACATTTATTTGTTGAGTTTAAGCATTATCATACCTTTCCTTCGGCTCTTTCTTTCCTAAGCCCAGCAATCTCGTGGGCTTCAGCACCGAATAGGAAAAAGTTGTCAGCTCCAACTTCTTGCCTAATTTCAACATTGGCTCCATCCAAAGTCCCAATCAGGATGCAGCCATTCATTGCAAACTTCATATTACTTGTTCCACTGGCTTCCATTCCTGCGGTACTGGAAAAAGAAAACAAAAAAGGTTGAAGAACAGCGTCAGAATTTCTCAAATGCAAGATGATTTAGCAATCATTTTTATAATTATTATGAAAGCCATTAACAATTTTGAAAGCATAAAAGTTTATGCCCAGAGTACTTCCCTAACTCCTTCAGAAAGCGAGAAGTTAGAAATCGAATTTAGTTCCTTCCGTTTTTCCCCTTTAGTAGGTTCTCCAATTTAGTTCTTAGACCAGTGTCATAGAGAATAACTACAAACTTTAAATATTGATGTAATATGCAGGACGTTCTCTCTCTGCAATGTATAGAAAGAGTTGAAAATTCTCTATAACACCACTCTAAATATATCTGTTAGGCTGACTTCCATCGCATTAAGATATTATGGATACACTTTTTTACGAGCGTGAATCAAAAAATACAGAATATAATTATGGGAAACCAACTCATCAGTTTCTTTCCAATCCACAAAGGACTTGCTCGAGAATTATTTACCTTCTGTTGTATGTTAGCACCTCATTACCATTTGAGCACATTTACTAATTAATCAAGAATTATTAATCAGTCAGGATGAAAAGCATCCTTACTGATTTATAATCTTAATAATTTCGGTAAAATAACATGAAATACAATTACCTTCTATATAAGTTCTTATTGAGTAACACCAGTTTGACAAAGCTATGGGACAATAAAGTTAGGGCAGGAATTTTCTTTTCCATCATAAGCATCCAATAATGGGGCCAAAAGATCCAAGCCTGCCCATACTCCCTGGGTAGGAAATTTCCTATACTAACATGCTATTCCTCGTTCTAATTCTTGCTACATAGAAGAGAAAAATATGCAACAATGAAGATATCATAATACCTGATATGCTGTGACAACTCGCTTGCAGGGATTAGTAATTCAGCAACACTGACATTGTAATCAGGAACAAAAATAACCTGAGGCAAACAGGCAGTACGGTTATGAGATGTCATTAGAGGGAAAAAACGCAACAAGTGGAGTATTTACTATTTGGAACAATAGACACTTCTTATTGATGTATTAAATTCAAATCTAATATGAATTACTTTATCACTGGAGTTAAACTGGGAAATGAAGGTTAACATTATGAACCTAGATGCAACTCATATTACAATTAGTCTAGGGAAATCAACAAATCCGGCTTTCAACTACAGAAACCACTTGTGTTCCACATTACGAGCAATGTGATGCCTCCCCCTTTCGCTAGTATTGGCTGGAATTGGAAACTGGAAAATGAAGGTTAACATTATGAACCTAGATGCAACTCATTACAATTAGTCTAGGGAAATCAACAAATCCGGCTTTCAACTACAGAAACCACTCGTGTTCCACATTACGAGCAATGTGATGCCTCCCCCTTTCGCTAGTAGTGGCTGGAATTGAAAACTTGAGAAGTAGAAATTCCGTCCTCATAGCCCAAGTGGCTTTGGAGATTTCCTATTGAAAGAGGCTCTTTGGTATAAAATTGTAGAAAGTATGGCCTTCATGATCGGGGTTGAAACCAAAAAAAATTAAGAAAGGAAAAGAAAAGAAGAACATGGGTTAGCATTTATAAACTCAAAGATTTCTTCGTCTCTCATGCTTCTTGCAAGAATCTACTCTTTTGAAAGAAAAGTGGCATAACATGGAGCCTTTATGTTTGACCTTTCCCCACTTTTATGCCATAGGCAAGGGCAAAACTCTTTATCAATGTTGTGGTATGCAAAATGTTAAGTACCTAATCACCAAAAACACAAGATAGTAATATATTGCAATATCAAAGGAAAATTGCAATATAATAATAGCCTTTTGAGAGAGCTATTTCTCTCCCAAGTCCCACAGGACACTCCCACTAACAATGTTTTAAAAGGCGCGCAGGGGCAAGGTGCATGTGAAGGGCCTCGCCTCGAAGAAGCGAATCGCTGGTAAGAAGGCGCAGCGCAGCCTAGGCGCGCGCCTTCCATGAAGTCCCTAAGGCGCGCACTCCACGCGCCTCTAGGGATTATTGAATTTCATTTTTTTTAATTTTTTAAGTCTAAATTGTGGGTTTAGGTTAGTTATTATTTTTAAAAAAACTTGTAAAACCTCTAAATGCAAAGGCTTCTCTTAGGTTTCGGGGGCGTTCTGAACCCCCAACAGGGCACTTCGCCCCTGGACCCCGACTCACTGACCGGTCAGCGAGACCTCGTACTTGGTCATTCGAAGTGCTTGATAACAAATTCAAAGCATTGCTACATGTATATATACATATTTTTTTTTTTTTTATGGCTTTTTATATATAATGCACCTTACAAAAAAAAAAGCCCGCGCCTTTTTTTGCACCTTGAGCCTTTAAAAACACTGCCCACTAAAATGATCCACCCTTTTCTAAGAACCATAACTCCCCTATTTATAACCAAGACACCCCTTATCTAATTACCACTATGCCCTTACTAATATCCTACTAATATTCCCAACCTACCCCTCACTAGTACTCTCACATTACCCTGCCCTTCAAACACACCTTGTCCTCAAGGTGAGGGTTGAAGAAGAGTGGATCTCCCATTGGGAATTCTATGGTTCTTTGGAAGGAGAATATTATTTTGTAATGGTCTCTTGAAGGGTCAAGCAACTTAATTGTAAAATCCATATTTAATAAAGCAACTAGTGATCAAGGAATTCCAAAGGAAGACCACAACAAGCTGATTTGGAAGAACAAAAACCAAAAAAATGTTAGATTCTTCTAGTGGAACTTTCATCTAAAAAAATTGAACGCTATGGACCAGAATCAAGAAAGAAACCCAAATTTTGTTTTATGCCCCTCTTGCTGTGTCCTTTGCTACAGGAGTATTGAAGGCCTCAATCACTTTTTTTTTTCACTGTGATTTTGCTCGAGAGATCTGGTACCTGGTGCTAAAAGACTTTGGGCTGATGTGGTGTTTTCGCTTTCCCTAAAGAGGCTTCTTCTACATTTTCCTCAATTACTTTTTTTTCTCAATTACTTCACGAAGCTCCTTTTAAGAGGCAGGGCAAAACTATATTGGAGAATGTTGAGAAAGTTACACTGTGAGAAGAATCTGGCTTGATAGAAATTAGAGGATTTTTTGGAGGCAAAGAGAAACAATTGAGTGATTTGTGGGAGATTGTCATGTTTAATGCTTCTTTATGGCGCTCTAGTTCAAAAATATTTTCCCATGGTATAACCTCCTTTTTTGGTAAAGAAAAGCTGTTTCTCATCCAAAACGAACAAAAGGTGAACTGTGGAAGCATAAAACAGATGCAAATGACATGCAAATTTTGCAGAGCACTCTTCTACATCTTTCCCTGCCTCCACCACCAAAGAAGGAGCGAAGAAGAAACTAATTAGCAGGATAGTTTATGAATTCTGTGGATGTTATATGTAACTGATCTTGCATTTGGAAAATATGTTAACCAATCATGAACATATTTAATTCTCAATTAATTTATACTCCATTGAGTGCTGGTTATTTTTTGTCTTGCCAAACTATCCTGATCAAACTTAGTTTGGACCATCAATAAGGATGCCGGCATATTATTAGGGTGGAAATCCAACAAATAACATGCTATACATGAAAGTGATATCTAAATGATTGCAGAAGGCAATATGCTGAATTTAATTATGATTTATGTGCACGATTGTACCTTCAACAAGTCACCAATTTCAGGATCATGGTTTACTGTAGCCCCCACATCTGTAATAAACTTCACGATCCTCTTGGCTTGCACATAAGTGGCAAAAGCTTTCCCTCCGAAGATACAAACTCGTGGAACATATGTTTCTTTCCTTTCTTTTGCACTCATTTCTTTCATCTTCTTGTAGCGGTAAACTATCCCCAATATATTCAATAGTTGTCTCTTGTATTCATGAATGCGCTTCACCTGAAAAAGGGAAAAAAAATCAGCATCTTATCTGAGCATACTCTAACGAAAGATAAACATATCAGAATACATAATTTGATACAAAGTTGGAAAGTGAAGGAAAACGATAATTTTTTTATAATTATTATTGGTTTTTCCAAAGATAGTGGAGCATTAATCAAGAGACTCCGATGAATCTTCCACACACAGCATCTAATAATTGCGGAGGCATCAAAAGCAAATGACCTGGATATCAAACATCGCATCTGGGCTGACAGTATACCCAGTTTTTTCTTTCAGAAATGCCACAGCTTTCAACTTATTATTCCTTTTTGCTATCCTCCACTGATTTTGAAGATCCTCATTATCTGCGAACTGTGAGAGAAAGAGAGAGAGCGTCATGTAGGGGTGAACATCAAAAGCAAAAAAAACAGTTTGTTATACAAAGAGTATGTGTACATACCAGTAGCCAGGCCATATATAATAAGATCAATAACCTAAAAAGTGAATTACCTTTGTCAATCCACCCAACGTTTCAGTGTTAAGGACCCAATCCTCTGAGCCAATCCAATTTGTTATAAGTTTGCTTAAATCAGGATTGCAGAAACGAATCCATCTTCTAGGTGTCACTCCATTGGTTTTGTTTTGAAATTTGTCAGGCCACAACTGCCAAATTAGAACATCGGATACATGAAATGAGTACAAATACTTTTTTCAAAAACATGGAAACCTCAAGAAGGTTTCAATATTCTTTCAAGTACATACCTTATAAAATGAATTAAACACTTCGTCCTTTACTATTTCACTATGTATCTCTGCAACCCCGTTAACTGCATGACCACCTACAACACATAGATTAGCCATTCGAACCATCTTCGGTGGTGGAGGTGGTGGTGGTATTGGTTCCACTTTCTTATCCTGAATGTCCTTGCTTTCAGGTTCATCATCTTCCTCATCAGATTCATCTCCATCAACAGACTTGTCATCAGATTCATCTCCATCAACGGACTTGTCATCAGATTCATCTCCATCAACGGACTTGGCTAGTTTGGCTGAGTTTTCTTCATCAACAGAATCAACTTCTTTGGAGATTTCAAGCTCTTCAGTTGATGCAATGATAGAACTTTCTTCAAGTTCAATAAATAAATCGGAATAGGCAGCTGGCAAGTCAACATTTTCTAAAATTCTCAACTCCTTTAGCTTTTCACGCAACAGCTTGAGATCTGCCGTACCATATTCTGAAATAATAGTTCGAATAAGCTGAAAACAATAAAGCAGATATAAGAATAAATTAGAACATAAGTGTCAATACTGTGGAATTTTCTATAGGGTGTTGCATAGCAATACCTCTTCATCAATCAGTTCTATGATCTCAACATGTCGAGGAAGCAATTTCTGCATGAGTTCAAAACTCCATTTCTCCAATGCCTCAGGTAGAACGGTATGATTTGTGTAAGCCACAGTCCTAAACAACAGAAGGTATAATAAAAAGAATATATTTATAGATAAGATTGAAAACATATATTATAGATCATTTCAATCAATCAGCAGAAGTAATGACGTAGGGTAGTAAGGCTTTGTGGTTTTATCAAGCTTTTTGTATCTAAGGAAGAAGACTTATGAAATGAACAATTATTTACGTTGAGCCCAGACAGTTAGAAGCTACAGGATTCCACAAAAGAATTTTGTTTAACAAAAAATAGTAATAGCAACCATAAGGCTCTCCCCTATACTATCCAATGACAGATAACCCATAGCTATTCCCTGAAATATATCGGCCTTACATCAACCACAATTGAAATATGGACAATGATAGAATGTACCTTTGAGTAATATTCCAGGCTTCTTCCCAACTTAAACCCTTCAAATCCAATAAAATTCTCATGAGCTCTGGAATGCATAGGGTTGGGTGAGTGTCATTCATCTGCACAGCAACCTTCTCCGGAAATTCTTCCCATTTTTTGCTTGCACCGGATCTTCTCTCAAAGCGTGCAACTATATCCTGTAGAGATGCTGAACATAGAGTATACTGTTGCTTCAGACGAAGAATCTTTCCTTCAACTGAATCATCTCCAGGGTAGAGCACATGGCAAATCTGAAGTAAATAAGACAAACCATTTTTATGAACTTCTACGTACAAATTGAAGAATAGGGTTTTCTTTTTTAAAAAGGAAACAAAACTTTTCATTGAAGTATTGGAAGGTTACAGATGGTTTCATACATAGATCCTGTCAGTCAATATTTCTTCACAATACTCAAATCACACATCCCACCCAAAAATGTTACAAAAAAATCCTATCTAAACAGACATACAAATCAAAGTTTTGTGGAAATAAAATCAGAAATAGTTTTACGACAAGAATTATGACTACTGGTGAATGGTGATAATTCTTAAAGTCTTTTTTTTAATGAATAACCGAACTTTCATTCAGAAAAAATGTAAGAATACAAGAGCATAGAAAAATAAAGCCCACAAAAGAAGAGGCAAACTTAAGAAAGGGCAACCAATCAAGTAAAACAAGACCTAAAGGGTAATTACAAAAAGACTTTGCCACCAAAGCCCAGACATTGAACCTAATAAAGGCCCAAACATCACCTAGAGGTCTCTCAAGCCTTATAAAGATTCTATTGGTCCTCTCTCCCAAGGGCTCCATAAAACAGCACACATCCGGCTCGCCATAAGAACTTTCCCTTCTCACAGTGGAGAAGGAACTCTTCGATCATCTCTCTGCATCCCCTATGTCTAGCCAAGCATAAACAAAACTCCTCGAAGAAACGGCTCCAAACAATGTGAGTTAAATCACAACTCTAAAGGAGATGATCAAGGTATAGGATAATTCCTAAAGTCTTTGGAAAGTGCACATCGAGAGACCGCATAACGTTAAATCATCTTGAATCTTGGTGGAGTGTCAATGTCTCTGAGATCTAGGAAGCATTTCGATTTATGCAAAAGTTGGCCTCCCTGAAATTGGTTTTCAAAAGTTCGAAATGGGACATGTCTGGAGATCTTAGGATCAAACAACGGGAAGTGTTGGAGAGTATTAGTAACATAGACAGGTCACTTTCAGCTGAATTTAACCCTTCCAGAAAGCCTAACCAAACCATGATGTTCACTTTTTTGGGTCATTTGACTTTAGACAAGGCTGTAACAAAACTCTTTTGCATAGGAACACCGCCTTCTACTTTAAACAAGGAATTAATGAAGATCCAGCCAAAACCAATTCCGACCCTCTTATATCTTCACTCTAAATAATTGAAGTTCCTTCAAAGAGTTTTAATAATTCACAAAAATCCCACACCTCATCCTTGAGATTTCTTTTAACAACTACCTTCCAAGATTTGAAATTTTCCTCCCAAACTTCAAAATTACCAATTGAGTAACGTGCAACTATATCTGTTGCCTCAGCTATAACCAATTAACACCCTCTATTTTGTGGAATCTCAAAATTTTTATAAAAATCTACGGGCAAAGGTTGATTTCCCACAAAATTTTCTTCCCCAAAAGAAGTCTTCTTACCATTTCCAATCCTTATGCTATAAAAGTAAAACTTTTCAAAAGCCTTCTTGAACTTCAGAATACTCCACCAAAGGACTCTCCGACTATCTTGTTTTGCTTTCTTTTGTAAACCCACCAAATTTTTCTTTACCATAGACTCGGTTGAGAAACTAAAGAACCTTGAAGATACATATTTGACTAAATTTTTTTGTAATAGTGTAAAGCACACTTCTTCCTGGTGGCATTCTAATCATTGGAATTTTTTTTGTAATTATGTCTTTTGATCATTATTTCTGATTGGAAGGCTCTTCTTTTGTAGGGCATCCTCTACTTTGCTTTGTAGATAGCTTTTGGGCAGCTCCTGGGATGTTTCCTTTTTGTTCCTCTTTAATCTCTTTCTCTGTTTCTTATTAATAGAAAAATATATATTAAAAATTTTAGAAAAACCCAAGGGCTAGTTACTTTTTTTTTTTTTGATATCCGTGAGTGTCCAGGCCAACTTGTGCACACTACAACCGTCTAACCCTACTACATTTGATTGCCAAAGTCACTCGTAGGATATTAAATCCGAGATAGGTAGGGTCAACAGTTGCAGTGCGCGCAAGCTAGCCCGAACACTTCCGAATATTAAATCCTAGGTAGGTGGCCAGTGGCCACTATGGCTTGAACTCATTCTCTCTAAGCCCTTTTTTATTTACATGGCCCTTATGAACATAAGCTAGATGAAGGAACGGGAACTTTTTTTTTTTTTGTTTGTAAAGACGAAGAAACAAATTCAATTTTCTCTCTTATTTACTACGGCGACGAAGAATCAAATTATCACTATATTTATTTCTTTTTCTACTTCTTCTTCCAAGTGCAGGATAACCCCAAGGGGTTGGGGGTTTTTTTCTACACTGGGCCAACCCATACTGGTTAAGGCTCGTTACCATATCTATGCAATGACAATATGCCAAAAAGGGTCCTGCAGACCACGTTTCTGTTAGCATCACAGGTGGCTTCCTAAGAATTCTAAGTTGCTAACCCTAAAACCTCTTGCACTTTAGTCTCTAGAAATAACATCCCAGTTGATCAAGTGGCATCCCAATTAAATACAAAAATTTCCCTCAGAAAAGCCTTCATATGATTCCAAAAGTTTGGTAATGGTCACAGAAACTTTAAAAAGGGAGAAAAACTAAGTAGGGATGTTGCTGAGGACCAAATTCAAGTCTAATTTTTCAGATTATATTTTACCATATAGTTCTGTCTCTCTTTTTTTCTGGGTAAGAACCATACATTAGAAGGGCGGGAAAAAGCACTATTAGTCAACTATAGTAACACCTATGGCTGAAGGTGCAAAATACTTGAACTAGGCTCTAGGCTCTGGAGAAAAGACTTCCAAAACATAAGCACAGGGCAAAGCCCCTTCGTTCAAGGAAAAATTGCCATTTCCAAGAGACAAGGAGATAAGAAGACCACAAAAGATCATGAATCTATTTACTTAATACAGAGATCTTCTCTCGAATATTTGAGTTCTGCAAAGTTCAAATCGTATCTTAATTTGCAAAAAAAGAAACCATATAATTGCCAAAGAATGTTGAAACCATAAGAGAATATTTGTGCAATCAAGTAGAGCATTGAACCTTTTCAGCACTTGCAAGGGCCTCTGATCCTCTGGTATGCTCTCCAGCATTAAAAGCAGATAAATCAAAATCTTCCGTTGGAGCTTTAGTTGACCAAAGTCGCAGGTTGATTGTATTTTTTGTTTTATATCCTGGAATTGGAACGTCATATGCTACAGCCTCTATATCCTCTCCACCAGTCCAGTTCTTTTTCCCATCTGATCCAATAACCACTTTGCCATAGAACTTGATAGGATACTTTATATCATTTCTGACAATTTCCCAAGGGTTACCAATCTGGAAGGAAGATAATAATAAGAAAGTAAAATATATTAAAGTCAATGCAGAAAGTGTGATCATATTGACAATTACAAAAGTGAAATTGAAATACCTCGAGCCAATTTTCAGCAACCTCCTCCTGACCATCTTTAGTAATTTTCTGTTTGAATAAGCCATACTTGTACCTTAGTCCATAACCCCATGCTGGGTAATTTAATGTTGCCAAGGAATCCAAAAAACAGGAGGCAAGCCGCCCAAGGCCCCCATTTCCAAGAGCAGCATCTGGTTCCTATTATCAGTGTCAAAGAGTCAACTTTTTCTATATCATAATTCTTCTTTAATGAAAAAAATTAACCAGAAATAGAATTCCACAAGAGAGAAAAGCATGGGATAATAAATCCTTTATGGACAGAAGGGGGAAAGGTGGAGTTATGTAAAATCCTGAGAAGAGAAAATGGAGAGATGTCATATTATTTAGGATTTCAAGTTCAGAAACTAACGAATGCCTCCACCATATCAAACACTCTGAACACCTAGAAAATATACTTATATTCCTTTTCACCCAAAGAACACATAGCAGAACCGGCACCGAAATAGTAACTCTTTTTTAAGCCAAGCAACCAACAATCCTCAAAGTTAGAACCAAGGAATCGCCAACATGAAAGGGGCAGTTGCACATCGTGTTAACCATCAGCAAAAGAAAGAAGGAAAATGTTCTTGGGAGAAATAACATTAAACTGAAAGCAAATCCTATCAAATAACCCTACCTGACAAGCCACATTTTCTAATTCGTATCCAAGCTTGCTCAATGCCTCTGCATAGACACCAGTGAGCTCCAAATTACCAATTGCATTCAACAGTGCTCTACCCTACAAGGAAGAAAGGAAAAAAAAATGTAAATAACTCTAGAACCAATATCTCCAGGAAGATGTGGAAAAAGTCCATAGTGGTCAATCACTAACCTGCAGAAATTCCATCGACAAATAATATGCCTGCTTGACATTCAACCTCTCATAAAGTTCATATGTCTCATTCCAATTTATGATAAGAGAATCTCGAACACTTTGTGCAGTTGAAAAGAAGGCCTTAGGAAGATCAAATCGATCGGGAGAAAATAGAGGGGTAAACTCTGCATGGTATTTAATACTTGAGGCAATTGATGAGGCGTCCGACGCTAAAGCACTTGCAGCGATTGGAGATTCTGTAGGAAAATATAAAAGAGTAGTATATGACAGTTGTTAAAATTAAATGATATGGAAACTATTACATGATGCAGCATGATCTCAGTCTTCCAAAAAATATTTTTAAAAAAAAAAAAAGAAGAAAAGAAAGAAAATAGAGAGAAAAAGCAAAGGAAAAAAAAAGAAAAAGAAAAAGAATCCGCTATCAAAGAACATGTCAATTTCTTTCGCAAGGACGCTAAATGATTTCCAATCGTCAATTTCGACAACTTCATTGCAATCGCATCAGAACAGTAAATCTGTACATTATATCCTCCGTAGAGAAATGAAGAAATGAAATAATTCAACGTCCTCCAATGCACTGCCAATGCCAATCGTTGCAATTTTCCAGCATAAGTAGTGAATCAGAATGTGAAAATAAAACCTCTCAACCTGGAGATAACCTCAGCGATGAATTTCAAAAAGGAAAAATAAAATAAAATAAAATAAGATCATACAAAGAGCACATAATCCAGAGGAAGCATCAATATCATCGCCAATTCATAGAACGGAAAGGAAATCAATGAATCAATCAATCAAACCAGAGACAAGCAAACTACCTTCATCAGCAACCGGATCCTTCAACTTCTGCTTGGGCTCACTGGAAACATTCTTGACCGAAAATGTCCGCTTCGGCGATCGGCAACTCGAGGTCCGGAGCAGCAGCAACCTCGATTTACCATACCTGGTACTCAAACCGATAAGAGCAGGCAAGGAATTGGAGTGCGAAAACGGCTCAGCTCGATTCAAAGCGACGGTCAATTGGGAGCTCGCCGCCATGGATTTGACTCTCAGCAGATCACAGGGAGGTACAGTAACTAGCAGAATCACTGAATGAGTTTTGAGTATTGAGAGTGGCGTCGGCTGACTGGCTTTTGGCTTTTCAGTGTTTGCTGTTGTTGTCGTTGTTCTTGAGAGCGTTGGTGTAAGAAACTACATCATGAGTAAGATATTAAATAGCAGGGCGTTGAAAGTGACAAATTCACGGACCCTCCGTGTAATGTAATGTGTGGGATAGATTTTATCCCATGCGATTCGCCATTGTCATGTGAGCGATTGTATTGTATGAGCGGTTCCCTTTTTCGATTTTTTTTCTCTTCTTAAAATTTATTTATTACATCAAACCTTAATTTTGTATATCCTTAAGTGCATATTTGTGAGTAATTTTGAAATTGTCAAAATCACTTTTGAAATGTTCAAAATTACTATAAAATATGTCTTTAATCATCCAAAATCAATTTAGTGTTTGATTTTATACTTTTAAACGCAATTTTTATTCTATAAAAATTAATTTTGAATGATTAAAAACAAATTTCGAAGTGATTTTGAATACGACAAAAGTGATTTTATCCATTTTAAAATTACTCTCAAACATGTCCTAAATCTTCTTGTCGTTCAACTTTTAAACTGAACTTTTTAATTGAGAATATATACCTCCAAAGATTGACCATGGTCAGAGACTAAAGTGCATGACCCCAAACTTTTGCTTTTCAAAATATTCTATTTCAATTAATCTTGTTGCATAATTATATTTCTATTAAAACTAAATATAAAATACTTAATTAATATTTATTATCATTATTATTATATAAATTAATTATTAATAGTTATGTCGATTTCTATTAATCTTATTTCTTATATGTTTCTAATTTAATTTTATATTTTAGTTTAATTATATAATTTTACTTTTAGAATTCCTTGTATTTTATAACGTTTTCAATAGTTGATTAAACTTTTAGTTTTGTGCCTTATAGGTCTATGACTTTAAACTCTATAAGTTTTTTTTAAATACATGTACTGGATCGACACAACAATAAAAGTTAAGAGACGTATTGAAAATATATCAACTTATTAGACACGTCCAAACTTGTAATTTAATTTTAAAATTATTATAACATGAATCATATTTTCTTTTTTTTTAATATTATAAGCATTTATATACTCATAGTATATATTTAAAATGAAATAATATTTTTAAATTATTCTAAGAGAATAATTTTGATGAATTATTATGTTTTTTTTGTTAATTTTTAATATTTATTTAATAATAATAAATATTTTTCGACCCTTGCATTTTGTTATTCTAGGTCTACTCATGTATACTTTAACTAGTTGAGCTATGGTTGGTTGACATTCTCATTTAACTTTCAACCTTGTTCTATTTTAATTCTCGTATTTTTAAGATATTTTTATCAATTTTAGTTTTAAAACTTTAATAAATAAGAAAAAAATTACAAAAATATTCATGAACTATAGGAGTTGTTACAATTGCACTCCCAACTTTCAATTTCATCAATCGTCTCCTAAACTTAGAAAAAAAAAATTTGAGAAGCTAAACTTACAAAAGTTGTTGTAATTAAATTGTTAAATATTTGGTAAATGCACAAATCACTTCAAACTATAAGGATTGTTACATTTAAACTCTCAAATTGTAAGATTGTTACAATTTAAACCAATTTTTCTTCATTGCCAATTCGAGCATAACTTAGTGGATAAGACATCAATTACCATTCTTAAGGTCGATGGCTCGATCCCCCACCCTGCAATTGTTGAACTAAAAATAATATTTTTTTTCGTTTATATAAAATTTAAAAATTATAATATTAACCATTAAAAAATTTAGTTTTTACATCGTTGTTGAGCCAATACTCAATTCAAGAAAACAAAAAAAAAATGATGTAAAAATCTTGGGTTTGATCATAACAATCCTATAGTTTGGAGTTTGATTGTAACAATCTTTACAGTTCAGAGGTGGATTATGCATTTTGCAATATTTAAGAGTTTAATTGCAACACTTTGTAAGCTTAGGACTAATTGATCAAATTAAAAGTTGGAAGATGTAATTGTATCAACTCCTATAGTTCAGTGGTAGTCTTTACAATTTTTCCAAACAAATAATTATTTTGATCTTTTTTGTTTATATTATCGTTTATTCATCGAATATATGATATAACTTCTAATGTGTACTCAGTGGCAGATCTAGAAATTTATGCGAGGGGGGCACAAGTTCATATTAGATTAAAGTACAAGTTTTATCTATGAACTTTTAGATTTGTGTCTATAGTCAACTTTCTCTAATAATAGGCTATTAAATTTTCAATTGTGTCTAAAAGATCTTTGAAGTTTCAATTTTGTATTCAATAGGTCTATAATATATTCAAAAATTTTAAAAACTAATTGTTCTATTAGGCAAAAATTTTAATTTTGTGTCCAATACATCCTTAACATATTCAAAAAAATTAATGTAGTTATTAGTTAAAAAATTGGAAGTTTAAGGTTTAATTAGATACAAAATTAAATTTTATGTCTAATAGAATAATTAAATTAAATTTTTTTGAATATCTCTAAAACCTATTAGATACAAAATTGAAATCTCATGGATCTATTAGACATTCTTAAAGTTAGACTTGTTAAAAACAAAATAGAAAGTTTAAGGACCTTGTTTACACGTAATTTCAAAAGAGAAAGAAATGAGACAAGTGTAAATAAAATTGTATTTGTATTAATTTGAATATAGTGGAATACAATCTTTAATTTGTTCCTCTGATTCTTTCTCTCAAATGTACATCTGTCTCAAGGGCTTTGTAGCTTGTTCTCGAACGTAGATTCGTCTCAAGGGCTTCACAGCTTGTTCTCGAATGTAGATTTGTCTCGAGGGCTTTGCAGTTCATTCTCGAATGTGAATTTATCTCAAGGGCTTCGCAGCTTGTTCTCGAATGTGTACTTATGTGGAGGGCTTTGCAACTTATTCTCGAACGTGAATTTATCTCGAGGGCTTTGCAACTTGTTCTCGAATATATTTGTTTCGAGGGCTTTATAGCTTGTTCTCAATCTTTAAAGTCTTATAGTCTTCAAAGCTTTGGTTCATAGAGTGTTTGATCTTCAAAAGCTTAAAGAGTCTTCTGATCTTTTTGTTTCTGAATTCTCTCTGAGATCTAAAATTTATAAAACCTAAAATGGAGGAGAGAGCTCTCTATTTATAGAGTTCCTAAAGGCATTCAAGTGGGTTTGGGCTTGTTAGTTGGACTGGGCCTAGTTGATTTTGGGCCTAGCTTTTGGACTGAGTCAGGTTGACTTTGAGCTTAACCTTTAGATTGGGCTTGGCTGACTTTAAGCCTAGCCCTTTAGACTTTCATCTAAAATTAACTCAAATTTCACGTAACTAGATTTGTCATAATTTAATTTAGTGATCCTTGCCAATTTAATTAATTGATAAAAAAATTTAATATATAAAAAGCGAACCCAAAACTTCCAAGAGCTAGAGTGCGCCCATGACCAACAAACCAATAAGCTCCTTTAGTTATTTAGTTATTTAGTTGAACAATAATATACATATATCTTAAATGTATAATTTTAGGGGGCAAGCAACGTGGATCCACCAGTCAGTGTACTAACGGGAAAATTTTTAGTACTTCGAGAGTACCATACTTCCTTTCTTCACGTTATATTCTTGGGTTTAGAAATGATTTTTAGATGTTGGTGAACCTCATATAATTTTTTTGTGGATCCCAAATAATTTTAAAAAAAGATGCTGATGTAGCAAGCAATCAATGGAGGTAGGATGGAAAATTTTTTATACTACGGTAATACTTAATTTTTTTTTCGTGTACTAACATGGCAATGTAGATGTGTATTGAAGCCACGTCCATTGAATATAATGGGTATTTGGTGGAGTGGATATTGATAGCTAAATAGTTATTTTTTAAAGTTTGGGGCTAATATAGATATTTTAAAAGTTTAAAAACTAAAATAAAATAATAAAAATTTAAACTTTGTATATTTATATAGTATCATCAAATTTTCCATTTAAAGATAGGGTGGTCCAAAATTAGATGGAATACAAAATTTTAGGCTCATTTTATAACCATTTGGTTTTAATTTTTGATTTTTTTAAAATTAAGCATATAAACATTACTTCCACCTATGATTTTATTTGTTTTGTTGTCTATTTTTTACAAATGTTTTCAATGTTTTGAAAACTAAAAAAAAAAAAGTAATTTTTAAATTTGGCTAAGATTCAAATGTTTCCTTAAGAAGATAAAAATTATTGTAAAAAAAATTGTGAAAAAGAAACACAATTTTCAAAAACAAAAAACTAGAAACGAGGTGATTAACAAACAAGACCTTAATAATATTGTTGAGGTGGTATGTAATTTTGGAATCGGAACAAATTGGGTCTGAAATTTTGTGATCCCACATGATTTAAACGATTTTAGGAATTTATTTTTACTGCAGTTTTTACATAAGTTTGTCAAATTTAGGTTTAAAGTAAAAATTTTGTGGAATTAAATTTTAAACTCCATTGAATTGTGAAATTAATACATTTTAAAAATCTAAGTTAAGAAAAAAAACCAATATAGACATTTAAAATCTTTCTTTAAAAAAAAGGTCATTAAAATCTAACCAACGAAATAATTTTTACTGTAGTTTTTAGATAAGTTTGTCAAATTTAGGTTTAAAGTAATAATTTTGTGGAATTAAATTTTAAACTCCATTGAATTGTGAAATTAATATATTTTAAAAATCTAAGTGAAGAAAAAAAAACCAATATAGTATAGACATTTAAAATCTTTCTTTAAAAAAAAAGTCATTAAAATCCAACCAACAAAATACTAAAAATCTAACATTGAAAATGTTCCATATATATCATAAAACCAAACAGCAAATGGGATACTCAAGTGGGAACCAAATTGCCTAATTAGACTACTAAAAACAATCAATGTTATATAACCCCACAAACCTTATCATTTATTACAAATAGTGACTGATTTAAACTTTATATCAGAGAACACAAATCATATAAACTTGATTTTAAATGCATTGATGCAAAATGTACTTGTTTTGATATATAACATTCTAGGTCAAGTAATATTTATTACCAAATTATAACAAACCATTATGTTTGATATTAGTTTGTTTAATGGTAATTACGATTGTCAACTTCAGCATAAGTCAATTGGTTAAAACATTATATCTTTGAACAAAAGATTAGAAGTTTAAATCTTCCTCTTACTTATTGTTTAACTAAAAAATTAGAAAGTAGTCCATATAGATTTATATAAAAGAGAGTGAAACTTCCAATATTTAATAGAGTTTTTTCTCCTTTATTAGAATCATAGTTTTTTTTTATGTAATTAATTTTTAAAAATAATTTACTAAGTAATTGATACCTTATCTACTAAATATGCTCGGATTGGCTTTAAAGAATCAATCTGATAAAATAAAAAGGGTCCAAAATTGAAGTAATTATAAGGTTAAAATAAACGAATTCTTTTTCCTTCTTGTTATTTTATTTTATGTTTTGAGAATGTGAGAAAGGACGTGGGGATGCACAATGGACCGTCCATTATTATTATTTTTTTTTAATTTTTGAAAGACGAACAGTAAATTATTTTGTCGTGAATCCCACGGAGATCTTTCTCGATCGTCTTAATTTAAAAAAAAAAAGATTAAAATCTTATCTAACTAACAAAATAATTTTTACTGTAGTTTGAGATAAGTTTGTCAAATTTAGGTTTAAAAAAACAATTTTGTGGAATTAAATTTCAAACTCCATTGAATTGTGAAATTAGTATATTTTAAAAATCTAAGTGAAGAAAAAAAAACCAGTATAGACTTTAAACCCTTTCTTTAAAAAAAAAGTCACTAAAATCTAACCAACAAAATACTAAAAATCTAACTGTTGATGCGCAAATCCGAAAGGGAATCCACATGATTTGCACATGAAACCAATAGTAAATTTGTATTTTCAAGGGAACGATGTGGCCTACAAAACAAAGAAAACTTGCACATAGATGTGGTGCTTGCTACAACCACTCTGATGCTTAAGTCAGAAAGAAAAGAACTATAGCAAGCTATAGTTTTAGAGTGAAGACTGAGAATGAGTTACCTCCAATGGAGTTATAATGCAGTATTTATATAAGGGTTAGACCTAGGGTCTCTTTCATTTCCTAAATAGGATTAGGTTAGAGATAGAAAGTGGGTGGTTCTCGAGGATGATTCAGACTACAGACGAGGAAAGCGCACGTCACACACGTGTGGACCGGCTCAGCTCGGCTCGGGCCAATCTGGTCCAACTCGATTTGGCTTCTCCCGATTCGAGCCGAGCAAGACTTTTGGGCCTTTTAGCCATTTTCCTCATTTTCCTAAGCCCAATATCGCCCCAAGCCTCAGTTTGACCAGATTTGGCATGTTTGTCTTCTATTCTTTTGGGTTTGATTTGTTGTCCAAATTTACCCATAACATTAAGCCCCCAGTCCAATGTTGAGATTTGTGGTTCAGCTCTTTTTTGGGTAGGACACTCAAAGTCCAATTTGGGAGTATTGATTTGTAAATGTATCCTCAAGGAATAATATCTAACCCAAGTATAAGGCGTCCCATGTATTTTCTTGAGTTTTGGCTTTGGAATAACCTATCAAGCCCTTTAGGCTAATTTTTTGGCTTTCCAAGATTTAAGACTTTTGGGTTGGCCCCAGATTTAATTTTGTAATGACCTATCAAGCTCATTGGGCTAGCTTTTTGGTTTTCCAATATTAAACATAAAAACTTTAGGGTGAGCCCAAATTTAATTTTGGAATGACATATCAAGCTCATTGGGTTGATTTTCTAGTTTTCTAATATTTATAACATAAAAAGTTCTAGGGTTGACCCCAAATTTAATTATGACCCATTGCGAGATTTATCTCGGATTTTAAGTCATGCTTGGACCAATTAATCAAGCCCCTTTTGAGGACCCAATTAACCACCTCCAAGATTTGCGTCCTCCTCACGTAAGCGGAGTTTTGCACAATCGGGACCCATCATGAGGCATACCTCAGATTTATGAGCTGCCAAGAGTAGTTAACCAAACCATTTTGGGGATAATCGACTCTTAGGGCTACTTCCTTTGCACCTTAGTGCTCAAGAATTTTGCGTATTTCATGTTTTAATTGCATGACATAATTGTCCATATCTTAGAGTTAGCTCTTAGATTTTTGCTCAAAATTTACCTTATCTAGAATTAATTCCAGATTTCAGTATTTATGATAAACCTTAGAATTAAGGCTTATTTAATGCTCATAAGCTTAAAATATGTTTGCTTTGCGCTTTAGAAATCATAGAAGAAATTTGGTAAATGCTTGAAAAACATCAATAACTTGTGAGAAGTGCATGTGAAAGAAAAAATGAGGAAAAGAAAAAGATAAGCTAAGAAGAGTTTATTTTGTGCAGGAAATTTAGAAATTGCATAATCAAAATTGCAAAATCGATTTTGCAATATGCAGTAGTATGAAAATGCAAGAAATAAAAAAAAAAAAATCAACGAAACCAAAATTTGGAAAGCATTTGATTATTGCACAAAATGGATGGATTATGGACGAAATTGATTGGGTTGTCAACCCTAATGGAGGACCATAAAAGGAGAGCAAAGGCAACACAAAAGGGGTGGATTTTGGAGCTTAACGAATGAGTTATTTTCGTGTTTCTTCCCCCTTTTCCTATGTTTTCTTCCCGTTTTTCCTCTATTTTTGGCCGAGAGTTGTTGGAGTTTTTGGTTATGTTCTTCCTTGATTTTTTTGATTCAATCCAAATGAAAGTTTGGTTTGTAATGATTCATTCTTTCCTAGAAATAGATGGGATCGATTGAAATCTAAAGGAAACAATGGGTTTGGTTCAAGTTTTCTTCATTCCAGCTTGTTCTTAGTTTAGTTTGAATTCGATTTCTGTTTTTTTAGTCCTTTGGGTTGTAATTTTTCATGCTTTTTGTTCCTCACCTATTGTTCTAAGCTTTTGAATTGAGTTTAAATTGTTGAAGCAATTAAATGATATTTTTTATGGAATTCTTTTTATGAGTTTTGGGTCCAAAGGCTTATTTTTTAATGAAGGTTGTTAATTTTTCCTTCCTTCATCTTCAATTATGAGTACAACAGCAAGCTTCTTTACGTCCTTTAGTTTTTGGTTGCAAATAGACTTTTAAGTAATTCTTCTAGCATGGCTTTTATTTCTAGATTTTGTAGTGAGAATTTTAAGTTAAATATGAGCTAAACTTGTAACGACCATAAACACTGAACATACTAAATGCAGAAACAAGACTGAGTTAGCTCGCCCATGCCTGAAATTTCGGCAGCATGGCGGCGTAACTACGAGAAAACCTAATATCAAGAACCTGTAAATGAGCATAACACACTTCTAAGATTTCAAAGAAACACTCAGCACCTTCCAAACTATGCAAAAGAAGCTGAGTTCACATCTTCGAATACGAATATGAAAGACATCTTAGAACCAGATTTACAAGAAAACAAAAGTACAACTTACAAACCCAACTTACAAACTAACATAAAAACAACCTATTCAAAGAGTACACAACAAAAGGAGCCTAAGAGAAAACTACTAGTATCCCCATAGCCTTGTCAGGTTGTCGTCCCGTCATCCACCACGTTGATGAGCGTCACCTGAAAAGAGATGAACAAAGTAGCACGAGTGAGTATAAGTATACTCAGTAAGCAGCCCATTTAAGGGTCCAAAAATTTAAAGAGTACATACCAGGAAGGAAACTGCCCTTAATCACACTCGTGCTCAAATTTCAAGTACTTACTTCAATTATCTAAAAGTCCATTTACCCTACCTCAACTTTCACCGCTGCTTGACTATAACTTCGTGTCATACCTGCGAGTCTTGTAACCTAAAACCAAACCAGTGAAGGAAAAACAACCCTTACTCTCATCGTAATGGGGAATCGCTCCTAAGCTAGCACACAGGCAATAAGGGAACGCATCCCTTACGCTCAACACAATGGAGAATCACCCCTAAGCTAGCACACACGGTGAAGGAAAACAATCCCTCACTCTCATCACAATGGGGAATCACCCCTAAGCTAGCACACAGGCAATAAGGGTACGCAACCCTTATGCTCAACACAATGGGGAATCACCCCTAAGCTAGCACATACGGTGAAGGAAAACAATCCCTCACTCTCATCACATAACATAACATTCTAGGCATACATGCTTGCACGAAACGAAAAAAATAGGATAGGTGGCACAAATCTATCGGCTTTTATTCGATTTTAACACCTTTAAAACCCCCAGGGGAGATTACCACTCTCAAAGCGATGCCCACTTCCTAAATCGGAGTTCACAATCACCAACAAAAATTTCAAGGTCAATCTTAAACACTTTTAAGTAGTCATGACTCAAGTTTATATTTAATTTAATCCCACTGAGCCAACGTCTCATTTATATTCCAGCAAAGCTCAATTTACCAACAATCTAGCCATTACACTTTATCGATAAACTAAGCATGTCACATACATTCATTAAAAACATAAGGGCTTAACAAACAAATAAATCCAATGGCTACTTACTTCTCAATCGACTCAAGGTCGAAAAGCTTCTCTTCTTAGGACGATGTTAACTTTAATCCTAGCAACAGAGAGAGCGCCCAAGTATCTACAACCTCCAATGTTGACTTCTAACATGCACAAAAGTTCTAATTACACAATAATAACTCAAATAAATCAAAACTAACTTCCTAAAACTTACTTGGCCCCGAAAGACCAATTACAAATACCTTGAACTTAAAATCTTACCAACCATCGTAACTAAAAGTTGCTTGATTAAAGCTCAGTACGACCTGAATTTCATAATTTAGCCTCCAACCATGATGGTTAATCATAAAGTGAGTTCCATAACCAAAAGTCAACCCAAACTACTCAATTAATGCCTAAATAAGCAATTAACTCACTAAATTTCTTAATTTCAAAACTTAAACGCTTACCCACTATCAAACGAGCCAAGACCACACCGACTCTAAAATGCCCAAAGACAAACTTCAAAGCCGCTGTCCATGCAAGTATTTGCCAGAAAATGATCCAAACACCAACAAATTAGTGAGAGATAGATAGACTGACTGAAAGAGGGGGAGAGAGAGACGGTTATACGGGGGAGAGACGGATTGAAAGAGAGGAAGAGAGAGACGGTTAGAAGGGGGAGAGAGACAAAACGGGAGGGGAGAATGGAGGGAGCTCGGGGAGAGGGAAAGAACGGGAGGGGGAGGAAAAATTCGGGAAAGGGAGAGGGCTACAAAGGAGGGATAAGGATGGGGAGATGTTTTATTAAAAAATATATATATATTATAATAAAAGAAATAATAAAGATAATAATAATAATAATAATAAAATAGTAATAGTAGTAAAAAGAAAGATAAAAATATCTTTAATATTTTAATAATAATAATTTTATCTAATTACTTAATAAAATCTTAATACTAAATTTTAAATCAGATGTTACAAAACTTCTTAGGGGGTTCAAGGATGTGAACTCCCTAAGAAGTAAATCTAGCTAAAAGTACAGTAAAAACCGAGCCTACATTTCAATTGTTCGCTTGTGTTGAATAAAACGTCGTTGAGATCCTAGAGTGATCAAGTAGGATAGCAACTTAAGCTTGGATCTAATACCGACAGGGTAAATGATAAGTGAATTTCGCATGATGGAGACAATAGCTTAGACATAAGCCAATTCTTTACCCTAGACATAGGGATTAAAGACTCCAAAACCCATAAAATTGTTGAGCCAAATGATCTAAGATAGAGAGACTATAGACATACACGTCTCATTTAGTTTCCTAAAACCTAATCTCAAGGTGAATAGGAGTAGCAATTTTGGTTTACAATTGTGTGTAGAGTAGGTTGGATTTGCAATTTTTGGTTTTTCAATTTACAACTTAGGGCAATAACATACTTGAGCCCTATCTTCTCTCATTGAGTAATTTTTCTTGCATCTTTGTTTCTATTTTACATTTCTTGCAATTTTGATTTGGCAAATTCGTTTCTGCAATCTGTTCTTACAATTTTGATTCTGCAATCTGTTTTTGCAATTTTTATTTTGCAATTTATTCCTTTGTTATTTCGATTTTGCAATTTCGATTCTACAACCTATTTTTGCATTTTGACTTTTATTTCCATTATTATTTCACACCAACCCAAAATCTATTTCTGCACTTTATAGTTTCTAAGTTGTAATTCTACTCACGTTGTTGTTTTTACAATATTTTTGTTACATCATTCCCTGTGGAAACTATACTCAGGAATACTCATGTTTTATTACTTGTATCAACAATGTGCACTTGCACTGGAGTTGAATGTATTTATTTACTTTTCTTCACCCAAAGTTCACCCAATCAATTTAAACTGATCCATTTGTCAAATTTGATCAAAATGTAAGGAAATGGTAGGAAAAATACCTAAAGAGTTTCTAAAGAATGTGTTTGAGACATGTGGCGACTTGTTGATATGTTGGGGCATGTGTTGGCATCTTTCTAACACATATTGGCAAGCAACAACTCCTTTTTTGAGTGAGGTCGGCTCGGCCTCATCGTTTTTTTTTTGGCTCGGCTCTACCATGTGGGCTTGGCCAACCCCCAACCAACTACTTTTGTTTTCCTTGCATCGACTTCTGGATCAATACTTATTTTTTGTTTAATAGGGAAACATATCCACTATTGCTTGCTGCTCTAATTAGCTTCCAAGCCAGTATTCCTCATTTGTGATAAGTGAAATTTATAGTTTATTATCTTTATCAACTATTCTGCATTTAAAGTATAATTTTTCATGAATATGATATTCTTTATGATATCAAAAGTCCAATGAAAATACTTTTAAGTGATTTGATGCAAATGCTATGTTGATTTAACTTAATAAAACATATTCAAAATTTCACATATGAGGAATTAATGTATGTTAGGAATTTCATAAAATGGGTCTGTATTCAAGTAACTTATTATATCAAATAAGCAATTGTATGTCCTCTAGAATTCCACATGACAATTTTTTCTTCTAATACTTCATGACATTCCTAGTTTGTTCATGATGTTCTATTCATATTCATTATATCACTAAGTCATAAAGGTTTTATCTTGAAAAATACAGAGCATGTGACACGCTTGCTAGAGTGATGTGAATAATTTGGCAATATTAGAATGTCAATGCGCAAGTGTACACATTCATTTGTAGCAAGTGGTAAGTAAATTATCGTATCCATAGAGACTAGTAATTCACTAATTTACCACAACTTGATTCTCAATAAACTCAATTTGTAACCAGTTAAATTTATCATGGAAACGAAATAAAATAATTCGGAATTGCTGGAACAAAATAAATGCTAAAACAGAGATAATAGAGTAAAAAAAATTGCAGAAAACAGAGAATGACTAAACTTGTACTTTGAGTTGAATGGAAGGCTCGGATTAGGGGTGATTTTTCGCTTTAATCTATTCTACAACTTAGATACATGATCAAATCTCTCAATCCACTACAGCTCACTTGGTATTCTCCCGAATAACCAGAAATATGTTGTTTCATTCCCATTACTCCAGCGTTAAATAACCTACTATCTTTGTGTGCATTAGGCAATTGATTATCCATAATCCCCTTACTTAGCTAGTTACTAACCCTAACATGGGGCTAATGTGGTTCTTAAGCAATCAGCTCCTCCTATTCTTCCCAGAAATCAGAGAAACACTGCACAAAATGGTTGGCCAAACGAAATTGTGCTTAAAAAGTAAAAGCTCTTAAAAACCAGATTGAGCTAAAGACAATGTATTAAGCTGTAAAGTACATTAAAACATCCAACCCCTAATCCTCACCTTGAAGGTGATCAGTTCATAATGCAAGGAAAACATAAAATATTTCGGATTGAAGACATAATCCTAAACAGTGGTAATAAACTAGAAAGAAGAAGAAGAAGAAATCGAAATGTTGCCACAAAACAGTTGGATCAGCATTCGGCGACAGCTCCAACGGAAATTCCTTCCCCTTTTTGGAAATAATCCAGCAACTTCCTTCTTCAGACCGAGCTTCTCCCCTCTCTCAATAAAAACAGTTGCCCAAATCTTAAATACCACATATTTTGTGCAAAACGAAGGCTGATTAGATAGGACTAACGACGTGGCAAGCTCCCATTGACTGCAACAGGCTGAGTCGACTGACATTTGCCAACTCATTTAATGAATAAATCTTCTCACGTGCGAAAGTTGTATTGGCCTGAATTGCAAGGTTTGCTCCAGCAAATTGTTGTAAAACTGCATGCTCTTATCTTCAAAAATCCTTCTTAGATTAACCCCTAAATCAATCACATAAAACTCATTAAATTTGATAATCTTGCTCTAATAAAAACTTTATAACATCAAAGTTAAACTTAGAGCAATTAAATGAAGCTAGGGTATTTATAAGATAAATTTAGATAAAATATGACAATTCAATCCAAAAAATGATATCCTATAACTCTTATTTTAAGAGTTATCAGCATGACATGCTAATTAGTGAATTCTAGAATAGAGTATAAGGAGATGCCATTGTAAGAAGGTAACAGATAAACAACTATTTCATGATTATTGTATCATCTAGATTTTAAATTTTTAATGTAGTATTAGAAAGTTTTCGAAATAAACTTATATGGGATTTTGCAGTTCTGTAGAGATCTTTGATGTTGAGACTCCGAAATTTGCTCCGATTGATGTATGAATCTCCACAATTATATCTTCTAGATTAATATCAGGAAAACTGATGAGTCATCTTGGCCTCGACTCGACTATGGTGGCCTCGGCTTGGCCATGGTGGCCTCGACCAATTCTCAATGCTAAACTTGACTACTACTTCAATTGATTTCTGGTCAGTAGACCAAACTGCTAAAGCATATCTTGAGCAGAATTCTGGCTTCATGAATACTTATTTTGCAATCATTCGAGTTAACACGAATGTTTTCCTTGAGAATCCTTCTAAGACCCTAGGAACTGGTGGTGGTGATAAAATGGAGACCCAAGATGAACATTGATCTCTCCCTTTTATTTGATTTGTGTGGCCAAAGCTGTTGTAGATTCAAATTTGTTGAATCTTTTCTGTTTGAGACTTGAGACTTGTTGGATGTCTTTGCCCTCGGCTTGGCTCTAACAGGCTTACCTCGGTTCGGCCAATTCTCAATTCAACTTTTGTTATAATGTTGCTTGAACTATCCTCTGTCTCATATTTCATTCTCTGAAACGTTCTTCTAAATTAACTTTTGTTTTTAATATGAAACCATATCCTTTTTGTTTAATAGGGAGGCATATCCCATGTTAAGCCCCCTACTCAAGGAAGATGTTGCTTCTAGAAATATTTTGCTTGAGTATACATTGACATTCCAAAATGCAAACAAACTATATTCAAACTTTTATCCTATGCAATAAACTTTTAGTGGCTTAATAGAGCATAATTATGGAGAAAAACAAGAAAACATAAAAAGAAAGAAACCCTAAAGGATGAGGTGATCTCTATTGGGATATGCCCTAAAGCCTTGTAATTAATGATTTATTTAATATTTAATAATAATTTTGATTATTTTATTTACAATATAATATTATCTGTTATATGAAAAATTCAATGTTGTTAGTGTAATCTTGAACAGTATGTGGTTGACATATAAGAGGATCATGTTCAAGAAATAACTTAAAAAATCATAGTATATGGATAAGGTTGGGTGCTTTATCATGGTAACACTATTTATACGACTCACCTTGTAATAGTTACCAATGATTTGATCCAAATCATTCATGTGGAGACATGTGAGTGAGGGTATCTTATACAATGAGTTTGTATAAGATTGGACCACGAAATATTTAATCTCTCTTTATAAATTCGTTAATTGAGAAGATTAATATTTCATCAGGATGATCATATGTGAATCTATCTTAATCCTAAGTGAGTTATGAACTTCTACTTGTGAGGGCTTGTCCTTTGATTTGCATGGGTGAGAGTGGCTTTTATAGCCGATTCAATAAGCCTACCATTTTGGGGACTTGACCAACTAGGGAGATGGAAACATAATCTCACAAAATGGAATTCACTCATTTCCATATAGGGTAAGTAGATTAATAGTTCCTTTAAGTGTTGATTTTAGAACTTGAACAATGGGGCCGCACTCTCTCACTAGCATGAGAGGGACTTAGTTTATGGTTGGATCAAAAACAAATTATTCATTAGATTATCAGTGGTACTTAAGGTGCAAGATGTAATTACAAGGGTAAATGGACTTTTGACTCAGTTGTAATTACAAACAACTCGTGAAGAATCCATTTGCATGTAGTGATTATATCTATGGACACAATTTGTCATGCAGTGCATAATAGTGCAATTCTAGGTCTATAGTGGAGTGACCCTAGAGTTAATGAATGAAAATTGATTAATTAAAGAGTTTAATTAATTAATTTGTATCATTGGAGCTTATAATCTGTAGGTCCGTAAAGTCTCCTTGTTGGCTCATAGTAACACTAAAAGATCAATTTAGTTGAAATAAAATTTTAAAATGTTTAAATTAATATTTAATTTGAAGTGTTCAAATTAATATTTAATATATTAGATATATTAAATATAAAAGAGGAAAATATATTTATTGTATTTGATACATTAAATATAAAAATGATTAATGTATATTAGATACATTAAAGAAAAATATATATATTTAAAACTTGAATGAGATTCAAATAGGTTAAATAAATATTATAGGAGATTTGAATGAGATTCAAATAAGTATAATATATATTTTAATATATTAGATATTAAAATATAATGTTATAATTATGGCAAAGATTTATTCTAAGTCTCTATAAATAAAACCTTTGGGTTGAGCCATTAGTAAACACATCTCCTCAATAGAGAATAGAGAATTAGATAATTCTCTTTAGACTAAATTCTCTCTAGGCCTCTTTCTCTCCAATCCCTTGTGGATTTTCTTTCAATAAGCTCCCACAAACCTTGGTCCTAAGTTCGATTCATAGTAAGTAGGTTTTATGGAATTGAAGTTTCAACCTCGTTGGAGTTAGAGCAAGAAGATTAAAGACCCACCAGAAATATCTCCGTATATTTCAATGTAAGTTTGCTTAACCTTGTACGTTTATGTTAATTCTAAATAATTCAAAGTCGATTCCAACGCTTCCGCTGTGGGTTTAACTAGATTATTTTCTTGTCCTCGACATGGCCTTGGCTTAGTCTCGAACTAGCTTGCCTTTTCCTTCATTATGTTGTTTCTGGAAAAATTCACCATTGTTTTACTTCTTTCAAAGTTATGCAATAGCATTCTCTGGATGTTTTATGCTCCCTTCATGGTCTGGTAATAGGTTGATGGAACTAGTTTCGAGGGAGGTCAGCCTTAGCCTCGACCAAGGCATGCTCGATTAAGCAAATACTCAGGTCGGCCTCAGCTTGGCTCAGCCTCAACCTTCATTAGAATCCATCTTCTATCTTTTTCGATACATTATTCCAAGGTTAGGGTTTTGTCTTCTCCTCAGCCCTATCTGACTCTGTCTTCGTTGGATTTCTCTAGTTGGTCTTGAATTCTTCTTGTTGAATGATACTCAGATTAGTTTTCCTCTCTTTGGCAACCTTTAGTTTTTTTTTTAGATACACTTAGGTTTTCAAATAAAATACCTAGGAGGACGTCACCTCAAGTTGGGTAGGGTCGGCCTCAGTCTTTCCATTGAGTATTAGGGTTTGGCCTCTATCTTGACCGGTACGACTACTATGGCCTCCTCATGGCTTCTCTCGTTCATTCCTACCTAGGATTATCTTTTCCTTTGGATTTTGACAATAAGCATGGTTTGCCCAAATCTTTTTCCATTGGGGCTTTTTCTTTGGCAAGATCGCAAATGAGTTCTTCCTTATGGTGATCAAGGATTTCATCTTACTTGTGTCGCTTCTCAACTAAGAAGGTCGGGTCAATCTCAGGACTTCCCTCCTTTGGAAGAGGCTAAGGCAAGCTCATCCTTGGTGAACGAAGCATAGTGATCTTCTTCTTCAGTGCTTCGAGCTCTTTTGGTCGGCTCTCCACAGTATGGAATCGAGGTGAGCTCTTTTCAGTCCGAGGATGAGGTGAGCTCTTCCCCATCTGAGGATGAGGTGAGCTCTTCCCTGTCCAAGGATAAGGTAGGCTCTTGAAAGGAATAATAGAATTAAACCTGAAGGAATTAATGTTTCACTTCCCAATGGAAGCATTAGATTATCTTTGATCTTATTTAAAATTAAACAAGCAAACTTACTTGGGATAAATATGGAAATATTTCTGGCTGGTCTTTATCTCCTCCACAAAGTCTTCCTAGCTATGACTCGAGCATAGGACCAAGGCTTGTGGAAAAAAAATCCACAAGGGATTGGAGAGGAATAGGTCTAGAGATAATTCTCTAATTCTCTATTGAGGAGATGTGTGTTATGTCTAATGGTTCAACCCAAGAGTCGAATTTATAGAGACCAAAGGCAAATCTTTGCCATAATCAAAATATTATATTTTAATATCCAATATATTAAAATATATCTTATACTTATTTGAATCTCATTCAAATCTCTTACAATATTTATTTATTTGAATCTTATTCAAATTTTATAAATATCTTTTATTTAATGTATCTAATATACATTAATTATTTTAATATTTATTGTGTCAAATACAATAAATATACTTTCATCTTTTATATTTAATATATTTAATATATTAAATATTAATTTGAACACTTCAAATTAAATATTAATTTGAACATTTCAATTTTTTCTTTCAACTAGATTGATCTTTTAATGTTACTATGAGCTAGCAAGAGAACCTTATGGACCTACAGATTATAAGCTCCAATGATACAAAATTAATTAATTAAACTCTTTAATTAATCAATTTTCATTCATTAACTCTAGAGTCTTTCACTATAGACCTAGAGTTGCACTCTTATACACTGTAGGACAAGTTGTGTCCATGGATATAATCACTACATGCAATTCGATCCTTCACGAGTTGTTCTAATTACAGCTGGGTCAAAAGTCCGTTTTATCTCTGTAATCACATCTTGCACCTTAAATACCACTGATCCTCTAATGAACAATCTGTTTATAATCAAATTATAAACTAAGTCCCTCTCGGGCTAGTAAGAGGGTGGGGCCCCATTGTTCAAGTCCTGAAATCAGCACTTAAGGGAACTACTCATCTACTTATTCTATAAGGGAATGAATGAATTTCATCTTGTGAGATTATGTTCCCAGCTCCCTATTTGGTCAAATCCCTAAAATGGTAGGCATATTGAATCGGTGATAATTCTCATTTATGAGAATTATTTGGCCTTTATACTTAGTTATTTTATTTGTATTATTAGATAAAAAGGCTAGCAAAAAGTTGGTTTAAATTGAATTATTGTTGGAAGCCTTTTAAATTAAGTATGTGGAGAAAAGAAAGCAAAAGAAAATAAAAGCATACTTAATGTTTTTGTGCAGGAATTTGAAGAATACAACAGAAATATAATTGCATTGCAATTGAAATTCTGGCAGATCTGGAAAACAATGCAACAGAAATGCAATTGCATTTCTGCAAAAATTTGGAAAACGCAGAAAATACGGAATTAGCGTAATTTTAGGGATTTTATGTCATTCTTCTCCACGAATTCAACAAGGCAAGTTGACCCAAGCTACACATGAACAAACATGGAAACCCTAGCCCATAAAGCTTATAAAAGAAGGAAGAAATGGAGGCAAAAACATATGGGTTTTTCTCACACAAACATACCTTCGGACTGTTGTTTTTTTCTTCTTCTTTGCTGTTGTTTTTTCCTCTGTTTTCCAGCCCCTTTCAACTTCGAAACTCAATCCTTCCTCAACGAAAGTTGAAGGAAGTGAAGGCTCAATTCCCTTTGAGAAAAGTGGAGTTGAGTCGATTGAGTAAGAAGTGAAAAATGGGTTGTGTTCTTCCATTTCTTAAAATTTATTTTCTGTTTTATTTAAGTTATTTTCTTTTGTTTTAGGAACTTAGTTGTTGTTGTATTTTCATTCATTTAGTTGTATTTCGAGATTCAAGTTATTTGTTTAAGTTTCATTATATTTTTGGCGTTGAGTTCTTCGTTCTTAATAAAATTTTCAGCTTGTTTGAATTAATTTTCTTCTATCAAAGTTTTATTATAGTTTATGTTCTTTAAGTTTTGGTTAAGTTATTTTTATTTCTACATTCTAGAACTTTATCTATTCTTTCTTTCATTCACAATTATGCTTTTTTATTACTTTAAAGCTTTGTTTTTCACTTTTGCAAAGATGAGCTCATTTTCCTTAGGGGTTAAAGTTGGTGAATGCCTTAAGGAAAGATGTAAAGCTTAAAAGTACAAACAATCTAGTTAACACTTGAACTTTGTTTGTTTTTGTTGAATTAACGTTGGGAAAACCTAGTCGGCCAACTAGTGTTGCTTGTCAAGCTTGAACTTAATACCGAAAGGGTAAAGGGAAGGCGGATGTCACAAAAGCAATGGAGGAAAAGACTTAGACATAAGTCCTGAACATCGACCTTAGACATACGGCAAGACTCCAAAACCACTAGAGTTGTGTGCGGAAATATATAAGTTAGATTAGCCATAGAAATATAGGTTTAATCACTTAGCCTCCTAAAGATACTTCATAAAAGGTCGAATAAGAGTTGAATTCGGTTTACTTAATTTCTTGTGTTAGCTATGATTGCAATTGCATTTTAGTTGCATTTCTCTCCAAATGGGCATGAACAGCTTAAATTTCCTTTTTTCATATTTATTTATTTTTATTATTTTCTTTTGCCAAAAAATACCTCCCCACATTTATATAACCTTGGTTACTGAACTTGCAATTTGAAAACAATTTTTTCTATCTCTTGGATTTTGTTGTATCCGTTCCCTGTGAGATCGATACTCTGGAATACTTCCAGTTTTATATTACTTGCATCGACAGTGTGCACTTGCACTGAACTTGAGCTTTGTTTTAAAACTAAAAATATTTTCTTAAAGCCCCCACGTTTCAGTTCGATCAATCGGCTACAAAATCCACTCTGATCCATGCAAATCAAAGGACAAGCTCTCATAGGCAGGAGTTCATAACTCACTCAGGATTAAGATCGAGTCGCATATAATCATCATGATAAAATATTAATCTTCTCAATTAACGAATTTACAAAGAGATTAAATATTTCGTGGTCCAGTCTTATACAAACTCATTATATAAGATACCTCCACTCACATGTCTCCACATGAACTATTTGAATCAAATCATTTGTAACCATTACAAAGTGAGTCGTATCAATAGTGTTACCAGGATAAGACACCCAACATTATCCATATACTATGACACTTTAGGTTATTTCTTGAACATGATCCTCCAGTATGTCAACCACATACTGTTCAAGATTACACTAATAATATTGAATTTTTCATATAATGGATAATATTATATTGTAAATAAAATAATTAAAATTATTATTAATTATTAAATAATTAATTAATTATAAGGCTTTAGGGCATAAATCCCAACAAAACCCACATCGGAAGTGTTGGAATCGACTTTGATTTTATTCTAGAATTAAATGAAAAATATTTTAGGCTAAGCAAAACATACATTGACTTAAATATGAAGATATTTCTAGTGGGTCTTTAATATTCTTACTCCAACTCCAACAAGGTTGAAAATCTAATTCCATAAAGCCTACTTGCTATGATTCGAATACATGATCAAGGTTTGTGGGAGCCTCTTGAAAGAAAAGGAGATAGGAGAAGTTTAGAGAGAATTCTACAATTATCTGTAGAAGAGATGTGTCTCTTATGAAGAATACACACAATGGCTCACCCCTAGGGTCTTATTTCTTGTGGCCTAGGGAAAATAATTAAATAATATATTTTAATATCTAATATATTAAAATATATTTATCTAATTAATTTGAATCTTATTCAAATCTTTTAAAATTCTCCTATGATATCTATTTTCTAATTTGAATCTAATTCAAATTTAATCAATATATTTTCTTTAATGTATCTTAATACATTAATTATTTCTTTGATATTTAATGTATCATATACATTAAATATGTTTTCCGTCATTTAATATATCAAATATATTAAATTTTAATTTGAACATTTCAAAATTTTCTCTCAACGAAATAGATCCCTATTTGTTTATATGAGCTAGCAAGGGGACCTATGGACCTACAGATTATAAGCTCTAATGATACAATATTAATTAATTAAACTCTTTAATTAATCAATTTTCATTCATTAACTCTAGGGTCACTCCACTATAGACCTAGAGTTGTACTCTTATGCACTATAGGAGAAATTATGTCCATGGATATAACCACTACATGCAAGTCGATCATTCATGAGTTGTTCGTATTTACAGTTGGGTCAAAAGTCTGTTTTACTCATGTAATTACATCTTGCACCTTAAGTACCATTGATCCTCTAATGAACAATTTGTTTATGATCCAACCATAAACTAAGTCCCTATCGGGCCGTGAGAGGGTGAGGCCCCATTATTCAAGTCCCGAAATTAGCGCTTAAAGGAACTACTAATCTACTTATCTTATATGGAAATGAGTGAATTCCATCTTGTAAGATTATGTTCCCAACTCCCTATTTGGTCAAGTCCCCAAAATGGTAGACTTATTGAATCAGCTACAAACGCCACTCTCACCCATACAAATCAAAAGACAAGCTCTCACATGCAGGAGTTCATAACTCACCCAGGATTAAGATCGAGTAGCATATGATCATCCTGATGAAATATTAATCTTCTCAATTAACGAATTTATAAAGATTGATTAAATATTTCGTAGTCCAGTCTTATACAAACTCATTGTATAAGATACCCCCACTCGCATGTCTCCACATGAACGATTTGGATCAAATCATTTGTGACTATTACAAAGCGGGTCATATCAATAATGTTACCAAGATAAGGCACCTAGTCTTATCCATATACTATGACCCTTTAGGTTATTTCTTGAATATGATCCTCTGGTATGTCAACCACATACTGTTCAAGAGTACACTAATAACCTTGGATTTTTCATATAATGGATAATATTATATTGCAAAAAAAAAAAATCTAAATTATTATTAATTATTAAATAAATCATTAATTACGAGGCTTTAGGGCATAAATCCTAACAGCTCTTCCCCAATTGCGGATTCGTTATTGTTTGAGAAGTGCCTTCCTTCGTTCTCCTCAGGTGGTTCTTGATCGAAATTCTCTTCCCCTATGGCATGGTTCGGATCCATGACCTTCTGGTTCATCTCAATATTGTTATGCATGTTTCTAAGTACAAACCCTCTCGATCCCCACAAAAGATTCCAACTATTGATGCATAAATTCGAACATAAGGAACGCATCTAATTTGCACGTGAAGCTAACAGTGAATTTGTATTTTCAGGAGAAGGAGGTGGCTTGCAAAACAAAGAAAACCTGCACACCAGTGTAGTGCTTACGACAACCACTCTGATGCTTAAGTAAGAGAGGAAAAAGGTGTAGCAAGCTATAGTTTTAGAGTGAAGACTGAGAATGAGTTACCTCCAATGGAGTTATAATGCAGTATTTATATGAGGGTTGACCTAGGGCCTCTTCCATTTCCTAAATAGGATTAGGTTAGGGATAGAAAGTTGGGTCTTCGGGGATGATTCAAACTACGGACAAGGAGGGCGCATGTCATGCACACATGGACCTGCTCGGCTCAATTCGACTCATCTCATCCCTGTTCCGGCAGAGCAGGACTTTTGGGTTTTTTCGCCATTTTTCTCATTTTTCTAAGCCAAATATCACCCCGGCCCTCGGGTTTGACCCGATTTGACCTGTTTGTTTTCTATTCTTTTGGGTTTGATCTGCTTGTCCAAATTTACCCATAACACTAACAATGAAAATGTTCCATATATATCATAAAACCAAACAGCAAATGGAATACTCAAGTGGAAACCAAATTGTCTAATTAGACTACTCAAAATAATCAATGTTGTATAGCCCCCACAAACCTTATCATTTAGTAACAAATAGTGACTGATTTAAACTTTATGTCAGAGAACGTAAACATATAAATGTGATTTTAAATGCATTGATGCAAAATATACTTGTTTTGATATATAACATTATGGTTAAGTAATATTTATTACCAAATTATAACAAACCATTATGTTTGATATTAGTTTGTTTAATAGTAAGTACGACTGTCAACCTAAGCATAGGTCAATTGGTTAAAAAATTATATTTTTGAACAAAAGATTAGAGGTTTAAATCTCTCTCTCACTTATTGTTGAACTAAAAAACTAGAAAGTAGGGCTATATTATTCATATAGATTTACATAAAAGAGAGTGAAACCTCCAATATTAGAATTATAATTTCTTTATGCAATTAATTTTTAAAAATAATTTATTAAATAATTGGTTCCTTATCCACTAAATATGCTCTGATTGACATTAAAAAATCGATATGATAAAATAAAAAGGGTCCAAAATTGAAGTAATCATAAGATTAAAATAAACGAATTCTTTTTCCTTCTTATTTTATTTTTTGTTTTGAGAATGTGAGAAATGACTGGGGGATGCACAATGGACCGTCCATTATTTATTTATTTATTTTTTGAAAGTCGAACAAGTCAATTCTTTTGTCGTGAATCCCTCGGAGATCTTTCTCGATCGTCTTAATTGCAAACTGTTCTTTTTCCAATGTCTGACGTTTATAAATGAACGGCTAAGATTATTTTAGAATTTATTTAATTCCGATTTTGTCTCCTTTTATTTTCAAAATCAAAAACAAAATTGAGGTCACCCGTTCCAATCCATTTTTTTTATTAAAGGTTAAATTTCTTTTAAAAATCAAGAACAAAATTGAGGTCATTCCAATTCATTTATTTATTAAAGGTTAAATTTATTTTCAAAATGAGGAACAAAATTGAGGTCATTCCAATTCGTTTATTTATTAAAGGTTAAAATTATTGACTTAATAAAGAGATTAGATGATGTTGTTGTGGCACTCTTGGACTTAGTTTGGTAGTTTATGAAATAATTGTTATCAACTTTGTTTTTAAGAAAATCAGTTGTCATTGAACAATTAGTTTTACCAAATACAAAAAATAGTTAAAATTCTCTAACAATCACTTTTACGGTCTTCAAAATGGACTTTAGTGAGCTAAAGTGGTGATGTAGAATTATTGACATCATAAAGTAAATAAACCAAATTAAAATATTTGAAAGTACATATGTTAATGCTAAAACTAGAGATGTTCATTTTTTTCGTGGGGACGGGGCTCGGGGGGGGGGGGGGGGGGGGGGGAATCCCCGTTTAGATGGGGAATGGGGGAAAATTTTCCCCGTTAGCTAAACGGGGACGGGGATGGAAAATGTATTCCCCGTCCCCGACCCCGACCCTGTCCCTGTCCCGTTCCCTGCCCTCGCCCCGATTGCTTTATTTTTTTTTAATATGTATATTTATATATATAATAAATACTAAATTTAATATTTTATGATGTATAATTTTATTTTTGGTTAAAATACCATTTTGGTCCCTGTACTTAGAGCTTTGTTCTATTTTGGTTCTTGTACTTTCAAATGTCTAATTTTAGTCCTTGTACTTTCAATAAAGCTTAAAATTGGTCTTTACTATTAGTTTATGGTTAATTTTTCTTAAAAAAAAGTTGGTCTAGAAGTATGTTCACATTGTATCTTTTCTTGTATTAAAATTATTATTATTATTTAACCAATTTTGATAAAAATTAACTTCAAACTTGTCATAGGGACTAATTTTAGACTTTATTGAATAGGGACTAAAATTGGACATTTGAAAGTACAGGAACCAAAATAAAACGAAGTCCAAAGTACAGGGACCAAAATAGTATTTTAACCTTTATTTTTCTAAAGAAAATTAAAAAAAAATTCTCTTTAAATATAAATTTACCATTAGGAATTAATAATTTAAATAGAAATTTTCTAAAAAATAATTTATTTAATCAAAATTAAAAAAATATATATAAAATATAAACGGGGAGTACTTCATCGCAGGTAACCTGATCCCTGCGAATTGCTCGGGAAGAATCTCCACCTCGATCACTACGAAATTAAATGAGAAATTTCGCATGGACGAAAAATGAAATGGGGGGCAAAGATGGGGACGGGGAAGCCATTCTCGACCCCGCTCCGCCCCGTGGACACCTCTAACTAAAACTGTACAACAAAATTGTTGGGACCAATTTAAAATATGCAACCACTTATATTTTATTTATATATTATTATGTACTTTTATATTTACATAAAATTTATAGTTCAAGTGTTTGTAAAAAAAATTAGAAATATCTAATTCTAAAATAATTCAGTGGAAATCAAATAATTAATATTGAGAGCGATGTATCATTTTAGAAACATCCATTAAAGTTAATTTAAAAAGTAAAGAACAAAAATTATGTTAATGAAGATAACTAAAAAACTACCAATCCATTTAACAAGCTCATATCAATAAACGGTACTAACAACAATTGTTATTGGTTACAATCACATTTAAAGATAAAATTATGTCTTTTTTAGTACAAAGATAATGTTGGATAGCACAAAAAGTTAACGGGCTCTAATATAAATTAGTGAGCTATGTGTACCAATTCGCATAAGCTTGGGGGAAGCATGATAATGTATATTTATAAAAATGTATAACAATTTACATAATACAAAAAGTATAGGTTAAAAGCATATTTCAAATTTTCTCTATAAATTATACTATTTTTAATTTGGTACAAAACTTATCCGACTTGGTCTTTATATATTTTCAACAAAGCTTATGAATTATGATTAGTCTTTACAAATGTCAAAAAAATATTGGGGTTGTTATCAACATTTATTTGGCACTCGGTAGTGTCGTGTCACCTCGCTAACGATGCCACATCATTTATTTATTAATTCATTTAAAATTACCAAAGTAAGCATAACTCAACAGTAATCGACATGTACCTTCAACCAAGAGGTCAAATGTTCGAATCCTTTCACTCCAAATTGATATTTTAGATTTACTTGGTATGTAATCTGGATTTTTTTTTATGTTTTCTAATTCAATGAATATTTGTTTGACAGATATTTTTTAAAACTATTTTTAAATTATGTGATCCAAATAGTGTAAATTTTGAAAACAACATTTTATATTTTTAGTGTATTAGGATTTTGGATTTGAAGTTTCAAAATGTAGAATTATATTCATAAAGGATATGAACTTTAAAATATAATATTTCATATTATAAACTCATTTCATTTTTGTTAAATTAAAATACGTATAATATATTATATTACAAATTATATGATGTTGTAAAATAATAATTATACAAAATTTATAACATAAAACATATTCATAAACTAATTAATAATAGTTGAGATTCAATCTAATATTTATTTGGTAACTACAATTATTTTTATGGTTTATAAATAGATTATCAAATACATTTTGAAAATTGTTTCAATTGGGATCCAGTTTCTAAATTTGTTACCAAACACATATCAAAAAAATACTAAAAACATAAAATACAATTATGTTTTTTTTTTCTTGAATCTCTTGTTTTCAAATTTATGTTTTCAAATCACTAACCAAACGCAACTTTATCTGCGCTTATCTATTATATTTATTCACGTTATTGAATTAAAAAAAAAAAGACTCAATCAATAGTTAGAGTTAATAATGTGTTATTACAAAAGTATAAGGATGAGAATATAAACATTGAAAGTATAAAGAACAAAATTTTAAATCATATTCTAAACACAATCTTTTACATGCAAGAACCTAATAATTTAATTAAAAATTGAAAATGCAATACATAACCTAGCTAATATATGGATGTAAATATTTGTTTATGAAAACATCTGGTCATCAGGTAAATAAATCGAACACTGGCTTATGTTAGATTTTTATTTAATAATTTATGAAAATACGGGTTAAATAATAAGTGTTGGGTCAAATAAGTCTATAAACTTTAAAAAATATTAATAGGTCTCTAAACTAAAAAAAAATGTGTAATGAGTATTTGACTTTTCAATTTTGTGTCTAACAGATAAATTATAAATTTGTTACACATATAAAATTGAAAGTTTAAGAACCAATCAGATACTTTTTAAGGCTTAAAGACCTATTAGGCACAACATTAAAAGTTTTAAGACTTATTAAACACTTTTTAAAGTTCAAGAATCTAATAGACTCACTATGAAAGTTTAGGAAACAAACTTACAATTTAATTAAACAAATTTACAATTTAACTAAAAAATGATGGAAGGACAAAAATATTTTTAGTTAAATTACAAGTTCGTTCCTAAATTTTTAAAGTTGTGTCCAATAGGTCAATGAATTTTCAATATATATATATATTTGAGTTAAACAACATTCTGGGGAGGGAGATTTTAACCTCTGATCTCTTGGTCGATAGTACATACAAATTATTACTGAACTATGTTCTCTTTGGCCCATGAATTTTCAATCTTATTATGTCTAACGATGAGCCTTCACTTTCAACATTTTTTTTAAATTTATGGACTTGGTAGATATAAAATTAAAATATTGAAATTTTATTAGATAGAAAATCTTATTTTGTGTATAATAGAGGTTTCAAAAGGTTTCAAATTGGAGCAAACGTAGCCTGCGATGTTGCAAGTGCAACAGAATTTACACTTCGGCTATTTTGAACAACTTTTTCTTTTTACCTTTTCCTGTCCAGACTCTCTCTCTCACATCTTGAGTGGATTTGATTTTCTTTTTCATTATATTTTTTTCTAGTCTCTTTTTGTTATGTATTTCACTTAATTTATTTGGTTGATTGTAGGGTTTAAAAATGTTTATTTAAAAAAACATTTAAAAATATATGGCACTTCTTGTATTACTTTTAAAAATATGGTACAAGTGTTGCCAAATTTTGGATAGGAGAAATATCACCTGACCTCCACGTGACAACGATGGTGAATTTGTATTCTTGGGGGAAGAACGCGGCCTGCAAGATAAGAAAAACTTGGACATTGGTGTGGTGTAGGGCACACAGGCTCCGATGCTTAAGTCAGAGAGAGTTTTTAGAGAATTTAGGGGTTCTAGGAGAGTGTTGTAAGCTGGAATGAACTTACCCTGCTCTCTTATTGAGGGAGAGCTTAAATAGCTTCCTTCCTAGGGCTTTTCGTGGGTTCTGTCTTTGAATGGGAAAGGAAAGGTCGAATTGGGCTGAACCAAGGGCACACGGGCCATAAGGGATCGAGGCAAGGACCAAAATTGGGCCTTGCCAAACTGGTCGGCCGGGGCCGAGCCCAAGCCTCGGTCTTCCCCCCTTTGACTTTGGACCATGGCAAGGCCCAAAATGGGGCCTTACCATGTGGTCGGCCTCGACTGAGGCCGAGGCTGACCACGGCCTTGGGCTTCGGCCCAAGCCCGTTTCTTCGTCCCTTCTCGTCCTGGGTCAGTCTCCTGTCGGTTTCGATCTGTTTGGACTTCGTATTGGGTTTCTTTCCTTATTTGGCCTTTCATTGTAGCCCTTTATCCAGCCCATTCTTGTTGGTCCAATTTCACCCATAACATTAGCCCCCACTCCCTAGTTAGAATTCGAGATTAGGAGTGTGTGGAGTAATTGCATGGAGCCTGACTTTGGAGTAGTATATTAAGTTTTGGAGTCATTATTGACATTTCGAGGTATGTCTCGAATTATCCCTAGTTATTGTCCATCCTTGTGAGGATATTCAGTCTTCTAGAGTGTCGGTTTCTCAATTTTCCAGTAGGAATTTTAGAGTTCCATGACGCTTATCTTCCGTCTTGGTTCTCCGTTTCCTATAAGAGTTTTAGGGTTATGGGACGCTTATTCTACGTCTTAGATCATCCCCAGGATTGCCGTCTAACCCCGTAGGTCGGTATCTTCCTGGTGGGTAAGATTCTCCTCCGGATGTGTGTTCGTCCACATCCTGGAGAAAATTTAGAGCTCCAAGGTTCTCCTTGGATCATCCCAAGATTGTCGTCCAACCCCGTAGGGAACATTTCGATCTTTCTTGGGGGCTAAGACTTTTATCTGGATTCGCGATCTGTGCCGTTTTCCTAGAGAGAATATATAAATTCGAGGGCGTCCTCAAATTTAAGTGAGATTGCCATCAAATCCCGTAGGGACTATTATGGACTTCCCGACCTCCCGTAGGAGGGAATTTTGGGTATCTTGTAGCCGTGTAGCTTCATGACCTCATGCTGGAGGGAATTCTTGGCTATTCTGTAGCCTCGTAGCTTCTCAATTTTCGTAAGCATTTTCGGAACAACTGTAGCTTCATTTCAAGCTGATACCGTGAGAGGAGAAGAGGAAATAAGCAATGGAGTGAGCATCGGGGGCAGGAGGTCTGGTTGGCCTCGGCCGGTCTGGTCGGCCAAGGCCTCCTTGGTGCTTCTGCTTGGCCTCTTTGCACGTCGGTACGTTTTTCCGTGTACAAGTTTTCCTCGGTCTTACCATCCTCTTCTTCATTTTTTCTAGGAGCCAGCTTATCTTGGTCTTTCTCTTGTTAGTCAAGAGAATTTAATTAGAATAGGTTTTACTCCACCCCTTCTTCTGAAAGGTTAGATTTAACCTCAAATTCTTCTTGTAATCATTGTGCTGGGGAGAGGTTGGTTTTGGCCAAGGTAGTCGGCCTCGGCCTATGAGGTCGGCCTCAGCATCGGATTTTCTCCAATTCTTGACTTTTCTGCCTCATTTTGTGTAGCTTCTGCTTTTTGTTCAATTAGATAGGCATATCTCTTTAGTAGCTTCTGCCTTTTGTTTATCAGAGAGGCATATCTCCTATGTAGCTTCTTTGCTTTTTGTTTAATAGGGAAGCATATCCCCCTAGTAGCCCCCTACTCAAGTAGAAGTTTCTTGGTTGAAAGTCATGCTTGAGTGGCAAAATGTGTAGCTTGAAAATAGAATTTTATTGCTAATAAAATTTAAATCTTACATGAACTTGTAGATGTTGACAAAAGAAATCTTAAGTAGAGAAGAAGTAAACAGAAAAAAGCCCCCTAGTAGTCCATAGGGGTGTGGTCGGCTTCGGCTTCCTTCTTGGCCTCGGCCTCGGCCTTAGGCTTGCCGAGGTATGCTTCCCGCTCGTTTCTTGATCTTTTTACCTCTTTGAGTGCTGTGAAGTAACACTCTCTTGAAGTTTTCTGCTCCCCCTTTACTATTCCCACTCCATTCAAAGTAGGAAATTTTAGTAGCTAATGATAGGTGGAAGCTACTGCCTTCAGTTGATGGAGTGTTGGTCTTCCTAATATGGCATTGTAACTTACATGCATTCTACTACCAATAAGTTAATTATCTTAGTAGTTGTATTCAGTCCATCCCCAAAGGTGACTGGAAGTTCGATGCTGCATTCAGGAGTAACTCTTTCTCCCCCAAATCCAACCAAGGGAGTCAGATTCTTCTTTAGTAGCCCCCTCTCTAACCTCATTGCTTTAAAGGCAGTCTGAGAGAGAACATCAGCTGAACTTCCTTCATCTATGAGGATTATGTGAACTTTCACATTGGCTATAGTTAGGGTAACCACCAGAGCATCATTATGGGGCTGATGGATGACCCTAACTTCAGCCTCTATGAATTCTAAGGCTTGGTTCACAGTTTCAAAATGGATTGAATACATACCTCGATAAACTGGGTCGTGTTTGGCCTCGCGAGCAATTGCTTTCCTTTTTCTGCTGGATTCTCCTCCTGCAGGTCCCCCAAGTATGGTTCTGATCTCACGTGGGGGTTCTTCATTGGGTCGGCCTTGGCCATCCTCTGGTAGGCCTCTGACACCCTCTGGTCGGCCTCAACCGTCATCTGGTCGACCTCGGCCATCTCCGACGTATTCGTTCAGGTACCCTTCTCTGATCAGGGTTTCGATTTCGTCTCGTAGCTGATAGCAATCATGAGTTGCATGACCATGATCTCGATGAAAGAAACAATATTTGTCTGTCTTTTTTTCCAGCTGGAGTTTGCATCTTGTCTGGAAATTTCACCAAATTCAAGTGGCGAATTTCCATCAAGATCTGCTCAGGTGGGAGAGTCGTGGAAGTATACCTCTCGAATCGTTGACCGGGGACGACTTTAGGGTCTGGTCGGCCTCGACCTCTTTCCTCGACCCTCCTCCTCTTCGAACTAGAAAAGTTGTTGTCCCAAGCTCTATCTTGCTCTGCATGTTTGTTGCTTCTTTCACGATCAGATGTAGCTTCTTTCGATTGTATCAGCTTTTTAGCACTCATATACTTTTGAGCCATGGTTATGAACTCAACATAGGAGGTTGGTTCTTTCTTGCCAATCGATCTGAGCAAACCTTTGTCTTGTAGGCCTACAATAATGGCAATTAGGGCAGTAGTGTCTGTAAATCCTTCAACTTGCAACGTTTCCTTGTTGAAGCGCGAGACATAGTCGCGTAAGCTCTCCTTTGGCCCTTGCTTTATGGTTAACAAGTGCATTTGGGGCTTACGTTGGTCTCGTCCTCCCAGGAATTGCGTTACAAATGCCCTGGCTAACTCTTTGAAAGAGCCGATAGACTTTCTCTAACTTTCTGTACCATTCTCTAGCTGGTCCCGTGAGGGTATAAGAGAATGTTCTGCATTTGATTGCCTCTTAAACTCCATGAAGTTCCATCTGCGCTCTGTATGTATCCAGGTGTTCAACAGGATCAGTATTACCATCGTATGGGGTGATGGTTGGCACCTTGAACTTCTTAGGAACCTTCTGTCTCATGATCTCATCAGTGAAAGGGGGATCAACTTGCTCAATAAGAGCTTCGAAATCCCACCTCTCGATTTCATGAGTTCTAAGAACGTTCCCTTGAAGGTCTCCAAACTTTTTTTGGATTTTCAGAATGTCTGATTTCCATGGAGGACTTTGGTTTCGTGCATCATACCTCAATTTAATCTCATTGGCCTCGGCCTGTATCTGGTTGGCCTTGGCCTCAGGTTGAAGCTTCCTCTTCAATTCGATTAGACTTCGCAAGTTCGATGTTGCCTCAGTATTCTTGTTGACCGTCGCTTCAACCTTACCTGGTCGGCCTCGGCCATTAGCCTGGGAGACGACATGCACAACAGATTTCAACTTACCTGCCTTACTCGTCTGGCTTTTGACCGAGGGTTGACGTGGCTTGTTGTTTCCTCCAAGGATCAGCTTCTCTGTTTGTTTTTGGGTATGGGATTTTGATTCTCACATCCCCTCAACCACCTTCGCTTTTCCTTTTCTTGGGTCTCGTACGAGAGGTGGTTCCTCCTCCTATTTTTCTTTATGTTGATCTTTCTTTTCCAGTTTTTCCAAGATTTTTCGAAGATATGTATCCATGTTGTAGACCTTTTTCTTCAGCTCGACAATCTCCTCTTCTGGTCGGCCTGTGTCGGTATGAGGCCGAGGAGGATAAACTTCTCTCTTGCGTCTCGGGTGACGATCTTGATCTAAATCATCTCCATCTTTATTCCAGTTATTGTTTCCCAGCATTTTACTCATCTTTTGGAGGATTGAACTCAAACAAAAGGTTTTCCAAGAAAGCGTTGTCGCTCCCCACAGACAGCGCCAACTGTTGTTGCCAAATTTTGGACAGGAGAAATATCACCTGACCTCCACGTGACAACGACGGTGAATTTGTATTCTTGGGGGAAGAACGCGGCCTGCAAGACAAGAAAAACCTGGACACCGGTGTGGTGTAGGCCACACAGGCTCCGATGCTTAAGTCAGAGAGAGTTTTTAGAGAATTTAGGGGTTCTAGGAGAGTGTAGTAAGCTGGAATGAACTTACCCTGCTCTCTCCTTGAGGGGGAGCTTAAATAGCTTCCTTCCTAGAGCTTTTCGTGGGTTTCCGTCTTCGAATGGGGAAAGGAAAGGTCGAATTAGGCTGAACCGAGGGCACACGAGCCATAAGGGACCGAGGCAAGGACCAAAATTGGGCCTTGCCAAACTGGTCAGCCTCGGCCGACCACGGGCTTGGGTCGAGCCCAAGCCCCGGTCTTCTCCCCTTTGACTTTGGACCATGGCAAGGCCCAAAATGGGGCATTGCCATGTGGTCGGCCTCGGCCTCGGCCTCGACCGACCACGGGCTTGGGCTTGGGCCCAAGCCCGTTTCTTCGTCCCTTCTCGTCCTGGGTCGGTCTCCTGTCGGTTTTGGTTTGTTTGGACTTCGTATTGGGTTTCTTTCCTTATTTGGCCCTTCATTGCAGCCCTTTATCCAGCCCATTCTTGTTGGTCCAATTTCACCCATAACAGTACTTGTCTTGACGAATTGACGAGTTACCAACATGAGCATAGACATAAGTATGTACTATTGATTAAGAGGTTAGAAGTTTGAATCTCTCACTCCACATGTTGTCAAAAAAAGAAAAAAGAAAAAACTATTTATCTATGAATATACAAATAAAAATTAAAAAGTTCGTTTAAAATTATTTATTGAACGTATAATTGTGATATAATAACTAGAACTCAAGAAAAATTGTTTATTAAATTTTGCATGGTTCACATAATACCGGGCTTTTAACAACAATATTTTAGTTACAAAAGAAATGTGATTTTAACATTACATTAAAATTTATGAAGTAAGAATGCTCATTTAAATCAAAATTATTTCACCCACATCTAGCTACATAAAACCCTAATTTCCATAAGACTAAATTAATATATATATATATATATATATATATATATATATATATATACGAGACGTAATTCCAATCATGGTTGCACATTTGTTGTCATAATCATCATTACTAAATCAAGATCTACTCAAATGGTAGATGGAATAATGTAGGGAAAAATTTGTCACCATTTACTATTTAATTCATTTTCATAATTTACTATTTTTATTTTAATAAATTATTGAATTGAAAATTTAATAATTTTCTTTCCATTTTCATATTTGACTTTTAAATATTGATTCTAAATCATAAATGTATTGTTACACATGTAATAAAATATTTTTATTATATAATGTGTAATTACCTTATTTAAAATCTGCCTATTATGCATGCATGGCAAATATGCTCTTTTTCCGTATTTTTTTAATTTCAATAATTTATTGCTTTGTGTCAAAAAATTAATGAATTAAAATCATTTACATTTTTTCTATTATTTGATTCATTCCTAACAATTTTATACACAATAGAGCCAATCTTTAACACTTGCATATTCTTTTGGATGCTAATATGCTATTTATTTATTAATTCTTAATATAAATAATTTACCATATTCATTTCAATAAATTTATAAATCCAAATCAATAATTTATCTTTACTTTTTCTTTATTCCAATTAATTAAACTTTTAAATTTTAATATTCATTGAATTATTGTGCATTGCAATATTTGTATTATGGATATTATAATTCATGTTTGAATATTCTAATTAGATGTCTATAACTTCCACATGTTACATATCTATATTAATCTCTCTCATCAACTGCTCAATTAGTCCCATGGGTTATAAATTTTGAATTATATATGTAGATCTTATTATTACTTACACTATTGTAAATCTTATAAACAGTGATTGTATGGAGCTTTTTTTTTTGTTGTTCTTATTTTATAACAATTTATATATTATTATTTTTTTAATTTCAATAGATTTAATAGATTGTTGAATTGAAATTTGTGATATATATATATATATATATATATATATATATATATATATATATATATATTTGTTTTTAGTTTGACTTTTTTTTAATAATTTGGGTATAAAATGATCTAATATTTTTCTTTAATTGGCTTCAGTAACTTATTACATTTGTTCCAATATATATTAATGAATTGAAATTACTAAAGTCCCATTTGATAATCATTTGGTTTTTAGTTTTTGAAAATTAAACCTATAAATACGATTTTTACCTATGGATTTCTTGGTTTATTGTTCTTATAATTTTTCATTTTTTGAAGTATCTAATTATTTTTTTCTAACAAATAAGCTACTTGATTTATTCTTAATAGTTTTAAGGTTTAAGTACCATTTTGGTTCTTGTACTTTGGGTTTTGTTCCATTTTAATCCATATACTTTCAAATGTTCATTTTTAGTCTTGTACTTTCAATAAATCTTAAAATTAATCCCTATAGTAAATTTATTCCTAATTTTTTCAAAAAACATTTAGTCTCTATTAGTTTTTTCTTTATAAATTTTGGAAACACCTTCACATAGTGCTTTTATTGCATGAAAATTATTATTATTATTTAACCAATTTAGTTAAAAATTAACTTCGAATGACTAATTTTAAGATTTATTGAAAGTACAAGGACTAAAATTGGATATTTGAAAGTTCAAGGACCAAAATGAAATAAAACTAAAAGTACAATGACCAAAATGATATTTTAACCAGGGTATTAAATTTCCGTCGACATGTCGACATTTCCATCGAAATTTCTACATGTCCATGGGTTCGACATCGACATAAGGGGGGAATCGACATTTCCACTATACTGTACAAAATTGACGAAATATTAAAAAAAATAGCAAGAAAATGTAACTTAATGTGAATATAATAATGTAACAAGTATTTTAATTCATTTAAAAAGTATAAAATGTTCATTTATTAATTTAAATATTTTTTTTGAATTTTTTGTTTTTAAAATTTTTCCAGAAATATCCATCGACATCGACATTTTATCAATATTTCCATCGACATTTCCATAAAATTGAGACTTCGATATTTCCGTCGATATCGACATTTTAAACCTTGATTTTAGCCTAGTTTTAAATATAATAAAATCACTCTTCAATATACACTATTATTATGTAGTGCTTACTATTTTCTAACTTTTAATCTTTTATTTTATTTTATTAAATAAATTAATGAATTAGAACCACTAATGCATTTTTCTCTTTCTTTTAATTATTATCGAATTTTAATATTTAATTCTTTTTTACAAATTAAACTAACCATTTAATTCGATTTTACAATTTATATAAAATCCGTTTTAAATAAAATAAAATGGATTATTCTGTATAAGGTAAAATGGATTCCATTTTGTTGGTGGATTCTAATTCATCTTATATAGACTCCATTTTATTATATTTAAAATAGATTCTATATAAGATAGAATCCATTTTTAATATTTGTGTCTTATCTGTTTATTGCAAATATGTTCTTTACTTCCTGTTCCCTTTCCTAAGTTTCAATAAATCAATAAATTCTTTTAAAAGAAATAATAAATCAATAAATTAAAATCGTTAACTTATTATTATTTTTTTCTTTTTCTAGTTATTCTTGCACCGTAATTTCTTTAAACAAAATATTGACTTGTTTTAGTAATTTTATTTACAACTACTTTTTCTGCTTTTGTTTCATGATTCTTCTAGTTTTATTTATTTTCTTCAAATAGTTGCTTGTTTTTGGTAGTTTCCCAAAATTTTGGATGATTTTTGCATTTATTTTGCATTAGCGGGCTACTTCGTTGGTGGCGATTTTCAATTTTACCATATTCCATTAATTTATTTCTAAATTGAACTTTCTGAAGAGTATATATGATGTTTATTGTTTTCTTTGTAATTATTTAGATTTTCTAATTATTTAAATAGGCTTTTATGTAGCTGATATTGATGTTGCTATATTTATAAAAAGGGCACGAGGGATATAGCTAATTTTAAATGGTTCAACTCGAAAAATGGTTAAACATAATAGATTGTGCAATCATGGTTAAACATGTTTTATTTATTTATTTATTTATTTTTTTTTTTTTATATAATCTTCAAAATTGTCGAAAAGCCCCAATATATATTCCACAAATTTAAATAAACTAAAATAAAACCTAGAAAAATGTAGTAAGGAGAGAGGCAGAACTTGCAAAATCCAAAGTAACAAACAAGTCTAAATTCAATTTCTATCAAATTCAGATTGATTGCTAGCCTAATTATACATATTAACCATTGATAAAAATGATAGTTTCAAATTTGATCAATAATGGCAGTTTCAAAAAAATAAAGCAATAAAAATGGTGCCCTAGATAACTTTTAGTGTGTATATATTCGTATATATTGTCATTTACAGTGAAATAAAAAATCCTTACTTGTAAGCTAAGGGTGAGGCGATTGACATTAAAGAATTTGAAGAACACTAGTTGCGATGCTTGTTGCATTCACCGAGGGGGAGGGGAGGGGCCAAATTAGGTGAATTAATGGGACAATTTGAAAAAAACAAAACCCAAAAACTCTAAAACACCTACCAAAAACTCCCTCTTTGTCTTCCTCAACCGCCTAGTCTAGAAAACTGCAGCGTATAGAGGATGAGAGAGGTAGAGCTGACAAAATCAAAATAACAAACAAGCTTAAGTGAAACCTCTAACAATTTCAATGATAGTTTCAAATTTGATCAACGATGGTAGTAATTTCAAAAAAATAAAGCGGTAAAAATGGTGCCCTAGATAACTTTCAGTGTGTGTATATATTTATAATTACATTTTCAATTACATGTAGGTAAGTTTAAATATAGGTGTATAAATATATATACCCTCATTTACCGTGAAATAAAAAACTCTTACCTATAAGCTTGAGGCGATTGACATTAAATAAATTGAAGAACACTAATTGTGACGCTTGTTACATTCACCGAAGGGGAGGGGTGGGGTCAAATAAGGTGAATTAATGGACAGAAAAACGTCCGAAAACTCTAAAAAACCCACCCAAAAACTCCCTCTTTGTCTTCTTCAACCTCTTGTGTTGTTGAACAATCATTGCTTCTTCCAACGATTACGGCTCTTGTCGCCGTTTATGTTGCACTCTCCAGTAGCTTCCTGTCTACATTTTTCCCTTCATTTAACCAAGGAAGGATTTTATTTAGGTTTCTCCTTGGCTTAAATGATATGTATCTATCTCCTTATGCCTCTTGTATGCATGTACATTCACTAATAATTGTACTTTTTTTTTTTTGAATTCTAGGATTGTGATATTGGATTGTGATACGTTTAGCCATTCGATAATCCGATTTAAAAATAAATATTTTGGATTCTAAAACTGCATCCTTTTTTAGGGATTTTTGGGAATGTCAGTATCTTGAAAATGACTCATGTATCTCACTAGTTAATAGATTTGTGTAATTAGGATTGTCCGAAAAAGTGAAAAATCAAGTTTGATGATTGGATTTCGTTAATATTGGATTTGAATATAAATGAAAAAAACAAAAAAAAAAACGGTGACTGATATATTGAATTAAGGTAAACTTAATATATTTGTAAATAATTAGACATAAATTTCTGCATATTTGAATTGTCAAAGATCTAGGAATAGAAAATTTGGAGAACAAAAATCTTGAATTAAGATAAAACTAATAAATTTGTAAATAAAATTATGTTGATTTACATTGTCAAGGATTTAAGAAAAGATAAGTCAAGATTCAGTTAGAGAGGACTGAGTTTTTCTTATAAAAAAAATCTACTTACAGTTGAGAATACCGACCATAAATATAAATAAATATATATATATATATATCCAGGGCATAAATCAAAAAAATAATATATATATCCAGGGCATAAATCAAAAAAATAATTATCATTCTCCTCCTGTTAAAATTTGGTATCCACAAATTTGAATATTGAAAGTTTTTAGTCATTTTTCATTACCGTTATTTATTTGTAACTACCGACACAAAATTTTCCTTTGTAAAATTCTAAAAAGATGTATTTTATTTTACCATGCATGTGATTTTTGCTACTTACGATATTATTGATCATTAACCGTTAATTTAATTTTAATAATTTATTGGGGAATAAATTCATAATTTAGAGGTAGTAATTTTTGTAACATGTTTAAACTCATGAAATCTTTGTTACGTGGGTTACACGGGTGGCAATGCCCTTAGTTTTATGGTAATATATTTATACTTTAGGTTCTTTTATTATGTGAGGTTTTTTTAGCTCAACAAAATGTTAGATGTTGGAATTCAAACCTTTAACCTTCTAGTAGAGAATATATGCTTTAAATAGTTGTGCTACGATCATATTCGTTTGTTATTATTTGACTTAAATATGACCGTTAGCTTCTTTTCTTTTTTTTTTCTTTTTTGAATTCAACGAAATTTGAGGAGTGAAGATTCGAACCTCTAACTTCTTGATTGAAGGTACATATTAATTATTGCTGAGTTAAGCACACTTGGTCAAATATGACAGTTAACTAGATTCTAGTATTTTTATTTCTATAAAATTATGAATGTATTGCTTATGACTCAAAGGTTAGAATTTACTGTCAACGAATCCTTCCACCCTCACATGTTGAACTAAAAAAAGTATGACTGTACATAAAAATATATATTTTCATTTTTTAAAATTACCTCTACCCTTTAAACTCATGAATCTATTAACACAATTATAAAAGTTAAGAAAGAATTATGTGGCATAAAGAAAAAAGAAGATTAAATTACAAGTTTAGTCTTTAAACTTTTAATTTTGTATTTATTAGGTTCTTAAACTTTAAAAATGTCTAATAGGTTCGTGAATTTTCAATTTTGTGTCTAATAGGTCCTTGACATATTCGAAATTTTTAAAAATTAACTAATCTATTCCATAAAAATTGAATTTTATGTCTAATATAGTTCTTTAAACTTTCAATTTTGTGTCTAGTAGGTTTGTAAATTTTAAAAAATGTCTAATAAGTCAATGGCCTATTAGACACAATTTTGAAAATTCAAGAACCTATATTGAACACAAAATTAAAATTTAAGGATCTATTCGACACATTTTAAGTTCAGAGATCTATTAGACATAAAATTAAAAGTTTAAGAACTTATTAAATACTTTTTAAAGCTTAGAGACCAAATAGATATAAACTTGAAAGTTCAGAGATTAAACTTGTAATTTAACCTAAAAAAAGTGTTAACTCGGGGACTAGGGGTGTGTTTGGCATGGATTTTGAAGTGATTCTAAAAAAAATTAACCGTGTTGAGTGTAAAATTGATTATTAATTAATTTTAAAAAGAATACATTTTTATTATGTTGATTTGCGAGATCTAATTAATAGAAGCTTTACAAATTAACTTTTCTAAAAATCTATGGATTTATTAACTAACTATTTATATCTCCCTGTTATTGAGACGTGATTCACCCTCAGTTCTCAATTTTTATTTTAAATTTAATTTGAAACTTCATTATCTTATTTTAATTCAATTGAATTTATTTGTTTGTACTTTTTTTTAAAAAAAAATTTAAATTGAAAAACATTTTTTCAATATGATTCTTTTAGGCCCTGTTTGATAACCATTTGATTTTTGGTTTTTAGTTTTTGAAAATTAAGCTTACTTTCTCTCAATTTCTCTACAATGGTTTTCATCTCCCTTAAGGAAGCATTTGAATTCTTAGCCAAATTCTAAAAACAAAAACAAATTTTTGGAAACTACTTTTTTTAGTTTTCAAAACATAGCTTGGTTTTTGAAAACATAGGTAAAAATGAGATAACAAAATAAGTAAATCCATAGGTGGGAGTAGCATTTATAGACTTAATTTTTAAAAACCAAAAACCAAAAACCAAATGGTTATCAAACGGGGCCTTAGCAATTGTTTTTCTTATCAAAATATATAAAAATATCTAGACTAAACACAATATTTTAATTTAAATCATATGAAATTTAAATAACTGATCTTATAAATATGAGCGGGCCCAAAAAATATAATTTTGGTGGCCAAATTTTGATAATGTTTTGGAAGTCAACATCCTCATTTCGTTATATCAACTAAGGTCTAACGCACTTGGGAAATCATTTTCAAACTTTAAGGACCAATTAAAAATCAAATTCAAATTTTGGGATCAAACATGTCACTTTTGAAACCTCACGAACCAAATATAAACTAAGTTTAAATATCAATGACCAAAAATGTTCGTTTCTAAAATCTAGGAACTTAGTAGAAACTAGTTTCTAGATTTTCTAAAAAAAAAGAAAAATTGCAACACTTTTTAAAGTTTGAGGTTAAGGTTACAACACTTATCTAAGTTTGAGGTACAATTTAATGAAATTAAAGGTATGAGGTTAAAATTGATACAACTTGACAAGTTTAGGAGTCAAAATTGATCTGTCTAAAAAAAAAAAAAAAGGTTAGATGCCACACACACGTATGTATATATATAATATATATTTTTTAAAAAATCTGGCCCCCTAAATCTGCCCCCCTAAATCTGCCCCTGCTTATAAAAACTTTGAAAATAAACATCAACCGAACATTATGCATTATTGAAATATTATGTCTATTTTAGTAATTATAGTTGGCAACAATTTAGTATTAGTTTACTAAATATTTTAATATAGTTTTGACCTTTTTACTTTGTATGGATAATAATTATAGCAATTCTAAATTAAGCTTGAATTCATTATTTATAGGCTCAGAGTGCATTTTAATTTAAAATAACGTTCGAACTTGGGATTGATTGCAGAGGATCACAACCCCAAACCAAAGATATTTTCCGAAAGGACAAATCAAGGATTAAAAGTTGGTGAAGGCGAACACAATTTTCAACCGTCCACGTGTCATCGGGTAAGGTGATGATGTGGATTGAAGAAGAGATAGTCCGGTGCAATGCAGCTGCAAAAAAGTGTTATCTTTAAAAGCCAATCATTCCGTCGTCGGGTTACTTTTACTCCAGTACCATGTAGGTCGACTTGGGACGAGTGGCCATTTGGTCCGTTGAAATTTATATCACATTAGTTAAGGTTTCATTTCATAACTATTTAATATTTAATTTTTTATTTTTAAAAATTAAATTTATAAATACTATTCTTATCTATAGATTTACTTATTTTATTATCTATATTTTCAAAAATTAAGTCATGTTTTAAAAATTAAAAAAATAATTTTCAAAAATTTGTTTTTGCTTTTAAAATTTGGCTTAGAATTCAAATGCTTCTTTAAGGGAGACGAAAATCATTGTAGAGAAATTGAGAGAAAATAAGCTTAATTTTCAAAAACCAAAAACTAAAAATTAATGTCCCGTTTGATAACCATTTGGTTTTTTGTTTTTAGTTTTTGATATTTAGTTTTTTTGTTTTTGGTTTTCAGTTTTTAAAAAACAAAAATCATACATGTTTGGTTTGGTAATTGGTTTTGGTTTTCTATTTTTTTAAAATTGAAAACCAAAAACATGTTTGGTAACTATTTTTGATTTTCTGTTTTTTAAATATTGAAAACCAAAAATATGTTGATAATTGTGTTTTTGTTTTCTATTTTTTTAAAATCAAAAGAACGTCTGATGACTGTTTTTAATTTTTTTTATAAAAATAAAATCGAACTATTTTTATAATATTTTTCCATCTAATATACATAATTATAAAACTATATTTTATTTTTATTTTTTTTAAAAATTGCATATTAAAAAAATATTAATGTTTTAAATTTACTACTAAATCAAATTAGGAAAAAATTACAAAAATAAACATATAAAAAAATACAAGTAACAATCACTATATGAATATTTTTATAAATAACAAAAATGTTGATAATGTTTCATAATGACTATGTAATTCATAAAAGTAAAAGAACAAAATTAGCAAAAATAACAATCAACGTCGTGCTTGAGTTACCATCTAAATTTGATTAGCAATTCGATCCCTCACTTGAGCCATATGCTTCAGTTGATCAGCATTACGTGTTTAAATATATTAATAAAATTATAATTTAACGACACATCAATTTTTATTAACAAATTGTTTTTTAGTAAAAGAACGTAATTGAGAAACTTAATATATTTAATTAATTTTAAAATATAAAAATAATATTTTAAATTTAAAATTCAAAGTACATGGCCAAAATGACATTTTAACCTTTTTTTATGTACAAAAGTAGTGGTAGTAATAACAATAATACACATAAAAAAATAGTAATAATATATTATTATTATTATTATTATTATTATTATAATACATAATTATTGAGATAACAGGAATTCGAGTCCAACTTGCAAATGATTCCATTTTTTTTGAAACTGACATATGGGCTGTTAAGAGTCCGTGAGTCCATATTTCAAAAACGAAAATCTGTTTTTGAAAACCCTTTTTTTCCGTTTTTAGTTTTTCTTCACAATTCTAAAAACGTTTTTAAAAATCTAAAAACCAAAAAATGAATTAGTTACGAAACACATCTGTTTTTTGAAAACCAAAAACTAAAAACAGAAAATGAATTAGTTATCAAACGGCCCCTAAATGGTTATCAAATAGGGCCTAAATTGTAAATTTAGTCCCTATCATTTTAAAAAAGTTAGAATTTAGTTCATATATTTGTTGTTGGAAATAATACGCAGTGTACAAGAACTGAGTAATACTAGCAAATTTGATTACAACTTAACTGGCAACAAACAATTACAGTGCAAATAATAGAACGTACACTGTATGTAACAACAATTTCAAAACTCAAGAACAAAAGATAATAAGTAGTTGAGGCACGCTTACAAAGTATTGTCCTGAAGAAAATTATTCACTCTGCACGAGTTGCAAGCAGACTACAATGATCGTCTCAGTAGGATACAACAACTAACTCCGGTAGAACAACAACCTGGAACTACCCAGATCTAGCAGAACTCTTGGATACTTGCTCTCAACTTGACTCAAGATTAAAGAGAAGAAAGAGAGGAGAGAACAATTCTTCAATTGGAATGAGATACTCCCAAAATGGAATTAGATACTCCAAATGAAGAAACAAGTTGCTATTTATAGGCTAGCAACTTAGTAACTCTCCAAAAATAAAATTAATATAAACAATATGAAACATACATCAAAAGTAACTCAATTGTGTAGTTAATTGTAAAAATTCAAACATAGCTCAACAAATTTAACTGTTAAGTTAAATTTGTAAAAGAAACATCAACACATTTTGATATTTCAAACCATTTTGAAACTTTTGAGATTCAAGTCAAGTAACAACAACATAAATGAAATATCAATTCATTTTTGATGTTTCAAACCAACACTTTCTTTCACAAATTTTACTATAAAATCCAACATTTGTAAATGCTAGAATTAGTTTTTATGATTTGATAAAGCCCTCATAAATAGTTTCTATGTAGGAACTATTTAGGATAGTTTTATTAAACCGCATTGACTATTTGTGAGGTTTTATCAAATTCTAAGGATGAGAATCTAACTTTTACAATTATAGGGACTAAATTTCAACTTTCTCCAAACCATAAGACCAAATTTATAATTTAACCTATCTCATTTTTTAAAAATCATTTATAATTTTGTCCTAAACTTGTTGGGAGAAAACAAATAAAGATGAGAATCTCGGAAAAAAAAAGTAAGTCCACGATAAAAATAAAGTTGAATTATAAGTTTTGTACTTATCTAGTTACTGTATTTAAAAAAGTTTTTAAGAGGTTTTTAAACTTTTAGGGTTGAGTCAATTTAATTTCAATGGTTTAAAAAGATTAAATCAACAAATTTTCAATTTTTTGTCTAATAGGCACTTGTTAACTTTTTTAGTTTCACGTTTATGTCACCAAACATATAAACCTACTTGAAACTAGCTAACTATGATTATGCTTGATAATCATTTAATTTTTATTTTTAAAAATTATGTTTGCTTTCTCATCATTTCTATAAAATGGATTTCATATTTTTTAAGAAAACAATTGAATTCTTTGTTAAATTCTAAAAACAAAAACAATTTTTAGAAACTTTTTTTTTTTTTTAGTTTTCAAAACTTGGCTTTGATTTTGGAAATATTGATAACAAGTAAATAACAAAACAAAGAAACTTATGAGTTTGTGTCTATAAACTTAATTTTCAAAAACAAAAAACTAAGACCTATAAATTTAATTATGGTTTTTGGTTTTTGGTTTTTAAAAATTAAGCCTATAAATGCTACTCCCACATATGGATTTACTTATTTTGTTATCTCATTTTTATCTATGTTTTCAAAAACCAAGCCATGTTTTGAAAACTAAAAAAAGTAGTTTCCAAAAACTTGTTTTTGTTTTTAGAATTTGGCTAAGAATTCAAATGATTCCTTAAGGGAGATGAAAATAATTGTAGAAAAATTGAGAGAAAACAAGCTTAATTTTCAAAAACTAAAAACCAAAAATCAAATGGTTATCAAACGGAGGCTAAATGATTATCAAATGGAGCTATAACTATTGTACTATAAAAGCATTAAATTTGATAGAGTTAACACAATAACTTATTAGACAAAAAAATAAAAAATTTAAAGATCTATTAAAAACTTTTTACTCTAGAGATATTAGAGAGACAAAACTTTGAAAGCCGCCATACACCCGATTTAACCTCTCCATGAAATTACTCCAAAGGAGCTATTTCTATGGACCGTAAGACCTTCTCCATAGCCTTAGACGTTTATTTTCATTGGCAGTAGAGCCAAAATCAAGGAATCCAATTGGACATCCTCACATGGAATTTGCTCTCTTGGTTGACCACTTCCTTCAAATTCTTGTCCGAACAAAGAAACTATGAGTATATTATTTGGCCCTTGAGGATCTGGAAGGACTTCAGCATTTTCAAACACTGCCCTAAGGAATCTACATTAAAACTCATGGGCTCGGACACAGAAGCTTACCACCGAATATGGAGTGGAGTCCTTTATCAATAGAGCATATGTCCAATCCTTAGAGGTTCCATTCATAGAGGAAAAGTTTCTTTTGGCTGTAAAATCTCTGGATACTAATAAAACTCCTGGACCCGATGGTTACACTGCAGAATTTTGTTGAAAAAGGTTTTGCCCTTTACCATGGTTGAAAATCAGATGGCTTTCGTAGAAGAAACACAAATTTTGGATGCATCTTGACATTATTAGTGAATTGGGCCAAAACACAGCTTCCCCTTCAATTAGGTGGTTTGGGCATTGGCAATATCAATGTGGCTCGTTTATCTAAATGGATATGGAGATTTCTTTGTGAAGAAGGAGCACTTTGGAGCAAAGTCATTAAAGCCAAGTATTATCCTATGGCAACCATCCAACAGTGGCCTACTGTTTCAAGTGCAGGTTCCTTCAAGGCCCCTTGAGCATCGATTTCCATGTTAAACACTATAGTTTAATTAGTAGAATGTTAAAAGAGTTTTGGGTAATGCCAATCACATTTCTTTTTGGGATCTCCTTATATCCAAGCCTATACACACTTTCCAATCTTTCTCATGCATCAGTAGCTAATGTTTCGAATGCTGATTATGGAGTTTGGGATAGGGCTTGCGGAGAAATCTTAATGATAATGAAATAACAAAATGGGATTCCCTATCTTACTGCCTTGCATCTATTTCTTTATCAAACACTAGCGATTCTTGGATATGGAATTTTCAGAAGCTTTTCGGTTCATTCTATGCTTGAGTATGTAGTGATGCCAACAAATTATATCTCCCACCCATTGTATACAATTATTTGGAAAGTTTTTTATTCGAAGAAAATCAACATCTTTCTTTGAGAGCTTAGTCATGAGTGTCAACACAATGGATCGCTTTCAACATTCGATGCCCTATTTTTCTCTTTCACCATCATGCTGTATTGTGAATTTTGAGTCCACTGATAATCTTTTTAGTTCTTATTCTTTTGCTCAATAGTATTGGAATTTTGTCCTCTTAGCTTTTGAATGGAATACAACTCTACCTGGGAACGTTTTCAACCTGTTATGGGTGAAATTGGACCAACAAGAATGGACTAACTAAATGGCTACGATAAAGGGCCAAACGAAGAAAAGAAGCTCAAGACGAAGTTAAAATGGACCCAAATTGAAAAAGGAATGGCCTAGATGCAAAGGGACGAAGAAACGGGCTTGGGCATGGTTGGCCTTGGCTGACCACATGGAAAGGCCCACTTTTGAGCCTTGCCTTGGTCCCTCATGGTTCAGAGATCCCCAATCCAGCTCTGTTTGGTCCTTTCGTTCCTAGTTGAAGACGAAAACCCACGAAAACCCTAATTATGAGGTATTTAAGCTTTCTCTAGAGGGGAGAGTAAGGTAAGTTCATTACAGCCTTCAAAACTCTCAGAAAATTTCCTAACTCTCTCTAAAGAACTCTCACTGACTTAAGCATCGGAGCTTGTGTGGCCTACACCACATCGGTATCCAGGTTTTTCTTGTCTTGTAGGCTGCATTCTTCCCCCAAGAATACAAATTCACCATCGTTGTCACGTGGAGTTTAGATGAGTTTTTTCTTGTCCAAAATTTGGCAACAACAGTTGGCGCCGTCTGTGGAGAATGACAATGTTTGCTTGGAAAACCTTATTTCCTGAGTTCAATTATCCGAAAAGATGAGTAGAATGCTGGGAAACAAGCATTGGAATGAGAAGAAAGACGTTTCCGATCAAGACCGTTGCCTGCGACGAACGCAAAAGAACACGCCTCTTCGACCTCAAGCCGACCAGAAAAAGGTCGAGGCCAACTAGGAGGAGGCCGAGGCCAACCAAATCGTTCAATCTACATGGAAGTGTGGACCAGAAGGATTGTGTGAAGAAGCTGGCTTGTGTTTGTTGGTCGAGGTAGATCACAAAAAGGCCAAGGCCAACCAGCATTTGAAGGCCGAGGCCGACTAGATCGTTCAAGCTACGTGGTAGTGCAGACTTGAAGAATTACAAGAAGAAGCGACAAAGAAGACAGTTGACCAACTCCTCGCCCTCGAGGAAACTGAGGTGGGCCAGAGGGGACAATCCACCGAGGAATTGAAATCTGTCCCGCTCACATCAGAGGACATGCAAATAAACATTGCAACTAACCTAGGGGCTGAACAGGAAAAAAAAAACTGATCAGTTTCCTCAGAAACAACGCAGATTTATTTTTTTGGTTTAATGAGGATATGCCAGGGATAGATCTCGACGTCATGGTACATTGACTGAGCGTGGACAAAGATTTCAAGCCCGTGAAACAGAAGCGACGTGCATTCAATCAGGAGCGGAACAAGATCATAGCCAGCTAAGTAGATGATTTACTAAAAGCCAACTTCATTAGGGAAGTCCATTATCCTCAATGGCTATCCAATGTGGTTTTAGTATAAAAGTCTAATGACAAATGGCGAATGTGCATCGACTTTATTGATTTGAATAAGGCATGTCCTAAGGACAGTTACCCTTTGCTTATGATAAATCAGTTGGTAGATGCAACAACATGCCATGAATTATTAAGTTTTATGGATGCCTACTCTAGATAGAATCAGATCAAAATGTATGGACCTGATCAAGAAAAGACCTCTTTCATTACTGACAGGGGGCTTTACTGTTACAAAGTCATGACATTTGGCCTCAAGAATGTAGGAGCAACCTACCAAAGAATGGTAAATCGAATGTTTGCTCCATTGTTGGGAAAGAATATGGAGGTGTATGTGGATGATATGCTAGTAAAAAATATTAAAGCACATCAACATGAAACCGACCTCCATGAAGCATTCCAAATACTTCGAAAGTACAAGATGAAGTTGAATCCAAGCAAATGTGCTTTTGCAGTAACATCAGGAAAATTCCTCGAATTCATGGTACACCAGAGAGGAATTGAAGCAAATCCTGACAAGATAAAGGACATCCTAGAGATGTCATCTCCAACCAATCTCAAGAAACTTCAGAGTCTTAATGGAAGAATTGCAGCACTGAATAGGTTCGTTAGTAGAGCTATTGACAGATGTCAACCTTTCTTTAAAATTTTGAAAAAGGGTATTCAATTTGAATGGACTAAGGAATGTGAGAAAACTTTTCAAGAGTTAAAGTTTTATCTAAGTTCAGCTTCTCTCCTCGCCAAACCTAATAAGGGAGATGAGTTACTACTTTGTGTAACAGCTTTTAACACCGCTGTAAGTTCTTCACTAATCAAAGAAGAAAATGGTCACCAAAGACCAGTCTACTACACCAGCAGAGCAATGGTGGGGGCTGAAACTAGATACCCTCAAGTGGAAAAACTTGCACTTGCTTTAGTTACCTCAGCTAGAAGATTACGCCCTTACTTCCAAGCACATAAGGTCACTGTCCTCACAAACTTTCCTCTCAAGCAAGTGTTGCAGAAGCTGGAAGCTTCAGGATGCCTCATGAAGTGGACAGTAGAGCTTAGTGAACATGATATTCAGTACAAACCAAGGACATCAATCAAAGGACAAGAAGTGGTAGATTTCATTGCTGAGCTCACTCCACTACAGGCCGAGGTCGACCAAGCAAGGGCCAAGGCAGACCACGTGGAGGCCGAGGTCGACCACACAGGCCGAGGCTGACCACCTTCAATGCTTAATGGAGGTGGAGGCATCTCATCTAGAAGATCTTAATCTTTCTTGGAAACTTTTCGTTGATGGATCCTCCAACGTCAAAGAATGCGGAGTAGGAATTCTACTTGAATCTCTTGAAGGAGAAAGATATGAATATGCTCTCAGATTCAACTTTAGAACCTCAAATAATAAGGTGGAATACGAAGTACTCGTAGTAGGATTAAAGGTCGCCGGGGGAATAAGGATCTCCAATCTTTTAGTCTTGAGTGATTCCTAATTGATAGTGAAAGAGGTAACTGATGAATATCAAGCTAAAGAGTAGAGAATGGAAAAGTATTTGTCAAAGGTCAAGGAATTGCTTGCCTCCTTCCCCAAACATGAGTTCAGGAAAATTCCAAGATCACAAAATGCCAATGCTAATTCTTTAGTCGATTAGTAGCAACGTATGAAACTGAACTGAGTAGAACAATTCTAGTTGAGATCCTATTTGAGCCAACCATATGCAGAGAAGAGATACTGAAAACTGACGCAACGGTTTCTAGAGAGAAAGAGGCCGAAGCCAGAGATGAGTTGGTCGAGGCCGATGAAGTTTCTTCCTAGACGGATCCCATATTGAAATACCTAAAAGAAGGAAAATTTCCCTTAGAAAGAGTAGAAGCCAAGCGAATATAGAGGCGATCGACTCATTACTACTCAAAAGGTAAACTCCATAAGAGAGGTTATTCAATGCCACTTCTAAGGTGTCTCACACCTACTGAGGCGGAATATGTGATGAAGGAAATCCATGAAGGAATATGTGGCAATCATTCCAGAGGAAGATCTTTATGTCATAAGATTGTGAGACAAGGATATTATTGGCCAACGATGCTCTAAGATGCTCGAAGCTTCACAAGATCATGTGACCAATGCCAACGATTTGCTGTAGTACCAAGACAACCACCTAAACCACTAACAAATATATTAAGTCCCTGGCCTTTTGCATAATGGGAAATAGACCTTATTGGACCTCTTCCCCAAGGCAAAGACAAACTAAGTTTACAGTGGTGGCAATTGATTACTTCACAAAATGGATTGAAACAGAAGCATTGGTAACAATTACAGAAAAGAAGATAACTAACTTTGTATGGAGAAACATAGTATGTCATTTTGGAATTCTTAATGTCATTATTTCAGACAATGGAAAACCAATTCAATAATGCAACATTCAGAAAAATTTGTTCAGATCTCAACATCGATCATTGATGTTCATCTCCAGTACACCCCTACACTAATGGGCAAGTGGAAGCAGTGAACAAGATTATCAAGTTAAATCTCAAGACAAAGTTAGAAAATCTAAAAAGAGCATGGGTAGAGGAGTTGCCCAACGTGCTATGGGCATACATGACAACTGTAAGGTCTACTGTAGGTGAGGCTCATTTCTCATTTACTTATATGGTAGAGGCAGTCATTCATGTGGAAATTGACCTTCACCAAGAATAGAAGAGTTTGACCCTCAACAAAATGAGGAGTCAATGAGATTGTTCTTAGATCTATTAGAAGAGTACATAGAAAAAGCTCATCTTTGAGAAGTAGAATACAATAACATAATTGCAAGATATTACAATGCAATGGTCAAGAGATGGAGCTTCAAAGAAGGAGATCTTGTATTAAGAAGGGTCATGCCAAATGATAGCATGCATATGTGTGCTATTTCTAGGCTTAGTTTTATGCTAGTTTTGCTATGATTGTGTATACTTTCATGTATTTTTATGTATATTTTACATAAATCAAGCAATTGGAGCAAAATCGGAGTTTTGAGAAGTATTTGGACGAATTTGGAGCAATTAGAGGCTATAATTGAGGATCCAAGTGTTGAAGAGGAAGAACAAATCATTTGAACTTGAGAGCATAGCGTTGCAATGCCACTTGCAGCGTTGCAACACTACATCAGCAGCCTTTCAGCCTTGGAGTGCATTAGACATAGCGTTGTAACGCTACTTACAGCGTTGCAATGCCAATCCAATTGATATTTTCCATTTTTATTTTATTCGAAGGGACAACGTTGCAACGCTGTCTCGATGTTTATAAAGGAAAAATTTTCATTCGTTAAAAAGGAGTCGTTTTGAGAGCCTAGAACCCTAATTTCGATTAGGAGCATTGTTTTGGGACCTAGAGAGCACTTTGGAGAGCTAAGGAGGAGATCGAGACTCGAGATTGTGGGACATCACGTCGGGAACGAGTGTTGGCACGCGTCGTCCAGTTTTTCTCTTTTTTCCTTTCCTTTGTTTCCTTCAATTTTAGGATCCTTTGAGCTGTATTAATTTGAATATTTTAGACTCCTCGATGGTTGTGATTGTAGAACTTACATTTGATTTTGAGTGTTATATATCGTAATGCTATTTATGCATCCTTGTGTTTATGCTCGTAATCTTTGGCCAAAGTTAATTCTTAGAATTTGAGTTTTAGCTTGAAAGAGTAGAACTTGAATTGAGATGTGGTTACATAACTAATAACGGAGTATTGCATGAGAATGAATATTTTGTTATTAGATGTCGCTATAGAATTCCGTTAATGCCATGCATGAGTAGTAAAAATAGACAGAAAGATTGATTTATTACTTATGGACGAGTTCAATTGAGCTAGAAAAAGTCAATTAGATAAATTAGAAATTCTTGACTTATTGTGTTGCATGTTATAACTTTTCTTAGTCAAATTACATTTGTGCTTCATGTTAATTCAATCTCCAATGTCTCTCTAAATGGACTCAAACCTTGTAAATATTTAGCTTAGTTTTATATTCTTGTTTCAATCTAAGTTTAGGTTCTCTAAATAAAATTAGGTGTGAGTAACTATGGTACTTAATTAAATCTAAGAACTCCAATTCCTGCGGATGACCTTGGCCACTATTATTGCAAAACATTCAGAGGTCCGATTTATAAATTAATATGATAAGAGCCTTCGACAAGCTCTTTTATCAAATTGGTGCCGTTGCCGGGGATTGACATCTTTTAGTTTAATTAATATCGTGGTGAAAGTGCTAGATTTTAATTTGGAGTGTAAATAGTGTATACTTTTTTGTTTCTTCTTTTTGCTTTCATTTAGAGGTTTATCTTTGTTTTGTTTTTATCTTTCTTGTTTTTGTTTTCTTTTGAGTCCTAGTCCATTGTTTTTGGTTGTGTGATTATTTGGTATTGCTTGAGAGCCTGTGATTATTTGTTGTTTTATTTAATGGCTTCTGATAGATTTAGGTGGTCTTTTAGGGAATTTGAGCCTGAAGAACCAACACCACTTTCTAGTTCGTTTTCCATTAATTGTCCCTCTTTTGATCATGAGTCTGTTAGTGAAGATTATGTGTTTCATGGTTACCAAATGCCTAGTTATTATCATACCAAATCTATAAGTTATGAAAATCCCATGTATGGTAATGATGAATGCATTTGGACTCATGAACTATATCCTTATTTCTTTCAAGAAGCTCAATTAGAGGAAGAATCCTCCTTAGAGAGAATGTTGAGAGAATTTATAGAGGAGGCTAAACTTAGGAGGTTATAGTTTGATGAGAGATTAAGAGTCTTCAAACCCCTAGGGAGGTTAGTGAAGTGAAACCCACTTCCATAGGATGTCCAGTGAGTCAATTAATCACTGATTCACTGATAGCCTATCATGAGCATGATTCTTTCGATTCTACTGAGTTTGGGAAATTGAGGGAGAGTTGTGCTCAGAATAGGGAGGAATCAAAAATTTTAGATGCACACCAGGATTGAGTCAGTGAGGATGAGAGAGACAATGAGCCTATCTTAGTTGAGGAGGTTCAGGAGGTAAAGTTTAAGGCCATAAGGCCTTTGTCTGTTTTATCTTTTGATTCATCTCTTATCCTTGAGTGTTCTTCTTATTCTCACGAGTCCGTGTCAGAGTTTGTTTATTTTATCTTTCTCCTTTTATGCTTTTCTTATTCAAAAATACCAAAAATATTTCTACTTCAGGGTCTCACGAGAAGCTAGTGTTTTTACTAGCTTTGGTCTGTTTTGTAGATTCTAGAAAGAGGGGCCCAAAGAAATGGGAGAATTTCTATGTACCTTGAGAGATCATATGAGTCTAGTCTAGCTAAAGACGTTAAAGAAAGTGCTTATTTGGAGGCAACCTGAGTTTTCTTTCATTCATTTAATTTTCTTGTTTGTTTTTCATTCCTAGTTTAGGCTGTTTTGAAAAAGAGTGCCAAGTAAATCTCGTTTCCATTTTGCAGGACCTCGATCATATGGAGTAACCTCCTTGCTAATTCAAGGAATTCTCATGGAACAGTCTCTCATCTTATTAGGCTATTATTATTCACTCATTCTACCCTTGTACTTATTTATTTAATTGATTATGTTACATTGAGGACAATGTAAACTTTAAGTTTGAGGGTGGGTAGTACTTTGCAGTCTTGGAAATTCTGAACAAAACTTTTTTCGATCTTAAGAATGATTGAATGATTTATAATGCATGATGTTTGATTAGGACAACCTATGAAGTAATCTAAGTAATTTTTTTTGCAATAGAATGATCTCTGAAGCATGTCATAAATCGAGCATATTTAAATTTTATCTATAATTTTCTTGCAACTCATGAACACATAACTGACTTTCTATTATGTTCGAATGCTAGGAAACTTTTGTTGAGTCTAGAGGTTGTTGTCACCCCGATAGGCTTAAGAGCTAATTGATAGTTGACTTGCATGAAAGTTAGCGATTGAAATTTGTTGAAACAGAAAGAAAATTTTATCTTTATTGATTTTTAGCATGTTTGAAGAAAATTAAAGCATGTTCCATCAATAATTGTGTCTTTAATGTGTGGGGATCAAAAGAGTTATCTCCATTGTGATCAATTAGGCCATCCATTGAGCGAGTGCTCTGGATATGGGTCCCTATAGTGGAAGTGTGAAAGCTAGGGTCTCCGTAAGAAGGAAACAGATAAATTTGGGGGTTAGTAACCCTTACGAAAAAGAAAAGAAAGAAAGAAATTGAATGCTTAAGTAGATTACTTACTGTAGTGTGGGAAGGCTTGAAATTGCAACTTAGGGCCAGTGTAGGGGGAAAACGAAGGACAATCTTGGTAAGAGTATCTTAAGCTAGTAGAAAATGATAGAAAGGAAGTAAACACACACACTCGCAAGGAATGAGATAGAGAGAATTTAAATTGATTAAGGAAGGATGTGTTAAGACTTTATTATGTTGTTTCATGTCAATTAGATAACTGAGGCTTGAGTCATGATTCTTGAATTAAAAATCTTGTGAAATTGTTGTGTTGGTTTTGTTTTCCTTGAGGACTAGCAAAAATCTAAGTTTGGGGGTATTTGTAGCATGCATACGTGTGCTATTTCTAGGCTTAGTTTTATGCTAGTTTTGCTTTGATTGTATGTATACTTTTATGTATATTTTACTAGGGGTGAGCAAAAAACTCCAAAAAACCGATCCGTCCGACCGAAACCGACCGAACCGAAGTCGGGCGGGCGGCATATGGGCAACGGCGGTCGGAGTCAGTTTTGTAAATAACAAAACCGAAATGTCGGTCGGTCGGTGGGATAAAAACCACAAACCCGACCGACTGACCTTTTAAAAAATATAATATAATATTATATATATATTATATTATATATATATATTATATTATATTTAAAAAAAAAACTAAATGAATCAGTACCCTTCATTTTTCCGCCGCTCACTCACCCAGTCACCCTAACACCAACACTAACCCTAACTAAGCTCGCGCCGACCCACGACCCACGGACCCAGACTCCACTCCAGTACCCTTCGGCATTTTCTTCTCCTTCTGCCAGTTCTGCGATTCTCCCCTTCTTAGTTCTTATTTACGTTACGCCTGCTTCAGTTCTTATTTTTCAGCCGCCCACCCCAAGCCGAAATCAACGTTCTCCTCGTGGCTTCCCAGCGATCCGACCATTTCGAGGATTCAGTCTCCACCGGCCTTCTATCTTCTATCGTCGGTGTCTTGGAGGATCCATTCCAAACTTCAGACACCTACTCGACAGTCTTGGAGGATCCAGTCTCTGCCGGCTTTATGTCAGTTTTTCTTCATTTTATCTAAATATGTTACTGATTTAGATTTGTTTGTAATGTTTTGTTATGTTTTGTCAACTAAGGTCTCTACTCTTCTGAAAGCTTGTGGAGATTTGGGATTTGGGAAAAGAATCTACATCCTCTTCTTGTGGTTTCTTCACAGTAATCTCTCCCAATACCCTCTTTCTTTCTTAGCATTAAGAATCAGAACCAATTTTCACAGAAATTAAGGAACGGCAGTTTCTGGCTATAAGTTCAAGATCTTGAAATCTGACTTGGGCAAGATATGTCATGTAAAAATTTAACAGAAAATGAACCAACATTAAAGATCTTGAAAATAAGAGTGGTGAGAATCTCAGAGGAAATCTAGACTTTAGTATATAATCAGAAAATGAACCAACATTAAAGAAGATGAATTATATGAGTGGTGCATTCAGAAGTCACTTAATTAATTTCTACACTGGAAACATGCTATTATTAGTTCACAGAAGTAATAAAATGCAATCTGACATAGTGGCTGAAATTGCACGATCGATCCAAATTAAAGTTCATTTAAGACTACTTAAAATTTGTTACTGTATTATGTGCTTGAAACATTTATTTTTGTTGATGGGAAATAATGTTGGATGTATGCTATTAGCACTTTGACAATTTGTTTGAACCTCTTTCTAGTTTTCTAACCACTACATGCTATTGCTAATTATTTTTTACACATTGTGATTTTGTAGAGTAAATATGGATTCCAATACAATAGAGACAAATAGTTTGAACAGTGAAAATGCTATAAATGTTATGGGGATGAAGGAGACTACGAAAAGCGATCTTGATCCAAAAGAAGTTTATGAGAATCCAACAAAAAAGCGTAAGAACGTCAAACAATCAATAGTTTGGAATCATTTTGAGAGGTTGAAAGGTGATCCTAATGACCCTTATGCTAAGTGTAAATATTGTGGAGCTACTTATGCATGTCATTCTAAACGTAATGGTACTGGGACTATGAAAAATCACTTAGACAATTGTAAGAAATACCCTTATCAAAAGAAGAGAGATCCAACCCAAAAGACATTAGCTTTCAAACCTATAGAAGCGTATGGGGATTGTAAGGTTCAGGTTGTATGTGAGTCATTTGATTTACTGAGTTGTCGGGAAGCTTTGGCTGAAATGATAATTCTAGATGAATTGCCTTTTAAGTTTGTAGAGGGTAAAGGTTTTCACAGATTTATCAATAAGTTAACATGTGCACTTGAGCCTAAGTTTGTTGTTCCATCTCGATTTACTATGGCTAGGGATGTTCTTAAGATATATGTGAGTGAGAAGAAACGTTTGAAAGACATATTTGTGAACAAGAAATATAGAGTTTCTCTCACAACTGTTTGTTGGACTTCAGAACAAAGCATTAACTATATGGTATTGACCGCACATTTCATTGATTCTGATTGGAGATTACATAAAAGAATTCTTAGCTTTTCTCAAATTGAGAATCATAAAGGGGATACAATTGGTAAGACTGTTGAAAATAGTTTGAAGGATTGGGGTATTGAAAAGATTATGACTGTGACTGTTGATAATGCTAGTTCAAATGATACTGCCATTGCTTTTCTGATTAAGAGATTCAATAAGGGGTTGATATTTAATGGTGAATATCTGCATGTTAGATGTTGTGCACACATATTAAATCTTATTGTATGTGATGCTTTCAAGGAACATTATGAGTGCATTAGTAGGATTCGCAATGCTGTTAGATTTGTAAGGTCTTCTCCTGCACGTTTGTTGAAATTTAAGAAGTGCGCTGAAAATGAAAAGATTTATTGTAAAAGTGCAGTATGTCTTGATGTTCCCACTAGATGGAACTCTACATATATGATGCTTGAGGTAGCTATAAAGTTTGCAAAAGCATTTGACAGATTAGAGGATGAAGATGATGCTTATAAGAATGATTCACCACCTACTAAATTGGATTGGGCAAATGCTAGGATGTTGATTAGGTTTTTGAAAGTGTTTTATAATGTCACATTGAAAATTTCAGGCTCTTTATATACTACTTCTAATTTGATTTTTCATCAAATCTCCCTGATTCAAAATTGTATACACGTGAATTCTTGTAGTACAAATAAAATGCTTTCTAGTATGGCTAAGAACATGAAGGCTAAATTTGAGAAGTATTGGGGATATATAGATAATGAGAGGCTGAAGAAGAATAATATGTTGTTGTGCATTGCTGTAGTGTTGGATCCTCGATATAAGTTGAAGTTTTTATCATATTGTTGGAACAACTTTTTTGGGCCAGAAGTTAGTGGAAGTTTGACAAAGACAGTGGAGTATGTTTTGAGACGTCTCTTTCATGGATACAGTATGTGTCCACGTACAGTAGTCGTATTCGTAGTGCTAGTGCTTGTGCTAGTGCTACTATTGGTGCTAGTGCTAGTTCTAGTGCTACTGTTTGTGCTAGTGGTAGTGCTAGTTCTAGTGCTTGTGCTAGTGTTAGTAAGCCTAGTGCTAGTAAGCTTAGTGCTACTGCTAGTGCTAGTAAGCCTAGTGCTAATGCTAGTCATGGTACATGTGCACCAATTATTGAGGATTCCATTACTAATGATGAAACAATGGATGTGGATGTGGATTTGGATGTGGATTTGGATGTGGATCTAGATGTGGATGTAGACTATGATGTAGGGCCTGCATTCAAGACTGCTGAGACTACTACTTTTGATAAGGAGTCAGAGATTGATGTATATTTGTTGGAAACCCTTTCTTATCAGGATGATAGTACTTTTGATATTCTTTGTTGGTGGAAGCAGAATGGTCATCGATTTGAGGTTCTTAGTCGTATAAGTAGGGATATTTTGGCAATTCCAGTATCTACTGTAGCATCTGAGTCATCTTTCAGTACTGGAGGACGTGTAGTTCATTCATCTCGTTGTTCGTTGGCTCCCAGAATGGTGGAGGCTCTTATATGCACTCAAAACTGGCTAAATTCTGACCCAATAGATCTTGAACTTCATCAAGATTTGGAAGAAATGTCAATGTTTGAAGAAGGTATTGATTTTAATTGTTTTTATATTTTATATTTTTTTAATCTTAATAATGTTGTCTTAATTATTTTTTTTGTTCTTCTAATTTTATAGGTTTCAGAACTGTTATGGATGGAGAAAAAGATTTTGAAGACCTTGAAGATTTTTCAAAGTTGTTGATTTGATGTTTTATTTTTCAAGTTTTTTTAAGAATGTAATGGATTTGGATATTTATTTTGTCTAAAAAATGTTATCATTGTTATGTCTCTCCTTGTATGTATTTTATATTACAATTACATTACTATGGATTGGATACTTTCATGGCATTATAGATTCGTGAACTTTGAAGTTAATGAAATTTTAGATCACACTATCAATATTATTTGCTATTAAGGAATTATTATGTTTGCAAATGTTTACATTGCAAATGTTTAAACTCTAAACCCATTGGGAGTTTTCTCTAACTGATTAGTAATTTGTTTAGGGAATGATTGATTACCATTTATTGTAAAAATACATGTTTAAATAAATAAATCAAACAATAAACAAATGTTATATTATATTATTATGGTTTAAAATATCAAAAGTAATAAATTAAAAAATATATATTTAAAGAAGCAAATGAAGCAAATAAGAATTTTTCTTGTTAAGGTTTAAACCAAAACAATGAAACTAGAAATATATAATATAATAACTAAGTAAGAGTGAGGAGGAAAAATTCCAAAAAAAAAAAAAAAGAAAAAAAAAGAAAAAAAAAAGAAAAAGAAAACCGTTTTCCGACAAAATCGACCGACCGAACCGACATGCGGTCGGTCGGTTTAAGGCAGCAAATAAATAAAAGTCGGTTTCCTATTTTTAGAAACCGATATAGTCGGTTCGGGGTCGGTTCGAGAGAAAAACCAACCCCGACCGACCGATGCTCACCCCTACTTTAGGCACATGTTTTGACTCCTGAAGCTTCAACATTTTTTTTTAACTTCCATGCTTATCATGCATGGATTAAGTATTTTTTTTCTTTTCTTTTTTTAAAATCAATGTTTCTTTTCTTTATTCCATTTTTTTGCTTTTTTTTTTATTTACAGTTTTTTAACTCTATTGTTTTCTTTTTAATTTTTTTTTCCTTCTTTTTTTTCCAGTTTTTTTACTCATGCAACTGTCTTTTTTCTTTCACTTGGATTTTTTTTTCAACTCTCTCTCTCTCTCTCTCTCTCTCTCTCTCTCTCTCTTCTTTTTGAATTGACATTACTTTGCCAATCTTTTCATTGCAAAAGGAGAATACATCCATCCACCATCCAAAAAAAGTAAATAGGTAAGTAATTTTTTTGAAGATGTATATATCATTGTGTTGTTATTCTTGATTTGCAACTAAGATGTCTTCTTCAATTTGAAGTTGACGAACCCCTGATTCGAGCAGAATTAAGGATGATTCACCTTCCTCTATGCTTCAACTTTGGAGGGAACCAACCCTTGACTTAGGTGGAGTTAAGGATGGTCCTCCTTTTATTTCACTCTGGGAATTGTTTCAACTTTGGAGGTGACTAAACCTTGACTCAGGTGAGGTTAAGGATGGTCCTTCTTTTGCTACATCATTGGATTTGTTTCAACTTTGGAGGTGACCAAACCCTGACTCAGATGGAGTTAAGGATGGTCCTCCTTTTGTTCCACCCTCTTAGATTGTTTCAACTTTGGAGGTGTCCAAACCCTGACTCAGGTGGAGTTAAGGATGATCCTCATTTTGCTTCACCATTGGGTTTGTTTCAACTTTGAAGGTGTCCAAATCCTGACTCAGGTGGAGTTAATGATGGTCCTCCTTTTATTTCACCTTGGGTTTGTTTGAACTTTGGAGACGTCCAAACCTTGATTCAGGTGGAGTTAAGGATGGTCCTCTTTTGCTTCACCCCTTGGATTTGTCCGAACTTTAAAGGTGACCAAACCTGGTCTCAGGTGGAGTTAAGGATGGTCCTCCTTTTGTCTCACCTTCTTGGATTGTTTCAACTTTGGAGGTGACCAAACCCTGACTCAGGTGGAGTTAAGGATGGTCTTCCTTTTGTCTCACCCTCTTAGATTGTTTCAACTTTGGAGGTGACCAAATCCTGACTCAGGTGGAGTTAAGGATGATTCTCCTTTTATTTCAACTTTGGAGATGACCAACCCCTGACTCTGGTGCCAACCCCTTATTTTTAATGAAAAAGTATAGAGGTGACACTTAAGCTAGGCCAACACCTAAATTGGTGAATGTAATGCCCCCAATATTCATCCCTCAACAAAGTTGGCCTTTGAAGTGAGCAGAGCTTGAACTTGATTTTGAAGCTAGAGAGCTCGAACTTGAATTTGAAGCAAGAGAGCTCAAACTTGATCTTGAAGCAAGAGAGCTCGAATTTAAAGTTGAGGCGAGCGAGGCTTGAGCTTGAACTTGCAACAATGGTGATTGTAATGCCTCTAGTGTTCATCCCTCAACAAAGTTGGACTTTGAAGTGAAAGGGGCTCGAATTTGATCTTGAAGCTAGATAATCTCGAACTTGACTTTGATGCAAGAGAGCTCGAACTTGAACTTGAGGCGAGTGAGGCTTGAGCTTGAATTTGCAGCAAGCTTTTGCTCGAACTTGAACTTGAAGAGAGTATGCTCAAACTTGAAAGGAGCAAAGCCCGAGCTTAAACTTGAAGTGAGCGAAGCTCAAATTTAAACTTGAAGCAGGTGAAGCTTGAACTTGATTTTGAACGAGTGATGCTTGAACTTAAGCTTGAAGCAAGAAAAACCCAAACTTGTACTTGTAGCTAGCAAGACTTAAACATACTTGAACTTGAAGACGAGTGAAGCTTGAACTTGGACTCCAAATGAGCGATGCTTGAACTTGAGCTTGAAGCGAGCGAAACTCAAACTTGTACTTGTAGCAAGAAAGGCTCAAACATACTTGAACTTGAAGATATGTAAAGCTCAAACTTGAACTCGACAGCAAGCAAAGATCGAACTTGAATTGAGGGAACGAAAGCTCGAACTTAAACTTGAATGCGAGTGAAACTTGAACTTGACCTTGTAGGGAGTAATGCTCAAACTTGAACTTGAAGTGAGAAAAACTTAAACTTGAAGACTTGAGGGGGTGAAGTGCCACCCCAAACTTGGAAACTTGGAGGAGCAAAGCGCGAACCCTAAATTTGGAGACTTGGAGGAGCAAAGCATGAACCTTGAGCTTGGAAGAGCAAAACGCAAACCCCAAGCTTGGAGGAACAAAGCACGAATCTTGAATTTGGAGACTTGAAGGAGCAAAACACGAACCCCAAGCTTGGAAGAGCAAAGCACGAACCCCAAACTTGGAGACTAGCGAAACGCCAAACTTTGAAAGAGTGAAACATCACACTTTGAACGAGCGAAACACCAAACTTGGAGAGAGAGCGAAACGCCAAACTGTGAGGAGAACGAAGCTCATACTTAAAGTGAGCGAAGCTCTCTAGTAGGCATCTAACTTGTATCGTCTTGTCTCATGGGGGTGAAAATGCTTTTTTTTTTTTTAGATTGAACTTAAAGGTTTTTTTTAAGTTGCCTACGTACCGTTTGGATAAAAAGAGATCAAGTCAAAACGAAGTTCAAAGATTTTTTAGGCCCATTCACCTTTTAAGCTCAAGTGGGCCAAGAGCATCATGCAGTTTAGGCTCTTGTGACGAGGCACTTTTTACATTTTAAATGTTCTTGTCTTCATCATAGTCTTGATTAGATCCTTCATTTGTAGGATTTGTTAAGATGATAACATTTTTCTTTACCTTCAAGGAACCTTATGTGTTTATGAGAATAGAAAACTTCCTTTTCATGCGTGAAGGGACAAGACTGTGAATGTTTTTGTATTGATTCACCTCATCGAACAGTTTCACTTCCAAGGTGCTCATCTTTCTTTCATGTTGATCGTCTGTCACTTTGAGATGATCAAAGACAGATGTTGAAGGTTGATTTTTCCTTGATGTGGAGACGCTTAGCCTTTGGAAGATCGAAGGTTGAGTGGAGCTAGAAGTTAGACCTTGGTTTTCTTCTTTTGTCTTGGCCATAATCATCCTTTGGAAGATTGAAGGTTGAGTAATTGAAGGCTTGATGCGATTGAAGATAAAAGTCCTTTGCTCAACTTCTTTTGCGTCGTTAGCTTCTTTCACCTCAATGTAATATGAATTTGTAGAGTTTTTTTTTTCTTTTTTTTTTTTTGTTGGGAATGAAATTTCTTGAGAAGAATTCCTTTAAGGTCATCTGTTGTCTAGGTTGAGTACATTTTTTATTCATCTTCTTTTCAAGTTTAGGCTTTCTTGGATTATTCTTTTCTTGACGTCTATTCTTTCTTTTGTGGCCTTGGCGAAACTCGTCGGAGGCTAAATTTTCTCTTTGCTCCTTTAGATGAGCCACAAGAGCCCAACATTTGTCTTTATCATTGATAGGTTCGACCACGTCTTGAAGTTTGGTTCTTAGTACCTCATGTTGAAACCAAACAACTATAGGTTCAAAGGTTCCAAATTGGAGTAGACACACTCTTTCATCATGAAGCGGACTAGAGCGTACTTGATTGAATGTGTTTGTTGTCACTGCATCATGATTTGTTTGAGCTAATTCATTGAGGTCTAGCTTAATTTTTCCTTTTTTTGCTAATCTTAAAATTAGCTTTTTTAGAACGAAGCATTTCTCTACTGGATGGTTGATGACTCGATGATACTGACAATAGTTGGAATCATCAACTTTTTCCATCTCCTCCGGTCGCTTACACTCTAGAAGTTCGATCAGTAGTGTGTCTAGTAGTTGTTCTAACATGTCAGAAATGTCGGAATCAAGAAAAGAATAGACATTTTTTTTGTCTTTCCTTCAAAGTTGAGTGACTCCTTTCATTTCCTTGTCGTTTTTCTATCTTCTTGTCTTTTTCTTTTGAAGATGACCTTAGAAGGGTTGTATTGACAACCATAGACTCTTTTGAAGTTGTTTCGATGTTTTTTCCTTCTTTCCTTATGTTAGGGACTAGAAGATCTTTGTCTCCTCTACTAGCTATACTTAGCTCTATGTTATGGGCGCGAGTTGGTAGCTCTTCAAAGGTACGAGACTTTATACCTTGCCATTGGCCAAACACCTCAGGTGATAGTGATCAAAAGCTTTAAATACCATCGATCAAATGCCATAGGTGTTCGTGATTAAAAGCCTTAAGTGACATTGATCAAACCCCTTAGGTGATAGAGATCAAATGCCTTAGGAGTTATTGATCAAACACTACAAGTTTTAGTGATTAAAGTCTTAGGCGTTATTGATCAAACGCCATAAGCGGTGATGGTTGAATACTCTTAGGGGCTGTTTGGCGCGCAGGGTTGGAATGTTAAACCTGGGAATGTTAAACCTGAGGGGTTAAGCTGGGGGTTTAAGTAGCCTGAGTTTAAGAATGTTGTGTTTGGAATGCAGGTTAAAGAAGTCTGGGTTTAGGAAGTCTGTATTTGGAGTGTAGGTTTAAGAAACATTGGTTTGGAATGCAGATTTTAAAATATTAAATTTATGAAATGTTTGATTGTATTTAATTAATGGTTAAATTTTAAATTTTCATTCTAATTATTTATTTATTTTTATTTTAATATAGTTAAGTTAAAAATTAATTAATTTTGTATGGTTCAAATATAACTAAATTCAAAATTAAAATTATTTCTTATATTTTTGTTATTTTAAATTGACTAATTTAATTATATAAAAATGACTAAACTAAAAAAAATAACATTGGGTAGATTTTTTTAATTGACTATGTAAAAAATTTATGACTAAGTTGAAATTAAATATCATACATTTATTTTTTTTACTTTGAATACGACTCATTGGTAAGTAAAATATTTTTTAATTTGGATAATTTAAAATTAAATATTATTTATTTTACTAATTTAATTTAATAAGTCTGTAATTCGAATTCAACTCAATTTTAATTACTTTTCCAAAAAAATTTAAACCAATGTTTGTTTCCATCAATTTTGAAATTGAGATTGGACTAAAATTATATATATATATATTGCATAATTTGAGATTTTAATTTTACCAACTAATAAGAAAATGAACTATCTAATTTGTTATTCATTTTGTTTTTAGATAACTAAATTAAAAATAAAATTTTATTTAGAGGTACAATTTTAATGTAAATTAGTTTATTTTTTATTATTTGTCTCGTAGAGTTCAACTCAACAAATGAAAAAAAAGTTTGAGCATATGGGATAAACTTTCTTTCACCATTTTGCCCATTTTTATTATATGTCTAATTTATTTTTTCTCAAAAAAAAAAAAGATAATTAATTTAAGAAAACCATAATAAGAAATGAAAGAGAAAAATAATCACAAATTATTTTAACAAAAAAGGGCAAAATGGTGAAAGAAAGTTTATCCCATATAATCTGATTTAATCTCGTAGATTTATTATTTTACTAAGTTTTGAGTAAAATATCATACACTTTTGTTATTTTAACTAATTTAAAATTAAATTCTATTTTTGTATTTTAATATTAGCAAGTTCAAAATAAAATAATGTTTTTATCTTAAACTCAATTATTAAAAATTATATATTTTTGGCCAAATTACTCTTTTAATCCTAAAGTTTTATTTTAATTTTTATTTGGCGTATGAGATTTCGAAAACAACATTTTAGTTCTTAAGTTAAAAAAAAAATGACTCTAATAAGTTTTTAAGTTAAATTGACTAACGGAAAAAATTCGAATGTTACAGACAACATATTTGAAGTTATCAAAAAAGTTGTTGATATTGGTGAGATGAAAATCAAGATAAGAAATGGATGAAGGAAGAAGAAAGAAAATATTTAAAAAGATAAAATAATAATAATAATGATAGAGAAGGAATAAGAGGAAGATAGAGAAATAATATTTTAAAAAAATAAACAATTATTTTTTACAAAAAAAAAAAAAACCAATAATCCATGGGGTTGAATAGTATTTACTATTTAACCCCATGGGTTTGGGTTTAGGAAACTATGGTTTCCTAAACCCTTGTCCCAAACAAGGGTTGGGATTAGGAATGCTAACCCACCTAAGCCCAACCCCCAAAACAAACACCCCCTTAAAGTATTTATAGTTAAGTGTCTTGAACGGACATCGAAATGTCAAGGACGCAACCAAAGATAATCAATTAACAACTAGAATAGATAATCATTTCATTTCATGGAAAGATACGAAAATGGGTAATCATTTCATTTCATTTCATGGTCCTCAACTCCTGAAGCTTGGTTAAACTTGAAACTAGGGGTTTTCAATATTCAGAAAATTTAGAATCTATGAACTTGAGATCCAAACATGGGTAACGAGTTTTAATAGCACGGGGTGGTCCAAGTCACCCCGCATTATATTGCATTCAATCCTCCAACAGGACAAACTCCATGGACTTCTTAAAGATTTCAGCCAAGAACTTGGAATCATTTAGATTAGCCTCGGCAGCAAATAATCGAGCTTGGGCTTATGCTAATTGGGCCTGGAAGTCGGCCACCTGAGTATTAACTTGGGTTCGATGGGCGTCAAATTGGGATTGAATTGCAGACAAGCTCTCCTGTGCGCTACACAGACTTTTTAGCTCCAGTGTGTGATGCATAAGCTCGATCCAGATCCACCCTTGAGACATAATGTTGATGAATGTAAGTCAATTCATTAGACATCCTTTGAGAAGAGAACATCATGTGGTCAAACGCTTGGAAAGAAAAGAAAAATGCAAAGTTAGAAAATCTTCGTTGAAAACGCCCAAATACTAAACTAGCAACCCACCTCAAGCAAATGGCCAACGACATTGTACATGCTGAGTTGTGGATCCCTTACACACAGTCGAGGGTCAACGAACTTCCAAGGTTGATGATAATTCTCAATTTTTAGAATTATTTAGGTTCCAAATACAAGTTATTCTTGAAAATTCTTCTTTGTAAAACCACAAAAATTACTAAATTGGAGCAAGTTTGAATAAAAATACTTGGGCATGTTAGGAATCTCCCAAAATGTTAGGAATTCGTCAAAATAGCAAGAGAAAATTAACTGGAAAAGGTAAAAATTTGTTGATTTTTCTTTTTTTTCTTTTTTTTGTGCAAGTATGGGCAGCTGTGAAAAATTTAAATTGCAATCCCAAAAACAGATTGTAATTGCAATTATGATCATAAATAGAAAAACGGAATTAAAAATAGAAATTTTAGATTTTGCTCAATTTTAAGGACATTCTCAAGATACCTTTCCTAATTCTCAGCATTAATGGCATGGGTCTTTCCATACACTAAAGTTGACAAAAACTCTAGCTTATGGAGGCCTATAAAAGGGACAAGGAAGTCGAAGCAAGACAACTCTCCTCCCTCACGAAGCTGCTGTCTCCATTACATTTTTCTACTATTTTCCTTCTGTTTCCAGCGCCTTCAAGCTTCGATAATCAGTTCAATCTAGACAAAAATCTTAAATTGTAAAGACCTGATTCCCTTTGAAGGAAGTGGGATCGAGTTCGATAGATGAAAGGGGCAAGAATGGTGTTTTATTACACTATATTTCATGTTTTTCTTTTAGCATATAGTTTCAGTTTTGTTCTTCAAGTTTTGTCTCAGTTCTAGTTGTTGTATTCTCAACTTCAAGTTACCGTTCTGTTCTTATTTCATTCCAGCAGTTGAATTCAAAGTGTAGTTTCACTTTTTTTTTTATTCTTGCAAGTTCATCTCAATAATATTAGAATTTAGTTTCTTAGTAATTTCCTTAATTATTAAGTTTTGATTTCTTTTCAACAGTTCATATTTCTTTCGTTTTGAAGTCTCTCTTATTTAACTCGTTCTTTTTCACTACTTTTAATACGAGCTAAGCCATTCTTGGGGATTTAAGCATGTGAATGCTCCAGAGAAAGGAATAAAGGTGTAAATGTAAAAGCAATCTTGCTTGACTCTATAGCTTGTTTGCTTTTATTGATTTTTAGTGCTCATTATTAGTCTAGATTGATCACCTAGATTAGTATACATCATTTGAATCTAATTCTAAAAATGTTAGGTAAAGTTGAGATTTCATAAAAGCAATAAAGAAAAAGGCCTAGACATAGAATTTGTGACCCTAGACATAGGACAAAACCTTTAAGACAAAAAGGATTGTATTTCAAAATTAACTAAGTTCGAATTAGCCATAGAAATATCATTTTAATCACTTAGTCTTCTAAAGATACTTCATAAAAGGTCGAATACGGTGTCGAATCCAGTTTACATTGCTTAAGAGTAGTCGAGGATTGTAATTGCAATCAGGCCGCAATTCCAATCAAAAGGGCACAACATATTTCTTCCCTTTATTTTATTCTTGACATTTATTTTCTTGTCCACAAAAACCATCCCTAATTTTATTTTACATTGGTTACCTTAATTACAAATTGAGAACAATTTTTACTGTCTTTTTGAATTTTTTTGTATCTGTTCCCTATAGGATCAATACTTTGGAGTACTTCCAATTTATTACTTGCATCGATAGTGTGCACTTGCACTAGATTGGAGTTTCTTTTAAAACCAAAAGTCTTTTATCTGAGCCCACACGTTTCAATCAATCAAGTTTTTAATGTCGTTGTCGGAGAACGACATTACTAATAAAATTCAATTTTGTAGCACAGACTGCAATTGCAATTATCCTATTTCCAAGAAAAAACCTAATTCTTGTTTACACTGTTTTGTAAGTTGAGGGAGAGCAATTGTGAGAGGAGAAAGGCACAACATAGGGTTTGATTGCTTGAGATAATCCATAAGATGGAAGTTGACGTCATTGTAGCATTGAACGCACAAGCTTCATCATAAAACTACATGATGGAAACATTAATGATGGAAAATCCTATAGCTCCTGTTAACCCTATCTCTTCTATTTCTTGTGTTTATTATAAAGGAAGTCATTTATTTGAGAATTGTCCTTATAATCCTAATTTTTTTTTTGTTATGGATTTCTACCCAGTTTTGCAAACCAACATTAGTAGCAGTGTGCTCAGCAAGGGAAGATAATTCCAAAAGAGCCTAGCATCGAAGAACTTGTGAGGGAATATAGGGCAAAGAACAATGTTGTGATGCAAAGCCAAGTTGCATCTCTACAAAATTTGGAGATCCAAGTGGAGCAAATTGCAAATGAATTGAAAAACAAGTCCCGAAGAATCTTGCTGACAACATAAAGACTTCAAAACATGAAGAAAAAGAACAATGCGAGGTGGTGACAGTTAGAAGTGAATTGAAATATGAAGATTCTAAACTCCCAGTAGAAGTAAGAAGCGCTCCAACACTTGAAAACACTAAGGAGCCAGAAGGGAGAGAAGAGATTAAAGAAAAACCACATTGTCACGTGATTTTATGACCATGCAAAGCCGCAAGTGTACGACGTCAAGTTTTAGTATAGTGATTAGTGAGTGCAAAGTTTCATCCTCGGGAATGGTTTTCTAGACCAATTGATTACCGTAGATAATAACATCCAATTTTATTTAGAGAAGTGATTTTTTACAGATTTGTGATTAATAAAATAAGTAAAAATAGACGGAGATGTCTAAGAGAGAAAAAAACCTAGGGAATCGACTTCACCAATTGAACCATTATTTTAGTTAATTAATCCAAGATATGATTGTGCAAAACTATAACCAATAAGTAAGAATATCAAAAGACTCTTCCAAGCCAAGTTGACCTCATGTAATGCTTTAAACCTAACGTATCCGTCTAGATTTTAATAACATACAAGACATTAAAAACTTCTTTTTATGTTTCTAAGGGAACTCGTCATTCACATGCAAGAGTTTACAAATAGTTATGCTCAAAACTATTCTAGTCTAAAAATTACTCTTTCAAGTACAAATTTAGACCAATGAATCATGCAAACCTCAGCCAAAAGTTAACAAGCATTAAGAACAATCAAGCAAAAATAGTTGAAAGGCACAATCAAAATATGGATTAATAACTAAAATAACAAGCTCAACGGCTACATCCATCCCCTAGATACAAGTCTAATCACTCATAATCACTGAAAATAAATCTAGACTCATATCAAAATCCATAACAACAACTAAATTAAAAGGAAAGAAAGAACTCTTGTGATGTACTGATCCTCATTCTCGATGCAATCTACACAATCTCAAGCTTCAAAATCTCTGCTCCTTGCTTCCAAGAATGTCCTTTAGTCTCCTCAAATATGTAGAAATAAATTTAGAGTTCAGTCCTCTCCAAAACAGCATCCCCTTTTCGCAAGTAATTAAAGAAGTATTTATAGAAATTGTGACAGCGCTGAGACGCTAGGTTACAACATCTCAATGTTGTCCTTCCAAAACGTGTGTTTTCGAAATAGGAAAGGTAGTGTTGAGATGCTAGGTTACATAATCTCAACGCTACGAGGATAGCTGCACTCAATCTGCAGCGTTGAGCATTTGGCATTGAGACCTTATTGACCCAGCGTTATCGTCTCAACGATGCCTGTGTGGATTCTATGGCTTGATTTGCTTCAATTGTGGCGTTGAGACACTACAAATGGCTCCATACTCACCATGGTATCTCCAAAATCTCTGATTTCGCTCCATTTGCTCGATAGTTGAAATTTCAGGAAATAAACTCGTGAAAAACATTGAATAGTCTATAAAGACTAAAAAAAGTAAAGCCTAGAAATAGTACATTTTATGTTCTATCAAATACCCCAAAACTTAAGCTTTTGCTAGTCTCGAGCAAAACAAAACAAAACCACATCACGATTTCACTAATGCACAAACATAACTCGAGCCTCAAAGATCTAAATAGCATAATCAAACAATCAAAGGAAGAACTCAAGCACAACTATTCATCAGTTAATTTAAATTTCATCCTACTCATCCTTTACATGTGTGTGTACCTAACCTTCCCTTTTTTAGTCTTTACTAGCCTGGAACAATTTTAAAAAGTCCTTGATTTGATTTTTCCTTACATTGGCTCTAAGTTTCAATTATTAGGCACTCCAACACTCAAGAAAGTAATGACTTATTGAAGCACTTAAAATCATAAACTGGGTTAGACAACCCCTAAACTTGGCTTTTTTTTTTTTTTTTTTTTTTTTAAACTTTTAAATCGAGGACCCTAGCTTTCACACATTCACTGTAGGGACCCTTACCTAGAGCACTCGCACAATGTGTGGCCTAACTAACCACAGTAGAGGTAGCTCTTTTTGTTCCTGATCCTTTTAAACACAACATATTGACTCAAACATGCAAAAAAAAAAAAAAAACAAAAGTTTTCTTTTTTTTCAAAATGCAAAAAAAATCAATATAGGCAACACTCTAATAGCATGAAAAATAGTGCTATTTCTTGGCTTAGTTTTAGGCTAGTTTTGCTATGATTTTGTGTGCTTTCATGTATTTTTATGTTTATTTCTTGAAACCGAGCATTTGGAGCAAAACTGAAGAATAGTGAGATAATTTGACAAATTTGAGCAACTTAAGGCTATATTTGAGGATTCATGTGTTGAAGAAGAACAACAAGACATTTGGACCCAAGGGCATAGCGTTGCAATGCTCCTTACAGCATTGCAACGCCATTTGAGAAGCTTTTCAACCTTGAAAAACTGCAGGCATAGCGTTGCAATGCTACTCAAATAAATTTTTTCCCTTTTTACAAAATTTGAAGGGACAACGTTGCAACGATGTCTTGGCTCTATAAAAGGAAAATTTTTATTTGAGTTAGGGGAACCATTTTTTAGAGACAAAAACCCTAAATCGATTCATACACTGTCTAAGGGATTATAAGAAACCTTTGGAGAGCTAAGGAGGAGACTCGAGGCTCGAGATCATGCACTTCACGTTAGGAATGAGTGTTGGCACGCGACCTTAGTTTATTTTATTTTCCCCTGACTTTTCTTTTGGTTTTTAGGAGTTTTGTTATGAACTATAATGTTGCTTATAATATTTAGGCAATAATGGTTGTATGTTTTAGATTTTTGTTGATTTTGTAATTGAATGATTGTTTTTACATCTTTTATGCATTTCGATTTTTATTTCTTAAACCTTTGGCCATGGTTTTGCATGTTAGGCTAGATTTAGCTCGAGAGAGTAAATTTATCCATTGAACTGTAGATGCATGACTAGATTTAGTTTATTGCACAAGAGTGAGTAAATGAATTCTAGAAGTCTTAAGAGAATTGCCTAATGCCATGTTTAGTAATAGAAATAGACCAAGAGGTTGATTTATTGCTAGGTATGAGTTCCATTGAGCTCAAGAGAGGATATTGATCACTTAGCAATTCTTGGCGTAAGATTAATTGCATGAAATCAATTATTTATCTGCAAAGATGTGCTTAATTTTCTTAAAAATTGGACTCCAACCTTGTAAATAGTAGTTTAGATTTTATTTGTCTTTTTGATCACTCCAAAGTTTTGTTTCTCTAAATAAAATTGAGTATAATTAACTATGGTATTTATTTAATTTAAGAACTCCAATCCCTGTGATTGACCCTGGCCACTATTACTGCAAATTATTAGAGGTCTGGTTTATAGATATTATTTGATAAGGCCTTCGACAAGCTCTTTTATCACATTCACGAATAAGATTCTTGATACAACATTACAAACTATCGTGCAGATTGACCCTCAAATTAGTTCTTAAGCCTACCGAGGTGACATCAAACTTTTAAACAAAATAATATTGTTCTAAATGTTCAAAGCTAAACGAAAGAAGGCTAAGTGCTCAAAAGTTGCAAGGAAATCCAAGAAAAATTTAAATTTAACTCAACTTCAGGCTATGCTCTCATATTTCAAATGATTGTACAAAATTTTATTAATTAGATCACATCCTAGGCCTTCCTAATCATCAATATGCAAAAGATTCATCAGAGAAAATTTCAGAACATGCTCATAACTCAGACAATAAGTACAAAGTACTCCCACCACCAAACTTTGAAACATGCATTGTCGTCAATGTATAATATATTCAGACATGCATAAGAACAAAGAAAAGATAAGAAAGTGAATAATAAAAGATAAGAAAGTGAATAATACTGTCCTGATTAAGAGAGATCCAATCTTTTCATCATCTCAAGGGGTAAGGAAGAAGAATTTGAGCTCTTATAACACAAAACAAAGGAAACAAAGTAAAGGCGCATGACAGAAAATAAAAACTAACACAAAAAGGATAGAAACTTGGGTTGCCTCCCAATAAGCACTTTGTTTAACGTATTTAGCTAGACGGGGCTCATGTAGGGTGGTTTCTTGTCCTTGAACTCACCCTCCTTCATCTTCTCTTTGTTATTGAACACTACATCTAGAGAATCACTCAAAACTACACATTTTCATAGTTAGGATACAAATAATTTGCCAACTCAACTGTGAGACAAGTACTTACCTCATCATCTAAACTTTGAGGTTTAAAAATTTGAAATTCTTTATTTTCCTCACCCACCTGTAAAGTTAATGTACCATTGTGCATGCTAATGTTTTCTTTACTAGTGGCTAAGAAAGGTCTCTCTAGTATGATCGTAATCTCAGCATCTTCCTCCATATCTAGTGGCTAAGAAAGGTTTCTTCAAGATCATGGATGTCTTTGCTTTACTCACTTTCTAAGTCAACCTTTCATGCAAAGGAAATCATGGGTGTCACGACCACCTCTGGTTACTTGGTTAACTCTAGAAGGAGGAGTATCTCCTTTTCTTTTTCTTTTTCTCTTTTTTTTAGATGATTCCCTAACAGTAGTGTAGTACATGATACATCAAAATTTTGGCATTACAACTCAACCCTCCAAACTTAAATGGGTCAATGTCCCCATTGACTAAAAAATAAAAGGCAGAAGAGGGGCTGGGGTATAAATTTTATTAAGACTAAATTTGCTAAGCATCGAACTAAACTTTCCTAAGCACATTAAGTAGTCTAAACGCAAGGAGAATTTATATTTGAATTGTTTATGAAGAAAAGTGATTGATAAGATACATGAAACTTAAACCTAAGTTTGCTTAAAGTATGTGGAAGTTGAGAAAGCTCTAAGTATCATCATAAAAGACTTTTTAATTCAACAACCAAAGAAAGAAATTGAAAACTTGTTTTTGAAATTTGATTTTTATTCATGCATGTGCAAGATGTATGGAAAATCATTTAAGCATAATGTGTTTTTAACCAAAGGAAACAAACAAAAAAAACAACTAATTCAATCTATACTAGAAAGCAATAACTCTATCATAAGAATTCAAGTAAACTAACCTAGAACAAAAGCAAGTAAACTGAGTATGAAAGCAATAAAGATAGAATAGAGAAACAATACTCCCCTAAGAGATAGAGGATGAAACATCTCTCTGCTGGTCCACATGCTCCAGGAGAATGGTAGGGAAGTCAGGAAGTGCAGGGGCTTTGCCCTTGGTTAGCTCTGCGAGGCCTTTCGAATGGCCTCATCCCTTTCTAGTGCATAGGCCCAATAAGCCCTTCTTTGCCCCTGCAATCTGTGTATCTAAGCCTGAATGTCTTCGTTAGGTGGCTCTGATTGCGTTGGAGTGGGTTGTTCAGGAGGAGATGCGGTCACATAATGTGGGGCTGAAGAAGTAGTAGGCTGCTTCTCAGGAGAAGTGAACTTCTGTGCATGCAAGGCCTTCAACTTGTTGATGGCCATTAGATCCATAGTGGGCTTTCACCTATCAATCTCTTCTCCTTCTTCAAGTTCTAACCTTTCCCTCCCGCAAAGTTTAGTAATCAAGGCGGGGAAGAAAAGGCATCCCACGTTCTATTGAGCGCAGGCCACAATCTCTTCCCTCAGGATTCTGCCTAGGTTGATGTCTAGGCCTTTGTAAATGTTGTACAATAGCATGACCCTTTTCTGCGAGATAGTGGTGTCATGTGTTGTGGGCAGAATCCTATTCTTCATGAAATGGAGCCATACATACTGCTCTATCTTGATGTCTGAAGGCACCAAAGTTCGTACTCCAGTTTGCCAAACTCTCCATTCAGTGCCCTCATGTGCAACGAACTCTAGGGCCTCCTGCAGATGTTCCTCAGTTGGATTGTTAATGGCATCATTACCTGCAGGGTTCCTCAAAGAGGGTAACATATATATTTGGTTGATATCTAGTGCAGAGTACCGCACTGTCCTCCCTTTGAGTTAAAGCTCTGATCGGGTGAACTTTAGTTGAAGAAAAGTAAGAAAATACATTCAACCCCAGTGCAAGTGCACATTGTCGATGCAAGTATTAAAACAGGAGTATTCCTGAGTATCGATCCCACAGGGAATGGTGTAACAAAAATTATTGCTAAGCAAAATGTAAGGAGAATTGCAACATTGAAAACTAAAATTGCAAAAACAAGGTTGAGATTGTGTGTTGGTGAAAAGAAAATAATTGCATAATCTAATTACAAGTTAAAGTGGCAAAAATTGCAGAATTGAATTGCAGAATTGACAATTTGCAAAATTGAGTAGTAAACTAAATAAACTTGGTAAATGAAAATTTCAAAAGAAATTTTAGAGAATGGATGGGCTTAAGAATGTCATTACCCTAAGTTGTAATTGCAAGCCAAAATTGCAATTCCAACCTATTCTACACTCAATTATAAACCAAAATTGCTACTCCTATTCACCTTGATATTTTGTTTTTTAAGAGGCTAAGTGAGTGACTTATATGTCTATAGTCCCTCTATCTTAGATAATTCGACTCAACAATTTTATGGATTTTGGAGTCTTTAATCCCTATTTCTAGGGTAAAGAATTGACTTATGTCTAAGCTCTTTTCTACTTCACTTGTGTGAAATCCGCTTATCACTAATGCTGTCGGTATTAGATCTAAGCTTGAGTTCCTACCCTAGTCGATCAATCTACGATCTCAACGGAAATTTATTCAACACAAGTAAACAATTGAGATGTAGGCTTGGTTTTTGTTGGAATTTTGGCTACAATTACTTCTTAGGGAATTCACATCCTTGAACCCCCTAAGAAGTTTAGCTCATATTGAAAGTAAAAATCCTACAACTAATTTTAGAATTAAAATCCATGTAAGTAGAATTTCTTAAAAACCTATTTGCAACAAAAAATTAATTGAGTTAAAGACAGCTTGCTATCATAATGTAATTGAAAATTTGAATAACCAATGCAATAGACAAGCATACTTAATTTCTAGACAACCCACAAAATAAACAAACTTCAGTGACAAAAATATTCAACAAAAATTTGAAACAAAACTCATAAAACCACCATGAATCATAAACTTTCAGCATAAGTAAATTGAATTCCTCCAATATAAATTGAATCCAATGAGAATATCAAGTGTATTAGAAAAAAACTTGAAAAGAACACAACTCAACTAATTAAAACAGAAACTGAAATTGAAACAGAGTACTTCCCACAACATATGATAAATCTTCACTTCTTCTCCAATCGATTGAATCCCTCAACTATTTGTAGGAAGAGATTGAGTCTTAACAACTCAAGTTTTCACTTGAATCGGACTGGAAAAATTGAAGAAAGTATGGCAGCAGCTCACGAAAAAAACAGAGGAAGAAAACTGCAGAAATACAGAGTAGAAAAAATGAGAGGAAAACCCACAAAATTGACTCAAAAAATGCCTCCAAAATCCCTCTCATTCTTCACTCATCTTCTCTCCTTTTATAGGCCTTCATTAGGGTTGAATAATGCCCATATTTCGTGCTCCAAATCCCCCAAATCGTGCAAGAATTGATGATTTTTGGATAAAGAAAAATGTAGATTTTTTTTCCTTTTTTGAATTTTTCTGTTGCTTTAGAGAATTGCAACTTCATTGGTTTTGCAATTTCCACAATTCCTGAACACAAGTTTAGTTTTTAAGATTCTCTCCCTAATTGTCTTCATTCTTCATTCTTTCTTATTTTTTAAGAAACTTTCAACTATTTCCAAATGATCTTAAGACAAAACAAGAATATTTTATGCAATTGGGAGTTAAATAAGCCTTAATTCTAAGTCTTTTCAAGCTCGTTCCTTGTTTCATCCCCCAGGTGGGCGTAAAATTCCCAAACTAGTTGCACTGCTACCTTCTTAGGCTGCTCACAAAATCGCTCCCATCCCAATATGCGAATAATATCTGTAATGAACTCTGGGATGCAGCCTGTTTTGTTGGTGAAGCCCTTCTCACACTTAAGTGCTTTGTCCCCCATGATGGTTTTTCATTTGTTGAAGTTGAATGGGGTAGAGAGTTTAGCCACAAGACTCTCTACAGTCGTGTGACGAGTCCTTGCCCTAGGAGTAGTTTAAGACCTACTCTTATTCTTCTTCTCAGTCCTCTTCTTGGAGGATTTAGGCATCTCACTCTCTGAGATCTCTTGCAAGTCGCTCTCAAAGAGGGGAGCTTCATATTTTCCCCAACCTTTTTCTTTTTCTTCATCTCTATCGGGACTCTAATTAGGAGTGAGCCCCTCGTCTCGTACTAGAACAGATCGTCAAATTCATCATTTCTCTGCCCTTGTTCGTCAGGATGCTCCCTAGATGCAATCGCATCTGTGGCATTGGCCTCATATGGATTTTGTTGGTGTCTTGGTGGTGGTGGTGGTGGTGGTGTTTGGTCCAAATGCAGTTTGGATGTGGCCACATTTTCTTAATGCATAAATTTTTCATTTGTAGCCGCAATCTTGGCCGTATTTTCTTCTTCCTATTTCTATCTTCTCTCAACCTCTTCACGGAGCTTCTCAGCAAGCTCCACGACCTTGGCCTTTCCAGCAGCGACCATGGATGCCCACTCAGGTGTGAGGATGTCTTCTTGAGCCACCTATTCGTTAGTTTGGGGTGGTATTGGCTCCATAGCTTTCTCTCCATCTTTAGTTGGTGATCCTACCTTGACTTCCTTTTATGCGTGGAAAGCATCTTGATCCTGCATTTTTGAGGTGAAGGGCTTGAGTTTGATACTTAACTAGTGGCGGAGGTGATTGACTGTGTGGGAGTGGCATGAGTTGCCACTGGTTCCTCTAAATGCGCCGCAGATGCGGCCGCATTTCCTTTTTCAGCAGCTGGAGGAATTTCAGATTGTTGGGTCAAATGCGCCGTAGATGTGGGAGCATTTAGCCTTATCAATTACAAAGTGAGTCGTATCAATAGTGTTATCAAGATAAGACACCCAATCTTATCCATATACTATGACCCTTTAGGTTATTTCTTAAACATGATCCTCCCATATGTCAACCACATTCTGTTCAAGATTACACTAATAATCTTGGAATTTTCATATAATGGATAATATTACATTGCAAATAAAATAATACAAAAATATTATTAATTATTAAATAAATTATTAATTACGAGCCCAATTGACTCTCTCAAGCCCAATTGAACTCATGCAAGAAGTAACCCTTCGGCCTATTTTCACAACTAAACATGGCATTATGAAATTCTTTTATTAACTTCTAGTTTTAACCTATTCATTCTCATGCAATAGATTAATCTTAGTTATGCATCTAAGTTCTTAGTTAAATTCACTTTCTCAAGCTAAATTTGACCTAACATACAAAGCTATGGCCAATATCTAAAAATATTAAATCAAGATGCATAAAAAATGTTACAATCACATTCAATAAATCAATACATAGTTTCATACAATCAAACAATTAACTAAAAAGTCTAAACACTCAAATACATGCAATTTCAGTCCACTAAATATATCCTAAAATTTAGAAAGCAAAAGAAAGGGAAAAGAGAAAAACTGGACAACGCATGCCAACACTCGTTCCCGACATGATGTCTCGCGATTTCGAGTCTTGAGTCTCCTCCTTAGTTCTCCAATGTGCTCTTTAGACCTCTCAAACACTGCTTCTATTGAAATTAGGGTTTAGGTCTCTCCAAAACGGCTCCCTTTGCTCAAAGTATAACATTCCCTTATAAAGAGTCGAGACAGCGTTGCAACGCTAAGGGCAGCGTTGCAATGCTATCTATAGCACTTTTTAAAGAAGGGAAAAATCTTCTTCGGCCAGCGTTGCAACGTTGTGCCCTCAGTCTTCAAGGTTGAAAGGCTTATTCTTTGGTGTTGCATTGCTATAAGGAGTGTTGCAACGCTATACTCTCGGGTCCAATTGCCTTGTCCTTCTTCTTCAACACTTGAATCTTCAAATATAGCCTTAAGTTGCTAAAATTTGACCAATTATCTCACAGTTCTTCTGTTTTGCTCCAAATGCTCGGTTTCTGAGAAATAAACATAGAAATACATGAAAACATACGAAATCATAGCAAAACTAGCCAAAAACTAAGCCTAAAAGTAGCACACTTATGCATGTTATCAAATACCCCCAAACTTAGATTTTTGCTAGTCCTTGAGCAAAACAAAACCAAAATAACAATTTCACAAGATTTCTAATACAAGATTCATGACTCAAGCCTCACCGATCTGATTGGTATGAAACAACAAAATAAAGTATTGACATGTTCTTCACTAAGCAATTTAAATTCTACCTATCTCATTCCTTGCGTGTGTGTTTAAATTTCTTTCTAACATTTTCTACTAGCTTAAGATACTTTTACCAAGACTTTCTTTCATTTTCCCCCTACAATGATCCTAAGTTCCAATTTTCCAGCTTGCTCACACTACAGATAGCAATCTACTTACACATTTATTATCTTAAGCATTCGAAGGGTTACTAACCCCCAAACTTATCTTTTTCCTTCTTATGGAGACCCTAGCTTTCACACATTCACTGTAGAGACCCTTATCTAAAGCACTCGCTCGATGGATGGCCTAACTGATCACAATGGAGGTATCTCTTTTGATCCCCACACATTAAGCATATAATATTGATGAAACATGCTTTGGTTATTATTAAACATGCAAAAATTCAATAAGGCTAAAAATTCTTTTTATTAAAACAAATTTCAATTACTAACTTTCATGCAAGTTAACTATCAATTAGTTCTTAAGCCTATTGGGGTGACAACAACCTCTAGACTCAACAAAAGCATCCTAGTGCTCGAGCATGATAGAAAGTTAGTTATGTGCTCATGTGTTGCAAGGAAATTATAGATAACATTTAAATGCACTCAATTCAGGACATGCTTCAGAGATCATTCTATTGCAAAAAAAAAAAAAAAAAAAAAAAAATCAATTAGATTACTTCCAAGGCTATCCTAATCAGTCATCATGCATTACAAATCAGTCAAGCATGCTTAAGATCGAAATTTTTTTACTCAAAATACTCAAAAATTTGCTTAGAATTATCAGGACTGCATAGCATTATCCACCCCCAAACTTAAAACTTACATTGCCCTTAATGTAATGTGCTTACTAAAATAACTAAGGACAAAGATAAAGTGAGTGAATGATACTGGTCTGATAAAATGAGAGACAATTCTATGGGAATTCTTTAAATTGACTTGGAGGTTTCTCAATGCGGTCGAGGTCCTTCAAAATGGGAACGAGATTTACTTGGCACTCTTTTTCAAAACGACATATACTAGGAATGGAAAAAGAAACAAACATGAAAAGTAAATGAAGGAAAGAAAACTTGGGTTGCCTCCTAAGAAGCGCTTTCTTTAACATCTTTAGATAGACTAAACTCCTGTTGTGGTTTATTCTTTTGGATCGGAGTCCTCAATACTGCACTTCATTGTCAATATCTCTTCTAATGGATCTGTCTTCACCCTTAATTCAGAAAATTCGTTAGCCACACAATCAATCAAATCAACACCCATAACTTGGTTTACCTCTAGGGGATACCTCCTTGCGTTATGCCTGTCAAAAGTTAACTTCTCATCGTTGACTTTGAATAATAGCTTACCATCTTTCACTCTGATAGAAGCTTCTCCCGTAATGAGGAAAGGATGTCCAAGAATGATGGGGATATCATCATCTTCTTCCATGTCAAGCACCACAAAGTCTGCAGGAATAAAGAATTTGTCAACCTCGACTATAACATCTTCTACTACACCTTTAGGAAAAGCCAATGAACGATCTGCGAGTTGTGGAGAGATGTTGGTTGCTATAAGCTCCTTAAGGCCTAAGGTCCTGTACACACATAAAGGCATCAAGTTAATGGAAGCACCTAAATCACATAAAGCTTTGTGAAAATAAGAATTGCCAATAGTGCAGGATACAATAAAACTTCTTGGATCTTTTAGTTTGGTTGGCAGCTTTTTGTGTAATGCATCACTACACTCTTTCGTCATGTGTACTGTCTCTAGAGTCCCAAATTTCTTCTTGTTAGTTAGAATGTGTCACACCCCCTCCCGAACCACCTGCTAACTTAGCCCGGAAGATGGCGTGAAGCCAACAGACATCGTTTCCTCCCTAACGATACATGTGACCCTGTTATACCTGATAAACATACTATACTTGAATTAAAATGTTTAAACACAACACAGCGGAAGTTTGAAAGTCACTATACATACATACGGAGCAGTCTTACTTAAACCCCACTTGAACTTCTAAGCGGGTAGGGAGTACTACAACCAAAATACATCCCAACCATGGTTTACACAACCACGACCACTAGTGCATACATGAATATACTATACGTTCCTCTCAGAATATCTACAAAATGTTTGGACTTGCTATACAGTTCCACCCACGTACAAAATATCAAACTCGTAGAGCTTTCGGCAGACTATGGCAGGATTTCAGGCACCGGGAGCTCGATCACTACCTGAAAAGTTGGAAAACATTGAAAGAATGAGCTAGGAAGCTCAGTGAGTGACTGAGTTTATAACTATTAACTCGCAAATTACAACATTTGGTAAACTCTGGGCATATGTGTCGGTAGTCAAGCGCTAAATATAAACGTATAATTACCATAGTCTTTCTCAGAAATCCAACAAGTATGTCATTAAAAACTCGCAAAGCATACCAAGAATATTAACCATCTAGAAACATATGACAATCTACGTTGTGTAGGGCACGCCCAGTACAACCAACGTTCACTCTACGATGTAGTGGGGCTCGCCCAACACTCCCATCGTCTTTGTCGTAGTGGGGCCCGCCCAACACTCAGGACAGCATTGTTGTTCTCAACGTTGACAACAGAAAACGACCTGTGTGCACGCGGTACTAACCAGCCTCGGCTCAATATCTCAATCATTTACTCATTCGAGTCTCAGAAAAACACATGATAATCTTTAAACATTACCTGCTAGAGCATGCTTGCCTGGAATCATAACATTTTCACTAGATTTTAGCAAATCAATAAACATATGCTCACATGTAAATTTCGTTGGAAAAATCTAAGCTCACAACGAGCATTTAAAATCATTCCTAGGCAATCATGTATGCTCATAACCATGTGTTCAGAAAACATAAAACATTTAAGCTAATTTATTCCTAAGAAGTCTTATATTCACATAGACATGAATTCAAGCATAGAATATGTTTTCGAAATTCGTTTTGTCACTCACAGCGTTAGATCTAGATTCTCGGCCCGTATTCTTGACCTATTTCCTCTTGGCCTGTCAAATAAACCAAAACCAAGCATTAGAACTTCAATCTCATGATTTTCAAACTTAAGATTACAAATATCACTTCATCTATTTCCAGCATTCTGCAAATTTCATCCTCTAAACTCACATACTCATAACTTCTTCATTACTTGGCCAAAAATGATGTACTTTACACAAAACTCTTCCTTTTTGAACCCTCTAAAACTTATCTGAAGGAATGAAATCGAAATTCCCAAAGGATGTGTCCGTAAATACCTCGAAAACTACTTCCCGAAAAATAAACTTCTGAAATTTCCAGAATCGTTTTTCTGCTGCACACCACACCTAACCTGAAATTTAAAGCCACTTCCAATCATTTTTTACTCACGACTTCTTCATGAAAGTTATAGGAAATTAAATAAGCTTTCCAAACATACCTAATGGAGCTTTGGATTCAAACCCTACAGATCAGAACGTCCCAAACACCAGAGGTTTCTCAGATTTGACAGCAAAATCTCTCCTCTGTCTTCCTCTTCGCAAATCAATAATTTAAAGTCAGATTTTGCTCGAGCTTCCTTCACGAAATTTGTTCGAAAATGGGTTAAATTTCAAGAAAAACAAATCTCACCTCTTAACTCTTCTTGTGGAGCTCAAAACGATCTAAACAACAGTAGTGAGTACAGTTGATCACCTAGATGCCATGGAGGCTTGTGCTGAGTTTTCCCCCTTCTTCTTCAACTTCCAACCCAGCAAGCTCTCTTTTCCTCTTTCTTCAACCTATCCCACGAAATGCTCTGTTTTTTTTTAATAAAAGAGAAGCAAATGGGAGAAAATGGGTGAGTGCTCCCAAAGCTTATCCATTCCCTCAATTCTTTTTCTTTTTCTTTTTTTTTTTTTTAAAACAAAACATACCAAAACACATAACTCCTTTTTGTTTTCCCTTGCCCTTTCTTTTGTTTTATTCCTCTTTTCCTTATACAACAATTTCCAAAAATGTTTTAACAAATTTCTTTTTAAAGAAATTCCAAGGAAAAATCTCGGGTTTACAGAATGTCCTTCATGAACTTTGTATAACTGGGAATCATCTCTAGTGCCTCTGCAAAAGAAATAGTAACATTAAGCTTTTTAAACATATCTAAGAATTTAGAGAACTCACTGATGAGACTTTTCTTCTTGAATCTCTGAGGATACGGAATATTGTTTGGCACAACAGGTATGATTGGAGTAAGGAACTTCTCAGCCTCAGGTGCAATTTCAGCTTCTTTATCTCCAATTTCTATGGTTTCCTCATCATCATTATATAACTGTCTCACCGGTCTTTCTAGCTGTCTCCCACTTCTCAGACTTATCGTTTTACATTGTTCTCTAGGATTAACTTCAGTAACACTTGGAAGCTTCCCTTTATTCAAAGCATTTAGGGAGGAAGCCAACTAACTCATCTGCACTTCCAAACTTTTAATTGCATTTCCCTGTCCAGAAACAATACCCTCAATTCTCTGTTCCAGCTGATTCGTCCTCTTATTAGATTCAGTAATGAAGTTGCCAATCAGATCCTCAAGAGAGGATTTCTTTTCAGCTTGCTGTGAACTAGGGGGTAAACCTAAAGATGGCTACAAAACATTCCTATTATTAGCATAAGAGAAATTTTCATGATACCTCTAACTCGGATGGTAGTGCGTAGGAATTGCATTGTGTATGTGGTTGCTCCCTTAGTTATATCCTTTGTTGTTCACATAATTTACTTGCTCCATACTCGACTCTCCTCCAAATTGTGGTTGTTGAGATGTTACAAATGATGCAATAGTGGTACTGCTTCCTACACCTGTCATTTGAGATAAAGCATTGGTTAGAGAAGTCATTTGTGCCTTCAGAGAACTTACCTCACTGACTTCATAGATGCCAGCCACTGGCTTTTCCATTTATCATTCTGTGGGCCATTGATAACTCGTGGCCGCCATCTCCTCTAGCAAAGTCTTGGCTTCAGCCACTGTTTTGGATAAAATTGTCCCTCCAGCTGTTGCGTCTAGTATCGTCTTGGTGTTTCCGTTCAACTCATTGTAGAACAACTGGATTTGTAGCTATCGGGGTATCCATGCTATGGGCACTTCCTCAGGAGGTCCATATACCTCTCACATTCCTCAAACATCTGTTCTCCTTCAAGTTGCTTAAATGTTCCAATTTCAGTTCTAAGCCTGACGGTCTTAGCAAGTGGGAAGAGTTTTGATTGGAATGCTTGAGCAAGCTTCTCCCAGGTGGAGATGCTTTGTGGCTTTAAGCTTTCCAGCCAATCTTTAGCTGTGTCCTGCAGAGTTAAAGGAAACAAACGTAAGCGAATAGCATCACATGAAACACCATTAATTTTAACAGTTCCACAAAGAGATAGAAAAAATTTCAAATGAGAGTTGGGGTCTTTTGTGGGATATCCTCTAAAGGGGCTGTCTCTGGTCATCTGAATAAGACCAGTTTTTAGCTCAAAGTTGTTTGCTGCTATAGGTGCTTGAACTATCCCTAAACTCTTTGCGGGAAATACAGGTTTAAAGTAGTCCCTAATTGCCTTCTGCTCATTGATCTGCTCCTCTACCATTGGTAAGTCTAGTTTTTCTCTCTGAGCTCGACGATTTTGAATACAAGTGCTCTCAATCTTAGGGTCAAAAGGCACCAAAGTATCTCGAATTCTAAGCATATACTGTGGAGGCGTAATTAACAGAAAAACCAAAAAACACAAGTAACTAAACAAACTAAAAACAAAAGGAAAACAAAAGACAAACATATATTACAACAACAAGGAAAAACTCAAGAAAAATACATAATCATACAACAATAACTAATATACAACATAGAAATAATTTACAAAAAGAAGAAAACTAAAGAAAACTAAACAAGTACACAATTATACAAGTATACAAGGAAAAATAAAAGAAGAAAATTTATACAAATTTACACTAATTACACTAATTACACTAAATTAAAATCGAGCACTTTCACCACGATATTAATTAAATAAAATATGCCAATCCCCGACAACGACACCAAATTTGATAGTCGACTTGTCGAAGGTCATATCAAGATTAAATTTATAAAACCAGACCTCTAAGTATTTTGCAATAATAGTGGTCGGGGTCATCCACAAGGATTGGAGTTCTTACATTAATTAAATACCACAGTTAAGTGTGCCTAATTTTATTTAGAGAAAAACTAATTTGGATTTGGTTTGAAAGCATAAAATCTATCCTACTATATACAAAGTTGGAGTCCAATTTTAGAGAGACATTTGTTAATTGCTATTCAAGAAGACCGACTATGAAATTGATCACTGAATTGTGAATCATGCAAACATTCTAAGTCAAGAATTACTACAATATTCAATTGACTATCTCGAGCCCAATTGAACTCATGCAAGAAGTAAATCAACCCTTCGGTCTATTTTCACAACTAAACATGGCATTATGAAATTCTTTTATTAACTTCTAGTTTTAACCTATTCATTCTCATGCAATAGATTAATCCTAGTTAGCTTTTAAGTTCTTAGTTAAATTCACTTTCTCAAGCTAAATCTAACTTAACATACAAAGCTATGGCCAATAGCTAAGAATATTAAATCAAGATGCATAAAAAACGTTACAATCACATTCAATAAATCAATACATAGTTTTATACAATCAAACAATTAACTAAAAAGTCTAAACACTCAAATACATGCAATTTCAGTCCACTAAATCCTAAAATTTAGAAAGCAAAAGAAAGGGAAAAGAGAAAAACTAGACGACGCGTGCCAACACTCGTTCCCGATGTGATGTCTCGCAATCCCAAGCCTTGAGTCTCCTCCTTAGCTCTCCAATGTGCTCTTTAGACCTCTCAAACACTGCTTCTATCGAAATTAGGGTTTAGGTGTCTCCAAAATGGCTCTCTTTGCTCAAAGTATAACATTCCCTTATATAGAGTCGAGGCAGCGTTGCAACGCTGTCCATAACACTTTTTAAAAAAGGGAAAAATCTTCGTCGGCTAGCATTGCAACGCTGTGCCCTCGAGTCTTCAAGGTTGAAAGGCTTCTTCTTTGGCGCTGCAACGCTATAAGAAGTGTTGCAACACTATACTCTCGGGTCTAATTGCCTTGTCCTTCTTCTTTAACACTTGAATCTTCAAATATAGCCTTAAGTTGCTCAAATTTGTCCAATTATCTCACAGTTCTCCAGTTTTTCTCCAAATGCTCGATTTTTGAGAAATAAACAAAGAAATACATGAAAGCATACGAAATCATAGCCAAACTAGCCAAAAACTAAGCCTAAAATTCGAACACTTATGCATGCTATCATCTGTATTTCAGGTGAGACGGAAGTGGCTTGAGCTCTAGCACTGGTGGTTCAATCATTGAAGGTTTCAGTGGCACTGCTCTATCATCTTTTGGTCTCAATGCACTTGGTTCTTCAAATGCAGGCTCATATGCGACCGCAATCTATTGCTGTTCAAATTCTTCTTCAAACTTTTCTTCTACAAAACTTTCACCTTTGAAGCTATCTTCCTGCAAATCATAAAAATCAAACAGATCACAGAGTTCTAAACTCAAACATTCCTTCAATTCTCTTGGGCAGTGCATCGCCTTCATCACATTAGATGTGATGTATTGGTCATTTACTCGCATAGTCAGCTCCCCTTTTTGAACATCTATGATCGTTCTTCTTGTGGCTAGAAAATGTCTTCCCAAGATGATTGGAACTTCTCTGTCTGCCTCGCAATCTAGGATGATGAAATTTGCAGGAAAAAAATCTATCCACCTTAACGAGGACATCTTCAATCTTCCTGATGGGCTTAGCTATAGAGCTGTCCACCAACTGCAAAGTTACCATTGTGGATCTACCTTCTCCAATTCCTAGCTGCTTGAAAACTGACAGAGCCATCAAGTTGATGTTGGTGCCTAAGTTGCATAATGCTCGTCCAACGTCGTGTCCTCCTATCATGCATGGGGTAGTAAAGCTACCTAGATCCAACAATTTAGGTGCCATTTTTCTTTATAAGAGAGCACTGCAGTTCTCAGTGAGAGCTACAGTTTCATATTCTCTTAGCCTTCTCTTTTTAGTCAAAATGTCCTTTAACAACTTGACATAGATTGGCCTCTGCTCAAGAGCTTCCACCAACGGAATGTTGATGTGTAATTGCTTGAGTATGTCCAAGAACTTATTAAATTGCTTGTCCTAGTTCTTCTTCTGTAATCTCTGTGGGAATGGTGGTGGAGGTCTGACACTTTGATCTAAACTTTCCTACTTCTTCACTGGTGTCGCCTTCTTCTCAAGTTCAGCTTCGTGCTGCTTTGCTGCTGCATCCTTGGCCGTATTCCCTGCAAAATTTTCATTGAAAGGAATGTCCTTCTATTCTTCAGGCTGCCTTACAATCGCAAGAGTGGTGGCATCACCTGCACTTTCTCCGTTTAAGTCCTTCTTTACTTCTTTGTCAATAGCACTTTCGTGTAATTTTTCCTGCAAATGGAAATCAAAAGAAACTTGTGGAGATTTGGACTCCACTGGCATCTCGGGCTTAGCATACTCTAGTCCACTCCTAAGAGTGATCGCTTTGCAATGCTCCTTTCCTTCTCTATGCAGATTCTCCGTATTGCTTGGTAATACTCCTTGAGGCATGTTCTTCATCTTGCTCGCCAATTTTCCAACCTGCAATTCACGATTTTGCAATGACGCAACTTGACTTTGAATGATGGCATCATTCTTAGCCATGAAGTCCTTCACAAGGGATTCTAATGAAGAGTTTTGAGCTGATGATTAAGGTTGCATATGTGTAACATTCTTCTATGTGTACGGCTGTTGTGCTTGATTATTGGACCTGCAATTATAATGCATGTTGTTGCTTGTTTGCTTGTTTGTTTTTGTTTAAAATTGCTTGAGGACAAGTAATAAGCTAAGTTTGGGGGTATGATAACGCGTATTTATGAGTATTATTTGGCTCTAAAAACTAACTTATTTTCTTAGAAAGCGAGTGTTTAATGTTATATTTCATGTCATTTAGAGAAAATTTACGTAAAAATAAGTTTTGCATGTGTTTGCAGTATTGGTTTTGTAAAAATAAGTTGTTAGGTGTATTTAGAGTCATTTTTGTTAAGAAAGTGTTAATTTTTGTTGTTTTTGTGTAGACCCTGAACAAGGACACAAATGCGCCCAAATTCTAGCCTCAACTGAAGCAAATAAAAGATAATCCAAGAGATATGCGACCAGTATGCACCAACATTTGAGAGCAGAAGCCAAATTCTAACTGTTGCAGAAAAACCCAAAATGCGCCCAAATATGCAACCACATTTAGGTCATTTCGATAACAACACCATTGCACCCACAAATGCGGCTGCATCTATACTTTTTGGACAGATTCTCTAAGATTCACAATATTTGCAGATCATATCAAATATTCTCAATCAAATCTCTGAAAATCAAGAGATGTGATCGACCAAGCTTCTCCACACCGATCTCAGCAGCAATCCCTAGGCGTGAAGTCTATAAAAGGCTGCTCAATCCTTCATTTGAAAGAGAGCTTGGAGTTGGAAATTCTCTTCATACCAAAATTCTATTGTTTTTATTTCTAAGTTTTAGCCACCACTTTGAGTCTCTCCTAAGTTTTGTTCATATTCCATTTGGACTCCAACTTCAAAAGAAGGTGGAGTAAGTACTGATTCTCCTTGAAAAAGGTTGACAAGTTAGAAAGGAAAAACATCTTAGGGTTCTTTTTGTTCTAATTTTTTCCATTCAGTTCTGTAAGTTTTTAGGAGCTATACTTGATGCTTTATTTTATTTTCCATCTTTGTAAGTTTATGTTTTTCTTTTAATTCAAGTTTCAAGTTCTTTTGTTCTTTCTTGGATTCATTCTTCAAAGCATATTCAAGTTTATTTATTTCAATGAATTGTGTTCTTTCTTCTATTTGTTTTCTTTTTACTTTATGCGCTCTATTTATTTCTCCGATGAGTAGCTAAACTCCTTGAAGGGGATTCAATCATGTGTGTAAGCCCTAAACTCTCTTTTAATCTTATTGCATTTATACATGAAGATTGATACACTTAAAATTGTTGCACTGAATGATGCAGTGGTTGAATTTGGAAATTTCCTAAGTTGTGGATTATAACGTGCACAAAGCTTCAAAAGGAGACAAGTTAGGCATTGAGATGATCATATTAAGAGTTGAGTTGACGTAAGTTAAGGTAATGAGCAAGTTGGGTATACATTGGGTGTATTATGTGTTGAATGCAAAAGCTTTAATTTCTAATTAAATTAGCTAAAGTTTGTTTTATGGATTAGGAGGATTTAATAGGACTTAAGGTCTAAAGGAGGAAGTAGGAGCTGGCCAATGTGTATGACTCATGGATTGATGAAGTAGGAGCTGGTCAATGTGTATGATTCACGGATTGATGAAGTAGGAGCTGTCCATTCCTTGTGAATTCAATAGGCAGCTGGAAGCTCTAGGAAATGGGTCAACTTCAAATGGTCATATCTCTCAATCCACTTGAGCAAATTCGATGATTCTTGAGCCAAATCTCATAAATTTAATGAAGAATAGGTCTGGAAAAGTTTGTGAGAAAATACGAAGAGGAAGGTCGTGAAAACTTAAGAAAACATAGAGGTGTTCCAGTTTCTCGGCCAGCAGAACAAGGTGTAGAAATCTGAAGATTTCGAGCTCATAAGAACGAATTAGAAGCTCACATTTTGAGGTAAGTAAGTTTAGACATTGTATTTGAGGGTTATAAAATAAAATGTGGTGGTTGTTTTGCTAAATGTTGAGAAACCCATGCTGGAAGTTGAATCTGTTATTGTTGGTTCAAAAGAGAAAGGGCTAGAGAAAGAGTAAGGAAGATGTGCTTCCAATTTGTTATACCTTACAGCCAAGTGTGTTCAGTTACTATGCTATAAGTTATGTGACTGAATTAGATTTAATTTTGGGCTGAGTAGAAAAAGGGATTGATGTTATGGAATTCATTTTCAAGGCAAACGAAGATAGGCGAAGCTTATAAGCCTTGGGAGACTTCCGGTGATTGTGAGTGACTTTGTTTGAAAACCTATGCTTTGATCTTTATTCAAAAGCTTACTAGTGATGGATATTGAAGCATGCTTAAGATAATTTATATTCATGTTTCATTGAACTCTATTAATAAATAGCGGTGTTGAAAGTTAAGCATATTTGTAACTAGTTGTTACTCTGCGTTCAAGCATGACGCTCGACGTTTGGAAGCTTGTTTAAAATGAAAGTTTGTGTTTATGTTGAGAACTTTCTGAATGGGATTCCAAACTATGTTTCTAAATATTTAAAGCATGCCTTGTATATTATTAACCCCCGGTACTGAAGGACACGGAGAAGGTACCTGGGGGAGAGAGAAAACCTGACCCCGATACTGAAGGACAATGAGAAGGTATTCGGGTGGTAGTTGGTCTGGCCCCAATACTGAAGGACATGGAGAAGGTATTAAAGGAGGCCAGTGAGCTTAAATGGCATTCCACGTGCACGTGAGAGAGGTATTGAAGCTGTTGGTTTAGAGAGGACTCTGCCATAGCTAGGGTTTGGAAGAGTACCATGCTACAAATTTTCTTTATTATGAGTTCTTATGCATTTCTTTTCGGGGTGCTTAAGTCCTGTAAATTGGCGGCCTTGTTGAAATACTTTTGATGCTTTATCTTTGAGCACATAATCTATTAAAGTAGTCACTCATTGGGCTTCCCAGCTCACGTTTTCAACATGTTTTCTCTTCTCAGGTAGCAAATGAGTTCCCGGTGCTTAGCCTCATCAAGACCTGTTTGCCACCACGCCTCTTTAGCTCCTTGTATATATACTTCTACATGTATATAGTTTTGAAATAAAAGCATTCTAGTTGGGTTGTAATAGACTTAAGTATGTTATGACTTAGTATGCAGACCTAGTATGAGGGACTGAATGTATCTTGCTTAGGTGTGCAGTTGTGTGCTCAATTTTACTTGTTCATACATATTGCATTGTGTACATTTCCAGGTAGATGTTAGGTTGGGCTAGGAGTGCTAGTAAGAGGGCTGGTATTCTCTGTCTTCACATTCCTTCCTAGGTTAGGCAAGTGAGCCTGGAGGGGGTGTGACAATGTGGATACCCTAAGAAAGAGATAAGCAACCACCATGTGTTTCTTGTAAATTTGCTAAACATTTAGCTAAGTTTACTTTTAGTGAGTTTAAGTTTCATTGTTAGCTTAAACTGTCTATTTGAGTTAGCATAGTTTGTAAATATTTCAATACTGAAAGGGTTGGAGTTGACACGCATTTTCCTAAAAGTAATCTAGGAAAAGAGTCTATACATAGAACTTTACTTTTTGTACCTAGGCATAGGACAAAAACCTTTAAAATCATAAAGTTGTGTTTTTCATTATCTAAGAGAATTTAGCCATAGACATATGAGTTTTAAATTGCTTAGTCTCTTAATGGTTCTTAGAAAAAGAGCTGAATAGGTGTTGAACTTGATTTATGTAGCTAAGTGTCGAAAAGGGTAGGTTGCAGGCGCATTTTAGTAACATTCTGTCTTAACCGTACAGAACTCGTAGAGTCAGTATGCGAGCGCAAGAGGCAGGATCTCTGAAATAGCCAGATTTAGTTGAGCAATTTGCAGGCGCATGGTGGGCGAATTTCCTCAAGTTTGAACTAGAATTGAATCCTCTGCTTCTCATCCTTGTCTTTCTCATTACCTTTTTAGTTACCTTTACTTTTTCATGCACAAAACTCCAAAATCAACTTTATTTTCTTAGTGACCTTCGATTGCAACTTCTGAGCAATTGTGCTGTTAGTTGGAGAGTTTTTGTTAACCATTCCCTTGGGTTCGATACTTGAAATACTCCATATATTACTTGTTTGTGGCAGTGTGTACTTGCAATTTCTTTTGGCGTTCGCATAGCAGCCCCACCATCTACCGCCATGGATGCAATTGATTGAGTAGTTCATGTCCCTGCAAGTTTGGACAAAACATGAGTCAGAGATGGCATTTGAGATTTAAGGGTAGTTACCTCATTCGACTCATAAAGACCAGCAACTATTCTATGATTTGAGCGCTTGTTTGGCTACTGATAGCTTGTGGTTGCCATTTCCTCAAGCAGGGTTCGGGCTTCCTCTACAGTCTTAGCCAAAACAGTTCCTCCAGCTGCTGCATTTAAGATTGTCTTGGTGTTGTCTGTGAGCCCATTGTAGAAAAACTGAACTTGAAGCCAATCAGGGTACCCATGCTGAGGACATTTCCTTAACAGCTCCTTGTACCTCTCCCATTCTTCGAACAACTGCTCACAATCTAGTTGTTTGAAAATTCCTATCCCTATCCGAAGCTTGATGACCGTGGCATGTGGGAAGAATTTGGTTAAGAATGTTTGGGCAATTCCTCCCAAGTGGTGATGCTCTCAGGTTGTACAGATCCCAACCAGTCCTTCGCCTTGTCCTGCAGAGAAAAGGAGAAAAGGCATAAGCAAAGGGAATCAGCAGAGACACCATTTAACTTAATAGTGCCACAAATTTCTAGAAAAAAAAGATTGTAAATGAGTATTCGGATCCTCAGTGGCAAGTCCTCTGAATGCGCTATCTCTCGTCATCTGAATAAGGTCTGTCTTCAACTCAAAGTTATTGTCATTGATTGGTACGTGGACTACTCCAGATTGATCAGCGTTGAACACCAACTAGAAGTAGTTCCTTATGGCCTTTGGCTCCTCCTCCTCTCTTTAGTTAGCCATGACTGCAACTTGAGCTCTTCTTTCTCTTTAGTTTCTTCTACATATTTTTTCAATTTCAGAATCAAAAGAAGCAAGGTGTGCCTCCTTATTCTTTCGCATACACTACTTGAATCCTAAAAAAAAATTAAAACAAAATAAATAAATAAACAAGAAAACAAAAGAAAACTCTAAACTAAGACCAGATGTTTTTTTCACAATATCAATTGATCTAAATAATTTCCATTCCCCAGCAACAGCGCCAAAAACTTATCGCATGATTTTGTGACCATGCAAAGCCGCAAGTATATGGTGTCAAGTTTTAGTATAGTGATTAGTGAGTGCAGAGTATCGTCCTCATGAATGATTTTCTAGATCAATTGATTACCGTAGATAATAACATCCAATTTTATTTAGAGATTTGTGATTTATAAAATAAGTAAAAATAGGAGATGTCTAAGAGAGAAAAAACCTAGGGAATCGACTTCATCAATTGAACATTATTTTGGTTAATTAATCCAAGATATGATTGTGCAAAACTATAAGCAAGAAGTAAAAATATCAAAAGACTCGTCCAAGCCTAATTGACCTCATGTAATGGTATAAACTTAACGTATCCATCTAGATTTTAATATCATACAAGGCATTAAGAACTTCTTTTCATGCTTCCAAAAGAACTCCTCATTCACCTGCAAAAGTTGACAAATAGTTATGCTCAAAACTATTCTAATCTAAAAATTACTCTTTCAAGTACAAATTTAGACCAATGAATCATGCAAACCTGGGCCAAAAGTTAACAAGCATTAAGAACAATCAAGCATAAATAGTTAAAAGGCACAATCAAAATATGGATTCATAGTTAAAATAACGAGCACAACGACTACATCAATCCCCTAGAGACAAGTCTAGCCACTCATAATCACTGAAAATAAATCTAGACTCATATAAAAATCCATAACAACAACTACAAATTAAAAGGAAAGAAAAAACTCTTGTGATGTGCCGATCCTCGTTCCCAATGTAATCTACACAATCTCAAGCTTCAAAACCTCCGCTCCTTGCTCCTAAGAATGTCCTTTAGTCTCCTCAAATATGTAGAAATAAATTTAGGGTCCCATCCTCTCCAAAACAACCTCCCTTTCCCCAAGAAATTAAAGAAGTATTTATAGAAATCGTGACAGCATCGAGACTCTAGGTTGCAGCATCTAAATAATGTCCTTCCAAAACGCTTGTTTTTGAAATAGGAAAGGTAGCATTGAGCAAGCTATCCTCATAGCGTTGAGACGCCGTAACCTAGCGTCTCAATGCTACGAGGATAGCTTCACTCAATCCGCAACGTTGAGCATCTTACATTGAGACCCTATTGACCTGCGTTGAGATGCAAGCAGCGTCTCAAAGCTGCCTGTGTGGATTCTATGGCTTGATTTGCTACAGCTGTGGCGTTTCAACGCCAAGCCCTTGGGTTTCTTGGTCCATTTTACTTCTTTTCTTTACATGGCTTCTCAATTTAGGTTCCATTAGCTCTATACTTACCATGGTATCTCTAAAATCTCCGATTTCGCTCCATTTGCTCAATAACTGAAATTTCAGTAAATAAACTCGTGAAAAACACTGAATAGTTTATAAAAACTAACAAAAGTAAAGCCTAGAAATAGAAAACTTTATGTACTATCACATCTCAAGAAGAGAAGGAACCACCAAAGGAGGTTGTAGTGAGCTATGCAATTGCAATTTCACAGTAAATGACATCCAAAGTGCTCTCGATACTAGAATACCATGCTTTCACATATTGTAATATGCACGAAATGCTAAAAGAAGAAGGAATGAGAAGGGAGAGCATGAAGGATGACAATCTGCAGTATATGACACAAGTTGCGACCACAATTTCTATTTTTTGAGGTCTATGTAAATCGCTTGTGCTTGCAAAGCCCGTTTTGATTAAAGCACCTCAACTATAACTGAAATCTTGTTCATCATCAAGACCTAGGTGCAAAATGAAGGAACAAGGTTGCAATCTCCCTACTGGAATATGATAAGTTTATCTTTTTATTCATTTTCTTTATAAAAAAAAGATAGAAATTTTCAATTATGGAATTTCAATTAGAATGAAGAAGCCTGATTCAGAGAATATTTGTCTAAGGAGAATCCTGTCAAGGCTGTGGTATTTAAGTTGACCACTACGGGAACACCTCTACTTGGAGACTCACTTGGGAGTTCGATAAATCAACTTTAAGTTTGAAATTGAAAATTCCAAAAAGTTGCCTTAGGAGAAATTGTGTGAACATTTTGATGCTTTACTTTTAAGTTTCAGGTGAAAAACAAGAAAAATACGAGGCTAAAGGAAAATATAAGAAGAAAGAGCGAAAGGAAAGAATTGCAATCACAATTGCGAAAACAATTTGCTATTGCAAATTCAGGAAAACTCAACCAAACAGGGCATATTGGGAATACGTCAAAGAAAAGGATGAAGTAATAAAGGCAACACTTTCCATGCTATCCAAAGGCAAATGGCCATTTTTTCTGGACTTTCCAACAATTATTCTTCAAAACTCCAAGACCCTCAAGACAGTAATGGCAACAACAACACATTTTTCTTTGCATAAGAGATTTCTTTCTGACTTATCTTTCCAACTTTTGTTATTTATTATTTTGTTTACTGTTTGTCGTTTGTTTTGGTTATTTTATGCTTTTGTTAAGTTAGTTGCTATGAATGAAAAATAATTGTGAATACTTTTGACTCGTTCAAGTTGACAACACATTTGTTGTTTGATTTCTTTGAGTTTTGTTCTTGTTGAATACCCTTAATGATGAAATTTTTAAGTATGTTCAGTTCATTAAATACTTAGCAACATTACATAGATGCTTCCTGAACAAACAATTTCATGATTCATTTTCTTTATAAAACACTCAAGCCTCAAACTCACCTAAGTTTGTACATTGAATCCCTTAGGAGAGTCTAGTTTAGATGTTTTCCAAATTACCCCTTTTTACCCCTTGTGCTATTCTCGGTCAATGGAGACATTGACCCATTTATGTTTGGGGGAGTAAGTTTTGTAATACTACTTTTGTTTTAGTATATTGTTGTAATACTATTGTTGTAATACTATGTTGCTTTAACAACTCCTAAGATCAAAAAAAAAAAAAAAAAGGGATACTCCTCATTCCAAGGGTTAACTAACTAACCACAGGCGGACATGATACCCATGATTTCTTTTGCGTGAAAGGTTAACTTAGGCAGTGAGTATGTAAAAATGGGCTTGATGTGATCAGTGCTTGTAGCTACTACTTTCACCAAAAAGCGTTAGTAAGCTAGAATGAAGGCACAAATGACAAAAAGGTCCCCTCTTGAAAAAAAACAAAGAAAATGAAGTATGCATCCTAGCATTGAAAAACAAGTTTGGGAGGGGGGATAATGTTAGTTGAGAAAAACGTGTAAAGTTAGCTTGTTTAGCAAATAAGCGAAAGTTGTCTAAAGGTAATAGGTAGTATGAACCCAAGGTGAGGTTGTGAGATGAAAGTATTTTATTTAGACAAGGAAGGCATGTAAGTTGCATGTAGTGGAAGCATTCAAGTGAAATTAAAGTGTTATGAGCATGAAACCTCCCTTGAAAGGCGTTATTTTCAAAAGAATTATTCTTAGAATCTGCTATGGCTTGTGTTTATATATTTATTTTGCAATTTCTTGAGGTCAAGCAATAACTTAAGTTTGGGGGTGTGATAATTCTCATTTTTAGAATTATTTAGCTTCCAAATACAAGTTATTCTTGAAAATTCATCTTTGTAAAACTACAAAATTTACTAAATTGGAGCAAGTTTGAATAAAAAATACTTAAGCATGCTAGGAATCTCCCAAAATGTTAGGAATATGTCAAAATAGCAAGAGAATGTTGGAAAAGGTAAAAACTTGTTGATTTTTCTTTTTTTTTTCTTTTTTTTTTTGTGTGCAGGTATGGGCAGTTGTGAAAGATTGCAATTGCAATCCAAAAAATAGGTTTCAAATGTAATTTTGGGGAAAAACAAAAAAAACGGGATTAAAAATGGAAATTTTAGATTTTGCTCAATTTTAAGGATATTCTCGAGATACCTTCCCTAATTCTAGGCATTAATGGCACTGGTCTTTTTATATACTAAAATTGACAAAAATCCTAGCTAATTGAGACCTATAAAAGGGACAAAGAAGCCGGAGCAAGACAATTCTCCTTCCTCATGAAGTTGTTGTCTCTATTACATTTTTCTGTTGTTTTTCTTCTGTTTCTAGCGCCTTCAAGCCTTGATAATAAGTCCAATCTAAAAGAAAATCTTAGATTGTAAAGACTTGATTACCTTTAAAAGAAGTGGGATTGAGTTCGATTGATTAAAGGGGCGAGAATATTGTTTTATTGCACTATATTTTATGTTTTTCTTTTAGCATTTGGTTTCAGTTTTGTTCTTCAAGTTTTGTCTTAGTTGTAGTTATTGTATTCTCAACTTTAAGTTACTGTTCTGTTCTTATTTCATTCCAACAGTTGAACTCAAAGTGTGGTTTCACTTTCTTTATTCTTGCAAGTTCATCTCAATAATATTAGAATTCAGTTTCTTAGTAATTTCCTTTCTTATTAAGTTTTGATTTTTTTTTCCAGCAGTTCTTATTTCTTTAGTTATGAAGTTTCTCTTATTTAACTTGTTCTTTTTCACTACTTTAAATATGAGCTAAGCCATTCTTGGGGGTTCAAGCAGGAATGCCCTAAAGAAAGGAATAAAGGCCTAAATGTAAAAGCAATCTTGCTTGACTCTATAGCTTGTTTACTTTTATTGATTTTTAATGCTCATTATTAGTCTAGATTGATCACCTAGATTAGAATACATCAATTGAATCTAATTCTGAAAATATCAGATAAAGTTGAAATTTCAGAAAAGCAATAAAGGAAAAAGCCTATACATAGGAATTTGTTTTTGACCCTAAACATAGGGCAAAACCTTTAAGATAAAAAGGATTGTGTTTCAAAATCAACTAAGTTCTTATTAGCCATAGAAATATCAGTTTAATCACTTCGTCTCCTAAAGATACTTCATAGAAGGTCGAATGGTGTCGAATCCAATTTACATTGCTTAAGAGTAGAGTCAAGGATTGCAATTGTAATTAGGTCGCAATTCCAATCAAAAGGGCACAACATGTTTGGATCCATTCCTTTTATTCTTGACATTTCTTTTCTTGTCCACAAAAACCATTCCAAATTTTATTTTACATTGGTTACCTTAATTGCAATTTGAGAATAATTTTTGCTATCTTTTTTAATTTTGTTGTATTTGTTGCCTGTGGGATCGATACTTTGGAGTACTTCTAATTTATTACTTTCACCGATAGTGTGCACTTGCACTAGACTGGAGCTTCTTCTAAAATCAAAAGTCTTTTATCTAAGCCCACACATCTTAGTTGATCATTTGACTATCTGACAAGCCGTCCCACACAGAAAAAGCATGTGCAAGCTCAGTCATCTCATCAAAAGATGCTTCATATGGTCCCTCATAACCAAAAGGATATGTGGGATAATGACCTTTCTCTTCCATAGAAGGAGAGGAATAGATGACATTAGCTTGACGAGGCCTGGGGGTGTTGCCTGAGATGCCATTGGAGGAACCACCTGTAGGGCCAGACGTTGAGGAGATGTGTAAATACATAGCCTCTAAGTGGGCTTTCCTCTCGACCCATATTAACGATTGGGACGATGACCTCAAGAGTAAGCTTTACCGACTCACCTTGAGAATGCCCAGTAGCTGGTTCGGCCTGAGTCGACGCTCATGCTCAATCTTGGATACTCAACCCATTTTTGAAAAACTATAGTGTGTGTCAAAAAGAATGAGGAAAGAAAGGACACAAACCGAATGACTAAATTGACAAAGTCAAGAGAATTTACTAGAAATTTTGGAGTCAAGGTCTTATTCTGCCAAATATTTTTGTTGCACGAAGAGTAAGCCCTGACGAAAATCTATAGGAATTGAAATCGCGATACTATGGAATGCAAGCACCTCGACAGGGGTCTCGACCTCCTTTCAACATAAACAAAAAAAGGAAAGAGAGATAAATCAAAGAACATAGGAAAATAGTTTCGATTGAGTAAAGGAACGAAGACCTACCCAACACCCTAAACTCAGTCAAAATCGAAAAGATCGAACCTTGGCCGTTTGGAGCAAGCCATTCACCACTAACAAAAAATGAACTTAATCTTCAATCTTTAACTGAAGTAGGGCCCTTTATGACCGCCTTGCATTGGTCTCGATGGCTCAAATAAAAACACATATTAACATTAGGGTGAGTGATTTTTGAAACAATGGAGAGACATGAAATCTTGAACCTCCATATCAGTTGATCCCAAACTTAAAGCTACAAAATGTAACAACTAAGAAGGGTACTCCACCCATTAAAAGCCAATTAAGCTGAAGCAAGATTGACATAGATAAGGAAACTTTGAAGCAAAGGATGTAAGGGAAACCAAACCCTTTATTTGAGCATGGGAAAGTAAAAAGTAAGTACACCAAGCGGGGGATTATCAACACTTTCACCTTGTAAAGGAACCCTCATATGAATGGAGTCAGGGACATGGTATTTCCGCCTATAGAAAGTTAACCTTTCTAGAGTTATGGAGACAAGTGAGCTAGTTAAACCCGATGTAGTTGGTCGACGTCTACCTCGCTGATAGCACTCATTTAGCATTATCTATTTCCTATTATTTTAGCCAATTTTGTTATGATTTTGGTGTGCTTTGATGCCTATTTCTGTTGATTTTGCAGCAATCGAGCTACAAGAGCAAAATCGAGTGTTCGAGGGTATTTTGGTAATATTGAGCCTCATTGGAGTATTTTGAAGAGCCAAGAAGAGAAGAAGGGGAGTTTTGGCAAAAGAACATGAGGGGAGAATGTCTAGACCTTGAAAATGACGTCTATACTCCACATTTGAAATGCCAAACTCGAGAGCAAGCGTCTAGACGCTATCCTGTAGCGTTGAGATGTTATCCTGTAGCGTCAAAACCCTCAAAAGGCATGCCCCAGTAATTGTTGTTTGGAGATGTTACTCAGCCACGCGAGCCTAAAACGTCTGCGTTTGGATGCAGCGTCGAGATGCTATCCTTAGCATCTCGATGCTGCTTCGATAGGCAGTATTCTTCGTTTCTTCTTCGTTCAAAGGGAGGCCATTCCGAAAGGGTTCAACCCTAAATTGATTCTTAGCACACTTGGGGGATTTGGAGTAGAAATTGGGGCTAATATTGAACATATTGGAGCTCGACTTTGTGGAGATTGCCTCGGGAATGCGAGATGGACACGAGTTTAATTATTTTTCTCTCTTTTCTCTTAAGTTTGTTGTTTTGATTTAGTGTTGTAATTAAGGATTTTTGGGTTGTATTAACTAATTTAGAGTAGCTTAATGTTTAATTATTTGGGATTAATTAGTTTGTATGAGATTTTATGCTTAATTATTGAATTACTTTGGATTAACTGCTTGTTTAATAGATGTTTGTGTTTAATTAGGCTCGAATCATTCGTGCATTTAGAGCTTAAGGCTTTTAATTAGTGTTCGTTAATTAATTGAGGTAGGACTAAGTTGAGCTTGATGGATGATACTTAGTTCGCTTAATGCACAATTAGTTAGCTACCCGAGTGATAGCGAGATTAGAGGTTAATTAATTATAGTTGGTGCTAAAGTTTAATTAATTGAGTTGTTACTAAGTAGAAATTCAATGGAGAGAAACTTAGGCGAGAACAGAATGCATTATTGTTGGTTAATTACTTGAGTGACAGCAGGAGTGATAATTAATCAATAGAGGTCAGTAATGAAGGGTCTTAATGCCTTGTATCGGTTAGCTAGCATTAGGGACACCTAGGTTAGATAATTAATACTTGAGAATTAGAGGAGACCGACAGGAGATTCCATGTCCATAGGCTTTTAGACTTATGAGTTCACTGTCGAGTTAGTCGCATTTGTCTGTCTAACTAGTAGTTAATCCCATACCCAAGTCTATCTCTTAGGTTTGTGTCTCCCATTTATCTTTTTGTACTTTTAGTTATGTTGTTATGTTACTTTATCTTCCTTCAGTTTTCTATTTTCTAAATAAAGTAAAGTGAGATTATTCAAGGTACTGAATTGAATTACAACTAATCTCCTATGGATACTATACTCGGTAGGAATACCATTTTATTATTACTTCGATCACGTGTGCTTGCGTGTACACCGATCAAGTTTTTGGCGTCGTTGCTAGGGATTGGTGTATTTTAATTCAGTCAATATTGTGAAGAAATTGATTACTTTAATTTAGAGGTTTATTTTTGTATTATCTAGCTTGTTTTGTTTTGTTTTGTTTTGAGTCCAAGTTCGTTGTTTCTGGTTATGTTGTAATTTGTCCATGAGAAGCTAGTATTTCTATTAGCTTTGGTTTGCTTTGTTGACTCTAGGAAGAGGGGCCCAAAAAAATTGGAGAATTTTTACATACCTTGAGAGCCCACACAAGCCACGTCTAGCTAAAAACGTTAAATAAGGGCTTATTGGGAGGCAACTCAAGCTTTCTTTCTCTAGTTTTCTTTTCGTCATTTTCTGTGTAACGACCCTATAGGCTCAACACGCTACCTAAGAGTCATTACTAAGTCACGTCGCTATATTACCGAAAATTTCGGCAGCATAACGGCGTAACTACGCGAAAACCCAAAAATTTGACCCTTACTTGATAAGACATAGAAAAACACACTTCTAAGATTTTCAAACAACCTCCTAGCATCCAACAAACTTCTCAATATGATGCTAGGGTTCAAACAGCAGAAACCAAGTGAATTCAAACATAGAAAGCCAAATACACGTGCACGTTTTACAAAGAAAGGTTAAAAGACTTTGAAACATCCTCCTAAACATTTAAAAACTCGACATGAGTTCTATGTACATCCAGAAACATAAAAGAAGCGGAATAGCGATCGCTCGGCTCCCATGACTCGAGTAGCTGATCTCCGGTCACGCGCTAGGGCCGATCTTAGCCTTTCCTGAAAACATTTTAAAAGGAAAAGGGTGAGTATTAACGAATAATACTCAGTAAGTAACTCATAGTTTCAAAGTAAGAGTTTCAATCGCATGCAACATGTCATTTTGAATCATAAAACCATCGTAAACCATCGCTTTAGTAGGGGACCTAAAATTCGTTTTATAAACCATGTACTTTTCCTTGCGGCTCTTGTGAACGATTAAATTCTCCCGAGGGCCTCGTAAATAGTCCGAAGACATAATTTTCCATCGAATAGAGTCCTCCCCTAACTCTGAGAGTTGAGCTCGAAAGCTAACATACATCGTGGAGTCCGAAGACTCAGCCCGAAGGCTACCATCGTGGAGTCCGAAGACTCAAGCCCGTCGGCTACCATCGTGGAGCACTCTCGAACCCCTGGAGCATAGAGAATCCGAAGACTCGGGTTCCCTCATAACCCACATAAAACTTTTGGGAGAATTATCGTCACGGCCTTACATAAATCTTTTCATGAGCACACAACACATGCATGAGGTCCCGCTCGTTTTAGAACATACTCATGAATGCATAAGTCAAGGCAATCGCATTTCAAAGACATACATATCATTTCCATTCTTTTTAACATGAAAACTCAAATAGAACTCATGGAACTAGTGTAAAAGGAATATACATGTAAAACACTTTCTTTCTTAAATACTTAACACGGAAACATAAACTTCAAAGTAAATATAGGGCTAGCTCTAGGTTTTGAAAACTTCTTTCATTGTGAGATCCCTTACCTTAAATCTTTACTTACTAAAATACCCTTTCTCCACTAGTAATGAGCTTCTCGAGTCCCCACTCCAAGTACAATCCAAGGTCATCGACAAATCACCTAAAAAGTGTCCTAAACAGGTCTTAAACGAACCGAATTACGCTAAAACGCATTCTAACATTAATAACTCGACGAAACGGACCAAATGGCAAAATTTACCCAACTCCGGCGGCGGGTGAGTCAACCTATCGGCGCGTGGGCTTCACGGCGGCGGCGGGTGAGTCAACCTATCTGCGCGTGGGAGCGCGTGAGGTCTCGTTTTCGTGCGAGGCTCGCGGATCTGGGTTTCAAACTTACCGAAACCGACGAACGGGATGAGCCTCCGGCGAAGGATTTGTGCTGCTCGTGAGTTCCAGTGGCTGACGGCGTGCGGTTCGACGATTTGGGGAGTGGGTTTGAGCCGAACGGCGATGGGTGTTCGGTTCAAAGCTTCTCCGGCGAGGATTGAAGCTGGCTGGTTCGATCGACCGAAAAATGAGGAGGAATAAGGGTAAAATGGATGGGTGATCGGCGGTGGAAGCTGAAGAAGAAGAAGAAGACCGAATGAAGGATGGGTGTTCGGTCAGAGGGAGGGAGGGAGAGAGAGAGAGAGAGAGAGAGAGCTGTCGGTGAGGGAGAGGGGCTTTCGGGAGGAAGAAGAAGAGAAAAAAATAAAAAAAATAAAAAAAAAATAATAATAATAAAATAATAAAATAATAATAAAAAAATAGTGGATAAGGATGGGGGATTATAAAAAAAAATCAACTTCCAATTTTGCCCTTTGACCAAACATAAATTCCAAAATTGCCCTTTTTCTCATTCCAAATTTCAATTTAACCTTCAAATTTAAATTACCCGATGCAAATCATTCCAACTTAATTTCCATAATTTGAAATTAATGCCTGTAATTAAGTCGGGCGTTACATTCTGTTTGTTTTGTGTTTATCTCATGTCCTCGTAGTTGATTGTTTTAGGAGCTCGAGATTTAGATTATCTCTTTCGTCATGCACCCCTAATGATCAAGCTGAATCGAGGATTCTCTCGCACTCCAGGGCAGTATCAGTTCCCTTTTTTTTTTTTAATTGTCCTTGAGCGTGTTTAGATAGTTTGATTAGTTGATACATTGAGGACAATGTATGCTTTGAGTGTGGGGAGATGTTTGTTGTCTTGATCTAAGTTTAATTTAAAAAAATTGTGATTATGATGATTCTGTTGCATTGTATATGATGAGGACAACCTGTGATGTACTTTGAATAGTGTAATTTTTGCAATTTTTGTGACATATGGAGCATGAAGTAAATATAAATTTTTCTTGGAATTCCTTGCGCTTGTGGAGCATTTAGCCTACTTAATAGTGATTTTGAATGCCAAGAACAGATTTATTTTATCTAGATGTTCGTTGTCACCTCGATAGGCTTAAGTTCTAGTTTGAAAGTTGTTTCGCATGATAGTTTGTAATGTTGAGCTTAGAAGAGAAAAACATGTCTATTTGCTCGTTAGAAAGAAAGAAAAGAGAAAAAAAAATGGTAGAGGAAAGAAAGAAAAAGATTCAAGAAAAAAGAAGAAAAAGTGAATAAAATAGTTTGGAGTGCATGTTGATCAAGGGCAAAAAGAGTTGTCTTTGTTGTGATCAGTTAGGCCACTCATTGAGCGAGTACTCTGGGTAAAGTCCCTGTAATAGTTGTGTGAAAGCTAGTGTCCTTGAGTGTCTAAAGAAAAATGCAAGTTTGGGGGAGCGTTACCCCGTAGTTGTTCAGGCATCCTAGTTAGATATTATTTTCTTGAGTGTTAGGATGCTAGATAATTGGTGCTTAGGGTCAATGTAAGGGAAAGATAATGGAAGATTCTATAAATCTTTCTAGGCTTATAAGGATCGAAATAAGGAAGGTTATGCACATATTTACAAGGAATGAAAAGCTTAAATTTTAATTTCTTGATGAACTGATGTGTTTGAGTATTTCCGTTAATTATGTTTATTTTGTTGTATGAGTCATTATGATGCAATTTGTTGATTCATATGTTGTTTTGTTTTAGCTTTGCTCTGGACTAGCAAAGGTTTAAGTGCAGGAGTATTCGATAGTACTCATTTAGTGCTATCTATTTCCTATTATTTTAGCTAGTTTTGTTATGACTTGGTGTGCTTCGATGCCTATTTTTGTTGATTTTGTAGAAATAGAGTTAAAGGAGCAAAATCAAGTGTTCAAGGGTATTTTGGTAATATTGAGCCTCATTGGAGCTATTTTGAAGAGCCAAGAAGAGAAAGAGAGTTTTGGCAAAAAAAAAAACTCAATAGGAGAGCTCTAGACCTTGAAAATGGCTTCTAGACACCACATTAAAGTGCCAAACCCAAGAGCAAGCGTTGAGACGCTATCCTGTAGCGTCAAGACGCTCAAAAGGCGCACCCCAATGATTTATGTCTGGAGCATTGAGACACTCTAGAACGTCTTTATGCTACTTAGCCCCGCATGCGTAAAACGACTATGTTTGGGTGCAATTTCAAGACGCTATCCCTAGCATCTCGACGCTGCTTCAATAGGCAGTATTCATTCTTCGCATCTTCTTCATCCAAAGGGAGGCCATTCCAAAAGGGTTCAACCCTAAATCGATTCTCAGCATACTTAGGGAGTTTTGGAGTAAAAATTGAGGCTGATATTGAAGATATTGGAGCTCAGCTTTGTGAAGATTGCCTCGAGAATGCGAGATCGACATGAGTTTGATAGTTTTTCTCTCCTTTTCCTTAAGTTTGTAGTTTTGATTTAGTGTTGTAATTAAGGATTTTTTGGGCTGTATTAACTAATTTAGAGTAGCTTAATCTTTAATTAGTTGGGATTAAATAGTATGGGATTTTATGCTTGATTATTGAATTGCTTTGAATTAATTGCTTGTTTAATAGATGTATATGTTTAATTAGGCTATCATTCATGCCTTTAAGGCTTAAGGCTTTTAATTAGTGTTCGTTAATTAATTGAGGTTGGACTAAGTTGAGCTCGACGGAGGATAGTTACTTAGCTTAATGCACAATTAGTTTAGGTACCCAAGTGACAACGAGATTAGAGGTGAATTAATTATAGTTGGTGCTGAAGTTTAATTCATTGGGCACTAGTTAATTGAGTTGTTACTAAGTAGAAACTCGATGGAGGGAAGCTTAGGCGAGAACGGAATGCATGACTGTTGGTTAGTTACTTGAGTGACAGCAGGAGTGATAATTAATCAATAGAGATCATAAATGAAGAGTCTTAATGCATTGTATGAGTTAGCTAGCATTAGGGACACCTAGGTTACATAATTAATACTTGAGAATTAGAGGAGACCGACAAAAGATTCCATGTCCATAGGCTTATATACTTATGAGTTCACTATCAAGTTAGTCGTATTTGTCTATCTAACTAGTAGTTAATCATATACCCAAGTCAATCCATTAGGTTTGTGTCTCCCATTTATCTTTTTTGCACGTTTAGTTCTGTTGTTAGGTTACTTTATCATCCTTCAATTTTCTATTCTCTAAATAAAGTAAAGTGAGATTATTTGTAGTACTTAATTGAATTAAAATCAATCTCTGTAAATACGATACTCGATAGGAATATCGTTTTATTATTACTTCGATTACGTGCACTTGCGTGTGCAATGATCACTTGTCTACTCCACCGCCTCAAAGCACGAGGCAAAGAAGATTCAGCATCAGAATCAAGAAGCCTATCTTGATCGAGCTCATCCGCTTCGTAATCACTCTAAAATATTATGGAGAGTAAAGGAAAGGTAAACGTCTTACCTTAAGCAGAGCAAACACCTGAGATCAAAAGAGTATAAAGAAGACAAATGAAGGTGATGGTGAAATGACTTACCTCTACCACCATTTTCTAGGAAAAATTAACACAAAAATCGGTACAAAAGCACATGGAGCTAAGGAATAGGACCTGAAGCTAGGTGACGGTGCCCAAGACTTAGTGCAAGACTTAAACAAAGAGCAACAAAAGTAAAGGCCCTAAAACAAACTCTCAACCCAGGACCAAGTGTGAAGAACCACCGCACGTCCAAATAAACGACGTCTGACTTGAGAGGTGAGGGTAACTATTGATAATGAATTGTTGAGATGGGCCAAGAGCCAAGGCCCACTAGGCCCAAGTCTAAGGACAGGCTCAAAGGCCCAGATGTGGGCTGCAGGAGGACAATCCCACCAAGAGAAGCCACCCAAATCCCCAAGAGGCATAACATGACGAGCTCAAGGCTCAAAGAGTCGCAACCAAAAGCTCGAGGATGATAGGCCGAAGGCCAATTTAGACCTCTACCAAAGCTAAAGGGCCGACCCCTAGCCAATGAGACCAAGGCCCAATTGGGCCTCAACCAAGTTTCAAAGTGGGTCGGCCACCATTCTTGTCCCACCATTCGGGGCCTTATCCCAAGCTCGATGAGATTTGAGCCATGAGTATAGTGAACCGTAAAGGGTTTTCCATCGTGAAGCCTAAATGAGTTAGCTTGAAGGAGTCAACTAAAGTGCAAAAGTTCAGGCTAAACATTATCGAGATGATCAAAGATCCATTTTGTAGCGTGGGCCCCACTTAATTTCCTAATTGAGTAATCTTGAAAATTCCACTATGATTTTTGACCAAAATTAAGCACCATCTTCCGTTACTCCGCTACAAACAATATAAATAATGGGGATAGCCATTTGGAAAGGTACGTCCAAAACAACTCACAAATTCTCTGGTCTAGACTATTTACAAACCCAATTTACTAACTTGAGCGTCGGAGTGCATGTGGCTTAGCATCACACCAGTGTATAATCCTCTCTTCTCTTTGTAGGAAATTCATTTGATCCCCATTCCTTACCAAATTCACCGTTGATCCAAATTCAAGTATCAACACCTCTCCTTTTTTTTTTTTTACTTTTAAATTCTATATTCAATCTCAAAATGCAATGCAAGATATGCTACGTGACACATTTAGGGAGTAAAGAGATTCATGTATCATATACATATTTCGAATCCTAGGCTTGAGATGTTAGAATTTCACTTCGATAAAGTCGCATAGTGATTTTTGTCTAGGAATTATTGAGGTAAATCTATTTTAAAAAAGCTATGTATAGACACGTCTTTGTTTTCTTCTTTATTACTATTATTATTTTGTAATTATTGTTATTATTTTTCATAATATTTATGTTGATTTAAATTCAACATTAAGTTCATTTTTGTAAGAAATTTAGCATGTTTATTAAATTATATTCTATTTGGTAAATTTAGATGTTTTAATTTATTATTCATATTACACTATTTTAACAACTTAGAAATGTAATTAAATTTATTTTAGCATTTTATTTAATTATAAAATAAAATAGAAAAAATATTATGTGCATAGCTCGTGGTAATAAAACTAGGATTTCTAAATATGTATTGTCTATCAATTATTATATGTTTTTTTTTACCACCCAAGCATGCCTATATTTGTCTATATATATATATATATATATATATTTGACAATATGTGGAGTAGGAGATTCAAACCTCTCACCTCTTGGTTGAGGCAGGGGCGGATCCAGATAATATAGTTTGGGGGACCAAATTTTGAAAATGATTGTTTTGGGAGCCAATGCCATCAAACTTCAATGACTAAATATGTCACTTTTGAAACTTCAAGGACTCAATAGAAATTAAATTCAAATATCAATGATAAAAACTATTAGTTTCTAAAATTCAGGAACCAAATAGAAACTATGTTTAAATACCAAGAACCAAAAGCGTATTTTACCCCCAAAAAATTACAAAAATAATAGTTCATAAATTATAATGTCAATATAAATTAGAATACATAAGTTAGTTATTATAGTACGTTAAAACAAAATATTATATAAGAATGATGAATATATAATTTAGTTGCTGATTCTTATTGATTATAGTTCACCAATATATAATTTAATTAGTGATTCCTATGATTACCGTTAATCAATATAATCAACGATGTATGTTCGCACTATCATATAGAATCAAATTATATTCATTACTATAATTTAAGTTAATTTATTATTTTTTTACTATTTCAAAAAAACAAGTTAATCAATTATTTATAAATTAAGAAATGCTATATTAGTAAATAGTTTTTAGAAAATGCATATTTGTAATTAGATTTAAGAAAATACATATTTATATAAATTTAAAAAGTAAATCACCCATTCATACTAGGTAAATATGTTAAAGGTTAATTAATTTTCCTCAAAAAAAAAATTTAATACATATAAAAAATTATTTAAAATGAAGATATATATATATATATATATATATATATATATATATATATATATATATATATATATATATATATTAAAAATTTGGGGGCCATGACCCCCTAGTCGCCCTAAATCCACACATGGATCGAGAATACATATTTTATGTTAGTTGAGCTATGCTCATATTAACTAGATCTTTCTAATTAACACACTTCATTCTATTTGTTTGCATTGTTTATGTTGTTATTTATCATGTATATGTCACAATATATCCAAGGCATATTTCATCAGAAAAAAACCTATTATATACTAATATACATAACTATATATATTTTAATAAAAAAAATCTTTAGATCAAATGTTATTTATCTTTATTTTCTCCCCTTTTAAAACTCAACTTAGATCATATTGGTGGGTCTTAGTTCCTATAACATTCTTAACATATCCCATAAAAATAGGAAAATGTTTTAAAAAGTTTCAAACAGAATCATATTTAAAACCCCAAATAATCAAACCACAAATGCTCTACTTTCCTTCCTGACACGCACTTCTCTACAAATGATTTACCAATTCTTGTCCAGAAACAATTAATTTTTATACAAATTTTATTTTTATGATTTGGAGAAAGTTAGAATTTAATCTATGTGATTTTAAAAGTTAGAATTTCATATCTATTATTTGATAAAATCTCATAAATAATCCATACCATTAGAAGCTACTAACAGATTAAGTACGTGACAATTAGCTATTCATGTGTCAATTAGGTAGTCTTTTGGATTTTACTTGTCTGTGTGGGTTAAGTTGGTGGATAAAAAATGGGTTAGATATAAAATAGATTCAGATAGATCTTGGGTCTATGTATTTGCCTTTTCACGATGGTCTAGATGAAAGAGAGTGGGTGAAAAACTAATAGAAGAAAAAATCGTGGAAGAGGAGAGGAGATCTTTCAAACCCTAGATCTCAATTACTTTCTAAATCTATTGTCCCAAGACCCACTCGAATCCATTTTATATTCAACCCAATTTTTTTTCCTGTCATCTACATAACTCACATAGTCAGTTAAATACAAATGACCACCTCATTGACACATGTATAACTAATTGTCATGCACTCCATTAGTTAGTGATTTCTAACAATAGGGACTATTTATGAGATTTTATTAAACCATATGGACGAAATTCTAGCTTTTAAAATTATAAGACCAAATTTGTAATTTAAGCTGAAATTAATTTTAAAAAGCCACATTTCATAATTTTGTTAAATTATTTAACAAAAAGTTAACACGAGTGTTAGTGAAAATTCAAATGTAAAAATGTAACATTTTGAAACTTATGGATCAAATAGAAACTAAACTCAAAATTCAAGAGTAAAATTGTAACATTTTGAAACTTAAAAACTAAATGGAGACTCAATTCAAAACTCATAGATACAAAGTCAACATTTTGAAATCTAAAAACCAAATGGAAACAAATTCAAAATTGCAGGAACTACTAGGATATTTTTTTTCTAATAATAATCTAAATAAGTTTCATTTTTTTTAATATAAGAAAACAAAATCTTTAGCTTATGAAACTTATTTAATAGGATATCTTTAAAACTAAAAAACAGTAAAAATAAATAAAACAAGAGACTGTGTTCATGTGTTTTGTTTCATTCACTAATAAAAACATATGAAATAAATAACGGAAAAAACATTTGTACCTCTATATTTAGTTCACTTTTGTCAATTTCAACTTTAAACTTACTATTTCATTTTAATCTGGTTATACATTGGGAAAAGTTATAGCATTGGAAGATTGGGCATCCTAAATCGGATTATCACAAGCCAAACATAAATAATAATAATAAAAGGTGGACTTCGACTTGGTTGTTTTATTTATAATTTATAAATCAAAGATTTATTATGTCTCTATTACGAGGTTGCAATGACGTCAAGTCAATGGCTGAATTTATCAATGTAATTGTAATCTTAGTTTAATAACACTAAGGTGGGAGTTCGAATTTTGACATCTTCATCCAATATATAACATTTGAACTAAGCTTAAGTCGATATATAATTGTACGTTCGTTTTTTTTTTTTTAGGAAAAAGTTGATTTTTACCCTTGAACTTAGTAATAAATGTAGAAGAAAGAGATTTATGGGAAAGAGTGAAAGTTTGGAGAAATGTGTAAGTCATCTCCTTGATTACTTCAAGAGAAGGTACACATACAACCAAACACAAAAAGCAACAAAATATGGGACTAAAAAACTAAATCCTAACATTTCTTAAAAATATACAAACAATATACAAACAGAAAATAAAATCTTAACAAGTTATGCAACAAAATAGTAAAATTAAAAATGATAATTTCTAATACTCCCCCTCAAGATGGATTATAGATATCAAGCACTCCCATCTTGTCTAATAAAGAAAATAAAGGAACGGCAAGAAGAGCTTTTCTAAAAGCGTCAGCCAATTGGGAAGAACGTATAGGAAGGAGTTTAATAAGTCCATCTCACCTTGTCTCGAATGAAATGACAATCTAATTCAATATGTTTCATTCGCTAGTGAAATATGGGATTGGAAGCTATATGAACAGCGGCTTGGTTGTCACAAAAAAGAAGTGCAGGAGGTGAGAACGGGACCTGTAAATCCCTCAATAGGTGAGTAAGCCAAACAATTTCACAAGCAATAACAGCTAATGCACGAGAGATAGTTGATTGTTTCTTGGATTTCCATGAGACCAAGGAGTCTCCCAAGAAAATACAAAAACATGTGGTTGACCATTTTGTGTCTAAACAAGAAGCCCAATCAGAATCAACGAAGGCACGAAGCTGATAAGAAGATGAAGAAGGAAGAAAGAGACCTTGCCCTGGAAAATTCTTCAAGTACCATAACAAGTGGTGAGCAGCAACAAGTTGAGAGCGGATGAGAGCGACAAGGTTTTGAAACACATTGACTCAATTCGTTGACTGCAAAGGTGATGCCAGGACGAGAAATTGTTAGATATAACAACTTTCCAATAAAATGTTGATATTGGGAAGGATCATCTAACACATCATTCTCAACAACAGTAAGTTTCAATAAAAGGTCCATAGGGAGGAGAACATGTTTACAACTAGAGATGTCCACCTCGTGGGGACTCGCCTTAACTGAGCGGGGAATCGGGGAGAGTGTGGGGGGAAAATTTTCCGCGAGCTAAACGAGGACAAGGATGGGGAATGTATTCTCCTCCTCGTTTAATTTTTTTTTATATCTTTATTTTATTTTTTAATATATATATGTATATGTGTATAAGTATATATATGTCATTTAAATTTTTATTGTTAATGATTTAGATAATGTATATATATGTCATTTAAATTTTTATTGTTAATGATTTAGATAATTGGATATGTTTGAATTATATAGTTGAACATCTTAATAATATGTATGGATTAATTAGATAATTTGATATGTAATATTGTTTTGTTTTTATTATGAGGTTCGAGAATTTTATCTTTAAATAGATATTTTTTTAATAGAAAATTAACTATTTAAATTAAAATTTTTGGTGAATAATTAACAATGTAATTGAAAATTAATTGATATTTTTCATAGAAGTTAACTATTTGAAAATTTATCAAAAGAATTATTTGATTCTTAAAAAAAAAAAAAAAAAACTAAACGGGGAATTCTATCCCCCGCGAATTCTCCACTGGGAATCCTCGCCTCGATCCCCGCAAAATTTGACGGAGAATTTCGCAGGGATGGGGATTCAAATAAGGGGCGGGGATGGGGACGGAGAAGCCATCCCCGTCCCCGCCCCGCCCTGTGGACATCTCTATTTACAACCAAGGAGTCCGACATCTTCCAATAAGTTCAAAGTGTATTGCCATTGAGAAATACAAATTCTTTTGGCGGAGAGAGCAAGCCCAAGGTCAAGACAATATTTAAGATCTCCCAAGTCTTGGAGCTTAAAACATGCATTAAGGAGGGACTTAAGTTGCTGAATGCCTAAAGAACTAGCACCAATGATAATAATATCGTCCACATACACAAGCAAAGCAAGAAAGTCTTTATCGGTACCATGAGTAAAAGGAGAATAACCAACTTTTGATTGCAAAAAACCAAAAGAAAACAAGGCTTTAGAGAACTTTGCAAACCACTGTCGTGAAGCATGCTTTAAACCATAAATGGATTTATGGAGCTTGCACACTAAACGCTCCCCCTGAATAACATGGTCTCTATGAGGCCGATATCCTAACGGCAAATCCATGTACACCTCCTCAAATAAATCACCATGAAGAAAAGTATTATTTACATCTAGTTGAACAAGAGGCCATTTTTGTGATATAACAACAGTAAGAAGAATGCATACCATAACGAGCTTAGCAACCAGAGAAAAGATTTCGATGAAATCCAAACCCTCTTGCTGAGTGTACCCCTTAGCAACAAAGCGAGCTTTGTAATGCTCAATAGATCCATCAGCCTTGTGTTTAATTTTATATACCCATTTGCAGCCAATGGAATGCTTTCCCGAAGGGAGTGAGACAATCGACCAAGTGTTGTTAGACTCCATAGCGGTCAACTCAATCTTCATGGCTTCACGCCAATGTTCAAAAGGGACGGCTTGATGATGATATTGGGGCTTATAGTGAGTAGAAACGTTTAATGTAAAAGCTCGAAAAGATGGAGACAAACTCACATAACATATATGATTCTGAAGAGGATACCTGGTGGAAGTCAGAGGAAAACCCAAATGTGAGGCAATGTGGCAATGAAAGTCTTACAAGTAAGTGACCCGTGTTGAACGTCGAAGAGGAGCACAAGGTAGTGAAGAATGTGGATCTTCCCGTGAAGTATGTGGAGATGGTGTGGAATTGGTACCATCTTCTGATTGTTAGGCGTCATTCGAGCTAGCATGTGGCACATCTACAAGTGAGACATTTCCTGAATAGTTTAGGGAGTGAGATGGAGACTCAACCACATCTATGTTGACACCAGGAGTAGCTGAAGAGCCCAAAGGGGGATGATTTTCAATTCCCAAATGCAAGGTAGTGGAAATACCAACATCACAATCTTCCTGTAAAGAACTATCAAATTGAATGGTTTGGGTAAGACAAAACTTAGAATAAAATCAGGCAATTCAGCTTCCAAAGTCACTTTGTGGAATGGAAAAATGTTCTCATGAAAAAAACATCACGAGAAGAAAAAAAACAACGTAGTTCAATATGAAATAGGTGATAAGCCTTCATCCTTGGTGGATAACCAACAAAAACGGTAGGAATGGCACATGGCGAAAACTTGTTGCGATGTGCAGTCAAAGTTGAAGCAAAATTTAAGCTTCCAAATACGCAGAGACAAAAGTAATCTGGTAATGATCCATGTAATAATTCATAAAGAGAACGCCACTTGACTATAGGTGAAGGGATCTGATTAATTAAAAAGATTGCAGTGAGAATACATTCGCCCCAGAAAGGTATAGGGACGCGAGATTGGAAATATAGGGCCCTTGCAACATTCAAAATGTGTTAATGCTTTCGTTCAACCATAGAATTTTGTTATGGACATTCTACACAAGAAAATTGGTGAACCACAACCTTGGCAAGAAAAAAGTTAGTAAATGATAATTCTGGAGCATTATTAGATCGAAAAAACCTTGATAGTTTTATGAAATTGAGTCTCCACGAGCTTAAAAAATTGCGGAATAGTTGTCAAAACATCCGAGCTCTTGCGTAACATATATACCCATGTATACCAGGTGCAATCATCAACAATAGTCAGAAAATAACGATATTCAGCATGTGTTGGAATAGAAAATGGACCCCAAATATCAACATGCATTAACTCAAAAGCAGAGTCACAAATCACATTATTAGAAGTAAAGAACAATCTCCTTTGCTTAGCAAGTGGACATATGACACATGGGTCCTTATGAACAACATGAAGAGAATCAAATTGAAGAATGTCTTTTAAAATCACCAACTGATTAAAATAAGGATGACCAAGTCGATCATGCCATAAAGAAGTTGGGACTCGTCGAACATCAGATGCATATGCCAAAGAAAATGGAATAGCAAGTTTTCCATCTGAAGGGGCATCGATCATGTAAAGGCCATCTTGAAATCTACCCTTGCCAATCATCTTCAAAGTGGGACTCATGTTGTGCAAAAACTCACTACGCAAGCATACGCAATCGTTGGTAGTAATTGGTAGACAAGGTCGATCCCACGAGGACTAAATAATGCAAATTTTGTAAACTTGAGTACCACTAATGCTAATTCAAAAGCAATTAAGCATAAAAAAATTAACTAAAAGCAAGCTCGACACAAGATAATTAAGCTCTAGCAATTTAAAAGAAATAAGCAACTAAAATTGATAATAAACAAGTCAAGAATCAAATGAGTAAGTGTAAACCCGGAGTTCCTCCTTGAAACTTCTTAAAAATTAAAAAGGGAAAGAAGGGAAGTAGGTTGGTATATTGTTTTGGGAAGAAAAGAAAGAAGAAAAACAAAAATGGAATGACTATATGTTGTTTAAAAAAAAAAAAAAAAAAAAAAAGTGGGTTGTCCACCACCGCCAAACTCTTTCTCCTTAAGTTATATACATCCATTTGGCTACCCATTTGGTGAAATAAAACAGGGTTCTTCGTGGGAGAGAATAAGAGAAAGAAGAAAGGTGATTTTGAAGGTGGAATTGAAGAAGAAAAGGAGGAAACACAGTCCAAGTGCATGGTAAATTCTGGTGTTCAATTCTGCCAACGTCTGGTTTTTTGATCATACCGAGCTCCACAAGAAGAATTAAGAGGTAAGGTTTGATTCTTCTGAAAGTTAACTCATTTTAGAACAATTTTCGTGAAGGAAGCTTGAGCAAAATCGGAATTTATGTTATGGGTTTTATGAAGGGGAAGTCAGAAGAGTGTTTTTACTGTCAAATCTGGGGAACCTCTGGTTTTTGGGATGTACTGATCTGTAGACTTCGAATTAGAAGCTGTATTAGGTATGGATGGAAAGCTGATTTAATTGCCTATAACTTTCATGAAGAAGTCGTGGTTATAATTTGTTTGAAAGTTGCTTTGCAGCAGGAAAACAGTTCTGGTTTAGCAGAAACGTGTTTGGGGAAAATAGATTTCAAGGTAGTTACAGACACATCCTTTAGGAATTTCAATTTCACTCCTTCAGATAAGTTTTAGAGGGTTCAAAAAGAAAGAGTTTGGTATAAAGAACATCATTATTGAGCAAGTAATGGAAAAGTTATAGGTGTGTGAGTTTAGGGTATAAAATCTGTAAAGTGCAGGAAATAGATGGGAGGGTTTTTGCAATCCTAAACCTTAGATTCATGAGGCCAAGATTCTAATGCTTGGTTTTGTTTATTTGGCAGGCCAAGAAGGAATAGGACAAATCTACGGACCGAGAATCTAATATTAACGCTGTGAGTGACAAAATGAATTCTGAAAATAAATTCTATGCTTGAACTTGTGTTCATGAAAAGAAAAGACTTCCTAAGAATGATGTAGTTTAAAGATTTATGGTCTCTTGAACACGTATTCATAAGCATATATGATTTTCCTAAAAATGATTTAAATTGTTCGTTGTGAGCATATGTTTACTGATTTTCTGAAACTAGAAGAAATACCTTAATTCCAAGTCTACATGTGTTAGCAAGAACTATTAAGGGTTTTCATGTGTTTCTCTGAGACCTGAATGAGTTAATGGTTGAGATACTGAGCCCGAGGTTGTATAGTACCGTGTGCACACAGGTCATTTTCTGTTGTCGACGTTGAGTGTACTCCGTGACAACAATGCTGTCGTGAGTGCTGGGCGAGCCCCACTAAGACAAAGACGATGGGAGTGCTGGGCGGGCCCCACTACATCGTAGAATGAACATTGATTGTACTGGGCGAGTCTTACACAACTAATTTGTCATATGTTTAAAATGGTTAATACTTTTGACACGCTTGCTGGACTTCTGTAAAAGCTATTGATGTTATATGTTATGATTTACGAGTTAATAGTTTTAAACTTAGTCACTCACTGAGCTTCCCAGCTCATACTTTCAATGTTTTCCAACTTTCCAGGTAGAGATCGAGCTCTCAGTGCCTGAGATCCTGCCATCGCCGCCGAGGGTTCTCAGAGTTAGATACCTTGTACGTGGGTGGTGTTATATAGCGAGTCTGCTCGTAGTGTAGATAACTTAAAAGGGACGTGTAGTTATGTTCGTGTATGGAACTAGTGGTCTTGTTTGTGTAAACAACGAGTGGTTGTGTTTTGATTGTTCAAGCGAGGTTTTAACTAAAACTGCTCCGTGTGCATAAGTAGAAATTTTCCAGGGTTCCGCTGTGTAATATGTAAAGTATTTCGCTTACAGGTATGGTTTGTTTATCAGGAATTAAAAGGGTCATGGGTATCGTTAAGTAGTGAAACGATGCCTGTTGGCTTCACGCCTTCTTCCGGGCCAAGTTAGCAGGTGGTTCAGGAGGGGGGGGTGACAGTAAGGCCATGAAATTTATGAAATCACTGATTATTTTTAGCTCCCTGTTGCTGTGTGATGCTATAGCATTGTGCAACATTACTGCACTGTGTAGTAACAAGAAATCTTGAAAATTAATTTCGAAAATTAATTCTAATCCTTGAATTGTAGTTCTAAAGCAAAGTTTAACATATGTCTATGAAAACCCAGCTTTCAAACATATGGATAGCCCAATTTCTCGAAGTTTACAAGCCAAAAGTATTTGTCTATTCCCTTGAATTCACCTCTAATTCGAGTCATGAACCTACTTGCATTGCCTATGCTATTTCCATTTATTTTAACATTTTTAGAATTAAAACAAACTTTTATTCTTTCCAAAGTTGATCATTCTCAAGAAGAACGATAAGAAATAAAAGACCCATAAGAAAACTCCACTTCGATAGCATTCCATAGCAAAATGACTCCAAAAATAGAGCTATGACTCCATAAATTTCAGCCTAAAGAAAATTAGTCCATGGCTTTTATATTGAAAATAACCAGAAACTAGCTACAATTTATAAACATCTTAGGTTCAAGTGAAGATTCACAAAATAGCAACACTAGGAACAACTTAGTCTCCATGGCTTTTACACTGAAAATAACCAGAAACGAGCTACAATTTATAAACATCTTAGGTTCAAGTGAAGATTCACAAAATAGCAACACTAGGAACAACTTAGTCTACTAAAGCTTCAAGAAAACTAATGAGCAAGATACATAAACTCAAGAATAAGAAGAAGAGAAATAGACTGGGTAGCTGAAAAGAGAAATTTCGAATAAGCTTCTTCCTTGTTGTGCTGCTGCATTTTCTTCTTCTTCTTCTCCTCCCCTCTGTTGCTTTTTTTTTTTTGTGAGTCAAAACGCGTGTTTTACACCTTCCCTTCCCTGAATTTTTGTTGTCTCAATGCTACAACAATGCACTCATGCTGTAGCATTGCCACCACAACTGGAAAAATTTTACATACTGTCCTTGTGAAGATTTTCCATAATTAAGCACAACCTCTTTTTTTTTTTTCTTTTTCCATTTGCAAGCAAATAAATTTGCACAAAATTAGCAGCATCATGCTCAATAACTAGACTTACCACAACACTAAATTCAGACCAAAAACAAAAACAAGAACTTAACTAAATTAAAAACACCTAAAACTTAACTTAAATAAGTGGCCTCCCACAAAGCACGTGGTTTTTAGTCATCAACCCGACTCTTCTTTTCTTGTTATTCATCTTTTACCAACACACAAACTTTTTCTCTATTCATAGTGCTTCCCCAATAATGCTTAACATGTTGCCCGTTCACTTTGAAAGTATCTCCCGATTTTTCATCTAAAAGCTCAATTGCACCATGTGGAAAAACATTCACTATCTTGAAAGGCCCCGACCACCGTGACTTGACCTTACCTGGAAATAACTTCAAGCGAGAGTTGAAAAGGAGTACATGCTACCCCGGTAAAATTCTCTTGAAAGAATGTGGCGATCATGCCATGCTTTGGTCTTTTCTTTATAAATCTTGGCATTTTCGTAGCAAAAGCATCTCAACTCTTCGAGTTCAACAAGCTGCAACTTTCTTTCATCTCTCAATGCTTGAAGGTCAAAATTCAATTCCTTTATGGCCCAATGAGCTTTGTGCTCAAGCTCCAAAGGCAAATGAAATGCCTTTCCAAACACAAGCCTATATGGCGACATACCTATGGGTGTTTTAAATGCAGTTTGATATGCCCAAAGAGCATCATCAAGCTTCACTGACCAATCCTTACGTGATGCACACACCATCTTCTCCAAAATTCTCTTTACCTCACGATTTGACACCTCCGCTTGCCCACTTGTTTGGGGATGATAAGCTGTAGCGATCTTGTGTTTGACTCCATACTTAACTAACATAGATTCTAGCATCTTACTCCCAAAATGAGTACCTTCGTCACTTATAAGTGCTCTAGGTGTCCCAAAACGTGTAAAAATATGATTCTTGAGGAATTTACTTACAACCTTGGAGTCATTAGTTGGCGCAACGATTGCTTCAACCCATTTGGACACGTAGTCTACTGCTGACAAAAATATAGAGGTTTTCCATAAGACGATGGGAATGGACCCATGAAATTTATCCCCCATACAACCTTAAGAATGTTGTTCAAAGGCATTTCATGTATGTGCGAGATATTCCCTACCATCTGACAACGATCACAACTCATGGCAAACTGATGAGCATCTTTAAAAAGAGAGGGCCAGAAATATCCAGACTGTAACACTTTCACTGCTATTCGGGCTCCACCAAAGTGGCCACCATAGGGTGTGGAATGGCAATGATAAAGAACACTCTGAACTTCGTCTTCATGAACACATCTCCTCAAAATTTGATTAGCACACTTTTTATAAAGGAATGGTTCATCCCAGAAAAAGTACCTTGCATCATGCATAAACCGCTTCAATTGTTGCCTACTCATCTCAGGAGGTAGAAGTCCACTCACCAAATAATTCACGAAGTCCACATACCATGGGAGATGCTCACTAACACTGAGAAGTTGCTCATCAGGAAATGTCTCATTAATAAGTCCTTGCCTGTGTGTCTCAGCTTCAACATGGAGTCGAGATAAGTGATCTGCAACTTGGTTCTGTGTCCCACTCCTATCTCTGATCTCCAAGTCAAACTCTTGAAGCAACAGTATCCAATGAATCAACCTGGGCTTGGAATCTTTCTTAGAAATCAAGTATTTGATTGTTGAGTGATCATTGAACACTATTACATTTGTACCCACCAAATACACTCGAAACTTGTCAAATGCAAAGACCACTGCTAACAACTCTTTCTCAGTGGTGGTGTAATTGATCTGAGCATCATTCAAAGTCCTACTAGCATAATAGATGGAGTGGAATACCTTGCTTCTTCTTTGACCAAAACGGCTCCTACTGCAAAGTCTCTCACATCGCACATCATCTCAAATGGTAAAGACCAATCAAGAGCGACAATTACTGGAAATGAGACCAATGTTTCCTTCAGTCTCACAAATGCTTTTTCACACTCTTCATCAAAAACAATGGCCTGGATTGCTCAAAAAGCATGCAGAGAGGCTTAGAAATCTTTGAAAAATCCTTAATTAACCTCCTGTAGAACCTAGAATGTCCTAGGAAACTTCTCACTTCTTTGACTGTGGTCGGCGGAGACATCTTCTCAATTACCTCAATCTTTGCTTTGTCGACTTTTATTCTTACCTTTGCAACTTTATGACCCAATACTACCCCTTCATGAACCATGAAGTGACACTTCTCCCAGTTTAAGACTAGGTTCATCTCCTCACATCGCTTAAGGATATCCTGCAAATTAAACAAGCACACATCAAAAGTTTCACCAAAGGTAGAGAAGTCATCCATAAATACCTCTAATGTTTTCTCCACCATGTTGCTGAAAATAGCCATCATGCATCGTTAAAACGTAGCTGGAGCATTGCATAACCCAAAGGGCATTCGATGAAATGCGAACGTGCCATAAGGACAAGTAAAAGTGATATTCTCCTGATCCTCTAGCGCTATAGTAATCTGGTTATATCCAAAATACCCATCTAAGAAGAAATAGTACTCCTTGCCTGCCAGCCTATCGAGCATCTGATCAATGAAGGATAACGGGAAGTGATTCTTCCTCGTTGCATTGTTCAACTTTCTATAGTCCATGCATACCCTCCATCCAGTGATTGTTTTCATCTGGATCAATTCATTGCTCAAATTCTCTACCCCTGTCATCCCGCCCTTCTTCAACACACACTGGATCGGACTTACCCATGTGCTATTAGAGATAGGGAAGATGATACATGCGTCAAGCCACTTAATTATCTCTTTTCGTACCACCTCTTTCATGATAGAGTTAAGCTGCCTTTGATGCCCTACTGAATTAGAACAATCATCTTCCAATAGGATTTTGTGCATACATATAGATGGACTGATACCTTTTATATTCGCCATAGACCACGCAATTGCCCTCGATGTTGTCTCAGCACAACTAGCAACTTTTGCTCACATTCAACACTCAAGGATGATGATATGATTACTAGAAAAGTGTCTTCCTCCTCAAGGTATTCATATTTCAAATGTGAGGGAAGTGGCTTAAGCTCCAAAGATGGTGGTTCCTCCACCGATGGCCTGGCTGCAAGAAAAGTTCTCTCAGATAACCCCAATTCAAACTGGCTTCAATTCACTCCACTATATTGTTTAGCACCCACGTGAGCAGTGCTTTATCACCATATTCAACCTCATCCTCTTCTTTCCAAAACTCATTAGAAGCAACTAAGTCTTCATGCCAACTATCCACCACACTGTGTCTAGTACATGCATAAGAGAGCACTATTCGATATCATTAAGAAAGTGTAAGGAGTTAAAAAGATTGAAAGTTACCCGTTGATCATTATTCTCATTGTCAATTCTCATTTTTTAACATCGATAAGTGTCCTCCCTGTGGCTAAGAAAGGTCACCCAAGGATGATCGGAATGTCTCTGTCAGCCTCATAGTCAAGTATGATGAAATTCGCAGGGAATATGAATTTATCCACACTTACTAAAATATCATATATCTTACCCTCAGGATATACCAAGCTTTTTAAAGATCGACATGGGCATTAGATTAACGCTCGCCCCCAAATCACATAAAGCTCGCCCACAATGTGTGTTCCTTATAGTGCATGGTATGGTGAAGCTCCCCAGATCTTTCAATTTCTAAGGAATTTTCCCCTGGACCATGGATGAACATTCAAAAGTAAGAGCTACAGTTTCGAATTCCCCCCAATCTCCTCTTTTTAGTCAAAATGTCCTTCATAAAATTTGCATAATTCGGCATTTGTTTCAAGGCTTCGACTAAAGGGATATTAATATGCAACTCCTTGAGAATCTCCAAAAACATATCGAATTGCTTATCCTATTCCTTTTTCTGAAAACGCTGATGAAAATGAGGCAGTGGTCTTGTTTTCACCTGACAAGCTGGCTGTTGCTGTGGCAATGCTGCAGCATTTTTCTGTTCTGCCTTCTGGTGTTGTGGTACTGCTTCAACATTACGATCATGATTCTCCTGATGTTGTGGTGATGCTACAACATTGTTCTGGTCATTCCCATACTCTGCTTGACTTTCACAGTCCTTAACCTTCTCTTAGATTGAAGTGGGTTCTTTTACCTTAAAAGCCCTATTTCTAGGCTCCAAATCTTTTCCACTTCGAAGTTGCACCGCTTTACATGTTTTCTTGCCTTTGTTCCTTGGGTTCTCAGTGTCACTTGGCAAAGTTCCTTAAGGTCTATTGTTTAGAGCTAAAGCTAATTGGCCCACTTGGTTCTCCAAGTTTCTAAGTGTTGACGCATGACTCTGTACTATGGCATCGATTTTGGTCATATCTCTTTCAACAAAGTCTCAAGTGAAGATGTACAATCTTGATTTTGTACTTTAGGGGGCTGAAAATTCTGCTGATGATATCCTTGTTGCTGAAATCCTAGAGGTGTAGGAGGTCTTATTTGTTGATTATAAGACCCAACCCCTTAATTGTTCCATGAAAAGTTCGGGTGTTGCCTCCAACCCGAGTTATATGTGTTCGAGTAGGGGTTAAAATTCTTATTATATCCTACATAATTCACTGACGCTGGATTGGATGGGCAAACATCAAAGGTGTGGCCCTCACCACAATAAACACATGACACTGCTACTGTTGGCACAAACGAACTTCCTGAACCCATATTCAATGATTTCAATGTACTAGTGAGGGTGGCAATCTGTGCTGCGAGGTTCGCTGCACTAGCATCTTGCACTCCTGCTACCTGTCGAGTTGGGTTAAGGCGCGAGGTTGACCACTGATAGTTATTCTTTGCAATCTTCTCCAAAATCTTGTAGGCATCATTGTACGTCTTTGACATAAGTTCTCCCCCTGCTGAAGCATCCACTACCATTCTTGTGTGAGTATTCAACCCATTGTAAAAAGTATGCATTTGAATACTTTAGGGAATACCATGGTTTGGGTACTTTCGTAATAACTCTTTAAATCTCTCCCATGTCTCATGTCTCATATAGAGATTCATCCTCTTGTTGCTGAAATGATGTGATTTCGCTCTTGAGCTTGGCCATCTTAGTGGTTGGAAAATACTTGGTAAGAAACTGCTCCACCAACTCATTCCAACTCGTGATAGCTCCAGATGGTATAGCATTCAACCATTCTAATGTTTTTCCTCTCAATGAATAAGGGAATAATGTCAATTTGAGAGCATCCTCACTCACTCCTCTGATTATGAACGATTTGCAAATGCCCATAAACAACTGAAGATGCAGATGAGGATCCTCCAGTGGGGTCCCACCAAATTGGCCTGTGTGCTGAAGCATCTGAAACATGACTGGTTTTAGCTCAAATTGTTGTGCCTCTATCTCTGGTGGCAAAATTCTTGAAATTAACATTGGCACAACATATTCCTGAATAACCCAATCTCTTTCATCATCTACTGCCTCGGCTGCACCATTATTATTAACTCACACTGGTGGATCAACTATTTGTTTAACTATTGCTAACCCTCTCTATTCCCTCCTTTGATGAAATGTGCGTTCAATCTTGGGATCAAGGGGCAACAATTCAGGATTGTGCTCCTCGTTCATATAAGAAAATTAGCACCTAGCACAATACACATGTAACCAATCAAATCTTTGTGTTTGTTAACTAAAAACTAAAAATAGTAAATAAAAGTACTCAATTTCACAAAATTCACAAACAATTAGTCCCTGGCAACGACGCCAAAACTTGTTGTGCAAAAACTCACTACGCAAGCATACACAATCGTAGGTTGTAATTGGTAGACAAGTTCGGTCCCACGAGGACTAAATAATACAAATTTTGTAAACTTGAGTACCACTAATGCTAATTCTAAAGCAATTAAGCGACATAAAATTAATTGAAAGCAAGCTCGACACAAGAGAATTAAACTCTAGCAATTTAAAGGAAATAAACAACTAAAATTGATAATAAACAAGTCAAAAATCAAATGAGTAAGGCGCTGGAACTTATGAAATCACTGATTGTTTTTAGCTCTCTGATGTTGTGTGATGTTATAGCATTGTGCATCATTACTGCATTATGTAGTAACGAAAAATCTTGAAAATAAATTTCAAAAATTAATTCTAATCCTCAAATTGCAGTTCTAAAGCAAAGTTTAACATATGTCTATGAAAACCCAGCTTTCAAACACAAGGATAGCCCAATTTCCCTAACTTTACAAGCCAAAGTATATGTCTATACCCTTGAATTCACCCTTAATTCGAGCCATGAACCTACTTGCGTTGCCTATGTTATTTTCATTTATTTGAACATTTTCAAAATTAAAACAAACTTTTATTCTTTCCCAAGTTGATCATTATCAATAAGAACAATAAGAAATAAAAGACCCATAAGCAAACTACACTTCTATAGCATTCCATAGCAAATGGGCTCCAAAAATAGAGCTCTGACTCCATAAATTCCAGCCTAGAAAATTAGCCCATGGCTTTTACACTGAAAATAACCAGAAACAAGCTACAATTCATAAACATCTTAGGTTCAAGTGAAGATTCACAAAATAGCAACACTAGGAACAACTTAGTCTACTAAAGCTTCAAGAAAACTAAAGAGCAAGATACATAAACTCCAGAATAAGAAGAAGAGAAATAGAATGGGTAGCTGAAAAGAGAAATTCTAAAGAATCTTATTCCTTGTCGTGCTGCTGCGTTTTTTTCTTCTTCTTTTCCTCTTTGCTGCTTTTTTTTTATAGATCCTCCCTCTCTTTACGTCACCACCCCCAAATTAGGGCTTCTCTCCCTTTTATTTTCTTTTTTAAATAACAACCCCTTATCTCTCTTTTCTTCCCACTTTTGGCCCATTAGAATAGGTGCAAATATTGTTAGAATAAACTTTTCTTACGTCATCAAAAGTGGGCCCCGAATTTCCTTTTTCTTCCAGAGCGTCAATGTTGCACAGTGCTAAGCAATGTTTCACAATGTTGTAGCATCAACACCTCAAGGATCATTTTTTCACTTAGCAATGCTGCACAATGTTGTAGCATCAACACCTCAACAAGCATTTTTTACTTCTTAGACTGCAAAACAAAAGGTAATCAAAGCACACTAAACCAACTACAACAAAAGACTAAAAAAAATAAAAGAAATACGAAAAAGGAAAACTAAACAAAAACCTGACTCTTAATTAAACTTAACAAGAAACTTACTAAAACAAGACAAAAGTGTGCTTTCCACTCAATTTTGACCAAAAATAATCAAGAGAGGACGTTGAAATAATCCCATTTCATGGGATTATCAACTTGTCCTAAATAAGGCAATTACCAGCATAAAACAATACAGAAATAAAGGTGTCCATGGTCAGTGCACCAACAAACAATAAATTGTAGTGGAACTCGAGAACATAAAGAACATGCCGAAGAACAAGTTTGCCAAATAATGTCACAGTCCCAATGAAATGGACGGAATTTTGAAGTCCAGTAGGTAAAATAACCATTGTAGAAGTAGGTTCCAAAGAATCAAACATGGATTGAGAGAAACATATATGCGTAGAAGCCTCATAATCCAATATCCATGAACTAGAAGAAGAAAACGTGGGACAAGTACCTGTGATATAAGAGGAAGATGCCTCCGTATCTATTTTGGCCTGAGAGAGTTGCGACTGTAGCATGTTTAAAAGAGTATGGCATTGGGCAATCGCATCAGAAGTGTAAGCCCCAAACTCTCTTTTGATCTTATTGCACTTATACATGAAGTTTGATACACGTAAATTGGTATAGGTTGCACTGAAGGATGCCGTGGTAGAATTTGGGAATCTCCTAAGTTGTGGACTATAACGTGCACAAAACTTCATAAGGAGACAGGTTAGGCATTGAGATAAGCATATTAAGAGTTGAGTTGAAGTAAGTTAGGGTCATGAGCAAGTTGGGTACACATTAGGTGTATTATGTGTTGAATGCAAAAGCTTTAATTTCTAATTAAATTAGTTAATGTTTGTTTTATGGATTAGGAGGATTTAAAAAGGACTTAAGGTCTAAAGGAAGAAGTAGGAGCTGGCCAATGTATATGGCTCACAGATTATGTTATTGATGAAGTAGGAGCTGTCCATCTCTTGTGAATTCAATAGCCAGCTGAAAGCTCTAGGAAATGGGTCAACTTCAAATGGTCATATATCTCAATCTACTAAAGAAAATTCGATGATTCTTGAGCCAAAGTCTCAGAAATTGAATGAAGAATAAGTCTGTAGGCTGTTGTGAGAAAATACAAAGAGGACGTTCGTGAAATTTAAGAAAAATCGAGAGGTGTTCCCAGTTTCTCGGCCAGTAGAATAAGGTGAAGAAATCTGGAGATTTTGAGCTCTTGAGGACGAATTAGAAGCTCAAATTTTGAGGTAAGTAAGTTTAGACGTTTTATTTGAGGGTTATCAAATAAAATTGGGTGGTTGTTTTGCTAAATTTTGAGAAACCCATGCTGGAAGTCGAATTTGTAATTTTGGGTTCAACAGAGATGGGGCTAGAGAGATTAAGAAAGATGTGTTTCCAATTTGTTATACCCTATGGCCAAGTGTGTGCAATTACTATGCTATGAGTTATGTGATTGAATTAGATCTATTTTTGGCCAAGTAGCAAAAGGGATTAATGTTATGGAATTCATTTTCAGGGCAAATGGAGATAGGAGAAACTTATAAGCCTTGGGAGCCTTCCGGTGATTGTTAGTGACTTTGTTCGAAAACCTATGTTTTGATCTTTATTTCTTCAAAAGCTTAATAATGATAGATAGTGAAGCATGCTTAAACTACTTTACACTCATTTTTCATTGAACTCCTAATAATATGTCGGTGTGAAGGTTAAGCATAATTTTAACTAGTTTGTTACTCCGCGTTCTAGCATGGAAACTAAGTTTTGGGAGTAAGTTTTCTTAGAAGTACCCTGCATTAATCCATTTTAAAACATGTTTGAATTGCCAAAACTTAAAGTATGATTGTTTGGCTATGTTAAAGAATTTATGCGTTGAGAACACGAAAAATGAGTTTGGTCAGTGAGTTCTCCTTTAACCATACGATGAACTTAACTTTTGGCATGACACTTGAAGTTGGAAGCTTGTTTAAGATGAAAGTTTGTGCTTATGTTGAGAACTTGCTGAATGTTATTCCAAAACATGTTTTCTAACTATTTAAAGCATGCCCTTGTATATTATTGACCCCCGGTACTGAAGGACACGGAGAAGGTACCTGGGAGGGAGAAAACTTGACCCCCGATGCTGAAGGACAGTGAGAATGTATTCGGGTGGTAATTGGTCTGACTCAATACTGAAGGACATGGAGAAGGTATTCGGGGAGACCAGTGAGCTGAAATGGCATTCCACGTGCACGTGAGAGAGGTATTGAAGCTATTGGTTTAGAGAGGACTCTGCCACATCTAGGGTTTTGAAGGGTACCATGCTACGAGTTTTCTTTATCATGAGTTATTACGTTTTGAAATACCTATACTTGATTTCGATGCCTGCATTATGAGTTCTTATACTTTGATTTTCGTGGTGCTCAAAGCCTGTAATTTGGCGGCATTGTTTAATTACTTTTGATGTTTTACCTTTGAACGCATAACTTCTTAAGATAGTCACTCACTGAGCTTCCCAGCTCACGTTTTCAACATGTTTTCTCTCCCTAGGTAGCGAATGAGTTCCTGGTGCTTAGCCTCGACAAGACCTGTTTTCCACCACGCCTCTTTAGCTCCTTGTATATATACTTCCACATGTATATAGTTTAGAAATAAAAGCATTCTAGCCGGGTTGTAATAGACTTAGGTATGTTATGACTTGTTATGAAAACCTAATATGGGGGAATGAATGCATCTTGCTCAGGTGTGCACTGTGCGCTCAATTTTACTTGTTCATACATGTTACGTTGTGTACAGTCTAGGTTGAGGTTGGATTGGGCAGGGAGTGCCAGTAAGAGGGCTGGTATTCTGTCTTCGCATCCCTTCCTAGGTTAGGCAAGTGAGCTAGGAGGGGGTGTGATAAGAAGTAACCGACATTAATAATGATGAAGAATGAACGAAAGCAATTAAAATAAAATCAAAACTGAATCACAACTTTAGTGAACTCACCACGCAAATATTTCCCATCCCAGCTGTCACACCCCCTCCCGACTCACTTGCCTAACCTAGGAAGGGATGCGAAGACAGAGAATACCAACCCTCTTACTGGCACTCCCTGCCCAACCCAATCTCAACCCGAGACTGTACACAACGTAGCATGTATGAACAAGTAAAATTGAGCCCACAGTGCACACCTAAGAAAGATGCATTCATTCCCCCATATTAGGTTTTCATAACAAGTCATAACATACTTAAGTCTATTACAACCCGGCTAGAATGCTTTTATTTCTAAACTATATACATGTGGAAGTATATATACAAGGAGCTAAAGAGGCGTGGTGGAAAACAGGTCTTGTCGAGGCTAAGCACCAGGAACTCATTCGCTACCTAGGGAGAGAAAACATGTTGAAAACGTGAGCTGGGAAGCCCAGTGAGTGACTATCTTAAGAAGTTATGCGTTCAAAGGTAAAACATCAAAAGTAATTAAACAATGCCGCCAAATTACAGGCTTTGAGCACCACGAAAATCAAAGTATAAGAACTCATAATGTAGGCATCGAAATCAAGTATAGGTATTTCAAAACGTAATAACTCATGATAAAGAAAACTCGTAGCATGGTACCCTTCCAAACCCTAGCTGTGGCAGAGTCCTCTCTAAACCAACAGCTTCAATACCTCTCTCACGTGCACGTGGAATGCCATTTAAGCTCACTGATCTCCCCGAATACCTTATCCATGTCCTTCAGTATTGGGCCAGACCAACTACCACCCGAATACCTTCTCACTATCCTTCAGTATCGGGGGTCAAGTTTTCTCCCTCCCAGGTACCTTCTCTGTGTCCTTCAGTATCGGGGGTCAATAATATACAAGGGCATGCTTTAAATAGTTAGGAAACATGTTTTGGAATCACATTCAGCAAGTTCTCAACACAAGCACAAACTTTCATCTTAAACAAGCTTCCAACTTCAAGTGTCATGCCAAAAGTTAAGTTCATCGTATGGTTAAAGGAGAACTCACTGATCAAACTCATTTTTCGTGTTCTCAACGCATAAATTCTTTAACATAGCCAAACAATCATACTTTAAGTTTTGGAAGTTCAAACATGATTTAAAATGGATTAATGGAGGGTACTTCTAAGAAAACTTACTCCCCAAAACTTAGTTTTCATGCTTGAACGCGGAGTAACAAACTAGTTAAAATTATGCTTAACCTTCAACATCGACATACTATTAGGAGTTCAATGAAAAATGAGTATAAAGTAGTTTAAGCATGCTTCACTATCTATCATTATTAAGTTTTTGAAGAAATAAAGATCAAAACATAGGTTTTCGAACAAAGTCACTCACAATCACCGGAAGGGCTCCCAAGGCTTATAAATTTCTCCTATCTCCGTTTGCCCTGAAAATGAATTCCATAACATTAATCCATTTTGCTACTTGGCCCAAAAATAGATCTAATTCAATCACATAACTCATAACATAGCAATTGCACACACTTGGCCGTAGGGTATAACAAATTGGAAACACATCTTCCTTAATCTCTCTAGCCCCTTCTCTTTTTTGAACCCAAAATTACAGATTCAACTTCCAGCATGGGTTTCTCAAAATTTAGCAAAACAACCACCCAATTTTATTCGATAACCCTCAAATAAAACGTCTAAACTTACTTACCACAAAATTTGAGCTTCTAATTCGTCCTCAAGAGCTCAAAATCTCCAGATTTCTTCACCTTGTTCTGCTGGCCGAGAAACTGGGAACATCTCTCGGTTTTTCTTAAATTTCACGACTTTCCTCTTCTTATTTTCTCACAACCGCCTACAGACTTATTCTTCATTCAATTTCTGAGATTTTGGCTCAAGAATCATCGAATTTGCTTAAGTAGATTGAGAGATATGACCATTTGAAGTTGACCCATTCCCTAGAGCTTCCAACTGGCTATTGAATTCACAAGCGATGGACAGCTCCTACTTCATCAATCCGTGAGTCATTCACATTGGCCAGCTCCTACTTCTTCCTTTAGACCTTAAGTCCTTTTATATCCTCCTAATCCATAAAACAAACTTTAACTAATTTAATTAGAAATTAAAGCTTTTGCATTCAACACATAATACACCTAATGTGTACCCAACTTGCTCATTATGCTTATCTCAATGCCTAACTTGTCTCCTTATGAAGCTTTGTGCACGTTATAGTCCACAACTTAGGAGATTCCCAAATTCTACTACGGCATCCTTCAGTGCAACCTATACCAATTTACGTGTATCAAACTTCATGTATAAGTGCAATAAGATCAAAAAAGAGTTTAGGGCTTACACCAGCACCCTTCTCCCACACTAGAAATTATTCGGTGAGGTCGTCAAAATGTGATTAACAGTTCTTCACTGTTAAATAAAGAGAGAAGTACCTTGAATTTATATCAAATGATTATTAGGAGGCATGGAAATGATTGAATCCACATTCAATGGTTATTATGAGGCAGCCACATTACAGCGGCCTAATCGAATAATTTGTCCTCCAACACAGTCGTGGTTTTAAAAACGAAAATCAGGTTTTTTTTTTTAAAAAAAAAATCCTGTTTTCTCATTTTCTTTATAAATCTCAAAAACATTTTCTCAAATCTAAAAAACAACAAAATGAATAGGTTACCAAATAAACCTATTTTTTAAAAACCAAAAACAAAAACAAAAACAAAAATTAAAAACTAATTGGTATCAAATGAGGCTGTAATTTTTAAAAACTTGATTTTATTTTTGGAATTTGGCTAAGAATTTTAATGTTTCCTTAAAAAAAGTAAAAACCATAATGAAAAAATGTTAAGGAAACAAGCACAATTTAAAAATAAAAAAAAATTAAAAAAACTAAAAACAAAGGCCCCGTTTGATAACCATTTAGTTTTTAGTTTTTGAAAATTAAGCCTATAAAATACTACTTTTACTTATAGGTTTCTTTATTTTGTTATCTACTTTTTGCCTATGTTTCAAAAATCAAGCCATGTTTTAAAAACTAAAAAAAACAGTTTCAAAAACTTGTTTTTATTTTTAGAATTTGGTTAAGAATTCAAATATTTTTTAAGAAAGATGAAACCATTGTAAAGAAATGATGAGAAATCAAGCACAATTTTCAAAAATCAAATGGTTATCAAACGGAGCCGAAAACGTTATCAAACGGAGCCCAAATGATTATCAAATGGATTAAAAACTTATAGACCAAATTGAAAAAAACTCAAATATTAAGGTGACCTAAGCATAACTCAATCAGTGTGAAGGCACTATCTACCTTGCTAAATATAAGAAATTCAAATTCCCATTGTCGCAACGTCTTCGCGATGCGGAGCAGCCGACATCCTAACTAGGAGTCTCTTTCGAGATAAAAGGTTTAGAGTCACCACCAATCATCATAGGGTGTGATTGGTCACCCATTTTAGAGGAAAATGGTAGTCTATGAAACCCGAAATTAGGCCCGGGAGTTGATTAAGTGCAGGGAAGGTGTTAGCACCCTACAACACCCATTTTAGAAAAACGGTTACCACATTTTATTTCAAAATTATCCTTTTATTTATTAGTCCAAAGAAAAATATTTTTCTACTTTATTTTGAATGTCCCAAAATTTATTAATTCATATTTTAAAAATAAAATATGAACTAATAACTATGAGTGGCTCAAGGCCATTAGAAAGACATGAAATTTATTTTGATATTTCAAAACAAATTCCTTATTTTATAAAATAAATAAATTATTTATGAAAAGAATTTTAAAAACGGAGGGTTCTTATTTCATAAATCCATTTTTAAAAGGAGGCAATTTATTTTATTTTAAATTTCATTACCAAAATTTAATTTTGAAAAAATGGAGGATTCTTATTTCAGAAATCCAATTTTAAAAGGGGCAAACTTGTTTAATTTCAAACTTTTGTTGCCAAAATGCAATTTTGAGAAATTGGAAGGTTCTTATTTCAGAAATCCAATTTTAAAAGAGGCAAACTTGTTTTATTTCAAACTTTTGTTGCCAAAATGCAATTTTGAGAAATTGGAAGGTTCTTATTTCATAAATCCGATTTTAAAATGGGCAAACTTGTTTTATTTCAAATTTTTGTTGCCAAAATGCAATTTTGAGAAATTTGAAGGTTCTTATTTTAGAAATCCAATTTTAAAGGGGGGAAACTTGTTTTATTTCAAACTTTTGTTGCCAAAATGCAATTTTGAGAAATTGGAAGGTTTTTATTTCAGAAATTCAATTTTAAAATGCGCAACCTTGTTTTATTTCAAGCTTTTGTTGCCAAAATGCATTTTTGAGAAATTGAAAGGTTCTTATTTCAGAAATCCAATTTTAAAGGGGGCAAACTTGTTTTATTTCAAACTTTTGTTGCCAAGATGCAATTTTGAGAAATTGGAAGGTTTTTATTTCAGAAATCCAATTTTAAAAGCGGCAAACTTGTTTTATTTCAAACTTTTGTTGCCAAAATGCAATTTTGAGAAATTGGAAGGTTCTTATTTTAGAAATCCAATTTTAAAAGGGGCAAATTTGTTTTATTTCAAACTTTTGTTGCCAAAATGCAATTTTGAGAAATTGGAAGGTTCTTATTTCAGAAATCCAATTTTAAAACAGGCAAACTTGTTTTATTTCGAACTTTTGTTGCCAAAATGCAATTTTGAGAAAGTTTCAATGAGATTAAATAAAATTTGACTAATTCGGCAGTTCCCAGCTAGAGGTGTTCTCTTTGGTCAGCTTAAATACATTGGCCTAGATAGAACGTTGAGCCTCGCATAATCAAATTTTATTCCAAACTCATTAATTAGTTACAACTTGAGAGCTCATCTAGAAAATCTAAATTTGAACCAAATTAAAACTTTATTTTAGTTGGAATCAAATTAGGAATAAATCAATTGAAACTAAACTGAAATTGTATTTAGGAAATTCCAAATCAAATCAAATTCAAATGAAATCATCAAATAGCAAAATTTAAGCAATTTGCAAATTAAGCAATTTAATCAATTTTACGAATTAGACAATTTGCAATTTAATTCAAATCAAAACAAGCAAATAGCAAAATTCAAGCAATTTGCAAATTAAGAAAATTAAGCAATTTAACGAATTAAACAATTTGCAATTTAATTTAAAGACAAGCAAATAGCAAAATTCAATCAATTTGCAAATTAAGTAAATTAAACAATTTAACGAATTAAACAATTTTCAAATTAATTCAAACAAGCAAATAGAAAAATTCAAGAAATTTGCAAATTAAGCAATTTAACGATTTAAACAATTTACAAATTAATTCAAATCCAAACAAGCAAAATAGCAAAATTCAAGCAATTTGTAAATTAAGCAAATTAAGCAATTTGCAATTTAATTCAAATCAAAATGAAACAATCAATTCCCTATTCAAATCGAATAGCAAATTAAACAATCAAATGACGAAAATAAACCATTCAAAAATTAATTGAAATTTAAATTACAACTAAGGCTAATTGACATTTAAACAACGATTAAGACTAAAATGAATTTAGACAACCATTCATGGGCTATTTGACATTAAACCAACATGTTATAGAAAATTAAAACATTCAATTGATTGGTCAATTAACAATCCAATTGTAATTTAAACAACAATTCAAGATTAATTGAAATTTAAACAACTATTAATATTAATTGAAATTTAAACAACAATTAAAATTAATTGAAATTTAAATTTCCATTCAAAAATTAATTGAAATTTAAATATCAATTAAGATTAATTGAAATTCAAACAACAACCCAAGGGTTAATTGAAATTTAGATAAAAAGTTAGGGCAAGTTAAGAAATAGGCAAATAAATGGGGGCCAAAAAGGGAAGTTAAAAAGGCAATTCTCCCATCTCTCACCTTATGCATAAACAAACGAAGAAGAAAAACAAGTGAAAGCCAAAGGAATATGGAGCTCGTCGGTAAATCGCCTGCCCATCGTTCGTTTGCGCGTATTGTGCCTCTTGTTGCCACCGGATTAGGACTCACCGAAGAAGTGGAAGTTTGAATTTGAGTAAAGGAAAGAAGAAGATGAAGAGAGCTTCCTGAATTGATGTGTTTGGAGAGAGAAAGTGAGGTTGAGGAGAGAGAAAGTGGGGGTTTTAGAGTCATAAATGGTTTTTGACCAAATTTCTCCACTTCGCTTTGCTAAAATTCATTCCTTCTTCAATTCCTCTTAATTCTTTCCCCTCTAATTTTTTTTTACTGTCCTCCCTTCATGAATCAATCAAGATCCCTTTTATAAGCTCCTACCACTTCTCAAATTAGTACACACTAAGTAGAGGAAGAGGGAAAGTCTAGCTACGTGCAATGAGGGAGAAAGTTACGTGAGAGTGGAGAGAGGGAGACAAAAATAGGGAGAAAGAAATGGGGAAATAAGACAAAATCTTTGAAGAAGTTGTTATAAGATATTTTGAGAAAAAGATCGAACTTGAAAAGAAAAGAATAAAATAAAATAATAATAATAAATAAATAAATCAAAATAATAATAAAATAAATCAAAATAAATAAATAAATCAAAATCAAATCAAAACAAATAAAATCAAAATACAATCTAATCTAATCTAAAATGATAAAATAAAATAAAACACAAAAGTTTTGAATAAAGCTTTAAAAAAAAGAAAAAAAAAACAAACCAAAAATTAAAATCAAATCAAATTATAAAAATTATCGGACCAAATACGGTATCTACATCCACCGTTCGAACTCAAATTAAAAAATATATATGGCTCATTTTTATAAGTAAATGCAATGATAACTTTTGCAACAGACTTGGTCCAAATTTGAAAAAGAGCCAAGACTATTAGACGTTGGAAACTTTTTGCCAAGTCCATTGCCTGAAGAAACTTCGTCCTTTCATTTCCTTCTATTTTAGGTCGTCGTTTGGAGACTTATCATAAATTTTTTACAAGTACCGAATTAAATAGGAATCATATTTCAGCTGTGGCTTTGGTGCCATTTCGAAAATAAACAAAATCAAGAAAGCTGATTTTATTATTTACACAGAGCTTGAGCTTCCTCCACCATGGCCGCTGTTGTCATCTTCCTTCTTCTTCTTCTCTCTGTTCTTATCATGATTTCATGCTCTCATTTCATATTAAACTAAAAAAATTCAAAAGCTTAAACGGATGAATTATGGTATATTTATTTATTTAAATTATATTAAAACCATTGTACTTTCTTTTGCCCATTTTTATCCTTGTACTTTTAAAAAAGTCTACTTTGGCCTTTGAAATTTTAGCTTTTTTCTATTTTGATCTCTCTATGATATAACATTTTAAAATTTTGATTGAAAAAATGACAAAAGAAGAAAATACGTGCACCAAAAAGATCACTTTTAAAAAATACTAGAATCAAAATGTACACGTTTTAAAAGTACAAATAACTAAAATGCACAAAACTAAAAATAGAATGACCAAAATGAACGTTCTAAAAGTATGAGACTAAAATTAGGGATGTCCATTTCCCTCACTCCTAACGAGGCGAGGAATCTCCGTTTATGTGGAGTATGGGGGAGTGAGGAAGAAAATCCTTGAGAGCTAAACAAGGATGAGGATGGGGAATACATCCTCCATCCCTGCCTCCGTCCCGTTTGCAATTTTTTAATTTATTTATAATATTTTTTTTGAGTACATTTATTTATAATATTTTTAGTATTATATATAATATTTAAATTTAAAGTTTTATCATTTAATAACCTAAATAATTTGATATGTTTGAACTATTTTCTTGAACATTTGCACCACATATGGATAATTATACAATTTGATAGGTAACATTATTTTGTTTCTATTAGGATGTTTAATAAATTTGTCTTTAAATGACGATTTTACGTTGGAATTAACCATTTAAATGAAATTTTAATAGAAATTTAACTATTTAATTAAAAAAATTCAAAAGAATCCATTGATGTTTTTTTTTTTTTATATAAAAAAACTAAACAGGGAATAATTTTCCATAGGGAACCCAATCTCTATGAATTCCCCACAGAGAATCCCCACCCCGATCCTTGCGAAATTTAATGGAGAATTTCGCAGGATGGAGAAATGGGGGGCAGGGACGGGGATGGCTTCCCCCATCTTGTCTCCTCCCAGCCCTATCGACATCTCTAACTAAAATAGACAAAAGCTAAAAATTAAGATCAATAGATTAATTTTTCTTTTCATTTCTTTAACAATCCCTCATTTGTAAGAAATTATTGAAAGAGACTATTATAATATAGTTGGCAATACTGTATTGGATGTATGAAAGAAAAACTATAAAAGTATTTTGAATGTCTATCCAACAATTATTGGAAGATACGTAGATTTTTGGATATATGTCTGATAGTTATTAGCAACATGAATTTCTTATTACCCAGCTCAAAATTTTTTATAGCTAGGAAAGAGAGCGAAAAGAGAGGAGAATTTTTTTTATAAATAAATAAGCACGTGTAAAAATTTAGGGGAATATTTTTGTAGAATGTAGGAATTTTCTTCTGCAGTCAATAGAGGAATATTTTCATTTCAAGGTCCAAAAATTCTCAAATAAAATAATAAAAAATAATAAAAAGAAAAGAAAAATTGTCATGAGAAAAGTAAATTTCAAATTTCATTTCTTCTCTCAACAATTTTGGTGGTTTGTTGCTATATTTTTGTTCACAATATAATGTTGGATTTTATAGTAAAATTTTGTGAAAGAAAGTGTTGGTTTGAAACATAAAAAATGAATTGATGTTTCATTTATGTTGTTGTTACTTGACTTGAAATTCAAAGGTTTCAAAATGGTTTGAAACATCAAAATGCGTTGATGTTTCTTTTACAAATTTAACTTAACAGTTAAATTTGTGAGTTATGTTTGAATTTTTACAAGTAACTACACAATTGAGTTACTTTTTATGTATGTTTCATATTGTTTATATTAATTTTATTTTTGGAGAGTTACTAAATTGCTAGCCTATAAATAGCAACTTGTTTCTTCATTTGAAGCATCTCATTCCATTTTGGAGTATCCCATTCCAATTGAAGAGTTCTTCTCTCATCTCTTTCTTCTCTTTAATCTTGAGTCAAGTTGAGAGCAAGTATTCAAGAGTTCTGCCAGATTCGAGTAGTTCAAGGTTGTTGTTCTATTGGAGTTAGTCGGTGTATCCTGCTGAGACGATCGCTGTAGCCTGCTTGCAACCCATGCAAAGCGAATAATTGTCTTCAGGACAGCGCTTTGTAAGCGTGTCTCGACTACTTATTTGTAAACCCGGAATCCCTCCTTGAAAATTCTTAAGAAAAATGTATTGGTAAGCTTGTTATAAAAAAAAAAAAAGAGAAAGAAAGGTGGAATGTGTTGTATTGTTTTTCCTAAAAAAAAAAAAAAAAAAAAAAAAAAAAAGAAAAGAAAAATGAAAATGAAAGGAAAAGGGCTCCATTGTCATTTCCATTTTCTTTTTTTAAACCTCATCTAAAAGTCTTACCCATTCTGTCATTATTCATCAAAAGCAGAAGATATTTTCGTGAGAGAGGGTGAGAGGAAGAAGAAAGGTATTTTGTTGAAGAAGAAAGGGAAAAGTTCAACTCAAGTTGCATGACAAATTTTTTGATCAATCCTGACTGCATCTGATGTTTGGATCATTTTGAGCTCCACAAGAGGTATTAAGAGGTGAGATTTGATTTCCTGGAAAGTTAACTCATTTTAGAACAATTTTCGTGAAGGAAGCTCGAGCAAAATCTGAATTTATGTTATGGGTTTTTGAAGGGGAAGTCAGAGGAGTGTTTTTACTGTCAAATCCGGGGAACCTCTGGTTTTTTTGGATGTTCTGATCTGTGGACTTCGAATTAGAAGCTTTATTAGGTATGGTTGGAAAGATGATTTAATGTCCTATAACTTTCATGAATAAGTCGTGGTTAGAAATTGAATGGAAGTTGCCTTAAAATTCATGTTAAGTTCAGGGTGCAGCAGGAAAACGAGTCTGGAAAGTGCAGAAACCGATTTTGTAGGAAGAGGCTTTCGAGGTATTTACGGACATATCCTTTAGGAATTTCAATTTCATTCCTTCAGATGAGTTTTAGAGGGTTCAAAAAGGAAGAGTTTGGTATAAATTACATCATTTTTGAGCAAGTAATGGAAAAGTTATAGGTGTGTGAGTTTAAGGTATAAAATCTGTAAAGTGCAGAAAATTGATGGGGTGGTTTTTGCAACCCTAGGCCTTAAGTTCGTGAGGTCAAGATTCTAATGCTTGGTTTTGTTTTGTTTGACAGGCCAAGAAGAAATAGGACAAATTTACGGACCAAGAATCTATTATTAACGCTGTGAGTGACAAAACGAATTTCGAAAGTGTATTCTATGCTTGAACTTATGCTTACGAAAATAAAAGACTTTCTAAGAGTAATTTTACTTAAAGACTTTATGTCTCTTGAACACGTATTTATGAGCATATATGGTTTCCTAGAAATGATTTAATTGTACGTTGTGAGCATATGTTTACTATTTTACCCGAACTAGTGAAAATACCATAATTTCGGGCCAACATGTGTTAGCAAGTAGTGTCAAAGGTTTTCATGTGTTTCTATGAGACCCGAATGAGTAAATGTTTGAGATTCTGAGCCCGAGGCTGTATAGTACCGTGTGCACACAGGTCATTTTCTGTTGTCGACGTTGAGTGTACTCCGTGACAACAATGCTGTCGTGAGTGCTGGGCGAGCCCCACTACGACAAAGACGATGGGAGTGCTGGGCGGGCCCCACTACATCGTAGAATGAGTGTTGATTGTACTGGGCGAGGCTTACACAAACTAGTTTGTCATATGTTTAAAATGGTTAATATTTTTGACACACTTGCTGGACTTCTGTAAAAGCTATTGATGTTATATGTTATGATTTACGAGTTAATAGATTTAAACTCAGTCACTCACTGAGCTTTCCAGCTCATTCTTTCAATGTTTTCCAACTTTCCAGGTAGAGATCGAGTTCCCGGTGCCTGAGATCCTGCCACAGCCTGCTGAACGCTCTACGAGTCTGATATTTTTGTACGTGGTTGGCGTAGTATAGCAAGTCTGCTCGTATTGTACATAACTTAATAGGGATGTGTAGTTATGTTGTATATGGAACTAGTGGTCTTGGGTGTATAAAGCACGTCTGGTCGTGTTTGGCTTGTTCAAGTTAGGTTTAACCAGAACCGCTCCGTATGTATGTGTAATAAGATTCCTAATTTCCTGCTGTGTGGTATGTATAGTATCTCGTATACAGGTATGGATTGTTTATCAGGAATTAAAAGGGTCATAGGTATCGTTAAGAAGTGAAACGATGCCTGTTGGCTTCACGCCTTCCTCCAGGCTAAGATAACAGGTAGTCGGGAGTGGGTGTGACATTATTAGCTTTTATTCTTGAGTTTTGAAATTGTTATTACATACAGTATCTGTATTATTGTTTACACTGTAATTGTTTGTTGCCAATTAAGTTGTAATCAAATTTGCTAGTGTCACTCAGTTCTTATACACAGCGAATTATTATTTCCAACAATCTGAAGACAATTATCTGAACTAATGGCTGCAAACTCATCCACTAATGGTACTGTTTCTACCATGATGGGATCGACCATCCTCAAAACTCATGCTGAAAAATTAGAGAAATTCAAGGGAGAAAACTTCAAAAGATGGCAACAGAAGATGATCTTTTATCTCACTATGCTGAACCTTGCTCACATCTTGAAGGAAGAATGCCCAATTACCCCACTAGAAGCTGTCACTCCTAAAACTGAAGCTGCCAAGCAAGCATGGATGCATTCAGACTTTTTATGCCACAATTATATACTTAGTGGTCTTGAAGACACCCTGTATAATGTCTATTGCAATGCCTACAATACTTCAAGGAAATTGTGGGAGGCTTTAGACAAGAAGTATAAACTGGAAGATAGTAGTACTAAGAAATTCCTTGTAGGACAAGGAAAATTCTTAGATTATAAGATGATTGATGCCAAATTGGTAGTCAATCAGATGGAAGAATTGCAAATTATCATTAATGATTTGCAAAGTGAAGGATTGAACATCAGTGAACAATTTCAAGTTGCTGTGTGATTGAGAAGTTGCCTCCTTCCTGGAAGGACTTCAAATGCTATCTCAAACACAAGCAAAAGGAATTGTCCATGGAGAATCTTGCTGTTAAACTCCGCATAGAAGAGGATAATAGAAAAGGAGACAAAGCTCCACTAGAAGTTGAAGCCAAAGCTCATGTTGCTGAAGCTTCAAGGCGTCCCAAGAAGCAACAATCCAAGAAGAAAAATGTGAATCTTGGACCAAGGAATGACGTCAACAGGCGCATTCGTGGAAACTGTTGGGTTTGTGGTAAGAGTGGCCATACAATTGCAACTTGTCGACACAAAAAGGGACAAAGCTCAAACCATCAGGCCAATATTATGGAAAATGACGATCTAGTTGCTATCATTTCTGAGGTAAATATGGCTTCTAACACCAAAGGTTGGTGGATTGGTACTGGTGCTACTAGGCACATTTGTAAGGACAAGTCATTGTTCACCTCATATGAGAAGCTAGATGGCAGCGATAAGCTATACATGGGAAATGCTTCAAACTGAGTGTATTGGCACAAATGCCCAAGAATAATAATAACAACTCTTCTGCTTATATTGTTGAGTTGTGTGATATATGGCATTCTAGGCTGGGGCATGTTAATTACCATTCTTTACATAGAATGGTAAATTTAGGCCTATTGCCTAATTTCAACATTGATAATAGACACAAATGTGAAGTTTGTGTTGAATCAAAGTTTGCTAGAAAGTCATTTTCATCTGTGGAAAGAAGTAATGAGGTTCTTGATTTGAGAGTAAACCAGTTGTTACTCCATTTGATCCAAATTGTAAGTTAAAGAAGAACAATGATGAAGGTGTGTCTTCTCTAGAATACTCTAGAGTTGTTGGTAGGTTAATGTACATAATGAATTGTACAAAACCTGATATTGCCTATTCAGTAGGAAAGTTAGCTAGATACACCAGCAATCCTGAGCATGATCATTGGAATGCTTTAGTCAGAGTTCTAAGGTACTTGAAGTACACTCTAGACTATGGATTGCATTATACGAGGGATCCACATGTACTGGAAGGATTTAGTGATGCTAATTGGATTTCTGATAGCATGGAGACTAAATCAACCAGTGGGTATATATTTACCTTATGTGGAGCAACTGTATCATGGAAATCTTCAAAACAGACGTGTATAGCATGTTCTACTATGGAATCAGAGTTTATAGCTCTTGATAAAGCTGGAGAAGAAGCTGAATGGCTTAGAAATTTTCTTGAAGATATTCCATTATGGTCAAAACCTGTAAGCGCAATATGTATTTATTGTGACAGTTTGGTGACCTCTATGAGGGCTAAGAATAGTATCTACAATGGAAATTCGCGACATATAAAACGTAGACATAATTTGATAAGAGAATTGCTCTCTAATGGAATTATTTCTATCGATTATGTAAAATCAAAAGAGAATATTGTAAATCCTTGTCAAGAGAGCAAGTAACATAGACATCGAGGGAAATGGGGCTAAAGCCTATGAAATAAATTATTTGATGGTAACCTAACCTAGTTGACTGAAGATCCCAATATTTAAGTTCAATAGGCAAATTGGTTGGATAATTTATATTGACACACTAAAAAACTTATAGTTTCTTCCCATTTCTATGATGTTGTAGAGTGTGTGATCTGTTGATGCTAAGGTCATGTTGATATCTTGTTTACAAGAGGAGTAATGAAATAATACTCTTAATCAATATCACCTATATGAGAGTAGAAATGGGGTCGCTTTTATGAGGACTTTTAAAATGGCTTATGTTCTCTAAAGCTCTCATGAATTCGGGATTTTGTCCAGGACCAAAATGGACACAAACGTATAGAATTCAAAGATACAAGATGAGTTATGTGTGATGTCTGTTGGTAAGCCGCGTGTTCCTGTCTACAGTTGGGTAGTTCGTGGAGAGAGAATAGTTTGAAGAATTTTATTGCGTTAAAGCAACATTTATTTTTATCTTTAATTAATAATTTGATTTCATGAATTATGTCTAAGTTACTCAAATCTTTGTTAACAAAGAAATTACTCCAAGGAGAGAGTTCCTCTTCCTCTACTCAAATGGCTCAAGCTACTCAAGAAGACGATGCTCACAAGGCAGAAATGAATGTTGACGAGCTCGCCAGTACTACAAATGAATTACTCCAGATAGCTAAAGTGGAGCAACATTTAGCTAACTGGAATATTCCAAAGTTAGACCCAAAAACGGTCTACTACAACTCTACCTTCAATTTTACTCAAGAATGGGGAGTGAAGATTGTCGAAGATAAGATTGCTATCCACAACAATCTTGAATCTTTGAATCTCCTCACCATAATCAAATCCTTTCACACAGAGAAGATTACTCATATATGCATCTTGGATTAGTCCAAATTGCAATCAAGCCGTTGTTCAGAACCGGCCTCAATACTCCTATCCTTCTCACCTTGAGGGATAAGAGATTCCTAGGTTTCAAGATTCTCTTTTAGGGATGGTCAAAACCAATCTGGAGAGAGGACCAGCCTATTTCAATTGTTATCCGTGCTATCCACTATCTCTTCAAGATCCAATAATTTTAAATTCTTTAATTTTGGACGTATACTTCAAAGATCTGAATATGCAACCAGATGCTCATGCATTTGTTGTTATTTTCAGATCATGCTATCGTCTAATGAAGACAGAGATAGCTCCAAGAGCCTTAAGGGGTTCCCCTAGAGGTAAAACAGTACTCATTGAAGCAAATGTTTCGAGATCTAATATTGAGGTCCCGAAAGTATTGCAATGGACAGACGTAACTCGAAATTCTCATTGGTACTTGATCGAGCTGTCGCTCCAACGGTACCACCTCTGAAGTCTGCTACTCAACCAGTAGAGCATCCAGACGAAACTGTTGAAATTAGTTTCACCCAAGAAACACCATCAGTTCCTAAGGTCTCAACCTTTGCCCCACCCAGGCAAAATGCTTTAGAATTTGGTGGAGAAGCTTCACCCTCTAGAAGCTTCAAGCCTCAAGAACCATTGAGGAGATCTTTATCTGCAAGAATCAACTTAGTGGATTTTGCCCCTCGCATACCAGAAAGGCGTTATGTGAGGATAAATTCTCTTACTCAATCAGATATGGACGCCAGAAGCCAATTTAATGAGCTCAACGTCATATCAGAAGGATTCAAAGTAAACATGGAATTCTTGCAAAAGGATTTCATGGATAAAAAACGAAATACTCCAAGAAAGTTCTTCTTTAAGGCATACGAAAAAGAAGAAAGAGAAGAATTCAAAATTACATGGATATCTAACATGGAGACTCTGGAAGAAAATATTCCTTTCTTTCAATGGTTTGCCAACCAAGATAATTACTATGAGTAGGTGAACGTCATTAAGGAAAGTCTCTGGAAAACTTTAGAAGGAGAAGTTTCCAGTACTCATCCACCTTTGGAGGAAATTGAATTCAGAACCTCCAGAGGAAACCTAGTTGTTGCCTCTCCTTTCAAGCAGCTATCCTTGGAAGAAGAGAATAAGAACCCCTCTAAAGGAATTTGAGGAGTTTTCATTCAAAACAACTTTACGAACAAGATGTTGTCTACTATGGCAGAACAAATGAACCGAATAGAGGAAAAGGTTTTTACTCCTCCAAAGGTTCAGAAGCCACTTAGGGTTGATGCACCTGGAGTTCTAGTCATTGAGGATGCCTTATCCAAATTTGGAAGAATTCCAGGAGGATTAGTTCCACTATTAAAAAGCAAGGAAGAAGCCATGTTTGAGAAAATTCAGCAAGAGCTCACCAAGCTTAATTGAAAACCCTCTCAAATTAATGTACTCAATAACAATGAGATAGCAGAATTAATTGCGGATATGCAACAAGCCGCAATCTCTGATGAAGGGCCTAGAGAAATAAATCGAACCTCTATGCACTCAAAGAGTAACCCAAGGACCTATTATCCACGGGCGACTCATCCAGATCTGTCAATAGAAGACCGAAAGACGGTTGTCGCCGGCTCATATGATAGATCATCTATCTATGAATGGAATATTGATGGTCTTTCTCAATACTTGGTCATGAATGTTGTTCAAGAAATGTTCGTTGCAAATGCAGCCTACACCTCAAAGGGAGCACTGACCATGAGATCGCTAAACTTCTCGTTGCCGGATTTACAGGTATTCTGAGAGGTTGGTGGCTAAATACCTTCTCTGAAGAAGAAAGAAGGGAAATTCTCACCCATAAGTCTCCCGTAGAAATAACAGATTCTACTAGGACGGTGAGAGAGGTTGGAGAATCCTCTTCTACTGCACAAAGCAAGGCTTCTCCAACAACAGGAGCTACTGGTGTTATAGTAGCAGCTCTTTCAACAGCCCTTGCAGCTACTACTCAAACAAGAAGAAGTTACACTAATGATGCAGTTGTAACTTTCTGTTTTAGCATAATCAAAGCATTTGTTAGGGACAATAATGAATATGTTAATCAAGCAAGCGAATACCTTCAAAGATTAACCTATCAAAAACTGTAGGACTTTGAATGGTACAAGCAGACTTTCTTAACAGAAGTCTACAAAATAACTGACGCCCATAGTCCATTCTGGAAAGAAAGGTTCATAATCGGATTGCCAAAAGTATTTGGATTTGAATTATTAGTCATTCTCCGAGAACTCTACAAAGGAGATAATCCTTGGAGTACAGTTACATATGGCGAATTGTAACACCCGAGACGTTTTGGGTAAGTTTAAAATGTTGTTTTGGTAAAGATTTATTAAGAATTTAATTGCTTTGAGGGTATTTTGGTGATTTTTAGAAAATGAAAGGGTATTATGGTCATTTATAGAGAAGAAGATATTTTTGATTTTATAATATTATTTTATTATTATTTTTTTGATTATTTATTATTATTTATATTTATTTTTATTATTTTTTTCTTTTCCTTCTTCTTCTTCCCGAAAATCCCTCTCCCTCACGAAAATTTTTCTCTCTCTCTCTTCCGCCGTGCCTCTCTCACTCTCCCGTCGCAAGCAGCAGACGGAGCCGCCGACTTCAAGCCAGCTTCCGTCTCCGCCGTAGAGAACGCCGGTAGTAGCGATTTCGCGAGTCGCGAGCCGCTCGCCAGAGTCGATTCTCGCCGCCGGTTTCTTCCTCTCCGGTTGCGCCAACCCACGTCGAGCACCCACCTCCACCGGCGAGTCTTTCTTCTTCCCCGCTTCGACCAGAACGCCGGCCACGCTGCAAGCCGCCGGTTCTGTTTTTCTTTTCTTTCGCCCCAGCTTCGTCGGAGTCCTCACGCGCCGGTGTTGCAGCTTCTACCTCACCAGAGCTCACCGAAGTCCCGATCGCACCAGATCTGTCTAAATTTGAAGTCCACGAGCCATTTGGAAGCCCCACGCGCCGGCCACGCGCCGCCGTGCTCCGGTCACGCGCCGCCGTTCGCCGGAGTTGGGTAAAAATTGCCATTTGGTCCGTTTCGTCGAGTTATTAATGTTAGAATGTGTTTTAGCGTAATTCGGATGGTTTAAGACACGTTTAGGAAACTTTTTAGGTGATTTGTCGAGGACCTTGGATTGTACTTGGAGTGGGGACTCGAGAAGCTCATTACTAGTGAAGAAAAGGTATTTTAGTAAGTAAAGATTTAAGGTAAGGGATCTCACAACGAAAGAAGTTTTTTTTGAAACCTAGAGCTAGCCCTATAATTACTTTGAAAGTTTATGTTTTTCGTGTAAGTATTTAAGAAAGAAAGTGTTTTATATGTATATTCCTTTATACGCTAGTTCCATGAGTTCTATTTGAGTTTTCATGTTAAAAAGAATGGAAATGATATGTATGTCTTTGAAATGCGATTGCCTTGAATTATGCATTCATAACTATGTTCTAAAACGAATGGGACCTCATGCATGTGTTGTGTGCTCATGAAAAGATTTATGTAAGGCCGTGACGATAATTCTCCCAAAAGTTTTATGTGGGTTATGAGGGAACCCGATTCTTCGGACTCTCTATGCTCCCGGGGTTCGAGAGTGCTCCACGATGGTAGCCTTCGGGCTTGAGTCTTCGGACTCCACGATGTATGTTAGCTTTCGAGCTCAACTCTCAGAGTTAGGGGAGGACTCTATTCGATGGAAAAACTATGTCTTCGGACTATTCACGAGGCCCTCGGGAGAATTTAATCGTTCACGAGAGCCGCGAGGAAAAGTACATGGTTTATAAAACGAATTTTAGGTCCCCTACTAAAGTGATGGTTTACGATGGTTTTATGATTTAAAATGACATGTTGCATGCGATTGAAACTCTTATTTGAAACTATGAGTTACTTACTGAGTATTATTCGTTAATACTCACCCTTTTCTTTTTTTAAAAATGTTTTCAGGTAAGGCTAAGATCGGCCCTAGCACGTGACCGGAGATCAGTTACTTGAGTCATGGGAGCCGACCGATCGCTATTCCGCTTCTTTTATGTTTCTGGATGTACATAGAACTCATGTCGAGTTTTTAAATGTTTAGGAGGATGTTTCAAAGTCTTTTAACCTTTCTTTGTAAATCGTGCACGTGTATTTGGCTTTCTGCTGTTTGAACCCTAGCATCATATTGAGAAGTTTGTTGGATGCTAGGAGGTTGTTTGAAAATCTTAGAAGTGTGTTTTTCTATGTCTTATCAGGTAAGGGTCAAATTTTTGGTTTTCTCGTAGTTACGCCGTTATGTTGCCGAAATTTTTGGTAATATAGCGACGTGACTTAGTAATGACTCTTAGGTAGCGTGTTGAGCCTATAGGGTCGTTACAGTTGGTATTAAAGCACTAGGTTATAGGTTCTGTAGACTAGCTTACTTCGTAAGCATCAGGTATCCCATGACTAAGTAGTGATTTCCAGTCATCGCGCAGGTACGGCTCTGAAGTAAACTTTTAATTCGTTTGTTGAAAAGCATGTTATTTTTTTTTATGAAATGATTCATATGTGAAATGTATTTTTAAGTTAAGGAAAGTTTAAGAAAAGTTGAAAAGTGTGATCCCTTTTGATGTGAAGGTTAAACTTGTTTGTGTTTGTTTGTTAAGTATGCCGCCTAGAAGGAGAGGCAGAGGACGGGGTAGAGGACGTGGTGCTGGTAGAACACATGACTTACCTCCTGAGATGCCAGTGGAACAGGAGGTGAATTCTGGGGCAAATTCCCCTGTTGCTCAGGATCAACCTGATCCAGTTATGGAGCCTGCAAATCCTACGGTTGCGTCGTTGATGTTAGAGGCGATGCAGAACTTAGTACAAGCGACCGTGACGACCCAGTTAGCGCAGATGGGTCAAGTTTCTACGCCAGCTTCACTACAAGCCCGTCACTTGAAAGACTTTAGAAAGTATGATCCAAGGGCGTTTGACGGATCCTCTGGGGATCCTGCAGTGGCGGAGTTATGGTTGTCCTCTATGGAGAACATTTTTCAGTTGATGAGCTACCCGAATGAATATAAAGTTTCTTGCGCCACATTTATGCTGAGGGATGATGCGTACCTATGGTGGGAATCTGCTCAGAGGACCATAGGTACAGGAGGGGGAGTAGTGACGTGGCCGATGTTCAGAGAGGCTTTCTGGAACAAATATTATCCTGCGACTGCACGATACAAGAAACAAGAAGAATTTCTACAACTTAAACAGAATCGACGTCCAGTGGACGTCTACGAGAGGGAATTCACAAGGTTATCTCATTTTGCTCCCGAGCTGGTAAATACTGAGGCCAAGAAAACGGAGCGTTTTGTAATGGGTTTGGATCCTCAGGTTAAAGGTGTGGTGCAGGCTGTAGCACTTCACGACTATGCTGCTGCGGTAAGGACAGCAGAGTTTATTGTTGCAGGCCAACAGAGTGAGATTCCTATGGTCCAAAACCCGAGTCAGTCATCCTCTGGTCACAAGAGGAGATGGAGTCAGGCGAACTCGAATCCCCAGCGTTCTCAACAGTCTTCACAGTCGTCCATGAGGTCGCAGGCCGCTTCTAGCCAGAGTCAGCAAGTGAATAGGCCGGGACCTAACATTGGGGAGAAACCTCGATGTAATGAATGTGGAAGGTTTCATTGGGGTCAGTGCCTGATGCGGTCTGGGTTGTGCTTTCGATGTAAAAAGGAGGGACACAGAGCTGAAAATTGTCCTACCTTCCCAAACAGGAGAGGCCAGTCTTCGGGTTCAGGTGGAGTAGGATTTAATAGGCCCACACCTCAGCAAGGGAGAGTTTTTGCTAGTACCAGCAGGGAGGCTGGTAACTCAGATGCTGCAGTTACAGGTACGCTTCCCGTTTTGGGATACCTTGCGTTTGTGTTATTTGATTCAGGTTCTACCCATTCCTTTATTTCTGCGTCTTTTGGGAGACAAGCTGAGTTAGAACTTGAGCCATTACCCTCTGCTTTGTCTGTTGCTACTCCGATGGGGTTGAGTCTATTAGCTACTGAGGGGATTAAGAATGGTAAGATGATAGTTTCCGACCACGAGCTGGATGTGAATTTGATAGTCCTCGAAATGGAAGGGTTCGATGTTATTCTAGGCATGGATTGGCTGGCTTTGAACCATGCTAATATTGATTGTTTTCGTAAAGAAGTGGTGTTCACGCCACCAAAACAGGCCAGTTATAAGTTTAAGGGGACTAGAACTGGAGTTAATCCAAGAGTGATATCTGCTCTTAAAGCGAGAAAGCTAGTTTTTAAGGGATCATGGGGTATCTTAGCTAGCGTTGTGGAAGTGAGACACACCGAGGTTCACGTATCGTCTGTGCTTGTGGTGAATGAATTTCTAGATGTGTTTCCTGAAGATCTTTCAGGGTTGCCTTCCTTGAGAGAAATAGATTTCACCATAGAACTTGAACCAGGAACCGCTCCTATCTCTAAAGCTCCTTATAGAATGGCACCAGCGGAATTGAAGGAGCTGAAGTTGCAACTGCAGGACCTATTGGATAAAGGTTTTATTCGACCTAGCGTGTCTCCTTGGGGAGCACCGGTCTTGTTTGTAAAGAAGAAAGATGGAACCATGCGACTGTGCATCGATTACAGGGAATTGAACAAAGTTACGATTAAGAATAAGTACCCTCTTCCTCGTATCGACGACCTCTTTGATCAGTTACAGGGAGCGTCGGTGTTTTCAAAGATTGATCTGAGGTCAGGGTACCATCAGTTGAGGGTTAGAGAAAGAGACATCCCTAAGACGGCATTTAGATCACGATATGGACATTTTGAATTCACGGTGATGTCTTTTGGTTTGACTAACGCCCCTGCAGTTTTTATGGACTTAATGAATAGAGTATTCAAGGAGTTCCTAGATGCTTTCGTGATTGTATTCATTGATGACGTCCTTGTATACTCTAAAACTGAGAAAGAACATGAAGAGCATTTGAGAAGAGTGTTGACGACTTTGAAGGAGAACTAGTTGTACGCGAAATTCTCCAAGTGCGAGTTTTGGCTTACAAAGGTGTCTTTCTTAGGACACATAGTGTCAAGGGCAGGGATTTCCGTAGATCCAGCGAAAGTAGAGGCTGTAACGCTATGGCCTTGTCCGACTACAGTTACTGAAGTACGGAGTTTCCTGGGTTTAGCAGGTTACTATAGACGGTTCATCCAAGATTTCTCTAAGATAGCTACGCCTTTGACTCAACTAACTCGCAAGAGCAAGTCATTTGTCTGGACTGACGAGTGTGAAGCAAGTTTCCAGACACTTAAACAGAGACTGGTATTAGCCCCTGTTCTTTCTGTGCCTGAGGGAACAGATGGATTTGTAGTTTTCACTGATGCATCGAGAAAAGGGCTAGGAGCAGTGTTGATGCAACGTGGAAAGGTTATAGCCTATGCGTCTCGCCAGTTAAAAAGTCACGAGCAAAACTATCCAACCCATGATTTGGAGTTGGCTGCAGTTGTCTTCGCCTTGAAGATCTGGAGGCATTATTTGTATGGTGAGAAGATTCAGATCTTCACGGACCATAAGAGTTTGAAGTACTTGTTTACACAAAAAGAGTTGAACATGCGACAACGTAGATGGTTAGAGCTGGTAAAAGACTACGAACTAGAAATTCTTTATCATCCTGGTAAGGCAAACGTTGTCGCAGATGCTCTCAGTAGAAAGACTGTACATACTTCAGCTCAGATCACTAGTCAGGATGAGCTACAGGCAGAGATGGAGAATGCTGAAATTGTAGTTTTGATAGGTGAAGCGACTACACGCTTAGCTCAGTTGACTGTGCAACCAACTTTGAGGCAACGTATTATAGTCTCTCAGCGATTGGATCTTAGTTTAATGGAAAAGCTACGACAAATCGGCATTGAGCAAGCTCAAGAGTTTTCTGTGTCTTCAGATGGTGGACTTCTATATCAAGGGCGATTATGTGTACCTAATATTGATGAATTGAAGAATGAGATTATGACCGAAGCGCATAGTTCGCCATTTTCGATGCATCCTAGTAGTACCAAGATGTATCAAGACCTAAAACAGATTTTCTGGTGGCACAGTATGAGAAAGGATGTAGCGGAGTTTGTCAGTAAGTGCTTAGTTTGTCAACAGTTTAAAGGGCCGAGACAGAGGCCGGCAGGATTGTTGCAACCATTGAATGTGCCTATGTGGAAATGGGATGAAATCTCTATGGATTTCATTGTTGGGTTACCCAGAACGATGAAAGGTTACACGGTGATTTGGGTCATCGTGGATAGGCTTACCAAATCGGCGCATTTTCTTTCGGGTAAGTCTACCTATTCTACAGAGAAATGGGCGCAAATCTATATGCAGGAGATAGTGCGACTGCACGGAGTTCCTGCTAGAATTGTCTCGGACAGGGATGCCCGTTTTACTTCTAACTTTTGGAGAGGCTTACAGAAAGCTCTGGGTACTCAGCTGGATTTTAGCACTTCTTTTCATCCCCAAACGGACGGACAGACCGAGCGATTGAATCAAGTTTTGGAGGATATGTTACGTGCATGTGCGTTGGATTTCCCAGGTAGTTGGGATACTTACTTGCACCTGATGGAGTTTGCCTATAACAATAGTTATCAGGCTACTATAGGAATGGCACCGTTTGAAGCTTTGTATGGTAAAAGATGTAGGACCCCAATATATTGGGATGAGGTCGGTGAACGACAGCTTTTGGGGCCAGAGTTAGTTCAAGTCACGAACAATGCTATTCAGAAAATCAGGGTAAGAATGCAGACTGCACAGAGTAGACAGAAGAGCTACGCTGACACAAGACGAAGGGATCTAGAATTCGAAGTAGGCAACCATGTGTTTCTTAAAGTGGCTCCGATGAAAGGAGTGTTGAGGTTCGGCCGGAAAGGAAAGTTAAGTTCGCGGTTTATAGGGCCGTTCGAGATTCTTGAGCGAATAGGCCCTGTGGCTTATAGATTGGCATTACCGCCATCTCTCTCTGCGGTCCATGATGTATTCCATGTCTCGATGTTAAGAAAGTACGTGCCGGACCCTTCGCATGTGATTGACTACGAGCCATTACAGTTGAATGAAAATATGAGTTATGAAGAACGGCCGACTCGAATTCTAGCAAGAGATTGTAAGACCCTTCGTAACCCAGAGATTAATTTGGTTAAAGTGCTCTGGCAGAACCATCGGATGGAAGAGGCTACTTGGGAGCGTGAAGATGAAATGCAAGCCAAGTATCCTGAACTATTCCAAGACTAGGAACTTTCGGGGATGAAAGTTCTTAAGGGGGGAAGAATGTAACACCCGAGACGTTTTGGGTAAGTTTAAAATGTTGTTTTGGTAAAGATTTATTAAGAATTTAATTGCTTTGAGGGTATTTTGGTGATTTTTAGAAAAGGAAAGGGTATTATGGTCATTTATAGAGAAGAAGATATTTTTGATTTTATAATATTATTTTATTATTATTTTATTATTATTTATTATTTATTATTTTTTTTTTATTATTTTTTTTATTATTTTTTTCTTTTCCTTATTCTTCTTCCCGAAAATCCCTCTCCCTCACGAAAATTTTTCTCTCTCTCTCTCTTCCGCCGTGCCTCTCTCACTCTCCCGCCGCAAGCAGCAGACGGAGCCGCCGACTTCAAGCCAGCTTCCGTCTCCGCCGTAGAGAACGCCGGCAGTAGCGATTTCGCGAGTCGCGAGCCGCTCGCCGGAGTCGATTCTCGTCGCCGGTTTCTTCCTCTCCGGTTGCGGCAACCCACGTCGAGCACCCACCTCCACCGGCGAGTCTTTCTTCTTCCCCGCTTCGACCAGAACGCCGGCCACGCTGCAAGCCGCCGGTTCTGTTTTTCTTTTCTTTCGCCGCAGCTTCGTCGGAGTCCTCACGCGCCGGTGTTGCAGCTTCTACCTCACCAGAGCTCATCGAAGTCCCGATCGCACCAGATCTGTCTAAATTCGAAGTCCACGCGCCGTTTGGAAGCCCCACGCGCCGCCGTCCGCCGCTGCACGCGCCGCCGTGCTCCGGTCACGCGCCGTCGTTCGCCGGAGTTGGGTAAAAATTGCCATTTGGTCCGTTTCGTCGAGTTATTAATGTTAGAATGTGTTTTAGCGTAATTCGGATGGTTTAAGACACGTTTAGGAAACTTTTTAGGTGATTTGTCGAGGACCTTGGATTGTACTTGGAGTGGGGACTCGAGAAGCTCATTACTAGTGAAGAAAGGGTATTTTAGTAAGTAAAGATTTAAGGTAAGGGATCTCACAACGAAAGAAGTTTTTTTTGAAACCTAGAGCTAGCCCTATAATTACTTTGAAAGTTTATGTTTTTCGTGTAAGTATTTAAGAAAGAAAGTGTTTTATATGTATATTCCTTTATACGCTAGTTCCATGAGTTCTATTTGAGTTTTCATGTTAAAAAGAATGGAAATGATATGTATGTCTTTGAAATGCGATTGCCTTGAATTATGCATTCATAACTATGTTCTAAAACGAATGGGACCTCATGCATGTGTTGTGTGCTCATGAAAAGATTTATGTAAGGCCGTGACGATAATTCTCCCAAAATTTTTATGTGGGTTATGAGGGAACCCGATTCTTCGGACTCTCTATGCTCCCGGGGTTCGAGAGTGCTCCACGATGGTAGCCTTCGGGCTTGAGTCTTCGGACTCCACGATGTATGTTAGCTTTCGAGCTCAACTCTCAGAGTTAGGGGAGGACTCTATTCGATGGAAAAACTATGTCTTCGGACTATTCACGAGGCCCTCGGGAGAATTTAATCGTTCACGAGAGCCGCGAGGAAAAGTACATGGTTTATAAAACGAATTTTAGGTCCCCTACTAAAGCGATGGTTTACGATGGTTTTATGATTTAAAATGACATGTTGCATGCGATTGAAACTCTTATTTGAAACTATGAGTTACTTACTGAGTATTATTCGTTAATACTCACCCTTTTCTTTTTTTAAAAATGTTTTCAGGTAAGGCTAAGATCGGCCCTAGCGCGTGACCGAAGATCAGTTACTTGAGTCATGGGAGCCGACCGATCGCTATTCCGCTTCTTTTATGTTTCTGGATGTACATAGAACTCATGTCGAGTTTTAAATGTTTAGGAGGATGTTTCAAAGTCTTTTAACCTTTCTTTGTAAATCGTGCACGTGTATTTGGCTTTCTGCTGTTTGAACTCTAGCATCATATTGAGAAGTTTGTTGGATGCTAGGAGGTTGTTTGAAAATCTTAGAAGTGTGTTTTTCTATGTCTTATCAGGTAAGGGTCAAATTTTTGGTTTTCGCGTAGTTACGCCGTTATGTTGCCGAAATTTTCGGTAATATAGCGACGTGACTTAGTAATGACTCTTAGGTAGCGTGTTGAGCCTATAGGGTCGTTACACGAATTATGTCAGTTTGTCATCAGCCAAGCAGGAAAGCAATGCTTAGAAGCTACTAGGCATGAGAAGCAAAACATGTCCAAAGAGAAAAAGCACGAATTTGGGCAGTTTTGCAAGATGTACTTCTATCATCCTAAAGCTCCATCTGTCAGGAAGAAGAAGAGGCTTAATCAAGCCAAAAATTATTATTCAAGTTATCGACAGAGATCCAAGTCTAGCAGACCTTACGCTAAGGGTCCATATCGGAAAGTTCAATATAGCAAGAAAACTCCTACAGTTAGTAGGAATTTTTCCAGGAAACCCTATTCAAAAGTCCAATGCTACAAATGCAAAGGATTTGGACATTATGCTCCTAAATGGCCAATGAAGAAAAGGATTAATGAACTTAGTATCGAAGGCGATATTAAGAATGAGTTACTTCAAATAGTACGAACAGATTCTGAAGAATCAGTTTATGAGGATTCAGAAGATGATCAAGTACTTCAGCTCTTAGAAGAATCTGAAACAGATACTTCAGAAGGAGAGTTGATACCTACTCATAAACCTGATTGTAAAGGAGGGAGATTTTGCGGTTATTTTAAATGCATAAATGTCGTAACCAAAGATCAGGAATTGATTTTTGAGGCAGCCGAACAAATTACTGATGTCAATCTCAAAAAGAATATACTCATTTGACTGAAGGAATCTCTTTAGAAAGGAAAGGAGAAAGAGTATGCTTTAGTAGATACTCATTATCCCAACATTGAAGATGTCTTTTCTCTCTTCAAGAAAGAAAGACAAGAAGTTAAAGCTTCGAACTTGAAATCCGAAATTAATAGACTCAAGGAGGAAGTTAAGAAGTTCCGCCTTGATTATCAAAGGGACATTGCACAGCTGTCCATTGAAGTTGCTATGATCAAATCGAATCAAGCAACTACTTCAACAGCAAAGGAAGATGTAGAACTTTTGGAATCCTCAGCAGAGGAAGAATAGTTCCTATCCACTTTGCAGAAGGTCTAGTATAAGAAATGGTATGTTAAGGTATCATTACGGATATAGGATTTTTCAATTAATGCAATTGCTCTAGTTGACTCAAGAGCAGATCAAAATTGCATCCATGAAGGCATTATTCCTTCAAGGTACTTTGAGAAGACGATGGAAACCTTGAGAGGAGCAAATAATCAACCTTTATACATCAGGCATAAGCTTCTAGAGGTACATATATGCAACAATGGAGTTTGCTTTGTGACCTCATTTCTATTAGTCAAAAACCTAAATCAAGCAGTGATTTTAGGTACACCCTTCATTATTCAATTATATCCATTAAAAGTAACAAATGAGGGAATCTGTTCAACAATTCTGGATAAAAACATCAAGTTCGAATTTATCGACCCATTAAGAGAAAGTGATCTTAATGTTGTTGATAAAATCAACCTCAAGAAAAAGCATATAGACTATCTGAAAGAAGAAGTCAACTTTAAGAAAATTGAAGAACAACTTCAATTATTTGGAGTCCAAAAGCAGATCCAGAATATCCAGAAGCAGATTGAAGAACAAACCTGTTCTACTCATCCATACGCATTTTGGTCAAGAAAGAAACATATGGTTACCTTACCATATGAAAAATATTTCAAAGAATCAGATATTTCGACAAAGGCACGCCCAATCCAGATGAATTTTTGAATTGTTAAACCATTTCTGGAAGGAAATCGATGAATTACTCAAAAGAAAGCTAATAAGACCATCAAAGAGCCCATGGCCATGTGCTGCTTTCTACGTCAACAACCAAGCCGAGAAGGAACGGGGCATCCCGAGGCTGGTAATTAACTATAAACCCTTAAACAAGGTTTTGGAATGGATTAGATATCCAATTCCAAATAAAAATGATTTACTCAAACGAATTTCCAATGCGAAATTATTTTCAAAATTCAAAATGAAATCTGGATTTTGGCAGATTCAAATTGTCGAAAAAGATAGGTACAAAACATCATTTAATGTACCTTTTGGTCAATATGAATGAAACATTATGCCCTTCGGGTTAAAAATTGCTCCATCCGAATTCCAAAAGATCATGAATGATATTTTGGAACCTATTCAAGAATTTTCAATTATCTATATTGATGATGTTTTAATCTTTTCATCAAATATAGATCAACATTTTAGCCATTTAAAAAACTTTATTCAAACAATAAAGTATAATGGTTTAGTAGTTTCAGCCAAAAAGCTTAAACTATTTCAAACAAATATAAGTTTTCTTGGTTTTGATATCCATCTCGGATTGATAAAACCTATTCAAAGATCTCTTGATTTTACTCAAAATTTTCCTGATGAAATATTAGACAAAACCCAGTTGCAAAGGTTTTTGGGTTGTCTAAATTATGTATCAAACTTTATCAAAGATCTTCGACCTATTTGCAAACTACTTTTTCAAAGGTTGAAGAAAGATACTATTCCTTGGGGACTAGCTCAAACAAAAGCAGTCCAAAAAATAAAGTAGTAAAAAGCATCCCATGCTTAAGTCTTATCGACGAAAAAGCAAATCTTATCGTTGAGACGAATGCATCAAACATTGGATATGGAGGAATCCTAAAATAGTGTCTCGATAACAATGAATCTATTGTACGCTTCCATTTTGGAATTTGGAATAGTACACAGCTCAATTACTCAACTGTGAAAAAAGAAATTCTGGCAATTGTTTTATGTGTCCAGAAATTTCAGGGAGATTTAATCAATAAATCGTTTTTAATAAAAACCGATTCTCAAGCTTCTAAATTTATTTTAGAAAAAAATATCAAAAAATTAGTTTCAAAACAGATTTTTGCCCATTGGCAAGCAATATTATCTTGTTTTGATTTCAAAATTTTGTCTATAAAAGGGTCTTAAATCCCTCTCGCAGATTATCTTTCGAGAGAACATCTCAAAGGACTCTCACTCTCGAAAGAACCTCTCTCTCTAGAGAGTTATCTCCTCAAGCCTTCTCAAAACTCTTTTGAGATTAAGAAAGTATGCTTTGAGGTTGCAGCATAGTCTGACCTTCCTCACCAGAATTCTTAATTTCATATTCAAATTTCCATCTTCAAACACTCAATATGAGTTCAAGAAAAGGAAAAGGAATCGTTTCCTCTTCCTCTTCCACAAAAGGAAAGGCTCCTGCCTCTTTTTCAAATATTCAAAGACCTACTCCATTGAGGATCGAAGATTTTGCTCTCTCGATACCTCATTTACTCCAATAAGAACGCGTGCCCAACGACGTTCTGCTTCCATAAGGCTTCCTCAACAATCTGTTGTTCAGCCTTTAGCCTTAGAAATTACTCAATCGGTTGCAGGTTCTTCAACCTACACCTCAATAGTGTCTCCACCGACACGATTTACTCCAAAACCTGAAATCACAGGTTACTTCCAAAAACCGCAAGTAATCTCGAAAACCCCTATCGAACCAGAGTGGGATTATGACATCTTTGCTGAGATTACAACTCAAGTCTATTCGGGTGAATTTTGTTTCATGCGGGAGTTATTATCAAAAACAAGGTAGTTCTATGAGTTAATCCTTATTGACTCAAAATCTAATGAAATTACTCATGTACCCGATCGAAACAATCCATCGGTGATTTCTTACTCAAAACTGAAGATTTTCAGGGTTATCACACCAAAAAAGCGGAACCAGAAAATCTATATAGAGAAAAGATTTTCAATAAGGTTTGATCCACCTTCTTACTCCTACAAGGATTACGTTAAAGCATGGACATCCGTCCTCTGGTATCGTGTTTTTAACCATTCCTGGTTTATTCAATTCTGCCGACAAGCACATAAACATTACTACCCCGTATGGTTTATGACTTGATGGCACAATTTTGGCCTCTCAGAAGAAATTTATAAAAATAATTATCCATTAACCTTTCGGTTTTCTCCTCATTTTCAAGTTCCATGGATCTTATGTTGGAACTTAACTACTCAAAACCTTCATCTAAACAACAAGTATTTGGTGAAGACCCTTAAGATTAAATGGTGGGACAAATTTAATGTCACCAACATTAACATTACTCAAATTAAATCTTGGTTTATTGATTGTCTAGAAAATCAAAATTTTTCAAAGATAGCGCAGCAAAATTTTACAAAAAATAAAGCTGCTTTACTAGCTTCTCTCCCCCAAACAGCAACTGAAGCTAACCTTCAAAGAGTTCTTCGCCAAAGAACTTTCGATCGTTCTTCACCAAAGAACTTCCGATCGTTCTTCATCTCCTCCACTGTCAATCATAGACAAAGATGAAGACGACGAAATAAACCTAAGTGATCCCTAATCACTGGTTGAATAGACCGAAACGTCGTTAAACTACAATTTGACCGCAAAGTCGTTAAACTACGAATTTACTCAAAGATTACTCAAGTTGATATCTGCAAGCGAATATCTTTTCTCAAGCGGAATTCCTTCTCCTAAAAGGACGGCCAAGTTCCCGTTGAACCTATTAAGAAAGAAAAAAAAAACCTAGCTTTTCTCTCAAAATTTAAGTTCTAAAAAATTTATAGTTAAATAAAAAATATTTTGTTGAAAAATAAACATTCAAAATTAGAATGTTATATTTAATTTTTAAAATATTTATCAGAATGTTACATTTTATAAGTAAGATATGATATATATACTTATATTTTTTTTTTAAAAAAAAACTATAAATAAAAAAATAACAAACAATTTTCGGTTTCCCAAATTTCTTTATTGTTTTGGAAACATTTCTTAGAAGGAGAAATGGAACGCACATGTAATAGTTACAAAACACATTATTAAAAAACTGTAAACAAAATGACCTCAAAAAAAAAAAAAAAAAAACTGTAAACAAAAACCCGAAAAAGAAAAAATGAGAACGTTTACAAAATGTGTCCCATAGACTTCTCTTAGATTGATTGTTTATTTTATGCATTAAATTTATAAGGGACATCAGACCTTAAGGATAAAGAACCATCATTGGACTTTTCAATAAGTTGGGAAGGAATAAATCCTCCCGAAAGTTTGTTTCTTTCTAAATTACTGCAAAAAGGGATCGAAAGTTGAGAGAGCAATTATTCAAAAATGAGGTGAGAAAATGAATTCAAACTATGTGTAATAATAGTCACTTACAGGACCCTCAATGATGGCAATTCCGCGAGAAACTCAGCCACTTTTATTGTTTGATAAATCCCTAATACCCAAATAAGAAGAAAAAAAGGGTTTCATGCAAATATCTGTTCTAATCAATTGGGTTATGGCTATATTGATTGTGAGAAATTGATTATCAGATACTTACAGAGTTTCTAGCATTGTAAGATTTGCTATGTCTTTAGCTATTTTTCCTGTGAGTCCACTGGAGGACAAATCCCTGATTCCAATTACACAGCTGTTTTAGTGACAAAAACTATGCAGATGAAAGATTTAGGAAATAACAATGCTGAAAATGATGTATGGGTCATTTTGAGATCATTTGAGATTGGAAATGGTTAAATTAGACATTTCGTTCATTTTATGCACTCGGTTCCAAATTTATTTATTTTTATTATGTCCCTAAATTTTGAATCGTAATTCCACAATGACATGCCTATTAGACAAACAATGACATGCCTATTAGACAAACATTTGATTAAAACCTTTTTGGATAAAAATGTAGTTGATAATTATTTTCTAAAATATGTTCTACCCCACCCCACCCCATTAATTTTGAAAACAAAACTCCATGAACAAAAAAGTTGAATACCAACAAATTGAGAAACTCACAAGGATGTTATTCTGGGAGGCTCAGAATCCACAAATCTACATTTGAGTCCTAGCCAAATAAATTTTGTTGGGACACAGGGATCTCCATGCCAGTTTCTTCCAACTCCATATGCTGCGTTGATATTTGAAATGCCCTCAACTGAAACATCTCAAACTTAGCTTATTAATGCTGTTAACAAATTAAACATAGACTCAAATTAACATTCAAATATAATCCAAATAGCTAGCAAAATTGAATAATAATGTAAACCATACCATCTTGTTGGTTTTTCGTCTCAGATGAAAGGAATTTTATGACCCTATAAACTTCAATGGCGTTGAGGAGCGGAGGAAGAGTGGAATTGGAGGCTTTGATGATGGAAAAATTGAACATTTCACTGGTTGACGGTTGAGTACTGTAAAGAACTGATGTGCCTAAGTAAGGTGGATAATGTACTATGCCAAGCTTCCCCATTGAGCAATATGTCGAATACTCTCGACTCATTTGGTTGAAGCTCTAGAAACTCTGTAAATTACATGTAGATGAAAAACTCTGTGGTGTTGATTGGTGAAATCCAGTACTGGAATAATTCCAATGAAGCCGAGACGGTCCCCGCCGACTTTATGACCGAGACGTCCGAGCTGGAAAGAAGAACATCGGATCGTTGACATCTATTAACTTTGATGTGGTCATTGAAGACCATTCTGGCAGTAGAGCCATGGGCACCCAAATGCGATCGTAAACATCATCTTTGTACCTTGAAACGAGTGAGAAAAAGCAACCAATTAATTTTTAATTTGACCATTGTATACCGAACTATTTTGGAACACAAGAAAAGTAGAGTGGCATGCCTATAAGGACCCTGTTGGGTAAGATATGTTGTTTAAAGGCCTTAGCTCTAGAGCCGAAATGAACGGAAGAGTTCCGACATCTCCAAATGCACTGCCGTGTCCATTGCATATCAAAATTGACAGATTAGGTCCAGAAGTTGGGTACCAAATGAAGATCAAAGCTAGGGAGTTGCCATATAGAAAGCTGGCTCGGATTAAATACTTGGTGTTGGCTTTCACTCTGACTTTGTAGCAATTTCTAGTCCCTTCGGGAACGCTTCTAAGGGACTGTTTGGGGCAAGGAATTGCATAGAGTAGGAGTTAGTTTGAAAAGTTAGGAAGTCTATGTTTGGAGTGCATAGTTGTTTAATCTGGAGTTAAGAATTTTGTGTTTGGGGCAAGGAGAGTTGCAAGGAGCAGTAGTTCTGAAGTCTATGTTTGAGGTGCAGATTTGTTAAACCTATAGAGTTTAGAGCTCTGAGTTGATTAGCTTTTTTTATACAGTTTTTTCTACAATTTCTCAAAATTTTATTATTAAGAATTTGTTCCCATGAATTTTAAGATTGGAATTTTTTGTTTTTATTAATTTATGTATATTTTACAAATTTCTTTAAGAAATTTTTTTTTTTAACAAAATACCCCACATTCTTTTTTCAATATCTCTCACATTAATTATTCATTTATCTTGGATAGTTTTCAAATAAAAGAAAATTTTACAATACTTTTTTAAATATTACATGTTATTTGGAAAATTTTCAATCCATTCATTTAAAAGGGTTCAAATAAACTTCAAGATTTTTATTTTTTTATTCTCTAAATTCTAGACCCTTAAAATGGTGTATAGACACTACATTTGAAGTGCCAAACCCGAAAGTAAGCATCGAGACACTGCCTTATAGTGTCTCGACGCTCAAAACGCATGCAAAAGTGGAGTTCCGTTTGGAGCATCGAGATGCTACCTTTAGCGTCTCGATGCTAGAGGCGCGCACGCAGGCAAAAATAGGGCGTTTAGGTATAGCATTGAGATGCTTTCCCTAGCATCTCGACACTACTTCGATTGAGGTATAAAATATCTCTTTCTCTTTGAGAAAGAGAAGGCCAAATTGAGGATTTTAGCCCTAAACTAGATTCCATGCTATTTTGGTTTTGGGAGCATTTTGTGAGTGGATTGAAGCGAAATTGAAGATTCGGAGCTTGAGGACCGAGGAGATCACGACAGCAACGTGGGATCGACCTTTTGTTTGCATTCTCTTCCTTTTTCTCTCACTTTTAGCTACTGTATAGGCTTTAATTTAGGGACTTTGGGGCTGTAATGACTGTTTTACATTGATTATTAGTCCTTAAATTCTTGGGTTTAATTGTTGATTATTGAATTTAATGTTTAATTGTTGAATTACTTTGGATTAATTGCTTGTTTAATAGATGTTTGTGTTTAATTAGGCTTTGAATCATTCATGCATTTAGGGCTTAAGGCTTTTAATTAGTGTTCATTAATTAATTGAGGTAGGACTAAGTTGAGCTGGACGGAGGATACTTAGTTTAGCTTGATGCGCAATTAATTAGCTACCTGAGTGACAGTAGAGTTAATTGGTTAATTAATTGTAGTTGGTGTTGAAGTTTAATTAATTGAACACTAGTTAATTGATTAGTTTTCTAAGTAGAAACTCGATGGATCGAAACTTAGGCTAGAGCCGAATGCATGACTGTTGATTAATTACCTGAGTGACAACAGGGTTAATAATTAATCAATTAAGGTTCGTAATGAAGAGTATTAATGCCTTGTGTTAATTAGCTAACGCTAGGGATACCTAGGTTAATTAATTAATGCTTGAAAAGTGGAGAAGATCGACAGGAGATTCCATGACCATAGGCTTATAGACTTATGAGTTCATTGTCAAGTTAGTCATATTTGTTTGTTTAACTAGTAATTAATCCTATACCCAAGCTATCCTTTAGGTTTGTGTCTCCCATTTATTTTTCTGCTTTTATTTATGTTGTTTAAGTTAGTTTATCTCTCTCTATAGCTGATTCCTCTAATTAAAGCTAAGTGAGACTATTCGTAGTATTTAATTGAATTAAAACCAATCCCAATGGATACGATATTCGGTAGTAATACTGTTTTATTATTACTTCGATCACGTGCGCTTGCATGTATGTCCTGTTCTTCAACAATCTTCCTTTGCAAGCATCTTGACGCTTTTGGGTAGGATTGAGACACTCTCGTCAGTGGCATTTTGGTCATTTCATTAGTTCTTCTTGTTCGGTTGCTCAAACGACCTCCAAATAAAATGAAATTAACCTCGTTTGGATGCAAACGATCCAAAACACTCCTTGTGCTTGAATATCTACAAAACAATCAATTAAACACATAAAACTTATAAATTAGTATGAATTAAGTATAATAATATAAAACTTTTCTGATCCTATCAAGGCTCCACCTTCTCACTAGCCTGAGATGGAATTAGTTTATGATTGGATCATAAACAGATCGTTCACTAGAGGATCAATGGTACTTAAGGTATAAGATATAATTATAGGGGTAGAAAGTCTTTCGATCAAGCTATAATTACGAATAACTCGTGAAGAATCGACTTGCATGTAATAGTTATATCTATGGACGCAACTTGTTCTATAGTGCAACTCTAGGTCTATAATAGAGTGACCTAGAGTTAATGAACAAAAATTAATTGATTAAAGAGTTAAATTAATTAATTTTGTATCATTGGAGCTTATAATCTCTAGGTCCATAAGGTCCCTTTGCTAACTCATAGTTACACTAAAATGATCAATTTAATTGAAAGAAAAATTTGAAATGTTCAAATTAATATTTAATTTGAAAAGTTCAAATTAAAGTTTAATATATATTTGATATATTAAATAAGGAAAAATATATTTATTGTATTTGATACAATAAATATTAAAGAGAAGAATATATTAATGTATTAGATACATTAAAGGAAACAATATATATGAAGTTTGAATGTGATTCAAATAGGTAAATATATATTGTTGGAGAATTGAATGAGATTCAAATATGTTAAATATACATACATATACATATACACATACATATACATATACACATACATATACATATATATATATATATATATATATATATATATATATATATATATATATATAATAATTTTAAAATATATTATTTGATTTTGTGACAAAGATTCTACCCTAAGTCTCTTTAAATAGCATCCTTGGATTGAGCCACAGAGAGGGATCTCCTATACGTACATATAATTCTATACAAATTTTTCTCCTACGGATTTTCTTTTCAAGAGGTTCCAATAAACCTTAGCCCTGTGTTCAATTCATAGCAAGGAAGATCTTGTGGAGATTTGAGATTCGGTGGAACGTGTGAAGATTCGATGGAATACAAGAAGTAAAAAGTTGCCAGAAATTTTCTCCTTATTTCATCAATGTAAGTTTGCTTAACCTTCTTTTCAATTTAATTCTAAATAAAATTAAACTCGATCCAAAATTTAATTTCTAAATTGTCTATAAACCATGTTTTCTGCCACAAGGTGAAGGGTTTATTCCTAGCAATTACCTTCTCTTAAGTTGAATGCGTTGTTCGATCCCCATCGCCACATTGTTGAACTCAATATATATATAATTCTCAATATTTTCATGGAAGACCATTTATGCTATCAACTTATTAACGGTTTATAAAAATTTAACAGCAGACAAAAATGGAGGAGGAAAGAAAATCATTTTTACCCATGTATTTAGATTATTTAGTTGATTCATGGTCTAGAAATTTTCAATTTCACCGAATTGAACTTTGAAATTTAGTAATGAATAACTTTGATACTTTTTTCACTATCAAATTATAACATTATTGATAAATCAACCAATAAAATTACATAAAGAAAGAAAGAAAAGAATCCAACTCACAGAATAATTGGACATCATAACCATACAATCAAACTCAACTAAAAAAAGTTCAAACCTTGTCACAGGATCAACTTAATTCAATACCAAGATTCTCAAACATTGCCAAAAATACATCAAATGTAACTACAATAATCAGTAGTCACAAAATAATTTTGTCTAACTACAAGAATGTCATAAGTAGCAACTGATCTTACAGTTACACATATGAATACTCAACTAATATAGATGGTTATGATTCCACTACTTATTAAGTTTAGTTTCAATAAAACTTTAGGGGTGTTTGGTTCAATGACTTGGAGGTGGGGATCTGATTTAGCTTAGCAAATCCATATTTGGTTAGCAGTTTTATAAACCCAAGTTATGAGTATGCTAAACTCAGTTGTGCTACATTACACATTTGTTAAGATTTCTGCCCTAAAGCTCGTAGTTTTGTAATTAAACATTTTCTCATTTATGAATAAAATAATTGTTATTTTATATTTTGTGTAACATTATCCAATATTACGTAAAATCCAAGGTTATTATTGTAATCTTGAATAGTATATAGTTGACATGCATAAAGATCATGTTCAAGAAGTAACCTAAAGGGTCTACAATCTATGGATAAGGTTGGGTGCCTTATCCTAGAAACATTATTAATACGATCCACTTTGTAATTGTTACAAATGATTTGATTCAAATCTTTCATGTGGAGATATGTGAGTGGGGATATCCTATACAATGAGTTTGTATAAGCTTGGACCACGAAATATTTAATCTCTCTTTATAAATCTGTTTATTGAGAAGATTAATATTTCACAGGGTGATCATATGCGACTCGATCTTAATCCTGAGTGAATTATGAACTCCTACCTGTGAGGGCTCGTCTTTTGATTTGCATGGGTGAGAATGGCATTTTGTAGTCGATTCAATAAGCTTACCATTTTGGGGACTTGACCAAATAGGGAGCTAGGAACATAATTTCTACAAGATGGAGTTCACTCCTACCCATATAAGGAAAGTACATAGGTGGTTCATGATCGGGTGAATCTTGTGAGTTAAAAATAAAAGAAAGAATTCAGCCCAGTGCATGTCCACATCGTCGATGCAAGTATATAAAATTTGGAGTACTCCAAAGTATCAATCCCACAGGGAACAGATTTTAACAAAAAGATTGAAAATAACAAAGAGTGCTCAAGAATTGTAACTTAGGTAATTGCTTACAAAAATTGAGGATTGTGAACTAGGGAAAGTAAAATAGAATGTAAAATTCAGTAAGCAATGTGATAAAAAGGGGGCTCAAGCTTGTTATTGCCCTTGGGGTATGAATTGTAACTTAAATTGTAATTTCAATCATAACCTACAATCGCATTATAAACCGAATTGTAACTCCTATTCAACTTAGAATCTAAGTTTTTAGGAGACTATGTGAGTACCCTATATGTCTATAGTTTTTCCAACTTAGATAAATGAAGTATGCAATTCTAATGGTTTTAGAGCCTTAACGTATATCTAGGGTCAAGAATGGCTCATGTCTAAACTCTATTCTCTATTGTTTGTGTGAAATTCACTCTCGTCTAATCCTTTTGGTATTAGAATCGAGTCTTAGTATGCAACATTAGTTTATCACTCTAGAGTTACAATTTCAATTTAATCAATACAAGCAAACAATGAAAGTGTAGGCTTGGTCACTTTTGTAATTTAAACTTAATTCATCCCCTTGGGTGTTCACATGCTTGAACCCCTCAAGAGGATTTAGCTCATACTAAAGATAAAAGAAAATAGAAACTTCCAGGAGGTGAACTTCATAATGAAAGAACGAAATTTATTTAGAAGCAACAAAGTGTACTGAATTAAAATGAAACTAAATACCGGAATATGAAATTCAAAACTTCTAATGACAACAATGTATAAGTGATATTCTTGAAACTTAAAAGAAATATTACAAACTCAAATTAAATCTAAATAGAACTAAAAACAAAAGTAAAATAGAAACATGAAAATGGAACTTTCTGGGAATTAATAAATGAATTGCTTAATCCTTGTTCCTTTTTCTTCAATCGATTTCAACTTCACCTTATTCAAGGGGAATCAAACATTAACAATCTTGAACCTTCGTTCATATTGGATCGAAGAATTTAGATTGAAGGATGCTGGAAAAAGAGAAGAGAAGAAAAGAAAAAGTAGAAAAACTGGACAAGAAAAAAAAACAGCAGCTGGAATATTTTTGCGTGAATCCAAACTATGATGGCTAGGGTTTATTTCTCCTTCCACTGGCCAAAGAATGTCCATGGATTGTGCTAAGATCAAGGTAAAATTGTGGGTTTCCTTCTTTAATTAGATGCAACAGATTTTTTAGATTCTTTCTATATAAATGCGATTGCAACTACAATTCTTCGCAACATCAATTTCCTTCATCACAACAAAGTTTTTTGCCATTTTTTCCTCATTTCCACTTCTTTCTTCATGTGGTTCATCCTTAACATGCTTACTAACTTTCACTAAATATTTCTAAGATTTCCTAAGCTCGTACACATAATTTCATGAAATTTTAAGCATAACTTGAGTTTAACAGGGATAAATAATCCTCAAGGATGAGAATTATCACACCCCCAAACTTAAGCTACTTCTTGTCCTCAAGAAATTCGAATCAATAGCAACATACACCAGCAAACATTTCACAAAATGCTTTCAAATGGTGTTTTAAAAAAAAATGTTATCTTTCAAAAGAGGTTTCAAACTCTTGGTACTTTACACAACTCCAAGATTTTCTCACATAAAACTTTTACTCTTCTTTTTCAAGATAAAACATTCTTATGCAAACCAACCTATTATGTTTATACTACCTACGTCTTAGTCCTTGAGTCTAAGGTGATCTTCTTTGTATAACAAGCTAAGTTCACTCACATTACAAACATTTTTATTTCTTGCCCCCCAAACTTATTCAAAGCTGCTGCTAGGCCTTATTTTCTTTTTTCATTTCCCTTTTTTTTTTTGGAGCGAGTCTCACTATCACTTGTACCTTTGTTCCAACTTACTAACACTTTGTGGTGAAAGTAGCTGACTATGAGCACACGTCACTACTAAGACCATTTTCACATACTCACTTCAGGAAGTTAACCTTTCATTCAAAGCAAATCATGAGTGTCATGACTGCTCCTGGTTACTCAATTAACTCTGGAGGATGAGTATCTCTCCTTTTTTTTTTTTTTGAATGAGTCTTAGTAGCAGTATATTACATGATACAAGAATATTTAAACAACACTTTAAGCACAAAGCTCATCCTCTCAAACTTAAATGGGTCAATGTCCCCATTGACTAAGAACTAGAAGAACAAGGGGTTGGGGTACATAATTGGGTCACTAAACTTAGTACGCATCGAAGCTAAACTCTCCTAAGTGCATTAGATGGGATCGACACAATGGGAGTTTGGGTTCGAATGTTTTATGAAGAAAAGGAATTGAAAAGTTTTAAGATTTTGAAAACTTAAAGTTGTGTGTAATAGCACTTGAAAGTTGAGAAAGCTCTAGGTATCATCATCAAGGGGATTTTCTTTTTTTCTTTCTTTTTTTTTTGTTTAACAAAACACCAAGGAAAACAATTTTTGTTTTTGAAACATGATTTTTATGACATGCTTGTGTAAGGTCTAGATTTTTTTTCTTTCTATAAAATATGCTCAAAAGTAAACACAAACAAACAATAAACACAACAAACAAGACTAGCAAAAGAAAGCAAATAAAGCAAATAAATCTAATCTAATCAAAAGTATGTAAAGATATGGTTGAAGAAAGAATTTTCCCTAGGCCTCAAAAGCGATGTCCTCACGAAGAGAGCTTTTCTCGTCCCTCTCACGAACGTACGCTTGACAACCATGTTCTTCTTTTTTATGTGGGCAAGCTTAGCCTTGAATTGTGCATAGGAGGCGATAGATGGGTTGTATGCAGTTTGTGGTGGAGATGCAACTGCAATTTCCTATGAGGCCTTAGCTAACTCTTCTTTAACTATTGGTGATGGCAGTGAAGACAGGTCGGTTTGTGTCCTAAATGTGGGTGCATATTATTTTGCATTTTCTTCTGGCTCTAATGTTGCGGCCAAAAACTAGGTTACAATTTCCTCTTTTCTTTTCTTACTTACTCTTTTTCCTAAAATTCAAAAGTAGATCATTAAAAAGTTCATGCACTTTAAGTAAATAAGAGAAAAAATTAAATGAATTTCAAATTAAAAGCTTGATCAATTCAACTCCCAGGTAGGTCCCGAGGTAGAGGTGTTCCTTAACGGTCAACTTAAGTACCTCAACCTAGAAATGACGTACCTTGACAAAGTTCCCTCTTTATCAAAACTCTTTATTTGAATCATGTTCCATCAACCACACCAATATATTTTTCTTTGTTTTTTTTTTAAGAAAATGAAAGAAAAGCAACTTATCTAATTCAAGTTGGGAGATTGTTGCCTTGTTCCTTCATTTTGGACCTTGGTCTCGATGATGGACGAGATTTCGGTCGTAGTTGAGGTGCTTTGATTACAATGGGCTTTGACGACTTAAGAGATTTGTATATGCTTTTGAAAGTAGAAATTGTAGGTGCAATTTGTGTCGCATTGTTGCAACCGCATAGCTCGCTGCAACCTCCTATGGTGGTTCCTTCTCTTCTTGAGATGGTTCTTCCTTGATCTCTTCTCTCCCTTCTGGCTCTTTCGTGTTTCCAAGTGTTGGAGCGCTTTCTACTTCTATTAGGAGTTCAAGGTCTTCAAATTCCAATTCACTTCTAAGTGTCACCACCTCGCATTGTCCTTTTTCTTTTTGTTTTGAAGTCTCTATGTTGTCAAGCAAGATTCCTTGGGACCTATTCTTCAATTCATTTACAATTTGTTCCACTTGGATCTCCAAACTTCGTAGAGATGCAGCTTGACTTTGCATCACAACATCATTCTTTGCCCTATATTCCTCACAAGTTCTTTGATGCTAGGCTCTTTTGGAATCATCTTCCCTTGTTAGAAACACTGGTACTGATGTTGATTATCAAAGTTAGATAGAAATCCATAAAATAAAAAATCAAGATTATAAGGACAATTCTCAAATAAATGACTTCTTTTACAATAAACAAAAGAAATAGAAGAGATAACTTTAACCTAACTTTGAAAAAGGAAAATAATAAAAACAAACCTAAACTTAAACGTGCGTAAACTTTAAATCTATCTAAAAACATAAAAGTCTAATGTATTTATTACAAGGTTGAAAAAGAAAAAAGTGAAGTTGAAAAAGTAAAAGAAAAAGAGAAAGTGTCGTAGAATGGTGGATGTGAAGATGGATGTGTGCGAGAAGTTGTAGAAGCTTTGCATCATGCTATACTCCCCCCTTATTAAAGATATTTTCAAAAATAACTTTAATAAAGTGTCTTGTTTTTTCTTCCATGAAACGATTCTTGAAATCTTGTATTGCTATCTTCTCAGGCAAGGAGGCAAGGAGGCAAGGAGGCAAGGCCATGGCTTACCAACGGACTTACAATACTGCCTGGAACACCAAATGGCCGCAACGGTCCTCCGCAACAGGTCCTTTGAAGAGAGCGCCGCAAGATTGAAAGTTCGAATCGGGATGAAATGTTTCTTCGTGTGTCTTTTGTTGTGCAAAGCATGTATTTACTAAAGAAATCGGTTCGGAATATACATGGATTTCTTCTATACTGTACAAATTTAAGAATTTACAAGGAAATAAAATTTACAGATGAAGAATATACATCTACGAAATTTTTTTTTGTTTTTTTTTTGTTTTTTTTTAAAGGTTCAACGGGAACCATACCGTCCTTTAGGAGAAGGAACTCCATTTGAAGAAAGATATCTGCTTGCAGATATCCACTTGAGTATTTTTGAGTAATTGTTTAGTTTAACGACTTTTCGGTCTAATTTTTGAGTAAAGTCGTAGTTTAATGACTTTTCGGTCTCTTGGTAGTTTAAAGACTATTCCGGTCTAATCAGTGATTAAGGATCACTAAGATTGATGTCGTCATCGTCTTCATCAATGATGGAAAGTGGTGGTGATGACGATATGTTTGAGTTTGAGTTCTGGAGGAGAACTCTTTGAAGATCAGCTTCTGTGGCTGTTTGAGCAAGGGAAGCAAGCAAGGCAGACTTATTTTTCTGGAATTCTTGCTGTGCTTTCTTCGAAAAACCCTGATTTTCTAGTGTGTTGATAAACCAAGATTTGATTTGAGGAAAATTAATGTTGGTGACATTGAATTTGTCCCACCATTTAATTTTGAGGGTTTTCACCATATATTTATGATTAAGGTGAAGGCTTTGAGTAGTTAAGTACCAGCAAAAAATCCATGGAACTTGGAAATGAAGGGAAAACCGAAAGGTTAATGGATAAATATTTTTGAATATATTTTGAGAAAAATAATGGAATGATTCCTGAACAGGAGCAGGAAAAATTTCTGGAGAAAGGCCAAAGTTATGCCACCAAGTCATAAACCATATAGGGTATTGGTGTTTATGAGCCTGTCGCAGAACTGGATGAACCAAGAGTGGTTAAAAGCACGGTACCAGAGAACGGTTGTCCATGCTCTTACATAGTCTCTATATGAGAAAGATGGTGGATCATACCGAATTGAGAAGCGTTTCTCGGTATAGATTTTTTGGTTCCACCTTTGAGGAGTAATGACTCGGAAGATTTTGAGTTTTGAGTAAGAAATTACGGAAGGGTTATTTCTGTCCGGTATATGAGTAATTTCAGCAGATTTTGAATAAATAAGAATCAATTCATAAAACTGCTGTGTTTTTGAAAGGATTTCCGGCATGAAACAACAATCACCCGGATAAACGTGGGAAGTTAGCTCAGCAAAGCTTTCAGAGTCCCATTCTGGTTCTATCGGGATCTCAGTGATTACATGAGCTTTTTGGAAATATCCTGAAATTTCAGGTTTTGGAGTAAAACGTGTCGGTGGAGACACAACAGAGTTGTAGGTTGAAGAACCTGCAACAGAGGGAGTAGCTGGTGGAGCAGAAGGCTCCTGTATCCTGATTGAGGCAGAACGACGTTGAGCACGTGTTCGTACTGGAGTAAAGGAAGCATCGGGAAGAGCAAAGTCCTCGATACGAACTGGAGTAGATCTTTGAGTATTTGAGGAAGAGGCGGTAGCCTTTCCCTTTGAAGTGGAAGAGGAAGCAATTCCTTTTCCTTTTCTTGAACTCATGATGAGTTTTTTGAAGATGGAAACTTGAATATGAAATTAAGTTTTCTGATGAGGAAGATCAGGCTAAGCTGCAACCTCAGAGCATACTAACTTTCTTTTAGAGTTTTGAGAAGAGGGAGGTTCTCTAGAGAGAGAAATTTTCTCAGGAAGGGAGAGAGTGTTCTTTGAGAGATGTTCTCTCGAAAGATGATCTGCAAGAGGGTTTTGAGACCCTTTTATAGACAAAATTTGAAAATCAAAACATGATAATATTGCTTGCCAACGGGCAAAAATCTGTTTTGAAACCAAATTTTTTACATCTTTTTCTAAAATAAATTTAGAGCTTTGAGAATCGGTTTTTATTAAAAACGATTTATTGATTAGATCACCTTGAAATTTCTGGACGCATAAAACAATAGCCAGAATTTCTTTTTTCACTGTTGAGTAATTTTGCTGTGTACAGTTCCACACTCCGGAGTGGAAACGTACTATTGATTCCTTCTTATCGAGACATTGTTTAAGGATTCCTCCATATCCAATGTCAGATGCATCTGTTTCAACGATAAGGTCTGCTTTTTCGTCGATAAGACTTAAGCAGGGAATACTTTTGACTAACTCTTTGATCTTTTGGACCGCTTTTGTTTGAGTGGGTCCCCATGGAATAGTTTCTTTCTTCAACCTTTGAAAAAGTGGTTTGCAAATAGGTCGAAGATCTTTGATAAAATCCGAAACATAATTTAGACATCCCAAAAATCTTTGTAACTGGGTTTTGTCTAAAATTTCGTCAGGAAAATTTTGAGTAAAATCTAGAGATCTTTGAATAGGTTTTAATAATCCTAGATGGATATCAAAACCAAGAAATCTAATATTTGTTTGAAAAAGTTTTAGCTTTTTGGCTGAAACTACTAAACCATTATGCTTTATGGTTTGAATAAAGCTTTTTAAATGGCTAAAATGTTGATCTATATTTGATGAAAAGATTAAAACATCATCAATATAGATAATTGAAAATTCTTGAATATGTTCCAAAATATCATTCATGATCTTTTGGAATTCGGATGGAGCATTTTTTAACCCGAAGGGCATAACGTTCCATTCGTATTGACCAAAAGGTAGATTAAATGATGTTTTGTACCTGTCTTGTTCGACAATCTGTATTTGCTAAAATCCAGATTTCATATCAAACTTTGAAAATAATTTCGCATTGGAAATTCGTTTGAGTAAATCATTTTTGTTAGGAATTGGATACCTAATCCATTCCAAAACCTTGTTTAAGGGTTTATAGTTGATTACCAGCCTCGGGACACCTCGTTCCTTCTCAGCTTGGTTATTGACATAGAAAGCAGCACATGACCATGGGCTCTTGGATGGCCTTATCAGCTTTCTTTTGAGTAATTCATCGATCTCCTTTCGGCAGTGGCTTAATAATTCAGAATTCATCTGGATTGGCCGTGCCTTTGTTGGAATATTCGATTCTTTGAAATCTTTTTCATATGGTAAAGTCACCATATGTTTCTTCCTCGACCAGAAAGCATCTGGATGAGTGGAGCAAATTTGCTGTTCAATTTGCTTTTGAATATTCTGGATTCGTCTCTTTACTCCAGGTAGTTGAAGTTGTTCTTCAATCTTCTTGAAGCTGACTTCTTCTTTCAGATAGTCAACCTGCTTCTTCTTGAGGTTGATCTTATCAACAGCATTAAGATTACTCTCTCTTAATGGGTCGATAAATTTGAATATAATTTCTTTATCCAAGATTGTTGAACAGATTCCATCATCTGTTACCTGTAATGGATATAATTGAGTAATAAACGGCGTACCTAAAATCACTGCTTGATTTAGGTTTTTGACTAATAGAAATGAGGTCACAAAGCAAACTCCGCTGTTGCATATATGCACTTCTGGAAGCTTGTGCTTAATGAATAAAGGCTGATTATTTGGCCCTCTCAAGGTTTCCTTTGTCTTCTCAAAATACCTTGAAGGAATAATGCCTTCATGAATGCAATTCTGATCTGCTCCTGAATCGACTAGAGCAATTGCATTAATCGAAAAGTCTTGTACCTATAATGTTACCTTAACATACCATTTCTGATACTGGACTTTTTGCAAGGTAGATAAGAACTGTTCTTCTTCCGCCGAAGATTCTGAAAGTTCTCCATCCGCCTGTGCTGTTGAAGTAGTTGCTTGATTTGATTTAATCATAGCAACTTCGATGGACAATTGTGCTATGTCCTTTTGATAATCAAGGCGAAGCTTTTTAACCTCTTCCTTGAGTTTATTGATTTCGGACTTCAAATCTGAAGCTTTGATTTCTTGTCTCTCCCTCTTGAAAAGGGAAAAGACATCTTCGATGTTCGGATAATGAGTATCATCCGAAGCATACTCCTTTTCTTTCTGAAGAGATTCCTTCAGGCGAATGAGTATATTCTTTTTGAGGTTGGCATCTGCAATTTGTTCAGCCGCCTCAAATAGTAATTCCTGATCCTTAGTTAGGACATTTATGCAGTTAAAACAACAGCAAAATCTCCCTCCTTTGCAGTCAGGTTCATGAGGTAAATCTCCTTCGGAAATATCTGTATCAGATTCTTCCAGGAGTTGTAGTACTTGATCTTCTTCTGAATCTTCATAAATGGAATCCTCAGAATCTGTTCGTACTATTTGAAGTAGTTCATTCTTAATATCGTTGTCGATACTAAGTTCGTTGATTCTCTTCTTCATTGGACATTTTGGAGCATAATGCCCAAATCCTCTGCATTTATAGCACTGGACTTTTGAAGAAGGTTTTCTTGAAAAATTCCTACTAACAGTAGGATTCTTTCTGCTATATTGAACTTTTCGGTAAGGACCCTTAGCATATGGTCTGCTAGTCTTGGATCTTTGCCGATAATTTGAGTAATGAACTTTGGCTTGATTAAGCCTCTTCTTCTTCCTGACAGACGGAGCTTCAGGATGATAGTAATACATTTTGCAAAACTGCCCAAATTCTTGTTTCCTTTCTTTGGACTTGTTTTGCTTTTCATGCCGAGCAGCTTCAAGGCATTGCTTTCCTGCTTGGCTGATGACGAAATGACAAAGCTCGCCATAAGTGACCGAGCTTCATGCAATTTCTCCTTTGTAAAATTCTCGGAGATGGAGTAGTAGTTCGGAGCCAAATATTTTTGGTAATCCGACTATAAATCTTTCTTTTCAGAACGGGCTATGGGCATCCGTTCTTTTGTAGACCTCTGTTAAGAAAGTCTGCTTATACCATTCAAAGTCTTGAAGCTTTGGACAAGTTAGTCTTTGAAGGTATTCTCCTGCTTGATTAACATAATCATTGTTGTCTCCAACAAAGGCTTTGATTATGCTAAAGCAGAGAGTGGTTACGGCATCATCTTTATACCCTCTTCTTGTGGGTGATGTAGCTGCGAGTGCTGAAGAAAGAACTGCAGCCGTGACACCAGTTCTACTTTGAGCAGTAGAAGAAGATTCTCCAACTTCTCTTACTGTTCTTGAGGTATCTGGTTCTTCAATAGAAGATCTATGAGTAAGAATTGGATTCCTTTCTTCATCAGAAAAGGTATTTTGCCACCATCCTCTTAGAATGCCTGTAAATCCAGCAACAAGAAGCTTGGCGATTTGATGATCAGTTGCGCCTTTTGAAGTGTATGTTGCGTTAGCAACAAGCATTTCTTGGACGACATTCATGATCAAATATTGAGAAAGACCGTCAATATTCCATTCATAAATGGATGACCCATCAAATGAACTGGCAATAACATGATTTCGGTCTTCTATCCTCAGATCTGGGTGAGTAGCCCTTGGATAATAAGTCCTTGGGTTACTTTTTGAATGCATAGAGATTCTATTTAACTCTCTAGGCTCTTCTTCTGAGATTGCTGCTTGCTGCATCTCTGCAATTATATCAGCTATCTCGTCATCATTGAGTACGTTGATTTGGGGAGACTTTCCATTAAGCCTATTGAGCTCTTGTTGAATTGATTCAAGCAAGATCTCTTCTTTGCTTTTTAATAATGGAACTGACCCTCCTAGAATCCTTCCAAAGTTTGAAAGAGTATCTTCAATTATTGGGATTCCAGATGGACCTATCCTGAGAGGCTTTTGAATCTTTGGAGGAGTGAAAACCTTCTCCTCAATACGATCCATTTGGTCTGCCATAGTGGATAGTATCTTGTTTGTGAAGTTGTTTTGAGCAAAAACTCCTCGTATTCCTTTAGAGGGGTTTTTGTTTTCCTCTTCCATAGACAGTTGCTTGAAAGGAGAGGCAACAACTAGATTTCCCTTGGAATTTCTGAATTCAATCTGTTTCATGGGTGGATGAGTACTAGAAACTTCTCCTTCTTGAGTCTTCCAGAGAGTTTCTTTTATAACGTTCACCTGCTCATCATAATTTTCTCGGCTGGCGAACCATTGAAAGAAAGGAATATTTTGTTCAAGGGCTTCCATGGTAGAGATCCATGTAGCTTTGAATTCTTCTCTTTCTTCCTTGTTATATGCCTTGAAGAAAAACTTTCTAGGCATTTTCCACTTCAAGTCCATGAAATCCTCTTTCAAGAATTCCATGTTTACCTTGAATTCTTCAGATATAACGTTGACCTCATTAAATTGGCTTTTGACATCCATATCTGATTGAGTAGGAGAATTCGTCCTCACATATGTTGTTTCTGGTATGCGAGGAGCAAAGTCCACTGAGTTAATCTTTGCAGATAAAGATCTTCTCATTGGTTCTTGAGGTTCGAAGCTTCTAGAGGATGAAGCTTCTCTTTCAAAATCCGAGGCACTTTTCCTGGATGGAGCAAATGTTGAGACCTTTGAAACTGATGGAGTTTCTTGGGTGAAACTTATTTCAACAGTTCCATCTGGATGCTCAACTAGTTGAGTGGCAGACTTCGGAGGTGGTACTGCTGGAGCGATAGCTCGTTCAAGTATCCAATGAGAATTCCGAGTTATGTCTGACCAGTGTAATGTTTTTGGGACCTGAATATTAGATCTCCCAACATTAGCTTCAAGGAGTATGGTTTTGCCTTTTGGAGAACCCCTTAAGGCTCTTGGAGCTATTGCTGTCTTCATTAGGCGATAGCATAACCTGAATATAACAACGAATGCATGAGCATCTGGTTGCATATTCAGATCTTTGAAATATACATCCAGAATTAAAGAATCTAAAATTCTGGGATCTTGAAGAGATAGCGGATAGCATGGATAACAGTTGAAGTATGTCGGTCCGCTTTCCATGTTGGTTTCAACCATCGCTAAAAGAGAGTCTTGAAACCGTAGAAATCTCTTATCCCTCAAGGTGAGAAGGATATGAGTATTAAGGCCGGTTCTGAATAGCGGCTAGCAACCTGGACTAATCCAAGATGCATATATGAGTAATCCTCTCTGTGTGAAAGGATTTGATTCCTGGTGAGGAGATTCAGAGACTCAGGATTGTTGTGGACAGCAATCTTGTCTTCAACAATCTTTACTCTCCATTCTTGAGTAAAATTGAAGGTAGATTTGTAATAGACCGTTGTTGGGTCTAATTTTGGAATATTCCAGTTAGCTAATTGTTGCTCCACTTTAGCTATCTGGAGTAATTCATTTGTAGTGCTGGCGAGTTCGTCAGCATTTGACTCTGCTTTATGAGCATCATCTTCTTGAGTAGATTGAGCCAATTGAGTAGATGAAGAAGAACTCTCTCCTTTGAGTAATTTTCTTGGTAACAAAGATTTGAGTAACTTAGACATAATTCATAAAATCAAATTAAAGATTAAAGGTAAAAATAATATTGTTTAAGAACAATAAAATCCTTCAAACGTTTCTCTCTCCATGAACTACCCAACTGTAGACTGGAACACGCGGCTTACCAACGGTCTTACGCCTTGCTGCCTGGAACACCTTGCGCTTACCAACGCCTACTGACGGAAGGGCTGACGGAACGATCACAGAGAGAAACTTGAGAAGAATCGTATTGAATTTAATCAATACTAATCTTAACTCTAAAGTTTAAAAAGATTTAACAAATTAAATCAAAGAAACGCAAAAATTTGAAACAAAGGAAATTGCTTCAAAGATTGGAGTGTTATTGAATAATGAGTATGGCTCTGATACCAATTGCTCCCAAATCCCACAATCTTTGCACAGATTGTTAAAAGGATAGGAGAATTAGGATCTTTGCAGAATACAAGTGTTTTGCGAATAGATAGCTTAGAGAGATTTTTGCTTCTTCTCTTTTGCTAGATTATTCGCTTCTGCCTATTGAATACAAGTTGGAACTCTTTTATAGAGCCCGGACTCCAAATTGAACTTGAAACTAATTGAGTAACGGATTTGGATGAGAGGATAAGACAAACCGTTATCTCAATCATCGTTCCTTTTGATTACAAAGGTCAAGGTAATAAATACCTTTGAAACCTAACTTTGAAAATAAAATACTAAAAGACAAAAGGTAATAAATACCTTGTCTCAAAAGTCTAAAGATATGAACATAAAAAGTCAAAAAGTAAAACCTAACTTTAACCTAACTTTGAAAAAGGAAAATAATAAAAACAAACCTAAACTTAAACGTGCGTAAACTTTAAATCTATCTAAAAACATAAAAGTCTAATGTATTTATTACAAGGTTGAAAAAGAAAAAAGTGAAGTTGAAAAAGTAAAAGAAAAAGAGAAAGTGTCGTAGAATGGTGGATGTGAAGATGGATGTGTGCGAGAAGTTGTAGAAGCTTTGCATCATGCTATACTCCCCCCTTATTAAAGATATTTTCAAAAATAACTTTAATAAAGTGTCTTGTTTTTTCTTCCATGAAACGATTCTTGAAATCTTGTATTGATATCTTCTCAGGCAAGGAGGCAAGGAGGCAAGGCCATGGCTTACCAACGGACTTACAATACTGCCTGGAATACCAAATGGCCGCAACGGTCCTCCGCAGCAGGTCCTTTGAAGAGAGCGCCGCAAGATTGAAAGTTCGAATCGGGATGAAATGTTTCTTCGTGTGTCTTTTGTTGTGCAAAGCATGTATTTACTGAAGAAATCGGTTCGGAATATACATGGATTTCTTCTATACTGTACAAATTTAAGAATTTATAAGGAAATAAAATTTACAGATGAAGAATATACATCTACGAAAAATTTTTTTGTTTTTTTTTTGTTTTTTTTTTAAAGGTTCAACGGGAACCATACCGTCCTTTAGGAGAAGGAACTCCATTTGAAGAAAGATATCTGCTTGCAGATATCCACTTGAGTATTTTTGAGTAATTGTTTAGTTTAACGACTTTTCGGTCTAATTTTTGAGTAAAGTCGTAGTTTAATGACTTTTCGGTCTCTTGGTAGTTTAAAGACTATTCCAGTCTAATCAGTGATTAAGGATCACTAAGATTGATGTTGTCATCGTCTTCATCAATGATGGAAAGTGGTGGTGATGACGATCTGTTTGAGTTTGAGTTCTGGAGGAGAACTCTTTGAAGATCAGCTTCTGTGGCTGTTTGAGCAAGGGAAGCAAGCAAGGCAGACTTATTTTTCTGGAATTCTTGCTGTGCTTTCTTCGAAAAATCCTGATTTTCTGGTGTGTTGATAAACCAAGATTTGATTTGAGGAAGATTAATGTTGGTGACATTGAATTTGTCCCACCATTTAATTTTGAGGGTTTTCACCAGATATTTATGATTAAGGTGAAGGCTTTGAGTAGTTAAGTTCCAGCAAAAAATCCATGGAACTTGGAAATGAAGGGAAAACCGAAAGGTTAATGGATAAATATTTTTGAATATATTTTGAGAAAAATAATGGAATGATTCCTGAACAGGAGCAAGAAAAATTTCTGGAGAAAGGCCAAAGTTATGCCACCAAGTCATAAACCATATAGGGTATTAGTGTTTATGAGCCTGTCGGCAGAACTGGATGAACCAAGAGTGGTTAAAAGCATGGTACCAGAGAACGGTTGTCCATGCTCTTACATAGTCTCTATATGAGTAAGATGGTGGATCATACCGAATTGAGAAGCGTTTCTCGGTATAGATTTTTTGGTTCCACCTTTGAGGAGTAATGACTCGGAAGATTTTGAGTTTTGAGTAAGAAATTACGGAAGGGTTATTCCTGTCCGGTATATGAGTAATTTCAGCAGATTTTGAATCAATAAGAATCAATTCATAAAACTGCCGTGTTTTTGAAAGGATTTCCGGCATGAAACAACAATCACCCGGATAAACGTGGGAAGTTAGCTCAGCAAAGCTTTCAGAGTCCCATTCTGGTTCGATCGGGATCTCAGTGATTACATTTAGTAAGCAATGTGATAAAAAGGGGGCTCAAGCTTGTTATTACCCTTGGGGTATGAATTGTAACTTAAATTGTAATTGCAATCCTAACCTATAATTGCATTATAAACCGAATTGTAACTCCTATTCAACTTACAATCTAAGTTTTTAGGAGACTAAGTGAGTACCCTATATGTCTATAGTTTTCCCAATTTAGATAAATAAAATACCCAATTCCAATGGCTTTAGAGCCTTGCCCTATGTCTAGAGTCAAGAGTGGCTTATTTCTAAGCTCTATTCTCCATTGTTTGTGTGAAATCCACTCTCCTCTAATATTTTCGGTATTAGAATTGGGCCTTAATATGCAACACTAGTTGATCACTCTAGAGTTACAATTTCAATTTAATCAACACAAGCAAACAATAAAAGGGTAGGCTTGGTTACTTTTGCAATTTAAGATCAATTCAATCCCTTGGGTATTCACATGCTTGAACCTTTCAATAGAATTTAGCTCATACTAAAGATAAAAGAAAATAGAAACTTGCAAGAGGTAAACTTCATAATGAAAGAACATAATTTATTTAGAAGCAACAAAGTGTACTGAATTAAAATGAAACTAAATACCAGAATATGAAATTCAAAACTTCTAATGACAATGATGTATAAACAATATTCTTGAAATGTAAAAGAAAAGTTACAAAATCGAACTAAATCTAAACAGAACTAAAAACAAAAGTAAAACAGAAACATGAAAATGAAACTTGCTGGGAATTAATAAACAATTGCTTAAATCCTTGTTCTTTTTTCTTCAATCGATTTCAACTCCACCTTGTTCAAGGAGAATTAAACCTTAACAATCTTTAACCTTCATTCAGATTGGATTGAAGAATTTAGGTTGAAGGATGCTGAAAAAAGAGGAGAAAAGAAAGAACAAAAAAATTGAAAAAAAAAAGTAGCAGCTAGCACATTTTTCGTGAATCCAAAGTTCATCTTTTTGTGTGTTTCTCTTCCTTTTTATAAACTATGATGGCTAGGGTTTATTTCTTCTTCAATTGACCAAAGAATCTCCATGGACTGTGATGAAATCAAGGTAAAATCATGGATTTCCTTCTTTAATTAGATGCAACAAATTTTTGGATTCTTTCCATATTTAACAAACTCACAATTTTCCAAATGCAATTACAACTGCACTTGCATACTGAAATTCTTTGCAGCATCAATTTTCTGTATCAAAACAAATTTTTCAGCCACTTTGTCCTTCTTTTCACTTATTTTCTTCATTGCGTTCATCTTTCACATGCTTACTAACTTTCACTAAATATTGCTAAGATTTCCTAAGTTCATACACATAATTCCATGGAATTTTAAGCATAACTTGAGTCTAACCGGGATAAATAATCCTCAAGAATGAGAATTATCAGTTTCCTTAAGTACTGATTTCAGGACTTGAACAATGGGGCCCCACCCTCTGACTGGTCTAAAAGGAACTTAGTTTATGATTTGATCATCAACAAATTGTTCATTAGAGGATCAGTGGTACATAAGGTGCAATATGTAATTACAAGGGTAAAATAAACTTTTGACCCAGGCACAATTACGAACAACTCGTGAATGATCAACTTGCATGTAATGATTAGATTGATGGACACAACTTGTCCTCAGTGCATAAGAGTGCAACTATAGGTCTATAGTGGAGTGTCTTGTAGTTAATGAATGATAATTAATTAATTAAAGAGTTTAATCAATTGATTTGATATCATTGGAGCTTATAATCTATAGGTCCATAAGGTCCCCTTGCTAGCTCATACAAACAATAAGGTATCAATTTCTTTGAAAGAAAATATGAAATGTTCAAATTAATATTTAACATATTTGATATATTAAATGAGGGAAAACATGTTTATTGTATTTGATACATTAAATATCAAAGAAATCATTAATGTATTAAGATGCATTAAAGAAAAGATATTTATAGAATTTGAATAAGATTCAAATAAGAAAATAAATGTCATAGGAGAATTTAAAGGATTTGAATGAGATTCAAATAGGTTAAATATATGTATTGTATATATTAAAATATATATTGTTTAATCATGACAAAGATTTGCCCTAGGTCACTATAAATAGTACCCTATGGTTGAGCCATTGTGTGCATTCTTTAACAAGATAAAAGAACTCTCTAGAAATTCTCCTCCAATTCCCTATCTTTTCAAGAAAGTTCCCACAAACCCCTTTGGTTCCTTGTTCAAGCCATAGTGAGGAAGGCTTTGTGGAAGAGATTAAGAACTGCCAAAGAACGCTCCATAACATTCAAGTCATGGTTTATGCTTAGCCTTATTTTTCTTGTTTTAATTCTGAATAAGCTCAAATCGATTCCAACGCTTCCACTTGGATTTGATTCGATTATTCCCGTCAACTGGTATCAGAGTCGTCGTTGAGTTTTATTTAGAATTAAAATTGTGTATGGTGGGTATTTTAATTTCATATATGTGATATGAGGTTTGCAAGTTGATTGTTTAGGCTATTTGGCATTAGAATTTATTTTGATGAGATCAAATATAAAATCCAAAAGAGTTAGGATTGTTTGTAATTTTGTTTTAAGTTCTACAAATCTATTGCTCTTGATCGAAAGAAGCAATTTCAATTGACTGAAATCAAAGCTGATGATGAAAATTTTCAACCACCTAAAGTAATTAACACCGACGTATATTAAGAAGTTGCATTTGATTTTGGGTTGAAATGTGTATATATATTTATATATTTGTCTTTAAGCTTCGTGGAACTCATATTGTATTGATCTTAATGTAAGTCAATCATGACTTAAGATCAAAACTTTTGGGTTGAAAAGTTTTCTCATATGAGTTGATCGGTGAACACTTCCATTGGTGAGTCAGCTTAAAACGTTGGCGTTAACTCTTTCAGATGCCAGAGATGACTCATCAGGCCAGGAGGTTGCTACTGACATTGGTAGCTTCAAAGAATTCAATTTGAGGCGGCGATTGCAAAGTGTATAGTATAATTTAGGGTTTTCTAACCCTAAATTTTGGAATGTTTTCGAAAGGAAAGAAATTGAAGACCAAGATATGTCTTGGAAATTCAAATTATGTAATTTTGATTTTAGTCTTTTAATTTCTAGGATATGTCAAATATGTCAGTCAATTTTGCTTTGTTTTAATTTAACTACGCATGTGATGTATGTTTTATATTAATTATTACATAAAGTATGCCATTTAGATTAAAATTCTACCATAGGTTAAGCATGATCATGTATCTTAATTATTTTTAATATAATTGTTATATTTGAAAATTTTGATTAGGATGTTTCCTAATAGAATTAAGATATTTTCCTAATAAGCTTATATTTTCCATATCTTTGAATATATTTGGAAAATTGAATTAGGATATTTGCTTTCTTAATTGGATTGCATGCTTTCCTAATAATATTAGGGTTTCCTTTAATTAAAGATATTCTTGATTCCTGTTTTAAATAGTTTTATCTTTATTGGTTTCTAATGGGATTAGAATTTAGGGTAATCTTGTAGTTTTGTTTTAAAGGGTTTAAAATTGTAGAATATTAAGAATATCCAAGTGAATTAGTTTTTAATAGGATTAAAAATATTGCTTAAATTCACTTGGATTTATTAATCTAGTAATTAATAGTTAATTAAAGATTAACAAATTTTGAAATAAAAATTGACTATAAGGGAACTCTGTCTATGGATGATTCCATCTAGGCTGAGATATTTAAGTTGACCAAAAGGGAACACCCTACTTGGGAACTGACTTGGGAGTTGAAATAGCCAAATTTTATTTACTTTCATTAAGCATGTTTGTAATGTGATTAGTTTTTAAAATAGTTTAATAAATTTGATAATTTACATTAAAATCAATCCAACCAACATAAGAGTTATGAAGGATAGATTGGAAACTTAGATAAATGAAATTAGCCTAATTTGTCTAAGTAAGAGAAAATCCTATTTCAAAATAGTAAGTGGGAGAAGGATATGTGACAACACATCCTATGGTCTCCATCGTTGATTTACAATGTGAGATCCATGTGGGGCCTCGTGATGAATTTTGGATCGTCCCCCTACAGAAGGTGTTTGCATGAGTCAATATTAGGGTAAATCTCCTAAGAATGATAGGATTGTAGTTTTATTCCAATATTTGGCGTACCCAATGGGGACACTTGTTAGGATAAAACTATAGGATCTGAAATGATGGGTCACACTTACAAAGGGCTCATTAAGTTTGCTATTGATGTCCTTAACCAAATTTATGGTAACTAAATGTTATAGGAATAAGAGTTATTCTAGTATAATATTTGGTTGAGATTTTCTCAGTTTAGTGAAGGAACACTTGACCTACCCTACGATGACACTTGTTCTAAATCACTAAAATACCATAGCATTAGAAATAATTTATAGGGTTTTAAAATTTATCAAAATGTTTGATTTCTATGCTAAAATTGATTGGATAATGTTTGCAATTTTTTTCTAATTATTATTTTTATTATTTTTCAGCATTATGTCTAGCTCTTTAATCTCTATTTTGACTGCCGAAAAATTGACTTGTGAAAATTATACAACCTGGAAAAATAATATCAACACTATATTGGTTGTGGATGATATGAAATTCGTTATGACTGAGGAATGTCCTCAAGAACCCGTTGCTAATGTTGCACGAAATGTTCGTGATGCATATGATTGCTGGATCAAGGCCAATGAAAAGGAAAGAGTATATATTTTGGCATACATAATAGATGTTTTGGCTAAAAATCTAGAGAGCATGACGACAACATATGATATAATGGATTCACTGTATGGAATGTTTGGACAGCTTTCCAATCAAATCATAGATGATACTCTTAAGTTCATTCATAACGCATGCATGAAAGAAGGGTCATCGATGTGGGAACATGTTCTCGACATGATGGTCCACTTTAACGTTGTTGAGATGAATGGTGTTGTTATAGACGAATCCAACCAGGTCAATTTTATTATGGAAACTCTCCCCAAGAGTTTTCTCCAATTCCAAAGTAATGATGTTATGGACAAGATTACTTACAATCTCACCACTCTTTTGAATGAACTACAAACTTTTGAGTCCATGATGAAAACATAAAAGGAAAAAGTGGAGAGGTAAATGTTGCCACTTCTAACAAGTTTAAGTCTAGAAGTTCGACTTGTAGGACTAAGCCCAAAGCTTCAACTTCTGGGACTAAGAAATGGAAGAGGAAATCCAATGAGAAAAAGAATAAAACAAAAGCTGCCTCAAAAGGGAAAAGAGTCAAGGTAGACAAAGTTGCAAAAGTAAAATATTTCCACTGCAATGAAGAAGAGAACTGGAAGAGAAACTCCCCTAAATACCTAGACGAAGAGAAGAAGTCAAAATAAGAAAAATATGATTTACTTGTCCTTGAATTTTACTTAATGAAAGATGCTAAATCTACCTGGATAATTGATTCAGGATCTACTAATCATGTTTGTTATTCTTTGTAGGAAAGTAACTAGTGGGAGCAGTTAGAGGATGGGAAAATGATCATGAGAGTGGGCATGGGGAGGTCGTGTCAGCAATAGCCATTGGAAGCGTCAAATTATTTTTCAATAGTTTTTATTTGTTTTTAGAAAATGTCTATTTGGTTCCTAAGATAAAGAGGAATCTAATTTCAGTTTCTTGTCTGGTTAAACAATTTCATTTCTCGAATTGTTATAATAACAAAGTTGTTGTTTCAAAAAACAATCTTGAAATTTATTTTGCTTTTATTGAAAATAACTTATATGTGCTAAGACCGTTGACATGTAAAACGCTTCTAAACACTGAATTATTTAAGATGACTAAATCTAGAACGAAAAGATAAAAAGTTTCTCCAAATTAAAGATGATGTCTATCTTTGGCATCTAGGTCACATCAATTTAGGTAGAATTGAAAGATTAGTAAAGAGTGGTCCTCTAAGTAAGTTAGAGTTAGACACTTTACCAGCCTGTTACCAGCCTGTGAATCTCGCTTAGAAGGAAAAATGACTAAAAGACCATTTATTGGAAAAGGATATAGAGCCAAAGAACCTTTAGAACTTATACATTCAAACCTGTGTGGTTCGATGAATGTTAAAGCTGGAGGAGGGTATGAATATTTCATCTCATTTGTAGATGATTATTCTAGATATGGGTATACCTAATGCAACATAAGTCTGAATCCCTTGAAAAGTTTAAGGAGTACAAGACTGGAGTTAAGAATTTATTAGGTAAATTTATTAAAACACTTCGATTAGATTGTAGTGGAGAGTACATGGATTTGACATTCAGATACTAATTTCATAGAAAATGGAATAACATCCCAACTCTCAGCTCCTAGAACACCTTAACAAAATGATGTTTAAGAAAGGAGAAACAAACCCTGTTAGACATGGTTCGGTCTATGATGAGCTATGCTCCACTACAAGATTCTTTTTGGGGATATGCAGTAGAGACTAGAATATACATACTGAATGTAGTTCCATCTAAAAATGTCTCCAAGACACCTTTTGAATTGTGGAAGGGTCGTAAAGCTAGTTTACAACACTTTAGGATTTGGGGATGTCCAACACATGTGCTGAAGAAAAATCCAAAGAAATTAGAATCACGTTCTAAAGTATGCCTATTTGTAGGTTATCCCAAAGAGACTAGAGGTGGTTAGTGTTCTGTAGTCTTAAAGAAAATAAAGTGTTTATATTGACAAATCCTACTTTCTTAGAGGAAGACCATATGAGAGATCATAAAGTTCGAAGTAAAATAGTGTTAAATGAATTATTTTCCAATGAAGCTGCTAACACATCAATAAGAGTTGTTGATAATTTCATCACATCTGAAAGTCAGATACATCCATGTCAAGAATTGGGAATGCCTCGTCATAGTGGGAGGGTTCTAAAACAACCTAACCGTTACATGGGCTTAACCGTAACTCAAAATGTCATAACTAATGATGACATCGAGGGTCCATTGACTTTTAAAGGAGCAATGAATGATATTGACAAGGATGAATGGGTTAAAGCCACAAACCTCAAAATGGAGTTGATGCACTCAAATTCAGTATGAAAACTTGTAGATCCTCCTGATGGTGTAAAACCTATAGGTTGTAAATAGATTTACAAGAGGAAATGAGGAGTGGATGAAATGGTACAGACCTTTAAAGTGAGACTAGTGGAAAAATGTTATACTTAAAGGGAGGGAGTGGACTATGAGGACACTTTCTCTCTTGTTGCCATGTTGAAGTCTATATGCATTTTCTTATCCATTGCCACATATTTTGACTATGAGACATGGCAAATGGATGTTAAGACTACTTTTCTGAATGGCAATCTTGAAGAAAGCATCTACATGAATAAGTTGTAAACTAAGGTCAAGAGCAAAAGGTTTGCAAGCTTAAAATATCCATTATGGATTAAAACAAGCATCAAGATCTTGGAATATTAGATTTGACAATGCGGTCAAATCATATAGCTTTAAGAAAAATGTTGATGAATCGTGTGTATACAAGAAAATCATCAAGGAAACAGTAGCTTTTCTCATCCTATATGTGGATGATATCCTACTCATTGGGGATGATGTGGGCTTTTTTACTCACATTAAAAGTTGGCTAGCTAAACAATTCCAAATGAAAGATTTGGGAGAAGCATAGTTTGTTTTAGGAATCCAAATTATAAGAGATCGCAAGAACAAAACGATAGCCTTGTCTCAGGCATCTTATATTGACAAGATTTTTGTCAAGTATTCGATGAAAATTTTCAAGAAGGGAAATTTTCCTTTCAGACATGGAATTATGTTGTCTAAGGAATAGTGTCCTAAGACACCTCAAGAAGTTGAGGATATGAGATGGATTCCCTATGTCTCACTTGTAGGAAGTCTGACGTATGCCATGTTTTGTACAAGACCTGAAATATGTTATGCAGTAGGGATTGTCAGTAGATATCAGCCAAACCCAAGCATGATCACTGGATTGCAGTCAAAACAATCCTCAAGTATCTATGAAAAACGAGGAATTATTATGCTTGTGTATGGAGCTAAGGATTTAATCCTTACTGTATACACTGACTCTAATTTCCAATGTGGAGGAGCATTAGTGTGGAGAAGCATCAAACAAGGATGTGTTGAAGACTCTACCATGGAAGCTGAGTATGCAGTTGCTTATGAAGCAGCGAAGGAAGTTGTGCGGCTAAGAAAGCTCTTAACTGATTTGGAAGTAGTTCCGAACATGGATAAGCCCATCACACTTTATTGTGATAATAGTGGTGTTGTGGCAAACTCCAAATAACCCAAAAGCCACAAAAGAGGGAAGCATATAGAGAGAAAATATCATCTTATTAGAGAGATTGTGCAAAGAGGAGATGTGATTGTCACGAAGACAGCTTTTGCAAACAACTGTTTGATCCGTTTACAAAGGCTCTTCAGGCTAGAGTGTTTGAGGGTCATCTAGAGAGTCTAGGTCTACAAGTATGTCTCAGGTCCCTCTAGGGCAAGTGGTTCGAAAATATTGGGTATATGGCATGCCTTAGATCACATATTATAAGTCCCACTAGTTTTACTGCAAGTGAGAGATTGTTAGGACTTGTGCCTTAAATCTTGTAGTTTTGTAATTAAACATTTTCCCATTTATGAATAAAATAATTGTTATTTTATATTTTGTGTAACATTATCCAATATTGTATAAAATCCAAGGTTATTATTGTAATCTTGGACAGTATAAAGTTGACATACATAAGCATCATGTTCAAGTAGTAACCTAAAGGGTCTATAGTATATGGATAAGGTTGGGTGCCTTATCTAGGTAACACTATTGATATGGCCCACTTTGTAATTGTTACAAATTATTTGATCCAAATCCTTCATGGGGAGACATGTGAGTGGGGGTATCCTATACAATGAGTTTGTAATTGGACCACGAAATATTTAGTCTCTCTTTATAAATTCGTTAATTGATAAGATTAATATTTCACATGATGATCATATGCAACTCGATCTTAATCTTGAGTGAATTATGAACTCCTGTCTGTGAGGGTCGTCCTTTGATTTGCATGGGTGAGAATGGATGTTGTAGCCGATTCAATAAGCCTACCATTTTGAGGACTTGACCAAATAGGGAGCTGGAAACATAATTTCCACAAGATAAATTTTCCCATATAGGGAAATTAGATGAGTGGTTCCTTAAGTATTGATTTCGAGACTTGAACAATGGGGCCCCACCCTCACACTGGCCTGAGAGGGACTTAGTTTATGATTGGATCATAAATATATTGTTCATTAGAAGATCAATGGTACTTAAGGTGCAAGATGTAATTACATGGGTAAAACAGATTTTTGACTCAACTACAACTACAAACAACTCGTGAAGGATCGACTTGAATGTAATGATTAGATCGATGGACACAACTTTCCTACAGTGCATAAGAGTGCAACTTTAGGTCTATAGTGGAATGATTTATAGCTAATGAATGAAAATTAATTAATTAAAGAGTTTAATCAATTGATTTTGTATTATTGGAGCGTATAATCTGTAGGTGCATAAGGTCTCCTTGCTAGCTCATACGAACCATAAGGAATCAATTTCGTTGAAAGAAAATTTGAAATGTTAAAATTAATATATTAAATGATAGAAAACATGTTTATTGTATTTGATACATTAAATATCAAAGAAATTATTAATGTATTAAGATGCATTAAAGAAAAGATATTTATAAAATTTGAATAAGATTAAAATAAGAAAATAAATGTCATAGGAGAATTTAAAGGATTTGAATGAGATTCAAATAGGTTAAATATATGTATTTTATATATTAAAATATATATTATTTAATTATGGAAAAGATTTGCCCTAGGTCACTATAAAAAGGACCCTAGAGTTGAGCCATTGTGTGCATTTTTTAACAAGATAAAAGAGCTTTCTAGAAATTCTCCTTCAATTCCCTGTCCATTCAAGAAAGTTTCTACAAACTCCTTTGGTCCTTTGTTCGAGTCATAGCGAGGAAGGCTTTGTGGAGGATATCAAGAACTATTAGAGAACTCTCCATAACATTCAACGTATGGTTTATGCTTAGCTTTATTTTTCTTGTTTTAATACTCCATAAACTCAAATTGATTCCAATGCTTCTGCTTGGGTTTCGTTCGATTATTCTCTTCAATCATATCATACTCCCAAAGTTCTAACACAATACTTTATCTTTACTCCCCAAGTTCTAACACAGTACTCTCTAAATTTACTATAATACATATTTTGTCTTTAGTTTCTCTTCTAAAGTGCATACTTTTTAATTAAACTAATAGGCATGAACACTTTACCCCACATCAGAAGAATATGATTTCTAAACATTTTAGAAATCAATTTATGGATCGGCTTTGATTTATTTAGAATTAAACTATAAACATTGAGGTTATGCAAACATACCTTTGAATTAAATGAAGAGGATTCTAGCAGGTATTTACTTCGTGTTCTAGTGAATCTCGAATCACCACAAGATCTTACTTACTATGACTCGAACACATGACCAAGGCTTTTGAGAACCTATTGAAAGAAGTTCGTAGAGAATTTTTGTGTGTAGAGAGCTTATTTCTTTGGCTCAACCCAAGGATCATATCTATATAGGAACTTAATTAGGATAAGATATTGGCTAAATTCAAAATTAGTGGCGGATCCAGAACTTTATATCAGGGGGGGCACAAATTCATATTAGATTAAATTACAAGTTTAGTCTCTAATTTTTGTCAATATGGTCCGAACTTTAAAAACTGTCTAATAGGTATATGAATTTTCAATTTTGTATATAATAGATGCTCGAAGTTTCAATTTAGTACCCAATAGTTCTATGACATATTCAAACTTTTTAAAAACTAAATGTTATTTTTTTTTAGTTTAACAACATGTGGGGGTAGAGATTCGAATCTCTAACCTCTTGGTCGAAAGTATATGCCTTAACTAATTGACCTAAGCTTAAGTTGGGCAAAAAAATTAATTTGTGTCTAATAAGTCCTCAACCTATTTGAATTTTTTTTTAAAATTAATGTATTTATTAGTTACAAAATTGAAAGTTTAAGGTTCAAATGATACAAAATTAAATGTTATGTCTAATAGAATAGTTAATTTAATTTTTTTTTAAATATGTCTAAGACATACTAAATACAAAATTGAAAGTTCATGAGCTTATTAGACATTTTTAAAAGTTCAAAGACTTATTTGACAAAAATTGAAAGTTTAAAGATCTATTAGACACAAAATTTAAATTTCACATACTAAACTTGTAATTTAACTTTCATATAAATATAATTTGAAATGCATTAATATATAATATTTAGATCAAGTCATCGTAATTACAAAACTACAATAAATTATTGTAGAATTATCCACCAAAACGTATAAGCAAATAATGAAACTTTAAAATTTTAAGATTTTTAAAAATATAATTAAGTTTTTTTATTCCATTACATTTTCTAAAACAATTTACTAACGTTTATATATATATATATATATATATATATATATATATATATATATATATATATATATATAATCAAAAAAGAAGGCCGCACGCACATGATCTAGGTTTCGAACTTGGTACCTCCTGTAACACTCTCTTATGTCTTTAAGAACTCAGGAAAAAAAAAGTGTAATGAAGATGTAACATGAAAAAGTGAAGTTAAAATGTACTTCTTGATTGAATTTCGTGGACAAAATTCTTAAAAGGTGGTAATAATTTGTAAAACCCAAGTTTGGTCATCTAACATTGGATATATAAGGCATATAAGTTTTGATTGATAAACTTTTTATTATGGAGGAGATATTCTAAGACAAAATAGAATTAAAGATAAATGGAATAAAATAGAAAATTAAAGGAAATTGAATTGTGTGCATGTTGGAATTGAAAAAAAAGAAGTAATTTTTAGAAGAAAAAGAAAATAGAGAAATTTGTGTTATTTATGGCATAATTTAGAAAAGAAGAAAAGAAGAAAAAAAAAATTGTGTGGCTCTATGGAAGCCACACCACAAAGGAAAATATATTATTATTATTATTATTATTATTATTATTATTATATATAAAGAAAAGAAATGAATGAAAGAAAATGGGAGTTTATATTATATTGGAAAGAAGTTGGAAAAGAATATATATATATATATATATATGAAAAAAAACGTGGGGAATAAGAAAGTAAAATTAAAAAAAAATAGAATAAAATAATTAAAAAAAAAAGGAATGATGCAAGAATGGGGAGGCTTGTATGGGAAGTCACACTACTTTAAAAAAATAATAATAAATAATTAAAGTGGGGTTGTTATGCTGAGAAAAGGAGAAATGAGAAGAAAAGAGAGGAAGAATGAAAGAGGAAGAGAAATGGTGAAGTTAGAGAGCTTGGTGTTTGATGGAACTCGTTGGAGAAGTTGTGGTTTACGCTGGAGAAAACGGATTATTGATGCTTTTGGGCAAAATTTGCAAGCTCGGTAAGCAATTTCAACTTCCGTAAGCTACTTTCAAGAAAAATACATATGGGTTTTCTTCTTTTTACTCAATAACATCTACGGGTCCTTGATTTTTTTTTATGTATTCTTGCTTGGTATGGAGATTTAAAAAAAAAAAAAAGAAGAAGAAGAAAAAGGAACCCAAGGGCTCGGCCATGGATGATGGAAATGGGAAATGGAATGAGTTTGCAAAAAGAAGAAGAAGATGAGGTTGGGTTGTTGGAGAGACAATGAGTGGTTTATTAAAGAAATTATTTTTTAAAAAAAAATTGGGGCTTGACCAAGTACATGATTGATTTAATGAAGAGAGAGAAGTTAAATTTTGGAGACTATTCCCACTTGGTTTACGTGAGAAGTGAGGATAGGAAGTATTAAATTATATGCAAAAATTTGATATAAATGAGATGTGAAAGAGAAGAGATAAATTGTATTTCAATTGCATAAAAGGACAAATGTACTTTGTAATAAGTGAATGAGAGAAAAGGAGTAGTTGGAGTTTTGGACTAATTAGTGATGTTAAAGGGTGATAAGTTGGATTAGTAGATATTTAATTGATGCTATGATTTTCTCAATTACTTTGTCGAAGAGCGATTATTGTTATGGTTATTGGAATGTCAGGTTGAACAACTATTGGAATAGCTTGCAATTCGAAGTGATGTCGACAATTGTTCTGTGAGTAGTTTATTTTACGAAATATTTTTATTATTTGATTATTATTATGAATTTTCAAGAATTCTATAAATCATGTGTGATTTTAGAGAAAATTGCTAAGAGATTTTCATAGAATGTTATGAATTTCCAAAAATGGTATGGAAATGCCAATATTTTATGCTTTTAGTTGAAATTGTCATTTGAGAAATATTTGAGATATTTTTATGATTATGGAGACGTTTGAAGAGTTTTAATGTTTCTTGAAAAATGTATGAAATTTATATGAGATGTGGATTCAGAGAAAATATGATTTTAGAAATGTTTTACATTATTGAGAGATTTGATGATTATTCGAGAAAGTATAAAGGTTTAATGTTATTTCCGAAATCTCTCAAGTTTATGAAAGGCTATTTTAGAGAAAGAATGTAATTTTATGAAAGGCTATTTTAGAAAAAGAATGTAATTTTTAGAAAGAGTTTGAGAAGTTAAGAGGTTTATGTTGGAAGTGGTTTTCAAACCACTAGATCTTTGTACCCATGGTGATTACCCGATATGCTATGAGAATGTGTTTCCATAGTATGCTAGCGTGCTCAGGCCGCGGGGGATGTAGGGGAATGCCGGGGCCATTAGATGACAAATTCGGATTCCAAATCCTGGTCCAAATCCTGGACCTGAAGCATTACAGATGTTAGAGTTTGCTCTACGTGCACGTATGACAGAGATATGTTCTGCTATGTATCTGGAGATTACTCGGTACATAATATGATAGAGATTTGGGTACAGATTTGGTGATGAATTTCACTAGTTATGTTTATGCTTTCCAGAGCTATAATTACGAATTTCCTTATCTATGTTTTTACGAACTTGTGTTTATGTTTTCAAGAATTGTTGACTTAATGATAAGGAAATGCGCAGTCAAGAATATCATGAGGGAAGTCTACGAGATGAAAATTCAGCTCAATCAAGCTCAACCGAAGCTCAAGCTAAAAGTCAATGGAAGTCAGCTCCAATTCAACCCAATCATGAGACAATCATTATGCCACAAGGTCCAATGACAAGAGCTAGAGCTAAGAGACTTCAAGAAGCATTGAATATCCATCTCCAAGCTAAGGTGTCTATACAATGTGAAGAGTTGCAACTTTTCAAGCTTGATGGAGCACCTTTTCAACCAAGAGTCATGATGAATCTAAAAATCCAGATTCATTCACATTTATAATGCATTATGTATCTATTTATTCCATGTATTTACATTTAAGAAGATTCATGTATGGAGTTCAAGGGTTGGGGGATGTATTTAGACCACATTAGTGAAAGGTTGTGTCCTTTCAAGATGACTTTTCAATTAGTATAAATAGGGCTGTAACTTTGTCATTTGGAGACATGATTTAGTGGAATGAAAACTTGTTCTCTCAAGATTGAGACCCTTCCAAGCATTTCTTGTAGTAGAATGCAACCGAGCCATTCAATCCAACCTTGATCAAGTTAGATTGTGGAGTGACTCAATCTAGAACAAGATTTCCCAATCTTGCTTCTAGATCATTGATCTAAGAGGTAATCAATTTCTGGCCTATCTCTTGGTTGATCCAAAATTCGTATAAGGAGGTGTTAACTTCTTAATTCAAGGGTTCTTGCTTAATCAAGCTTGGATCTTTGGGGTGAGAGTTAGGGTTGCCTTATCATTTTGGTATCAGATCCAAGCTTGATTAAGCAAGAACCCTTGAATTAAGAAGTTAACACCTCCTTATACGAATTTTGGATCAACCAAGAGATAGGCCAGAAATTGATTACCTCTTAGATCAATGATCTAGAAGCAAGATTGGGAAATCTTGTTCTAGATTGAGTCACTCCACAATCTAACTTGATCAAGGTTGGATTGAATGGCTCGGTTGCATTCTACTACAAGAAATGCTTGGAAGGGTCTTAATCTTGAGAGAACAAGTTTTCATTCCACTAAATCATGTCTCCAAATGACAAAGTTACAACCCTATTTATACTAATTGAAAAGTCATCTTGAAAGGACACAACCTTTCACTAATGTGGTCTAAATACATCCCCCAACCCTTGAACTCCATACATGAATCTTCTTAACTGTAAATACATGGAATAAATAGATACATAATGCATTATAAATGTGAATGAATCTGGATTTTTAGATTCATCATGACTCTTGGTTGAAAAGGTGCTCCATCAAGCTTGAAAAGTTGCAACTCTTCACATTGTATAGACACCTTAGCTTGGAGATGGATATTCAATGCTTCTTGAAGTCTCTTAGCTCTAGCTCTTGTCATTGGACCTTGTGGCATAATGATTGTCTCATGATTGGGTTGAATTGGAGCTGACTTCCATTGACTTTTAGCTTGAGCTTCGGTTGAGCTTGATTGAGCTGAATTTTCATCTCGTAGACTTCCCTCATGATATTCTTGACTGCGCATTTCCTTATCACTTAAGAGTTGTTGTTTCAAGATATGTTTATTTACAGACTTTAATGTCTTAAAATGATCTCGAAGGTTTCTAAACTGTTAGTGATTTACACTATTCCACAGAGTTATGAGTTTCTGTTTAGTAAAAGAATAATTTTTCTTGAACATTTATTTCTTATGGAGTCACAACTCACTGGGCTTTTTAGCTCATTCTTTTGTTTTTAATTTTTCCACCAGGTTGCTCTTGAGTTTCAATCAGAGATTGCTAATCAGAATCTGCCACCAGTCTTATCAAGTCATTGCATATCATCTAGTGTAAGTAAAGGGAAAATTTTTTACTGTGCTGTTATTGGGATATCCATAGATAAAGTTCGATAATGCAAGAAGAGATAAAGACTTGGTAATAGATTCCATTGCACATTTGGGGTCTACTGCATCACAGCTCATCCTAGGTTTGGTAGAGTTAATCTGGGGCGGGTTGTGACACCTCCAAACAAAGGAGTACTAACGTGCACCCCGTCTTGCCAACAAACCAATGGAAGCTCTTTGTATTTTTAGTGAAATAGTTTATAGATATATATAAAATCCATAATTTCAGGGGGGGGGGGGGGGGGGGGCACGTGCCCCCTCTGGCCCCAACCTGGATCTGCCCCTGTTCAAAATATAATATTTAATATATTATATATCTAATATATTTGAATCTCATTCAAATATCTCCTACAACATATAATATCCATTTGAATCTTATTCAAATTTAATATATAACTTATTTAATAATTTAGTATTCTCTAGTAAATTTAATATATCGAATATATTCAATATTAATTTGAATATTTCAAAATTTTCTTTCCACTCAATTGATCTTTTTAGTGTTACTATGAGCTAGCAAAGGGACCTTATGGACCTACGGATTATAAGCTTTAATGATACAAAATTAATTCATTAAACTCTTTAATTAATCAATTTTCATTTATTAACTCTAGGTCACTCCCACTATAGACTTAGAGTTGCACTCTTATTGTCCGACTCAATTTCAGGATTATCCATAACATGTGGACTTGGGAATTGCAACTTTGAGCCTATGCGAAGTCAAACCAGCAAGGTTAGGGGTTGTTCGAAGAAAGACTTGGGATGGATTGGTTGAGTTTGGTAGTCAACTGGTGTTATAGAACTGCCTAGGTTTTTTCCTTTAAGCTTGTTATGTGAGTAAGCTTCTATTCCTCAATAATTTTATCTCTGGGTTGGAGTGGTCATTGGTGTTTGATGTTAGATTTTGTTTAGGTTAAGCTAGAATGTTGATTGTAGGAGCCAAAATTGCTTTATGGTCACTTTTTGAGGTAAGTAGCCTAGTTGAATAACCTTTGAATGCTTTGGATATGAAATTCTTGGATTTTTGTGATACTTTTGTGACTGGTTGGCGATGAGTATATTCTTGCAAGTATGCACTTTAGCATGTTGGCTATCGTAAGACGTACCTAGTAAACTCCTCAAGTAAGAGGTTTAGATTTTATACTTTATCTTGATGTTAAAAGGGGTCCCACGACCATTTTGACTGGCTAGCATTATGCATGACTTTTGGTGCAAAGGGACTTGGCTTTGTGTTACTTGCTTGTAAGTGGTTGGTTTGGAATAACTTGTAGAGATTGGTTACGAGGTAGGTTTTGGAACGCAAGGGTGAGCATGTTTGTGTCTTCTCTGTTAAGTGTGAACGTGTGGATAGTGGATCTAAAAGGAATAAGCGTGAATGTCTGGACTGTCTAAGATGTTTGGTTAGCTGTGGAATTCTGAATGCTTGAGCTATTGGACTAGATGGTTTAAAAGTGTTTGCTCGGGATGTTTGGAGGTTTTTTTTAGTACAGGGCTCTTGAAACACGTGAATGTCTGGTTGAGGTTTAACTCCTTGCAATGTTGAGTGTGTTGACTACGTGTAGGACGTTTGACTCGTTGAGTGGACTGGGTGGCAAGCTAGAACCCCCTAAAAGTGTACAATGTTCCGGACCATTATCCATGATTCTTGTGTTGGAATGGTTAAGGACGACTTGTTATACTTAATAGATTGTAGTGTGGCTTGAGCGTGAATGGAAAAAATAATGACCGCTAGGGTTCCTAGTGTGATTAGAGGGTTAGTTTGGAAGGGAGTTGCTTAGGGCAATATGCTGCTAGCGTGCGTAGGGGCCACGATTGAGCGAAGGTCTTGTTTAAAGATGTTGTTGAGCTTATGCCCAAGTCTATGCCGGAGATTCATGATTGATGGTTAGTGGAAAATCGCGATTAGTAAGTTTGTTGCTCATCGAGGCGTGGCCCTGAGAATCCTTTGTTGGTAGATGAACCTAGTCGTAAGGCCTTGGTTACCTGATCTTGTACTCGAACCATGTTTGCCTAGTTTGTTCATTGTTGAGTTTATGTTTACGGTTATGGTTTGTTCATTGTTGAGTTTATGTTTACGGTTATGCTTAGGACCCATAGGTTGGATTTGAGGGAGGGATTTCATGATCTGTTGAGTGGCTAGGCGAGGTATATACCCCTGGGCACTCTAAGTGTGTTGCAAGTAAGTAAAAGCATCGTTGGTTGGCATAACCTACCATTTCCCTATATAAGTATGCTTCCTAGGTTATTGAGAGATGTATTTGGAATGAGGGTTGCTTTCCTTCATGTTGTGTGCTAACTTAAGGGTGAATTCTCATTCTAATTAGCGTGAGGATTGCTTTCCTTCACCTAGTTGTGTTAGCCTAGATGCGAATCCCCATTGTGATTACCGTGAGGGTTGATTTCCTTCACCAAGTTGAGCTAGTTTAGGGGTGAATCTCCATCGTTTTGGCCATGAGGGTTGCGTTCCTTCATTGTGCTATGCTTGTTTAGGGGAAGTCTGCACCCCGTTTGCAGGTGGCATGACTCATTGCTTTGGCATGGGAGGGAGTGGATGGGATAGGTGAGTGAGTAGTTTGTAGTTGAGTCCATTGTGTTGTAAGAGGAATTGGCGTGACCGAATCGGATAACTTGTTGTGTGTTTTGGAGCTTTGGATTCCTAGGTAGGCTGCTTACTGAGTATATTTATATTCACTCTTGCTATTCTGTTTCATATCTTTTGCATATGGTGCACAACCACAAGGTGGGTGACAGAGGCGAGGACTTGACGAGGCTATGGAGACACCACCGAAGTCCTTCCCTGTATTTAGTGTCTAGTTTTTTATCTTTGTTATTTACTGTGCGGTTGGCCTGTAATTCCTAAATTTCTCTTGTTTCCATGCATTTGGGTAGGATTCCTTTGCTTTCGTGTCTGTTGGTTGAACTCAGCATATTATTCGTAGTTTGGTAGATGCTGAGTATTTTCTCTGAATTATAGAAGTGTGTATATTCCTTTCAGGTCCTTGTAAAATTTTGGTTTTCTCATAGTTACGTCGTCATGCTGCCAAAATTTCGAGCATGAGCGAGATAACTCAGTTGTGCTTCCACTTTAGTTTATTCAGTGTTTAGGGTTGTTACACCCTCAAACACTCTAGCCTGGAGAGACTTTCTATAAATCAAAACCGTTGTCATTAAAAGTCATCTTGGTCACTACCACGATGCTTTCTCTCTCTCAATATGATTTCATATACATTGGTATTTTCTAATTTCTTTAATATTAGCCTTCGCACTACAATTATCATAATAAAGAGTGATAGGTTGAATCATATCTCAAATATCTTTACGATCTTTAAGGAACTATTTGAGTCATACAAGTCCTTTTGTTGCTTCACAAACAAAAACATTTAACTTGTATATCATACTCTACCACTTAGGTTAAATTTATTTTCACATAGATTTACTTAAATCTTTGTAAAAACTAGTGTATCTTATAATGATCAAATCTTTAACTTCATACACAAAAATATAATTTCTCATAATCCATGGATACTTTGAAAAAAAACAAAATTTAATTTTTCATTCAATGGTGAAACCATTGGTTGAACTGATATATGCTAACTAACTTTGTTGTATATTAAATGTTTTTTCTCAATAGATTGTGGATAATCAATCTTTTTGTCTCAATACTTGAGGTGTCTTAGGATACTCTTCCTTAGACAAAAACATCTTCAAGTTAGAATGATACATTATCATTCTTAGACGTTCTGCATAAAATATTCAACAATAATTTTGTCAATATAAGATATATGAGACAGTTAACATTTTGTCCTTGAAATCTCCATTTTGAACATATAAAACATACTGAGTCATTCCAAATCATTCATTTGGAATTGGTTAGGTAGTCAACTTTTTATGTTAGATAGAAATCTTACATCATTCTCAATGAGTAAAACGTTATCAACATAAACATGGGAAAAATCCACTAAGCAATTAAAGATTTTCTTGTCTATACAAGCTTCATTAATTTTTATCTAAAGTCATAGGTTTTGATACTTTTATCAAATCTTATATTCAAAGATCTAATGGTAAAATTCATTTCATGAATGAACTTTTACAATTTTTTAAACTTTTTGCCTTTGACCTTAAAAACCGAACCCCTCTGATTAATTTGTATAGATGCACTTCTTAAGATTTCTTTTTAGAAAATAAGTCTAAACATCTATTTCTCATATCTCATATGCAAAAATGGATCAGAGAATGCGTATAGTATGACAACATGGAGTAAAATTTACTCACAGTGTACTTTCTTCCATTAGGTTTAATCTTTTCACCATCAGTCTCCCTTTGAATGTTTATACCTTCTAATCTACACATTGTTTCTTTGTAGAATCACTTGTAACCTATGGGTTTGACCTCGTCAAGAAAATTTACAAGTTCCAGGCAGGGATGGAGTACATGGACTCTATCTCGAGATTCATGACTTTGATCTATTGATCCTTGTCATTATACCTCATTGCTACTTTGAGGTAAATAAGCCCTTAATTTTGTCCCTGGGCTTCAATTAAGCCATTATAATGGTTGAGTCATCCTATTATTCTCCCACTATGATGAGGCTTATCCAATTCATGACTAAGATCCATTTTACTCTCAAATGTAATTAAATTGTTAACAACTTTTGTTAACGATTTAGTGGTTTCATTTCGAACCAACTTATCAACACTATCTTACCCTCATGGAAGGTTTATGGTCTTTTATATGAAATCCCTCAATCCTCATAGAAAATCAACCTTTGTCTTACAAAGACCATTTTATTTCTCTTTAGGGGTAACCTACACTTAAGTGTATCTTTGAACATATATTTAAGTCCTTTTGGGTTTATTTCATCATGTACGCTTAACAATTCTAAATCTTAAAGTGTTGTAAGCTAGCTTTACCACTCTTCTATAATCCCAAAATTGTCTTGAAGACACTTTAGGAGAAAATTATATTCACTATGCAATCTCCATTGTATATCCTAACCAAAGTCTAGTAATAGTGTGTAACTTTAATTATTGATGTATCCATGTCCAACAAAGTCTTGTTTCTCCTTTTGTAGCACAATTTCACACAATTGTACTTGGTATTTAGAGTTGGGATAAAATCCCATTTTCTATCAACAAATCTTAGTACGTAAGGTTCTTGCACTTTCCACTGTGATTTTATCACGTAAGGTTCCTGCACTTTCTACTATGATTTGATGATAGTCTCGATAGACTTAATTACCTAGTTGATTTTCAACTTCAGTCTTACTTTTCTTGAACTTTTAAAAAATTTAAACATATTATCAAGTAAAAATACTTATATCTTGAATAATCATCAACTAGAGTGATGACATAATTATAACCACATTTGACTTTTACATTCACTAGACCACTTGGGTCAGAACATGTAAGTTCAAAGTGGTCTTTGGCCTTATAGCTTTTTCCAATAAATGCCTATTGATTATCTTGCATGAAAGGCAAGATCTATAGTTAGGTAAAGTAATTAACTCTAACTTTTAAAGAATTATCTCTTAGTAGTCTCTAAATTCTCAAGTTGATATGAATCAACCTTGAGTGCCAAAATAAGAATCATCTTAGGAGAAAACTGTTGTCTTTCTATTCTGGATTCTATAATCCTGAATATCTCATCATTGTGTAGTATTGTATATGTTAACATACAAACTGTTTTTATTTTCAGCTAAACATATTTTTAAACAATTTTGAAAATATAAGCTTCATTACTTGCAAAATTCATACCATGTGAATTTCTAGTAAATTCACAAAAATCTAATTTCTCTTAAAGTATCAAAAATACCATGTTCAACAATCATTACTTAATGGCATCTTAGGTGGTGCTTGGATTGAGGAGTTCGAGTTGGGGGAGTAGGAGCTAATAACTTCCCCAAACTCCTTATTTGGTCCAAGGATATTTTAACTCCAATTGTGGGCCCCACAAACTTCTTAACTCCTACTCCAACTCGTCCATTGTGGGCCCTACAATTTATTAACTCCAACTCCAACTCTCCATTGTAGGCCCCACAACTTTCCTATCTCCTATTTTCTTCACCTCACCTCACTCCTACCTCCCTCTCTCTTCTCTCCCCTCTCCTCTCTCTCTACATTTTTTTTTTGCATATATTTTTTAAATTTCTTAATTTACAAAATTTTATTCATTTTTTCTATAATTTTTCTCATCATTATTACTAATTATTCATTAAATATAAATAATTATTTAAAAAATATTTTAATTTTTATCCTATAATTTTAGTAAATTTTTAACAATAATATTTTTTTTATTCTATAATTTTATTTTTTAAATATAAATTATATAAAAATGTTTTAGATATGATACTATTATTTTAATTGAATTTCTAATGTAAATTATAGTACTACATAACAATTTTTTTAATTGATAAAAATCTTCCTATCTCCCTTCCTCCACATGTCATCTACAATCTTTTTTTTTAAGTTTAAACTAAAATTACTTATAACAAATAACAATCTTATCTTTTTTAAGCTTTCTTTTTTTATTAATAGCTTAATATATATATAGATATATATATAATTTTATGATTTGAAGATAAGAAAAACATATTTTAAAGTAATCCGTATTATAATTTAAGAAATTAGTATTTAAAAAGGTTAACGTCTGAAAAAAATATTTTCAAATTAATCATATTCAAAGTAAAAAGTTAAACTATTTCTCTTTCCAAACTTAACAAAATAAAATTATTTCAATAAATAACATAAATTATAGTATTTTGAACAAAAGTGTGTATGATAGTCGTTGTAACACCCAATATTTTTTTAAGTAATTTTGAGTGGAATAAAGTGTGTTTGATCATTTATGAGTTAATTATATTTATTTTTGTATTAAATTTGAAGTTTAAAAAGTTAGAAAGGGAATAAAGGGAATAAAGGGAATGGAAGAATAAGTAGGAGGGCATTATTGGAATTTGGATTAAAATGAAATTAAAAAAAAAAAAACACACACAAAGCCTCATCTCCTTGTCCTCTTATTCTTCTTCTTTGCGTGAAACACCAAAGGAAAGAGGGGTTTCCCCTTCATCTCTCAATTTCCATCTTTCTTCAGCTCAGATTCGAACCGACGCCTCCTCCGTCCAACACCTTCTTCTTCCCGAACCACCACGCTGACGGTCTTCTCGGATAGCAGCGCGACTGTTTGCCTCGAGCAAGCCACAGCCAATGCGTAGATCTGTGCCACACCGCGTATCGCAGTCCCACTGTTGCGCCCGAACCCGTCGTCGGCCAACCCAGCTCCTGTCGCACGCCCCTACTTCTGGATCTACCGCAACTTCTCCTCTCTTGCGCGATCTACACTACTAGCAGGGAGGTCGTGCTTTCGGAGTCGATTTTCGGCAAGCCCAATATTTGTACAACCACTCTTTGGCTTCGTTTTTGCGTAGGTAAGTTTTTCAGCAACAATCCAAGTTGATTTTTGAATTTTAGAGTTGGTTTTAGGTACTGATTTGGTGATTGGAAGCAGACCCATGGATTTTTAAGTATGATTTCATATTACCCATAGCCTTTGGATATCAAATACGTGAATTTGGACCTTTTGGAGCCAAAACCAGCAAGCTTTTGGTTCGTTTCGATGTGGGTAACACTCTTTTTGTCATGGGTAAGTGTTTCAAAATGATTCAAAGTAGTTTATGGTTTGCAAAACTTAATTGAATGCTATTTTGATGTTTTAAAACTTACCCATAAGGCGTTGGACTTTGTTCAAGGTTACCCATTGCGTTTGGAGGTCGGGTTGTCGAATTCAAACCGATTCGACATCAAATTCAGCAAGTGAAGGTGCTGTTTAGGTAAGTTTTCTTGCGTAATTTTTGTATTAACTTGTTTGGGCTCATGGTTGAAATTTAGAATGATTTGTTAATTGTTTTTAGGACTTCGTTTAGCAATTTGGGATCAAGCATTCGAGTTACATGGTACCTTGAAGCTTGGAATTATTTCGGTGAGTTCTGTAGCCTAAAGAACTAGTTTAAAGTGTTGTTGGAAGTATTTTTGGCAAGTGGTTTTGGAAGTTCTAGTTAAATTTAGGTGTGTGTGAAAATGCTAATTGTCGTCCTCTTTGGTAACTCTTTTAGGAGGTGCTAAGGACTTCTAAATGGAGTTTGAGATGCTTTGGAAGTGTTTATTTATTTTTGCTTAAAAAGGTAAGTAGGTAGTTGGACTTAACCCCTTTAAGATCTTGAATAAGATTTGTGTATGTATCTTTCTTTAGAGTTGTGTGAATGAGTATGCGTGCTTAAAATTGTGTATGTGGAGCACGTGGTTGTTGGCTAAACTGTTATGAAATCTTTCTTGAGCTTATCCTAAGCATGTTTTATATTGGTATTAAGGGGTTTAATTTTTGGAGCACTTAGGACTATCGAGTGCTAGCATGTGTAGGGACCATGGTTAAGTAAATTTTTTGTTATAAAATATTGTTGAGATGTGTTGGCTTGAGGCGTTGGGGTGATTAACCAAGCACAAAATGCTTGAAACACTTGAATGGTTGGCTAAGGTTTAGTTCTCTTGGGATGTTGGATGAGTTGACAATGTGCAAGATGCTCAATTTGTTGGATTTGGCTAGTTGGGTACTTAAATTACCTTACAAGTATATAGTGTTCAGGTTTCGTGTGTTTAGAATGGTGCAAATAATTGGGCATGTTTAACATGTTTTAGACAGTTTCAAATGTGAGTGGAAGGATAATGGTCATCATGATTTTAGCGTGTGTTAGGGGGCTGAATTCTGGGTTAAGTGGTTTGAGGGCTATTTACCGCTAGCACACATATGGGCTACGGTTAAGTGAAGTTCTTGTTTGAGAATGTCGTTGAACTAGGGCATAAGTCCATGCTCTAGATTCGTGTTTGTGGTCAATGGAAAAGGGTCACAACGTTGCGATTGTTGTTGTTTGTTGATGTGTGGCCATAGGTTATATGCTACTAGTAACTTCTTAAAAGAGAGAGAAATGGGTCGCCTTGGTGCTGGCCTAGAAAGTAAGTAGCCATTTGGATTCGTGGATAAGATCTTGTATACCAAGAACTCGTAAGCATGTTGGGTATGGTTAAATGAGGAGCGAGATTGCATGTATGATTGTGACTGTGTATGCATGGATGTGTATGAAGCATAGACAATATGTTTTTTTTTCTTTTGGACTATTGTCCGTATTGTGATATTCTAAGTTTGATTGTTGGATGCTTGAATTTGGCTAGACTTGTGAGCTTTGGGTCAGGCTATGGTTGATGTCCTGTTAGGACAGTGCAAATAAGGATGGGGTGAGTTAACCTAAAGTTTCCCAAGTGTTGCAAACGAGCAAAAGCCTGTTAGACTAGTGTCACCTGCCCTTGTGTCTCCCCTATGCAAGTCTGCAACTCAAGGTTGATGTGATGTGAATGAGCATGAGGGTTGCTTTCCCGTTTTGCTTGTGCTAGTTTAGGGGGCGATTCCCCCATTGCATACAGATTAAGGGTTGTTTTCCTTCTTCGGCATACTAGCTTAGGGGGCGATTCACCCACTGTGTGTAGGTTGAGGGTTGCTTTCCTTCATTGCTCTGTGCTAGCTAGAGGGGCCAATTCCCCCAAGAGTATAGGCATCAGAGTTGCTTTCTTTCACTGCCTTAGTCAACCTAAGTTACATGACTCGCAGGTAGAGCTTGAGACAATACCATACAGGGGTGGACTTGGGGCAAGGTGTGCCAGCTTTAGCTACCTGGACGGTGAGTTGAGGTTAAGTATGAGCCTGTGCGTGCCAGGGCAACTTTTGTGATGTGATTATAAGTTTTGAACCCTTAAGTGGGCTACTTACTGAGTATGTTTATACTCACCCTGCTATCTTTCTTATATCCTTACAAATGGCGCGAAACCACTAGGCAGGAGATGATGGCGACGACCTGACGAGGCTATGGATCCATTCTTGTTTACTTACCTAGGCTCATCTCTTTTTGTCTTTTGCCACTGTCTCACGTTGTACAAGGTTATGAATTCTGTTGGTAAGAGTTCTTATGTTTCCTGAACTTTAGTTTCTGAGAAGTTTGCAACTGTTTAGTTTGTTATGTGTGAGCTCAACCCTTGTTCTGGTAGTTGGTGGGCACTGAGCATTTCATTATTATAAGAAATTTTTGGATTTCTTATAGCTACACCGTTATGTTGAAGAAATTTCTGGCATAAGCGGAGTAACCCCGTTGCACTTTCTAGGTAATCTACTCTAAGTTTTAAGGTCATTTACAGTCATTTTGAATGATGTTAAAAATATGTATTCATTGTGAACTTAATTATTCTAAAATAACATAAATATTTGATATTTTATTTTTAACTTAGTTATTTTAAAACTTCAAATGATATATATTATTTTAAAATTAATCAAACTTTATAAAATTCATTACATTGATTAATTAGAAAATTAAAATCTTAAATTATGCAAAAATAAATATTATAACTTTTATTCAACTTGGAAAACAAATATTACATTAAAATTTTAAAATTGGCAAAAACAATTCTTTAACAAAATTGTAAAATATTCATAAAATAATATAATTTAAAATCTCAATTTTAGAATTGATGGGAACAAAACTATATTATTTCTAGAATTGAGAGAATAAAAAAATAAAAAATTTGAAGTTTATTTGACTCCCTTTAAATTAATGGATTAAGATTGATGCTAGTCCAGTTATGCGTTACCGTAAGTGTACGGGCCCAAGTAATAAAGTGGTATGAGTATACCAGATATCGTATATATAGAGAATTGTTATGGTTGGTTGAATATCGAAAATAATGGAAATTGATTATGTTTAGAGAAATAAAGTGAGTAGCAAGTGATTAAAACAAATAAGAACATGCAAGGAAAGTTAATGATCAAGAACAACAAAGTTAAAGACGTTTAGAGAATCAATTTCACTAATTGGATCTTGCAATTAACTAATTGGGCAATTGATATTATTAACTAATTTAATTGACTAGGCCTGAAAGTCTAAATTCAAGGAATCCTCTATCGAGCTCATCCTAATCTCAGGTGTAATTAATTAAATCTCGTGTCCGTCTCATTAATTAATCCTCACTCGGCATTACGAACCTTCATTTTAAGCCTCAATTAATTTTCGTTGTTCCTATGTCACTTAGGCGGAATTTAATTGTCATGCATTTTTTTTCTAAGTTTAATCTACTATGTCGAGCTCAATTAAACTAACAATCAATTAACCCTATTCCTTACTGTGTTAAATGCATTAAGAACCCAATGCACAAAACTATTAAAAAGAGATACAAAATCAATAAACATCAATTAATTAACTACAAAGATCCATGAGCTACATAAATTCCCCAAACTAATGTAATTAGCCTACAAACATATTCAAAATAGTCCTAAAACCAATCACTACAACCCAATTACAGCAACTCAAATGGAAAAAGAAGGGAAGAAAGCTAAAACCACGTCGATCCTTGAATTGTTCCTCGATCTCCTTGATCCCAAGTCTCGAACCTTCACTGAACAGCCTCTAAAGCTCCCCAACTATCCCAATTTGGTATGTTTCCGTAAAAGGGGTCTAAAACCCTAAGAGTTATCTCCTAAATCGAGAAAAGAAGCGAATTACATAAAGTTGTTGTCGTGACAGTGTTGCAACACTAAGGACAGTGTTGCAAAACGATGTTGTATTCATTGTGGGCATGAAGGTCGCGTTGCAACGTTATGGACGAAATGCCTCATCCTCGTGTGATTCTAGAATTGCAATGCCATGGGGTAGGGTTGCAATGCTAGCTCTCGAGTTTGCCTACTAAAATGAAGTGTAGCAACACCATTTCAAGCGTTGCAATGCCGTCCTCATAGCCGCAACAACTAGCACTTCATCTCTTCCACTCCTTAGCACCTCAAATGACTCTGATTTAGCCCATCTTCAACATCTTGCTCCAATTTCATCCATTTCTCTTGGAATTGCTCGGTTTCCTTAAATAAGCAAATAATCAACGTGAAAGCTCACATTTATAGCTAAATAAAGGTATAAATATAGCCCTAAATTAATGCTATAAAAAATCTTTCCAAATCACATGTAATATTTAAAAAATTATTGTAAGACTTTCTTTTATTTGAAAACTATCCAAGGCAAATGGATAATTAATGTGAGAGATATTGAAAAAATAATATGGGGTATTTTGTTCAAAATTCTTTTTTTTTCTTTAAAGAAATTTGTAAGATATACATATATTAATAAAAATAAAAAAAATATCAATCTTATAATTCATGGGTACAAATCCTTAATAATGAAAATTTGTAGAAAAAAAACTATACAAAAAAAAAAAAGCTAAAATCAACTTAGACTTCAGAACTCCAGATTTAACAAATTTGCACCCCAAACACAGACTTCCTAACTCTAGACTAGACAACTCTGCACCCCAAACATTGACTTCCTAACTCCCCAGATTTACTAACTCCTACTCCTTCCAATTCTTTGCCCTAAACAATCCCTTAATGTCTCCCACTACACCAACTGAGATAGACTTCCTAGTGTCAACATGTAGACTATTCTACATCATTAAGTATTTTTCAAGAATTACATATTCAATGTAATTAAAAATAAATCTTGATAGTATATCTTGAATCAATTATTCTGGTGGGGTTGTTAATTTTCCACCAAAAATCTAGTTAATTAAATTTACTTTTATTTATGTTCTTTCATAGATGTATTTCTAAAATTCCACTCATTATGATTGTCCAAACTAATTTAAAAACTATTTTCTTTTATAGCTTCAGTCATTTGGTTTCTTTGTAATACTTAGTCTTGAGATCATTTAAACAATTATCTAACTTTAGCTTTTATTTATTCAAACATCTCAAATGGTGTTATCATTTTCTTTATCTTTTAAAATTAACATCTAACATGTCAACTAAGAGATGTGTATAAGCTATCTTGTTACTTTTGATTCATCAATCACGCACTTCATGAACAATTGATTGGCATTGGCAATAGGTTTTGAGAATAATTCTCAATTAAGACAAATTCAAAATTTTACACAACCATTAAAGTGTTAATATTACTTTTTTAAGTGATAAATTTTCGTAATTTGACTAATCAGTAATAAAATTAATTTTTTTTAGAGAACTAGACATAGTATTGAAATATATATATATATATATATATATATATATATATATATATATAAAGCATTATTTAACAACATGCAATCAGTATCCATTCAATTTCAGCATAGAAAACAAACAATCTAATAAATGAACCCTATAAATCATTTCTAATGCTATGATACTATAGTGATTTAGAACATGTGTTGTCGTAGGGCATGTTTGGGAGTGATTTTGGAATGCCCAAAATCACTTTTGACATGCTCAAAATTAATTCTCCTTAAAAATTGTGATGTTTGGCAATGATAAGAAAGTGATTTTGGAAACATCCAAAATCACTTTAAGTGATTCTCGGTCAATCACTTGGGAGGTGTTTCCCAAGTGATTTTGTCTTTAAAATGACTATTATTTCATATTTTTAAAAAAATCTTACTTTTTGTGACGGTTAAAAACGTCATTGTTTATAAAAATTCATTAATTTTCATCAAAAGCACGTATTCTCAAAACTGTCACCATTGAGGTCATCCATCATTATTTAAAAAATGCCAATTTTTCTCTCTCTAAAGTTTTTATAAGGTCTATCTCTTACTTTATTCCCTTTTTAACATTTTTATTAATTTTCTCACTTTTTTTTCCTCCAATGGTTTTAACTCCCTCTAACTTTTTTTATCTCTAAATTTTTTCATTCATCTTCCTATAATTTTTGTATCTCTTTAACTTTTTTCTCTCTAATCTTTTACCTCTTACTATAACTTTTTGCTCTTGAACTTTTTTGTCCCTGACTTTGATTTTTTTTTTCTCATTAAAGTTTTTCTCCCTAAAAATTGTATCATTCTCTTCAAATTTTTTGTATATCTCTCTAAATTTATTTCTCTATCTTTCGATTTTTCGCTCTCTATTAAATTTTTCTCTCTCTAAACTTTTTTGCCCATCTCTCTAAAATTTCTATCCCTCCATGTCTTTAACATTTTTTTTTCTCTTTGAAACTTTAATTTTCTATAGCTTTATTTTTTTCTCTCTTAATTTTTTAGTTCTCTCGGTATAACTTTTGTCTACCACATTCTAATTTTTTTTTATTTCAAATGTAATACTCTTTTTAGTAATTTGATGATTCTAAAAGCACTTTTGAAAATAAAACATTAACCGTTTAAAAAAATACTTTTAATTAAATTTAAATCACTTTTATAAGAGTGGAACCAAATATTAAAATGATTTATAACTAAAAATTTTACAAAATTAATTATAATTAAATCACTTAGCTTAAAACATTTATTTTACTGTCCCTCCCAAAAATGCCCTTAATCATTGAAAATCACTTTTAATTGTATGAAAATTACTATTAAAAGTGTAGAACCAAACATTAAAATGATTATATGAAAATCACTTTTCATATATCAATTATAAACAAATCAATGGTGCTAAAATCACTATTTCTAAAATCATTCCCAAACATGCATGCAGGGTAGGTCAAGTGTTTCTTCACTAAACTGAGACAATCTCAACCAAATATTACACCAAAATAACTCTTATTTTGATAAGATTTAGTTACAATTAATTTGGTCGATGACATTATTAACAACCTTAATGGGGCCTATGTAAGTGTAACCCATTGTTTCAGATCTCATAGTTTTATCCCAACAAGTGTCGTCGTAGGGTAGGTCAAGTATTGGAACAAAAACCAACAATCCTATCCTTCTCAGGAGATGCACCTTGATATTGACCCATGCAAACACCTTCTGTATGGAGATGGTGTAACGACCCTATAGGCTCAACACGCTACCTAAGAGTCATTACTAAGTCACGTCGCTATATTACCAATAATTTCGGCAGCATAACGACGTAACTACGCGAAAACCAAAAATTTGACCCTTACCTGATAAGACATAGAAAAACGCACTTCTAAGATTTTCAAACAACCTCCTAGCATCCAACAAACTTCTCAATATGATGCTAGGGTTCAAACAGCAGAAAACCAAATACACGTGCACGATTTACAAAGAAAGGTTAAAAGATTTTGAAACATTCTCCTAACCATTTAAAAACTTGACATGAGATCTATGTACATCTAGAAACATAAAAGAAGCGGAATAGCGGTCGCTCGGCTCCCATGACTCGAGTAGCTGATCTCCGGTCACGCGCTAGGGCCGATCTTAGCCTTACCTGAAAACATTTTTAAAAGGAAAAGGGTGAGTATTAACGAATAATACTCAGTAAGTCAATCATAGTTTCAAAATAAGAGTTTCAATCACATGCAACATGTCATTTTAAATCATAAAACGATCGTAAACCATGGCTTTAGTAGGGGACCTAAAATTCATTTTATAAACCATGTACTTTTCCTCGCGGCTCTCGTGAACGATTAAATTCTCCCGAGGGCCTCGTGAACAGTCCGAAGACAGTTTTTCCATCGAATAGAGTCCTCCCTAACTCTGAGAGTTAAGCTCGAAAGCTAACATACATCGTGGAGTCCGAAGACTCAGCCCGAAGGCTACCATCGTGGAGTCCGAAGACTCAGCCCGTAGGCTACCATTGTGGAGTCCGAAGACTCAAGCCCGTCGGCTACCATCGTGGGGGCACTCTCGAACCCCGGGAGCATAGAGAGTCCGAAGACTCGGGTTCCCTCATAACCCACATAAAACTTTTGGGAGAATTAACGTCACGGCCTTACATAAATCTTTTCATGAGCACACAACACATGCATGAGGTCCCACTCGTTTTAGATCATACTCATGAATGCATAAGTCAAAGCAATCGCATTTCAAAGACATACATATAATACAATTTCTTTCTTAAATACTTAACATGAAAAACATAAACTTTCAAAGTAAATATAGAGCTAGCTTTAGTTTTCGAAAACTTCTTTCGTTGTGAGATCCCTTACCTTAAATCTTTACTTACTAAAATACCCTTTCTTCACTTAGTAATGAGCTTCTTGAGTTCCCACTCCAAGTACGATCCAAGGTCCTCGACAAATCACCTAAAAAGTTTCCTAAACGTGTCTTAAACCATCCGAATTACGCTAAAACACATTCTAACATTAATAACTCGACGAAACGGACCAATTGGCAATTTTTACCCAACTCCGGCGAACGGCGGCGCGTGCAGCGGCGGACGGCGGCGCGTGGGGCTTCCAAACGGCGCGTGAGAGCGCGAGGAGGCCGGATTTCGTGCAAGACTCTCGGATCTGGGTTTTCCGGCGGCTGAAAGTTCAAATCGGCGAGAAATACGGTGGATCAGCGGTGGCCGAATGCGTGAATGGTCACAACTAAGGTCCGGCAGCTACTGATCGGCGAAGACGAAGAAGAAGGAGGAGCAGACGGCGAACTGAGGTTGAAGAACGACGGTTTGGAGTTGGTTTCGTTCAAGTAGAGGATGAACACGACAACGGTGAGGCTGGCGGACGGTGCTGACGGAGAAGAAGAAAAGAAATCGCGAGCTGGGGTTAGTCGGCGTGCAGCTTGCGAGGAAGAAGACCGGCGGACGGCGAGTCTTCAACCCAGCGTGCGGCGGCGACAACCCAAGGAAGAAGAAGAAGCGGTCGGACGGGAGAGAGAGAGAGAGAAATTTTCGGTGAGAGGGGCTGCGTGAGGATGAAGATGAAGAAATAAAAATAAAATAAATAAAAATAAATAAAAATAATATTAAAATAATAAATAATATTAAAATAAAATAAAAAAATAAATTTCCAATTTTGCCCCTTTGTAAACACTAAACTCCAAAAATACCATTTTTCTTAAATCCAAATGCAAATTAACCTTCAAATTTGAATTATCCCATGAAAATCATTCCACTTAATTCCAAAAATTCAAAATTTAAACTCCTAAATAAGTCGGGCGTTACAGATGGTCCAAAAGCTGCTACAAGGCCACACATGGATCTTATGTTGTGAACTAGATTGTAGGATGCGTTGTCACACATCCTTCTCCCACTTACTATTTTGAAAATAGGATTTTCTACTACTTAGACAAATTAGACTAATCTCATTTATCTAAGTTTCCAATCTACCCTTTCATGATCATTATGTTGGTTTGATTGATTTTAATGTGAATTACCAAGTTTTAAACTTTTTAAATTTGTTCAAACGCAAACACGCGTGTCCAAGTCATATAGTGATAAGAATCATAGATTGTCTCCTCAGGGAATTGAGCTGGTTTAACTCGATTAATTATTGCACTTAATCATGCCTAATTTTATTTAGGAAATCGAATGCGAAAATTCATGTAACGAAGTAAAATCAAATAAAGCAAATAAAGAATAATGAATAGGAGCGCAATCAAAATTGGGGTCTAGTTCAGGGAATTAACTTCACGGATTGGACCGGTAATTAATGCTAACGAGTCTCTGTAATCAATTAGGCTAATTATTTGAATCTAAAGGCACATTTTAATTGAAATCCTCTATTGGGTTCATTCAAATCTCGAATGTAATTAATTAATTTACGTGTCTGCATCATTAATTAATTTCATTCAGCATTAATTTCCCCCATCATTGATCCTAATTTTCGTTTTTATCACTCTCGTGTCTAAACGCCAATTATCTTGCAATTAAAGCTCTAATTTATACATTCCCCATCAAGACATGCTATAAACCAGCAAAGCAATCAACCTTTGATCAAGAGATTGAAAGCATTAATCACATTACAAGAAAGTAATGAATCCTATCAATTACAAAGTCTCAATTAACCTTAATTACATGGTCCAATAGCTTGATTAAGCCCTAAACTAGTAATCTAATCAAAGTATTGCATAATTCAGCACAACAAATCCAAAATCCACCATAATTCTATCCAAACAGTAAGAAAATCAAAGAAGAAAGGAGTAGAAACCCGTTGCGCGTCGATCCATTGCTTCTGCTACGATTTTTGCAAACCTCGAGCATTGGATCTTCAATCTACACACTTCAATTCATCCTTCAACCTCCCCAAATCTCTCTTAGCACTAGATTGAGGTGAAAAACTACCAAATTTGCTCCCCTTTCCATAATGAGAATCACACAACTTAATTCTAATTTTGGACACAACGTCGAGACGCTATTCCAAAACGGTGGTGTTATGTTTAAGTGCATGATAGAGCTTGTCGAAGGCTCGCCAAAAGAAAAAATTATAATTCAAAACTCACAAATACTGTAGTATGAGTGGTCAGGTCGATCCACAAGGAGGAAAACTATTTAGTATTTGCTCACTCAATTCGGATTCATAGTAACCAAAAAAGGGGGTTTGGTGCTTTATAAAATAAATGGTGCGAGGAATAATAGAACACATAAAAGAGAATGAGAATAAAATAAATGAAGGTTAACAGACTAACCGAATACCGATTCATAGGATCACGTCGGGATGAGATTCAGTAACACCAATCATGGTTAACAAGAGAAAAGGAAATTTCATGCTTGATTATACTCACATGTCCAAATGAAGCACATACGAATTTCTAATTAATCCTAGTGCCATTTAATTAACAAGGAGCTAATTAGACCTAAAATCAATCTAGAGTTGGGGATGATACTAATCCTAGCTCAGATTGTCACATGCCATACTATAGACCAATTGTTTAAGCTCTACAGTCAATTAGAATTAATGAGCTGCTTGTACTAATCTAAGTAGCAAGTTTAGATTAGTCCTAACAATTACTACGTCCTTAGGCGATAGATTCTTTTAGTCGTTCATGACCGCTCTCAGCTCATGAACTCATCGATTCTAATGCCTAATGCTACTTAAACACATGCAAAGATAAAAGAGAAACATGCATAGCACGAGCTAAGCTCATTCAACGTGTATAGGGTTGTCAACACTAACTACAAGCAATCTTAGGAGTGAAATCAAAGAGGCAAAAGATAAACAAGCTGAAATTAATAAGCATTAATGACAAAACCTCATGACATTACAAGTAAATCCCTATAATCACCTCCGAATCAGCGTTTTCGCTTTGCTGGAGCCTGAAATTTTCATACAAACGTCCATAGAGATGATTATCTAACCAAAACTAAGCTAAGACTAAGAGAATTAAAGGAAAATACAACTGGACTAAAATTAGGGGGAAACAACTATCTAATCTATGGGTCTTGTCCTAAAAAGGAAATAAGATCCTTTTATAAATCTCGAAGTAGCGCCGAGACGCTACAAGCAGCATCTCGACACTACCCTTAATCAGACCAGCATCTTTGGTGGCTCGCTGCAGCATCAACCTTGCGCTCACTGTTTAAGCGTCTAGACACTTGGGATAGCATGTCGATGTTGTCCTACATCTTGACATTCTGTCTTTCAGCATCGAGTAAGGGCTTCGTGGAGTGTCTCAATGTTGTTTCCTAGGGCATCTTGGTCATTTCTTCTCCAAATTTCCAATTATTACATGACCTCCAAATAAGCTCGAATCAATCCCGAACACTCTAAAAATGTCAAAAATCGCCAAATAAGCTCCAAAATGCTCTTTGGACTAATTTTCCTACAAACTGGGGAATTAAGCACGTTAAATCATTAAATACCACAAGATTTAGACATAGAAAATTATGACTTTTTGAGTCCTATCATCACACGATGGTAGAGTCAAGACGCTATGGACGAAACTTCACTTCCTATGTTCGAGCATAGCGTTGAGATGCCTCCTAGTAGTGTTGAGATGCTATGGACAACGTCTGAACATTGCCCCCTAAGGTTTAGCTTGCAAAATGAGCTGCAACACAGTGTTGTGATGATCTAGACGGCGCTCAACGCCCTCCTCTGTTCTCAACACTCCATAATTCATCTATTCTCTTCTTGGAGCTTCAATATGACTTCAAAATGACTCCATTTATCCCTCGAACATTCGATTTAGCTCATTTCACTCAAAATCTACAAAATAAACAAAAATAGGCATAAAAACATACATTTTAATCACCAAACTAGCTAGATATAAGGCCATAGGATAACACTAATTTAGTGCTATCAAATACCCCCAAACTTCAACTTTTGCTAGTCTCGAGTAAAACAACATAAAAACATCACTGATTAAGCAATCACAAGTAAGAACTCGAACCTCAACCTTTTAAATAGCACGCAAAATAAACAAAAGAATCAAATCAAATGCATACTTTCAATCAAGGAAACATAAATTTAATTGATAGGCCGACTTGTCGAAGGTCGTATCAAGATTAAATTTATAAAATCAGACCTCTAAGTATTTTGCAATATTAGTGGTCGGGGTCATCCACATGGATTGGAGTTTTTTAGATTTAATTAAGTACCACATTTAATTGTGCCTAATTTTGTTTAGAGAAAAACTAATTTGGATTTGGTTTTAAAACATAAAATCTATCCTATTATTTACAAAGTTGGAGTCCAATTTTAGAGAGACATTTGTTAATTGCTATTCATGAAGCCCAACAATGAAATTGATTATTGAATTGTGAATCATGCAACTGTTCTAAGTCAAGAATTACTAAAGTATCCAATTGACTCTCTCGAGCCCAATTGAACTCATGCAAGAGGTAAATCAACCTATTGGTCTATTTCTACAACTAAGCACGACATTATGAAATTCTTTTATCAACTTCTAATTTTAACCTATTCATTCTCATGCAATAGATTAAACCTAGTTATGCATCCAATTTCTTGGTTAAATTTACTTTCTCAAGCTAAATCTAACCTAACATACAAAGCTATATCCAATAGCCAAGAATACTAAATCAAGATGCATAAAAAATGTCACAATCACATTCAACACTCAAACATAGTTCATACAATCTTACAATTGACTAGAAAGTCTAAAAAGTACTCAATTACATGCAAATTCAGTTCACTAAATCCTAAAATTGAGAAAGCAAGAGAAAGGGAAAAGAGAAAAACTAGACGACGCATGCCAACACTCGTTCCCGACGTGATGTCCCGCGATCCCGAGCCTTGAGTCTCCTCCTTAGCTTTCCAATGTGCTCTCTAAACCTCTCAAACATTGCCTCTATCGAAATTAGGGTTTAGGTCTCTCCAAAATGGCTCCCCTTTACTCGAAATACAACTTTTCCTTTTATAGAATCAGGACAGCGTTGCAATGCTAGGGGCAATGCATTGCCCCTTCGAATTTTATAAAGAAGAAAAAAATCTGTTTGAGTAGCGTTGCAACGCTATAGACAGTGTTGCAACGCTATGATTGCGGTTCTTCAAGGCAGAAAGACTTCTCGAATGGTGTTGCAACACTATGCCCTCGAGTCCAAAAGCCTTGTTCCTCTTCTTCAATGCTTGAATCTTCAATTATAGCCTTAAGTTGCTCAAATTTGTCCAATTATCTCACGATTCTTTGGTTTTGCTCCAATTGCTCGGTTTTTGAGAAATAAACATAAAAATATATGAAAGCACACGAAATCATAACAAAACTAGCCAAAAACTAAGTCTCAAAATAGCACATTTATGTATGCTATCATTAATCATTTCATCCCTTGCAACATATGTGTACAACCTCCCTCATCTAGGTCACTACTAACCCAAAAAGTGTTATAGACTCCTCCATTCATCTTCCCCTACACTGGTCCTAAGATTCAATCATCCAGTTTACTCACACAATTTGGAGGTAAAACTTAACTATGATGCCTGAAATTATTGGACGTCCCCTAAACTTGAATTTTTCTTTCACCCAAAGGCACTAGCTTTCACACATCTACTGATTTTCTTACTGTTGGGATAGAATTTAAAGACATGATTTGTGAAGTATACAGAAATAGGTGTAAATAGAGTAGATTTTTTTAAGAAAATGTTAAGTTTTGTTGTTTTTCTACAGAGGCTGGAAATGGGTCAAATTGCGTTAGGCTTGTGACTGCAATCTGAGAACAAGTGCAGAAATTTCTCTAAGTATTGAAGAAGCAAGATTGTGCTAGCCTTGTTGCCGCAACTGGACCTAACTAGACAGAACTTCCAAGATTTGCAGAATTGGCAGGTTTTCAGAAGATTTTGAAGCAAATCTCCTCAAATCAAGGAATCTTGCCATCCAAGCCTTTTCACACTAATATCAACAGTAAACCTTGAACCTTGAGGTCTATAAAAGGCAACTCAAGCTTCATTTTCGAGAGAGTTCAAAACCCTATACTCCCAAAATTTTGTCACCTGTTTATTTTATTCACAGCCGCCATTTTGAATTCCTCCTAGGTCTTGTTCCTACTCCATTCAAACACTAACTTCAAAATAAGGAGGTGTAAAGTCTTGTTCTCCTTAAGAAAGGTTGAACAAGATAGAAAAAATGAGCAAGCCTAGGATCTCTTATCCTTCGATTCTTGGATTTTTTGTTTTGTTAAGACTTTTAGTTGCTGGTTTTTAATTGTAATTCAAGTTGCATTTATGTTTAGTCTTCTAATTCAAAGTTGAGTTGTAGTTTCACTTTTGTTCTCTATTTGAGTTTTACTTTTCATTTACAAACGTTAAGTTGTACTTCCATTCTTTAATTTCAATGAAATGTTGTTCTTTACTTTCAAGTTTCTTTTCTTGCTTCTCTACATTTCGTTTCTCTATCATTATGAGCTAAACTCCTTGGAAGGGATTCAATGATGATGTGGATACCCTAAAAGGATGAAAGCCTCATTGCAAGCTTAAGTAGCTTTGCTCAACATTTAGCATAGTTTACTTTTACTAAAGTTTAAGTTTCATCGTTAGCTTAAACTGGCCATTTGAGTTAGCATAGTTTGTGTGAGGTTCAATACTGAAAAGGTTGGATTACACACGCATTTTTATAAAGGTAATCTAGGAAAAGAGTCTAGAAATAGAACTTTGCTTTTTGTACATAGACATAGGGAAAAAACCTTTATAGTCTTAAAGTTGTGTTCATGATTCACCTAAGTCAATTCAGCTATAGACATATGTGTTTGAGTTACTTAGTCTCCTAAAAGCTCTTGGAAAAGGGGCTGAATAGGTGTTGCACTTGATTCACTATGCTAAGTGTCGATAAGGTAGGTTATAGGAGCAATCCATTAACATTTTGCTTGAACCGTATTGAGCTCGAAAGAGACTGATGCTGGTACATATAGGCTGTAATCTGTGGACAAGTCGAACCTAGTTGGACAAGTTGCAGGTGCATATTCATTGGAGTTGAACCAAAATTGAATCTCCCATTTCTCATCAATGTTTTCATTATCTTTTTATCAATTCTGTGTCTTTTTACTTTTTCACCCACCTCACAAAATTATTATTTTCGATTACCTTTGGTTGCAAGTTTTGAGGAGGTCTTTATTGATCAATTTGGAAAAAATTTGTTAACCGTTCTCTTGGGTTCGATACTTGGAATATTCTATATATTACTTGTTTGATAGTTTACACTTGCATTTTTGCATAGCTAGTTCATCAAGTTTTTGGCGTCGTTGTTGGGGAACGACTTTTCAACAGAAATTTCAATTTATTAGTGAAGATTGCGATCAGCTTGCTCCTGCAATTCACTATGTCCCAGGAATCCGACCTTTATTTGCAGGTTTTTTTCAGGTTAGGTTTGGTGCATGCGTAAAGGGCCTTGCCCCTATGATTTTGATTCTAAGATAAAGAAGACTTTCCACCAACGTCGTAAGGAGCAAAGGAGGAAAAGAAGAGAACTACAAGAGTTGAGTGCACATGAGAATCCAAAATAACTTGTTTTGTAGGAATCTGTTTTGCAGGAAATTTCAATGGATCCACTTGGGATCGATCCACTTGGCAAACAGCAAGGAAGAGCATAACCCAATAATGTGCAACAACCACAACAACAGCGGCAACAAGCTGCCCTTACAAAATTCCATTTTTATTGCAAATCAAAGAGATATAGCTATAAGGGATTATGTGGCCAAAACTTTTCAAAATCTTAATGCAGGAATCTTAGAACCTAATATTGAGGCAACTCATTTGAGTTGAAGCCAATAATGTTTCAGATGCTCCAAACTATATGATAATTTGCAGGATTACCTAATGAAGATCCTCACAAGCACATGAAGCTTTTCTTGAAGATATGCAACTCATTCAAGATGAATGGAATGTTAAATGAGACATTGAGGCTAAAACTTTTTCCTTTTTCTTTGTAGGAAAATGCTAAGGCATGGTTGGATTCATTTCCATCTAATTCGATCACTTTTTCATGACTTGGCAGAGAAATTTCTTTTAAAATACTTCCCTCCAACCAAGAATACTCAAATCAGGGGGGGAATCATTACTTTTAAGCAAGGTATCAATGAAGGCGTGGACACAAAATGAGAAATATTCAAAAAGCTAGTGAGAAAGTGCCCACGTCACGGATTACCAGCATGCCTTCTCATTGAACATTTTTACAACAAATTGTCCCATTCCTCTAAGACCATGGTCAATGCATCCACAGATGGCTCCTTGTTGAAAAGAATAGTGAATGAAGCGAACGAGATCCTTGATGCAATTGTTTCAAACAATAGCCAGTGAGGAGATGATGATTCTAATTCTAGCAGAAATATTGTAGTTGTTCATGAAGTGGATGCTTTGACAACACTCAGTGCACAAATAACAACAATGGACAACATATTGAAGAACCTTACAATGGGAAATCAGGCCTCAGTTGCTTCTATGTATCAAATTTCCACTCCAACTTGTGTTTTTTGCAGTGAAAGTCATCTTTTTGACAATTGTCCTCACAATCCTGCATCAGTGTGCTATGTAGGGCAGAATAGGTTCAATCCTTACTCAAACATGTATAACTCGAGACAGAAGCAACATCCTAACTTCTCTTGGGAAGGACAGAATACGAGCACATCAACACAGTACGTGAAGCAAGGATCTCCACCTAGTTTCAACAATCAAATGCATCAGCTATACGCACAACAAAAGAATGTGCAGCAGATGTAGCTGCAAGTTTCAATGCAAACACCATCTATGGAGACTCTCATGAAGGAATTTATGGCTAAGAATGATGCAATCATTCAGAGCCAAGTTGCCTCATTGTGAAATCTTGAATTCCAAGTTGGACAACTGGCTAACGAGTTGAAGAACATGCCTCAATGAGCTTTACCAAGTAACATAGAGAACCCACAAAGTGGAAAGGCATTGATTGACTCAAAGAAAAGGCCAGCTAAGGATTCCATCCCAAAAGAGGTATAGAAACCTGATCAAGAGATTCCAAAAGCAATCCATGAACCCACCATTGAGAAATATGCTAAGTCTCCTATCTCTATAGTTCCTAACTCTATTCCATATACTCAACATTTTCAAAAGACAAAGCTTGACTATCAATTTGAAAAAATTCTAGATATTTTCATAAAGCTTCACATAAATATTCTTTTTGCAGATGCTTTGGAACAGATACCAAATTATGTGAAGTTCATGAAAGAGATCATGTCAAGCAAAAAGAAGCTGAAGGCCTACGAGACAATTAATCTTACTGAAGAATGCAGTGCAATCATTCAAAGAAATTTTCCTTAGAAACTGAGAGATCCAGGGAGTTTCACTATCCCCTATTCAATAGGAAACTCCTTTTTTAAAGCATTATCTAATTTGAGAGCAAGTATTAATTTGATGTCTCTCTCTGTCTACACGAAACTTGGTCTGGAGGAAGTACAACCAACGATGCTATCACTACAACTAGTTGATCGTTCCATCACATACCCTAGAGGTGTTGTGGAAGATGTCCTAGTCAAGGTAGATAAGTTCATATTCCCTGTGGACTTTGTAGTACTAGACATGGAGGAGGATGTTGAGATCCTAATCATACTGAGGCAACCTTTCCTAGCTACCAGTAAGGCAGACATAAGCATGCATAAAGGTACCCTAGCCTTACAGGTGGGGGAGGAAAAGGTATAATTTCAAAACTTTAAACCCCAGAGTTCAGATGATGAGGCAAGTGCATGTTTAAAAGTTTAGTTAGCAAATTCTTTATATTCTGACTACGAAAAGTGTGTAGTTTTGAGTGACTCCCTAGATACAATATTCAAGGATAAAGAAGGGTGAGTTCAAGAACGAGAAACCACCCTAATGAATACACATGAACCCCATTGATAGAGGACCTGTTGAAGGTCCTATCAAGATTAAATTTATAAAAATCAGACCTCTAAGTATTTTGCAATAATAGTGGCCAGGATCATCCACATGGATTGGAGGTCTTAGACTTAATTAATTACCACAGTTAATTATGCCCAATTTTATTTAGAGAAACAACACTTTAGAGTGATCGAAGAGACAAATAAAATATAAACTACTATTTACAAGGTTGGAATCCAATTTTTGAGAAACATAATGGTTGAGTAAATTAAGCACATCTTTGCAGATAAAGAATTGATTTCATGCAATTAAACTTAAGCCAAGAATTACTAAGTGATCAATATCTTCTCTCGAGCTTAATTGAACTCATGCCTAGCAATAAATCAACCTCTCCGTCTATTTCTATAACTAAAATGGCATTATGAGGTTCTCTTAAAGCTTCTAGAATTAATTTACTCACTCTCGTGCAATAAACTAAATCTAGTCATGCATCTATTGTTCTATGGATAAATTTACTCTCTCGAGCTAAATCTAGCCTAACATGCAAAACCATGGCCAAAAGTTTAATCAATAAAAATCGAGATGCATAAAAGATGTAATTACAATCATTCAATTACAAAATCAACAAAATTCTAAAACATACAACCATTCTTGTCTAATACAAAGATAAACAACATTATAGTCCATAACAAAACTCCTAAAAACCAAAAGAAAAGTAAAGGGTTGAGAATAAACTAAGGTCGCGTGCCAACACTTGTTCCTTACGTGAAGTCCATAATCTCGAGCCTTGAGTCTCCTCCTTAGCTCTCCAAAGGTCTTTTCTAAGCCCTTAGACAGTGTATTAATCGATTTAGGGTTTTAGTCTCTAAAAAATTGCTCCCCTTTTCGAATAGCAAAACTTCCTTTTTATAGAGTCGAGACAATGTTGCTACGCTAGGGGAAGCGTTGCAACACTGTCCCCTCGAATTTTATACAAAAGGAAAAAATATATTTGAGTAGCGTTGCAACGGTATAGATAGCGTTGAAACGCTATGCGTGCAGTTCTTCAAGGTTGAAAGGCTTTTCAACTGGCGTTGCAATGCTATAAGGAGCGTAGCAATGCTATACCCTCAGGTGCATTTGCCTTGTCCTTCCTCCACTTGAATCCTTAAATATAGCCTTAAATTGCTCAAATTTGTCCAAATATCTAACAATTCTCCGATTTTGCTCCAAATGCTCGGTTTCTGAGAAATATACATAAAAAAACATGAAAGCACATATAATCATAGCAAAACTAGCATACAACTAAGCCTATAAATAGCACATTTATGCATGCTATCACCCCTCTAGCTAAAGACGTTAAATAAAGCGCTTCTTGGGAGGCAACCCAAGTTCTACCCTTTTTGTGTTAGTTGTGGTTTGATTTTCATAGTTTTCTATCATGCGTTGTTATGTTATTTCCTTTTATTTTTGTTATAGGAACTCGAATTCTTCAACCTTGCTCCTTAGAGATGATGACAAGATTATATCTCCCTTAATCAGGAAAGCATTGTCCTCTCCCTCATCTTTTCTTTGTCCTTGTGCATGTTGAATATTTTATACATTGAGGACAATGCATGTCTTAAGTTTTGGGGTGGGAGTACTTTTTACTTAATGTTGAGCGTCTTGAGCATGTTCTGAATTTTCTGATAGATCTTGTGCATATTCATAATTAGGACGACCTAGGATGTGATCTAATGAATAAAATTTTATGCAATCATTTGAAACATGAGAGCATGCCCTGAAGTTGAGATAAATTTAATTTTTCTTGGATTCCCTTGCAACTGTTGAGCACTTAGCCTTCTTTCCTTTAGTTTTGAATGCTTAGAATAAGGTTATTTTGTTTGAAAGTTTGATGTCACCTCCATAGCCTTAAGAACATATTAGAGGGTCAATATGCATAATAGTTTGTAAAGCTATATCAAGACTTATGTAATAATGTTGCCTATATTGATTTTTTTGCCTGTTGAAAAGAAACGGAAATTTTTGCATGTTTGAGTCAATTTGTTGTGTTTAAAAGGATCAAGGACAAAAAGAGCTACCTCTACTGTGATTGGATAGGGCACTCATTGAGAGAGTGTTATGGGTAAAGGTTCCTACAGTGGATGTGTGAAAGCTAGGGTCCTTGATTTAAAAGTAAAAAAAAAAAAAAAAAAAAAAAAGGCTAGCCTATTTGGGGATTGCCTAACCCAATTTATGATTTTTAGTACTTCAATGAGTCATTACTCTCTTGAGTGTAGGAGGGCTTAATGATTGGAACTTACAGCTAGTGTAAGGGAAAATTAAATGGAGAATTTTATAAAATTGATCCAGGCTAGTAAAGACTAAAAGAGGAAAGGTTAAACACACACATGCAAGGGATGAGTAGGATGAAATATAAATTTCCTAAGGAATGGTTGTGCTTAAGTTGTTTCTTTTATTGTGCGATTTTCTTATTTAGATCTTTGAGGCTCGAGTTATATTTATTCATTAGTGAAATCCTGATGTGGTTTTGCTCTATTTTGCTCAAGATTAGCAAAAGCTTAAGTTTGGGGGTATTTGATAGCACACAAAATGTGCTATCTCTGGGCTTTACTTTTGTTAGTCTTTATAGTTTATTCAGTGCTTTTCACGAGTATATTTATTTAAATTTCAGTTATTGAGCAATGGGAGCGAAACCGAAGATTTTGGCGATACCATGGCTAGTATGGAGGTAATGGAACTTAAATTGAGAAGCCATGTGAAGAAGAAAAATGGACCAAGAAACCTGAGGGCATAGTGTTTAGACGCTATCAGTAGCGTTGAGACGCTACAATTGCAGCCAAACAAGCCATTGAATTCGCACAGGCAGCGTTGAGATGCTCCAACCTAGCGTCTCAACGCTACCTTTGCTATTTTGAAAACACGCATTTTGGAAGGACAGCGTCTTAACGCTAAAACCTAGCGTCTCGACGCTGTTACGATTTCTATAAAAAAGATCCTCAATTGTTGCAGAAGAGGGGAGCCATTTTAGAGAGACCTAGACCCTAAAACTCGATTGCTACGCTGTTTAGGAGGCAAGAAACATTCTTTAGAGTAGAGGACGAGAGTTGGAAGCTCAAGATCGTGATGTGCATCGGGAACGAGGATCGACGCATGTTTAGAGTTTTTCTTCTCCCTTTTTGTTGTAGTTCTTGTTATGGGTTTTGTATTAAGTCTAGATTTTAGTTTTGTGGTAATGAGTTACTAGACTTTTATCTAGGGGGTTGATGTAGTCAATAAACTCGATGTTTTAGTTTAAGCTTTTGAATTGATTTTACATCACACCGTTGTATGCTTTTATGTTCTTAATGCTAGTATTCTTTTGGCCAAAGTTTACTTGTTTTATTAGCTTTGATTGTTGCTTGTAAAAGAATCAATTAGGGCAAGACCAATTAATTGCATATCTAACTGTAAATCCTTGCATGAGAATGGATGGTTCTTGTAGAAACATCATCGGAAGTAGCTTAATTTCGTGTTATTTTATTAAAGTTTGGACAAACATGTTCGACTTATAAAATTGCACAAGTTCCAATTGGGCTTGAGAAAGTCTTTTGGTCTTTTAAACTTCCTGCTCGGTGTGTTGTATGATCAATCTTGAGTTAATTAACTAAAACATTAGTTTAGTTGGTGAAGTCAATTCCCTAGGTTTTCCCTCCTTCCAGTTCAACCCTTTATAATTATTTTGTTTGTAATCTCAAAAATTATTATTCTTTAAATAAAATTGAGTGTCGGTAACTATAATAGTAACTTGATTTAGAAAAACCATTCCCGTGGACGATACTTGCACTTAACCACTATACTAAAACTTGACACTGTACACTTGCAGCTTTGCATGGTCACAAAGCCACGCAACAAACACCATACACTTATGGATTTGCATTATCACAAAATCACGCAACAGAATGCGAGCACCACAAGTTGCGGTTGCATATGCAACCGCAATTAATGGAATCAGCTCTTTATGAACAGCAGAAGATAAGTTGATGCTTATTCAACCTTCAGTGGTTGATCCACATAAGCTGGAGCTCAAACCACTTCCTTCGCATCTATAATACATGTTTCTAGGAAAGGATGAGACCCTACCAGTGATAATCTCAACTCATCTTACTGACTAGGATGAATTTTCTTTATTACATGTCCTTTCAAGGTAAAAGAAGGCTATATGATGGACAATTGTAAACACCCAAGGAATTAGCCCACATTCTATATGCACAAGATCAATCTTGAAGAAGGAGCCAAAAAGTCAATAGAGAGCCAGAGAAGATTAAATCTCATAATGAAGGAGGTGGTGTGCAAAGAAATCATCAAGTTGATGCATGCATGTGTTATCTACTCAACTGTAGATAGTAGCTAGGTCAACCCAATGTTGTGCATTTCGAAGAAAGGTGGAATGACAGTTGTGACAAACTAAAGAAATAAGTTTATTCCAACACGGACTGTTACAGGATAGAGAGTGTGCATGGATTACCACAATTTGAATAAAGCTACAAAGAAGGACCACTTTACATTACCGTTCATAAACCAGATGCTTAATCGTTTAGTAGGTAAAGAATACTACTGTTTTCTGGATTGATACTTCAGTTACAACCAAATAACAATAGCACCAGAAAAACAAGAGAAGACGACAGTCACATATCCCTATGGCACCTTTGCTTTCAAAAGAATGTCATTTGGACTGTGCAATGCACCAGCAACCTTCCAAAGATGCATGATGACCATATTCTCGTATATGGTGGAGAGGATTGTGGAAATTTTTATGGATGACTTCTCTGTCTTCAGAGAAATATTTAATCATTGTCTTAAAAATCTTGAACAGGTCTTGCAGCGCTGTGAAGAGACAATCCTAGTATTTAACTGGGAGAAATGCCACTTCATGGTGTAGGAGAGCATTATCCTAGGACACAAGATCTCAAAAGTAGGAATTGGGGTGGACAGGGAAAAAGTAGAGTTGATTTCAAAGCTACCTCCACCTACATCAGTAAAGGAGATGTGGAGTTTCTTGGGCCATGCAGGATTTTACAGGCTATTCATTAATAATTTCTCTCACATATTGATTAAAGGCGTCTGCTATATGCCAAAAGCAAGCACAAGTGCACGTTGTCCAACAAGTAATATGTGGAAGTATTCCAAGTATCGAACCCAAGGGAATGGTTAACAAAGAGCTTTTCAAGTAACAACATAAGTACTTTCAAATTGCAACCGAAGGTAACCAAATAAATAAGATGTTTTTTTGGGATTTTGTGCAATAAAAAAATTAAGGAAATTAAAGGACAAAATAAGAAACAGTAATGAGAAGCAAGGGGTTCAAATCTATTTCAACCTGAGGGCACCCACCATGCACCCGAAAACTTGCTTAACTAGGTCCGTCTATTTTAGAGATTCTGCCTCTTGTGCCTGCATATTGCTTCTTTCGAGTTTTGTGTGATTCAGACAAAATGCTACTGAAATGCTCCTGCAACCTACCCTAACCGACACTTAACACCATGAATCAAGTTCAACACAAATTCAGCCATTTTCTAAGTGCTTTTAAGAGACTAAGCAATTAAACACATATGTCTATAGCTAATTTTAACTTAGATAAATAAGGAACACAATTCAATAATTCTAAAGGTTTTTGTCCTATGCCTAGGTTCAAAAAGCGAAGTTCTATGTCTAGACTCTTCTCCTAGATTGCTTTTATGAAAACGCGTGCTCGATCTAACCCTTTCAGTATTGAATCTCACCCAAACTTGCTAACTCAAGTGATCAATTTAAGCTAACAATGAAACTTAAACTCAATAAAAGCAAATGATGTTAAATGTTATGCAAAGTTAGTAGAATCATATGGTGGGGCTTATCTCCTTTTTAGGGTATCCACTTCATTGAATCCCCTCCATGGAGTCTAGCTACTCATCAAAAAGAAAACTATAGTACAAAAAATAAAGAAGAAACAAGAATAAGAAATAACACACTTCATTGAAATAATGAAATTGAATTCACTTTGAAGTATGAAAACAAAGGAAGAATTAGATGAAATTAAATTAAAAAGGAACTACTACTTGAATTCAAATGAAAAACAAAAACTTACAAAGCTGGAAAATAAAGATAAAATAGCAAGTACAACTCTTAAAAACTTCTCTACCTTTTTCAAGGAGAATCAAGTACAGCTTACTTCTCTTTCTTTCAAAGTTGGAATCCAAATGGAATATGAATAGAGCTTAGGGGAGACTCGGAGTGGCGGCTAAATTAAAGAGAAAATGACAGAATTTAGGGATGAAGAGAATTTTCAACTTTGAGCTCTCTTGAAACAAAAGCTTGATTCGCCTTTTATAGACCTCAAGGCCAAGGGTTTGCTAACGAGATTAGTGTGGAGAGGCTTGACCGATCATATCCGTTGATCCTCGGAGATTTGATTCAGAATATTTGATATTATCTGATTTTATCTGCAAATCTCGCAAATCTAGGAGAATCTGTCGAAAAGGTCCAATGCGGCCGCATAGTTGAGTGCAATTATGCTATTGTCGAAATGGCCTAAATGCGGCCGCATAGTTGGTCGTATTTTAAGTTCTTCCTGCAATATTTGGAATTTGACTTTTGCTCTCAATTGCTGGCACATCCTGGTTGCGTATCTCTTGAATCATCTTTCTTTTGCCTTAGTTGCGGTCAAAATGTGGGTGCATTTGGGTCCTTTTTCAACCTCTACATAAAACCAACAAAAATCAACACTTTCTTAACAAAAATGACTCTAAATACACCTAAAAACTTATTTTTACCAAATCAAGACTTCAAACACATGCAAAACTTGTTTTTACTTAAATTTTCCCTAAATGACATGAATTATAACATTAAACACTCGCTTTCTAAGAAAATAGCTTAGTTTTTAGAGCCAAATAACACTCATAAATGAGCGTTATAACATATCTAAACCATTATGTAGGTTTCTAGAGCAATATAGACCCTTTATATTCAACCAAGATTGTCTTGTTGCATTTGACACTTTAAAGCAAGCACTGAGTTCAACCCTTATAATGATTGAACCTGACTGGAGCCAGCCATTCAAACTCATGTGCGATGCAAGTGACTATGCACTTAGGGCAGTGCTGGCGTAAAGGAGTAAAGTGATACATCCTATAGACTATGCCAGCAAGACCACGAATGTCGCAAAGCTCAATTACTCAACAACTGAGAAGGAGCTGCTTGCAGTTGTCTTCTCTTTTGACAAATTCAGGTCTTATTTGGTGGGGACAAAGGTGATTGTCCATACAGATCACTCCGCTTTGAAGTATCTTCTATCCAAAAGAGAAGAAAAAGTCCTGACTGATCATATGGATCTTACTCATTCAAGAGTTTGATCTTGAGATCATGACAGGAAAATAATAAAAAAATCAGGTTGCAAACCACATGTCAAAGCTAGGGCAAGAGGCTCAATTAAAGGAAACACAAGAGATAAGAGATACTTTTGCAGATGAAGAACTGTTGACAGTCAGGACCAATTACCTTGGTACGCAAACATGACTAACTACCTAGTTAGTGGACTCACACCACCGGATGCAACCCCGCAACAATTGAAAAAGTTCCTCCATGATAGTAAATTTTACTATTGGGATGAACCCTATCTTTATAGGATGGGACCAGACTAGGTACTCAAAAGATGCGTTGCAGAAGAGGACATGTTGAAGTTCTTGGAAGCTTGCCACAATGCTCCATATGGAGAACATTTTGCAAGCACAAAGATGGGAGCGAAAGTATTCCAAAGTAGATATTTTTGGCCCACACTCTTTAAGGATGCTTATCTCTTTACTAAGAGGTATGACCAGTGCCAAAGAACGAAAAATTTGATAGTTAGAAATGAAATGCCAATGCGCTACATGTTAGAGGTGGAAATCCTTGTTGTGTGGGGCATTGATTTCATGGGAACCTTTCCCCTGCCCCTTGGTAATGTGTTCATCCTTCTTGCAGTGGATTATGTCTTGAAGTGGGTAGAGGTCATTGCAACAAGTTCTAATGTTGCAAAAGTAGTGAAGAAATTCCTTCACAAGAATATCTTTACTAGGTTTGGAACACCACGTGTGTTGATGAGAGATGAAGGAACTCATTTTGTGAATAGGGTAATTAGGAATCTCTTGGTGAAATACAATATTAGGCATAAGATTACGACAGCATATCACCAATAGACAAATGGCCACGCGAAGTTATCAAACTGAGAGATCAAGACCATACTAGAAAAACTATTGATCCATCATGAAAGGATTGGTCTCTCAGGCTTCATGATGCGCTTTAGGCACACAGGACAGCCTTCAAAGCACCATTAGGAATGTCTCCTTACAGGATTACCTTTGGGAAAGTTTGTCATTTACCCTTAGAATTGGAGCACAAGGCCTATTGGGCTTTGAAGTGGTTAAATATGGACATGGGACAAGCAAGACTAAAGCAGAAATTGTAGTTGCACGAATTAGATGAGCTAAGGCATTTCTCGTATGAGAATGCTAAACTCTACAAAGAGAGGGTCAAGAGATGGCATGACTGAAATATTTATGAAAAACATTTGCAGGAAGGTCAATAAGTGTTACTGTTTAATTCTCGATTGAAACTTTTTTCTGGAAAATTGAAATCAAGATGGTCCGGACCCTTCATTGTTTTTACGGTATATAAGCATGGAGCAGTTGATTTGCAGTACAGCAAGAAGAATATCTTCAAGGTGAATGGACAGAGAGTCAAACCATATTGGGGAGAAGATCTAAGAAGGAATAAGGCCTCAATCTCCCTAGTGGAACTGAATTGAAGCAAGTCAGGTATCAGTGTACATATGTATATATTTGTTAAATAAATAAATAAATAAATAATGTGTGTTGATGATCGTGGTGAGTTAGTGAGCCTGATGCATTAAAATTTTTAAGGTTTTGGTTGAGAAGGAACTCTGTCTTAGGTAGGCCTGTCTAAGCTGAGGTATTTAAGTTGATCGTAAGGGAACACCTCCACCTAGGGCCCCACCTGGGAGGTGAAACAACCAAACTTTTTAATTTTTTAATCATTAGCTCTATTAGACAAAATTCTTCTTAAGTATTTTAAATGTGTGAACTTTTTGATTCTTTGCCTAAGAGTTTTAGGAATAAAGCAGTAGTGAAAGAAGATTGAAAGAGAAAATTAGCAAAAGGAATAGGGAGGAGAATTGCAGCCAACATGCAGTTGCATTCAAGTCCCAATTTAAACTTGCAAGAATATAAGGAAGATGGATTGGTGTGTACACACAAGTGCACATGATCGAAGTAATAATAAAACAGCACAAGAGTATCAAGTATCATATCCCACAAAGATTGGTTTCTAATTCAATTAAAATGGTGAGAAAACAAGCACAATTTTTAAAAACCAAAAACAAAAAATCAAATAGTTATCAAACGGAGCTTTAAAACCTTGATTTTATTTTTGAAATTTGGCATTGAATTCAAGTATGTTTTTCAGAAAGGTAAAAAAACTTAGCAAAAATTTGTAAAAAAAACAAGCATAATTTTCAAAAACAGAAAACCAAAAATAAAATGGTTATCAAATAGATCTTAAATGGTAAGTTTTTTATATGGTTATCAAACGGAGCCTAAACTAATAATTTATAAAAACTAATAATTTAGGCTCCGTTTGATAACCATTTGAGTTTTTTTTTTCTGTTTAAAAAAAAAAACAAAAACTATATGTGTTTGGTAATAGTTTTTTGTTTTTTGTTTTTAAAACAAAAAACAAAAAATCCAAATGTCGTTTGATAACTTTTTTTTTTTTTATAAAAGAAAGTTTAAACTATTTTTAGAATTTTTTTATTTAATATATTATTATTATCATATCATCATTATTATTATTGTGAAAAATACAACTGTTCTAAATGTATTAACTACTAATGAATCGATTAAAAGACAAATAATAAAATAAATAATTTAATGACACATTAGCTTTATTTTAACAAATTGTAATGTTGTTGCCAAATTTTGGACAGGAGAATGCACCTGATCTCCATGTGACAATAATGGTAGATTTATAATTTTGAAGGAAAAAATGCGGTCTGCAAGATAAGAAAAACCTACACACCAGTGTGGTGTAGGCCACACAGGCTCCGATGCTTGAATCAATAAGAGAATTGAGAGAGAATTAGGATTTCGTGAGTATTTTTTGCGGCTAAAATGATCTTACTCTCTCTTCTGAAAGAGAGTTTAAATACCTCATCCCTAGGGTTTTTCTGTAGGTTTCCTCGTTGAACTAGGATCAAAATGATCGGATCTGGCTGGACTAGGGTTGCGAGCCAAGGGAAAGGAGACAAGGCCCTTAATTGGGGCTTGCATTGTGATTGGCCAACCATGGACTCGGGTTTCAGGCCAAGTTCTCTCTCCTTCTCCTTTGCTTGCTTATTCATTTCTCATTCAATTTCGGTCCGTCTTGATCCATATTGGGCTTCTTTACCCTGTTGGGCCTTTAATTGCCATATTTTTCTCAACCCGTCTTTGTGGTCCAATTTTACCCATAACATGTAACAAATTTTATTTTTCTGTGGAAGGATCTAATTGAGAATTTTTAATATATAGTTGATAATTGATAACTACAAAACATTAATGACCAAATTGAGAAAAAAAAACTTAAAGATGAGAAGCTATTTAGTGTATTCAGCAAAACACGTAATAGGTTAAGATCATGTCTGTAACGCCCCAAGTCTAGGATTTGGAATCCGAATTCGGCACCTGATGGCCTTAGCATTCTCCTGCATCCCCTGCAACATGGCCACGCTACCTATTTGTCTTAAGCTACTTGCGAGAGTGAATATTGTCCACACAAACCAACACGAGTCCTTTTAGCATGCTTTGTCCTCACTCACATGCTTCCTAGGACGTCACCCAACATAGGTTTGCTTCAAGCCAAGCACTCTTTGTTGAAATTTATGCCCTAAAGCCTCGTAATTAATAATTTATTTAATAATTAATAATAATTTTGATTATTTTATTTGCAATATAATATTATCCATTATATGAAAACTCCAAGGTTATTAGCGTAATCTTGAATAGTATGTGGTTGGCATGCAGGAGGATCATGTTCAAGAAAAAACCTAAAGGGTCATAGTATATGGATAAGGTTGGGTGCCTTATCCTGGCAACACTATTGATACGGTCCACTTAGTAATAGTTACAAATGATTTGATCCAAATCGTTTATGTGGAGACATATGAGTGGAGGTATCTTATACAATGAGTTTGTATAAGACTGGACCACGAAATATTTAATCTCTCTTTATAAATCTGTTAATTGAGAAGATTAATATTTCATCAGGATGATCATATGCAACTCAATCTTAATCTTGAGTGAGTTATGAACTCCTGCTTGTGAGGGCTTGTCCTATGATTTTCATGGGTGAGAGTAACTTTTTTAGCCGATTCAATATGCCCACCATTGGGGACTTGACCAAATACGGAGCTGGGAACATAATCTCACAAGATGAAATTCACTCATTCTCATATAGGATAAGTAGATGAGTAGTTCCCTTAAGTGCTGATTTTGGGACTTGAACAATGGGGCCCCACCCTCTCACTGGCACGAGAGGGACTTAGTTTTTGGTTGGATCATAAACAAATTGTTCATTAGAGGATCAGTGGTACTTAAGGTGCAAGATGTAATTACAGAGGTAAAACGGACTTTTGATCCAGCTGTAATTACGAACAACTCGTGAATGATCGACTTGCATATAATGGTTATATTCATGGACACAACTTGTCCTACAGTGCATAAGAGTGCAACTTTAGGTCTATAGTAGAGTGACATAAAGTTAAATGAAAATTGATTAATTAAAGAGTTTAGGTCTATAAGGTCCCTTTGCTAGCTGAAGTAACACTAAAAGATCAATTTAGTTGAAAGAAAATTTTGAAATGTTCAAATTAATATTTAATATATTAGATATATTAAGTATAAAAGAGGAAAATATATTTATTGTATTTGATACATTAAATATTAAAATAATTAATGTATATTAGATACATTAAATAAAAGATATTTATAAAATTTGAACAAGATTCAAATAAATAAATATCGTAGGAGATTTGAATGAGATTCAAATAAATATAAGATATATTTTAATATATTAGATATTAAAATATAATATTTTAATTATGGCAAAGATTTGCCCTTGTTCTCTATAAATAGGACCATTGGGTTGAGCCATTAGACATAACACATATTTCCTTAATAAAGAATTAAAGAATTCTCTCTAGACCTCTTCCTCTCCAATTCCTTGTGAATTTTCTTTCAAGAGGCTCCCACAAACCTTGGTCTTGTGTTCGAGTCATAGCCAGGAAGATTTTGTAGAGGAGATAAAGACTCGTCAGAAATATCTTCATATTTACTCCAAGTAAGTTTGTTTAATCTTATTTTTTTTTAGTTTAATTTTAAATAAAATCAAAGACGATCCAATGTTTTCGCTGTAGAGTGAAGCGTTCATTCCTTCACGCTTAACTTTGGAGTTCCTATGATTGAGCCACTGAAAAGGAAGGTGCACTTTATTCAACTCTCGATAGTCTATACACAGACGCATAGACCCATCTTTCTTCTTAACAAATAGAACTGGTATGCCCCAAGGTGAGACGTTAGGGCGTATGAAACCCTTGTCTAGCAGTTCTTGCATCTGCACATTGAATTCCTTCAACTTTGTTGGAGCCATCCTATAAGGAGCCTTAGAAATAGGAGTTGTTCCGAGCTCGAACTCGATGCTAAAACCCACCTCTCAAGCTGGAGGTAACCCTAGAAGATCCTCAAAAAATACATCAATGAACTCACTGACCACTGGTACTGAGGCTACCTTGATATCCACACTCCTGGTGTCCGTCACAATTGCCAAAAGAGCCCACACTCCTCAGCTAACTAACCTTCTCACCTCCAATGCCAAGACACCTTAGGGAACACCTCAGACCTGGACCCCTTGAACTTGAAGCTTGCCTTCGACGGTGGCCTGAACACTACCTCCCTGCAATGACAATTGATGTTGGCATGGTTTTCGACCAACCAATCCATACCAAGGTAACATCAAAGTCAAACATCGTTAGGACTATGAGTGTCACATCTAACAGACGATCCGACACTGACACCTGACAAGCCCTAACCTTTTCCCTAGCTAACAGGGTTACCCCTCCTAAGGTAAAGACTGACAAGGTATGCCCCAGTGATTCCAGTTCTCATTGGGCTTGTCTCACAAACGCATCAAATATAAAAGAATGCGCAGAGCCTAAATCAAACAAAACAAATGCATAGTGCCAAAGAATAGGCAAAGTACATGTCACCATGGCGTTCGCGTCCAGTGCCCTCCTGTTTGTAGTGCCATAGGGTCTGCCCCTCTGTTGGTTGTGACCACTACCACCTTCCTAGTTCGCACACGTGGGTTGTCTCGAGTACGACCTATAGAGGAAGTCGAGTCTTTACAGTTGGTATCAGAGCCCTAGGTTTTAGGAACTGTAGACTCACTTACATCATAAGCACCAGATTCTCCATAGCCACGCGTAAGGATAAAGCCTCGTCACCTCCAGGTATGTTAGTTACTAAGCATGATATGGGCCATAAAAGTTTTATTTAACTTCCATGAATTTCAGCCTTTTCTGTTCCAAAAGTTTTTACTTTTCATGCATGTAGTATCGACCATTAGATTTTACCTATAGAGGAAGTCGGGTCTTTACAATGTCAAGTTTCTAAACAAATTTAAACTTTTATTAAATAATTCAAAAAAAAAAACAAGGTAAGAAGAGAACAAGGAATGATTGGGACAAAAATAATATTTTAAAGTAAATTTTAGGAATTAAAATTAAATATTTGAAGGTAAAGAATTAAAACATAATACTTGAAAGTTTAGACCATGTTTGATCACATTGCCAAGCGATGAGCGTGCCCATGGTAGAATAACTTTTTCATACCCTCGTAGTTGACATCTATCATTTCTAAACTCAAGTAAATGATATATTTCTCTACAATAAATTAATAGAAATCCAAACATATTTGTGTAACCAAAATCAATAAGATAAGATCAATTGCTCAATAAAAAAAATATTTTTTATTTAATAAAAAATAATATATACATAAAATTGTTGCATTTTTTTCCAATGATGCTCAACAGAAAGGTTTTTCTAAAAAAAATAATAATAAAATAAAGATTTTAACTTTGGAAAAAAACAATAAAAATAAAATGAAAAATAAAAAATGTTGGACTTACCTAGAGAGGTGGACATAGGTGGATGTATGATGTAAGTGGACTGATGAGTTGGTGGGTGGGTATTTAAAAACCTATTTTTCTTCGTTTTCATTTTTCCTTTATATTTTAGAAAGCTTTTTTAAAACTAAAAAACTAAAAATTAAATTGGTTATCAAACCACTCTGATTTTTAAAAACCAAAATTCGAAAATCAAAAACAAAAAATAAAATGGTTATCATTTGGCCCCTTAGCAATTCTACACATCATTTTAGATCAGTTGTTGAAAAATGATAAATTTTTGTTCCAATAGTTTGATTGTGCTAACTGCTGCATATGAAAATTTATCATTTTTCAACAACGGATCAAAAATCGACATCATTCTGATGAATACAAGTTTTCCATTCCCGTCATTTTTCAATAAAGCATAACAAATATCACAATCCTCTCATCCTTAAAAAGTAAGGGTGTGTACGGTTCGATTCAGTCCAATTGTGGAAGAAATCAGTGAACGAACCGAACTATTCTCAGCACATTTAAACTGAAAAAACCGAAGCTTTCTTCGATTTCGGATTAAACCGAAACAGATCGATTTTGATTTTAACCGAATGTAGAATGTTTTTTAGTGGGGACAAGAGTGTCGATAATTTTTTTTGCAGATCTGTCGATCAAGCCTTCAAGAAGGTGATGAGAGAGATTGTTGGGGGCAAGCGCAAGAGAAAAACTTCAGATGGAGCGGCGATAGTGTGGGAGGGTGACACCTTTCTATAGATCAAGATCCAACGGCAAAAAGAAGGCGTAAATCCAGCAGGGAAAAGGTAAGGCATAGATCTGACGGCTTGGTGAAATGTGAGAGAGAGCTAGGATTATACTTTAGGAAAAGTGATAATAAAAATGGCTTGGGCTGGGCTTGGCAAGGCGAGTGGTAGAAAGGAACGGTAGTGGGCTAAGCTTAGGACTTACTTTTTTTTTTTTATCTATATATGGTTCGATTTGGTTTTTTTCAGTTTTTTTAAGTATTAAATCGAAGACCAAACATTTTTTAAATGATTAAACCAAAAATTTAAAATTTTTTTAAAAAAAAAAAAAACCGAGCCGCACCAGTCAGTTATGATTGATTCCTCGGTTTTTGTCAGTTCCTGCACACCCCTATTAAAAAAGGGAGCTCATCATCCAGAAAGATGGAAACAATCCTTGCCAAAAACTAAGCTTGACTTAAAAATGTAGACATAAAAGTGCAATAACGTCTTCCGCGGTAGTGTCAATATTGAGTAAACTCCACTTCGAGCTCGTACCGAAGGAATTAATCCAACGTTGGTCAGGATATAAGAGAAACAAACAAGACAAAATCATACTAAAAAAGCTTCAAACTCCATTTAGAATAGAGATTTCCTATCTCATTACAGGTAAAACTAACCAAAAAAAAAGTGAGATATTGGATAAATCATTGAAAAGATTTATATTCAACAAATCAAAATTCACAGAGCTTGCAATGTTCAAGAACTTTGCCTTATGCCCTTTGCCCATTTCAATATATTACATAAGAAAAATACATAATACAATACATCAATCAAAGCTAACTATTATTAGTTTATGCCAGTTTTTAGTTAACCTCACCAGTAGATAATGCCATACTGTATTTGTATTTCAGGTAAGCTTTGATGAAGGGCTCCAATTCGCCATCCATTACAGAGACAATGTCTGATGTCTCATATCCTGTCCTAACATCCTTCACGAGCTTGTATGGATGAAACACATAGTTCCTTATTTGCTGCCCCCACTCAGCCTTTACGGCATCTCCTCGTATTTGCTTGATTTCAGATGCACGTTGCTCCTCGGCTATGACTAACAGCTTGACTTTCAACCGGCTTAATGCCTTGATCTTGTTTGCTAGCTGTGATCTCTCCTCTGCATTATAGTTGAGAAAAAGATTAAATGCCATGAATTCAGAGATTATTCATAACTTGTATAGAAATATACAATGGAATTTGAGAAGAAATATTTGATTCAATCAAAACGGTTGAATTACTAAAGCCAAGCAACATGGAAAAGTCTGAAAGGTTTGTTTGTCAAATGAAAACATATCTGGTCCACTTGGCACGAATGGTTCCAGGTTGCCTACATCAATCCTAAACAGAAGACTTCAAACATGGAGATTAAAGCCCCACTTGATAACCATTTGGTTTTTTATTTTCGGTTTTTGAAAATTAAGCTTATAAACACTACTTCCACCTATGAGTGTCTTTATTTTATTATCTACTTTTTACTTATTTTTTCAAAAACTAAGCCAAGTTTTGAAAACTAAAAAAAGTAGTTTGTGAAAATTTGCTTTTGTTTTTGAAATTTGGCTAAGAATCCAAATGTTTCCTTAAGAAAGATGAAAACTATTGTAAAGAAAATGTGAGGAAACAAGCACAATTTAATTTTAAGGGCATACAAAAAACAAGCCTAACAACAAAAGGGAGTGTCCAAGAACTAACTACAGACTCCAATCCAACAAAATCAAACCAAGATCATAATTACAAAAGGGGCTAGTAACCGACTCCCACAAAGACGCATGAAACCTCACCACCTCCCAAAACTCATCACAAAACCTCTCAACCTCTCTAAAAATCCTATTATTCCGCTCAAGCAAAATACCCAACAAAATATCAAAGAAGCTAGCGTACCAAACATAAACCCAAACGAAGACAACCAACGAGCCCAAAGAGATGGAGCAAACTGGCCTACTATTTAGATTAAATGTATTCTCAAAGGAAATCAATACTTAAACATGATAACATTACATTTCAATCAATTGATTAGATCACAGCTTATAGTGAAGTGATTCTGCTATAAGTGATAATCGCTTTGAACAATTTTGATAAAAGTTGAGGACACTGTCCTATTAACTCTTACTAACAGAACAGAGATCAAGCTTATATGGTGGCATAAACAAGGACAGTAAAATTAGGATAGAAGACCTGTGCAGCGAACCGTGACGCCTGTGGGGATATGAGTGATGCGTACAGCCGTTTCAACCTTGTTAACATTTTGACCTCCTTTTCCGCCAGCCCTTGAAAAACTTATTTCCAAGTCCTCTTCTGGCAGTTCAACATCCATGGACTCGTCGGGAAGGAGAGGCATGACTTCCACACCAGAAAAACTTGTCTACATAGAACTTATATTAAAACAAATAGGCTCACGCATCAAACAATCTACTGAGGAAACATGACTAAATGGTCACTTAGTTTCACATCATTCATTAGAAGTCAATGAAGAATGATTCTGGATTCTAATTTTCAGTTCATGAAAAATTTAAAACATAATGGCGTTAGCTGCCTTCCATTGTCAATCTTTTCTTAATATCTCCAAGCACTAGCGATTTCGGGGGTAGTGCTAAAATTACCTGTCGAAGTCCTTTAGAGTTAAAAGGAGACTGTCGCACTATCCTGTGTGTTCCTTTCTCCCCGGATATATATCCGTAAGCATAACGGCCTTCAATTTCAATTGTAGCTGATTTTATTCCAGCTTCCTCTCCAGCAGATTTCTCAACTACTCTTGTTTTGTATCTTTTTTTCTCTCCCCATCTCACATACATCCTCAGAAGCATGTCGGCCCAATCCTGCACTGAAGATTATCAAAAATTTAATATCGGAGAAGCAATAAATTTGATGAAAAAGTTGAAGTTCAAAGTTGCACACCTGACCATAATTCTTAGAAGCAATTTTGAAAACAAAACAAAAAAAAAAACTTTGAAAACAGTTTCCAAGATAAGCCTTAACTATTTACCTGTGCATCAGTACCCCCAGCTCCAGCCGAGATCGAGATGACAGCACCTTCTTTGTCATATGGACCAGAAAGAAGTTGAGTTAATTCAAATTGATCCAGTGCCTTGTTTAGGTCTTTAATGATACTAGCAGCCTCTTCAAGAAGCCCAGTATCTGCAGAGTCCAACTCTTCAGTCAGTTTAACTATCGTTTCTGCTTCTTCAACCTGATGAATTCATTCACTTTTCAAAAGCTTGGTCAGGCTATTGACCCAATGTTAAGGCTTAGTTTGGTTGCAGTCAAGATAGACAGTTTCAGTTTAATTTTCTTCAAATGGATTATTTCCAAGCGTTACTCTGCCCTCTGAATAACCAGTACTTTTCCAAATACAGAGTCCCTTTTTTTATTGTATTGTCATAAAAGAAATGAAAAGAGAAAAAACAAATTCTCTACATGACCATAGGAAAAATGTTGGGGCCTTAAAATCAAATATTGCAATTCCAACTGATATACAGATAAGCCATAGCCATGATATACTTGGGTGAACCTTGATCTTAAGACAGCCCTCCAAGTTTCTAACAAACACTTACATTTATGATTGCAAACAAGCGATATTGAAGTTGATTTTCGTTTTATCTGTAAGCAAATACAAGTGGTGCCTACATGATATTAAAGATTTTTTATTTTTTTGGATGAATACATGATATTAAAGATTGGAGAACAAGTAGGAGATATCTTCACAAAATCTTTAAATGGGGTATGATATGAATAGGTTACATCTGTAGCAAGTTAGGCATGATTATCATATTTGCTCTAACTTAAGGAGAGTGATACAACGTGTATACTATTATGTATATTGATGTAGATATCTTAGATCCAAGACTTTATTAGTCATTTTTCCTTCACTGTAATTTTACTGTCTTTCAGTTTAGGGCTCCCACCATATATGTCTATGTGACTTTAGCAAACGAAATAGAGTATTCTCTAAATATTAGATTGCATGCTATATACATTACCTGTTTTTTGAAGTCAGTAAGCATCTTTATTTTATCTTTCATGTCAGTTAGGGCCACGAGAACTTGTTGAGCATTAGATCTGTCATCCCAGAAAGAGTTGTCGGCCGCCTTCGACTCCAAATCTGCAAGTTCTTGATTCAACTGTAACAAATGGGCAGAGTTTCTTATCTCTTCCACACGCTCTGAGGTTGTTTCCACTTCTTTCCTTAACGAGTAAAAATCTGTCAGCAACAAGAAGCACAGGTTATATTATTTCCATTGTGTTACAAACACCACTGAATCCAAATTGAATAAATGGGAATTAGATGCCTCCATTAATACAATTGATGAGTAAAATCAAAATCTGGGACAATAAACAGCCTGTTGGGTCTTAAAAATAGTCGCAATAGATATTTTAAGGATGTTATTTAGTATTTTCCGGCTTAACAGAACAAAAATCATAAAAAGGTTTGGAAATTTGTCATTCAAGTGAAGATTCATATAGCAGCATTTGAAATTGAGCATTGTCTATCATAAACATTAACCACATTTGATGAATGAGATACAACTAGTAAGTCACTTATTCTTATGTCACCCCATCAAGATGCTTTTACCAATCATTCAAGGAACCATTGGTGACTTCTTAGTGATTAAATTTTAATGCTCGGAAAAGCCTAACTTTTGAAGTCAAACATGTGAGAACATATTTATTTGATCACCTGGGCACCGAGAAAAAATACATTATATCATTTTTATGACAGCTTGATTTATTGAAAGAAAGAAAAAAACGCATTATATCATATATTAATAAAGATTCATCTTCCACAACCTTAGCTGGACCAGAAATAACTGGAAATGTTGAATACCTGGTAACAAAAAAATATTTTCTTAACTAAACTACTGTTCGAATAACAAACTTTGGTCCTCAGAGAATTTTCAACTATATGCCTAGTTTTCGTTAGTTTTGCTTTTGTGGCCTTCACACTCGAGACGTTAGTTAATAAATACTAAAAAACATAAAGACAACAAGGCTGCCCAATAGTTAGAACAGAACAGTATGAACACAGTAGTTTGAGCGTAGGAATTTATTTAAATATTGTTTTGTAAGAGAACTAAGCATACCTTGCATCGCCCATTCTCGCGTATCAGCATCGACCTCCTCACCCACCTGGCTCTCGGGTGTTGCAAATGGAACTGCTGGAAGAAACCAACAAGTTACAGAAACTGGAATTCATTGCAATAACAAGGGAACCCTAACAATTTGAAAGAAATTGACTCACCGAGAGAAAAACGAGAGTGAATTGAGAGAGAAGTGCGAAAGTGCGAAAGTGGAAATTGTAGCGAGATTGAAGTTCGAGTGGTTTGAAATTTGGGATGTGGAAAAACGGGCGAGCTGCAGAGCCACAATGGCCGCTGAACAATGTCCATGAATTCCTCTTCGTCTGTTCTCCAAAATCTCCGGTAGATGATCCATACAATTTGAGGATAGAACGCCTCCTAGTCCACGTCACCTCCACGTGTCTCCACGTCAGTATTTTTGAATGTTGCGGCCTTCCACGTAATCCAAATACAGTTCCAGCTTTTGATAGTAGTTTGATTTGACAAAGTTTAAATTTGTATGATTTAATAATGGCTCGGTTGTTTTTAGGGGCTTCAGACCCAAGGAATGTCCGGTTGAAGCTATGGATTCAATCAATTCAGGAATATGAGTACTTTCTACAGTATATGGCCGGTGGTGCTTGATACATACAATTTGTCACTTTGAAAGTGCATGAAGTAATCTAATTTTTTCATGTCTTTGCTTATACCTAGACCAAAGTCCCCTGGAAAAGAAATTGATGTATATTTGCAACCATTGATTGAGGAGTTGAAGAAGTTGTAGAATAATGGTGTGCATACTTATGATTGCATGGGTGAAAAACACTTTCAACTACATGCATGTTTGTTGTGGACCATCAATGACTTTCCTGCATATGGAGACTTGTCAAGATGGAGTATTAAAGATTATCAAACATGTCTCATTTGTAAAGAAGACACATCATCCTTTAGGATAAGAGGAAAATATCTTTTATGGGACATCGACGTTATCTTTCAGATAATCATAGCTGGTGTAGGAATAAACAACATAATGAAAAATTGGAGTGTAGAACTCCACCAGTTGAAATGGATGGAGATGAGATTCTACAACAAGTAAACGCGCTAAACTTTTCAGTGTTAAGTAAGCATCAATCCAAACAAGCAAGAAAAGAAAGTGTACTATTAATTGGACAAAAAAGAGTATATTCTTTGAGCTCCTCTATTGATCTAAACTATTGTTAAGACATAAGTTGGATGTCATGCATATTGAAAAAAATGTATGTGATAATTTGCTTGGGACTTTGTTGAACATTGAGAGGAAAACAAAAGACACGACAAATGCTCGTTTGGATCTTCAAGATTTGAATATATGAAAGGATTTACACTTACAAAAGCAAGGAACTAAAACTGTAAAACCACATGCCGCATATACATTGACTATTACAGAGAGTGTTGATTTTCGCAAGCTTTTGAAATCAGTTAAATTTCCTAATGGGTTCGTCTTAAACATATCACGATGCATGAGTGTTAGCTGATAGAAAACTGTCTGGATTGAAAACTCACCACTCGCATATTCTACTCCAACAAATTATTCCTATTGCTGTTTGAGCATACTTACGAAAGGATGTGTGTATAGGTATTGTTGAGCTATGTAATTTCTTTCGTGATCTATGTGCGAAGATATTACGCATCAGTGAATTGAACTAGATGGAAGCAGATATTATGTTCATACTTTGTAAGTTTGAAAAGATCTTCCCACATGCATTTTTTGATGTAATGGTCTATCTTGCAGTTCACTTGTCGTGTGAAACAAAGATTGTTGGTCTAGTTAGCTATAGTTGGATGTACCTTATAGAGAGAAGCTTAAGGACATTGAAACAATATGTACAGAACAAAGCACATCTCGAGGGTTCCATTGCAAAAGTATTTTTCATGGATGAATGTTTGACTTTCTGCTCCATGTATCTAAATAGAATAAAAACAAGGTTCAGTAGGAATCCACGTAACGATGACTTAGTACCTGAACCGAGATCGTTGGGGATTTTAAATACTTCAGGCAGAGTGCACGACTATTGGCGGGTTCAATTGTGAGATTGCTATCCGAAACGATAAGCAAATGGCACATTGGTATATATTGAACAATTGTTTTGAGATAAAGTCTTATCGCAAGTACCTTTTGGAATATTATAACTTTAGTTCATATACTTCAAAGTATATATATGCCTAAGACCAAATTTTATTTTCTTCTTTTTTTTTTATCATTACAAATTAAATAGGCAACAATGAGATTGATTCATACTAGAACAAATACCACATCAGACTTATATAGAAGGCACCAAGCTTGATTTCCTAATTGGCTTAGAGCACATATAAGTGTAGACTCTTGAAGCTCGATTTTCAAGCTCGTTTAGAGCACATACATATTATTATATGTTTAGATTACAATTCCTGCAAATAATATTAATAATTTGTGTAGACAAAATTTATTCCACATTCTAAAACATTTATAGAATAAAAACATCATTTAACGAGGCCTGTTGATTTTGTCTTCAATCTTTGCTTATGGCTTTCGGAGGGCACTTTGACATTAGTGGCAAGTCCAATGGCTTCGAGGAACATAACTACATACCAACCAAAGTCAATTTGCCACCATTCAAGACCAAACCTAGCTGAATATTCGAAGGCATGGTGATTATTGTGCCAACCTTCTCCAAATAAAAGAAAACTCAACCACCTATAATGAAACATAAAGATCTATAATAAACAATAAAGTACAAAACTTTTATTTTTTTTTCTTAAAAGAAAAACAAGAAGATCATTAATTGAGTTGGTTGCTTTCTTTTAATAAAACATTCAATAATTGTTGAATTATATTTATTAACTTCTCAAATAATGTGACTATATAATTATACGATTTATTCAATAACATTCAATCACAACTATGAGTTATTCATATTTCAAGAAAAATATGAATTACAAGTTAGATAATCACACGTTCTTATGTTACTGAATCATAAAATAGTCAAAATAGTACTTCTTAAAAATACTTTTTATACCAAAAATTATCTAAATAAATAACTTGATATGATATGTTAGTATCTTTATGACACCCTGATTAAATATATATTTTATATATGATCTCTACTATATCTTATTTTGTTTAAACTATGCCAATTTTAAAGTTGACCAAAAAATCATTTAACTAAACTTGCCATACAAAAAGTACTATCTAGCATTGGAAAAAAAAAATAGAATGGGAGCGAGCCATTTAAATTATATTTTACTTAGACATTGAACATATATACTCACCAATTGTTTCTAGACAAATCGCCATTTTTCCATGGTTGCTTTCCCCACATATGGCTAATTGAGTTCACCATATATGTTGTGTGAAATAGTATTACGGTCCTCACGCACTGCATGATAAGAAGTAGATTAGGTCACTTCATTTTTTTTTTTAATTTTATAATTAATGATTTTAATTGGGTGTCACAATTTCAATATCTAGATATACACACACGCACACGTTTTTAACTTCATTAGTATTTTGTATTTTAGTTACAAATTATAAAATTTCATGTTTAGTAAACTAGTAATGAAATTATTAATAGAAAAAGTGAATTTTTTAAAAATAAAAAATAAAAAATTATATTCAATCATGAAATGGAGTATTATTTAAATAGATTGGTGTTTTTAAGTCTTGTTGTTCAAATGATTATAAAGTAAATAAAATGATCTACTTGAATGATTCATAGATGAGTAATTGAAAAGAAACAAATTAGAGAGTAGGTTTTATTTTACCATTCCCCATATAAGATAAGGAATTCCACCAACACCATAGAGTAGGACTGCAAGAGCAATTGGATGAAGAAGGTATGTTTTGTGAATAAATCTATAGAAAATTTGCTTCTCTAAATCTCCAACATTATTTTGTCTCGATTGTTTTCCAACACTTATCTCTTGAAAATCATTAAATGTCTCTGGACAAACTTTTTGAATATAAGAATAGGAATCAAAAATCCAAGTAATATGACTAAACAAGAATCCTTGAATAGGACTATGTGGATCCTTTTCAGTATCAACAAATTGATGGTGAAACCTATGCGTACTCACCCAACTGATTGGATCAGCCTACAATGCAAAAAACAAAAAAAAAAAACAAAAAAATCAAAAGACAATAGATAGCTTAATATATTAAATTTATCCAATAATTTAAATCCATTTTGGTGCTAATATAAGCTTTATTATGGAAGTAAAAACATAAGTTGTCAAATCTCAAACCTGAAGTGCATGAACTCCACAATAAGCAAACAAGTATTCAAGCCATTTAGGAAGCGTGAAACTCTTATGCGAAAGATTTCTATGATAAGAAATAGTGATGCCAAAAAGACTTGTAATAATATATAATGTGAAGGCAACCCAAAATGCACGCCAATTAAAGTGAAATGGTGCCAAAATACAAAGCACATGTATAAAGAAATAAAAGAAAGCAATTTCTTTGTCTGTTTTGGTCCATTCCCTTCTAGGAGGCTTCACCACGTTCTTTGGTTCTCTTGACACGTCCATTAGAAATGACTTGTTTTAGTTTCGACTTAGCATATATATGTATTTATAATGCATTTTAATTCTCAATATAATAATTTAAGACTCGTTAAATTAAATGATTATCTTATTTAAATGCAATATGCCTAACTTTTAAATGATCTCCATTTATATAATATATTATTTGAAAAAGGGATAGTAGTTTATTACATATTGTATTTTATCATCAAATTAATGAATTAATTATAAGATATAAGATGCCAAAATGAGTATAGTTTAGCGGTAATTGGCTTGTACTCGATCCTTCCTTTGAGGTCAGAGGTTCAAATTTTCATATCCACATTTGTTATAGTAAAATAATAATAATAATAATTACTAATAGATTACATGAGGTTCCATCTCAAAACCAATTTTAATTTTTGGACCGAATATCCAGTTGGGTTTAATGGTCTCTGATACCATAATAGATTACATGAGGTTCCATCTCAAAACCAATTGGCAATGAGAGGAGTAGCTCATGTATCTTATAAATTGTGAGGTCTCTCTACATTTTTCCACGTGGGATACTCAACACAAGATATAAGACTTTTCTATTAACAAGTTGCTTAAACGGATTTTGAACTCAAAAATTAAAATAAAAAAGCTTTTTAAATGAATTTTCCATTCTTTCATCAAATATTTTGTTTTTTTTTTTTGTTTTCTAGACATCACGCTTCAAATACTCCTTACTGGTTATCAAACTAAACATTGTATAACTAGCTTAGGCATAGTTCTAATGTTTCTATAGATAATATGACCATATCTCTTCCTTCCAATATTTTAACGTAATGAATGTATTGGACATGGTAATTTACTCTATCTAATTCATTAATCATACTTAATTGAATTCACTATTACAATTTAAAAAATGTAATTAAATAATATTTATAGATGAAGTAAAGAATAATAAGTTATAGATAATATGATTCTAAATTCTAATAATTTTATTACATAACATTAAACGTTGCAATTTATTGATTTTAGAAGCAGATAATAATAATGTATATTTTGAAGTTTATTTCAAGAGTAAAATTAAAAAACATCGATGAAATAATAGTTTAAATATATTATTGGTGTTGAAATTTTTCTTTAAACTAAAATTAATTATCTTAATTTCTCCCCTTCTCTAAATTTGAAACAATTTTTAAATTTGAAAATGAAATCATAAATTCATTGTATTTGTTTAAAAAATAAATAAACTATAATAAAAAGGAAAATAAAATAATTAATACCATTTATTGGTTACTTTAAATAATAAATAAGTAAAACTAATTAACCTATGGAGAAAAATAAGAAATCTAGAGTTCACCCTTCAATTTCCTGATAGTTAAAGTTTTAGTGTAAATGCACATATTTACGAAACTTTAAATGGTAATTAATTTTTCTTGTTTAGAAGAAAAAAGCATTGTGTTGTCATCAAATTCGAACGCACCTGACCTTTGTTGCCTTAGCTAGAGTGGAATTAATTTTGCAATTAAAACACTTCTAATGTGCAAGTATATTAGTCTAGTGCAACAAGTAATGAGTAATTTAATCGTTTCCTCAGGAATTAGCTAATGAATTTCACCAAGTTGAGCTTAGTTTCTAATTAATTGAAGGATAACCAAAAGAAAATAACAAGTTAATGTTTTCAAGAGTAATTTTAAAACTAAAAAACATGCAACAAACTCAAAATAAATAAAGTATAAAATGACAAAAAGTAGCTTAACAAGCAAAAGTACTCAGAGGTAAAAGCAAGGTTGGATAAGCAATTTCTTATATTGTTTTGAGAACACAATGCTAAAGCAAAACCTATGCTATTTCACATCACACAACATTCCAATACGAAATCTTCCTAGATCTCCATAATTAGTAGCTAAATTTTCATTTAAACTACTTAAATTAGGCTCATTACTTGTGTGTATTAAGTCGATGATTATCCATAACCTACCCATTTCACTACAAGCTAACTTGTAATCAGTCTTAATGTGATTTGAAGTAACCAATTCCATATTATTTTTTCCAAAATGCAAGAGAATGATAGAAAAAGAAGGTTGACCAAACATAATTCATGAAGCATTAAAAACACTTCAAATTAGTGTGAATCGACATAAATATAGCTTAGCTTAAGCCTGGTTACAATATAAGAGTCCCTAATCCTTGCCTTAACATATTTACCTCACAATGACAGAATTTAAACTACTCAAAACTACAACCAACTCTATTGCAAAAGTCTAAGAATGAAACAACACAAATGAAGAAGAAGAATAGTAAGAGAAGAAGAAAATTTCAATTGAGGATGCTTCCAAAGGACACCCTCATTTTTCTTCAGCTCTTCTTCCCAATGTGGATTGTTTAGCTCAACTCCCCCTTCTTTTTTTTTCCGTAACTCTTTCCCTTTTCAACCTCCTTTCTATTTCCAAAATGCCAAGCTTATATACTCCTTTTTATCCATCAATTTCAGGGCTAATTCGACAACTCTGATAGATAGACAACATTCTATTAGTCCACATCTCTCCGGTTGGCTTAAATTGGACAACTCAATTAAAGAAAATCCTTGCACATGTGAGTCAAGTGGCCTCTCAGTGAAGAAATGCTTCAGCAATCCTGCTCTATTAGCCACACTGTAGCTTCTAACTCTTCAATCATTAAGTTTGCTTTCACTTGAGGCATATATTACAAGATTAAGCTCACAATTAACAAGAATTAAGCCATCTATCAATACCATTAGCTTAGCTCAGCCAAACAAGTAAAAATACACTCACTAACTCAAGCAACCAAAAACTACCAAATTACCTTAACAAGCAAGCTTAGTCAAGGAAATTAAGAAGGAATATAGGAAACAATAACTCTTTTATGAAGAGTTATCAACCTTCACGTGACAAAAACCGTAAGATTTGAAGTTTAAGAGAAGAACATGACATGTAAAACAAGTGAAATCTGGGTACCTGTGTGGTGCTTGCCACACAGACTCCGATACTTAAATTAGCTAGGAGTCTTTTGAGTGCAGCAAGAGTTTTAGGGCCATGAAGAGTTTACCTTCTTCTAGTTGAAGAAGAGTATTTACATGACCCTCTTAGGATTTTCGTTGAATTCTTTTCGAATTAGGTTAAAAGAAGATTAGACCGAACTAAACTAGATTCACATCAACTGAGGGCACGCAAGGCGAGTGCCCCTTATGAGGCTGACCTCGGCCTTGACATATGAGGTTGACCCCAACCTCGTTCTCAACAAAGGGGTAAGAAATTGGGCTTCGACCCAATTTATCCTCTTCTTCTCTATTTCGTAGCCTGATCCTTTTGTGTTGGTCTGATTTTGTCCTACGTTAGGCCTTTTCGCCTTATTTGTCCTTCTGATTTCCCTTGCGATTTAGGTTTGTCTGTATGGTCCAATTTCACCCATAAAATTAAGCCCTCACTTCTAAGTTGGGAATTGTGGTTTAGCTCTTCATGGGCTGGACATTCAGAGCCTAATTTGGGAGTATAAATTTTGTGTATGAATTTATTTTCGAAGAATCGTACTTTGCACAATACAAGGTCGACCCTGCATTTTCTTTGGCTTTTGCCTTTAAATGGCCCATCAAGTCCTTTGGACTGGCGTTTTGGACTTCCTGGATTTAATCTTCAAAATTTTTGTTTGTGCTTGATTTTACGGAAACAAGTTATGCATATTTGTTATTTTTCAAAAACCCATCGCAAGATCTATCTCGAATTTTCAGCTTCTAAGATCAACTAACCAAGCCCCTATTGGAGGATCAATCAATCTTTCGAGCTTGCATCCTCTGCACCTAAGTGGAGCCATCACGCTCTTCTTAGTCTTATAAAGTCTACTTTGTCTGCTCAATCGGGACCCATCGTGGGGTTTCTCTAACATTTTTTGTTGTCCAAATCAGTCAACCAAATCTTTTTTAGGTTGAATCAACCTTCTAGGTCGCTTCCTCTACATTTAAGTGCTTTAGAGTTTTGCATGTTTTCTTTGCATGACATAATTTGTCGTATCTGGAGTAGGCTCCAGATATCAGTTCTAATCTACCATATCTAAAGTGGGATCCAGATTTGTTGCTTTCATTTTGATGATCGATCTTTTGGCTTTCCATTTTCTCTTTCTTTTTGATTTAAATCAAAAGAAAAATTAAGCTAGGTTGAACCGAAGACACCACAGGCCAGGGGTGTGCATGAAACATGCCCCAAAATAAATTTGGGCTTCTCAGCTTTGGCCACATGCCGAGGTCAAGGCTAGGGTTGGGCCTTTTTGGTCCAATTCTCTCTTTTTTTAGGGTCTAATGAGCCATGGATTGCCTCTTGGCTTGGTTTCACTTTATTTCTTGAATTTCATCATCATGAGCCTATTTTGTCTTGGTTTCTTTTCCATGTTTCCATTTGGATTCTGAAAAAAAAGGTAATTGGGCTAATAGAAAGTGTTGTGGGCTGGAAGCATGCTAGACGCGCCCCGTGGTAGATGAAATGGGCATGCCAAGGCCAAGGTGGGGAATTGGGTTTTGGTCCAATTCCTCTCCTCATCTAGGGCCCCATGAGGTCTTATGTTACTTCTTAGTCATGATCATTTTCTCTATTCTTCGAGATTGATCATTATTAGATACATCTTTCCCTTGGGTCTCCTCATTCTTTCTTCCATTTGAATTTTAGAAAAGGTAATTGGGCTAACCAAGGGTGTCATGGACCGAGGCATGTGCCTTGAAATGAATTGGCTCTTCGTCTTCCGCCTCAGGCGAGGAGTTGGGCTTTTGGCCCAACTCTTTTCTTCTCCAACATCTAATGGTGTACGTGGTTCTTTTTATATTTGAATTCATTTTGTATCTTGTTTAGCCCTTTGTTCTTCTTTTTTGGTCTCTTATTGGGACTTGTTCTGTAAGGATTCTTGACCTATGATGGGGCATCTTAACCTCGACCTTTTCTTTATATAACTTCAAACCTTAATTTCATGTGTGAGCTTGTAAGGTTCATTTTGTGATGGTTCAACCTATATTGCTTTATGTGATAGATCAAAGGAAGACTTTGGCAATACCTTTCCCATAACTTGCATGACGTCGAGCATGTTTTTAAGTTCAACTCCACTAATAGTGCTTATTGTAAGTAAGGTATGACTAGAGGGTCAACATCGTGAAGGGAATAATCGAATTAAACCCACAGCGGAAGCATAGGAATCGTCTTTGATTTTTTTAGAATTAAACTAAAATACAAGGGTTAAGCAATAAATACCTTCTAAATATGAAGATTCTTCTGACGGATCTTTATCTCTTCCACAAAGTCTTCTTGGCTATGATTCAAACACAGGACCAAGGCTTGTGGGAGCCTCTTGAAAGAAAATCCACAAGGGATTTGAGAGGAAGAGGTCTAGAGAGAATTAGAGAATTCTCTCTATTGAGGAGATGTGTGTTGTGAAGAATGCACAATGGCTCACCCTTAGGGTCCTATTTATAGTGGTCTAGGGAAAATAATTAAATAATATATTTTAATATATAATATATTAAGATATATTTATCTAACCAATTTGAATCTTATTCAAACCGTTTAAAATTCTCCTACGACATTTATTTCCTAATTTGAATCCAATTCAAAATTAATAAATATCTTTTATTTAATGTATCTAATATACATTAATTATTTTAATATTTAATGTATCAAATACAATAAATATATTTTCCTCTTTTATTTAATATATCTAATATATTAAATATTAATTTGAACACTTCAAATTAAATATTAATTTGAACATTTCAAATTTTAATATTTAATGTATCAAATACAATAAATATATTTTCCTCTTTTATATTTAATATATCTAATATATTAAATATTAATTTGAACACTTCAAATTAAATATTAATTTGAACATTTCAAATTTTTCTTTCAACTAAATTAATCTTTTAGTGTTACTATGAGTTAGCAAGGGAACCTTATGGACCTACAGATTATAAGCTCCAATGATACAAAATTAATTAATTAAACTCTTTAATTAATTAATTTTCATTCATTAACTGTAGGTCACTCCACTATAGACCTAGAGTTGCACTCTTATGCACTATAGGACAAGTTGTGTCCATAGATATAATCATTACATGCAAGTCGATTCTTCACGAGTTGTTCGTAATTACAGCTGGGTCAAAAGTTCGTTTTACCCCTATAATTACATATTGCACCTTAAATACCACTGATTCTCTAATGAACAATATGTTTATAATCTAATTATAAACTTAGTCCCTCCAGGCCAATGAGAGGGTGGGGCCCCATTGTTCAAGTCCCGAAATCAGCACTTAAGGAAACTACTCATCTACTTACCCTATATGGGAAGGAGTAAATTTCATCTTGTGAGATTATGTTCCCAGCTCCCTATTTGGTCAAGTCCTCAAAATGGTAGGCATATTGAATCGGCTACAAAAGCCACTCTCACCCATGCAAATCAAAGGACAAGCCCTCACAAGCAGAAGTTCATAACTCACTCAGGATTAAGATCGAGCCGCATATGATCATCCTGATGAAATATTAATCTTCTCAATTAACAGATTTATAAAGAGAAATTAAATATTTCGTGGTCCAGTCTTATACAAACTCGTTGTATAAGATGCCCCCACTCACATGTCTCCACATGAATGATTTGGATCAAATCATTTGTAACTATTACAAAGTAGGCCGTATCAATAGTGTTACCAGGATAAGGCACCTAACCTTATACATATACTATGACCCTTTAGGTTATTTCTTGAACATGATCCTCTCGTATGTCAACCACATACTGTTCAAGATTACACTAATAACCTTAGATTTTTCATATAACGGATAATATTATATTACAAATAAAATAATCAAAATTATTATTCATTATTAAATAAATTATAAATTACGAGACTTTAGGGCATAAATCCCAACACATCGGTCATTCTTAGCTTTTTAGAAAGAATTCTTTCTTTGTAAGGAACAACCATTTTCTATGCAATAAATTTGTCTTCAAATAACCGAGGTATGACCCTAGGGTCGGCCTTGGCCATGTATGACTCTAGGGTCAGCCTTGATTAAGTATGAGCATTGGCCTCATCTTGCATATTCTTGAGTTTTACTTAGGTTGAGGCCATACTTTGGCAGTGAGTTGCTCACCTCAACCTCGGGCACCATGGTTCTATCTTGAGTGAACTTTTTGGCTTTTAACCTTTGATTCATCTTCTCTAAGGTAGGGGCGTTCTTGAGGCACATTTGGATGACATTTGCATTTCTTTCTTCAAATAATTTAGAACTTTCTATTCTAAATGAAATGAAGTTATTCTCTTTGCTTACCTCATCTTTGGTGTTATCTTGTCCATAATTTGCATGATTTTATGATGATCATGAGTTTGATTCCAGCATCCGTGTTTCATAAAGCTAGAATATGACTAGAGGCTCAACCTTAATCATTTTTGGCTTTTAGGAAGCTCATGTCTTTGTAATGAATGACCATTAGCTAAGCATTAAGGTTTACCTCGAATAAACAATGTATGACTATTGGGTCGACCATAGTCATTTTGTAGCTTTTTAGGAAGCCCCCTTGTATGAGTGTAAAATAATCCTTACGCTTTAACAATGGAAAAGGTTGCAAACTAAGAAAAGGGACTTGGTTGGCCTCGACTTCACAGGCTATGGTCGGCCTCGGCCACGGTCTACTCTAGTCTCCTTCCTACATTTTAACAATGGAAAGAGCTACAAACTAAAGAAAGGTACTTGGTCGGCCTCGACCTTACAGGCTATGGTCAGCCTCAACCACGGTCTACTTTAATTTCTAGGAATTGCTCTTTTAATTTTTTATATGATCTGAAACTTGAGTTGCTTCTTTTTTCTTGCTTTTTGTTTGATAGGGAGGCATATCTCCTTATCTTGTTTTTTGTTTAATAGGGAGGCATATCTCCTTTTATTGTTTGCTTTTATTTAATAGGAAGCATACCCCTTTGTTCCTTGCTTTTGTTTAATAGGAAATATACCCCTTTTGTTGTTTGCTTTTGTTTAATAGGGAAGTATACCCCTTATATAGCCTCCTACTCAAGGAAGATTTTGTTAGTAGGAAGATCTTACTTGAGTACAAATTGATTTTCAAAACATAACTTGTATTGATCAACTAAAATGAGTAATAGCATTTGTGACTGTCCTTAGACAAGAAAAGAAAACCTATCCTAGTACATGAGACTTCTAACTTATCAATTGGAATCTAATGAATCCATAAATTGAGCAAAAATAAAAATCAAACTAACTTTTTGTGAAGAAAATTGGGGGTCGGTCTCGACCTCCTATAAGGCCAGCCTCGATTTCCTATGGGATCGACATCGGCCTCTTTCCAACACGTACATCAGTGTATTCCTTCAAGAAACTATTTCGAATTAGAGCTTAAATTTCATCCATCAGCTGGAAGTAGTCTCAGGTCAAATGCCCATTATCTACATGGTAGAAACAATGGTGAAAATGGGACCATGAGGAAAGGCCAAGATCACAAGGAAAATCTGTTGGGATTTGTGCCCTAAAGCCTCTAATTAATGTATTATTTAATACTTATTTAATTATTTTATTTGCAATATTATATTATCCATTACATGAAAAATCCCAAGTTATTAGTGTAATCTTGAAAAGTATGTGGTTGGCATACGAGATGATATGTTCAAGAAATAACTTAAAGGGTCTATAGTATATAGATAAGTTTGGGTGCCTTATCCTGGTAACACTATTGATGCAATCCACTTTGTAATTGTTACAAATGATTTGATCCAAATCGTTCATGTGGAGACATGTGAGTAGGGGTATCCTATACAATGAGTTCGTATAAGACTGGACCACAAAATATTTAATCTCTCTTTATAAATTGATTAATCGACAAGATTAATATTTCACAGGATGATCATATGTGACTCGATTTTAATCATGAGTGAATTATGAACTCCTGTCTATAAGGGCTCGTCCTTTGATTTGCATGGGGTGAGAATCGCTATTGTAGCCGATTCAATAAGCTTACCATTTTGGAGACTTGACCAAGTAGGGAGCTAGGAACATAATTTCCACAAGATGGAATTCACTCTTTCCTATATAGGGAAAGTAGATGAGTAGTTCCTTAAGTGTTGATTTTGAAACTTGAATAATGAGGCCCCACCATCTCACTGGCCCGAGAGGGACTTAGTTTATGGTTGGATGATAAACAAATTGTTTATTAGAGGATCAGTGATACTTAAGGTGCAACATGTAATTACAGGGGTAAAATAGACTTTTGACCCAGTTGTAATTACGAACAACTCGTGAAGGATTGACTTGTATGTAATAATTAGATCCATGGACACAACTTGTCCTACAGTGCATAAGAGTGCAACTCTAGATCTATAGTGGAGTGACCTATGGTTTAATAAATGAAAACTATTAATTAAAGAATTTGATTAATTAATTTTGTATCATTAGAGCTTATAACCTCTAGGTCCATAAGGTCCCCTTGCTAGCTCATACGAACAATTAGGGATCAATTTCGTTTAAAGAAAATTTAAAACGTTCAAATTAATCTTTAATGTATTTTATCTATTAAATGAGGAAAAACATATTTATTGTATTTGATACATTAAATATCAAATAAAATTATTAATGTATTAAGATACAAATATATATAAAATTTGAATGAAATTCAAATAAGAAAATATGTATTAGGAGAATTTGAAATATTGGAATGAGATTCAAATAGTTTAAATATATATTTTAATTAAAATATATATTGTTTAATTAGGGCAAACTTTTGTCCTAGGTGGTCACTATAATATGATCTTATGGGTTAAGCAAAAGGGTGCCTCCCTTAAGAGAAAAGAGTTCTCTCAATTCTCACATTCATTCCTTCTCTCCTTCAAAGAGGCTCCCATTAGCTTCCTTGATCCTGTGTTCGAGTCATAGCAAGTAGACTTTGTGGAATTGGAGTTTCAACCTCGTTGGAATTAGAGTAAGAAGATTAAAGACCCACCAAGCAACTTTCCCTCATGTTCGAGGTGTGTGATGCTTAACTTTTGTACTTTTAAATTTAATTCTAAATGTACTCAAATCGTTTCCAATGCTTCTGCTTGGGTTTTAATTCAATTATTTCCTTCAAGTGGTATCATAGTCAACTTTAATGTTTATTTAGAATTAAGAGTTTGTATGGAGAATATTTTATTTTTCATATATGTGATATGTGACGATTTGCAAATTGGTTGTTTATGCATATTTAGCATTGAATTCTGGTTTGATTAGATCATTTGTAAAACCCAAAAGGGTTAGAGTTTTGTAATTTTTTTAGAAAGTTTTTTTAATTCCGCTGGTAAATACAAAAAGATTGAGATTCAATATAGTCTTCAAATGCCGATTTGAGGTGCATTCAACAAGATTTATGTCCTTCTTAAAGTCCAACATTATTTTCATTCGGTGGCGAAGGCCTATATGCCCAGGCGATAAAATTAATAAAGGAATAGACGAATTGTTTTACACTTCAATTTCATTGTGGTGGTAATTCAATTGGAGGAGAATTGTTCTCCATTGCATACAATTCAAATCAAGAAATATGCAAGTCCAAGCCCATTCCTTTAGACGGGGATTCAATCGAATTGGTCAAACCAACAACAGCTTCAAATCAACCACTTAAATTAATCTCTTATCCTAAATTGAATCCCAGCTGCATAATTTCTTCATCAAGTTGTTGGAATTTATTAGCACAATGATGAATCGGTTCATTATTCATACGACAATGAAGAAGTGTTCTTCAGGCAGTTCTGTCTGTTTCAAGTTGTTGACGAGTATCTTTCGAAAGTCGGTGAACTCAAGCGCTGATAAACATGCACAGTCGGTGGTCGAGCCAATATGAGTTGCTGCTTAATAAAGTGTAGTCGGCGGCGGTGTGTCTAAAATTGAGGTACTGCAGTTGATGGCTTAAGTCTCCAACCATAAGCGACAAGGACGTGCGGCTTCTTGATTTACAAATTCATATGCAAATTTTCTTAACCTAAATTTGGATGGCCCAATAAAGGAAAGAAATTGAAGACCAAGATATGTCTTGAAAATTTAGATTATGTAATTTTGAATTTAGTCTTTAATTGTTAGGATATGCCAGATATGCCGGTCAATTTTGCTAGTTTTAATTTAATTATGAATGTGATATATGTTTTAAATTATTTCAGTGTTGCATAAAGTATGCCATTTAGATTAAAATTCCACCATAGGTTAAGCATGATCATGCATCTTAATTATTTTTATATATAATTGTTATATTTAGAAAATTTGATTAGGATGTTTCCTAATAGAATTAAGATGCTTTTCTAATAAGTTTATATTTTCCATATATATCTTTGAATATAATTGTTATATTTAGAAAATTAATTAGGATATTTCCATTCATAATTGAAATCCATATTTTCCTAATAGGATTAGGATATTTCTTGATAAGATTAGAGTTTCCTTAAAAGTCAAGATTTTTTTTTATTCATGTTTCAAATAGTTTAAAATTTAAATTTATTTTAATCTTTATTTTGTTTCTAATGGATGAGAATTTAGGATATTCAATTTTGTTTTAAAGCGTTCATTTTTCAAATTGAGTTACTATTTATAGGGTTCATTTTTCAAATTGTTTGATTTCTATGCTAAAATTGAATAGATAGTTGTTTGCAAGATGTAAAATAATGCATTTTCTATTTTTCAATATTATGTCAATTTTTTCTCATAATTTTAATTTTGAATATTGATTTGTCAAGTTGAGAAAATTTTATTATTTGGAAAAGTAACGTTAACACTATAATGGCAGTGTAAAATTTTGAATTTGTCTTTCTTAAGAAATGTTCTCAAAACCTGTTGTCAATACTAATTGAATTGTTTGTGAAGCCATGATTAATGAATCAAAAGTAAACGAGATAATTTACATGTATCTCCTAGTTGACATGTTAGATGTCAAGCTTAGAAGATAAAGAAAATAACAATAACATATGAGATGTTGAAGTCACAAGAAGCTAAATTTAGATAATTGTCTAAATGATCTCAAAATAAAATATTACAAAATCCAAGAAAAGAAATCAAATGACCGAAGCTATATAAAGGGAAATAGTTCCTACATTAGCAAGGACAGTCATAATGAGAGGAATTTTTGAAAGACCTTTATGGGAAGAAAAATATAAATGAAAATAAATTTGATTTACTAGATTTTTAGTGGAGAATAAATAATGTCACCTAGATAGTCGATACAAGATCCACTATCAAGGTTTGTTTTTCATTACATTTAATATGTAATTTTTAGAAAATACTTAATGATATAGAATAGTTTCTACATATTGGCACTAGGAAACTAATCTTAGTTGGTGTAATGAGAGACATTAAGATGTCATTAAGTGATGGTTGTTGCTTAATGATGAATATGGTGTTTTTAGTACCATAAGAGAAACTCAATTTCTCGAAATCTATTACTGAACAATTCATAGAGTATGGATTTTTTCAAATATTAAAGCTTGTATTTTCAAAATTATTTGAAAATACATTCAACTGAAAGTAAAAACAATCTATATTTTTGATATATATTATACTACAAAATATTGAGATATTCAGGATTATAAAATCTTTAGAAAAACAAATTGTTTTCTCCTAAAGATGATACTTGTCTTTGGCAGTTAAAGTTTATTCGCGTCAACTTGAATAGGATGAACAAGACTAGTAAGAGGTGATTCTCTAAAAGTTAGAGTTAGTTAATTACTTTAAATAACTTTTGATCTTGCATTTCATGCAAGATAATCATTAGGCCTTTATTGGATAAGGCTACAAGGCCAAAGAGCACTTTGGGCTTACACATTATGGTGAATGTAAAAGTCAAATAACATTGTGAATATTTGATTGCTCTAATGAATGATTATTCAGGGCATAAGTATCTTTACCTGATGCAATATAAGTCTAAATGTTTGAAAAGTTCAAGAAAAGTAAGACTAAAGTTGAGAATCAATTAGGAAAATCTATTAAGACATTATGATCAGATTATAATGGATAATACAGGAACCTTGTGTACTAAGATTAGTTGATAGAAAGTGAGATTGTATTCCAACTCTAAGCATCAAGTACAATTGTGTGAAATTGTGATGTAAGAGGAGAAAGCAAGACCTTGTTAGACATGGTCACATCAATAATGAGTTACATCATTACCAGACTTTAGTTAGGATATGAAATAGAGATTACATAGTGAACACTATTCTCTTCAAAAGTATATACGAGACAATTTTGGGATTATAAAGGAGTAGTAAAGCTAGTTTACAAAACTTTGGTAATTGAAAATGATAAGCTTACATGTTGAAACAAAGCTAAAAGGGTTGGAATATATATGTTCAAAGATATGCCTAAGTTTAGGCTACCCCTAAGGAGTAAACAAAATGGTATTTTCTCGAGTACTAAAAAGAAGGTATTAGTATGACAAATATCATTAAGGAATGTCAAATGAAAGACCATAAACCTTCAATAATGTAAGATAGTGTTGATTAGTTGATTCCAAGTGAAGTCACTAAATAGTTAACAAAAGTTGTTAACAATTAATTTAATTTGAGAGTCAAATGGATCCTAGTCATGAATTGGATAAGCCTCATCGTGATAGGAGAGTTATGAGATGACTCAATGATACCTTGCTAGAGTAATGTGAATAATTCGGAAATATTATGATGTCTATGCGCAAGTGTACACATACTTTTGTAGCAAGTGCTAAGTAAATTATTGTATCCACAGAGACTATTAATTCTTCTATTTAGTACAATTAACTCTTAGTAACTCAATTTGTAACCCATAAAATTCATTAAGGAATGACTTAAAATAAAATAACAATTGCTAAAACAAAATATTTGCTAAAACAGAGCGAAACAGGGGAATTGTAATTAAACAGAATTTGGTTAACCTGTACCTTGAACTAATCAAAAGGCTCGGATTAGGGGTAGTCTCCTGCTTTAATCGATTCTACAACTTAAACACATATTCATTTCTCTCAATCCACTACAACTTACACGACATTCTCTTGAATCATCTGAGATAGGCTGTTTCATTCTGATTGCTCCAGCAAAAATTAACCCACTGTAATGTGTGTGCATTAGGTGAGTGATTATCCCTAATCTCCTCACTTAGCTAGTTGCTAACCCTAACACGGGGCTAATGTGGTTCTTAATCTATCAGCTCCTCATATTCTTCCTAGAAATAAGAGAAACACTGCAACAAAACGATTGGCAAAACGGAATTGGGCTAAGAGAATAAAACTCTTAAAAACCAGATTGAGCTAAATGATATGTGCTAAGATGTAGAATAAATCAAAACATTCAACCCCTAATCCTCACTTAAAGAGTGATTAATTCATAATGCAAGAAAAACATAAAATAATTCGAAATACAATCATAATGCGAAATAGTGTTGATTAACTAGAAAGAAGAAGAAGAAATAACTGAATTTTCTAGCAGCTCCCTGCTTCAGACAGCTTCTTCTACGTCTCTTCCTCTCTAAATCTTCGGGATCCCCCCCTTTCTCTTTTCATTTCTTTTAAAAACGGCTGCCCAACAACTATATTCCATCCTTTATGCAAATTAGGGCTGATTATACAGGTCCGAATGACATGGCGAGCTTTTGTTGACTGATACACACTCATTGTACTAACATCTGACAGCTCATTAAATGGACAACAATTCTCATGTGCGAAATTAGTGTTGGCTGAAATTACTCAAATTGCTCCAGCAAATCGTTGTAAAACTGCTGTCCTTAGCTTCGAGAGACCTCCTTAATCGAACCCTAAATTAATCACATAAAGCTCATTAATTACTATAATCTTGGTCTAATAATAATATTACTACATCAAAACCAATCATAGAGCAAAATAACTCAAAGTTAGGAGTTTTTCACAATATAATGAGATAAAATTCAACAATTTAGTCCTGAAATGCTAGCATATAACTCTTAATTTAAGAGTTATCAAACCCCCAAACTTGAATCATTACTCGTCCTCAATTGATGCTTTCTCTACCTTCACAATTCAACAACTACTTCTACTTGACCACTAAATTCTTATATGCATTATCACCATTGTAGTAATGCTCTAGCATCCAAGTCTGCTCCTGCAACTCAATACACGTTGTCATGTTTCAAGATTTCAAATTATGTTCTTTTGCACATGCCTAAGAATTAACTAGACACCTTTTAGCTCCAAAGCTTTTATCACTTAAGAATTCTAATCCTCAAGCTCATTATGCAATCCCAAAACCAAACTTACACAAGAGTGCTTCCTTTCTAAGACTAATCTTCTAAGCTAGCACAAAACTTGCATTTTTTTTAACAACCTACTACTCTTTTAGAGATCCTTGAAGTCACAGCCCTATTTCTTGGAATGACAACATTTTATGATGTCGTTCACCTTAGCTTCAGGCTCATCACCTCATGGGAATAACACTCATTCCACTCCCTTCTTGCTTCTCAGAATGGTGACATTTTATGATGAAGCTCACCTAAGCTCTAAGAGAGTTGTGACTATCAGGCTAACACTCATCCCTTGCTTCCTTTTCTCTTTTTTTTTCAAAGCTTTTTCATGCAGCTTCTACCTTCGTTCCAGAATGCTAACACTTTTTAGTGAAAACATCTAGCTACGAGCACAAGCTACACAGAGATTGCAAAACCTTTTTTTTAATAAACTGTTAAACAGGTTGGGTTTGCTTGCACAGGAGAGGAGTGCATCTTAGCAGTGGAAGAGGAGTGCTCCCTAAGAGTAGATCCTAAAAAAAATTAACAAGAAAAATCCTCAAAAAATGCTCTAGCAACTTTAGCACGCCCCCCCAAACTTACATCACTCATTGTCCCCAATGAGAGAGAGTAAAGGAAAACCCCCAAACTTATTACAAGCTGGCTAAAAGACTAGAATTAGATAGGAAAGTAAACTTGGTATTACTCGGTTGGGAATGAGCTTTCCTAACCTTCTAAGCTTGAAAATGGATGGTTCTATAAGAATCTATTTAAAGCTTAGGACTTATTGTGCAAAAGATTCAATAACCTAAAATGCTAAATCATCAGCAATCATCCAACTGTCTTGAATAGAGGATCTAATTTGACTCAGCATAGGAATTCAGGGTACAGGCAGAGTATAGCTTATTTGACATACAACTTCTAATTATGCCATTGCAATCTATTTGCTTTTGTAACAGGCTTAGGGAAGAAGCAATTCATTTAGAATTTAATTTAAGAGCTAGGAGGCCGAAATAAAACATACTTTCATTTTACTATGAGAGGAGGAGATCAATACTACATTCCTAAAACATGAGCAGAAGATCATCATTTTACTAAGAGTTTTTCTTTTCTTCCTTCAAGCCTACTTCTAAAATCTTAAACAACTAAACCTAGTTAGAAAACAGAATGACAAAAACTAAACAGGAATAGATAAAATTAAACAGATAAAGCAGACAAACAAAAAGGTAAACAGACAACATCCTTTCTCCTTCTTCTCCGAATGAGTCTTCAATATCTTCTTCTTCAAATGGTTTGTCAACAGGTGGTGGGATCCAAGGAGTCAATATTTCTTCTTGGAAAGTTGGAAAGGCAAGGAATGGTTTCTGGAAGTTGTTGTGGAAGGCTTTCTTAATAGCCAAATCTCTCATATGAGCCTAAATCCAGAAAGTTGTTGCTGCATTTCTGCATACTCAGCCTGATGTAGCAATTGGTGTTGTAATTCCAAAAGCTTGTCCATCCCTGTCAGAAGACCACCAGCTTGAGAGCTTCCTTCCCTTCTTTGCAGGCGCTGAATGCTGCTTGGATTAATAACACCCTTGTCAAAGAGTGTGTGATCCTCAGGATGTCTAGGCATTTTAGCCCAATCACACAACATGGAAATTGTGTTTGGGAAAAATAGCTTCCCAACATTCTTCTTCGCACAACTCTTGATTTGATCAGAGATAATCTTCCCAACATTATGCTTAACTCCTTGAGAATTGCAAAGGTCAGTAGGATTCTTGCCATGGACACAGTTGAATCATGGGTAGTCGGTATGAGACAAAGTTTTACAAAGGCCAGCCACACGTTTTCTTCATTGTGAGATATGCTGCCTGAAAGGTTGTGGCTCCGGCATTCGAAACCCTCCATTGAGCATCCTCTACCCCCACCTCCTTATCGGCCGCATTTAACTGCTCCACAGAGGGGGCAGTAACCATTTCATTGAACAATGCATGGGGGAATTCCTCTAGATGGTACAGGTCATTAATGGACTCAGGCAACCAGTCGACTGGAACTCCAGTATGATGGCAAAATACCCCACTTTTGAGTCCAGATTTGTATAGAATCATGAACATCCTGCACTCGAGCTTCTCTTAGTTGCCTTGCAAACTGCTGCCACCCATGACTTTCAATTGAGGCATCATAGTCAAGTCAGAATCAAATCCTCTCTTTATCAGAAAATTTGTTTTCTTTAACTCGTTGTAATTCTTCTTTGCTTTGACATAAATGAATCTTTCCCAAGGAAACCTCGTATTCTCCTCCACCTTTTTCTTACCCTTTTTCTTTGCCTTTGCTTCCATTGTTGCAACATTGTGCTCTTTTGGTCCCGTTTCTTCTGTTGTAATCTCTTCTACCACAGATGCTTCAGCAAAGCACTTCCTCTTTTTCCTCTTCTTTTTAGCTTTATCTAGCGATTTTTCTGTTACTGTTTCATCAATCACTGGGCTTTGCACTGGTGGTTCCTCAATCTCTCGGATTTCTTCATGCTCTGGTACTTCTTCCACTTCTGGAATTTCTTCTCTTTCTACCATCTCTTCCATTGTTTCAATAGGTTCTCCCCCTTCCATTTTCTCTTGAACAGTGGTTTCTTTTTCAGTAGCTTCATCATCTTCGACTTGTGGTTCTAGGGTCGTCTCCTTCAAGACCTTCTTCTTTTTCTTCTTTGGAGATTTCTTCTTTTCTTGCTCTGGAATAACTTTTACTTCCACTGGTTCAGAAGGCTCACCTTCTTGAAGCTTTGATCGACGAGTTTTTGTTGGCATTTTTCCGATGAAAGAAAAAAAATATATTGGAGCTAGAATGTTGGGATTGGAGTGGCAAAAGATGGGTTGAATCGAAGGGCTAGGGTTTAATTAAGGACAATGAAGATGAGGGCAAATTTGTCTTTTTCGCAAGGTTTTCAAATTTGAAATCCCTCCAAAATCGCCCTGAATGACGTTATACTCTTGAAAATCGCTGACGTCGTCAAATTAGTCATAAACCCATATCGCTTTCCCAGATAATTTGCTGTCACACCCTCTGTATGCCGTCTCCAAATTAATCCCCAACCACTCAAATTAAAAATTTTGAAAATTGCTTTGTCTTTAAAGCTGTCACACCAACTCCTTTTAAATTCCTTATCTTCAAAGGGAAGTTTTCTCTTTCTTTCCTCTTTTTTTTTTTTTGGAATCTGTTTTCCTTTTATTTGACAATTCACAAAGGACAAAATAAAAGATCTGCACAATAAAGAAAACATGAAACTCATAAAGTAAATAAAAGAAATTCAACTAACACAATAAATTCTGGAGCATATAAAAACATTCAACACTACACAATGCTCCTGCAATTTCATTATTCTGTCACTCTTCCTTCAAACTCAGGGAAGCAAGCTTCCGCTGAACTTCTTCTCCCCAATAATGTTTGATTCGATGGCTGTTCACCTTGAATTCTCTTCCATCTTTCTCATCCTGCAAAGTTACTGTACCATGGGAAAATACTTCCACAATTGTGAATGGACCTAACCATCTAGACTTAAGTTTTCTCGAAAATAATTTTAGTCTAGAGTTAAACAATAAAAATCTTTGTCCTTTCTCAAAATGCTTCGGCAAAAGCCTTTTATCATGCCACAATTTAGTTTTATCTTTGTATAACCTGGAACTTTCGTAAGCAGCATGCCTCATCTCATCTAACTCATTAAGCTGCAGCAATCTTAGTGCTCCATCATGAGCATAATTAAAATTCAACTTTTTCAAGCCCAAAATGCTTGTTTTCTAACTCTACAGGTAATGACAAGCTTTTCCAAAAACTAACCTGTAAGGTCACATACCTAAAGGTGTTTTGTAAGTTGTCCTATATGCCCAAAGAGCATCTTCCAACCTATTGGACCAGTCCTTTCTATTCGGATGCACAACTTTTTCAAGTATTCCCTTTATCTCCCTATTTGATAATTCTATTTGGCCATTGGCCTATGGGTGATAAGGTGTTGAGACCCTATGCTTCAAATGATATTTTGCTAATACATTGCCAAGCATCTTGTTAACAAAATGAGTCCCTTCATCACTAATTAAAACTCTAGGTGTGCCAAATCGTGTAAAAATGTGCTTATGCATGAATTTCAAGACAGTTTTAGCATAATTTATAGGACAAGCCACAGCCTCAACCCACTTTGATACATACTCAACAACCATTAAAATATAGAGATTGCCAAAAGAAGGAGGAAATGGTCCCATAAAATCTATACCCCAAACATCAAACAATTCAACCTCTAAAATGTAAGTTAAGGGCATTTCATCTCTTTTCCCTATCATTCCTCTCATTTGACAAGTAGGCCAATAAAAACCTGATTGGAAAACTTTTGCTGCCGTACGTTGCCTTCCAAAATGTCCACCGTATGGAGAAGCATGACAATGCTCAAGAATTTATTGAATTTCTCTTCCAAAAAACACACATTCTATAAATATTGTCAGCACAATGTCTAAACAAATATGGATCATCCCAAAAGTAAAATTTTACCGCATGGAGAAATTTTTTCAATTGCTGTTTAGACAATTCATAAGGTAAAATGTTAGCAGCCAAATAATTAGCAAAATCAACATACCATTGTCTGCCACTTCTGAGACTACCAATAATTGTTCATCTGGAAACGCATCTGCTATCTCAGGTTGCTGGATCAAATTCTTGTGCTGCTCCACTCTAGAGAGATGATCGGCTACTTGATTCTCTGATCCTTTCTCATCTTTTATCCCTAGGTCAAACTCCTGCAAAAGCAACACCCATCTTATTAGCCTTGGTTTTGCATCTTTTTTTGCCAACAAGTATTTTTGTGCCACATGATCGGTATAAACCACCACTTTGGTTCCAATGAGATACGTAATTTTTCCAAAGCAAATAACACAGTTAGAAGCTGTTTCTCTTTAGTGGTATAATTCAATTGAGCTTCGTTCAAGGTTTCACGAGTATAATAAATTGGATGGATGATTCTGCCACTTCTTTGCCCTAGCATAGCTCCTACCGTATAGTGGTTTGCATCACACATCACTTCAAATGGCATGCTCCAATTTGGTGCAGCAATGATTGGTGTTGTAACTAATGTTGTCTTTAAGGTGTTAAATGCCTTTACACATTCTTCAGAGATTTGGAATGGTCGATTAACTTCTAATAAAGTACAAAGTGGCTTGGATATTTTTGAAAAATCTTTTATGAATCTTCGATAAAATCCGAGTGCCCAAGAAAACTTCGTACTCCCTTGACTGATGATGGTGGCTCCAATTTTTCAATAATTTCTACTTTTGCTCTATCAACTTGAATTCTTGCCTTAGAAATTTTGTGCCCAAGGACAAATCCTTCTTTGACCATGAAGTGACACTTTTCCCAGTTTAACACCAAGTTAGTCTCTTCACATCTCAGCAATACCTTACCCAAATTCTCTAAACAGGATTGAAAAGATTCTCCAAATATAGAAAAATCGTCCATAAATACTTCCATTATAGATTCCACCATATCTGAAAATATTGCCATCATGCAGCGCTGAAATGTTGCTGGGGCATTGCACAACCCGAAAAACTTTCTTCTGGAGGCAAATGTTCCATAGGGGCATGTAAATGTTGTTTTCTCCTAGTCTTGAGGAGCAATAGTGATCTGATTATACCCCGAATACCCATCAAGAAAACAATAATAAGTTTTCCCTGCCAATCTATCCAACATATGATCGATAAACGAAAGTGGAAAATGGTCCTTCTTGGTGGCTTTGTTCAATCTCCTATAATCCATAGAAATTCGTCATCCTGTTAATGTTCTAGTTGGGATCAACTCATTTGCTTCGTTAACAGTTACAATCATACCTCCCTTTTTAGTAGCACACTGTACATGGCTTACCCAATTTCTATTAGTAATTGGATAAATGATTCCGACATCCAACCATTTGATCACTTCCTTTTTAACCACTTCTTTCATTGCAGGATTAAGCCTTCTCTGATGTTCAATGGTTCTAAAATTTCCATCATCCAAGTTAATTTTATGCATGTAGAAGGAAGGACGTATACCCTCTATATCTGCCAATGTCCATCCGATCACCTTCTTATATTGCTTCAACAATTCTAAAAGCAGTAGCTCATCCTTGGGTGAAAGATTTGCTGAAATGATGATTGACAATGTTCCTTTTTCTCCCAAATATGCATACTTTAAATGTGTAGGGAGGGGTTTCAATTCTAACTTAGGAGACACCTTGATTGATGGTTGAATTGGTGGAGATTCTCTATCTGCCAGCTCCAACGATTCAAATAATCTCCTATATCCTGGAAATTCTTTCACATTGTTCACTTCATATCTTTTGCTGTAGCTGTCTAAATCTTCTTGTGAAATCACTCCAAACATTCGATCATGCTGCTCTAGCAATTCCAGCTCAAAATTTTCTTCTATCAATCATCAAGGATGTGGACAGCTGAACATTGTTCTCTCTCCGTTGGGCATTTCATAGCGTCTAACACATTAAATTTCACTTCTGATCATCCACAGTCAATGTAATTGTACCCTTAGCCACATCAACTACTATACCTCCAGTTGCCAAGAAATGTCTCCCTAAAATGATTGGTACCTCTTTGTCCGCTTCATAATCCAGAATGATGAAATCAGCTGGAAAAATAAATTTATCTACTTATACCAAAATGTAATCAATCTTCCCTTCAGGATATGTGATTGACCTATCAGCTAACTGTAATGTCATAGTGGTTGGTCTTGCCTCTCTAATGCCTAATTTTTGAAAAATAGACAATGGCATCAAATTTATGTTGGCGCCTAGATCACAGAGGGCTCTTCTTACTTCTTTTCCTCCAATTGACACTGGAATTGTGAATGATCCAGGATCTCAAAGCTTGGGAGGAATAGGATGGGCAACTATAGCACTACATTCTCCTAACAAAGGCACAACCTCAAATTCCATTGACCTCTTCCTCATTGTTGGGATATCTTTAAGGAACTTCGCATACTTTGGCATTTGCTCAAGAGCTTCTACCAAATGGATGTTATATGAAGCTGCTTGAAGATATCGAATCTTTCCCACGTCTCACTGAAAGTCTCGTCGTCAAATTGCTTGTAAGCGACTATCTCTCCTCTAAGTTTTGCATTTTTAGTTGGTGGAAAATCCTTCATCAAAAACTTTTCCGCCAAATCATTCCACGAAGTTATCGTTCTAGGTCCAAAGGAATTCAACCATGATTTTGCTTGATCTCACAAAGAATACGGGAACAAAATTAATCTTCTTGTATCCTTCGACACACATTGCTTCTTGAAAGAATCACTCACACTTAAGAAGTTTCTTGAATGCAAGTGAGGGTCCTTTGAGGGAAGTCCATGAAACTGTCCAATAAATTGCAACATCTAGAACATGACGAGTTTCAATTCAATCTCTACTGCTTCTAAATCAGGTCCAACAATTTTGGCGCATCAAAAGTAGGCATAGCATAGGGGCGAATAACTCTCTCCCTATCATCTGCCACAAAGATAGGATTATGAGCATCATCTTGTTGACCAGCTGCTTCATATGGTCCTGCTCTAGGTGGGTTTCAAAGATGTTTCGGTTGATGTCTGGTAAGTCCTCTTGATTTGTAGGTCTCACTAGAGGATTAACACGTTGTAAACTCGAGATTTTTCCTTGAAATTTCTTTACAAAAAGAAACAAAGGGAAAAAAAATAATAAAATAAAATAATTGTTAAAACTTTTTTGGGAAATTGTTGTATAAGGAAAAGAGGAATAAAACAAAAAAAAAAAGAAAAAGAAAAAGAAATGAGGGAATGGATAGGCTTTGGAGCACTCACCACCAAAAGTAATTAAATAAGTTTCCTAACCCATTTTCTCCCATTTGCTTCTCTTTTATTAAAGAAAAACAGAGCATTTCGTGGGAGAAGGTGGAAGAAAGAAGAAAAGAGAGCTTGCTGGGGTTGGAAGTTGAAGAAGAAGGGGGGAAAACTCAGCACAAGCCTCCATGGCAACTAGGTGATCAACTCTACTCAGTACTGATGTTTAGAACGTTTTGAACTCCACAAGAAGAGTTAATAGGTGAGATTTGATTTTCTTGAAAGTTAACCCATTTTCGAACAAATTTCGTGAAGGAAGCTCGAGCAAAATCGGACTTTAAATTATTGATTTGTGAAGGGGAAGTCAGAGGAGAGATTTTGCTATCAAATCTGAAGAACCTCTGGTGTTTGAGACATGCTGATCTGTAGGATTTGAATCAGAAGCTCCATTAGGTATGGTTGGAAATCTTATTTAATTTCCTATAACTTTCATGAAGAAGTCGTAAGTAAAACATGATTGGAAGTGGCTTTAAAATTCAGATCAGTTGTGGTGTGCAGCAGAAAAACGATTCTGGAAATTTCAGAAGCTTATTTTTCGGGAAGTAGTTTTCGAGGTATTTACGGACACATCCTTTGGGAATTTCGATTCTATTCCTTCAGATAAGTTTTAGAGGGTTCAAAAATGAAGAGTTTGGTATAAAGTACATCATTTTTGGCCAAGTAATGAAGAAGTTATGAGTATGTGAGATTAGAGTATGAAATTTGCAGAATGCTGGAAATAGATGGAGTGATATTTGTAATCTTAAGTTTGAAAGTCATGAGATTGAAGTTCTAATGCTTGGTTTTGGTTTTTTTTTGACAGGCCAGGAGGAAGTAGGTCAAGTTTACGGGCCGAGGATCTAGTTTTAATGCTGTGAGTGACAAAACGAATTTCGAAAACGATTTCTATGCCTGAATTTATGCTTATGGAAATATAAGACTTCCTAAGAATGAATTAGTTTAAATGTTGTATGTTTTTTTTTAAACATTGAACACATACTTAAGAGCATACATGGTTTCCTAGGAAATGATTAAGATATTGAGCCGAGGCTGTATAGTACCGTGTGCACACAGGTCATTTTCTGTTGTCGACGTTGAGTGTACTCCGTGACAACAATGCTGTCGTGAGTGCTGGGTGGGGCCCCACTACGACAAAGACGATGGGAGTGCTGGGCGGGCCCCACTACATCGTAGAATGAATGTTGGTTGTACTGGGCGTGCCCTACACAACGTAGATCGTCATATGGTTTTTCCTTAAATGGCTAATATTCTTGATATGCCTTGTGAGATTTTAATGACATACCTGCTGGAGTGCTGAAAGGAAAAACTATTGTGACTATACATTTATATTTAACGCTTGAATACAGATTCATATGCTCATAGATTATCAAGTGTTTTGATTTGCGAGTTAGTAGCTTAAACTAAGTCACTCGCTGAGCCTCATAGCTCATTCTTTCAATGTTTTCCAACTTTTCAGGTAGAGATCGAGCTCCCGGTGCTTGAGATCCTGCCATAGTCTGCCGAGCACTCTCTAAGTTTGATATTTTGTACGTGGGTGGGGTTTTGTAGCGTTTCCGTATATACATTGTAGATATTTTGGAAGGAACGTATAGTTGTGTTCGTGTATGTACTAGTGGTGGTGGTTGTGTAAATCATGGTTGGGTATATTTTTGGGTTGTAGTGCTCTCTACCCGTTTTAAATTGCAAGTGAGGTTTAAGTAGAGTCGCTCCTTACGTACGTATAGTAATTAACAAGGTTCCGTTGTGTTGTGTTTAAAGTATTTCATATGCCAGCATAGTATGTTTATCAGATGTGACAAAGTCACAGGTATCGTTAGAGAGGTAAACGATGTCTGATGGCTTCACGCTATCTTCCGGGCTAAGTTAGCGGTTAGTTCGGGAGGGGGTGTGACACACGTTCCATTGTATACTTTCTCCTTCGTTGTTCCCTTCTACGCACTAGAAATGTTCTTTCAATCTCCAGATCGTTGTGTAAAGAATGAGAAAATTTTCTCATGCACTAACTCAAACCACCTGAATTAAGACCAAACAAACAACAATTTCAAAATTCAATAAGCTCCAATTACCAAAAATTAATTTAAGTAAATGAAAAAAATTAACTAGTCCCCGACAATCGTGCCAAAAACTTGATACCTTGCTAGAATAATGTGAATAATTAGGCAATATTATGAAGTCTATGCGCAAGTGTACACATACTTTTATAGTAAGTGCTAAGTAAATTATCGTATCCACAGAGACTATTAATTCTTCTATTTACTACAATTAACTCTTAATAACTCAATTTGTAACCCAGAAAATTCATTAAGGAACTGACTTAAAATAAAATAACAATTGCTAAAACAGAGCAAAACAGAGGAATCGTAATTAAACAGAATTTGGTTAACATGTACCTTGAATTAATCAAAAGGCTCAGATTAGGGGTAGTCTCCTGCTTTAATCGAATCTACAACTTAAACATATATTCATTTCTCTCAACCCACTACAACTTACACGACATTATCCAGAATCACCTGAGATAGGTTGTTTCATTCTCATTACTCCAGCGAAAATTAACCCACTGTAATGTGTGTGCATTAGGTGAGTGACTATCCCTAACCTCCTCACTTAGCTAGTTGTTAACCCTAACACAGGGCTAATGTGGTTCTTAAGCTATCAGCTCTTCCTATTCTTCCCAGAAATCAAAGAAACGCTGCAACAAAACAATTGGCCAAACAAAATTGTGCTAAGAGAATAAAACTCTTAAAACCAGATTGAGCTAAATGATATGTGCTAAGCTGTAGAATAAATCAAAACATTCAACCCCTAATCCTCACTTTAAGGGTGATTAGTTCATAATGCAAGAAAAACAGAAAATAATTCGAAATACAGTCATAATGTGAAACAATGCTGATTAACTAGAAAGAAGAACGAGAAATAGCCGAATGTTGCCCCAAATAAGTTGAAGCAGCGTTCGGCACTGGCTCCAGCAGAAGACTCTTCCTCCTTTTGGAAATTTTCTGACAGCTCCCTTCTTTAGACAGCTTCTTCTCCGTCTCGCCCTCTCTGATTCTTCGGGATCCCCCCTCTTTCTCTCCTCCTTTCTTTTAAAAACAGCTGCCTAACAACTATATTCCATCCTTTATGCAAATCAGGGTTGATTAGACAAGTCCCAATGACGTGGCGAGCTTTTGTTGGTTGATACACACTCATAGTACTGACATCTGCCAGCTCATTAAATGTATTACAACTCTCACGTGCGAAATTAGTGCTGGCTGAAATTACTCAAATTGCTCCAGCAAACTGTTGTAAAACTGTTGTCCTTAGCATCGGGAGACCTCCTTAATCAAACCCTAAATTAATCACACAAAGCTCATTAATTACTATAATCTTGCTCTAATAATAATATTACTACATCATAGAGCAAAATAACTCAAAGTTAGGAGTTTTTCACAATATAATGAGATAATATTCAACAATTTAGTCCAGAAAAGCTAGCATATAACTTTTAATTTAAGAGTTATCACTCAACTTTCACAAAGACATAATTAAAGCCTAAGTTGTCATGTTAGATGACAAAGTTGAAGGCTTATTGCCCTCAAAGTAGTAATGAGGGATGACGATAAGGATAAATAGGTCAAAGTCATGAATTTTGAGATAGAGTCCATGAACTCCATCTCGATATGGACTTGCAGATCTTCTTGATGGGGTTAAACTCATAAAATATGAATGGATCTATAAATGAAAAACCTATGACTTTGAATAATTATTAATGAAACTTGTATAGACAAGCACATCATTAATTGCTTAGTGGAGTTTTTTCATGTTTTATAATGATGAGATTCTATTCATTGGGAATGAGGTAAGATTTTATCTAACATAAAAGGTTGACTAGCTAACTAATTTAAAGTGAATGATTTGGAAGCACTTCGTATATTTTATATGTCCAAATGGAGATTTTAAGAACATAATATTAACTTTGTCTCAAGTATCTTGACAAAATTGTTGTCAAGTATTTAATGTAGAACTTCAAAGAATGATAATGTATCATTCTAACATGGAGTTATTTTATCTAAGGAAGTGGCCACAAATGTTGAGAGTATATGATTTATTATCTACCAAATGTAGGAAATAATTAATGTATAAATGAGACTTAACATTTAATGTACAGTTGGTTAGCATATATTAGTTAGACCAATGGTATGACGATTAAGTAAAAAATTAAAATCTTTCTCAAAGTATCTATGGGCGATGAGAAATTTTTGTGTATGGAGTAACAGATTTGATCTTTATAAGATGCACTGGTTCTTACAAAGATTTAGGAAATCTATGTTAAGATAAATTTTACCCTCGGTTGTGGAGTATGATATACAAGTTAAATTGTTTTACTTGTGAAGCAAAAAAATGACTTGTAGTCAAATAGTTCCTTGAAGGTCTGAGCGGTGTTTCAGATATGATTGAGTCTAGCACACTTTATTATGATAATAATAGTGCAATGACTAAAATTAAGGAACTTCATAAACACCAATTAATGGGGTATAGCATATTGAGATAAAGCATCATGGTGGTGATTAATATGTCTATGTTAAGATAAATTTTACCCTAGGTTGTGGAGTATGGTATACAAGTTAAATTGTTTTGCTTGTAAAGCAACGAAATGACTTGTATGACTCAAATAGTTCTTTGAAGGTCTGAGAGATGTTTTAGATATGATTAAGTCTAGCACACTTTATTATGATAATAATGGTGCAATGACTAAAATTAAGGAACTTCATAAATACCAATTTATGGGGTATAGCATATTGAGATAAAGCATCATGGTGGTAAACAAGATGGCTTTTCATGACAGTCAATTTGATTTATATAAAAACACTCTCCAAGCTAAAATGTTTGAGGATCACCTAGAATGTCTAGAACTATGAGACATGTTTCATCTTCAATAGGGCAAGTGGGACAACATGTTGGGTATAGAGTATGCCCTAGGATATATGTCTCGTCGGCTTTAGTGCCAGTGAGAGATTCTTGAGATTTGTGCCCTAAAGCCTTATAATTAATGTGTTATTTAATAATTATTTAATTATTTTATTTGCAATATTATATTATCCATTATATGAAAAATCCAAGGTTATTAGTGTAATCTTGAGCAGTATGTGGTTGACATACGAAAGGATCATGTTCGAGAAATAACCTAAAGGGTCTATAGTATAAAGATAAGGTTGAGTGCCTTATCCTGGTAATACTATTGATGCAGCGCAGTTTGTAATTGTTATAAATGATTTCACCCAAATCATTCATGTAGAGACATGTGAGTGGGGGTATCCTATACAAAATATTTAATCTCTCTTTATAAAATCGTTAATTGAGAAGATTAATCTTTAATAAGAGGATCATATGCGACTCTATCCTAATCCTGAGTAATTATGAACTCCTACTTATAAGGGTTCGTCCTTTGATTTGCATGGGTGAGAATGACCATTATAGTCGATTCAATAAGCCTACCATTTTGGAGACGTGACCAAATAGGGAGGTGGGAACATAATTTTCACGAGATAGAGTTCACTCATTCCTATATAGAGAAAGTAGATGAGTAGTTCTCTTAAGTGCTGATTTTGGTACTTGAACAATGGGGTCTGATGAACTAGCTATGCAAAAGCGTAAGTGCACATTGTCAAACAAGTAATATATAGAGTATTCCAAGTATTGAATCGAAGGGAACAGATTTAACAATGATATTTTTCAATTCACAAAACAATTGTTCACAAAGTTGCAACTAAAGGTAACCAAGAAAAACAAAGTTGATTTTGGGGTTTTATTGCGTTGTTTTAAGTGCTCGCAATTAACCACAAGTGTACGGTGTCAAGTTTTAATATAGTGATACAAGTATCGAGTTATCATCTCCACATGGATTAGTTTCTTTAGATTAATTAAGTACTGTAATTACTCACACCTAATTTTATTTAGAGGACCTAAATTTGGATTGGTAAAGGAATAAAACTAAGATAACTATTTACATGCTTTGTATACGTAGTCCATTTAGAGGAACATAAATGATTGCATAACATGAGGTGCAACTATGAATTCGATTAAAATATTGGAGAACATGCAACGACTCTAAGCCATGAATTACTAAAATATGCAATTAACTCTCTCAAGCCTAATTGAAGTCATGCAAAGTAGTAAATCAACCTCTCGGTCTATTTCTACAACTAAACATAGCATTAAGGAATTCTTTAATGGCTTATAGTATTAACCTACTCATTCTCATGCAATAGATTAATCCTAGTCATGCATCTAAATTCCTTGATTAAATTTACTTTCTCAAGCTAAATTTAATTCAGCATTCAAAGCTATAGCCAAAAGCTTAGAAAATTCACACAAGATGCATAAACGACGTTACGATATAATACAACTCAAAAGAAAAATATAGTTCAAAATTACAACCAACCAATAGTCTGAACTACTAAAAAATACAACAAGTGTTCAATACAAAAATTCCTAAAATTGAAGAAACAAAGTAAAGGGAAAGGAGAAGAAACTGAACGACGTGTGCCAACACTTGTTCCCATCGTGATGTCCCGCAATCTCAAGCCTTGAATCTCCTCCATAGCTCTGCAAAGTATCCTCTAAGCCCCCAATACAGTGTATGAATCGAAAATAGGATTTTGTCTCTAAAAAACAGCTCCCCTTTCACAATATACAAACTTTCCTTTTTATACTATCGAGACAGCGTTGCAACGCTGTCCCTTCAAATTAATTAAAAACGAAAACATCTTCGAGGCTAGAGTTACAGCGCTCTACTTGCGGTTTGCTGGGTCTGAAAGGCTGCATGTATGCCGTTGTAATGCTCTGTATAGCATTGTAACGTTGTGCTCTCGAGCCTCTTCACTTGTGCACTTCTTCTCTTTGTCTCTTTGGCTTGAAAGCTTTCCTTTAAGCTCCTTTTTGTCTCCAAATTCTCAGTTGGGCTCTCATTACTCGAATCCTATATTCATGACATAAAAGCATCAAAGACCACTAAAAATACACAAAACTAACTTAAATCTAAGTCTAAAAATAGCACCCTTTTGTGTGCTATCAGGTTTTTGTGTAATAAAAAGTAAAAACAAATGAAAGAGTAACCGAAAAAATAAGGATGAGAAAGCAAGGGATTCAATTCTGATTTAACCCTAGAGAAATGTGCCCGCAAAGTGCCCAACTAAGTCTGGCTAATTCAAAGATGCTGCCTCTTGCGCCCGTATACTGACTCTTTCTAGTTTTATACGGTTCAAACAGAATGCTACTGAATTGCGCCCGCAACTTACCCTAAAAGACACATAGTAAAGTAAATCAAGTTCAACTCCTATTCGACTCTTTTTCCAAGAACCTTTAGGAGATTGAGCAATTTAAAACTCATATGTCTATGGCTAAATTTTCTTAGATGATGAAAAACACAACTTTCACAATTTTAAAGGTTTTTGTCCTATGTCTAGGTTCAAAAAGCAAAGTTCTATGTCTAGACTCTTTTCCTAGATTACTTTTAGGGAAACACATGTGACTCCAACCTATTTAGTATTGAAATGTTTACAAACTCTGCTAACTCAAATGGTCAGTTAAAGCTAACAATGAATCTTAAACTCACCAAAAGTAAACTTAGCTTAGTGTTGAGCAAATTCACAAGAAACACATGGTGGTGCTTATCTCCTTTTTAGAGTATTAACATGTTGAATCCCCTCCAAGGAGTTTAGCTACTCATAGAAGAGAAAAATAAAGTGCAAAAAATGAAAGGAAAACAAGAAGAAGAACTAACACAGTTCATTGAAATAATAAACTTGAATACATTTTGAAGTATGAAAACCAAGAAAGAGCTAATTGGAATCCTGAGGACGACACTCGTACTCTATTTCACTATATTAAAACTTGACCGTGCACTTGCAGTTTTACAATTTTACGCAATAGGCATTACTCACTTAGCTTGAAACTCTTCAAATTTCTCAAATTACTACCTATAAAGTTCAAAACAACATTCTTAATACAATTCCAATTAAAAATTAACAACTAAACAATAAACACCTATAAATTGAAAGAAAAAGAACATTTTCTGAGTGAAGTAACAGCCTCTGTGATTGGGTATCAAGAACTCCTCTCGAGACCATACATCGCCAACCTGCATATCATGTTCTCATCTCTTCAACATATCTACCCTTATGGCTTATAGGCACCTGCATATTCTCCAACCTGCATTACAATGTTTGAAATAAATTTCCAAGGGAAATGAAACTTATCATTTAGCCATATCAAGTTGACACCTGCCAAATGAAATATACTCATGTTATGTATAAAATTTATAGAAAAATGATAATGTTTACATGCAAGAGCTTTGAAAGAATACAATGGACTACTAAGGCACCGTTTGATAACCATTTCATTTTTGGTTTTTGGTTTTTGAAAATTAAGCCTATAAATACTACTCACATCTATGGATCTACTTGTTTTGTTATCTATCTTTTACCTATGTTTTCAAAAACCAAGCCATGTTTTGAAAACTAAAAAAAGTAGTTTTCAAAAACTTGTTTTTGTTTTTAGAATTTAGCTAAGAATTTAAATGTTTCCTTTAGGGAGATGAAAACCATTGTACAAAAATTAGGAGAAAACAAGTTTAATTTTCAAAAACCAAAAACCAAAAACCAAATAGTTTTCAAACGGGGCCTAAATATTCTATAAATGCAAGGTTCATAAAAAAAAATCGTATTACAATTAGTATTTGGTAAATGTAAGGTTGATAAAATAAAATCATAGTACATATGATACAATTAGAGACGGAGTCCACGATCAAATAATCAACCAACTTTAACATCCACATAAACACCATACCTCAACCTTCCCTAGTCTTTTCTCTTTTCTACCCATCTTTTAGAGATAAAAGATAAGAGTACAATATTCTCAATATATTTAACTTTGAAAAGAGGCAAAAGAAGATAGTAACACAATCAAAGATATGACATAGAGTTATAATGATCAACATCTATTTCAACCCATGCTTTAGAAAACTTGAGTTAAATTAAATAAACATTCCATCTACCACAACCTTCAATGCGCAATAACTTTAGTATAAGAAATTCAGTGTAATAAACTTTGGTCTAAACATCTCATTGGTCTTAACAATACTCCTAACTCCTAGAATTAAAACACAATGAAATCAGCTCTCATACATATCTTAGAATATATAATCTTAATGGAATATGGCTGTTGAATTTGATCTTTAGATTAATGAATAATGAATTTGTTTTGAAAACTGCAACACAAAGTACAAAGTTGGCATCCTTACCTCAAACAAATATTGGGGTTGGGATTTAGCCTTCCAAAGAAGAAATTTCAAAATCCATTTGTCTAGACCTTTAAACATAGAAAAATTAGTCCCTAATTAGCATAATTTAGTAATGAAGACAAAATTTTAGTACACTTCTTGTGGCAAAACTTCACCTTGCTAATAACTTCACCTTCACATATATGGCCAATAGCTAGTCTATACATTTTGTTGTGGCAAAAAGTTCTAAAACATACTCCTAATCTTTGCCCAAAATTCAAAAAAAAAAAAAAATAGCCATACATAAAAATACAAATGGTGAGGCAATGCTATATAAAAATAAAATGGTTAAAGATTCAATTTTCTACAAAAATTAAAGCATAACTATATATTTTCTAAGCTAACTTCTATATGAGTTTCTAATAATGTTGTTGTATAAAAAATATATGCAAGTGGCTAGAAATGGAACAAATATAGGAATGATTTGGAGTGCATATATAACCTACAAAAGTGTTGTTTTTGTCGCATTATCCAAGCTCATTTCCTTCCGTAAATATATGTTATGAAATTTTTTTGTATCTTTATTTACATCTTGTCTTAGCTAACAAAGTTCTTACTAATTTGTGTACTTTTGTTTTCATCATCTGTTAGTGTATAAGAATATCAATTACCATGCTTATTAGTTCAATTCTAATCAACCATTAATTTTGGAATCAAGTTATTTTTCTAAATTCAATCATGTAACAACTTGTCAATAGCATAAATGACACTCAAAGACATTCGAGAGAGCAAACCTTACTAAATCCTGAATAACATGTAATCTGGGTTGTTCATTTCTAGCTTGAAAGCTTCTTTCAACTTAGATGTTGAGAAAATTTGAAAGTTAAACTACATAGAAAATTTTTATAAACGAAAGCATTGAAAGAAAAAGATAAACTGTAAAACAGAGGAAGCCCCCTTTGACTTGAAGAAGAACTCCATATAATATTTATACACTGAATGCCTCGTTTTTAGAAAAATTAGAGAAATAAAGGATGATTGAAATACATAAATGGAAAATTAAGAAGTGGAGCAACATTGCTAATTCTACTGACCTTGAAAATGAATTTAGGGCAAAAACTATGAAATGTTATAATAACAAAGAAATTGACACCAAGTTGATAGAGGGCTTGTTAAAGGCCTTATCAAGATTTAATTTATAAAAATCAGACCTCTAAATATTTTGCAATAGTGGCCAGGGTCGTTCACAGGGATTGAAGTTCTTAGATTAATTAAGTACCACAATTCATTATGCCCAATTTTATTTAGAGAAACAAAACTTTAAAGTGATCAAAAAGACAAATAAAATCTAAACTACTATATACATGCTTTGGAGTCCAATTTTGAGAAACATGCATGATTGATTACCTTAAGCCCAACTTGAATTGATTAATAACTTTATTTTATATTAACAATCTTAAACCAAGAATTACTAAGTTATCAATATCCTCTCTCGAGCTCAATTGAACTCATGCCTAGCAATAAATCAACCTTTCTGTCTATTTCTATTACTAAACAGGACATTAGGCGATTCTCTTAAGGCTTCTAGAATTAATCTACCCACTCTAGTGCAATAGATTAAACCTAGTCATGCATCCAGTGTTCTAGCACTAAACTTACTCTCTCAAGCTAAATTTAGTTAAACATGCAAAAACATGGCCAAAGGTTAAGACAACATACAGAGATGCATAAAAGATGTCAATATATAAATTACACTAAAAATCAACCAAATGTTCAACAACTACAGCCAAGCAAGGGTCTAAACACATAGTTACAACATAAGTACAGCCTACAAAAACTCCTAAATCTAAAAGAAAAGTAAAAGAAATAGAGAAGAAAACTTAGGTCGCGTGCCAACACTCGTCTCCGACCTGATGTCTACAATCTCGAGCTTCGAGTCTCCTCCTTGGCTCTCCAAAGTTCTCTTATATGTCCTTAGACAATGCTTGAATCGAGTTTAGGATTTTTGGTCTTTCAAAACGACTCCCCTCACTCGAAATACAAACTTCCATTTTATAATGTCGAGACAGTTTTGCAACGCTGTCCCTTCGATTTTTGTAAAAAGGGAAAATATTTATTTGGATGGCGTTGCAAAGCTGTAAGTAGCGTTGCAACGCTATGTCTTCTGGTTTCCAATGCTGACTGGCTGCTGTTGTAGCGTTGCAACGCTACAATTGGCGTTGCAACGCTATGCTCTCGAGCTCTAAAGCTTTATTCTTCCTCTTCAACACTTGAATACTCAATTATGGCCTTAATTTGCTCCAAATTGATCCATATATTTCTCAAAACTCCAGGTTTGCTCCAATTGCTCGATTTCTGCAAAATATACATAAAAATACATGAAAGTACACACAATTATAGCTAAACTAGCATAAAAAATAAGCCTATAAATAGCACACTTATGCATTCTACCCACTGATTTTTCTAAAACTATGAATTTTCTAAAACCCTAATAATTTGCCCACCGATTTTTCTCAAATTACTTTGCTGAATCGACTTTGAACGAGTTTGATTTTGTAGATCTGAGATCCTAAAGTAATGAGTAATCTGAAATTAAGTCCATAGGTTCATGGATTATCTTCAAAAATACAAAAACCCAACTAGAATTGATCTGAAAGTCCAACTCACCTAAACCCGTCACCGGAAACTCCCACGCTGATCGGGGTGCCACTGTACTTTGGATGCATGAGGGAGTTCGTCGGAACGTGTGGGTTTGTTGACCACTACCGTGCACCTACACTAGACGTGGAGAGAGAAAAAAATGTTGCAACTCGATGCCGTCGTGGAACATTGACCACACCTGCTAAATCACGAAGACCCATCGCCCACGCACACGTCAGAAGGCTGGAGAGAGACATCCAGCGTCGATACCACCGTGTCGCTATCGATCTAAGCTCACTAGTCGGAGAAGGTCCTGACTGTAGTGAAGCTTGCTACCAAAACGAAGAAGGAGATGGTGATGGGCGGCTGTAACGTGAGGAGGAGAAGAAAGCAAAGATGATGTTGAAAGGGAGACCTTATCGTGAGAGGGAAAGAGATGGAAAGAGAAAAAGAGACATTAGAGTTTTTTTTTTTAACTCCTTTATGATATCATCATGAGGCATATATAGATATTTTTCTCTTTCTTTTTTTTTTTTTTAAAAAAAAAATCCATAACAAAACTTAACCAAGCCCAAATCTTTTAAATTAAACTCCAATCATACTCACATAGGCCCAATAAACTAGAATAAATCTAAAATTAACTCCTATAGTAGAAATTGAAAATATATGAATATGTCGAGCGTTACAAACGGAGCAGAATAGTAGAGTTGGGATTTTCAAGTGTGCGAGGATCCAAATTGGCTGAAAGTGGGTTGCGCTAAAAATGACAAAATTTGCAATTGATGTTCAAAATATGCAACAAAACAATCAACAAATGGTTAATAATAATTTTCATAACGTATCTTGAATCATATTCATACCTACCTCCCATTCATAGCAAAATAAAACTATAAAGAAATTAGATACTTCATTTTTAGTAACACAAGATAAAACTTACTTAAATAAAAAAGAAAGCTTTAAGAGGTTTAGTGCTCTTTTTATGACTATTGCATAAAATCAACTTTATCTCACGATATTTTCTTCATATCCTATTTTTCTAGTTCTAGTTGTTTTATCCTATGTGAATGGAAGGGTGAGGAAGGCAACAATAACAATAACAAACATCACTTGTTGGATCTAATTTAGAAACTTGAAACTAATAACAAATCCACATGAAAAGGCAATAATAACACAATTTTGAATACTATTGACTAATCTGCTCAATGACCACCTGAACGATAAAATAATTTGTTTTACCTTTTAACTGTCGTTAACAACCTCACTGATCTCTCAGTAATAATCTGTGTATATCAGAACGTGTGAGAAATTTGTAAAAGAGTGAACATCTATTGTGAGAATTTTACTGAAATGCTTCAAAAAGTAATAAATCAACTAACTGATTCAAAGTGGATGTAGGCTTTATGTTGAACCACTGTAAGCCTTATGCATACATGGTCTTTACTCTCTCTTTAATTTCTTCAATTGTTGCTACATTATTCATTTGAATCATCTTCTTCCCTCGCATTTTTCCTCTTTGGTTATTTGCTCTTTGAGTAATTCTTCTCTTCCCATTTGCATGATGAATGGACCTAAAACAAGAGGAGAAATGTGGTTGGTTCAGAGTAATTTCAACACTGGCTAAAACTTAGATGCCCAAAATCAATAAGACCCCAAAAAAATCTACCATTGAACATGTAAGTTAGACATTCACCCAAGTGCCCAAAAACAGCAAAAATTTTGCAGCTAAAGTGAGCCTAATTTCCCCCTTTCCACTCCTAGAACCATCCCCAAATCCACAGGCCTTCTTCAACCTTCAGCAGAAGAAGACTCATGTTCTTCCTCTCCATCTTCATTCTCTTCATTTGAGTACGAAGACGAAGGATAAGACAGATGAAGACCGAAAAGGAAGGTGAAGAAGAAGAAGATCATAAACGAGTATTAATCGAATGGATATTGCTCCTCACCATAATCACTTGCTTAATATGTGCCCTAACTCTCGAATCGCTTCAAGAGAAGAAGATTTGGAACTTAGAGGCCTGGATGGTGCTTAATCGTAGAGGTGATTTTCTACTGCCATTTAGTGCTCAAATGGTTCGTCGGTCTCCTCGTCTTCATAATCAAATGAAACTTCATGCTCTACGAACAAGTTCTTTATTTCGTCTACAGCCTCTGCAAGAGCTTCAAGCGTGAAAAAATGGAGATTGGATTATGGTTCAAGTTTGTAAGGGACAAAAACTATAGTTAGGGATGAAATGAGACCCCAAAGAGAGGTCCATTATAATCAAAAAGCAAAAAGAGTAGCCCAAGGAAATGAGCTGAGAAATCAAAAGGGAAAGAGAAGATGATTAGTCTAAGGTTGAAGGAACCTGAAAGCTAGATACAATTCAAGGGGAAGAAGGTGTGCCATAATGAGAATGAAATTTTGATTCGGGGGCACATTACGATTTGAAAAAGGAAAAAAATTTGAAAACACGGCTTTTTTTTTTTGTGAAAATGAAAACTTGCCTAACCATTTTAATAGGATTTTGCTTAAATGCTATAATTAAATGTTAATATATCTATTTTTTGGTGTAATGATGCAAACAGTGTTAGCACTAGATTGCCTTGGCCAGGTCTTGTCATTTTATCATTCGACGCATCTCAAGTCATTTGTACGGTGTATTTTACTTTCACGCAATCCAAATTACGTCTTAGCGCACCTTTATTTATTTATTTTTTTTGCATTTTTATGCTAACGCACCTCAACCAAATTCAGCATTCCTATAACCAATTGTCCTAGCTCTCTGTACGAATGCGCTATTATCATTGTTTTTGCACTTCAGTTCTGCATTGTCTTCCTTGAGGATTCAACCTTGGAATGCTCTAGGTACTACTTGGGTGCGCGCTTAGAGTATGCTTGCGCTAGCGTGCTAGTGTAAAAATGTTAGAAGCAGCCATTATCCACCCACCTCACTTCAATTTTCACTCATTTCATCATATTTATTTGTATTTATTTCTCCTAATTTGCATAAATTTTACATAATGGTAATCACTCACCACGATCCTTATGAAGGAGTTCATGACTAAGAATGATGCAGCTCTTCATTGTGAAATCTTAAATTGTAGGTTGGAGAATTGGTGAGCGAGATGAAGAATAGGCCTCAAGGAACATTACCAAGCAACACAGAAAATCCACAAAGAGAAAGAAATGAGCATTGCAAGGCAATCACTCTTAGGAGTGGACTCAAGTATCACGAGCCCGAGATGCTAATGGAGTGCAAATCTCCACAAGTTTCTTTTGATTCCCATTTGCAGGAAAATTTGCAGGAAAGTGTAGATACAAAGAACAGAAGGACTTAAAGGAAGAAATTGCAGGTGATGCTACCAATCTTGTGACAGTAAAGAAACCTAAAGGACAAAAGAACATTCCTTTGAATGAAAATTTTGCAGGAAATGTGGCCAAGGATCGGCAACAAAGTACCAAGATGCTAAACTTGAGAAGAAGGTGACACCAGTGAAGAAACAGGAAAATTTATATCAAAGTGTTAGGCCTCCACCACCATTCCCACAAAGATTCCAAAAAAAGAACCAAGATGAGCAATTCAATAAGTTCATGGACATACTTAAGTAGCTGCACATCAACATTCCATTGATGGAAACTCTTGAGCAAATGCTCATCTTTGTCAAGTTTTTAAAGGACATTTTGACTAAAAAGCGAAGGCTAGGGGAATTCGAAACTGTAGCTCTCACTGAGATTTGCAGTGCTCTCTTAAGGACTAAAATGCTACCTAAATTGCAGGATCCAGGCAACTTTATTGTCTCATGTATGATAGGAGGGCAGGACGTTGGACGAGCATTATGCGACCTAGGAGCTAGCATCAACTTTATGCCTCTGTCAGTGTTTAAGTGATAGGACAAAAATAGTCCTATATTTCTATGCCTAAATCATGTTAGTTTAGAGATTTTAATGGAATTAATTGAATATTTTGTAGGAAATTGGGAGAAAGGTTTATTTTTAGAAAGTACACAGAATCGGGGTTAAAACTAGCCAAACAGGAGGTCAATCAAACACCTGAGCGAAAAGATATGAAGGATTGATGATTATGCCCCTGAGGAGCGTTGAGATGCCAGACAAAGGCCTCTCTCGACGCTGCAAGGTAGTAGCCTCGGATGCAGAACAACGTCTAAACATTGCCCAGTGGCGTCAAGACATTGTTGCAAGTCCCGCGCGCGCGAATACAAGATGGTGTCTCGACGCTGTCCATACCATCTCGACGCTACTACAGGGAGCGCAGGTCGACACTACGGTGACCTCCCCTCTATGCTTGTCTGATTAAGGGTAGCATTGAGACGTTGGCTGTAGTTTTAGGTCATTTATCTCTCATTTTTTCATCGAAATGGGGCTCTTTTAGCTAGTTCCTCTCTGTTTTTCATAGTTTTAGGCTAGGATAGTTGTTTTAGATCAAATCTTGGTGTCGAGCGACATTGGTGCAATGTATTGCTAGACTTTTGAGGTCGCTTCGGGATGTAAACTTGGTAATTATGCATTTTATTTTGAGATTTTGTTATGAATTTCATTTTCCAACATATTTTCTGGCTTGCAATTCTTGTGTTTATTCCTAGCATGCTCTTTAGTAATGGAATTGACAGCTTGTATTAATTTAAAGTTATGCATAGTTATGCTAGTGTCTTTGTAGGAAACTTCAATCTCTAGCTTAATTTTAGTAGTAAATAGGTTGGTTGCCAAGTTGGTCAGATTAAGTAGAATTGCTTAATCACGTGTCCATGGTAGGCCTTTGAATTGTTAGGACGGGCTTAGTTAATTTAGATCGACCAAGTCTTAATTAATTAACTCGTTTCGACTTATCCTCTATGTTTAATGCATTTAATTAATTCGTTTGGTATTGGTCGTGCCAAGTTAGTTAATTAAATTAGAACCAATTAGGCTCTGTGATGCGCTATCAAGGGAAATCAAAGGAATGCTCAAGTTTAGAACTCTATGACCCAATTGATTTTTATGATTGGCAGGAAGACAGCTTTGCAGGTGGAAATTTTGAAGAAGAAGAGTTTGAAGAAGAACCTGAATAGCAGTAGATTTTGGTCGCATATGCGCTCGCATTTGAAGAATCAAGTGCATGAGACTTGTAGAAGATAAGATCGTGCCACTGAAATCCTCATTGATTGAACCACCAGTGTTGAAACTCAAGCAACTTCCGTCTCACTTGAAATGAAAATTTTTGGGAAAAGATAAGACTTTTCATGTGATTATCTTCGCATACCTCATTGATAAGGATGAAATTTCTTTATTGCAGGTACTATCCAAGCACAATAAGGCACTATGATGGACAATAGTAGACATACGAGGAATCGACCCTTCTTTTTGCATGCACAAGATCAATCTAAAAGAGGGAGCCCTGCAAAAAGTCAATTGAAAGCCAAAGGAGATTGAATCCAGTGATGAAGAAGGTGGTTCACAGAGAGATTTTAAAGTGGATTGATGCATGTGTAATTTACCTCATAGCAGATAGCAGCTGGGTTAGTCCATTACAGTGCATGCCAAAGAAAGGGAGAATAACTGTTGTAACAAACGAGAAGAATGAGCTTATTCTAACTAGGACTATTACAGGATGAAGAGTGTGCATGGACTACCACTAACTCAACAAGGCCACAAAGAAGGATCACTTTCCATTGCCTTTTATCGATTAAATGTTGAATCATCTTACAAGGAAGGAGTACTACTGCTCTTTGGACGGATATTCAAGCTACAACTAGATCACAATAGCTCCAGAAGACCAGGAGACGACGACATTCACATGTCCCTATGGAACCTTTGCTTTCAAAAGGATTCCTTTTGGATTGTGCAATTGCCCAGGAACCTTCTAGAGATGCATGATGACCATTTTCTTAAAGATGGTGGAGAGAACCGTGGAGATTTTCGTGGATGATTTCTCTATTTTTAGAGAAATATTCAATCATTGTCTTATGAATCATGAACAGGTTTTGTAGCGCTGTGAGGACACCAACCTAGTGCTCAATTGGGAGAAATGCCACTTTATGATGCATGAAGGTATTGTCCTAGGGCATAGGTCGCAAGGAAAGGAATTGAGGTAGACAGGGTAAAAGTGGAGTTGATTACAAAACTACCTCCACCTACCTCAGTAAAGGAGATCTGAAGCTTCTTGGGTCACGTAGGATTCTATCGACTTTTCATCAAAGACTTCTCCTACATATCTTAACTCTTATGCATGTTGCTAGAGAATGATAGACCATTTGTGTTCGACTAGGATTGTTTAAAAGCTTTTAACATGTTGAAGGACGTACTAAGCTTGGCCCCCATAGTGATTGAACCTAACTGGAGTCAGCCGTTTGAGCTCATGTGCGATGCAAGTGATTTCATGTTGGTGCAGTGCTGCAAGGACGAACAAAATAATACATCCCATTTACTATGCCAGCAAAACCATGAATGACGAAGGTTAACTACACCACAACGGAGAAAGAGTTTCTTGCAATTTTATTTGCATTTGACAAATTTAGATCCTATCTAGTCGAGACAAAAGTGATTGTCCACACAGACCACTCGGTGCTAAAGTATCTTCTATCAAAAAAAGATGCTAAGCCCCACCTTATCATATAGATTTTGCTTTTGCTGGAATTCAATTTGGAAATCTTAGACAAGAAATAAACAGAAAACTAGGTCACAGACCACTTGTCAAGATTAGGGTTGGAGGCTTAGAAGGATGATTCAAAGGAGATACTGATTGGATGGAGATACTAATTGGATGTACACGCAAGCGAACACGATTGAAGTAATAATAAAATGGTATTCCTACCGAGTATTCTATCCATTGGGATTGGTTTTTAATTCAATTAAGTACCACAAAATAATCTTACTTTACTTTATTTAGAGAACACAATGCAAGAGCAAACAGGGAAATAAATTCTTGTCCTAGAAAGCAAAATAAATGGGAGACATAAATTGATAGGTAATTCTATGGGTGTTGATTGCATTCTTGGACCTTAATTTACTTAATTAAGCTAGCAATTAGGCATAACCAAGTGTTCGATTCACAAGTCTAGAAGCCTAAAATTATGGAATCTCCTGTCGGTCTCCCCCAAACCTTAAGTGTAATTAATTAAATCTCGTGTCCATCTCATTAATTAATCCTCACCCGGTATTAACGAACCTTCATTTTAAACCTCAATTAATTTCCGTTGTTCCTATGTCACTTAGGAGGAATTTAATTGTCATGCATTATTTTTCTAAGTTTAATCTACTATGTCGAGCTCAATTAAACTAACGACCATTTAACCCCTATTACCTACTTTGTTAAAGGCATTAAGAACCCAAAGCATAAATGAACATAAACACTAATTAAACCACAATCACAAACTAAATTAAGTATAATTAAGTGCAATGGTCCAAGAACTACAACCCATAGAAATTTAGGGATTAGCTAAACATGTTCATCAAATACAACTCAGAAATCCCTAAGTACAGCCACTAAAGTAACTATAATTGAAAAGAAAAAGTAAAGAAAGTGCAAATGAAAGACGATCCCACGTTCTGGAGGTGATCAATCTCGAACCTGAGCTCCAAGGTCTTCAATTTCGCTCCAAAACGCTCACAAATGCTCTCAAATGCCCTCAATTGGTTTGGAATCGAGATTAGGGCTAAAACCCTCGAATTGGCCTCTCCTTGGATGAAGAGAAAGCGAAGACTAAATACACTCTGTCGCGACAACGTTGCAATACTAGGGACAACGTTGCAACGCTGCCAAAAAACGCAGTCGTTTCTTGTTAGCGTAGGGGTAGCATTGCAATGCTATAAGTAACGTTGTAATGCTACGAACGAAGAGCTTCACTTCAGCGTGTTTCTAGCGTTGCAACGCCACAGGGCAACGTTGCAACGCTAACTCTCGGGTTTGCTCAATACAAATGGGCGTTACAATGCCATTTCAAGCGTTGCAACACTGTATTCTTGGCTCTCCAAAATGGCCTCATTTAGCTCCAATATGACCAAAATATTCTCAAACACTCTGTTTTGCTCCTTAAGATCGATTTATGCAATTTAAGCATAAATAGACATCAAAGCACAAAAAATCATACAAAACTAGCTTGAGTTACCATAGTATGTTGACATAGCTAATTATCTAGTTAGTGGGTTTACTCCACCAGGTGTAACTTCGCAGCAATTGAAGTAGTTCCTCCACGATAGGAAGTACTACTATTGAGATGAACCCTATCTTTACAAGTTGGGACTAGATCAAGTACTCAAGAGATGTGTTGCTGATCGGGCAAACATGTAAGCACATGTGATCGAAGTAATAATAAAACGGTATTCCTACCGAGTATCGTATCCACAGAGATTAGTTTTAATCGAATTAAATACCACGAAATATCTCATTTTACTTTATTTAGAGAAAACAACTGGAAGAAGATAAACTAAACTAAAAACAAGGATAGACTTAGGTATATGATTAATTACTCAATTAAACAAACATTTATAGCAACTCGAGCAGTAAACTCATAAGTTTAGGAAATCTAAAGACATGGACTCTCCTGTCGGTATCCACCAATCTCAAATACTACTAACTAACCTAGGTGTCCCTAGTGCTAGCTAAATCGTACAAGACATTACGACCTTTCATTACAAACTTCTAATAATTGCCCTTATCACTATCGTATCCAAGCAATCATCAGTCATGCATTCAGTTCTAAACTAGCTTCTCTCCGTCAAGTCTCCACTAGTAAACGAATCAATTAATCAATGCTTAATGAATTAATCTTCTTAAAACTACAATTAACTAACCTCTGATCTCGCTTTCACTCTGGTAATTAATTAATTGCCAATTTTACTCCTCCCTAAGTTTATTCTTTCGAGCTCAACTTCGATTAATTCAATTAATCAAAGAACAATGATTAAAAGCATTAAGCTCTAAATGCACAAAAGAATATAAAGCCTTAAAAGCAATAAACATCTATTAGTTAAGAAATTAATCGAAAGGTTCGAACAATAAAAGCATAAAACAATGTGTAATATCTAAACCCAAGTACTTAAGGATTAACAATAAAAAAATCAGCCAATACAACCCAGAAATACCTAATTTTACAGATACTAAATTAACTACAAATAAAGGAGATGGGAAGAAATTCCAAACAAAGGACGATCTCGCGTTCTTGAGGTGTTCTCCCAAGAATTCGAGCCCCAAGGTTTGCAAATCCACTCAAAAAACACTCAAAATTGCTCCCAAAACCCTCATAATTAGTATAGAATAAAGATTAAGGCATTCTCTTTTGATTTGACCTCCCCTTATATGAAGACACTCTCCCATTGGGTTCTTTTGCCAAAACTCCATTTCTTCTCTTCTTGGATCTTCAAAATGGCTCCAATGGGCTCAATATTACGAAAATACCCTCGAACACTCAATTTTGCTCCTATAACTCGATTTCTAGAAAATCAACAGAAATAGGCATCAAAGCACACCAAATCATAAAAAAATTAGCTAAAATAATAGAAAGTAGATAGCACTAAATGAGTGCTACCAAATTCCCCCACACTTAAACCTTTGCTAGTCTTGAGCAAAGCTAAAACAAAACCCATACATGTGAATCAATCAATTGCATCATAGCGACTCATGCCTTAATGCCTTAATGTTGACGACAATACTCAAACTCATCAATTCATCAAGAAAATTCAAATTCAAACTTTTCATTCCTTGCAAGTATGTGCATAGCCTTCCTTATTTTGATCCTACTAGCCTAGAAAGATTTATAGAATCCTCCATTCATCTTCTCCCTACACTTGCCCTAAGCACCAATTATCCAACATCCAACACTCAAGAAAGTAATATCTAAGTAGGATGTCTGAAGACTATGGGGTAACACTCCCCCAAACTTGCATTTTTCTTTAGACCTCAAGGACACTAGCTTTCACACTTTTGTTGCAGGGATTCTTACCTAGCGTACTCGCTAAATGAGTGGCCTAACTGATCACAACAAAGGCAACTCTTTTTGTCCTTGATCAATAAACCCAACAAGTTATTTTATTCTCTTTTTCTTATTTTCTTCAATCTTTTTCTTTCTTTTCTCTACCATTTTTTCTTTTCTTCCTTTCCTCTTATCTTTCTTACCAGCAAATAGACATGTTTGTCCCTCCAAAGCTCAACATTACAGATTATCATGCAAGACAACCTTCAAACTAGAACTTAAGCCTATCGGGGTGATAACAAACATCTAGATAAAATAAATATGTTCTAGGCGCTCAAAACCACTAATAAGTAGGCTAAGTGCTCCATAAGTGCAAGGAATTTCAAGCAAAATTTTTAAATTTACTTGAATTTTAGACATGGTATCGTATTTCACAAAAATTGTAAAAAATTACACTATTCAGAACACATCAAAGGTTGTTCTCATCATACTCAATGCAACAGAATCATCATAAAATTCACAAAAATTTTCAATTAGTCTCAGATCAAAACAGCAAATTAAACATCCTCCCACACTTAAAGCATACATTGTCCTCAATGTATAAGCTACCCAACTAATGCAACATGCTTAAAGACAATTAAAAAGGTAAAAGGAGAGCGATACTACCTTGGAGTTCTAGAGAATCCTCGATTCAACCTGATTAACTAGGGTGCATAACGAAAAAGATAATCTGAAACTTGAGCTCCTAGATCAATCAACGGACAAGAACATGAGATCAACACAAACTAAAACTAAAATAGAAAACTAAAATAGGAAAACTAAAAAGGAAAGAAACCAAAGGAAAGAAGCTTGGGTTGCCTCCCAAGAAGCGCTTATTTAACGTCTTTAGCTAGACGGGACTCATGTGGGCTCTCAAGGTACATAAAAATTCTCCCATTTCTTTGGGCCCCTCTTCCTATTGTCAACAAAGAAAACAAAGCTAGCAGAAACACTAGCTTCTCGTGAGACTTGAAGTAGAAATATTTTTGGTACTTTTAGATAAGAAAGGCATAAAAGGCGAAAGATCAAAAAACAAAAACTTTGACATGGACTTATGAGAAAAAGAAAAAAAACGCTCAGGATAAAGAGAATAATCAGAAAATAAAACAGAACAAGGTTGTTCAGCCTCAAAGTCTACCCTCTGAACTAACTTTTCTAACATAGACTCATCCTCTTTTTCTTCCTCACTAACTCTATCCTGGTGTGCATCTAAACTCTCTAATTCATCTTCATTCTCAACACAACTCTCCTTCAACTGCTCAAACTTAGTGGAATCGAAAGAATCATGCTCATGATAGGCTATCAGTGAATTAGTGATCACTTGACTCATTGGACACCCTGTAGAAATGGGTTGCACTACACTATCCTCCCTAGGGGTCTGGAGTCTCTCATTCGAATTTTCTAAATTCACACGAATAACTTTAGACTCCTTCAAAAAATTTTAAAATATGCTCTCTAAGGACTATTCCTCCTCTACATGGGCTACCTGAGGGGGGTCTTCCTCTACATGGGCTACCTGATGTCTCACTACCCAATTTTCTAATTGCAAGCGTTGAGCTCTAAAATTATTAATGCAATCCTCCATTAACTTATCTAAATGAAACCTCTCCTCACACTAAGACTAAGAGAGGGATAATCAACAGGGAATGAACTATAAAGTGGTGTTGGTTCTTCAAGCTCAGACTCTCTAAGGGGCCACCCAATTCTATTAGAAACCATCTAAAAAGCGATAAAGAAATAAACACTAGCTCTCAATCAAACACCAAATAGCTACATAACTAGAAACAATGGACCAAGACTCAAAACAAAACAAAACAAAACAAACAAGATAAAACAAAAAAAAAAACTCTAAATTAAAGCAAACAATTTCTTCACAATATTAATTGAATTAAAATGCACCAATCTCCGGCAACTGCGCCAAACACTTGATCGGACATACACACAAGCACGCGTGATCGAAGTAATAATAAAACAGTATTCATACCAAGTATCGTAGCCATAGAGATTGATTTTAATCCAATTAAATACCACGAAATATCTTACTTTACTTTATTTAGAAAAAACAACTGGAAGATGATAAACTAAACTAAAAAAAGAAAATAAATGCAAGAAAATAAATGGAAGACACAATCCTTGATAGCATGCATACGTGTGCTATTTATAGGTTTGATTTTACGCTAATTTTGCTACGATCGTGTGTGCAAATGTATTTTTATGTATATTTTATAGAAACCGAGCAATTGGAGCAAAACTGGAGTTTTGAGAAGTATTTGGTGGAATTTCGAGGAAATTGGGGCTATAATTGAAGATCCAAGTGTTGAACAGAAGGAATCAAGCTTGTGAACCCGAGAGTATAGCGTTGCAACGTCATCTGTAGCGTTGCAAAGCTATTTACAACATTGCAACACCAACCAAATTTATTTTTCCCTTTTTTATAAAATTCGAAGGGACAGCATAGCATTGCAACACTATCTCAACTCTATAAAAGAGAAATTATTCATTCGAGCAAAGGGGAGTAGTTTTGGAGAGACCTAAACTCTAATTTCGATAGAAGCACTGTTTGGAGGTCTAGATAGCATATTGGAGAGCTACAAAAGAGACTCAAGGTTGGGATCGTGGGACATCATGTTGGAAACGAGTGTTGGCATGCATCGTCCAGTTTTTCTCTATTCCCTTTACTTTGTGTCTTTAATTTTAGGATTTAGCGGATTGTATTTGAATGTATTCGAGTATTATAGACTCATAGTTGATTGCACTATTGTTATAAGACTATGTTTGATTTATTGAATGTGTTTGTAACATCTTTTATGCATCTTGAATTAATCTTCTAAGTTCCCCACCATAGCTTTGTAAGTTAAGTTAAATTTAGCTTGAGAAAGTAATTTTAACTAAGAACTTAGATGCATAACTAGGACTAATCTATTGCATGAGAATGAATAGGTTAATACTAGAAGTTTTTAAGAGAATTCATAATGCCATGTCTAGTTGTGGAAATAGACCGAGAGGTTGATTTACTTCTTGCATGAGTTCAATTGGGCTCGAGAGAGTCAATTGGGTATTTAGTAATTCTTGGCTTAGGATTGTTGCATGTTTCATAATTCTTTAGTCAATTTCATAGTCCTGCTTCATGAATTTCAATTAACGAATGTCTCTTTAAAATTGGACTCCAACTTTGTACATAATAGTTTAGGTTTTATGTTTGTGTCAAAAGAATCAAATCAAAGTTTGTTTCTCTACATACATAAAATTAGGTATAAGTAACTGTGGTACTTAATTAAATCTAAGAACTCCAATCCCTGTGGATGACCCTGGCCATTATTATTGCAAAATACTTAGAGGTCGGGTTTTTATAAATTTAATCTTGATAGGACCTTCGACAAGTCCTTTATCAAATTTGGCAACGTTGCCAAGGATTGACATATTTAGTTTAATTAATATCGTGGTAAAGTGCTAGATTTTAATTTGGAGTGTAAATAGTGTATATTTTTAATTCCTTCTTTTTACTTTCATTTAGAGGTTTATCTTTGTATTGTTTTTACCTTGCTTGTTTTTGTTTTCTTTTGAGTCTTGGTCCATTGTTTCTAGTTGTGTGATTACTTGGTGTTGCTTGAGAGCCTGTGATTATTATTTTGTTTAATGGCTTCTGATAGATTTGGGTGGCCCTTTAGGAAATCTGAGCCTGAAGAACCAACACCACTTTTTAGTTCTTTTTCCATTAGTTATCCCTCTTTTGATCATGAGCTTGTTAGTTAAGATTTTTTGTTTCATGGTTATCAAATGTCTAGTTATTATCATACTGATTCTATGAGTTATGGAAATTCCATGTATGGTAATGATGAATGCATTTGGACCCATGAACCATATCCTAATTTCTTTCATGAAGCCCAATCAGAGGAAGAATCCTCCTTGGAGAGAATGTTGAGAGAATTTATGGAGGAGACTAGTCTTAGGAGGTTATAGTTTGATGAGAGGTTTAATAGTCTCCAGACCCCTAGGTAGGTTGGTGAAGTGCAAACCACTTCTGTAGGATATCCAGTGAGTCACTTGATCACTAATTCATTAATAGCCTTTCATGAGCATGATTCTTTTGATTCTACAGAGGTTAGGCAATCGAGGGAGTGGATTATTGATATTAGGAAAGAGACAGAGTATTTAGATGCACACCAGGATTGAGTCAGTGAGGATGAGAGAGAGGACGAGCCTATCTTAGTTGAGGAGGTTTAAGAGGTAGAGTTTGAGGCTATAAGGCCTTTGACTGTTTTATCTTCTGATTCATCTCTTATACTTGAGTGTTCTTCTTATTCTCACGAATTCATGTTTGAGTCTCTGTATTTTGATCTTTCTCCTTTTATGTTTTTCTTATTCAAAAATACCAAAAATATTTCTACTTCAGGGTCTCACGAGAAGCTAGTGTTTCTACTAGCCTTGGTATGTTTTGTAGATTCCAGGAAGAGAGGCTCGAAGAAATAGGAGAATTTCTATGTACCTTGAGAGACCACCTGAGTTTAGTCTAGCTAAAGACATTAAAGAAAGTGCTTCTTGGGAGGCAACCCAAGTTTTTCTTTCCCTCATTTACTTTTTCTATTTGTTTTTCTTTCCTAGTTTAGGTTGTTTTGAAAAAGAGTGCCAAGTAAATCTCATTCCCATTTTCCAGGACCTCGATCGTGCTGAGTAAACTCCTATTCAATTCAAGGAATTCCCATGGAACAGTCTCTCAACTTATCAAGCCAGTATCATTCACTTATTCTATCTTTGTCCTTAATTAGTTTATTGTGCATGTTACATTGAGAGCAATGTAAGTTTTAGGTTTGCGGGCGGATAATACTTATGAATTGATAACGCTCATTTATGAGTGTTATTTGGCTCTAAAAACAAAGTTATTTTCTTAGAAAGTGAGTGTTTAAAGTTATAATTCATGTCATTTAGGGAAAATTTAAGTAAAAACAAGTTTTGCATGTGTCTGAAGTATTGATTTAATAAAAATAAGTTTTTAGGTGTATTTAGAGTCATTTTTGTTAAGAATGTGTTAATTTTTGTTGGTTTTGTGTAGACGCTGCCAAATACGTCCACATTCTGGCCGCAACTGAGGAAAAAGAAAGATGATGCATGAGATATGCGACCAGGATGCGCCAGCAATTGAGAGCAGAAGTAGAATTCCAAATGTTGTAGGAAGAACTTAAAATGCTCCCAACTATGCTACTGCATTTAGGCCATTTCGACAATAGCACAATTGCGCTAGACTATGCGGCCGCATTTGGACCTTTTCGACAGACTTTCCCAGATTTGCTAGATTTGTAGATAAAATCAAATAAAATCAAATATTATCAATCAAATCTCCGAGGATCAAGGGATATGATCAGTCAAGCCTCTCCACACTGATCTCGGCAGCAAACCCTAGGCCTTGAGGTCTATAAAAGGCAGCTCAAGCTTCAGTTTCAAGGGAGCTCAGATTTCTATCTTCTTCTCCAAATTCCGCAGTTTTCTTTTCTTTTCAGACGTCATACTGAGTCTCCCCCAAGTTCTTTTCATACTTCATTCAGACACGAACTTCGAAAGAAGGAAGTGTAAGCACTTGTTCTCCTCAAAAGAGGTTGAACAAAGTCAGAAAGAAGGAACGAACTTCGGGTTCTTTATTGCTTTCATTTAAGTTTTCTATGTTCTATTTTCCTTTAAAGTTTTGTTGTTGCTTTATTCTTCCATCATGTTGTAAGTTTCTGTTTTATCTATTAATTTTCAATTCTTTAAGTTGTAATTGAAGTTTTGTTTCAAGTTATTATTGTTTCAATTCTGCACTTTTATTTCAATGAAGTTTATCTTTTCTCAATCAAGTTTTTTTTTTTTCTGCACTTTAGTTTTCTTTCAATGAGTAGCTAAACTCCTTGGAGGGGATTCAATGAAGTGGATACCCTAAAAAGGAGATAAGCCCCACCATGTGATTTTAGTAATTTTGCTTAACATTTAGCATCTTTGCTTTTATTGAGTTTAAGTTTCATTGTTAGCTTAAACTGATCACTTGAGTTAGCATAGTTTGTGTGAGATTCAATATTGAAAGGGTTGGATCAAGCATGCATTTTCATAAAAGCAATCTGGGAGAAGAGTCTAGACATAGAACTTCGCTTTTTGTACCTAGATATAGGACAAAAACCTTTAGAATCATGTAGTTGTGTTCCTTGTTTATCTAAGTTAAAATTAGCCATAGACATATGTGTTTAATTGCTTAGTCTCCTAAAAGCACTTAGAAAAGGGTTGAATAGGTGTTAAACTCGATTCATAGTGCTAAGTGTCAGTTAGGGTAGGTTGCGGGCGCATTTCAGTAGCATATTGTCTGAATAGCACAGAACTCGAAAGAGGCAGTATGCGGGCGCAAGAGGTAAAATCTCTGAAATAGCCAAACCTAGTTAAGCAAGTTTGCTGGCGCATGGTGGGCGCATTTCCTCAGGGTTGAAACAGATTTGAACACCTTGCTTCTCATTACTGTTTTCTTATTTGTTCTTTTAGTTTCCTTTATTTTCATTGCATAAAACCCCCCAAAAACATCTATTTATTTGACTACCTTCGGTTGCAACTTGAAAGTACTTGTGTTGTTAATTGAAAAGCTCTTTGTTAACCATTTTCTTGGGTTCGATACTTGGAATACTTCCATATATTACTTGTTGGACGACGTGCACTTGCGCTTGCTTTTGGCGTATAGCAAACGCCCCGTCATGAATCCTGAGAATACTTTACAATCTTGAGAATTATGAGCAATTTTTTTTTTATCCTAAGAATGATTGAATGATTTATAATGCATGATGACTGATTAGGATAGCCTAGGAAGTAATCTAAGTGATTTTTTTTGCAATAGAATGACTTTCGAAGCATGTCCTAAATTGAGTATATTTAAACTTTATCTGTAATTTCCTTGCAATACATGAGCACATAACTGACTTTCTATTATGTTCGAATGCTAGGATGCTTTTGTTGAGTCTAGAGGTTGTTGTCACCCCGATAGGCTTAAGAACTGATTGATAGTTGACTTGCATGAAAGTTAATGATTGAAATCTGTTGAAAAAATAATAATTTTTATCCTTATTGATTTTTTGCATGTTTAAAGAAAACTAAACCATGTTCCATCAATATTGTGTGTTTAATGTGTGGGGATTAAAAGAGCTACCTCCATTGTGATCAGTTAGGCCATCCATGGAGTGAGTGCCCTGGATAAGGGTCCCTACAGTGGAAGTGTGAAAGTTAAGATCTCTGTGAGAAGGAAAAAGATAAGTTTGGGGGTTAGTAAGCCTTCGAATGCTTAAGAAAATGAATGCTTAAGTAGATTGCTCTCTGTAGTGTGAGAAAGCTTGAAATTGGAACTAAGGGCCAGTGTAGGGGGAAAACAAAGGAAAGTCTTGGTAAGAGTATCTTAAGCTAGTAGAAAATGATAGAAAGGAAGTTAAACACACACACACGCAAGGAATGAGATAGATAGAATTTAAATTTCTTAAGGAAGGGTATGTTAAGACTTTATTCTATTGTTTTATATCAATTAGAAAACTGAGGCTTGAGTCATGATTCTTGTATTAAAATCATGTGAAATTGTTATTTTTGTTTTGTTTTGCTTGAGGACTAGCAAAAATCTAAGTTTGGGGGTATTTGATAGCATGCGTAAGTGTGCTATTTATAGACTTAATTTTACACTAGTTTCGCTACGATCATGTGTGCTTTCATGTATTTTTATGTATTACGTAAACCGAGCAATTGGAGCAAAATCGGAGTTTTGAGAAGTATTTGTTTGAATTTGGAGCAAATTGGAGCTATAATTGAAGATCCAAGTATTGAAGAGAAGGAAACAAGCTTGTGAACTCAAGAGTATAGTGTTGCAGCACCATCTGTAGCGTTGCAACGCCACTTTAGCAGCCTTTCAGCCTTGGAGACCAGCAGACATAGCGTTGCAACGCTACTTACAGCGTTACAACCCCAACCAAATTTATTTTTCTCTTTTTTATAAAATTTGAAGGGATAGCGTTGCAACGCTGCCCTTAGCATTGCAACGTTGTCTCGACTCTATAAAAGGAAAATTATTCATTCGAGAAAAGGGGAGCTGTTTTGGAGAGACCTAAACTCTAATTTCGATCGAAGTACTGTTTGGAAGTCTAGAGAGCATATTGGAGAGCTAAGGAGGAGACACAAGGCTCGGGGTCGTGGGACATCATGTCGAAACGAGTGTTGGCACGCGTCATCCAGTTTTTCTCTATTCCCTTTACTTTGTGTCTTTAATTTTAGGATTTAGCGGACTGTATTTGAATATATTCAAGTATTATAAACTCATAGTTGATTGCACTATTGTTATAAGACTATGTTTGATTTATTGAATGTGTTTGTAACGTCTTTTATGCATCTTGTATTAATCTTCTAAGCTACCGGCCATAGCTTTGTATGTTAAGTTAAATTTAGCTTGAGAAAGTAATTTTAACTAAGAACTTAGATGCATAACTAGGATTAATCTATTGCATGAGAATGAATAGGTTAATACTAGAAGTTTTTAAGAAAATTTCATAATGTCGTGTCTAGTTGTAGAAATAGACTAAGAGGTTGATTACTTCTTGCATGAGTTCAATTGGGCTCGAGAGAGTCAATTGGATATTTTAGTAATTTTTGGCTTAGTATTGTTGCATGTTTCATAATTCTTTAGTCAATTTCATAGTCGTGCTTCATGAATTGCAATTAACGAATGTCTCTCTAAATTTGGACTCCAACTTTGTACATAATAGTTTAGGTTTTATGTTTGTGTCAAAAGAATCAAATCAAAGTTTGTTTCTCTACATAAAATTAGGCATAAGTAACTGTGGTACTTAATTAAATCTAAGAACTCCAATCCCTATGGATGACCATGGCCACTATTATTGCAAAATACATAGAGGTCTGGTTTTTATAAATTTAATCTTGATAGGACCATCGACAAGTCCTTTATCAATCCTAAGGGATAAACTTGGGTATAGGATTAACTACTCAATTAAACAAACATTTACAACTACTCGGGCAGTAAAATCATAAGTCTAGAAAATCTAAAGACATGGACTCTCCTATTTGTCTCCTCCAATCTCAAATACTATTAACTAACTTAGGAGTCCCTAGTGCTAGAAAAATCATACAAGGCATTACGACCCTTCATTACAGAACTCTAATAATTGCCCTTATCAGTGTTGTGTCCAAGCAATCATAGTCATGCATTCAGTTGTAAACTAGCTTCTTTCCGTCGAGTCTCCACTACTAAACAAATATATTAATCAATGCTCAATGAATTAATCTTCTCAAAGCTACAATTAACTAACCTCTGATCTCGTTGTCACTCGGGTAATTAATTAATTGCCAATTTTACTCCTCCCTAAGTTTCCTCTTCTGAGCTCAACTTAGATTAATTCAATTAATCAAAGAACAGTGATTAAAAGCATTAAGCTCTAAATGCACAAAAGAATTTAAAGCCTTAAAAGTGATAAACATCTATTAGTTAAGAAATTAATCCAAAGGTTCCAACAATCAAGCATAAAACATTGTGTAATATCTAAACCCAAGTAATTAACAATACAAAATCAGTTAATACAACCCATAAATACCTAATTTTAGTGTCACTAAATTAACTACAAATGAAAGGAAACTGGAAGAAATTCCAAACAAAGGACGATCTCTCATTTTCGAGGTGTTCTCTCAAGAACCAGAGCTCCAAGGCCTTCAAATCTACTCCAAAAATACTCACAATTGCTCCCAAAACCCTCAGAAGTAGTATAGAATCAAGATTAGGGCATTCTCCTTCGGCTTGGCCTCACCTTAGATGAAGAGAAAACGAAGCATATATGTTGTATGTCGACGTCAGGGTCAACGTCTTGACATTGTCCAAACGACGACGTTTTCTGCGTGCGTGCTACAAGCGTTGAGATGCTGAAGGTAGCATCTTGACGCTCCAGACGGAACTCCACTGATGCGCTCGTTTTAAGCATCAAGATGCTATAGGACAGCGTCTCGACGCTTGCTCTCGAGTTTGGCACTTCAAATGTGGCATCTAGATGCCAATTCAAGGGTTTAAATGCTCTCCCCTTGGGTTCTTTTGTCAAAACTCCATTTCTTCTCTTCTTGGATCTTCAAAATGGCTCAAATGAGGCTCAATATTACCAAAATAGCCTCGAACACTCAAATTTTCTCCTTTAGCTCGATTTCTGCAAAATCAACAGAAATAGGCATCAAAACACACCAAATCATAGCAAAACTAGCTAAAATAATAGGAAATAGATAGAACTAAATGAGTGATATCAGTTGCATAGAAGGATGTCCCAAAGATACTTGAAGCTTGTCACATAGCCCCATATGGAGGACATTTTGCAGGTGAAGAGATGACGACTAAAATAATCCAATGTGGATACTTTTGGCCAACTTTTTTCAAGGATGCACATTCGTTTGCTAAAGGATGTGCTCAGTGTTAAAGAACATGGAACTTAACAGCGAGAAATGAAATGCCAATGCACAACATGTTAAAGGTGGAAATCTTTGATGTGTGGGGCATTGATTTCATAGGACCTTTCTCGCCATCCTTTGGGAATGCGTATATCTTGTTTGCAGTGGACTATGTGTCCAAGTGGATCGAGGCAGCGACAACACTTGCCAATGATGCTAAGACGGTGAAGAAGTTTCTTCACAAGAACATCTTTACTCGTTTTGGTACACAAAGGGTGTTGGTAAGCGATGAGAGAACTCATTTTGTGAATAGGGTTATAGGAAATTTACTTGCAAGGTACAACATAAGGCACATGATTGCGACTGCATATCATCCACAGATGAATGGATAGGTAAAATTATCTAACAGGGGATCAAGACAATCCTGGAAAAGACAATTGATCCATCGCGAAGGGATTGGTCTCTGAGACTCGATGATGCACTGTGGGCAAACAGGACAACTCTTAAGGCTCCATTGGGAATGTCTCCATACATGATTGTCTTTGGGAAAGCTTGCCACTTACCCTTAGAGCTGGAGCACAAAGCTTATTAGGCTCTCAAAAGGTTGAATTTTTATTTGAATGATGCAGGTGTATTGAGGAAGTTTCAGTTGAATGAGCTTGAAGAACTGAAGCACTTCTCCTATGAAAATGCTAAACTTTATAAGGAGAATGTGAAAAGATGACATGACAAGAAGATCCATGATAAATGACTCCATGAAGGACAACATGTGTTACTGTTCAATTCAAGATTTAAACTTTTTTTAGGGAAGCTGAGATCTAGATGGTCCGAACCTTTCACGATTACTAAAGTGTATCCACAAGGAGCAATCGATTTGCAGGATAGCAAGGGGATCATTTTTAAAGTGAACAGACAGAGAGTGAAGCCATACTGGGGAGAAGGCTTAAGCAAGAACAAAGCCTCAGTCTCCTTAGTGGAACTTGATTAAGGAAGTCGGGTGATATGTTGTAAATATGTACATATTTCTTTCATTTTACTTTTATAAAATAAATAAATAGGTGATAACTCAAAAACTTCAAAAATAATTCTTGGTCTATTTGGTGTATAGGTGAGTTAATGCATTCGAACTATAAGTTTGATTAAGAGAGAACTCAGTCTTAGAAGGGTCTTATCTAGGCTGAGATACGTAAGTTGACTCTAAGGAAACACCTCCACCTGGGGACCTACCTGGGAGTTGAATTAATCAAGATTTTAAGTCTAAGTCATTAACACCTTGTGCTTATTTAAAATTCTTCCTTAGTGCTTTAATGTGTGAACTTTTTGATACATTACGTGTGCAAGGAACTTTGAAAGACTTATGAAAAAGGAGGACTTAAGGTGAAAGTTGGAAATGAAGGTCCCATTGCGACCGTATTCTAAACGCATGATGTTATTGCAGGGTGAAGAGAAGTAAACTGTGTTTGGAATTGCGACTGCATTCTAAGAGTTGCACAGAGGGCAATTGCGACCTGCTAGCAGGCATATTTTGCCCTAATTAATTTGTTTTTCAAAGTCTTTGCAGGAATGGCTTATGGAGTCTAATTGTGGCTAGAATTGTGGCCGCATATCGAAAGTTCAAGGAGTGACATCATTTAAAAGAATGAAAAAGGAAAGGGGGCCAATTTTAGAATTTTCGAAATGTATAAAAAAGTACCCTTCATTGACTTAGGTCAACTTATTTGAAAAATTCGAACTCTCTCCACCTTTGTCATTTTCTTACAACTCAAGGTTTCACTCCGATGAACTTTTCGATCGTTTTCTCTAAACAACCCCACCGGCGAATTCATCTCCTTTCTCCATAGCAAGTCTAGGATCAACTAGACCTACCCTTTCTTTTGCAGCAAGTGATAGCACGCAAAACTGTGATATTTCTAAGCTTAGATTTGTGTTTATTTTGTACGTTTATAATGATCTTTCATGCATTTATTTATATATTTTGTAGATTTCGAGCAATTGAAGCGAAATCGGGCCTTTGAAGCTATTTGGAGCTTAATTAGAGCTTAAAGATACACTTTGGAGCAAAGAAGATAAGTAGAAGTGTTACAAGTGAGAAAACTAGAGGGTATAGCGTCAAGACGCTATAATATAGCATTGAGACGCTACGAATTGAAAAACAATTTTTTTTTTTACTATTACAGCATTAAGACGCTACTATTACAAGGTTGCAATGCTATGCAGTGTTGAGATGTTACTATTACAGTGTCTCAATGCTATCCCGATTATATAAAGAGAAAATTTGACCTACGGATTTGGGGAGCCGTTTTTGAGAGCGTAGAACCCTAATTTTGACAAAAAGCACTGTTTTGGGACCTAGAGAGCACTTTGGAGTGCTAAGAGGAAACTTAAGACTCGAGATTGCGGGACATCACTATAGAAATGAGTGTTGGCACGCATCGTCCAATTTTTTCTCTTTTCCCTTTACGTTGTTTCTTGAACTTGAGAATTTATTGTAATGAATATTGGATGTAATTTTGAGTATTTTAGACTTTTAGATGATTGTACTTTTAAACTTTATTTCATTTTTGAATTGTATTATTTCGCAATACCTTTTATGCATCTGGAATCAATTTTTTAAGCTTTTGGCCATAGCTTTGCATGTTAAGTTAAATTTACCTTGAGAAATTAAATTTAACTAAGGAACTTAAGTGCATGACTAGAAGCGATTAAAAGAATTTTATAATGTCGTGTTTAGGTGTAGAAATAGACTGAGAGGTTGATTTACTACTTTACATGAGTTCAATTGGGCTTGAGAGAGTCAATTGCATATTTTACTAATTCTTGGCTTAGGGTTGTCGCATGTTCTACAATTCTTTAATCAAATTCATAGTTGCACTTTATGTAACACAATCTTCACTTGTCTCTCTAAAGGGACTCCAACCTTTGTAAATAATTAATTTAGTTTATTCTTGTTTCAATCAAAAGTTAGGTTCTCTAAATAAAAGTAGGCATGAGTAACTGTGGTACTTAATTAATCTAAGAACTCCAATCCCTGTGATCAACCCTAGCTACTATTAGTGCAAATTTTAGAGGTCTAGTTTATAAATATATTTGATAGAGCCTTCAATAAACTTTTTAGCAGCAAGCCCCAACCAAAACTCTAGCATAATGAAGAAGTTGTAGGCCATGTACAAGCGTCAGAAGCTATGCTAAAGAGCAACCTCCTCTGCCAGCCAAGGCCGGGGCATTGACTGCACACTCAAGCCCTGAAAGAATAACCAAACGCAAGGAGAAAAAGGGTGAATTGACTTCAAGTACTATTCCTATGAGGTCACCATTGCCTACACATTCTAAGGAATGGGAAGAGGATTTGAGAAAGACATCCCAAATCAGCAATGAAGAAATCAAGAGTATAGGGCTAAACTCAGAGGAAGAAGGGGAGGAACTAGCTCCGCCACTACCAATGGCGGTGAAGCAATAAGAAGGTATGCTAAGGGCCACTGAATTTGATGCAGGCACAGAGGGTCCAAGCCAATGCATGGTTGTGTACACGAAGAAGAAGAAGTTGGAGAAGATTTTTGCGCCAAGGGGCGTAAATAAGGCAACAGGCTTAAATGCGGTCGCATTTGCAGTGCATTTGACCCAGTCTCAAGAGCCTGCAAAACCTGAGGGGAAGACACAAGATGTGCCCGCAACCTTGGAGCATTCATCCAACACCAACCCTATCGAAAAGAGGCTAAATACATCCGAATCTACGGTGCATTTGTCCCAACAATCTCAAAATCCTCCAATAGCTTAAAGACGACATGCGACCTCATCTGCGACATTTTTGGAGGTACCAGTGGCAACTCATGCCACTCCCATCAAGTCCATTACCTCTACAACTACTCAGGTATCTACCTCAAGCCTTTCACCTCAAAAGAGTAGGGTCAAGAGCCTCTCCACACACAAAAAGGAAGTCAAGGTGGGACATCTCACCAGCTGAAGAAGGAGAGGAAGCTCCAAAGCCAAACCCACCACAAACTCACGAACAGGTGGCTCAAGATGACATCCCCACATCTGAGTGGGCAGCCATGGTCGCTGCTAGCTGGAAAGATCAAGGCTGTGAAACTTGCTGAAAAGCTCTGTGAAGAGGCTGAGAGAAGACTAAAAGAAGAAGAAGAAGAAGAAGAAGAAACTACAGCCATGAATGTGGCCGCATCCATACCGCATTTGGACCAGACACTACCACCACCACCAAGAGACCAGCAATGTAACGACCCTAAATTTTAACCTAACTTAGGGAACATTACTAAACCCACGACTAATGTGCCCTAAAAATTTCGACAGCATAACTACATAAATACAACAATACCAAAATTTTTTCTAGCACTTGTTGGTCTAAAAGATAACACTTCTATATCCATAGTAACTAAACCACGACTTCCAACTCCAACTCAAGAAGTTATTGAAGATTCACAAACGAACCAACATGTTAAATATGTAAAGTACTAGACCAGTTCATTAATTTCAAGTGAACACAATCTGCAAAGGTAAAGTAACCTAAATGTCTATTATTAAACTTTCAACATAAATAATACACCTAAGATAAACCAAACTCAAACTTAAACTTTTTAAGAATGAAATGAAGCTCCAATAACTATCCTGCAATTCAACATAACCAACTACAAAGGTAGTTTAACTAAACAAGGTTCAACAAGGACAACTACTAAAGTAAATAAAAAGTTAGCTATGGTCTCTCCCTTCTCGTGTCTCCTCTTCAGCATCACCAAGGTTGTAGTTCTCATCATCACCTACAAATTTGTGGGTGGGTCAGTATATAACACGTATTGGTAAGCTCACATCTGAGGAGCCACCAACCAACATACAAGGAAAACATCATGTTATACAATAATTACGAAATTAGACATGCTCATTGTATATGGAAAGTAAATGACTATCACAACACACTAGACCTATGAACCAACATCTCATGTAAAGTCATCTCAACCTAATCTCAACCCTCGAACTCACTTAATGCTCGTACTATAACTCACTCAAGGCTTTCTAGGACCGACTCCTTCAAGATGTTGATCCTCATTGATTTTATTAAGGGCCACCAACATTCTCTATCGGCCCCAACTATTTGCATCTAGGGCCACCAACATTCTTTGCCAGCCCCAACTATTTGCATCCAGGGCCACCAACGCTCTCTGTCGGCCCCAACTGATTTTTCATCAAAGGCCATCAACGTTCTTAGGAATCTCAAATACTTGTCATTCTATACTCAGCGCACCAACCCTAACTATCTTAAGACAAGGCCATAAATGCTACTTTTAAATCCACTAGTGACATACCATCCCTCAATCACTTGACCGAGGCACCTGATATTCACCCAACTATTCATAAACACACATTCCTCAAACCTCTTTCTCACTAGAATGCACGAGTCCTAAACAAGTTTCTAACTCATGCTCTATGTTAAACCCCATAAAAACACATTATGCTAAAACTTATAAATGTGCTCAACATACAACCAACATGGTTATTAGACAATCTCAACACTGCAACATGCTCAATATCACAATACCATAGCACAAAACTACACCATGCTCATCAAACATGAAGCCACAACCACCATAACAATTTGTTCAACAACATATATTCACAAAGCATACTCAACAAGTCCAAAATATATCAAAGAGCAATACAACTCATTCCAGCAATTAAAGCATACAACATGCTCACAAATAAGCAAACAGACCCCACAGGTAGAATTCTACTTACCTAATGCAATCCTAAGATAGTCCATGAGATTCCCTAAATAAGGTAGACAAGGTTAGAGATCAAAATTGAGTTCAATAACCTTACTCGAAATAGAAAGAGTGTTTAAGAGGAATTTTCTTACTAAAAATCATTCTTAATCTGAGTTTGAACACTCCGAAACTGAACTAAATCCTATAACAAAGGGTATTCAAGATTAGATACCTATCTAAGACACTTTAGTGGAGTTCAAAAGGGTCTAGAACACACTATTACCTACCGAACGCTGCCAAATGGCCTTAAAACCTTGTTGGTCGATGTTCGAAAGTGTTCAAACTGATTCGAAACTACAAGAACAAGGGTTTCAATGGTTATAAATTAACTTACAACACTTACTTGAGTTCAAAAGGATTTAAAAGGCACTAAAACTTACCGAACTACACCAAATGAGCTCGAATACGTGTTGGGAGTGTTCGAATGAGATCGAATTGGTTTGAAACTACAAACAGAAGGCTCTCACGCATTAGAACCTAAGCTATAGCACCTAAAATGATTTGCGAAAGGTCTAAAACGCATTAAAACTTACTGAAAGAGCTCCTATGCTTTGTGTTTTTTGTTCGAATGTGTTCGAATCGATCCTAAATGGTAAATTGAAGGTTCCTACATGTTAGAACCAAAGCTACAATACTTAAATAGATTTGCAAAAGGTCTAAATTGTGGCAAAACTTATTGATCAATGTTAAAAGGACTGGAAGGCTTGCTGGACTGTGTTCAACAAGGTTCGATTTCACGAATTAGAACACTTTAGACTATGGGTAACTCGATTGAGCACTAAACGAAGTGTGGGTCACCAAATCAGAGTGGTTCGAGGTTTGATTCGAATGGTTGTTTGCTGGAAAACGTGAATCTTTGCGTGGGTCAGTGAGAACGAGACTCGAACTCGCGAATCGACTCCCAACAGCCTCAAACAAGGTCTAGTTGATGTCCAAATGAGCCTAAAATTGCAAATCAAAGATGTTTAAGGAATCGGTTAACCAAAACGAACGTCGATTGGGCACGGATCAATGATTAACCTTGTCAAAAAGGAGGAAAATGTCATTGGATCATCGTTAGAGCTCGTGGATGCTTGTTGTTCATAATCAGAACGACGCTAGTAACTCTACACGCACACCTTCGATCACAAGCCAAAGGAAGAACCCGCTGTTGGGATACAGACGCTGTTGCTGGTCACCGTTTGCACAACGTCGTCGACGAAGTAGTGGTCGGCTGGTGGCTGCGAGGGAGAAGGAGAAGAAGAAAAAGAATGAGATGGGGGAGGCAACTAGGAATTCTAACGTGAGTAGGGAGAAGAAGAAAGGGGAAGGTAAAATTAGGGAGGCTAGGGTGTTCTAGTTTCTTTTCTCATTTGCCTTAATTTCTCCCAAATGAAAAATGTCCATAAGAAAAATGGAACATTTTAGAACTTTTGAAATTCTTAATTTTAAACTCTTCAAGATTTGGAAAATCCTAAATGATTGAGGATTTGAGTTTCTCTTGAATTTTGGAGATAGAATCTAAAATTCAACTTCCAATCTTTAGGAATTAAAGATTTAACTAAAAATCTATTTTCCCTAAAATTATTAGAAATTTAATTTACCAACTTAAGAGCTAAATTAGAATTGTAACGAATAACTGTGTTTAAATATTCTAAAATAGCCTAATTTTATAACGTGGGGCATTAGCGGCTCCCCACCTTAAGAACTTTTGTCCTTGAAAGTTTGCAACTCAAACAACTCAAGGTACTTGGCTTTGATCTCGTCTTCCTCTTGCTAAGTTTCTTGTTTAGTCCTTTGGTTCCTTCATAATGCTTTTACCAACTCAAAAGCTTGATTCCTTAGTACCTTGGTTTGCTTAGCTAAAATCTTAATAGGTTACTCCTCATGATACAGGTTCTCATGTAGCCGTAAAGGTTTTGAATCCAACACGTATGAAGGCATTGAGGTACTCCCTTATCGGTGACTTAGGAAACATGTTGTGTTTTTCTTATGACCTTGGTGGCCAAACTCAACTACAAGCAACTAGACCAATGTGCTCCAAGATCTTGAATGGTCCAATATAATTGGGGCAAAGCTATACACTGTCTCAACTAGGCACCATTGAAAGTTGAGCCACAAAGTTTAAACGTCTTCTGCTGTCAACTCAATTCCATAACAATCCAACTCTCTCTTAACAATGATCTTTAAGATGAGTCCAACGATGCCAAACATGTCACTTCTTAACTGAGTGCATCTGTCACTGCACTAGCCTTGCTGCCCTTGCATTTATAATCCTTTTCCAATTGAATCATCTCCTTGGTCTTAAGATAAACTCTCTCAGTGCAACGAAATGCTTTAAACTTTTGTGACATATGAATTTGGAACTTTTCTCCATAAAGATAGTGTCTACATATCTCTAAAGCTACCAATACCGTTGCGAGTTTTAAGACATGAATGGGGTTGTTAAGCTCAGGATCGCTTAGTTGACGCGAGAAGAAACAATAAACTTCCAAAGTTGCATTACTTTACTACTTGGTCCTTTCCTGGAAGCGTCATTGTCAACTACCAACCTTCTTGTACCAACAAGAACAATCAACCTTGGGACTATAGTCAAATGTTCCTTTAAGTCCTAACAAAAAATTCTCTTCGCAATCTTTGCCCAAGTGATAATGATATTCTTGAATCTTTAACTAATGGTAAATCTGATTGCTAAACGATCTTTGAGAATACCTTTGCTCTTTAAACTAGCCCAAGGGTCAACAATGCGAGGGAGAGTATGCTATTTTTTTTCACTGACCCTTTGTTCACTCTAGATAGAGGATACAAAGTCTCGCTGAGCTGATCGTTCACTTTACAAACAAGACTGGGGCACCCCAAAGGGAAACACTAAGGGAAAACAAATTCCTTATCCAAAAGTTCTTCCAACTGCACTTTGAGTTTCTTCAGTTTAGTTGGTGCCATTCAATAAGGTGCCTTAGATAACAAGGTCGTTCCAAGAAAACCTATACAGAAGTCTATAACCTTTGCCAAACATGCTCAAGCACCAAGCTGCAAGAGACACTTAGTCCTTAGGGAAGATACTAACCTTGGACTTCCCTCTCTAACTCCTTTAAACTTAAAACTTTAGGCAAATGGTAACCTATAGTGAACTTCCTTCTTAGATCAAACAATGGTTTATTACCTAAAACCAAGCAATCCATGTCCAAACTTATGACGAAGTCGTGTAAGTCCAACTTGATCAACCTTACTTCAAGGAACTTGTTCACATAGAGAGAGTTCACCCAGCTTCATCACTTACTAAGGACCTTTCTTGATCTTTGGGTTCTGGTATCACTTGCAAGGGTCTTGAAGCCAACATACTAACCAACTGAGAAACAAAGCATTACCCTTGATTCTAAGGTAAACCTATCTAGAAGAATCTGGCGATTTGGTCCAGTTGTGAGTGCATTTGTGGCCACATTTCCCTTAATTGTCAAAACGGCCTGAATGCTGGCGCATTCTAGTCGCATTTTAAGGTCTTTTTTGTTTTAATTTGAAACTGTCTTGTGCCTTCAAATGTTGGCATATTCAAGTCACATTTTGCATGAATCAACATTTAAGCATATCTTTTTCTCCCAATTGCTACCTGATTACTGGTGCATTTGGGCACTTTTTCACCTTTGCACAAAAATAACAAAAATAAACACTTTCTTTACAAAAATGACTCTAATTACACCTAAAAACTTATTTTTACCAAATCAAGATTTCAAACACATGCAAAGATTGTTTTTACTTAAACACTTGTCCTAAATGACATGAAATATAACTTTAAACACTCACTTTCTAAGCAAATAGCTTAGTTTTTAGAGCCAAATAACACTCATAAATGAGTGTAATCACGGCCCCACCCTCTCATTGACCCGAGAGGGACTTAGTTTATGGTTGGATCATAAACAAGTTGTTCATTAGATGATCAGTGGTACTTACGGTGCAAGATGTAATTATAGGGGTAAAACGGACTTTTGACCCTACTGTAATTACGAACAACTCGTGATGGATCGCTTACATGTAATGATGAGATCCATGGACACAACTTGTCCTACAGTGCATAAGAGTGCAACTCTTGGTCTATAGTGGAGTGACCTATAGTTAATGAATGAAAATTAATTAATTAAAAAGTTTAATTAATTAATTTTGTATCATTGGAGCTTATAGTATGTAGGTTCACAACGTCCCCTTGCTAGCTCATACGAACAATTAGAGATCAACTTCGTTGAAAGAAAATTTGAAATGTTTAATTAAAATTTTATATATTTGATATATTAAATGAGGGAAAACATATTTATTGTATTTGATTAAATATCAAATACTATTAAGATTTAATCAAATACTATATATGTATATATATATATACATATATATATATATAATTTGAATGAGATTCAAATAGTGTAAATATATTTTTTAATTAAAATATATATTGTTTAATTAGGGCAAACTTTTGCCTTAGGTGGTCACTATAAATAGGACCTTATGGGTTAAACAAAATGATGCCTCCTCCCTTGAGAGAAAATAGTTCTCTCAATTCTCCCATCCTTCCCTCTCTCTTTCAAAGAGGCTCCCACAAGCCGCCTTGGTCCCATGTTCGAGTCATAGCAAGTAGACTTTGTGGAATTGGAGTTTCAACCTCGTTGGAGTTGGGGCAAGAAGATTAAAAACCCACTAGGTAATTCTCCACTATGTTCGAGGTATGTGATGTTTAACCTTTGCACTTTTAGTTTAATTCTAAATAAACTCAAATCGATTCCAATGCTTCCGCTTGGGTTTAATTCAATTATTCCCTTCAAAATCAAGAACAAAATGCCCAATGGGAAGCAAAATAGGTCCGAATGAGAAATAGATAGAACCATTGGAAAAAGGAGAGAGGTAAGTTTGGGTCGAACTCACCTGGTCAGCCTCAGCCAAAGGTTGAGGCGGATCCTATGGTTGGCCTATGAGGAGCACGTGCTAAACGTGCCCCCAGGCCCTTATTAACCCAGTTTAGTTCGGTTTGGTCTGTTCTTTTCCTAATTCGCAACGAATATGCTAAAAACCCTAAAATTAAGGGGTCATATAAAACACACTTCTTCAACCTAGATAAGGTAAGTCAACTCATTCTCCAAAACTTTAACTTGTTGGACTCCTCGTTCTCTCTTGCTAAGTTAAGCATCGGAGCCTGTGTGGTAAGTACCACACTGGTTCCTAGGTTTTACTTATCTTGCAGGTCACACTCTTCCTCGAAACTACAAATTTACTGTTGTTGTCATGTGAAGGTTAGGTGCGTTACTTTGTTCGAATTTTGGCAACAACATAATCTGTTCAAGGGGAACTGATGTTAGAGTATACTTCTCGAACTTGCTGGATGGTTGGCCAAGCCAATGTGGCTTCTAATCATCCAAAGATCGTAGAGTCTCTTTAGATCCTTATTTAATAAAGCTCCTTGATCTTCTTTGGTCTTTCGCTCTTTCATTTGATCTTCTTTTTCGGCTCTTTAATCTCTTTTGGCTTTCTAATTCTAGCTTCTGACTTTCTATCTTCCTCTTCATAAATTATATAATCGTACCAAAAAAGAATAAATTAAATAGTGAATTTCTCTCCAATATTTATAGAGTTTTTCATACGTCTCACGTGAGTTTGGGCTTATTTGATTCAAAGCTTGTCATGTGGCACAATCTATTTAGACCAACTTATATGACAAACAAGACATAATTTGATTCAATTAATTTGTCATATGATAGATATGACATAATCTGATTGAAACAACTTATGTCATTAGATGGCTATGGCACAATTTGACTCAACCAACTCAAGTGGTCATAACTCATAAAATAGACCTAAGACATTATTTAATTAGCCAATTTTTAATGTCTTTTATTATTATTATTATTTATCTAAATTTATTATTATAACGTGATAATTTGTGATTGACATTCTTCTATACTTTTTAAATTTAATTTTTTATTTAATTTCAAAATTGAATAACCCAACCATTTTTCATACTTTCAACTTGGCTTCGGCTTATTTCAAAATAAAAATATATGTTTAAATTATGAATATTTTTTAGATAAATGTGGGGATGATGATCAAGTATCTAACCTCAAATGAAGGTATAAGTGCCTTAATTATTGAGCTGAGTTTAATTAGATCGACAAACTTTGACTTATTTTCCAAATTTCAAATTTAAATCAAAGTCTTTCGTTTTAAAATTTTATTTTTAGACTAGTCCCATTTTTTATTTGAATTTTCTTTTTGTTTTATTTTTATATTTTTGAAAGATATATTATTTGCCAAACAATAAAATTTAGCTAAATTGATTACACATATGGTCTACAACAAGAAAATAAAAATAATAAAACTATAAAACTATAAAAGTTAAAATACCATTTTGGTCCTATACTTTGGGGTTTGTTTTTGTACTTTCCAATGTCTAAATTTAGTCATTGTACTTTCAATAAAGCTTAAAATTAGTCTCTATTGTTAGCTTATTGTTAACTTTTCTTTAAAAAAATTAGTCTCTATTCGCCTTCCCTCTATAAATTTTGGAAATATGTTTACATTGTGTCTTTTCATGCATGAAAATTATTATTAATATTTAACCAATTTTGATAAAAAAAATTATTTCAAACTAATGGTAGGGACTAATTTTAAGATTTATTAAAAGTACAAAGACTAAATTCAGACATTTGAAAGTGCAGGGACCAAAATGGAATGCGACTCAAAGTACAGGGACGAAAATGATATTTTAACCAACTAAAAAATAATAATCATAATTATTTTTTTTAAAGAGAGAAGGAAAAAAATTATTAGAAGAGTGTTTCTTCCTTATAACCCATTTTATACATATAGATATCTCATGTATTACATATTTCAGAGACGAAAAAAAAAAGTAGATATTTTCCAACATTTTTAATAACTTGTTATAAAAGATTTTACATCTTTAAGAAGCTTTTAATGATATATGATACAAATCTATTGTTTAGAAAAACTTTTAATAATCTTTGATAAAAGTGGTGGAAATATTTTAATTATTTTTAGTAACTCTGCTTTTATAAACTTGTTTAAAATCATTTGGAGCTTTTGATGGCCTATCTCTTATTTGCAATTAAGTACTCATAAGATAATTTGCATCTCATTCTTGTTTATATCCTGGTATTTAATCAAGTGTTCTAATCTTTCAATTTTTAATTCGACCTTTACTATAGTGCATTATGAAGTTAGTACATCTTTTCCATCGCTAAACAAACATTAACTATGAAAAAGATGCCACTTGGGCTATCATAGGACCAAAACAGTCCTATATTATGGTGCATAATTCATGCTAGTTCAATAGTTTTTATGTGTTTAATTGTCCATTTTGTAGGTATTTGAGCAAGAGAAGTATTTTGGAGCGTTTTCCTCCAATTAGGGTTAAAACGAGCTAATTTGGAGGTCATTTGAGCAGTCGAGCTAGAAGAACAAGTAAAATGACCATTATGCCCCTAATGAGAGCGTCTCAACGCTACTTAAAGCATCAAGATGCTATTGAAGGATAGAACGCGGGGATACAAGACAGCATCGAGATGTTGTCCAGAGCGTCTTGACGCTTTTGGCTGTCCCCTGAAGCTTCACTCAACGTCGCTCAACGCTCCCAGCGTTGAGACACTGGTTGTAGCGTCTCAACGCTGCCACCTGCAGTATATATTGATTTTTTTACCATTTAGGTCATTTGTCTTCGTTTTTGGCCGCCAACAGACCATGTTAAGGTCATTTCTCTCTGTTTTTCATTAGAATAGGATAGTTTAGGATTTTTTGGTTAATCTTTGGTGTCAGGCAATATTGTAACGATGTTCGGCTGGACTATTGACGCCATTTCGAGTTGTAAATAAGGTACTATGTTATTTTTATGAGATTCATTCCATATTTTCAGTATTCTCTAGCATGTTCTATTGTTTCTTGATTCTTGCTTGAATGCCCATAGCATGTATTCTTTTGTAGATAGATTGACAACCTATTCGCATCGATTGAATACGTGATCGTTAATTTAGCTAACACTAGGACCGGCTCATGTTTGCATCGTAGGGGCTAGTCTCTCATGTAGATTGCATGATAGGACCTAAGAATCAAGAGAGCTAATTAATCAAATTAGGAATGTATGCTTAGTTTAATTAATTGGTCTTAATCAATCCTTAGAACTTAAGGCGATTAGCTACGTTACTATTGAACGCTATTGTGCCCAACTAATTACGGCTAATTAGGCTAATTAACTTGATGCTAGGTGGGTTAATTGAGATTTAGGGGACCTAAGTTTATTTAGGGGCTTAGTTTTGGCTTTACCGGTGAGTCGATTAGGTAATAGATGGTTAGGAAAAATAACTTGCATTTAGGCATTCAATGATCAGAAATAGCATTGTACCGAGTTTCATCCCGAAACGGTGTCCGAGGTTAACGATTAGTGTTTATCTTTACTTCTTTCAGCCCTTCTGTCTCTTTCAAGTTTAATCCCCCCTTGTTCATGTCAGTCTGTGTCACTAAGAAAACCATTTAATAGAAATTCAATTTATTCGGTTCCCTGTGGTTCGACCCGGCCCACTATTAATTACCACAAGTAGTTAATTTTAGATCAGTATTATAAATTGTATTTGATTGAGCCTTCAACAAGCTCTTTTCAGGCTACATCCACAATATTAGCACGACATTATCTTTCATGACTGTGGTAACTAGTCATGTGAGAAAATAAAAAAGAAAAAGCTCTCTTGATGGAGATTGAACTACTTCCAACATTAGAGAGTGAGCAACTCCATTAAAAATACAACTTACATGTGAGAAGGAGATTTCATCTAAACTTTGGGCAACATGTGCGAAGGAGATTTCATCAAAACGTGATCCATTGTTGATAATCCCACGAAATATGAGTATTTTGTTACATTTCCCTTCTTAGAGCTAGCTAATAAGAGTATTGCAATCTTCCATCAATTTTGTGGTTCTGATTTGTTTAGTTTAGTAAACTAGCATGAAGGTAAAAAAGTCATCTAATTTTCCATTATTTGAATTGGGTTATTTCTTATTTGGGTAGGTTACTTTGAACATGGAACCCATGAAGCAATATTTGGGCTCATGGGCTTATTAGATCATTTTAGTAAGTAGAAGCAGTATTGTACGTGGTAATATTATAGCAATGTTGTAGTAACACATAAAAGAAAACTTACGAATAAAAGATTGTTTACATCAATCTGGCAACATTTTTAAAAGGGAAATACACTTGAGTCCACTACCACTGATGCGTACAATTTACATTTCCGCAAGCATTATAACTCTTCTATTTGAATTCTTGAGAAAGCATGCTCGTTTGAGTGTTTTTGGTGAGTTATGGTTGCTTAAGTCCTAAGTTCTGTATGTGTTCGCTGATTAAAATGAATTCTTTTTCAATATAAAAATTGGTCTGCTTTTTGTTAAAAAATTGAGCTTAATTTATTGAAATTCTTGCTAAGGTAAAGGGATTTGGAAGTAATGTTGGAAGAGGTATTTGGAGAAAGAAAAAACCCTTGCTAGAGCATTTATTCAATAAAAGAATCACTGAATCACACATGCAAAAAATTTCATTAAATGAGCTGTCCAAAAGTGAAGCCACTTGGACTTAGATGGACCAATAATGAGAGGCTGCCTATGTATCAGACCTATCTAATCAGCCCTAAATTCGAGAGTTTGGAGGAGGTATTTAAGCTAGGCATTTTGGAATTGAAGAAAGGGAGGTTGGAAAAAGGAAGGGAGCTATGAAAAGGAAGAGGACAAAGCTAACAAAGGCATCTACATTTGGGAAAGGGAGCTGAAGACAAATGAGGGAGTCCTTTAGAAGCTTCCTTAACTGAAAATTTCTTCTCCTCTTATTGTTCTTCTTCCTCTTCTTTGTTGTTTTATTCTTAAACTGTTGTAATGGGATTTTCAATAGCTTTTAGTTGTTTAATTTCTATAGTTATGAACTAAATAGATTAAGGCAAGGATTAGGGACTCTTATATTGTAGAGAGACTCAAGTGGAGTTGTATTTATGATGTTGAATACTGGTTTGGAGTGTTTTTAATTCTTATGATAAATCATGTTTGGCTAACCTCTTTCATCTATCATTTCCTTACATTTTGAAAAAGATAATAGGGAATCAATTGCTTTAAATCTCATTAAAACTGATTACAAGTTAGCCTTGCAGTGAAATGGGTAGGTTAGGAATAATCACCCACTTAATGCACACAAGTAATGAGACTAATTTAAGTAGTTTAAATGAGAGTTTAGCTACTGATTAAAAAAGTCTGGGACTATTCCGTGTTAAAATGTTGTGTCGTGTGAAATTGCACATATTATGCTCCAGCATTGAGGTCTCAAAATAGTATAAGAAATCTCCTAACCCAAGCCTGCTTTTATCTTTAAGTAATTTTGCTTGCTGAGCTACTTACTGTCACTTTATTCCTTACTTACTTTGAGTTTTGTTGCATGTTGTTTATTTTTAAAGTTACTCTTGAAAGCCACCATTTGTTATTTTCCTTTGGTTACCCTTTTTGTTCATTAAAAGTTACGCTTAAACTTAGTAAAATTCTTGGACTAATCCCTGAGGAAACGATAAACTTACTTATCACTTGCTGCATTAGGTTATGTATACTTGCACATTAACAGTATTTTTATTGCAAAATTAACTCCACTCTAGCTAAGGCAGCAAAGCACACGGGTTAAGTAATATAAAATGGTATGCCTACCGAGTATTGAATCTACAGGAATTGGTTTTAATTCAATTAAATACCTCAATTACTCTCACTTAGCTTTAATTAGAGAAAACAAATGAAAAAAGATAAACTAACCTAAGCAACGAAAAATAAATGCAAGAAAATAAATGGGAGACATAAACTTACGTGATAAACTTGATAAAGGGATTAATTACTAAACTAAACAGACAATTTGACAGTGAACTCATAGTTCTAGATGCTCTAAAGGCATGGAATCTCCTGTTGGTTTCCTTCAATATCAAGTATTTAGTTAACTAACCTAGGTGTCCCTAGCGCTAGCTAAATCATACAAGGCATTAAGACTCTTCATTAAGGACCTCTAATAATCCCCCTTATCACTATCGTGTTCCAAGCGATTATCAGTCTGCATTTAGTTCTAAACTAAGCTTCTCTCCATCAAGTTTCCACTTAGAAAATGGTTCAAATAATCAGTGCTCTATGAATTAATCTTCTCAACAAGTACAATTAATTAACCTCTAATCCCGTTGTCACTCAAGCAGCTAATTAATTGCTACTTTTTAATCCTAACTAAGTTTTCACTTTCGAGCGCAACTTAGATTAATTCTATTAACCAAAGAACACTAATGAAAAGCATTAAGCCCTAAATGCATAAATAGATTCAAGTGCCAAATAGCAATAACCATCAACAAATCAGCCAATTAATCCACAATAATCCTCAATTAAGCATTAATCAATTCAATGTAATAAAACTCAAGTAATTAGGGACAAGGATACACAAAATCAGTCTCTTAAACCCCTAAATCCCTAATTTACAACCTCTACAGTAGTTAAATTGAAAATACAATGGAAAGAAATGCAAAAGAAAGGTCGATCTCGCATTTCCTTCATGATCCCCTTGGTCCTCAGCTCCAAATCTTCAATTCTGCTCAATTTCGCTCATGAACACTCCCCAAAACCCTCAAGAATTAGCCTCCATTTGCTCAAAGAGAATGTGAAGAACTTACCCCTTATCGAAGCAATGTCAGCATCTCGACGCTACACCCAAATGATGTCATTCTCCTTACACATGCACCTCCAGCGTCGAGACGCTCCGAATGGAAATGCTCAGCTATGCGCATTTTGAGCGTGAAGATGGCACAGGGCAGCGTCTCGACGCTTGCTCTTAGGTTTGGCACTCTAAATGTGGCATCTAGACACCATTTTCATGGTTTAGACGCTTTCCCCTCAGGTTCTTTTGTCAAAACTCTACTGTTTCTCTTCTTAGATCTTCAAAATGGCTCCAACGAGGCACAAAATTACCAAAATAACTTCAAACACTCTGTTTTGCTTCTCACGCTCAATTTCTGCAAAATCAAGAGAAATAGGCATCAAAGCATACATTTTAAGCATAAAACTAGCTAAAATAATAGGAAATAAGATAGCATAATTGCATGCTATCAAATACCCCTAAACTTAAACCTTTGCTAGCAAAGCTAAAAAAAAAAAAACTCCTATACATGAATCAACCATTGCATCATAATGACTCATGCCTCAATGTTCTAAATAACAAAATAATCACAATTAAAGGAAATACTAAAACATCAATTCATTTGAAATTTAAACTTTAAACTTTTCATCCCTTGCAAATATGGCATTGAACGGAATAATCGAATTAAACCCACAGTGGAAGCATAGGAATCGTCTTTGATTTATTTAGAATTAAACTAAAATACAAGGGTTAGCAATAAATACCTTGAAAATAATATTATGGAGAATATTCTAGCTGATATTTATCTCTTCCACAAAGTCTTCCTGGCTATGACTCGAACGCAGGACCAAGGCTTGTGGGAGCCTCTTGAAAGAAAATCCCCAAGGGATTGGAGAGGAAGAGGTCTAGAGATAATTCTCTAATTCTCTCTATTGAGGAGATGTGTGTTGTGTCTAATGGCTCAACCCAAATGTCCTATTTATAGTGAACATGGGAAAAATTTTGCCATAATTAAAATATTATATTTTAATATCTAATATATTAAAATATATCTTGTATTTATTTGAATCTCATTCAAATCTCCTACGATATTTATTTATTTGAATCTTATTCAAATTCTATAAATATCTTTTATTTAATATATCAAATATACATTAATTATTTTAATATTTAATGTATCAAATACAATAAAGATATTTTCCTCTTTTATATTTAATATATCTAATATATTAAATATTAATTTGAACAATTCTAATTAAATACTAAATTTGAACATTTCAAATTTTAATATTTAATGTATCAAATACAATAAATATATTTTCCTCTTTTATATTAAATATTAATTTGAACATTTCAAAATTTTCTTTCAACTAAATTGATCTTTTAGTGTTACTATAAGCTAGCAAGAGGACCTTATGGACCTATAGATTATAAGCTCCAATGATACATATATAATTAATTAAACTCTTTAATTAATTAATTTTCATTCATTAACTATAAGTCACTCCACTATAGACCTAAAGTTGCACTCTTATGCACTGCATGACAAGTTGTGTCCATAGATATAATCATTACATGCAAGTCGATCCTTCACGAGTTGTTCCTAATTACAGCTAGGTCAAAAGTTTGTTTTACCCCTATAATTACATCTTGCACCTTAAGTACCACTGATCCTCTAATGAACAATCTATTTATAATCTAATTATAAACTAAGACCCTCTCGGGATAGTGAGAGGGTGGGGCCCCATTGTTCAAGTCCCGAAATCAGCACTTAAGGGAACTACTCATCTACTTATCCTATATGGGAAGGAGTGAATTCCATCTTGTGAGATTATGTTCCCAGCTCCCTAAGTCCCCAAAATAGTAGGCATATTGAATCGGCTATAAAAGCCACTCTCACCCATGCAAATCAAAGGACAAGCCCTCACAAGCAAGAGTTCATAACTCACTCAGGATTAAGATCGAGTCGCATATGATCATCTTGATGAAATATTAATCTTCTCAATTAACAGATTTATAAAGATATATTAAATATTTCGTGGTCCAGTCTTATACAAACTCATTGTATAAGATACCCCCACTCACATGTCTCCACATAAATGATTTGGATCAAATCATTTGTAACTATTACAAAGTGGGCCGTATCAATAGTGTTACTAGTATAAGGCACCCAACCTTATCCATATACTATGACTCTTTAGGTTATTTCTTGAACACGATCCTCCTGTATGTCAACCACATACTGTTCAAGATTACACTAATAACCTTGGATTTTTCGTATAATGGATAATATTATATTGCAAATAAAATAATCAAAATTATTATTAATTATTAAATAATTAATTAATTACGAGACTTTATGGCATAAATTCCAACATCCATAGCCTTCCCTATTTCAATCTTTACTAGCCTAGAAAAATTTATAGAATCATTAATTCATCTTCATCCTTACACTGGCCCTAGGATCCAATTATTCAACATCCCAACACTTGAGAAAGTAATATCTAACTAGGATGCCTGAAAATCACGAGGTAAATCTCCCCCAAACTAGCATTTTTCTTTAAAAATCAAGGGCACTAGCTTTCACACATCTGTTGCAGGGATCCTTACCCAAACTACTTGCTCAATGAGTGGCCTAATTGATCACAACAAAGGCAGCTCTTTTTGCCTTTGATTAATAAGCACTACAAGCTATTTGATTCTTTTTTCTTTTTTTCTTTTCTTCACTCTTTTTGTTCCTCTCCTTTTTTTTCTTTTCTTTCTTATTCTTTCCTTTCTATCTTTTCTCTCTTAGCAAGCAAATAAACATTCTTTTTCACTAAGCTCAACATTACAGACTCTTATGCAAAACAACCTTCAAACCAAGACTTAAGTGTATCAGGGTGACAATGAACATCTATGATAATATAAATCTATTCAAGGCATTTAAACACTATTAATAATCAGGCTAAGTGCTCCATAAGTGCAAGTAATTCTAAGAAAAATTTAAATTTACTTGAATCCTAGACATGCTCTCATATTTCACAAAAATTGCAAATATTTCACTATTCAGAACACTTCACAGGTTGTTCTTATCACACACAATACAACAGACTCATCATATAATTCACAAAAATTTTCCATTAACTAAGATCAGAACAGCAGAGCATCCCCCCAAACTTAAATCATACATTGTCCTCAATGTATAAACTACCCAACTAATCAAGCATGCATAAGGACAATTAAAAAGATAAAGGGAATGATATTGCACTAGAGTATAAGAAAATTTTGATGTCAGCCTGAAAAATGGGGTGCATGATGGAAGAGATAATTTGAATCTCGAGCTCCTCAAACAATCAACCGACAAGAACATTAGATCAACACAAAACCACTAAAAGAAAAAACAAACAAAGGCAAGAAAATGAGAAACTGAAGGAAAGAAAGTTTAGGTTACCTCCCAAGAAGCGCTTATTTAACGTCTTTAGCTAGATGGAGCTCGTGTCGGCTTTCAAGGCACATAAAATTTCTTCTATTTCTTCGAGCCCCTCTTTCTAGATTCAACAAAACACACCAAACCTAGTAGAAACGATAGCTTCTCGTGGGCCCCTGAATCAGAAATATTTTTTATATTTTTAGATAATAAAATCATAAAAGGAGAAAGATCAAAAAATGAAGACTCAAACTCAGACTCACATGAGATAGGACAAGCACAATCAAGAGAAAATTTGGACGATAGAACATACAAATGCTTTTCAGCCTCAAACTCAATCTTCTTAATAACCTCTTCTAAAATAGGCTCAACTTCTACTTCTATCTTACAGACTCGCTCCTGGTGTGTTTCTAAAATCTCCAACTCTTCCTCTCTATCAATCAAGCTCACCCTTGAATACCTAACAATTCTTATTTGTAAGGATTATTTGACCCTTATACTTAAGTTATTCTTACTATTTTATGTATTTTGTTGTGTAAAAAGGGAGCTAAAAGTAGTTTTATTAGAAATATTCATGAAAGCTTGTTGAAATAATGAAGGAGAGAAAAATAAGTTGAAAAGAGATACGAAGGTGTTGATTTGATGGTTCTTTGTGCAAAATTTTGAACAAGGAAGAATTTCAATTGCAATCCATAATGGAAATTGCAATTGCAATTCTTCACAGATCTGGGAGGTGCAGAAAATACAGGACATGCGTGATTTTTGGAAAATTTTTTAGATTCTTCTCCATGATTTCAACATGACAAATTGGCTATAAATGTGCATAGACAAAGATGGAAACCCTAGCTTGTGAAGCTTATAAAAGGAGCAAGGAGCCGAAGCCAAAGGTTTATCGAATTTTCATGCAAAAAGTTCTCTCGTGCCTACTATCCTATTTCCTTCCATAGTTGTTGCCTCTTCTATTTTTCCAAAACCTTTAAGCTTCAAATATTAGTCCTCCCTCAACAAAAGTTGGAGGTTGTTAAGACTAAATTCCTTTTGAAAAAAGTGAAGTTGTGTTCGACTAAGCAAGGAGTAAAATGGTCGTTGTGTGGGAAATTTATTTTCAGCTACTGTTTTCATACTTCCCATTGGAATTTTCTTCTTTATGTTGATTAATTGATGAAGCTTGTTTTAGTTAATTGAATTTCAGTTGTCCCTCATAATAAAACTACTTGTTATTTAAATCCTTGTTGTTAAATTAAGAATTTTCTCCCTTATTTCTTATGTCTTTAGTTATGAATTTTCAATATTTTAACTTACTGTTTTTCACTTTCCCAATGATGAGGTAAATTTTCAATGGGATTCAAGTTTGTGAATGCCCTAGAGGAGAGATATAAGGCTTATTGGCAAAGGAAATCTAGCTTAACACTCAAGTTTGTTTGCTTTTGTGGATTAAATTATTTGGTAAACCTAGTTTGGCCCACTAGTGTTGCTTGTCAAGTTTAACTCTAATACTGAAAAGGTTAAAGTAAAGCGGATTTCATAAAAGCAATTGAGGAAAAGGTTTAGAAATAAATCCTTAACATTGACCTTAGATATAAGGCAAGACTCCAAAACCCCTAGAACATGTATCGACAATGTGCACTTGCACTAAACTGGAGCTTCTTCCACAATAAAAAATCTTTATTCTAAGCCCACACGTTTCAGTCGGTCAAGCTTTTGGCGCCATTGCCAGGGAACGAAATTTTTAATAAAATTTACTTTAGACTCACAATGTATGAGCAAATTGTAATTGGATTACAATTGCAATCCTTCTATTGCAGGAAGTCTGAACTTGGTTTGCAAGTAGTTGCAGGTTGAGTTTGGTGCGTGCAAAAAGAGCCTTGCCTCTTGGAGCTAGACCCTGAAATAGAAAGAACCTTCCATTGGTGTTGTAGACAGCAAATGAGGAAGAACAAGAACGACAAGAGTTGATCGCATAGGAAATTAGCGAGAAAACTATTCCACATGAAGTACAAATGGATCCACATGTAGCTGATCCTCGAGTCAATCTAGAAAATAGAGGAAATCAACATAATGCAAACAACGGGCGACCACAACAGGCAATCCCTCTAGAAAATCCCATTTTCACTACAGAAGAAAAAGACAGAGCAATCAGAGACTATGCAGCTCTACTTTTCAGGATCTGAATACAGGAATTGCATAACCAAATATTGAGCCAAATCATTTTGAATTGAAGCCAGTAATGTTCCAGATGATACAAACCATGGGCCAATTTGCAGGATTGCCCAATGAAGATCCCCACAAGTATATCAAGATGTTCCTTAGAATTTGCAATTCATTTAAAATGAATGGAATCTAAAATGAGACACTATGCCTAAAATTGTTTCCCTTCTTTCTTTAGGGAAATGCAAAAGCTTGGTTAGATTCATTTCCCCCCATATTCTATAAGAACTTAGGATGAACAAGCTGAGAAGTTTCTTTTGAAGTATTTTCTTCCCACAAAGAATGCACAAATTAGAGGAGAGGTCATCACATTCAAACAAGCCTTAAATGAAGGGGTAGACACTTCCTAGGAACATTTCAAGAAGTTAGTAAGGAGATGCCCACACCATGGCCTGCGAGCTTGTCTCCTCATAGAGCATTTCTACAATGGATTAACTCAGGCCTCGAAAACCCTAGTCAATGCATCGGCCAATGGATCTTTGTTGAAAAAGACGATTAATGAAGCAAATGAAATTTTGGATGTTATGGTCCAAACAATAGTCAATGGGGAGATGATGAGTCTCATCATACAAAAAGCATTGCAGGAATTCACGAAGTTGACATGTTGGCAGCACTAAAAGCACAAATATCGACAATGAACAACACGATAAAGAACCTTGTCTTGGGAAGCCAAGCCCCAATTGCTGCCATAAATCAAACTTCTAACCCTACTTGTGTTTATTGTAATGACAATCATATCTTTGGCAACTGTCCTTATAACCCTGTTTATGTGTATTATAGGGAAAATAGATCAAACTTGTACTCGAATACATACAATCCGAGCTGGTGACAACACCTTAACTTTTCTTAGAGTGGACAAAATGCAGACACTTCAAACTAGAATCATTATGTAAAGCAGTGAACGCCACCAAAGTTCAATAACCAACCACAACAGCCATATACACAGAAAAATGCAACTTAAATGCAATAGCAATCGGCAGTACAAGGTCCCTCATTGAAAAATATGATGGAGTTTATGGCGAAAAATGATGCTATCATCCAAAGCTAAGCATCATCCTTTTGCAATTTGGAGATACAAGTTGAACAACTGGAAAATGAGATGAAAAATAGGCCTCAAGGGGCGTTACTAAGCCCTACAGAGAACCCACAATGAGAAGGGAATGAGCATTGCAAAGCAATTACATTAAGAAGTGGATTTAATTATGAAGGCCCATAAATCCCTAAAGTGCAAGATAGTTCCAAAAAGACCAAAAGTTTAGATGATGAAAAGAAAGATTGCATACAAAAAGAAGAAGCTCAAGAACCAATTAAAGAGAAATCAGGTGAGGTGATAGAGGAAGTGGTCGCTAAGCACCCAGAATAGGAAAACAAAACCACAGCAACAGAGAGTTTAATCTCAACCAGTCAAGAGTTGATCAATGTACACGCAACCGCATGTGATTGAAGTAATAATAAAATTGCACAGGAGTACCTAGTATCGTATCCCATAGAGATTGGTTTTTAATTCAATTAATTACTGCAAATAATCTCACTTTACTTTATTTAGAGAACAGAAAGTAAGAGCATATAGGAAAATAAACATCTAGTCTTAGAAAGCAAGATAACTGGGTGATCAAATCAATAGTTAATTCTATGGGCGTTGATTGCATTCTTGGACCTTAATTTACTTAATTAAGCTAGCATTTAGACACAATAAAGTGTTCGATTCATAAGTCTAGAAGCCTAAGATCATGGAATCTCCTATCAGTCTTCTCCAATTCTCAAGTATTAATTAGATAACCTAGGTGTCCCTCAACACTAGCTAAGTCATACAAGACATGACGACCCATCATCACTGACCTCTATAGATTAATTATTACTCCTGCTGTCACTCAGGTAATTAATCTATAGTCATGCATCTAGTTCTAGTCTAAGCCTATCTCTGTCGAGCCTCCACTTAGTAACTAATCAATTAGACGATACTCGATTAATTAAACTTCAGCACTAACTAAAATTAATTAACCATTTGTCCCATTGTCACTCGAGTAGCTAAGTAAATGTGCATTAAGCTAACTAGGAATCCTTTGTCGAGCTCAACCTAGTCCTACCTCAAATAATTAACGAGCACAATCTAAGGGCATTAAGCCCAAAATGCATAAATGAACATAAACACTTAATCACACCACAACTACTAACTTCATTAAGCAAAATTAAGTGCAATGGTCCAAGAATTATGACAACCCATAGATTTTAGGGAGTTATATAAACATATTCAGCTAGTACAACCCAAAAATCCCTAAATACAACCTAATCTAAATACATAAAATAAAGGAAAAAGGGAAGAAAGCTTAGGTCTATGTTGATCCTGTCTTCTCGAGGGAATCCACCATGAACTCGAGCTCCAAATCTTCAACTCAGCTCCAAAATTCTTCCAAAATCCACCCAAGATACTCTAGAACCGAGATTAGGGTATTTTTTTTTATTGAATTGGCCTCCATTTGGATGAAAAATAAGCTAAGAAATTATACTGTCTATCGCAACAGCGTTGTAACGCTGTCCAAAACACTGTCGTTTTGTAGCTGTGCGCAGGGATAGCATTGCAACGCTACAGAAAAAATGCTTCTCTTCAGCGCGTTTCTAGTGTTGCAATGCTAGCTCTTGGGTTTGCAAATTACAAATGGGCTTTGCAACGTCGTCCTCACGGCCCCAAGAGCTTGTGCACCATCTTATCTTCTCCTTAGCTCCTCCAAATGCTCTAAAATAGCTCCATATTCACCATAAAGCTCCAAAATTACAATTTCCGCTTGGATTCCTAAAATCAACAATTAATCAACTTAAAAGCTCATATTTATAGCATAAAACTAGCTAAATTAAGGCATAAATATAACATTAAATTAGTTCTATCAAGAGTTCAAACCACCACCCCCTTTTCTCCAAAGATTTAAGAAAAATAACCAAGACGCCCAAGTTAACAAATTTTTAGACATTCTTAAGCAAATCCACATCAACATTCCGCGCTTGAGCAAATGCCTAATTATGTTAAATTTTTTAAGATGTACTATTTCTAGGCTTACTTTTAGGCTAGTTTTGCTATGATTTTGTGTGCTTTCATGTGTTTTTATGTTTATTTCTAAAAAATTGAGCATTTGGAGCAAAACTGGAGAATTGTGAGATAATTGGACAAATTTGAGCAACTTAAGGCTATATTTGAAGATTCAAGTGTTGAAGAAGAAGAACAAGGCCTTTGAACCTGAGGGCATAGTGTTGCAACGCTCCTTATAGCGTTGCAATGCCATTTAAGAAGCCTATCAACCTTGAAAAACCGCAGACATAGCGTTGCAACGCTACTCAAACAGATTTTTTCCTTCTTTATAAAATTCGAAGGGACAGCGTTGCAACGATGCCCCTAGCGTTGCAACGATGTCTCAACTCTATAAAAGAGAATGTTATGTTTCGAGCAAAGGGAGCCATTTTGAGAGACCAAAAACCCTAAACTCGATTGAAGCATTGTCTAAGGACATAGAGGAGATCTTTGGAGAGCCGAGGAGGAGACTCAAAGCTCGAGATCGTGGACATCACGTCGGAGACAAGTGTTGGCACGCAACCTAAGTTTCTTCTCTATTTCTTTTACTTTTCTTTTAGATTTAGGAGTTTTTGTGGGCTGTACTTATGTTGTAACTATGTGTTTAGACCCTTGCTTGGTTGTAGTTGTTGAACATTTGGTTGATTTTTAGTTTAATTTATATATTGACGTCCTTTATGCATCTTGCTATATTGTCTTAACCTTTGGCAATGGTTTTGCATGTTTAACTAAATTTAGCTTGAGAGAGTAAGTTTAGTTATAGAACATTAGATGCATGACTAGATTTAATTTATTGCACGAGAGTAAGTAGATTAATTCTAAAAGCCTTAAGAGAATAACTTAATGCCATGTTTAGTAATGAAAATTGGCCGAGAGGTTGATTTGTTGCTAGGCATGAGTTCAATTGAGCTCGAGAGAGGATATTGATTATTTAGAAATTCTTGGCTTAAGATTGTTAGTATAAAATCAAGTTATTAATCAATTTAAGTTGGGCTTAAGGTAATCAATCATGCATGTTTCTCAAAATTGGACTCCAAAGCATGTACATAGTAGTTTAGATTTTATTTGTCTTTTTGATCACTTTAAAGTTTTGTTTCTCTAAATAAAATTGGGCATAATTAATTGTGGTACTTAATTAATCTAAGAACTCCAATCCCTGTGGATGACCTTGGCCACTATTATTGCAAAATACTTAGAGGTCTGGTTTTTATAAATTTAATATTGATAGGGCCTTCAACAAGCCCTCTATCAAATTTGGCACTGTTGCTGGGGATTGGCCTATTTTAGTCTAATTAATATCGTTGTGAAAGTGATTGATCTTAATTTAGAGCGTAAATAGTGTATATTTTTAGTTTCCTTATTTTTGCTTCATTTAGAGGTTTATCTTTGTTTTGTTTTTATCTTGTTTGTTTTGTTTTCTTTTGAGTCATAGTCCATGTTTTCTTGTTGTGTGAAAATTTGGTGTTGCTTGAGAGCCTATGATTATTTGTTGTTTTGTTTAATGGCTTATGATAGATTCGGGTGGCCCTTTAGGGAATTTAAGCCCAAAGAACCAACACTGCCTCCTAGTTCTATTAGTTACCCCTCTTTTGATCATGAGCCTGTTAGTGCAGATTATGTGTTTCATGGTTATCAAATGCCTAGTTATTATCATACCAAATCTATGAGTTACGGAAATCCAATGTATGGTAATGATGAATGTATTTGGACCCATGAACCATATCCTAATTTCTTTCCAGAAGCTCAAATAGAGGAAGAATCCCCCTTGGAGACAATGTTGAGGGAATTTATAGAGGAGACTAGACTTAGGAGGTTACAGTTTGATGAGAAGTTTAAGAGTCTCCAGACCCCTAGGGAGGTTAGTGAAGTGAAACCCACTTCCATAGGATGTCCAATGAGTCAATTGATCACTGATTCACTAATAGCCTGTCATGAGCATGATTCTTTCAATTCTACTGAGTTTGGGAAGTTGAGGGAGAGTGGTGTTGAGAATAGGGAGGAATTAGAAAGTTTAAATGCACACCAGGATCGAGTCAGTGAGGATGAGAAAGAGGATGAGCCTAGCTTAGTTGAGGAGGTTCAGGAGGTAGAGTTTAAGGCTATAAGGCCTTTGTCTGTTTTATCTTCTGATTCATCTCTTATCTTTGAGTGTTATTCTTATTCTCACAAGTCAGTGTCTGAGTCTTTTTATTTTGATCTTTCTCCTTTTATGCTTTTCTTATTTAAAAATACCAAAGATATGTCTGCTTCAGGGTCTCACAAGAAGCTAGTGTTTCTACTAGCTTTGGTCTGTTTTGTAGATTCCAAAAAAATGGGCCCGAAGAAATGGGAGAATTTCTATGTACCTTGAGAGGCCACATGAGTCTAGTCTAGCTGAAGACGTTAAAGAAAGTGCTTATTTGGAGGCAACCCAAGCTTTTTCTTTCCCTCATTTACTTTTCTTGTTTGTTTTTCTTTCCTAGTTTAGGTTGTTTTAGAAAAAGAGTGCCAAGTAAATCTCGTTCCCTTTTTGCAGGATCTCAATCGTATTGAGTAGCTTCCTAGCCAATTCAAGGAATTCTCAGGGAATAATCTCTCATCTCATCAGGCCAATATCATTCACTCACTTTATCTTTGCCCTTATTTATTTTATTGATTATTTTACATTAAGGGCAATGTAAGCTTCAAGTTTGGGGGTGAGTAGTACTTTACAGTTCTGAGAATTATGAGTAAATTTTTTCGATCTTAAGCATGCTTGATTGATTTATAATGCATGATGACTGATTAGGATAGCTTAGGAAGTCATCTAAGTGAATTTTTTGCAATAGAATGATCTCTAAAGCATGTCCTGAACTGAGTGCATTTAAATTCTATTTGCAATTCCCTTGCTTCACATGAGCACATAACTGACTTTCTATTATGTTCGAACACGAGGATGCTTTTGTTGAGTCTAAAGGTTGTTGTTACCCCGATAGGCTTAAGAACTAATTAATAGTTGACTTACATGGAAGTTAGTAATTGAAATTTGCTGAGTTATGAGAAACATTTTATCTTTATTGATTTTTTTAGCATGTTTAACGGAAACCAAAGCATATTCCATTAATTGTGTGCTTAATGTGTGGGGATCAAAAGAGCTGCCTCCATTGTGATCAATTAGGCCATCCATTGAGCGAGTGCTCTAGATAAGGGTCCCTACAGTGGAAGTGTGGAAGCTAGGATCTCTGTGAGAAGGAAAAAGATAAATTTGGGGGTTACCTTGTAAAATGAGATAGAAAATGAATGTTTAAGTAGATTGCTCCCTATAGTGTGAGAAAGCTTGAAAATTGGAACTTAGGGCCAGTGTAGGGGAAGACGAAGGAAAGTCTTGGTAAAAGTGTCTTACGCCAGTAGAAACTAATAGAAAGGAAGTTAAACACACACACACGCAAGGAAGGATATAGATAGAATTTAAATTACTTAATGAAGGATGTGTTATGGCTTTATTATGTTGTTTCATGTCAACTAGATCACTGAGGCTTAAGTTATGAATCTTGTATTAGAAATCTTATGAAACTGTTATTTTGGTTTTGTTTTGCTCGAGGACTAGCAAAAATCTAAGTTTGGGGGTAGTTTTGCTATGATTTTGTGTGCTTTCATGTGTTTTTATGTTTATTTCTCAGAAATTGAGCATTTGGAGCAAAACCGGAGAATTGTGAGATAATTGGACAAATTTGAGCAACTTAAGGCTATATTTGAAGATTCAAGTGTTGAAGAAGAAGAACAAGGCATTTGGACCCGAGGGCATAGCATTGCAACGCCATTTGAAAAGCCTATCAACCTTGAAAAATCGCAAACATAGCATTGCAACACTATTCAAACAGATTTTTTCCTTCTTTATAAAATTAGAAGGGATAGCGTTGCAACGATGCCCCTAGCGTTGCAACGCTGTCTCAACTCTATAAAAGGGAATGTTATGTTTCGAGCAAAGGGAGTCATATTGAGAGACCAAAGACCCTAAACTCGATTCAAGCATTGTCTGAGGACATAGAGGAGATCTTTGGAGAGCCGAGGAGGAGACTCAAAGCTCGAGCTTGTGGACATCACGTCAGAGATAAGTGTTGGCATGCAGCCTAAGTTTCTTCTCTATTTCTTTTACTTTTCTTTTAGATTTAGGAGTTTTTGTGGGTTGTACTTATGTTGTAACTATGTATTTAGACACTTGCTTGGTTGTAGTTGTTAAACATTTGGTTGATTTTTAGTTTAATTTATATATTGAAGTATTTTATGCATCTCTTTATATTGTCTTAACCTGTGGCCATGGTTTTGCATGCTTAACTAAATTTAGCTAGAGAGAGTAAGTTTAGTTGTAGAACACTAGATGCATGACTAGGTTTCATCTATTGCACGAGAGTGAGTAAATTAATTCTAGAAGCCTTAAGAGAATCGCCTAATACCTTGTGTAGTATTAAAAATAGACCGAAAGGTTGATTTATTACTAGGCATGAGCTCAATTGAGCTCGAGAGAGGATATTGATAACTTAGTAATTCTTGGTTTAAGATTGTTAATATAAAATCAAGTTATTAATCAATTCAAATTGGGCTTAAGGTAAACAATCATGCATGTTTCTCAAAATTGGACTCCAAAGCATGTACATATTAGTTTAGATTTTATTTTTTCTTTGATTCCCAAGTTGTGTTTCTCTAAATAAAATTAGGCATCATTAACTGTGGTACTTAATTACTTTAAGAACTCCAATCCCTGTGGATGACTCTGGTCACTATTATTGCAAATATTTAGAGGTCCAGCTTTTATAAATTTAATCTTGATAGGGCCTTCAAGAAGCCCTGTATCAAAGTTGGCGTCGTTGTAGGAATTGGCATATTTTAGTGTAATTAATATCGTGGTGAAAGTGCTTGATCTTAATTTAGAGCGTAAATAGTGTATATTTTTAGTTCTTTTTTGTTGCTTTCATTTAGAGGTTTATATTTGTTTTGTTTTTATCTTGCTTGTTTTTTGTTTTCTTTTGAGTCTTGGTCCATTGTTTTTGGTTGTGTGATTATTTGGTGTTGCTTAAAAGCTTGTGATTAATTGTTGTTTTGTTTAATGGCTTCTAATAGATTTGGGTGGCCCTTTAGGGAATCTGAGCCCGAAAAACCAACATTATTTTTTAGTTCTATTAGTTATCCCTCTTTTGATCATGAGCCTGTTAGTGAAGATTATGTGTTTCATCTTTATCAAATGCCTAGTTACTATCATACTGAATATGAGTTATGAAAATCTCATGTATGGTAATGATGAATGCATTTGGACCCATGAACCATATCCTAAATTCTGTCAAGAAGCCCAATTAGAGGAAGAATCCCCCTTAGAGAGAATGTTGAGAGAATTTACAGAGGAGACTAGACTTAGGAGGTTACAGTTTGATGAGAAGTTTAAGAGTCTCCAAACCCCTAGGGAGGTTAGTGAAGTGAAACCCACTTCCATAGGATGTCCAGTGAGTCAATTGATCACTGATTCACTGATAGCCTATCATGAGCATGATTCTTTCGATTGTACTAAGGTTGGTCAATCAAAGGAGTTGATTATTGATATTGGGAAAAAGTTAGAGTATTTAGATGCACACCAGGATCGAGTTAGTGAGGATGAGATAGAGGAGGTTCATGAGGTAAAGTTTAAGGCTATAAGGCCTTTGTCTGTTTTATCTTCTAATTCATCTCTTATCTTTGAGTGTTCTTCTTATTCTCATGAGTCTGTGTCTGAGTCTTTTTATTTTGATCTTTCTCCTTTTATACTTTTTTTATTTAAAAATACCAAAAATATGTCTGCTTTAGGGTCTCACGAGAAGCTAGTGTTTCTACTAGCTTTGGTTTGTTTTGTAGATTCTAGGAAAAGGGATCTAAAGAAATGGGAGAATTTCTATGTACCTTGAGAGACCATATGAGTCTAGTCTAGCTGAAGACGTTAAAGAAAGCGCTTCTTGGGAGGCAACCCAAGATTTTTCTTTCTTTTATGTACCTTTCTTGTTTGTTTTTCTTTTCTAGTGCAGGTTGTTTTTGAAATAAAGAGTGCCAAGTAAATCTCGTTCCCATTTTGCAGACCTCGACCGCATTGAGAAACCTCCTAGTCAATTCAAAGAATTCCTATAGAACCGTCTCTCATCTTATTATGCCAGTATCATTCACTCACTTTATCTTTATCCTTATTTATTTTATTGAGCATGTTACATTGAGGGCAATGTAAGTTTTAAGTTTGGGAGTGGATAATACTATGCAGTCCTGATAATTCTAAGCAAATTCTGAGTAAATTTTTTTTTTCCATCATAAGCATGCTTAACTGATTTATAATACATGATAACTGATCAAGATAGCCTAGGAAGCCATCTAAGTGAATTTTTTGCAATAAAATAATCTCTGAAGCATGTCCTGAATTGAGTATATCTAAATTTTATCTTTGATTTCCTTGCAACACATGAGCACATAACTGACTTCCTATTATGTTCAAAAGCTAAGATGCTTTTGTTGAGTCTAGAGGTTGTTGTTACCTCGATAGGCTTAAGAACTAATTGATAGTCAACTTACATGAAAGTTAGTGATTGAAATTTGTTAAAATAAGAAAATCTTTTCTCTTTATTGATGTTTTGCATGTTTAATGATAACCAAAGCATGTTCCATCAATAATTATTGTACTTAATCTGTGGGGACCAAAAGAGCTACATCCATTGTGATCAGTTAGGCCATCTATCGAGTGAGTGCTCTGGATAAGGGTCCCTACAGTAGATGTGTGAAAGCTAGGGTCTCCATAAGAAGGAAAAAGATAAGTTTGGGGGTTAGTAACCCTTCGAATGCTTAAGAAAATGAATGTTTAAGTAGATTGCTCTCTGTAGTGTGAGAAAGCTGGAAAATTGGAACTTAGGACCAGTGTAGGGGAAAACGAAGGAAAGTTTTTATACTAACAATCTTAACAAAGATGATGTTAAAATTTTAAAATTTTTTAAGGCTTAACAAATGTTTAATTATGTTAAAAAATTTAAGGATATCTTAACAAAGAAGCGCATGTTGGGATAATTTGAAATTGTGTCCCTAACAGAAAATTGTAGCACTTTAATCAAGAGTAAAGTGCCACCAAAGCTGGAAGATCCAGGGAGTTTCACTATCCACCGCATGATTGGAGGCACAGATGTAGGAAGGACACTATGCGATCTCGGGGTGAGCATCCCTAATGCCCTTGTCAGTCTTCAGAAAGTTAAAATTAGCAAGGCGAGACCTACTACAGTAACGTTGCAATTGGCAAACAGGTCAATAGCTCGACCAACAAGGAAGTTTGAAGATGTGTTGGTTAAAGTAGATAAGTTCATTTTTCCTACTGACTTCATCATCCTTGCTTGCGAAGTGTATAGAGATGTCTCAATCATTCTAGGAAGGCCATTCCTAGCAACCAGTAGAATATTGATCGATATGCAAAAATGAGAACTCACAATGAGAGTAAAACGACCAACAAATCGGCTTTAATGTTCTCAATGTATTAAGATATCCAGGGGATTTGGAGGAATGTTCAAGGATTGAGATTGTAGATTCTTTGCAGTTGCATGGGTTTCAAGACCAAGCAAAAGAGGACGAAAGCTTTAAAGAAGATATTGAAGGAGAATAAACATCAAGACAGGTTCAACATGAAGAAATTCCTTATATCACCCCTTTAAGACCATAAGAACAAAAGATGATTCAGATTAATACATCTATAGTGGAACCACCCGAGCTAGAGCTTAAACCTTTGCCATCCCATTTAAAATATATATTCATGAGGAAATGTGAGATACTACCCGTAATCATCTCATCTACTTTTACTGACCAAGATGAGTTTTCCTTGTTGTAAGTTCTTGCATGACATAAAAGAGTGATTGGATGGAAAATTGCAGATATTTAAGGAATCAGTCCATCATTCTGCATGCATAAGATCAATTTAGAAGAGGGGCAAAAAACTCAATAGAGAGTCAAAGGAGGCTGAACCCAATGATGAGGGAGGTAGTCCGAAAAGAAATCATAAAGTGGATTGATACATGAATAATTTATCCTATAACAAATAGCAGCTAGTGAAAGAGTTAATATTAAGAAAGCGGAAGCAATTTTGGATCTCGAGCATTCAAAGTACATCAATTTAACCAAACAAAAATATGCTCAAAACTGGAAAAAACCAGAAAGTATGAACACATACCTTTGTAGCTCAAATTCTCCAAATTCTTTGCAAATCTTGGATCACCAACACTACTTGGACCACCACTAGAGTCTTCCCTACTATTCTCAGCCCTTGGAATGGATTGTGGGATCCTTTGTTAAGAGAATTTTTAGAGAGAAGGAAGAGAGCTCAAGACAGTTTTTAAAAAAAACTATCAAAGAAATTCACACAATCCTTTTTGTGTTTCATCCCATTTATAGGCACTAATCAAACTTCATTAGGCTTCCTATGGAAGACAACACTTGGCTTCCTATGGAAGACAACATTTGGCTTCCTATGGAAGACAACACTTGGCTTCCTATGGAAGTCAACACATCATTGGATAGGATTAGTCAAGTTTCAATTAAATCAAAATTAATTTTAAAAAACTTGATTAATTAATTAATTTATTTATTTATTTAATTTAATATCAAATATTAATTAAATAATTAGACCAATCCCTCTCTTTTATGACCAATCGTTTGTACATGAATCCCTATTCACGTATTAAACCAAACAAATATTTAAATCACATTTAAATATGTTCCTCTCTCTTCCTTGTGGTTTTAATTCATAATTAAATTATAGTATGTTAAGTATATTGCATATAATTAACGTTTACTCCCAAAACCGAATTTGATCAATTCAAATTCTTTTCTCTCAAATTATTCCAAGGCTTAGTCTGAGCTAGTAAGGGGACCTAATAGACCTACAGATCATGAGCTCCAACGATACGAGATTAACCGGCCAAACTCTTTAGCCTAGCTAATCAACATTCGTTAACCACCGGGACACTCCACTAAAGCCCAGTGGTTGCACTTTCCTCACTGTAGATATATTTCTGTCCACTCGATATAACCATGATTAGTAAGTCGATCCTTCACAGGTCGTTCGTAATTACAGTTGGGTCAAATTAACCGTTTTACCCCTGTAATTACTTCTTGTTCCTTAAGTCCCACTGATCTTCTAATGAATAATTGGTTTGTGGTCCAACCAACAAACCGAATCCCTCTCGGGCCAATGAGAGGGTGGGCCCATTGTTCAAGACCCGGAGTCAGCACTTAAGGGAACAACCTCTCTACTAATCCTTAAAGCAGGTAGGAGTGAATTCCATCTCGCATGACTATGTTCCCAACTATCTATCCGGTCTTATCACCAAAATGGGAGGCTTATTGAGTCGGCGATCTCGGGCCACTCTCACCCATGCAAATCTAAGGATAATTCCGAATAAACAGGAGTTCATAGCACGCTCATGATTAAGATCGAGTTACGTAGGTCATCGTATGAATATAGTCAGTTAAAACAGTAAACGGAGTTATAAAGTCTAAGTGACTATTTCGCGGTCCGGTCTTATACAAACTCTTTGCATAGGAGGCCCCCACTCGCATGTCTCCACATGAATGATTCAGGATCACATCGTTAGTACTATACAAAGTGGGCTGCGTCCATAGTGTCCCCAAAATAGGGTACCCAGCCTTATCCTTATACTATAGACCATTTTGGCTATTACTCGAACTTGATCCACTTTTATGTCATACATAAAGTTCAAGTATACATACTATAGCCAAGGGTTCTCAGTTCATTGGATTGGGTTATAGAATACACAATTCACTTTATTCAATAACACATTTACTGAATAAACCTTAATAACATCTTTATAGTAAAATAGAATATACATTCAGTTTACAAAACCAGGAGTTTTAGGACACAAAACCCAATAGCTAGGTGAGTCTGGTGCAGTGTGTACCTAAGAAAGGCGGAATGACAATTGTCCGGAATGAGAAGAATGAACTAATCTCAACAAGGACAGTCACTAGATGGAGGATCTGATTAAATAAGGCAACTAAAAAGGACCATTTCCCTCACCATTCATCGATCAAATGCTTGATCGACTGGTAGGAAAAGAGTACTATTATTTTCTTGATGGGTACTCAGGGTACAATCAGATCATGATTGCACTAGAGGATCAGGACAAAACAACCTTTACTTGCCCATATGGGACCTTCGCATTTCGAAGAATGTTGTTTGGATTATGCAACACACCAGCAACATTTCAAAGATGTATGATGGTAATCTTCTCAGACATGGTGGAGAGGATGGTAGAAATATTCATGGATGACTTCTCGGTGTTCAGAGAAACATACCAAAATTATCTTAAAAATCTTGAACAAGTCTTGTGTAGATGTGAAGAGACTAACTTGGTCCTCAATTAAGAGAAGTGTCATTTCATGGTACAAGAAGGAATAGTGTTAGGGCATCGGATCTCCAAGAAAGCCATAGAAGTTGACAAAGCAAAGGTGAAGTTAATTTCTAAGTTACCACCACCTAAATCAGTCAAAGAACTTTGAAGTTTCCTAGGACATGTAGGATTCTATCAATGGTTCATCATAAACTTCTCAAAAATTTCCAAGCCTTTGTGCAAATTATTGGAAAAAGACCAACCTTTTTGTGTTTGACCAGGAATGCTCTATTGCATTTGATAAAATAAAAGAAGCACTAAGCTCTGCACCCATCATGGTAGAACCCGACTGGACAAAACCATTAGAGCTTATGTGTGACGCCAGCAATTTCGCAGTAGGAGTTGTACTGGCACAAAGAAGGAATAAAATGATCCATCCCATCTATTATGCCAGTAGGACGATGAATGAAGCACAAGTCAACTACACCACCACAGAAAAATAACTTCTGGCAGTTGTCTTTGCTGTCAACAAGTTCAAGTCCTATTTGGTCGGAACTAAAGTTGTGGTGCACATTGACCATTCAGCCTTAAAATACCTCATGTCAAAGAAGGATACAAAACCCTGGTTGATCAAATGGATCTTATTGTTTCAGGAATTTGACCTGGAGATTTAAGATAGAAAAAAGACTGAAAACCAAGTTGTTGATCATATGCCGAGATTAGGGCAAGAAACAAGGAGAGCATAAACAAAAAAAATTCAGGATGAGTTTGCAGATGAAATGTTATTGGCTGTAGAGATAGATACAATCCCATGGTACACAGACGTAGTAAATTACTTGGTGAGTGGATTAGCACCACCATATGCAAATCTGCAAAAATTGAAAAAAATTCTTTCATGCATGCATCACTACTATTGAGATGAACCGTATCTCTATAAACTTAGACCATATCAAATTTGGAGATGTTTAGCAGAGGAAGATATGTTGAAAGTGTTGGAAGCTTGCCACGCAGCCCCTTATGGAGGACACTTCGCATACACTAAAACGACAGAAAACGTGCTCCAGAGTGGCTACTTTTGGCCCACACTGTTCAGAGATGCACAGGAATTTGTAAGACGTTATGATCGATGTCATAGAACAGGAAATCTATCTGCTAGAAACGAGATGCCAATGAATTACATACTGGAGGTAGAAATTTTTGATGTATGGGGGATTGATTTTATGGGACCATTTCCCCCCATCATATGGAAATATCTATATTCTATTGGTTGTAGATTACGTGTCTAAATGGATAGAAGCAGTAGCAACCACAACAAATGATGCAAATGTGGTAAATAAATTCTTGTTAAAGAACATCTTCACTAGGTACGAGACCCCAAGAGTGCTAATAACGAATAAAGGAATGCATTTCGTAAATAGAACCATGGCTAATTTGCTAGCTAGATACAATGTTAAGCACATAATTGCAACCGCGTACCACCTATAGACAAATGGGCAGGTTGAACTATCCAACAGAGAAATCAAGATGATTTTAGAAAAGACAGTCAATCCCTTGAGAAAAGATTAGTCTTTGCAGTTGGACGAAGCATTTTGAGCCCATAGAACTACATTTAAAACACCATTGGAAATGTCTCCGTACAGGATAATATTTAAAAGGCATGTCATCTACTGTTAGAACGGGAACACAAGGCTTATTAGGCAATTAAAAGATTAAATTTGGATATAAATCAGGCAGGAGTCAAACGAAATCTTCAATTAAATGAGCTAGAAGAGTTGCGACTTTCATCTTATGAAAATGCAAAGTTCTACAAAGAAGAGATGAGAAATGACACGACCAAAGAATCAAAGATAAAGACCAACAAGAAGGATAACATGTGCCATTATTCAACTCAAGATTGAAGCTCTTCCCAAGAAAGCTAAAATCTAGGTGGTTAGGACCTTTTCTTATTAAGAAGGTATACCAACACGGAGTTGTGGACCTGAAGGACAAAAAAGGAAATATCTTTAAGGTAAATGGTTAGAGAATTAAGTCATATTGGGGAGAAAGCATGAATAGAGATAAGGTCTTTATTTCTTTAATAGAAATCAAGTGAAAAAGGAATCAGGTAATTTTATTTTTTATTTTTTAAAAAAAATTTATTTCTATGAATTAATAAGTTGATTAAGCAAATTCTTCCGCTAAGGGAATACCTCTACCTGAGGACTTACCTGGAAAATTGCTTAATAACTTCGAAATTCAAAAGAAATAATAATAATAATAATAAATTTGAAGCATGAATTTTTTAGAGCTTGAAAGAATTTTATAACAAACTACTCTTGAGTTTAGGTGAAAAAGAAAAAGAAAAACAGCGAAGGATATAGTGGAGAATTGCAATAAGAAATTGCAGTTACATTGCAATTGCATTAGTAAACAGAAAGGCAACAACAAGAAACGGTATTGTAAGTGGAGCGCAATTGCAAGGCACGAGTAAAGGAACTAGCCCAAAACCCAAAAAAAAAAATGAAAATTGCAAATGAATTGCGATTGCATTTTACACCCAAAAGGGAACGGGAGCGTGTCAAGCAAGAAAATGAAAGAAGAGGCATAAATGACGATTTGCATTTTTTAATAAGGAATGTAGGCCGCTTTCCTTATGAAATTGACCTAAATGCGAATTTCTTTTTTCTCTTTCCCCCTATCATCTTCCTCATTTAATTTGTACAACTCAACCACCAAAATGAGCTCTCTCCCAAACACATACATACGCCAATCAAAACGATAGCAGGTGAGAGAGACTTCGGCACCTCAAGCTTCAATGCCACCCACACACCCGTCACTGCCTACCTCAAAGCAAGAAGACCCCACCGACCAAGACCTCTTTCTTTAACGCTGGGTTCAAAAGAGTGGAAAAAGCAACTTCACAAAGTGGCAGACAATCGATGGGAGCAATTGATGGAGATGGAACAGCCACTCCAAACTCAAAAACTGCTAGCTTCTTTATCAAAGGTTGCTTCTTCAAAGCCAAGGGAAGTGAAAAGAGGAACCCAAGAGTGGCGAGACATAGTCCGAATGATGCATGGGCAAAGAAAAGTGGCTCAAATCGAGCAAAAACTTCTAGGGTTACAATATAGTTCTGAAGAGGAAGATGAGCAAGAACAATTAGTGATTCTCTCACCCAATGAGCCCAATGCCACTTCAGCCATGCCTACTTCAACAAACAAGCAATCGATTGAAGAAGCAGAGGAAATGGCCAAAGAAAAGGTATTAAATCAACTCCCCTCTATTTCGAATTTTCCTAGAAAAAAAGGCTTGCTAGGAAACAAGTTCCAATTCAAAAGTTGAAAAGGAAGCAACCCAAGATCGAGTTAGAAAGAAAGAAAATAAGGGGGTCAGTTGGGAAAGCTGCCAATCTAATGCCGCCGCCAAAAGAATAAATACAAGAAGAAGTGCAAGCATCTGAGAATGAGATTTGGGCTAAAAGAGCAGCAGAACACACTCAGAAATTGGCTACATAGTTCCATAAACAACATTTGGCATTAAGAGGAAGTGCCAAGAGACCTTCTCGATGGTCCTTGGCACAATCAAAAGCACAACAAGTGGGGACTAAATATGAAGAAGAACAACAAGCAGAAAAGGAAATTGAAAACGACGAATTGGAAGGTGAAGAAGAAGATGAGGCTGAAAGACAAGAGGTACTACTTCTTATTTCCAATCCTTGTGAATATGAACATAATGCAACATTTGTAGATGAATTGGAGTCTTGAGGAGTTACATCCTCTAGCACTCCATCACTTGAGATGGTGCATGAAAACAATAATGAATAGGATGAAATCCAAGAAGAATACTATCCAAATGAAGAGGAGAATGATGAGGCAAGAGTAGAAGGGAAAAATGAAGAGGAATAAGTGCAGGAAATTAATTAAGAATTGTGGCAATCTATCTCTAGAAGAAAAAGAAAAAGGGTGAATAGAGAAGAAGAAGCACTAGAGGCTGAACAAAAGGTTGTTGATGTACAGGCACGAAGAAGAATCTTTGAGAAGCTAGCTCTAAATGGAGAGCGTGGTTTTTCCAGTAATGCATGAGCCTTACCCCAATTCATTACATTCATTATCCAACAATGGGGATGGGAAAAGTTGTGCAAACATCCAAGACCAGCCTACCAATCTTTGATTGTGGAATTTTATGCTATGGGGAATGACAAAATGATGAGCTTACCATCCAAGGAAAAATAGTCAAATACTCAGCAAGGCATATAAACCAAATCTACAAGCTCAAATCTTTGAGGAATCCGATTGGGAATGAGGCAATGGAAAATCTCTCAGAAGAGTAGTTGGAAGAAGCCTTACAACTAGTGGCTGGTGAAGGGACAGAATGGCAAGTTTCCTATTATGGAAAGCGCCATCTAATGGCTGGAGATTTGTAGAACGAGTTTGCAGTGTGTCTAAACTTTATTAGGATCCGCATAATGCCTACCACACACGGTTCAACAATCTCACAAGATCGAATAATGCTAGTGTATAGCATTTATAAGGGATTGAAACTAAATGTGGGAAAATTATAAGGAACATAATGGTTTTGATAGGAAAAAAAAAGGTTGGAAAACTCTTCTTTCCATCTTTCATAACCAAGTTGTGGAATAAAGCGGATCTCCCCATTGTAGGCAACATTGGAGACTCACCCATTAGATGGAGCTAGGGTAAGAGCATTGATGATGCACAATGCTAGAAAGGCAAATCGACACTCCAAGCCAAGTAAAGATATTAAGAAGTCCAACATAGTGAAAATGCAATTACAAAGCCTTTGCACTCTATCGGCAAAACTTCAATAAGGGAAAAATTGGCGCAAATGAAGGAGAAAAACAGAAAGTATTGGGCCTATGTCAAAGAACAGGATGAAACAATTAGCACAATGCTCACAATGATATCTAAAGGCAATGGACTAGTCTTCTCGGCCTTCCCTGAGGGCCTAATTGACCATCCAATTCACCAAAAGGAAGACGATGACACCTGTTAAGAGGAATAGGGGAGTCTGTTGCACCCTTGTTTTTTCTTTTTGATGCAATCTATTTTCAACTTTCCATTAGGATTTAGAAGTAGCTGTGTTGAAGTTCTATTTGTAGTTTATGTTTTCATTTATGTGATTTCGTTAAGTTGCATTTTGATATGAATGTTTTAATGGTGATTGGTTTTGTTCTTCCTGAAATTTTAAGCATGTTCCTTGATACAAACAAAAATAAAAATAAAAGTAAATAAATGAAAAACAATAATAAGAAAAAAAGGTATAAAACATAAAGAAACCTCGATGATGAAGCTTGGGAACAAGCTCAGCTCATTAAACACTCGATGGTTCCCTTCACACCAACTTCATGACTTATTTTCCTTTTGTAGTACTCACACTCCCATCTCACTTTAGTTTATGGTACAAGAATTTAAGAATAGTCAAGCTTGTTTAGTATATACGGCCATTTCACTCACCCTAGAGGAAAATCCGTTAATAGGGACATTGACTTATCTTAAGTTTAGGGGGTATACTACACCTTACTTGACCTTACTTTTTGTTAACCCCACTCTATTTTGGGTTCATTTTTTGTAATTCATGATATGTACTATTATGCACTACTGTGAGTTGTTGTATGAATGCTGCCAAGGTTTAAAAAAAAAAAAGAAAAAAAAAAACATAAAGGGATACTCTGTAGGATCTGTATGGCAACCCTAGAGGGGGGGTGAATAGAGTTTATTTAAACTTTATAAAACTTTTTACTAATGTGGGCCCAATTAAACTAATTAACACACTTTTTGTAATAATTAATTTAAACAAGAAATCATGCAAATAAATTCACGTCAAATTATATAAGAATTAAATCTAACAACTTCAAACACCCAATTTAATTCTAAAAACAAGATTGGTAAAGAATATGTAAAGATAAAATTATACCAATCAAAATAGACATACAAGAACAATTAATTTTATGCAATATAATATAACAACAAATTAATTGCAAAAATTAAATAAGATAGGGATAGAGAAATTGACACCGAAAATTTTATAGTGGTTCGGCACAACCCGACCTACTCCACTCCCCAAGCTCCTCTTGGGTATTTCACTAGAACAATAAACGAACGACCCTTTCCACTACTTAGAGTCCAACCGTTACACGTTCCTTTTGCGGGAGCAAGAACAAACCTAATCCATTCCACGGTTCAGGATCAAACTGTTACAACCTCTCTTTTTTGGGATCAAGAGAAACTCTTACAATGGATTGAAAGTTGAAGAACAATATGGAAAACCTCTCTCAAATAGTAGATACACAAATCAAGGCTCACAACTATGTAAGAAAGGATTTCTTACAAGTAAAAGCCCTCAAGTGGCTATAAAAATCAAAGAAATTGAAGCTCAAAATTTGCTCAAAAATGTTGGAAATGCTCTCCAAGAGAAGTAGAATTTTTTAGAAATTTTTTCCCATTTTTTTTTCAATTTTGTTCGGGCCTTAAATAGAGAGAAAACAAAAACTAGCCGTTTCTGCCACGTGTCAGCTTTTAAGGCTGCAAAAAAGAAATTCAAAATTAATAATATTATAATAATAAAATAATAAAATATTATTATAATAATAATAAAAATATTATTATAATATTAAACATTTGACCGTTTGACCCATTTTATATATATATATATATATATATATATATATATATATTATTTTAATTAAGAATGCCAAGTGTCGCACTTTCATTGGCCGAAATAAAATAATAATAAATATTTTGAATTTTGACCGTTGGACTTTTTAATTATTAAAATAATCAATATGCCACGTGTCAAAAATATTATTGGTCCACGTTTGCCATGTCATTCGCCACGTCATCATTTCGATCGTTTGAAAATGCCACGTCATCGCCACGTCACTGCCACGTCATCAATGTTGACCGTTTACCTTCCACGTCATCCATATATGCCACATGTCACGCCATGTAGGATTTTTCCTTCAATTTTAATTTTCTCATAATTCTTCGTTTGAGCTCCAATTCGAATGATTCAAGATGCGTTGAAATCGTTATTTCGAGCTCTACGCTATGAACACTTCAAAACACTAAAATTTTTAATAAACAAAATCAGGTTTGTTATCATCAAAACATTAATTATTTAATTAATTAAAATTAATTAATTTGAGATTAAGGGCCAAAAAGCCAACATACTCCTCTTTCTAAAATCAACCAAGCTACCTGGAAAAGTCATAAAACCAGTGATTGCCTCTGCATGAAAGGCTGATTCAAGAAATGAATAGGTGAAATGGTCTCGATCGATGATTTGTGCTCGTAGTCAACTACTTTCACCACAAAGTGTTAGTATGTTGGAACGAAGGTACAAATAACTAAGAAACCCTCTCTAGGAAAAGAAAGAACATGTTCGAATAACCTGACAGTAAAGAAATAAGTTTGGAGGGGGGATTCTTTTTTCAAGTCAAGGAAGTTTTCTTAGAAAGAATGGCCTATGTAGGAAGCAAGCAAGGCTTTACTGGAATAATAGGGTGTAAACTTAGTGGAAGTGTGGGTGAGAAGTGTTGTGGTTGGACTAAGTTGTAATTGGTTGTGACAAAAATGTGTTATGAGCTTGAGATGTCCCTTGAGAGGAGCTGTTGTTCTCTTTAAAAAGACCAGTGCAACATGTTGAGAAAATGCATTGTCTGTTTTAATTGTGATGTTGATTGCTTGAGGATAAGCAATAACTCAAGTTTGGGGTTGTGATAATTCTCATTTGTGAGGATTATTTGACCCTTATACTTAAGTTGTTCTTGCTATTTTGTGTATTTGTTTTGTAAAGAGGGAGCTAAAGGTAATTTTATTAGAAATATTTATGAAAGCTTGTTGAAATAATGAAGGAGAGAAAAAGAAGCTGAAAAGAGAAAGGAAGATGTTGATTTGATGCTTCTTTGTGCGGCATTTGAACAAGGCAGAATTGCAATTGCAATCCAGAATGAAAATTGCAATTGCAATTCTTCACAGATCTGGAAGGTGTAGAAAATACAGGACATACATGATTTTTGGGAGATTTTTAAGATTCTTCTCCATGATTCCAACAAGAAAAATTGGCTATAGCTATTCATAAACAAAGATGAAAATCCTAGCTCGTGAAGCTTATAAAAGGAGCAAGGAGCTAAAGCCAAAGAGTTATAGAATTTACATGCAAAAAGCTCTCTCGTGCCTACTGTCCTATTTAACCTAGAGATGAGGATGCATACAATGCAAATTGAAAAGATTGCAACATGGGCGACTAGTAAGGATGGAAAGGAATAGAACCACGGGAAACAACTATTTGCCAACCTTTAATCCATCCTTGGAATGGATTTGGATGATTGTCTGGTTGTAGCGCAGTCTTTGCTTGCTGATGTGCAAATGTTGCACTCATTCCTTGACTTTCCAACTAATTGGAAATACAAGTATTGCATGTGTATCTTGGGAAGACAACCATGACCTTGTTATTTAGACATTTGTATTTTGGGCCAACTTATATGTGACTACTCTCACGGGACAATTACTTGACCCTACTACATTTGGTTGCCAAAGAAACACATAGGATATTAAATCCTAGGTAAGTGGCCACCGTGGATTGAACCCATTCCCTCTAAGCTCTTTATTATAACCATGACACTTATTGACCACTAGACCAACCCATAATGGTTTAGGATTAATTGCCTCATACAAAATTGTCTAAAAAGTTAATTGCAGTTAAACAATATCCCTTTATGCCAGTTGCTATGGCTACAATCGTGTATTCTTTATGAATCTAGTAGTAATAAAAGCATCTACACTCTAAAAAACTATCTAATTTTAAAATAAATATTGCAACACATATCAAGTTGAAAGATAAAATTGAAAATTTAGGATAAAGATGGACACAAATTGTAAAAATTGATTTTTTTATCCAATTATTATTATTATGCCAAAGTAGGACTCGACTGACACTCAACTGGCATAAAATGTATACCTTCGACCAAAAAGGTTAGAGGTTCAAAATTTCCACCTCCCAAGTTGTAAAAAAAAATGCTAAATTATAAAAAGTACCTCTGAACTTTGTACTTTGTTTCAAAAATATCCCTGAACTTTGTACTTTGTTTCAAAAATACCCCTATCCTTTCAAAAGTTTCAAAAATACCGCTTAACTTGCCCCTATTGGCTTTTTGGCCATTTATCTCAAATTAATTAATTTTAATTAATTAATTAATTAATATGTTTTGATGATAACAAACCTGATTTTATTTATTAAAAATTTTAGTGTTTTGAAGTGTCCATAGCATAGATCTCGAAAAGACGATTCCAACGCATCTTGAATCGTTCGAATCGGAGCTCAAATGAAGAAGTTATGGAAAAAATAAAATTGAAGAAAAAATCCTACATGGCGTGACACATGGCATATATGGATGACGTGACAGATGACGTGGAAGGTCAACGGTCAACATTGATGGCGTGACAGTGATGTGGCGCCGACATGGCGATGACGTGGCATTTTCAAACGGTCGAAAATGATGACGTGGACAATGACATGGCAAATGTGGACCAATAATATTTTGACACGTGGCATATTGATTATTTTAATAATTAAAAAGTCCAACGGTCAAAATTTAAAATATTAATTATTATTTTATTTCGGCCAATGAAAGGGTGACACGTGGCATTCTTAATTAAAATAATATATATATATAATGGGTCAAATGGTCAAATGTTTAATATTATAATATTATTAATTTTGAATTTCTTTTTTGCAGCCAATCAGAAGCTGACACGTGGCAAAAACGGCTAGTTTTTGTTTTCTCTCTATTTAAGGCTCGAAAAAAATTGAAAAAAATGGGAAAAAAATTTTGAAAAATTCTATTATTCTTTGAGAGCATTTTTATTATTTTTGAGCAATTTTTGAGCTTCAATTTCTTTAATTTTCATAGCCACTTGAGGGCTTTTACTTGTAAGAAATCCTTTCTTACATAGTTGTGAGTTTTGATTTGTATATTTACTCTTTGAGAGAGTTTTTCCATCTTGTTCTTCAACTTCTAAATTCATTGAAGGGTTTCTCTTGATCCCGAAAAAGAGAGGTTGTAACGGTTTGATCCTGAATCGTGGAAATGATCGAGTTTGCTCTTGCTCCCACAAAAGGAAGTGTAACAGTTGGACTCTAAGCCGTGGAAAGGGTCATTCATTGTTCTAGTGAAATACCCAAGAGGAGCTTAGGGAGTGGAGTAGGCCAGATTGTGCCGAATCACTATAAAATTTCCAGTGTCAATTTCTTTATCCCTATCTTATTTCATTTTTGCAATTAATTTGTTGTTATATTATATTGCATAAAATCAATTGTTCTTGTATGTCTATTTTGGTTGGTATAATTTTATCTTTACATATTCTTTACCAATCTTGTTTTTAGAATTAAATAGGGTATTCAAAGTTGTTGGTTTTAATTTCTTGTTTATTTTGGAATAAACTTATTTGCATAATTTATTGTTTAAATTAATTATTGCAAAAAGTGTGTTAATTAGTTTAATTGGGCCCACATTAGTAAAATTTTTTATAAAATTTAAATAAACCCTATTCACCCCCCTCTAGGGTTGCCATACCGATCCTACAGCCCCTACCGTTAAAACACCAAACAGAAAGTGACATGGATGTTAAATTTTAAAACCCACTTGTATGACATGGCAACAATGAAAACATGGATGCTTGAGGTGTAAAAAAAATTGGAACCCCTAAGTTTATTGCCTTAAAAGAGGGAATAGAGGGGGAAAAAATCTGGAAACCCTAAGTTATTGATTTAAAAGAGGGAATAGAGGGAAAATGGGCGATCGGAAATAGAGCAAAACAATTAGGGCTTCCAGATTCGGTTTCAAAATGGAAGGAGAAGGATATTAGGGTGATTAGGGCCTACGTTTATGAAAAATAAACAAAATTTGGGGAGATTGAATGTTCAATATGAAGAAAGAAAGATGTTTATACGTGTTATAAAAAAATCGAGAAATAGTAGCAAGTCAACGTGCATATCATCAAGAAGAAGTCGATTGTGCTATTGTGGACAAAGACCAATATTAGTAACCTCGTGGATGAACGAAAATCCATCTAGAAGATTTTTCGGATGTGCAAATTATTTGGTAAGTTATATAGATGATTCTTTTCAAAGTTTTTCTTACTAAAATTTTGTGATTTTGGTTTATAGATTTATGGGTTTCATTCTAGGAGGGTAACTCTTGCAATTTTTTTTTTTGAATGGTATGATGAAAGCATATGTGATCGTGGAAATTTTGTGATACCACAAAAAAGGCAGAAGATTTTGGAGTTGGAAGAGAAGATTTGCACATTGAAAATCAAGGAAAAAAATATAAATGGTGGCTAACTGGCTTGTGGAAGTTGACGAATTGCTTAATATTACCTTTATTTAGTTGTTGGTCCAATTAGATGAAATGTAGTTGGATTTAATTTATTTTTGTAAAAGGGAAAGTAAGTTTTTTGTTCAATGGGACCTCTCCAAATTTCTCAAAATAGGGACTATAGATATTATTTTAAGTTTTTGAAGTATGTCAAGTTGTTAATGATGTTGTATATGGGGTGTGAATGAATATATAGTTTCTAAATGGCGATGTATAAGTGACGTCCATTACATAAATGTTGACGAGTGGCTTTATGTTAGCTTTATTTAGCTGGTCCAATTAGATGAAATGTAGTTGAATTTAAATTATTTTTGTAGATGTTGACGTTTTTTTAGTTCAACAATTTGTGAGAATAAAGATTCGAGCATCTAAACTTTTAGTCGATATTATAACAGTAGCCCGACTCTACAAAGTGGAAACAATGCCACTGGCGTGCATTTCTTTATTGAGCTGAAGACTTCAATTTGGCCAAATGAGATCTACATATTGCACAAAACATTTTGAGAGCTTTACCACAAGATTAACAAATTAGCTATAAAAAAACAACATATAGAAAGCAAGTTTTTCATCAACTTGAGGTTCTCACACTCTTTATGAGGTTCTCAGGCAAACCAACAGCTCTTAATATTGTCATCAATTCACAAATTGTAGTCACTCCTAAAATATTGTCAAACTTAAATAGTCATCAAACTTCAAATTGTCATCAACATTAAATAGCTACATTGTCATCAAGTTGTGGCCTTTCCTAAAAATTAGATACAAAAAATTGTTATCGCCTACTACAATGTACATGTATGCAAAAAATGATCCTTTTAGTTCATGTACACATTCTAATCTAATCTAATCTAATCTTATACACAAAATTTCACATAAGGCCTAAACTTTACAAAAGTGAGCAACTACATCAAGCTTTATCATTTCTTTGACAACTTCTTCAAGGTTTCTGGATCATGAAGGATTGAACGTGTTATTTGGTTGCTATCCCAAACTGGCAACAAAGGAAGGCTACTGACTTTCTTCTTCAATTTTCCTCTTATGGGTAGTTTTTCTCTTTTTCCATACAATGTAGTGTTCATCAAAGTTTCAGCTGAAGCTCTGGGTGGAAGACAAGTAGTTTTTCCCTGCCAAAATTTATAGAACGTATTGACAACACAAACAAAATAAACTAAAGCTCAAACTCAAAACCAACACCAACAAAAACAAAATAAAACCCACATAGTTTTTAGAATACAATAAGCCAAATTTACATTAGACAGAACAACACCAACATCAACAAAACGAGTTGTTTGTCTAGTAGATACTAGTCCAATAAATTAACCTGTTGTAATTGTACCTAACCCAAAAGTCTGCTATAACAAGTATACTCCAAATTAACTCAACAGCAAAATCAAATGCAACCACTTTACTCCAAATCAGTTTACATTAGAGTTAACCTTTAACCAAAACAATAACAAATTTCTACCCAAAACATTAGCAAACTAAGGGCTTGAAACCTTTTTATTCCTTTTTATTCCTCGATTCTAGATAATATTGATGAATAACTTACCAACAATAAAGGAGATGGTCTACTTCCAAATTCTTGTGATGGAACATTGGGTCTTGGGTTTACCTATGGTAATTCAAAAAAAAAAAAAGAATTACCTCAAGTTACCAACAATAAGGAAGATGGTCCACTTGTCGATTCTTGGGAAGCTTGCAATTGTACATTTGGTCTTGGATATGCTTATAATAATTCAAACCCAGAAACAGTAGGATTATCACAAGTTAACAGTTGTATTGGGTTTGCCTACAACAATTCAATGCATAAAAGTACACCAAGATAGAAATCTCATACAGATTGTTTTGAAGATTGCAATCGTCCACTCTGACTCAGGTTTGCCTATAACAATTCAATCAACATTAAAAAGAAGTTAATGCATAAAAGTCTTGAGATAGGGTGCTGATACTGATTGTTTTGAAGCTTGCAATCATCCATTTTAAAAGTAGTTAAACAATAAAACTTTAAAAGTAAAATGCTCAAACTAATTTTTGAGACACTTGTCCTTCACCATTTTGCCCCGAAGTTCCCTACCAAATACAAACATAGTTAAAAGTAAGTTACTCATGAACAAGCAATCCATAATAGTTAAAGTAAGTTCCTTACCAAATACAAACATATTTCTAACCTTCCCTTTACAACTTCTTTTGTTATGTTCGGTCTTATAGCAAATCAAGTATGTCATGGACATATTCTTCTTACTAAGCTTAGAAGAAGGTGGTCACTTCTCATCTGGCTCTCTTCGTCTCAATTTCTTAGGTCGTCTAGGTTGTCTTCTTGACATATGAGGAAATTTTTTGTCATAATTCACATAGGTCCATAAGTTTTCACCATTTATAGGATAAATCATAGGAGCATAACATGATTCATAAGTGGATGTGGAGTAGCAATCATCGACATAATCTTCAACTTTCCCTGACTTGTAAAAGATGGAACTAATAGCATGCACACATGGGTTCCAGTTAACTCCCACTTTCTACAAGTACAATTTCTCTTCTTCAAGTCCACTATGTATGCCTCACTACCCCTACTAACCTCAAAATGTTGCTCCCTGGACCAAGTAAGAAACCAATTCCCACTATTTTTCTTATCCTCCTTTAATCTCTTTTGAACTAATAGCATGCACACATGGGATTCCAGTTAACTCCCACTTTCTACAAGTACAATTTCTCTTCTCCAAGTCCACTATGTATGCTTCACTACCCCTACTAACCTCAAAATGTTGCTCCTTAGACCAAGTAGGAAGCCAATTCCCACTATTTTTCTTATCCTCCTCTAATCTCTTTTGAATTTTAGGACATATTCTTCCATCAGCATTCTTCATCTTCTCTCTATTTTCTTGAAATCTTCTCATAAGATATAGCCTTAACCATTCTACCATTCCAATGATGGGTTTATCTCTAGTTTCAAGAATGGCATCATTGAAAGCTTCACACATGTTGTTAAGGGTAGCGTCGCACTTAGGTTAACCACTAAACGCATGCTTACACCATAATGGAGGGGGGATTGCCACTAGCAAATTGTAAGCTCCATCTTCAATGGATTTTATTGTCTCCACCACTGCAATCCATTCTTTCTGAGTTGTTTTCCTGGAAATTTTTTCCCCATATTGTTATATAAGTGTCTAACACAAAATCGATGCTCCACCCCAGGTAATAACTCCTCAAATGTTTGAACCAACCCCTACAACTTGAAAGAAAAACATATAAGCAAACTAAGTATAAAACATCAAAACATCTTACAAAAAAATAAACTCAATAACCATACTTTTTATTGGTCACTTATAAAAGTTCACATGTACTCCCTTACATCTCCTATTTCAGCCAACAAATTAGTGAGAAACCATGTCCATCAGGCCCTGTTCTCCACCTCAACCACTGCAAATGCCAAAGGGTAGATTTGATCATTTGGATCCCTACCTATTGCACATAATAGTTGGCCTCCGTAGGGTCCTTTCAGGTGGCACCCATCCAAGCCAATGAAGGGTCTACACCCGACCAAGAAGCCTTTTTTCATCCCATCGAAGCATACATACAGTCTTTCAAATACAAGGGATGGGCTCGGTTGTTCTTCACCTTTTATCGCACAATCATAAGCTCCGACCTTCAACTTCACACTGCTGCCACTACATGAGCAGCTCATCACAATAGTTCCATAATTTTGCATATTGTTCTGCATGGTTCCCTTCAACAAACTCAATTGCTTTCCTCTTGGCCCTGCATGCCTTGCTTTTGGAAATCTTAACAACATATTTTCGTTTGATCTTCTCTTGAATGGTTGTACACTTAATGTTCGGTTGCTCCTTAACTCTATTCACTAATTTGCCAGCTAACCACTTCAAAGTTACCCTGATGTTTTTGAATGATCGTATGCATGTATATTTATCAACAAAAATCCTCAACTAAAAAGTTGACTCACCCTTAATTTTTGTCTCATAAGCAACCCACTTACATGATTTTGAGCATATAGCTCGAACTCTTGTTTTGTCCACTTTATCATATCTAATCGACCATCCTCCATTTATGGTGTACTCAGAAATAGCTCTCTTAAACTCACCCAAAGAGCTAAACAACATGCCGACTTCGAAGTGAATTTTAGAAGGATCCATCACATTTTTAAAGGATGGAAATCTAACAATGTCGTCATCTATATCAGAGTCTGAAATGTTAACTAAATCCAAATTACACCCCCATCATCCTCAATATTACCTTCATCATGATCCCCCAATTCGTCACTCTCTTCATAATTTTCATCCTCAACTTCTTTATCTTTTACAGGTTCTGGTTCCAGCTCATCATTTAGATCCTTTTAACTATCAGAGAAATGTATATTATCTACGTCATCCTCAACATTATCAAGTCCTTCATCATATTCACAAATACGTCTTCTGTAATCCTCATTGGCTAAGTGCTCCACAAATACATTAATGGATGTGTTTACACTTACCAAAGCTAGAGAAGCCAAATCCATAGCTGCTTTATCTGAGTCTATTAATTTAAAACAACCTTCAGCACCTTCATACCACAAAATTCTCCCATTTATTATACTCTAATGACTTTACAATCTCAATCAACTCTAACATAGACCACATGTCAGGGTCAAGTTTCTTAAATGAACTTTTCGAACCTCCTACATATTTGTTTGGATTAATTTCTAGCTTTCCACCATGATTCGCTATCACATAAAATTCTTCCATCATGGCTGAAAAACAAACATACATAATTCTTTTGATTAATGGAAAAAAAGATGGACATATCAGCAACACAATTTTATTTTCAAACCTACTATGTTTCATTTACAACATAGTTCCATTGAAAATTAGAAGAGAGATTTTGATTTACAAAAAAATTCTTTTGATTTTACACAAACACAAGGGATTTTGAAATGAAAATTCGAACCATTTGCTTTTATTCTCTTGATTATGGAGGTCGAAAAAAAAAGGGAACAAATTGTAATTGTTATCACTGTAGGAAAGAAAATGAATGGAAAAAATGGAAAAAAAAATGAAAAAACAAACCCACAATTGACCATGTACCAACATAGTTTCCACGTTGGCTTTCGTTGTTCTCCTACCTTCAACGACAACAACTTCAATGGCGTCAATGCTTCATTGACCAAAAGTTGAAAACAAATAAATTACCGTCGCTTGGCGTCAACACATCTTTGATGTCTTCTTCGTAGAATTAAACCTAAACGCTAACCCGAAATGCAAAAGCCTCAAGTATAGTCTTCTTCCCCTCCTCACTCACAGTTAGTCGATTTAGCCCTAACCCTAACTAACCATCAACGTTTGAGGAAGAGAAGAGGTAGGAGAAGAATCCAAACAATTCACCAACGTTAAATGCCCTAACCATTAAGTTTGTAAACAACGTCGTCCAACTAATTCACCAAATAATCCAAGCAAAGCTTCACGTATATGCCATGTCGCTATAAATTGAGCCACCTCAACTTTTCGTTCAAAATATTAATAGAAGTTTGTTCAAAGGGTATTTTTGAAACTTTTGTGAAAGATCAAGGTTAGTATTGAAACTTTTAAAAGGATAGAGCTATTTTTGAAACATAGTACAAAGTTCATGTTATTTTTTTTGTAATTTAGCCAGAAAAAAAAAATCCTCTTCTTCTTCCACGAAATGAGAGCGAAATTGCCTCAATACCTGTGAGCATCAGCCAAGAAAGCCGGTGCCCACCGTGAGCGTACTGTCGTTTTCATCTCCGAGCAACTGAACGGCGACGCTGCGCTCTGCACCATCTTTATCATCACGCTCCTGATTTCGACCTCTGAAGAAGAAGAAGAAGCTTTTCTCGATTAAATATGACGGAGGACAGTGGTGTTAGGGTTTCCTCCGACGAACCCATCACAGTCCCCAGTATCGATTCCTCTTCTCAAACGAAGCCAAGGTATTTCTAATCTCTCCATGTCCGTTTGCACTCGAATTCTCTTCTCGTTCGTTTCATCTCCTTGGAGAAAATGAGCGAGATCTTGGGTTTATTGTTTTGGAGGATATCATCGTTTGTGTTGCTCTGTTTCCATTAGATCTATTCGTTTTTCTCGTCTCTAAATTTGCTTTGAGAGCTTCAATTTACGTGCGTTGGTTAGTCCTAGTTCAGCAATTATTGAATTTAGTTTCAACTAATTCTTCTTATTTGATTTTAGCGACGGATAACTTAAAAAATTGGAGTATAATGAAATAAACTACATGGAATATTGTTGATCTTTTCAATAATTCTTGCTATCTATGGTGTGTTTTATGTTTGCATTTGCAGAAAGAAAAGAAAGTGGGATCAACCTGCGGAGTCCTTTCTTTCTACTGGTAATGCAGTTCCAGGGGTCCTCCCATCATGCAACATGACGCCCCTTGGTGGAGTTGCTGTCGCCAGTGTGGCGGCCCTGGCACCAGTTTCACCAGTCAACTGTGCAACCTTAACCCAGGTGATTTAATATCCTTTATTATAGTTATATACAGCCGTAGGCCATATGCTTGAAGTCAGATGCTTTGTTTCTTCCTACAAAGGCCTTATTATCTTTTATGCATCTTCAGGATTTGCATAAATCCTACAAAGAATTCATGTATCCATCACTAATGTTCTGTTATTCCTTGTAATCCAAAGACACGGGAGGAGGGAATTTGAAGCATTCCTCCATGGCATGCTTGGTTGTGCGTGTGTTTTCTTGTCATACAAGATGCAGTGTTAATTAATATGGATTAAAATTTCATTCATTTATTATAACAATTTATACATGTTTCATGTTATCCATGTGTGTTTTTTTTTTTGAAGTATTCATTAATATTTCTGTAACTCTAGAATTTTAACAGTTTCGTTGTTGTTGATGTTTTCGGTATTGATCTATGTCAATTACTACTAAGACTTGTCTGAGTAAAAGCAATTTGATATTACTAGGCTGTGTTTGTATTATTTTCTATGTGATTACCCTGATGTATGAGCCCCCTGAGAAACTTTTCTTTGGATGATCACCATAATTTCAATTATTTCATGTGGATGCTGCTCTTTCTTCTTGCTAAAAGCTGTTCGATTTTTGCATGTTAGTCGAAGATTCAAGATGAGTTAATAGCAAGAGAAATATCAATAAATGATGCAGAGCCTTCTGTTCGGTACAAGCTCACAAAACGTCAGACACAGGAGGAGGTGAGTGTGATTTTAGAGTATGCCTGGTGGAGGGTTTGATAAGCTTCCATTTCGTATGAATTGTATCCTCCACCTAAATCATTCTTTCTTCTTCTTGTTCTTCTCTTATTTTTATTTTTTGGTTTTATTGTCTTTTATTTTTTTGTAAAATTGCTTTCCCCGCTATGTCACTTTCCTTGCAGATTCAAAGACAAACTGGTGCTGTGGTGATAACTAGGTCTGAAAGTAATTAAAATCAGTTATGAAGGGATTTTTCTTATGATGTATTCTTTTGAAGTAAACTTTGATTACACTTGCAGGGGCAAGTATCATCCTCCAAATGGTAACAAGCCACTTTATCTTCACATCTCTGCAGGAGCCCATGTAAGTAGGATTCACCGATGCTCTGACATGCATCATGAAATGAACTATTTCTACTAGCTTCTATCGTGAGAAACAATGGACAAGCTTCTAAACTTCTCTTTTCGTAGAAGCAGGTTATGCAAAGACATCTTAAATTTATTGTTTAGCACAAGTATGAGGAACAGGATTAGGATGTATTTATCATTAATGAAAACCTTGGACTGTCCGGGAGCATATAAATATATATAAAGCTTATTTTTGATATTTGTGAGTGTTTGGGCTAGCTTATGAGCACCTGAACTAATTTCATAAGGTAATTACATGACCCTACAACATTTGGTTGTTAGGAAATTCATTGAATTTTAACATCCTAGGTAGGTGGTGCTGCAATAAAGTTTGAGCCCATTGGATTTTACTATTTTAACATGCCCCAATACCTCTAGGCGTACCTAGGGTGGTTTTGAATTTAGAAGTTCAAAAATTTAAAAACTTCCCTATCTGAATAATTGGGTAGTGATCCCAAGTATTTCTACCTCCTTTAGTGACTAAAGCATCTTTGAACTGAGCCAACCAAGAATTCCAGACGAAGAACAAACCTACCCAGAAGCTGGCAAACCAAATTAAACCCTAAGAACTTGCATTGGCTAAAGGAAGCTCCATAGATCTCAATCATCAATGTGTTTATTTAACTGCTTCATATTATACTCTTAGTCCTAACCCCATTGAGTTTTTTCATGAAAATTACCTTATCACATTACAGTTGTCGTTGACACACTATTAACCGTTATATAAACTGAAACATCTTCCAACTCTCCCGAGAAGTGGTCTCTTAAATGAAAGGAGATGGCCATACACATTCATTATCCAAATCTCAATATCATTTGCAAAGGATATCCTTAAAGAGAAATGCCCTTGGACAACATCGAAGACATAAACCAAACTCTTATTCTACATAGCATGAATGTCATTCGAGGCCCCAAAAGAGTCGAAGTAGTTGGACCAACCTATGACTCTTTCTCCAAATGAATTTAAGGGTCATGACTTTTCTAAGAGAACAATTCACGGCAACCCCTCCTCTGGACCTCTAGGCATTTAAAATTCCAGCTCACCATCCTCAAAGAAGCTAAGTTTCCATCAAAAGCTTCTCCATCAAAGCTAACATCAGGGATTTTCTTGTAATTCACATTCATTGTCAAGTTCCTGAACTCCCACTCAACCCTCCTTCCTTTTCTTTCCCTCTTGTGGCGGCTTATTCCTCTGGTTTATATGGGGATTGGCTTCTCTTGTATCTTATGAGCTAGGACACGCACACTTCCCTGGAGCCACTAGTGCAAATGTAGGCGATCATTAATCAATTCAAATGGTGCTCTGACATTTATGAGTGCTTTCTCTGGTTGATCTTCTGTTCTTTTGTGCTCTGTTTTTCAATTTTCTTAGCATATGCGCAGTTTTTACCATATTTTATAGTCATTGAGATGTGGTAGCCTTTTCTTGTAGAGATATTTTTTTAATGTAAAAGTTAACTCTGCAGTTGAAAGATATGGCAGAAAGGATTTTAGCGGTTGATCGAGCTGCTGCTATGGTTGAAGAAATGCTGAGACAGGGTCAGAATTTGGCACCATCGTCTTTTAATTCTTTAAACAACGGCTTCAAGGTATGATTGAAGTTGCTGCCAAGTTTTATTTGCAACAGCTAGTTGAGGTTTAATGCTGATCTTTCAGTTCCTAATTAATCAGGTTAATCAGCCATTCAGCACGAGTGTGTTTTTGGGCTTTGACACAGAGCCATCTATGAACATTGCTGCTAGAATACGTGGACCAAATGTAAGTTTTCTTTCGGGTCCTCCATGCTGTTTCATATAGTTTATGGGGGTACTACACCTTTCATCCATTGCTGTGTGGTGCCATAGCCTGTAAGGAACTGCACTTTCTTCTCTAGCCCTTCACAGGACAATCCTTTGAATTATGCTAATTCTGCACATCTATTGCAATTAAAGAGAAACAGAACATATATTTAAAGAGGGGGAAGGACAAGGGTTTAATGAGTGATACTGGTTTCAAAATCTTATCCATTTTGCTTGCACAACTAAGAATGGGCAGACGGCAATACTAACTTTTTTTTTGTTTTTCCCTCCTTTCACCTTTATTCATTATTTAATTGACAAACCAACACATTTTTATAACTGATTATTATGTTCACAACTGCGTGACTTCAATTGTGACTGGAAAATGTACCATGTAAAATTAGTATATTATATTATATAATGTTTTTTGGTCCCCTTTAGCAGTGTTCTGAATGCTATAGGGATGAACAGGTCCCTCATATTCATATCCATCCTTTTCACTTTGTCAGCTTTGTCTTTCATGTCTTGCTGATCATTGTTGGATGGAAGATCTTCACTTTCATTATCAATTATATAATGTTTTTTGGTAGGAACATTAGGTATACTTCTCACTATAAGCTTGAGGAATCTATAGATTATTGAAAGGGCTAAGTATGGATATAGATACGTTGCAAATATCACGAGACTCCATTGATATAAAAATTTAAATACTTATGCTTCTGTTCTCATTGTTACATTCAATTCTAAAGCAAACTTAAATGTTCTGGAGGATCTTTTCTACAAGAAAAAGTTTAATGCCCCAGCAGATGCACACATTGTTCAAAATAAAGTGTTTATGCTTCCTTGAGAAAGGGAAAAATAATTTTTTGCATTACTGATTTATTACTTGCGTAACCATATATTATAGCCATTTGCAAAGTCATTGTGTTGTTCTCAAGAAATCTTGTACGTTCTCTTTTTGTCTGATTGTTCTTTTCATGATCATGCTGTTCTTTTGAAGTTTATATTTTTGTTTCATATAATCAAGGTGAGAGATGCTAATGATTTAAGATTTGCATCTCCAAACATCTGGGGGAGATTGTTTTTTTGTTGTTGGTGGCTTGGTTTTGTATGTGCAGGATCAGTATGTAAATCACATAATGGCTGAAACAGGAGTAACGGTCTCTCTCCGAGGATTTGGTTTGGGAAGTACTGAAGGTGCATGTGAAGGTATTTTTCACCATAGATGACTCTTAGTTCATTATAATTTATAAGAGAGTACGGCTGTGCTATTTTATCATCCACTTCGAAGTAGAATAATATCTTCTATTTTTGCAGAACAACCATTGCATTTATTCTTGTCAAGCAACAATTCCAAAAATCTTGAGGATGCCAAAAATTTGGCTGAAAACCTGATGGATACAATCAGTAAAGAATTTGGTGTTTCAAGGTAATTAGATCGTGTGTTTTATTCTTAGTTTCCTACAAATAAGTTAATTGGATTCTGATTTGTGCATAAGCATTTAAAGAGAAATGCTTAGAAATATTAATCCTCTCTAAGAGAAGTTAAATTGCAGGGATGGTATAGTCCTTTTGTATTTTCTACCATTATGAGCTCATATGGCAGCAACTGCAGCTTATTTCTATCATGAAGCAATTTGTTTTGATCTAAAGGTCGAAATTCTGTAGGTTTTATTATTAGAAAAGAATTTCTAAGATTAGCTATTTTTGTTGGGGTGATTTGTTAATGTTATTTTTGTGGTAGAAAATTCCCTTTTTTTTTTGCCTAAGAAACCTGGAACTTTGATTAATGAAAGAAAAGATACAAAAGCGGGCAATAAGAAATCAATCCAAAGCCCAAGGGATTACAAATAATCCTTCAATTGGCGTTAATTAAATAGGTGTCATAATTACTAGAGTTTGGGAGAGGAGCACCAAGTAGAAGCTTTCCCTGATCCGTGATAAGTTTTAAATTTTTTTTACTGTCGTGTTGATTTTATACCTCAACTTTTAGAGATTAGGTTAAGCATTTCGGGTTATTTTGTGTATTCTATCATTTCTTATGGACAGTGAAATCATTTATTTGTTGCTTGAGCTGTCGTTGTGTATTTGTATTAACTATTAAGGTATAACTTTGGCCGATGTTTCCAACTGTTTTAGGGTTTCATCATGTAAGGTTTATAGTGCTGTTCCACCTCCACAGCAGGTTTATGGAGCTGTTCCACCTCCATCACAGGTTTATGGAGCACCACCTCCGCTGCAGGTCTATGGTGCTGTTCCACCTACGCCACAGGTTTACAGCGCTGTTCCACCTCCATTGCTTTGCAGTGGTTCGTCAACATCACAGCAGTTGTTCACAAGAGTTGAGAGCTTGGGAAATGAGCCGAGTACAAGTTCAGCTTCAAGTTTGATCTCGTCAGCTTGTCCTACCATAGTCTCTCCAGTTTCTTCTGTTATACCAGGAGTTGCTCCTGTCATCGCTCAAGGTTCAGTATTACAATCTGGACTGCCACAGTCTCAACCAACCGCTATTAGTTATTCCAAGCCACTCATATCCAGTGGGACAAACTATAATGGATATAGTGGAATTTATCCTCAAGCGACACCTCTGCAACAGGTTGCCCTAGCCCTTAAACAAGTATCTTCAACTGCCACGGCTGTAGCTGTCCCAAACAGGTCAGCAATGAGCAAGTCAAATGTGAGTGTTAGCTCTGATGCAGAGAAAGAGAAACGGCCTCATCAGAAGCGTAAATTTCAAGAGCTACCAATATGTGTGCAGGGTTCCGCAATAAGCAATCAGGTATTAGTTTATTCCCTTTTGTTTAAGGGTTTACTTCTTTATTTGATTTGTATTTTGAGCCATTTTAAAGGGAACATGGAGGAAGGACTAAAACTTTTCAAGTGTGAAGGCTGTGTCCTTTTTAATGTCAATCCTTTCCTTCTGTAGATACATCGGAATTAATGGTCAATTGCATTGAGTTAAGCAATGAGTTAAGCAAGTTGACTTGTAACTTAGATGATGGAAAAATGGGTGTATAAGGTGGATGTGGACGTGAATAAGTGTGTGTGATGAAGAGTTTATTTTGAAAGTTTATTTTGTTTTTTTTTGTGTGTGTGTGTGTTGGGGGGGGGGGGGGGGGGGGGGAGTGTCAGTGGAGGCAATTTAAAGTCAAAGCCTCCCTCCTCCCATAACTATATTACCCGATCAAGCCAATAATACCTCTCATTGTCACACTCCAGCATATTTGCCCTTCCACTCTTGTTGTGAATATGTATGGTACCCATCCTTCTTAGTGGCCCTTTGGCTGGGGTTGGAAAGACATTTCTAGAAACCTATGGAAATCTATTGTTGAGGGGTTTTCTTTTTTCTCTTAGCTCCTTCAATGTTTTTTGGGAGGATAAATGGTTGGCAGATAGGCTCCTTCACTTTTTGTTCTCTCGTTTATACTAACTTTCCTTCATGAGGTTTCATTCTGTGGCCTCTATTTTGCCTCCTACCGGTAATTTCTCCTCTTTCTCTTGGGTTTTGTCACCTTTTGTCTGATAGGAAAACAACGGACATGATGGATCTCATGTTGCTGCTTGGGGATCTTTTTGTCATTTAGGGGTTTGGGGGGGGGGGGGGGGGGGGGGGATGTCCGTATTTGGGGTCTTGATCCTTCACAAGGGTTTTTTTTTTGTAGTTCTTTCTTTCACTTTTTTGTTGGGACCCCTCCTCGTCTAGCTCCCCAATTTTTTCCTCGCTTTGGAAGGTTAAAATCTCCAAGAAGGTCAAGCTTTTTGGGTGGCAAGTTCTTCATGGCAGAGTTTATACTCGGCATTGTATTTTGAGGAAGTCTCCTTCTCAATAAGTTCAGAGTGTTGCATCCTTTTGTAGGAGGGCATTAGAGGATCTTGATCACATTCTTGGAACTTGCTAGTTTGCCTTGTCGGTCTGGAATTGTTTTTTCCATGTATGGTGTGTTTTGATTTTGGTCTAGAGATTGCTTTTCCATTGTTGAGGAGTTGCTTCTTCACTCCTCTTTTCATGAGAAGGGGCATTTTTTGTGGCTTGCAGATGTCTGTGCTAGGCTTGTGAGAAACCATAGGACTTTTAAGGGAATTGAGAGATCGTGGGAGGAGGTTTGGTATTTTGTGACGTTTCATGTTTTTTTTTCTGGGTAGCAAATAAGGACTTCTATAATCATCCTTTAGGTCTTATTTTGTTAGATTGGATCTCCTTTTTAAGTTTGGCTCTTTTTGTTGGGCTGTCTTTTTGTATTCCCCTTGTATTCTTGTATTTTTTTTCCCTCAATGAAAGCTTGGTTTATATATATATATATATATATATATATATATTTAAAAAAAACACAACTAACCCCTCTCATAACTTACACGTTCAAAAACTTGTGCATCCTTCCCTACCTTCTACTTGCTTCCTCCTATGAACATCAATAATAGAGGGCCTATCAACTGATTCTTTTGGAACTTGATAATGGATTTTTTGCCTTCAGGTTCCAGCTTTTGTTTTGTTATAAAAGGTTTTTGATTTCATATCTAAAAGAACAAGCTAAAAAAGCCTAGAGTAATTGATTTGAAGGAATCAAATGGTTTGATTATCTCATCTTAAATAACCCCAATCTAAAGTGAAGAGGCTGGAGGTGTTTTATGTAGTTATTTTAATATCTTCTTTTGATAGAAATATGGATATTGTACATCTGCAAAATCTTGAATTGATATGGACCATCTCTTATTCTGAATTTAGCTATAGTTCTCAGTCTAGTGCATGCATGACTTGATGACTTCAATCTTGTTTCTTTCATCTCTGCACCTCCTCAATTGTAACATTAGGTTACTGGCTTTGTTCAGAATGACCTATTTTGGATATGCAGTTTATCTTTTGGCTGACCTCAGTGCTTAATGTTACAGGTATTTTCTCTGACTTTTGAAGCGTTACAGGCTGAAGTTCTTGGACCACTTTGTTGGAACATTGGTTTGTTTTTGTAGTTTCACAGGCCTTTCAGCTTCAGGAATTGACTAGTGTTAATAATCTCAAATATTTAACTAGGGCTAAAAATTCGTGCCAATTTTGTTGTTTCTCTCCACTTTGTTTCCAATGATTTTTTTGCCACATTATTTTTATACCGTTGCTTGCTAGTCTGCTAGTCATCTTCTGAAGGTCTTAAAGCCATAACCTTTCTGATGTCCTGCTCTTGATGTAGAAATTGTCATTCTTGTGCTTTGATTTCTTTGTCATCTGAGTCTTCCATTTTTTAAATGATTTCAATATCATATTTTAATTTAACGACCATATTGACATATCCTCGGCTCTCTCACATACATGTTTTGATGGGTAAATAATGAATCAAATAGCTTTATAAAGATGCTCATTGCTCTGGTAGGCTTTTCCCAGTGTGTCGGATTTGGAGTTGGTCCAATTATGCTGTATATTTTCCTTCTAATTCCACTTTCAGGATTCGGAAATTTTGAAGCCCCCAAAACAATCAACAGATGCCACTGCGAGAAATGTATCAAATATGCCAGCTCCTAGGAGGTTAGTTCAACCTTCATCTGATGGAATGCCACCACCTCGACCCCGATTCATGCCACCTCCACCCATACCAGTAAAATCTACATCAACAGTTATAGTGCAAGATAAGGAACTTTCGTTGGACACCATTAAACGTGATGTTGTCTCAGGTGGGAATTCTGGCTTAGTTTTCTACTGTTTTCTACTTTGACATCTAACCAATCATGCTAGAACAATATTCTTTGTTCCCATCGTTTTTAAAACAATTTCTTCAGAGGAAAAGTTACCCCGTTTGATTACTAACCTGCTTCTTCCATTCTGTATTTTTCCTGAGTGATATCACTTTGATAATTTATACAGATACATTAGTCAAGCTAATGGAATATGGAGAGGAAGATGATGATTCAGAGGAAGGCATTGAATCATTGAACAGCAATAATGCTACTGGTGCTATGGCAAATCGAAAACCTTTCTGGGCCGTGTAGAAGTTAGAAGGGCGTTCATTAGTGAGAGAACATTTTCGTCATCTCCTACATACTAATTTTGGACTAAGTCATGCAGTCGACACGTTTCAACCTCTCAACACGGTAAGGCAGCTGGGGATTATTGGTTTAGAAAAATTGTTGAAGTTGCATGTGTCTTGTTAGTAAATGTTGTAAATTGGTAGTTTCTCCATTTTAGGTTGTATTGCCTTCTCAGATATTACTTTGTTATTTCCTGCGCTATTGAGCAGCAGCCCAGCATGAAGGTGGGAAAGATGAATGCATTTAAACAACAAAACAAAGGAGCTAAACAGTGTGTATTAAAAATAAAGGTTTCAGCTTTCTTAACTGCATCAAAATGTGTATTCTTGCTCACTAGATACCCATCTCTTGCTAGATATATATCTCTTTAGATATGTGTTTCTCCTTTAACAGATGTTATCACACCGACCACCGACGTCATGTTGAAAAATGAACCATTCCTTCCAGATCCGCTCTAGATCTAAAACGATTCCTTTGTCCTTAAAGAAGAGATGCTGACTCCATTCATCGAGTTGTTGCCTTTCTTGCGTCGATGCATTGGCCAATGAAACAGAGGTTTGGATTCAAGAGGTCGTTAGGAGGGAGTTCTTGAAGAAGGAAGTCACCAACACACGCTTTAAGAGAAAATTATTCAATATGGCTGCCCCTCGCTAAACGCTAAACTGTTAGATGCATGGTGACAGCAATAGTTTAGTTGCCATTACTGTAGTTGCGTGACAAATCTAAGATTTTGAGTTTATCTAAATGAACAAACTCCAAGCCAACAATCCAAGGGAAACAAAGGGAATGAAGTCCAAGGGCAAAGCTCCACTAATGGAGTGAAGAGTTAATGTAAATGGCTAAATGCTATCAGCCTCAGGTATTACTTGGAGTTGGAAGATCAACAAAACTTCCCTGATGGTTGGGACACTCACAGAACCATTTTGTTTGTCATCCATCCTGTTGGAAATGATAGTGGTGCAGGAAATTGGATTATATTTGGTTGTTGGTTAAATCCACATTAGACCAACATTATCCAACTCCTGGAGTTGGTGACTATAACCTATCTGATCTTAACTTCATAAAACTCTCGACACTGGACGGTTTCGATACTAATTATTTTTTTGAGTTCAAAACAACACTATAGGTGATTATTAAATTAATATAATCTAACATATATGCTACATTTATGTACATACAAATACAACAATACAGTTGAGAATTGGGTGGCCGTAGAAAAAGATTGGTGATCGGACATATTAAATTTATATACCTAACATATAAAATAAGCATATCAAATTATACTTGACATATGAGATAAATATACCCACAATTGGAACAATATACCAAAATATATCCAACATATGCAATAAATATACTCACAATCGAAGTAATATTCCAAAATATTATAGGGCTAGCAAGTGTATGAGTAAGTGTATGAGTTGAGTTTTAATATAGTGTAAATAAATTACAAATATTGTTATAAGGATTGAATTTTTAGTTCACTCAAGTACCACATGAGATTGAAATTAAACTAACAAAAACTAAAGTAAGGAAAAAATCAATAGGAAACGAGTCTTAGGGAGTTGATTTCATCAATTAGATTCATGATTTAATTAGATTGAATGCAACAACAATCATGCAATATTCCATAAGTCAAGAACACTAAGGTACACTTTAAGTCACCCTCTCTAGAATTTGAGATGTTCATTTTTTTTTTGCAGAGACTGGTAGAGTAAGGAGTGGGGAAATTTTTTTTCTTGTTAGCTAATCGGGGATGGGACAGGATATATATATATAAAATAAACCTTAAGTTTAACCTTTTATAAAATATTATGTTGTTTTCCTAAGGAAATTAAAAAAAAAAATCTCTTTAAATAGAAATTCTCATTGAGAATAAACAATTTACATAGAAATTTTCTAAAAAATATATTTTATTTAATTAAAATTCAAAAAATAAAAATCATAAACGAGGAATAATTTTTTGCGGGGATAAATGGAGAATTTGGTGGGGGCGGAGAATGTGATGGGGGTGGAGATAGGAATGGAGAAGCCATCTTCGGCCCCGCCCCGTCCCGTGTACATCTCTACTTTAGAGAATAAGATTTAGAGATAACAACATTCAATCTATGGCCAAAAGATTAAAAGCATTAAGCAAGTAATTTAATGAATGGAAAACAAAATTTAATAGCATTCAATTAATTTAGCCATAAAATCCAACGCCTATAACAATCTTTAAGACAAGGAGTTTAATTATGCATAATCAAAGCATAACAATACAATCCCATGCTAAAATCCATATCAAAGCTACACTGATAAGGGTAAGAAGACAAATTGAGTTTGGTGTAGCGATTTCTATTCTTTGGTGTTATCCCCACGATCTTGAGCTTCAAAAATTTCTCTTCCAGGCTCCAAAATCATCCTCTCAACTCCCCAAACCGTAGCTTTTCTTTTAGGTCAAAATTCAAAAGTGATTCTTTCAAAAAACGGCTCCAAAACGATGATTATAGTTTTGTCATCATAGACATATTATGAGAAATAAGTGTCTCTTGGGAATTTGAACAAAATCTTTTCAACTCTTTCCACGGATTAGAGCCCAACTGTTACACCAATTTTTTTATGATTCAAGAGAGAACCCGATCCTTTCCACAGGTTAGAATCAAACGTCACAAAGTTTGCAAAATTAAATAACAGACTTACAACTCTTCCAATAAAGTGGATTTACAAGTTGTAGCACTCAAACAAATCAATCCTCAAAAAAAAAAAAAAAAAAAAAAAAAAAAAAAAAAGAAACCTCTCACAATAAGATGAAAAGAAAAAATTGAAAAAATTTGATTTTATTGGGAATGCAATTATTGCTAACAAGTTTTTACTTTCATCAACATTTATTTCTCATGATATGTCTATTATGATAAAATTGATGATTTTTTTTTTTCGTTTGGAGAGACCAACGATATTTTTTATGTTACAGCAACGACTTAGTTCATCAACATAGAATGTTTCCTTGCAATGATTTCAGCATCAAATTAGAGAATTTTGAAAAAGGATGGAAGGAAAGTCAACATAAAAAATAATTTAAAGTAAAATAGGTGATGGATATTGTTGTTGTAAAAAATTGGACAGGAAAAATACACCTAACCTTCACATGACAGCAATGGTAAATTTATTTGGAGGGGAGAAGAACGTGGCCTACAAAAGAAGAAAGAAACTATACACTGGTATGGTGCTTGCCACACCAGCTCCGATGCTTAAGTTAGCACAGAGAATTTGAGTGTAGCAAGGGTTTTCGGTATAAGGAAGAGCTTACCTTCTCTAAGTTAAAGAAAAGATATTTATATGGGAACCCTTCTAGGGTTTCCTGTTTCCTTTGCAAATCAGGTTAAATCTGTACGAAACAAGACCGAATCAGAGTCCTATGATTAGGGGCATGCATGGCGCATACTCCCTTAGTGGGCTGAGCTTGGCCTCGACCTACCATAGCCTCGGCCTCGGCCCAATTCTAAGGTTGAGGAGGTGTGTTGGGCTTTGACCCAATCCCCTCTTCTCTTCTCCTTTGCTTTGTGGCCTAGTCCTTCTGTGTTGGCTTGAATTTGTCCCACGTTGGGCCTTTTTCTATTAGTCTGGTTTCTGATCTTTTCCTTCTATCTTGGGTTTATTCTTTTGGTCTAAATTACCCATAACATTAAGCCCCTACTCCCAAGTTGGGATTTGCTGTTTTGCTCTTCATTGGTTGAACATTCAAAGCCCAATTTGGGAGTATAGATGTTGTGTTTGAATTTATCTTTGACAAATTGTACTTTGCCTAATACAAGGTTGACTTTATATTTTCTTGGGTTTTTGCCTTGAAATAACTCATCAAGCTTATTGGCTGATGTTTTGGCCTTCATAGATTTAGTCTTCAACATTATTTTCCTTGCTTGGTTTTATGTAACCAAAATTTGTACATTTGATACTTTTAGAAACCCATCACGAGATGTCTCAAAATTTCTAGCCACTAAGATCAACTAACTAAGCCCCTTTTGGGGGCTTAATCAATCTTTTGGGATTGCGTCTTCTACACCTAAGCAGAGTTTTGCATTCATCATGCTCTGGTCAGCTTTATGAAACCTGATTTGTTGTGCTCAATTGGGACCTATCGTGAGGTTTTTCTTAGATTTTTACGTTCCCAAGATCAGTTAACCAAACCTTTTTGGGGTTCAATCTATTGAGATTTATGCCTTAAAGCCTCGTAATTATTGATTTAATATTTAATAATTATTTGATTAGTTTTATTTACAATTTATATTATCCACTATATAAAAATCCAAGGTATTATTGCAATATTGAACAGTATGTAGTTGACATACCAGATGATCATGTTTAAGAAATAACCTAAATGGTCTATAGTATATGGATAAGGTTGGGTGCATTATCCTGGTAATACTATTAATACGACCTCCTTTGTAATAGTTACAAATGATTTGATCCAAATCATTTATGTGGAGACATGTGAGTGAGTGTATCATATACAATGAGTTTGTATAAGATTGAACCACGAAATATTTAATCTCTCTTTATAAATATGTTAATTGAGAAGATTAATATTTTAATAGGATGATCATATGTTACTCGATCTCTAGTATTGCCTCGTGCTATACTTGCGAGTCATGTAACCTAGGACAAAGCAGTGAAGGAAAGCAACCCTCACGCTAATCACAGTGGAAGAAACGCTCCCTAGGCTACCACAACACTCATAATAGACACAACACTCATAATGGGGGGAATTGCCCCCCTTAGCTGGCACAACACTCATAATGATCACAACACTCATAATGGTCATAACACTCATAATGGGAGAATCGCCCCCTAAGCTGGCACAACACTTATAATGGTCACAACACTCATAATGAGGAATCGCCCTCTAAGCTGGCACAACACTCATAATGATCACAACACTCATAATGGGGGAATTGCCCCCTAAGCTGGCACAACACTCATAATGATCACAACACTCATAATGGTCACTACTCATAATGAGAGAATAGCCCCCTAAGCTAGCACAACACTCATAATGGTCACAACACTCATAATGAGCCTAGGAATACATGCTCAAAAGGGAGAAAAGGTAGGTGGCACTAGCCTAACGGGCTTTTGCTTAGCCACAACACACTTAGATTGTCAAGGGATATACCACCCAAGAGATCATAAACCTCACTCTCACCTCGACCTATGAATCGTATGCATAACCGTAAACAAGAACTCAACACCACACATGCTTAGGTAGCCAAGGCTCACATATAAGTTCAGAACAATTCATTCGCCACCAATGTCCATACGCATTCAAGCAAACATGCTACATAACCACTCGAGCGAACATGCTCCACATAAAACCAAACTAAGCATGCCCCAAATAAGTTCTTTTCATACACGACCTTAACAGGTTAGTCCAATTAGCTATCTACCCTTTTAGGCCATCACGAAAGAAACCAACTTCTCCTTCTTCTAGAAAGTTACGAGCGACATAAAGCCCTATGCAACTCTTTCCAATGCTAATCCCTTAAACCCGCTAGGAACCCTAATGGTCACTATTCTCCCATTTGTTGGGATTTATGCCCTAAAGCCTCGTAATTAATAATTTATTTAATAATTAATAATAATTTTAATTATTTTATTTGCAATATAACATTATCCATTATATGAAAAATCCAAGGTTATTATTGTAATCTTGAATAGTATGTAGTTGACATACGAGAGTATCATGTTCAAGAAATAACCTAAAGGGTCATAGTATATGGATAAGGTTGGGTGCCTTATCCTGGTAACACTATTGATACGGACCACTTTGTAATAGTTACAAATGATTTGATCCAAATCATTCATGTGGAGACATGTGAGTGGGGGTATCTTATACAATGAGTTTGTATAAGACTGGACCACGAAATATTTAATCTCTCTTTATAAATCCGTTAATTGAGAAGATTAATATTTCATCAGGATGATCATATGCGACTCGATCTTAATCCTGAGTGAGTTATGAACTCCTGCCTGTGAGGGCTTGTCCTTTGATTTGCATGGGTGAGAGTGGCTTTTGTAGCCGATTCAATATGCCTACCATTTTGGGGACTTGACCAAATAGGGAGCTGGGAACATAATCTCACAAGATGGAATTCACTCCTTCCCATATAGAGTAAGTAGATGAGTAGTTCCTTTAAGTGCTGATTTTGGGACTTGAACAATGGGGCCCCACCCTCTCACTGGCCCGAGAGGGACTTAGTTTATAATTAGATTATAAACAGATTGTTCATTAGAGGATCAGTGGTACTTAAGGTGCAAGATGTAATTATAGGGGTAAAACGGACTTTTGACCCAGCTGTAATTACGAACAACTCGTGAAGGATCGACTTGCATGTAGTGATTATATCTATGGACACAACTTGTCCTACAGTGCATAAGAGTGCAACTCTAGGTCTATAGTGGAGTGACCTATAGTTAATGAATGAAAATTAATTAATTAAAAAGTTTAATTAATTGATTTTGTATCATTGGAGCTTATAATCTGTAGGTCCATAAGGTCCCCTTGCTAGCTCACAGTAACACTAAAAGATCAATTTAGTTGAAAGAGAAATTTGAAATGTTCAAATTAATATTTAATTTTAAGTGTTCAAATTAATATTTAATATATTAGATATATTAAATATAAAAGAGGAAAATATATTTATTGTATTTGATACATTAAATATGAAAATAATTAATGTATATTAGATACATTAAAGAAAAGATATTTATTAAATTTGAATTGGATTCAAATTAGGAAATAAATGTTGTAGGAGAATTTTAAAAGGTTTGAATATGATTCAAATTGTTTAGATAAATATATTTTAATATATTAGATATTAAAATATATTATTATCTTCCCTAGACCACTATAAATAGGACCCTAGGGGTGAGTCATTGTGCATTCTAAACAACACACATCTCCTCAATAGAGAGAATTAGAGAATTCTCTCTAGACCTCTTCCTCTCAAATCCCTTGTGGATTTTCTTTCAAGAGGCTCCCACAAGCCTTGGTCTTGTGTTCGAGTCATAGCCAGGAAGACTTTGTGGAGGAGATAAAGACCCGCCAGAATATTCTCCATATTTTAAAGGTATTTATTGCTTAACCCTTGTATTTTAGTTTAATTCTAAATAAATCAAAGATGATTCATATGCTTCCGCTGTGGGTTTAATTCGATTATTCCCTTCACCATTTACATCTCAACCCAACTAAAACGTGTTAAGCGTAACAAGTCGTTCCAAACTATTCTAAACACGAAAACTATAAGCAAGGATCCTGGACTTTGTATGCCCTTAAGGTGTTCTAGATTGTTAGCCAGCCAGCCTAACAAGTCAATCTTTCTGTACGCAGTCAACCAACCAAACATTTCAGGCATACTGTACTATGACAACATCCAACCATCCCAAACAAGCATTGCTTAATCATCTAGTCCAATAGCTGAAGCGTTCAAGGTTCCACAGCTAACTAAACATCTCAGCCAACCCAACCATTCAGTTTACGTCAACTATCCATACATTTACTCTTATAGAGAAACTACAATCAAGGTTATACATGCATTCCAAAGCTCATCTCAATAACCAAGCTCTAACAAGTTAATTCTAGAAAACATACATATGACCGAGACCCCTTGAATACTATTCTAGCAATCCACTCAATTCAATCATTGAATTCCTTGAAATACCATGCCAAAACATAATAAAGTGAGGCTCTACTTAAGCCCTTTACTAAGCCTATCATCCAACGTCAACCATGCTCTAGCACATATTAGAAAGAAGCATATTTAAAGGCACCAATCACAAATCTCGAGCAAAAAATCATTCAAGGTTCTACATATGCTAACTACAATAAACTCGAAACTTTAAGCCCCAATTTCCATTATAGTCACAAACTTAGGCCATTTTTAGCTCAAACAACTTTTGAACGGATCCATTAACCATCACATGCTTCATAAACACAATTTCAGGCATGCTTTCACAATTCACAATTTTTGAAACATACATCAAATTCAAATAGGAACTTAAAGGGGCTTAAATCCAAATGACTACTTACATTTTTAAGTAACAATAATAGATACTTCCAAAGCATCCCAAATCGCCAAACAAAGTCTCAAGGAGCACCTTCAGTTGCTAAAATTGATGTCGAATTGGTCCAAACTCGACAACCCGACCTTCAAACGTAATGGATAACCTTGAACAAAGTCCAATGCGTTATGGGTACATTTTAAAATACCAAAATATCCCCTAAACGCAATTAAAATCCTAAAACATATTCCAATTAACTCCAATCTCAAGCATAGCTTCAAATAAGGTGAAAACTATAGCACTCAAAGAAAACTCACTCCAAAATCGAGATCAATGCCCGTTGGACAGCAAGTCGAACGATCAAAATTCACCCAAAATGACTTTCAATTGCAATGGGTATTCTAGAATAAAATCCAAAACATTGTGGGTTAGTTTCAAAACACCAAATCAACCTTTCAATTCAGTTTTACAACCCATAAATTACTTCGAATCATTTTCGAAACACTTCCACATGAAAAAAGGGGCGTTACCCACTTTGAACGAATCGAAAGGTTGCTGGTTTGATGAGGAATTGATTTGCTTTCGACAATCTAGCTTCTATAACCTATGGGTAATCTAAAATAATACTTAAAAGTCTATGGGTCGGCTTCCAATCACCAAATCAGTACCTAAAACCAACTCTAAAATTCAAAAATCAACTTGGATTGTTGCTGAAAAACTTATCCATGCCAAAACAAGGATCGTTCACAGCTGTACAAATGTCGGGCTTGCCGAAAATCAAATCTGAAACACACCCACCCTATTGTCTGTACAAAATGAGATGGAGAGAACAACGATTGAGCGACGATAGCATGAACAGACAACGGAGAGCTGTAGCGGCATTGTAGTTCAGCTACAGGGGCTACAATACGGCAGATCGACATGGTGAACTAGGTTGGCGGCACGACGAAGGAAGAAGAAACAGAGCTGCTGTGCGGTGACTTGTGTAGCGAAGGCGAAGAATAGGTGGAGGGCGGTCTGCTGTTTGACAAAACAGGGAAGAGAGAAAGAGAGAGGTAGATGGAGGTTTCGATTGAGGGAGAGAAAAAGGAGAGAAAGAACAAGAAGAAGATGGAGGGGGATTCGAGGAAAGAAAAAAAAATGAATTTTGATTTTTTTTAAAAAAAAAAAAATCCTTTTTCAACTTCCAAAATTACCCTCACACCAACCATTCCCTCCCCATTTTTCCCCTTTCAAACTCACTAAATTTCCAATTAGCCCAACAATCAAGTAAACCAAAATTTTACTCCAAAATTACTTAAATTCACAGGTTAATTAAGTTAAAAAATGTTGGGCATTACTGAATTTCTGCCTATGAGGGCTTGTCCTTTGATTTGTATGGGTGAGAATAGCTTTTGTAGCCAATTCAATAAGCCCACCATTTTGGAGACTTGACCAAATAGGGAGTTGGGAATATAAGTTTCATAAGATGAAATTCACTCATTCTCATATGAGGTAAGTATATGAGTAGTTCTCGTAAATGTTGATTTCGGGACTTGACTAATGGGGCCCCATCCTCTCACTGGCCCGACAGGAAATTAGTTTATGATTGGATTGTAAACAGATTGTTCATTAGAGGATCAATCATACTTAAGTACAAGATTTAATTACAGGGGTAAAGCGAACTTTTGACCCAACTGTAATTACGAATAACTCGTGAAGGATCGATTTGCATGTAATGGTTATATCCACAAATAGAACTTATCTTACAGTACATAAGAGTGCAACTCTAGGTCTATAGTGGAGTGACCTAGAGTTAATGAATGGAAATTAATTGATTAAAGAGTTCAATTAATTAATTTTGTATAATTGGAGCTTATAATATGTAGGTCCATAAGGTCTCCTTGCTAGCTCATAGTAACACTAAAAGGATCAATTTAGTTGAAATAAAAATTTGAAGTGTTCAAATTAATATTTAATATATTAGATATATTAAATAAGAAAAATATCTATTTATTGTATTTGATACATCAAATATTAAAGAGAATAATATATTATTAGATATATTATTAAATTTAAATGAGATTCAAATAGATAATATATATTGTAGGAGAATTTTGAATGAAATTCAAATATATTAAATATATATAATATATTAGATACTACAATTTAATTTTGGCAGAGATTTTGTCCTAAAGTTCCTATAAATAGGAATCTTGGGTTGAGCAAAAAATGAAGCTTTGTACACAAAAAATTCTCCATGAATTTCTTTCAGGAGGTTCCCACAAGCCCTTGGTTATGTGTTCGAGTCATAGCAAGATTTTGTGGAGATTCGAGATATCACTAGAATTGGAGCACAAGAAGTAAAGATCCACCAAAGTTATTCTCCATTTAATTCATGAGGTATGTGTACTTAACCTTTAATTTTAGTTGAACTTTAAATAAATCAAAGCCGATTTGAAATTGATTTATGAATTGTTTAGAAATCATAGTTTTCCGTTGCGGGGTGGAGTGTTCATTCCTATCAATTGGTATCAATTGATTTTTAATTTTAGATTTTTGCTTTGATTAGATCAAATGTAAAAATTCAAAAGTCTAGGTTTTGTTTGTATTTTGTTTTCTCATAATTATGCATATACTTCAAAGCCGACAATCATTTACATTCAAATGGAGTATTGAATGTGAATTTCCAACGAATTTAATTGTTTTGCATTTGCTTCGTGAGTAAGAAGTCATAAGAAGACAAATGTCTTCTTTTTTATCACTAGATAATTGCCCATGTAATATATATATTTTTTGAAAAGCAATCGATTGAATGAGGCGGTGATATTTTTTTGGTTTGTGCATATATATGAGGTGGCAGTGTGATGAGATTCAGTTGGTTGGTGGATTTCATTGCCTCTAATACAGGAAACAAAATTCAGTCTCTTAGGGGGGCGTTTGGCCCATGGTTTTGGGTTCCAAACCCAAAACCATGTTTGGCCCAAGGTGTTCAAAACTTATAACAGTGCAACCCTATGGGGTTTGTCCCACATTTTCCTCTTCCATTTCTAGTGACCACTTCAACAATAACTCTGGTGAAAAGTCTGGCGACCACCAGATGACTAATGACAACAACAACTCTAACGACCACACCGGTGACCCGACCACTGCTGACGACTTCCTCCGACGATCAGTTTGATGAAAACTCCAAAGACCAATCTGATGACCACCCTAATAACCCGACCACCCCGAGGACCCAACCATCCCTGCAACCATTGATAACGACCATCCGACAACAACTCCGACGACCCGACCACTTGACAACTACCATTGACGACCACCCCGAAAATCTGATTACCTGGAAACCACTGCTGACGACCACCTAGTGACCACTCAATGATCCGACCACCCCAATGACTACTCCAACGATCACCCCGAAGACCCAATCACCCGACAACCATTGTTGACGACCATCGGGTGACCACTCCAGTGACCACCCTCACGATCCAACCACCTAGCAACCCGACCACCCTGATGACCACTCAGGCAATCACTCCAGCGACCCGACTACCCCGATGAATCAACCACCTCGACAACCCCATTTGCCCGCAACCACCGCCAACGACCATCCAACAACCACTCCGGCAACCTGACCACCATATAACTATCGTTGACGACCACCCCAAAAAATTAGACTACCTGGCAACCACCGTTGATAACCACTTGGTACCACTTCGGTGGCCCGAACACCCTGATGACTACTCCAACGATCACCTTGATGACCCAACCACCCGACAACCACTGTTGACGACCACTCTGGCGACCCAACCACCTTGATGACCATTTCGACAACCACTCTAGTGACCCGACCACCCCGATGACTCAACCACCCAGGCGACCCCCACTTGCCCGCAACCATTGCCAACCACCATCTGACAACCACTCCGGCGACCCGACCACTCGACAACTACCGTTGATGACTACCTCGAAAATCTGACTACCTGGCAACCACTGCCGACAACCACCTGGTGACCACTTTGGTGACCCAACCACCCCCGATGACTACTCTGAGGATCACCTCAACGACCCAACCACCCGATAACCACTGTTGACGCCACTTGATGACCACTCCAATGACCACCCTAGTGACCCAACCACCCAGCAACCCGACCACCTTAATGACCACTACGGCGACCACTCTAGCGACCCGACCACCCGACAACCACCCAACGACCACTCCGACAACCCGACCACCCTACAACCACCACTGACGACTCAACTGCCCCAACGACCACTCCAATGATCACCCCAACGACCCCGACTACCAAGTCAATTGTCTAAAAGGTTAAAATAAAACTAAAATGGCTATTAAACACATTTTTTAACCCATTATATTTGAAATAGGTTTCAAAAACTATGCAAAATAGAGTTTCTAATATTTTAATTTCTAAAATAGAATTGTAATTTTATAATTCGTTTATTCTTGAAATAAGTTTCAAAATACGTGTGAAATTTTGTTTAAATTTCCTAATTTCTTAAATAGACCTCTAATATTTTAATTTCTAAAATAGAGTTCTAAAAATAGGTTTATGAATACTTTATAAAATAGAGTTTTAAATTTCCTAATTTTACGGAGGAGATGCATGTGTTCGGGGTCCAACATGTCAGACATCCTGAACAACGGGTTCCACTTAACAGCCAAACAGATTGGGAGGATTGCATTTTGGCCGTCTAAGAAGGACAGCATTGAAGGAGCCCACGCGAACAAGCTATATGCAGAATTAAAGGCGATCCTTGGGATGACAAGGTAGGATTGCATGGCTGTTGCAAAGATCCTTCTGTCGGATATTATGATGATGAACTCCTTTGCATTCTCTCCAGATTGAAAAATTGATTAATGCGTGGAAGTGTTAAGGAAAACACCTGGAACCCGACCCCCCATGGATGACAACTCAATGTCTTCATCACCTCCAACTACTACTTAGTTTTAATTTAGTTTGTGTTTTGGACAACTACTGTTATTTCTTTTTTTCATTCCTTTCAGCTTATGTATTATGATATTATGAACTTTGGACCTTCATTTGAATTATGGATTTCCTTTACTCCAACAACACCATTCTTCTTTCCCACATATTAATTATTTAAAATATATGTTCTTACTAATGTTATTTAATTTTACATCATCATGAATGGAGTGAATGAGATATCAATATACTTGTACAAACTACACATTCATATTTAACTATGCTTGAAACAATTAATCCTCATAATTGGTTAAAATATTGATATGCAATTCAACAAACAATTATCATGTAACAAAAATGGACCTGAAAAAAAAAACAACCTAAAAAATTGGTTTAAAAAAAAAGCCTAAACAAACCCAGCCCAACCCAACCCTGCACCCCAAACACAGGTTTCAGCAAACCAGCCAAACCCAACCCTGCACCACAAACGTAGTAATCAGGAACCCCAGGTTTTTTATTTCAGCCAAGGATTCCCAGGGTTCCTGATTCCCAAGGTTTCTTATTCCAAACAAATGCGCCAAACAGCCCCTTAATGCACATTACTCTCTATTGTTGGCTTAAGCTATAAAATACCGACAGTGGGTCCTCGTTGGTAAAAGTGTGTTAGGCGGCTAGTCTTGAGAAGGCATGTTGATCGAGCTCGTCAGACTCGTCAAATGATATTTATAAACTAGACGAACTAATATTTTTCAATATGGTGGCCAAGTCGATCCATAGGGAGGCGTGAGCGTAATTTTAGTAGCTAGCTTGCTAAATTTAGTTTCAATGTAACCAAAAAGGGGGTTGGTGCTTCATAAATTAAATGGTGCGAGGAAAAATAAAATGCATAAAAGAGAATGAGAATAAAAGCAGTGAAAATTAATAGACTAACCGGATACCGATTCGTAGGATCACGTTGGGATGGGATTCAATAACACCAATCATGAGTAACAAAAAATAAGGTAATTGCATGCTTCATTATACTCACACGTCCGAATTAAGCACAAATGAACTTCTAATTAATCCTAGTGCAGTTTAATTAATCAAGAGCTAATTAAACCCAAAATCAATCTAGAGCTAGGGACGGTACTAATCCTAGCTTGAGATTGTCACGTGTCATACTATAGACCAATCGTTTAAGCACTAGAATCAATGAGAAACAGTGAGTTGCTCGTACTAACCTAAGTGGCAAGTTTAGATTAGCTCTTACACTTGCTACCTTTCTAGGCTATAGACTCTTTTAGTTGTTCATGGCCGCTCACAACTCACGAACTCACCAATTCTAATGCCTAGTGCTACTTAAGCACATGTTAAGATAAAGGCAAAACATGCATAGCAAACCTAAGCTCATTCGACGCGTTAAGGGTTGTCAATTCCAACTACGAATATGCTTTGGAATGAAAACAAATAGGAAAAAGATAAACAAGCTGAAATTAAATTGCAATAATGACAAAACCTGATGGCGTTATAGGTAAATCCCGACAATCACCTCCGAATCGACGTTTCTGCTTAGCTGGAGCCAGTTGTCTCGATACAAGCATCCATAATTTGCATTAACTAAACTAAAACTAAAGATTAGGAATGAAAATACAGAGGAAAAGGGGTGAGAAGAGAGAAATGGGAGATGTCCATCTATATCTATATATTTGCCCTAAAATAGAAAAGATCCTTTTATAAAAGTCGAAGTAGCGTTGAGACGCTGTCCTTAATTAGACCAGCGTCTTTGGGGCTCACCGCAGCATCGACTTGCGCTCACTATTCAAGTGTCGAGATGCTTGGGACAACGTCCTGACGCTACCATGCATCTGCGCTTTTTGGACTTGCGACAACATCTCGACGCTTGGGATAACGTCTCAACGCTGCTCTGCACCTTGACGTTTTGTCTTTCAGCATTGAGCAGGGGGTCCGTGGAGCGTCTCGACGCTACTTCCTAAGGCATCTTGGTCATTTCTTCTCCAAATCTTCAATTAGGGTTTTCATGACCTCCAGATAAGCTTGAATCAATCCCAAATACTCCAAAAAGCTCCAAAAACGTTGAATAAACTCCAAATTGCTCCTCGAACTAATTTATGTACAAAATAGGGAATTACGCACGTTAAATCAGTTAATACCACAAGACTTAGGAATAGAAAAATAAGACTTTTTGAGTTCTATCAAATACCCCCAACCTAAGCTTTGCTAGTCCTCGAGCAAGACTAGAATAAACTCAAGAATAAAAGATTCAATGGATGCAAGCAATATGACTCTAACCTCAATACACAAGATAGTAAATTAAATGCAAAAGGGCAAAGCACAATCAAACATGCAATCAAAAACATATTGAAAAACTTTTCCAAGTGTTTCATGCGGTAGTGTGTGCTTACCTAAGGAGGTCTTTACAAGCGCGGGGTAGGTTTATGGGGTTCTCAATCTATCTTCCCCCTATATTGGCCCTACACACCAATTATTTGGTCTTTCTAACACTCAAGAAAGTAATAAGCTACTAGGTGCTTGAAAACTATCCACGGGGCAAACTTGCATCACTTTAATGTCAAAGGCACTAGCTTTCGCACAACTATCATATGGACCCTTACCTAGAGCACTCGCTCGATAAGTGGCCTAACTGATCACGACTGTGGCAGCTCTTTTTACCTTCCACTCTTTTCAACATATTACAAGTTTATTTTATTTTATTTTCTCTTTTCTTTCACTAAAATGACTTTTCTTTTGAGCTCATGTTCTTTTCTTTTTCTCTTGCAGGCAAATTAAGCACTTTTTCTTCCTAAGTAGCACATTACTAGCTATCATGCTCGGTCACCATCAAACTAATGCCTAAGTCTATCGGGGTGACAACAGACATATGAATCCCATAACACTACCCTAGGCCTTCAAGACATCAAAAGGGAAGTTATGGTGCTCAAAACATACAAGAAACTTGAGGAAATTTTTTTGAATATGCTGAAATCAGGACAAGATAATCATGCTTCATCAATTTGCAAATAACAACACTATGGAGAGCATCTCATAGATTGTCATAATCATGCAACAAACATCCAATTTCTCCTTCAAATTAAGCTCAATTTTTTTTAAAAAAAAAATCTCAAGATTTTCAACAAAGCTTAAAACAAAACAAACCAACATTCAAATTATTCAAAATAACATGCTTAGCTTAGTCAATCAAAAGTCCGAGCTCAGGTGCTCGAGGACTCAATCAACAAAGCTAAAGCATTCATCAATCATAGCTCAAGTTCCAAACTAAACTACCCACCCCAGCCTAAATCATACATTGTCCCCAACGTATTGAACAAATATAACAAGAACAAAATAAGGGAACTGAAACTTCCCAAACGTTCTAAGCACGTAGGGTAGGTGCGGTAAGGTGGCTCCTCCTTCGAGAGTGATTGTTATCCTTTCCAAATTCGGGCTAACAAAATCCTTCAAAAAAAATAGCCAACTTAAGCAAACAAAGTAGAAAACTAAGAAGAAAAGAGCTAAGAACAACTAGAGAAAGAAAATTAAAGTTCAATGCCTGACTACCTCCAGGAAGTGCAAATTTTTAACGTTGGTTGCTCGACAGTCCTTGTGGCTATCCATACTCAACTAGGATCCTCCAAACTCGATCATACTCCATCAATCAATCATCCAAAAGATAATTCCTGCAAATATAAATCATCTATCTCAGCCAAAGAGTCAACACAATCATAATAATCAACAGAATCAACAACTTTGAACTCACAAATTTTTCCATTAAAACCAATAGAAATAATCCCATCATCAACGTTAATGTTTGTCCTTGCGATTTTCATGAAAGGCCTACCTAAGAGGATAGATGCATGTCTAGGCTTATCTCCCATATCAATCACATAAAAATCCGCAGGGAACAACAACTCGTTAACTTTGACAAGCAAATTTTCAATGATTCCTAAAGGTTTAATAGAAGAACAATCTGCTAGTTGAATCATGATATTACTCTCATGCATTCTATTCAAGCCGAGTTCATGATACATAGACAAAGGCATAACATTTATCGATGCACCTAAATCTAACATGGCATGCTTTATTTCTTTTCCTTCGATCACACATGGTAATGTAAACAAGCAAGGATCAGAACACTTTTCAGGTATAGATTTCAATGAACGAGTAGAAACATTCTTACTAACCTTCTTTTTATTCTTACCTCTTGTAGACCTCTTGATAGTACACAACTTCTTCAGGAATCACGCAAACTTAGGGATTTGCCTCACAATATCCAAAAGCGGACAATCACCTCCACTTTGCTGAATATCTAGTAAACATCCTTCTCATACTCCTCTTCTTGAACGTTCTTCTTTTTTTTTTTCTAGGGGCAAGTCTAGAAGGAAAGGGTGCACGAGGCACGTAAGTGTTTAAACCAAGGGGTGGATCGAATACAATACCTTTAGTGGGTCAAAGAGTGGTCTCTTCATCCTTCTTCTTCAAATTCTTCTCAACATTCTTCTTCTCTTCTTCTTTCTCTTCATCATCAATCAACTCCTCTTTTATATTTTTCTCTTGAGAGATCACCATGGGATCATTCAACACCTTTCTCCCACTCCTCAACATTAATGCACTTACATCTTCTTGGGGTGTTTCAGGTTGAGCGGGAAGCTTTCTTGAATTCTAATTTTCAAGCTTCCTGGATGAGTTCGCCAGCTAAATGATTTGAGTACCAAGACTCTGCATACCCGTCGTAGTCTCCTGTTGAAATTTTAACGAACTATCAGCTAAACTCTTGACCATATCCTCTAAAGATATACCTGAAGAGGACGACTGTCCCAGAGTAGGTACTGAAGCTAGAGGGCGATAGTTTTGTTAAGGCTTCTGATGTCCTCCTCCACTCCCATAGTTGAAATTAGGGTGGTTTCTCCATCCAGGATTATAATGGTTGGAATAAGGATCATAGTTGCGTTGGTTCTGGTGATTGCTCGCATAGCCACCGATGGCATTCACTTCAGGGATCTTCCCTTGTTAGACTTGGGGACATACATTTGCAGTGTACCCAATGGTTGGTGCTTCATAAAATAAATGGTGCGAGGAAAAATAAAATGCATAAAAGAGAATGAGAATAAAAGCAGTGAAAATTAACAGACTAACTGGATACCGATTCGTAAGATCACGTTGGGATGAGATTCAGTTACACTAATGATGAGTAACAAAAGATAAGGTAATTTCATGCTTGATTATACTCACACGTCCGAATTAAGCACAAATGAACTTCTAATTAATCCTAATGCAGTTTAATTAATCAAGAGCTAATTAAACCCAAAATCAATCTAGAGCTGGGGATGGTACAAATCCTAGCATGAGATTGTCACGTGTCATACTATAGACCAATCGTTTAAGCTCTAGAATCAATTAGAAATAGTGAATTGCTCGTACTAACCTAAGTGGCAAGTTTAGATTAGCTCTTACACTTACTATCTCTCTAGGCTATGGACTCTTTTAGCCGTTCATGACCACTCACAACTCACAAACTCACCGATTCTAATGCCTAATGCTACTTAAGCACATGCTAAGATAAAAGGCAAAACATGCATAGCAAAGCTAAGCTCATTCGACACGTTAAGGGTTGTCAATCCCAACTACGAATATGCTTAGGAATGAAAACAAAAAGGCAAAAGATAAACAAGCTGAAATTAAATTGCATTAATGACAAAACCTCATGGCGTTACAGGTAAATCCTGACAATCACCTCTGAATCGATGTTCTCGCTTAGCCGGAGTTGGTTGTCTCGATACAAGCGTCCATAATTTGCATTAACTAAACTAAACTAAACTAAAAATAAGGATAAGGAATGAAAATACAGGGGACAATGAGTGAGAAGAGAGAAATGGGGGCTATCCATCTATATTTATATGTTTGCCCTAAAAATGGAAAAGATCCTTTTGTAAAAGTCGAAGAAGCGTCGAGACGTTGTCCTTAATTAGACCAGCGTCTTTGGGGCTCGTCGCAGTGTCGACCTGCGCTCACTATTCAAAGGGTTTCGATGCTACCCTACATTCGCGTATTCTGGACTTGCGACAGCATCTCGACGCTGCCCTACACTTTGACATTTTGTCTTTCAGTGTCAAGCAGGGGCTCTGTGGAGCGTCTTGACGCTACTTCCTGGGGCATCTTGGTTATTTCTTCTCCACATCTTCAATTAGGGTTTGCACGACCTCCAGATAAGCTTGAATCAATCTCGAACACTCTAAAAAGCTCCAAAAACGTCCAATAAACTCCGAATTGCTCCTCGGACTAATGTACCTATAAAATAGGGAATTAAGCACGTTAAATAAGTTAATGCCACAAGATTTAGGCATAGAAAAATAGGAATTTTTGAGTCCTATCACATGTGTTTTGGTTGCTTCAAATTCAGGCAATGATGGCGGCAAATCCAAGTTTAAAATGAAATTAGAGTTTCCAAAACTCTAATTTGAGTGGGCTCCAAAAAAGAAAATTGGAAAATCAAGATATGTCTTGAAAATTTAAATTATGTAATTTAAATTTTGTCTTCAATTTTTCTAGAATATGCCAAATATGCCGGTCAATTTTTCTTTGTTTTAATTTAATTATGCCCAAGAGATATGTTTTAAATTATTTGATTGTTGTATAAACTATACCATTGAGATTAAAATCCCACCATAGGTTAACACTGTCATGCATCTTAATTATTTATTTTGAATATAATTGTTATATTTAGAATAATAAGGTTAGGATCCTTCCTTAATAGGATTAGAATTTTTCCTAATAGATTAAGATTTTTTTCTAATAAGATTAGGTCTCCCTTAAATATAAAGATAATTTAATTCATTCTTTAAATTGTTTACAATTTGAATTTATTTTATCCTTTTCTAATAGGATTAGAATAAACTATCTAAGATAATCTTTAATTTAGTTTAACGGGTTTAAAATTTTAGAAAATTGATAGCATGCAAAAGTGTGCTATTTCTAGGATTAGTTTTATGCTAGTTTTGCTACGTTTGTGTGTGGTTTCATGTATTTTTATGTATATTTTGCAGAAATCGAGCAATTGGAGCAAAACCGAAGAATTGTGGAGTATTTGGACAAATTTGGAGGAATTAGAGGCTATATTTAAGGATCCAAGTGTTGAAGAGGAAGAACAAAGCATTTTAACCCGAGAGGATAGCGTTGCAACGCCACTTGTAGCGTTGCAACACTAAATCAACAACCATTCAACCTTGGAGTGCAACAGGCATAGCGTTGCAACGTTGTATGTAGCGTTTCAACACTACCACGATTTGTAAAAAAAAAAGGCAAAAGGGAAAGCGTTGCAACGCTGGCCCTAACGTTGCAATGCTGCCCATTGTCTATAAATAAGAAGTTTGTATTTCGTGCAAATGGGAGCCATTTTAGAGAGACCTAAACCCTAATTTCGATAAAGGCACTATTTTGAGGTCTAGAGATCATATTGGAGGGCTAAGGAGGAGGCCCAAGGCTCGGGATCGTGGGAAATCACGTCAGGAACAAGTGTTGGCACGCGTTGTCCAGTTTTTCTCTATTCTCTTTACTTTGTTTTCTTTAATTTTAGGATTTCTTGGACTGTATTTGGATGTAATTGAGTATTGTAGACTCATAGTTGATTGTATTATTTTTGTAAGACTATGTTTGATTCATTGATTTGTGTGTTTGTAACGTCTTTTATGCATCTTGAATTAATCTTCTAAGCTTTTGGCCATAGCTTTATATGTTAAGTTAAGTTTAGCTTAGGAAAGTAAATTTAACTAAGGACTTAGATGCATGACTAGGATTAGTCTATTGCATGAGAATGAATATGTTAATGTTAGAAGCCCTTAAGAGAATTTCATAGTGCCATGTTTAGTTGTAGAAATAGACTGAGAGGTTGATTTACATCTTTGCATGAGTTCAATTGGGCTCGAGAGAGTCAATTGAATACCTTAGTAATTCTTGGCTTAGGACTGTTGCATATTTCATCATTCTTTAATCAATTTCATTGTTGTGGTTCATGGATTGCAATTTCCAAATATCTCTCTAAAATATGACTCCAACTTTGTAAATAATAATTTAGGTTTTATTTATTTGTTAAAAAATCAAACCAAAGCTATATTTCTGTAAATAAAATTGGGCATAATTAACTATGGTACTTAATTAAATCTAAGAACTCCAATCTCTATGGATGACCCTGACCACTATTATTGTAAAATATTTAGAGGTTTGGTTTTGACATGCATAACGCAATGAGGTATCCCCTAGATGATGGCATTTAAAAAGAAAAATAAACGCCTAGAATTCGATGGCCCTACCATTTTTTTATAAATTTAATTTTGTTTGTTTTTTTTAGTTTGTTTAGCTGTGCTCTCTACTAGTGTTTTTATTCTTCTTTTGTTTAGGCTTCCATAGTGCATGCCTAGAATTTGAGATATTCTAGTGCCTTTCGATCCTAAGATTGAGCGTACTTGTATTTGAAACCGTCAAGCTCAGAGAGAAAAGCTAGACTTGCCAATGGCAGAAGAGCAGATCAATGAGCAGAAGGCGATTAGGGACTACTTTAAACCTGTGTTCCCTGCAAAAATCTCAGGGATAGTCCATGCACCTATAGCAGCAAACAACTTTGAGTTGAAAACTGGTCTCATTTAGATGGCCAGAGACAACCCCTTTAGAGGACATCCTACGTAAGACCTTGATTCTCATTTGCAATCTTTTCTTTCTCTTTGTGGAACTGTTAAAATCATTAGTGTTTCCTATGATGTTATTCGCTTACGTTTGTTCCCTTTCACTTTACAAGATAAAGCTAGAGACTGGCCGGAAAGCTTGGAGCCACAGAGCATCTCCACCTGGGAGGAGCTTGCCCAAGCATTCCTATCAAAATTCTTCCCACCTGCTAAGACTGCCAAGCTCAGAACTGAAATTGGAACATTTAGGAAACTTGAAGGAGAGCAGACGTTTGAGGCCTGGGAGAGGTATAAGGACTTCCTAAGGAAGTGCCCACAACATGAGTACCCTGATTGGCTATAAATCCAGTTGTTTTACAATGGGTTGAATGGAAACACCAAGACAATATTGGCTGCAGTAGCTAGAGGGACAATTTTATCTAAAACCGTGGTTGAAGCCAAGAATTTTCTGGAGGAGATGGTTGCACATGCTATCAATGGTCCACAAAATGATCAATGGCAAAGCTAGTGGCAAGCATTTATGTAGTCAGTGAGGTAAGTGCTTTGAAAGCACAAATGCTTCTCTAACCAATGCTTTATCTCAATTCATAGGTTTAGGAAGCAATATTTCTATTGCATCATTGGCAGCATCTCAACAACCACATTTTGGGGGAGATTCAAATACGGAGTGGGTGAATTATGTGAACAACAGAGGATACAACCAAGGGATAAATCACATGCACAATGCAGTTCCTACTCATTACCATCCAGGTTTGAGGTATCATGAAAATTTCTCGTATAGTAATAATAGGAATGTTTTACAGCCTCCTTCAGGTTTACCCTCAAGTTCACAACAAGCTGAGAAGAAATCCTCTATGGAGGATTTGATTGGAAACTTCATTGTTGAATCAAATAAGAGGACAAATCAGCTGGAGCAGAAAATTGAAGGCATTGTTTCTGGACAGAGAAGTGCAATTAAAGTTTAGAGGTGTAGATGAGTCAATTGGCTTCCTCCTTGAATGCATTGTATAAAGGGAAGTTTCCAAGTGACACTGAAGTCAACCTTAGAGAACAATGCAAGGTAATAAGTTTGAGGAGTGGGAAACAGCTGGAAGGACCGGTGAGACGGTTATATGATGAAGGTAAGGAAACCATGGAGATTGGAGATAAAGAAGTTGAACCTGCACTTGAGGCCGAAAAGTTCTCCACCCTAACCATACCTTTTGTGCCAAACAATATTCCTTACCCTCATAGATTCAAGAAGAAAAATCTTAGTGGTGAATTCTTTAAGTTCCTTGATATGTTTAAAAAGATTAATATTACTATTCCTTTTGTAGAGGCATTAGAGATGACTCCAAGCTATACAAAGTTTATGAAGGACATTCTGACCAACAAGAAGAAATTTGAGATTCTAAAGACTGTACACATGACAAACGAGTGCAATGATGCACTACATAAGAAGTTGCCAATCAAATTGAAAGATGCAGGGAGTTTTACTATTCCCTATTGGTCATTCTTACTTTCATAAAGCTTTATGTGATTTAGGTGCTTTTATTAACTTGATGCCTTTCTGTGTGTACATGACCTTGGGTCTTAAGTAGCTCAAACCAACCAACATCTCTCTACAACTAGCAGATCATTCATTGGCTTTTCCTAGAGGTATAGTAAAAGAAGTTATTGTTAAGGTTGATAATTTTTTTATTCCTGCAGACTTTGTGGTACTTGACATGGAGGGAGATGATGACATGCCCATCATTCTTGAACATCCTTTCCTTGCTACGGAGGAAGCCTCTATCAGAGTAAAAGAAGGTAAGTTATCTTTCAAAGTCAACAATGAGAAGGTAACTTTTGACATGCATAATGCAATGAGGTATCCTTTAGAGGTAAGTCAAGGTATGGCTATTGATACATTTGATTGTATGGCTAATTAATTTTCTGAGATGATTGTGAAAAATGTCCACTAGAATGGGCATTGACAATGAATTGCAGTAGTGAGGGCTCCAACTCAAATTGATCTATCACATGAGTCTAGTCTAGCTAAAGACGTTAAAGAAAGTGCTTCTTGGGAGGTAACCCAAGCTTTTTCTTTCCCTAGCCTATTTACTTTGTTTGTTGTTTTTCTTTTTTAGTGTAGGTTATTTTTGAAAAATAGTGCCAAGCAAATCTCGTTCCCATTTTGCAGGACCTCGATCGTACTGAGTAACCTCCTAGCCAATTCAAGGAATTCTCATAGAACAATCTCTCATCTTATCAGGCCAGTACCATTCACTCATTCTATCTTTGTCCTCATTTATTTTATTGGGCATGTCATATTGAGGGTAATGTAAGTTTTAAGTTTGGGGGTGGATAATTCTTTGCAGTCCAGATAATTCTTAGTAAATTATGAGTTTTTTTTTTTTTTTTTTTTTTTTATAATAATTTTATTATTATTTTTATTTTTATCTTAAGCATATTGAATGATTTATAATGCATTATGTTTGATTAGGACAACCTAGGAAGAAATCTAAGTGAATTTTTTTAAATAGAATGATCTCTGAAGCATGTCCTAAATCGAGTATATTTAAATTCTATCTGTAATTTCCTTGCAACACATGAGCACATAACTGACTTTCTATTATGTTAGAATACTAGGATGCTTTTGCTGAGTCTAGAGGTTGTTGTCACCCCGATAGGTTTAAGAATTGATTAATAGTGGAACTACATGAAAGTTAGTGATTGAAATTTGTTGAAATAGAAAGAAAATTTCATCTTTATTGATTTTTTAGTATGTTTGAAAAAAAATTAAAGCATGTTACATTAATAATTGTGTGCTTAATGTGTGGGGATCAAAAGAGCTACCTCCATTGTGATCAATTAGGCCATCCATTGAGCGAGTGCTCTGGATAAGGGCCCCTATAGTGGAAGTGTGAAAACTAGGGTCTCCGTAAGAAGGAAAAATATAAGTTTGGGGGTGAGTAACCTGTGTGAAGAGAAAGAAAAGAAATAATGAATGTTTAAGTAGATTGCTCTCTATAATTTGGGAAAGCTTGAAAATGGAACTTAGGGCCAGTGTAGGGGAAAACGAAGGAATATCTTATCAAGAGTATTTAAAGTTGGTAGAAACTAACAGAAAGGAAGTTAAACACACACACATGCAAGGAATGAGATATATAGAATTTAAATTGCTTAAGGAAAGATGTGTTAAGACTTTATTCTATTGTTTTATGTCAATTAGATAATTGAGGCTTGAGTCATGATTCTTGAATTAAAATCTTGTGAAATTATTATTTTGATTTTGTTTTGCTCGAGGACTAGTAAAAATCTAAGTTTGGGAGTATTGTGCAAAAGTGTGCTATTTCTAGGCTTAGTTTTATGCTAGTTTTGCTATGATTGTGTGTGCTTTCATGTATTTTTATGTATATTTTGTAGAAACCGAGCAATTGGAGCAAAACTGAAAAATTGTGGAGTATTTGGACGAATTTGGAGCAATTAGAGCCATGTTTGAGGATCCAAGTGTTAAAGAGGAAGAACAAAGCATTTTAACCCGAGAGCATATCGTTGCAACGCCACTTGTACCGTTGCAACGCTACATCAGCAACCATTCAACCTTGGAGTGTAGCAGGTATAACGTTGCAACGCTACCACCATTTGTAAAAAAAAAGGAAAAAGGGACATCGTTGCAACATTGCCCCTAGCGTTGTAATGCTGCCCACTATCTATAAATAGGAAATTTGTATTTCGTGCAAAGAGAGCCATTTTAGAGAGACCTAAACCCTAATTTCGATAAAGGCACTATTTTGAGGTCTAGAAATCATATTGGAAGGCTAAGGAGGAGACTCAAGGCTCGAGATCGTGGGATATCATGTCGAGAACGAGTGTTGGCATGCATCGTCCAGTTTTTCTCTATTCTCTTTACTTCGTTTTCTTTAATTTTAGGATTTCTTGGACTGTATTTGAATGTAATTGAGTATTGTAGACTTATGGTTGAAAGTATTATTTTTGTAAAACTATGTTTGATTTATTGATTTGTGTTTTTGTAACTTCTTTTATGCATCTTAAATTAATCTTCTAAGCTTTTGGCCATAGCTTTGTATGTTAAGTTAAGTTTAGTTTGAGAAAGTAAATTTAACTAAGGACTTAGATGCATGACTAGGATTAGTCTATTGCATGTGAATGAATATGTTAATGTTAGAAGCGCTTAAGAGAATTTCATAGTGCCATGTTTCGTTGTAGAAACAAACCAAGAGGTTGATTTACATCTTTGCATGAGTTCAATTGGGCTCGAGAGAGTCAATTAAATACTTTAGTAATTCTTGGCTTAGGACTGTTGCATATTGCATAATTCTTTAATCAATTTCATAGTTGTGGTTCATGGATTACAATTTCCAAATACCTCTCTAAAATTGGACTCCAACTTTGTAAATAATAGTTTAGGTTTTATTTATTTGTTAAAAAATCAAACCAAAGTTATTTTCTCTAAATAAAATTAGGCATAATTAACTATGATACTTAATTAAATCTAAGAACTCCAATCCCTGTGGATGACCCTGACCACTATTATTGTAAAATATTTAGAGGTCCGAAAAGGAAATAAAAATTGACTATAAGGGAACTCTGTCTATAAAAAGTTCTGCTTAGACTTGGGTATTTAAGTTACCGAAAGGGAATACCTTTAACTAGGAATTGACCTAGGAGTCGAATTAGTCAAATTTTATTTAAATTCATTAAGCATGCTCATAATGTGATTAGTTTTTAAATAGTTTAAAACTTAGTAATTCACATTAAAATCAATCTAATCAATATAAGGGTTATGAAGGGATAGATTGAGAACTTAGATAAATAAGATTAGCTTAATTTGTCAAAGTGGTAGAAAATCCTATTTTCAAAATAGTAAGTGGGAAGGAGATGTGTGGCAACATATCCTACGGTCTCCATCATTGGTTCACAACATGAGATCCATGTGAGGCCTCGCGACAACATTTGGCCCGTCCACCTACAGAAGGTATTTGCATGGGTCAAGATTGAATCTCCTGAGACTGATAGGATTATAGTTTTATTTCCAATACTTAACCTACTCTACGACGACACTTGTTAGGATAAAACTATAGGATCTAAAATGATGGGTCACACTTAATTACATAGGGCCCATTAAGGTTGTTAATGTTGTCTTTGACCAAATTAATGGCAACTAAATATTATCGGAATAAAAGTTATTCTGGTATAATATTTGGTTGAGATTGTCTCAATTTAGTGAAGGAACATTTGACCTACCCTACGATTGTACTTGTCTAACTCACTAAAGTACCATAGCATTAGAAATGATTTATAGGGTTCATTTATCAAATTGTTTATTTTCCATGCTAAAATTAAATGGATATTGATTGCATGTTGTTAAATAATTTATTTTTATATATTTCAATATTTATATCTATGTTTGTCAATTTTAATTTTCATTATTATTGATTTTTCAAATTGAGAAAATGTTATCACTTAGAAAAGTAACGTTAACACTATAATAACAGTGTGAAATTTTACAATTTTCTTTATTGAGAAATGTTCTCATAAACATATCGCCAACGCCAATCAAATTGTTCGAGAAGCACATGATTGATAAATCAAAGGTAATGAGATAGATCGTACATATCTCCTAGTTGATATATTGGATGTCAAGTTAAGAAGATAAAGAAAAATGATAACATATGAGATGTTGAAGTCAAAAGAAGCTAAATTTTTATAATTGTCTAAATGATCTTGAGATTAAGTATTATAAAAATCCAAAGAAAAGAAATCAAATAACTGAAGCTATAAAAGGAAATGGTTTCTAAATTAGCTAGGGCAGATATAATGAGAGGAATTTTTGAAATACCTCCATGGGAAGAACAATATAAATAAAAGTAAATTTGATTTACTGAATTTTTAGAGAGAATAAACAACCCCACCCGGATTGTTGATTCAACATTTATTATCAAGATTTGTTGTTCTTTTTTTTTTAGAAGAAATAAAACCCTCATTAAAAATGCAAAGTGCCCGATGGGCTACAATCAATTACATCATTGGAAAATTGTATGTAATTGTTGCGTAATTGTTGCGCAATACCGCAAGTGTACGAGTCAAGTTTTAATATAGTAAAAGAGTGTTCGAGTATCGTCCTCAGGATTGGTTTTCTAATTCACTTAAGTACTATGAATATTATCATCCAATTTTATTTAGAGAATAGAATTGAATGATGAATGCAAGATTTAAATAAAACAATTATAATAAAAATTGAAACAATCAGAGGAGAAAATATCCTAGGGAGTTGATTTCACCTATTAGACTAAAATAAATAAATTACTTAAACATCCAAGATTGATCAAACAAATATTTCATAAGTCTAGAAGTCTTTTATCATGAATGACTCTTTTGAGGACAAACAATTCTTATGCAATAAGGTAAAACCTACATCTCTGATGATTTTTAACGTTATGCATAGCATGAAGTTCCTTCATTAACAACTTCGAAAGGAGCCCTAATCATTATCAAGTTAGAACTACCTTTAGTCATGCAATTATGATCTAATCTAAATTACCTTTCTTAAGCGTGAATTTAGACCAACATAACATTTAATCCATGATCAAAAGATTAAAAGCATTAAGAATATAAAAGCATGAATGAAATTAATGACAATCAATCATGGAATTTAAATAATTACAACATAAGGTCTAATGGCTACATCAATCCCTGGAATAAGAAAAGAGTTTAGCCACTCATGTTCACTATCACAAAGTCTAAACTCTTAAACAACATTTAAATACTAAATAAAAAGAAAGAAGAGAAAAACTATGCTGGTGTGTTGATTTTCCGTCTCCGTATGATCTCCACAACTTGGCCTTGAATATTTCCCTCAAGTCTCTTCTCACTCTTGTATGTAGAAATTTAGAGTTGTGCTCTCCAAAGTTGAATGCCTTGAAGTGAAGAGAATGTGGGTATTTATAATGAGTTAATCCATATCCTAATCTAATTAGGAATTCATTATTTAATTAAATTAAGAATCCAAAATCTAATTAAATTAGGAATCCATAACCTAATTAAATTAGGAATCCATAACCTAATTAAATTAGGAATCCATAACCTAATTAAATTAGGAATCCATAACCTAATTAAATTACAAATATTTTTCTTCTCCAAAAATTGTACCCAAAATTGGTTGCTTAATAAGCTCATTTTATCACCATATTTCTTCCAAAATCTTCATTTTGCTCCAAATGCTCAATTTTTACAAAGTAAACAATTATAAACGTGAAAAGCATATTTTTAAGTCTCAAAACTAGCATAAAATGAAGCCTAAAGATAGCACATATTGTGTGCTATCCAATACCCCCAAACTTAAGCTTTTGCTAGTCCTCGAGCAAAATAAAACAAAACCACTTTATGAATCAACAATTGCATGTAAGCGACTTGAGCCTTAATGTTATAAATAACAAATAATGCACAATAGCATAATTTAATCAAGCATATCATATCTTCAATAAATTTAAATTTAATTCTCTTTATCCCTTGCGTGTGTGTGCTTAGCCTTTCCTATCTTAGTTTTTATAGGCCCGAAATAGTTTTATACAATCCTCAACTTGTTTTTCCTCTACTCTGGCCCTAAGTTCCAATTATTAAGCCTCCCTACAGTCAAGAAAATAATATGCCACTAGGGTGCCTGAAAACTGGGGTAGGCCTCCCCCAAACTTGATTTTATTATTATTATTATTTTTTATTATTTTATTTTTTTTGGTGGACACTAGCTTTCACACATCCACTATAGGGACCCTTACCCATCAACTCACAGGTGGTCCTAACTGATCACAGCAAAGGTAGCTCTTTTTGTCCCTTTTTTTTTTTTTTGTAGAACAAGTTATTGTAGTTTTCCTTGAATGAATAGTGATACAATGAAAGCAAATAGGCAAGTAAATAGAAAAGAATTTTCTCCTAAGTGTAACATTACTAATCATCATGCAAGTTAACTCTCTAATTAGTTCTTAAAGCCTTTCGAGGTGACAACCAATATCCATATCATATAACCCAATTCTAAGCCTTCAAAACCATAAATAGGAAGACTATGTGCTCTAAAAGTGCAAGAGAATCAAAGAAAAAAAAATAAAATTTATTCAATTCAAGGATATGCTGTCATATTTCAACAATTGCAAGCATCATTATTTAAAACTTATCCTAGGCTGTCTTAATCATAACAATGCAACTGGTTCCTCATATAAATAATGCTTAAAAAATAATAAAATTTTCATATTCAAGGCTTAGCAGCAATATTCCGCACCCCCAAACTTGAAAACATGCATTGTCCTCAATGTACAAATTACCCACTAAAGTTAAGCATGCATAAGGACAAAGAAAAATAAGAAAGTGAACAATACTGTCCTGGTAAGTGAGAGAATCACCATGTTCATCAATGTAGAGGAAGAAGCTATGGCAATAGTGATCATGTACCTACAAAAGAATCAATAGAGACATGAGAACTAGAGTATATGAAAAAGAAAACTAAAAACAAAGAAAAACAGTAAACTTGGGTTGCCTCCCAAAAAGCGCTTGGTTTAATGTCTCTAGCTTGACGAGATGATTGTGTATCACGTAGGCTCATCAAGGTTGATGTTCTCTAAGCGTCTTTCCTCAGTGCCACAATAATGTTTGACTCTTTGTCCATTAACTTTGAAAGATTTGCCATCACTAGTCTGCAACTCAATTGCTCCATATGGGAACACTTCTTTGATTGTGAATGGACCTGACCATCTTGTTTTTAATTTACCTGGAAACAAGCGTAAACGTGAGTTAAAAAGAAGTACTTGTTGTCCAGGAGCAAAGTTACGTTTCTGGATTTGTTGGTCATGTCATCTTGAAGTTCGTTCTTTATATATTTTCGCATTCTCATAAGCTTGGCCTCGAAATTTCTCTAATTCATTTAATTGCAATAAACGTTGTTCTCCAGCTTTGAGAAGGTCAAAGTTAAGCTTTTTTATGGCCCAATATGCTTTATGCTCTAATTAAACAGGTAAATGACAAGCCTTTCCATACACCAATCGATATGGAGATGTACCAATTGGAGTTTTGAAGGCTGTGCGATAGGCCCAAAGAGCATCCTCTAATTTTAATGCCCAATCATTTCTATTGGTACAAACAGTCTTTTCAAGGATTTGTTTTATCTCTCTGTTAGAAATCTCAGCTTGACCATTAGTTTGGGGATGATAAGCTAAAGAAATTTTATGTTTTACTCTATACCTGGCAAGCATTGCACTAAAAATTTTATTGCAAAAATGGGAACCCTCATCACTAATGATTGCTCGTGGAGTGCCAAATCTAGTGAAAATATTTTTATGAAGAAAACGTAGCATAATACGGGTGTCATACTTTTTAGTGGCTATAGCCTCTACCCACTTAGAGACATAATCAACATCAACTAAGATATATATCTAACCATGGGAAGAGGGAAAAGGACCCATAAAATCAATACCCCACACATCAAATAGTTCTACCTCAAGAATAGGAGTTAATGATAATTCATGATGTCTAGAAATATTACCCGTTCTTTGACATTTGTCACAAGTCTTTACAAAAGTATAACAATCACGAAAAAGGGTAGGCCAGAAAAAACCCGATTGTAATACTTTCGATTCCGTACATGTAGGTCCAAAGTGACCACTATAAGAAGAGGAATGGCAATCATGCAAGATTTTTGCCACTTCCTCTAAAGGAACACATCTTCTGATTATTTGATCTGAACAAATCTTGAATAGCAAAGGGTCGTCCCATAGGTAATACTTCACATTATGCAAACATCTTTTTTTTTTCCTAAGAGGTCAAGTCTGGTGGCATCACTCCTCCTGCAAGAAAGTTCACATAATTAGCAAACCATGGTAAAACAGAACTTACTTGATGAAGGAGTTAATATTAAGAATGCGGAAGCAATTTTGGATCTTAAGCACTCTAATTTGATCAATTTTATCATACAAAAAAAAATGCTCAAAACTGGAAAAACAAAGAATAAGAACACATACCTTTGTAGCTCAAAATTCTCTTAATTCGTGGGCTTTATTTGAACACAAACCAGTTGTGGACCTCCTCTAGAGTCTTCCCTACTATCCTCAGGTCTTGGAACAGATTGTGGGATCTTTGATTGAGAGAATTTGGGAGAAGAATGTAAGGTCTAAAACCAAGGGCTAGAGATTTTTTCTTCAAAAATCTACTTACCCATTGTGTTTCTTCTCTATATATAGTAAACCACAAGCTTCTTTAAGCTTTTTGAAGAAGCCAACACATGAGTAATTAAAAGAGGAGTTGGCCACAAACTTCTTTAAGCATCAAGAAGAAGCCAACACATGAGTGATTGCCAAGCTTCTTTAATTCAAAATTAATATAAAAATAATTTTTAATTAAAATCAATTTTTAATTAATTAAACAATTTAATTAATTTTAAAATTATTTAATTTAATATCAAATATCAAATTAAATAATGATATTAAATTAAATAATTGGACCAATCCCGATTTCTTAAATCAAATGCTTGAACATGAATCCTTATTCATGTTTTAAACCGAACCAATATTTAAATCAAATTTAAATATGTCCACCTCTTCTTTATCATAGTTTAATTCATAATTAAGCTATGAAACGTTAAGTATATCATATAATTAACATTTTCTCCCAAAATCGAATTTGAACATTTCAAACTCTTTTCTCTCAAATTGTTACAAGGCTTAGTCTGAGCTAGTAAGGGGAACCTTATGGACCTACAGATCATGAGCTCCAACGATATGAGATTTAACCGGCCAAACTTTTTAGCCTAGCTAAAGCCCAGTGGCTGCACTTTCCTCAGTGTAGATATATTTCTGTCCACTTGATATAACCATGATTAGTAAGTCGATCCTTCACAGGTCGTTCGTAATTACAGCTGGGTCAAATAAACCGTTTTACCCCTGTAATTACTTCTTGTTCCTTAAGTCCTACTGATCCTCTAATGAACAATTGGTTTGTGGTCCAACCAACAAACCGAATCCCTCTAGGGCCAATGAGAGGGTGGGCTCATTGTTCAAGACCCGGAGTCAGCACTTAAGGGAACAACCTCTCTACTAAACCCTAAAGCGGGTAGGAGTGAATTCCATATCGCATGACTATGCTCCCAACTATCTACCCGGTCTTATCTCCAAAATGGGAGGCTTATTGAGTCGGCGATCTCGGGCCACTCTCACCCATGCAAATCTAAGGATAATCTTGAATAAACAGGAGTTCATAGCACGCTTAGGATTAAGATCGAGTTACCTAGGTCATCGTATGAATATAGTCAGTTAAGACAGTAAACGGAGTTATAAAGTTTAAGTGACTATTTCGCGGTCCGGTCTTATACAAACTCTTTGCATAGGACGCCCCCACTCGCATGTCTCCACATGAACGATTCAGAATCACATCGTTAGTACTATACAAAGTGGGTCGTGTCGATAGTGTCCCCAGAATAAGGTCTTATCTTTATACTATAGACCATTTTGGCTATTGCTCGAACTTGATCCACTTTTATGTCATACATAAAATTCAAGTATACATACTATAGCCAAGGGTTCTTAGTTCATTGGATTTGGGTTATAGAATACACAATTCACTTTATTCAATAACACATTTACTGAATAAACCTCAATAACATCTTTATAGTAAAATAGAATATACATTCAGTTTACAAAACCACGAGTTTTAGGACACAAAACCCAACAAACTCCCACTTGGACTAAAATGTCAGTGGAGTCAAACATGCTGAGGTTAAAAACTGCCCTACTATACAACCCGTAGTCCTTAACTCTCTAGGTGTCCCTCAAACACTTTAGCCGTGAGGGGCTTTGTAAACGGATCAGCAATGTTGTGCTCCGAAGGGATCTGCGTGACGATCAAGTCTCCTCGTTGCACAATCTCCCTGATGAGATGATATTTGCGCTCTATATGCTTTCCACGCTTATGGCTTCTAGGTTCTTTAGAATTTGCCACTGCACCACTATTATCACAATAAAGGGTGATAGGCAAATTCATATTTGGAACAACTTCCAAATCAGTAAAGAATTTCCTAAGCCATACAGCCTCATTCGCTGCTTCGCAAGCTGGGACATACTCAGCCTCCATGGTGGAGTCAGCAATACAACCTTGCTTTATACTTCTCCAAACTATTGCTCCTCCATTAAGAGTGAACACTAATCCCGATATGGATTTCCTTGAATCTACATCGGTCTGAAAATCAGAGTCAGTGTATCCTGCAAGGATCAGATCATTCGCGCCATACACAAGCATATAGTCCCTCATTCTCCTAAGATACTTGAGGATGTTTTTAACGGCAGTCCAATGATCATATCCTGGATTGGACTGATACCTGCTGACAATTCCCACTGCATAGCATAGTCGGGTCGAGTACACAGCATGACATACATCAGACTACCTACAGCTGATGCATAGGGATGCGTCTCATATCCTCAACTTCTTGAGGTGTCTTAGGACACTGTTCCTTCGACAAATGAATTCCATGTCTGAAAGGTAATGAACCCTTCTTGGAATTCTGCATCTTATATCTTATCAACATCTTGTCAATATAAGATGCCTGAGACAACGCTGGTGTTTTGTTCTTGCGATTCCGAACAATTTGGATTCCAAGGACAAACTGAGCCTCTCCCAAATCTTTCATTTGAAATTGGGTCGCTAGCCATTACTTAACGTCAGCCAGGAATCCTACATCATTCCCAATGAGTAGGATATCGTCTACGTATAAGACTAAGAAAGCTACAGTAGTATTGACTATCTTCTTGTAAACACAAGGTTCGTCAATATTCTATTCAAAGCCATAAGATTTGATCGCAGTATTAAATCTTATATTCCAGGATCTAGATGCTTGCTTTAATCCATAGATGGATCGTTTAAGCTTGCAAACCTTTTGCTCTTGACCCTTAATTATGAACCCCTCTGGTTGAACCAAATAGATACTCTCTTCAAGATTGCCATTCAGAAAGGCTGTCTTGACATCCATTTGCCAAATTTCATAATCATAAAACGTGGCAATGGACAAGAGTATTCTAATCGACTTAAGCATGGCAACAGGGGAGAAGGTTTCTTCATAGTCCACCCCTTCCCGTTGGGTATAACCTTTTGCCATAAGTCGAGCCTTAAAGGTTTGCACCTTACCGGCTTGGTCTCGTTTCCTCTTGTAGATCCACTTGCAACCGATAGGTCTTTCACCATCTGGTTGGTCTACAACTTCCCAAACTGAATTGAAGTACATTGACTCCATTTCGAGGTCCATGGCTTTAATCAACTAGTCCTTATCTATGTCATTTATCATCTGTTTATAGGTCAATGGATCCTCAATGCCATCATCAGGTATGACGGCCTGGGTTTCAGCCAAACCCATGTAACGGTCGGGTTCTCTAACATCCCTCCCACTACGTCGAGGCATTCTCAACTCTTAAGTAGGACCAGCTTGATCAACAACTTTTGTTGATTCATCTGTAGCTTCCCTAGAAAGTTCGTTTGAAACAATTCTGCTTCAAGGCTGATGATCTCTTACGTGGTCTTCCTCTAAGAACGTGGCATTTGTCGATACAAGCACCTTGTCCTCTTGAGGATCATAAAATAGACCACCTTTCGTTTCCTTGGAGTATCCTCCTACGAATAAGCATAATTTTGAACGGCGTTCCAATTTCTTTGGGTTTGGCACCAGCAGTGTGCGGGACATCCCCAAATCCTGAAGTGACGTAAACTACCTTTACGCCCTTTCCATAACTCATAGGGTGTTTCTGAAACACTCTTAGAGGGAACCATGTTCAAAATATATGCAGCAGCCTCTACTGCATATCCCCAAAACGAACTAAGCAGTTGAGCATAGCTCATCATAGACCGAACCATGTCTAACAAGGTTCTGTTTCTCCTCTCAGATACACCATTCTGCTGAGGTGTACCGGGCGCTGAGAGTTGGGATACGATTCCATGTTCTATCATATAGTCCTGGAATCTCAAATCCATATACTCTCCACCTCGATCTAATCGAAGTGTTTTAATCGTCTTACCTAATATGTTCTCAACCTCTGTCTTATACTCCTTGAACCTTTCAAGGGCTTCAGAGTTATGATGTATTAGGTAAAGATAGTCGTACCTTGAGTAATCATCGTTGAAACCGATGAAGTATTCATACCCTCCTCGAGCTTTGACATTCATTGGACCACAGAGATCCGAATGTACGAGTTCTAAGGGTTCTTTGGCCTTATAACCTTTCGCAGAAAAAGGTCGTTTGGTCATTTTTCCCTCAAGACAGGACTCACATGGTGGTAAGGAGTTGTCTTCTAACTGACTTAAAAGACCACTCTTAACCAATCTCCCAATCCTATTGAGATTAATGTGGCCTAGTCTCAAGTGCCAAAGATAGGTACTTGGAGAAAGTTTCTGCCTCTTATTTTGAGTATCAGCTGTTTTACACATCTCAGTGTTCAAAATAGCTTTTACCTCAGTTGGTCTTAACACATATAAGTTGTTTTCAAGTTTAGCAGAACATATTTGTACACCTCTTTTGCAAATGAATACTTCATTATAATCAAAAGATACTTTATATATATGTTCAAGCAAACAAGGGATAGATACAAGATTTCTTTTGATTCCAGGAACCAAAAGTACACTTTCTAGTAAAATGAATCTATCTCTAAACAACAACTTCATCGCTCCCACTGCTCTGGCTGAGACAACCTCTCATGTTCCAACCTTGAGAGTTATCTCACCATCTGCAAGCTGCCCCCAAGAACTAGTTTCCTGAAAAGAAGAACAGACATGGTTAGCGGTTCTTGAATCTAGTATCCAGGCGGAATCATCATGTTCCACTAAACATGTTTCAACAACAAGTAAATCATACTTACCTTGTCTTGCCTTCTCAACTTTCTTTTCTGCAAGATACTTTGGGCAATTCCTCTTCCAGTGCCCATCTTCACCACAGTGGAAACATTTTCCTTTATCTACGGCTTTAGCCTTGCGTTTACTCATGATGGGAGCTTTTCCCTTCCCTTTATCCTTCTTCTTCTTTTGAATTCCTTTATTCTTAGAAAAAGAAGGACCAGACTTAGTCCCAGAGGACGATCCTCTTAGGAACTTCTTCGAAGTGACAACATTTGCCTCATTCTCTTTTCCCTTTGTTTTTATCAGGGACTCAAAAGTCTGTAGCTCGTTGAGGAAAGTAGTCAGGTTATACTCTATCTTGTTCATCACCGCATTGGTGCGGAACTGTAGGAAGCTCTTTGGAAGAGATTCCATTATAAAGCTAACCTGACTTTTCTCATCAATGACAGCTCCGTTTACCTTTGCCACGTTGAAGTGGACCATCATGTTAAGGACATGCTCCCTAACAGAAGTTCCCTCTTTCATACGGGAGTTGTAAACGTACTTGAGAGCATCATAACGAACCGATGAGGACGTTTGTCCAAACATCGCCTGTAATGATCCCATGATCTCCTTAGCGGTGATCATGCTCTCATGTTTCTTAGATAGCACATCAGATATGCTGGCTAAGATATAGACTCGGGCCTTATCATTACCCCTAGTCCATTTGTCAAATGCATCCCGAAAAATTTGGTTTGCAGACGAGCCAGGAGGAGGAGGACATTCCTCCGTTAAGACGAACCTTAGATCATCAATAACTAGAATCGTATTTAAGTTCGATGTCCAGGTCGCGTGATTATCGTTGTTTAACTTATCGGAGGCTAGTAACTGAATTAAAGAGCTCGACATGCTGAAAAATAGAACATATTCTATTAGTGAATTGCTTCTAACCCATTACATGCATCCAATTAAGAAATTTAGCAAAAGTAATAATGTATCCATAAACTCATTATTGTTTTTGCAACGATACTTCAGTGAGTCAGAGCAACTGCTACCGAGGGGTAGTCAATCACTCCTTCATCGAACCAAGACATTCTTGACTAAATGCTAATACCAGAATAACTCTTATTCCTATAGCATTCTAGTTATCGCTACTTTGGTCAAGAATTCACTAACACTTAGTAATTCTTGTAAGTGTAACCCACCATTTTCAGACCTCAAAGGTCGGCCCCAACAATGCTACCGAATTGGAAAGTCAAAGTTGGGAATGGACCTAGGAGACCCTATCCATTTCTGGAGTTTGAGTTGTTCCGACTCCCATGTTACATCCCTCCGAATGGATGGTGCTACTTCGGGCAACCTACAGGCAGAACATGGGAATCTCACGGTCCAACCTAATGGAGGAGACCATAGGATGTGTTGACACACTTCCTTCTCCCACTTACTATAAATACTTTCTCCATTCACCTTGCTCTTGATTTATGCAGACACCATCCGAATGGGGATGCCTTATTGACATCACGAGGTCGAGCATAAATCTCACGGTGTGAACTTTGCGGAGAGCATAAGAGGAAATTGATATATCATATATACCTTTTCACTCCCACTAAGTATTTTGGACGGTTTGGGTATTAATTTACTTAGACATATTCCGTCTAAGACAATATAACCTAAGTCTAGGTAAAAACCGTTTTGACCTATGATGTCTAGGTGATGAACGATTTAAAACCTCACATCTCACGTGTGCATGCTCATAAAACCGGTTTAACTTAACTCAAGAACCAGATCGATCCCCAGGTAGGAGGTGTTCCGTAAACCGTCAGCTTAAATACCCCCAGCCTTAGACAGGATTTCACCGGGTGAATTCTCTTGTAACCTTAGTTTTACAAGATATCGACCTATTTTAACTATTAAAACGAGGCCTAATTCCTAATTGCATTGGAATTTGTTAATCCTAAATGAGCATGCCTTTATCTTTGTTATAGATTTTAAGTGTCTATCTCATTTTATAACAATTATAAAAAGAGACAACCTATAACATGCTTCTAACATTGAACATAACAATTATATTCTACTAAGGCAACTTTATGTTGTATGTTTAATTATTAATTAATATAACACTTATATTAATTTATAATTAAAACATATAACATTTGTTTCATAAATTAATATAACTCTTATATTAATTTTCATGAAACCCTAAACATGAATACTATATATTATAACACTTATAACATACTTTCAATGCATGGAGCATGCTTCCTATGGTGGGATTTTAAAATCTATATGGCATACTTTATGCACATTCAAATAGGGATTTAATTAAAACGTACATTCACAATGCATAATTAATTAAACACACTAAAGTGGACTGGTTTTGGCATCACGGACAAGCAAACAACTAAATTATTACAAGAATAATTTAATAACTAGGTTGAGACACTTCCAAACACTTCGAACCGTCCCAAACCAGCTTGAAAAAGCTTGAACCAGCCAAAAAAACAGCAGAACCGAGCTTCAATACAGCAGAACCGGACTGAACCCACTTGAACTGGACCAGACAGCTTCAAACGGGAAAAACCGGGGCCAAACTTACCTGAACCGGACCGAACCAAGGCTGAACAGAACCCCAAGAGGCTGGAGAGTGAGGAACCGGTCTGAAACAAGCTCGAACCTGACCGAAAACGACCGAACCAGACCGCTTCTTCAACCTCTGCGTGAACCGATTTTTGCAGAAAAAAAACAGCAGCTTCTGCTCTGTTTTCCAGCTTGACCTTTCGAGCTTCTCTCTTCAAATTGAAGGCCTTCCCGGACTCGAATCGACTCGAAAATTTTACAGACTCTTCTTCACACATTAAATCCCATACACGCTCGGAAAATTACAAAACGGACTACAAATTGAAACTCAATTTTGATACCAAAACCGAAAGTACCACTTTAGATGCCCAGAAATTTCGATTTCAAAAACATACCCACCAAGCTCAAATTGAATCAAATTGAGTGCTCAAAATCTTTCTGATACCAATTGAAGGAGTTAATATTAAGAATGCGGAAGCAATTTTTGATTTTAAGCACTCTAATTTGATCAATTTTATCATACAAAAAAAAATATGCTCAAAACTGGAAAAACAGAGAATAAGAACACATACCTTTGTAGCTCAAAATTCTCTTAATCCGTGGGCTTTCTTTGAACACAAACCAGTTGTGGACCTCCTTTAGAGTCTTCCCTACTATCCTCAGGCCTTCGAACAAATTGTGGGATCTTTGATTGAGAGAATTTGGGAGAAGAATGAGTAAAGGTCTAAAACCAAGGGCTATAGAATTTTTCTTCAAAAATCTACTTACCCATTGTGTTTCTTCTCTATATATAGTAAACCACAAGCTTCTTTAAGCTTTTTGAAGAAGCCAACACATGAGTAATTAAAAGAGGAGTTGGCCACAAGCTTCTTTGAGCTTCAAGAAGAAGCCAACACATGAGTGATTGCCAAGCTTCTTTAAGCTTCAAGAAGAAGCCAACACATGAGTGATTGCCAAGCTTCTTTAATTCAAAATTAATATAAAAATAATTTTAAATTAAAATCAATTTTTAATTAATTAAACAATTTAATTAATTTTAAAATTATTTAATTTAATATCAAATATCAAATTAAATAATGATATTAAATTAAATAATTGGACCAATCCCGATTTCTTAAATCAAATGCTTGAACATGAATCCTTATTCATGTTTTAAACCGAACCAATATTTAAATCAAATTTAAATATGTCCACCTCTTCTTTATCATAGTTTAATTCATAATTAAGCTATGAAACGTTAAGTATATCATATAATTAACATTTTCTCCCAAAATTGAATTTGAACATTTCAAATTCTTTTCTCTCAAATTGTTACAAGGCTTAGTCTGAGCTAGTAAGGGGAACCTTATGGACCTACAGATCATGAGCTCCAACGATATGAGATTTAACCGGCCAAACTTTTTAGCCTAGCTAAAGCCCAGTGGCTGCACTCTCCTCACTGTAGATATATTTCTGTCCACTTGATATAACCATGATTAGTAAGTCGATCCTTCACAGGTCGTTCGTAATTACAGCTGGGTCAAATAAACCGTTTTACCCCTGTAATTACTTCTTGTTCCTTAAGTCCTACTGATCCTCTAATGAACAATTGGTTTGTGGTCCAACCAACAAACCGAATCCCTCTAGGGCCAATGAGAGGGTGGGCCCATTGTTCAAGACCCGGAGTCAGCACTTAAGGGAACAACCTCTCTACTAAACCCTAAAGCGGGTAGGAGTGAATTCCATATCGCATGACTATGCTCCCAACTATCTACCCGGTCTTATCTCCAAAATGGGAGGCTTATTGAGTCGGCGATCTCGGGCCACTCTCACCCATGCAAATCTAAGGATAATCCGGAATAAACAGGAGTTCATAGCACGCTCAGGATTAAGATCGAGTTACCTAGGTCATCGTATGAATATAGTCAGTTAAGACAGTAAACGGAGTTATAAAGTCTAAGTGACTATTTCGCGGTCCGATCTTATACAAACTCTTTGCATAGGACGCCCCCACTCGCATGTCTCCACATGAACGATTCAGAATCACATCGTTAGTACTATACAAAGTGGGTCGCGTCGATAGTGTCCCCAGAATAAGGTACCCAGCCTTATCCTTATACTATAGACCATTTTGGCTATTGCTTGAACTTGATCCACTTTTATGTCATACATAAAATTCAAGTATACATATTATAGCCAAGGGTTCTTAGTTCATTGGATTTGGGTTATAGAATACACAATTCACTTTATTCAATAACACATTTACTGAATAAACCTCAATAACATCTTTATAGTAAAATAGAATATACATTCAGTTTACAAATCCACGAGTTTTAGGACACAAAACCCAACACTTGATACAGTCTTTCATCAGGAAAGTCCTCTGTGATAGGAAAGGTTTGATGGTTGCTTTTATGCTCAATTCTAGATAGGTGGTCTGCTACCACATTCTCACAACTTTTCCTGTCTCTGATGTCAAAATCAAACTCCTACAAAAGAAGGATCCATCTAATTAGCCTAGGTTTAGCATCTTTTTTATCAAATAAGTATCGAATCACTGCATGATCAATATGAACAATAACTTTAGTCCCTAACAGATAAGATCTAAATTTATCAAAAGAAAAGACAACAGCAAGGATCTCTTTTTCAGTAGTAGTGTAATTCTGTTGTGCATTATCTAGAGTTCTACTTGCATAATAAATGACCCTAAACATTTTATCATGACATTGGCCTAAGATTGCTCCTATAGCATAATCACTAGCATCACACATGATTTCAAATGGTTGACTCCAATTAGGTATTACAATTATGGGTGCAGAAGTCAACTTTTCTTTTAATAAATTAAATGCTAGTAAAAATTCATTAGTAAAAATAAAAGAAGTGTCTTTTTCAAACAAACTACACAAAGGTTTTACAATTTTAGAAAAATCTTTGATAAAACGTCTATAAAACCTTGCATTGCCTAAAAAACTACGAACTCCCTTCACATTTATTGGGGGCGGAAGTTGTTCAATGGCAGAAATTTTGGCTCTATCAACCTCTAGCCCCTTTTTAGAGACTCTATATCCCAAAACTATACCTTCTTTAACCATAAAATGACATTTTTTCCTGTTTAAAACAAGATTAGTTTCTTGACACCTCTGCAAAACAAGAGAAAGATTATGCAAGCAAGAATCAAATGAAGATCCAAAAACTGAAAAATCATCCATAAAAACTTCCATAAATTCCTCAATCATATCATGAAAAATAGCCATCATGCATAGTTGAAAAGTGGTTGGGGCATTGCATAGTCCAAATAGCATTCGCCTGAAGGCATAAGTACCATATGGGCATGTAAATGTTGTTTTTTCTTGATCCTCAGAAGCGATAGCAATCTGATTGTAACCTGAATAACAAGAAAACAATAGTAAGGAAAACTAGCCAATCTATCAAGCATTTGATCAATAAAAGGAAGAGGGAAGTGGTCCTTTCTTGTGGCTTTGTTCAACTTTCTATAGTCAATGCATACACGCCACCCAGTTACTGTTCTTGTAGAGTTATTCATTATTTTCATTTTTTACCACAGTCATCCATCCCTTTTTTGGAACAACCTGCACAGGACTCACCCAAGAACTGTCAGAAATAGCATAGATAATCCCTGCATTGAGAAGTTTTAGTACCTTTGATTTTACTACTTCCTTCATTACTGGATTTAGTCTCCTTTGGTGTTCAACTGATGGACTAAAGGTATCTTCCATTAAGATTTTATGCATGACAATAGATGGACTTATACCTCTAATATCATTAATAAACCAACCTAAAGCAGACTTATGTGTACGTAAGACTCTTAGCAAATTTGCTTCTTCTACTTTATTTAAAGCAGCAGATATAATAACAGGATAAGTATAAGAATCTCCTAAGAAAGCATAACGTAAGTGCTCAGGTAATTGCTTCAATTCGCATGCAGGTGTTTCAACTTGTGCAATTTTATTAATAGATAAAGACAATACTTTTTCATCCCTCAACTGTACTACAGGCAAGTGATTCAATGCATCATTATAGAAAACAATATCTTGATCTAATATCCCTAAGTTTTCAAAAACTAAATTATACATGCTTTTCTCAAGGGGATCAGTAGGTAAGACTAACTCTCTAAATTCATCTGTAGTGTTATCAATAATATCAATCATATGACATTCACGTACCTCATCTGGATATTTCATAGATCGAAATATATTGAAAACAACTTTTTTCTCATTTACCCTTAAAGTCAATCTACCTTCGTGCACATCTATCAAAGCTCTTCCAGTAGCTAGGAAAGGTCTCCCCAGGATGATGGGAACCTCAGAGTCTTCCTCCATGTCTAGGACCACAAAATCTGCAGGGAAGATAAATTTATCAACTTTTACTAAAACATCCTCTATAATACCTCTTGGATATGTGAAAGATCGATCAGCAAGTTGTAAAGAGATTGTAGTAGGTTGTACTTCCCCAAGACCTAGTTTCCTGAAGATAGAAAAAGGCATTAAGTTAATACTTGCCCCAAGATCACATAAGGCTCTATCAACAGAAAGACTACCAATTGTGCAAGGAATAGTAAAACTCCCTGGATCTTTTAACTTTTGAGGTAATTTTTTCTAGAGTACTGCACTGCATTCTTCAGTCAAATTCACAGTCTCATATTTCTCATATTTCTTTTTCTTAGCCAATATTTCCTTCATGAATTTCACATAGTTTGGCATTTGTTCTAAAGCATATGCAAAAGGAATATTAATGTGAATTTTCTTGAAAATATCTAAAAATTTAAAAAATTGAGAATCAATCTTTTTCTTTTGAAAACGTTGAGGATAAGGGATAGAGTTAGGAATAATGGAAATAGTAGAGTTAGAAGGCTTCTCTGTTGTAGGAAAAAGTGTTGCCTCTTTCTCTACTTTATCTGTTACTTCCTAATTTTCAACAATGATTTGCTCTTCAACTGGTCTCTTTTCAGGCTCTTCTAGCTTCTTTCCACTTCTTAATGTCACAGCCTTGCAGTGTTCTTTGGGATTCACCTCAGTGTCACTAGGAAGCTTACCTTTCTGCATGGCGTTCATGGAAGATGCCATCTGGCTAAGTTGGACTTCCATATTTTTTATAGCAGCTCCATGTCCACTTACCGTATTTTCCAGTTGGGTGGTTCTATTTCTAGATTCAATAATAAATGCTCCCAATAGGTCTTCTAATGATGGTTTTTTCTCTTGCTGTAGTGAAGTAGATGCATATCCTGAGGGAGGCTGCAAAACATTTTTATTATTAGTATAAGAAAAATTTTCATGATTCCTCAAACCTGGGTGATAGTGGGTGGGCAATGAATCCTGCATCTGATTGCTCTTGTAGCCAAAATTGCGATTGTTTATATATTGGGCTTGCTTAATATCAGGCTCTTCATATAATTGAGGATTGTTGGCAGCTGCAATTGATGCAATTTATTGGGAGTTTCCTATTCCTGCAAGTTTATTTAAAGCATGAGTCAAAGAAGCCATTTGAGCCTTCAGGGAACTTACCACATCAACTTCATATAAACCAGCAACTGTTCTAGAAGTGGAACGTTCAGAAGGCCATTGGTAGCTTGTAGTTGCCATCTCTTCCAATAATGTACGGGCATCCTCAACAGTTTTAGCTAAGAAGTTACCCCCAGCTGTAGCATCTAAGATGGTTTTAGTGTTACTAGTCAAACCATTATAGAAAAGTTGAATTTGCAGCCAGTTTGGATACCCATGCTAAGGGCACTTTCTTAACATTTCTTTGTAGCGTTTCCATGCCTCAAACAACTGCTCACCATCGTGTTGTCTAAATGTGCCAATTTCTGTTCTGAGCTTAGTTGTTTTGGCAAGTGGGAAAAACTTTGTAAGGAATGCCTGAGCTAATTCCTCCCATGTGATAATGCTCCCAGGTGATAAAGACTCAAGGCAATCCTTAGCTTTATCCTGCAAAGAAAAAGGAAAAAGACGTAAGCGAATTGCATCAGCAGAAACGCCATTTATCTTTACAGTTCCACAAATTTCAAGAAAAGATCTAAGGTGAGAGTGTGGATCCTCTAAAGGATATCCTTTAAAAGCACTGTCTCTAGCCATTTGAATGAGTCCTGTCTTAAGCTCAAAGTTGTTGGCATTTATTGGTCCATAGACTATTCCAGAGTGTTCTGTAGGGAACACAGGCTGGAAGTAGTCTCTGATGGCATTTGGCTCTTCCTGCTCAGCCATGGATTTAGATTGATCTCTTTTTTCCTTTCGAATTTTTCTGCACGTTCTTTCTATCTCAGGATCAAATGGGACGATTTCCTTATTTCTTTGCATAAACAGCCCAAATCTAAAAAGAAGAAAATTAAAAAATTAGTAAAATAAAATAAAAAAATAAAAAGAAATAAAACTCTAAATTAAGACCAAGTGATTTCTCCACAATATTAAGTGAATTAAATAGTCACCAATCCCCGACAACGGCGCCAAAAACTTGTTGCGTAATTTTTGCGCAATACCGCAAGTGTACGAGTCAAGTTTTAAGATAGTGAAAGAGTGTTCAAGTATCGTCCTCAGGATTGGTTTTCTAATTCACTTAAGTACTATGAATATTATCACCCAATTTTATTTAGAGAATAAAATTGAATGATGGATGCAAGATTTAAATAAAACAATTATAATAAAAATTGAAACAATCAGAGGAAAAAATATCCTAGGGAGTTGATTTCACCTATTAGACTAAAATAAATAAATTACCTAAACATCCAAGATTGATCAAACAAATATTTCATATGTCTAGAAGTCTTTTATCATGAATGACTCTTTTGAGGACAAACAATTCTTATGCAATAAGGTAAAACCTACATCTCTGATGATTTTTAACGTTATGCATAGCATGAAGTTCCTTCATTAACAACTTCGAAAGGAGCTCTAATCATTATCAAGTTAGAACTACCTTTAGTCATGCAATTAGGATCTAATCTAAATTACCTTTCTCAAGTGTGAATTTAGACCAACATAACATTTAATCCGTGATCAAAAGATTAAAAGCATTAAGAATATAAAAGCATGAATGAAATTAATGACAATCAATCATGGAATTTAAATAATTAAAACATAAGGTCTAATGGCTACATCAATCCCTAGAATAAGAAAAGAGTTTAGCCACTCATGTTCACTATCACAAAATCTAAACTCTTAAACAACATTTAAATACTAAATAAAAAGAAAAAAGAGAAAAACTATGCTGGTGTGTCGATTTTCCGTCTCCGTATGATCTCCACAACTTGGCCTTGAATATTTCCCTCAAGTCTCTTCTCACTCTTGTATGTAGAAATTTAGAGTTGTGCTCTCCCAAGTTGAATGCCTTGAAGTGAAGAGAATGTGGGTATTTATAATGAGTTAATCCATATCCTAATCTAATTAGGAATTCATTATTTAATTAAATTAAGAATCCAAAATCTAATTAAATTAGGAATCCATAACCTAATTAAATTAGAAATCCATAACCTAATTAAATTAGGAATATTTTTCTTCTCCAAAAATTGTACCCAAAATTGGTTGTTTAATTAGCTCATTTTATCACCATATTTCTTCCAAAATCTTCATTTTGCTCCAAATGCTCAATTTCTACAAAGTAAACAATTATAAACGTGAAAATCATATTTTTTAAGTCTCAAAACTAGCATAAAATGAAGCCTAAAGATAGCACATATTGTGTGCTATTAGTAATGGCTAGAAAAAAATAGTCATAATGAAAAATAGCTAAAAACTAGTGATATTTAGAATTATGGCTACCATGATTTTAGGAGGAGAGAGTGAGTACTTTTTGTTCCATTTATACCCTTACTATGTACTCGTATTCACAATCAACCCTCACAAAATAGATTTCTTTTTTTTTTAAAAAAAATATCCACTATATTCTCTTCTCTCACCCTAACTACCTTGCCCCCTAAATTTATTCATTTAAAAATTCTCTCTTATTTTTGGAATTTCTCCATTTTCAAATACTTTATCTAATTTTTCAACGTTTTTTGTAGTTTCTTTAATTTTCCAAGATGCAACATTCACAAACGAAAACTGTGCAACTATGCCAAAGTAAATGGAAGGAAAAAACACAGAGAAGAAGCTGCAGGATCATTTGATTTTTGGAAGCATAAATGGTGATGATAGAAATATGTACCTCGAGAACGTGATTGGTCGACGACTCCTACTCTATTAGTTTCTATCGCTAAAGGCCAAGGGGAGATGAAATAAAGTTGAAGATTGAAGAAAATTGAATGGATAGGAGAGTTTCAAATGAAATGGATTGTCGGGGAAGATGAAGAGCATTTTTCATCGTTTCTTTAATTTCTCAAGATGCAGCGTCCACAAACGAAAATTGTGCTTGGGTAGATGGAAGGAAAAGTAACCTAGAGAAGAAGCTGCAGGAATGAAGAAATCAATCGAACACATTCGATTTTCAAAAGCAGAAATGACAGTAAATAGAAATATATACCTTAAGATTGACATTTGCATTGTAGATACTAATATATACAGGGATGGAGCAAGCCTAAAGGAAGCGGTATGCAAGAGATAAAACCAACAAGAGAGGTCCCTGTGTATACCATGGGTCGTCACCTAGAGAAGAAGCTACAGGAATGAAGAAATCGATCGAACACATTCAATTTTCGAAAGCATAAATGATAGTAGATGGAAATATATACCTCAAGATTGACATTTGCGTTGTAGATACTAATATACACAGGAATGTGGTAAGCCTAAAGGAACTAGTAAGCAAGAGGAAATACTAACAAAAGAGGTCCTTGTGTATACCGTGGGTCATCAAGAGGAACCAGTAAACAAGAGGAAATACCTAATGGTTCAACAAGCATTTGTACATGCCTTAATGCATGGTCGAGCTTCATTCGCTAGTGACGAGGGATGAGGGGCAAGGGTTTGCTTTCTTGTTTGGTTTGGGTAAAAACAGTGGTATAAACAATGGGGGAGGAGAGCAAGTTTCAGGTGGAGTATTAATTATGGCAAGTGGTTAATGATGGCATTTTTACTTCAGTTAACGACATGCATGGGGTATCAATTTTTATATTTAGTTTAATTTTTGCGCACTTAATGGGTAATTACACATATTTCCATTTCATTAAATCAATACAGATGTATGGTCCATTATATACTATAAGTTAGATGCAAATCTAATAGCTCGTCATTTAAATCGTTATGTTCATCTATGTAACCTATGCATTGTTCTACAAAATTAAAAACCTGCTGCAGTCTTGGAATCCTCCATCTCCCTCTGTGGAAGAAGAATAAGATGTGGAGGAATGTGAGTACCCTGGAGATGAAGAATGAAAAGAGTCAGAACACTGCTAATGGGGAGAAATCTGATTTTTCTGACTTTCTGCTTTATGAAATATTCTACTTGTGGTTAATCTATGTTTATGTTTATGTGTTGTTCTTATCTACTTCAACCATGTGGAACTTGTAGGGTGTAGAAAGTTCCACTTCTTTTTGCTCTTAGTGACTATTTTGTAATCACATGTTTGCCTGTTATCTGTGGAAAATCTGAAATCAACAACAAGTTGTTGATAGGAGAAATTATCTTATGTGGGGTGTACTCAGTTTGTTTTAAATCATTATGAATGAGCTCATTTTTTTTTTCTAATTCAATTTTTAATTTGCATTTGGTTCAAATTTAAGTTTAAGGTCTATCAACTGCCTTCTTAGTTTGCTCTTTAGTTCTTCTAGAGAGCTTGCTCTTCATTCTTTATAGATTGAAAAGCCTTTAGGATTCTTTGTTCTTTACTTTACCTTTGTACCGTTCAAGTTTGGGGGTTTAGCCTTATTTTCAAACTCATTAAGAACAATGAGTTGTTTAAGTTTGGGGGTAAGGCAAGCCTTGGTAAAAAAAGGAAAAAAAGAGAAAATGAGTTTAAAAAAGGGCACTCCTCTTTTCCTAAAGAGCTCAGTAGAACCTTCTAAAATAAATCCTAATAAAAATAATTCATGCTCAAAGATTTGGGTTGTGCTCGTCGTTTGGAAATTCTCATCACAAATGAGGGTGCTTAAATCGAGGTGTAATGCAAGACTTAGTTTCCCCTATTGCTCAGGTGAGTGTCATTGCAAATGATGCCATACTAAGAACTTTGGGAAAAGAGCTATAAAGGTGAACCTTGGAAAAATGACTGTGGGGCCTTGTAGACATGAGCCTTGAAGTTAGAGTGATCTACATCACAAATGTGGGCATTCCAAGTCTAAGGGCCATAATCTTTAGGATCCTTTGAGAATTTCTAAAAAAAAGAAAAAAGAGAAAGATTAGTTAGCATAAAGAGTTCTAAAAATAAAGAATGTGAGGAGGTGAGTAAAGAATAATTGTTCTTAAAAGGTTTTTGATGAAGTAAAGAATGGAGCTACACAGTGAGCTTTAGGACTGAGGTGTTAATGCAGTAAGCTTAAAAGGTAATGTGAGCTGAAGCTTAAGTTTGGCCAAATGAAAATTTGGAGAGTGTATTAGAATCAGTTGAGCTCTGACGAAAGTTTTAGGAAAATTTGAGCCACCATTACTTGAGTTAATTTGGCGCGCAAAGTTGAGTTGAGTTGGGTAGAGTTGAGTTAAGTTGAGGAGAGTTAACGAGCAACACTTTGTAGAATGGAAACTACGTGAAATTACTCAAAATGGTGGAGAGTTAATTACTTAAAACGGTGGAGTTGAGTTGTTTTGTGAGGAGTTGATTTTTTGATGGACCAAACGGGAAAGCTGGGTTTTAAACTCAACTCAACCCAACTCAAGTCAGTGGGCCAAACACCCCCTGAAAGTTGTTGAGACCTATTTGCTGTTTGATAGTGATTGGTGGTAAAAGTCCATATTGTATCAATAGGGTGTGTGTTCATAGGGCATTACTCAGAGATGAGTAATGATTTAAGTTTGGGGCTATGATAATTCTTCTATAGAAGAGTTATTCCTATTTAAATTATTGAGAAGGCATTCCTGTTTGAGTATTTTTGGTGAATTTTGGTTGCTTAAGTCCTAAGTTCTGTATGTGTTTGCTGATTTGCATGAATCCTTTTTAAATATGAAAATTGGTATGCTTTTGGTTAAAAATTTGAGCTTAATTTGTTGAAATTCTTGCTTTAGGTAGAGGGATTTGGAAGCAATGTTGGGGGAGGTATTTGGAGAAAGCAAAAACCCTTGTTAGAGCATCTATTCATTAAAAGAACCACATGAATCACACGTGCAAAGAATTTCATTAAATGAGTTGTCCAAAAGTGGAGCTAGCTGGACCAATGAGAGGCTGCCTATGTATCAAAGTTGTCCAATCAGCCTTGAATTCAAGGTTAAGTTTGAGGTATTTAAATGAGGCTGTTGGAATAGGGAAATGAGGTTAGAAAAAGAAGAAAGCTACGAAAAGGGAGAAAATGAGAGCTGAGCAAGGCTATCTACATTGGAAAAGGGAGCTGAAGAAAAATGAAAGAGACCTTTGGAAGCTTCTTTGGTTGAAAAGATCCTTCTCCTCTTACTGTTCTTCTTCTTCTTCTTTGTTATTTTATAGTTGAACTGCTTGTAATGGATTTCTCATTAGTTTTTAGTTGTTTAAATTATGTAGTTATGAGCTAAATAGATTAAGGAAACAATTATGGCTCTTATATTGTAGAGAGGTTCAAGTTGAGTTACATTTATGTCGTTTTGCACTGATTTGGAGTGTTTTTAATGTTTATGATGAATTATGTTTGGCCAGCCTTTTTCATTTATCATTTCCTTGCATTTTGACAAAAATAATTGGAAATCGATTGCTTCAAATCTCATTAAGATTGATTACAAGTTTGTTTGCAGTGAAATGGGTGAAGGGAATAATAAAATTAAACTCAACGAAAGCGTTGGAATCGACTTTGATTTTATTTATAATTCAACAATAAAAATTAAGGTTAAGCAAAATATACCTTGAAAATAATATGGAAATATTTTCTGATAGTTCTTTACTTCTTGTGTTCCAAGACCTCTACAAAAGTCTTCCTTGCTATGACTCGAACAAAAAACCAACGCTTGTTGGAGCCTCTTGAAAGAAAATCCATAAGGGATTGGAGAAGAAGAGATCTAAAGAGAATTCTCTAATTCTCTATTGAGGAGATGTGTGTTAAGGGTCCTATTTATAAAGACAAAGAGCAAATCTTTGTCATAATTAAAATATTATATTTTAATATCTAATATATTAAAATATATCTTATACTTATTTGAATTTCATTCAAATCTCCAACGATATTTATTTATTTGAATCTTATTCAAATTTTATAAATATCTTTTATTTAATGTATCTAATATACATTAATTATTTTAATATTTAATGTATCAATAAATAGATTTTTCTCTTTTATATTTAATGTATCTAATATATTAAATATTAATTTGAACACTTCAAATTAAATATTAATTTGAACATTTCAATTTTTTCTTTCACCTAAATTGATCTTTTAGTCTTACTATGAGTTAGCGCTGGGACCTTATGAACCTACATATTATAGGCTCCAATGATACAAAATCAATTAATTAAACTCTTTAATTAATTAATTTTCATTCATTAATTATAGGTCACTCCCCTATAGACCTAGAGTTGCACTCTTATGCATTGTAGGACAAGTTGTGTCCATAGATATAATCACTACATGCAAGTCTATGCTTCACGAGTTGTTCTAATTACAGCTGGGTCAAAAGTCTATTTTATTCATATAATTACATCTTGCACCTTAAGTACCATTAATCCTCTAATGAACAATTTGTTTATGATCCAACCATAAACTAAGTCCCTCTCAGGCCAGTGAGAGGGTGTGGCCCCATTTTTCAAGTCCCAAAATTAACATTTAAGGAAACTACTCATCTACTTACTCTATATGGTAATGAGTGAATTCCATCTTGTGAATTAATTATGATCCTAGCTCTCTATTTGTTCAAGTGCCTAAAATGGTAGGCATATTGAATCGGTTACAAAAGCCACTCTCACCCATGCAAATCAAAGAACAAGCCCTCACAGGCAGGAGTTCATAACTCACTCAGGATTAAGATCGAGTCGCATGTGATCATCCTGATCAAATATTAATCTTCTCAATTAACAGATTTATAAAGAGAGCTTAAATATTTCGTGGTGCAGTCTTATACAAACTTATTGTATAAGATACCTCCACTCAAACATCTCCACATGAATGATTTGGATCAAATCATTTGTAACTATTACAAAGTGAGTCATATCAATAGTGTTACCAGGATAAGGCACCTAACCTTACCCATATACTATGACCTTTTAGGTTATTTCTTGAACTCAATTCTCCCGTATGTCAACCACATACTGTTCAAGATTACACTAATAACCTTGGATTTTTCATATAATGGATTATATTATATTGCAAATAAAATAATCAAAATTATAATTAATTATTAAATAAATCATTAATTACAAGGCTTTAAAGCATAAATCCCAACAATCTCTCACTTGCACTAAAGCCAACGAGACATGTATCATGGGGCATACTCTATACCCAACATGTTCTCCCACTTACCCTAGCAAATATGAGACATGTCTCGTAATCTTAGACATTCTAGGTGACCCTTAAACATTTTAGCCTGGAGAGTCTCTTTATATAGATCTAAATGACTGCAGTTAAAAGCCATCTTGGTCACTACCATGATGCTTTCTCTCTCTATATATGATTTTCTATACATTGGTGTTTTCTAATTTCCTTAATATTAGTCTTTGCACCACTATTATCATAATAAAGATGATAGACTAATTCATATCTGAAACACCTTTTAAATTTTCAATGAACTATTTAAGTCATACAAGTCATTTTATTACTTCACAAGCAAAATAATTTAACTTGTATACCATACTCCACCACTTAGGATAAAATTTATCTTTACATAGATTTCCTAAATCTTTATAAGAACCAGTGTATCTTGTCAAGATCAAATCTTCCCCATACACAAAAATTTCTCATTATCCATAGATAATTTGAGAAAATTTTTAATTTCTACTCAATGGTTATACCATTCGTTTAAATGTTATATGCTAACCAATTGTATATTAAATGTTTAGTCTCATTTATGCATATCATATACTCTCAACATTTGAAGTGTCTTAGGATACTCTTCCTTAGACATAAATATCAAATATTTGACAACAATTTTGTCAATATAAGATGTTTGAGACAAAGTTAACATGTCCTTAAAATCTCCATTTTGGACATGTAAAATATACCGAGTCATTCCAAATCACTCATTTGGAATTGGTTATTTAGTCAACTTTTTATGTTAGATAGACATCTTACATCATTCATAATAAGTAAAATATCATCAACATAAAACATGAGAAAAAACCACTAAGCAATTAATGATTTTTTTTTGTCTATACAAGTTTCATTAATATTTATCCAAAGTCATAGATTTTGATACTTTTATCAAACCTTATATTCAAAGATCTAATGGTAAATTTCATTTCATAAATGAATCTTTATTATTTTGCAAACCTTTATTCTTTTGATCTTTGAAAATAAACATTTCTGATTGATTTGTGTAGATGCATTATCTAAGATTTCTTTTCATAAAAGAATTCTAAACATTCATTTTCATGTTCCATATGCAATAATGAATTAAATAATGTTTACAGACTCTAGTAAAGCAACAAGTGAGAAAATTTACTCGCAGTCTACTTTCTCTTATTAGGTTTAATCATTTGCATTAATCTCACATTGAGGATAATAAGCCTTCAACTTTGTCATCTAACATGATAATTTTGGCTTCATTTAAGTCTTTGTAAATGTTGAGTCATCTCATAACTCTCTCACTACGATGAGGCTTATCCAATTCATGACTAGGATCCTTTTGACTTTCAAATGTAATTAAAATGGTTAACAACTTTTGTTATCTATTCAATGGCTTCACTTGAGACCAATTTATTAACATTATCGTACCTTATTCAAGGTTTGTTGTATTTTATTTGACATTCCTTATGATATTTGTCATACAAATATCTTATTCTTTTTAGAATTAAATAAAAGACCATTTTGTACTCCATAGGGATGACCTACACTTAGGCATATCTTTGAACATATACAGTCTTTTGAGGCTTGTTTCAACATGTAAGCTTACATTCCTAAATAGTGAAGTGTTGTTAACTAACTTTACTACTCTTCTATAATCTTAAAATTGTCTCGTAGACACTTTTGGAGGGAATAATGTTCACCATATACAATCTCTATTGCATATCCTAACTAGAGTCTTGTAATGGTGTGTAACTCACAGACCATGTCCAACACGTTTTTATTTCTCCTCTTATAGTACAGTTTTTACATAAATGTACGTGGTATTTAAAATAATTGGAATAAAAATTCATTTTCTATCAATTAGTCTTAGCACGTAAGGTTCCTGTACTTTTTATTATGATCTGATCATAATGTCTTGATAGACTTACCTAATCAATTTTCAACTTTAGCCTTAATTTTCTTGAACTTTTCAAAAAAAAAAAAGACTTATGATGTATTAGGTAAAGATACTTGCACCTTGAATGATCATCATTTAGAGTGATGAAATATTCATGACTTTATTTGGCCTTTTACATTCACTAGTCCACTTGGGTCAAAATGTGTAATCTCACTTATTCTTAGCCTTATCTAATAAAGGTCCAATGATTTTCTTGCATGAAATGCAAGATTTACGGATAGGTAAAATAGTCAATTCTAACTTTTAGAAAATTACCTCTTACTAGTCTTTTCATGCCATTCAAGTTGATGTTAATCAATCTTAAATGTCAAAGTCAAGTATCGTCTTTTAGGAGAAAATAATATGTCTTTCTATTATGGATTTTATAATCCTGAATATCTCAGTATTTTGTAGTATGATATATGTCAACATTTTAATATATACAAATTATTCTTATTTTTTGCTGAATATATTTTCAAATAATTTTAAAAATATAAAAAATAATTCATACTATATGAAACTTTTAGTAATAAAGTTTGAGAAATTGAATTTCTCTTGTGGTAATAAAATACCACATTCGGCATTAATTAACAATTATTACTTAATGATATCGTAATGTCTCCCACTACGCTAACTGAGATGGGCTTCCTGATGCCAACCTGTAGAAATGATTCTACATGTTAAGTATTTTTCAAGAATTACATATTAAATGTAATAAAGAATAAATCTTGATAGTGAATCTTGTATCAACTATTCAGGTAGCATTATTTATTCTTCACCAAAAATTTAATAAATCAAATTCCCTTTCATTTATATTTTTCTTCTTATAGAGGTATTTCAAAAATTCCTCTCACTATGTATGTCCGGCTAATTTAGGAACTATTTCCTTTTATATAGTTTCAGTCATTTTGTTTGTTTTATTGGAATTTTGAATACTTAAATTCTAAATCATTTAGACAATTATCTAAATTTAGCTTTTATTGACTTTAACATCTCATATGTTGTTGTCATTTTCTTTATCTTCTAAGCTTGACATCTAGCATGCCAACTAGGAGATGCGTACAAGCTACCTCATTTGCTTTTAATTCATTAATCATGTGCTTCACGAACAATTTGAATAACATTAGCAGTAGGTTTTTTAGAACATTGCTCAATAAAGACAAATTCAAAATTTTACACTGCTATTACAGTGTTAACGTTACTTTTCCAAGTAATAAAACTTCTTAGTTTTGACTTACCAGTAATAAAATTAAAAATTATGAGAGAAACTGACATAATATTGAAATATATAAATTATATAATTTAACATCATGCAAACAATTATCCATTCGATTTTAGCATATAAATCAAATGATTTAAAAAATGAACCCTATGAATCATTTCTAATGCTATGGTCCTTTAGTGAGCTAGAACAAGTACCACTGTAGGGTAGGTCAAGTGTTCATTCACTAAACTAAGACAATCTCAACCAAGTATTATACCAAAATAACTCTTATTCCTATAATATTTAGTAATCATTAGTCTGGTCAAGAATATTATTAACAACCTTAATAAGCCTTTTGTAAGTATGACCCATCATTTTAGATCCCATAGTTTTATCCCAACAAGTGTCGTTGTAGGGTAGGTCAAGTATTGGAAACAAAACTACAATCCTATCATTCTCAAGAGTTCACCCTGATATTGACTCATGCAAACATCTTTCATAGGGGACGTTCCAAAAATCGCCACGAGGCCCCGCATGAATCTCACGATGTAAACCAATGATGGAAACTGTAGGATATGTTGACACATTTCTTTCTCCCACTTACTATAATACTTTCTTAAAAGATTCACCGTGATATTGACCCAAGCAAACACCTTCTGTAGGGAGGACGGTCCAAAAGCTGCCATGAAGCCCCGCATGAATCACACGATGTGAATCAATGATAGAGACCGTAGGATATCTTGACATATGTCCTACTCCTACTAAGTATTTTGACATAGGGTTTTTTTATTACTTAGACAAATTAGGCTAATCTCATTTATCTAAGTTCCTCTATCTACCTTTTATAACCTTTATGTTGTTAGATTGATTTTAATGTGAATTACCAAGTCTTAAACTATTTAAAAAAACTAATCACATTATGAGCATGCTTAGTGAAATTAAATAAAAATTTACTAATTCAACTCCCAGGTCGGTTCCCAGTTAGCGGTGTTCCCTTGTCTTAGACAGAACCTTGCATAGACAGAGTTCCCTTATAGTCAGTTTTTATTTTAAATTCATTAATTTTTAATTAACTATTAATTATTAGATTAATGAACCTAAGTGAATTTAAGCAATATTTTTAGTCCTATTAAAAAACTAATTCACTTATTAGATAATCTTAAAATTCTATCATTATAAACCCTTTAAAACAAATTAAAAGATCATCTTGGATATTTTATTCTAATCCAATTAGAAAAAAATAAAAGATAAATTAAATTCAAAACTTAAACTATTTTATGTTTGAATTAAATTATCTTTATTTATGGAAGACCTAATCTTATTAGAAAATTAAAAGATCTAATCTTATTTTAAAAGAATCTAATCTCATTAGGAAACAAATAAATATTAATTAAATTAAAATTTTAAACTATTAAAAGCATGAATCACGATATCTTTATTTTAAGGAAACCTTAATCTCATTAGGAAATATTCTAATCTTATTAGGAAAACATGGATTCCAATTATGAAAGGAAATATCCTAATCTTATTAGGAAAAAATGGATTCCAATTATGAAAGGAAATATCCTAATTTAATTTTCTAAATATACAATTATAATCAAAGATATGGAAAATATAAACTTATTAGGAAAGAATCTTAATTCTATTAGGAAACATCCTAATCAATTTTTTCAAACATAACAATTATATTCAAAAGTAATGAAGATGCATGATCATGCTTAACCTATGGTGGAATTTTAATCTAAATGGCATACTTTATGCAACAATTAATTAATTTAAAACATACATCACATGCATAATTAAATTAAACCTAGCAAAATTGGCCGGCATATTTGGCATATCCTAAGAAATTGAAAACAATTTAAATTGCAAAAATTCAAATCCAAGACCTATCTTGATCTTCAAAGAATTTCCTCTCTTGGTCATCCAAATTTAGGTTAACCAAAAATAGTAGCAACCATCCGAAATTTTGTATCCACCAACTGACCAAAAATTGAGAAACCATTAATGAAAAGCTTTCAATTATACGGAGAAGTTGGCTATTTGTTTTTAAAAAAACTAATTTCAATTTGAATTGAAATCTTTTCTCAATTTGAATTGAAATCTTTTCTCAATTTGAATTGAAAACTAATCAATGTAGATTAAAAAAAATTTTAAAAAAAAAAAAAAAAAAAAAAACCTTAACACCAAGAGATTTTACATTTGATCTAATCAATGTAGAACTAATGTCAAATATTCCCTTACAATCAATTTTGCAATCACATATCATATATATGAACAAATTTAAAACACCCACCATATGAACTTTTAATTCTAAATAAAAATCAAACCTAGCTCTAATACCAATTGAAGGGAATAATCGAATTAAACCTATAGCAGAAGCGTTGGAATCAACTTTGATTTTATTTAGAATTAAACAATAAAAATTAATGTTAAGCAAAACATACTTGAAAATAATATGGGGATATTTTCTGACAGTTCTTTACTTCTTGTGTTCCAAGACTTCCACAAAAGTCTTCATTGCTATGACTCGAACAAAGTACCAAGGTTTGTGGGAGCCTCTTGAAAGAAAATTCATAAGGGATTGAAGAGGAAGAAGTCTAGAGAGAATTCTCTAATTCTCTATTGAGAAGATGTGTGTTGTATCTAATGGCTCAACCCAAGGATCATATTTATAGAGACCAAGGGCAAATCTTTTTCATAATTAAAATATTATATCTTAATATCTAATATATTAAAATATATCTTATACTTATTTGAATCTCATTCAAATCTCCTACAATATTTATTTATTTGAATCTTATTCAAATTTTATAAATATCTTTTCTTTAATGTATCTAATATACATTAATTATTTTAATATTTAATGTATCAAATACAATAAATATATTTTTCTCTTTTATATTTAATATATCTGATATATTAAATATTAATTTGAACATTTCAAAATTTTCTTTAAGCTAAATTGATCTTTTAGTGTTACTATGAGCTAGCAAGGCGACCTTATGGACCTACAGATTATAAGCTCCAATGATACAAAATCAATTAATTAAACTCTTTAATTAATTAATTTTAATTCATTAACTATAGGTCATTCCACAATAGACCTAGAGTTGCACTCTTATGCACTGTAGGACAAGTTGTGTCCATAGATATAAATCACTACATGTAAGTCGATCATTCACGAGTTGTTCATAATTACAGTTGGGTCAAAAGTCTATTTTACCTCTATAATTACATCTTGCACCTTAAGTACCACTGATTCTCTACTGAACAATTTGTTTATGATCCAACCATAAACTAAGTCTCTCTCGGGCTAGTGAGAGGGTGGGGCCTTGATATGATGAACTTTGGGTGAAGAAAAGTAAATAAATACGTTCAACTCCAATGCAAGTGCACATTGTCGATGCAAGTAATAAAACAGGAGTATTCCTGAGTATCGATCCCACAGGGAACGGTGTTGGGATCAGTGTAACAAAAATATTGTAGAGAAAAATGTAAGGAGAATTGCAACTTGGAAACTAAAAATTGCAAAAACAAGGTTGGGGGTGTGTTTGGCAAAAACAAAATAATTGTAGAATCTAATTGCAAGTTAAAGTGACAAAAACGACAAGCAATGTAATTGATAATTGAAAATTAGCTATCAACAATTAATATAAAATTAAAAAAAAAATAGATTACTTGAGTGTCTAAATTGAAAAAAAAAAATTCTAAGACTTCAAATTTATTGTTATTAATTTTATTATTTGTAATTAACCTAAGTTATGTTGTTTTATCTTAGGTTTATTCTCACTTTTCTTCTCTTTTTTATCATACATTGTGGTGAGGTAGATGATCATGTTATGAAAAAATGAAGGCTCCGTTTGATAATTATTTTTGGTTTTTGGTTTATGGTTTTTCTCTTTTTTGTTTTCTGCTTTTGATTTTTTTTGTTTTTTTGTTTAAACAAAAACTACAAGGGTTTGATAACCTCTTTTTGTTTTTTGTTTTTAAAAAATAGAAAACTAAGGTCCCATTTGATAACCATTTGATTTTTTATTTTTGGTTTTTGAAAATTAAGCTTATAAACACTATTTTCTTCTATGAATTTTTTTTATTTACTTTTTACAAATGTTTTCAAAATCTAAGCTAAGTTTTGAAAACTAAAAAAAAAGTAGTTTTTGATAAAGTGATTTTTGTTTTTAAAATTTGGATAAGAATTCAAATGTTTCCTTAGGAAAGATGAAAACTATGGTAAAAAAAATAGTGAGAAAATAAGCACAATTTTCAAAAGCAAAAAATTAAATGGTTATCAAATGAGACCTTAACAATGTTTGATAATCGGTTTTTGTTTTAAGTTTTCTAAAAAATTAGATAGATTGAGTGATATATTTTATCAGTGAAACAAAATTTTAGAAAGATAAACTTTTAAGAGAGATTTTTTTAGTGACATGTTGGAGGAGGGAGAATAAATTGGAAAAAAAAAATAGAAAGTGTGACATATGGTCAGAGAAAGAATATTAGTTCGAGAAAGAAAAAAAATTAGAGAAAAATATATGGTCAGAGAAAGAATATTAGTTCGAGAAAGAAAAAAAATTAGAGAAAAATATATATTTTCTTCTAATGCATTATTTATAATGTCTCTTTTAACTTTTCTCTCTCTAAACTTTTCTCTATTTGAATGTTTCTCTCTTAAAAAATTTAATTTTTATGAGTTTTATTTTTGTGAGTGTAGAGGAAAAAATAAAAGTGATAAAGATAAAAACTTTAAAGAGAGAAAGGTAAAGTTATTAGATGTTGTTAGTTCCTAACTTGCAAACTTTTTTTTTTAGAACGTGGTTAAAATACCAAAAATTTGTTTGAAATGTTTCGAGTACTTGATAATCTATACTATATATAAAAAGAGTTATGAGGGGAGAATCTTGACATACCTAGTTTGCCCTTACAAAGTTATTAAATTCTTATTTTGCTCTTCACTATTTGTTGATGGGACACAACTCTTTAAATTGAGGTGTCCATTGAAAGAAATTTGTACAATGGAGGTGGTTCTTCAAACATGATAGAACATGACTATTCAAGTTAATGTATATTGAAATTTGAATTTTTAAGAAAAATTATATAATTAGGTCGAATAGTTGCAATTTATATGCTGATGGGATGTGACTATTCAGGGGTGGATGTCCTTACACTTACACATCAAATGGATGAACCCATTTGATTAAAATTAAAATATAATTTTAAAAGATTGGTCATTAATCATGTGTTTTCAAAAAAACATCAGTCGTTTATATATAAATAATTATTGTTTCGATGTTTCGATCACTGTGTCTTTCGTAGCATAATTTTTGTTTCTTTTTCACTTTTCATAAAAGTTTCTTCTTATGTTTCCACCACTTCATGGAGGAAAATTAACAAGAATCCACAATCACATGAAAATGTAAGTCTTCAATCCTTGGAATATTTTAATTTCTTTTTGAATTTTTTATAATTTATCTTGTGAATTCATTTTTTCCTGAAATTTCATTTCATAACATCTTTGTGTTTATCATTCAAATTCAACAAATCCTTTACACATTAAATGTACAAACAAAATGTTTCAACAATTGAAAATCATTTTGCTCATTTACTATACTCAAAATCCTTTTTGATTATGATCAAAATCAAAAATATAACATAATAAGTGAAAATATAACATAACTCTTTCATAAATTAGTTTCAAACTCCAACTTCGTTTGTAAAATTACAAACATATAAACATAGAAGAGTACTTAGGTAGGAGAGAGACTTACTACCTGTTACTCTGTAGTGAGATGGAAGAGAAGAAAACATATCAAATGGATGAAATCATGAAAAAGAATTTTTTACAATTGTGAATTATTCGAAAAGAGAAAGAAATAGAAAAATAGATGGGAGAAGCATTCAAAAAATATATAAATAATAAAGAAGGCTTTTTTTAAACTAAAGATTTTACATAATTTCAAAATAGATCTAAAGAATCTTTGTAAAAAAAATTACATTTTTAAAATTTCCTTACATTTAATAAGTATTTCAGAGATATACACAAGTTAATTTGTTTCTTCTATCAAATGTGATCAACATGATACGATTGTCATATTTCATACATTTTCTTAAAACAACATGTCTAATGGATAAATAAATAAATAAATTTTACTTTCATATATTATTTTTGTTTCTTTTTCAATGTATTATGTTGGAAAATTTTGTATTGTGTTATGTTTTTTTTCCTCCAAAAATAAATTAAAATAAAATTTATATAGTTAAAACAAAATCAATCATTAATAAAATAAACAAAAGCAAAAACAAAATATACTTAGTTTTGCATTTCATATTCATTAGAAATTAGCCTAAAACAAAATATATATAGTTTTAGACACTATCTTTATTTTCTCCCACCTCAAATATTGTTGAACTCAGAAAAAAAAAAAAAAAGACACTATCTTTTTTTTTATACTTTCAATTAAAACAATGAAATTTCACGTGCATCACACGGATCTCTTAACTAGTTCCTTTTAATATGCGATATTGTAAATATTTAAACTACTTATATCATATGTATTGTTTAAAAAAATGGCATATTGTAATGATACATGTTTATTTGAATAAACTTACAATAGTATATTAAAAATATTACACAAAAGTTACAAAGAATATATATATATTCCTTGTAACTTTTGTGTAATATTTTTAATATATATTAAGATACACAAGGATTTATATTTGAATAATATTAAAATAATATGTTAGGAATATGTAAGCCACTGACTCACAATAAGAAAAAAAAAGAAGTTAAAATACCATTTTAGTCCATGTACTTTGGGCTTTATTCTATCTTGGTCCATGTACTTTCAAATGTCCAATTTTAATCTTTGTACTTTCAATAAAGTTTAAAATTGATCTCTACTATTAGTTTATTGTTTATTTTTATTTAAAAAAATTAGTCTCTATTAGCTTTCCTTCTATAAATTTTGGAAGTATGTTCACATTGTGTCTTTTCTTGTATTAAAATTATTATTATTATCTAACCAATTTTGATAAAAAAAAAATAACTTTAAACTTATTATAGGGACCAATTTTAAGCTTTATTGAAACTATAGAGACTAAAATTAGATATTTAAAAATACAAGGACCAAAATGGAATAAAATCCAAAGTGTGGGGACTAAAATGGTATTTTAACCAAAAAAAAAAAAAAAAGCCATGCAATGCATCCCCACCCAAAAACAGCACCCGATCCTGGAGGCTGGAGTTAAAAACCAAAAAGGTTTTTAAAAACTGAAATTTATGGCTTGTGATAAATTTTTAGGCCCCATTTGCTATCTATTTTTTATATATACTTTCAAAAATCAAGCCAAGTTTTGAAAACTAAAAAAGTAGTTTTCAAAAATTAGTTTTTGTTTTTAGAATTTAGCTAAGAATTCATATGTTTTATGAAGAAAAATGAAATCTATTGTACAGAAATAATAACAAAACAAGCACAATTTTCAAAAACTAAAAACCAAAAACGAAATGGTTATCAAACAAGGCCAAGTTTTTTATTTTTGAAAATTGTGTTTATTTTCTCTATAATTTTTTTACAATGAGTTTCATATTTTTTAAAAAATATTTGAATTCTTAGAAAAAATTTCAAAAACAAAAACAAGTTTTTGAAAACTACTTTCTTTAGTTTTTAAAACTTAGCTTAATTTTTGAAAATATATGTAAAAAGTAGATAACAAAACAAAGAAATTCATGTGGAAGTAGTATTTATAAGCTTAATCTTTAAAAATTAAAAACAAAAAAACAAATAGTTATTAAACAAAGCCTATGGTTTCCAAATTTTCTTCATGAGTTCAAAAAACGTTTTTTGGATTTTAAAAACATAAAAATAAATGGGTTACCAAACAAACTTGTTTTCTAAAATCTAAAAACAAAAACAAAAAATAGAAAACAAATTGGTTACCAAACGGCCCCTTAATAATCTGTTCTAAGCCATTGGTGACAAGAATAAATAGGACATCCCACTAAATTGCAATAACCAATAATTGGTCAGCTCTCCAAGCAGGGGCGGATCTCTGTGTTCGAATCTCCAAGTAGCCCTCCAAGCAGTCCTCCCCAAAGTTTTGGACATTATTTAGTAATACCATAGGATACATGCTATTAGTATTAGATAATTCGTTTAACAAAATTGTAGTCTGTCTCAGTGGCATTTAATGCCTCTGGCCAACTCCCCCATGTGTGTATACTTGTGTTTGAGGACGTTTCTTTTCTTTATTTGTTTTTTTCGAACTCCAAATTTAGTCTCCATACTTTCAACAAATCTTAAAATTAATTCACATTATTAGTTTATTGTTAACTTTTTCAAAAACAATTGAGTATCTATTAACCTCCTGTCTATAAATTGACGAAATATATTCACATTGTGTCTTTTCTAAAATGAAAATTATGATTTTTGAAAAGTGTCAAATAGATATTTGAACTTTTTATTTTGTGTCTAATAGATCCTTGAACTTTAAAAATTGTCTATTATGTTTTTCAACTTTCAATTTTGTGTAGATTTTTGACTTATTTGACATTTTTTGTTTAAAATTCAAAGATTATTTTAACACAAAATTCAATTTTATATCTAGTAAATCAATTAATATTTAAATTTTTTGAATATGTCATAGACCTATTGGACACAAAATTGAAAGTTTAGGGACCCATATATTGGACACGTTTAAAGTTTAGAAACTTATTATGATACAAGATTGAAAGTTTAGAGACCCATTAAACATTTTTTAAAGTTTATGGACTTAATAGACACAAACTTAAAAGTTCATAAACTAAACTCTTGTAATTTTTTTTTCTTTGTATTTGACAAGACATCGAGATGAGTTAATTATGATGATATTAAGGTTATTTAAACTTAGTTAGGAAGTCTTTGGTACATCTACCTATTATTATCACCAATAACTTTTTTTAGTTCAACTAATGTGGAGAGTGTATGTGGATTTGGATCTCCGACTTTTTGGTGAAATTTTTTTTTAATTATATTTATATAACATAATTTTTGGCCTGTCCAAACATTACTATTTGGGTCCACTCCTACCCTCTAAGACATATTATCTGAGTCCACCCCTAATTGTTGTATTCTTGATTTACGATTAAAGAAGAAAATTGTGTGACCTATTATTTAACGCAGTGGAAGATTTTTTTTAAGTTACCCATAAATTTTCCCCTTAACATCGAGGAATTTTCTTTGTAAATCTCGGTGTCGTTATTTTTAATAGCTTGATGTTTATTTTAATTTCCGACATAAATGTATCAACACGTTAAAGAAAAAGGGTAATTGTTGGAAATAGTCAAAATGTTTTGAGCCTTCCATAAATGACACTCTCCTAAGAAATTGTTTCTAGAGCTTCTCTAACTTATTTTACTTTATATTTTTAATGTAGTTTTACCTTTTTACTTTTACTAATTGTTTGTACACAATGATATAAACACTCAAATAGCTTTGCTAAACAAGTTTCTCACAACCCCTCCCTTTTGCAAAACATTCTTCTTTTTGCTTCCGTTCTCTTCTCTTTCTTTTGCAAAACATTCTTCCTTTTGCTTCCATTCTCTTCTCTTTAATGGGTAATGGTTGGAAATAGCCCAAATACATAAATAATCCTCTCCTCAAAAAAACGAATTTCTATAGCACATTTGACTTATTTTATTTTATATTTTAAATGTAGCTTTACCTTTTTGTCCTTATTCATTAATTATGGCAATTACTACCAAATTAATGGTCTATAAATGTTTTACCAACTACTTAACTACTAAGACATTTTATTAACACATTTTCACCATTTTTTGCAAAAGGAAAAAAAAAAACTTTATGTTTTTGTACTCTAAAAATTTTAATACATATATATAGACATATGTTTCGGTACTGTAAAAATATTTTATAATTTTGTGCAGATTTTTTGTGCATATTTATGCCCTTTAAAACTAAAATTAAAAGACAGATTGGGAAAAAATTCATTCATGTTGAAATTTGAAAGAAAAAAGTATATATTTTATAAGAGTTCATAAACATATACCTAAATAATTGTAAAAAAAAAAAAAAAGAATTAACCAAAATTACTAAATTTTTTTTACAAATTCTAAAAAAAACATAACACTTCAGTTACGCAAGAATCTCGGTCAGAATTCACAAATTTGCACTTGGGATTCTTCATTTTTCGGTAGGAATTTATCAATTTTAGATTGGGAACATCAATTTTAGGCAAGAACTTAGATATTTGACCAAAAATTTATGATTTTCCAATCGAAATTCAAGTTTTTTGGATGTCTAGTTAGAATTTAGGCTTTTTCAATCCAAAAAAGATGTTTCTAACTAGAATTCAAGTCATTCTTGATGATCCTTGAATTATTTTTTGGAAAATTGTTGTTTTTTGATCGAAAATATTTAGGTTTTAGAATATTTAATTTTAGATTTTTATTCTCAATTTTAGTTATCTCGTAATGAATAAAATTGTGTTAATGATATGTTTCGGTAGTTAAATGGTTGGTAAAACATTTATAAATCATTAACTTGGTAGTATTAGTCACAATTAATGAATAAAGACAAAAAGGTAAAACTACATTTAAAATGTAAAATAAAATAAATCAAAAGACTATTTCTAACCATTATCTAAAAGAAATCCCAACAAATGATGATAACTTTGGATTGGATGAAACACAAAAGTACGTAGAAGGACAACATTGTGGATACAACGACGTCGTGTTGACCATATCTCAGGACCAGCTGCGTCAAATTATTAATGCGCTTAATAAAAGCTGATGGAACTTGAAGTTGTCAAACTTCCGAAAACCTTGACTCCTCTATTTTTTTTTTTTTTTTTTGACTTGACTCGTTTGTCTGAAATGTCCATTTTGACCCGATATTTTACTGTCATATACCCGCTACTTTTTTTTTTTTTGATTTTTTGCATGTGATGTGACTCCATTTAACATTATTCTTTTTTAATCTTTTAGAGATTTTTTTTTTCTTTTTGCTAAATTATAAAAAAAATACTTCTGAACTTTGCTCTTTGTTTAAAAAATATATCTATTTTTTTAAAAGTTGAAATGTTATCTTTGACTTTTCTATAAACATTTCAAAACTACTTTGGAGTAAAGATTCGTTAGAATGTTGGACAGAAAATCGACATAGTAGTGACTAGAACACTTGTATGGATTAAGTTTGAAAGAACGACATTCTGCCCAATCGAATTTTCATCGAAAATTCTAACGTATTTCTACTTCAATGGTAGTTTTGAAATCTTTATGAAAGGTCAAGGATAATTTTGCAACTTTTAAAAAAATAGATGTATTTTTGAAACAAATGGCAAAGTTTAAGGATATTTTTTATAATTTAACTTTTTTTTTCTTTTTTTAACTAATTTTTTTAAAAACTAAATATACTAAACGGTTCTTAATCTGGAAGGTTTTTCTCCATTTTAATCTTTTAATATTCTCACTTTTACCTTAATCTATTAAAACTTTTCAATTAGGTCGTTCCATAAAAAAATTGTTAAATTTTTGGAGAATTGTAATGGGTAGTAAAAAATATTAGGATATTTGCAAATCTAGCCATGGTTTTTGAGATTTGCAAATATAGAATAATTTTTTAAAATATAATTTTTATTTTTTATTATTTCAATTTTGCCCTCATTGGTGTATCAACAAGTATATCAGTAGTATATTTTGATATACTTTATATATGGTATATCAGTTAACTGATATATATCTAAAACGAAGTATATTAATAGTATATTACTAATATACTACTAATACACTTCTTTTCAAGTATATCAGTTAAATGATATACTCTATATATATTTGTAGCTGTTGACAGAGAAATTTCGGCTAATCCTCAACTGTCACGTCGTTATTCCAAATTAATGACGAAACTACAGATAATTAAATTTGGGACAAATTATAAGTTGGCGTTGTCCCAAATTTAATTTGAATACAAAAATTAGAAAATTTTTAAAAATTAAAAGGTCACATGTCTCATTATGACAATTTGACCAAATAATTAAATTTAATTTGGTCAAATTGAGTTATATGGAATTTAGGTCAAAGTTAAATAATACTTAAATCCAAATGGTGAAGCCCAAAGCCAACCAAAGCCCAAGTCCATGGTTGGGCCCAAAGGCCACTAAAGCCCAAGCCCACATGTCATGGAAAGCTGTATAAATAGATGAGCTTTCCTTCATTTGAAGGGTTCAAAAATTTTATCTTCAAAGAACTCATAAAGAATTGAGAGTAAAGAAGACCAAAGTCCTTAGGTGCTGAATGCTCCCTGAAGGTACTGAACACTTCAAGACAAGTCCTTAGGTGCTAAGCTCTCTTTGAAGACCAAAGATTCTTCTAGACCAGTCCTTAGGTGCTAAACACTCATTGAAGTGTTGAATACTCTTGGAAGACCAAAGACCCTCCAAGACAAGTCCCTAGTTGCTGAACACTCTTGGAAGACCAAACACCCTCCAAGACAGGTCCTTAGGTGCTAAACGTTCCTTGAAGACTGAAGGCTCATCGAAGACCAAAGACGCTCTAAAGATCAGAAGACTTGAAGACTTCCAAGACTAAAATATCTTTGAAGACAAGTCGAAGGCCTTTGAAGCGTACAAGACTCTAAGACTTCAATTGTCTCTTGAAGAGGATCAACAAGCCGAGGGCCGATCCAAAGATCAGCAAGCCAATAGTCGATCCAACAAGGCCTCAGTAAGCCAAGGGCCAATCTAACAATCAATAAGCTAAGGGTCGATCTAGAGATCAGCAAGTTAATAGCCAATCCAAAAAGATCAATAAGCCAATGGCCGATCCAACGATCAATAAGTCAAGCTTTGATCTAAAGATCAACAAGCCAAAGGCCAATCAGAAAAGACTAACAAGCACGCTCGAGGATAAGCTGTCCAGCCCTCAAGATATTTGTACATAAGAGAGAAAGAATCAGATGAACAAATTAGATATTGTACCACACCCATAAAATTAATACAAATATAAATTTATTTACACGTGTCTCATTTCTTTCTTTTGAAATCACGTGTGAACAAATTGACACGCCCTATGGGACCATCTCTACCTCTCATCTCTTTCCCTCATTTCAAAGCAAGAGTGAAGTGATGACGTTCAAAAAGACTTCATTAATGACCCTGTCATTAGCAACTTATACACGGGGTCTATTACCCATAGTTGCTTCAATGAATTGAGGCTGCAAGAAGATGAAGTAATGACACTATTAGGGGCATCTACTAATGACAAGTTCCTAGTTAAGTGTAATCCTTTGTTCGATCTCAATTTTGACGTAGTGTTCGTCATGATGACTAAAACAAGCACTATGGAAGAAAGAATGGCAAAGATGCAGGAATAGATCAACACCTTGATGAAGGTGATTGAAGAAAGAGATTCTCAAATTGCATACTTAAAGAGCCAGATTGAGAGTCAAAATGCCGCTGAATCAAGTCATACTCTTGTCGTCAAATATCGCAACAAAGAGAAGGCCGTTGTATAGGAAGATCAACCACAACCCTCTACTTCAATCTCTTCACTATCTGTCTAACAACTTCAGGACATGATAACAAACTCCATCAGAGCTCAGTATGGTGAACCTGTTCAGAACTCCCTCTTGTATTCCAAACCATATACTAAGAGGATTGACAACTTGAGAATGCCAACCGGATACTAGCCACCAAAGTTTCAACAATTTGATAGGAAGGGCAATCCAAAGCAACATGTTGCTCATTTCATCGAAACATGTGAAAACGTTGGTACACGAGGAGATCTATTGGTCAAACAGTTTTTTCGACTACTCAAAGGGAACGCATTCAACTGGTACACTAATCTAGAGCCTGAGTCGATAGACAGTTATGAGCAGTTTGAAAAGGAATTCCTCAACCGCTTCTACAGCACAAGACACATCATCAGCATGTTCGAGCTCACCAACACTAGAAAACGAAAAGGTGAACTCGTTGTTGACTACATAAATAGTTGAAGAGTCATGAGTCTCGATTGCAAAGATCATCTCACTGAACTGTCAGCTGTGGAGATGTGCATTGAAGGCATGCACTGGGGACTTCTTTACATCCTCAAAGGTATAAAGCCTTGCACCTTTGAAGAGCTAGTAACTCGTGCCCACGATATGGAGCTGAGTATTGCTAGTCGAGGAGATAAAGACCTTCTAGTCCCTAACATAAAGAAAGAAGGAAATAAAATCAATGAGATTTCAGAAGAGTCTAGGGTTGTAAATACCACCCCTCTCAAGTTGTCTTTGAAAGACAAGAGGGTTGAAAAGCGACAAGGGAATGAAAGACGTCGCTTAACTTTGAAGGAAAAATAAAAAAAGTCTACACTTTTCCTAATTCTGACATTCCTGACATGTTGGAACAACTATTGGACACCCGACTGATCGAACTGCCAGAGTGTAAGCAGCTGGAAGAGATGGAAAAAGTCGATCATCCCAAGTATTGCAAGTATCATCGAGGTATCAGTCATCTAGTGGAGAAGTGTTTCGTCCTAAAAGAGCTAATTCTAAAATTAGCTAAAGAGGGAAAAATTAAGCTAAACCTCGATGAAATAGCTCAATCAAATCATGTTGCAGTAGCAACAGAAACATGCAGTCAAATACTGATAAAAGAGCTTGTCGAAGGTTCTATCAAATACAATTTATAATTACCGTTCTAAAATTAACTACTTGTAGTAATTAATAGTGGACCGGGTCGAACACAAGGAACCGAACTAAAATTGAGTTTCTATTAATTGGTTTTCTTATTGACACGAACTAGGGGAAGTTAAAACATGAAAGAGACAGAATGAATGAAAGCAGTAAGATAAATGCTAACAGTCTCACCCCATACATCGATTTGGGGTTAAACCATGTAACAATGCAATTTTCGATCACAGACAACCAATAAGATATCTAATCAGCAGTTTATCACCTAATCGACTTCCTGGAATAGCTGGACAAGCCTCTGGGCAAGCTTAGATCCCCTAAATCCCAATTAACTCAACCTAACATCAAGTTAATTAGCCTAATTAGCCCTAATAAGCTGAGTACAATAGCGTTCCATACTAATGTTGCTAATCGCCTTAAGCTCTAGGGATTGATTAAGACAAGCTAATTAAACTAGGCATGCATTCCTAATTTAACTAAATCGCTCTCTTGATTCTAAAGTCCTGACGTGTAAACTACACGAGAGACTAGCCTCTACGATGCAAACACAATCTGGTCTTATTGTTGCCTCAAACTAGCGATTACAAGCACATTCGAAGTGAATAGGTTGTCATGCTATCTACCAACATGCTCATACTATAGTCATTAAAGTAAAAATCAAGAGATAATAAACAAGCTAAATGATATTCAAGCTACTTGTTACTTTAAACTAGCCTAAAGCACATACTCGATGTGTATAAAGTGTCAATCTAACTATGCGCATGCACAATAATAAGAAAGGATGAAGAGAAACAAGAAGCTACTGAAAAGCATAAGGAAATTAAGCATAATCTCACAAAAATACATTATACCATAGTTTACAACCCAAATCGACGTCGAATGCTTAGCTGGACATCGAACCGAGCCTTCTAAACACCAAGGATCGATCTCCTAAACTAATCTATTCTAAAACTAAGAAAAACAATAAAGAATGGAGGGAGAGAAACCCATGGCGGCTGTACAAATTCAAACTTTAAGGACCGAGAGGGGAGAAATTTTCTTTTATAGAAATCGCGGCAGCGTCTCGACGCTACCCTTAATTGGACCAGTGTAGATGGGGGCTTGTCGCAGCATTGACCTGCGCTCACTATTCAAGCGTCGAGACGTTGTCCTACATCAGAGGCTATTGTCTTGTAGCGTTGAGCAAGGCCTATGCCTAGCGTCTTGAGGCTCCTCAGGGGCAAAATGGTCATTTTGCTTGTATTCTTCACTCGGTTGATCAAATGACCTCCAATTTAGCTCGTTTTAACCTCGATTGGATGCGATTGCTCCAAAATACTTCTCTTGCTCCAATTCCTACAAAATGATCAATTAATCACATAAATTCTAACAAACTCATATGATTTAGGCATAATAAATTAGGACGATTTTGGTCCTATCAAATACACTCTAGTCCGCTTCATGATCAAGGAATGTGTCTAGTCCAATTTAGAATCTTGGAACCTTTATCTATTTGGTTTTAACATGTGGTACCAAAAAATAAACTTCAACACATGGTCAAACCTATCAATGATAAAGACAAAGGTTAGGTTCTGGTGACTCATTTGAAGAAGCAAAGGCAAAATTTAGCTTCAAACGAGTCTCGCTAATTTAGAAGCCACAAACGAAAGGACAAGTATCAAAGAAAGAAGAAGCCAAAGAAACCTAAACCATAGAGGAATGAGAATAAAAAAATCTTCTCAACCTCGCCAATCGGTGGCCTTAATGGAGTTCTTCTTAAGAAATTTCCTTCCCATGGAAAAAGAGGAAGAAAATTATGCAAGTTTGTATTACATCAATACAGAAGAAGTTGATGATTCAAAAGAAGTCGAGCAAAGGATTTCTGTCTTCGATCACATCAAACCTTCAACTACTCAACATTCAGTCTTCCAAATGATGAGTATGGTCACAACAAAAGAAGAAAACCAATGTCCAACTTCTATCTCAACTCGACATTCAGTCTTCCAAAGGCTAAGCGTCTCCACATCAAAAAAAGATCGACCTGCAACATCTGTTTTTGATCGCCTCAAAGTAACAAGTGATCAACATGAAAGGAAGATGAAACCCTTGAAGGCAGAACTGTTCAATGAAATGAACCACAACAAGATTCAAAGTACCGTCATTTCATGTATGAAAAGGAAGTTCTCCGTTCTCATAAATATAGAGGGTTCCTTGAAGGTGAAGAAAAATCTCGTCATTATAACAAATCCTACAAATGAAAGATCTGATCAAGACCATGGTGACAATAGGAACATCTAAAACGTAAAGAAAGCTCCTTATCGCAAGAGCTTAAAATGCATGATGCTCCTGGCTCGCATGAGCTTAAAAGGTGAATAGCCCCTAAAAAAAATCTTTGAACTACGTTATGACTTGATCTCTTTCACTCAAATAGAACATAGGCAACTTAAAGAAAAAAGCTTTAAGTTCAATCTCCAAAAAAAAAAAGTTTGTTTCCATCCCCATGAAAAGAGATGTTGCAAGTTAAATGCATACGGAGAGCTTCGCTCACTTTAGGTTCTGCTTCGTTCCCCTTAAGTTCAATTCATCGCTCACTCCCTTAGAGTTTAAGCGTCGCTCACCTCAAGTTCATGACATCATTTACTTACTTGAAGTTCAAGTTTGAATTTCACTTGTTTTAAATCCAAGATCGAGCAAATTTGAGGCTTCCCTCACTTCCAAGTTCAAGGCAGGAGCTTCGCTTGCCTCAAGCTTAAACTCGAGCTTCGCTTTCTTCAAGTTCCAATTTGAGGCTTTGCTCAATTCATGTTTGAGTTCAAGCTTTTCTTACTTGAAGTTCAAGTTTTAGGTTTACTCGCCTTAAAGTTCAAGTTCGAGCTTCGCTTGCCTTCAAGTCCAAGATCGAGCTTTACTGCCTTCAAGTTAAGGCTCTAATGTCACTCGCTCCAAGTTCAAGTTTTGGCCCGACGTTCCATTTGTTCCAAGTTCGGCATTCCACCTCCAAGTTCGGTGTTTTGCATCCAAGTTTAGCGTTCCACCTCCAAGTTCGGTGTTTTTCCCTAAGTACGACATTCCACCTCCAAGTACGGTGTTCTGCCAAGTCAGGAGGCTTCGTTCATCGACGATTGATCCTCCACAAAACCAAAAGGCTCCGTTTGTTGACACTCGCTCCTCCGCCAAGTCAGGAGGTTCTGTCCATCGCGCTCGCTCCTCTGCCAAGTCTGGAAGGTCCCTCAGTCGACGCTTGCTCCGCCGCCAAGTTAGGAGGCTCCATCCGTCGATGCTCGCTCCTCTGCCAAGTTAAGAAGCTCTATTCGTCGATGCCCGCTCCTCTGCCAAGTTAAGAGGCTTCGTCTATCAACACTCGCTCCTCCGCTAAGTTAGGAAGCTTCGTCCATCGTCGTTCGTCTCTCTATCAAGCTAGGAGGCTCCGTCTGTTGACGCTCGTTCCTCTTCCAAGCTAGGAAGGTTTGTATGTCGACGCTCGTCCCTCCACCAAGTCAGGAGGCATCGTTCGTCGTCGCTCTCTCCTCCGCCAAGTCAAGAGGCTTCGTCCATTGACGCCTGCTCCTCCGTCAAGCTAGGAGGCTTCGTCCGTCTGTCAATGCTCGACCCTCTGCCAAGTCAAGAGGCTTTGTCCATCAACCCTCGCTTCTTCACCAAGTCACGAGGCTTCATCCGTCGACACTTGCTTCTCCTCTAAGCTAGGAGGCTCTGTCCGTTGACGCTCGCTCCTTCGCCAAGCCAAGAGGGTCCGTTTATCAACGCTTGTCCCTTCACCAAGTCAGGAGGATTCGTCCGTCGACGCTCGCTCCTCTGCCAATACAAGAGGTTCCGTTCGTCAACGCTTGGTCCTTCGCCAAGTTAGGAGAATTCGTCTGTTGTAGCTTGCTCCTTTGCGAAGTTAGAAGGCTTCGTTCACCAAGTCAAGAGGCTTCAGGCAAACAGTGGTGTCACTTAGAAAATACCAAAGAACCCTCTAGAAAAAAAATAAAAAACAAAAAACAAGAAAACAAAAAAAAAATTAGAAGAGAGATATAATTTACCTTGAAATTTGTCTTTGAGGTAACATCAAGGAACAGTGGAGCTGCAAAAACACCATAGGCCTCGTTAGGGTAGAGTGTTCATGAGCTAACATCGAAGGCCAAAGGTAGCTGCAAGTACACCTAGAACCGCCAGGGTCTCACAAGTGTACCTGCGTTAAGATTGGAGAGTGTCATACCTACAAGAGCTAATTAACCACGAACAAAAGTAGTTGCTGAAGGGAATAATCGAATTAAACCCACAGCGGAAGCATAGGAATCGTCTTTGATTTATTTAGAATTAAACTAACATACAAAGGTTAAGCAATAAATACCTTGAAAATAATATTATGGAGAATATTCTGGCAGATCTTTATCTTTTCCACAAAGTCTTCCTGGCTATTACTCGAACACAGGACCAAGGCTTGTGGGAGCCTCTTGAAAGAAAATCCCCAAGGATTGGAGAGGAAGAGGTCTAGAGAGAATTCTCTAATTCTCTCTATTGAGGAGATGTGTGTTATTCAAAATGCTTCAACCCAATGGTTCTATTTATAGAGACCAAGGGAAGATCTTTGCCATTATTAAAATATTATATTTTAATATCTAATATATTAAAATATATCTTTTATTTATTTGAATATCATTCAAATCTCCTACGATATTTATTTATTTGAATCTTATTCAAATTCTATAAATATCTTTTATTTAATATATCAAATATATATTAATTATTTTAATATTTAATGTATCAAATACAATAAATATATTTTCCTCTTTTATATTTAATATATCTAATATATTAAATATTAATTTGAACACTTCAAATTAAATATTAAATTTGAACATTTCAAATTTTAATATTTAATGTATCAAATACAATAAATACATTTTCCTCTTTTATATTTAATATATCTAATATATTAAATATTAATTTGAACACTTCAAATTAAATATTAATTTGAACACTTCAAATTAAATATTAATTTGAACATTTCAAATTTTTCTTTCAACTAAATTGATCTTTTAGTATTACTATGAGCTAGCAAGGGGACCTTATGGACCTACAGATTATAAGCTCAAATGATACAAAATTAATTAATTAAACTCTTTAATTAATTAATTTTCATTCATTAACTATAGGTCACTCCACTATAGACCTAGAGTTGCACTCTTATGCACTGTATGACAAGTTGTGTCCATAGATATAATCATTACATGCAAGTCGATCCTTCACGAGTTGTTCGTAATTACAGCTGGGTCAAAAGTCCGTTTTACCCCTATAATTACATCTTGCACCTTAAGTACCACTGATTCTCTAATGAACAATATGTTTATAATCTAATTATAAACTAAGTCCCTCTCGGGCCAATGAGAGGGTGGGGCCCCATTGTTCAAGTCTCGAAATCAGCATTTAAGGGAACTACTCATCTACTTACCCTATATGGGAAGAAGTGAATTCCATCTTGTGAGATTATGTTCCCAGCTCCCTATTTGGTCAAGTCCCCAAAATGGTAGGCATATTGAATCGGCTACAAAAGCCACTCTCACCCATGCAAATCAAAGGACAAGCCCTCACAGGCAGGAGTTCATAACTCACTTAGGATTAAGATCGAGTCGCATATGATCATCTTGATGAAATATTAATCTTCTCAATTAACGGATTTATAAAGAGAGATTAAATATTTCGTGGTCCAGTCTTATACAAACTCATTGTATAAGATACCCCCACTCACATGTCTCCACATGAATGATTTGGATCAAATCATTTGTAACTATTACAAAGTGGGCCGTATCAATAGTGTTACCAGGATAAGACACCCAACCTTATCCATATACTATGACCATTTAGGTTATTTCTTGAACATGATCCTCTCGTATGTCAACCACATAGTGTTCAAGATTACACTAATAACCTTGGATTTTTCATATAATGGATAATATTATATTGCAAATAAAATAATCAAAATTATTATTAATTATTAAATAAATTATTAATTACGAGGCTTTAGAGCATAAATCCCAACAGTTGCAAGTACACCCAGAACTGCCAGGGTCCCACAAGTGTACCCTCAATAAGACAAGAGAGTGTCATAGCTACAAGAGCTAATTAACCGTGAACAAAGGTAGTTGCAAGTACACCCAGAACTGTCAGGGTCCCACAAGTGTACCCACGCTAAGATTGGAGAGTGTCGTAGCTAAAGAGTTAATTAACATCGAACAAGGGTAGCTGCAAGTACATCTAGAACCGCCAAGGTTCCACAAGTGTACCTGCGCTAAGATTGACATTGTAGCTGCAAAAAGAGAGAGAGAGAGAGAGGGAGAGAGAGAAGAGAGAGAATTACCTCAAATTACCACTCTCTGGTTGATGAGCAATATGGTATTTCTCAAGGAAAATGAGCTGCCAAATAAAGTTGCCAAATAAAGTTTCTTCCTTAAAAAATAGAGAGGGGGCAAAGTGAAAAGGTGTTAGCCTAAAAAAAAAGAGAAAACAAAAGAATTGAAGAAAAAAAGAGGATAAAAAAATTGAAAAAAAATCATGGAATTAAAAAAAAAAATCCATCCAACTGGTATGGAGGTCCAAATACACAAAAAAAAACATCTTGCAGGTTGCCAACGAAAAAAGAAAAAGAAAAAAGTTTACCTGTTGTGGATGTCTGATTCGAAGAAAAAAAAGAAAACAGAAAATAAACAAAAAAACTAGCAGTAGCCCATCAAGAAGACAAAAAAAAAAAGAAACAAAAGGAATGAAAAGCTTAAGCAAGTGTCGTGAACATAAAAAAAAAAAAGAAAAGAAAAGAAAAAAAGATCTCTTGATGTTGCTGCAAACGCAAGGGAGGAGAAGGTGATGAAGAAGATTGTGGAGAAGAAATCTAACAGAACTTCACAAAAAAAAATATTGACGCAGAAGCCAAGATTAAAAATAGGGTAAACGCTGTTGTGCTTACAAAATTTTTATAAAAAAAAAAGCCTTACATGCAGCTATTGTTGGCGAGAAGAGAAAAAAAAAAATTAAAAAAGGAAGTACATACCTGCACATGAAGGAGAAAACCAAAAAAAAAAGTAAAAAAAGAAAAGAAAAAGGTTGATTCAGCCGTAAGGAGAAAGAGGAATAAGAGAAAAAAAAAGGGAGGGGGCTGGTAGTTACAAAATTAAAAAAATTGGGTTCAAAGATCCTTTTTCAGCTGGATTTTGGATCAAATTCAACTCTCAATTGGAATGAGATTTTTGGTTCAAATCAATTTTAAATTGAAATTCCATTTGAGTCAATTATCTCAATGTCATAATTCAAGTTCAAAATCAAATTGGGTTATGATCAAATATGAAATTTGGTTCAAATCAAATTGTAAATCAAATTCAAATTGGTCCAACTTTAAATCAAAACTTAAGTTGGATAAATTTTGAATTTAATTTAATTTGAATTAATGTTCCATGAGAATCCATTGACAAAATCTGGACATAATCTAAATTTTAGCCCAACTCAAAATTTTGACTAAAATTCAAAATCAAATTTCATCCATATTCAAGAACCTAAATTCTATCCAACGTCAAAAATTCATGGTAGAATTTCAATTTTGCTTCAAATCAAAATTTGGGCATATTCTAAATTTTGTCCCAAATAGATTCCAAAATCAAGTCATTGATCTTAAATCAAGAAAGTTTGGATACAATCACAAGTTAGCCCCATATCAAATTTGAGTGAAATTCAATTTTTTTTTTTTAAAAAAAGGTTATGCTTCAAATTCATGTCAAAACTGGATAGAGTTTGGGCATTACTCGAAATTCAATTTGGAATTAAATCCAATTGAAGTTCAAATCAAAGTTCATTGCCAAACAAGAAAAATCAAAATTTTGTCCAAAATTCAAAATTTGATTAATTGGCGTAAAAAAAAGTGTAAAAAAAAAGTCAAAATTTTGAGCCAAATTCATATTTTTGATCAAATTGACATGTCAAAGGGAGTCAAAATTAGGAACAAAAAAACTTACATTTGGACTTCGAACTATCTTTTTTGAGATTCACCCACACATACTTGTGCATAAATCTCGAAAAGGAGCATTTGTTGACAGAGAAATTTCGGCCAATCCCCAACTGACACGTCGTTATTCCAAATTAATAAAGAAACTACAAATAATTAAATTTGGGATCAATTATAACCTGACATGTGTTCCAAATTTAATTTGAAGACAAAAATTTACAAATTCTTAAAAATTAGAAGGTTACATGTCTTCATTATGACAATTTGACCAAACAATTAAATTTAATTTGGTCAAATTGGGTTATATGGAATTTGGGTCAAAGTTAAATAAGACCCAAATCCAAATGGTGAAGCCCAAAGCCAACCAAAGTCTAAGTCCATGGTTGGGCCCAAAGGCCACTAAAGCCCAAGCCCACATGCCATGGAATGCTCCATAAATAGATGAATTCTCTTTCATTTGAAGGGTTCAGAAATTTTATCTTCAGAGAACTCAAAAAGAATTGAGAGCAAAGAAGACCACAGTCTTTAGGTGTTGAATGCTCCCTGAAGTCCTTAGGTATTGAACGCTTCAAGACAAGTCCTTAGATGCTGAGCCCTCTTTGAAGACCATAGACTCTTCAAGACCAGTCCTTAGGTGCTAAACACTCCTTGAAGTGTTGAACACTCTTGGAAAACCAAAGACCATCCAAGACAAGTCTCTAGCTACTGAACACTCTTGGAAGACCAAATGCCCTCCAAGACAAGTCCTTAGGTGCTAAACGTTCCTTGAAGACTGAAGGCTCTTCGAAGACCAAAGACACTCTAAGGACTAGAAGACTTGAAGACTTTAAAGACCAAAATATCTTTGAAGACAAGTCGAAGGCATTTGAAGCGTACAATACTACAAGGGTTCAACTGTCTCTTGAAGAGGATCAACAAGCCAAGGGCCGATCCAACAAGATTAACATGCCAAGGGCTGATCCAACGATCAATATGCCAAGGGTCGATCCAAAGATCAACAAGCCAAAGACTGATCAGAAAAGACTAACAAGCGTGCTCGAGAATAAGCTATCAAGCCCTCGAGACATTTGTACATAAGAGAGAAAGAATCAGAGAAACAAATTAGAGATTGTACCACACCCATAAAATTAATACAAATATAAATTTATTTATACGTGTCTCATTTCTTTCTTTTGAAATCACATGTGAACAGTAGCTGATAATCCCATGAAATGGGAGTAAATTATCACAATTTCAGTCTTAAACCTCACTAAAACTCGAGTTATTTGAATTCCATTGTCAGTTTTGGGCCTTTATTTGGTAGTTTTATTAAGGAATAGTGTGTTTTGAAACATCATTCATACTTCCTCATTTTTCTATCATTTGGACAGGTTTATCTCGGGTCTGTGGACTGCTTTTATGGGCTGGAAGCTGAATTGTGGTTACCAATGCTACAACATTACAGACCACATTTCTAATGTGGGCCCCAATGCTATAGCATCGTAAGCCACATCGGGACGCAGATTTTTACGAAAATTTTACCACTTACATCACCATAGGAGCCATCATTCATTAAAAATAGACCAATAACTTGCTGCCACGTGGAAGGGGAGATCCAAGTCAGCCCTTTTAGGGAAAAGAAAAGAGAAACCATCGTGAAAGTGAGGGGGAGTCCGAAAATAAGGAAGAAAACCCAGAAAATAGAGAAATGGGGAGGAGAACCTACGTTTTATGAAGATTTTCAAGAAGGAGAAGGAGATTCGTCATCTTCTATTCTCTCTTTCTCATTTCCTTTCTAGTTTTTACTTTCTTTTGTTGTTGATTCTTGTATTGCCCTAAGTTTTTCTTAATCTTTTAGCTAGGTTACATATTTTTGTGGCCATTTTGGGTATTACTCTTAGATTAAACCCATGATGTTGTTGATTTCTGAATTCTTCTGGTTTATTCTCTGTTTTTAAAGTCATGGGCTAAGTATTTTAGGGATGGAATTTAAGGATTCATGTGGTTGTTTGAACCTTATTGATTCAATGCATTTTTTTTTATGAAGTTATACTTTCATTTGTGGTGTTTATTGCAAGTCCCTACTTGAGTTTGATCACCTTGAGTAAGGCTTAAACTAGTTCTTAATACTGAAAGGGTTAGGAATGGGTGGATTAGCACAAATTGAACAAGTTTTTTAAGGTGTAGACATGCATTCTAAACTTGTGATTTTGGGAAATTTGGGTATTATTAGTGTTTATTAGCATTGGGTTTTCATAGACATATGCTTTACTCAGTGTTAAAGGCAAGAAAATCGAGTTCGAGAAGTTTTTGGGTCGATTTCCTTTCAAAATTTCCTGCTGTTTTTTTCTGCCATGTATAACATTGTGGTGTCTAATGCTATAGCATTGACGACCTCAATTGGTTAAAAAATTGCTACTGCCTTCTTAAATTCCAGCCCCCTATTTTCATCATTTTAGTACGTGTTTAGCATCTCTAATCTTTGTTTAAAGTTTTACTTTGCCTTTCTAAGTCCCTCTTAGCTTAGTAGTTGCTTTTGTGCTCATGTTCAATCAATTTGCAGGTTTAGTTGCATTCTTTAGCTTAGTTTGTGTTGGTAAGTTTTGTGCTTAATTCCATTAAATTTACTTACATTAGTCCTCGTGGGATCGACCTTATTTACAATTTACTACCTACGATTGTGTATGCTTGCGTAGTGAGTTTTTGCACAACAGTAGCATATCATGAATATTTTGCATATTTGGTATATCACTGATATACTTCATTTTAGGTATATCTGATGTACTAAATATGAATTTCTTATATACTACTAGTCTAGTATATCCATTAAACAAGTCTATTGACTAAAACCTAGTGTATCAACAAAAAACTAGTGAATAGAAACTATTGATAAAGTAAGGAACTATACGATTCGAACCAAGATTTGGAATTCAGATTCGATACCTGATGGCTCCAGCATTCCCTTGTATCTCTTGCGACCTGGCCATGCCACCTCACTTGTCTTGAACTACTTCTAAGAGTGAAGACTATCTCTACAGACCAACACAGGTCCTTTCAACATACTTTGTCCTCACTCACATGCTTCCTAGGAAAATTCTCAAGAGGTCACCCAACATAGGATTGCTCCAAGCCAAGCACGCTTAAATTTGGAGTTCTTATGATTGAGCCACCGAAAAGGAAAGTGCACATTGTTGGTCTAGGTAATAGCTATTAATTCTTTTAAGCCTTTCTTAACCATGCCTTACCAACAAGGTGCACCTTCCTTTTCGGTGGCTTAATCATAGGAAATCCAAAGTTAAGCATGCTTGGCTTGGAGCAATCTTATGTTAGGTGACCTCATGAGAATTTTCCTAGGAAACATGTGAGTGATGACAAAGCATGTTGAAAGGACTTTTGTGGGTCTGTAGGGACATTCTTCACTCTTAAAAGTAGTTTAAGATAAGTAAGGTGGCATGACCAGGTCGTCGGGGATATAGGGGAATGTTGGGGCTATCAGGTGCCGTGGATCTGAATCTTGGTCCGAGGGCTTGAGGAGTTACAGATGGTTTCAGAGCGGAACCTCTCCCAGTAAGATGTGCTTCGGGGACAAACCAAGCGAAAGCTGGTAGGCATGTAACACCAGAGTTCAGGAGGGGAACATGAATGAACCGTGACCACATCTGAATGAGAGGGATCCTAAGGATATGCAAGTATGGTTAAGAAAGGCTTAAAAGAATTGATAGTTACTACATATACCAACAAGATGCACATTTCTTTTCGATGGCTCAATCATAGGAACTCCAAAGTTAAGAGTGCGTGGCTTGGAGCAATCCTATGTTGGGTGACCTCTTGAAAATTTTCTTAAGAAGCATGTGCGTGAGGACAACTTAGCATGCTGAAAGGACCCGTGTTGGTTTGTGGAGACAGTCTTCACTCTCGCAAGTAGTTCAAAGAAAAGTATGGTGATGTGGCTAGGTCGCAAGGGATGCAGGAGAATGCCGGGCCATCATGTACCGAATTCAGATTCCAAAATCTGGTCTGAATCCTGGGCATGGAGCGTTATAAGAACTAAAATAAAGTATATCAGTGGTATATCATTGATATACTTTATATTATGTATATATCATATGTGAATTAATGATATACTCTTGATAAACTTAATATAAGTATATTAGCAGTATATCAATAATATATTTTATATTAGATATATCATTAGTACACCAGCAGTATATCATTGATAGATTACCGATAAACTTCATATTGAAAAATGCGTATTGTAAAAATAAAGTATATCAGTGATATACTCTATATTATGTAAATATCGTATGTGAATTACTAATATACTCTTAATAAACTTCATATAAGTATATTAGTAGTTTATTAGTGATATACTTTATATTAGGTATATCAGCAGTATATCACTGATAGACTACTAATATACTTCATATTGAAAAAGGGCGTGGAAAATATAGGGATATTTTTTACTTTAAGCGTGGTCCATTTGGGTTGGGCTTTTTTTTTTTTTTTTTTTTTTTCTATTTTTGCAAATTGAATAAACAATAGACACGGCTGCAATTTAAGTATTTTTTTTTCTATTTATGCAAGTGGCTCAAAAAAATTTTAATATAAAAGAAATTTGAATAAATTATTGGTTTATTAATATATTTAAACATGTGAGCATGCCATTTGAACACGTTGCTCTGGAAAAAAAAAATCGAATTTTGTTAATCGGTGGGTCGGATTTTGCTAATGAGGAGGTTAGATTTTATGTGTCAAGTAGCATTCACATTTCACGTAGCTTGTTCATGTGTCTAAATATATTAATAAAATAATAATTTAATGATACATCAATTTTTTTAAGAATTTTTTTATGGAATTACTTAATTAAGAATTTTTAATACATTTAATCTAAAATTGAAAATTTTACGAGATGGATGACCAAATTAAGAATTGAATTGGAGACCATTTTTAATGGAGAGTCAATCGAAAAAAAAGGTATTTAAATAGATTTGAATGTTCAAAAGCAGCGTGAAAATGGAAAAAACAAAAGGTTTAAATTTTGTAAGTAAATTATGAGGTTTTGTGCCTCAAGTCAAGCCTCGTGTCTGAAATAATACAAAGAAATCCGTGTGGACCTTTTGTTGCAACCACATCAATCATATTCTAGTGACGCTCAGAGAATTTTGTCCTCCCCATTGGACTTTAGTTTTTTTGCTAAATTTTGGTTCCTAAATTTAAGAAAATAAAAAATAATAATTATGTCGTCCACTCAAATGGTACTATTGTAATATTTATCTTCCACTAGAGAAGTACATTTTTCCCGTAAGAGTGGAAAAAATTTTCTCGTTAGCTAAACCGAGACAGAGTTGATGGAGAATACATTCTCTGTTCCCTCCCCATTTTTATTTATTTATTTTAAAAAAATATATGTATTTATATTATAATAATAATAATAATAAACACTAAATTTAAACTTTTATGAAATATTATTTTTTTAAGAAAATTAAAGAATTTTCTCTATAAATTGAAATTTCTCATTAGAAATTAACAATTTAAATGAAAATTTTCTTTTAAAAAGTTATTTTTATTTATTTAAAAAAATAAAAATAAAAATCATAAACATAAAATAATTCTCAGAGAAGAATCCAAATCTGCAAATTTCTCATTCTGATCTTTGCAAAATTAAATAGAAAATTTCACGGGAATGGGAATTAAATGGAGGCAGAGACTGCGACGAGGAATCCATTCTCAGTTCTGCTCGTAAACATCTCTATCTTCGACTACATGATGACATGACATATCTCTTAGGCAAACTTTACTAACTTAGCCAGATAGTAAAAAAAGTAATCAACCAAACAAAATAAGCTATCACATTTGACGATCTCTTTTGGAAGCTGCATATCATTTTTTTTTTTTAACTATACCACTCTCTCTATTTCACATTTTTTATTTGGTTACTACGTCGTGCCAAATTAGCAAATATGTGTCTCAACATAATTATTTAATTAATAGGATTAACCGCAGAAATTATATAGAATCACCATTCAAAATTCAAAATTTATAATTTAACCAATACTTTTATTATAATAATAAGATAGAACCAAAAATTACAAGGATGAATCTGTTAAAAAAACTTAATAGTACAGTGAATAGAAAGTTGGGCCCTTTCCAATGAAAACATAGGTTTTACAGTTCATTTTGGAAATCACCTCCTGTTGGTGCTGGCCAGTGATTTTGGAGATCCTTCAAAGAGATCAAGAAGGTAACCCTCCAAATCATCTGGAGTGTACTTGATAAGCTTGTCACTTACATGATTATTACATCTTCCAAAGAATGCTCTATAAGCATGGATCACCCGGAGCGACGTCGAGATTCTCAGGTCTTCTCGAAGCCGAGAGTCATGAATGATCCACGAGGTTTGAGTTTTGTAGATCTCCTCGAATGCGAGATTGAAGCTGCGCAACCTCTCTTTGAGGACGTTTCTCGAGACCGAATTAGAACCGGGATTTTGAATCCCATCCTCCCTAAGGTATGAGAGTATTGAATTCCAACTAGCTCTCTCATAGTTTATCGCACGCTGCTGGAAGTTCTTGTAATGTTTTCGAACCCAATCCTCCCCGAATATCTGGCTAAGCTCGGAACCCCGGACCTTTTGAGCCATGTAATGTATGTTGTTCATCAAGAAGAAGTGCTGTAGAGCAGGATCTTTGTACTGCTTCGACTTCTCTTCAAGGTTACTCTCTAGAATAGTAGCAACTGAGCGAAAATGGCGAGCCATTGGGGAGAACTCGCCTTCTTTTTCTTCTTCTTTAGTTGGATTCATAGAGGATGATGGTGAATTAGGATATACATCTTCACCATCCTTGAGAAGCACATTGAGGGAGTCGCCATAGTCAGTAAGAATCATAAGGTAATTCATGACATATTTCGTTAGATGATGGATTCCACCACCTGCAAATGCGTTTGGCGATGTGTTTGCTGCAATAGCTTTCCCGAACTCGAGGAACGTCGCTCTCACAGATTTACCTAAACTCTTTAGAACATCATGATACTCAATTCTAACAAGATAACCAACTTCATCACAATATAATGTGTCAATATCGGAGAGATGCTCTTCGACGACCTCATACATTTCGAGAATGCGATTCAGTTTTTCTGGTGTATGAGGGCCTATGGCCATGGCCTCGCCAAAGTTCAGCAGCTGCAACATTGATGCCTTTGATGATTCAACAAAACAAGTCAAACTAACCAGTCCTTCATCCCCAAAAATTTCATCGCAAAGGCATTTTTCACTGGCTAGATACACCCGCACAAATCTCTTCATAGCTCGGTTCCATTTCCTGATCTTCGAGTTCAAGGTAACCCAATCCATTTTCAGAACATCCTCAATGCTCAGTTTCTCCATTTCAAGAGTCGAGAGGCACTCATTTAAAGACTCCCGACGAAGATGATTGTAAGCCTGGATGCATTCCTGATCATAACCAGCCTTGAACATGACATTTGCAATGCCCCTGAGCTCAATAACTGCATCCGGATTGACCAAATCAATGATGGAATTCTCCAAATTTCTCCCAACGCTACTACTCCGAACCGAACTCTCAAAAGATTCATCTCGATAAAAGCTTGTCGATCCATCCTCCACAGAATCTTCAGTCAAGTGGGAAGACACACTCTCAGGCTCATATTCAAGGCTACTTTTAGCAAGCAAGTGCCTGAACTCTTCCTCAAGCCTCGCCATAGCCGTTTGAAGAACATCGTGCGCCTTCCTCGAAAGTTCATAACCTTGTTCATCTTTACTCAAACACAAACTCTCTAACTTAATAACCAATTCCCAGGCGTCATCCACAGCATTCAGATATTCGCAAGCTTCGTTCGGAGCAGCAGAGTCCCATATCATAGACTGATCAGCCTCCCAACCCATGATTTTCTCCTGCACTACATTAAGCCTACTCTCAATCTCTTCAACATCCCCAACCTCTGCTGCCTCGATTTCGATTTCGATGACACCAGTTTGATGATTCTGTGTGGTTACTAAAGATAACTTTGAAAAAAGATCAGCCATAACCTTCTTCGCATCATCTGAAAGGCTTATGTTTGAACTCAAAGCCTTAATAATGTAATTAGCAGCAGCAATGAGCTGTTCCTCTCCTCCTAACTCTGAAGCCAAAAACTCACACTCCCCCATATTCCACAAAGCAACAACAAACAGAGCCCAACAGAACAACAATCAATACCAACAAGATCTGTTTTCAGATAAAAATACAAAGAAATGGACCCCAAAAACTAAAACCTTCAACAAATTAAGCTGAAACCCTGAATTTCTCAAAGCTCAAAACAGACTGAAAATTACTGCAGAAACCAAAGTAGACCAAAATAAGAAAGGGAAAAGGGTTTTTGAGTAACAATAACATCAAGCAAAAAAAAAAAAAAGTAGTCAAGAAAAGCAAGCTCCCATATCAGAGCAGAAGAAAGAAAGCAGTTCAAAGTTCAAACAATCAACAAAGAAAGGGGAATTTCTGACTAAAACTAGACCAATCTAATCTAGCAGAAAACCCAGAAGATTCAAATCAACCATTCGATTCAGAGCAAAAATCTAGAACAAAACATACTCTGAAGTTTGGGAACAAAACTGAACTTGTGGAAGCTGGGAATCTGCAAATCTGAGAGAGAATGAGCTCCAACAATGGCGGCTTTCTTTTCTCTCCTCGAATTCGAAGCTTTTTTCTTCTGGGTCTTCGGATTTTGAAGCTTTTTGGGTTTCTTTTTTTTTTTTTTTTTTTTTTTGCAGGAAAATGCTCTAGAATTTCGACGGATCTTCCATAGAAGGACGTGGGGAAGAATATAAAATTGAGGGAAATAGGCTTTTGGTTATTTATTAAATGGGAATTTGGAAATGGTCAGTAATCTCTTTTGTTGACGAAAATCATGACTTTGCATTTGTATTTTTGTACTATGGAATTTATTTTATTTTTTTGAGCGTGAGAGGCTGGTTTTTTCTTTTTATTTTTTTGGGTAACTTTAACGAAGGATAATTTTATCAAATCTTGTGTTCAAAAGAGAGGTTCAACTATTTGTGTAATGATGGGAAACAGAAAGTTGGTCTATATAATATATATGCTTTGTAGTTTGTTCTATCTAAAGTTGAATTTGTATCAATTTTCAATTTCATCTTTTTTTTTTTTCATTTTTTAATCAAATTCCTGTTTTAATAAGTTGGTTCTTTAAATTTTCAGTATTATGTCTAAGAAGTTTTTTAAACTTTCAACCATGTATTAATAGGTCCTTAACTTTTAAAAATATTAATAGGTCTCTAAATTTTAATTTTGTATCGAGTAGGTTTAAAACTTAGGTGAAATTATAAATTAAGTTCTCGTTTTTTAGACTTCGTTTCAATTTAGTCCATGTGATTAAAAAAGTTTTAATTTGTTCATTATAGTTTGATTAAATCTTTTCGTTATTTATCCACCTAAAATCTATCATTTTCTTCTTCTTTTTTTTTTTTACTCGACTCTAAACCATAATACAATACACTAATATAGTCAACCATATAGAAAACACCAATTAATTACCACATAAATACAAAAAGGTAATGTATATTCAACATTGTAATGGTAAAAACAATGTAAGGTTTGGCCAAACCATAAGAACAAAATTAAACTTGTAAAACCATAGAGACCAAATTGAAACCAAGTGGAAACAATGAAGACGAAATTGTAATATAAAACCTAGAGATCACTAAATTGAAACTAAGTCTATACATCATGTGTGAAGTGAGAAATTTGAATCTATGACCTTTTAGAAGAAATAAAGATACATAAATTGGTGAGCTATGCTCTCATTGGCAATTTAACAATGTTATTGAAATTTGCTTGAAAATTTTCTAATGAAATTGAAACTTCCAAAATATTAGAGATGAAATTAAGAAAGTACATCATATTTTGTAGACCAAATGATATATTTATAAATAAAAAGGTCATTATTGGAAAGTTAGATTTTAGAAGTTTGGAGGGTATTTAAATTGCAAGAAATAATAATCAAATAAAAAAAGAAACAAAATTTATATGCATATAAAATGTAGTCCATGAAACTCATTCTCAATTTTTTTTAGAACAACTTTACAAGAAATGTATTATAAGGAGGAGTAAGTTCGGAAAGATTTTTTCTTTCTTTTTTGAAATAAGTTTGGGATGCCTTTTAGAATAGCAAATGTTGTTGCCAAATTTTGTATAGGAAAATCTCACTTGACCTCCATATAACAACTATGGTGAATTTATAATTTAGAAGAAAGAGGTAACATGCAAAAGAGAAAAAGTTGAGCATTGGTGTGACACTTGCCACACCAGCTCCTATGCTTAAGTTAGAGACAAAGAAAAGTGTGGTAAGCTATAATTTAAAGAATGAGAGTTAAGTTGAACTCCCTTTCTTTGAGTCATAATGACGTATTTATAGGATCCTTGATCTAGGTTTTTCATATTACTTTTCAGATAAGGAATAGAAGGGGTTTCCTCCTTTATCTAGGAAAAGGTTAATCTGTTGGCCTGCAGGATTCCCTTGGGCCCATTTCTCTTCCTTGGCCTTATTTCATATTTGTGGTTCAACTCTATTTGGGTTGGACACTTAAAGCTCAATATAGGAGTATTGATATGTAAATTTATCTTCGAGGAATAACATCTAACCCAAGTACAAGGTGTCCCTTGTATTTTCTTGAGTTTTTGCTTTGGAATGACCTATCAAGCCCTTTAGGATGATTTTCTGACTTTCCAAAATGTATGACATAAAATTTTTGGAGTTGGCCCCAAATTTGATTTTGGAATGAACTATCAAACCCATTGGGATGATTTTCTGGCTTTCCAATATTTATAAGACAAAACTTTGGGGTGAGCCCCAAATTTAATTTTGGAATGACCTATCAAGCCCATTGAGTTGATTTTCTGGCATTCCAATATTTATAAGATAAAACGCTCTAGGGTTGACCTCAGATTTAATTATGACTCATCGCGAGATTTATCTCCAATTTTAAGGCTATGCTTGGACCAATTAACCAAACCCTTTTTGAGGGCTCAATTAACCACCTCCAAGTTTTGGCTTTTCTCTGCAATTAAGCAGAGTTCTACCTATCATGATTTGCAAGGCTAGGGTCAACCTTGCAAATCAAGCTAGCATGGTCATGCCCTTTTCAGGGACCCATTGTGAGGCGTATCCTAAATTTTTGGGTTGCTGATCAATTAAACGAACCCTTTTGGGATTCGATCAAAAGTCAGGGACGCTTCCTCTACAACCGTAGTTGCTCAAGAGTTTTGCGTGTTCCGCATTTCAATTATGCAGCAATATTAGTTGTATCTAGGAGTTGACTTTTAGATTTTTAGCTTGAATTTTACCATCTCTAGAATTGATTCTAGATTTTGGTATTTAGGTTGACCCATTTGAGGTGATCCTAAATTTTGGACTTTTATTTGGAATAACTATTTAGGCTCATTGAGCTCTAATTAACCTTCAAGCCATTGTTTCTCATTAGTGACCAGTGAAATTTGTAGTTTATTATGCTAAAAAACTAACTTTATCAACAATTTTGTAGTTAAAATATGATTTTTCATAAACATGATATTTTTTATACGAAATCAAATTTTTAATGAAAATACTTTTGAACGATTTGATGCAGATGCTATGTTGATTTAATACATTCATGATTTCACATATGAGGAATTACTGCATGTCAGGAATTTCATAAAATGGGTATGCATTCAAATAACTTATTATATAAGTAACTGCATAACCTCCAAAATTCCACAAATTTTTCTTTAAATTTTTCATGGAATTCCTAGTTTATTCATGATGTTCAATTCATATTCACCATATCACTAAGTCATACAAAACTTTATTTTAAAAAATGTAGAGCGTGACATAGTAATTAGAATTAGTGAATTCTAGAACACCGACTAAAGGATATGTCATTTTAAAGAAGACAAAAGATAAATAGCTATTTCATGATCATTGTATCATCTAGCTTTAAAATTTTGGGCTGTTTGGGGCACTGAGTGGGTTATAATAACATGGATTATAATAGTCTGTGGAATTATATAATATTATTTAAAATGCAGAGTTGTTTAGTCTGGGGTATAATAGTCTGTGTTTAGGTGCAGAGTACTTCACAGGTTATTATAACATGTGTTATTATAACCCAAGCCCAAAACAACCCCTTAATGTAGAGATCTTCGAAGTTGAGGCTTTGAAACTTGCTCCAATTGATGCATGATCTCCATAATTTATCTCGTCACAATTAGGCTTGAAACCTTGCTGGTTGGTTCAAAGGAGTCTGAATCTTGTAGATCTAAAGCGATTAGGTCTGAGGTCGAACGGAGCGTGAGTCACGAACTAAAATGATTTTAATTTGAAAGATGTTACTGCTGTTGAAGGAACATGTCGTTGGAGAAGGATCCTACCACGAGGCGGTGACTGTAGCAAGGATAAGAGGAAAAAGGTGGAGAGCCTAGGACTTTCTTTTTTGTCTTTTTTCTTCTTTTTTATTTATGATTTTTTTTGTTCATTCAAAAGCTTCCATGTCTTCATAGCTTTTGATTTTCTCAATTTAGGTATGTAAGGTAGAGCACTCTCGTTTCCCACATATGGCACTGTTCACACGTAATTTCAGTAAAGAGATAAAACACATGTAAATGAACTTGAATTTATATTAATTTTAATATAGTGGAGTACAATCTCTAATTTATTCATCTTATTCTTTTTCTTTCATATACAAACATCTCGAGGGCTGAAAGCTTGTTCTTGAGTGCCCTTGTTGGTCTTTTCTGATCTATCTTTGGCTTATTGATCTTGTTGGATTAGCCTTTGGCTTGTTGATTTTTGGATCGGCCTTTGGCTTGTTGATCGTTGGATCAGCCCTTGGCTTGTTGATCGTTGGATCGGCCTTTGGCTTGTTGATCCTCTTGAAGATACGATCGAAGTCATGGAGTCTTGTATGCTTCAAATGCCTTCAACTTGTCTTCAAATATATTTTGGTCTTTAAAGTCTTCAAGTCTTCAAGGAACGTTTAGCACTTAAGGACTTGTCTTGGAGGATCTTTGGTTTTCAAAGATTGTTCAGCACCTAGGGACTTATCTTGGAGGGTCTTTGGTCTTTCAAGAGTGTTTAGCACTTCAAAGAGTGTTAAGCACCTAATGACTTGTCTTGAAGAGTCATTGGTCTTCAAAGAGTGTTTAGCACCTAAGGACTTGTCTTGAAGCGTTAAGTACCTAAGGACTTTAGGGAGCATTTAGCACCTAAGGACTTTGGTCTTCTTTGTTCTCAATTCTCTCTGAGTTCTTTGGAGAATAAAATTTCTAAACCCCTTAAATGAAGGAGAGCTCATCTATATATTTATAGAGCTTTCCATGGCATGTGGGCTTGGGCTTTAGTGACCTTTGGGCCCAACCAGGGACTTGGGCTTTAGTTGGCTTTGGGCTTAACCATTTGAATTTGGGTCTTAACTTTGACCCAAATTCTATATAACCCAATTTGACTAAATTAAATTTTATTGTTTGGTCCAATTGTCATAATGAAAACATGTGACCTTTTAATTTTTGGAATTTGCCAATTTTTTGTCTTCAAATTAAATTTGGGACACATGTCAACTTATAATTGGTCCCAAATTTAATTATTTGTAGTCTTGTCATTAATTTGGAACAATGACGTGGCAATTGGAGATTGACCGAAATTTCTCAGTCAACAAATGCCCCATTTTCAAGATTTATTCACAAGTATGTGGGTGAGTCTCGAAAAAGATAGTTTGCAATCAAAATGTAAGTTTTTTTCTTCCTAATATTGACTCCCTTTGACATGTCAATTTAATCAAAATATAAATTTGGTTAAAAATTTTGATTTTTTTAACACATTTTTTTACGCCAATTAATCAAAATTTTGATCTTTCTTGTTTGGCAACCAACTTTGGTCTGAATTTCAATTGGATTTAATTCCTAATTGAATTTTGAGTAAAGATCAAACTCTATCCAATTTTGGCATGAATTTGAAGCATAACCCCTTTTTTTTATTTTGAATTTCACTCACATTTGATCTGGGATGACCTATGATCGTACCCAAGCTTTATTGATTTGAAATCAATGACTTGAATTCGGAATTTATTTGAGACAAAATTTAGAATATGCCCAAATTTTGACAATCAATGCTCTTGGAAAATTAATTCAAACTGAATCAAATTTGAAATTTATCCAACTTAACTTTTGATTTAAAGTTGGACCGATTTGAATTTGATTTACAAATCAATTTGAATCAAATCCCATACTTTATCATAATCCAATTTGATTACGAATTTGAATATGACATTGGGATAATTTGAATTAAAAATCCTAATTTGATAAGGATTTCAAATTGAAGACCTAATTTGGCTCAAAATTCAAATTAAATTAAATTTTAAATCCAAAAGCTTCCACTAACACAAGCCAAACCCATCCTTGAATTTTTTTATCTTTCTTTTGTTCAACTTCTTCCTCTCCTTCTTGCATCAGCAGACAGGTTTGACTTTTTGGCCTTTTTTGTTTAATCTCTTATTCTTCTTATGTATGCATCAATTTTTTTTCTCTTTTTTTTTTTAGCTTTTTCTTTCTTCTTTTTGCGGTTGACAACGGCGACCGATGATTTTTTTTTATTTTTTTAAAATCTTCTTTTTCTTCCTCTTAACGGCAGCAATATAAGTTATTTTTCCTTCTCTTCTTCCTTTTTTTTTTCAATTATTTTCTTTTCTCTCTTTTTTTAAACTCTTTTTTTTTACATTCTTCTCTGCTAACTTTCTTTCATAGCTTTTTTTTTTTTGCAAACTTTTTTTTCTCTTTTTTTTCTTTGCAATTTTTTTTTGTTTTTTGCTAACTCTTTTTTCTTTTTCTTTTCTTTTTTTTTTTTTTGGTTTTAGGCTAACACCTTTTGACTTTGCCTCCTCTCTTTTTTCTTTTTAGGGAGAAAAATTTATTCAACGACTCCTTTCCTTCAAGAATACCCTATTGCTCATCAACCAGAGAGCAAGAATTCGAGGTAATTCAACTTTTCCTTTTTTTTGGCAGCTACAATGCCAATTTTAGCGCGAGTACACTTGTGGAACCCTGGAAGTTCTGGGTGTACTTGCAGCTACCTTTATTCGTGGTTAATTAGCTTTTGTAGCTACGACACTCTCCAGTCTTAGCGTGGGTACACTTGTGGGACCCTAATAGTTCTGGGTGTACTTGCAGCTACCCTTGTTCACGGTTAATTAGCTCTTGTACCTACGACACTCTCCTGTCTTAGCGCAGGTACACTTGTGGGACCCTAACGGTTCTGGGTGTACTTGCAGCTGCCTCTCTTCGGCATTTAGCTCTTACATCTTCGGCACTCTCCAGTTTTAACTCAGGTACAATTGTAGGACCCTCGCAGCCCTTAGTGTAATTGCAGCTGATAGCACTAAATTAGTGTTATATTTATGCCTTAATTTAGCTAGTTTTATGCTATAATTGTGAGGTTTTACGTTGATTTATTGTTGATTTCAGGAATCCGAGCAATTGAGAGCGGAATTATGAATTTTGGAGCAAAATGGTGAATATGGAGCTATTCTAGAGCTTTGGAGGAGCTAAGGACAAGAAAAGATGTTGCACAAGCTGTTGTGGCCGAGAGGACGACGTTACAACACTTGAAATGGTGTTGTGCAATGCCATAATTTGGTGTGCAAACCCGAGAGCTAGTGTTGCAACACTGTCCTGTGGCATTGTAACGATAGAAACTCATGCAAGAGGAAAGCTCCGTCCATAGCTTTGCAACGCTAACCCTGTGCACATGCCAAAACGACAGCGTTTTGGACAGCGTTGCAACATTGTCACGACTGTAGTCTATTTATTCATCACTTTGTTTCTGAATTATAGGAGGCCATTTAGGATTTTAGACCCCAATTTCAATTCCTACCCTCTTGGGACCTGTATATACGAATTGGAGGTGTTCAGGAGCAAAGTTCGAGGCTCGAAAGAGCTGATTTCAAGGCAAAAGTTGGGATTTCGGCGACGAAGGTCTTATCTCTATTTTTCTTCCCTCTTTTCATGTATTTACTTGCTGTTAATCGGAGGATTTTGTGCTGTTATTAGAATATGTTGGGCTAAATTTGTATTTAGAGAGTTAGATCACGATTAGGTTTGGTTTTATGTTGTAATTGACACTTTAGCCTTTTTAATTCACTTGTTATATTTCATTTAGTTGGGTTGTTCTTAATGCTTCGTATTAGCTGGCCATTAATATGTTGAATTAATCCTAAATTGATCTCGACAGAGGATGTTAGGGTAGACTTAGTCCAATTAACGCTCCTAGATTGCCAAAGTGACATAGGAATAACAATCAAAGGGTGAGTGATTAGTTAAGCGTGTTTTAATGAGACCGACATGAGATTTCGACCGGTTTAGCTCTAGGTCTATGAAATTGGCATGGCATAATTAAATGGAGAGTTAAAATTCTCATAAAAGCAACCAAAGAGTGATTGGTCTTCCTAAATCCTCCTTCATTGGTACCTCTTCCCATTTATCTTGCTTTCTAGGTTTAGACGTTTATTTCTCTGTTTTCTCTTACTTTTTGTTCTCTAAATAAGGTAAAGTGAGATTATTCGCGGTAATTAATTGAATTAAAAACTAATTCTAGTGGATACGATACTCGATACTCTTGTGCCATTTTAATATTACTTCGATCATGTGCGCTTGCGTGTACACCGATCAGCAGCTCTCCTGCCCTTTGATGTTAGCTCAAGAACACTAGACCCTAATGAGGCCTATGGTGTTCCTGCAGCTCCGTTGCTTTTTAACATCAACTTAGGGACACTCGACCCTAATGAGACCTATGGTGTTTCTACAGCTCCACTGCTCTTCAATGTTAGCTAAGGAACAATCGACCCTAATGAGGCCTATGGTGTTCCTACAACTCCGTTACTCTTCAATGTTAGCTCAAGAACACTCGAACCTAACGAGACCTATGGTGTTCCTGTAGCTCCGCTACTCTTCGATGTTAGCTTAGGAAAAATTTCAAGATAAATCATATCTCTCTTCTAATTTATCTTTTTTCTTTGCTACAACGTTCTTTGGTATTTGCTCAGTGACTCCACTGTTGGCTTGAAGCAAAGTGAAGCCTGAAGCCTCCTGACTTGGTGAAGGAGCAAGCGACAGCGAACGAAGCCTTTTATCTTGGAGGAGGAGTGAGCGTCGGTAGATGGAGTCTATTGGCTTGGCAGAATAGAGCTAGCAACGATGGACAGAGTCTGTTGACTTAGTGGAGAAGCGAGCAATGGCATATGGTGCTTTCAGACTTGAGACAGAGCGACGACGAACGAAACCTCCTGACTTGGTGAAAAAGCAAGCTACAGCAGATGAAGCCTCCTAACTTGGTAGAGGAGCGAGCGACGGTAGATGGAGCATCCTGACTTGACGAAAGAGTAAACGTTGATGAACGAAGCCTCTTAACTTAGCAGAGGAGCAAACGTCAACGAAAAGAGCCTCTTGACTTGACAGAAGAGCGAGCATCGACGGATGAAGCCTTCTGTCTTGGAGGTGCGAGCGTCGAAAAATGGAGCCTTCTGACTTGGAAGAGGAGCGAGTGTTGACGGACGAAACCTTCTGACTTGGGGGAGGAGTGAGCGTCGACGGATGGAGCCTTCTAACTTCACAAAGGAAATAAAAATTGAGGCAAATGAAGCTCAAACTTTAGGAGAATGAGTGATAAACCGAACTTGAGAGGGTTGAAGCTCGAATAAGTGAGTGAGGGACGGACCAAACTTGAAGTGGACAAAGCTCTCTCATATGCATCCAACTTGTAACGTCTTGTTTCCATGCTGATGGAAACGTTTTTTTTGGAAATTGAGCTTAAAGTTTTATTTTCTTTTAAGTTGCCTACGTACCCTTCCGGAAAGGGATCAAGTCATAATGTAGTTCAATGATTTTTTTTAGGGGCCGTTCACCTTTTAAGCTCATACAGGCTAGGAGCATCATGCAGTTTGGACTCTTGTGAAAAGAAGCTTTTTTTACATCTTAAATGCTCTTGTTCTCATCATGGTCTTGATTAGATCCTTCATTTGTAGGATTTGTTAAGATAATGACATTTTTCTTTACCTTCAAGGAACCCTCCGTGTTTGTGAGAATGAAGAACTTCCTTTTCATACGAGAAGGAACAAGACTGTGAATCTTTTTGTCATTTTTCACTTCATCAAACAATTCTGCCTTCAAGGATTTCATTTTCCTTTCATGTTGATCACTTGTTACTTTGAGACAATCAAAGACAAATGTTGAAGGTTGATTTTTCCTCGATGTGGAGACGCTTAGCCTTTGGAAGACTGAAGTTCGAGTTGAGACAGAAGTTGGACATTGGTTTTCTTCTTTTGTCGCATCCATACTCATCCTTTGGAAGACTGAAGGTTAAATAGTTGAAGGCTTGATGCTATTGAAGACAGAAGTCCTTTGCTCGATTTTTTTTGAATCATCAACTTCTTCCACATTGGTGCAATATGAACTTGCCAAATCTTCTTCCCCTTTTTCCACTAAAAGGAAATCTCTTGAGAAGAATTCCTTTAAGATCATCGATTGGCAAGGTCCAACTCAACTTTTTCCTCTTTAGCTAATCCTAGAATTAGCTCTTTTAAGATGAAACACTTATCCACTAGATGACTGATAACTCGATGATACTTGCAATACTTGGGATCATCGACTTTTTCCATCTTTTCTGGCTGTTTACATTCTAGAAGTTTAATCAGTCGTGTTTCCAGTAATTGTTCTAACATGTCAGAAATGTCAGAATCAGGAAAAATATAGACTTTTTTTTTTGTCTTTCCTTCAAAGTTAAGTGACGCCTTTCATTTCCTTGTCACTTTTCCATCCTCTTCTCTTTCGAAGACAACTTGAGAGGGGTTGCGTTGACAACCATAGATTCTTCTGAAGTTTCCTCAATGTTATTTCCATCTTTCTTCATGTTAGGGACTAGAAGGTTTTTATCTCCTCGACTAGCGATACTTAGCTCCATGTCGTGGGCACAAGTTGCTAGTTCTTCAAAGGTGTGAGGCTTTATACCTTGGAGGATGTAAAGAAGTCCCCAGTGCATGCCTTGAATGCACATTTCCACAGCAGACAGTTCAAGTGAGACAATCTTTGAAATCGAGACTCATGGCTCTCCAACGATTTATGTAGTCAACAATGGGTTCACCTTTTCGTTGTCTAGTGTTAGTGAGCTCAAACATGCTAATGTTGCGTCTCATGCTGTAGAAGCAATTGAGAAACTCCTTTTCAAACTGTTCCCAATTGTCTATCGACTCAAGCTCTAGATCAATGTACCAGTCGAAAGCGTTCCCTTTCAATGTCTGTACGAACTGTTTAACCAATAGATCTCCTTGCGTACCAACATTTTCACATGTCTCGATGAAATGCACAATGTGTTGCTTAGGGTTGCCTCTTCCATTAAATTGCTGGAACTTTGGTGGTTGATTTCCAATTGACATTTTCAAATTATCGATTCTCTTAGTATATGGTTTGGAATACAAGAGAGAACTTTGAGAAGCCCCACCACATTGAGCTCTAATGGAGTTTGTTATCATGTCCTGAAGTTGTTGGACTGATAGTTAAGCGATCGAAGTGAAGGGTTGTAGTTTATTTTTTTGCACAACGACCTTCTCTTTATCTCGATCCTTGACGACATGAGTTTGACTTGACTCAATGAACTTTTGGTTCTCAATCTGGCTCTTGAAGTATGCAATTTGAGAATCTTTTTCTTCAATCGCCTTCATCAAGGTGTTGATCTTTTCTTGCATCTTTGCCATTCTTTCTTCCATAGTATTTGTTTCAGTCATCATAATGGACACTACGTCAGAATTGAAATCGAACAACGGGTTACACTTAACCAGGAACTTGTTGTTAATCGATGCCCCCGACAACGTCATTACTTCGGTTGCAATAATTGAGGCTTCATCTTCTTGCAACCTCAATTCATTCGAGCAATTATAGATAATAGAACCCGTGTACATGTTGCTAATGATAGCGGTCATCGACGAAGTCTTGAACGACATCACTTTACTTGTGCTTTGAGATGAAAGAAAGAGATGAGAGGTAGAGATGGCCCCACGGTGGGCGCCAATTTGTTCACACGTTATTTCAGTAAAGAGATGAGCCACGTGTAAATGAACTTGAATTTATATTAATTTTAATATAGTGGAGTACAATCTCTAATTTATTCCACTGATTCTTTCTCTCTCATATACAAATGTCTCGAGGGTTGAAAGCTTGTTCTCAAGCGTGCTTGTTGGTCTTTTCTGATCGGCCTTTGGCTTATTGATTTTATTGGATCGGCCTTTAGCTTATTGATTTTATTGGATCGGCCTTTAGCTTGTTGTTCTTTGGATCGGCCTTTGGCTTGTTGATCGTTGGATCAACCCTTGGCTTATTGATCGTTGGATCGGCCCTTGGCTTGTTAATCTTCTTGAAGATACGATCAAAGTCTTGGAGTCTTGTATGCTTCAAATGCCTTTGACTTGTCTTCAAAGATATTTTGGTCTTTAAAGTCTTCAAGTCTTCAAGGAACTTTTAGCACCTAAGGACTTGTCTTGGAAGATCTTTGGTCTTCCAATAGTGTTCGGCACCTAGGGACATGTCTTGGAGGGTCTTTGGTCTTCCAAGACTGTTTAGCACTTCAAGGAGTGTTGAGCACCTAAGGACTGGTCTTGAAGAGTCATTGGTCTTCAAAGAGGGTTCAACACCTAAGGACTTGTCTTGAAGCGTTGAATACCTAAGGACTTCAGGGAGCATTCAGCACCTAAAGACTTTGGCCTTCTTTGCTCTCAATTCTCTCTGAGTTCTCTAGAGAAGAAATTTTCTAAACCCCTAAAATGAAAGAGAGCTCATCTATTTATAGAGCTTTCCATGGCATGTGGGCTTAGGCTTTAGTGGCGTTTGGGCCCAACCATAGACTTGGGTTTTCGTTGGCTTTGGGTTTAACCATTTAGATTTGGGTCTTATTTAACTTTGACCTAAATTTCATATAACCCAATCTGACCAAATTAAACTTAATTGTTTGGTCCAATTGTCATAATGAAGATATGTGGCCTTTTAATTTTTAGAATTTACCAATTTTTTATCTTCAAATTAAATTTGGGACATATGTCAACTTATAATTGGTCCCAAATTTAATTATTTCTAGTTTTTTCATTAATTTGGAATAATGATGTGACAATTGGAGATTGGCCGAAATTTCTCAGTAACATTTGCCAACTGTTGTTGTTAAATATTGGAAAAGAGAATTTCACATGACCTCCACGTAACAATCACGGTGAATTTATAATTTAGGAAAAGGAGGTGACTTGCAAAAGATAAAAAACTGAACTACACCAGCTTTAATGCTTAAGTTAGAGATGGAGAAAAGTGTAGCAAGCTGTAATTTAAAGAAAGATGGTTAAGTTTGTAACGCCCCCAAATTTTAGCCTAACTTGGGGAACATTACTAAACTTACAACTACTATGCTCCAAAAATTTCGACAGCATAACAATGTAACTTCAACAATACCCAAATTTTTTTCCAGCACCTGTCAAATAAGAATACAACACTTCTATAACCAAATCGACCTAAATTTGCTCCACCTGAACACAACACAATACTTCTAAACTCCAAGTACGCATGTCTAGCCAAATAATAAAGCAACTAAAAATCTATTACAAAACAACACGAACCCAAAGGCTTTACTCTTTATTCAAAAAGATAAAACAAACTAAGTCCATCCAACTTTAACAAACTCCTAAGAACGAGTCGATTCTCAAACAATCATACTACTTAATGCCAAAGTCCCAAAATGAACAACATCAACACTATGCACTAACTCAAGCCATAAGGGAAATAACGTACTCCTACAAGTGTAAGTTCTCAGCTAAAACAAATTATTAAAAGACAACATAAATAACTAATGGTCCCCCTTTTCTTCATGTCTCCTCCTCACTACCAAGCTCATAGAAACCTTAGTCACTTGCAAAACTGTTGGTTAGGGAGGAGTCAGTACAAAAGTACTCAGTAAGTAGCTCACACATGGTAAGCAACCAAACATCAAGCAAACAAACATCATGTTGTTCACACGCACCCAAACATGCTTATCAACATTAATAACACAAGTTTCATGCTCAACTTACATAGCAAGTAAAGTAAACATAAAACTCACACAACAAAAATTTCACATCCTGCCATGCACATTCAAACTCTACAAACTCACTCAATACAAATAATTTAGTTCTCACAAGGCTTCCTGAGATCGATTCCTTCGAGACACGTTGATCCCCTTTGATTTTACTCAGGGCCACCGACATTTTCTGTCAGCCGCAACTATTTGCATCTAGGGCCACCGACGCTCTCTGTCGGCCCTAACTAGAATCAAAACTACAACACTTAAAAGGATTTGCAAAAGGTCTAATATGTGGCGAAACTTACCAATCAGTGCTAAAAGGACTGAAAGGCTTGTTGGGCTGTGTTCAACAAGATTCGATTTCACAAATCAGAACCTTACAAGATGTGGGTAAATCTATTAGAGGCTAACTGGGGTGTGGGTCATGTACTGATGTGATTTTGAGGTCTGAAAATAAGTGATCCCTTGTTGGAACTCGCAAATCGACACCAACGGCCTCGAATGCGTGCTGGTTGGAGTCCAAAAGAGCCTAAAATCGCAATAACAAAGACATTTAAAGTATGGGTAATCCAAAACCAAGGTCGGTTTGGCATGGTTATGTGATAAACCTCATTGAAAAGAAGGAAATCGCGCGGAACAACCCAAATCTGTCGAGAAAACACTCCAAACCGCAGCAAATCCACAAGTTCTCATCCACGACCCTTGAATCTGCAAGATGTGACTCCTTCTACTGTTGTTCGTGGTTGTTGCAGGTCGCCGAAGCTGTAAATCAGGACCCTCGAAGATGAAGAAACAAAAGAGATGGGGGGCGTCACGTGTGGGTCTTGACAGGAAGAAGAAGAAAATCGAAAAGAGGGGGGAGGGCAACCTTTGCTTCATGAAAAAGAGAGGGAGGAGAAGAAGAAAAGAGACTTAGGGTTTCTAACGTGAGGAAGGAGAAGAATAAAGGGGAAGATAAAATTAGGGGCTAGGGCTTGTTCTAGTTTCTTTTCTTTTTTGCTTTAATTTCTCCCAAATGAAAATGCCCATAAGAAAAAGTGAACATTTTAGAACTTTACAAATTCCCAATTTTAAACTCTTAAAGATTTGAAAAATCCTAAATGATTGAGGATTTGGGTTTCTCTTGAATTTTGTAGATAGAATCAAAAATTAAACTTCCAAACTTGAGGAATTAAAGATTTAATTAAAAAATCTCCTTTCCAAAAGTGTTAGAGATTTAATTTACCAACTTAAGGGCTAAACTTGAAAATTCCAATTTTTCAAATTAGAACTCTAGCGAATGAATCTAATTACCCAAAAATAGCCTAATTTATAGCGCGGGCATTACAAAGTTGAACTCCATTTCTTTGAGTCATAATGGCGTATTTATAGGATCCTTGACCTAGGTTCTCCATATTCCTTTTGGATAAGGAATGGAAGGGGTTTCTTCCTTTTTCTAGGAAAAGGTTAATCTGTGGGCTTGCTGGATTCCCTTGGACGTATTTCTCTTTTGGGCTCTTATCATCTTGACTTGACCTTATTTCATTAGGGCCAAATTTACCTATAGCACTAAAAAACAAAACATATGTATTTATTTTGGTCTTTATCATTCAGTAAGTGTTCTACTTCCACTTATGGATTTTCTTGCTTTGTATCTACTTTTTACATATGTTTTTGAAAACCAACCCAAGTTTTGAAAACTAAAAAAAATAGTTTTCAAAATCTTATTTTTGTTTTTGGAATTTGGTTAAGAATTCCAATGTTTTCATAAGAACGATGAAACTCATTGTAGATAAATGATGAGAAAACAAACACAATTTTCAAAAACCAAATGATTTTCAAACAGGCCCTAAATTTCAAGTTTTCGATTAAACTAAACTTTCAAGAAATAATCATTCTAATCATCTTTTTAAAAAGTAACTATTTTGTTTCTTGTTATTATTCTACCATTTAATATCGGTCTGTTGGGATTTATGTCATAAAGTCTCGTAATTAATGATTTATTTAATAATTAATAATAATTTTAATTATTTTATTTACAATATAATATTATCCATGATAAGAAAAATCTAAGGTTATCTTGAACAATATGTGGTTGACATACGAGAGGATCAGGTTCAAGAAATAACCTAAAGAGTCATAGTATATGGATAAGGTTGGGTGTCTTATCCTAGTAACATTATTGATATGACCCACTTTATAATAGTTATAAATGATTTGATCCAAATCATTCATGTGAAGACATATGAGTGGGGATATCTTATACAATGAGTTTGTATAAGACTGGTCCATGAAATATTTAATCTCTCTTTATAAATCCGTTAATTGAGAAGATTAATATTTCATCAGGATGATCATATGCGACTCGATCTTAATCTTGAGTGAGTTATGAACTCCTGCCTGTGAGGGCTTGTTCTTGGATTGGCATGGGTGAGAGTGACTTTTGTAGTTGATTCAATAAGCCTACGATTTTGAGGACTTGACCAAATAAGGAGTGAAGGGAATAATCGAATTAAACCCACAACAAAAGCGTTGGAATCGACTTTGATTTTATTTTAGAATTAAACAAAAAAATTAGGCTAAGCAAAACATACATTTGAGATAAATATGAAGATATTTCTGGTGGATCTTTATCTCCTCCATAAAATCTTCCTGGCTATGACTTGAACACAGAACCAAGGCTTGTGAGAGCCTCTTGAAAGAAAATCCACAAGGGATTGGAGAGGAAGAGGTCTAAAGAGAATTCTCTAATTCTCTATTGAGGAGATGTGTTGTATCTAATGGCTCAACCCAAGGGTCCTATTTATAGAGGCCAAGGGAAAATCTTTGCCATAATTAAAATATTATATTTTAATATCTAATATATTAAAATATATCATATATTTGTTTGAATCTCATTCAAATCTCTTACGATATTTATTTATTTGAATCATATTCAAATTCTATAAATATCTTTTATTTAATGTATCTAATATACATTAATTATTTTAATATTTAATGTATCAAATGCAATAAATATATTTTCCTCTTTTATATTTAATATATCTAATATATTAAATATTAATTTGAACATTTCAAATTTTTCTTTCAATTAAATTGATCTTTTAGTGTTACTATGAGCTAGCAAGGGGACCTTATGGACCTACAGATTATAAGCTCCAATGATACAAAATTAATTAATTAAACTCTTTAGTTTAATTAATTAATTTTCATTCATTAACTATAGGTCACTCTACTATAGACCTAGAGTTGCACTCTTATGCACTGTAGGACAAGTTGTGTCTATGGATATAATCACTACATGCAAGTCGATCATTCACGAGTTGTTCGTAATTACAGCTGGGTTAAAAGTTCATTTTACCCCTATAATTATATATTTCACCTTAAGTACCATTGATCCTCTAATGAATAATTTGTTTATAATCTAATTATAAACTAAGTCCCTCTCAGGCCAATGAGAGGGTGGAGCCCCATTGTTAATGTCCCGAAATCAATACTTAAGGGAACTGCTCATCTACTTACTCTATATGGGAATAAGTGAATTTCATCTTGTGAGATTATGTTCCCAGCTCCCTATTTGGTCAAGTCCCCAAAATAGTAGGCATATTGAATCGGCTATAAAAGCCATTCTCACTCATGAAAATCAAAGGACAAACCCTCACAGGCAGGGGTTCATAATTCACTCAAGATTAAGTTCGAGTCGTATATGATTATCCTGATGAAATATTAATCTTCTCAATTAACGGATTTATAAAGAGAGATTAAATATTTCGTGGTCCAGTCTTATACAAACTCATTGTATAAGATACCCCCACTCACATGTCTCCACATGAATGATTTGGATCAAATCATTTGTAACTATTACAAAGTGAGCTGTATGAATAGTGTTACCAGGATAAGGCACCCAACCTTATCCATATACTATGACCCTTTAGGTTATTTCTTGAACATTATCCTCTCGTATGTTAACCACACACTATTCAAGATTACACTAAGAACCTTAGATTTTTCATATAATGGATAATATTATATTCCAAATAAAATAATCAAAATTATTATAAATTATTAAATAAATTATTAATTACGAGGCTTTAGGGCATAAATCCCAACAAGGAGTTGGGAATATAATCTCACAAGATGAAATTCACTCATTCACTTATAAGGTAAGTAGATGAGTAGTTCCCTTAAGTACTGATTTCAGGACTTGAACAATGGGGCCCCACCCTCTCATTGGCCGAGAGGGACTTAGTTTATGATTGGATCACAAATATATTGTTCATTAGAGGATCAGTGGTACTTAAGGTGCAAGATGTAATTACAGGGGTAAAACGGACTTTTGACCCACATGTAATTACGAACAACTCGTGAAGGATCGATGATAATGCAAATATTTTACATATTTCTAGCCATTTTTACTTAAGCTATTTGCACAAATGCACGCTTTTATGTCTAATATAGCAAATTAATGAGAAAAATAGCCAAAATTAGTTAATGGATTGTTTTGAACTAAGAAATAGGAAATAAGAGGAAAAAAGTTGATTTTCAATGAGTTTTGATGTTTTTATGCAGAAAAGGGAAATTGCTAGAATTGCGACTTCAATTGCAATTGTAATTTCACCTGGGAGACAAAATTTCGAAAATCAAGGAAAAAATCTAGAAGCTCGATTTTATTTTGATATTTAAAGATATTCTCCACGAATCAAGCTCATAAAGATTCGATTTTTGCCTTAAACATCCAAGGAACAAACCCTAGCATTTGGAGGCTATAAATATGAAGATTCAAACCACAAAAGAGCAGTCCACGACCGACCATACTTGATTGAAGACCCATTATTTTTCTGCACTTTTAGTTTTTTGTTTTCTCTACTTAAAGGAGAAGAAATGCCACCCAAACTTCAATTCAGCCATGTTGAAAGTCTAGGGTTGTGAAGATCTTACTCTCCTTGAAAGAGGTTGAGTTTAGATCGATTGAAGAAGTGTTTTCTCTTTGAAGTTCAACTTTACCCTTGTAATCGCAAGAATTAGTTTTCTGCTTTAGTTTAATTTCCAGCACTTTAACTTCTTCTACTTTTAATTCAATTTACTTCTAGTCCTTTGTCTTTAATTTTTACAATTCTTCACTTTACAACAAGTTTGATTTTAATAAAGTTCAACATTATTTCTTCACAACATTCTTCATCTTTAAGTTTACTGCTTATTTATTCAGTTTTTGTTTTCCCTTCTTTTCACAACAATATGTATTTTCTTCCTTTTAATGTTTGTTTATTTATTTTCTCCATCATGAGCTAATTCCATCATTGGGATTCGAATATGTGGTTGTCCTAAGGATTGGAATCTTGGCATAAGATGTAAAAGTAACTTTGCTCAATTTCATAGCATCGTTTGCTTTTATTGATTATCATTCTTATTGTGAATATAGCTTGATCACCTAGGTGAACATACAAAGATCGATTTTAATATTGAAAGGGTTTAATGAGATTACGTGTTCATACAAAGCAATAGAGGAAAGGGGCTTAGACATAAGCACTTGTTTTTTACCCTAGACATAGAGCGAAACCTCTAAGACCAAAGGTTGTGTTCTCATTAAACTAAGTTCGTATTAGCCATAGACATATAGTTTAATCAATTAGGCTTCTAAAGGCTTTTCCATTAAAATCGGAATAGAAGTTGAACCCGGTTTACATTGCTCGGTGTTTGAGTAAAGATTGCAATTACATTTTAGGTCACAATTCTTTTCTAATAGGCAAAAACATATTCGGATTCCATCCCTTTTATCATTTGATTTTTAGTACACTCACAACCTTCCCAATTATTTAATATTGGTTACCGAGGTTGCTTTGTGTGAACATCTTTATCTTCATTTTAGAATTTATGGTATCCGTTCTCTGTGGGATCGATACTTTGGAATATTTTCTTTACTACTTGTTTGACAGTGTACACTTACGCTAGACTGGAGACTTTTTCTATTCAAAAGTTTTCTTCTAAAAGCCCACATGTTTTCAGTCGATCAATCGACTTGTATGTAATGGTTATATCCATAGACACAACTTGTCCTACAGTACATAAGAGTGCAACTCTAGGTCTATAGTGGAGTGACCTAAAGTTAATGAATGAAGATTGATTCATTAAAGAGTTTAATTAATTATTTTTGTATCATTGGAGCTTATAATCTGTAGGTCTATAAGGTCCCTTTGCTAGCTCATAGTAACACTAAATGATCGATTTAGTTGAAAGAAAAATTTGAAATGTTCAAATTAATATTTAATTTGAAGTGTTCGAATTAATATTTAATATATTAGATATATTAAATATAAGAGGAAAATATATTTATTGTATTTGATACATTAAATATTAAAATAATTAATGTATATTAGATACATTAAAAGAAAGATATTTATAAAATTTGAATAACATTCAAATAAAGAAATAAATATCGTAGGAGAATTTAAAATATTTGAATAAGATTCAAATATATTAAATATATGTATTTTAATATATTATATATTAAAATATATATTATTTAATTATGGCAAGCAAAGATTTGCCACAGGTATCTATGAATAGGACCTTTGGGTTGAGCCATGATAGCACACATCTTCTCAATAGAAAATTAGATAATTCTCTTTAGACCTTTTTCGTCTTCAATCCATTGTGGATTTTCTTTCAAGAGGCTCTCACAAGCATTGATCATGAGTTCGAGTCATAGCCAGGAAGACTTTGTGGAGGAGATAAAGACCCGCCAGAAATATCTCCATATTTACTCCAAATAAGTTTGCTTAATCTTAATTTTTTTAGTTTAATTTTAAATAAAATCAAAGACGATCCAATACTTTTGCTGTGGAGTGAAACGTTCATTCCTTCATGGTCTACTCAATGTCCGTCTCAACAAATCTACACAGCTTCAAGACATACATATATCAACATATTAATACACATCCCCAAAATTACTTTATTCGCTTGTTAAATAATTAACAAAACATAATTACAATAATCATTAACCAAAATAGTTATTTTTAAAAGTTGAAGAACTAAAATAGACGTTTTGAAACTTTAATTAAGGTTAACTTAAAATAAACCTAAAAATTTAAGAAATAAAATAAAGGGAAAAAAATCATTTTTGACCTTGAACTTGGCAAGTTGTATAAATTTTAACCCTAAACTTTCAATTTCATCAACTTAAACCTCAAACTTAGAAGTTTATATCAATTTTAACCATAAACTTTCAATTTCATCAATTTTAACCTCAAACTTGAATAAGTGTATCAATTTACACTCTCGATTAAGTTTCCATTTCAATCCCCATTAGAAAAGTTTTTCACACATGTCCAAAACTATGTGTTGCTTTATAATTAGGTACGTATTTGTTATTTTTTTTAAAAAAAATTGCTGAAGAAAATTTGAGTAGACTTGCCATAATGTTTTTCAATTTCAGAGCATGGCTTTTTTTCACTCCCTATCTCTTCTTTGATTATGCTGCTTTTTTCATTTCATTAATTGAGAGTTTTTTAATTTTAAGGCATTCTACTCGATCTATCGGCTTTTAGTAGAAACAAAGCTTATTTGCACCATATTTTTCCTTAATGAAGTACTCCCATTCTTTAATCAGTCGTCGCCAATATTGATTTTTTTATTTAATTTCTCATCAGCCTCGAGCTCGATTTGTCCTCCATCCATAGCAACGGACACAAGGCTTTTGGAATCGTTCTCATCATAATATTTGTCCCTTTCCTCTCCAGCATCGATATCACTTTAATCCTCCATAAGACTGTCAACAGGGCCGACAAGGTCGGCTATGACCAATTCATTGTATTCATGGGTGTCACTCTGTCCACCACCGTCTTTCTTGTTCTCTCCCGCTCAAACTCTTCACCATCGAAGTTGACGAAACCGCCATGGTCATTGCCACCTTTAATGCGTCACTACCTAGATCTTCTTCACACTTGTCGTCGCTAGTATCAACACCAAGAGCGAGGTAGAAGACAAGAGTCCATTTATTTTCGTGTGGTCTTACTTTCAAGAGTCGAGTTCGTGGTTTTCATGTGGTGGCGACCCGATATGGAATGATTTAATTATTTTTTTGGTAAATTTTTTAAAAAGATAACAAACAAGTACATATAAGAGAACAACATGTGACTTTGGGCACGTGTGGAAATCTTTTCTAACGATAATTTAAACGAAAACTTAACCGAGGGTGTAAATTGATACGTTTATTCAAATTTGAGGTTTAAATTGATGAAATTGAAAGTTTATGGTTAAAATTGATACAATCTGCCACGTTTGAGGTTTAAATTGATGAAATTGAATGCTTATGGGTAAAATTGATACAACCTATCAAGTTTAGGGTCAAAATTGATTTTTTTCCTTAAAATAAATATTTTGAAACATCATTTAAATGAGATAATCTTCATGGTTCAGGAAGCAAAAAGAAATTCAAATCTAAATATTATTTGAATTTGATCTATAAATTATCAAAACTACACATTGGTAGCTGTTAAAAAAATTTCTTTCCTAGATATGAATAATCGTCCACCGTCACAGGAAAAAAACAGATTAAAAAGAGAGAGGAAAAAAAAGATAATAAAAGGAAGAAGATAAAAGAAAAAATTTGTGGATATGATCATTGAGGCCAAGACGACCAATAGATGCGTTTTATCTTTTATCATTTATATTGTATAATCTTTTCTCTCTTTTCTCTCCCTTCAATTTTTTTCTCCTTTTCAAATTGCTTTCTCGAGAGATGGTTTTGTTACTGTTATGGGTGAAATTGGACCAACAAGAATGGGCTGGCTAAAGGGCTGCAACGAAGGGCCAAACAAGAAAAGAGGCCCAATACAAAGTCGAAATGGACCGAAACTGACAATGGACTCACATAGAATGAGTGGGAGAAGAAACGGGCTTGGGCTTCGGCCCAAGCCCGTGGTCGGCCAGGCCGGCCGGCCGAGGCCGACCAGGCTGGCCAAGGCCGACCAGGCTAACCGAGGCCGACCAGGCCGGCCAAGCCCATGGTCGGCCCGGCCGAGGCCGACCAGGCTGGCAAGGCCCAATTTTGGGCCTTGCCTCGGTCCCTCATGCCACGTGTGCCCTCGGTTCAGCCCAATTTGATCTTTCCTTTCCCCATTCGAAGACGGAAACTCACAAAAAACCCTAGGAAGGAAGCTATTTAAGCTCTCCCTCAGGGGGAGAGCAAGGTAAGTTCATTCCAGCTTACAACACTCTCCTACAACTCTCAAAACTCTCTCTGACTTAAGCATCGGAGCCTGTGTGGTCTACACCACACCGGTGTCCAGGTTTTTCTTGTCTTGCAGGCCGCGTTCTTCCCCCAAGAATACAAATTCACCGTCGTTGTCACGTGGAGGTCATGTAATATTTCTCTTGTCCAAAATTTGGCAACAACAGTTGGCGCCGTCTGTGGGGAACGACAACGCTTGCTGGAGAAATCTTGTGCCTAAGTCAACCCTACGAGAAGATGAGTAGAATGACAGAAAACAAACACTGGAATGAAAACAGAGACGATTCCGATCAGGATCGTCACCTGCGACGAATGCAAAAAAACCAGCCTCCTCGGCCTCAAAACGAGGCCGAGGCTGACCAGAAAAAGGCCGAGGCCGACCCTAAGCAGGCCGAGGCCAATCTGCTCGTTCAAGCTACATGGCAGCGTGGACCAGATGGATGGCATCAAGAAGCCAGCCTGTATTTTTTGGCCGAGGCCGACCAGATCGTTCAAGCTACTTCGATTGAAAAGCGACTAGATGAACACGACCAACAAGGAAGCAAGGTAAGCCGAACAAACGGAACGAAATCCGTCGTATACTCGACATCAAAAGGCCAAGGTAAAAGGGTTCGAAACAGAGGCCGAGGCCGAGGTGAGAATAAAACCCTAACCATGGAGAAATACGAAGATGAGACGGATTTAAGAAACATAATCGAGGAAAAGAAGCGACAGAGAGCCTTGTCCGAGGCCGAGGCCGAGGCGAGCAATCTTCCAGCTACTGAAGCGACCGATCTGAGAAGTGTCATCGAATGGAAAAAACAACAGAGAGTCGAGGCCGAGGCTGAGGCAAATTTTGGAACTGGGGCCGAGGCCGAGGCCAATTTTCGAGCCGAGGCTAATTCTGGAACCGAGGCCGAGGTTGAGGCCAATGTTGACACTAATGCCGAGGTCGAAGCCGAGGCAAGTTCCAGGGCCAAAGATGAAGCGAATAGTTTGCCATGGAGGGCAGAATTATTAAAGATTCAAAGCGAGCTGGACCATATCCAAGGGAATATGCACAAGGTAAAAAATATAGGGTTTGATATTGACACTTTGATAGAACAGGTAGATCCACCTTTCACTGATGAAATCATGAATGTGAAACTACCTCCCACATTCAAAGTTCCAAAGATCAAACCCTATAATGGAAACAATGACCCTATAGTTCATCTAGATGTGTACAGATCATGGATGGAACTTCATGGAGTAGAAGATGCAATCAGATGCAGAGCCTTCTCATTCACTTTAGTGGGACCAGCAAGACATTGGTTTCGCAACATAAAAAGAGGATCTATTAGTTCGTTCAAGGAATTAGCTCGAGCATTCGTGATGCAATTCTTGGGAGGAAGAGATCAGCGCAAGCCAGCAACTCACCTACTTTCCATCAAACAAGGATCCAAGGAAACCCTGCAGGAATATATTGCCCGGTTCAATAGTGAAGCTTTATGTGTTGAGGATTACACTGACGAAGCAGCGTTGATGGCAATAATTAATGGACTCAGAGATCGAAGACTCATACGATCCTTGGGAAATAGAAAACCAACATCGTATGTACAGCTCATAACTCGAGCTCAAAAGTACGTACGTGCAGAAGAATTGCTTCGTACGAAGAAGAAAACTGATGAGCTTGAAAGAAGACCCGATCAATTAAATGATAGGAAAAGGCCAAGTGAAATATTACACCAAAAGGCCAAGAGACAGAAGATCGATGACCAGAAATCACTTCGACTTGGCCACCCATCCAGAAAGTTCGAAAAGTACACTCCAACATCAATTCCCATTGAGCAGATTCTAATGGAGGTACGCCATTCAAACTTATTAAAGCAACCTGAAAGGATGAAAACTGGATCAAACAAGAGAGATAGACAAAAATATTGTCTCTACCATGAAGGTCATGGACATATGACCAGAGATTGCTTCCAGCTAAAGGATGACATCGAGGCTCTAATTTGAAATGACTTCTTGAAGGAATACATCGATGTACGTGCAGGAAAAAGGTCAAGGCCGACCTCATAGGCGGCCGAGGACGACCTCATAGGCGGCCGAGGCCGACCCTAAATCCTCTTCATACATAGTTAGTTTAGATTCTATTTTCTTTAATTAAACCATGTTTGTTGAGTTTAGATTCATTAAATTCAATTGATAGGTTAGCAAGTCTCATGTAATAGGCTAGGTTTATTATTGCTCATTTTAAGTTGATCAATACAAGTTATGTTTTGAAAAAGAATTTGTACTCAAGCAAAAGAGATCTTCCTACAAGTAATATCCTCCTTCAGTGGGGGCTACTAAGGGGATATGCTTCCCTATTAAACAAAAAGCAAAGAAGCTACATAGGAGATATACCTCTCTGATGAACAAAAGGCAGAAGCTACTAAAGAGATATGCCTCTCTAATTGAACAAAAGGCAGAAGCTACTAAAGAGATATGCCTCTTTAATTGAACAAAAAGCAGAAGCTACACCAAACGAGCCAGAAAAGTCAACAACTTCAGAGAAACTAAAGTGGAGGCCGACCTCATAATCTGATGCCGAGCAAGATGCCAAAATTACTTCAGTTACAAGAATCATCTGACTATGGGAAGATGAATGGATCTTTCTTAAAAGAAGCATACCGTGGAAGCGTATTTGAAAAAACATAAGCAACGAAATCACGAGTTAACTAAAACACATGAGACAGAAGCTAAAATATAAGAATTGAGGTTTAATAAGCATGGCCGAGGCCGACCACAATGGCCGAGGCCGACCACCTTGGCCAAGACCAACCTCTTCCCAGCACAATGATTACAATGAAGAATTTGAGGAAAGATAAGGACAAGCTGACTCCCAGAAAAAATGACGAGGAGGATAGTAAGGCCGAGGTGTACACGGCTGAAAGTACCTACCCGCAAGGAGCTGCAAACACGCGTTTAGACCAGACCGGTCGAGGCCGACCATACCAGTCTTGCCTCAAATTCTCACTCCATGGCTTATGTCATCTTCTCCTCTTATGATATCAGCTTGAATTGAAGCTACAATTGGCATGAGAATTGCTTTTAAATAAGCAAGAAGCTACAAAAGATCATCTCCAGATATAGTAAATTGAAGCCAAAATCTAAGAGTCTACTCTAAGATACGGCCAATCATGTCATGCAATTAGAGCATGAAACACGCAAAACTCTTAAGCACTTAGGTGCAGAGGAAGCGGCCCAGAAGGTTGATTGAACCACAAAAAGGGTTTGGTTGACTGATCTTGGCAACCCAAAAATCTGAGAAAAATCTCACGATGGGTCCCTATTGAGCACGACAAAGCAGGCTTTATAAAGCCAAGCATAGCGTGATGAATGCAAAACTCCGCTTAGGTGTGGAGGACGCAAGCCCAGAAGATTGATTGGGTCCCTAAAAGGGACTTGATTAGTTAACCTGGGCAGCCTAAAAATCCGAGATGAGTCTCGCGATAGGTTTTTTTTAAAAAAAAATAACAAATGAGAAGAATTTGGTTACAGAAAACCAAGTGCAGAAATTACAGACAAGACAGGACTAAAAAGCCCAATTCAGATCACAACGAGCTGAAGCCAAATAGGAGAAATCGAAACTCTAAAAGACTGAATATCCTCACAAGGATGGACAGCAATAACTAGGAAAAATTCGAGGCATGCCTCGAAATGTCAACAATGACTCCAAAAGTTAATAAGTTACTCCCAAGTCAGTCTCCATACAATTACTTCACACGCTCCTAATCTCGAATCCTAACTAGGGAGTGGGGGCTAATGTTATGGGTGAAATTGGACCAACAAGAATGGGCTGGCTAAAGGGCTGCAACGAAGGGCCAAACAAGAAAAGAGGCCCAATACAAAGTCGAAATGGACCGAAACCGACAATGGACTCACATAGAATGAGTGGGAGAAGAAACGGGCTTGGGCTTCGGCCCAAGCCCGTGGTCGGCCAGGGAGGCCGGCCGGCCGAGGCCGACCAGGCTGGCCGAGGCCGACCAGGCCGGCCAAGCCCATGGTCGGCCTGGCCGAGTCCGACCAGGCTAGCAAGGCCCAATTTTGGGCCTTGCCTCGGTCCCTCATGCCACGTGTGCCCTCGGTCCAGCCCAATTCGATCTTTCCTTTCCCCATTCGAAGACGGAAACCCACAAAAAACCCTAGGAAGGAAGCTATTTAAGCTCTCCCTCAGGGGGAGAGCAAGGTAAGTTCATTCCAGCTTACAACACTCTCCTACAACTCTCAAAACTCTCTCTGACTTAAGCATCGGAGCCTGTGTGGTCTACACCACACCGGTGTCCAGGTTTTTCTTGTTTTGCAGGCCGCGTTCTTCCCCCAAGAATACAAATTCACCGTCGTTGTCACGTGGAGGTCAGGTGATATTTCTCCTGTCCAAAATTTGGCAACAACAGTTACCACTTTTTTTTAACCTATTTTAGTGAGATAACTTTGTTTCCAGTTAATCAAAACAAAATTACAACTTACATGTTAAAAGAAATCATGTTTTAATGAGATAATTTTGTTTCCAGTTAATTAAAACAAAAACATTCGTAAATAAATTTGAAAACAAATATATTTTAAAAATAAGATAAAAAAAAATAGGTTAAATTATAAAATCAGTCCTTAACCTCTGAGATTTGTGTCTATTTAGCCCCCTAAACTTTTAAAATTACAAATTTAGTCCTTGAACTTTTGATTTTTTTTTTAAATTTACGCTAGGCACAAAATTAAAATTTTAGGGTTCCATTGGACATAAAATTCAAATTTATATCTAATAGATCAATCAATTTTTAAAAATTTTAAATTTGTTAGGACTCTATTAGACACAAAATTGAAAGTTTAGAGACTTATTAGACACAAAATTGAAAGTTTAGGGACACATTAAACACTTTCGAAAGTTCAGGGATCAAATATACACAAACCTCAAAGTTTAGAGACTAAACTTTTAATTTGACCCAAAAATAATAAAATTAGAAGAAAAAAAAAAGAATCCAGTAACTTTGTACTATTAATGAAATAAGTTTTGTATGATAAATGAATATTGGTTAATTTTGCATTATTAGAGCTCATGATTTGTAAGCTTGTAAAGTTTCCTTGATAGCTTGTAAAGTCACTCATTAACAAACTAAGTAGAAATAAAAATTTGAGATGTTAAAATTTAGGCATTGTTTAATGGGCTAAATAAATAGATGAAGAGAAATGTGAAACAAATGAATAATTTGAAACGAGCGTAACATCCATTGATCCATGGATAGTCTTTTGGTTCAGATTTGGATAGTTGCCTCTAAGTTTTCTATAAATAAGACCTTTAGGTTAGTCTTTTATTCATTTAAAGCTCGAGCGTAAAAATTCCCTTAGTCATTTTGCTCTTCTACCTCTCTTTGATAGACACATGAGGTTAGAAGAAGAAATAAGATTTTCTTCTCATAGTTCCTTCAAGTTTCAAGGAGGTGCCAAGAACATTGATCCAGTGGTAAAGATATTAACATGGAAGACTTTTTGGATTTCATCTCTTAGTTGATTTGAGATGAATTCCAAAATAATTGTGTTCTTTAAAATTCTAAATAAAACCAATATAAATATAATTATTGATTTCTAAGATTTAAAGTGCATTCGATTAGTGATCTAAAAACAAGAATTTGAAAATAAGGGATTCAATGAAAAATAGAGTTGCATTTCATATTTTCAGTATTTTCGAATATATATATGTTTGGTAGCAAATTTAGAAACTAGATCCAAATTTAAGCATTGTTCAAACTGTATTTGATTATATAGTTATAAACCATAAAAATAGTTTTAGTTGCCATGAACTAAGTATTATGTTGAATCTCAACTATTATTAATTAATTTATGAACATGGTTTATGTTATAAATTTTGTATAATTATTATTTTACAACATCATATAATTTATAATATATTATTTCATAACATATTTTAATTTAAGAAATATGAAATGAATTTATAATATGAAATACTATAAAAAAAATTAATATTTTTTTAATGTAATTCTACATTTTAAAATTTCTATTTCAAAATTTGGATACGCTGAAAATATAAAAATATTGTTTTCAAAATTTCTGCTATTTGGACCATAGAATTAAAAAATAGTTTTTAAAAACAAATCTGTCAAACAAATATTTGTTGAATTCATTTAATTTAGTGAATCTGAAAACATAAAATAGAATCGAAATTATATACCAAACTGATCTTTGGATACTTGAAATCACAAAGACTTGTATTGGGAATATGAATGGTCTATTCATATACTGAGCCAGAGGATGTTGTATTTGTACCATGATATGCAAAATCCTTAGGTGGTCCAAGTTGATCTTAGCAAGTGGTGAGAGAGGCAAAGCTATCTTGCACAATATACCAAGTTGACGGGAACCTCTAACTTGACAGGGTCAAGCTATGAGTTAATATGAACTAACATGCCATTAATGTTGTTAATTAATTTGGACATGAGTTGTTGCATCGAATGAGTGAGAATTTTCTAAGATAACATTAATGTTTTTAACTCGTTAACAACCAAAGATCTCTTATCAAATTAAGTACACGCCGGTCAAAGTCCTTCATTTTAAGTATGTCATATTGAAACTTTCAATGACAGGCGTCCAATGACAATTGTTTATAACTATACTTGAATAGTTGTCAAGTAAAACCATCATTGTTATAATGACAGTCAGTTACAATAACAAAGTTAAACTGTTGTGGTAAGTGACTATCACTAAATGATAAAATAACAGTTGAATAGATATTGATAGGTTGATTGTTCCTTTTAAATGTCATTAAAAAGTAATTTGTTGTTGTAGTTGAAAATTTTGGAAGTACAAGATTGCATTAACTTAACCTAAAAATATAAGATGAAAGGGTAAATTTTAAGCTATTTTAGAGTCATAATTTTCATCACTTTCAAAGAAATTTCTTTCCTCAAATGTTTCCCTATTAAATACATATATAATTATCCAATCTTTGATAAGAAAACAACGAATACATTTTCTTTTTATTATTTTGATTTCAGCAAAAAATATATTTTTACTATAAAAGTAACGTGGGCCATAGGTTTCATAATACGTCAACGTAGGCTATAAAAATATTTTTTTTAAAGGTGGCTATAAATCAAAATTATATATATTATAAAGCATAAATTTTGCAATAATTCAAGGTTTTCAACCTTTTTATTTAATATAAAACTTAGCATATGTTACTAGGACATACCTTTTAAAATGGTTAGAATTTAAAGATCAATTCATATAAGTAAAGACCAATATAGCAAGTGTGGTTGTATTAAATGAGCAAAAAAAAAAAAAAAGAAGAGTTGTATTAAATTTTGTTATTCTTCTTTCTTTTTTTCTTAACAGACAATTTTGTATTTAAATGCTTATATTAAAATTTGAAAAAGGAACCACAAACTGTTATGAAACAAAAACAAAAGAACAAGAACAACACTAAAAAGAAGAAAAGCAAAGTAGAGAGGATGAGAAAGTTGAGAACAAATTCTATTCACAATTTAGCTGTGTATTTCCAAAGCTTCACACACCCAGTATTTATAGTGTTACAATGTGTAGGCTACAAGTAATTTAAGACTATAATTAGCTAAAGTGGGAAAGTCTCATGGCTATTCTAAGGGAGAGATGGAGGAGAATGGGTACTTGAATATTTATTTTGTGATAACATTTATAATACTCCACCATAGATATCCAATGTATATAAAATATATGTCTCATTAAAACCTTACTAGAAAAAACCCAATGAGAAAAATTCTAGTGAAGGAAAAAGAGTTCATTATTCATATACTTTAATAACTGTCTCAGTAAAAACTTTGCTAGGAAAATCCAGTGGGAAAAAAACCATAGTCAAGGGAAAAAGGGTGCAATACATTTGCTCCCCCTCATGGAAACATCACTTGAGATCTCTGAGTCGTTACATATCAATGTTGTGCACCCACTTCTCAAATGTTGTAGTAGGTAATGCCTTCATAAATAAGTCCACGAAGTTATCTTTTGAAGAAATTTGTTGAACAGTGATATCGTTGTTTTCTTTAAGATCATGGGTATATAACAACTTTGGTGAATTATGCTTTGTTCTATCTCCTTTAATATATCCTCTTTTGATTTGTGCTATACATGCTGTATTGTCTTCGTATAATATTGTTGGAAATTTTTTGTCAAAAGACAAGACACATGTTCCACGAATGTGTTGAGTCATTGATCTTAGCCATACACATTCTTGACTAGCCTCATGAATTGTCAGGATCTCGGCATAGTTTGAGGAAGTTGTTGTTATTGTGTGATTCATAGATCGCTATGATATATAGCAGTTCCTCCACATATATATAAATAACATGCTTAAGATCTAGCTTTATGTGAGTCAGATAAATAACCTGCATATGCATAATCAACCAGATCAAAGTTTGATTTATTAGAATAAAATAAACTCATATTAAATGTTCCTCGAAGATAACAAAAGATATCTTTAACTCCATTCCAATGTCTTTTTGTTGGAGAAGAACTATATCTAGCTAATAAATTTACTGAAAATGCTATATCAAGTTGTGTATTATTAGCTAGATACATTAGTTCACCTATTGCACTAAGATATGGTACTTATGGACTAATAAGCTCTTCATTATCTTCTCGAGGACATAAGATATATTTCTTTATATCAAGTGAACGAAGTACCATTGAAATGTTCAATGGATGTGTTTTGTCAATGTAAAATCTCTTTAAGACATTTTCTATATATGATGATTGATTAATAAATATCTCATCCGCTAAATGTTCAATTTGCAAGCCAAGGCAAAACTTTATTTTTTCCAGATCTTTCATCTCAAATTCTTTCTTAAGATATTCTATTGTCATTAGGAGCTCTTTAGGAGTTCCAATTATATTTAGATCATCAACATATACAATAATAATAGCAAATCATGACTGTGATTTCTTTATAAAAATACATGGACAAATAGAGTTATTTTTATACCTTTCTTTCAACAAATATTCACTAGGACGATTGCACCACATTCGTCCAGATTGTTTTAATCCATATAAAAATCTCTATAATTTGATCGAATATAATTCTCTAGCATTTGAATTATATGATTCTAGTATCTTTTGTAACGACCCTAATTTTCAATGACTCTTTAAACGCGGAAGCATGACCTAGTTACCTCGTTCATGCCCGAAATTTCGGCAGCATGACGGCGTAACTACAAGAAACCAAAATTTTACAAAGACCTAGAAAGAGATAAAAACACTTCTATGGTTCAGATCACAGACTCAGCATCCCCCAAACTACGATAAATGATACTGAGCTCAAACAACAGACAACCAAAACTGAAAGCTTCTAACTAAACACCCAAAGTTAAAGAATAATTAAGATTACAAACCAACTAACAGCAGGGAACAAGGAAAACTTAAAAACTAAAACAGGGACAAGGGAAAGGAATAGAGTCTCCATAGCCTCGTCAAGTCGTCGCCTGCGTCATCCATCCCGAGAATGTTCACAAATCTGCAAAATAAACAAAGTAGCAAGAATGAGTATAAACATACTCAGTAAGTAGCATACTTAAGGATCCAACCATTAATGAAACCAACCCAAGAAGAAAACTGCTCGCACTCACACTCGTGCATAACTTTCTAATACTTCCATCAGTTAATCCAAAAGTCCAATTCATTCTTCCACAACCTTTACCACTTCCCGACCCTATCTTCGAGCCATATCTGCGAGTACTGTAACCTAGAACCCAACTCGTGAAGGTCTATAACCCTCATACTCATTTCAATAGCCACACAGGCAACCAGGGAACACATCCCCTCAGCTAGCACACGGCAATAGAGAACGCATCCCTATGCTCATCACAATGGGGAATCACCCCTAAGCTAGCACACGGCAACAGAGAACGCATCCCTATGCTCATCATATCTCAATAGCCACACAGGCAACCAGGGAACTCATCCCCTAAGCTAGCACACGGCAATAGAGAACGTATCTCTATGCTCATCACAATGGGGAAATCACCCCCTAAGCTAGCACGCGGCAATAGAGAACGTATCCCTATGCTCATCACAATGGGGAAATCACCCCCTAAGCTAGCACGCGGCAATAGAGAACGTATTCCCATGCTCATCACAATGGGGAAATCACCCCCTAAGCTAGCACGCAGCAATAGAGAACGCATCCCTATGCTCATCATATCTCAATAGCCACACAGGCAACCAGGGAACTCATCCCCTAAGCTAGCACACGGCAATAGAGAACGCATCCCTATGCTCATCATATCTCAATAGCCACACAGGCAACCAGGGAACTCATCCCCTAAGCTAGCACACGGCAATAGAGAACGTATCCCTATGCTCATCACATCACATGCATTCTAGGTTTACAAACTCGCACGAAACAACAGAATTAGGGTTGGAAGCATCAATCTAACGGGTTTTCGTACTTTCACAACACGTTAGGAACCTTTTGGGTCAATCCACCTCATTACATTCACCTTCAAGCCCAAATCACAGTCACAAGTTGGCCCAGAGGTTTCAACACTTTTAAGGAAAACATCCACTAATTCACATTAACAGGGAGGAAAACAACCCTCCAGCCTTTCCAACTTCTGTAATGTCTTACGCCTCATATACATTTACAGGTGAAACGAAAATCCTAACGGACCAATCCGAAAGGCTACCCTCTTCTTAGGCCAACCCTAGAACGACCCACTCCACATTCTTTTGAAGAGTTATTCATAGCATATGTTACAAGCCCACCTTCCACAAACAATCACCAATGCATTTTTGTGACCATGCACCAAAGTTCCCAAACTTGCCCAATCACAACCTTAGGCGATGCCTTAAGGTGCCAAACAAGCTAACCTCATTTAATTTGAATTTATGCCCTTATTTTCTTACTAGCTACATTCTAAGATCGCTTTTAGCTCAAACATCTCCCAAACAATTTCACTAATCATCACATGCTTTCTAAACACAATTAATAAGCAAGCTTTCACAATTCAAACATTTTCAATCAATAAACACATTCAAATAACAACTTAAAGGGCTTAACTTCAAATGACTACTTACCTTTATTCCAAGGTTCAAGACGGCTCGAACTTGAATACTTGATCTTGAATTATTCTACGAAGGCCTACACGTTAAGGGTAAATTTTAAAACACTACAACACTCCTTAAAACACATCAAAACTCCTAAATACTTGTGCCAACTAACTCCAATCTCTTTTCTAACTTCAATTAAGACAATAACCAAAACACCCAAAAAGAATTTACCACAACACCAAGTCCAAAGTCTACCGGACAGCAGCTTAAGCGCTCCAAATTCACTTAATTCGTCCTAATCGGCCTTCAATCGAATTGTATAATCTATAATAAATCCCAAAATACTATGGGTTAATCTCCAAATCACTAAATTAACTCTTTAATTCAATCTTACCACCCATAAATCACTTTGAAACGTTGTTAGAACACTTACCCAAAATAAATCGGGACCAAACGAAGCTATAAATCACCGGGTTTGCTGGGAAATTACTCCAAGACAGCCCACCCTTGCTGTCTATACAGTTCACGCACAAGAGGGAGAGGGAAAAGAAGCTAGGCAAGTCGGCGACTGCACGTGAAGGGGCCGGCGGTCGGTGCTGTCGGAGAAGAAGAAGAAGAAGCTCGGCGAGCTGAGGTTGGTTGGCGAAAACGGAAGGCTTCTCCGGCGATGGTAGCTGCTGCACGGTGAAGAAGAAAAACAGAAGAATTTGGGGATGGGTCTTCGGATAGACAAGAGAAAGAGAGAGAGAGAGAGAGAGAAAGAGAGCTAAGGATGGGTGTTTTCGGGTGAGAGGGTGGGAGAGAGAAGAAGAAGAAGAGAAATGGAGGGATAAGGATGGTTCTTCTTTTCTAAAAAAAAATTTCCAATTTTGCCCCTTGACCAAAACTTAAATTCCAAAATTGCCCTTAACAACTTATTCAATTCCAAATATACCCTTTTTCTCCTTCTAAATTTCAAATTAACCTTCAAATTTAACTTACCCAATGAAAATCATTCCACTTAATTCCAAAATTCAAAATTTAAACTCCTAAATAAGCCGGGCGTTACATCTTTACTCCTTTAGGGATTTTCATATAAATATCACCATCAAGATATCTATATAAATATGTTGTGACTATATCCATAAGATGCATGTCAAGCTTTGCATACACAGTTGGGCAAATTAGATATCTTAATGGTATTGCATCTACCACAGGAGAATATATCTCTTCATAATCAACATCAGGTCTTTGAGAGAACCTTTGTGCAACAAGTCTCGCTTTATATCTTGTGACTTCATTGTTTTCATTTCTTTTGCTTACAAATACCCATTTGTATCCCATAGGTTTGACATCTTCTAGTATATGGATTCCTAGTTCAAAAACTTCACGTTTTGAGAGTGAGTTTAATTATGTCTAGATTGCTTCTTTCCACTTAAGCCAATCCTTTTTTATGTCAGCATTCTTCTATAGATTTTGGTACAAAATCATCATTTTCATGAATAATATCGTCGGCAATATTGTAAGAAAAAATGTTGTCAACAACTATATCAATTCGGTTCCATCTTTTTTCTGTCATTACATAATTTATTAAAATTTCATTACTATATCCTTAGGTACTTGACCTTCTTTGATATTCTTATGAGTAGTCATATTCAGGATTTCTTCTGGAATATCCACATTCTTAATTGAATCCTTTTTTTTATTTTCATAACCCATTGGTCTACCATTCTTCTAGAGTCCACAGACTCATTAGTTGTAACAACTTGATGTGTTGGGATTTCAATTATGGATGGAGCATTTGTAGCTGGTATATATGACTTGGTCACTTTCTTAATATATGTAAATGCATATGGTATTTGATTTGTAATATTTTGTAAATGAATTATCTTTTGAACTTCTAGTTTACATTGATCTATACAGAGATCTAAATGAGACAATAACGATGCATTCCATGCAATTTCATTTTCCAACTTCTTAATTCCTCTCCCTAATGTTGGAAAATTTGTCTCATTAACATGACAATAAGCAAATCATGCAATAAATACATCAACCATCAGAGGTTCTAGATATCTAATAATTGATGGGGAATCATATCCAACATATATTCCTAGCCTCCTTTGAGGACCCATCTTAGTATGTTCTAGTGGAGTAATTGGAACATAGATTCACAGATGGAAAATATTTTGCTCCTGGCCATAAGCTAATTTTATTGGGGAGTACTTATGATAGGCTACTGGCCTAATACGTATAAGTGATATTGCATGCAAAATCGCAGGACCCTATACAAATATTGGAAGCTTTGCTCTCATAAACATTGGTCTAGAATTTATTGCAGACATTTTATAAATGATTCTTTTAAACCATTTTGTATGAACATGAGGTACAAGATGTTCAACACTTATCCCAATTGACATACAATAATTATTAAACGTTTGAGATGTAAATTCACCAGCATTATTAAGACAAATTTTCTTAATTCCATAATCAGGAAATTATGCTCTTAACTTAATTCTTTGAGCAAGTAATCTTGCAAATGCAAAGTTTTGATTTGATAATAAGCATACATGTGACCATCTACTGGATGCGTCAACTAATACCATAAAATATCTAAATAGTCCATTTGGTGGATTAATAGGTCCACATATATCACCATAAATTCATTCTAAAAATGCAGGGGATTCATCCCTAATTTTAGCTAGTGAGGGTCTACTAATTAATTTTCCTTGAAAGCAAGCAACTCATGACAATTCATGATATTGAAGAATTTTATGGTTCTTCAATGGATGTCCATGTGAATTTTCAATTATTTTTCTCATCATTATTGACCCAACATGACCCAATCGATCATGCTAAATAGAAAATATATCTGGATTAATGAACTTTAGGTTCATTATTGCATATGTTCCAATAACACACACTATACTTAAAAGCAAAAAATATTTTTTGTTAGCATATGAAAAATTCTTATTGTTCGCATATGAAAAATTCTTATTGTAGAGGGCAAACCTGTAGGGGCTGCAAGACATTCTTATTGTTAGCATATGAAAATTTTTCGTGATATCACAAACTTGGGTGGTAGTGGGTAGGTATGGAATTCTGCATGTGACTGCCACCCTGATGGTATCCTCGATTATTCACATAATTTGCATGCTCTACGCTAACTTCCCCTCCAAATTATGGCAGCTATGCAGCTGCTATGGATGCAATGGAAGGACTGTGCCTAAACCTGAAAAACTAGATAAAGCATGAGTAAAAGAAGCCATTTGTGCTTTTAGAGCATTTACCTCATCAACTTCATAAGTTCCTGCTACTGGTTTTGTCATTGAACGTTTTGTGGGCTACTGCTAACTGGTGGCTGCCATTTCTTCTAGTAGAGTTCTTGCCTCAAGAATTGTCTTGGGCAAGATGGCCCCTCCAGTTGCAGCATCTAAAATAGTCTTGGTCCCACTATTCAACCCATTATAAAATAACTGAATTTGGAGCTCGTCAGGATAACCATGTTGTGGGCATCATCTTAATAGATCCTTGTACCTTTCCCATGCCTCAAACATCTGCTCACCCTCAATCTGCCTGAATGTTCAAATCTCAGTCCTGAGTCTGGCCGGTCTTTACTGGGGGAAAGAATTTTGCGAGAAAGGCTTTAGCAAGCTCCTCCCAAGTAGTAATGCTTTGAGGTTCTAAATTTTCCAACCAATCTTTAGCTTTATCCTGCAAGGTAAAGGAGAACAAACGTAAGTGAATGGCACATTCAAAAACATCATTAATTTTGACAATTCCACAAAGGGCAAGAAAAGTTTTCAAATGGGAATTTGGGTCCTCTATAGGGTGTTCTCGAAAAGCGTTGTCCTTTGCCATTTGGATCATACCGATTTTTAGCTCGAAGTTGTTGGCAGCTATAGGTGCATGAACAATTCTAGAGCTCTCAGCAAGGAAGACAGGCTTAAAGTAGTCCCTAATAGCCTTTTGTTCTTCAGCTTGTTCTTCTGCCATTTGTTGATTTTGAATTTTCCTTCGAATTTGACAGTTTTGTCTGCAAGTAAGCTCGATCTTCTAATCAAAAGGCTCTAAATTTGTTACTTTAACTCTGGGCATACACTAAATGAGCCTGGAATCAAAGAAAAGAAGATTAAACACAAAAGAAAGTTAGAGAAAAATAAAATAAAATAATTATAAAAAATATAAAAAACGAAAAGACCTATAAACAATATAAAAATAAACTTACAAAAATAAACTATTTTCACTATAAATTAAAATCATGCATTTTCACTACAATATTAATTAAACTAAAGTATGCCAGTCCTCGGCAATAGAGCCAATTTGATAGAGCCTTTGACAAACTCTTTATCAACCGCTTGTAAGTACTACCAAACTTCGCTGGAAATCGCACACCCATGCCACTGCCGTTGTCAGAGGACGAGTTTCAATGGTCTGAGTCGTTGCACTGTGCCATCTTTGTCCCAGCCCACTGGTTTTGCCTCGCCAGAGCACGAACAAAAGAGGGGAAAGGTTACCAAACTGTGGCTATGGCTTGCGGCTAAACGAGGAGGAGTGGATGACTGAAGAAAAAAGAAGAAGTCGAAGAAGATGATGGAAGGGGGTGGGGCTGCGCGTATGGCGTGAAGGAGAGGGATAGAAAAAAATGAAGACTATGGTTGTTTTAAATTTCTTCCTTCTTTTACAAATATACAAAATGCTCAATATTTAAAAGGAAAAAGACTTAGGACTATTTAAATTCCAACCTCCAATTATGGACCTAAATTCTCTATAAGATTTAGGACAAATCTTTGGGTAAATTTGAGTTTCCAAAATTAAAATTTGTTGTCTAACTTGAAATCCTTTCATTAAAATTCTATAAACATAATTACCTAAATTGACCCACTAAATTCCAATGCTCCTTGAATTGACCTCAAATGATAAATTCAAACATTCACAACAAGCACAAACAAAAGATGGAAATTAATTGTACCTGAAGTTACATGGCGTCACAATCTCCCCACCTTAAGAACTCTCGTCCTCGAAAGTTTGTTGCTCGAAGAGTTTCGGGTGCTTTGTTCGTATCTCGTCTTATTGTTCCCAAGTCGCTTCTACAGTTTTTGGTTCTTCCACAATACCTTCAAAAGGTCAATAGTTTGGTTCCTCAACACCTTGGTCTCTTTAGCCAAGATCTTATCATGCTTTTCTTCATAAGATATGTTTCCACTTATTTGCAATGGTTCTGGATTTAGTAAATGCGAGGGGTCATTAACATACTTTCTTAGCAATGATACATGGAACACATTGTGCACTGCAAACAATGCTGGTGGCAATGCCAACCTATAAGCAACTGGACTATTGCGCTCCAAGATCTTGAAGTGTCCAACATACCTTGGGCTAAGCTTACCCTTCTTATCGAAACGTAGGACTCCTTTCATTGGTGCGACTCGTAGAAAGACATGGTCACCAACATTGAATTCTAGATCTCTGTGTCTGGTGTCCACATAACTCTTTTGCCTACTCTGAGCAGTTTGCATCCTTGCCCTAATCTTTTGAATAGCATCATTAGTCATCTGTACCAACTCTAGTCCTAATAAGACCTTTTCGCCAACCTCGTCTCAAAGAATTGGAGATCTGCATTTTTTACCATTCAGAGCCTCATACGGAGCCATCTCAATGGTATCCCGTGAAGGGAATAATCGAATTAAACCCACAACGGAAGCATAGGAATTGTCTTTGATTTATTTAGAATTAAACTAAAATACAAAGGCTAAACAATAAATACCTTGAAAATAATATTATGGAGAATATTCTGGCGGATCTTTATCTTTTCCTCAAAGTCTTCCTAGCTATGACTCGAACACATGACCAAGGCTTGTGGGAGCCTCTTGAAAGAAAATCCCCAAGGGATTGGAGAGGAATGGGTCTAGAGAGAATTCTCTAATTCTCTCTATTGAGGAGATGTGTGTTGTACAGAATTGCTCAACTCAAGGGTCCTATTTATAGTGATCAAGGGAAAATTTTTGCCATAATTAAAATATTATATTTTAATATCTAATATATTAAAATATATCTTGTATTTATTTGAAACTTATTCAAATCTCCTACGATATTTATTTATTTGAATCTTATTCAAATTCTATAAATATATTTTATTTAATATATCAAATATACGTTAATTATTTTAATATTTAATGTATCAAATACAATAAATATATTTTCCTCTTTTATATTTAATATATCTAATATATTAAATATTAATTTGAACACTTCAAATTAAATATTAAATTTGAACATTTCAACTTTTAATATTTAATGTATCAAATACAATAAATATATTTTCCTCTTTTATATTAAATATTAATTTGAACACTTCAAATTAATATTAATTTGAACATTTCAAAATTTTCTTTCAACTAAATTGATCTTTTAGTGTTAATATGAGCTAGCAAGGGGACCTTATGGACCTACAAATTATAAGCTCCAATGATACAAAATTAATTAATTAAACTCTTTAATTAATCAATTTTCATTCATTACCTCTAGGGTCACTCCACTATAGACCTAAAGTTGCACTCTTATGCACTGTAGGACAAGTTGTGTCCATTGATATAATCATTACATGCAAGTTGATCCTTCACGAGTTGTTCGTAATTACAGCTGGGTCAAAAGTCCGTTTTTTCCCTATAATTACATCTTGCACCTGAAGTACCATTGATCCTCTAATGAGCAATTTGTTTATAATATAATTATAAACTAAGTCCCTCTCGGGCCAATGAGAGGGTGGGGCCCCATTATTCAAGTCCCGAAATCAGCACTTAAGGGAACTACTCATCTACTTACCCTATATGGGAAGGAGTGAATTCCATCTTGTGAGATTATGTTCCTAGCTCCTTATTTGGTAAAGTCCCTAAAATGGTAGGCATATTGAATTGGCTACAAAAGCCACTCTCACCCATGCAAATCAAAGGACAAGCCCTCACAGGTAGGAGTTCATAACTCACTCAAGATTAAGATCGAGTCACATATGATCATCCTGATGAAATATTAATCTTCTCAATTAACGGATTTATAAAAAGAGATTAAATATTTCGTGGTCCAGTCTTATACAAACTCATTGTATAAGATACCCCCACTCACATGTCTCCACATGAATGATTTGGATCAAATCATTTGTAACTATTACAAAATGGGCCGTATCAATAGTGTTACCAGGATAAGGCACCCAACCTTATCCATATACTATGACCCTTTAGGTTATTTCTTGAACATGATCCTCTCGTATGTCAACCACATACTGTTCAAGATTACACTAATAACCTTGGATTTTTCATATAATGGATAATATTATATTGCAAATAAAATAATCAAAATTATTATTCATTATTAAATAAATTATTAATTACGAGGCTTTAGGGCATAAATCCCAACAATCTCCCACTTGCACTAAAGCTGGCGAGACATGTATCCTAGGGCATACTCTATACCCAATATGTTCTCCCAGTTGCCCTAGCAAAGATGAGACATGTCTCGTAATCCTAGACATTCTAGGTTACCCTCAAACACTTTAGCCTGGAGAGTCTTTTTATATAGATCCAAAAGACTGCCATTAAAAAGCCATCTTAGTCACTACCATGATGCTTTCTCTCTCTCGATATGATTCCCTATACATTGGTGGTTTGTAATTTCCTTAATATTAGTCTTTGCACTGCTATTATCATAATAAAGAGGATAGACTAAATCATATCTGAAACACCTTTCAGATCTTCAAGGAACTATTTGAGTCAGACAAGTCTTTTTGTTGCTTCACAAGCAAAACAATTTAACTTGTATACCATACTCCACCACTTAGGGTAAAATTTATCATTATATAGATTTCCTAAATCTTTGTAAGAACCAGTGTATCTTGTAAAGATCAAATCTTTAACTCTATACACAAAAATTTCTTATCATCCATAGATAATTTGAGAAAGTTTTTAATTTTCTACTCAATAGTCATACCATTCGTGTAACTGATATATGCTAACCAATTGTATATTAAATGTTTAGTCTCATTTATGCATATCATATACTCTCAACATTTGAGGTGTCTTAAGATACACTTTCTTAGACATAAAAATCAAATATTTGACAACAATTTTGTCAATATAAGATGTTTGAGACAAAATTAACATTTTGTCCTTAAAATCTTCATTTTGGACATGTAAAATATACTGAGTCATTCAAATCACTTATTTGAAATTGATTACTTAATCAACGTTTTATGTTAGACATTTTACATTATTCATAATGGGTAAAAATATCACAAACATAAAACATGAGAAAAATCCACTAAGCAATTAATGATTTTCTTGTCTATACAAGCTTCATTAATATTTATCCAAAGTCATAGATTTTGATACTTTTATCAAACATTATATTCACAGATCTAATGGTAAAATTCATTTCATAAATGAACCTTTACTATTTCGCAAACCTTTTGCTTTTGATCTTTGAAAATAAACATATCTGATTGATTTGTGTAGATGCATTATCTAAGATTTCTTTTCATAAAAGAATTCTAAACATTCATTTTCATATCCCATATGCAACAATGAATTAAATAATACTTACAGACTTTAGTATGACAACAAGTGAGAAAGTTTACTCTTAGTCTACTTTCTCCTATTAAGTTTAACCCTTTGTCATTAGTCTCACTTTGAGAGTAATAAACCTTCAACTTTGTCATCTAACATGACAGTTTGGGCTTCAATTAAGTCCTTGTAAAGGTTGAGTCATCTCATAACTCTCCCACTACGATGAGGCTTATCCAATTCATGACTATGATCCATTTGACTTTCAAATATAATTAAATTGTTAACAACTTTTGTTAACTATTTAGTGGCTTCACTTGGAACCAATTTATTAACACTATCTCACCTTATTAAAGGTTTGTAGTCTTTTATTTGACATTTCTTATAAAATTGATATTTGTCATACAAATACCTTATTCGTTTTAGAACTACATAAAAGACCACTTTATACTCCTTAGGCGTGGCCTACACTTAGGCTTATCTTTGAACATATACAAGCTTTTTAGGCTTGTTTCAACACGTGAGCTTAACATTCCCAAATGGTAAAGTGTTGTAAACCAGCTTTACTACTCTTCTATAATCTTTAAAATTGTCTCGTAGACACATTTAGAGGGAATCATGTTCACCATGCAATCTCTATTGCATTTCCTAACCGGAGTATGGTAATGGTGTGTAACTCATTACTGATGTGACCATGTCTAACAAGGTCCTGTTTCTCTTCTTGTAGCACAATTTCACAAAATTGTACTTGGTATTAAGATAATTGTGATAAAAACTAATTTTTTATCAATTAGTTTTAGTACATAAGGTTCCTGTACTTTCTATTATGATTTGATCATAATATCTTGATAGATTTAATTACCTAATCGATTTTTAAACTTTAACTTTAGTCTTAATTTTCTTTAACTTTTCAAAAATTTAGACTTATGTTGTATTAGGTAAAGATACTTATACCTTGAATGATCATCAACTAGAGTGATGAAATATTCATAACTTTATTTGACTTTTACATTCACCGGATCATTTGGGTCAGAATGTGTAAGTCCAAAATATTCTTTGGCGTTCTAGCCCTATCTAATAAAGGCCCAATGATTATCTTGCATGAAAGGCAAGATCTACAGACAGGTAAAGTAATTAACTAACTTTTTAGAGAATTACCTCTTACTAGTCTTTTCATTCTATTCAAGTTGATGTTAATCAACCTTATCAGCCAAAGTCAAGTGTCATCTTTTAGGAGAAAATAATGTCTTTCTATTTTGGATTCTATAATCTTGCATATCTCAGTATTTTGTAGTATAGTATATGCCAACATTTTTAACATATACAAATTGTTCTTGTTTTCAGCTGAATGTATTTTCAAACAATTTTGAAAATATAAACTTTCATACTTCAAAGTAATTCATACTATATGAACATTTTTGTAATAAAGTTTGAGAAATTGAAATTCTCTTATGGTTACTAAAAACACCAAATTCAGCATTATGTAACAATTTTTACTTAATGACATCTTAATGTCTCACACTACACTAATTGAGATAGGCTTCCTGGTGCTAACTTGTAGAAACTATTCTACATGTTAAGTATTTTCCAAGAATTACATATTAAATGTAATGAAGAATAAATCTTGATAGTAGATCTTATATCGACTATCTAGGTGACATTATGTATATTCCACCAAAAATCTAGTAAATCAAATTTACTTTCATTTATATTTTTCTTCCTAGAGGTATTTCAAATATTCCTCTTATTATGACTGTCCTAGCTAATTTAGGAACTATTTCCTTTTATATAGCTTCAATCATTTGGTTTCTTTACTTGGATTTTTGTAATACTTAGTTTGAGATCATTTAGACAACTTTCTAAATTTAGCTTATGTTGACTTCAACATCTCATATGTTGTTGTCATTTTATTTATCTTCTAAATTTGACATCTAACATGTCAACTAGGAGAATACATACAAGCTATCTCGTTTACTTTTGATTCATTAATCATGTGCTTCACGAACAATTCAAATAGCATTAGCAACAGGTTTTGAGAACATTTCTCAATAAAGACAAATTCAAAATTTTACACTACCATTACAAGTGTTAATGTTACTTTTCCAAGTAATAAAATTTCTCAATTTTGACTTATCAGTAATAAAATTAAAAATTATGAGAGAAACTGACATAATATTGAAATATATAAAATATATAATTTAACATCATGCAAACAATTATCCATTCAATTTTATCATAGAAATCAAAAAAATTGAAAAATGAACCCTATAAATCATTTCTAATGCTATTGTACTTTAGTGAGTTAGAACAAGTGTCGTCGTAGGGTAGGTCAAGTATTCCTTCACTAAACTGAGACAATCTCAACCAAGTATTATATCAGAATAACTCTTATTCCTATAATATTTAGTTACCATTAGTTTGGTCAAATACATCATTAACAACTTTAATGAGTCCTTTGTAAGTGTGACCCCATAATTTTAGATCCCGTAGTTTTATCCCAACAAGTGCCGCCGTAGGGTAGGTTAAGTATTGGAAACAAAACTACAATCCTATCATTCTCAGGAGTTCACTTGATATTGACCCATGCAAACACCTTCCGTAGGGGGACGGTCCAAAAGCCGCCACGAGACCCCGCATGAATCTCACGATGTAAACTAATGATGGAGACCGTAGGATATGTTGACACATTTCCTTCTCCCACTTACTATAATACTTTCTCAAAAGATTCACCCTGATATTGATCCATGCAAACACCTTCCGTAGGGAGAACGGTCCAAAAGCCGCCACGAGGCCCCACATGAATCTCACGTTGTGAATCAATAATAGAGACCGTTGGATTTTTGACATGTGTCATTCTCCCACTAAGTATTTTGAAATAGGGTTTTCTATTGCTTAGAAAAATTAGGCTAATCTCATTTATCTAAGTTCCTAAATCTACCTTTCATAACCCTTATGTTGTTAGATTGATTTTAATGTGAATTACTAAGTTTTTAAACTATTTAAAAATAATAATAACATTATGAGCATGCTTAGTGAAAATAAATAAAATTTGACTAATTCAACTCCCAGGTCGGTTCCCAGTTAGAGGTGTTCCCTTTCGGTTAGCTTAAATACCCCAGTCTAGACAAAACCTTCCATAGATAGAGTTCCCTTATAGTCAATTTTTATTTTCAAATTCATTAATCTTTAATTAACTATTAATTATTAGATTAATGAACATAAATATTTTTAATCTTATTAAAAAATAATTCACTTGGATAGTCTTAAAAATCCATCATTTTAAACCCTTTAAATTAAAAGATAATCCTCGATATTTTATTCTAATTCTATTAGAAAAATAGAAGATAAATTAAATTCAAAACTTAAACTATGGATAATCTTGAAATTCTACCATTTTAAACCATTAAAAACTAAATTAAAAGATTATCCTAAATTCTAACAAAGAAATATTTATTAAATTAAAAATTTAAACTATTTAAAGCATGAATTCGAAATATTTTTATTTTAAGAAAATCCTAATTGTAACGACCCTATAGGCTCAACACGCTACCTAAGAGTCATTACTAAGTCACGTCGCTACATTACCGAAAATTTCGGCAACATAACGGCGTAACTACACGAAAACCAAAAATCTGACCCTTCCTGATAAGACATAGAAAACACACTTCTAAGATTTTCAAACAACCTCCTAGCATCCAACAAACTTCTCAATATGATGCTAGGGTTCAAACAGCAGAAAATCAAATACACGTGCACGATTTACAAGAAAGGTTTAAAAGATTTTGAAACATTCTCCTAAACATTTAAAAAAAAACTTAACATGAGTTCTATATACATCTAGAAACATAAAAGAAGCGGAATAGCGATCGGTCGGCTCCCATGACTCGAGTAGCTGATCTCCGGTCACGCGCTAGGGCCGATCTTAGCCTTACCTGAAAACATTTTAAAAAGGAAAAGGGTGAGTATTAACGAATAATACTCAGTAAGTCCATCATAGTTTTAAAATAAGAGTTTCAATCACATGCAACATGTCATTTTAAATCATAAAACCATCGTAAACCATCGCTTCAGTAGGGGACCTAAAATTCCTTTTATAAACCATGTACTTTTCCTCGCGGCTCTTGTGAACGATTAAATTCTCCCGAGGGCCTCTGAATAGTCCCAAGACATAGTTTTTCTATCGAATAGAGTCCTCCCTACCTCTGAGAGTTAAGCTCGAAAGCTAACATATATCATGGAGTCCGAAGACTCAGCCCGAAGGCTACCATCGTGGAGTCCGAAGACTCAAGCCCGTCGGCTACAGTCGTGGGGGCACTCTCGAACCCCGGGAGCATATAGAGTCCGAAGACTCGGGTTCCCTCAAAACCCACATAAAACTTTTGGGAGAATTATCGTCACAGCCTATATAAATCTTTTCATGAACACAACACATGCATGAGGTCCCATTTGTTTTAGAACATAGTTATGAATGCATAAGTCATAGCAATCGCATTTCAAAGACATACATATAATACACTTTCTTTCTTAAATACTTAACATGAAAAACATATACTTTCAAAGTAAACATAGAGCTAGCTCAAGGTTTTGAAAACTTCTTTCGTTGTGAGATCCCTTACCTTATAACTTTACTTACTAAAATACCCTTTCTTCACTTAGTAATGAGCTTCTCGAGTTCCCACTCCAAGTACGATCCAATGTCCTCGACAATTCACCTAAAAAGTGTTCTAAACGTGTCTTAAACCATCCGAATTACGCTAAAACACATTCTATCATTAATAACTCGACGAAACGGACCTAATGGTAATTTTTACCCAACTCCGGCGAGCGGCGGCGCGTGACCGGAGCACGGCGGCGCGTGCGGCGGCGGACGGCGGCGCGTGACCGACGCGTGGGAACTCCGATCAGCGCGTGAGAGCGCGTGGATCTTGGGTCTGAACAGATCCGGCCCTTTCCGGTCGTTTTCCGGCGATTTTCGACGAGGCTTGAACTCTGGTGAGGGGAACGTCCGGCGAATTCTTCGACCGACTGATGGCTGGAAATTCGATGAAGCGCGAGAGTTCGCGAGCAGCAACAGCACCAGAGGAAGAAGAAGAAGAAGGAGGGGCCGGCGATGGATGGGTGTTCGGCAGGGAAGAAGAAAATCGAGGGAGATGGGTGTTCGGTCGGAGGAAAGGAGGGAGAGAGAGAGAGAAGAAATCGGTGAAGCTACGCACTCCGGCGAGCAGTCGGCACTCGCGAAATCGCTACTGCCGGCGTGTATCTGCGGCGGAGACGGAAGCTAGCTTGAAGTCGGCGGTGAAGGACGAACTCCGGCGGTCGTTGCGAGGCTGGACGGCGGCAGTTCACGCGAGGGAGAGAGAGAAATTTTTTTTTTCGGGGATGAGGGCTGTTCGCGAGGAAGAAGAAGAAAGAAAATAAAAAATAATAATAATAATAATAATTAAAATAATAATAAATAATTAAAATAATAATAAAATAATATTATATTAAAAAAAAATCATAAATATCTTCTCTAAAAGACCATAATACCCTTTTTGACCATTATTTCTTTCCATTTTTGCCCTCCTAACCTTCCAAAATTTCAATTTCATTCTAAATTCAATATACTTAAGAAATTTTATCCAACTTGATTTCCATAATTCAAAATTACTGTTTCTAAATAAACCGGTCGTTACACTAATCTCATTAGGATATATCCTAATCCTATGAGGAAAACATGGATTTCATTTATGAAAGAAAATATCCTAATTTAATTTTCAAATATAACAATTATATTCAAAGATATGGAAAATATAAGCATATTAAGAAAATATCTCAATTCTATTAGGAATCATCCTAATCAAATTTTCCAATATAACAATTATATTAAAAAATTAATCTTAATTCTATTAGGAAACAACCTAATCATAATTTTCAAATATAACAATTATATTCAAAAATAAGATAAGATGCATGATCATGCTTAACCTATGGTGGGATTTTAAATTTAAATGGCATACTTTATGCAACAATCAAACAATTTAAAACATACATCTCATGCATAATTAAATTAAAAATAGCAAAATTGACCGGCATATTTGGCATATCCTAAGAAATTGAAAATAATTTAAATTACAATAATTTAAATCCAAAACATATCTTGGTCTTCAATATCTTTCTTGTTTGGACCATTCCAAATTTAGGATTTAGGAATCCTAAATTTTTTTCACTTATTTTTTTCTCGAACGTTTTTCGCTATTGACTTCTTCAGCCCATAAAATCGAAATTTTCAGCTATCGTAGTCATTCAAGTAAAATACATGAAATCCTAACCCTTATGAGTTTTACAATGATCTAATCAAAGCAATAAATCTAGTGCCAAATAGCCTAAACAATCAATTTGCAAACCACAAATATATCAAATATATGATAAATTAAAATACCCACCATCACAAAACTTTAATTCTAAATAAAACTCAAAGAGGCTCTGATACCAATTGAAGGGAATAATCGAATTAAACCCACAGCAGAAGCATATGAATCGTCTTTGATTTATTTAGAATTAAACTAAAATACAAAGGTTAAGCAATAAATACCTTGAAAATAATATTATGGAGAATATTCTGGCGGATTTTTATCCTTTCCACAAAATCTTCCTGGCTATGACTCGAACACAAGACCAAGGCTTGTGGGAGCCTCTTGAAAGAAAATCCCCAAAGGATTGGAGAGAAAGAGGTCTAGACAGAATTCTCTGATTCTCTCTATTGAGGAGATGTGTGTTGTACAGAATGGCTCAACTTAAGGGTCCTATTTATAGTGACCAAGGGAAAAACTTTGCCATAATTAAAATATATCTTGTATTTATTTGAAACTCATTCAAATCTCCTACAATATTTATTTATTTGAATCTTATTCAAATTCTATAAATATATTTTATTTAATATATCAAATATACGTTAATTATTTTAATATTTAATGTATCAAATACAATAAATATATTTTCCTCTTTTATATTTAATATATCTAATATATTAAATATTAATTTGAACACTTCAAATTAAATATTAAATTTGAACATTTCCACTTTTAATATTTAATGTATCAAATACAATAAATATATTTTCCTCTTTTATATTAAATATTAATTTGAACACTTCAAATTAATATTAATTTGAACATTTCAAAATTTTCTTTCAACTAAATTGATCTTTTAGTGTTACTATGAGCTAGCAAGGGGACCTTATGGACCTACAGATTATAAGCTCCAATGATACAAAATTAATTAATTAAACTCTTTAATTAATTAATTTTCATTCATTAACTCTAGGGTCACTCCACTATAGACCTAAAGTTGCACTCTTATGCACTGTAGGACAAGTTGTGTCCATTGATATAATCACTACATGCAAGTCGATCATTCACGAGTTGTTCGTAATTACAGCTGGGTCAAAAGTTCGTTTTACCCCTATAATTACATCTTGCACCTTAAGTACCATTGATCCTCTAATGAACAATTTGTTTATAATATAATTATAAACTAAGTCCCTCTCGGGCCAATGAGAGGGTGGGGCCCCATTGTTCAAGTCCCGAAATCAGCACTTAAGGGAACTACTCATCTCTTACCCTATATGGGAAGGAGTGAATTCCATCTTGTGAGATTATGTTCCCAGCTCCCTATTTGGTCAAGTCCCCAAAATGGTAGGCAATATTGAATCGACTACAAAAGCCACTCTCACCCATGCAAATCAAAGGACAAGCCCTCACAGGCAGGAGTTCATAACTCACTCAAGATTAAGATCAAGTCACATATGATCATCCTGATGAAATATTAATCTTCTTAATTAACGGATTTATAAAGAGAGATTAAATATTTTGTGGTCTAGTCTTATACAAACTCATTGTATAAGATACCCCCACTCACATGTCTCCACATGAATGATTTGGATCAAATCATTTGTAACTATTACAAAATGGGCCGTATCAATAGTGTTACCAAGATAAGGCACCCAACCTTATCCATATACTATGACCCTTTAAGTTATTTCTTGAACATGATCCTCCCGTATGTCAACCACATACTGTTCAAGATTACAATAATAACCTTGGATTTTTCATATAATGGATAATATTATATTGCAAATAAAATAATCAAAATTATTATTAATTATCAAATAAATTATTAATTACGAGGCTTTAGGGCATAAATCCCAACATTAAGCTCTGAGCATGTCTTCTAGAACTTGATTCAAGCTATGGGTCTGTCCTTCAGTCTGTGGGTGAAACGCGGTGCTGAAATCCAACTGTGTGTCAAGTGCCTTCTATAAACTTTTCCAAAAGGTCAATGTAAATCAAGGGTCTTTATCTGATACTATTGACACTGGAACACCATGAAGCTTACTATTTCCTTTAAGTATAACTTTGCCCACTTCTCCACTGGGTACGTAGACTTGCCTGAAATAATGTGGGTATACTTTGTTAGATGATCTACCACCACCTAAATAATTGTATAGCCTTTCACCATCCTTGGTAACCCAGTAATAAAGTCCATAGAAACATTTTCTCACTTCCAAACAGGAATGCTTAAGGGTTGCAACAAACCAGCAGGCCTTTGCCTTGCAGCCTTCACTTGTGACATGTTAGGCATTAATTGACAAACTGAGCAATCTCTCTTTTCATATTATGCCACCAATAATGCTTCTTGAGGTCCTTGTACATCTTGGTAATCCCATATGCACTGAGAAAGGTGTGTTATGTGCCTCCTTTAACAACTCTCGCCTCAAGGAATAGTCATTTGGCACACACAATCTTTCCTAATACAATAAAATTAAGTCACTAGTAAGGGCAAAGTTTCCCTAACCTAACTCACTTAGGCGTTTAACCAAATCTGAATCTTCTTGTTGGGCATCTACAATCTGTTGCCTCAAACTAGGTACTATTGAAATTTAAGCCAACAACGCTAAGACGTCCTCAACTGCCAAATCAATTTCTAAACGATTCAATTCTCTTAGCAACGAACTTTGAGAGGAAACCAAGGATGCCACACTTGTTGCTCTCCTACTAAGTGCATCAGCTACCACATTTGCCTTGCCAAAATGATAGTTGATCTCACAATCATAATCCTTTACTAGTTCCAACCATCTCCTTTGCCTCAAGTTAAGCTCTTTCTATGTAAAGAAATACCTTACACTCTGATGGTCAGTGAAGATATGGATCATTTCTCCATAAAGATAGTGCCTCCAAATCTTCAAAGCAAAAACTACAGCTGCAAGCTCCAAATATGAGGGGGTAATTAAGCTCGTGTACCTTTAGTTGGCAAGAGGCATAAGCGACAACTTTCCCATGCTTCATAAGCACACAACCCAATCCTTTCCTTGAAGCATCATTGTAATCCACTAGACCTCCTGTATTGTCGGGGATAGTTAACACGATCCTTTAATTCCTTGAAGCTCTTCTCACAGTTCTCGCTCCAAGTGAAAGTAGCATGCTTGCAAGTCAACAGATTCAAAGGTGCTGCCAGGCTAGAGAAATCCTGAACAAACTTTTGGTAATAGCTTGCTAGATCGAGGAAACTACGAATCTCAGTCACAGAACTTAGTCTAGACCAATCGCAAGTTGCTTCTACTTTAGCAGACTACCTCGATACCTTCCCTCATAACCACATGCCCAGGAAAGATGATAACACTAAATTAGTGCTATATTTATGCTTTATTTTAGCTAGTTTTACGCTATATTTGTGAGCTTTTATGTCAAATATTTGTTAATTTCAGGAATCCGAGCAATTGGAAGTAGAGTTGAAGAGTTGAAGCACTAGAAATTGGGGCCTTAAAGACGGCATTGCAATGCTTGAAATGGCGTTACAACACCCAAATATGTTGTGCAAACCTGAGAGCTAACGTTGCAATGCTGCCCTGCAACGTTGCAACGCTAGAAATGCGCGAAGAAGTATTGTTCCATCCGTAGAGTTGCAGCGCTACTCTTGCGCTAAAAGCAAAATGGTGTTGTTTAAGACAACGTTGCAACGCTGTCCCTAGCGTTGCAACGCTATTGTGACAGAGGGTATTTAGTCTTCGCTTTCTCATCGTCTAAGGGGAGACCTTTTGGGGGTTTTTTAGCTCTAATATCGATAACTTGCCTCCTTGGGACCTGTGGAGCTCGAGACGGAGTGCTCGAGAGTGGTGTTCGAGGCTCGAGATTGCAGAATTTGAGGCGAGAGTCAAGAATTCGGCAAACGGTCTTCTTCCCCGTTATCTTTTCTCCTTTTCTATATCTAGGGACTTTAGGATGCTGTACTATGTTGTTTTATGAAAATTATGGGCTAGATTTACTTATTTATGGGTTAATAGCACATTTAGGATTGAATTTATGGATTAATTGTGATCATTGACTGTTAATTGCTTGATTAATTGCATTTAATTAGATTTTTCTTAATACTTCTATTTATTTGGCCATTAATTTGTTGAACTTAGTCTTAATTGAGCTCGACAGGGGAAATTAGGACTGCTTTAATCAAATTAACACCCTTAAATTGCCGATGTGACATAGGAGTAGCAATTGACGAGTGAGGCTAATTATGAGTGGGCTTATTCCAACTAATTAATCAATTAGCGCTAAAGACACTTAGGCAAGCGATTAATTAAGCGTGTTCGAATGAGACCGATAGGAGATTTCAACTGGTTTTGCTCTAGGTTTATGCAATCAAGCTTGTTTAATTAATTGTCAGATTCAATTGCCGTAAGTCCAACCTAAATTGTGCTCAATCTCCTAAAGCATTCCCTTAATTTGGTATCTCCAACTCTTTACATTGCTTTCCTAGTTAGTTTAAATTCTTAAGCATCGTCCCTTTAGTATTGGCCTTAAATAATTCCAATTTAGAGTATTCTTAATAATTGACTAGCTTAAAAACAAATTCCATATCCGTTTCCCTTGGGATTCGATACTTGGTACTCACATGCCATTTTATTATTACTTCGATCGCATGTGCTTGCATGTAACTTCGATCAAGTTTTTGGCGTCGTTGCCGGGGAAGCAGCAAAATTCTTTTTAGTTGGTTAATATTGAGAAGAAATTAGGAGGAGTTAGTTTAGGGGTTTTTGTATATATTTTGTACATATTTTTATTTGTGACTGTTTAGTTGCTTTTATCTTGTTTTGTGTTTATTTTTAGTTTGTTTTTATGAGGAGGCTGATCTATTGCATGTATAGTGATAAGAAGGCTAATCTTCTGCCTTTACATCCAAAAATTGATAGAACTTACAAAAGGATAAGGAGACAGGCACAAATCACTATGGCGGAGCATAATGAAGAGGAGAGGAAGCCGACCTGCAACTATTTCCAGCCCGTATTCCTGACGGACCATTCCAGGATTGTGTATGCGCCCATCCAGGCGAATAATTTCGAGCTGAAGACTGGGCTAATTCAGATGGCGCGGGATAACTTGTTCAAGGGGCATCCTTCAGAAGACCCACACTCACATCTCAAATCTTTCCTTGAGATCTGTGGCACGGTAAGGTTAAATGGGGTTTCTCTAGATGCCATTGACTGAGATTTTTTCCCTTTTCATTACAGGATAAAGCAAAGGGCTAGCTCGAATCCCTAAAGCCGTGTAGCATATCTTCATGGGATGAGTTAGCTCAAGCTTTCTTGACCAATTCCCCCCCTCCCCAGCAAAGACTACGAAGCTGAGGATGGAGCAGAACATTATGCCAACTTGATAGAGAACAACTGTATGAAAGCTGGGACAAGCTGGGAGCGTTACAAGGAGATGTTAAGGAAGTGCCCTCAGCACGATTATCCGGACTGGTTACAAGTACAATTGTTTTATAATGGGTTATCCTCTAGTACTAAAACTATTCTTGATACGAGTGCAAGAGGCAGTTTCTTGTCGAAGACTGTAGGAGAGCAAATGCTCTTTTGGAAGAAATTAATTATAGGAGTCTTAAGATGCGATTAAGAATGGTAATTAATTGACTAAACCTCTCCAATTCCTTGAGGATTCGATGCTCGGTAATATCTATCGCTTTATTATTACTTCAGTCACGTGCACTTGCATGTACTTCGATCAATGAAACACATATCTAAGTTCTTTTACCATATTAGGATTACATATTATTAGTCTTTTTATATATTGAAAATCCACCTTTCTTATTACTCAAATATGTTCTCACATCTTTATACATTTTATTTAAAATATGACATCACACTAAATGATAGGCAGAGATTTGAAATTGCAACCAAAAAAGAAAAACACAAATTCCTATTCCTAACTACTTAAGTTATCGCTTGACTAGGGTACAGCATCTTAATAATTTAAAAGGAAAAAAAAATCAATTTCACAAATTCAAAATTCTAAGCTTACAAGGTGCAATGAAGATTGGTCACATTTAGAATAATAAGACTTAAAAAGAAATGCACAATTACATAATAATCCCTTCTCTTTCATTCAACTATGCCTCTTTTCTATCCACTTAAATTTCTCCTATCCTTTTTTCCCCTTCTCCAATACCCAAACTTGCTAACAGTTTCAAAGAATTACACATTACATTTCACCAATTTCTTTCTTCTGAAGAGAAATATGAAAATGGGATTTCAAGATTTTGGCAAGGGTTCCCCTTTGATGAATGATTTTAAAAGCTGAAGAGCAGCTCTTGGCTTGAACAATGGAACTTCATGCCCTGCTCCTCTCACTGTTGCAAAAGTAAGCCCTTCGTAAACCTCTGTCCAACCTCCCACCTTCATCAAAACCAAAAATTCCACAAATTTTGCTTTCAATTTAGTCACCCATTATCATAGATTTTGGTTTTTTTTGCTTGTCATTCTGAATTGGGTGTTTTATTGTTAATGTTGAAATGCAATTCAATGAGGTGAATACTGACCTGGTTTTTGACATACCATGGATACCATGGAACTTTTGTAGTTAATTTCAGCTGTGAAATGGAATATCTAGTTGCTGTTACAGGCACCACTGAGTCCACATCTCCACTGCAAACCATTTCCCAGAAAATTGAGCATCAGGTGTTTGACAAAATGTCCCAGAGAAATGGAAGTTACTTTTTGACTTTATTAGAATGATTCATTGATATATATCATATAAGATACAGAGATTTAACCGCTACGAGTCGGCCTAGCAGTCATGGAGGCAAGTGAAATAAGTAAAAAAAAGACTATGTGTATTGGTTCAGACCCACATGTCATGTACCTAGAATATTAAAATCTTACAGGTTTCTTGACAATTAAATGTTATAGGGTAAAACTATTATCTTTTGAGATTAATCGAGGTGTGTAGTGCCAAAGAAAGATGGGCACAAACATGTAGAAAGTGACTAACCTGAAAACCCACACTCTCACGCCACTTGATATCAACTCCCTGTAAATTGGAAGTATGGATACATCGGTGTCGTTCCAATTTCGATTCAAGATTTCGCTGCACAAAAGGAAAAGGTTGTTTGTTCATTGCAACAAATACACTCATGGGCATGTATGATCAGTTACCTTTCTCTTACATTCTGAAGTTATAAAGGAAGCTGTTGATGCAACATGGATTTACCTGCAAGCAGTCCATCTGTAAGGAATTTTTGTTATGTTGGCATGAAGAGCCTTCTGTACGTCTGGCCGATTGTAATATATTTCTGCGTATTTCTCGGTACAAGGATCGTAGCCTGCCATTTGCCTGAATGCCTGATAGTTTATGAAAGCAACATTAATGACTTGATCTCTTTTTTTATACTTCTCTCTTCAACATCATCTTTATGTCATTGTTTTTTCAAGATGATTTTTGGTTCACAATATAAACAGAGAACAGATACCCGGTGAGGTCGGTGAGGCAATCGCATAGTACTTTGACGAGTTGCAAGGCTACCGTCCGAGTTGTTGCAAGGAGGTGCATAAATGTTGTACTGATCAATGTTACCAAACTCTTTATCCATGGCATAGGTGTACAAGGATTCACATTCATTCGATTCCTTCTGTCGACTAAAATCGCAGGTGTTAATGAGCTCGTGGTACGTTTTATCCGAGATCATAGCATGGCTCCACCAGTAAGTTACTGTCCCTAAGTTGTCGTAGTAGTTGTCTGTCACGGCATTGCCAACCTGCATTTCATTCACTTACCCAATTCAAAATCCAATGTTTACATTCACTTCATTCCACATTGCATTCATGACACATAGTATAAATTTTTTACGTCAAGTTAAGATTCTCTCCACTTCTAACCGAGTTATAACATGATATACGTGTTTACATTTTGCATTGTGTAGCAGATACAAAGTGAATGGCAGGTGAAGCAACAAGAGAAGAGTTAGGACAATGACCCGAAAGGCAAGGAGTGGAAGTTACCATGATTCCCTTGAGACGAATAGGGTGGGAGGGCTTTGCATTGTAGGCCAAGATTTCTCTGGCAAGCTGGGGAACATAGTGGCCAGCATAGCTTTCTCCTGTAAGAAAAACGTCGCGGGTCTTGTACCGGGGGAAACGGTCGAGCCATCGTACGAGGAATTCCAGAGAGTCCTTTGCTGAAACAATGTTTATTGATCAGTCACAAGTCCATTCATTCATCCATCCATCCAGGTACATATAATTCAACAAGAAGTCAGGTTGGAGCAAAATGCAGAATGATTGAACTTTAGCTCCCAAAAGAAAATATGCTGAGTACTTGCCACAGTGCAATGGCAGTGTTCAACAAAGTTTGCATCTTCGAATCTCACTTTTAACTAAAATTTTCAGATGTCATATTTCAATTCTTTAAAAAAAATGTTCATAGGAACCCTAAAATGAAGAGAAATAACTCAACAGATGTACTAGGAACTTTTTTTTTAAAAAAAGAAAGATGTACTAGGAACTTGTCTGGTGATCCTCTTTTCTATATTATTTTAAAATACAAACTTTCACCAACTTAAAACAAATTAAAATAATAATAAACTTTCCCATGATTATATAATAAGAGAGTAAACTAAACTTTGTTTCAAATGAAATTAACCTATAATGAGCTATACTAATGCATTTCTGTAAAATAACATGACCAAAAGAGCCAAAAATCACACAAAATGCAAAAATAAAATAAAATAAAGTAATTCAAAATGTTGATTTACGGTTCAGTTTTCCACTCCCCCTAATTCAGACATTTGTTTACTTATTTATTAGTGTTTTTTTACTTTAAAATATTCTATCTTCATTTCCTAAACTTTTACTCTTCACTATTTAATTTCTATAGTGCATTGTATTAACATTTTATGTAACAGTACATGGATTTATATTTGAGAATTAGTAACAAGGATTTCCATTAAATACAATATAAAATTTAACAATAAAGACAAAAGACTAAATTAAACATAACATTCTAGAATATAAAACTTCAAAATAGGTTTGAAAGTTGAGGGATGAAATTTTAAAGTTTAAATTACAGGTTCAATCTCTAAACTTTTAAATAATTTCATGAGGTTTAAGGAGTATCTCATAAATCCCTACACTTATCTATGTTGTGTTTAATAATATTTTCAGCTTACAATTTTATGTCTAATAAGGGTTTTTTTTTTTTTTTTTGAGTTTAACTGTTAAAGTGAAAATTTGAAACTTTGACATTTTAATTGAGGTTATAAAGTTTTAACCAATTAAGTTATGCTTAGGCTTAAAAAATAGATCTTTAAAGTTTAAAAAATGTTTCATAAATCAAGTATTCATTAGACACAATTAAAATTCAAGAACCGATTATATATTATAAGATTAAAAGTTTAGCAACTTATGAACACTTTTTAAAGTTAAAAAAATCCAGTAGACATGACACTAAAAATTTAAAGACTTTTTAGTATCTTTTAAGTTTAGAGCTCTATTAAATTTCTCCGCATCAAAATATAATTTAAACTAATTTTAGATAAATAGAGTGAAAGGATAAAAAAAAATCCCAAGAAATGTGATGAAAAAAGGGTACAAAGTGGGGGAAGTTGAGTGGCCAAGATTGGAAAACGTAGGACCAGACAAAGAACCATCAAATCCAACCAATTTACTTGTGGTACTACATAAATGTAGTCATAATCCACTGCGGTTGAGTATATTCTATAATGATGCACTGATCAATCTTTGACTTTATGACACCTATCAACATAGTTCCACTGTATCAAGGGTGATCGTGACTGCCACGGCTCACGCTCACACGGAATTAACCATACGATGTGAAACATAATAGCTGTGCCAGGGTCTGAAAAGAGTTGGTCAACTATTTGAAAAATAATTTTCCAAAATGTTTTTGTTTTTATGAAATTCATGGCGAAGTGACAATTCAAATGCTGGAAGCTAAGTGCCGTCTGTAAATCATTTCATTTCGTAAATAAAATTTGTTTTTTTCTTATTCATACAAATATTTGCCTAAATCTGTTAACTATTCGAGTTCTTTTAAGATTTTTCGTTATCATAGAAAATATTTAAAAAAATTTAAATTTATCTTTCAACATTAAAAAGAAGCACCATTTTTATAAAGTATTTTTAGACTTTTTTATATTAAAAAGTCAAAAAATATTATCAAAAAGGTAGTCAAACTTGATATACTTAGAGACTTGTAAAATTAGTCAAATTCAAATTTAAAGGCCTATTTGAAATACTGAATGAGTTATAATAGTCTATTGAGTTATATAATATGTATTTAAGATGGAGAATTGTTTAGTATGTCTTTGGTATCTAGAGTTATTTAACTCTAAAAACTATTATAACTCACTCAACGCCTCAAACAGGTCCTAAGAGTTTATGAATTTCTTTTCTTTTTGTTTTTAGTTCAAAGAGTTTATGAATTCCAAAAGCTATTATGTATTCATTAATTATAAAAATAATTTTTAGAAAGACGTTTTAATCAATATAATAGAGTTGACCAGGGACAATTGAACTGAAAAGACTAAAGTCAAGTTTTGATTTAAGTTTATTATGATTTAGATTTTCTTTCCTTATTATTAAAACCTTTTTTAATGAAAAAATTAAACGGTAGATTCGATTTCAATTAATATTTTTACTTGAAGATTAGTAACATTATTACGATACTGACATAAGTGAACATAGTTTAGCGATAATTGACATATACCCTCAAGTAAGAGGTCAAACATTTGAACCCCTCAATTCAAATGTTGTTGAACTCAAAAAACATTATTAAGATACAAATATATTAATTATTCAAGCAAAAAAAGAAAAAAGCTTTAACCTCCTTATAAGCATATATATATATATATATATAAAGTAATTAAAAAGATTTTAAGAAATGAAGTTAGACGTTCAAAAATTTCTAACAAGAGAAAGAAAGAGGATAAAATAAAGGAGAAGAGAAGAGAAGAGGAAGGTACCAGTACGACGGTCACCAGTGTCGAGCAGGTCGGAGGAGCGATTGGTGTAGGAGAACCCGACGCCAGCAGGAGTTTCGAGGAAGAGGAGGTTGGCGACAGAGTTCCAAGAGAATTTGTTGTGGATTAGGCCGGAGGATGTCTTATTGATTCTAAATGGACCAATCTCTTCCGAAGCTCCATAAGCTATGGAGGAGCAACCCGGACCTAACAATCCAATAAATCAAAATTAATTAATAATTGTTTTTCCAAAAATTTCATGAAATGAGGCTCTTTTGTCTCCCGGTCAATATTGGCTCATCATCAAGTTCTTTTTTTTTTTTTTGAGTTCGCTCATCATCAAAGTTCTTGCTTCATAACATAAACGCCATGTGACACATAATGCAAGCAAATGTTACTTGCACTTTACTCCATGGATATATATATATACATATATTTATAACTTTTGAATCTAACATTTTCACTAGCAAAAAAATTTAGTGGTAAAAGAGGGAGACGAACAATGATGAATAATCATTTTCAAACATGTCCTCTAATAATAATTAAGATTCAATTGTTAAAGTTAGTTGATTTTAAGTTTTCATTTAAGATTCGAAATATTTACTATATTCCACATGTAATTTTGATCCCAAAAAAATCATCTAACACAGAATCTGAGCTCATACGAATATTTAGTTGAGTTTTTAATATCTTATGAGGCAGCCACCATAAAGTTCGATCTCACTCTCTAAAAAATTTATTTTATTTTTGTCACTTGTTGAAATTATCACTACAACAATCCAAAATGGTTGAACAACTAATTTTTTTTTTAAGAAATATAAATAAAATGAATGAAGTGATGGGTATAAAAATGGAGAATGTAATAAAAAGGAAAGAAGGTAGCTAGATTGAAAAGAGAGATATAGTTAGAGGTTTGAGGCAAAGATAGAGGGATGGGCAATGGCATTGATGGTTTTTGCACCAAATACATAGCTGACAAGATGCCCTAACACAACATAAATGGCAGCTGCCCTTGTCCTTTTATTTATTATTAGGAGGTCCTCTTCTGGCCCTCTTTTTGCTTCCATTTCACTCTCTTCCCTCATAACACATTTTTAGTACTCACATAGTATCTATTTCTTTTTCTCTTCACATTATGAATTTCTCTTCATTAATTATTTTTTTATGTTATTGTTGAACTCTACATCGACCCTACATCCTTATTAATAAATCCTTATTAATAAATCTCCAAGCAAATAACAATGAGTAAAAGTAGTATCTATTATATTGTAGTGAAATTTTTTCACTCAACTAATACTCTTTTCACTCACACCTTGAATACATTTCTAGACAAACTAGAGAGATTCACACCCAAAAAAAAAAAGTTCTCAACTCTGTTCTTTTTATTTTATTTTAGAATAAGTTTGGGATAACTTTTTAATTTTATATGAAATATTTAATATAAAAAGTATTTAAAATGGTTCTAATTGACTAAGAGAAGTTTTAAGTTAGACTCATTCAGCTTAGTCCTTTTCTCTTTGTATCTTTTTTGTTTTGAATTTTCTTTTTACTATTTTTTTTCCTTTTGTTGTATTAACATGCATTTTGTATGGAAATGACACGTGATTGTGAGATCACCCTGACTTGAAACCATTCTTTCTAAGCCTTTTATTATTTACATCGTAGATGAGAGTAGTTACAAATGATATTACTAATAAAGAAAAGAAGTATTATTTTATTTTGTAAGATATATGTATTTGGCATTGCTTTGTACAACCTATTGGTGGTTGGATCATCATTCCAAGCCAGACAGTAGGCCAGTCAAGTGTGTGAAGGCTTCTCTCTCTAGTTTTTTAGGACTCCCTTTCACTCTCGCTCTAGTTTTTTAGGGCTTTTTCTCTCTCTTACCCTAGTTTTTTATGGCTCTTTCTCTCTCTCTCTCTAATTTTGTTTTAGGGTTTTTATTAATGTCATAAATAAAACCATGGGGGAGTTATTAACTGTGCATGTCCTTTTACTGCCAAAATCAGTAAATAAAACTAACTACAGCCTACCGCAAACGGCTAAATTTCAACACAGAAAAAAAAAAAAGAAAAAAGAACAAAAAAAATCTTCAATAAAATCCTCTCATTTTCAAAGCCGCAATTAAAGTTTTTATACAGTCCCAAGGATTTCTCTGTTTTTTTTCTTTCTTTTCTTCCCCTCTCATCAATATTATTATATCTTGTCGGCAACGTAAAATTAAATTTATAAATTGGAGCAACAGCTAATGTTAATTAATGGGTTTCTTTTTCCTTTTCTAGAATTGTTAATTAATGGGTTTTTATTGAAAGAACAAAAAATATTATTACGTGATATACTTGGTTTTTAAAACCCACTTGGGTAACCATTAGAGGTTTGGTTTTTCCATTTTAAAAACTATGTTTATTTCCTCATAATTCACCTTCCTTAAAAGTACCTTATTTGAATTATAAGTCAATTTTTAAAAACAAAATCAAATTTTCAAAATCTTTTTTTTTTTTTTTTTCAAATTTTAACTTGGTTTTCTAGAACATTTTAAAAAAGTAGACAATAAAGCAAGAAAACTGTAAGTATAAAAATAGTTTTGTAAGTTTAATTTTTAAAAACTAAAAAATAAAATTATAAATAAAATAATTATTAAACGAGGCCTAAACTTTTAAAATTATGTCTCCTTATTTTGTTTTTTGGCAGATTTCCAAGCTTTTAAAATTGGATGTTCATATATCTACTTTCTACACTTGAAAAAAATTATAATTAATGATTTCTTAGTACACAAAATAAATATGGAAGTAGAGATTTGAATTTCTAACTTTAAAATATATATATATATCTTAATGATTGAACTAGGTTTATTTTAGCAACTCTAATTAGCGTGTTTAAGCTTCCAATCTTTGGTCTAAAAAGTATATGTTGCTATTATATAAATATGATTTATAGTTCAACAATTCGAGATGTGAGAGATTGAATCTCGACGTTTGAAATGGTAATGGGTGTCTTTATACACTGAACTATGTTTTGAAAGGATAAAGACAATTTAAAATCCCAAATCAGCCGATGTAACAGTGCCCACCTCTCTCTTTCATTTCTTCTCGCTCTTAAGTCTTACCCCACCAAACCTGTCCTCCTAAAAATCCCATTATTTATTTATTTATTTATTTTTATTCATACATATATATATATATATATATATATATATACAAGCATACATACAAGATAAAGAGAGAGAGAAGCAATGATGTGATTGTACAGTACCAAGATTTCAATTTTACTATCCATTTTGGTAGAGATATTTTTTCTTTTCAGTCTTTTGTGTATATATCTACCCACATACTTTTATACAACTTATTTATGTATGTATATATGTATGCAAAGCTTAAAAAAGTACAAAACATCACTAAATTAAAAATATTTAGTGATATTTCGTTGATAATTTTACCCACCCTAATCCTTGTCAAACATGTGGAGTGGTTGTAAAGAAAGAGAAGAGAGTTTATGAATACTAAAATATTTGAAAATTTTACCCTGGTATTATTATCCAACTATTAGATAAATGACAATGTGGATGAAAATGTCGACATGTTAACAGAAATAAAAAATAAGAGAAATGTGGATGAAAATGTCAGACATGTTAACAGAAATAAAAAATAAGAGAGAGATGGAAACTGACCAAAATAAAAAACAAGAGAGAGTGAGAGAGATTGAGACTGACCTCCATTGAGCCAAACGACGAGGGGCTTGGAGAGTGGTTGGAGGGAGGCTTCAGTGAGCCAGTAGAAGAGGGCTCGACCGGCGGCCCGGTTCACGGTCACGTAGCCGGAGAACTGCTCGAAAGACACCTCCGGCTGCCCGGGCAGGGCGGAGATTCTATCCGCTGCCGCGTCTTGTTGTTGGGTTCCGGCGTGGCCGTGAATGGGAGAAGTAATGAGTAGGAGAAGGAAAAAGGCGGTGGCTGTGAAGTAGATCTGAGAGATTCCCATGGCGGCGGCCGCCGTGTGACGACGGCGGAGATGGTGGCGGAGGAAAGCAAACTGAGGAGTTCTCTCTCTCTCTCTCTCTCTGTTTTTTTTCTATTGGGTTTGTTTTGGTTTTCTTGTTTGTACAGTGTGAGGGACTTTGATGGGGAAGACTGTGATTTTCAGTGTGGATTAAATAGGAGAGAGAAAGAAGGAGGGAGAGAGAAATTTGGGCAACAATAAAAATTGGATAAATAGGATTTTTTTTCGGAGTGCCTGTTGAAATAGTTTTTTTTTTCAAAAAAGAAAATAATTATGAACATGTGAGTATATTTTAATTTCTAAAATATATGTTTTAACTAGTTGAACTATACTTTATAGAGAGGGTTAATTTTGTTGAAGGATGATGTATGGCTACAAATAGATTCAAATGTGATATTTGTGAGTTAGGAGGAGTGATTAGAAGTTTTTTTTTTTCTTCAATCTCTTTTTTTAATAATTGAAAGGGGGTAGTTAAATTAAATTATATTAAATAACCATAGATTAAAGTTAAGGTGGGTCAAAGATTGACTTATCATTATTTTTTCATTAAAATGTTTTCAAGCGAAAGTATTTTTGGGTGAAGCCTTAATTATAATATATTAAATTATAATATAATATTAAATAACCATAGATTTATGGAACTTGCAGTTAAGAACATTCTCATAAAAGCACTCGCTCTCAAAAGGCGTTTGGGTGAGAGTTTGGATTTGAATGAATTTGACTTAAGATGCTAAAGTCATGTTCCTCTTGTGATCAGTTTTAGTTAAACCTATGGTTTGTTGGAGTTTTCAACCATACACCAAAACTACTCGCTCACAAGATTTTTTTTTTTTTTAAATTAGGCTTAAGATATTGACCTCATGCCCTTAAACATTTCCTAAGTGTCTTTAGGCCTTTTTGAGATTGTGTTTGCACGAGTAAAAATCAATTAGGGAAGAATCTTAGAGTCTGTTTGGTAGACAATCTGGATTTTGTTTTATATTTTCGGATTCACTAAGTTTACTAAATATGCGTTTGGCATATGTGTTTTCGAAAATTGTTTTGAAATTTTGTAATTCAAATAGTAGAAATTTTGAAAACAACATTTTTATGTTTTCATTGTATCTAGATTTTGAATTTAAAATTTTAAAATGCAGAATTATATTACAAAAGATAAAGAAATTTTAATAAATATAGTATTTCATGTTATAAACTCAATTTATTTTTGCTAAATTAAAATAGGGTTAATATAATATATTATAAATTATATGATATTGGGAAATGATAATTATACAAAATTTATAATAAAAAACATGTTCATAAATTAATTAATAATGATTTATGTTCAACTAACTAGTTTCATGGTCTATAAGTATATTATAGAACACATTTTGAACAATTGTTTAAATTGGAATCAAAGTTCTAAATCTTCTACCAAACACATATATAAAAACACAAAACACAACTATGTTTTCATTGAATCTCTTATTTTCAAAATTCTATTTCCAGATTGCCTACTAAACAGGCACTTAACCACTTAGGCTATTTGGTAAATCTTATTATTTTTTAATCTATTTAAAGTTACTTTTTAATTTACTCTCATGTTTGAATGTAGCTTTCCTAAAAATTTGTCATCTTCTCTAACTATATTTAAAAGAATCCATCTTTATCCTTCTATCAACAAATGTTGAATTGATTCAATGTTTTATAGTAATTATTTTTCCTATATCAAATAATTTATATTATACAAATTTACTTGCAATTTAAATTATATAAATTGTAAATAATTATCTTATAATAAATTTGATATTAATATTAATATAAAAAAATGAAATAATATGCCTACTTTGGTCATCATAGCTAAATAACAAGAATTAAAAATGAAACCAAACACCATAATATGCTTTTTCAAATTTAAAATTAAAATTTACCAAACACTATTTTTACTTCAAATCAGAGTTGATATTTTTGAAAGTACAATTGATAGCAATTATTTTAAAAGCTAATAGTAATCCCAAACTAAACCTTTGAGTGTATTTCCTAAAGCACTTTTATTAACCTAAATTACATACTAGGAATGATCTGAAAAAATATATTTAATTGGTTAAAAACATAATTTTCCCTTCCAAAAACACCCTTATAAATTTGGAATTTATTTAGCTCTTGTTTTAGATTTGTGGAATTACAATTTGTAAACTAATATTATGTTCGGTTAAATTAAATCTAACTTTATGTAACCTCATTAATGAGACTTATATATCTAGAGAATTTTTTCTTTTTTTTCTTTGACAACATGTTGGAGATTTGAACAGACTTCTTGGTTGAGAGTATACACTTTATGCCATTTGAGTCATGCTCAGGTTGGCTCTAGAGAAATTATTAAAAATTTAGCAAGTAAACTCTCATACCAAATAAAATTTATACTATATGTGTATGTGTGTATATATATCTTTCTTTTAGATGTATCTTAAAACATTACATTTACAAATAAAAAAGGGTAGGCTTGAGCTTACATCTTATAATGACATTAATATTTTACCATTAAAATTATAACTTTGATGTCTCATTTAATTGAACTTTGTTATTACTAGAAAATTGTTCTTAATTTATCAACATATATACACATGACAATATAAGTTACAGCAACAAATGAAGTTAAATAGAAAATCTTACCATAACCAAACTCAACGCACATTTAAATTTCTTTACCAAATCCAATTCAAAGTTTAATCACTTAATCTCTCATTCACTCAAACACATAATTAACAAAGAAAAAGAAAAAAAAAACATATAATTCTAGAAAACATAATTAAATTGGGTGAGTGCCCATATATCAAGTCTTAAACATATAATTAATTCTTTGATAATATTTTTGTCATTTGGAAGTTAGTCTGATGTGAAATTGTCTTCTTCTAATCCTCCATTAACTCCACAAAATAAGTTTGACCATATTTTGCTTGAAAACCTTTTTCCCCCACTTTCTGTTCCTTTCGCTTTCTGTTTCTTGTTTTTTCCCCTTCTTCTCATCAGTTGTGTCTTGTCTGAATAATCAATGGATAACTATTTCTATTTCTATTTCTATTTTTCTTTCCAATATAACTATAATTTGTCATATGTGCATTATTTATTTATTTATTTATCCCTTGAGGCAATTATTGGGTATTCAAAGATGGGACTGATCCAGTACTAAAAACACAAAGACCAATAAGATATAAATATATTGTGTATCATTTAATTTCTAAGATAAAAACATAATAAAAACAAAGGAAATTATTGATGCTTGTTTTGATTTTATTAGGAACTTATAGCCTTAGAGGAGTCTTGGGGATGATTTTTCAAAATTTTTTAAATATTTTTTGGGGAAAAAAGTTGTTCCCCTCCAAAATGTTTTTGTCCTTGCTTATGGTGTTATGGAATAGTGTACCTGATTTATACATTTTCGTCTCTTTTTTAAAATCATGCTTATTGATTCTCGTATTTAGAACTATATTTAAAATGTTTGGAAGAAAATGACATAAGCATAGTTCAAGTTGCAATGCATCTCTTCCTAAGTTGCAAGTTTTAGTCTTCTCTCTATTAAAAATAGTTTTTATTTTAATTGTAAAAATTCATTTGGGTGGAAATTGAAGTTTTTCTTTGTCTTATTCAAAATCACTCCGAAAGTTACTTTTAATTATTTAAAATCAATTTTTATGGTATGAAAATCACCTTTTAAAGTGTAAAATCAAACATTAAGTTGATTTTGAATGATTAAAGACATGTTTCGAAGTAATTTTAAACACGATAAAAGTGATTTTAATTAACTATTTCAAAATCATTCTCAAACATGCCTTTATTCGTCAAAATTTAAATTGTTTTGTTTTAGACGATGAATTTTGCATAAAAAAAATTGTTTTTTTTATCATTGCCATTATATTTTGATAAATTATATTAACAAAAATCTAGTGCAACATGCTTCTTATTCATGCTTCTCCCCCACTCTCTCTCTCTCTTTATATATATATTTAAAATTCAACACTCACTCTCCATATTCACTATACCCTCCCCCATCATTTTAGGATTTTTTTTTTTTGTAAAGGTAATATATTACTAAAGCAAAGGGAAGACAACACAACTTGAAGTCAAGGCACTAAAGAAACAACAACGAAATTCAAAAACGAAGCAGAAAATAGTAAATGAAGCACTCAACAAGATCAAGGAAAGAGATCCCACAGAGGGACAAAGAAAAAGGAAAGAGGTGACGTACCAAGCATCCAGGACTAGCAACGAGTAAACAAATCTAACTCGATACTACTCAAGATAGTTTGGGGAGATGAAGAACTAGAACCATGAAGACACGAGTTTCGTTCCCTCCAAATATGATAAATGACTGCATACCAAGCTAACCTCCAAACACAATATCTACGGCGTGCGACAATTGCTAATACGGAAAATTCATTCCAACTATGTAGAACAATAGGAAATCCTATGAGAAGAGCGACCCCAACATAAAAGACCTCCTGAAACAACCCTTGCTAAAGGAACACTCAAAGAACAGAAGTTCACGAGACTTGGCCATGTCCAAGCATAACAAACAATCCGTAGGGATAGAGGAATCTCATATGTATAATTGATCACGAGTGTATAATCTATCTTGAATTACCAGCCAAGTAATAAAAGAGTTCTTAGGGATATTACCCCCAAACCATAATAGTCTCTGCCACGGAACCAATGAATGATGAGGATAGATGGCTTATCATGCACTAGCCACATAAAAGATGTCAGAGTGAATAGGCACCCATATGATCCTATCCTCCCTAGTAAAGCTAGGTCAAATGTATTAACTCAGAGAGTTCCAACAACTCCAAAGAACCAAAAGGCCAGTGCCAAAGGGCCATCAGGCAACAGAAAATTCGAGACCGAGGCATGAATATAACTGTCAGCATCATAGATAACCCTCTCACTTTACTGGAAAATGACTGGGCCTCCTGGAAGCCAAGAGTCCATCCAAATGAGGCATCTTCACTCATCTCCTATAGAGAAGCATACAAGCAGACGAAAATGATTACACAACCTAAAAATAGTCCTATAGCACCAAGACCACCAAAGGGACGACCGAATAGTCCGAAGAGATCGCCCACACAAAATATATGCTTCCATCCATGCTACCCACAAGGAACTGGAGCGTACAATAAGATGCCAAAATACTTCATAACAATAATAGAATTCCACGACTGTAGGTGCCTAATGTTGGGATATATGCCCTAAAGCCTCGTAATTAATAATTTATTTAATAATTTTGATTATTTTATTTACAATATAATATTATTCATTATATGAAAAATCTAAGGTTATTAGTGTAATCTTGAACAGTATGTGATTGATAAATGGGAGGATCATGTTCAAGAAATAACATAAAGGGTCATAATATATGATAAGGTTGGGTGTCTTATCTTGGCAACACTATTGACACGACTCACTTTGTAATAGTTACAAATGATTTGATCCAAATCGTTCATGTGGAGACATGTGAGTGGGGGTATCTTATACAATGAGTTTGTATAAGACTGGACCACAAAATATTTAATCTCTCTTTATAAATCCGTTAATTGAAAAGATTAATATTTCATAAGGATGATCATATGCGACTCGATCTTAATCCTAAGTGAGTTATGAACTTCTGTCTGTGAGGGCTTGTCCTTTGATTTGCATGGGTGAGAGTGGCTTTTGTAGCCGATTCAATATGCCTACCATTTTGGGGACTTGACCAAATAGGGAGCTGAGAACATAATCTCACAAGATGAAATTCACTCATTCCCATATATGGTAAGTAGATGAGTAGTTCCCTTAAGTGCTGATTTTAGGACTTTAACAATGGGGCACCACCCTCTCACTGGCCCGAGAGGGACTTAGTTTATCATTGGATCATAAAATAAATTGTTCATTAAAGGATCAATGATACTTAAGATGCAAGATCTAATTATAGGGGTAAAACAAACTTTTGACCTAGCAGTAATTACGAACAACCCGTGAAGGATTGACTTGCATGTAATGGTTATATCCATGGACACAACTTGTCCTATAGTGCATAAGAGTGCAACTCTACGTCTATAGTAGAGTTGGCTAAAATTAATGAATGAAAATTGATTGATTAAAAAGTTTAATTAATTAATCATATATCATTGGAGCTTGTATTCTGTAGGCCCATAAGGTCCCCTTGCTAGCTCATAGTAACACAAAAAGATCAATTTAGTTGAAAGAAAAATTTGAAATGTTCAAATTAATATTTAATTTGAAATGTTCAAATTAATAGTTAATTTGAAATATTCAAATTAATATTTATTGTATTTGCTACATTAAATATTAAAATTTGAAATGTTCAAATTAATATTTAATTTGAAGTGTTCAAATTAATATTTAATATATTAAATATAAAAAAGGAAAATACATTTATTGTATTTGATACATTAAATATTAAAATAATTAATGTATATTAGATACATTAAATAAAAGATATTTGATTAAGATTCAAATAAATAAATATCGTAGAAGATTTAAATGACATTCAAATAAGTATAAGATATATTTTAATATATTAGATATTAAAATATAATATTTTAATTATGGCAGAGATTTTCCCTTAGTCTCTATAAATAGGACCCTTAGGTTGAGCCATTAGATATAACACACATCTCCTTAGTAGAGAATTAGAGAACTCTCTCTAGACCTCTTCCTCTCCAATGCCTTGTGGATTTTCTTTCAAGAGGCTCCCACAAGCCTTGGTCCTGTGTTCGAGTCATAGCCATGAAGACTTTGTGGAAAAAATAAAGACTCGCCAGAAATATTTTCATATTTACTCCAAGTAAGTTTGCTTAATCTTATTTTTTTAGTTTAATTTTAAATAAAATCAAAGACGATCCAATGCTTTCGCTCCACTGCGGAGTGAAACGTTTATTCCTTCACATAATGCCCAAACTTCCCACACAATGGGGAAGACAATTCTCAGTCCATGCCATCTTAGCCCCTCCCAGGATAGAAGGATCTCCCCTCAAAAGGTACGCCGAAAGCGCTCTGTCAACCTCATGAATAACACTTGCAGGAAGCACTCGCCCAATAGATCTGAACGCTCTAGAGGACTCTTATGCAAGGAATCCTAAATAAAAGTCAGAGAGCGGCAGTCACCAACACTAAAAATCCTCAGATCATCAACAACGAACAAATGAGTAAGCCTAATACACTTTGATAATTCTCATAATTGAGAATTATTTAGCCCATAAATAGAAGTTATGCTTGGATTCATTAGCAAAATTCTTTATAAAATCTTTTAAATTCCAAGAAAAACATTATGAACACTTCAAAGTGAATCAAAATCAATATATGAAAGAAAAAAGAAGATTACACTAATTAAGGTGTTTTTGATGCAGTTTTGGTTAAAAAGACAGATTTTCAATGGATTGTTGATGGATTGCTGTAACAATCGGACAAGAAAGGCAGAAAAATGGGATTGTCAGAATTTGTTAAATTTGGAAAATTCCAACATTTATTCTCCTTAAATCAAGCAATGATTTCATACATCAAGCCATATATGGAGTGTGAAGAAACCCTAGCCACTATTGTTTATAAAAAGGAAGAAAAAACAAACAAAAAGACAGAATTCCTCCTTAGAAGAAAATTTTTCTGCACTTTTTTTTATCTTCATCATGCTGCTGTCCTTTCGATTTTATGTTGTTTTTCATTCTATATATTTTTTTTTCCAGTTATGTTCTTGAGAAAAACCTGAAGTCCAATCCTTGGCTCAACCTAGGGTTGTGAAGATATCCGCTAACTCGAAAGAGAAGAAGGGAAATCGACTAAGGGTGTAATCAAGTAGCTTAGATTTATCTCGGTAGTATTCTTTTTTTATTGGGTTTTATTTTTAGAGAAAATTCAGCTTAGTTTACTTTCTATTCTTATTAGTTTGTTGTTATACTGAATTCTCTTCATTATATATAAGTACCTATTAAGTTTCGTAATTTTCTTCCCCTTTGTTTAGTGTTTCTCTTTCTCAGTTCATCAAGTAAAATTTCCTATTACTGTTTTCATGGAGTTTACTCTTTATTCAGTACTGTTTTTATTCTTAACCATGAGCTAAACCTTCCAAAGGGATTCAAGAACATGAATGCCCTGAGGTAAGGATGCATAGCCAATAAAATCGAAGGCAATCGACATTAACTTACACGTGGTTTGTTTTTACTGATTTTATTTCTTTATTGGAACCCTTGAATGATCAACTTGGGTTGCTTTTAAGTCCAATCTAATACCGAAAGGGTTAGAAGAAGACGGATTTTGTAAAAGCAATGAGGCAAGAGCTTAGACATAAGCCAAGCATGATCCTAGACATAGGACGAGCCCTTCAAAACCAAGAAGGCGATCTCAATCCACCTAAGTACAATTGCCCATAGACATATAGGTTCAATCACTTAGTCTCTCAAAGGTTTTGAATCAAAACTGAATGAGAGTTGATTCTGTTTACCATGTTTCTGTACAATGTCCTATTGTTGTAGCAATTGGTTGGTAATCGGTTTCTGTGACATGTCCGATTGCTGTAACAATTGGTTGGCAATCGATTTCTGTGAAATGTCTGATTGCTGTAGCAATTTGGTTAGCAATCTTACCAACGGGCAAGAATGGGCTTGAATCCTTGCATTTTTCTTAGTGTCATTTAAATCAGTTTTAAATCATGTTTTTTGGCTCTGTTGTTACTCTCACACCCAAAATATTTGTGTTTTTTCGATTTTTGGCTATTAAAGTTGTTATTGTTCACAATCTTGTTACACATTAATTTTGTAGTGTTCGTTCCCTTGGAATTTGATAACTTGGAATATTTTCCTTATTACTTGCATCAGTAGTGTATACTTGCACTAAGGGTTAAGCTTATTTTTATTAAATTTTACCCACAAGTTTCACCTGACCAAGTTTTTGGTACCATTGCCGTGTAACGGCAAAACTAACAAATTTTTGTGTAATATAGATTGCTAGACAATTGCAGCAGCAATCTCATCTATTGCAGGATAAGCTGAATTTAACTTGCAAACTTGTAGGGATTGAGATAGTGTATGCTAAAGGAGCTCCACCTCTTTGAGCTAGATCCTGAAACAAAGAGGACCTTCCATAGACGCTGTAGACAATGGAGGAAAACGACAAAACATAAGGTTTGATTACTTGAGATATTCCACAAGATGGAAGTAGACATCATTACAGCATTGAGCACACAAGCTTCACCATTAAGCTACATGATGGAAACTTTGATGATGGGAAATCCTATAGCTCTTTTTAACCCTATGTCTTCTATTTCTTGTATTTATTGTAAAGAAAGTCATTTATTTAAAAATTGTCCTTATAACCCTGATTCTTTATGTTATGGATTTCTACCTCGCTTTATAAATCAACATCAGTACCAGTATTTCTAGCAAGGAAAAATGATTCTGAAAGAGCCTAGCATTGAAGAGCTTGTGAGAGAATATATGGCAAAGAACGATATTGTGATTCAAAGACAAACCACATCTCTATGGAGTTTGGAAATCCAGGTGAAACAAATTGCAAATGAATTGTAGAATAGGTCCCAAGGTATTTTGCTTGAGAACATAGAGACTTCAAAACAAGAAGAAGAAAAAATAATGCAAGGTGGTAACACTTAGAGCTGAATTGGAACATGAAAACCTTGCACTTCTAATAGAAGTAGAAAGCACTCCAACACTCAACATTGCTAAAAGGGAGAGGAGATCAAGTAAGAACCACCTCAAGAAGAGAAGGAATAACAAAAGGAGGTTGCAGTGAGCTATGTAGTCGCAACTTCACAGAAAATCTAAATTGCTCCAGATATTAGAATACCTTACTTTCACTTGTTGTACATTTCAGGAAACATTAGATGAAGAAGAATGTAGAGAGCAGAGCATGAAGCATGACAATATATAGTATGCGACAACAATTGCACCCACAATTTCTACTTCCAAAGACATATAAATCTCTTGAGTCCTCAAAGCCCGTTGTGATTGATTGAACTGAAACGATGGGGCTTTAGGAAAAGATTTTTAATTCAAAACAAAGCTCCAGTTCAGTGCAAGTGCACACTGTCGATGTAAGTAATATAAAACTGGAATATTCCAGAGTATTGATCCCACAGGGAACGAATACAACAAAATTCAAGAGAATAAGCAAATACGTTTTCAAATTGCAATTGTGCGTAACCAATGTAAAACAATAAGTGGGATGGTTTTTGTTATTTTTTAAAAGAAGAAATAAAAATGATAAAAGAGGGATTCAAACGTGGTTTTGCTCCATTGAAAGAAATTGTGGCCTAATTGCAATTGCAATTCTTTGACTCAACACTTAAGCTTTGTAAACCGAATTCAACACCTATTCGACCTTCTATGAAGTATCTTTAGGAGGCCAAGAGATTAAACCGATATTTCTATTGCTAATATGAACTTAGTTAATTTTGAAACACAATTCTTTTGGTTTTAAAGGTTTTGCCCTATGTCTAGGGTCAAAAACAAATTCCTATGTCTAGGCTATTTTTCTTTATTGCTTTTATGAAAACCAAATTTTTATCTAACCTTTTTAGAATTAGACTCAATTTTTGTATACTAATCTAGGTGATCGATCTAGACTAATAATAAGCATTAAAATCAATAAAAGCAAACAAGCTATAGAGGAAGCAAGGTTGCTCTAACAATTAGGCCCTTATTCTTATCTTTAAGGCATTCACATGTTTGAATCCCAAAGAAGGAATTAGTTCATAATTGAAGAAGAGAAAAACAAAGCTTTAAATAAGAAGAGATTCATAATCAACTTATTAAAAAAAAAATACTACTGTTGTAAATAAAAATGAAATTCAAAAAGTATGGGAAATAGCCTTGCATTAATAACTAAAACTTCTCAAAATCTTCAAAGTAACACTTGTTAATAAGTAAAGAATAAGAATACTAAACTGGACATTGGTCTTTTAAAGAAGATGAAAGACAAAATGAACTAAAGAAACAAAAGTGCAGAAAGCTAAACTTGAACATTAATTCATAACAAGAAGAAATACCCATTCAAATACCCATTAGCTTCCTTGCTGGATCGATCCAAATATCCATTCAAAGGCAAATGGATCTTCACCACCTCTAACTTTCATTGAGAAAGGATCAATCTCAGAATTTTCAGAGTAAAAGGAAGAGCAAACTGCTGTAAAATGACTGAGAAAATGGTGAATTACGAATTATGGGCAAGCAGAAGAAAACCCATCCCCTTTTGCTTCATTTTCCCCATTTTTATAGGCATTGAGGGCTAGGGTTTCTATATAAATCATCCTCAATCTATGGGCTAACTTCTAGGAATCAAATGGGGATGAGAATCTCCCAAAATCGTGCAAAAATCCCATAAAATCGCTTGATTTTCGTCATTCTCGGATTTTCCAGATTTTTCAGAAATGCAATTGCATTTCAATTGCATTTATGTTTTTCAGATCTACCAAAATTTTCCAGAAATGCAATTGCATTTTTGTTGCATTATTTTACAGGCTTGTTTTCCGAAGGAATGCAATTGCATTTCCAAAATGGAATGCAATTGCATTTTGTGCTTGTTCACAAACTTGTTTGCTCGAAGAAATGCAATTACATTTTCATCAGCATTTCTGGGCATGCTCACTATCATGCTCTAGCGAAGGAATGCTATTCGGAATGCAATTGCAATTTTCCTTTTTGCTCCAAATCTACACAAAAACAACAAATTAGTTTAAATTCCATTCTTTTTTCAACTTCTTTTTATTTTTCACTACTCCAACAAGCTTTCAAGAATTTCACTCATCAACACTATCTTTAGCTTGCTCGGTAATCAATAAAGCATACAAAAATGACAAAAATAACTTAGTTTAGGGTTAAATAATCCTCATAAATAATAATTATCATGATCAAAGCACCTCAACTAAAACTGAAATCTCATCCATCATCGAGACTTGGTGCAAAATGAAAGAACATGGTTGCGGTCTCCCTACTGGAATAGGATAAGTTTATCTTTTCTTTCATTTTCTCTAAAAAAAAGAAAAAAAGAAAAGAAAAATATTTTGGTGTGATTGATAGGACATGAATTTAAAGCTTGACAAGCAACACTAGTTGGCCGCTGATAGGACTAACATAGTTCTATATTTTCATACTTAAATCATGTTAGTTTGGAGGTTTTAATGTAATTAATTGATCATTTTGTAGGGATTTGAGCATAAGGCATGTTCCGATAGATTCTACATTGAATCACGATTCCAACGCATCAAACCGGAGGTCATTCGGACACCTGAGCAAAAAGTTAGAGCAAAAATAAGCAGTGCTGCGCGTTGGGTAGCGTCTAGACGCTGTCAAGAGCGTCTAGACGCTATCGGCAGTTCCCTGAAGCCTCCCTCGACGCTGCGGAGAGCCCCTGTGACGCTGGGAGCGTCTAGACGCTATCCAGAGCGTCTAGACGCTCCGTCGATTACTATATATAGATTTTTTCATCCTCTAGGTCATTTGTCTCCAATTTTCAGCCGTCATGAGACCAATTTAGGCTTTCTCCTCTCTGTTTTTCAGTAGTTTAGGATAGATTAGGAGTTTTTTTTTTCATCAAACCTTGATGTCGAATCGAGCTTGTTTGAACTCGATGTTTTCTATGGAGATGCTCAGCTAGATTCTACGTTTCCAGTTCAAAGGTTGGTTGTAATCAATTGCAATATTGTGAGGCTTGAACCTTAACTTAGTTTTCTTTCAATTGCAAGTGTTCTTTAATTCCCGTGTTAATTTTATAAGTATGTATTTTGATTAAATTGACGCCTTAATCCCTTTACATGCTTTATTGCTAATCACGATCATGATCCGTAATTGTCATGTTGAATGAACCGGTAGCATTAGGATTATCACATGTGTATGTTTGTGGGTTTCCATGATACATGGCTTGCATGTTTAATTCTAGGAATTAAAGAAGCATGTTAATTAGGTGAAAGTTGTTTTACCTAATCGATTGTCTTGGTCGTTCCAAAGTTCGTAATGCCTTTACCTAAATAAATCGAAGCGGTTTCATAAAAATTTGTTTAGGTAATTAGCGTTAACTTGACTTTCGTTAGAGTTAATGATTTTAGGGAACATGCACTTTTTAGGGTTTCCTAATAAGTTGACCGAGTACTTGCATGGTTAAGATTAAATATTTTGAATGCCTATGATCAATGTTTGCAATTGAATATAACTGCACCTCTGAACTGGAACTTGGTAAGAGTTGATTTTTATCCTTTTCAGCAATTGTTTTATTTTTGTCAATATTTATTTCCATTTAGTTTGAAAATATTTTCCAAAACCCCCCCCCTTTTTAATTGCTTTCTCATTTGCAAATTTAACTTAAGAAATTAATATTTCGGTTCCCTGAGATCGACCCGGTCCACTCAATGCTACAAGTAGCTTAGGATCGGTTTATAAATTTTAATTTGACGAGCCCTCGACAAGCTCGCATCAGCCGCCTAAATTTACCCAATGTTAATTCAACAAAAACAAACAAAGTTTCAAGTGTTAACTAGATTGACTATGCTTTTAAGCTTTACATCTTTCCTCCAGGGCATTCACCAAGTTGAACCCTCGAAAGAAGTTTGGCTCATCATGGAGGGAATTAAAAACAAGAAGTTAAATAATTGAGGATTCATAAGTAGACAAACGAATAGAATGAAAATTCCAAAATATGAAGGGCAAAAACAAACTATTTTTATTAAGAAGAAAAATTAACTCAACCCAGCAACTATGTAGAATTTTAAAAGCAGACATGAGGAAAAGAAAATAGGACAAAATCTAAACTTTTATGAATTGAAATGAATAAGATGAATCCAACGTAAAGAACAAATAACAAAACCTGTTTACTCCTTGCTTTAATTGACAAAAATACACCATCAAGTGCAATCAGATCTTTACTTCCTCTAACTTTTGTTGAGGAGGATTAAACTTAGAGCTCACATGTCTGAAAAAAAAAACAGCAGCAAAGTAAATGGAAAACAACAGAACGGTGGACTTGGGGCATGAAGAAAAACCCAACCACTTTTTTGGTTCATTCTTCCTTCTTTTATAGGTGTCGGGAGCTAGGGTTTCCATCTTTGTTCTTCTTCAACCTTGGGTCAACTTGTGGGCATGAAATTAGGCTAAAGAATCTCCTAAATCACACAAAAATCTCCATAAATCTCGTAATTTCCATGGTTCTTGCGTTTTTAGGATTTTCCAGAAAATGCAATTGCATTTCAATTCTGGATGCAATTTCATTTTTGTGCTTGTTCATCATCTTGTTTTACCGAAGAAATGCAATTGCACTTCGAAAGTGGAATGCAATTGCATTTTCGTACTTGTTCCAAATCTACACAAAAACAACCAATTAGTTTAATTTCCATTCTCTTTTCAACTTCTTTCCTTCTTTTCAATACTCCGACAAGCTTTCGTGAATTTATCTCATAAACATTATTTTTAGCTTGCTCGTTATTCAACAAAACATACAAAAATGACAAGAACAACCTAGTTTAAAGTTAAATAATCCTCATAAATGAGAATTATCATTGACTGTTAGAGAATATCTCTACCTGAGGACTTACCTGGGAGTTGAATTGATCAAGCTTTTAATTTGAAATTCATGTTTTTTATTTGCTTATAGTGCATGAACTTTTTGATGAATTACTTGTGAGTTTCAAGAAAGAGCAAGTAAGAAAAGTGAAAAGGAAGTTGTAGCCCAGTTTGCAGCTGCAACATTAGTGCCAAAAGAAAATGCAAAAGAATATGCACCTGCAATTGGGACACAATCCAACCAGTCCTCACTACCATCACCAATAGTTGAAGAAGAGCTAGCTGAGGTCTCATAGGAAAATGTAGTTGCATCTCCTCCCATGCACAATTCAAAGTTGAGCTTGTGTCTACATAAAGGAGCAAGATGACACTTATTGGACATACAATCATATCTTTCAACGTTATCCAAAGAAAAAGTGCCCACATTTCATGACTTTTCTATCCATCCTCCTCAATGAGCAACAAGATTTTCTTCCTGAGGACATCATTTCTGAGACCTAGGAGAAGTTCTTTCTTCAACTCTATTTTAACTTGCTTTAGATTAGATTAGATTTATTTGCTTTCTTTGGTTTGTTTTGTTAGTCTTATTTATTGTGTTTGTTGTTTGTTTGCTTTTACTTTTGAGTACCCTTTTTGCAAAAAAAAAAAAAAAGATTTCTTTCACACCTTGCACAAGCATGCCATAAAAATCATGTTTCAAAAATAAATCTACAAATTGCTTTCTTTGGAGTGATGTTAAAAAAATCCTTGATGATGATACCTAGAGCTTTCTTCACTTTCAAGTGGTTTTATACACATCTTTGAGTTTTCAAAATCATAAAACTTGATAAATTATATTTCTCCATAAAACATTCGAACCCAAACTCCCTTTGTATTTATCCCATCTAATGTACTTAGGAGAGTTTAGCTTCAATGCTTAGCATGTTAAGTGACCCAATTATGTACCCCAACCCTTGTTCTTCTAGTTCTTAGTTAATGGGAACCTTGACCCATTTAAGTTGGGGGGAGGGGGAATGAGTTTTGTAACACTACTGTTGTAATAGTATGTTGTAATATTACGTTGTTGAAATACTATGTTGTTGTAACAAGCTGCTAGGATTCAAAAAAAATAAATAGAGATACTCTTCCTTCTAAAGTTAACTGAGTAACTAGGGACAATCATGACACCCATGATTTTCTTTGCACGAAATGTAAACTTAGGAAGTGAGTATGTGAAAACAGTTTTAGTAGTGACTTATGCTCGTAGTCAGCTACTTTCACCACAAAGTGTTAGTAAGTTGAAACGAAGGTACTAAAGGGAATAATCTAATTAAACCCAAGCGGAAGCGTAGGAATCGGTTTGAGTTTATTTAGAATTAAATAATAATATTATGGTTAAGCATAATATACATTGAAAATATGGAGATTCTTCTGGCAGATCTTTATCTCTTGCACAAAGTCTTCCTGGCTATGACTTGAACACATGACCAAGACTTGTGGGAGCATTTTGAAAAAAAATCCACAAGGGATTAAAGAGGAAGAGGTCTAGAGAGAATTCTCTAATTCTCTCTATTGAGGAGATGTGTGTTGTGTCTAATGGCTCAACCCATGGTCCTATTTATAGAGACTAAAGGAAAATCTTTGTCATAATTAAAATATTATATTTTAATATCTAATATATTAAAATATATCTTATATTTATTTGAATCTCATTCAAATCTTCTATGATATTTATTTATCTGAATCTTATTTAAATTATATAAATATCTTTTATTTAATATATCAAATATACATTAATTATTTTAATATTTAATGTATCAAATACAATAAATATATTTTTCTCTTTTATATTTAATATATTTAATATATTAAATATTAATTTGAACACTTCAAATTAAATATTAAATTTGAACATTTCAAATTTTAATATTTAATGTATCAAATACAATAAATATATATTTTTCTTTTATATTTAATATATCTAATATATTAAATGTTAATTTGAACACGTTCAAATTAATATTAATTTGAACATTTCAAAATTTTCTTTCAACTAAATTGATCTTTTAGTGTTAATGTGAGCTAGCAAGGGGACCTTATGGACCTACAGATTATAAGCTCCAATGATACAAAATTAATTAATTAAACTCTTTAATTAATTAATTTTCATCCATTAACTATAGGTCACTCCACTATAGACCTAGAGTTGCACTCTTATGCACTGTAGGACAATTTGTGTCCATAGATATAATCATTACATGCAAGTCGATCCTTCACGAGTTGTTCGTAATTACAGCTAGGTCAAAAGTCCGTTTTACCCCTATAATTACATCTTGCACCTTAAGTACCACTGATTCTCTAATGAACAATCTGTTTATAATCTACTTATAAACTATGTCCCTCTCGGGCCAATGAGAGGGTGAGGCCCCATTGTTCAAGTCTCGAAAATCCATCTACTTACCCTATATGGGAATGAGTGAATTCCATCTTGTGAGAATATGTTCCAGCTCCCTATTTGGTCAAGTCCCCAAAATGGTAGACATATTGAATCGGCTATAAAAGCCACTCTCACCCATGCAAATCAAATGACAAGCCCTCACAGGCAGGAGTTTAAAACTCACTCAGGATTAAGATCGAGTCGCATATGATCATCTTGATGAAATATTAATCTTCCCAAATTAACGGGTTTATAAAGAAAGATTAAATATTTCGTGATCCAGTCTTATACAAACTCATTGTATAAGATACCCCCACTCACATGTCTCCACATGAATGATTTGAATCAAATCATTTGTAACTGTTACAAAGTGAGCCGTATCAATAGTGTTGCCAAGATAAGGCACCCAACCTTATCCATGTACTATAACTCTTTAGGTTATTTCTTGAACACCAAAAACTTGATCGCTATGTTATCGCTACAACACGCAAGTGCACGTGATCGAAGTAATAAAAACTGGAGTATTCCAGAGTATCGTACCCAAGGGAACGGGTTTTAACAAAATCTACTGAGACGACACAAAATTTGTTAGCAAAATGCAATTGCGATAACCGAAGATGTAAAAATTTAAGAGGTTGGTTTGTTAATGAAAAATAAGTGAAAAATCAATGAGTTAAAATAGGGATTCAAGTGATTCAAGCACCTTTGGAAAAATGCTATTCAATTTCAATTGTAATCATAGCTAACATGTGAAAACTAAGTAAATCGAGTTCAACTCCTATTCAATTTTGATTCAAAATCTTTAGGAGACTAAGTGATTAAACCTATATGTCTATGGCTAATCTAACTTAGATACTTTCGCACACAACTCTAGTGGTTTTGGAGTCTCGCCCTATGTCTAGGGTCGATGTTCAGAACTTATTTCTAAGTCTTTTCCTCCATTGCTTTTGTGACATCGGCTTTCCCTTAACTCTTTTGATATTAAGTTCAAGCTTGACAAGCAATCACTAGTTGGCTGACTAGGTTTACGGAATTCTAAATTCAACAAAAGCAAACAAAGTTCACATGCTAGCTAGATTGGTTATGCTTTAGAGCTTTTACATTTTTCCCTAGGGCTTTCACCAACTTGAACCCCTAAAGAAAATTATCTCATTATGGAAAAAACGAAAACCCAAAATTTACTTATTAAAAATTTCATAATTAATTTAAACGAAATAAGATAAATAAATTCCAAGCAACCCGATTAAATTTTTATCAAAAACACCTTGCTACAAAATTAATTGAACAACTTAAGTGCCCACAAAGAAATTGCTCACAGTGCTTAAGTTAACAATTTAAAACATGAGGTTTCATGCATTCGAAAATTCAACTCCTATAAGCACAAAATTCTCCAGAATTTAAATGAATGGTATAAAAGGTGGAAGAAATTGAATTCCAGAATTCTTTAATTTATTCACTCCACAATATGCAAGAAGTGTAATTAAACAAAGGTTGACTCTCTAACTAAAATTGTAGCAGAAACTGAAAAATTAAAGACAGAATTATAGAACAAAAACAGAGCAGTAAACTATGTATGTTCCTCACGTTGATCGACCCACACACAACTTCACGGGTTGTTGGATCTCACCTCCTCGAACTCTCGTTAAAGAGGGATCAAGCTCGAAATTTTAGAGAACAAAATCAAGGTTGAACTACTGAAGAAGGAAAAAAAAAAGAAAGAAATCGAAACTACTGGCTGCTGTCTGCAAGAATTAAAAACTAGAAAAACCCATCTAAAAACAGAGTATAAATCGAATCTGAATTTCTTTTTGAAGATAGATCAAACTCAGAATTTAATCGAGCGAAACTACAAGAATGAAATGCTGAAAACAATAGAATTCGTTAAATTGCTGGATGCTGTCTAACGTAACAAAACAGAAAATAAACCCAGAAAAACAGAGTTCTTCAAAAAACGTTGCTGCTCTTCTTCGACCTTCCTTTATTTTTAAAGATAATCCGAAGCCTAATCTTTCCATCTTTGGCTTCTTAATTCTTGGGTAGACTTTGGGCGTGATATTCAGGCTGGAATTTCTCCCATAAATCGAGCAAATCACGTGAATTTTGGTGAATCTCCGCGAATTCCGTACTTGATTTATAAGTCCAGAGAATGCAATTGCATTCTTCTTCTTTGTTCTTCACCTTGCCTTCCCAAGGAAATGCAATTGCATTTCATTTGCAATTTCTTCACTACTTCAAATCTGCACAAAAAATCAACTTAAGCCAACTTTCTTGCATCTTTTCACTTAATTCCTTCTTTTATCATATTCCAACAAGTTTGGACGAATTTATTTTAAAATGTTATTTTTAGCTTGCTTGTTATTCAACAAAATCCACAAAACTGGCAAGAACAACTTAGTTTTAGAGTTAAATAATTCTCATAACTGAGAATTATCAACGATCCTCCTGTATGTCAACCACATACTGTTCAAGATTACACTAATAACCTTGGATTTTTCATATAATGGATATTATTATATTGCAAATAAAATAATCAAAATTATTATTAATTATTAAATAATTAATTAATTACGAGGCTTTAGGGCATAAATCCCAACAATATACTACTTGTTAGGGACAACCGACCCTCGAAAAATCTCCACATTGGTATGATATTGTCCACTTTGGGCATAAGCCCTCATGGCTTTGTTTTTTGTTTCACCCAAAAGGCCTCATTCCAATGGAGATAGTGTCCCTCACTTATAAACCCATGATCTTCCCCTTATCTAGCCGATGCGGGACTTTGGTCGCACTCCCAACAAGTACAAGTGATAGTGAAACTCTCTAAAAAACAAAGAAAAAAAAGAAAAAAAAATGAGGCCTAGCAACAACTTTGTATAAGTTTGAAAAAAAATGCTTGTAATGTGAGTGATCTTAGCTTGTTGAACAAATAAAATCACCCTAGACTCTATGAATAAGACTTAGGTATGATAAGCATAATAGGTGGGTTTGCATAAGAATTTTTTATGTTGAAAAAAAAAATAAAAGTTCTATGCGAGAAATTCTTGGAGTTGTGTAAAGTATTAAAAGTTTGAAACCTCTTTTGAAAGCATTTTGTGACGTGTTTGCTTGGGTATGTTGCTATTGATTCAAATTGCTTGAGGACAATCAATAACTCAAGTTTGGGGGTGTGATAATTCTCATAATTGAGAATTATTTAGCCCATAAATAGAAGTTATGCTTGGATTCATTAGCAAAATTCTTTATAAAATCTTTTAAATTCCAAGAAAAACATCATGAACTATTCAAAGTGAATCAAAATCAATACATGAAAGAAAAAAAAAAAGAAGATTTACACTAATTAAGATGTTTTTGATGCAGTTTTGGTGAAAAAGACAGATTGCCAACGAATTGCTGTAGCAATCGGACAAGAAAGGGAGAAAAATGGGATTTTTGAAATTTGTCAAATTTGGAAGATTCCAGCATTTATTTCTCCTTAAATCAAGCAATGATTTCATACATCAAGCGTATATAGAGTGTGAAGAAACCCTAGCTGCCATTGTCTATAAAAAGGAAGAAAAAATACACAAAAAGGCGAAATTCCTCATTGGAAGAAAACTCATTTTTCTGCACTTTTTCTATCCTAATCTTGTTGCTGTTCTTTCGATTTTTTGTTATTTTTCATTATGTATTTTTTTTTAATTTCCAATTCTGTTCTTGAGAAAAATTTGATGTCCAATCCTTGGCTCAACCTAGGGTTGTGAAGATCTCCTCTAACTCGAAAGAGAAGAAGGGAAATCGACTAAGGGAGTAATCGAGTAGCGTAGATTTATCTTTGTAATATTCTTTTTTACTTGGGTTTTATTTTTTAGAGCAATTTCAACTTAGTTTACTTTCTGTTCTTATTATTTTGTTGTTGTACTGAATTCCCTTCATTATATACAAGTACCCATTAAGTTTCGTAATTTTCTTCCCATTTGTTTAACGTTTCTCTTTCTCAGTTTCATCAAGTAAAATTTCCTATTACTGTTTTCATGGTGTTTACCTTTTATTCAGTACTGTTTTAATTCTTAACCATGAGCTAAACCTTCCAAAGGGATTCAAGAACATGAATGCCCTAATTTAAGGATGCATAGCCAATAAAACCGAAGGCAATCGACATTAACTTAAACGTGGTTTGTTTTTACTCATTTTATTTCTTTATTGAAACCCTTGAATGATCAACTTGGGTTGCTTTTAAGTCCAATCTAATACTCAAAAGGTTAGAAGAAGACAGATTGCATAAAAGCAATGAGGCAAGAGCTTAGACAATAGCCAAGTACGATCCTAAACATAGGAAGGGCTCCTCAAAACCAAGGATGCAATCGCAATCCACCTAAGTACGATTGGCCATAGACACATAGGTTCAATTACTTAGTCTCCCAAAGGTTTTGAATCAAAATTGAATGGGAGTTGATTCTATTTACCACGTTTTTGACACAATATCCGATTGTTGTAGCAATTGGTTGGAATTCAATTTTTATGACATATTCGATTGTTGTAGCAATTGGTTGGCAATCAATTTTTATGACATGTTCGATTGTCGTAGCAATTGTTGGCAATCTGTTCCTGTGAAATGTCTGATTGCTATAGCAATTAGTTAGCAATCTTACCAACGGACATGAATGGGCTCGAATCCCTGCGTTTTTCTGAGGTTCCTTTAAATCAATTTTAAATCTTGTTTTTTAGTTCTGTTGTTACTTCACACCCAAAATATGTGTGTGTGTGTGTGTGTGTTTTTTTCTACTAAAGTTGTTATTGTTCACAATCTTGTTACACATTAATTTTGTAGTGTTTGTTCCCTTAGGATTCAATAACTTGGAATATTTTCCTTGTTACTTGCATCGGCAGTGTATACTTGCACTAAGGATTAAGCTTATTTTTATTAAATTTTACCCACAAGTTTTACCCGACCACACTTACACCGATGACGGTAAACAAACTTAGCAGGAGGGGCATTCAACATACGGAAAAACACCTCCATGACCATGACAAACCAATACAGAGACAAAGGGTCCCTCTAGCACAGCCCCAGCCTACTCTGGAAGTACCTCTCAAGAGAGCCATTCACAAAGATAGAGAACATAAGAGAGGTAATATAGGCCCGAATCCAATTAACAAACTAATTAAGCATGCCAGGAGCTAATATATTCCTAAAGATGAAGTCCTGGTGAACAGAGTCATAAGCCTTTTGGAGATTCACCTTAAGCACACACCGAGGAAGCTCCCTCTTTAGGAGATAGCCACTCACAAGCTCCTGACATAACAAGATTTTATCAACAATGTTTCTCCCCTTAACAAAAGTTGACTGACCTGGGCTTATAAAACTTGGAAGCCAAACTCGCAACTTGATGGCCAAGATTTTTGTAATGCACTTATAAAGAACATTACAACAAGATATGGAGTGAAAACCTTCCAGCCTCATCGGATTTGGACCCTTAGGAATCAAAGTAATGGACTTGGCATTGACACCTAAGGAACGATAAAAACTATCAAAGAATTGTAAAACCGGCGAACATATATCATTCCCCGCCACACTCTCTATTTCCAAACCCTCTCCCTCATTTGGTACTTTTTTTGTTCATTTTTTTTATTGAGATTGCAAACTTTTGTATTTCTTTACCTATGATGTTGTCTATAAGTGTTCTATAAACATTTAATATAAAAGTATTTTTTTAAAAAAAAATTGTTGTATAGGAATTTGAAAGTAACTGATATTTATTCTATAGGATTGAAATCTAATGTTAGAGTTTTGTTTAAAATAAAATTTATATTATTTCAAAACTTAAATGGACAATTAAGGTTTGTCAAATGCGGCTTCATAGTTCACAACAATATGTACTTTTAAAAATCAAATTCAATAATTTCAAATAAAATTAAAGAGATTAAGATTTTGTATACTTACAACAATATCACGTTTCTTAGTAAAGTGTTCTTTCAAATTTCGAGATTTAATCAAAGTGGTTGGTTTGACACTTATTACAACTCTAACAATATCTACAAATAATTAGACTCGACTTCTAATTTAGACTGCTTAGGAGCACTACTACATGCATGCGAAATGACACTTGAAAGTAGTGAGGAAAACAAATAAGTTCTCAAAAACTTAGTTCATTTATAAACTAATTTGAACACAAAAGAATTTTGAGTTTGGGATCCCAAAAGAATTTAAAATAACTGTGAAACAAATTTCAAATATCTGCTTTTAGAACTAAAACCGAAACAGCCTTGAGGAGAAGAATATTCAAAATGTCTAGTAAGAACTAAAACTGGAGAAAATCCTAAGACTCTTGATCTGCATCGTCACAATGGCCTGGCTAGCAAGAATGCCTCTATCACTCGCCTTGTACGTTTAGTTTATCATCTGGGAAAAAAAACATGAAGTATGGGTGAGTATTAGAATACTTAGTAAGTAACCCCTCTGGCGAGGTTGAAATTGCATTCATAAATAAACTCATGATACTTAAAGTATGTGGGGTTCTGACTGAATTACACAAACTTGTTCTAATACATATGGGGCCTTAACTGAAAACATGGAATCATTATGTCTAACTGATATTTACACTAATGTGTTCTAGCTAAGTGTGCAATTGACCTATACCAAAACTATACTTAACTATGGTGCCTATGCGGGTCAGTCTTGGTAAGGCCAAGCACCACTAGAGATCCAATGATGATAGTCCTCTCCCAACATAGTACCTCACGAAAAGTATACACAACATGCAAGGAAAGATAATTTACCTTAAAGAAAGCATTAGAAACTTGTCTTTAGGTATTGTGTTCGCATGTACTTTTTATATTTTATATATCTTTCTTCTTCTTCTTCTTCTTTTTTTTTTTTTAAGAAATGAATTATTCATTATCTTGAAGAAACAACAAACAACATCTTACAAAGATCATCCACAGAAGGAGGAAGAGGAGCAAACTAACAAAATGGAGCTTGATTGAGAAATGACATGTGTATTGACCCTGTGTGCGAGCTATACAGTATTAAAATGTTTACCAACATGACAAATGCAGAAATAAGAAGCGCTAAAAGCTAACTAAAAAGTGATCATCAAAGATAAAGATCTTACATTGATATGATTGAGGTTGTATCATCATCTAATAGTAGCTAGACCAACAAAAATGCTAATTCAATGTTGATATCTTAAGCCAAATTGTATTCATTCATGGGCAATCGTAATCTTTGTTAATTACCAAAATACTCTTGGAAGATAATCTTAGTCGACCTTTTTACGACAATGGGAGTACCACTATGAAACCTTAAACATGCACGACCTCTAGCCCCACTCAACCAAAAAGGATGCCATCAGATACAATGTTCGCATGAATCCTCACGTTCCTAAAAAGGAGGAAGAGCTAACATCTACATTTACCTTAACCCAACTCAAGATCTTTGTAAACACCACCTTATAATGATCACTTTTTAAATTGAATACATACATACATACATATATACACACACACTAAGTCAATGAAAAAATGAAAACTATGGTGATATAAGTTCAATTAGATCGTATTTATGATTGCATGAAGAGATTGGAATATTTGATAAATCTACTTATTTTTTTTATCTTTTTTTTAGAGTGGGAAGTTTGTATCTAAATGTAGATTATAGATTTGTAAAAAGACATATAACAAATTGAGTAAGGATTTATGGGCTTGTTTAGTAGCTAGGCAATACGAATTCGGTTTTATGTTTTCAGATTCATTGAGTTCAACGAATAAAAATTGTTTTCAAATTATGTTATCTAAATATAGGGGAAATTCTAAAAACAACAAATTTTTTTTTTTATGTTTTCAGTATATCCAAATTTTGAATTTGAAATCTTAAAATACAGAATTATATTAGAAAAGTAAAAACTTTATTAAATATAGTATATCATGTTGTAAACTCAATTCATTTTTGTTAAATTAAAATATGTATAATATAATATGTTATAAAATAATAATTATACAAAATTTATAACATAAAACAAGTTCATAAATTAATTAATAACAGTTTATATTTAACCTAATATTTAGTTGGTAACTACAACTAGTTTTGTGGCTTATAAATAGATTTTAAACAATTGTTTAAATTGTGATAACAAACACATATAAAAAAACATGAAATACAACTCTGTTTTTATTGAATCTCTTGTTTTCAAATTTCACTACAAGAGTTTGGACTTTTTCCGACGCACGAAAGCGTCGGAAAAAGTCACAAAACGCGTCGAGAAAGGCTTTCCAGACGCGACAATGGGCGTCGCCAGGGGCGTCGAAATTGATCTGTCAGGAGAGGGTTTAGCCGACTCCAAAATAGGTGACGTCGGCAGAACCCACTTCTGCAGACGTTAGAATAGGTGGCGTCGGCAAAAGTCTGGTATTGATTTTTAATATTATTTTTTTAAAATCTCATTTTTTTTTCTTTCGAATATTATTGTAATGCATTTTTTTTACCTGATAATAAATGTATATAAAACAAAATATTCCATATTTCATTCAAATATAATAACAAAATTTATGCCAAATTTTATATCAACCAAACAACAAAATTTGTTCATACAATTTCTGTTTATATAAAATTAGAAACAAAACTAAAATTACAAAAAACACTTAGGAAAAACAAAATTTCTAGTAAATGCATCCTAAATCTCGTCCATAATCTTACTCGCATGCACATCAACCCCGAAGCACCTATAAAAAAACAAAATGTCAGTTCGTCCCAATATTTCAACGACAAATCAAAGCAGAACCAATTGATTCAAACAAGAATTATGTGAGACAAAGTAATTGACAAGGCTAAGTATAAAATCAAGGCAAAAGATGCTAATATATATGCATATGGGTTTGCCCCAAAAAGTAAAAAGTTCATGAGAAAAGAGGAGAGACAAACCTCAAGGCATCTCGTTGGAACCATTGTCCCGAGCCTTTGAGAATAACATCGACCTCGAAGTATATATGAAAAACAAAACCTAATATTAATTATATGATCACTACAAGATCAATATACTAACTTATCAATTAACATAACAAATAAACTAGTCAAATTAAAACAAACAACTAACATGTCAAACTTATGAACATAACATCAAAAATTAACTAACTTATCATGAAAATGAATACTAACCCATCAAATTAAAACAAACAATATACCTTAACAAACTTAACATTAAAATAAATACTAACATCATTTAATTAAAAAAAACAACTAAACTTATCAAAACAATCTCTTAGCACACATCATCCATTTAAATGGATCAAAACAATCAAAACCACTAGACTTAACTAACTTATCTAAACTTATGAACACAATCTCAAAACTAAACTTAAACTTAGGAGCATTACAACCAAAACAATCTCTTAGCACTTCACCACCTATTACACATTTCACACCCCACAAACTCACTCAAACTAACCTTTAAAAAAATGTGCCTAACTTATCAAATCTCACTTCGAATCTCACTAACTCATTGATTTAATTTCTTTATTTGTCACCAAAGCTTTTAGGCTAAAAAACAAAAGATTTCCTAAACAAAAATTCAAGAAAGAAACAAACCTCCCATTACAATAACCAATGCATAATCAATGCCAATTCAAACAACAATAAACAACACGCCCCCAAAATGCTCAATCAAACCACAATCAAATCATTTGCCAAACAATATTTCACCAAGAAATCCATTCTCCAATTTAAAACTAAAAACACACAAACAAACAAAAAAACCATAAACCATAAACCATTAAAAAATTACCATCAATAAACACAAAAGAAAATAAACAAGAAATCAAAGCACTCAAACTTCTATCAAGATTTTAGATGGCCAAAACCAAAAAATCAATAAACACAAAAGCATAAACCATTACAAAATTGCCATCAATAAATACAAAAGAAAATAAACAAAAACTCAAAGCACTCAAACTTCTATCAAGATTTTACATAGCCAAAAAAATAAGAGTTTGTTCTAATTCAAATGTTGAGGGAGAAAAAGGAAAAAAAAAAAAAAAAAGGAAACCTAACGGAAAAATGGGTGGCGGCGGGGGCGAGACAGTGGCGGCCGGCGGCGACGATGTTGGAGGAGGGTGGCTGTGCAAGCAATGGTGGCTGCAGCAGAGGAGAAGAAAAAAATCGAACAGGGAGAAAGAAAGAGGGAGAACGAAAGAGGGAAGAAAAAGAAAGGGGGTTAGGGTTTTCTAAGTGAAACTTTTCCCGACGCCGCTTTAAACGGCGTCGGGAAAAGTACCCTTTGTCGACGCCATGTTAGAGGCGTCGGGAAAGGGGTGACCCTTTGCCGACGCCATTTAAAACGGCGTCGGGAAAAGGGTGACCTTTTTCCAATTTGCGGACGCAGTTCATATGATGTAAGGAAAATGGCACCCTTTGCCAACGCTGTGTAAAATGGCGTCGGGAAATGGTACTTTTCCCGACGCCGTTTAAAGTGGAGTCGGAAAAGGGTACTTTTCCCCGACGCGGTTTAAAGTGGCGTCGGGAAAAGGTGCTTTTTCCGTCGCCGTTTAGGTGGCATCGGGAAAAGCCATTTCTACCGATGACATTTGCGGCGTCGGAAAAAAAAAACGTCAGGAGAAACCAAAATTCTTGTAGTATTTCTATTTTCATATCACTAATCAAATGCACCCTTGTGTGCCTATAAAAATAAATTGGGGTCAATTTTTAGATTATTTTGAATTGATTACAAAGATAATTTTATTTATTAATATCTATCTAATATTTTTAAAAATTTCAATGTAAAATTAAAGCATGTGCAAACTCTTGTATTATTATTATTATTTTATTATAACAAATGTGGGAGAATGGGCATACCTCAACTATCGATGAGCCATGTTCATTGTCAACTCTTATAGATATTTTAATTGATGACATCAAATTAAAAAAAAAAAAACTTGAGAGCAGCCCACACTCATCTTTTTACAGCCCACTCAAGTATTCATTCACAGGTTGTCACGTGGAAAACTGTTTTTTTTTTAATATTTCATAATTTTTTTTCTGCTTTATGATTGGAGTGGGCTGCACAAATATGGGTGCAGCCTGAACTAGACCCAATTACATGCAAGACTTTATTTTTTTTAATAAAACTAAAAATCTCACATGCATATAATAATAGATAGATTGAGATTGGTTCCTTAAAAAATAGTTTTCAAAAGTAGAAAAGCATAAAGAATCCACTAATTTTAGATATTCTTTTCTCCATTATGTAACCATCTAATTTTATTTGTTTTATTGATTTTCTAAAATCTTTTGAATTAGGATTTTATCTTTTTTTTTAAAAAAATTAGGAGATAAATCTTTATTATCTTATTATTTAAAAAAAAAAAAAAAAAGAAGATAATCTTTTAAGGGTTTTAATTAGGGTTTGTCCCTTTTTAAGCCCTAACTTTTTGCTAAACGTTTGACGACAAAAAAAGAGAAAAGAAAAAGATGTTCTGCAATTTTTTCTTTCTTGATTGATTGAATCTTTCTTGAAATTTTTTGGGTTTTGATTCCTTTTTGGCTTTGTTCTTGATTGTTTAGAATGAAAAGATTCTTGAAATCTTTTGCCCTAAAAAGTTTTTAGATTTTTGGTTTGATTAATTTTTATCAAAGTTTTTTCCACTTAGGCTTTTGGATTAAATTGAAGGTTTTGATAATGGAAAGTTTTCCAGAAATTTTCAGCTTTGAATTTCTTTAAAATTGGGACTGTTTTAAGTGTATTTTGGATTCTTTTTTGCACAAGAAAGTTTACCAAATGTTTGCTTCTTTGAAGTGTGATTTGTACATTTGATTTCTACATGAAAAAGGTATGCTTAAAGATTTTTACAGTAGTTTTAGGTACTTTTTCAGATCTGGTTTTATTTGTAAAACGATAGAAATATTGATTCTTTTAGATAAAAAACTCTTGGAAAGTTTTCTTTTATTAGCAAAAATTTTCCTGGGTTATTTGTCCATAATTTATGATAGTTTTGAAGGTTTTAAAAGTTGTAGAATTAAAAAATTATTTGGTATTTTATTACGTATTGAAAAACATTGATTTTACCGATTTTAATACGTTTTTAATTGAGTTTTAAAGTGTTTTTAATCTAGTTTTTCAGTGCTGTTTTTTAGTCCAAGAATTTATTTTGAATGGAAAAAATTGGGTAGATAAGATTGTCTATGCTTTAGACAAGCTTTTAGACCTTTAAGATAGAATTTTGGTTTCTGATTAGTAAAGTATTGGATATGTTTGAGCTTCTAGGAAAAGTTGAAGATTGTTCAAGAAAGTGGAATTAGATTTGCAATTGAGATTGAGAATTGTAGGATTATCAATCGAGGCAAGTAGTTTTCCACATCCCTTCCAAAATAAAAACTCTGGTAGAGTTATGTTTTGAATATTGTTATTTGACAAAATATCTGAAAGCATGTTCTTCTGTGATTTGAAATTGATTGAAATTGTTTTGTATGCTTCCAATCGTTTTTCCAAATGAAAGTATATATATATTTTTTGTTTTGAATGTTTAAAAAAGTATTTGATTGATTCGATAGGGCTATTCGAATTTGCCAATTTTTCTATTTTGGGAATACTTTGCTTATTTGTGGTAGTAGCCTAAATTGGAATTGATGGAATTGTTCTGGCTTATTTGTGAGAAGACACATTTGTGGGAAGACACAATTATGGTTTGGCATTCCTTTGTAATGAAGATTCATGTGTGTGTTATTAACTCACGTGGCCTCACACTTAAGTAATTATATCAATTGTTCTGGCCGATTTAATCGACATCTCTGATTGAAAACTCTAACTGATTGAAGCTTATTTGTGGGAGAGCACAGTTTGTGGTTTGGCATTCCTTTGGAATGAAGATTCATGTGTGTGTTTCACTCATATGACCTCACACTTAAGTAATTGTATTGAATGTTTTGGTTGATTTTTATCGAAAACTCAAATGGAATGTTTTGATTTATTGATTGGTGTTACCAACGGGTAGCCATCATATATGTTCTGAAGGCTATCCAAATAATATGTCTTCCCTCTATGATACTTGAAAGTATTTATTGATTGAAAGTACGGTTTGAATTGAAAGTATTGATTGATTGAAAGTACTGTTTGAATTGAAAGTATTGATTGATTGAAAGTACTGTTTGAATTGGAAGTTTCGATATTTGAAAGTTTTGGTTAAATGAAAATTTTGTTCAATTAAAAGGTTTGGTTTTGAAAGCTTGTTTGGTTGAAATATTTTTATTTTTTTAAAAGCATTGATTATCTAAAAGTTTTAATTGAATTTCTATATGGCCAGGTCTTCACTCTTAGAAGCAGTTCAAGACAAGTACGATGATGTGGCCAGGTCACAGGGGATGTAGGTGAATGCCGGGGCCGTTAGGTGCCGAATCTGGATTCCAAATCCTGGTCCGAATCCTAGGCTTGGGTCGTTACAATTGATTATCTAAAAGTTTTAATTGAAAGTTAAGGACATTTGTATTTATGTTTATGATTGTTTTGAAAGCAAATGGTTGAATGAATATTTGACTTTTGATTCAACTATTGAAAAGATTTGTTAAATTGAATTTCTATATTTTGTTTGAAGAAAATGAATTTCTGAACTTGATGTGGAAGTTGTTTATTGAGTATTTTTGTAGTCATTTTTTTATTTTCAAAATGTTTTCAGACGAATGATCAAGTTGATAGTCTCGAAAAAACTGAAGTTTAGTATTCTGGCACAAGATTTAGAAAGTTGTTGTTAACGATTCAATAGTTTTTTTTAAAAATTCTTTGTAAGAAATTACTTCCGTTGAATTTGTTTAAGTCTATTTTAGTTTCTAATTGTTGCGCTTCTACATTATTGTTAGAATGACTGTATTAGAAAATACGGTATGTTACAATCCATTATCTATTCTTGCAGTCACTCAAGATTTTAATGATATTAACATATTGTTTTTCATTTGTACAATTCAGGGTAATTGATATGCCAAGGTGCTACATTTAAGGCCCCGTTTGATAACCATTTGGTTTTTGAAAATTAAGCCTATAAATGCTACTCTCACCTATAGATATACTTGTTTTATTATCTCCTTTTTACCTGTGTTTTCAAAAATCAAGCCATGTTTTGAAAACTAAAAAAAGTAGTTTCCAAAAACTTGTTTTTGTTTTTAGAATTTGGCTAAGAATTCAAATGCTTCCGAAGATGAAAACCATTATAGAGAAATTGGGAGAAAACAAGCTTAATTTTCAAAAACTAAAAACTAAAAATCAAATGGTTATCAAACGGGGCCTAAATTACCGCCTGCGTAGGGATTTAGTTGACTTAGAATCCCAATTGTTGATAGGGTTATCATTGAATCAGACTGCTTATCAATCAAGTTGTTATTAAATGATGTTAATAATTCTATTCTTTTTCTTTTTTGAAAAGCAAAAAAAAAAAAAAAAAAAAAAAAAACGTAAATAAATAAAATAAAATAAAAAATGAGGTGTTTTTATCACTCATATGTGCTTTCTTTGTAAAACCCTTCTCTCTCTCCTTCGTGGATTTTTGTAAAACATTCATTCTTTTCTTCAGGTTTTATAAACGTCCTTCCTCCTAAACCAAAAATAAAATTTAAAAAAAAAAGAAAGAAAAATGACAATGTATATATGATATCATTTTACAAGAGGTGTTGTAGCACCCCTAGACTAAGATTCGGAATCCGAATTCGGCACCTGATGGCCCCGACATATTCTCCTGCATCCCTTGCAACTTGGCCACGCTACCTACTTGTCTTGAGCTACTTGCAAGAGTGAAAATTGTCCTCACAAATCAACATGAGTCATTTCTTAGAAAATTTTTAAGAGGTCACCCAACATAAGATTGCTCCAAGCCAAACACGCTTAACTTTAGAGTTCTTATGATTGAACCACCTAAAAAGAAGGTGCACTTTGTTAGTATAGGTGGTAACTATCAATTCTTTTAATCCTTTCTTAGCCATGTCTTGCATGGTTTTAGCATATCACTCATTCGGATGTGGTCTCAGTTCATTCATGTACCCCTCTTAAACTCGGGTGGTACAGGTTCAGGGTTTTTTTTTTTTTTTTATAGAAAAACAAATCAAGTATGTTTTTATTGGAAGTGAGTTTTAATTTTGAGGAATGGTTCTCTCTTAACTCCATTTCACCTACTAATTTTAACAAACTAGCTACATAAAAATCTTTTAAAAGTTGACTAATTTCAATGAAAATCAAATCCTAACAATTTAACATACAAAATTAAGCTCAGACAATTTAGTGCACAAGATCAACTATTGAATAAATCTTCAAAAACTAACCAAGTTCAATAAAATTCTAGCTTTAGTGTTTTTTTTTCAAGCCCCATTAATTTTGTACCTCAATTCTTAATTCACTTGATACATGTGAAAAATATTTTTTTTAGCAATTCTTCTACAGAAAGCCTATAAAAGTACAAATTGCAATAGTTATCCAAGTTTAAAGTCTAATTTGATCAAACTAAAAATTAATGATAAAAGTTAACTTATTGTATCAAATTTAGGTGTGAAAATTTAAATTTATCTGTGTTATTTTTGTTTATAAGAAGTACGACCCAATCCACTTTTATAGAGATTAACATCATTGTACACTTGAATAAGTATTTATAACACAAGTTTGTTATTATTTTTTTCTTTTAATACGGTTTCAATTTTCCTAAAAAAAATAAATAATAATAATAATTAGCTAAAAGTGTTTAGTAAATTATTTTGGCTATAAAACAAACCCTAATTTTCTCATAGTTGCCTAAAACGTAAAGTCAATTGAATCAAATCAAATTAGCACTAAAAAAGAATACCAACGGTTGCATTTTTTTTTCTCTTTGAGAAAGAAAACAAAACTAATGCTCTTTGTAAAGAAAAGTATAAAAAGGAAAAAAAAAAGGGGCTGTTTTAATTTGGATTTTTCTTGTCACAGATAAAAATATTAATAAAAAAATTCACACTGTTTTTCTTTCCATTCTTAGGTGTTTGCGTGCACGCGAATCAAAGAAGGGGTGTCAGTTTTTTCTTTATACTGAATAGTTCGTTTTTCTCAAAAAAGAAAATAAAAATAAAAATAAATAATGCGTTTTCAAATAGGGCCGTGTTTGGCAGTTGTGATAAATGATGGCTTGGCTTAGCTCTTTTCCCATTTTTTGCCTTCACAAATTTTGCTTCAATTCCACTATTCCTTGCAAAGCTTTTAAACTCTTTTTTTTTTTTTTTTTTAAATATCATTTCGTAAAAATTTAGTATATGTATTTTCAATAAATTTTAAAATTAATCTCCAACATTAGTTTCTTGTTAACTTTTCAATTTTAAAATTAATCTCCAACATTAGTTTCTTGTTAACTTTTCTTTTAAAATAAAAAGTCGTATCTATTAATATTCTCTCTATAAATTTTGAAAGCATATTACATTATGTCCTTTCTTGAATAAAAATTAGACTCATTATTTCGATGAATCAATTCTTCGAATAGAAGAAGATTATGTAATTATTATTTTATCAAATTTGATAAAAATTAACTTCAAAGTTCAAACTAACCATAAGAATGACTAATTTAAAGATTTAGTGAAAGTAAAGTGACTAAATTTGAATATTTAAAAGTATCAAAACTAAAATGAAATGAGACTCAACTATATGGACTAAAATGATATATGGACTCATTGTTGCTGTTTTTCTTTTTCTTTTCTTTTCTTTTATTTGTTTTTTGGGCAAGGCATAGTTTAATTGCTTTAGAAGATTCCACTGCTCATTAATCTTTGTATCTTTTGTTATTTGAAGACTTCCCATATACTTGGTGAAAAGTTACGATACTTTTTGCCAAATGGGAACTTTCAACAAAATCTTTTCTTTTGTTTGTTCTTACTTTTCTTCTGTTAAAAGAATTACTATTTTAAGATTTTGTAATAAAAAAATAGTAAAGGTTTGATGAATCCTATTCTAGGATGATTTTGAGGATATGTATATGAGTTTTAATATGGAAAAGGGTTATAGAATTATTAGGCACTGATTCATAATTATTTTAAAGTAAGAAATATTTCACAATTCAAGAACTGAATGAATTTTGAATCTTTCTCTCATTTATGCAACTTAGATTTAAGTTGGATAAATCTTAGTGTTTGATTTAGATTATGAGACTAAAAAAGGTGATAATTTGAGACCATAACTCTAACTAGATGATGTTAATATTATGTTTTTCACTAATCTCTTAGGATCAATAAAATGATGTATATTTGTTTAGTAGGTCATATTTTTTAATGAAAATTTTATAGACCCAAAATTAAGAAATTTTAATATTCAATTTAAGTTTAAAGATAATTTCTATTTAATTTGTTGCTCACTTTTAAATTAATTATTGAATTAATTTTTTCAAAAAAAGCAAGCATGCTTATACTAAGATACATAAATGTAAGAAAGTCACAAAATTAATCATGTAACCAATTTTTAGCCACAATAAGCATGTGTTTATAGCCAAGTATTTTCCAATTTATATAATATAAAGAAGTAACTTTTGAGCTTTTTTTTTTTTAGACAATATGTTGGAGTGAGGAATTTGAACCTCTAATTTGTTAGTCGAAAAAGTACATGTTTTATACCAGTTGAATTATATTCATGTTGACACTTTATAAAAACATAATTAACTTTTAAATATTTATAATATTGCATAATTTTTGCATATAAAAAAAGTATTGATTTTGTGACTTAAATGGCTTTGTATTCAATCTTGTGATGGGGTAGAATAAAATAGTAAAAACTAAAGTCCCGTTTATTTAATTTTTAAAAATTTGTGTTGGTTTTCTCATCATTTTTCTTTGATTTCATCTTTCTTAAGAAAACATTAGAATTTTTAGTCAAATTTTGAATTTTTTTTTTGAAAACTATTTTTTTTTAGGTTTCAAAACTTTGTTTGGTTTTTGAAAACATATGTAAAAAGTAGATAACGAAATAAAGAAACTCAGAGGTGTCAATAATATTTATAAGCTTAATTTTCAAAAATCATATGGAATTATAAATTATGTCAATGATCTCTAATTTAAAAATTTTCAATTATATATCTGGACTTTATTTTAATATATTCAAGTTGTTATCAAATATTATATTGTTACTTAAATACTAGACATGACATACTGATAATTAGATTAATAAAAAATGAATTTAGTGTGATAAGACGCAAATAAGTAGACAAGTTGAATAAAATAAAGATCGAGTAGGCCACAAAATTCGATAGCAAATCATATTTTTTGGTGTTCATAGCAGTGCAGTGTGTCACGGCACCACACCTAGTGGTCAGATTGTGATCAGATAATGATCGATAGAATGCAACTTTGTAAAGAACTTATGGGGTTTGAGATGAAAGAATAAAATCTTTTTAACTAATTCTTAAGAGTGAGACAAATTTGAGTTTTTGTGCACTGAAATCGTTATGGTATGCTACTTTTTTATAGTAAAATCTATAGAGACAAAAGAAGACATGTCATAGCTCATTCAAAAACCGTTCAGAATTAAAGCATCCATATGTTTGGTTACATTTTTTAAAAAATATTTTTATATCCAAGTTTATTTGGTTTGCTATACACTCAAAATACTTCTACTAATGTCAAATTACTACAAATAACGATTATTAAACAATATGAACTAATAAGTTTAAATTTGTATTTAAAACATTATGATCATCGACCGACTAACATAGGCCACCGCTGGAGTGGTAGTCGGAGTGGTCATCAACGATGGTCAATGAAGGTGGCCCTGGCGGTGTTGCTAGAATGATTGACGGAGGTAGTCATCAGAGGTGGGGTCATTGGCAGTGGTCGCCGGAGTGAGCAACAACTGTGGTCACTGGCGGTGAGAGGAGTAGTATGATGGTATTTTAGTCATTTTAATATATCATGAAAATTTGGGAGGAATTCCAAGTTAAACACTTAAAAGTCCTTTTTTTAAAACTTGATTTCAAGCGTTTCATCCAAAATAACTTATTTCTCAAACTCATTTTTTGAAAAGACATTTCGAGTGGGTGCTAAAAACTTCAAATCCTTGTTAAAATAATTTTTTTTCAAAAGTAAACACTTGAAAAGGCAATTCAAGCAAGTCTCTCTTTCTTGCTAGCATATACGACCTCTTAGTTTGACCATTGAAGTTGCTTCAATAAACATCACACCAATGTAAGCTAAACACTTCAAATCATTGAAATAGGATTATTCCAAACTCTTATTCATCTATTTTTTAAGCATGCAACTTAATTTTATAAGGTTGAATTATAAATTTAGTCCCTGAAGTTTAAAAAGTATCTAATAGGTCTTTTATCTTTCAATTTTGTGTTCTATAGGTTCCTAAACTTTTAAAAGTGTCTAATAGGCCCTTTAACTTTCAATTTTGTATCCAATATGATATGAATCCTACCATGCTATTCAAGACTACAGAAAAAGCTTCAAAATGGAGTTGAATTAAACGTAGTCAAGTTTCATTTATGACGGGCTCAAGATGCATTTAATGAACTCAAGTGCAACTCATGCTTCATCAAAGACAAGTTAAACTTCATTTATGCAACAAGGGCTTCAAGAGACTTCAAGTGAGGCTTCATTTATGCATGATAGGTTACAAAGACTTTCAAGACTAACCAATGGACTTGAATCTCGGATTTATGGCTCAATTTGATGTAATTTCAGTTTTAAACCTTTCATTTATGTGTTTTAGGTTACTTTTGAGTTAGTGGTTGTTATGACATTCATGTACTTGGAAGTTACAACTCTTAAGTTGACAATAGGTTACTTTTAGGGTTTATTTGAAGTCTATATATAGCCTAGACTAACTCATTTGTAAGGGAGAGACTTGGAAAATGTAGTAAAAAGAGCATATGTGCTTTCTTTTAGCCTAAAGCTAAGTTTCGTTGCAATTCTATGTAGTTTAGGTTGCATGCTTAGAATCATTCAAGCTTGACTACATAGAATTGCAACGAAACTTAGCTTTAGGCTAATAAGTCATTGACCTGTTCGACATTTTTTTTTTTAAATTCACAAACCTACTAAATACAAAATTAAAAATTTAGAGTCCTATTAAACATAAAATTCAATTTGATAATTAATAGATTAGTTATTTTTAAAAATTTTCAAATATATTAATAACCTATTAAACACAAAATTGAAAGTTCAATAACTTATTATACATTTTTAAAATTCAGAGACTTATTAGACATAAAATTAAAAGTTTTGGATAACTTATTAGATACTATTTAAAGTTTAGAGACCAAATAGACACAAACTTACAAGTTCAGAGACTAAATTTGTAATTTAACTCTTTTATAACATACAGTACTACTAAATTAAATATGATATAAGGCATTGGAAATAGTTTTCTTTTGTTTTGCTGTTTTTGTTTTTTTTTTTTTTTTTTTTTTTGTGCTTTAAGATTCATCAAAGAATGGAGGGAGAAAGGGAAAGAGCATTTAATAAATGAATTAAAAAGTGGGTTCAGATGTTTTTTCTCTCCATGGAAGATCTGACAAACTTCTCTTCAATGAGTCCCACAATACACACACACAAGTTTCCAACTTCCAAGCTAGCTTCAACTACTCACTTTGCTTTTTTATCTATCTTACACTTTGCAATAAATACCATATTTACTTCCACTTTTCTTCTCTTCTTCCCCTTTCTTTACCCTACCACCCTACTCTAATAAATATTCATTTTTCCTTTTCTTTAAATATATGTTCATTACATGTTTCTTTTGTTTTTAGATGCACATATTTTTATTTTATTTTCATGTATTTCATCTAGGGGTGTAAGCAAATTGGTTTGAGTCAATTTTTTTGGCTAAAACCGACATATAAGTTTGAGGTAAATAAAATCAAAGTTGAAATTGGTTTTTTTTAAAACCCAAAATTGAATTGAGAAAATTAGTTGCTAAATTGACAATAATACAATAAAATATATCTAGATTGAATGAACTATTTAAGGATGATTCAAACCCATCACACCAAAGATAATTGGATCGATTCTATCGAATACTTCAATTATTCCGACTTGCACCTCTAGTACTCTTATTCTTACTAATGCATACATAGTAAAACCTTATTCTTTTTTCTTTAAAAAAGGTGATATGTTAATTTAAAATTAAAAATAAAGATAAAGTTGAGCTTTATATGTTTTAATTTTAAAAAAATAATAAAAATTTGTTGCACTATCTTAATTTTTTTTCTTTTTGAAATATAAAAGTTTCAAAATACGTGGTACATTCAAATGATCCGATGGTTATTCAAATTAACTTTATTTTTAATATGATATTTAAAAATTTTACCAAAAAAAAAAAAAAACAACTTATCGATTTTTATCTATAAAAATAGTTAACAACGGGATAGTTTTTTAATTTTGAAAAAGAAATACAAATGGTAAGCAAAAGAATACAAACATTGAAACTAAGTCTTCGTGATTTTTGGGTCAAGACTATAAATACATATATTATGATCTGTTGTGTTGTTGCAAAAATCCGGTCAAGCAAACTCACCTAACCTTCACATGACAACGACAATAAATTTGTTTAAAAGGGAAAAGAACGTGACCTGCAAAATAAAAAAGATCTGAACATCGGTGTAGTGCTTGCCACACAGGCTTCGATGCTTAAGTCAGAGAGTAAATGGGTGTAACAAGTTAGGATTTTTAGAAGAGGAAAAACTTACCTCTTCTTCAATAAGAAGAGTATTTATATGACCTTTTTGGGCATAAACCCTAATCTTTGGCGAATTAAGAAGAGGAGAGGGCTCATCGAGGGTTGGATTGGGGCTAGGAAAAGAGAGGAGGATGGCCTGACCCCATAGTGGGTCAGCCTAAGCCGAGGCCGACCAGAGAATTTGGGCTTCTAGCCTAGTTGGATATTTGCCCTTCCCGTGTTGTCTAGAGGCCTAGAGAATTTGGGCTTCTAGCAGAAGCCGAGGCCAAAAACGCGCCCAAATTCTCATCTCCCCTATTGTCTAGAGGCCTTGTCCCTTCTGCCTTTTAGCAGTTAGATTCGTTTTTTGTCTGTTTTGGGTCATTCTTTGCATATTTGCCATTCCATTTCCTTTGTATTTTAAATTTGTCCTTATGGTCGAATTTCACCCATAACATTAGCCCCCACTCCCAAATTAGGATCCATTGTTTAGCTTTGTTGTCATGGGCTATTAGCATGGAGACTGATTTGGGAGTAATCTAGTTTGTCTCTTTGTTTAGGACATTTTCACTTTGACTGTATTAGATCATTCTCTTTTGGTGCTTTATTCACCTTTTTGAGATGATTAGAATCATTCTCTGAGAGGTGTATATTTCAATGCTCCGAGGTGATCCTCGAATTATCTTAGGGATTGTCTTTTGTACCTAATGAAATCAATGTCGATCTTCCCTGAATGTAAGATTCTCTTCTAGATTCATGGTGTTTAACCACTTTCATGTAGAAAATTTTAAGGCTCCAAGGTAGTCCTTGGATTATCCCAAGGATTGCTAGATCATATCCCATGAGGTTGATCCTAATCTTCCCAAGGTGTAAGATTCTCCTCTAGAATCGCGGTGTTCGACTGCTTTCATGGAGAAAATTTTAAGGCTCCAAGATAGTCCTTGGATTATCCCAAGGATTGCTCGATCATACCCCGTGGGGTTGATCCTAGTCTTCCCAAGGTATAAGATTCTCCTCTAGATTTGTAGTGTTCGACCACTTTCATAGAGAAAATTTTAAGGCTCCAAGGTAGTCCTTGGATTATCCCAGGGATTGCTCGATCATACCTTGTGGGTTGATCATAGTCTTCCCAATGTGTAAGATTCTCCTATTGGGAATTAGTCTTCAAGATTCTCCTCTTGGGAGTTAGCCTTCAATGTTCACATGCAGTAGCCTTTTTTTTTTTTTTTTTGCTTTCTTAGAAGCATCTTGGGTTATTTGTAGCTTCGATTCAGGTAGTTGTGATGAGAGAAAGAGACACTGTGAGCAAAAATTGTGATTTTGGAGAAAATAGAGCTGGATCGATGTTAAGAAACAAACAAAAGGACCCAAGCCAACCCCAAGGGTCGGCCTAGGTCGAGGCCGACCAGGAGATTTAGGTTTAGGCCCAAATTTCCTCCTCTGATGATGCTCGGTTGCCTAATTGTTTGATCGTTGTTGAGCTCCTTTTATCTTATAGCTTTCTTGTTTCTTTGTCTGTTTGAATATTCAGATGAATAATTGGACTAATCATGGATGATGTGAGTTGGAGGTATGCAAGAAAAATGTTTCCTAGTAGCCCCCAGTTCTCATGCTCTTGTTTGAAGATAGACATATGTCTAGGTCGGCCTCAGCCCCCCCTTTTTTTTCCTTTCTTTCACCCATTTTTGTTGAGGTCGGCCTCAACCATTTTTTTTTTGTATTTCCAGAATCGTTGCTTGAATAAGTCGCTTGATTGAAAGACGTATCTCCTATGTAGCCCCATTGTTCAAGGATGAATTGATGTTGAATTCACACTTGGATAAAAAATGTAGCTTGAAAATAATGTGCTTTATTTATCACCTTGAAAGAAGACTCAAGTACATGTAGTATAAATCTTTGTTAGTTATCCCTATCTACTTGAAATAAAATGAAAATATCATTGAGGAGACATTTTTAGCATTCCATGAAGCTTATGTCATTCTTCTTCTTGTGGTCGGCCTCAGCCTCTTTGATGTGCAATGGTTGATCTTCTTTCAACCTTTTAGCTCCTTTCAGTGCTGTGAAGTAGCATTTGCTCAAAGGTTTTTATTCTCCTTTCACTATTCCCATTCCCTTCAAGGTTGGGAACTTCATGAGTTGATTGTAAGGGGAGGCTACTGCCTTGAGCTCATGCAGTGTAGGTCTTCCTAGATTGCATTGTAGGTTGGTGTGCAATCCACCAAGAGGAAGTTGATAATCTTAGTAATTGCACTCTATCCTTCTCCAAAGGTAACAGGAAGTTCTATATTACCTTCAGGACTTATCATATCTCCTCCAAATCCAACTAGGGGAGATTGATTTTCCTTTAGTAGTTTGTGATCTAATCTCAAGGATTTGAACACTGTTAGAGGTAAGACATCTGCAGAACTTCCTCCATCTATGAGGACCCTAAAGACCTTAGTATTTGCTATGTCTAAGGTCACAACTAGGGCATCATTATGGGGTTGAAGTATGTCCCTAGCTTCAACCTCAGTAAATTCTAAGGTTTGTTTCAGGTTTCCTTGGTTAACAGAGTACATCCCTCAACATTCGGGCTCATACCTTGCTTGTCTAGCAATGACTTTTCTTTTTTGGCTTGATTCTCCACAGACTGGTCCTCCAAACATTATTCTGATCTCTCTTGGACATTCATGGTCTGGTCGGCCTCGGCTCTCTCTGGTCATCGTCATCGACATAGTCCTTCAGATAACCCTCTCTGATTAAGGCTTCGATTTCATCTTTTAGTTGAAAGCAGTTTTAAGTCTCATGACCATGATCTCTGTGGAATAAGCAATATTTTTTTTCGCTTCTCTTGTCCGTGGAGTTCTCATCTTTTTTGAAAATTTGATGATGCTAGAATTGCGAATTTCCATTAGAATTTTTTTGGAGGAAGTGTTGTTGGTGTGTACCTTTCAATTTTTTGACCTAGACCTTTCCTAGGGTCAAGTAAGCCTCGACCCTCATCCTCGACCTTCCTCTTCTTCGCGTTGTGATGATGGTTGTCTTATGCTTTATCATGGTCAGAAGTTTGATTGCTCCTCCCTAGTCATGTTGTAGCATCCCTTGACTTCAATAGATCTTCTGCACTCATGTATTTTTGTGCTCTGGTGATAAAGTCTACATAAGAAGTTGGTTCCTTCTTTCCTATTGACCTGAGTAACCTTTCGTCATGCAATCCAACTATTATTGCAATTAGGGCGATCATATCAGTGAAACCCTGTGTTTGCAATGCTTCCTTATTGAATCAGTTGACATATTCCTATAGAGTCTCTCTTGGTCCTTGGTTTATAGTTAACAAGTGCATTGAAGGCTTACGCTGATATCTACCTCCTACGAACTAGGTCACGAACATTCGAGCCAACTCTTTGAAAGAGCCTATTGATCTCCTCTTGAGTGTTTTGAACCATTCTTTTTCAGATCCTGTTAGTGTTGATGAGTGATCGGTGTTCACGCAAGCGCACGCGATCGAAGTAATATAAAATGGTATCTGAGTACCAAGTATCGAATCCCACAGGGAACGGAGTAACAAAGATTTTGTTTTGCAAAAGTGTAAGGCAAATTGCAAGTTTGAAAAGTAAAAATGCAAAAATCAAGTTGTTGGTGGAAAATCGAAATTGCTAATTCAATTGCTAATCCAGAATGGCAATGTTGGAAATAACAGAAATTGCTAATCCAATTGCTAATCCGGAATGGCAATGTGCGAAAAGACTAAAATTGCAGAATTAAATTGCTAATCTAAATTGGCAATATGAAATGGCAATTTGAATGAACTTAAGAATGAAATGATAAAGGATGGGGCTCAAGAATGTCATTGCCCTAAGTCGTAATTGCAAACCAAAATTACAATTCCAACCTACTCCACACTCAATTGTAAACCAAAATTGCATCTCCTATTACCTCAAAATTGGGTTTTTAAGGAGGCTAAGTGGGGGCTCTATATGTCTATAGTCCCTCCATCATAGATGATTTTTGGCTCACAATTTTATGGGTCTTGGAGTCCTTAATCCCTATGTCTAGGGTAAGGAATGGCTTATGTCTAAGCTCTTTTACTCCATTACTTGTGTGAAATCCGCTTATCACTAACCCTGTCGGTATTAGATCTAAGCTTGAGTTGAAACCCTAGTTGATCAATCTGGGATCTCAACGGAAATTAAATCAACACAAGCAAACAATTGAGATGTAGGCTTGGTTTTTCTTGGAATTTTGGCTACATTTACTTCTTAGGGAATTCACATCCTTGAACCCCCTAAGAAGTTTTAGCTCAACTTAAATATAAAAAGCCTAAAACTAATTTTAAAGATAAAATTCATGGTAAAATGGTGGAAATAAGTTAAATGAAACACTAAAATAAAAATTGGCTATTCCTATGTATTCAAGCAAGACTAAATAATAGAAACTAAGCAAGGTGGCTAGGGTAAATAATTAATTTTCCTTATCTTCTCCCTTCTGCCATGCCTTCCTACCACTTTAAATTGAAAATTTCTTGCTGTACAGAAGCTAACAAAACAGAAAGGAAAACAGAGCATGAAGAAATTAAGAAAACCCATGAACTTGCCTTGAAATTAAACTCAAAATTACATCAAATGAGATTAAAAAAATGCAATCTAACTCCTGTTATACAACTGAAGAAAATCGAGATGAGAATTGAACTAAATTAACCAAAGACAGCAGAAAAAGATGAAAAACAGAGGTTGCGAAAAAAACTAAAAACCCATGACGTTTACTTCTAAATTCGCCTCCAAATTCCCTTTTTATTGCTCCTCCTCTTCTTCCCTATTTATAGGCCTTCATTAGGGTTGAAGAATGCCCAAAAATCGTGCTTAATTTCCTCCAAATCGGGTTGTAATTGAAGAATCTCGAAATGGGTTTAATGCAGAATTCTTTCCTTTTTTAAAACCCAAAAACCCACGAAAATTGGTCCTTCAAATCGCCCTCAAAATCCGATTAATGGCTCATCTTATTCTTCCTCATTTGTAGGCATTCATTAGGGTTGAAGATTGCCCAAAAATCATGCTCCAATTCCCTTGATTCGTGCAGAATTTTCGCTTCGTTCGCGCCCAGAATTTTCTGCCCAGACATAGATTGCCAATCAAATTGCCAAACCAGATTGGCAATCTGATTTAGCAATGTCACATTCCCTGCTCCAGGATTTCCAATTTGCCGGTTTGGCAATGGTCTGGCAATTTGGTTTGGCAATTCCTGCAAAAGAACCATAATACTTAGAAATCTTTTCTAATTGCTATCACATTTCATTATTTCCTTCTTTCAACAATTTTCCACCATTTTCAATTAATATTAGGACAAACAAGAGTTTTTTTCGAGCAATTGAGGATTTAAATAAGCCTTAATTTCACGGCTTATCAATGAGAATACTCTACACTTCAGGGCGTTAGAAAATTCGTTTAAGTCCATCCAGGATCTGTAGTTATCTCTATGTTTAATTGGATCCGTGTTTCCATCATACGGGATGATTCCTAGAACTTTGAATTTACGAGGAGCTTTTTCTCTCATGACCATGTCTGTAAAGGGTGGATCTGCTTGCTCAATGAGAGCATCTAGATCTATCCTTTCAAGGCTTGGATATTTTCCATTATGTTCCCTTCTAATTCTTCTTGTATCCTCAGGAGATCAGCTTTCCATGGAGGGTTCTGGATCCAACGCTTTAGGTCGGCCTTTTGGGCCTCGACATGTCGCTTCTGCTTGCTCTCGATTAGACTCCGTAAGTCTAATTTTGTCGCTTCATACCTTATCGTCATGTCCTCATGGTCTGATTGGCCTTGGTTCTCAATTCTGGGTACTGCTTGGATTACAAATTTTACCTTAGCTACTCTGCTTGTAGCGCTCTAATCTCTTTGATCCGTTTTCGTCTGAGCTCCTCCCAAAAATAAGCTTATCTTTTGGTTCCTTCGTGTGAGTTTTTGTCTCACCCACATCTTCATGAATAAGTCATTTTCCTTTTCTAGGATCTCGAACAAGCAGCTCCTCTCCATGTTTCGTTGGAGGAGTTTGATTGTCGAGTTTTTCCATAATTTGAGCTAGGCTCCGATCCATTCCATTCATCATTTTCTTCATCCCGACAATCTCTTCTTCTGGTTGGTCTTCGTGGGTATGAGGACGAGGAGGAGTGGTTTCTCACGTTCTTCGAGGATTACTATTAGTATCAGAATCCTTTTCATCTAGATTTCGGTTTCCTCTTTCCATTGCCTTGCTCGTCATATATGGGATCAGGTATTCATGAATCTTTCAAACAAGCTTTTCTTCCCCACAGACGGCGCCAACTGTTGTTGGCAAAATTCAGCCAAGCACTTGACCTTCACGTGACAACGACGGTAAATTTGTTTAAAGGGGGGAAGAACGTGGCCCACAAAATAAGAAAGATCTAAACACTGGTGGTGCTTGCCACACAGACTCCAATGCTTAAGTCAGAGAGTGAATGAGTGTGACAAGTTAGGGTTTTTAGAATGAGAAAGAACTTACCTCATCTTCAATATAAAGAGTATTTATATGACCTTTTTGGGGCATAAACCATAATTCGTGGATAATTAGGAAGAGGAGAGGACTCATCGAGGGTTGGATACAAGTTAGGAAGAGAGAGGAGGATGGTCCGACCCCATAGTGGGGTCGGCCTCAGCCTAGCCTAGGCCGAGGCCAACTAGAGAATTTGGGCTTCGGGCCCAAATTCTCGCCTCCCCCATTGTCTAGAGGCTCAGTTCCTTTTACCTTTTAGCCCAATTGGATCCGTGTTTTACCTGTTTTGGGTTCTTCTTTGTATATTTTCCCTTCTATCTCCTTTGTATTTTAAAATTGTCCTTATGGTTGAATTTCACCCATAACATGTTGTATTAATTGTGTTGATTGGTTGTTTTTAAGAATGAAAAATCATTCTCTTAAAAAAAATTATTATTTTGATAAACTTCTTTTCACTACTTCTTTTATTAACTTTTAGGAGGGAAAAAATAAATGGGAAAAAAATTATTTTTGACCTTGAACTTGACAAGTTGTAACAATTTTAACTCTAAATTTTCAATTTCATCAATTTAAACCTCAAACTTAGCAGGTTGTATCAATTTTAACCCTAAACTTTCAATTTCATCAATTTAAACCTCAAACTTGAATAAGTGTATCAATTTACACCATCGGTTAAGTTCCATTTCAATCTCCATTAGAAAGGTTTTCTACACACACTATGAGAAAAAAGGATACGATAGCTAACAAAAAATGCTATAATAGACTTTTTATAGCCTTTTTTGAAAGTCCTGAGAGCCCTTTTTTGTTAGCTATAACAAAGGCTAATAAACCATGAATATATAGCTTATTTACCTTGCCATTAAATTTTCTTATAGCATTAGTTCTTAAAGCTATAATAAGTTTTTATAGCTAATAAAATATGCTATAATATTCTTATGATGACATTTTTTTAATGGTATTATAAGCATTTTTTACTTTCTTCTTTTTGTTATTATAATTTTCTATAGCTTTTTTTTTTTGCTGCTATAAGTGATTAATTTTTATAATAGTCAATTTTATAGCTTTTACTCACAATTCAAATATTTTATAAAATGATTTAATTTTGAATAATTATACTTCAACAATTTTTCATAGCTAAATAAACATGCAAGCAACACTATAATTGTATGGCGCTTTAAATACCATTGGTTACAATTTTGTAATCTATTACGTCACAAAATAAGTTATTCAATTATTTACTAAAACAAAAGTAGGAATTCAACAATAAAATAAATTAATCAAATAATTGATAACAGGAGAAGCTAAGTTGGGAAAATATACATAGAACCCAATAGGTTTCGAACATTAAAGCAACATGAAGTACAAAGTACAAAGGTCACGTGAAAGTGAGTTGTCATCTTCTCCTGCATAAGTAAAGTCTACATTTCCTCCACCTACAATAGATTGAAAAAAATGATCACTTGTATAATTAACAAAAGTTTCTATCAACTAAAGAATAACCATCAAAAGAAGCACTCCTTTAAAGGTTGATAGTTGTTAACACATAATATACATGTAATGTGAGTCCCACAACACATAACTAGCAAATCATAAAATCAAGAAGACTTGACAAAAATGAACTAAGTATGAAGCAACATTCATAAACAATACCAAACTTCTAAACTAAAATGAACCATTTCCTTCTTTGCCATGTAGACACTCTGATAGGAAGGAGTTATAAATTATTATAGAATTATAAATTTAGTGCTCCAAAATTTCATAGTTCATACAAATTGTTTTGTATCATCCTTTAAAAGGAAATTAGCTAGGATCATTGAAGCCATACAAACACAAAAGAAAATCAATTTTTACTATTCAGACTTCATATACTCCTTAAGAATAAAACTACATGCTCTAAGACTCCAATCACCTCCAAAGTGAGTTTAAAAAACAGAAAATAGATTTCATTTCTTTTCCTTTATGATAATAAGAGTCTAAACAAACATATGAAATTATAAGGAAAATAAGACTTAACTCTTTGTAACTTACAGTAAGAAACGCTCAGATATACACAATTTAGTTTTATTCATACCATTAGAAATTAGCGTAAGATTATCAAACACCAATAATGAATAATGAAAAAGCACAAATTTTGTATTAACTATAGAAGTAGAGCACAAGATGAATAACGAAACAGAGCATATAAAATTGCGAGTGAAAGATAAGACAACAGAATGAAAAAATTATCAAGTGATTGACTCCACAGTTGATACGTAATTCAATAACATGAGCAGTTTTTTTTTCACTCTAAAAGAACTGAAACTTCATTGTACAACTTTTTGACTATGAAAAAACTGAAGAAAAAAAAAGATGATATAAAATCTAGAAGTGGTTGAAACAATTAAACATAATCATTTTGTAGGAAAACATTTCAAGTTAATAAAAAAAAATTAAGCAACCAAAATGAATGAATTCACAATCTCTTTTTCTGGATTAAAAAATGCTGCTAATTATATTACAGTGCACAGAGAGAAGACTAAAACAAATAAGTAGAAGGAAAGCTTGATCTAGGATCTCCAACAACAAAATTAATCCACTTTCCTTAACATATGATTGGACTGGAACATGGGGGCTTTTAAGAAAAGATTTTTAATTCAAAACAAACTCTAGTCTAGTGCAAGTGCACACTGTCGATGCAAGTAATATAAAATTGAAAGTATTCTAGAGTATCGATCCCACAAGGAACGGATACAACAAAATTCAAAAGATGGCAAAAATTGTTCTCAAATTGCAAATTCGATAACCAAGGTTATAAAAATGTTGGGAGGTATTTTCGGCAAAAGAAAAAAAAAATATGAAAAAGGAAATTCAAGTTGCGCATGCCCCATTGGAAAGAAATGCTACTAAAAATGCAATTGCAATTGTAGTCAACACAAGAGAACTAAGTAAACCGAATTTAACTCTTATTCAGTTTTGCTTCAAAATCTTTAGAAGGCAAAGTGATTAAACCTATATTTCTATAGCTAATCTAACTTAGATAATTTCATGCACAATTCTAGCGATTTTGGAGTCTCGCCCTATGTCTAGGATCAATGTTTAGAACTTATTTCTAAGCCTATTCCTCCATTGCTTTTGTGACATCCGTTTTCCCTTAACCCTTTCGGTATTAAGTTTCGAGCTTGACAAGCAATCACTAGTTGGCTGGCTAGTTTTACCCAACGTTAATTCAACAAAAACAAATAAAGTTTCAAGTGTTAACTAGATTGATTATGATTTTAAGTTTTACATCTTCTCTCTAGGGCGTTCACTAACTTGAATCCCTAAAGAAAGTTTAGGTTATCATAGAGGTAATGAAAAACAACAACTTTATCAATTCAATACTCATAATTAAACAACCAAAATAAAGTAGATAAAGTTCTAGAATAAAAAGAACAACTCAAATCTGAAGTTTTTAACAAAAACTTTAGTAAAAACACTTCAACAACTAAGAAAAATTTAAAACAGTAGCAATACTTTAAAGGAAATTTGCAATCTTATGGAAAAATGCTCCCCAAGTACCAACTATCTTTTACTAAAAGAGAAAAACCAAAAATCAAAAGAACACTTCACTTAACTAAACTTCACGAACTTACAAGAATGAAATTGAAAATATCATCTAGCAAGAGAAATAAAACTAATGGAACAAATAAACTACGAAGAACTAGTGTATTCCTTGCTTGATCGACCTAGCTACTCCTTCACAAGCAATGGGATCTTCACCTCCTCTAACTTTCGTTGGGGAGGGATCAAAGTTGGAAATCACAGAGCCAACATATAAAAACAAGAGGCTGGAAGTTGACAGAAAATGAGGAACTATGGACTGTGGGCGAGTAGAAAAACCCAGCCATATTTTTTGGTTCATTCTTCCTTCTTTTATAGGTGTCAGGGGCTAGGGTTTCCATCTTTGCTCTTCTACAACATTGGGTCAACTTGTAGGCATGAAATCAGACTGAAGAATTTCCTAAATCTCGCAAAAATCTCCATAAATCTTGTAATTTCCATGATTTTTGCGTTTTCTAGAATTTTGCAGAAATGCAATTGCATTTCTGTTGCATTATTTTTCAGATCTGCCAGAATTTTCCAGAAATGCAATTGCATCTCCATTCTAGAATGTAATTGCATTTTGTGTTTGTTTTTCAGACTTGTTTTCAGAAGAAATGCAATTGCATTTTTGTACTTGCTCCAAACCTATAAAAAATATCAAATTGGTGTAATTTCCAAACTCTTTTGAACTTCTTTCCTCTTTTTCATTACTCCAACGAGCTTTTATAAATTTAACTAATAAACACTATTTTTAGCTTGCTCGTCATACAACAAAATACACAAAAATGACAAGAAACAACCTTATTTAAAATCAAATAATCCTCATAAATGAGAATTATCAATATATAATCACGAAAAGAGAGCTTTTGCAAAATCTTTTATAATCCTCATAATTGAAACAAACTCTCCGATATGAGGATGAAGTACTGTTGGACAGCTAACATCTAATCACCTAGAATTTCCAAATCTGCTTTAATTAGGAAGGAATGTGTTGCTGTCAAAGCCAAGCCTTCAAAGATTTCCACATCTCAAGGTTCGATAACTTTCTATCATGATTGAGTTTCATTACTAAAAGACAAGACTTTGACCGTTTCAACCACTTCCACTTGTGTTGTTATACTCATGGTGGAAAATTTCGGTCGAGATGTCGTCCAGGGGGATGTCGTTTCCCCCCCCATTTCGACGACATGTCGTCGACACCTCGAAATTTCAAGATGTCGACGACATGTCGTCCATATTTCGAAGTTTTTTTTTTTTTTTTTACAAAATGAGAGCAGGATTTTTATATTATTATTATTATTATTATTATTATTATAATATATATATATTCGAATTTAATCTTTTCTTTGTTAATAAATAATAAGTAATAGCCTACGTTCACAGGTAGAGGGAGAGAGAATTTTATTATATTGAGGAGAAATTGAGTACAAAATACATAGAGCAATTAGATAAGAGTTTAAATGGTGTATAAATAAATTGATTTACATATCACTTAGGTTTCGGGGGCGTTGCCTCCGAACCCCCACCAGGGCGCTTCGCCCCTGGACCTCGACTCGCTGACCGGGTAGCGAGACCCCCGTACTTGGTCATTCGAAGCGCTAGATAATAGGTTCAAAGCATTTCTACACTCCAATTCCAATTATCTCAATTTCCTTCCAATTCTCTCAAATTCCCTCTAATTCTCTTAAATTCATTTCAATTCTCTCAAATTTCCTTCATAGTTGTCTAATTGAATATAAATATTATATATATTTAGATATATGATGTTAAGACTTAAGAGTAATCAATTATACTATAATTGAGTCACGACTCACAATTAAGGTTTCATGAAATAATTTTAATAATTTAAATCAATTTCCATATTTTTTTTTTCAAATTCCTACTCGCATCGACATTTCAAATTTTCAATTGACATTTATATCTAAATATTATCTTAATTTTTAGATGTGATGCTTAAAAATAGTCCATTATAGTTTAATTAAGTCAAAATCTAAGTTTCATTGGCTAATTCAAACAATTTCCATCAATTTCCACGATTTCCGTAAATTTCCACCGAAATTTCCATCGACATTTCCATTTCCATCGACATTTCCATAAATTTTGAACCTCAATATTTCCATCGACATCGACATTTCGAACCTTGGTTATACTATGGCGTTGCACCCTTCCCTTGATCCTCATTTGTTCATTTGTTTCTTTAGTTGTTAAGTCTTTTAAACAACCCTCAAAGATAACTATAATAAACAATACACAAAATTACAGTAGAAACTTTATACAAGCTAATTTCAAAATTCAAGCCCCAAAAAACACGAATATAAGTACTTCCAAGTTTGTCCAAGACCAGATTCTATCAAACAACGAAATTGAAACTAACAAAACGCTAAAAACGAAAAGAGTAAAATAAAAACAAGGGAACTGGACTAAATGTAAGGGTGATTAGAGAGTAGTATTATACAACCAAAATTGAAACTTAAAGGAATTAAGTTGTTTGCAAAAGAAGAAAGATTGACTTCCAAGCTTTTAACTATAAAATGCTCGGTTGCTTAAAGTTGCTAAAAGTCCCAATTAGCTGCAAGGGAGATGCTAGAAAATTCATGGTCACAGAATCAAGACAATTTTCAGCAAAGACCAAAGAGATATACAGATGATCAAAGCCTCAATTGACAAACATATGCAAGAAATCAAAAGGCATAGGGTAGCACACATCAGTTCGAAAAGTCTCAACTTGTCGCAAGGCTGATTTTTTTTTTGTTCATTGCTATACTGTTGCTATTAAAAAAAAAGTTCTCGATTCTTTCATTGGACAAGTCCTAATTTGAGTTTTTCAAGTGAGAAGAAAGACGTAGATAGAGATTGGGAGAATGCTAATAAAAAAAATATAGTAGAAAATAGTGCAATCTAAGTTTCTCACCTTAACTAAAGTTCTCTAAGATAGCACAAGTATAGGTGGTGAGATATTATCAAGATCAACTAACCAAACCAATGAATCCATATCAACATTGAAAATGATTGAATGATTTAAGGGGGCATTTGGAGCACCGTTTCGGAATCAGAACCCTTGGAATCGAAACCCTGGAGGGTTTGTTCTGGGGGGTTTGAAAGCCTGGGAATCAGAACACAGTGTTTGGGGTACAGTGTTCTGAAGCCTGGGAATCAGAAAACAATGTTTGGGATGCAGTGTTCTGAACCCTGGGAATCAGGAAACAGTGTTTTGAGTGCAGTGTTCTGAACTCTGGGGTTGTGTAGTTTTTGTTTTTTGTTTTTTCCTTTGCTACTTTGGTCTCTTTTTTTTCCTTTCCTTATTTTCTAGTGACAATCTTTGGTTAGTTGTAGAATCTTTTGTGTAAGTTGGGTAATTTGGTTAGGTTTATGGCATGTATAAAAAAAACAGTTGTAATAATTTATTGTTTTTTACAAAAAAAAATGTGAGTTTCCAATGAAAAATAATTGCTTTGTCAAATATCAAATTTGGTTAGGTTTATGACAAGTATTAAAAAAAATATTTGTAATATTTTATTTTTTTTTACCAAAAAAAATGTGAGTTTCCAATGAAAAATCAACATACTTTGTCAAATATCAAATTTGGTTAGGTTTATGACAAGTATAAAAAAAATATTTGTAATAATTTATTGTTTTTTACAAAAAAAAAATGTGAGTTTCCAATAAAAAATCAACATACTTTGTCAAATATCAAATTTGGTTAGGTTTATGACAAGTAAAAAAAAAAAACATTTATAATAGTTTATTATTTTTTACAAAAAAAAATGTTAGTTTCCAATGAAAAATAATTACTTTGTCAAATATCAAATTTGGTTAGGTTTATGACAAGTATAAAAAAAATATTTGTAATAATTTATTGTTTTTTACAAAAAAAAAAATGTGAGTTTCCAATGAAAAATAATTACTTTGTCAAATATCAAATTTGGTTAGGTTTATGACAAGTATAAAAAAACAAAATATTTGTAATAATTTATTGTTTTTCAAAAAAAAAATATGAGTTTCCAATGAAAAATAATTACTTTGTCAAATACGAAATTTGGTTAAGTTATGACATGTATAAAACAAACATTTGTAATAATTTATTGTTTGTTACAAAAAAAAATGTGAGATACCAATTAAAAAAATAATGGAAGAGACGGGAGAGAGATAAGAAAACGTGATAATTAAAATAGGTGCCAAATGAAGAGCAAACCGGTGTGTTGGAAATCAAACCCTCCCATTTCACTATGCAAAACCATGGGGTTGTGTTTCAAAACCATTGGGTTTTGAACACAGTGGTCCAAACAAGGGTTTGGGTTTGGATTCCAAAACAACCCAACCCAACCCATTGCTCCAAACACCCCCTAAAAGTAAACAATACAAACAATCATTTTAGAGAAATATGTTCATCATTATAAGTGGAGGCACACTAATCTAGTTTCATAATCAAACTTTAAACCTAAAATACCTTAATGTTTTGGATATGTTAAAGGTAGTGGTTTGTAGAGATGTCCACGGGGCGGGGCGGGGCGGGGCCAGGGAATGAATTCCCCGTCCCCGTCCCCCCCCCCCATTTCATTTCCCGTCCCCGCGAAATTCCCCGTTTAATTTTGCAGGGATCGGGGCGGGGATTCCTCGCGGGGAATTCGCGAGGATCGAGTTCCCCACAGGGAATTTTTCCCCGTTCTTTTTTTTTTTTTTTTTTTTTTTATCTTTTGTTTTTTTAAATTTATTCTCAACCATAATAAAAATTATTTCTAAATGAATAATTTTCAATATAATTCTATTTAAAGTAAATGTTATAAAATTTCCAAATAAAAACAATAATATACCATAAGTAAAAATACTATAATGTCGAAACAACTTAATTTCTAAAAATTCAAATTTCAATATTACAACATAGACTTTAATTTTTTTTTATAACGAAATAGTCTTAAACTAATTCCTACCATAGTTTTTTTTTTAAAAAAAAATTCTATTTATATATATATATATATATATATATATATATATATATATATTATTAATCTGGGAATCGGGGCGGGGCGGGGAATATATTCCCTGTCCCCGTTCCCGTTTAGCCAATGGGGAAAAAAACTTCCCCGCTCCCTCCCCATTCCCCGTGTAATCAGGGATTCCCCGCCCCGTTCGGGGCGGGTCCCCACGGGGCCCCGGCCCCGCGGGTTAAATGGACATCCCTAGTGGTTTGGGTGGAGTTCACCAAGAAGAGACACAAAGTGAAGGGAATAATCTAATTAAACTCTAGCGGAAGCTTCAGAATTAATTTGAGTTTATTTAGAACAAAATAATAATATTATGGTTAAGCATAAACATACCTTGAATAAAAGAAATTCTTCTTGTATACTTGGTCTCTTCCACAAAAGTCTTCCTTACTATGTATCAAACAAAAGATCAAAAGGGTTTTGGGAACCTTCTTGAAAATAAAATGAGAAAATGAGGGGAGAATTCTTCTAGAGTTTCTTTCTCTTATTTGAAATGCCCTCAAATGGCTCATCCCTAAGGCCCTATTTATAGTGGCTTAGGGAAAATAATTAAATAATATATTTTAATATATAATATATTAAAATATATTTATGTAATCAATTTGAATTATATTCAAACATTTCCAAATTATCATACGATATCTATTTCCTTATTTGAATCTAATTCAAATTTAATAAATATCTTTTCTTTAATGTATCTTAATACATTAATAATTTTTTTTTCAATATTTAATGCATCATATACAGTAAATATGTTTTTTCTAATTTAATATATCAAATATATTAAATTTTAATTCAAACATTTCAAAATTTCTCTCAACAAAATTGATCTTTATTTGTTCATATGAGCTAGCAATGGGACCTTATGGACCTACAGATTATAAGCTCTAATGATACAAAATCAATTAATTAATTGATTTTCATTCATTAACTATAGGTCACTCCACTATATACCTAGAGTTGCACTCTTATGCACTGTAGGACAAGTTGTGTCCATGGATATAATCACTACATGCAAGTCGATCCTTCACAAGTTGTTCGTAATTACAGCTGGGTTAAAGTCCGTTTTACCCCTACAATTACATCTTATACCTTAAGTACCACTGATCTTCTAATGAACAATTTATTTTTGATCTAACCATAAACTAAATCCCTCTTGGGCCAGTGAGAGGGTGGGGCCCCATCGTTCAAGTCCTGAAATTAGCACTTAAGAGAACTACTCATTTACTTTCCTTATATGGAAATGAGTGAATTCCATCTTATGAAATTATGTTCCCAGCTCCTTATTTGGTCAAGTCCCCAACATGGTAGGCTTATTGAATCAGTTACAAAAAACCATTCTCACCCATGCAGATCAAAGAATGAGTCATCACAGACCGGAGTTCATAACTTACTCAGGATTAAGATCGAGTCGCATATGATCATCATGTGAAATATTAATCTTCTCAATTAACAAATTTATAAAGAGAGATTAAATATTTCGTGGTCCAGTCTTATACAAATTCATTGTATAGTATACCCCCACTCACATGTCTTCACATAAATGATTTAGATCAAATCATTTGTAACAATTACAAAGTAGGTTGTATCAATAGTGTTACCAGGATAAGACACTCAATCTTATCCATATACTATAGACTCTTTAAGTTATTACTTGAACACGATCCTCCTGTATGTCAACTACATATTGTTAAAGATTACAATAATAACCTTAGATTTTACACAATATTGGATAATGTTATACACAATATAAAATAATAAATTATTTTATTAATAAATGAGAAAATGTTTGATTACAAAAAAACAAACTTTATGGCACAAATCCTAACACAAAGAGCTGAGTACCAAATTTTGGCTCAATTGTTACACCTGTAGAAAAAGAAATCTATAAAATCTATAAAATGGGAGATGACACATAAGGAAAACATAGAACCCAAATGTTAAAATACTATTTTATGAGATTCAACAGAGGAAATAATTTGAAAATTTGAAATGATTTACCTGAGCAGAAAATGCCAAATTCCAAGCATAGTTCTATTTCAAGAATGGAACATAATCAACATTATTTGTAGATTTATTCAGAATGGAAGATCGAGCACCCAAAAATCCTCTAATAAAAGTGTTATTTGTTGTGAAAATGAGGTTTTTTCCTCCACTCATCTTCAACCTCATAGCCTCTCTTGTAGCTACATGTAAAAGGGCCCTAACATCGTTCTCAACCTAAAAACTTCCATGGGAGGCAATTACAACTGAGAGAAATGAGTTTCAGGACGAAACTAGGTATTTATTCTACTCAAAGTTGACCAGTTTTAACATATTTCTAAGCCTTGAAAAAAATCAAATAAAAAACTAAATCAAATACAAACAAGAGAACCAAATAAAACAACAAATAAATACCATCTTATGATTCTCCTCTGTTAATCTAAGTCTCCGTTGCTTAACTAGAAAGCAAAGAAACACGAAACACACATAAAATGACTCCACCCAATCGAATTGAACGAGGTTGAAGAAAAAAATTATGTCCAATTAAAACAGAGCAAAATGCAATGGAAGAAGGAGAAGAAGGATTGATTTGAATTTTGAGATTTCGATTGATTTGTGTTCAAAGATCGTGCAAGCAACTGAACAATTCAAGCTTTGTTGAGCTTTTTTTTTTTATGAACATGAACCAGAAATAAAACTCCCAAAGAAAACTACAGAGAACAGAAAAATGAGAGAGAATGGTACCTAAAAATTTGAAGAGGATACCTCAAGCAGGAAGAAAATATTATCTTGCAGACAGTGAAGGTTAAATTGTCATGAACCAGCCGAGTTGCAGCGTTATGATACTCCTACCAACGGTGAAGGTTAAGTTTTGAGAGAATAGAAGGCTGAGTTTCAAGAGGTGAGGGTTAGATTTTGAGAGAAAAAGAGTTTTGCGTGCAGGGATAAGGAAGTGAGAAAGGAGGGTTTTTGTGCGTTGGAGGGATACTTCCGAATTTCGAAATTTTGAGCGCCACCCCAATTTCATTTTTAACATTTTGGCGTTTTTTTAAAGTTTTTCATAGCCTATTTTCTAAAAAACTATACTTAAAAGTTATAATAAGTTATATTTCTTGTAGTGACATGTCCAAAATCATGTATTGCTCTATAATAGATACGTATTTGTTATTTTTAAAAAAAAATAAAATTACTGAAGAAAATTGGAGTAGACTCACCATAATGTTTGTCAATTTAAGAGCATGACTTTTCTTCACTTCTTATTCTTTCTGATTCTGCTGTTTTTTTCATTTTATTAATTGAGGGTTTTTCAATTTTAATACATGATTCTACTCGATCCATCAGCTTTTAATAGAAACAAAGCTTATTTGTATCATATTTTCCCTCAATGTAGTACTCCCATTCTTGAACCAGTCGCCAATATTGATTTTTTTTTTTAATTTCTCTTTGGCCTCGAGCTCGATTTGTCCTCCATCCGTCGCAATAGACGTAGGGCTTTCGGAATTGCCCTCATCGGAATATTTGTCCCCTTCCTCTCCAGCATCAATGTCACTTTAATCCTCCGTAAGACTGTCGACGGGGCCGATAAGGTCGGCTACGACTACTTTATTGTGCTCATGGGTGTCACTCTATCCACCACCACATTCCTTGTTCTCTCCTGCATTTTAGTCGAGCTCAAACTCCCACCACTGCATTTACAAAATAGAATGCAATTGCATTTTTGTACTTACTCCAAACCTATAAAAAATATCAAATTGGTGTAATTTCCAAACTCTTTTGAACTTCTTTCCTCTTTTTCATTACTCCAACGAGCTTTTATAAATTTAACTAATAAATACTATTTTTAACTTGCTCGTCATACAACAAAATACACAAAAATGACAAGAAACAACCTAATTTAAAGTCAAATAATCCTCATAAATGAGAATTATCAATATATAATCACGAAAAGAGAGCTTTTGCAAAATCTTTTATAATCCTCATAATTGAAACAAACTCTCCGATATGAGGATGAAGTACTGTTGGACAGCTAACATCTAATCACCTAGAATTTCCAAATCTGCTTTAATTAGGAAGGAATGTGTTGCTGTCAAAGCCAAGCCTTCAAAGATTTCCACATCTCAAGGTTCGATAACTTTCTATCATGATTGAGTTTCATTACTAAAAGACAAGACTTTGACCGTTTCAACCACTTCCACTTGTGTTGTTATACTACTGAAGCTGCACCCTTCTCTTGATCCTCATTTGTTCATTTGTTTCTTTAGTAGTTAAGTCTTTTAAACAACCCTCAAAGATAATTATAATAAACAATACACAAAATTACAGTAGAAACTTTATACAAGCTAATTTCAAAGTTCAAACCCCAAAAAACAACGAATTTAAGTACTTCCAAGTTTGTCCAAGACCAGATTCTATCAAACAATGAAATTGAAACTAACAAAACTCTAAAAACGAAAAGAGTAAAATAAAAACAAGGGAACTAGACCAAATGTAAGGGTGATTAGAGAGTAGTATTATACAACCAAAATTGAAACTTAAAGGAATTAAGTTGTTTGCAAAAGAAGAAAGATTGACTTCCAAGCTTTTAACTATAAATGCTCGGTTGCTTAAAGCTGCTAAAAGTCCCAATTAGCTGCAAGGGAGATGTTAGAAAATTCATGGTCACAGAAACAAGACAATTTTCAGCAAAGACTAAAGAGATATACAGATGATCAAAGTCTCAATTGACAAACATATGCAAGAAATCAAAAGGCATAGGGTAGCACACGTCAGTTCGAAAAGTCTCAACTTGCCGCAAGGCTAATTTTTTTTATTCATTGCTATATTGTTGCTATTAAAAAAAAACCCTTCCATTCTTTCATTGGACAAGTCCTAATTTGAGTTTTTCAAGTGAGAAGAAAGACGTAGATGGAGATTGGGAGAATGCTAATAAAAACAACATAGTAGAAAATCAGTGCAATCTAAGTTTCTCACCTTAACTAAAGTTCTCTAAGATAGCACAAGTATAGGTGGTGAGATATTATCAAGATCAATTAACCAAACCAATGAATCCATATCAACATTGAAAATGATTGAATGATTTAAAAATAAACAATACAAACAAGCATTTTGGAGAAATATGTTCATCATTATAAGTGGAGGCACACTAATCTAGTTTCATAATCAAACTTTAAACCTAAAATACCTTAATGTTTTGGATATGTTAAAGGTAGTGGTTTGGGTGGAGTTCACTAAGAAGAGGCACAAAGTGAAATGAATAATCTAATTAAACCCTAGCGGAAGCTTCAGAATCAATTTGAGTTTATTTAAAACAAAATAATAATATTATGGTTAAGCATAAACATACCTTGAATAAAAGAAGATCTTCTTGTATACTTGGTCTCTTCCACAAAAGCCTTCTTTGCTATGTATCAAACAAAAGATCAAAAGGGTTTGTGGGAACCTTTTTGAAAATAAAATGGGAAAATGAGGGGAGAATTCTTCTAGAGTTTCTTTCTCTTATTTGGAATACCACCAAATGGGTCATCCCTAGGGCCTTATTTATAGTGGCCTAGGAAAAATAATTAAATAATATATTTTAATATATAATATATTAAAATATATTTATGTAATCAATTTGAATTATATTCAAACCTTTCCAAATTCTCTTCCTTATTTGAATCTAATTCAAATTTAATAAATATATTTTATTTAAAGTATCTTAATACATTAATAATTTTTTTTCAATATTTAATGCATCATATACAATAAATATGTTTTTTCTAATTTAATATATCAAATATATTAAATTTTAATTCAAACATTTCAAAATTTCTCTCAACAAAATTGATCCCTATTTGTTCATATGAGCTAGCAAGGGGACCTTATGGACCTACAAATTATAAGCTCTAATGATACAAAATCAATTAATTAAACTCTTTAATTAATTAATTTTCATTAATTAACTATAGGTCACTCCACTATAGACCTAGAGTTACACTCTTATGCACTGTAGGACAAGTTGTGTCCATAGATATAATCACTACATGCAAGTTGATCATTCACAAGTTGTTCGTAATTACAGTTGGGTCAAAGTTTATTTTACCCCTATAATTACATCTTATACCTTAAGTAACATTGATCATCTAATGAACAATTTGTTTATGATCTAACCATAAACTAAACCCCTCTTGGGCCAGTGAGAGGGTGGGGCCCAATCGTGCAAGTCTCGAAATTAGCACTTAAGAGAACTATTCATCTACTTTCCCTATATGGAAATGAGTGAATTCCATCTCGTGAAATTATGTTCCCAGCTCTCTATTTGGTCAAGTCCCCAACATGGTAGGCTTATTGAATCAGTTACAAAAAACCATTCTCACCCATGCAGGTCAAAGAATGAGCCATCACAGACCGGAGTTCATAACTTACTCAGGATTAAGATCGAGTCACATATGATCATCATGTGAAATATTAATCTTCTCAATTAACAAATTTATAAAGAGAGATTAAATATTTCGTGGTCCAGTCTTATACAAACTCATTGTATAGTATACCCCCACTCACATGTCTCCACATGAATGATTTGGATCAAATCATTTGTAACAATTACAAAGTGGGTTGTATCAATAGTGTTACCAGGATAAGACACTTAATCTTATCCATATACTATAGACTCTTTAAGTTATTACTTGAACACGATTCTCCTGTATGTCAACTACATATTGTTAAAGATTACAATAATAACCTTAGATTTTACACAATATTGGATAATGTTATACACAATATAAATTAATAAATTATTTTATTAATAAATGAGAAAATATTTGATTACAAAAAAAACGAGCTTTATGGCACAAATCCTAACACAAAGAGCCGGAGTACCAAATTTTGGCTCAGTTGTTACACTTGTAGAAAAAGAAATCTATAAAATGGGAGATGACACATAAGGAAAACATAGAACCCAAATGTTAAAATACTATTTTATGAGATTCAACGGAGGAAATAATTTGAAATTTTGAAATGATTTACCTGAGCAGAAAATGCCAAATTCCGAGCATAGTTCTATTTCAAGAATGGAACATAATCAACATTATTTGTAGATTTATTCAGAATGGAAGATCGAGCACCCAAAAATCCTCTAATAAAAGGGTTATTTGTTGTGAAAATGAGGTTTTTTCCTACACTCATCTTCAACCTCATAGCCTCTCTTGTAGCTACATGTATAAGGGCCCTAACATTGTTCTTAACCTAAAAACTTCCATGGGAGGCAATTACAACCGAGAGAAATGAGTTTAATCCTCAGTAAGACTGTCGACGGGGCCGATAAGGTATGCTACGACCAGTTCATTGTGCTCATAGGTGCACTCTGTCCACCACCACCTTCATTGTTCTCTCCTGCATTTTAGTCGAGCTCAAACTCCCACAATTGCATTGAAGTCGACGAAATCGCCATGGTCGTCGCTGCCTTTAATGATCTCACCACCTGAATCTTCTTTACACTTGTCATCTCTAGTATCAACACCAAAGGAGAGGAGGAACACAAGAGTCCATTTGTTTTTGTGTGGGTCCTACTTTTGAGAGTCGAGTTCGTGGTTTTCATGATTGTGGCAACTTGATCTGGAATGATTTAATTATTTTTTTGGTAAATTTTTTTAAAAAATAACAAACAAGTACATATCATAGAGTAATACGTGACTTTGGGTACGTGTGGGAAATTTTTCTAATGATAATTGAAACGGAAACTTAATTGATGGTGTAAATTGATACACTTCTTCAAGTTTGAGGTTTAAATTAATGAAATTGAAAGTTTAGGGTTAAAATTGATACAATCTGTCAAGTTTGAGGTTTAAATTGATGAAATTGAAAGTTCATGATTAAAATTGATATAATATGCCAAGTTTATGGTCAATTTTTTTTTTCAAATAAATTTGCCGTCTCAGAATATTATTATTATTATTATTATTTTTGAAACGATCTCAGAATAATTATTCTATTAGTACTATTAGCGAAAAGCTAATGAAACAAGTCTAATGATTACAGGAATTTGCTTATGCGGTCATTATTTGCAGCGTGATGAGTTTTATTTAATTATTTATTTTTGTCAATGTGTGGAAGATGAGAAAAAGAATCATATAAAATCAATAAACTTGTCCCACTTTAAATTGACACTGCAGATAAAGAGCAAAAAACAAAAACCGAGTACTCCAATATAAGACATTTCTTGCATTCATACTTTTGAATATGATTATTTAGGTTTTGTTTGATAACTTATCCCGCTTTAATGTATTTGATACGAAACTCTTAGGAAATTAGATCTAACAACCTTGCCAATAGACAACACCTTTAGATCTCAGACCCAAAAACCCCAAATCAAGATGATTTCATCCCAAGGAAGGAGATAGAAACGGATTTACCTCGATGATCAATATCAAGAGTATAGAAAACGCGTTTCTAAACTCAAGATTCGAATCACTCCACAAGTAGTTTGATCAACACCACTTGAATGATCCTTACATGCAAATCTAAACACAAGATATGCAAAGAAAGTTGCTCATGGCCTTTAAGCTCAAAAGACTCAATTTCATTGAAACATCATCAAAGTTGTTCTCTTTCACTAACAAGATCAATTCCTTTTATAGACAAGGAAATCTATGTAATAATACATTTTCCCAACTACATCATTAAATGGACTTCCCAACTACCACATTTAATGAACTTCCCAACCACCTAATTAATGTACTTTCCAACTACCTCATTAAAGTACCTATCTAACAACCTAATTAAATTGATTCTAGGATTTGGTTGAACAAAATGAATACAAAATGGAAACCATATATGAATACTAAAAGCATAAATAATTAGTCTTCATGGTAATGGTTTGATCTCCATTATCCTTATCATTCTCCCCTTCTTCGAGAAGATTCGTCCTCGAATCCAAAAGATCCCTTGTAGTGCAGACTTGAAATCATTTGCATCTCGTGTTCTTGCTTTCTTCAAATTTTTCACTTTTGACCCTTGCCCATGAATGCATGTATAAGTGAAATAGGAGTGTTGCTTCTTACGTAACACTTTGGCATTGTACTTCCCACGAGGATGCTTTGAATCTTGCTTTTCAATAAGCATTTTAATTTCCTGCAAGAATTCAATAAAAAAGGTAGGTACACTTGGTTTAAGTGCACCCGTTAGAAAGCATGTCTTTTCGGTTACAAGTTCTTGTATGTGTCGTTTTGAATACAAAACAATGTTCTCCTCACATACCCTATTAACCGAATCTTCTTTCTCTTTAATCTCTACACAAGTCTCAAATGTTTCTTTCTCACTCTCTTTCTCTCTTTCAATTTCCTCACTTTTTGTTTCTAATGGACATAGATCAACATATATTTGCACACTTTCTTTGCTGATTGCCATGTCGTCAATAACACCACCATCATTTGCAACGTCGTCTTGAGGCATTGGACAATCTTCACCATTTTGATTGGATTGTACAGCTTCTCGCTCCATGGTTTGAGCTCGCAAATTTTGATCTAATTCAGCCAAGTGATTTATGGATTGGCGAATCTCAGCCAAATTATTTCGAAAATTCTTCCAAAATGGATCATCATGGATGTGGTTCTCACAACGTCTTTGTGTTTGATGAAACATGGATTTGGTTGAACTCCTTCTATGATACATGCTTGAAAAAGAATGCAAAGTGACAAGAAATTGACCTTTCTTCACACACTCTCGGTTTTCTCGATTTTCCAGAACACAGTTTCAAAAGGCTGAATTTTCACCAAGAAAAAGACCGAATTTCATGATCTCATAAAAGCCAAAGTTAAAGAAGAGAACAAGATCTAAAAGATTGTAGAATATGTCAACACGAAATGAAAAATGAAAATGACACTTTGTTTGGTATTTAACTTTTTGGACAGAATTTTAAAGATGAAATAGCTCTCGGGTTTGCAGTTTTCTTTTGACAGATTTTCAAAATATGAATATTTCACCCTCAAGAAAGCTGAATTAGAAGACCTCAAAGAAGAAATAATTCTAGATCAGACACAGATCTAAAACATTGTAGAAGAAGTTAAAATGCAATAAGTAACGGAAATGGTATTTTTTTTGAGTTTTATATGAATGGACAGAATGTGACGAGAAGAACAAAAATAACAAAATTTCAGAATGAAACCGAAGATAAGAACAGAAACAACGGAAACATATATCCGATCTAGAGCCTAAAGCTCTGATACCAAATGATACGAAACTCTTAGGAAATTAGATCTAACAACCTTGCCAATAGACAACACCTTTAGATCTCAGACCCAAAAACCCCAAATCAAGATGATTTCATCCCAAGGAAGGAGATAGAAACGGATTTACCTCGATGATCAATATCAAGAGTATAGAAAACGCGTTTCTAAACTCAAGATTCGAATCACTCCACAAGTAGTTTGATCAACACCACTTGAATGATCCTTACATGCAAATCTAAACACAAGATATGCAAAGAAAGTTGCTCATGGCCTTTAAGCTCAAAAGACTCAATTTCATTGAAACATCATCAAAGTTGTTCTCTTTCACTAACAAGATCAATTCCTTTTATAGACAAGGAAATCTATGTAATAATACATTTTCCCAACTACATCATTAAATGGACTTCCCAACTACCACATTTAATGAACTTCCCAACCACCTAATTAATGTACTTTCCAACTACCTCATTAAAGTACCTATCTAACAACCTAATTAAATTGATTCTAGGATTTGGTTGAACAAAATGAATACAAAATGGAAACCATATATGAATACTAAAAGCATAAATAATTAGTCTTCATGGTAATGGTTTGATCTCCATTATCCTTATCAGTATTTTTGCGATCCTTCCTTTCAAAAAAAACAAAATTCATTTGATAATTATTTTGGTTTTGATTTTTTGTTTTGCGAAAATGAAATGTAAGTTTAAGAACAATACTTCTACCTATAGTTCTTTTGCTTTATTACCTACTTTTTAAAATTGTTTTTAAGAGTCAAGTCAAATTTTGAAAACTAAAAAAAATAGGTTCTGTTAACCATTTAATTTTTAGTTTTTAGTTTTTGAAAATTAAGCCTATAAATACAACTTCCACCTAGGGATTCCTTATTTTGTTATCTATTTTTTACATGTCTTAAAAAACTAGGCCAATTTTTTTTTTTTTTAAAAAAAAAGTAGTTTTCAAAAAGTAGTTTTTGTTTTTGGACTTTAGCTAAGAATTTAAATGTTTTCTTAAGAAGTTGAAACTCATTGTAGAGAAATGAGGAAAAAAATATAATATCTAAAAACTAAAAATTAAATGGTTACCAACCGTAGTCTTTAAAAACTTGATTTTGCTTTTGAAATTTGACTTAGAATTCAAATATACTTTTAAGGAATGTGAAAAGGTTACCAAAAAATTGAGAGGAAACAAGTATAATTTTCAAAAATTGAAAACAAAAAATAAAATGGTTATCAAACATACCCTTAATTATTTAGGCCTGTTTGATAACTATTTGGTATCTAATTTTTGGTTTTTAGTTTTTTAAAATTAAACTTATAAACATTACTTCAGTTTCTTTGTTTTTTGTTATCTACTTTTTACTAATGATTTAAAAACTAGGACAAGTTTTGAAAACTAAAAAAAAAAAAAAAGTTTTTGAAAACATGTTTTTGTTTTTGAAATTTTGTTAAGAATCCAAATCGTTCCTTGAGAAATATGAAAATCATGGTAAAGAAAATGTGAGAAAACAAATAGAATTTTCAAAAACAAAAAATCAAAAACAAAATGGTAATTATAGAGGGCCTTATTTTTTTTTTTTAATTTACATTATTTAAAGGTTGTTAGTATAACTGAGAACTAAAAGAATTTCATACTACTTTAAGCAACATAAAGTTTTTCGAAAGAGCAAATTATATATCATCATGTAACTTGAACAATTATATTTCTATTTAGGTTAAATTACAAATTTAGTCACAAGGCTCCGTTTGATAACCATTTAGTTTTTAGTTTTTAGTTTTTTAAAATTAAGTTTATAAATATTACTTCCACCTATGAATTCTCTTGTTTTGTTATATACTTTTTACATATGTTTTCAAAAACCAAGCTAAGTTTTAAAAACGAAAAAAAAGAGTAGTTTTCAAAATTTTGCTTTTGTTTTTTGACAATAAAATATGTATTTTGTTTTCAAAATACATATTTTATCCGCAATCTTTTTATAATTAGGTCTCTAATCAGTTTCAACTTCATCTTTTATATATTGACTTCTTTTTAATTAAGTTATTATTGTTAAAAAAATGGTTAAAATTAACTAACAATTTGATAATTTGATGTCAAAATATACTTCTTAAATTAAGTTGAAAATATTCTCTATTTTAATTTATAAAAAATACTCAATGTGGCATAGCACCTATAAAACTATTTAAGTCAAAATCACTTGTTATATCAAAATATTGGTAGACTAATAATTGACAACGATATAAAAATTCACTATAACACTAATAGAAGTTTAAGGTTAAATTTAATGACTTTGATAGTTTAGGATAAAATTGATTCATCTCATGGTCAAAATTATTTTTACCTAAACTGTTAGCACAGATGTAGGGAAGGGACCTACATAGTTTAATCGTGTGTGTGTGAGAGAGAGACAAAATATTGAAAATTCAGAGTATCTTTTGGTGACGAATAAAAAGATCCAGTTTTAGTATAATAATCTGACGCACAGAGAACACTAAAATATATATTTTAAAAAAAAAAAAGGGTGTCCTGTAAAGTGCTTTGAATGGGTTAAGGAGTTGGAAGGGAAGGGACTGACTTTTTTTAAGGCAGCAATTTGCATTGGTATGAGTGTTGGAAGGAACCTCTTCATATTTGGATTGGATTTGAGTATGTTTTCCATCCATCTAATAAGTGTTTAGAACATGAGTTTGACATCTTAAATAAATAAAAGGGATGTAGAAAATTTGTGTTTCGGGTACATGTTTAGAGAGTCGGAATTTAAAAAATTGTGTGCGAATGACTGTTGAAGCTCATTCATTTCTCTAATAAAATTAGATTTTGCAACACCTCCCAAATATATGTGTTAGGCTTTGCGCCCCAAATGCCACCTAAAATTAGAAGAAAAAAAAGTTTCAGCTTTATAATTTAAATTATTTGAAAGTAGATGAAATATATAATTTTGTCCTTAATACATTTATGAGGTTTTTTTTTAAAGACTTTTAAACTTAGCTTATGGGAGAGATAGGTTAGCCATATATGGATTTTGTCCAAGCCCCCATGAGTATTTTACATGGACTCCTATTTTGACTAGTCTTTATTTTGATTATTTTGTTTAATTGTCCAAGTCACACACTTTTTTTTTTTTTAGTTCAAAACATGTGCAGTGAAGGTCGAACTTGAACCTCTGACTTCTTAGTTGAAGGTATATGACTGTTGTGACACATGAATTTGGTTATTTTCCTTATTTGGAAGTAAGTATGATCCAGTCTTTTCTTCTTTGTTAATGTGTCTTGAGCTTGTGAAATTCATTTATTATTATTATTATTATTTAATGTGGAAAAATGGTTATGACCATATACCATTAATTTTGGTATTAAAAAAGCACAAAGAATATTTTAATATGAATATATATATTTGATAGCACTAATTTAGTGTTATAATTAGACTCGTTTAATTGCTAGTTTTGGTTGTAATTGTGAGCTTTTACGTAGATATTCTCTATATTTTAGGTAATCCGAAAATTTAGACTAAAATTATAAAATTTGGAGCATCGAGTATGTTGTGGAGCCCAAAAGTACACAAAATGAAGCTAAGTGTGGAGAAGAGGGGCTTCACAAGTGCAATTGGCCGAGAGGATAGCGTCTTAACGCCCATAATACCGTTGAGACTCTAATATTTGGTATTCAAACCTGAGGGCTAGCATCGAGATGTTGTTCTGTAGCATTTCAACGCTAGAAAGGCGAGCGCACAAAGGAGTTCGTTCGAAGCATTTTAATGCTGCCCTCAACGTCTTGATGCTGAGGGCGCGTGCTGAGTTAAAACGCTGCGTTCAGCACAGTGTCTCGACATTGTATAGAGGTGAGATATTTATTCTTCGTTTCTATATTGAATTGGGGGAGACCATTTTTAGGGTTTAGCCCATTTTTATGACTTCTCATCCTCTTGAGACCTGTGGAGCACAAATTGGGGTGTTCGAGAGTGAAAATCGAGGCTCGAGATTGTGGAATTCGGAGCAAGAGCTAAGATTTCGGTGACAACGAGTTCTTTTTTCACTTTCTTCCTCTATTTCATGTATCCTAGGGCTATAGAGATGGATTTCTTGTGTTGTATACTGAATATTATGGGTTGATTTCATATGTTTAGGGGTAAAAAACACAATTAGGAGTAGAATTATGGTTTAATTGAGATTTAAGGTATTTAATTACTTGTTTAATTGCATTTAATTGAAGTTGTACTTACTACCTCTAATTAATTAGCCATTAATTAGTTGATTCCAGTCTTAAACTGAGCTCGACAGAGGAAATTTAGGATCGAACAAATTCAATTAATTCCCTAAAATTGCCTAAGTGACATAGGATTAAAATTGACGGGTGAGACTATTTACGATCAGACTTAATCCCAATTAATTAATCAATTAGCGCTAACGATACTTAGGCAAGCGATTAATTAACGCGTTCGAATGAGATCGACAGGAGATTTCGATCAATTTAGCTCAGGTTTATGTAATTAGCAGGATAAATTAAATGTCGGGTCCAATTGTCATAATTGTAACCTAATTTTTGCTCGATCCCCTAAACTTCCCCTTTCATTGGTATCTCCAGTATTTTAATTGCTTTCTAGTTTAGATTTAATTTGCAAGCCTCGTTGTTTTAGCTTTTGCCCTAAATAATTCCAATTGTGAGTAATTTTAGTAATTAATCAATTAAAGAAAAGCTTCCATTACTCTTTTCTGAGGATTCGATACTTGGCAATACCTACCGTTTTATATTACTTGATCGCGTGCGATTGCGTGACCACGGACAAGTTTTTGGCGTTGTTGCCGAAGAAGTGGCGAAGTATTTTTTTTCTTTAATTTGATTAATATTAGGAAGAAAATAGGAGGAATTAGTTTAGGGGTTTGTGTAATTTTTGTATATATTTGTTTTTTTTGTTCATGTATATATTTGCTCGTGTTTTCTTGTTTGCTTGATTTTTTGTGAGTTTTGCTATTTTTGTGCTTTTTGTGTTATTTATGTTTGGTTAAATTTTTCTTTGAGGAGGCCATTGGTTTCTGCGTACTGATAAGACGACTGATCTTTTTCCTCTAGATCTGGAAATTGACAGGACTTGTAGGAGGTTAAGAAAAGAAACCCAAGTCACTATGGAAAAACAATGCAACGATGGAGAAAGAAGCCAATCCATGACTATTTCCAGCCCGTATTCCGGACGAACCATTTTGGGATTGTGCATGCGTCCATTCAGGTGAATAACTTTGAGCTGAAGACGGGGCTGATACAAATGGTGCAGGATAACTCGTACAAAGAGCATCCATCGAAGGACCCACATTCACATCTTAGATTTTTTCTTGAGATCTGTGGCACGGTAAAGTTGAATGGTGTTTCTCTTGATGCTATTAGACTAAGATTATTTCCTTTCTCGTTGTAGGATAAAGTTAAGGTCTGGCTCGAATCCTCGAAGTCGGGTAGCATATCTTCATGGGAAGATTTAGCCCAGGCCTTCCTGTTGAAGTTTTTTCCCCTAGCAAAGACGATGAAGCTGAGTACAAAGATAAGGACATTCTGCCAGCTCGATGGGGAACAATTATATGAAAGCTAAAAAAGATACAAGGAGATGTTTAGGAAGTGCCCTCAGCACGACTATCCGAATTAGTTACAGGTACCATTATTTTATTATGGATTGACTTCGAGTACTAAGACCATTCTCGATACCAGTGCAGGGGGAAGCTTCTTAGCAAAGACGGTGGATGAGGAACATGCTTTGTTGTAGGTGATAACACTCATTTATGAGTGTTATTTGGCTTTTAAAACTAAGCTATTTGCTTAGAAAGCGAGTGTTTAATGTTATAATTCATGTCATTTAGGGCAAATTTAAGTAAAAACAAGTTTTGCATGTGTTTGAAGTCGTGATTTGAAAAAAATAAGTTTTTAGGTGTATTTAGAGTCGTTTTTGTTAAGAAAGTGTTATTTTTTGTTGATTTTGTGTAGAGGCTGAAAAAGGACCCAAATGCGCCCACATCCTGGCCTCAATTGAGGCAAAAGAAAGATGATTCAAGAGATATGCGACCAGGATGCTCCAACAATTGAGAGCAGAAGCCAATTTCTAATTGTTGCAGGAAAAGCTCAAAATGCGCCCAACTATGCCGCTGCATTTAGGCCATTTCAACAACACAATTGCACTCAACTATGCGGTCGCATATGGACCTTTTCGGCAGATTCTCCCAGATTCGCGAGATTTGCAGATAAAATCAAACATTCTCAATCAAATCTCCTAGAATCAAGGGATATGATCGGTCAAGCCTCTCCACACTGATCTCGGCAGAAAACCTAGACCTTGAGATCTATAAAAGGCGACTCAAGCTTCAATTTCAAGGGGAGCTCGAATTTCTATCTTCTACCCCAAATTCTGCAGTTTTTCTTTCAGTAGCCATACTGAGTCTCCCCCAAGTTTTGTTCATACTTCATTCATACACGAACTTCGAAAGAAGGGAGTGTAAGCACTTGTTCTCCTCGAGTGAGGTTGAATAAAGTCAGAAAGAAGGAACAACTTCGGGTTCTTTATCGCTTTCATTTAAGTTTTTGTACTTTCTGTTTTTTTTCTTTAAAGTTTAGCTACTGTTTCTATTCGTTCATTTAAGTTGTAAGTTTTTGTTCTTATTTAAATTTCAATTCTTTAAGTTGTAATTCAAGTTTTGTTCCAATTTTGCATGATTAATTCAATGAAGTTTATCTTTTCTTATTCAAATTTTATTTTTATTTTCTGCACTTTAGTTTTCTTTTTAATGAGTGGCTAAATCCTTGGAAGGGATTCAATGAAGTGGATATCCTAAAAAGTATATAAGCCCCGCCATGTGATTCAAGTAACTTTGCTTAACATTTAGCATCGTTTGCTTTTATTGAGTTTAAGTTTCATTGTTAGCTTAAACTGATCACTTGAGTTAACATAGTTTGTGTGAGACTCAATATTGAAAAGGTTGGATCGAGCACGCGTTTTCATAAAAGCAATATAAGAGAAGAGTCTAGACATAGAACTTCATTTTTTGTACCTAAACATAGGACAAAAACCTTTAGAATCATTGAGTTGTGTTCCTTATTTACCTAAGTTAAAATTAGCGTGTTTATTTGCTTAGTCTCCTAAAAGCACTTAGAAAAGGGCTTAATAGGTGTTAAACTCGATTCACAGTGTTAAGTGTCGGTTATGGTAGGTTGAGGGCGCATTTCAGTAGCATTTTGTCTGAATCGCACAGAACTCGAAAGAGGCAGTATACGGGCGCAAGAGGCAAAATCTCTGAAATAGCCGGACCTAGTTAAGCAAGTTTGCAGGCGCATGGTGGGCGCATTTCCTCAGGGTTGAAACAGATTTGAATTCTCTACTTCTCATTACTGTTTTCTTATTTTTTTTCTTTTAGTTTAATTTATTTTTATTGCACAAAAAAAACCACAAAATATTTCATTTACTTGGCTACCTTCGGTTTGCAACTTGAGAGCACTGTGTTGTTAACTAAAAAGTTCTTTTTGTTAACCGTTCCCTTGGGTTCGATACTTGGAATATTTCCATATATTACTTGTTGGACAGCGTGCGCTTGCACTTTGTTTTGTCTTCCCCCAGACACCCACCAGTAGGAAATGGCTGCGACGAGCTATCAATGGCCATCTGACCGCTCATCATCTTCGAGATCTGCTGCTGGCATATACGAGATTGACGAGGTAAGTGCATTAAAAGCTCAGATGGCTTCATTAACTAATGCATTGAATAAACTTTCTACTGTAGGAGCCACACAATCAATTGCCTCGTTGTCAGCATTGAACTCAAAGAGTATGGAGGAGCATTGTGTCGAGTAGTGCTAGTATGTGTAGAATCGGGGATATGGCTATCAAGGCCATCAGAACTAGAATCTTCCTAACTTCTACCACCCAGGTTTATGTAATCTTGAAAATTTTTCTTATGCTAACCAGAAGAATGTGTTGCAGCCATTTGGGTTTGTAGGACCATCTTCTAAGGAGAAAAAGGCAAACCTGGAGGATATGTCGAGGACGTTTATTAAAGAGCAGAGGGGAGTCAACCAGCAGTTCTAGACCTCGATCTCAACCTTAGCTACCAAGGTGAGTGGCCATGACATGACATTGAAGAACATGGAGATGCAGATTGGTCAGATTGCTAGCGCTATGAACACGTTTTAGAAGGGAAAATTCCCTAGCGACACTTAGGTAAACCCAAAAGAGTAGTGTAAGGTGATTACACTGAGGAGTGGGACTCCAGTATGCAACCCTGAAAAGAAGGTGGAGATCAAAATGGACGAGAGTGCAAGAGAAGAAGAGGCTGTGGCAGAAAATACCACGTCAAGTAAGCTTCATTCTCCTTCTTTTCCTTGTATTACTGCTTTTGACACTAAGCCCGAAGAATCAGAGAAGAAAGAACAAAAGAAAGAAAAGAAGGCATTCCAAGAGCCTTTAAGAAGAGAAGAGCAAAAGGCTTCAAGGTGTAGGCCAGTAGATAAGGGCACACACATGTGTCCTCCTAGGAGGCGTGGAGAGTGCTCGACATTCGACTATAGGGAGTTTCCTTACCCTCATAGATTTAAAGATGTTAAGTTAGATTCCCAGTTTGCTTTTTTTTTTGATATGTTTAAGAAATTGCATATAAACATTCCTCTTGCAGATGCTCAGGAGAATATGCCTAATTATGAAAGATTCATGAAGGAGATGCTATCAAAGAAGATGAGATTTTAGATGAATGCAATGCTTAGCCTATTTGAGACGAGCACGAAGATTTTGAAGCAGAAAATGCTTTCAAAACAGAAAGATATAGGGGGTATTTCTATTCCTTGTGAAATTGGTAATTTAATTATAGATAGGGCATTATGTGACTTAGGTGCTAGTATTAACCTCATGTCTTATTCTTTGTTTAGGAAACTTGGACTGCAGGAAATTCAACCTACTAATATTACCCTCTAGCTAGTCGATCATTCGATTACGAGACCGAAAGGTATAGTAGAGGATGTGCTTGTTAGAATTAATAAGTTCATTTTTCATGTAGACTTCGTGATCCTGGATATGGAGGAGGATAAGGAGATCTTGATCATTTTGGGAAGGCTATTTTTAGCCACGAGCAAGGCGGAGGTGAGCATGCATCAAGATAAGCTAACCCTGCTAGTAGACGATGGGAAGGTAATTTTTTTACATTTTCGACCCTATTAATGCTTTTGGTATTGAGGATAAGAGGTTTAGGGTTGATTTAGTAGAAATTAGACCTTTTGAACATAATACCAGAAATAGGCCTAGAGACTTTGAAATGTTGGACGTGCCTATTTCTTTTTATGATGTTTCTTTTTTTTTTTTTTTTTTATTCTGAGAATGTGAAGAATGTTGGTTCTGATATGATAATTGTTGATCCTATTTTTGTTATGAAGGATGATTTGTTTGATGAGATTTTTTTTTTTTTATTTTTAGGAGAGAATAATGATGGGGTTGCTATGTTTGATCACCCTGATTGCATGTTGACTGAATGTGTTGTTAGTGAATCTATCTTTTATGCTAATAGATTGAGTGAGGGTATTCAGAAAGTGTTGAATATTGAGCATGTGTTAGATGAATTTATTGAGAATAGTGATTTCTTTACTTGTCATAAAGCCATGCTTAATAATAAATTGACTTTTGAGAAAAATGAATTTGATAATTTATTTTTGAATGATTTGTCTAAGATGAAGGATGAACATGAATCTGTTATGCCTCCTCGTTTGAGTCCTATCCTGGATGGGAATCACGAGGAGATGTCTGCTTTAGGTGCTCAGGATTTTTCTGTCCCCTCTCCTGTTAATCATAGTTCTTTCTCCCCGTGTTTGAGTAATTTATCTAGTAAAAATTCTGTGGAAGAATGTGTTGCTAACCTTCAGAATGCAAGAATGAAGGATTTTGTTCGGTTCTTTATTTTTGAGCCACCTTAAAAGAAGCACGTAGGAAACGTCGAGCTAATGACGTTAAACAAGCGCTTCTTGGGAGGCAACCCAAGGGTTCTTTACTTGCTTCGTTTAGTTGCTTGTGTTTTGTAGTTAGTTGAATAAATTGTCTTTTTGTGTTTTACAGTTCCTGAGAAGTGTTTGAGGTCGTGTGTGTGCTTATTATGGAAAGTCTTGCCATTTCAAGGAAGTATTGTTACCCCTAGTTTATTTAGTTCTCCTTTTTTCATTTCAAGTTGCTTTTGGGTAAACATTGAGGACAATTTTGGTTTAAGTGTGGGGGGAATGGTGCTACGCTTGGATGAGGGATATTTTGATGTGATGTGATGATTTTTAAGCTTTGATGGATTTTTTAGCTTATTTGAAAATTTTGAGGAATGCTGAGAATATGTGCTATAGAATGGTTTTAGGATCTTGCATGCTTTTGTGATGAAGAGATTCTATGATTTGTGCTCTTGAGTGGATTGTTTTTGCATATGTATTGTGGAATTGAGCATGTTGAATTCTGGGTAATTTAAAATTTTTGCTTTGAATTCTTTGCATATGTTGAGCACGTAACTTGGTCGAAGTGAAACCTGTGGGTAAAATTTAATAAAAATAAAGCTTAACCCTTAGTGCAAGTATACACTGTCAATGCAAGTAATAAGAAAATTTTTCCAAGTTATCGAATCCCAAGGGAATGGACACTACAAAATTAATGTGTAACAAGATTGTGAACACAATAACAACTTTAGTAGCCAAAAAATCTAAAAACACAAATATTTTTGGTGTGAGAGTAACAACAGAATTGAAAAACGAGACTTAAACTGATTTAAAGGACACTCAAAAAAATGTAGGGATTCAATCCCATTCCTGCCTGTTGGTAAGATTGCCAACCAATTGCCATAGAAATCGGACATTTTACAGAACCGATTGCTAACCAATTGCTACAGCAATCAAACATTTTAAACAGAATCAACGTCCATTCAGTTTTGATTCAAAACCCTTAGGAGACTAAGTGATTGTACCTATATGTCTATGGCCAATCATACTTAGATGGTTTGAGTTCGCATTCTTGTTTCTGAGGGGCTCGTCCTATGTCTAGGATCATGCTTGGCTTATGTCTAAGCTCTTTGCTTCATTGCTTTTACGAAATACGTCTTCTTCTAACCCTTTCGGTATTATATTAAACTTAAAAGCAACCCAAGTTGATCATTTAAGGGTTCCAATAAAAAAATAAAATTAGTACAAACAAACCACGTTTAAGCTAATGTCGCTTGCTTCCAGGTTTATTGGTTATGCATCCTTACCTTAGGATATTCATGTTCCTGAATCCCTATGGAAGGTTTAGTTCATGATTAAGTAGAAAAATAGAATTGAATAAAAGGTAAACTCCATGAAAACAATAATAGAAAATTTACTTGATGAAACTGAGAAAGAGAAACACTAAACAAAGGCGAAGAAAATTGTGAAACTTAATGGGTACTTGTATATAATGAAGAGAATTCAGTACGACAACAAACTAATAAGAACAGAAAGTAAACTAAGCTGTAATTGCTTTGAAAAATAAAACCCAATGGAAAAAGAATACTACAAATATAAATCTAAGCTACTTGATTACACCTTTAGTTGATTTTCCTTCCTTTGTTTCGAGTTAGAGGAGATCTTTACAACCCTAGGTTGAGTTAAGGATTGGACTTCGAGTTTTTCTCAAGAATAGAACTGGAAAATAAAAAATACAGAATGAAAAACAACAGAAAATCGAAAGGACAGCAGCAGAATGAAGATAGAAAAAAGTGTAGAAAAATGGGTTTTCTTTCAAGGAGGAATTATGCATTTTTGTGTGTTTTTTCTTCCTTTTTATAGACAATGGCAGCTAAGGTTTCTTCACACTCCATATACGGCTTGATGTATAAAATGGTTGCTTAATTTAAGGAGAAATAAATGTTGGAATCTTCCAAATTTGATAAATCCCAAAAATCCCTTTTTTTTTGCCTTTCTTATCCGATTGCTACAGCAATCCATCAGCAATTCGTTGGTAATCTATCGTTTTCACCAAAACTGCATAAAAAATACCTTAATTAGTGCAAATCTTCTTTTTTTCTTTCATGTATTGATTTTGATTCACTTTGAAGAGTTCATGATGTTTTTCTTGAAATTTAAAAGATTTTATAAAGAAATTTGCTAATGAATCCAAGCATAACTTCTATTTATGGGCTAAATAATTCTCAATTATGAGAATTATCATAGCCTAGCTTTGATAAGTTGAGCATTTAGAGAAGTTTTATGTTTTCTAGAAGTTTATTGTCACTTTGATAGGCTTAAGGTTTGGTTTGTAAGTGAACTTGTAAGATAGATTGTAATGTTAAGCTTAGAAGTAAGAAAAAGTGTTATTTTGCCTGCAAAAAAGACAAATTTTGAGCTTTGAAAAAAAACGTGTTAGTGAGAAGAGAAAAGAAAAGTACCTTACATGGTTTAGGTGTTAAAAGGAGCTGCCTCTATCATGATCAGTTAGGCTATCCATTGAGAGAGTGCTCTAGATAAGGGTCCCTGTGATAGTTGTGTGAAAGCTGATGCCCCTGATTGTGGTAAAAAGCAAGTGTAGGGGAGTGCTACCCCATAGTGAGCTTAGGCACCCAGCTTTTTATTACTTTCTTGATAGTGAGGGAGCTGAATTGAGTCTTTCGATGCAGTGTAGGGGGAAGATGAATAGAGGAAAGTATAAAGTTACTATGAATTAGTAAACGAATCATTATTAGACTACGCACAAACACACGCAAAGAGTTCAAGGTTTCTAAATTGCTCGTGATTTAAGCATGCTTTCATTTCATTGTTCTTGTTTTCGAATTTCACTTTTGAGTACATTGAGAATGGAGCCACTGTTGCATGCATTTTTCTGAAACATTTATCTTTTCAATGGAAGTTTGATTTTGTTTTGCTTGAGACTAGCAAAAGTTAAACTGTGGGGGTATTTGATATCACTAATTTAGTGCTATAATTAGTCCCATTTAATTGCTAGTTTTGGTCGTAATTGTGATCTTTTACGTAGATATTCTCTATATTTCAGGTAACCGGGCAATTCAGACTAAAATTGGCAAATTTGGAGCATCGTGTATGTTGTGGAGCCCAAAAGCACTCAAAATGAAGCTAAGTGCAGAGAAGAGAGGCTTTACAAGTGCAATTGGTCGAGATGATGGCGTCACTGAAGGAATGAACGTTTCACTCCGCAGCAGAAACATTGGATCGTCTTTGATTTTATTTAAAATTAAACAAAGAATTAAGATTAAGTAAACTTACTTGGAGTAAATATGGAGATATTCCTGACGGATCTTTATCTCCCCATAAAATCATCCTGGCTATGACTCGAACACAGGACCAAGGCTTGTGGGAGCCTCTTGAAATAAAATCCACAAGGGATTTGAGAGGAAGAAGTCTAGAGTGAAGGAATGAACGTTTCACTCCGCAGTGGAAGCATTGGATCGTATTTGATTTTATTTAAAATTTAATTAGAAAAAATAAGATTAGGTAAACGTACTTAAAGTAAATATGAAGATATTTTTGGCATGTCTTTATCTTCTCCACAAAGCCTTCCTAGCTATGACTCAAACACAGGACCAAGGCTTGTGGGAGTCTCTTGAAAAAAAATCCACAAGAGATTGGAGAGGATGAGGGCTAGAGAGAATTCTCTAATTCTCTATTGAGGAGATGTATGTTATGTCTAATGGCTCAACCAAAGGGTCCTTTTTATAGAGACCAAGGAAAATTTTTTGTCATAATTAAAATATTATATTTTAATATTTAATATATTAAAATATATCTTATATTTATTTGAATCTCATTCAAATCTCCTACGATATTTATTTATTTGAATCTTATTCAAATTCTATAGATATCTTTTATTTAATGTATCTAATATACATTAATTATTTTAATATTTAATGTATCAAATACAATAAATATATGTTTCTCTTTTATATCTAATATATTAAATATTAATTTGAACATTTCGAATTTTTCTTTCAACTAAATTGATCTTTTAGTGTTACTATGAGCTAGCAGGAGGACTTTATGGACCTACAGATTATAAGCTCCAATGGTACAAAATCAATTAATTAAACTCTTTAATTAATTAATTTTCATTCATTAACTATAGATCACTCCACTATAGACCTGAAGTTGCACTCTTATGCATTGTAGAACAAGTTATGTCCATAGATAGAATCATTACATGCAAGTCGATCCTTCACGAGTTATTCATAATTACAGTTGGGTCAAAAGTCTGTTTTACCCCTATAATTACATCTTGCACCTTAAGTACCATTGATCCTTTAATAAATAATATGTTTATAATCTAATTATAAACTAAGTCCCTCTCGGGCCAGTGAGAGAGTGGGGCCCCATTGTTCAAGTCCCGAAATCAGCACTTAAGGGAACTACTCATCTACTTACCCTATATGGGAAGAAGTGAATTCCATCTTGTAAGATTATGTTCTCAGCTCCCTATTTGGTCAAATCCCCAAAATGGTACACATATTTAATCAGCTACAAAAGTCACTCTCACCCATGCAAATCAAAGGACAAGCCCTCACAGGCAGGAATTCATAACTCACTCAAGATTAAGATCGAGTAGCATATGATCATCTTGATGAAATATTAATATTCTCAATTAACGGATTTATAAAGAGAGATTAAATATTTTGTGGTCCAGTCTTACACAAACTCATTGTATAAGATACCCCCACTTACATATCTCCACATGAACGATTTAGATCAAATCATTTGTAACTATTACAAAGTGGGTCGTATCAATAGTGTTACCAAGATAAGACACCCAACCTTATCCATATACTATAATCCTTTAGGTTGTTTCTTGAACATGATCCTCTCGTATGTCAATCACATATTGTTCAAGATTACACTAATAACCTTGGATTTTTCATATAATGGATAATAATATATTGAAAATAAAATAATCAAAATTATTATTAGTTATTAAATAAATCATTAATTACGAGGCTTTAGAGCATATATTCCAACAATCTCCCACTTGCACTAAAGCTGACGAGACATGTATCCTAGGGCATACTCTATATGCAACATGTTCTCCCATTTTCCCTAAAAAAGATGAAACTTGTCTCGTAATCTCAGACATTCTAGGTGACCCTCAAACACTTTACATGAAGAGTCTTTTTATATAGATCTAAACAACTGTCATTAAAAGCCATCTTGGTCACACCATGATGCTTTCTCTCTCTCGATATGATTCCCTGTACGTTGGTGTTTTCTAATTTCCTTAATATTAGTCTTTGCACCACTATTATCATAATAAATAGGATAAACTAAATCATATCTGAAACACCTTTCAGATCTTTAAGGAACTATTTGAGTCATACAAGTCATTTTGTTGCTTCACAAGCAAAACAATTTAACTTGTATACCATACTCCCCACCTAGGTTTAAAATTTATCTTTACATAGATTTCCTAAATCTTTGTAAGAACCAGTATATCTTGTAAAGATCAAATCTTTAACTCCGTACACAAAAATTTCTCATTATCCATAGATAATTTGAGAAAGTTTTTAATTTTCTACTCAATGATCATATCATTCGTTTAACTGATATATGCTAACCAATTGTATGTTAAATGTTCAGTCTCATTTATACATATTATATACTTTCAACATTTGAGGTATCTTAGGATACTCTTCCTTAGACATAAATATCAAATATTTGACAACAATTTTGTCAATATAAGATGTTTGAGACAAAGTTAACAATTTGTCCTTAAAATCTCCATTTTGGACATGTAAAATATACCGAGTTATTCAAAATCAATTATTTGGAATCAGTTACTTCATCAACTTTTTATGTAAGACATCTTACATCATTCATAATGGGTAAAAATATGATCAACATAAAACATGAACAAAATCCACTAAGCAATTAATGATCTTCTTGTCTATACTAGTTTCATTAATATTTACCCAAAGTCATAGGTTTTGATACTTTTATCAAACCTTATATTCACAGATCTAATGGTAAAATTCATTTCATAATTGAACATTTACTAATTCGCAAACCTTTTGCTTTTGATCTTTGAAAATAAACATATTTAATTGATTTGTGTAGATGCATTATCTAAGATTTCTTTTCATAAAACAATTCTAAAAATTCATTTTTTTTATATCATATATGTAACAATGAATTAAATAATGCTTACAGACTTCAGTATGGCAACAAGTGAGAAAATGTACTCACATTCTACTTTCTCCTATTAGATTTAACCCTTTGTCATTAGTCTCACTTTGCAGGTAATAAGCCTTCAACTTTGTCATCTAACATGACAATTGGGGCTTCAATTAAGTCCTTGTAAAGGTTGAGTCATCTCATAACTCTCCCACTACGATGATGCTTATCCAATTCATGACTAGGATCCATTTGACTTTCAAATATAATTAAATTGTTAACAACTTTTGTTAACTATTTAGTAGCTTCACTTGGAACCAATGTATTACCACTATCTCACCTTATTAAATGTTTGTAGTCTTGTATTTGACATTCCTTATAAAAATGATATTTGTCATACAAATAGCTTATCCGTTTTAGGACTAGATAAAAGACCATTTTGTATTACTTAGGCGTGGCTTACACTTAGGCTTATTTTGAACATATACGAGTATTTTAGGCTTGTTTCACCACGTGAGCTTAAATATTCCCAAATGGTGAAGTGTTGTAAACCAGCTTTACTACTCTTCTATAATATTTAAAATTGTCTCGTAGACACTTTTGAAGGAATCATGTTCACCATGCAATCTCTATTGCATTTCTTAACCGGAGTATGGTAATTGTGTGTAATTCATTACTGATGTGACCATGTCTAACAAGGTCATGTTTCTCCTCTTGCAGCACAATTTCACAAACTTGTACGTGGTATTAAGATAATTGAGATAAAAACCTATTTTCTATCAATTAGTTTTAGTACGTAAAGTTCATGTACTTTATATTATGATCTGAGCATAATGTCTTGATAGATTTAATTACCTAATCGATTTTTAACTTTAGTTTTAATTTTCTTGAACTTTTAAAAAATTTAGACTTATGTTTATTAGTTAAAGATACTTGTACCTTGAATGATCATCAACTAGAGTGACGAAATATTCATGACTTTATTTGGCCTTTACATTCACTAGACCACTTGGGTCATAATGTGTAAGCCCAAAGTATTCTTTGGCGTTCTAGCCTTATCTAATAAAACCCCTACGATTATCTTGAATGAAATGCAAGATCTACAGACAGTTAAAATAATTAATTGTAACTTTTAGAGAATTATCTCTTACTAGTTTTTTCATTTCATTCAAGTTGATGTTAATCAACCTTAAATGTCAAAGTTAAGTATCATCTTTTAGGAAAAAATAATGTCTTTCTATTCTAGATTCTATAATCCTGAATATCTCAGTATTTTTCAGTATGATATATGTCAACATTTTACCATATACAAATTGTTCTTATTTTCAGTTGAATGTATTTTCAAACAATTTTGAAAAAATAATTCATACTATATGAACCTTTTAGTAATAAAGTTTGGGAAATTGAATTTCTCTTGTGGTAATAAAACACCACATTCAGAATTAATTAACAATTATTACTTAATGACATCTTAATGTCTCCCACTACTAATTGAGATGGGCTTCCTGGTGCCAACTTGTAGAAACTATGCTACATGTTAAGTATTTTCCTAGACTTATATATTAAATGTAATGAAGAATAAATCTTGATAGTAGATCTTATATAGACTATCTAGGTGACGTTGTTTATATTCCACCAAAAATCTAGTAAATCAAATTTACTTTCATTCATATTTTTCTTCCTAGAGAGATATTTCAAAATGTTCTCTCACTATGATTGTCCTAGCTAATTTAGAAACTATTTACTTTTATATAGCTTCAGCCATTTGGTTTCTTTTCTTGGATTTTTGTAATACTTAATCTTCAAGATCATTTAGACATCTTTCTCAATTTAGCTTTTGTTGACTTCAACATCTCATATGTTGTTGTCATTTTCTTTATCTTTTAAGTTTGACATCTAACCTGTCAACTAGGAGATACGTACAAGCTATTTCGTTTACTTTTGATTCATTAATCATGTGTTTCACGAATAATTTGAATAACATTAGCAACAAGTTTTAAGAACATTTCTCAATAAAGACTGTAGGATCGGTATGGCAACCCTAGAGGGGGGTGAATAGGGTTTTTCTAAACTTTATAAAACTTTCCTAATGTGGGCCCAATTAAACAAATTAACACGCTTTTTGCAATAATTAATTTAAATAATAAATCATGCCAATAAGTTCACTCCAAAACAAACAAGAAATTAAAATCAACAATTTTGAACACCCTATTTAATTCTAAAAACAAGATTGGTAAAGAATATGTAGAGATAAAATTATACCAACCAAAATAGGCATACAAGAACAATTGATTTTATGCAATATAATATAATAACAAATTAATTGCAAAAATGAAATAAGATAGGGATAGAGAAATTGACACCGAAAATTTTATAGTGGTTTGGCACAACCCGGCCTAGTCCACTCCCCAAGTTCCTCTTGAGTATTTCACTAGAACAATGACTCTTTCCACGACTTAGAGTTTAACCGTAACAACGTTCCTTTTCTGGGCACAAGAACAAACCCTATCCTTTCCACGATTTAGGATCAAACCGTTACACCCTCTCTTTTTCGGGATCAAGAGAAACCCTTACAATATTTAGAAAGTGAAGAATAAGATGGAAAAACTCTCTCAAGGAATTCTTACAAACTAAAGCCCTCAAATGGCTAAAGAGAAATTAAAAAGGGAAGCTCAAAAATTGTTCAAAAATGGTGGAAGTGCTCTCCAAGAAGAATAGAATTTTTCAGAATTTTTTTCCCATTTTTTCCAATTTTTTTTCGAGCTTTAAATAGAGAGAAAACAAAACTAGCCGTTTCTACCACGTGTCAGCATCTGACTGGCTGCAAAAAAGAAATTCAAAATTAATAATATTATAATAATAAAATAATATTATAATATTATAATAATAATAAAAATAATATTATAATATTAAACATTTGACCATTTGACCCATTATATATATATATATATATATATATATATATATATATATATATATATATATATATATATATTATTTTAATTAAGAATGCCATGTGTCGCCCTTTCATTGGTTAGAATAAAATAATAATAAATATTTTGAATTTTGACCGTTGGACTTTTTAATTATTAAAATAATCAATATGCCACGTGTCAAAATATTATTGGTCCACGTTTTGCCATGTCATCGTCCATATCATCCACCACGTCATCATTTTAGACCATTTGAAAATGGCACGCATCTCCACGTCGGTGCCACGTCATCAATGTTGATCGTTGACCTTCCACGTCATCCATATATGCCACATGTCACGCCATGTATGATTTTCCCTTCAATTTTATTTTTCCCATAACTTCTTCATTTGAGCTCCGATTCGAACGATTCAAGATGCATTGGAATCGTCTTTTCGATATCTATGTTATGGACACTTCAAAATACTAAAATTGTTAATAAATAAAATTAGATTTGTTATCATCAAAACATATTAATTAATTAATTAAAATTAATTAATTTGAGATAAATGGCCAAAAAGCCAACAAAGACAAATTCAAAATTTTACACTGCCATTATAGTGTTAACGTTATTTTTCCAAGTAATAAAATTTCTCAATTTTGACTTATCAATAATAAAATTAAAAATTATGAGAGAAACTGACATAATATTGAAGTTTATATATAATTTAACATCACGCAAACAATTATCTATTCAATTTTAGCATAGAAATCAAACAATTTGAAAAATGAACCCTATAAATCATTTCTAATGTTATGGTACTTTAGTGAGTTAGAACAAGTGCCGTCGTAGGGTAGGTCAAGTATTCCTTCACTAAACTGAGACAATCTCAACCAAGTATTATACCATAATAACTCTTATTCCTATAATATTTAGTTACCATTAGTTTGGTCAAGGACATCATTAACAACTTTAATGAGCCATTTGTAAGTGTGACCCATAATTTTAGATCCCATAGTTTTATCCCAACAAGTGCCGCTGTAGGGTAGGCCAAGTATTGGAAACAAAACTACAATTCTATCATTCTCAAGAGTTCACCCTGATATTGACCCATGCAAACACCTTCCGTAAGGGGACGGTCCAAAAGCCACCACAAGGCACCACATGAATCTCACGATTTGAACTAATAATGGAGACTGTAGAATATGTTGACACATTTCCTTCTCCCACTTACTATTTTGAAATAGGATTTTCTCTTACTTAGATAAATTAAGCTAATCTCATTTATCTAAGTTTCTCAATCTACCTTTCATGACCCTTATGTTGTTAGATTGATTTTAATGTGACTTACTAAGTTTAAAAACAAAAACAATAACAATAATAAATCACATTATGAGCATGCTTAGTGAAATTAAATAAAATTTGACTAATTCAACTCCTAGGTAGGCTCCCATTGGAGGTGTTCTCTTTCGGTCAGATTAAATACCTCAGTCTTAGACAGAACATTCCATAAACAGAGTTCCCTTATAGTCAATTTTTATTTCAAATTCATTAATATTTAATTAACTATTAATTATTAGATTAATGAACATAAATATTTTTAATCCTATTAAAAAATAATTCACTTGGATAGTCTTAAAAATCCACTATTTAAAACCATTTAAAACAAATTAAAAGATAATCCTGGATATTTTATTCTAATCCTATTAGAAAAAAATAAAAGATAAATTAAATTCAAAACTTAAACTATTTTATCCTTGAATTAAATTATCTTTATTTATGGAAGATCTAATCTTATTAGGAAATTAAAAGATCTCATCTTATTTTGAAATTAAAAGATCTAATCTTATTTTAAAAGAATTTAATCTTATTAGGAAACAAATAAAGATGAATTAAATTTAATTTTTAAACTATGGATAATCTTGAAATTCTACCATTTTAAACCCTTTAAAACTAAATTAAAAGATTGTCCTAAATTCTAATCATTTTAGAAACAAATAAAGATATATTAAATTCAAATTTTAAACTATTTAAAGCATGAATTAGAAATATCTTTATTTTAAGGAAATCCTAATCTCATTAGGATATATCCTAATCCTATTAAGAAAACATGGATTTCATTTATAAAAAACATATCCTAATTAATTTTCCAAATATAACAATTATATTCAAAGATATGGAAATATAAACGTATTAGGAAAATATCTCAATTCTATTAAGAAACATCATAATCAAATTTTCCAGTATAACAATTATATTAAAAAATTAATCTTAATTCTATTAGGAAACAACCTAATCAAAAATTTCAAATATAAAAATTATATATAAAAAAATAAGATAAGATGCATGATCATGCTTAACCTAGGTAGGATTTTAAATTTAAATGACTTACTTTATGCAACAATCAAACAATTTAAAACATACATCTCATGCATAATTAAATTAAAAATAGCAAAATTGACCGGCATATTTGGCATATCCTAAGAAATTAAAAATAATTTAAATCCAAGACATATCTTGGTCTTCAATATCTTCCTTGTTTGGCCATTCAAATTTAGAGTTTAGAAACCTAAATCTTGTCTTCCAATTACCCAAGTTTCGAACTTTGGACCTAGAGTATAACAACAAGCATTCCTTCACCAATGAACCATTGCATATTCTTGAATTTTTTATGAAATTTTTAGTAGAAATATTGACTTCAATTCACGTTTTTTTTTCTTTTGTCGTCGACTTCTTCATCCCATATAATCGAAATTTGCAACAATCGTTGTCATTCAAGCAAAATACATGAAATCCTAACCCTTATGGGTTTTACAATGATCTAATCAAAGAAATAAATCTAGTGCCAAATAACCTAAACAATCAATTTGCAAACCACAATATATCACATATATGATAAATTAAAATACCCACCATCACAAAACTTTAATTCTAAATAAAACTCAAAGATTGCTCTGATACCAATTGAAGGAATGAACGTTTCACTCTCAGCGAAGCATTGGATCGTCTTTAATTTTATTTAAAATTGAACTAGAAAAAATAAGATTAAATAAACTTACTTAAAGTAAATATGAAGATATTTCTAGCATGTCTTTATCTCCTCCACAAAGTCTTCCTAGCTATGACTTGAACATAGGACCAAGGCTTGTGGGAGCCTCTTGAAAGAAAATCCACAAGGGATTTGAGAGGAAGAGGGCTAGAGAGAATTCTCTAATTCTCTATTGAGGAGATGTGTGTTATATCTAATGGTTCAACCCAATGGATTTATAGAGACCAAAGGAAATTTTTTGCCATAATTAAAATATTATATTTTAATATCTAATATATTAAAATATATCTTATATTTATTTGAATCTCATTCAAATATCCTACGTTAATTGTTTATTTGAATCTTATTGAAATTCTATAAATGTCTTTTATTTAATGTATCTAATATACATTAATTATTTTAATATTAAATGTATCAAATACAATAAATATATTTTCCTCTTTTATATTTAATATATCTAATATATTAAATATTAATTCAAACATTTCAAAATTTTCTTTCATCTAAATTGATCTTTTAGTGTTACTATGAGATAACAAGGGAACCTTATGGACCTACATATTATAAGCTCCAACGATACAAAATCAATTAAGTAAACTATTTAATTAATTAATTTTCATTCATTAACTATAGATCACTCCACTATAGACCTAGAGTTGCACTCTTATGCACTGTAGGACAAGTTGTGTTCAAAGATATAATCATTACATGCAAGTCCATCCTTCACGAGTTGTTCGTAATTATAGTTGGTTCAAAAGTTTGTTTTACCCCTATAATTACATCTTGCACCTTAAGTACTACTGATCCTTTAATGAACAATTAGTTTATAATCTAATTATAAACTAAGTTCCTCTCGGGCCAGTGAGAGGGTGGGGCCCCATTGTTTAAGTCTCAAAATCAGCACTTAAGGAAACTACTCATCTACTTACCCTATATGACAATAAGTGAATTCCAACTTATGAGATTATGTTCCCAGCTCCCTATTTGGTCAAGTCTCCAACATGGTATGCATATTGAATCGGCTACAAAAGCCACTCTCACCCATGCAAATCAAAGGACAAGCCCTTACAGGCAGGAGTTCATAACTCACTCAGGATTAAGATCGAGTCGCACATGATCATCCTGATGTAATATTAATCTTCTCAATTAACTGATTTATAAAGAGATTAAATATTTCATGGTCCAGATTTACACAAACTCATTGTATAAGATACCCCCACTCACATGTCTCCACATGAACGATTTGGATCAAATCATTTGTAACTATTACCAAATAGGGCGAATCAATAGTGTTACCAGGATAAAGTACCCAACCTTATCCATATACTATGACCCTTTAGGTTATTTATTGAACATGATCCTTTCGTATGCCAACTACATACTATTCAAGATTACACCAATAACTTTGGATTTTTCATAATGGATAATATTATATTGCAAATAAAATAATCACAATTATTATTAATTATTAAATAAATCATTAATTACGAGGCTTTAAGGCATAAATCGCAACAGTCTCAACTCCCATAATAGTGTTGAGACGCTAATATTTGGTATTCAAACCTGAGGGCTAGAGTCAAGAGTTTGTCCTGTAGCGTCTCGATGCAGAAAGGCACGCTCGCGCAAAGGAATCCTTACGGAGCATTTCGACGCTGCCCTCAGCGTCTCGACGTTGAGAGCGCACACTGAGTTAAAATGTTGCATGCAGCACAGCGTCAAGGTGTTGTATTGAGGTGAGGTATTTATCCTTCGTTTTGGGACTGAATTGGGGGAGACCATTTTTAGGGTTTAGCCCATTTTTGCGACTTCTCATCTTCTTGGGGCTTATGGAACACAAATTGGGGTGTTCGGGAGCGAAAATCGAGGCTCGAGATTGTGGAATTCGAAGCAGGAGTGGTGGGTTCTTTTATTGCTTTCTTCTTATGTTTCATGTATCCTAGGGCTGTAGAGATGGATTTCTTGTCTTGTATACTGAATATTATGGGGTGATTTCATATGTTTAGGGTTAAAGAGCAAAATTAGGAGTAGAATTATGGTTTAATTGTGATTTAAGGCATTTAATTACTTGTTTAATTACATTTAATTGAAGTTGTACTTACTGCCTCTAATTAATTGGCCATTAATTAGTTGATTCTAGTCTTAAATTGAGCTCGACGGAGAAAATTTAGGATCGAATAAATTCAATTAACGCCCTAAAATTGCATAAGTGACAGAGGATTAACAATTGACGGGTGAGACTATTTATGAGCGAACTTAATCCCAATTAATTAATCAATTAGCGCTAAGGACACTACAAAGGTACTACCTAATGAACTCTAAACATGTCTCATATTCTCAATTAATAGACCGTCATTGGGTATCTACTATACATTTGCTCTCGACCTCATCTAATCTAGTTTAATGATATATGTATCCTTTTCATTCAATCCTTTCAAAATCACAATATTGGCATCACTTACCCCAAAACTAAAAAAGAGTTAAAAGATTGTATCTTAGATCATAATACCGACATATGAGGAGGTTGCCTTCAACTTTTGGAAATTTAATTTTAGTTCTTAAATTTCTCTCCCATTTTTTATTTTGATCTAGAAACTGGTAAAATCTTAATTTTAGTGATTAAACTACTATAAACTTGAAATTTGATCCCCATGATAAAATATTTATTCTTCACGTTATATGAGTATTACACTATTTATTTGTATGTGATATTGACATTATCACTTTTATCATGTCAAAATATTGTTCGTGGTCACACAAGCACACCCGATCAAGTAATATAAAACGGTAGGTATTACCGAGTATCGAATCCTCAGGGGAGAGTAATGGAAGTTTTTCTTTAATTGATTAATTACTAGAATTACTCACAATTGAAATTAATTAGGACAAAAGCTAAAACAATGAGGCTTGCAAATTAAATCTAAACTAAAAAGCAATTAAGACATTGGAAATACCAATTAAAAGAGAAGTTTAGGGGATCGAGCACAAATTAGGTTACAATTATGACAATTGGATGCAACATTTAATTTATCCTAGCTAATTACAAACCTTGAGCTAAGTCGGTCGAAATTTCCTGTCGGTCTCATTCGAAAATGCTAATTAATCGCTTGCCTAGTTATGAGGTAAACTTGATGGTCTTTTTAGGTAAACTTGATGCTTTGTTATGAGGTAATTAAACTTGATGCTTTATTATAATAGATTGAATCCAAGGAGTGATGGCACTGTTTGGTAGGCAATTTAGATTTTGTTTTATGTTTTCTAATTCACTAAGTTCAGTGAATATGTATTTAGCAGATGTGTTTTCGAAAACTGTTTGGAGATTCTATGATCAAAATAGTGGAAATTCTGAAAACAATATTTTTATATTTTCATTATATCCAAATTTTGAATTTGAAATTGTAAAATGTAGAATTATATTAAAACAGATAAAAACTTTAATAAATATAGTATTTCATGTTATAAATTCAATTTATTGTTGTTAAATTAAAATATGTATAATATAATGTATTATAAATTACATGATATTGTAAAATAATAATTATATAAAATTTATAACAAAAAACATGTTCATAAATTAATTAATAATGGCTTATCTTCAACTTAATATTTAATTTTGCTCTACAATGAGTTTCATGATCTATAAATATATTATAATACACATTTTGAACAATTGTTTCAATTGGAATTCAATTTCTAAATATGCTACCAAACACATTTGAAAACATGAAATACAACTCGATTTTCATTAAATTCCTTGTTTTCAAATTGCCTACCAAAGAAGCCCTTAGTAAAACAAATGTATTTTTTTAAAAATAATAGATAATGAGATTTGAACAATTGACAACTAAAGAAATCTTTTTCCCCTATAATTCAAAATTATTTTCAATTTATTATGCACTCAACTAATTTTACTTTTAAAATATTAAATTTGAATCAGTAAAATTATTTATGATATTATCCAATATTTTTCATTAAATATTTTTTTAGAAGAATTTCTCATTAAATATTTAAAGAAAACCTATAGATATTTTAACCTATATACATTTGAAAACTCAATATCTAGCATATTACACATGCCTTCTTTCTTTCTTCCTTTCTTCTTGTTTTTTTTTTTTTTTAGAATAAAGACTTTCATAAAAACGAAAACTAACCACAACCACCTACCTCATTTAAACGAAAACTAACCATCGAGGGGATAAGAGAATCCCTATAAATCAAAACCTCTTCTAGAGAAGAAGAGTCAACCAAATCGGTACAAAACGAGGGGGAGAAGACTGAACGTGCTAAACCATACACTTCAAAATTACACTATCTAGGATAGAAAATGAAAGACACCAAGCCCATTGTAATCGCTAAAGCTTCAATTTCATCAGATAAGTTTATGATTTTTGACAGGTCGCTGGAGTCCTTTGTTAAGGATGGAGATCACATCTTTCGCATCAAACTCCACGATGACTGGAGGAAGAGGGCCTTCACCTCTTTCTAGATAACTATTTTTTTGAGTAAATAAATAAACAATGTGTCTACACCATATATTTGTTAAATAGTTTTTAAAACATTAACTATAATGATTAAAAATTTAAATAATTTTTAAAACTATTGTTTGGTATATTTTATTGAATAATATTGTGTGCTTTACAATGAATAATACAAGGGAATAAATACACAAAGTGGTAAATACAAGAAAGGAAAGTCCTAAAAAGGTAGCCTAAATTACAACATAATTCATGTTAACACCCTCCCTCAAACTCAAGGTGGTAGACTAGCGACCAACTTGAGTTTGTGAAGCAACTGAGTGAAGTGACCTGATGACAATGCTTTTGTGAAGATGTCAGCTGGTTGCTCTGTAACACCCGAGACTCTTTGGGTAAGTTTAAAATGTTGTTTTGGTAAAATTTTATTATGAATTTAATTATTTTGAGGGTAATTTGATGATTTTTGGAAAAGGAAAGGGTATTATGGTCTTTTAGGGAGAAGATATTTTGATTTTATTATTATTATTATTATTATTATTATTATTATTATTTAAAAAAAAAAAAAAAGAAGAAAATTTTTCTTCTCTCTCCCTCGCGCAGCTCTCTCTCTCTCTCTCTCTCTCTCTCTTTCTCGGCCGAACACCCTCACCGCCGATTCTTTCTTCTTCTTCTTCCTCTCCGACCAAGCGCCGCCGTCTGTTCCTTCTTCGTTCGTGTCTGTTCAGCCTCCAGTCGGAGCCTCTCTCCGACTGCCCAGATCCGCTCGCACGAAGACCCACGCACCTCCGTTGTCGATCGCCGGTGAAGCCCACTACAGCTCGCTGCCGAACGCCGCCGAGCGAGCACCTCCTCGACGGTTCTGCAGCTCGTGAACCTCACTCCAACCGCCGCAGCTTCGCCGGAGTCCTTGAACGCGCCGGTGTTGCGGTTTCTGCCTCGCCGGAGTTCGTTTATTACAGGAAATCGTCGGTTTGCGAGTAGATTCGACCGGAAAGGGGCTGGATCTGTCTAAATTCGAAGTCCACGCGCCATTTGGAAGCCCCACGCGCCGCCGTCCGCCGCTGCACGCGCCGCCGTGCTCCGGTCACGCGCCGCCGTTCGCCGGAGTTGGGTAAAATTTGCCATTTGGTCCGTTTCGTCGAGTTATTAATGTTAGAATGTGTTTTAGCGTAATTCGGATGGTTTAAGACACGTTTAGGAAACTTTTTAGGTGATTTGTCGAGGACCTTGGATTGTACTTGGAGTGGGGACTCGAGAAGCTCATTACTATTGGAGAAAGGGTATTTTAGTAAGTAAAGATTTAAGGTAAGGGATCTCACAACGAAAGAAGTTTTCGAAACCTAAAGCTAGCTCTATATTTACTTTGAAATTTATGTTTTCATGTTAAAAAGAATGGAAATGATATGTATGTCTTTGAAATGCGATTGCCTTGATTTATGCATTCATAACTATGTTCTAAAACGAATGGGACCTCATGCATGTGTTGTGTGCTCATGAAAAGATTTATGTAAGGCCGTGACGATAATTCTCCCAAAAGTTTTATGTGGGTTATGAGGGAACCCGAGTCTTCGGACTCTCTATGCTCCCGGGGTTCGAGAGTGCCCCCACGATGGTAGCCGACGGGCTTGAGTCTTCGGACTCCACGATGGTAGCCTTCGGGCTGAGTCTTCGGACTCCACGATGGTAGCCTTCGGGCTGAGTCTTCAGACTCCACGATGTATGTTAGCTTTCGAGCTCAACTCTCAGAGTTAGGGAGGACTCTATTCGATGGAAAAACTATGTCTTCGGACTATTCACGAGGCCCTCGGGAGAATTTAATCGTTCACGAGAGCCGCGAGGAAAAGTACACGGTTTATAAAACGAATTTTAGGTCCCCAACTAAAGCAATGGTTTACGATGGTTTTATGATTTAAAATGACATGTTGCATGCGATTGAAACTCTTATTTGAAACTATGATTGACTTACTGAGTATTATTCGTTAATACTCACCCTTTTCCTTTTTAAAATGTTTTCAGGAAAGGCTAAGATCGGCCCTAGCGCGTGACCGGAGATCAGCTACTCGAGTCATGGGAGCCGACCGATCGCTATTCCGCTTCTTTTATGTTTCTGGATGTACATAGAACTCATGTCGAGTTTTTAAATGTTTAGGAGGATGTTTCAAAGTCTTTTAACCTTTCTTTGTAAATCGTGCACGTGTATTTGGCTTTCTATGTTTGAATTCACTTGGTCTCTGCTGTTTGAACCCTAGCATCATATTGAGAAGTTTGTTGGATGCTAGGAGGTTGTTTGAAAATCTTAGAAGTGTGTTTTCCTATGTCTTATCAGGTAAGGGTCAAATTTTTGGTTTTCGAGTAGTTACGTCGTTATGCTGTCGAAATTTTCGGTAATATAGCGACGTGACTTAGTAATGACTCTTAGGTAGCGTGTTGAGCCTATAGGGTCGTTACATGCTCAATAGTGGAGATGGAACGTAAGAGGACTGTGTTGCTTTGGAGATGATGACGGACGAAGTGATAGTCATTCTCAATGTGCTTGGTGCGTTCATGGAATACATTATTATGAGCAATTTAGATAGCACTGCGATTGTCACAATGAAGTATAGTAGCAGACTGTTGAAGAGGCCCATATCAGCAAGAAGCCAGCGAAGCTGATAATTCTCATTTATGAGAATTATTTGGCCTTTATACTTAGTTATTCTTGTTATTTTATGTGTGTTATTAGATAAAAAGGCTAGCAAATAGTTGGTTTAAATTGAATTATTGTTTAAAGCCTTTTAAATTAAGTAAATGAAGAAAATAAAGCAAAAGAAAATGAAAACACACTTACTTGATGTTTTTGTGCAGGAATTTGAAGAATGCAATAGAAATGCAATTGCAATTTTGAGAGATCTGGAAATTAAAGAAAAATCTGCAAATCTCCTAAAATCTAGGAATTTTATGCCATATTGTCTCCACGATTTTAGCTGGGATTATAGCCATATTTATGCATCATTCAAGAAGGAAACCCTAGCCCAAATTCCTCTATAAATATTGGAGAAGAAGCCTCAAGAACCAGGGCCGTTTTCTGCCATTTTCGGCCACAGTTGCTGCTGTCCACGATTTTCAGCTGTCAAATTTCTGCTGTCAAAATTTCTGCTGTCAATTTTCTGCTGTTTTTATTTCTGTTTGCTGCTGTTTTTCTTCTGTTTTCCAGCCCCTTTCAACTTCGAAATTCAATCCTTCCTCAATGAAAATTGAAGGAAGTGAAGGCTCAATTCCCTTTGAAAAAAGTGGAGTTGAGTTGATTGAATAAGAAGTGGAAAAGGGGCTGTGTTCTTCCCGTTCTTAGAATTTATTTTCTGTTATTTGCTTCAGTTTTAGGAATTTAATTGTTGCTGTAATTTCAAGCTTTTAGCTACTGTTTTGTTCTTTCTTTTTGTTTACGAGACTAAATAGTTGCTGAATTTAATTCGATTAATGGAATTTTAGTTATTCTTTCCTTTTTATTAAGTTGTTATTCAATTATTTATTAACTCTAAAATTTTTATCACATATTGCTTCTATTTTAGTTATGCACTTTAATTATTTTCATTCATTGTTTTTCGTTCTTTTAATTATGAGCTAAGTCTTTCTTTGGGATTCAAGCATGTGAATGCCCTAGAGAAAGGAATAAAGGCCTAATATGTAAGAGCAACTTTGCTTAATCTTATAGCATTGTTTGCTTTTATTGATTGAAATTGTCATTACTAGTTTAGATTGATCACCTAGATTAGTATACAACAATTTGAGTCTAATTCTGAAAAGGTTAGATAAAAATTGGGTTTTCATAAAAGCAATAAAGGAAAATAGCCTAGACATAGGAATTTGTTTTTGACCCTAGACATAGGGCAAAACCTTTAAAACCAAAAGAATTGTGTTTCAAAATTAACTAAGTTCGTATTAGCCATAGAAATATCGGTTTAATCACTTAGCCTCCTAAAGATACTTCATAGAAGGTCGAATAGGTGTTGAATTCGGTTTACAAAGCTTAAGTGTTGAGTCAAAGGATTGCAATTGCAATTAGGCCGCAATTTCTCTCAATGGAGCAAAAGCATATTTGAATCCCTCTTGTATCATATTTATTTTCTTTAGCAAAAACAACCACTCAATCATTTTCACACAATTGGTTACCACAATTGCAATTTGCAAACATATTTTGTGTCGTCTCAGTAGATTTTGTTAAACCCCGTTCCCTTGGGTACGATACTCTGGAATACTTCCAGTTTCTTTATTACTTCGATCACGTGCACTTGCGTGTTGTAGCGTAGCATAGCGGATCAGAAGCCATAGTAACTCAGAAGTTGCGTCAACCAGTGCACGATATTCAGATTTTGTGTTGGAACGTGAAACAATAGTTTGATTCTTACTTTGTCAAGAAATGAGAGAATTGCCTAAGTAGAAACAATGACATGTGGTAGAATGTCGATCAGTGGGATCCCTAGCCCAATCAGCATCAGAGTAGCCAAATAACACCAAGGATGATTGAGAAGAGAACTAATGTCCATGACCAAGAGTTCATTTGAAATAACGTAGAATGCGGAGGACAATAGTAAAATGTATAGTTCGAGCAGTAGCCATGAACTGGCTAACGATGTGAACAACATATACAATATCAAGGTGGCTCACAGTCAGGCCTATAAGATTGCCAACAAGTTGTCGATACAGAGTGACATCTTCGAGAGGAACACCATCGAAAGGGGTCAAGCAAACATTCAGATCTAGAGGTGTTTATAACGTGGCAAAGTCGATAAGACCATATCGAGCCAAGAGATCAGAAACATATTTTGCTTGAGATAAATAGCAACCATTAGAGCGAGAGAAGACCTCAAGACAAAGGAAGTAGTTGAGAGGTCCCAAATCTTTCATCTCAAAGTGCTTCCCAAGGTAACATTGCAAATGAGAGATAGCTTGAGAATCATCACTTGTAATAATCATGTCATCAACATAAAGAAGGAGAAGAGTCATACCCCGAGGAGTCTGATGTGTAAAAAGTGTTGTATCATAGGGACTAGAAGTAAACCCAAGTTGGGTTATGGTGGAATTGAACATGATAAACCAAGATCGTGGAGCTTGCTTCAGACCATATAAGGCTCTACGAAGAAGACACACTTTCTGAGGTGGAACAAAAGTGCCAAGTGGTAGTTTCATATACACTTCCTCAGAGAGAGTGCCATTGAGAAACACATTTTTAATGTCCATTTGAAGAAGGGGCCACAATTTAGCAACTGCAACATCTAAAAGACTATGTGACATTCTAGCGACTGATGCAAATTTCTCTTCATAATCAATACCGTACTTCTGAGAGTAGCTTTTTGTGACAAGACGGGCTTTATACCGTTGATTGGGTGAATTGTGGGTGAAAAAAAGTAAATAAATACGTTCAACCCCAGTGCAAGTGCACATTGTCGATGCAAGTAATAAAACATGAGTATTCTTGAGTATCGATCCCACAAGGAATGATGTAACAAAAATATTGTAAAAACAACAACATGAGTAGAATTGCAACTTGAAAACTAAAAAGTTCAAAAATAGATTTTTTTGTTGGTGTGAAATAACAATGTAAATAAAAGTTGAAATGTAAAAACAGATTGCGGAATCAAAATTGTAAGTTGAATTAACAAAGGTGACTACAACCAAGATGAAGAAAACATAAATTGTAAAGGTAAAATTGTAGGAACGAAATTGCAAAATTGATTTGACAAAATTGGCAAAGACTACAAAAACAGGGTACATAATGGTGAATTACTATAAAATTGTAAGGGAAATGCTTAAAAGGGGAAGGAGGGCTCAAGAATGTCCGCACCCTAAGTCGTAAATCGCAAAACCAAGATTGCAAATCCAACCTACTCTACACACAATTGTAAACTAAAATTGCTACTCCTATTCACCATGTAATTAGGGTTTAGGAGACAGTGACGTATATGCCTATAGTTTCTCTATCTTAGATCATTTGGCTCAATAATTTTATGGGTTTTGGAGTCTTTAATCCCTATGTCTAGGGTAAATAATTGGCTTATGTCTAAACTCTTGTCTCCATCACTTGTGCGAAATCTTGTCTGTATTAGATTTAAGCTTAAGTACCTACCCTAGTTGATCGATCTAGGATCTCGACAACATTTTATTCAACAAAAGCGAACAATTGAAATGTAGGCTTGATTTTCATTGTACTTTTGGCTAGATTGGAATTCACATTCTTGAACCCTCTAAGAAGTTTTAGCTCATAATTAATTCAAAGACCACAAAGAAAAAGTTGAAAATAGAGTCCATGTAAAAAGAATGTATGAACTACTGTACTACCCTAGGATAAAATTAAAGAGGAATGAAAATACTTGTTGTAGTAAATAAAAGTGAAGGCTGGAGGTAAAGGATGAAGAAAACACTAATTAAACTCCATTAAATTGAGAATAAGATGCTGGACAGAATACCCAAAACCATAACTTCCAGAAAATAAACTTCAATTGTTTCCTCAATCAAAAACTCACTCCCAATCTTCAATACATAATGTAAGAAGCAGAAAACAAAAGTATTACAACCAAAACTGAACTAAAACTGAATTCAACATCAACCTAAACTAAGAACAAGCTAGAATAAAAAGAATTGAATAATACCCATTATTTTCCCTTAGATTTCAATCGATTCAACCTCCACTATTTCTAGGAAAGAATAAATCATCACAACCCAAAATTTCATTTGGATTGGATTGAAAAAACTAAGGAAAAACATAACCAAAATCTCCAGCAACTCTTGGCCAAAAATAGAGGAAAAACGAGAAGAAAACAGAGGAAAAATGAGAACTTTGAGCTCCAAAAAATCCACCATTTTGTGTTCCTTTTGCTTCCCTTTTATGGTCTTGCATTAGGGTTAATAACTCCATTAATTTTGTCAACAATTTTGATTATGCAATTTTGATTCTACAATTTTCAAATTTCTTGCACAAAAGAAATTCTTCTTAGTTTACCTATCTCTTTTCCTCATTCATTCTTTCAAATGCACTTCTCACAAATTATTGATGTTTTTCAAGCCTTTACCAACTTTCTCTTATGATTTCTAAAGCAAAGAAAACATAAATTAAGCCTATGAGAGTTAAATAAGCCTTAATTCTAAGGCTTATCAACCTTTCAATGGATCCATCAGCGTGTGTTTTGATCTTGTAAATCCACTTACAAGCAATAGGTAATTTTCAAGGGGGTAGATGATCGGTATGCTACACGCAAGTGCACGAGATCGAAGTAATAAAGAAACTGAAAGTACTACAGAGTATCGTACCCAAGGGAACGAATTTTAACAAAATCTATGAAGGTGACACAAATTGGTTTACAAAATGCAATTACAGTAACCGATGGTTTAAAAAAATGTTGAGAGGTTGTTTTTGCTAAAGAAAATAAACGAAAAGTTAATAATTAAGAAAAATGGGATCCAAGTTGCTTATGCCCATTTGGAAAGAAATGCCACTAAAAATGCAATTGCAATCATAGTTAACACAAGAGAACTAAGTAAACCGAATTCGACTCCTATTCAATGTTGCTTCAAAATCTTTAGGAGGCTAAGTGATTAAACCTATTTTCTGTGGCTAATCTAACTTAGATAATTTAGCGCACAATTCTAGCAGTTTTGGAGTCTCGCCCTATGTCTAGGGTCAATGTTCAAGACTTATGTCTAAGCCTTTTCCTCCGTTTCTTTTGTGACATCCGCTTTTCCTTAACCCTTTCGGTATTAAGTTCGAGCTTGATAAGCAATCACTAGTTGGCTGACTAGGTTTACCCACATTATTTCAACAAAAACAAACAAAGTCTCAAGTGTCAACTAGATTGAATATGCTTTTGAGCTTTACATCTCTCCTCTAGGGCATTCACTAACTTGAATCCCTAAGGAGGAATTAGCTCATTATGGGAGAAATGAAAAGCCACAATTTAATTACTATAAAACTCACATTGAATAGCCAAAGTATAGAAATTAAATTCCAAAATAATGGTGCAATTCAAATTGAAAATTTCTTAAGAATACTTTAATAAACTCAATCCAATAACTCAAAATATTTACAGTAATTAAAAAAAAAACAAAATTGAAATTCAAAAATAATAATTTCATTAACTTAAAAACCATAAATTCAAAAATAACTATACTGGGGAAACTCAAAATCTTGTGGACATGTAATAAAATCAAATTACTCAATAGTTAGCAACAAAAACTAAGATTCAAAACAGAACTTAGATATGGAATTAAAAATGAAGAAAAACAGAGCAAAAGAACACTGCTGGGCGACTGTCTCCTTATTTAGATCGAACCACAAACACCCTCAAAGGTAATTGGATCTTCACCTCCTCAAACTTTTGTTGAGGAGGGATCAAACTCGAAAATTTTAGTGCACAATGATAAACAAACTCCTGGAGAAAAATGTCAGAAAAATTGAAGACTTAAGTTGCTGTCCGAAAATTGAAAAATAAAACCCACTACCTTTTTTGCTTCGATCTCCTCATTTTTATAAGCATTGAGGGCTAGGGTTTCCATCTTGGGGCCCCTTAATTCATGGGTAAACTTGGGGCATGATATTAGGATGAAGATTCTCCCAGAAATCGAGCAAATCTCGTGGATCTTGGAATATTGTCGTGATTTCCGTAATGAATGATAAGTCCAGAAAATGCAATTGCAATGCATTTTTCCTCTTGTTCACCACCTTGCTTTCTCAAGAAAATGCAATTGCGTTTCATTTGCATTTTCTTCATTGCTTCAAATATGCACAAAAACAACACTTTAGCCAACTTTCCATTATCTTTTCAACTTAATTCTTCTTTTTCAATACTCCGACAAGCTTACATGAATTTATCTTATAAATGTTATTTTTAGCTTGCTCGTTGTTCTATAAAATATGCAAAAATGATAAGAACAACTTAGTTTAGGGTTAAATAATCCTCATAAATGAGAATTGTAGTATATCTACGTAGTCCCAAGTATGGGTCTTTTCTAAAGCCTGTAGTTCCTCATTCCTTGCTTGCTGCCAAAGAGGGTTAGTACTGGTCTCATGATAAGACGAAGGTTCAACTAGAGACATAATAGTGGAAAAGCAGTGATAGTCCTGGAGATGATGAGGAGTTTCTCTTAATCGAGTGGAGCGGCGAACAGTGGTGACAAGTGCATGTTCAGGTTCTGCAAAGGAGATAGATGTTGGATCAAAAGGCAGGAGCAGATTGATCAAGCTCAAGGATATGCGAAGGATCAAGAGTCAGGAGCTAGGTGATCAAGGTCGAGGGCACATGGAGGATCAGACAGGAGAAAAAGATCACTAGAGAGATCAGTGAAAAATAGTTGAGGACTAGAGAGAGAGGCATAGAAGGAGGAGAGACTGAAGAACATACTATGTTCCCAAAAAGTAACATGTTGAGAGATACGTAACCTTTTGGAGATAAGATCCCAGCAACGAAAACCCTTATGCTCAGTGCCATAGCCAAGAAAGCAGCATAGGCGATCACGTGGTTCACGTTTGGTATGTTCATGGGGTTGATGAAGGACAAAACATGCACAACCAAAGATTTTAAAATGAGAGTAAGAAGGAGGAGTACCATATAAGCATTCAAAGGAGAGATATTCTTGAGAACGGAAGATGGAAGACGATTAATGACATAGACAGAGGTGAGAGTGCCCTCTCCCCAAAACTTCTTAGACCAAGATACAGAGAGAAGTTGGGCACAAACAGAATTCAAAATATGGTGATGTTTGCATTCTACTCGTCCATTTAGTTGGGAGGTGTGCAAGCATGAACGTTGAATAAGGGTGCCATGTTGGGTAAGAAATAAGAGAAGGCTCGAATCTTTATACTCCATGGCATTATCTGTGCGAAGAATTTTAATAGTTCGAGAAAATTGTGTTTGGATCATATTGGCAAAAGAAATATAAACTTGATATACGACAGAGCGATTTTTCAGAAGCGAGAATAATCATCAATAAAGAGAACAAAGTAATGATAGCCACTAACAATAGGAGTAGAAGCAGGACCCCAAATATCAGAGTGAATCAACCCAAAAGGAGTATCACATGAAGATGATGAAATAGGAAAAGACAAAGCAGGTTGTTTTGCAAGCTTACAATTTAAACAGTCAAAGGGAGCAAATTTTGAGACATTATTTAAATTGCCAATTAACTTGCAAAGTTTGTCAGAGGAGGTGAGACCAAGGCAAAGATGTTGTTGATACATGGTAGAATCAATGGCAAGGGTAGAGATCGATGGAAAAATAGGGAGCTAAAGGGATGTGAGCTCAAACAATCGTTCCACTTTGTGTCCAGTACCAACTATCCATCATGATTGCAGATCCTGAACCTGACAACCATTAGGAGAAAAACAAACAGTTAGGCCAAGGTCACATAGTTGACCAACTAAAGTAAGATTAAAATTCAGATTAGGGACATGGCAGGTATTGGGAAGAGTTAAAGAGGATGTCACAACAGTATCGATATGAAAAATAGACATACAATTTCCATCAATAGCATGAATATGGGGAAGTGAAGGAGCAAAAGTTGAGGAAGATAAAAGCAAAATGTCAAAGGTCATGTGGTTGCAACAAGCGGAGTCAAGAAGCCAAGAGTTATCTGATGTGACCGCAAGGGCAAAAGAATTGGGGGAGATTACCTGTTTCAGTCAATTCTGAAGGTCACTGATTGAGAACTTACGGTGAAGAGAGTCATTAGAGGAAGAGGCAACAGTAACAATAGATGAGGAGAAACCGACTTTAGATAAGTTCCTTGGTTTGGTGGATTTACCTAGAGGACGAGGTGGTTGAGTAGGACAATTTTTCAAAATATGACCACGTTTATGACAATATCTGCACTCAATTGTAGGATAATTAGAAAATTTATGACTATGTAGTTTACAATTCGTGCAAACGAGAGACTCATAAAATTCTGCGATTAGAACCAATGAAGGAACAGTTGAATCTAATAAATAATTGCACCAAATCAGCTAAATCAAATCGAACCGGTAGATTGAATCGAACAAAACTGAGAACCACAGTGAAATCAAACCAAATGAGTGACCGAATCGGTATGGATGAATTGAACTGGCCTGGTTGAACCGAATCGATATGTGCATTAAATCTTGTGCGAACGGATCTTTATTTTCAGATCTATGTATCAAATGTGTGCGAGCAGAAATGAGCTGAGACCAAAAACGGTGAACGACGAACAAAAACTACGAAAGACAAACAATGGAAACTGTAAAAGCTCAGAGACAGTGGGGAGTCAGACTTTGCGGGCAGTGCTGGTGGTAGCAGATCTAGTCGGCATGAGGGTAGATGGCGATGCAAGTGGTCGCAGATCTAGTCGATTTGAGCTGTTGATGGATAGAGACGGTTTGTACGGACAGTGAGGAAGGCAGAGGGCATCACAGATTTGGCCGAGAAGGACTATAGACGTAGGAGATCTACAACGGTGGAGATTTGAAACACAAAAGGTGAGAGATCTGAAGCGAGGTATCTGAAACGTGAGAAGCGAGGTGTCGGATGTGGATGAGGGCGACAATGGAGATCTGAAGCGGCGGCGCAAGGGACAAAGTAATACGAAACCCTAAAGTTAGTAGGGCTCTGATACCATGTTGTTTGGTATATTTTATTGAATACTATTGTATACTAACAAAGAATAATACAAAGGAATAAATACACAAAGTAGTGAATACAAGAAAGGAAAGTCCTAAAAAAGTAGCCTAAATTACAACATAAATAGCATAATTCATGTTAACAAAAACAAAATTTGAAGAGTAAAATAAAAGTTTTGGAAGTTTTAAAACCAATATTGAATAAGGAATGAAAATTTGAGACCAAAATGAAAATAAATATCAAAACAAGTAGAAGTGAAAGGATAAGATGAGGATATGTGAATGAAAGTTGTAAAGTTAAAGTGTTAAAAGGCTATTTGACGCTTATTCGAGAGAGAGAGAACCAAAAAAAAGAAAGAAAAAAAAAGAAAACCAAAATTAAATTAAATGCCAAAATAGTCGATTTTTGCAGATTCAAATGGTCAATCATTAATTACTAATAATGGAAGCACCAATAGAATAGGGCACAGAAAAAAAAAGAATTTTTTTTTCTAATAATGAAATTAAGATTTCAATTATATTTTAGGTGTTTAAAATTTTGCAATTATTTTGTTATATCATTGTATTGTATGTTAAAATATTTTATTTTAGTTATCTAATTGTTTAAAATATTTACATAAATCTTTATTTTAGCTCTAAATATTTAGGTTTATTCTTTTTCGATCGATAAACTTTAAAATATAATTATTTTAGTCTTTGTCATCAATTTACCACAAATTATCTAACAGATAATTGATAAATGATGAGATTTTTCAATGTGTATTCCTTTTTAGCTCAACAACTCTGAATGTGAAAATGTAACCTTCAACTCTAGAAAAGGTAATAAATGTCTTATTCACTGATTATGTTCAAATTAACACATATTAACATGATCGTGTAAATTCACATTCATAAAATATATTTGAAATTAAATCATTTATATGTTAAACGAATGGATAGAAAAATAATAGCAATGATATTTTTTTGGCTAAATTATAGAAAATATCCATGAACTATGAGTTTTGTTTCAATAATACCCTTAAATTTTAAAAGTTTCAAAAATACCTCGATGTTTCAACAATGTTCAAAAATACTCTTACCGTCAAGTTTTGGATGGAAAACGTTAAAGTTTCGTTTCAATAATACCTCTAAAATTTAAAAAGTTTCAAAAATACCCATGTCCTTTCAAAAACGTTCAAAAATATCCTTACCTTTAAGTTTTGGATGGAAAATGTTCAAGTTTCATTAATACCCTTGACATTTATTTGTGCTTGTAAGAGGCAATTTTTACTTTTGTCTTCCTAATATATGGATTATTTGCATGCCAATATTGGTTGTTTAATTAATTGAATCGTTTGGTCTAATTGAAAAAATCAACTCCCTAAGATATCTCTCTCCTAATTGTTCTCCATATTTTATTTTATGTTTTTATTTTGTTTTGATCTTATTCATCTTTTTATTTCTTTCTCTAAGTAAAATTGGATTATTGTATTCGTGGTAATTAAGTGAACTAGAACACCAATCCTGTGGATGATACTCTGACATTCTTACACTATATTAAAACTTGACCTGTACACTTGCAATATTGCATTGAATAAATCTACGCAACACCAACACAGAGAAAACCATTGCGAGCTCGCCTAGCTAGCTAGTGTTTTTCAACTAGTTGTTCTGTTAGTTGTAGCGCACCTTAAATTTTCAAGTTTAATGCTACATTAACTATTGATAAAGAGAAATCCAAAAGTTTAATGCTATATTAAAACTTGACCCATGCAGTTACAATATTGCATTGAATTAATTTACGCAACAGGTAGAGAAAACCATTGCGTGCTAGCCTAGCTAGCTAGTGTTTTTCAGCTGGTTGTTCTGTTAGTTGTAGCGCGTCTTAAAGTTTCAAGTTTAATGCTACATTAACGATTGCTAAAGGAAAATCCAGAAGTTTAAAGCAAACACAAAGTCACAAATGAACTTCAAATTCGAGTGTTAATCTTGATGCAATGAAAAACAACAAACCTAAAGATGGAAGTGGTAGGTGGGGTCATCGAGAGTTTATTTTTCATCCCCACAATTTGACATCAAATTCAAGCATAAGGGTGACTGAATTTTAAACGAATTCAAGCTAGAAACCGATCCTACAAAGTAAGAAGACGATAAATTATCCTTCAACTTCGAAGAATTGAATAGTCCCTACCTGAATCTATCCCCAACAACAGTTTAGCCTTTTTTTCTTTTTTTTACCTTTGTCTTTGGAGAGTTACGAGGGAGGGAGGGTTATAGTTATTGATTTTGGGTTTTTGGAGCTTACTTGGTCAAATTGTTACTACGACCTTTTAAATGCTAATTATCCGTTCGTTCTAATTAATTTTCATGGAGGAAGAATCTGTAGAGAGAGGAAGAAGATGAAACGTTTTCTAGTAAAAGTATTTTTGAAATTTTTTGAAAGGTCAAGGGTATTATTGAAACAAAATCTTAACATTTTCCATCCAAAACTTAATGGTAAGGGTATTTTTGAACTTTTTGAGGGGTCAAGGGTATTTTGAAACTTTTTAAAGTTCAAGGGTATTATTGAAATGAAACTTTAATGTTTTCCATCCAAAACTTAATGGTAAGGGTATTTTTGAACTTTTTTGAAAGACCAAGGGATATTATTGAAACAAAACCTATAGTTTAGGGGTATTTTCTATAATTTAGCCTAGTTTTTCCAAGTCATAGAAACTGAATGTGTTTGAGAGAGACGAAGAGAGACTTTTTAAAAAGAGAAAGAAAAACATGTTTTTTTTTTTCAAGAAACAAGAGAGGAATATATGTTGGAGAAAAAGGAATAGACTTGTTTAGAGAGAAAAGCGTAGTAAAGATATTTAGATATAACTTTATAACTTTTTAAAGAGAAAAAATTATCTCATAAACGAACTTTTTAACGAATAATTAATGAAATAACTTTCTTTTTTAGTTATGCAGGTTCGAGGGTTTGATATTTACAACTAAAAAGTTTGTAAAAGGCTAAATATACTATATGGTATCTAATCTTTCAGGTAATTCTCAATTTAGTTCTCATCCGTTTAAAATTTACATCTTTATTTTTAATGTATTAAAATTTCTCAATTAGGTAATTCCATAAAACAACATGTCGAAATTTGTTTACAAAAAGTTGATTGTCATTGAATTATTGCTTTATTAACATATTTTGATACATAAGCATGCCATTTAAATATGTCATTGAAAAAACAAAATGGACATTGTTGATGCATGAGTCAAAATTTGTTGATGGGTGGGTGAGAAAATTAATGGTTGAGTTGAGTTTCACGTTTCAAATATCCGAATGGAAGATTGACAAAAACAATAATTGAAGGATACATTGACTTTTTGTTAACGATTTCTTTACTAAAGGGTGAAATTGACCATGTCAATAGGTTGAGGACCAAATTAAGAATTACCTAAAAGATTAGTGACCATTTTGTAATTTTAGCATTTGTAAAAACATGTAGCTTTAACGTAGACTTGAAAAGGTTTAATTTATAAAATCAAACTTAGGTTGTTGAGATTGTTTAACTTATAAAATAAAATTTAGGTTGTTGAGATTGGTTATAGTAGTTTATACCATACAAACCAAATATTAAAATGTGGATAGCAGTGATAGTGTTGAGATTGCAAATTTTATGAAAATATTGATAAAATATGAGTCTTGACAAATATCTAAAATAAAGGGGCAATTGCATATATGGCTGGTGATCGACTGAAAACATGTGGGCTTTAGAAGAAAACTTTTGAATAGAAAAAGTCATCAGTCTAGTGCAAGTGCACACTGTCAAACAAATAATAATTGGAAATATTCCAGAGTATCGATCCTACAGGGAACAGATACCACAAAATCCAAAATGAAGGCAAAAATGTTCACACAAAGCAACCTCAGTAATCAATATGGATAAATTGGGAAGATTGTGAGTGTACTAAAACTCAAATGATAAAAATAAGGATTTCGAACATGCTTTTGTCCCTTAGAAAAGAATTGTGACCTAAAATGCAATTGCAATCTTTACTCAAGCACCAAGCAATATAAATTGAGTTCAACTTCTATTCTATTTTAATGGAAAAACGTTTAAAAGCCTAAGTGATTAAACCATATGTCTATGGCTAATACGAACTTAGTTTAATGAGAACACAACCCTTGGTCTTAGAGGTTTCGCCCCATGTCTAGGGTAAAAAATAAATGCTTATGTCTAAGCTCCTTTCCTCTATTGCTTTGTATGAACACGTAATCTCGTTTAACCCTTTCAGTATTAAACTTGATCTCTGTATGTTACCTATGTGATTAAGCTAGATTCACAATAAGAATGATAATCAATAAAAGTAAACAATGTTATGGAATCGAGTAAAGTTACTTTTACATCTTAGGCCAAACTTCCAATCCTTAGGGCATCCACATATTTGAATCATAAGGGCAGAATTAGCTCATGATGGAGAAAATAAATAACAAAACATTAAAGGAAATAAAACATATGCTGACTAAAGAAATAAAAACAAACAAAAACAAAAATTGGAAAATAAAGTAATGAACTTAAAGAGAAAGAATAACTTGAGTGAATGATATTTTGAATAATGAACTTTATTAAAATCAAACTTGTTGTAAAGTAAAGAACTACAAAAATTAAAGACAAAGAACTGAAAGTAAACTGAATGTAAAATAACAGAATTCAAAGAACTGGAATTAAAGAACTAAAACAGAAAAATAAACTTGCAAATACAAAGGAAAATCGAACTCAAGGAGATAACTTTCATCTCTTCAATCTGTTTATTCTCAACCTTTTTCAAGGAGAGTAAGATCTTCACAACCCTAAACTTTTGACAGTGATGGATTGAAGTTTGGGCATATTTCTTCTTCCTTTTAAATGGAGAAAACAGAAAATAAAAAGTGTAGAAACTAAAGTGGTCTTCAAATCGTAAAAACGATCAGGGACTCCTTTTTTCATGGCTTGAATCCTCATATTTATAGCCTCCAAATGCTAGAGTTTGCTCCATGAATGTTTAAGGCAAGAATTAGATTTTTCGAGCTTGATTCGTGGAGAATATCTTCAAATATCAGCACAAAATCAAATTTCTAGATTTTTCCCTTATTTCTCATAATTCTATCTCCAGGAAAAATTGCAGTTGCAATTGGAGTCGCAATTCTGGCAGTTTACAGATTCCTGCATAAAAACATCAAAACTCATTAAAAATCAACTATTTTCCTCTTATTTCCTATTTCTTAGCTTAAAACAATCTCTTAACTAATTTTGGCTATAAGAACATGCATTTGTGCAAATAACTTAAGTAAAAAGGGCTAGAAATATATAAAATATAAGAATTATCGCACCCCAAACTTAAGTCATTGCTTGTCCTCAAGTAATAATATTATAGCAAACATATAAGCACATGACAAGCCGAAACATATTCTATGAGTGGTTTTAATAAAATTACGCCTTTCAAGGGAGGTCTCATGCTCATAACATCTTACAAAACTCTAATGCTTCCACTACTTGTAACTTATATGCCTCCCTTGTCTAAACAAAATGCTTTCATCCTACAACTACACCTTGGGATTATACTACCTAGTACCTTTAGCTAAGTTTCACTCCATTGCTCACAAGCTAACTTTTTCATAGTTTCTTAACAAATACCCCCCCCCCCCCCCAAAAAAAAAAAAAAAAAACTTATTCTTCACTGCTAAGGTACATACTTGCTCTTTTCTTTCTTTTTCTTTTTGAAGAGGGAACATTTTGATCATTTGTGCCTTCGCTCTAGCTTACTAACGCCTTTTGGTGAAAGAATCTAACTACAAACACTCATCACATCAAGATCATTTGCATACTCACTTCCTAAGGTAACCTTTCATGCAAAGGAAATCATGGGTGTCATGACCGCCCTTAGTTACTCAGTTAACTCTAGAAAGAGGAGTATCCCTCTTTTCTTTTCTTTTTTCTCTTTTTTTTCTTCTTTTTCAATGTGACCATAGCAGTGGTAGCACAAGAACACAACACAATTCAGCTCAAAAGTAATAACATACTTCCCCAAACTTAATGATGGTCAATGTTCCCATTGGCCGAAAATATAAAAAATAGGTGTGAAAAAAAAGGGTGACTTACAAAACAGTTAATTTATTCTCTTCTAAGGGGTTTAGTGCACAAACTTAGGTTAGTTGTTGGCTTGGGTATTTTATAGAGACAAGGAATCATGAAGTTGTTTGTTCAGGAAGCATCTAGGCAATGATCTAGTGTTTAATGAACCGAGCAAACTCCAATATCATCATTAAGGGAATTTAATCAGAAAAACACTCAAAGAATTCATCAAAAAGATACGCATGATAAATAAAAATAGTTCATAACATTCAGAATTGTCCCAGAGTTCACAAAAAAAAAATAAATAAATTGAGAAGTAAGAAAACAACCTGTCTAAACCAAAACAAAATAACAACCAAAAATGGCAAACAAAAAACAAACAAAAACAACAACTAAAATAACTAATTAAGAAACTAAAAGGATAGAGTTAAAAAGATTACTCCCCTTTGGAGTAGAAAGTTTCATTGATCCCATCACTAGCCTTGGTAGTCTTTGGTTTTGGAAAAAGAATTTCTGAAAAGTCGGGAAGGGAGGGTCCTTTGCCTTTGTAGAGGACAGAGAAAGTGGCCTTGATTGCCTCATCTTTCTCCTTCACATATGCCCAATATACCCTGAGTTGTTCCCTCAGGAATGAATCCTCTTGGCTTGGCGTAGTGGGTTGGACTTGTGGAGAAGATGTTGTTGTAATGTTCGGTTGGGCTTGTGGAGTCTTGGAGCGGTGAGTGGCTTTCATGGCATTGCACTTTATCAGCACCTGCACACCTACAACATCAAATGGCCTGATTTCTAAATCTGGCTCATTCATTTCAAGGCCTCCTTGCTTGCATAATTGCGTGATGAGTGAAGGAAAAAAGATTTGGCCAACTTTCTTTTAATTCTAACCCCTTTTAGATGATGTACAGCAGCATCATTCGCTCTTGGGAGATGGTAGTGTCGTGTGAGAATGGATGAGATGGTTTCGAATGAAGTTAAGCCAAACCACGGGCCCATCTTTCAAGTCTCCAGCTAATAGATGTCTTTTCCCATGTAGAGCCATTTGCCATTTAGCTCCTTCCCTAGCAAGAAAATTCAATGCCTCCTCCAATTGCTCTTCGATTGGATTTCAAATTTCTTCGTTCCCAATTGGATTGCAAAGCAATTTCAAGCCATAGACTTGATTGATATCCTTGGCCAAATATTGAATGGTAGGGTGAAACTTGTGGGTTAAAAGTAAAAGAAAGAATTTTAGCCCAGTGCAAGTGCACACTCTCGATGTAAGAAATAAAATTGGAAGTACTCCAAAGTATCAATCCCACGGGGAATGGATTTTAACAAAAAATTAAGAATAGCACAAAGATGTTCAAAAATTATAACTAGGTAACCAAAGTGAAACAAAGTTTGTGATCATTGTGTTGCTAGAAAGTAAAATAAAAAGAAAATCAAGATAATGAAAACATGAATTCAAGTATAATCATGCCCTTTGGTGAGAATTGTTATTCAATTGTCGTAGCAATCAGACATTTTCACAGAAACGTTGTAAACTGAATCGATTTCTATTTAATTTGATTCAAAACCCTTATCATTGGAGCTTATAATCTGTAGGTTTATAAGGTCCCCTTGCTAGCTCATAGTAACACTAAAAGATCAATTTGGTTGAAAGAAAATTTTGAAATGTTCAAATTAATATTTAATTTGAAGTGTTCAAATTAATATTTAATAGATTAGATATATTAAATATAAAAGAGAAAAATATATTTATTGTATTTGATACATTAAAGAAAATATATTAATAAAATTTGAATAAGATTCAAATAAATAAGAGATAAATATCGTAGGAGAATTTATTAGATTTGAATAAGATTCAAATAAATTAAATATATGTATTTTAATATATTAAAATTATATTATTTAATTATGGAAAAGATTTGCCCCAAGTCTTTATAAATAAGACATTTGGGTTGAGCCATTATAGCACACATCTCTTCAATAGAGAATTAGAGAATTCTCTCTTGACCTCTTCATCTCCAATCCCTTATGGATTTTTGATCAAGCGTACACGCAAGCGCACGTGATCGAAGTAATAATAAAACGTTAGATATTATCGAGTATCGAATCCTTAAGGAATTGGGGAGGTTTACATAATTAATTATCGTTTTTAATCGCATCTAATTTATTTAGGAAAATAAACCACTAGAAGAACATGCAAGAAAACAACTAAAATTAAGTGTGTCAAGCTCTTCCAATTCTCGGGTGTAATTAATTAAATCATGTGTTTGTCTCATTAATTAATTCTCACTCGGCATTAACGAACCCTATCATCAACCCTAATTAATGTTCTTATCAGTGTCGTGTCCAAACATCAATTATCATGGAATTAAAGCTCTAACTTATGCACTATTTGTCAAGCAATAACATAAACCAGCAGTTCATTAGATCCTTGATCAGGGGATTTAAAGCATTAAGAATATTGCATAAAATTAAATACGAATAATCAATCACAAATTCCCAATTAAGTTCAATTACATGGTCCAAAGTCTTAATTAAGCCCTAAACTCTACAATCTAATCAAAGTACATCATAATTCAGTGCAATACAACCAGAAACCATCTAAAAGTACTCAATCATGGTAGAGAAATATAGGAAAAATAGAGAGAAAAATCTGTTATGCATTGATCCATCACTCCTGGTATGATTCAAGAATTCAGCTCTAAGTCAGCCCCGAACCTCTCTAAACTTTCTCTAATCGTGGATTAGGGTGTAAAACCTCAAAATTGGCTCCCCCTTTTCGTAATGAAATCGATAATTTCAATTTGAAAATCGACACAACGTCGAGACGCTGTCCGAAACGAAAGCGTTTCAATTAGGCGCGAGCATATAGGGTCGAGACGCTACAAGTAGCGTCTCAATGCTACGGATGAAAATTCACTCCTCCATGTTTTTGCAGCGTCGAGACACCACAGGGTAGTGTCTCAACGCTGGCTCTCAGATTGGACACTATTTGCTTAGTGTCTAGATGCCATTTTCAGAGTCTAGACGTTGTCCTCTCGAGGTTGCATGCCCACTCTGAGTCCATTTCCATCCTTAGCCTAAATTTGCACCACTTTTTGCCCCAATTTCATTATAGTTGCTCTAAGATTATAATATCCGCTCCATTCACTCGGTTTCCTGAAATATAGAAAAGATCCACGTAAAAGCTCACAATTACATACAAAACTAACAATTAATTAGGCATAAATATAGCACTAAATTAGTGCTATCAATTTTTTTTCAAGAGCCTCCCACAAGCCTTGATTCCTGTGTTCGATTCATAGTAAGTAGGCTTTATAGAATTGGAGTTTTAACCTCGTTGGAGTTGGGACAAGAAGATTAAAGACCCGCCAGAAATATCTCCATAATATACAAAGGTATTTATTGCTTAACATTAGTTTTTGTTTAATTCTAAGTAAAATCGAAAATGATCCAATGATTCTACTACGAGATGTGTTCATTCCTATCATTGAGGGTAGGTTCGAAGTGCCTTTCTTCCTCAAATATCTCCTCATTAGACTCGACATTGTATATAGGGGTATCAAATTCGTATTGAGGATCATTTGCACATTCAAACTCAGTATTACTGCTTAAGACATTGTTTATTTGGCATAGGAACAAAAGAGAATAAAAGAAGAAAAAGATAATAAATATCTTGTCTTGGAGAAAATAACAAACAAAGCAAAGAAAGATAAACAGAATCATGATCTTTATTAAATAACGAAATAGAACTGAAGAAAAAGTAAGTGGATTGGAAATTGAAATAAACAGAATAAAATGACTAGGATTAACTTGGACTTGACAAAAAACCTAAATTATCAAAATAATTTAAAAAACGAAGATGGACAATTACTTTTGACATTTTAACAGCAAATGACGGAAATTCGATAACACTCCAATTGTCAAGCTCGAAATTATCTGGGCATGGGTAGATCCATGGGTCCATTTCTTTTTCTTCAATCACGGCTACAGTTGCATAATCTCCACAGACTTATGCATGAATTACACCAGCACTTTTGAAAGAATGGTAGAGAGGCAATATCCTTTTTTTTTTATGCTTTGGTTCACCATTCTCCAATCTGGCTAATCATTTTTCTTTTTCCTGCTTTTGTACTCTGATCATGTCTGTTCTACTAGGTTTATACCTTAGCCCAAATCTTTTCATATTTTTAGTTAGGCTCAAGATATCATCTAAACAACTATCACTTTTGAAAGAGATACTTGGAAGCCAAAACTTGGCTTTCTTAGATTCTCCATGTAGGGTCGTGGTGCTCGCAACCTCAAAAGTCTGAAATGATGATTCAAAAGCTTCTTCCACTGCTTTAACATAAGGTATTGAGGCTGGTCTAGAAACCCAAATATCCTCTTAGCTCAAGACAATTACTAGGCTTTTTCCAACTGAAAATTTGAGCTTCTAGTGGAGAATTGATAGGACAACTCCAGCTGAATGTATCCTAGGTCGCCCCAGTAAAAAGACGTATGCGGCAGAAATGTCCATAAATTGAAAAGTTATGTCAAACATGCAAGGTCATATTTGTATTGGGACTTCAATATCTCTAACCACCTGACTGCATGCTCCATCAAAGGCCCTTACTACCACAATGCTAAGCCTCATGTGAGACATGTCAACAAGTAACTTTTCTAATGTTGATTTTGGCATTATATTCAGTGAAGATCCATTGTCAACTAGGACCTTTGCAATCAAGAAGTCCTTGCACTTGACAGAAATGTGAAGTGCCTTTGTGTATCATGTACCTTTGGGTATCTCATCATCAGTAAAGGTTATGGAGTTACACGCAGTTATATTCCCAACAATATTGTCCAAACCATTTGATGTGATGTCCTTAGGAATATAAGCATGATTAAATGCTTCTAGTATCATATTTCTGTGTGCCTCCAAGGTAACAACAAAGAAAATATAGAAATTTTTGCAGGTGTTCAGGCTAATTGATCAACCACTTTGTACTCACTCTGCTTAACCAATCTCAAAAACTCTTGGGCATCCTCTTCAGATATAGACGATTTGGTCTTTGAGTCATTCGTTGTCTCCTTGAGCTCATCATCATTACCTGTACTAGTTTTAGCACCAAACTTTTTCTCTTTTCCCTTACTTCCACATTGCTTCACTAACTGATCAGGAGTGTAACATCTTCCACTTCGTATCAAACCACATACTCCAGTGATATTGTTGATAGGAAGCGATGTCGTTTCTGAGTTGATAGTCATCTTGTACTCGTAGCTCCAAGGTACTGCTTTCGAACTTTTGTATCCAAAAGGAGCTAACACCTGAATGGTGATTGGTTTCGGGTTAGTGGTGGATAGAGTAGGCTTCTCACGATAAAGGATTGTGAGAGGTTTAAAAGGCACATTCAAATCAACTTTTTTAGAGGAAAGTCCCTCTACAGCGCCTACTTTGTTTCTTGATAAGAGTGATGAGCTTGTGCAACAATAAAAACCTTCGAGTCCATCAACTCTTGAACCTTCTTGCGAAAGTGATGACACTGATCCAAAGAATAACCTTTTGCCCCAGCATGAAATGAGCAAGTCAAGTTATCATTGTATCATTTCTGAGTAGAATCAAGACAGAAGTATTCCATAGACACATAACCATTAGCAAGGAGAATCTTCAAAAGTTTTTCCATGGGGTCACAATTTCTGAAACATATGCTTTTGTGTCAATACTTTGATATTCTATTGCATGTACTTATTTGGCAAGGCATTCTTATTGACATTGGACCCCTCTTCTTTTTTGAAGTTCAACCACCTTGCATTGATGTGCTCTTGTACCTTGTACTTCAGGGCAGTACAATTTTCTTTCATGTGCCCTACAACTCCTACATGATAATCGCAATGAGCGTTTGGATCATACCATCTTGGATAGGGGGTTGCATTGGTCGTAAAGGCTTGAGTGCCAACTGAAGATTCTGGAACAACTGAGGTAAAAGCTTAGTATATGTCATTGGAATTGAAATTGAATTAAGGCTTCTGTAGTACCTTGTTATTATGTTATTCTGTGGTGACCGTCTACTGCTGCCTGTGAGGCTGGAAGCCTTGATTCTTGAACTTTGGCATGAGTAAGGAAAATATTGATTAGATGTGCTATTTACCTAATACGGATAGTATCTGTATAAGGGTGGATAATAATCTGAGGAATACCGCGGCATTTGTTGATGGGACTATTTAGTAAACTTTCCCACCTTTTCCACCATTTGCACCTCTCTTTCCTTTTTTTTTCTCGAAAGAGATCCAATTTTGGCCTTGATGATTCTGCAATTTAAATAATCCGACCATGCTTGATTCCCTACTCAATTCTTTCCACAATTGTCGTGATGTCAGAGAAGTTCGTTGAAGCATTCCATATCATATGGTCGTAAAATGGGGACTTAAGGGTATTGATAAACATGGCTGATAATTCCTTGTCAGTCAAAGGTGGTCAAACTTGAGCTGGTGTGTCTCTCTATCTCTAAGCATACTTTTTGAAATTCTCAGAACTCTTTTTTTCCATTCTTTGTTGATCCAAATGATCAGGATCCAAGTCTATATTGTGTTTGTATTGTTTGAAGAAAGAGTCAACCAATTTTTTTCATGTGCCAACATGAGCACTGTCAAGCTGCATGTACCATCGAGTGGTTGGGCCAGTCAAGCTATATTGAAAACAATGTATGAGTAACTTGTCATTATGAACATGCGCTACCATCATCCTACAATACATGATAATATGGCTTTTCGGACATGATGTTCCATCAAATTTTTCGAACTTAGGGATCTTGAACTTCGGTGGAAGAATTACATCTGGTACCAAACACAGTCGAGCAACATCTATACTGCCAAAGACGTTGGTGCCCTCCACTACTCTTAGTCTTTCTTCCAGAACTTCTAGCTTTTCACTAGAACAGGCCTTCATGTCCTTTGTCAGTCCCTTTTGGGTCGTCCAGGTAGGGGATTATAACAGTTGCTTTTGGGAGTTCACCTATTGTGAGCGAAAACTCAGCCTGACCGCTTATAGGTACATGCTCATTCTTATTATTAAAGAAGGGGAAAAGATGTTGCTCTATTGTAACATTATATAGAGGATGATATGGAGTAAAGTTGTCTGTTGGTCGTTGAATCAAAGGATTGATTCCCAACGAATCATTAGCCATACTGCTAGACTGACCCGTATCAACCACTATTTTTCCTTTCTCTAATAAGGTGAGAATAGCATCTAGTTTTCCTCGTAATTCCTCAATATCTTTTCTCGTTTTCTCAATTTTTGTGTTTTTCTCCTCCATGACCCTTCTTCTATATTTGGTTACGTGAGTGCAACAAATTCTCGGTGATCGAGCTATTTTGTTGCTCTCCACTTTACGCAAGTTCTTCAAAGAAAAAGTACAAATTAACTAGAGAAGAGGAAAAACGGAGAAAAAATGAAAACATGAAAATGGAACATTTAATGAAAGTGACCAAAGTATCCAAGGTCTCTACTAATCATTCCTAGAAACTCATATAGCTCATCTGCATGTGATGTCATCAGTGAAGTGCTCCTTCGCAGATCCCTTGCCCATTATGCAAATCCTCGAGCTCTTCTAGCCATTATCCAACAGTATGCATCATTCGGTTCCCCTTTTCGAGGATCATTTATAGATCACTTCTTCAGACATCATGATTTTCTTTCATTGCATGGCACTGTTGTTGTAGCTAATCCATTTTAATTGATAGTTGCTTGCTCGCCCTCTGACACGCATTCAATTGGTGGTCCAATGAGCTTGCAGAATTCCTCATAATTCCATATTCTTCCAATTGATCCTTCATTCTCATATGTAAATCATCCAAAGTATGGCGTAGGGTAGTATTAGCTTGCTCAAACTCAGTAAGTTTTGTTTTTTCTTACTAATGGTTTTTTTTAACTATGCAATTATCTTCATGAGGGTCTCCTTATCTTCTAGAAAGTTCCTGATTTTGTCTTCTTGTAAGTGAACTTTCCTTCGTAGTGTTGCATTTTGGTTCCTCAGTGTGTGATTTTCCTTGTTTAACCTCTTGTTTTCCTCATCATAATCTGTTTCTTGCTTAGGTCGATTTTTTAAGGTTTTTTCTGTCTCCTCAGGCTTTTTATTGGTTCGAGTTGTTAGGTCGGTTAAGCAACCAACTTCTTGATGCAACTTCTCATTCTTTTGCTCGAGGTCTTGATTCTTTTCCAACATCTTCTTTTGCTCTATCACCCATTGACTAGGTTTATTTGTTGTTATTTTGTTGGAAGGTTCTCCAGTGCTTTCACAAACTGAGGATTCCATCACACTACTCTTCCTTTTTTCATGCCAACGCAAATATTCAGGGGTAGCTCCCTCGTAATTGTTGGTACTGTTCATCTTCCTCACAGTTTTCCAAGCAACTAACACGTGTCACTTCCTTTAGTTCGAGTCCTCACAGCTTTACGAGAAGTCCAAATTCTTTAGGCCATGAATTGCTAGTATGAACTGCCTGAACCACATTTATCGTAAGGCTAGCAATGGCGCATAATGAATACATCCCCAAGGGCCTATTAGAGGAACTGTGTGGAAGTCACCGCACTGGTATACCATGGTTTTTAGAGGCATACATCGTTCTTTCCAAATAACGTTTTCTAGCTTAATCCTTGAAAAGAATGATGATCACTGTCAACAAGTAGTAATTGGAAGTATTCCAAAGTATCAATCCCATAGAGAATGGATCCCACAAAATTCAAAATTAAGGCAAAGATGTTCACACAAAGTAACTTCGGTAACCAATATTAATAAATTGGGAAGGTTGTGAGTGTACTAAAAATTAAAAGATAAAAAGATGGGATTCAAACATGCTTTTGCCCCGAATTGTGACCTAAACTACAATTGCAATCTTTACTCAAGCACCAAGCAATGTAAACTGGGTTCAACTTCTATTCGATTTTAATGGAAAAATCTTTAGAATCCTAAGTGATTAATTCATATGTCTATGGATAATACGAACTTAGTTTAACGAGAACACAACCCTTGGTCTTAGAAGTTTTGCCCTATGTCTAGGGTCAAACATAAGTGCTTATGTCTAAGCCCCTTTCCTCTATTGCGTTGTATGAACACGTAAACTCATTTAACCCTTTCAGTATTAAACTCAATCTCTGTATGTTCACCTAGCTGATCAAGCTAGATTCACAATAAGAATGATAATCAATAAAAGCAAGCAATGCTATGGAATTTAGCAAAAGTTGCTTTTACATCTTAGGCCAAGCTTCCAATCCTTAGGGCATCCACATATCTGAATCCCAAGGACAGAATTAGCTCGTGATGGAGAAAATAAATAACAAAACATTAAAAGAAAAGAAACACATACTGACTTAAGGAATAAAAAGAAGCAAAAGCAAAAGCTGGAAAATAGAGTGCCAAAAAGTAAACTTGAATGAAGAACTTTATTGAAATAACTTGTTGTAAAGTAAAGAACTACAAAAATTAAAGACAAACAACTGAAAGTAAACTGAATGTAAAATAACAGAATTCAAAGTACTGGAATTAAAGAATTGAAACAGAAAAAGAAACTTGCGAATACAAAGGAAAATAGAGACTCAAGGAGATAACTTCCACCTCTTCAATCAATCTAAACTCAACCTTTGTCAAGGAGAGTAAGATCTTCACAACCTAGACTTTTGACAGGGATGAATTGAACTTTGGGCAGCGTTCTTCCTTCTTTAGGTCGAGAAAACAGAAAATAAAACGTGCAGAAAGTAAAGTGGTCTTCCAATCGTAAAAATGATCGTGGATGGCTTTTCCACGGCTTGAATCTTCATATATATAACCTCCAAATGCTAGGGTTTGCTCCATGTATGTTTAAGGCAAGAATTGTATCTTTATGAGCTTGATTTGTGGAGAATATCTTCAAATATCAGCACAAAATCGAATTTCCAGATTTCCTCTTTATTTTTAGGAATTCTATCTCCAGGAAAAATTGTAGTTGCAATTGGAGCCACAATTCTGGCAGTTTACAGTTTTCTGTATAAAAACATAAAAAATCAGTAAAATTCAACTCTTTTCCTCTCATTTCAGAATTTTCACCCCAAATCAACACTTTTACTGATTTGGGCTATTCTCATATCAATTTGCTAACAATTATGGACATATAAGCATGAATTCTTGCAAATAACCTAAGTTTAGAGAGCTAAAAATACATAAAATATGAGACTCATCAAATGACGCCCACACTTCCCTTCTTTGGGAAACTTGAGTCCCATGAGGTGGTGCCAAATTCTGCAATTGTATTCTGCAGTAAATTCCAAGTGCTACTTGATAGCACTAAAGTAGTGCTATATTTATGCCTTATTGTAGCTAGTTTTACACTATATTTGTGATCTTTTACGTTGATTAATTGTTGATTTTAGGAATCCGAGCAATTCCAAGCGAAAATTGTAATTTTGGAGCTTTATGCTGAAAATGGATCTTAATTAAAGCGTTCAGAGGAGCTAAAGACAAGATGAGAAGGTGCACAAATTGTTGGGGCCGACAAGATGGCATTGCAACCCTTGAAAGAGCGTTGCAACACCACATATTGGTATGCAAACCCGAGAGCTGGCGTTGCAACCTGGCCCTATGGCGTTGCAAAGCTAGAAACATGCACAAGAGAAAATCTCCATCCATAGCATTGCAATGCTACTTACAGCGTTGCAACACTACTCCTGTGCACAGGCCAAAACGCCAGCGTTTTGGATAATGTTGCAACGGTGTCGCAACTGCAGACTTTATATTCATCGTTTTCTTTTCGAATAAAGGGAGACCATTTGGGGGTTTTTAGTCCTAATTTTGATAACTTGCTGCCTTGGGATCTATGGAGTTCGAGACGGAGTGTTTGGGAGCGATGTTCGAGGCTTGGGATTGCAGAATTCGAGGTGAGAGTCAAGAATTCAGCAACGACGGTCTTCTTCCCCATTATCTTCTCTCTGTTTTCTGCATCTAGGGACTTTAGGATGTTGTACTGTGTTATTTTAATGACATTTATGGGCTAAATTTACTTGTTTAGGGGTTAATAGCACATTTAGGATTGAATTTATGGTTTAATTGTGATCATTGACTTTTAATTGCTTGATTAATTGTATGTAGTTGGATTGTTCTTAATGCTTCTATTTATTTGGCCAATAATTAGTTGAACTTAGTCTTAATTGAGCTCGACAGAGGAAATTAGGATTGAATTAATCCAATTAACACCCTTGAATTGCTGATGTGGCATAGGAGTAACAATTGATGGGTGAGGATTATGATGAGTGGGCTTAATGCAACTAATTAATCAATTAGCGCTAAGAAAACTTAGGCAAGCAATTAATTCAGCATGTTCAAATGAGACCGACAGGAGATTTAAATCGGTTTAGCTCTAGGTTTATGCAATTAAGCTTGTTTAATTATCTGTCAGATTCAATTGCTATATGTCTAACCTAAATTGTGCTCGATCCCCTAAACATTCCCTTAATTTGGTATCTCCAACTCTTTATATTGCTTTTGTAGTTAGTTTAAATTCTTAAGCATCGTTCCTTTAGTTTGGGCCTTAAATAATTCCAGTTTTGAGTATTCTTAGTAATTAATTAGCTTAAAAAGAAATTTCATATCCGCTTTCCTTGGGATTCGATACTTGGTACTCACATACCATTTTATTATTACTTCGATCGCGTGCGCTTGCGTGTACACCGATTAAGTTTTTGGTGTCGTTGCCGAGGAAGCAACACAATTGTTTTTAGTTGGTTAATATCAAGAAGAAATTAGGAGGAGTTAGTTTAGGAGTTTTTTGTATATATTTTGTAGATATTTTTGTTTGTGGCTGTTTAGTTGCTTTTATCTTATTTTGTGTTTATTTTTAGTTTTTGTTTGGTTTGTTTTTCTAAGGAGGATGATATGTTGTATGCATAGTGATAACGAGGTTAATCTTCTGCCTTTAGATCCAAAAATTGATAGAACTTGCAGGAGGTTAAAAAGAAAAGCCTTAATCACTATGGTGGAGCGTAATGATGAGGAGAGGAAGCTGATCCGTGACTATTTCCAGCCCATATTCCCGACTGACCATTCCAGGATTGTGTATGCACCCATCCAAGCAAACACTTTCGAGCTAAAGACAGATCTTATTCAGATGGCGCGGGACAACTCGTTCAAGGGGCATCCTTCAAAATACCTACACTCGCATCTTAGATCTTCTAGTACTAAAACCATTCTTGATACGAGTGCATGAGGCAGTTTCTTGACAAAGACTGTCGGAGAGGCACATGCTCTTTTGGAGGAAATGGCAATAACGAGTTACCAGAGGCCATCAGACCGAACCACCTCTACATCAAGGAGCATTGCAGGCATCTATGAGCGACAAGGTAAGTGTTTTAAAGGCACAAATGGCTTCCCTGACTAATGCGTTGAATAAATTATCTAATGCAGGAGCCACACAATCAGTTGCCTCATTAGCAGCTTTGAACTCAAGAGGAGTTGAGGATCCGTCTGTCGAGCAGTGCCAGTACGTGCAAAATAGAGGCTATGGATATCAAGGCCTTCAGAACCAGAATTTACCAAATTACTACCATCCAGGTTTGCGTAACCATGAAAACTTCTCTTACATTAACCAGAAAAAGGTTTTGCAGCCACCTGGGTTTGCAGGAACATCCAATCAAGAGAAGAAGTCGAACCTGGAGGTAATATTGGACAACTTCATGAAGGATCCAAAAGTAGCGAACTAACATATGAGAACAGACATTTCATCCCTTACCACGATAGTAAGTGGCCATGACACTACAATGAAGAACATGGAGGTTCAGATTGGGCAGATTGCCAGTGCAATCAACACCTTCCAAAAGGGTAATTTCCCCAGTGACACTGAGGTAAATCCGAGAGAACAGTGCAAAGCAATAACATTGAGGAGCGGGACTCAACTACAGAAGGTGTCAAAAAGGGGTGGAGATGAGGAAGAGATAGAAAGTCATGGGGCTGTGGCAGAAAAAACCACGCAAGGTAAGCTTTCTAACCCATCTCTTCAGTTTAAGTTTGATGATAGTGTCTGTGATTCCAGAGATGAAACAAGAAATGAAGTTAAGAAGAAAATAATGAAGAGATTTGAGAATAAGAATGAAGAGGAAGATAAGAAGATAAGGAAAACATTCCTGGACTTGATTGTCGAGGAGTTCAAGGAGTTGGCAAGGGATGTTGAGGTACCTAAGCCCCAACAAGTTGATAGAGGAGCACACATCAATCCTAGGAGGTGTGGAGAGTGTGCTACATTTAATTATAGGGAGTTACCTTTTCCTGAGCGCTATAAGGATTCTAAATTAGATGAGCAATTTTTTGAATTTTTAAACATGTTTAGAAAATTTCACATTAAGATTCCTTTTGCATAAGCACTTGCCAACATGCATAATTATCGAAGGTTCATGAAGGAAATGCTTTCAAAGAAGAGGAGATTTGAGGTGAATGTCGTGCTCAGCCTGTCAGAAAAGAGCACATCCATGGTGAAGCAGAAAATGCCCATGAAACAAAAGAACACAAGGAGTATTACTATTGCCTATCAAATTTGTAGTTTAATGATAGATAGGGCATTATGTGACTTGGGTGCAAGTATTAATCTCATGCCTTATTATGTGTTTAAGAAACTTGGTTTACAAGAAATCCAGCTTACTGATATTACCCTTCAGCTTGCAGACTGTTCGGTTGTCAAACCGAAAGGTATAGTGGAGTATGTGCTTGTTAAAGTTAACAAGTTTATTTTTCCTGTAGATTTCATTATCTTAGATATGGAGTAGGACAAAGAGATATCCGTCATCTTGGGAAGGCTGTTCTTAGTCACGAGCAGAGATGAGGTGAGCATGTCTAGAGGTAAGCTAACTCTGCAGGTGGACGATGGAAGGTAATTTTCCATATTTTTTACCTTATCCATGCTTTTGGTTCTAAGGGTAAGAGATTTAGTGTTGATTGAAGGGAATAATCGAATTAAACCCACAGCGGAAGCATAAGAATCGTCTTTGATTTATTTAGAATTAAACTAAAATACAAGGGTTAAGCAATAAATACCTTCCAAATATAGAGATTCTTCTGTCGGGTCTTTATCTCATCCACAAAGTCTTCCTGGCTATGACTCTAACAAAAGATCAAGGCTTGTGGGAGCCTCTTGAAAGAAAATCCTCAAGGGATTAAAGAGGAAGAGGTTTAGAGAGAATTCTCTAATTCTCTCTTTGAGGAGATGTGTGTTGTTCAGAATGCCCAATGGCTCACCCCTAGGGTCCTATTTATAGTGGTCTAGGGAGGATAATTAAATAATATATTTTAATATCTAATATATTAAAATATATTTATCTAACCAATTTGAATCTTATTCAAACCTTTAAAATTCTCCTACGACATCTATTTCCTAATTTGAATCCAATTCAAATTTAACCAATATCTTTTCTTTAATGTATCAAATATACAATAATTATTTTAATATTCAATGTATCAAATACAATAAATATATTTTCCTCTTTTATATTTAATATATCTAATATATTAAATATTAATTTGAACACTTCAAATTAAATATTAATTTGAACATTTCAAATTTTTCTTTCAACTAAATTGATCTTTTAGTTTTACTATGAGCTAGCAAGGGGACCTTATGGACCTACAGATTATAAGCTCCAATGATACAAAATTAATTAATTAAACTCTTTAATTAATCAATTTTCATTCATTAACTCTAGAGTCACTCCACTATAGACCTAGAGTTGCACTCTTATGCACTGTAGGACAAGTTATGTCCATAGATATAATCATTACATGCACGCCAATCCTTCACGAGTTGTTCGTAATTACAGCTGGGTCAAAAGTCCGTTTTACCCCTATAATTACATCTTGCACCTTAAGTACCACTGATCCTCTAATGAACAATCTGTTTATAATCTAATTATAAACTAAGTCCCTCTCGGGCCAGTGAGAGGGTGGGGCCCCATTGTTCAAGTCCCAAAATCAGCACTTAAGGGAACTACTCATCTACTTACCCTATATGGGAATGAGTGAATTCCATCTTGTGAGATTATGTTCCCAGCTCAATATTTGGTCAAGTCCCCAAAATGGTAGGCATATTGAATCGGCTACAAAAGCCACTCTCACCCATGCAAATCAAAGGACAAGCCCTCACAGGCAGGAGTTCATAACTCACTCAGGATTAAGATCGAGTCACATATGATCATCCTGATGAAATATTAATCTTCTCAATTAACGGATTTATAAAGAGAGATTAAATATTTCGTGGTCCAGTCTTATACAAACTCATTGTATAAGATACCCCCACTCACATGTCTTCACATGAATGATTTGGATCAAATCATTTGTAACTATTACAAAGTGGGTCGTATCAATAGTGTTACCAGGATAAGGCACCCAACCTTATCCATATACTATGACCCTTTAGGTTATTTCTTGAACATGATCCTCCCGTATGTCAACCACATATTGTTCAAGATTACAATAATAACCTTAGATTTTTCATATAATGGATAATATTATATTGCAAATAAAATAATCAAAATTATTATTAATTATTAAATAAATTATTAATTACGAGGCTTTAGGGCATAAATCCCAACATTGATTTAGTGGAAGTTAGACCTTCAGGGCATAATCTTAGAATTAGGTCTCAAGATGTTGATATGTTTGATGCCCATGATTCTTCTACTAATATATCTCTTGTTTTTACTGTGAAATTTGTTATATCCTTTGATCTTGAGAATGAGAATAATGTTGGTTCTGATGTTGTGATGAATGACTCTGTTGCTGAGGTAGAAGAAAATTTGTTTGTTGAAAATTGTTTGTTTTTTAATAGAGATGTTGATGTTTGTTTGCCTGATTGCCCTGAATGCATGCGTGCTGAGTGTTATGTTAGTGAATCCATATTTTATGCAAATAGATTGAGTGAGGGTGTTCAGAGAGTTCTAAATATGGAGCATGTACTAGATGACCTCATTGAAAATAATGATTTCTTTACCTGTCATAGTGCCATGCTTAATAATAAATTGACTCTTGAGAAAGATGAATTTGAGAATTTGTTTGAGATGAGTGTTGAGCATGAATCTGTTATGCCTCCTAGTTTGAGTCCTGTTTTTTATGGGAATCATGAGGAGAGGATTGCTTTAGGTGCTCAGGATTTTTCTGTTCCCTCTCTTGTTAATCATAATTCTTTCTCCCCATGTTTGACTAATTTTATTGTTAATTTTATGGGATAATGTATATCTAACCTTCAAAATGCAGGTAAGAGAGAGAATGTTAATTTCTTTATATTTAAGACACCTTGAAAGAAGCATGTAGGAACCGTTGAGCTGATGACGTTAAACAAGCGCTTCTTGGGAGGCAACCCAAGGGTTCTTATTTTGCTTGTTTAAGTTGTTTTTCTTGTTGTTAGTTGAATAAAGTGCCTGTTTGTGTTTTGCAGTTCCTGAGGAGTGTTTGAGGAGTGCTTAATTTGATAGGTCTCATCATTTTAAGGAAGTACTGTTACCCTTAAATCTTTTTAGTTGTCCTTTTTTGTAATTTGTTAAATGACTGTTGGGTAAACATTGAGGACAATGTTGGGTTTAAGTGTAGGGGAATGGTGCTTTTTCTTAGAAGAGAAATTTTGATGATTGTTGTTTTTTAGCTTAATTTGAGAATTCTGAGATTAAATGAATGTTGAGTTGTGTGCTGTAGATCGGTTTTAGGATCTTGCATGCTTTTGTGATGAAGAAATTCTATGATTTTGTACTCCTGAGTGGATTGTTTTTGCATTTGTATTATGGAATCTGAAGCATGCTAAAATTTGGGTAATTTTTGTTTGAATTCTTTGCATATGTTGAGCACGTAGCCTAGTGTTGATTAGTTGAATATTTAGAGGAGTGTTATGTTTTTCATATGTTTGTTGTCGCCCCAATAGGCTTAAGGTTTGATTAGAAAGTGGCCTTGCATGGTTGTTGGTAATGTTGTACTTAGGAGTATCACGTTTATTTGCCTGTTGTGGAAAACATGAAAAATCATTTACAAAGAAAAGTATGAAAAAAAAGAAAAAAAACAGTATTGTTGTGCTTAATGTCGTCAAGGGTAAAAAGAGTTGTCTCTTCTGTGATCAGTTAAGGCACCCATTGAGTGAGTGCTCTGGGTAAGGGTCCCTACAATAGATGTGCGAAAACTAGTGCCTTTGGGTGATTAAAAAATAAATGAATATATTAGTGTGAGGGACATCCAATAAAATTATGCATCCTAGTTAAGTTTTAAATTCAATTTGTGTAAGTTAGCTGGATGATTGAATCTAAGGGCCAGTGTAGGGGGAAGATAAATGGAAGAGAGCATAATGTTACTCTGAATTAGTAAACGAGTCAGTACTTAGCCTTTGTACACACCCACGCAAAGAGTTCAGAGATTCTTTTAAAATTGCTCGTGATTTAAACATGTTCTAGTTCCATTGTCCTTGTTATCTTATTCCACTCTTGAGTGCTTTGAGGATGGAGTCACTTGTGCATGCATGTTTCTGAAGCATTTATCTTTTTAGTGGGAGTTTGATTTTGTTTTGCTCGGGACTAGCAAAAGCTTAAGTGTGGGGGTATTTGATAGCACTAAATTAGTGCTATATTTATGCCTTATTTTAGCTAGTTTTACGTTATATTTGTGAGCTTTTATGTTGATTAATTGTTGATTTCAGGAATCTAAGCAATTCCAAGCGAAAATTGTGATTTTGGAGCTTTATGTTGAAAATGGAGCTTAATTAGAGCGTTCGAAGGAGCTAAAGACAAGATGAGAAGGTGCACAAGCTGTTGGGGCCGACAGAATGACGTTGCAACCCTTGAAAGAGCGTTGCAACACCACAAATTGGTATGCAAACCCGAGAGCTAGCGTTGCAACGCTGCCCTATGGCGTTGCAACACTAGAAACACACACAAGAGGAAGTCTCCGTCTATAGCGTTGTAACGCTACTTTTAGCATTGCAATGCTACTCCTGTGCACAGGCCAAAACGCTATCATTTTGGACAGTATTGCAACGTTGTCCCTACCATTGCAACACTGTCGCAATTGCAACCTTTATATTCATCGTTTTCTTTCCAAATGAGGGAAGACCATTTGGGAGTTTTTAGCCTTAATTTCGATAACTTGCCTCCTTGAGATATGTGGATTTCGAGCTGAAGTGTTTGAGAGCAGTGTTTGAGGCTCGGGATTGCAGAATTCGAGGCAGGAGTTAAGAATTCAGCAACGACAATCTTCTTCCCCATTATCTTCTCTCTATTTTTTGCATCTAGGGACTTTAGGATGTTGTACTGTGCTTTTTTAATGGCATTTATGGGCCAAATTTACTTGTTTAGGGGTTAATAGCACATTTAGGATTGAATTTATGGTTTAATTGTGATCATTGACTTTTAATTGCTTGATTAATTGCATTTAGTTGGATTGTTCTTAATGCTTCTATTTATTTGTCCAAGAATTAGTTGAACTTAGTCTTTATTGAGCTTGACGGAAGAAATTAGGACTGAATTAATCCAATTAACACCTTTAAATTGTTGATGTGACATAGGAGTTGAACAATTGACGGGTGAAGCTAATGATGAGTGGGCTTAATCCAACTAATTAATCAATTAGCGCTAAGGACACCTAGGCAAGTGATTAATTAAGCGTGTTCGAATGAGACCGACAGGCTGTTTATACCAGTTTAGTTCTAGGTTTATGCAATTAAGCTTGTTTAATTCTCTGTCATATTCAATTTCTATAAGTCCAACCTAAATTGTGCTCGATCCCTTAAACATTCCCTTAATTTGGTATCTCCAACTCTTTATATTGCTTTCCTAGTTAGTTTAAATTCTTAAGCATCGTTCCTTAAATTTGAGCCTTAAATACTTCCAATTTTGAGTATTCTTAGTAATTAATTAGCTTAAAAAGAAATTCCATATCCGTTTCCCTTGGGATTCGATACTTGGTACTCACATACCATTTTATTATTACTTCGATCGCGTGCATTTGCGTGTACACCGATCACTACTGAAAGTGACTTTTGGGCACATAAAATCTTTGGGGAACTTAGAGTGGTTGTGCATCCAAATATATAATAAGGGAGCACAACACCTTAGCCTCCCTTTTTCAGTAAGCACTCGGAAGGTTTCTACAAGAAAAGGTATGTTGGGTTTACTCCCTTCTCTATATTGACGAATAACTTTATGACATGGCCATCCACATATCCTTTTGCTCTTGGATATAAGGTCATTCCATAAATGCATAAAGCCAATAAAGCCAGACTTTTTTCTTCATTTAGGTATCTGTGAATTAGTTCTGTCAAATAATTCACTGATATAGACTTTTCATTGACTTTCACATATTTCTGTATTTCAGTTGCTTGTACTGCAAGTAATTTAGATAAGGCCCTCCTTTCTATGAGCTAAGGATTAAAACCATAGACTGTTTCTCCGGCCTCCCCTAGAATACCTAACATCGTTTGGTATTCCTCAATGGTTGGTACTAGGTCCACATCTTTGAATGTGAAGCATCTATATGCAGGGTCCCAAAAGTCCACCAAAGCTTGTACGACAAATAGTTTAATTGAAATGTACATCAGATCTGCTATATAACCATATTTCCTTGAGAACCAAAGTCGACGTTCTGGTGCCAAGCCTTCCCAAACGGTCTTCAATTTTCCTAGCTCATTAGGAATTAATTGGACTTGACAAGAAGGAGGTAATGATAATTCACTAGACGAGGATAAACAATCATCGTGTCTTAGTTGTAGTTGCTCTGCCCATTGTAGCACAATTATTGGCTCATCAGACCGTATTGATTAAATAGGTACATTGGCATTCATTTTGTTCCCTTTAAAAAAAATGATGGGGTGAGCATGTGCAAATAAACTAGCAAAGATCTTCATGTGCCTACACGGAGGCATCTGCAATCCCCTTGAAGGTCGACACTACTTAATCTTAAGACATGATGACCCTAAAACATATTTTTAATGCTTGTGTGACCCTACGACATAACTTGACTAAGTATGTAATATTATGTCCCAAAAGAAAAACATAAAACAAACTCAGAGACTTTAATCTTCAAAAAGGAAGAGTAAACCCTTTTGTTTCAAAAAAAAATTCAAAATTTGCCCCTTTTCTTTAAAAGAAAAAAAACACAAATTAAACCCCAAAAAAATAATCAATGAGAAGATGCCAGTGAAAGGAAACTAAATTTTACTTAAAACAAAGGATCCCACATTAAACCCTCTTTTAAAAAAATAAGGATAACAAAAAAGAAGGATGAAAACGGCGGATAATTCCAACCCTAAAATGAAAGAACCTCAAATTAATATTTCAATATTATAAAAAGAAAACATGAACGAAAAAAATGATGTGAGGGTGGAATTCTAATCTAAGAAGACAAAGGCCTCCAAATTAATTTAAATGTTATAAAATAACAAATAAATCCAACTTGAGTGAGGATTTTTCGTGTGTTTACACGCATTCGCAATCCCCTAAAGGTCGACACTATTACATCCTCAATTCTAATCCTGAAGGGTAAAGCTCAGGTATAGAGCTGTGATAAGTGTGTGGAAATGCATGATAATATACAAAATAAAATTAGAGAAATAAATTACAAAATAAAATAAACAATGAACCAAATAAAATTAATAAAAGGATAATAGAAAAATAAAATTTAAGTGGCTTGACTTGCTAATGTTTCCAATGGAGTCGCCAAGCTGTTGCAACATCATTGCGACATGGAGTGGCTGACGTCCTTTTCTGGGAGTCTCTTTCGAGAGGAGAGGTTTGGAGTCACCACCAATCATCATAGAGTGTGATTGGTCACCCATTTTAGAAGAAAAATGTTGGTCTATGAAACTAGAAATTAGGCCTGGGAGTCGATTGAGTGTAGGAAAGGTGTTAGCACCCCTACAATACCCCGTTTTAGAAAAACGGCTACCACATTTTATTTTAAAATTATCCTTCTATTTATTAGTCCAAAGAAGAATATATTTGCATTTTATTTTGAATGTCCCAAAATTTATTAATCCACATTTTTAAAGTTAAATATGAACTAATAACTATGAGTGGCTCAAGGCCACTAGAAAAAACTTGAAATTTAGTTTGATATTTCAAGACAAATTCCTTATTTTATAAAAACAAATTACTTATGAAAAGAACTTTAAAAACGAAGGGTTTTTATTTCAGAAATCCATTTTTAAAAGAAGGCAATTTATTTTATTTCAAACTTCACTGATAAACTTTGATTTGAAAATTTTGAGGATTCTTATTTCGGAAATCCAATTTTGAAAGAAGCAATTTGTTTTATTTCAAACTTCATTGCAAAATTTTAATTTTGAAAAAATTGGAGGGTTCTTATTTCAGAAATCCAATTTTAAAAGGGACAATTTGTTTTATTTCAAACTTTATTGCCAAGACCTGATTTTGAAAAATTGGAGGGTTATTCTTTTAGAAATCTAATTTTAAAAAGAGACAATTTGTTTTATTTCAAACTTTATTGCCAAGACTTAATTTTGTAAAAATTGGAAGGTTCTTATTTCAAAAATCCAATATTGAAAGGGGCAATTTGTTTTATATCAAACTTCATTGTCAAATTTTAATTTTGAAAAATTGGGGGGTTCTTATTTCAGAAATCCAATTTTGAAAGAGGCAATTTGTTTTATTTCAAATTTCATTGCCAAAATTTAATTTTGAAAAGTTTCTATGAGATTAAATAAATTTTGATTAATTTGGCAGTTCCTAGGTAGAGGTGTTCCATTTTGGTCAACTTAAATACCTTGGCCTAGACATAACATTGAGTCTCCTATAATCAAATTTTATTTCAAACTCAATAATTAGTTCACAAATTGAGATCTTATTTAGAAAATCTAAATTAGAACCAAATTAAAAATTTACTTTAGTTGGGATACATAAATTAAAATCAATTTAGAAATAAATCAATTAAGACTAAAATGAAATTTATTTAGAAACTCTCAATTCAATCCAGATCAAAATGAAACCCTTCTGAAATTTCAATGAAATTTGCACTGATATTCCATTTAGAAAATTTCAAATTAAACTAAATTGAAAATTACAAACTAAAGCCAAACAAGATTTCATTTTTTTTTTTTTAAAAAAAATTGGATTAGAAATAAAATTGGAGATTTATTTGAGAAACAAACTATGACTCAATTTGAATCAAACTTAATGTCATAAGTCAATTTGCAAATTAAACAACAAGTCATCAGTCACTTTGGAATTAACACCATGTTATAAATCAAATTGCAAATTAAGCAATCAAATGACAAAAATGAACCGTTTAAAATTAAACAAGATTTAAAATCACAATCCAAGATTAAGTGAAATTAAACAAGCAAAATTAAATCAAATTTAAAACACAATCCAAGATTAAAAAACAAGAATTCAAAGGTTAATTGAGATTTAAATCCAAGGTTAACCACAATTTAGCAAGAACTCAATGGTTAATGAAAATTTAAATCATAATCCATGATCCAATACAACTAAATTAAAATTCATTGGTTAATTGAAAATTAATTCGCAATTAAGAGTAAAATGAAATTAAACAACCATTCAATGACTACTGACATTAAACCAACACGTTATGGAAAAATTAAACATACAATTGAATGGTCAATTAACAAACTAAATGTAATTTAAACAACAATTAATTGCAATTTAAATAACAATTAAAGTTAATTGAAAATCAACTAACAATGGAAATATTAAAGCTAAATCAATAATGGTTCAATTGAAATTCAATCACATGTCAGGGGCATAATGGGAACTCCCCACCAAAAACTAAGGTTAAAAGGAGAGCAAACTGTTCCCTCCACCTCACCTTACCTTTACACAAGGAGAAAGGAAGAAGAAGGTTGTTGGTTCAGAACCTTAGTTTGAAGCTGCCAAAGCCAAATGCTTGTCGAAACTCCTAGTCTAAAAGTGAAGCCACAATATCACGAATCCCCTCTGCTCACGGTAAGTTGTTTTAGGTTACTCTTTTTCTTTTTATTATTTTTTTTACATATATTTATAATTTAAAAAGATTGTTTAGATATTTACCCTTCTTTAGTTCAAATTCCATCTTCTTGAATTCAAATTGGAATATTTACCTTGTTTTCTTATCTTTAAATCCTTAAGGTTTTCAAAAGATTTCCAACTTAATTAGAAGATTGAAGACTCAAATTTCCATTGTCAACAAGCTCTCTTCTTCAGTCACCCTCCCAGCTTAGTCCCTTGTGTCATTTTCATCTTTCTCTCTCTACTTTTTAATAATGATGAGTTAAAAGGAATCTGTTTCTTTATGGCTATGGATTTTGTTTGAATGAATGAATTTTAGATTTAGATTTATTTGAATGTCTTAATATTTTGTAATTGATTATTTTAGACTTCAGATTTGAAAGTTATTTTAGATTTTGTTGGCTCCTCTTTTTTGGTATTATTTTCTTGTATAAATTTATTCCAGATTTTAAATTTGAGAGAGAGTATTGTTAGAAGGAAAAATCTGTCCTATACAAAAATTCATAACCGTTAAAAAACTATGAATAACCATTTTTATAATTTTATAATTTTTTAGTCATTTTTCAAAATTGATTATTTAATTTGGTCATGTATCTAGTCAGCCCTTACACAAATTTACCGACGAACCAAATGCTCTCCTACAACGTGCCAAACTTTTTCGGATTCATGTTGATGGGCCGAGCTTAAGACTGAAAAATGGGCCGATTTGGGCCTCCTGAAAGACAGCCCAGCCCATCATCAATTCTCCAATCCCCCCAAAAAAAGCCCAAACTTTATTTTGAAAATGGTAAATGGTCAAATTCATCTCTTTCGGCTAAAATTCGACCGTTGAAAATATTTTTGTTTGTTTCCTTTTTTTCCAATTCTCCCAACGTTCACTCCTCATAACGACTCTCCACTTCTCCTCTGTTTTCCCATTAAATAAATCTCACCTCAATCTTCCAAAGAACCTAATCCAATTCCTCAAAACTCAAATTCCCACAATATAATCTCTCACTTCTCTTCTTCATTCATTCCGCCATTTTCAAAAGGTTCTTAAATTTCCTTTTACCCCTTTCTTCTTCCCCTTTTAACATCTAGAATCCCTCGCACCTTATATTTCTTCGTTTCTGTTTTATTTTCCTCAGCTCATCGATTCCAATGGAGATTGCGACTGAACCAACCATTCCCAAAACCACAATTCAGTCGGCATCTCCTGCAAATTCCGAACAACAACCTGAAATTTCCCGTGGCGGCGAAACGGCCTCGAATCCAGATCGAGAAAAGAAGAGCAGTGGCAAAAACGAAATGGAAGATTCAAAATCTGAGCGTAAAACGCCAATCCCAGATGAGAAAACAGAGAAAAAATAGAGGATTTTGGTCTCTAAAAATGGGTCGATGGATCGATTGAAGGTGCCGAAGAGTCCGAATGTGGCTGGAAAAGTGAATTGTGAGTGCAAAACTCCGACCCTAGTTAAACAAACAGGGCAAAGGGTGAAATTTGGAGGCATTGAATTGCCTAAAAATGGCACACCAAATCGGCTGAAAGTGCCCAAAGCATTCAAATACCCTGAAAGGTAATTTCTTGGAACTCTGAATTTATGGAGTCCAATGTGAAAAATGAATCAAAATTTGTATTTGAAAGAGTTGATTTTGTTGTTGTTTTAGGTATACAAGTCCAACTGATTTGATGATGTCTCCTATCAGCAAAGGCCTGCTTGCCAGAACCAGGAAAGGGGCTGTGCCTTCCAAGGTTCTTAATCCTTTAAACTATGTTGGATTTTAACTTTGTTTTTTTATGAACTCTTTATTCTGTGCTAGGTTCTTAAAAAGTGCTTTCAAGATACTAACACCGTCTTAAAAGGGCTAAATATATGTAACACATATAGTCTCTAACGAGTCATTTTTGGGCTTGGTTCTCAAGTGAATGTGAAAATTTATTGATAAAATGATGATAAAATTTGAAATATACATAATTGAGGTGGAAAAATCCTATGCTTTCGTTTGATGAAATTATACGTACACTCATAAAATATTTCAGGTAGTTTCTTACCAATAGTAATTTACTTGAATCAAAATAGTTTACTATCTTAGGGACCTCATAGAAAATAATCTTTATGAATATTACAAATCATCAATATTTTAACCATGAGTAAAAAAAAAAGGATTCAATGAGAAGAAGTTCAACAGTAAGGATAAGAATGAAAAAATATCCAAGAGGAGGACCAAATATATATAGCCTCTTCAAAACAATGAAAGTCTTAGGGGGTCTCCTCTTCAAAACAATATGGGGAGTGGAAATGAAGTAAAAAGAAGTTTAAAAGGTTTTGGTTTTTGTGTGTTTTTGTTTTGTGGATGCAGATGCATGAGTTGAGAATTCCAGAGATGAGTCTTCAAAGCTGAATAAATGGGCTTTCAAAAATTTCATGGATTCTTCGCTTTTTCCTCTTCAAGAATTTTGCCTCACTCAGATTGTGATGTAAAAATCAGTTCTACTTCTTAGAATATTCTTCTATTTCCAAGGCCTTTTTTTTAATTAATTTATATTCATTGGTTTTTTTTTTTTTTTTTTTTTTGCAAAGTGTAGTTGTTGGTGAGTCATGTGAGGATATATTGTGGGACAAGTTTTCTCAACTGCTTTGAACAAACATACATTTGTAACCATAAAAGTTACTAGTAGTGCAGTGGTTTGATGAACTTTAGGACCTTTTTGGGAGTTTGAACTCTTAGGATTAGGATTTTCTATTATGTATGTTAATGTGAGAAAACATGTTATCTTGTCCTTTGATTCTTGAGACTGTTGGAAGGTAGATGCTACTTATTTGACACTCAGCAAAATAAAACATTTGTAAAGGTTACATCAATCATTTGAACAATCAATTTGAATGCAGTAGTAGGCGACGATGGAAGACATCGAGATGTGATAGTTGAGATAAGGTTGATGAGATTTCAATAAATTATGCCTAATTCTTTGCTACACGTTACGCGCATGGGGAACCAATGCAGTTATTTGGCCCCTCAAGTACAAGAAATGAGGAGGGGGGGCTATAAAGGAGAGTGTATACCCCCCCTCCTAAGTGAGGTGATTGATTGGTGGGAGGAGATAGGAAACGTACATGGATTATTCTCATCTAAAGACTAATAGGGGCCAAAGTACTCTTACTCTAGTGTTTGCATGATATTGGAGAGTAAATAATATATAAAAGTAAAGAGGAAAGGACATTATACATGTTTAATACAAGAAGACTTTTAGAATTTAGCTCCTTTCATTGTTCCAATATCAGGTTAAATCATCACCATGTCAGAGAGAGTGTATGGTAAGCCCTCTCTTGAGTGGTGGTTGGGGCATGAGGTGAAAAGCATTCCTTATTTATTCTCATTTAAATACTAGTAATTGTGGCAAAAGTACTTTTTACTCTAGTCTTTGCACGATACTGGAGAGCAAACAATATATTGTACATATTTTAACACAAGAAGACTTCTTTTCGTGCTCTCTTATTAACACAAACATTATAGAGAGAAAACTATACTTTTTCCACGTTCCAATTTAACTTATTACTCTAATATCACATGTTAAATCCATCACTAAACTCAATCAATTTATCATTTCATATATTCTCAAATAACTAACAATCTAAAAAAAACTAATCAAATTTTCAAGCTAGGGGGCACGACGAAGTCACTCGAGACGAACTTGATACCATTGGATTGAACCGACATCTCCATCAATTTCGAGTTCACAAACAGACTTTACCAAGAAAGAAACAGCTTCCTCAATGGATTCAAAGCGTGAGAGATCAGGTGGAAGAGCTCCAGGCCAATTTTCAAGCCAACCTTTTAAAATGGCTTCCAATTCTTCTTTGGAAACAAATTTCTCATCTTCTCCAGGCTCCAAAAGTACATATGTATCACTACTTTGATTTGCTCTTCTTCTTCTACTTGCATATACCTAAAAAATTTCCACTCATAACTTAGTTCATACTTCGTTTTCGAATGAAATTCAAGTCAATTAAGGGTTTGTTTAGAGAATGTTATAATTTTGTTTTAGATTGTTCAACTTTTATACTTATTTCACTTTGGTCTGTAAAATTTCAAATGTTTTGTTTTAGTTTATAAAGTTTGCATCAAAATGAGAAATAAAAAACAATTTTAGCTGTTGTTATAAAGTTTTGAACAATTTTTTTTAAAACTTGACACAGGACACCACGGTTGTTAATTTACTTCATTAATATATATTTACATGGACAAACGTTTGAAGCTTCTATTAATGAAGAACAAACAAAGAAAAATTAAATTAGTTTTTATTTTTAATGCAAAGTTAAAACTAGCACATAGCACATTGAAAGTGGAGACTAATTTAGAGAGATTTTGAAATTGTAGAAACTAAAATGAAACAACTTAACAAATTCATTTAAACCTTTACAAAACTATTCTTTTTTTTTTCCTTTTTTCCTTTTTTTTTTTTTTTTTTTTTTGGTGGAAACTATTGTTCGTAGAAAAAGAATGAAAAGAAAAATTAAAGGGTTTTTTTTTTCTTGGGAAGGAAAAGCAATTCCCCAAAAAGAAAAGAAAGGGAAAATTGAAGAAAGAAGCCACAAAAACATTGATGTAAAGAAAAAAAGCAAAAGAAATTGGATAATGACAAAATAAACCTTGATTTGTTGTTGATGTTTGGAAGCAGTGGGCAGATTGCAAAGAAGAAAGGAAGCACCCAAAAAGCACTTTGAGTTTGACCCACCTCTTCCTGATTCTCCCAATTTATAATTATGCTTTCCTGCTCTTCCTCTTCTAACTGTGCTCCCAAAAAAATAAAAATAAAAAAATCAAAGTTGTTCCTAAGTTTCTGGCTTGTAATATTCTAAAAAATAATAAAAATAAAATAAAAGCGTTTTTTTTTCCATACATGGGTAGAGGTTAGAATTGGAATAAAGAATTATTCCATTGCAGCTTTGGAAGTGCTTGTGAAGAGCTCTCTCCATTTGAACCCTGAAGCTGCAAAGAGAAACAAACTGATTGTTTTGTTGGGGATAATGTTTTAGCAGTTACCAAGCTGTTGCTGAACCTACTTTCCACTGTTTGCCCTCCATTTTCTTCCTATTTCCCATTTTACCCTCATAATTCCAATCCATATTTCTATTTTTATAAATTGGAAATTTGGGATGTCTTTACTATCTTAAAATGTGGGATAGTTGATCATTATTTAAAATTCCAAACGGAGAGTTTATACTTTATTTTTTCCATTACTCCAGTTAAAGTGATATTTATATTTTATAATTATGGTGAATTGTTAAGTTAAAAAATATATATATTTAGTTTTAGAAATTTTATGTTTGGTTGTTTAAGGGCATTTGATTTAAGGTTTTATCGAATGATTATGAGTAATAGATGTTTGGGAATAATATTATTGAGAATCATAGATAATTATGTTTGATTCTTTAACAAATTGAAGTTAACTAATTTAAATTAATAGATTATTAATTAATTAATATTTTTAATAAAATACTTAATTGTATTAATTTAATTTATTCTTATCGATAAAAAAATAATTAAGTATTTATTTTTAATCAATCAATTGTTATTACAATTGAATTTAATAATTAATTATGTTAATTTAATATATTATTATCAATTAAATTTTATATAATTTGATTGGTTATAAATTTAATTTAATTTAAATATTTTAAATTGTAAATTAAATTAAATTAAATTAATATAAAAATAAAAAAAGAAGGTGTTAAAAAAGAGAGAAGAGAGAAGAAGATATTAAGAAAAAAGAGGAGAGAAAGATTTAGAAACTCCTACTTTTTCCGATCTAAACATAGCTTGGTGGATAAGACACAAATTACCATTTCAAATGTTGATTGTTCGATCCTCCATCCCGCAATTGTTGAACTAAAAAAAAAAAAAACTCTTCTTTTGGAAGGATATCAAATACCATTAAGAAAGTATGAGAATGAATTATTCTCATGTCCATCCTTCAAAACTTGTACCATATAATCCCTTCTTCATTTCCATCTTCATTCTCATCTCCATTTTCTTAATTCAAACGACTCATTAAAATTTCATTAATCTATAATCTATCTATACTATATATAAAAGAGGCTATGAAGGAAAATCTTTACGTACCCTTTTGTCCTTCATTTTTAAATATATGCCCATTATACCCTCCACTTTAATTATTAGTTATTTATTAATAATTCAATATAAATTATAATTAAGCACTCTTTGGGAAACAATCGTTTGTACCTTTTGGTTTCATTTTTGTACCTTTCCGACAATATTTTATATCCATTCATTTTATTTTAATAAAGGATTAGTGAAATTAATTTTGAAATCATACACCCTTTCATAGAATAAATACAAATTTTTCTGTTTTTCTTTGGCCCAAACTTCATTTTCAATGTGTTAGATGATAGAAAGATGGTTTATTTTACAGGAGAGATCAAAGTCTTCCAAAGAGTATGGAAATTAAAGGTTTTGTTCTTTTTTATATGTTTTTATATTTTTCTATTTTTGTATGTTTTTGTTTTCTTTTTTTCTTTGATTCTTTACCAACACAGTGAATTTAATTTTATATCATGACTTACAACATCATTTGTTTCGTTAGAATGATTCTTTTCCTGTATTTATTATGGTTATAATTAGTCTGAGGTAGGGTACATTAATTTTCTATCTGCTCTTCATTTGTTTTGTTGGAATGATTCTTTTCTTGTATTTGTTCTCAGACAATATAAATAAATAGAGGACATCAAGATAAACTCCAACATTTTATGGCTATAACTAGTACAAGATACATTAATGATCTCTTTTTGACTTTCCTTTGTTTAGAGAAATTAAATGATCTTCAGTAACAATTCATGTTCTAATAAAGTGGAGATTTAGTGACATTTGTAACGTTACTAACAATTTTTTAGACTAACCTTAAGTAATTATGTACAAACTATAGAAGTAGATGTGGATTCTTCTATAAATTATTTATTTTCATCCTATCTAGAAGAATTAAAATTCACTTTGAATGAGAATTAAATGTCTAAATTAGGTTGATTTTATCAGGTATGTATGTGCACATATGTTTTTTTTTTTTTTTTGTTGTGAGTTGCAATGAAGGAATTGAACTATATATATATGTGTTATACTCCTCTAAAAAGAGTATTAAGTTTTCAAAATTTGTGGAGAAAAAAAGTTTAACGTTTTACTTTCTTTATTAAAAAAATATAAATGAAATATCTTTTTTACAAATTTAAATTATAACACAATATCTTTTCATGAAATAAGATCAAATGCGTAGAAAATTATATAATAATAACCATATTTTTTTTTAATAAAAAGTAAAATTTGCATAATTTTAAAATATAGTAGGAAAAAGGGGCATTAATTTTGCATAATCATAATTAGTAAATTTTGCATTATTTTGTATTAGAATGCATTAAAAAGGGGGCAAATTGCATAAACTACCCCTAAAATATAGTAGTTGGTGCAATTGTAATATTAATTTTTAGTTGTAAAAACTAAACCTTATATAATTGTAAAAATTAAACTCTTTTTAAGTTAATCGTAAAAATGGGTTATTTTTGTCAAATTTGTTAATTCATTCAATTACTTAGAGGTTGATAATTAAAAATAATAATAATATGCAGTTTCATCTTCTCATATTTAATAACTACTGCCTAGACATCATCACAACTTTCACTCAATTAATGGAATTTAGGTTGCCCACATTCTTTAACGTGCATATAATTGATTTTTTTTTAATAAAAATAGCTCATAATAGTAATAGTCCAATTATTATGCAATTACATTTCTATAATTTTCTTTTTACAAATTCACTTATTTTAATCTTACATTTTTTCTTCAAGGTAATTACATTTTTCCACCATTGTAATTTTCTTATTTTATTACTTTTTATAATAATGTCCATTTGCATGTTTTTAGATACAATGAAGATTAATATGAATTTTGATTTGAACCATGAACATGGAGAAAGTTGTTCAACAAAAGGTACGTATATATATAATTGTATTATATTTACTAATATAATGGTTCTGTATAGGGAAATAAAAAGCAAATGCAAATAATAGAAAATGAAAAAAATATGCAGAATTGTCAATTGGAAAACGAAAAGAAAAATTCTAATGCCCAGCCAATACAAAGAAAATTGCATTGGTAAAAATAAATGTTCAAGATAAAGCTTTTGATCATTTTTGCTCTTTTATTATACTCAATCTTTTTTATTATGCTCAAAATCAAAACTTTAGTTTCTCATCAACATTTAAAAAATATATAAAACATATAATAATAACTCATTAATTAAGTTTCAAACCCAAATTTCGTTTGGAGAGATACCTTTTGCTTATTAGTGAAATGGAAGAGAAAAGAAAACATTAAAAGTGAGGAAATGAGAATAAATAAATTAATGTAAAAATAAATAATATCTTATTATTTTTATAAATATTTTAATTGTGATAATTAATCACATTAGCTAATATATTAAACTTTATGTATACATTACACTAGATATCATGAATTTAGTAATTTATTTTTAGTTCAACAACATGCAGAGAGTTTTGAATCTCTGACCCTTTAGTGGAGAGTATGGTTGAGCTATGCTTAGGTTGACCATAAATTTAACAACGACTAGATTTGAAAATACATATAATTACTTTATGTTATTCATGTAAATACATCTTTCTTTATTTTGTAAAATAAAATGAAAAATTTCACGTGCATCGACGTGTTACCAACTAGTATATATAAATGGGGCTATGGAGGAGAATCTTTTGTTCCCTCTTTTGCTCTTACATTTTTAGTAAATTCCTATTTTGTCCTTGGTTATTGGGATGCGATTCTTCGAGTGTAGGTGTCTGTTGAGTCCAATAGGTGAAATTCAAGCTGGACGCGACTGTTTGGGTGGAGGTAGTTACACATTGAAATGGTGCATCCATTCACGTATGAGTGTGTGATTCATGTATAAAAAGAAAAAAAAATTGATTGCCAATACTTATATTGTCAATTTTTTGTTATCAAAATGTCAAGTGATAGCAAAAATTATTCTTTTATCAGAACTTAAGCTTTTCAAAAAGGATGGAAAACTAAAATTTTTTGTTCTTTCTAAGGGGAACATTAAACCGTGTCACAATGAAGCCTTGAGAATTCAAAAACTTATTTTAGTTGATAGAGTTAACTGTTATCTATCTTTTGTACATTAATTTCTTGAAGTTATTTACGCTCCATATTAATTCCTTGAGGTAAATATTTTTTTTTGATAAATTATAAATTCCTTCAGTAAATATAATTTTAAAAAGGTTGCATTACACTCTTTTTTTAGATACCGTAGAAGGAAAACACATTTAATATGGGTTATGTAAATGATGATGTGATAGGTTGTATTATAGTTCAAATTAGGTAAAAATAGATAAAATATGTTATATTTTGAGTAAAGTAAGAAGGAGTTCTAAAGCAAAAAAAAAAAATAAAAAAAAGTTTTCTTAGTCTTTTAAGATGTGCAACAAGCATCGCTCATATTCTATAAAAAAAAAAACCACTAAATTGTTACTTTTTCTTTTTTTCATTACAATTAGTCACTTCGCTTATAGGAAAACACACATGTTAAAAAATCATTGACGTAGGTATATCTTAACTTTTTTTATCAGGTCATAACTTTTTTTTTCAAAAGAATATTTTTTTTTTTCACGTTATGTTCAACTTTTAATTTTAACATATTTTTTTGTGGAAAAATGAAGAGATTGAGCCATGTTGGCGGTTCAATGGGCGAGAGGGTGACTGTGAGAGATGAAAAAAAGAGGTGGGTGTGTGCACCTACAGCAAAAAAGGGTGGGAGAAATAAGAAGAAAAAAGTGTATGGGTGATCGGACTAAAACGTGGGCTGAAAGAAAATATTTTTGATTCAAAACAAAGCTTCAATCTAGTGCAAGTGCACACAGTCGATGCAAGTAATATAAAACTGGAATATTCCAGAGTATCGATCCCACATGGAACGAATACAACAAAATTCAAGAGAATAAGCAAAGACGTTTTCAAATTGCAATTGTGGGCAACCAATGTAAAACAATAAGTGGGATGGTTTTTGTTGCTTTTGAAAAGAAGAAATAAAAATGATAAAAGAATGATTCAAACGTGTTTTTGCTCCATTAAAAGAAATTGCGGCCTAATTGCAATTGCAATCCTTTGACTCAACACCTAAGCTTTGTAAACCGAATTCAACACCTATTCGACCTTCTATGAAGTATTTTTAGGAGGCTAAGCGATTAAACCGATATTTCTATGGCTAATACGAACTTAGTTAATTTTGAAACACAATTCTTTTGGTTTTAAAGGTTTTGCCCTATGTCTAGGGTCAAAAATAAATTCCTATGTCTAGGCTATTTTCCTTTGTTGTTTTTATGAAAACCAAATTTTTATCTAACCTTTTCAAAATTAGACTCAATTTTTGTATACTAATCTAGGTGATCAATCTAGACTAATAATAAGCATTAAAATCAATAAAAGCAAACAAGCTATAGAGAAAGCAAGGTTGCTCTCACAATTAGGTCTTTATTCCTATCTTTAGGGCATTCACATGCTTGAATCCCAAAAAAGGAATTAGCTCATTATGGAAGAAATGAAAATGAACAATTTAATTGTTATAAAACTCATAATTCACAAATGACTAAAAAGAGAAGAGAATTTTAAAAACTAAACAACCCAACTGATTTTTATTGAGAAAATACTTGAATAAGATTAATCCAACAACTTCAAAAGTACTCACAAAAATTCAAGGACAGAAACAACCTTTAAATGGAATTCAGATTCTTGTAGAAATATAAACCTCAAGAGTAAATTGTTCTTATTAAAGAAGAGAACTGAATCAAAAGAATACGAAACTAACTCAAATTCAACAACTTGCAAAATAAGAATTACATAAAAGCTGGTTGTAGAAATAACATGAATGAAAATAAAATAGAAAACAATTCTGGAATTTAACACATCCTTAAACCACTAGCTTCCTCGCTTGATCGATCCAAATACCCATTCAAAGGAAAATGGATCTTCACCTCCTCTAACTTTCGTTGAGGAGGGATCAACCTTGGAAATTACAGAGCTAGGATGAAGAGCAAACTGCTGTAAAAAAGACAGAAAAAACGTTGAACTACGAACTGTGGGATAGCAGAAAAAAAATCAGCCACGTTTTGCTTTGTTTTCCCCATTTTTATAGACATTAAGGGCTAGGGTTTCCATCTTTGTGCTCCTTCAATCATGAGTCAAGGTTTGGGCATGAGTTCAGGATGAAAAATCTCCTAAAAATCGAATAAACTCCATGAATTTTGGCATTTTTTAGTGATTTCTGCAGTTTTCAGATTTTCCAGAAAATGCAATTGCATTTCAATTGCATTTCTGTTACATTATTTTTCAGATCTGCCAAAATTTTCCAGAAATGCAATTGCATTTCCATTCTGGAATGCAATTGCATTTCGAAAATGGAATACAATTGCATTTTGGGCTTGTTCACAAACTTGTTTTCTCGAAGAAATGAAATTGTATTTCTAAAATGGAATGCAATTACATTTTTTGTACTTGCTCCAAACCTACACAAAAATAACAAATTAGGGTAATTTTCAATCTCTTTTCAACTTCTTTCCTTTTTTCCATTACTCCAAATGAGCTTTTATGAATTTAACTAATAAATACAATTTTTAGCTTGCTCGTCATGCAACAAAACACACAAAAATGACAAGAACAATCTAGTTTAGGGTCAAATAGTCCTCATAAATTAGAATTATCAATGGGCAATTTAATATTAAATAAAGGAGAAGTCTATTTGTTTATTTATTAGAAGCCAATTTCAAATTTAAAATAATTAATTATTGATTATGTATTAAATTCATTAGATATCCTATATATGTACCTCTAATCTCTCCCATTAGGCATTTTCAAGAAATGACAACATTCAATTTTCTCTTTTCTCTACTTTTTCTTCTATTTGTCTTATTTGCCCAAAAGAAGGATTTGATATCACGTGGAGCTTTTAACTCAATTTGTTAGCATAAAGCAGTTTGAGTTACACAATGTTTAAGTTTGATTGTTCTCTAATAAAGAAGGTTATAAGCTATGAGAATATCACCACACCAAGTTATAGATTTAAAGAAAAAAAAAAAAGAAATTCACATACTACAAACGGCTAAATCTTAGAAAATAGAAATATGCTTCTCAATCTAATTTTGTACGTATTTGCATCTCGTTATAACCTACTGTAATTTTTTAATAGACACTCAAAGACTTACCTTTTGGAGTCTCCTCTTTTCGTTTCCACAACCAAATTCTCTCTTGTTGTGAGGAATAAAACTTGAAGTGTATGATTTTATAAGGAAATATAACCAATCTTTTGTTGAGATCAATATGATCCTCCATATAAAGATAGTGCCCATAGTTTTCGTTGGAAAGCTACCAAAACTATCTACAGTAAATAGTTGTATCACTAATAGGAATAATAGTTGCATCACTAGTAGAAAATATTGTATTTTCTATGGTGGGTTTTACCATTTTACCTACAACTTTTGTATTATCTCTAGAAAAATATCTACAATTTAATTAAAAAGCATGGAATTTTTATTTATTATGTCGGATAAATCTTATGAGTTTTATTAAAAATATGTATTGCATCAATATTTTATTGATATTCTCGTTAAAAGTTTCATAAAATTGAGACACTTAATTTTTTTTTATCTTTCTAGACAATGCTAATAATTATAGAATAAAATTTTCATTGACGTTTTTATAAAGGAAAAAATCGTTGTCAAGAAATATCAAAATTTTATTTATTAATTTAAATATTGTTAAAAAAGTTCTATTCAATTATTATTTTCTTTTAGAATATTTGTCCATAATGATATTGAATCAAATATTTGGTGGGAATCGGATCTTTGGTACTTCTCAGATTTGGGCTATAAAAGAAACCTAACTAGAGTTGGATACTTTTTTTCCCCTAAAGTACCTTTTTCTTTTCTTCTCTTTTTTTTTATTCTCGTTTTTTTGTGAATAAACGTATCTTGTAATTATCAGTGGCGGATCCATAATTTTATGTCAGGGAAGCTTGAATTCGCATAAAAATTATTTTGAACACATTGATATATTAATTTGGTTAAAATATCTTTTCGGTCCATGTACTTTGAGTCTCGTTCCATTTTAGTCTTTATACTTTTAAATGTCTAAATTTAATCTATGTAATTTCAAAAAAATTCTTAAAATTAATCATTATTGTTAGTTTGAAAATTAATTTTTATCGAACTTGATAAAATAATAATAATAATTTCATTTAAGAAAAAAAATACAATGTGAATATGTTTTCAAAATTTATAGACAAAAAGCTAATAGAGATTACTTTTTTTAAAGGCCTTAGGAATAAGACAGGAAATGCTTGCCATTGGGCCAAGAAAGCTTCTGTAAAAATTACCTAACATTTAAAGTATAAAAACTAAAATTCCAGAAGTTGAGGATCGAGCCCCTGAGCCCTTCTTAAATCCGCCCTTGGTAATTATTAAGTCTACATGAGATCTTTACAAATTAATTGGAAATTTCTTGTACATTCTTTTAGGTCACATCTCTTATATAATTAACACTTGCTTACGCTTTAATAATAAAAATGATTTTCACAATAGATTCTCAATATGTTATAGTTGGTATCTCAATTTGTACATTTATTCTTTAACCATCTTCAAATTTTCATATATTCCAGAATTTTAGCATATAGGATATCAACAATCACAAGAATTTTTAGATAGCTAATAAGATGCTAGATTGTCTATTCCTTTTCTTTTTTTTTTAGAGAACAAATTATAATAACTACCCATAAACTTCTGTGGTGGCTATGATTGCATATTTAAACTTTCGTTCTTATTCTTTGAAGTTATCAAATCATGACAATTAAAATCATATCGTTATAATTTATCTTTTGTAGTTGGATTTAATTGCAACAATTTCATAAGTTTGAAGTTATATTAGCAAAGAACTAATATATATATATATATATATATATATAATAATGCCATAATATACAGATGATTTAATATTTAGTTGTAATCACTCTTAAAATTAGTGATTTACGCATTTTTTAAGTTGAAACCACGGTGAAAAATTTCGGTCGACATGTCGAAATGTCGACCTGTTCGACATGTCGTCCGGGGGGGATGTCGTTCCCCCCCCATTTCGACGACATGTCGTCCATATTTCGAGTTTTTTTTTTTTTTTAATACAAACATGAGAGGATAATTTTTATATTATTATTATATATATATATATTCGAATTTAATCTTTCTTTGTTAATAAATAATAAGTAATAGCCTACGTCCACAGGTAGAGGGAGAGAGAATTTTATTATATTGAGGAGAAATTGAGTACAAAATACAGAGAGCAATTAGATAAGAGTTTAAATGGTGTATAAATAAATTGATTTACAATTCTAGTACGTAGTTTTGGAGTCTCGCCCTATGTCTAGGGTCGATATCCAGAACTTAATTCTAAACATTTTCCTCCATTGTTTTTGTGATTTCTGTCTTCCCCTTAACCCTTTCGATATGAAGTTTAAGCTTGACAAGCAACACTAATTGGCAGGTTAGGTTTACTCGACGTTAATTCAACAAAAATAAACAAAGTTTCAAGTGTTAACTAGATTGTTTATATTTTTAAGTCTTGCATCTTTCCTCTAGGGCATTCACGAACTTGAACCTCTAAAGGAAAATTAGCTCAACATGGAGAGAATGAAAAACAACAATTGAATTGATACCAAACTCATAATTAAACATCCAAAATTAAGGAAATAAAATTTCAAAATAGTAAGGCAACCTAAGCTGATTTTTACTAAGAATTGACTTGAAGAACACAACTCTAACAACTCACAAATAGTCTCAAGGAAAATTGCAAAAACATTAGCAACACTTAAGAGAAGTTCAAAATATTATGGAAATAAAGCTCAAAAGAACAAATTGTCTTTGCTGTGAATAAAATGGGATTCAATAAACCTCAACACAAACTAAAGAACTTACAAGAAGGAAATAAAAAAAAAAAAAAAAAAACATCAACTAGAAAAAAAATGAACAGAACATAAGAACAACAATGGACTCGTGTATTCCTTGCTTCAATTGATCCAAATACCCATTCAAAAGCAAATGGATCTTCACCTTCTCCAACTTTCATTGAGGAGAGATCAAACTCAAAATTCCATTGAGCAAAAACGAAAAACAACTTGCTAGAAAATGATAGAAAATGATTAAATAAAAACTGTTGTTTGAGAAAAAAAACTCATCCCATTTTGATACGTTCGGCCCTCTTTTATAGGTCTCGAGGGGTAGGGTTTCCATCTTTTCTCTTCTACAACCTCGGGTCCACATTTAGGTTTGAATTTGGGTTGAAAAATCTTTCAAATCATGCAAAATCTCCTCAAATCTCGTTAATTCCATGATTCCCGCAATCTCCAAATTTTTTCAAAAAATGCAATTGTATTTCTATTTTGGAATGCAATTGCATTTTTTGCTTACTCCCAAACCTATTTTTTTCGAAGAAATGCAATTGAATTTTCAAAATAGAATGCAATCATATTTTTGTACTTGCTCCAAACCTGCACAAAAATATCAAATTAGTATAATTTTCAACATTTTCAACTTCTTTCCTCTTTTACATTACTCCAACGAGCTTTTATGAATTTAACTAATAAACACTATTTTTAGCTTGCTCGTCATACAACAAAACACACAAAACTGGCAAGAACAACCTAGTTTATGGTCAAATAATCATCATAAATGAGAATTATCAATAATAAATGCAAAATGGTTGGAAATTTTAATCTACAAAATTGTAACAGCCAAAATTATTTGAGTAACAACCAACTTTTGCAAATTTCAAAGTGTAACAACTAAAATTGGATGCCTAACAGTCATGTTAAAATATAGAAATTAGATCAAAATGAGAAATTTTTTAGATTTAGCATGCTTTGGAGGAAAAAACATCAAGAACAACATAAGAACACATGTTCTCGGGTATATCAATTTTCCAGAACAAATTGTAAAAACTTTTGACCCTCAAGAAAACTAAATTAGAATTTCTCAAAGAATACAAAGTTCTAGCTTAGATCATAATCTATAATATTCAAGAAGACAACAAGATGAAATGACCTATGAAAATTTAATTTTTTTGTGCTTTTTGACAGATTATGAAATTGAACAGATTGGAAGAACAACAAGAAATTCAAAAATAAATTCAAGAAAAACACAAATGAAACATATAGATTTTGAGCTTAAATCTTTGATACCAAATAATAAGAAAACTCTAGCCAATTGGATCTAAGAACCCTTATGGTTATGCAAATCCCTATATCACAAGTGCTAAAACTCCCAAATCAAGATGATTTCATCCCAAGGAAGAAGATAGAAATGGATTTACTTTGATGATCAAGATAAAGAGTAGAGAAAACTTGTTTCTAAACTCAAGATTAGAATCACTCCACAAGTAGTTTTGATAATTCTCATAATTGAGAATTATCTAGCTCATAAATTTAGGTTATGTTTGGTTTTATTAGCATTTTCTTTATAAATTCATTTAAATTCCAAGAAAAACAGCATGAATCTTCCAAAGTAAATTAAAATCAATATAGGAAAGAAAAAAACGAAGATTTGCACTAATTAAGGTATTTTTGATGCAGTTTTGGTGAAAAAGACTGATAGTAGAGCTTGTCAAAGGCTCAATCAAATAAAATTTATAATATCGATATAAAATTAACTACTTGTAGTAATTAATAGTGGACTGGGTCGAACCACAGGGAATCGAACTAAAATTAATTTCTATTAATTGGTTTTCTTAATGACATGGACTAGGGAGGAACTAAATGTAAAAGCAGATGGAAGGACCGAAAGCAATAAAAACTATAGTTTCACCTCAGACACCGATTCTGGGTTAAACCAGGTAACAATACAATTTTTTATCACAGACAACGAACAAGATATCTAGTCAGCAGTTTATCACCTAATTGACTTGCAATAACAGTCGGACAAGCCTCTAACCAAGCTTAGATCTCCTAAATCCCAATTAACCCAACCTAGCATCAAGTTAATAGCCTAATTAGCCCTAATTAGTTGGGCACGATAGCGTTCCATACTAACGTAGCTAATCACCTAAAGCTCTAGGGATTGATTAAGACAAGCTAATTAAACTGGGCATGCATTCCTAATTTAACTAATTCGCTCTCTTGATTCTTAAGTCCTGGAGTGCAAACTACACGAGAGACTAGCCTCTACGATGCAAACACGATCCGGTCTTATTGCTACCTCCAACTAGCGACTACTAGCACATTTGACGTGAATAGGTTGCTAGGCAATCAAGAATCAAGAGATAATAAACATGTTAATTGATATTCGAGCTATCCATTACTTTAAACGGGCCTAAAGCACATACTCGATGCCTATAGAGTATCAAACTAACTATGAGCATGCACAATAATAAGCAAAGATAAAGAGAAACAAGAAGTTGCTGAAAAGCATAAGGAAAGTAAACATAATCTAACAAAAATTACATTATACCATAGTTTACAACCCAAATCGGTGTCGAATGCTTAGCCGGACATCGAATCGAGCTTTCCAAACACCAAGGATCGACCTCCTAAACTAATCTATCCTAAAACTAAGAAAAATAGTAAAGACTGGAGGGAGAGAAGCCCATGGAGGCCGTACAAAATTGGACTTAATGACCTAGAAGGAGAAAATTTCCTTGAATAAAAATCGCGGTAGTGTCGAGACGCTACCCTTAACAAGACCAACGTCGAGGGGGGCTCACTGCAGCGTCGACCTACTCTCACTGTTACAGCGTCGAGACGCTTGGGACAGCGTCTCGCACTACCCTACATCCATGCATTCTGTCCTCTTTGCAGCGTTGAGACGTTCTCGTTTAGGGCATTTTGGTCAATTTGCTTCTAATCTTCACTCAATTGCTCAAATGACCTTCGATTTAGCTCGTTTTAACCCCGATTGGATGCAAATACTCCAAATTACTCCTCTTGCGTAAATACCTACAAAATGGGCAATTAAACACATAAAAACTAATAAACTAACAAGAATTAGGCATAATAAATTAGGACTATTTTGGTCCTATGAAAGACAAATTTGCAACAGATTGTTGATGGATTGCTGCAGCAGTTAGAAAAGGAAAGTGCAAATTTCGGAATAATGAAATAATGCATAAAAAATGGGATTCTTTTCATCAATTCAAACAAGAATTCAAAGCTTACAAGTCAGAGCGACACCAAGAAGGAAACTCTAACCGCCATTGTCTATAAAAAGGAAGAAAAACAAACAAAAGGAAAATTTTCTCCTTGGAAGAAAACCTTTATTTTTTCTTTTTGCATTTTTTCTATCTTCATCTTGCTGTTTATCTTCTCCATTCAACTATTTTTCGTTCTACACTTTGTTTTTCTAGTTTTGTTCTTGAGGAAGCTCGAAGTCCAATCATTGGCTCAACCTTGGGTTGTGAAAATCTCCCCTAACTTGAGAGAAAAGAAGGGAAATCTACTAACGGTTGAAATCAAGTTAGCTTAAAAGTAGTTGTAGTTTGTATTTTTCCTTTATGTTTTATCGAGTAGGACAGTTCTCATTCAGTTCTTATATTCTGTTCCTGTAGTTCTTCATTGTACTGTTTTATCTTTCATTTATATGAGAGTATCTAGTTGTCTTTTTTTTACTATTTCTCATATACATACTGTTTTATACCTCTTGGATTCATTAAGAGTTATTTTCCATTTAATGTTTTCATGACATTTACCTTTAATTCAATTATGTTTTTCTACTTAATCATGAGCTAAACCTTCCATAGGGATTCAAGAACATGAATACCATAAGGTAAGGATACATAGCCAATAAACCTAGAAGCAAGCGACATTAGCTTAAACGTGGTTTGTTTTTACTGATTTTATTTTTTTTATTGGAAACCTTGAATGATCAACTTGGATTGCTTTTAAGTCCAATCTAATATCGAAAGGGTTAGAAGAAGACAAATTTCATAAAAGCAATGAGGCAAAGAGCTTAGACATAAGCCAAGATTGATCCTAGACATAGGACAAACCCCTCAAAACTAAGAATGCGATCTTAACCACGTAAGTACAATTGGCCATAGACATATAGGTCCAATCACTTAGTCTCCTAAGGGTTTTGAATCCAAACTGAATGGGAGTTGATTATGTTTACCATGTTTCTGTAAAATGTCTGATTGCTGTGACACTTGGTTGGCAATCTTACCAAGGGCAAGAGTGGACTTGAATCCTTGCATTTTTCTGAGTGATTATTAACTAAATTTGAGTTTTTATTTTTTCATTCTATTGTTACCTTCACACTCAAAATATATTTGTTTTTAGATTTTTGGCTACTAAAAGTTGTCGTTGTTACAATTTGGTTGCACATTAATTTTGTTGTTCCCGTTCCCTTGGGATTCGATACTTTGGAATACTTCCAATTTATATTACATGCATCAACAGTGTATATTTGCACTAGGGTTAAGCTTTTACTCTTATTCATTTTTACCCACAAGTTTCACCCGACCAAGTTTTTGGCGTCGTTGCAGGGGAATGACAAAACTAACAAAAATTTTGTTGTAGCTAAGATTGTAAGAGATTTGCAACTACATTTCTTTTCTATTGCAGATTGTGAGAAGATTGCAACTGCAATTTCTCCTATTGCAGGAGGAGTTGGATTTCACTTGCAATACTTGTAGTACATATTGCAACTGCAATTGTCATCTTTCTAAGAGAGAGCTGGACTCTTGTTACATTGTTTTACAAGTTGAGGGAGAGTAATTGCAAGAGGAAAAAGACAGAACATAGGGTTTGATTGCTTGAGATAATCTACAGGATGAAAGTAGACATCATTGTAGCATTGAGCGCACAAGCTTCATCATTAAGCTACATGATGGAAACTTTGATGATGGGAAATCTCATAGCTCCTTTTAACCCCATCTCCTCTATTTCTTTTGTTTATCGTAAAGGAAGTCATTTATTTGAAAATTTTCCTTATAATGTCGATTCTTTGTGTTATGGATTTCTACTCAGCTTTGCAAATCAATATCTGTACCAGTATTTCTAGCAAGGAAAAATAATTCTAAAAGAGCCTAGCATTGAAGAGCTTGTGAGAGAATATAAAGCAAAGAACGATGTTGTGATACAAAGACAAACCACATCTCTACGGAGTATGAAAATCCACGTGGAACAAATTGCAGATGAATTTCAAAACAGGTCCCAAGGAATTTTGGTCGAGAGCATAGAGACTTCAAAACAAGAAGAAAAATAATAATGCAAGGTGGTGACATATAGAGCTGAATTGCAACACGAAGACCTTGAACTCCCAATAGAAGTTGAAAGCGCTCCAACACTTGACAACATTCAGGAGCCAAAAGGGAGAAAATAGATCAAAGAAGAATCACCTCAAGAAGAGATGGAACAACAAAAGGAGGTTGCAGTGAGCTGTGCAGTCGCAATGTCACAGCAAATGTCGTCCAAAGTGCTCCAAGTATTAGAACACCCTGCTTTCACTTGTTGTACCTTTTAGGAAACATTTGATAAAGAAGAATGTAGAGAGCAGAGCACGAAGGATGGCAATATGCAGTATGCGACACAAATTGCACCCACAATTTCTATTTCCAAAGACATATATAAATCTCTTGAGTCATCAAAGCCCGTTGTGATCAAAGCACCTTAACTACGATTGAAATCTCATTCATCATCAAGACCTGATTGCAAAATGAAGGAACACGGTTGCGATTTCTGTACTAGAATAGAATAAGTTTATCTTTTCTTTCATCTTCTTTAAAACAAAAAAAAAAGAAAAAAGAAAAAAAGAAAAAAAATATTTTGGTGTGGTTGATAGGACATGAATTCAAATAAATTTTTTTTTTTTTTTTTTTTTATCAAGAGGGAACTATGTCTAAGGAAGATCTTGTCTAGATTGAGGTACTTAAGTTGACCATTAGGGAACACCTCTACCTGGGGACTTACTTAGGAGTTGAATTGATCAAGCTTTGAATTTGAAATTCATTAAAAATCTTTCTTATTTACTTAAACTGCATGAACTTTTTGATGATCTACTTTTGAGTTTTAGGAAAAAAAAATAAGTAAGAAAAAAAAAGAGGAAGTTGTAACCTAGTTTGCAGCTGCAACATCAGAGCCAAAAGAAAATGAAAAAAAATATGCACCCGTATCTAGGACACAATCCGACCAATCCTCACTACCACCATCAATAATTGAAGAAGAACTAGCTAAGGTCTCATAGGAAATTGCAATCGCATCTTCACCTGCATTCATCTCATCTCTCACCTCCTATGCATAATTGATCGGTGTACACGCAAGTGCACGCGATCGAAGTAACATAAAATGGTATATGAGTATCAAGTATCGAATCCCAGGGAAACGATGTAACAAAAATATTATAAAGCAAGGTGTAAGGAAATTGCAACTTGGAAACTAAAATTGCAAAAATAATGTTGGTTTGGTGTGTTGGTACAAAGGTAAAAATTGCATAATCTAATTGCAGAATCAAGAAATTACAATATTGAAATGACAAGGATTGTAGAATCTAATTGCAGAATCGAGAAATGAAAATAATTGTTAGCAAACTAAAAATCTCAAAAGGAATTTCGATAAAGATGGGGTTCAAGAATGTCATTGCCCTAAGTTGTAAATGTAAGCCTAAATTGAAATTCCAACCTACTCCACACTCAATTGTAAACTAAAATTGCTTCTCCTATTCACCTTGAATTTAGGTTTTAGGAGGCTAAGTGAGTGACTTATATGTCCATAGTCCCTCTATCTTAGATAATTGATAACTCTCTAAATGAGAGTTATTAGCTAGTCCTTTATGCCTAAAGTTCTTTTATTTGAGTTTAATGCTAGTATTTTCATACTTGAAATCCCCTAAAATCGTTGTTATTGAAATAGCTTCTTTGGATATTCTTAATTGTTGTATTTACGTAATAGGAGCTTAAAAAAAGCACTAAATTATGTTAATTTGGTGTTACAAGTCGTAATTTTCTATCAGCAAAACTATGAGAGAGCATTTGTCCAGCAAAGGAATTGCTGGAGCAAATTATTCGACATTTTAAGTTACAGAAGGCAGCACGTGATACATCACATGAGAAATAATTCATTAATTGACCTGGCGTAAATGAACCAAAACGACGTCATCCATCCAATGAGAAGTCGTCACGTGTCTTGTTTGACCTAAGTAGCCCTAAAATCAAGATGGGCATCGATATTTAAAGCAAGCAGTCGTCTTTAGGAGAAGAGATACCTAATTTGAGAGGCAGAAATCGAATTTTGAGAGGAAGAAGTCGACAAAGGGGCTGAAGGAAGAAAACCCAAGCAAAAAAGGAGTTGGAGATAAGAGAAATCATCATCAAGAGCTTCTATTTCGGGCTTTTCTTCTCCCTTCTATTGTTTTCTTTTACTTTTGATTTCTCTCTTGTAATTAGATTCTACATTATGGTGTTTTACTGCAGTTTTCCTTTATTTTCAGCTTTTAACATGAACTAATTCACCTTTGGGTGAGGATTAAGAATGTGGTATTTATCTAAATAAGGGGTTGAGGCTCCTTAGCTCTTTTCAATCTGGTTTTAGAGTGTTTTTATTGTTTAAGCTCAATTTCGTTTGGCCGACCATTTTGGGTATTGTCTCCTTGAGTTTTGGGAAAAATAGGGGAGGCCGATTACTCTAAACCACATTAGCTCATTGTTTGGGTTAGTAGCTAGCTAAGTGGGGAGGTTAGGGATAACAACCCACCTAATGCACAATTACAGCAGCTTAATTTGGTGTGGGTTAATGGGAATTAAACCACAAATTATGGGAAATCTGGGAAGATTCCGCATTTATTGCTGTGTGGGTTGAGGGAGCAAAGTTCTTGCTGCAGCATTCTTATTTCGAGAAAATACAGACAATTCTTAATCCGAGCATGTTTTACATATCTTGTTACAAGTTTTTCTCGCACTTTTTGTTTGAGCATTTTCTGAGTTTTATTCTCTTGCTATTGCTTTTATTTCGTTGAAGCATAACTAGATTAGATTTTAATCATATTTTAATTATTTGGTTACCGTGTTGAATTCACTAAAAATTAGGTTTAGCTTAGTAAATTTCCTTGCACTAATCCATGTGGAGAACGATAATTTACTTATCACCTGCTGCAATTATTGTGTACACTTGCACATCCTCGTGTAAATTGTTTAAGAAAATTAAGCTACACATTAAAAGGCAACAATAATTCGGCTCAACAATTTTATGGGCTTTGAAGTCCTTAATCCCTATGTCTAGGGTAAGGATTGGCTTATGTCTAAGCTCTTTTTCTCCATCACTTATGCGAAATCCTCTTATCACTAACCCAATCGGTATTAGATCTAAGCTTGAGTTGCTACCCTAGTTGATCAATCTAGGATCTCAACGGATAATTATTCAACACAAGCAAACAATTAAGATGTAGGCTTGGTTTTTATTGAAATTTAGGCTACAATTACTTCTTAGGGAATTCACATTCTTGAACCCCCTAAGAAGTTTAGCTCATATTACAAATAAAAATTCCACAACTAATTTTTGAAGAAGAATTCATATTGGAAAATTGAGTAAATTGCCAATTAAGACAAAATTCTATCCTAATTAGTATTGCTTAATAGAACAACTATGATAATATAAATTAACGCAATTTTGGGCAATTACTTCAAGGATTTATAAACTCTCAAATTAAAATTAAACACAAAGAATCAAGGGCTTCAATAGAAATTTTCCATCTTCTTCCTTCTACACTTGAATCTGATGGGTTTATACATATTTCAACAAATACAAAAACTTGAATACACTACAAGAATTTTAGGATATGCCGACGTTATTATTCCCGACGCTTTAATATTCATCAGACTAAGTAGCTACTCCCGACGGTAAAATTAACCGTCGGTAAAATCGAAGGTAATTGCCGACGGTTTCATAAAATCGTCGGCATATCTTGATTAATGCCAACGGTTTTGTAAAACCGTCAGTGATTTGTCAAGGAACCGCTGACGGTATTGCAAACCATCGACAATTTGCCAAGGAATCGCCGACGGTTTGTGCAAACCGTCGGCTGTTTGACTAGGAACTGCCGATGGTTTGTCAAACCTTCAGCAGTTTGGCCGAAAGGCCAACGATCTGAACCATCGGCCTTTCCTGATGAAGGGGGCTCGAAAAAGAGCCCCCTTTTCCTTCTTTTTCCCCCAATTATTTTCCCTCTCATTCCCAATTTTCTCCCATTTTCACTTCTCCCTTCCCTTTTCTCCTTCCACATCCACCCACACCCAACACCCCCTAGCCGACCGGCCTCCCGCCACCGCCGCCCCTATTTTTCTCTCTCCCTTCCTTTTTCTCCTTCCACATCCACCCACACCCAACACCCCCCAGGCGACCGGCCTCCCGTTGCCGCCGCCCCTATTTTTCTCTCTCCCTTCCCTTTTCTTCTTTCCCCTTTCCTTCTCTCCCACCCTGCTGCCCCCCTCTTTTTCTCTCCCTTCCCTTTTCTTTTCTTCCCTTTCCTTCTCTCCCAACCCCCTACCCTCCACCCCGCCTGCCGCCGCCTACTATTTGCTTGTGGTAATATTGTAAAATTTTTTAGTTCTTAAATAGTTAATATAGTTAGATTAAAGAGTATTTTGCAAATCTATTTAAGTTTATTGTATTTTGGTTTGTGTAATCATAGATTTGTGAGTTCGAACACTTTGGAGCTCAAACCAACAAAGCTTCTAGCTCATTTGGTGAAAAAAGTATGTAAAAATCTAATTTTAAACTTTTTTGAACTCAAACAAAGTATGTTTATTTTGAAAAATCTATTTAAGTTTAGTGTTCTTTGGTTTGTGTAATCATAGATTTGCGAGTTCGAACACTTTGGAGCTCAAACCAACAAAGCTTCTAGATTTTTTGGTGAAAAAAGTATGTAAAAATCTACTTTTAAACTTTTTGGAACTCAAACAAAGTATGTTAGATTCTAAAGTTAATTTTAGTTATTTTGAGTTAATTATTGTAAAGTATGTTAGTTATTGTAAATAAATAGATCTACATGTATTTGGTTTATTTGTACTTTAAAGTTAATTTTAGTTATTTTGAGTTAATTATTCTTATTCATGGATATGGAGTTGAATATTAAATATAGTTGGTTATACTTTTTAGTATTGTGTAGACAACATAAGTTGGTTAGACTTTTTATGTGTAGATGAGTTATATAATTATGTTGGTTATATAATTTTGACTTATGTTGATTATATATTTATGTTGGTTATCAAATAAACATTAGTTAGTAGATGTGTTGGTTATTATGTCTTATGTTGGTTAGCATTTTTTATGTTTGATATCATGTAAACAAGATAAGTTCTAAATTTGTTATATAATTATGTTGGTTTTATAATTATGACTTAGGTTGGTTAGACTTTTTATGTTGTTTACTTAAGTTTTGAAGATAAGTAGAAATTCAAATGAGTTATATTCACTTAGACAAAGGAAAAAAATAAAGAAGTTAAAGTTAAATTGTAATAATCTTGTAGTTTTAGTGTATGATTGTAACAATCCTTATAATTGAGAAGTGATTTGTGCAATTTTCAATTTGTCACTACCAAATTAGCAATGGTTATAATACTAGAGTTTAATTGTACCAATTGCATAATGACCAAAATATATATGCTTTTTTAAAATAGGGCATTTCTGTTGAAGGATTAAAACAAAGTCTTCAAACAGGCTACATACTCAAGGTCAATACTTTTTTTAGTTATTGTAACCATTTTATGTTGTTTATATTTACCTAGCTAGCCTATACTTTTCATACTTTTTTTTCATACATATAATTTTCATACTTAAGTTTTGCTTTTGATAAGTAGAAATTGAAATGAGAATTTTATTACTTGATAAGTAGACTTGTGTTACTTCTTTTTTTTCTTTAATACATTATGCAATAGTCAATGATTGACATAAATCAATACCTACCCTATATATTAATGGATTACCATGGTAGGTCATAATAAATCATTCATTTGCCTATATATTGATGGACTGGGGGGGGGGGGGGGTGTTAGTACGCTTTGAGATTGAATTGAGATGCTTATACATAGTAAGACAAATTGTGTATGGCTATCCTGCAGTAAAGGTAGCCAATAATTTGAGTTTATTTGGTTTGTATGTATGTTTCTGATATAGTTGAGTTTTAGATGCTATGTATATATGTTCGTAAATTTTGAAACGTTTTAGGTAAAACTACTATGTGATCTACACTTTTATTTGTCTAAAGTTTTAGTTAAATTGTGAGTTTAAGTTCTTAAGTTTTGAGTTTATTTATGGTTTGTTTGAGTTTATGTTCATGATAGTTGGTTTTCGAAATAGTTACTTATTATGTTTAGTAATTTTTGGTTTACTTGGTAAAGTTAGTTTATTTGGTAGAATTTTGATTGTTTGAGTTCGTTATACAACGAAAGGGTTGATTAGTTAGTTTCTTTGAGCTTATGTTCATGATGGTTGAGTTTTAGATGCTATGTATGTGTATTGAGAAGTTTGGGCAAAACTCATATATATATATATATATATATATATATATATATATATATATATATATATATATATATATATATGTTTTGTAACTTTTTTGACCAAGTAAAGTGTGTTTGTAATTTTTTGTTTTGAAAAAGTTACTTGTAATTTTGTAACTTTGGTTTACTTGGGACAAGATAGATTTGGTTGTGTATTGTTAAATTTGGTGTTATACTTATAAAGTTTTCATTCTCTTAGTTGGTTATGAATTTGATGTGTTGATTAGTTGGTTTCTTTGAGCTCATGATGGTTGAGTTTGAGATCAATGTATGCATATTGAGAAGTTTGGGCAAAACTCATATATATATATATGTTTTGTAACTTTTTTGACAAAGTAAAATGTGTTTGTAATTTTTTGTTTTGAAAAAGTTACTTGAAATTTTGTAACTTTGGTTTACTTGGGACAAGGTAGATTTGGTTGTGTATTGTTAAATTTGGGGTTATACTTATAAAATTTTCATTCTCTTAGTTGGTTATGAATTTGATGTGTTGATTAGTTGGTTTCTTTGAGCTTATGTCCATGATGTGGTTTGAGTTTTAGAGGCTATGTATGCCTATTGAAAAGTTTAGGTAACACTCATACTTTTTGATAAGTCTAAGTTAAGTTTAAGTGTGTTCGTAATTTTTGTTTTGAAAAAGTTAGTTGTAGTTTTGTAACTTTGGTTTACTTGGAAAAAGTTAGTTTTGATTGTGTATTGTTAAATTTGGTGTTATACTTATAGAGTTAGATTAATTTAGTTGTTTTGATTGTTTTAGTTCGATATAATAATTTGATGAGTTTATTATTAGTTTACTGAGTGAGTTAGATTAATTTAGTTGTTTTGATGGTTTTACTTCGTTATATTCATGAGTTTTGTAACTTTGGAAGTTAGTAGAGAGTTTTGATTGTTTTTGTTACATTTAATTTTTTTTAGTTCCTTATAATTCGTTATAAGTTAGATAATTTGTTACATTTTGTTAGTTCCTTATAATTCGTTATATATATACTTCATTAGTATTAGGTCTATATGTTAAATTATATGTAAATGTACATGTTTGTGCTTTTGGTTTAGAAAAAGTTACTTATATAGTTCTGTAATTTGGTTACTTAGTAAATTTATATGAACTTGGTTGCTTTCTTAAATTTGGTGTGTTTTGCTTATATAGTTTTGTAACTTAATTAAATTTTGATACTTTTGAAATGTTAGTTTAGTTGTTATGTTTTCAGTTGCTTTCTTAAATTTGGTATTTTGCTTAAGTTCATGTTTTTATTATAGGTGGATTGGGTCGACATTATTCTAAGAGCAGGACAAAGATTTACCATGAAGATGATGAGAACTTAGGTTTATTTGTGTCGACATTAAACTTTTGTTTCTAGATTAGGTTTATTGTGTAAAAGTTTTATTTTTATCTTGTATGAATTTATGAACAAAGTGTAATCAAATTTGGTTTAATATAAAGTATTATTTGACTTATTTTGTGTACAATTTATTTTAAGTACAATATGTTTAAATTACAGTGAAGTTTTAGGCAAAAATATATTGAAATTAATAAAATATCAAAATCTAGCAATGCCGACCAATTTATGATTTAGTCGGCCTTTATGAGAATTACCGACCAATTTCGTTTTGGTCGGCAATTGTAGGAACTCCCGACCAAACCGCGATTTGGTCGGGAAATAATGTAATTGCCGACCAAATCCAATTTGGTTGGCAATTGTAGGAAATGCCGATGCCACTAAAATTTGGTCGGCAAAAGCGTCCCCGACGGGGATATGCCGACGCAATTTTTTTTCGTCGGGAATATATTTCCCGACGATTTTTGGACATTTCCCGACCAATGTTGGCGTCAAAAAAGCTCAAAATTCTTGTAGTGATAAAAATAGAAGACAAAATCAACTAATAACACAAGTCATCAATATTTGTTCAACTTCAGCCCAATCGACTCAATCTCTTGCTATTCTTAGGAGGCGATTAGTCTTGACAATCCAAGTACCACTTGAATCGGATTGGGTGAATTGGAGTAAAACCAGAAATTTAACCACTTGTATCAGAATATGAAAACTGAACAAAGAGGAACCCACAAAACTTGCAACAGAGGCTGAAATTAAACAAAAACTTAAGGCAACACAGAATTTGAATGAAATACCAGAGTGCACTGCCAACAACTCTTCGTAATACAAGAAGAAATTCAGAAAATTAAAGACAAAAGGCTGAAACCCTCAGCAAAAACAGAGTAGAAAGAAATCTGCAGAAAACAGAGTCTTAGTTGGAAAAACCCACAAGCCAAATTCTCCCTAAAATCGAATGCCTCTTGTCGCCTCTCTTCATCCGTCTTTTGTAGATTCTCCCTAGGGTTGAATTATCCCAAGATTGTGCTCCAATTCCCTTAATTCATGCGGTAATTAAGCTTTCATATATGGGTTTTGCGTAGGAATTTTCGTTCTTCGTTGAATTCTTTTGTTGTCCAAAAATTGCAGAATCTCAAATTTGCAATTTGATTTTGCAATTTCCATATTTCCTGCAAACAAGATTAATTTATTTAGAACTTTATCCCAAATGTCGTCATACTTATTTCTTTCTTAACTTAAAGCAATCTTTCAACTATTTTCAAATAGTCTTAAGTCAAAACAAGAATATTTTAAGCAATTGGGATTTAAATAAACCTTAATACTAAGGCTTGTCAACAATTCAAAGCTAAGCTTGCCCATAAAGAAGCAGGAATGAAGGCATGAATGTTTCACTCCGCAGCAGAAGTATTGGATCGTCTTTGATTTTATTTAAAATTAAACTATTAATTTGAACATTTCAAATTTTAATATTTAATGTATCAAATACAATAAATATATTTTCCTATTTTATATTTAATATATCTAATATATTAAATATTAATTTGAACACTTAAAATTAAATATTAATTTGAACATTTCAAATTTTTCTTTCAACTAAATTGATCTTTTAGTGTTACTATGAGCTAGCAAGGGGGCCTTATGGACCTACAGATTATATGCTCCAATGATGCAAAATTAATTAATTAAATTCTTTAATTATTAATTAATTTTCATTCATTAACTAGGCCAATCTACCATAAACCTAGAGTTGCACTCTTATGCACTATAGAATAAGTTGTGTCCATGGATATAATCACTACATGCAAGTCGATACTTCACAAGTTGTTCGTAATTACAGCTGGGTCAAAAGCTCATTTTACCCCTATAATTACATCTTGTACCACTAATCTTCTAATGAACAATTTGTTTATGATCCAACCATAAACTAAGTCCCTCTTGGGCCAGTGAGAGGATTGGGCTCCATTATTCAAGTCCCAAAATTAGCACTTAAGAGAACTACTCATCTACTTACCCTATATGGGAAGGAGTGAATTCCATCTTGTGAGATTATGTTCCCAACTCCCTATTTGGTCAAGTCCCCAAAATGGTAGGCATATTGAATTGGCTACAAAAGCCACTCTCACTCATGCAAATCAAATGATAAGCCTTCACAGGTAGGAGTTCATAACTCACTCAAGATTAAGATCGAGTCGCATATGATCATCATGATGAAATATTAATCTTCTCAATTAATGAATTTATAAAGAAAGATTATTTGACCGAAGCTTTGACATTTCTCCATTGATTGAAATTGGCAAAATGAAGTGTTATCAGAACTCTTTGGGTTGAAACTAACTCTTAGCAGCTGGTAAAGGCAATCCATGCCCACATTTTTGAACTTCTCCATAGGTACTCTTCTAGAAGAAATTAGACAGTGGATAATAAAGCTTCAAATGTAGGAGTTCGATTATATCTCAAGGATAGTTAACAAGGTGGTCCATAACGTTGCAGCCTAAGCGTTGGCTTCTGAATAGGCTCAACTTTGGACTGATAGCCCTCCAAATTGGTTATTTCTTTTATTATGTACTAATTTGTTGAATTGTAGCCTATTAGGCCCTATTTTGAATTAATGAAAGCTCTTTACAATTAAAAAATAATAGGTTTAAAATGATAATTAAGTTATGCTTAGATTGGCAACTTAAGTTACTAGTTTTTAGTTGTTCATATGTTCTATGTAATTGCTCATTAACAATGTTGATAGAAATATAAAAATTTCAATTCTTCTAGAACATTTGTAGAATCATTCATAAATTGCTTATGTCGATGAATATTCCAAAATCAAGAAAATTATTATAAATTTAATTGAATTGATACCTAATATTTTCATACTTCTTTAATAAAATGTGTTATAAATCTTTATTCTTAGTATTTTTATACATAAATTCCGATATTTCTCAACATTCTTTTTAAATTTTTATCAAAATATTTTATAGTATTATAGAAATAGTATCAAATTGTATATTTCGTCTATTAAACATGATCTCTATTTAATCTTTAAATTAAAATTTTTTTTAATTACATTCCTAATTTTTGAATTATGTTTATTTATCTTTTAGTTTTTGTAATTAACTCTCATTGACTGGACACAAAAATTATACTCCAAGTATCTTAGATGGCATGACCATAGAATTTAATAACTGTTTTAAATAGTTTTCATACTAATTTTTTAAACATGTTTTTTTTTTTTTGTTATCTCTTAACTTGTAAAGTGATTCAGAAAGTTTTTTTTTTTAACTTAAAGAAAAAAAAATGCATCTAAATGTAATGTGCTTAAAATATATATATATTGTTATGGCTAAAATTGGATCAACAAGAATGGGCGGACTAAAGGGCTGCAACGAAGGGCAAAGCAAGGAAAGAGGCCCAATACGAAGTCAAAACAGACCGAAACCGACAGTGGACTGGCCTAGAATGAGTGGGAGAAGAAACGGGATTGGGCTTTGGCCCGGCTGAGGCCGACCAGGCCGGCCTAGCCCATGGTCGGCCCGGCCGAGGCCGACCAGTTTGGCAAGGCCCAATTTTGGGCCTTACCTCAGTCCCTCATGCCACGTGTGCCCTCTGTCCAGTCCAATTCGATCTTTCCTTTCCCCATTTGAAGACAGAAACCCACGAAAAACCCTAGGAATGAAGCTATTTAAGCTCTCCCTCAGGGGGAGAGCAAGGTGATAAGCCTTGAAATTAAGGCTTAGTTAAATCCTCAATTTCTCGAAAAAACTCTTGTTTGTCCTAATATTAATTGAAAATGGTGAAAAATTGTTGAAAGAAGAAAATAATGAAATATGGTAGCAATCGGAAAAGATTTCTAAGTATTGTGATTCTTTTGCAGGAATTGCCAAACCAATTGCCAGACCATTGCCAAACCGGCGAATTGGCAATCCTCAGCAGCTGCAGATATGGAAATCTCTGGAAATCCGCGATTGATGAACCCATAAATGGCAGAGAAATTCTCGCACAAATCAAGGGATTTAGAGCGTTATTCTTGGCAAATTGGAACCCTAAATCGGTCTACAAAAGGAGATTGAAGAACGCCGAACAAAGGTGGAGGAATTTCTAGAGATTTTCAGGGCTTAATTCGAAGGATTATTTCTGGGTTTTCGTTTTGTTTGACAGCCTCTATTTTTGGCTTTTCTGCTACTGTTCTTTACTATTTCACTCAATTTCCATCGCAACTTTCTTTTAGTTTGCATTACAGAACACTGCCAAGTTACTTTGTTTTTCGAATTGTTGTAATTTCATTCAAGCTTGAGTCATTTTCAAGTTCATTCGTGGGACGTTTTCGCAAGAAGTCCTCTGTTTCTGCAGTTTCTTTTTTTTTATTAAGTTCTTCTTCACAAGTTAACGGTTCTGTTTCTTTTTATAAGGAATGGTTATGGGTATTACCCTTTTGCTCTTAAGTGAATGCAATTTTATTTTGTAGGGAAGTCCAATACCATTCGAAGTTCATAAGTTAGAATTCTTTCTTCAATTCGGATTGTTCAAGCAAATTTCTGCATCTTCCTTGGATTTCCAATCCGATTCAAGATATTCTTGAATCGTCAAGATCAATTTCTCTCTAAAAGTGGAGGAGACTGAATCGATTGGATAGGAAGGAGCGGGATAGACATCGAATTGAGTTCTTATTTTCTTGCTCTGTTTATCTTATTTCATTCGTTTTAGTTTCTGGAAAGAACAAAATAGTAAGATTTCCAACTTATGTGCAGAAGGTAGGAGAAAGGAAAGGCTACTGGGCTATCCTTGCTACTTAAAATTAATTTCAATTATTACTTTTGCTTGAAATTCTAGGAAAAAACCAAATTGCATTTCATAAGTTAGTGTTTTATTCATTTAATTTGCACCATTTCATTATGAACTCTTTTGTTAAAATTAGTTTTATGATTTTCATTGAAAATATGAGCTAAAACTTCTTAGGGGGTTCAAGGATGTGAATTCCCTAAGAAGTAAATGTAGCCAAAATTCCAATAAAAACCAAGCCTACATCTCAATTGTTTACTTGTGTTGAGTTAATGTCCATTGAGATCCTAGATTGATCAACTAGGGTTTCAACTCAAGCTTAGATCTAATACCAACAGGGTTAGTGATAAGCGGATTTCACACAAGTAATGGAGTAAAAGAGCTTAGACATAAGCCATTCCTTACCCTAGACATAGGGATTAAGGACTCCAAGACCCATAAAATTGTGAGCCAAAAATTATCTAAGATGGAGGGACTATAGACATATAGAGCCCCCACTTAGCCTCCTAAAAAACCCAATTTTGAGGTAATAGGAGATGCAATTTTGGTTTACAATTGAGTGTGGAGTAGGTTGGAATTGCAATTTTGGTTTGCAATTACGACTTAGGGCAATGACATTCTTGAGCCCCATCCTCTATCATTTCATTCTTAAGTTCATTCAAATTGCCATTTCATATTGCCAATTTAGATTAGCAATTTAATTCTGCAATTTTAGTCTTTTCGCACATTGCCATTCTGGATTAGCAATTGGAGTAGCAATTTCTGTTATTTCCAACATTGCCATTCTGGATTAGCAATTGAATTAGCAATTTCGATTTTCCACCAACAACTTGATTTTTGTATTTTTTCTTTTCAAACTTGTAATTTGCCTTACACTTTTGCAAAACAAAATCTTTGTTACTCCGTTCCCTGTGGGATTCGATACTTGGTACTCAGATACCATTTTATATTACTTCGATCGCGTGCGCTTGCGTGAACACCGATCACAAGGTAAGTTCATTCCATCTTACAACACTCTCCTACAACTCCAAAATTCTCTCAAACTCTCTCTGACTTAAGCATCGGAGCCTGTGTGGCCTACACCACACCGGTGTCCAGGTTTTTCTTGTCTTGCAGGCCACGTTCTTCCCCCAAGAATACAAATTCACCATCGTTGTCACGTGGAGGTCAGGTGATATTTCTCCTGTCCAAAATTTGGCAACAACAGTTGGCGTCGTCTGTGGGGAACGACAACGCTTGCTGGAAAAACCTTGTGCCTAAGTCAATCCTACGAGAAGATGAGTAGAATGCCAGAAAACAAACACTGGAATGAAGATGGAGATGACTCCGATCAAGATTGTCACCCGAGACGCACGAGAGAGGTTTCTCCTCCTCGGCCTCATACCGAGATAGGCCGACCAGAAGAGGAGATTGTCGAGCTGAAGAAAAAGGTCGACAACATGGACAGATATCTTCTGAAAATCTTGGAAAAACTGGAAAAGCAAGATCATCAGAAGAAAGAAAAACAGGAGGAGGAACCATCTATCGTACGAGACTCAAGAAAAGGAAAAGCGAAGGTGGTTGAGGGGATGGGAGAATCAAAATCTCATACCCAAAAACCAACCGAGAAGCTGATCCTTGGAGGAAACAACAAGCCACGTCAACCCTCGGTCAAAAGCCAGACGAGTAAGGCAGGTAAGTTAAAATCTGTTGTGCATATCGTCTCCCAGGCTGATGGCCGAGGCCGACCAGGTAAGGTTGAAGCGACGGTCAACGAGAATACTGAAGCAACATCGGACTTACGAAGTCTGATCGAATTGAAGAGGAAGCTATAACCCGAGGCCGAGGCCGAGGAGATTAAATTGAGGTATGATGCTTGAAACCAAAGTCCCCCATGGAAATCAGACATTCTGAAAATCCAAAAGGAGTTTGGAGACCTTCAAGGGAACGTTCTTAGAACTCGTGAAATCGAGAGGTGGGATCTCGAAGCTCTCATCGAGCAAGTCGATCCCCCTTTCACTGATGAGATCATGAGACAGAAGGTTCCTAAGAAGTTCAAAGTGCCAACCATCGCCCCATACGATGGCAATACTGATCCTGTTGAACATCTGGATACCTACCGAGCGCAGATGGAACTTGATGGAGTTTCCGAGGCGATCAAATGCAGAGCATTCTCTTCTACCCTCATAGGACCAGCCAGAGAATGGTATAAGAAGCTAAAGAGGAAGTCCATTGGTTCCTTCAAAGAGCTAGCAAGAGTGTTTGTGATGCAGTTCTTGGGAGGCCGAGATCAGCGTAAGCCTCAGATGCACTTGCTCACCATAAAGCAAGGGCCAAAAGAGACCTTACGTGATTATGTCTCACGCTTCAACAAGGAAGCGCTTCAAGTTGAAGGATTCACAGACACAACTGCCCTAATCGCCATTGTTGCAGGCCTACAAGATAAAGGTTTTCTTAGATCGATTGGCAAGAAAGAACCGACTTCCTATGTCAAGTTCATAACCAGGGCTCAAAAGTATATGAGCGCTGAGGAGCTGATACGATCGAAAGAAGCTACATTTGATCGTGAAAGAAGCAACAGATACGCAGAGCAAGATAGAGCTCGGGACAACAATTTTTCCAGTTCGAAGAGAATGAGGGTCGAGGAAAGAGGCCGAGGCCGACCAGACCCTAAAGTCGTCCCCGGCCAATGGTTCGAAAGGTATACTTCCACAACTCTCCCTCCTGAGCAGATCTTGATGGAAATTCGCCACTTGAATTTGGTGAAATTTCCAAATAAGATGAGAACTCCAGCTGGAAAAAGAGACAAAGACAAATACTGTTTCTTTCACCGAGATCATGGTCATGCTACTCATAATTGCTATCAGCTACGAGACGAAATCGAAACCCTGATCAGAGAAGGATATCTAAAAGAATACGTCAAAGATGGTCGAGGCCGACCAGATGACGGCCGAGGCCGACCAGAAGGAGGCCGAGGCCGACCCGATGAAGAACCCTCACGTGAGATTAGAACCATACTTGGGGGACCTGCAGGGGGAGAATCCAGCAGGAAAAGGAAAGCAATTGCTCGCGAGGCCAGATACGACTCAGATTATCGAGGTATGTATTCAGTCCATTCTGAAGCTGTGAACCAAGCCTTAGAATTCACAGAGGCTGAAGCTAGGGTCATCCATCAGCCCCATAACGATGCTCTGGTGGTTACCCTGACTATGGCCAATGTGAAGGTTCACAGAATCCTCATAGATGGAGGAAGTTCAGCTGATGTTCTCTCTCTGACTGCCTTCAAAGCAATGAGGTTAGAGAGGGGGCTACTAAAGGAGAATCTGACTCCCTTGGTAAGATTTGGGGGAGAAAGAGTTACTCCTGAAGGCAGCATTGAACTTCCAGTCACCTTTGGGGATGGACTGAATACAACTACTAAGATGATTAACTTCTTGGTAGTAGAATGCACGTTGGCTTACAATGCCATATTAGGAAGACCAACACTCCATCAACTGAAGGCAGTAGCTTCCACCTATCATTAGCTATTAAAATTTCCTACTTTGAATGGAGTGGGAATAATAAAAGAGATCAAAAAACTTCAAGGGAGTGTTACTTCACAACACTCAAAGAGGTCAAAAGATCAAGAAACGAGCAGGAAGCATACCTTGGCAAGCCTAAGGCCGAGGCCGAGGCCGAGGCCAGGAGAGAAGCCAAGGCCGACCACACCCCTATGGACTACTAGGGGGCTTATTTTTTATTATTTCTTTTCTGAGTTAGTATTGCATTTTTCAATTTTAGCAAATTTATGCAAAATTCAAATTTTATTGGCAATAAAATTCTACTTTCAAGCTACACATTTTGTCACTCAAGCATAACTTTCAACCAAGAAACTCCTACTTGAGTAGGGGGCTACTAAGGGGATATGCTTCCCTATGAAACAAAAAGCATCGAAGCTACATAGGAGATATGCCTCTCTGATAAACAAAAGGCAGAAGCTACTAAAGAGATATGCCTCTCTAATTGAACAAAAAGGCAGAAGCTACACAAAACAAGGCGGAAAAGTCAAGAATTGGAGAAAAACGAAGTGAAGGCCGAGCTCATTGGCCGAGGCCGACCTCATAGGCCGAGGCCGAGCAAGTTGCCAAAATCACTCCAATCGCAGAAGCAACGAAATCATGAGTTAATGAAAACACATGAGACAGAAGCTAAAGCAGAGGAACTGAGGTCTGACCACATAGGCCGAGGCCGACCACCTTGGCCAAAACCAACATCTCCTCAGCACAATGATTACGAGAAGAATTTGAGGTTAAAACCAACCTTCCAGAAGAAGGTATGGAGTAAAACCGATTCTAATTAAATTCTCTTGACTAACGAGCGAAAAACCAAGACAAGCTGACTCAAAGAAGAAGGGATGGTAAGATTGAGGAAAACTTGTACACGGAAAAATGTATCGACGCGCAAGGAGGCCAAGCAGAAGCACCGAGGAGGCCTCGGCCAACCAGACCGGCCGACCAACCTCCTGCCCTCTATGCTCACTCCATTGCTTATTTCCTATTCTCCTCTCAAGGTATCAGTTTGAAATGAAGCTACAGTTGTTCCAAAACTGCTTACGAAAAGCGAGAAGCTACGAGGCTACAGAATAGCCAAGAATGCCCTTCAGGTTGAGGTCATGAAGCTACACGGCTACAAGATAGCCAAAATGTCCTCCCACAGGAGGTCGGGAGTCCAGAATAGTCCCTACGGGGTTTGATGGCAATCCCACTTAAATTTGAGGACGCCCTCGAATTTATATATTCTCTCCAGGAAAACGGCACAAATAGCGAATCCAGAGGAGAGTCTTAGCCCCCAAGAAAGATCGAAATGTTCTCTACGGGGTTGGACGACAATCTTGGGATGATCCAAGGAGAACCTTGGAGCCTTAAATTTTCTCTAGGATGTGGACGAACACACATCCAGAGGAGAATGTTACCCACTAGGAAGAGACCGACCTACGGGGTTAGACGGTAATCCTGGAGATGATCTGGGATGCAAAATAAGCGTCATGGAACCCTAAAATTCCTTATAGGAAACGGAGAAAACAAGACGCAAGATAAGCGTCATGGAACTCTAAAATTCCTACTGGAAAATGGAGAAACCGACACTCTAGGAGACTGAATATCCTAGCAAGGATGGACAACAATAACTAGAGATAATTCGAGGCAGACCTCGAAATGTCAACAATGACTCCAAAACTTAAAATGCTACTCCCAAGTCAAGCTCCATGCATTACTCTACACGCTCCTAATCTTGAATCCTAACTAGGGAGTGGGGACTAATGTTATGGGTAAAATTGGATCAACAAGAATGGGAGGACTAAAGGGCTGCAACGAAGGGCCAAGCAAGGAAAGAGGCCCAATACGAAGTCAAAACGGACCGAAACCGACAGTGGTCTGGCTTAGAATGAGTGGGAGAAGAAACGGGCTTGGGCTTCTGCCCAAGCCCGTGGTCAGCCCTGCCGAGGCCGACCAGGCCGGCCAAGCCCATGGTAGGCCCTGCCGAGGCCAACCAGTTTGGCAAGGCCCAATTTTGGGCCTTACCTCGGTCCCTCATGCCACGTGTGCCCTCGGTCCAGCCCAATTCGATCTTTCCTTTCCCCATTTGAAGACGGAAACCTACGAAAAACCCTAGGAATGAAGCTATTTAAGCTCTCCCTCAGGGGGAGAGCAAGGTAAGTTCATTCCAACTTACAATACTCTGCTACAACTCCAAAATTCTCTCAAACTCTCTCTGACTTAAGCATCGGAGCCTGTGTGGCCTACACCACACCGGTGTCTAGGTTTTTCTTGTCTTGCAGGCCACGTTCTTCCCCCAATAATACAAATTCACCGTCGTTGTCACGTGGAGGTTAGGTGATATTTCTCCCGTCCAAAATTTGGCAACAACATATATATATATAGCAAAAAGTATGATCGTGTATATAAAACTTTTAGAAAATCGCATAAATAACATGAAATTACAAAGGAAAAAAAAAGAAAAAAAAAAGCAAGCTTCTACAGTCTTTTGTGTTTTATTAAATTTAAAAATGATCCTACCAAACATAAATACTAGAGTCAAGAAATTGGCAGTTTCAAAAAAAAAAAAAAAGTCAAGAAATTGGGGTTCCTAATTTTTAGGAAAAAATTCATTTTTATTAATGTGCCGGACTCAATGAATCAATTTTAACTTTTTAATGTTGAATTTGATTAAGTTGCATCTTAAACTTAAATAGGAGGTGAAATAATACCTCATCAAAACTAAATAACATACTTTTCCTTAATCAACTTATAGAATATCTGTGATAATAGTGTGTTGTGTACCTCTTCTTGCAGTTCTGCCGTGCCATTTATCATGTTTATACAATTAAGAGAATCTGAAAAAAGTGAAATCTTAGGGTATTCTAATCGGATCCCTTCGTAGATAGCCCGAGCCTCAGCAGCTAGAGGAGTAGTAACCTCAAAATGCCACAATTTCCCTATTATCCTTTCTGATAACCACCCCAAACTCCATTGTATCTCTACTTTTTCAGACTCCACAACATGTTTTGTAGCCTGTTAAGAAAATCTCCTATTGACGTTCTGGAAATCATGAAGATAATCAAATATCCAATCACATTCATAGTCGAAAACAACTGATCGCATAGGTTAGAACAGCTTAGGAAACAGAACTTTTTTCCTCCCAACAGAGAAACAACTGCCCTTCGAACCCTTTAGCACTTTCCAAATACGATCTTTAATCGCTTTAAAATCATAACCTTTACATCTTGAAAAGGAGGAAGGAAGGTCTAGATTCTTTCCCAGATCTGTGACAGTCCTCATCTGCATAAAACTTTGGAGATATTGTTGGGTCTCTGAATGTACATTAATTTGGTGAAAAAACCATGGCTGATTTTTTTAAATTTACACATTGACCAGAACCTTGTTCATATTTCTGTAGGATGCTCTTTAACACTGCCAGCTCTAGTGCATTTGGTTTTAGAAAAACCAAATTGTCATCAACAAAAAGAAGATGTGTTCTCACGGGGTCCCGAACGTGAGATAGAAAGACTTGAAATTTTCCTATTAACAACCTCATGGGAAAGCAGAGAGTCGAAAAACCTTTAGAGCACAACAGAAAAAGATAGGGCAACAAAGAGTCACCTTGTCTAATTCCTCTAGTCGGGCGAAAAAAATGGATGGTTCACCATTTAGCAAGATTGAGAAAGAAGCCACCGTGATACATTCCATTATTAGATCAATCTATTCTGATTGGAATCCCATTCGATGCATTCAGAAAAATCCATTCCACTCGATCATAAGCTAACTCAACTAATCTCACTAACTTGAGCGCAACTCAATTGATAAGACATTATTCATCTATCTCTTACAAAGGATTAAATGTTCAAATCTCTATTTCTACATTGTTGAATTAAAAAAAAGTTGAAACTTAACTAATCTCTCTTTTGGAAGATATAAATTGTAGCATGAAATGTCAACATATGCATGGATACTTTAAATTTTAAACTAATTAAGTTTTGTAGCTGTCACAACTCACAGGTATAAATGAACAATAAAAAAAACTTCCCTCAAGTCAAAATCAAGAGTAAAGATTTGTACCAAAGTCACAAGTGTCAATTTATATATTATTACAATAATAAGATTTTCCAAATCACAACAAACATGGGAAAAGATTGTGAAGATCTTGAATAGAAGAAAGGATTCCTTTTAATTTTTTTTAAAGAATTTGTAACCTCATTGTTTATGACAAAAATCATTTAGAAAAGGACTTTTTATTATGAAAGCTGATGCCATGCCCAAGTTGGCTTGGTGATAAAACTTTCTTTTTCAACACATTAAGCTAATCGTCCAAGCAATGCAAACTCAACTATTTCGATATGTTGCTTTTAACTTGTTGGGATAAAGTACCTCATTTAGAAGTTACTTGGTCTCCAATAGTGCTCTTTTTCAAAGTTGAAGAAGCCTAGATTATCATTATTACATATTTGAATATCATCACAATATCATCACAGATTGATTAAATGTGAGTTGGTTATAAAAGTTAAGATTACATCTCCACTTGTACGAGACGTTTTGGATAAATTTCAACATAAAAAACACGTGAATTTAGGTCTAAAGTAGACGGTATTATAACAACATAAAAATATGGAAATATGGAAAGATGCATTGTTGAAGCAATTGAAATATAGAAGATCTTTATTTTAATAGAAAGTATCCTTGAATAGAAGCTTATTTGATATTAATTGTTTTTCTATGATATGTAGCCTTTGAATTTTTTTTTTTTTTTTTTTTTTTTTTGAGATTTTAACAAAATTTCAAAAGTTTAATAAAGTAGGGCTTGTTTGGCAGCTTATGCATAATATTTGTTGATAAGAAACATTTGGATAACTTGTTTAAAAAGTGGTTTTTTATTTGGTGTATTTATGAGTGACTTTTTATTATAGAATAATTGAATTTGCTAATATGAATATAGTTATAGAGTTAAGGTCTGGTTTGATAACCATTTGATTTTTGAAAATTAAGCCTATGAATACTACTTCGACCTATGAATTTCTTTGTGTTATATACTTTTTTTCATATGTTCTTAAAAACCAAGCCAAGTTTTGAAAACTAAAAAAAATAGTTTCAAAAAAGTAGTTTTTGTTTTTAGAATTTGGATAAAAATTCAAATGTTTTTTTAAGAAAGATGAAACTCATCGTAGAGAATTTCGGGATACCTCGAGGCCCTTTTTCGTATATTTCATCATTAGCAACCCCCTCTTTATCGATTGTCAAAAACATATGCTTGATCAGCTTCTCTAATGGTATTGCCTTGTAACTACCCAGCATATATATATATATATATATATATATATATATATACCTTTATTAACTCCACTGCAGCTCCCTCAATCCAAAGAGCGCAGACTAGCCACGGAGCTTGGGTACGGTTTCCCGATCGGAGATCCATGGATCACAGACAGTATCTCCCCATGGCCTTTCGCCTCTGAAAGCGTCCTTCTTCTCAATGCCCGAGCATCCATCCAATGCATTCTTTTCGATCTTGTACTGACGGTACACGGAACACCAACCTAATCTCAACGAAAAAAAGTAAACTTATCAAAAACCAAGATTCGTCAACGTGAACGCACTCAATCCAAACTGTTATCTGTCTCCCACTGGTCAAATACCAGCCCAATTTTAAAAAACTAAATGGTTATCAAATGGGGCCTAAAAAATCTATACTTTCTTTGAAAAGAAGTAGATTCAAATCTTCATCTCCATCTATAATGTAATATTAAAAAAAATGAATTTGTTATTAAGAAAAATATGGGCATGTGAATAGTAATTAATGTGCATAATACAATTAATTTTTACAGGTCAATCAGTCGTTTTTTTTAAAATGTCAAAATGAGCATAGCTCAACTGACATTAAGCTTGTACTATCGACCTCGAGGTTAAAGGTTCGATTCTCCCACCCTATATATTGTTAAAAAAAACATATATTTTTAAATATAGTTTTAAAAATAAAACCAAAATAATAGTTCAAAAAAAAAACTCATATAATTATGCTGTTTTCAAAAATCTGCTATAAATTTAAATTTTATTTAGCCACAATTTCTTTTTTGAAAAAAAATATGTCACGACTTAAAATTAATTTTTACACGTGATGCAACCATATATTTTTTTCTCAAGGAAAAAATTTAGGCCCCATTTGATAACTATTTCTGCTTTTGGTTTTTTGGTTTTTCTGTTTTTTGTGTCTTGTTTTCTGTTCTTTAAAAACAAAAATCATACATGTTTGATAACCGTTTTTGTTTTTAGTTTTTTAAAAATAAAAAATCAAACATATTTAATTTGATAACTTTTTTTTTCCTCTAAAAAGAAGATCAAACTATTTTATAATATTTTTTATCTAAAACATTATAATTAAATATACAAATAATAAAATAAATATGCCTAAAACTTAATTCTTTTTTTGAATTAACAACATTTGGGGGTGATGGATTTGAACCATGACCTCTTGGTCATAAGCACATACATCATTCCACATTTGGGGTGATGGATTTGAACCATGACCTTTTGGTCATAAGCACATACTTCATTCCAGTTGAGCTATGTTTTTGTAACGACCCCAAAACTTAAACTAAGATAGGGAACATTACTAAACTTATAACCATTAAGCTGCAGGAATTTCAGCAGCATAACGGCGTAACTATGATTTACCCAAAAATTTTCTAGTACCTGTTAGACAAGAATTCGCACTTCCATAACCAGATAACCAGATAGTCATCCCAAACTCCAATCAGATAACTACTAAAAGTTCAAGATCCCTCGAGAACTTGAATCGAAATTAACAAAACTTCCTAAGTCTTCTCCAATACAACGCAAAAAGGTTTAATAAAAAAAAAAAAAGAAAACAAGAAAACCTAGCAAACTTATTACAAGTTCCGTCGCAAAAGTAAATTACCAAAAAAAAAAAAAAAAACAACTCAACTCTACTGAGAGAAATGTAACCCACCAATAACTCTCCAAACTCATAAAGTAAGCCTCACAACCTATGTTTCAAACTATCTAATAAGTTTAATAGTCCATTCCGAAGAGGAAAAGAACAACAATACTGGAACCATAATCTCAAGACAATTATAACTATACTTCAATTGCACTAAACGCAACGAGACGACTACTTTAAGGATAAATATCCAACTATGATCTTTCTCCTCTCATGCCTCCTCTTCAGTATCACCAGGGTCGTAGCATACGTCATCACTTGCAAAAACTGGTAGTGAGTCAGTACATAACACGTACTGGTAAGTAGCTCACACCTGAAGGGCCACCAATCAACATACAAAGCAAAACAACATGCTTACAATCATCATGCTTTCCTTCACAAGCTAGACATACAACTCACACAAACATTACATGTAACATGCTTAAGTAACTGAGTTATACTCACAAATGTACCTTGTTTATCTCATGCATATGGAATCATTACCCAAGCTTGACATACTCACTCAAACTTCACCGAGTCACTTAAACCACTCATGTTTAGCCCTCACAGGCTACCTGAGACTAATCCTTTCGAGACCCACCGACCCCTGACCATTTTTACCCAGGGCCTCAACGACTCTCTACGGTGCTCAGCGTTCGACCCTTGACCATTTTTACCTAAGGCCTCAAACTGTGCATCGCCCCTTGACCATTTTTACTCAAGGCGCAACAATGACTTAACCACATCAACCCTTGTCCATTTTTACCCAGGGCCTCGATGTTTTCTCTAGATTTAACAGTGACATGCTACCCCTCGACCATTTTTACCCGAGGCATGCTAGTACTCACTTCACTTTCTTTTATCCCATACAAGGTTCACTAACCCACTCATTCATACTAGAATCCATAAATCCTACGCATCATGCTTCTAGCTCATGATTACACCAAAGTTACACAAACATCCATAACATCCTTTTGCAACCAATGGCAATAACTCGTGATGCATCGCTAAGCTAAATCGAACTCAACAAGGTAAGATGTTTATCACAAGGGAAACATCATGACATGAGGTTACCAATTCATCGTAGCATACTAAACACATTCAAAGTCACAGAACAATTCAATGCAATAAAGTCTTCATAAGTAAACAATTAGAACACACAACATGCTAACAAACAACAATCAAACCCAACCGGTAGAATTCTACTTACAACGTTCCTAGGATATTCCAAGGTATTCCTAAAGAGAACTTTGAGCCCAATCTACGCCAAGTTTACAAGAATTAGAAATTAATCTAACGCATCTTATTTTAGTTCGAAGGATTAGACTTGCTGAAACTTATTGGAACTTACTGAACTACTCCAAACGAGCTCGAATTACTGTTGGTTGGTGCTCGAGAGTGTTCGAATCAACCTAAATTCAACAGTGCCAAACTGACTGAAACTCTGCTGTAAATCCTGTTTTTTTACAGTAAATGGCTTCGAATGTGGACCATTCGGAGTCAAATCAAGCTAAAAACGCAAATAAGAGATGCTTAAGGCATGAGTAATCCAAAACTAAAGTCGATTAAGCATCGGTGAGAGACAAACCTCGTCAAACAAGAAGGAATTCGAGTGAATCTGCTGTAATTCCCGTTTTGACAGTAAACTACTTCAAATGTGGGTTGTTTTGAGTCCAAACAAGATAACATTACAAATCAAAGGTACTTAGGGTATGGGTAATACAAAAATAACATCGATTGGGCATGGATATGCGACAAACCTTGTCAAATTGGAGAGAAAACGCGCGGAACAGCTCGAATTTTCCAGAAAACGCTCCAAATTACAGTAAATCTGCGAACGGTCAGCCACGATGCCCGAATCTGCAAGTTACACCCCCATTTGCCACTGTTCGCGGCTGTTGAAGGTTGGGTTCGAGGCGTGGGAGAGGAAAAATGGGTGCTTCGCTGGAGACGGGTGTTGCAGACGTTGAAGAAGTCGAAGAAAGGGGATGGTGGCTGATGTCTCACGAAAAGGGAGATGGGGGAGAGAGAAGAAGAAGATAATTTTGGGCTAGAGTTTACTTTACCATTTTTTTTTTGTCTAGTTTCTCTAATTCTCTAAATAAATAAAATCCCTAAACAAAAAGAGGAGAGGAAAAATTTATAATCTCCTAATTTCCAAAATTCTACTATTTACCAAAAATAAAACTCCAAAGAAAGAACCTAAAAGATTTGGGTTGAAATCTACTCAATAGAGGATTTGGGTTCCTTTTGAACTTGAAAATAATATCTAAAATTAAATTCTCGAACCTTAGAATTAAAGATTTAATTAAAAAAAATTCTCGAACCTTAGAATTAAAGATTTAATTAAAAAATCTCTTTCTCCAAAATTATGGAAACTTAATTTATCGAACATAGAGATTAACTTCAAATTCTAATTTTTCAAATTAGAATTGTAACTAACGACTAAGCCTAATCACTTCTAAAATAGGTTAATTTATAATGCGGGGCATTATAGTTTTTGTTGCCAACAAACACAGTATTAATATTTATATTAACAGTATAAGTGTATAAAAAATGGTATTAAGATTTAAATATAATTTAAATACTATAATTTAATTTTGAACAAAAATATATACTTTAAGCTAATTTTTATTTAAATAGTTCACTAATAAGATAATAGTTAATTAAGAAATTTACCTTAAGAAAACCTTACAGCTATTAAAATATATTATTTAGTAAAATATAATATATTAGAAAAGATTTTATCCAAAAAAAAATTTAAAAAATTAAAGCAACTTCAAAAAAAAAAAAAGATTAGAACGTGGCAAGTATTTAAAAATCTCTTGTTTCAAAGAAAAAAAAGAAACAGAAAAATCGAGAAAGCGTGAAAGGGGTGGGTGAAAAACGGAAACCGGTTTACAAAAACCTTTTTTTTTTCTTCCCGTTTTTCAAATTCCTTTACAATTTTAAAGACGTTTTCAAATTTTCAAACACCAAAAACTAAATTGATTAACAAACAATTATATTTTAAAAAAAATGAAAAAATAATAATAATTATTATCAAACAAGTCCTAAACTTTTACCTTTGATCTTGACAAGGGTTAATCAATTTAAATTTCAATTTCATAAAATTGAAGCTCAAACTTAAGTAAGTAAATCAATACACACAATTAATCTTAATAAATTACTACACAAGATTGACTATGGAATAAATCTCTTAAATTTTACTAATTTCAACAGAAATGCAGCTTTGACATTATTTTTCTTCAAAACTCCATTAATTTTGCATTAAGCCTTTGTTTTATAATTCATCAAATTCATAGAATGCATGTAAGAATATATATTTAAATAATTGTTTAAATGAAAGTTGAACATAAAGTAAATACTGCTACACTTAACCAAGTCCCAAGTCTAATTTGATGAACTTGAAAAGGTTAAAATACCATTTTGGTCCTAATACCTTTGGTTTTATTATTTCATTTTAGTCATTGTACTTTCAAGTGTTCAAATTTAATTCATGTATTTTCAATAAAGTTCAAAATTGGTCCGTATTATTTGTTTATTGTTAACTTTTCTTAATAAATTAGTCTATATTAACCTTCCCTCTATAATTTTTGGAAATATGTTTCAATTATGTCTTTTCTTACATGAAAATTATTATTATTATTTAACCAATTTCGATAAAAATTAAATTCAAACTAACAATAGGGACTAATTTCAAGATTTATTGAAAGTACAGTGACTAAATTTGGATATTTGAAATTATAGAGACTAAAATAGAATGAAGCCCAAAGTTTAGGGACCAAAATGATATTTTAATCAATTGAAAATTTAGGACAAAAGTTTACTCTCATCTTATTCTTTTGAGAAATTTTAATGGGTGACAATTCACATTTCCATATTTGCAAATGGAAAATACTTGGTTGCATATCAGGGTGTAGATATCTTCCTACATACCACCATTAAATATATGACAATTAAGAGAGAGAAAAGTGGAAAATGAGAAATTGAAACTTTTTTAATTTCTCTCTCTTAGTTGTCAAAAATTTAATGGCACCGTGTAGGGAGATACCTACACACCGGTATGCATTTAAGTATTGTTCTTTTCAAATATAGCAACAAGATTATGATTTTGCAAATATGACAATTTTTTATAATTTATTGGGTGGTTATTTAGACATTTTTTACTTAATTCCCTTTTATTAATGATATATCATTTGTACAGTATATCATTAATATACCAATTTTATTGCATATAACTAATATACCATTTTTATCACATATCACTAATATACCGTTTTTATGGTATATCATTAATAGACATCGTATTAGTGATAACATTGATAGACCATTTTTATATGTTTATCTATTATTGATAGATGTATAAATAGGCAAGCAAACAATTATTGATAAATAAATAAATAAATAAAACTAAATGTCACTTACATACATTTTTTTTATTCTATCAATATTGTATATCAATGATAGAGCTAATAGCAACCGAGCGTACAAACAATTATGGATAGAAAATAAAGTCAAATATCACTTATATACTTTTTTTTTTATTCTATTGATATAGTATATCAATGATAGACTTAATAGCAAATTAGTATGCAAATAATGAATGATCGAAAGGGAAAGTTAAATACTATTGATTTACCATTTTTAACCTATTGATATGGTAAATTGATATAATAAACTTAATAGTAAATGAGTGATAGACTTAATCAAGTGATAGACGCCTATTTGTGATACACATTTATCACCGATAGACCAATATTCTCTATCATTGATAGATGTCTATTAGTGATATACAAGAGTAAAAAGGAAATTACTTTAAAATATCTAAATAGGCGCGTTAAATGTATTTAAAAAAATTGTTATAATTGTAGAATGCAAAATGTTGTTATATTTACAATTAATTGGACTTATTTTTCTAAGTGCTCCTATTCTTTTCCATTATGAAACCATTGAAGTTGTTAAAGTGAATTTAGTCCTTCACTATAACTATGAAACCATTGAAGTTGTTAAAGTGAGTTTAGTCCTTCACTATAAATATTAAGCTTCAAATTCCCTTTTTGAGTGGCGCTCTGGTAGTAGTAACTAATGTTTTTCACTTCACTATATCCCCCATTTTAAAAATCTCTTGAAGGATAATTTTGATTTCTTTTTAGGTTTTTGCTGATTTAATGATTTTGGTAAAAAGGATTTATAAAGAAAGAGGTTTTTCAAAATGATTGGATTTTTTTGAAAACTCAAAGTATCTTTGAAATTTCCTAAAAAGAATTACCCAAATTTGGAATGCATCCAATATAGGCACTAATGTAATCTAACCATATAATAAATGTAGGGAGGCCACATGTTTTTTTTTTAGTGGAATAACATTTGGAGATGGAAGAATTCGAACATCGAACTTCCTGTCAAGGGTACATGTCAATTACCGTTGAGCTATGCTCACTTTGGGCGAAAGGTCATGTGTTTGTTACTTTAGACATTTGTGACCTCTGGTTTAACAGGTGATTAAAACTTTTGGATAACTTGTAGTTATGTCGTTATGTTGTCGAAATTTTTGGGGCATAAGATTTCAAGTTTAGTAATGTCCTCTATGTTATGTTAAAATTTGGGGACGTATCATTATTAGTCTAGATTGATCACCTAGATTAGTATACATCAATTGAATCTAATTCTGAAAATGTTAGATAAAGTTGGGATTTTATAAAAGAAATAAATGAAAAAGCCTAGACATAGGAATTTATTTTTGACCTAGACGTAGAGCGAAACCTTTAAAACCAAAAAAAATATTGTGTTTAAATGTAACTAAGTTCGTATTAGCCATAGAAATATCGATTTAATCACTTAGTCTCCTAAAGATACTTAATAGAAGGTCGAATAGCCGTCGAATCCATTTTACATTACTTAAGAGTAGAGTCAAGGATTGCAATTGCAATTAGGATGCAATTCCAATCAAAAGGGCACAAGCATGTTTGGATCTCTTCATTTTATTCTTGACATTTATTTTCTTGTCCACAAAAAATTTCGAATCCCACATGTAAAGTACAAAAACTAATGGAGTTAGAACGATTATTTTCTTTACATTAAATTGAAATACAGCCATTGGGGGGGTTGGGAACTCAAATCCAAAAAAAATCCAAAGAGGCCATATCATATAAATAAGGTAAAAAAAAAAAGTCACTTGGGAGAGTCCCCATCTTTCTCAACAAGTACAAATTTCTTTTTGGAATGGGAACCCACTTGTTTTTTCTTCATTCCTAACCCTATGGCTTATGAGGGAGGTCCTCACTCTCTCCTACCCATAAAAACAACACATTTTGTACCATCATATCTCTTTTAAAGCTTAAATTTTTGGACTTTCTTTGTGTATGTTTTCTTTTTTCTTCTTGTATATTTAAAGTCGTTTTAGAAAGGAAAGCATTTAAAAGAGGTTGGATTGTAAATAATTCCAAATTCCAAATTTATTTTTTTCCTAAACTTTCATAATTATAGATTATGGTTAAATTATTAATATGGTCGTTGTGGCATTAAATTTTCAATTTTTGTTCATATAGTTTGAGTTTAGTTTTGATTTAGTTTCTATAAATCACCATGAGTTGGTTAGAGGGCAATAGGACTTGGAGAAGAGAGTTGTAGACTTCTATGGCTAGACTTGAAATCTCATGATGGCCCACCTATTTAGGATAAAAAGATCATAGACACAGTTGTGTTGTAGGATCTTGCGATGTATCTTGTTAGACAAGTCAATATGGTATAAGCGGCCCCAAATAATCATGGTGATAAAAAAAATAGTTTCTATGGTTTAAAAAGTTTCAATTTGGTCTTTATAATACGACCAAACTCATGGTGATAAAAAAATAGTTTCTGTAGTTTAAAAAGTTTCAATTTGGTCTTTATAATATGACCAAACTTCACAGCTGTCTTTATCCTATTGTTACAAGTAGCTTTAGGTAGCATGTTTACTATTGGACTATGTTTGCTGACTAAAAGACCAAGTGTGTGTTTAGCATACCTTTTAAAGTGCTATTAAATGACTAAAAATACTTTTTTTTTAATTGTAAAGTTTGGTTACAATTTTAAAGAGTCATTTTATCTATTAAAAATGTTTTAATTTTTTTAATAATGAAAAGTTGTTTGAGAAATTCTAAAAATAGATAAGAAACACCTAATGTACTATTAGACTTTAGAGGAGGTATTTAATTATTTTTTTTAAAAAGAAGTTTATATAATAAATATTTTATTAATTTTTTTTAAAAGACCATGTCAAATCCACACTAAAGGAAAATGAGTAAAGTTTTAAATGGGCAAAAAATGATTTATAGACGATTTGCGAATTTAACTTAAACATAAAAATTAAATTGAACCTTTTAAAATCGTAAAGACAAAATTGAAACTAAATTTAAATAAACATAAAAATTAAATTGAACATTTTAAAATCGTAAAGACAAAATTGAAACTAAATTTAAATAATAAAAACTATATTAAAACTTTTAAAACCATGCAAACCAAATCGAAACTAAATGTAAATTATAAGATCAAATTAGTAATTTAACTTTATTTTAATTTATTTCTAACATTTCTAAAATATTTTTTATTGGGGTTCTAAATTTTAGATCTGTTAAAAGGAAAAAAAAAAAAAACTTATTTTTGGTTCTGACAATTTTTGTATTGAAAAAAAAATGTCATAAGCAACATCATACAAGCTTGTGTTTATGCCACGATTTTTTTTTTTTTTTTGGGTTATTGAATCTTGAGTGACTTAATATTTATGTTAAATATAATAGAATGGTTTAACAACAAAGACTATAATAAGTATTCATAAAAGTTGAAACCTCCAAATAAAATTTGTCAGAGTATATAAACTAAAATCAAATAAATGTTCAAATTTAAAGACTAAAATATGACTTGAGAACATGTTTTGTGGGGTCAAATATTTGTCCTCTAAGAATAGTTGAAGTACGTTATGTTGATTTAGAGACTAACAAATCGATATTAATAAAATAATAATAATAATAAAATGATTTGTCTATTTAACTTGTATTTTAGAGAGACTTGTTTATAGAGGATACAAAATTGCCTTTCAAATTGAGTACAGTAGGATATAAAATTACCTTTCTAATTGACAGTGATCTATATTGTGGCACAATTAAAAAGTATCATATTTTTGTTTTGTTTTGGTTTTTTTTCTAAATCCTTTTGTTGAATACTTTTTCTCATTATAACATGCATGACACAAAATTTGTACCAAATACCCAATACAGATGTTTCTTTAAATTATTAGTATTCATTTTTGTTCTATGTAGAGCTAGACCAAAAAAACTGCCATTTTCCTACAGATTTAACCTTTTTTCTTAAATGCACAAACTAGAGGAAAATGTTATGAAATCGCTTTTGATTTGGAATAATTCTATTTTAAGTTATAGAAAATGAAAGAATTCATGTCATATCTACTATGATATAAAATCTTCTAAAATTATATATAAATAAAGAGTTCACTAGCCAATAAGATTTGTTGAATTCTTTACCTAGAATGTTTGTGTTGGAAGGTGACATATTCCTGAAATTGAGTCCTAGTTGTAAATTTTTTAATGGCTTTGTTGTTCATTTTCTTTTTGGGGTTTTCATATATCTAGAATTTAGATGTAAAGTAGAGAAAAATATGTCTTGAACTTTCAAATAATCTATTTCAACCTCTCAACTTCGAGCTGTTTTACTTTAGTAGTTAAATTTTCTATAAAAAAAAATTATTTTAGTCACTATCTTGAAATTTTCATTAATTCATTTTACAAAAACTTAGATTTATTTGCAAACCTAACATATAAATAATTGGATGTGAATTCAATACATTTATTTACATCCACATTTATTGATTGAATGAATGAACATAGCATACGCTATGATTTATGTTTCACAATTAATTTAAAATGAATGGTATAAGTACTAACATAATTTTTAAAATTAAATTACAAGTTTAGTCATTGAATTTTCAAAACTGTGTCTAATAGACTCTTAAACTAAAAAAAGGGTAATAAATCCTTAAACTTTCAATTTTGTGTCTAATAGGTTTCTCAACTTCTAAATATCCAAGAGTTCATGATTTATTTGACATTTTTTTTTAAATTTATGGACCTAATAAGCATAAATTTCAATTTTGTGTCTAATAGGACTTTGACTTTTCAATTTTGGTTTCAATAGGTCTATGTATTTAAAAAAATGTCAAATAGAATGATCTATTAGACACAAAATTGAAAGTTTAGAGATCTATTAAACACTTTTAAAGTTCAAAAATCTATTAATAATTTTTTAAAGTTCAAAAGCCTATTAGATATAACCTCAAAAGTTCATGTATTGAACTTATAATTTAACTAATTTTTTATCTAAAATTTAGGACTAAAATAGAATGGTTGAAAGTTTAGAAACCAAAATATAATAAACATAAAAGTTTCAAAACTAAAATAACATATGATATTAAAAATATTATTTAAATTTATGATATTTCTACATTCTAAGTTCAAAGTATTTTTTTTTTTTTTTGAAGATAAGTTCAAAGTTCATCATTAATGTTTTTGGAAATGGAAATTAATGTAGAATTGTTAAAGAGGAAGAAATCATAAAGTCTTTGTAACTTCCAGTCTTCCGAGTCAAAAATGTCAACTTGGTTAAATTTAAATCAGCAAATGACCACTGGGCTTTTAAGGGCATGGGCCCTATCTTTTCTGGACCTCATTAGCTTAGCCCTAAACAAACGCCATGAGCCAAAAAAGATGAAATAATAATAATAAAAGAAAAAGAAATTAATAAAAAAAGGAAAGTAATAAGAAGTTGTGTGTCCCACTTTTGGCTTCTGGAAGGACTCCCACGTGGGATCCTTTTTCAATGGCCACGTGGCAAAAGTTAGGGAATCTTTCTTTCTAAACTAAATTTTACAAAATCTTCTCCATCCACTTGGTCCAATTTTATCATTTTTAAACGTTACAAAAGTTTCAATTTTAACCACAACTATTTAATTTGTTATTACATATAAACTTCCATTAGCATTTTTTTTTAATTGAACCTTTTAAAACGTTGAGATAAAAAAAAAAAACCAAATATTTGGAAAATTTGACAAATGTAGTTAATTTTTTTTTTTTGTGCTTTTTTTTAGTACAATAAAGGTAAGGTATAAAAATTTGAACCTCTAACCTCAAAAAAAGAAGCACATATCAAATACCACATTTTCTTTTAGTTTAACAATTAAAGAGAAGAAAATGTAACTCCAAAACTTTAAAGAAGTAAATGTGGAAAAATTGATGCATGCATTTAGTTTCAAATTTTTCTTAACATTCGACAAGTTTCAAATTTATCCTAATCTTTTAATTTACAAAAATTATTTTGATGGATTTTTTTTTTTGAGTTATAACAATTATGTGAGAGTAAGAAGGTTGTCTAGATTATGTTCAGGTAGTCTTTTTTTCTTTTTTGAAATTTATGGTCAGAAAGTCATTTTAATGAAAGTTGTTAATGAATGATCCTTTTAAAATCAATTAAGCTCGTAGACAAAATTAAATCGTCCACTTCTAAACATAGTTAAACCAACGAAGATATGATAAACTTTGTTCAAAGTTATTGTTTGGTTGAATATACTTTAAAAAAAAAAAAAAAAAACACTGTATGGTTGAATTAAAAAACAAAAGAGAGAAAATTATATTGAATTACAAACATCAAGAGCATTTTGAACATAGTTTAGCTTTTCTCCGTGAACTCAGTTGTAGTAGTAGTAGAAGTAAACCCTAAAAACCCCACAATTTCTCATTCATTTATATTGACCACAGTGGACCCCACTTTTGCTGCGTATGTCCCGTGGACCCCACTACCCACCCCTCTCTTTAGGACAAACAAGCCTAAATTCTCTCTTTCTCCAAAAAAAAAAAAAAAAAAAAAAAAAACCTTACACGAAAAAAAAGAAAAAAGGAATTCACAGATTTAAAGACGAAGAACAAAGTTTATAATTTACATTCAAGTTAGAAAAAAAAAAAAAAAAAAAAAAAAAAAAAAAAAAAAAAAAAACGAAAAACGCGTATTCTGTAAAGAACACAGTTTGAATCTTCTCTCTCTCTAAACAAAGTCTCTTCTTCGTCCTTCCTTTTGCCTTTCCCCCTTTCTTGAACCAAAATTAGGGTTAGGGTTAGGGTTCTCAATCCCCTCGCTCTTCCTCTTCCCCCACCTTCACACCCGATTCTCTCCTTTTTCGGACGCCGTTTTCTGTTTTTTGTCTGGAGCGCTGGTTTTTTTTCTAACACGCCCTTTCCAAGGGGGGTTCGGGAATGGGTTCCTCTTCGTCGTCGTTTTCAGTGATCAAATGGTTCTCTTCTTCCACACACACCTCGCCTATACTTCTCTCCAAGCTCTTTTTGCTTTTCTGCTTCCTCTTCTTCTTTCAGACTCAAGTTATTTTCGGCGATTCCGACAAATCGGCGCTTCTTCAGTTCAAAAATGCTGTTTCTGACCCATCGGGGTTACTTTCCAGCTGGACTGCGACTCGGTCTGATTACTGCTTGTGGTTTGGCGTTTCCTGCGACTTCAATTCTCGGGTTGTGTCGCTCAACATTTCCGGGAATGGTAGTGCAGGTAATTCGAATGGTTTTTTCTGCTCTGATTCTTCTAAATTTCCTCTTTATGGGCTTGGAATCAGGAGGGGTTGTGTGGGTATTAGAGGCTCACTGATTGGGAAGATTCCGCCGGTGATTGGGAGGCTCACTGAGCTTAGGACTTTGTCGCTTCCGTTTAATGGTTTTGAGGGTGAAATTCCTGGTGAAATCTTGGGATTGGAGAACCTTGAGGTTCTTGATCTGGAAGGAAACTCTGTAACTGGGGTGCTTCGTAACGATTTCGAGAGGCTGGGCAAGTTGCAGGTTCTCAATCTTGGATTCAATAGGCTCACTGGTGAGATTCCTAGCTCGCTTTCGGGTTGTGCGAGTTTAGAGATCTTGAATTTAGCTCGGAATCAGTTGAATGGGACAATTCCACAGTTCGTTGGTCGGTTGAGAGGGGTCTACTTGTCTTTCAATCTTTTTACAGGATCCATTCCGAGTGAGCTTGGGAATAACTGTGGGAAGCTTCAGCATCTCGACCTGTCTGGTAATTTTTTGGTCAGTGGGATTACGAGCAATTTGGGAAATTGCAGTCAGTTGCAGACACTGTTGCTGTATTCTAATATGCTGGAGGAGGCCATTCCAGCTGAAATTGGTAAGTTGCAGAAGCTGGAAGTGCTTGATCTTTCCAGGAATAGCCTCAGTGGTCCGATACCATCTGCACTGGGAAACTGCTTACAGTTGTCCGTCCTTGTGCTCTCGAATCTCTTCGATCCAATTCCCAAGATCAATTACACAGATGAAGACTCTCCGAATGGGGAACTCAGTGATAATAGTTGTAACTATTTTGCAGGTGGTATACCTGAGTCAATAACGACCCTTCCAAAGCTGAGGATACTGTGGGCCCCGAGTGCAAACCTCGATGGCAGATTCCCTTCCCAATGGGGTAAGTGTGAAAGCTTGGAGATGATCAACTTAGCTGGTAATTACCTTTATGGGGAGCTTCCTAGTGGGTTTAGCGTCTGCAAAAAGCTCCAAGTCCTTGATTTAAGCTCAAACCGGCTTTCTGGCGAGCTTGATAAAAACCTTCCAGTTCCTTATATGACTCTGTTTGATCTTAGTGGTAACTACTTTGTTGGCGAGATTCCTACATTCTGTGGCAATGATTGCTCACCACCGACATCGAAGGGATATTTGTATCTTGATGATGCATCGTCTCGGTATCTCGCATTTTTTGCCACTAGTATTCGAGGTGCAACCCCTTTTGAATTTCTTGGAGATGGTGATCTGATAGTACATAACTTTGGGGAGAATTACTTTACAGGCAATCTTCTGTCGTTTCCATTTCCTCGTGAAAGACTGGGAAAGAAAACTGTTTATGCTTATCTTGTGGGTGGTAATAAGCTCACTGGTCCATTCCCAGATAGTATATTTGAGAAATGCGAGGATTTGGGGGGACTGATCTTTAATGTTAGCAACAATAAAATATCTGGTCCATTTTCTGTGACAATTGGTAAAATGTGTGGTTCTCTTAAGTTCTTGGATGCATCTGGTAATCAGATGACTGGGCAGTTGCCTCCTAGCTTTGGAGAACTATTAGCTCTGAATCACCTGAACCTAAGTTGGAACAAGCTTCAGTATAAAATACCGACTTCTTTTGGACAGATGGCTGATTTAAGGTACCTTTGTTTGGCTGGCAATAACTTTAATGGTTCTATACCTTCTACCTTAGGAAAGTTGCAGTCTTTGGAGTTGCTGGATCTTTCGTATAACTATCTTTCGGGTGAAATTCCAATAGATCTTGTTAAATTGAGAGGCCTAAAAGTTCTGCTGCTCAACAATAATTCTCTCTCTGGACAGGTTCCCTCTGGTTTGGCAAATGTTACCACACTCTCTGCATTTAATGTGTCATTCAATAACTTGTCTGGTTCCCTACCATCGAATAACATGATTAAATGTAGTGGTGCGATTGGAAATCCTTACCTACGCCCGTGCCATATGTCGTCTCTGGCAGTGCCATCATCCGAAATGCAAGGTTCGGTTGGCGACCCGAGTAGTCTTGCAGCTTCTCCGTCTGGTGCTGCAGCCCAAACAAGTGGAGGTGGCAGCTTCAATTCAATTGAGATAGCATCCATTACATCTGCCTCTGCCATTGTTTCTGTTCTTATTGCTCTGATTATCCTATTTCTATATACCCGAAAGTGGAACTCGAGGTCTAAAGTTCTTGGATCAATGAGAAAGGAAGTGACGGTTTTTACTGATATTGGGGTTTCCCTGACGTTTGAGAATGTGGTTCGTGCCACGAGTAATTTCAATGCAAGCAACTGCATTGGCAGTGGAGGGTTTGGGGCAACTTACAAGGCAGAGATAGCGTCAGGAGTGCTGGTCGCAATAAAACGGCTTGCTGTAGGTCGATTTCAAGGCGTCCAACAGTTTGATGCAGAAATTAAAACTCTTGGAAGGCTGCGCCACCCGAACCTTGTCACCTTAATTGGTTACCATGCCAGTGAAACAGAGATGTTCCTGATATATAATTATTTGCCAGGAGGTAATTTGGAAAAATTCATCCAGGAGAGGTCTACAAGAGCGGTCGATTGGAGAATTCTTCACAAGATTGCACTGGACATAGCCCGCGCACTCGCATATCTTCACGATCAGTGTGTACCACGAGTCCTCCACCGCGATGTGAAACCGAGCAATATATTATTAGACGACGATTTCAATGCTTATCTTTCTGATTTTGGATTGGCCAGGCTTCTTGGGACTTCTGAAACCCATGCAACCACAGGTGTGGCTGGAACTTTCGGCTACGTCGCTCCTGAATATGCCATGACTTGCCGTGTCTCTGATAAAGCAGATGTGTACAGTTACGGCGTGGTGCTTCTCGAGCTACTATCGGACAAGAAAGCACTAGATCCCTCGTTTTCCTCGTACGGTAATGGTTTTAACATAGTAGCTTGGGCATGTATGCTGCTTAGGCAGGGGCGTGCTAAGGAATTCTTCACATCAGGGTTATGGGAGGTAGGCCCCCATGATGATCTGGTTGAAGTATTACACTTAGCAGTTGTGTGTACAGTTGACTCCCTCTCGACAAGGCCGACGATGAAGCAGGTCGTACGACGGCTTAAGCAGCTTCAACCGCCATCATGTTAGCGGGGGAGACACGGGCATTTATTGACATAGTTAATTTGTAGAAGATTAGAGAGAGCCAGATTGTAATTTGTATTTTCTTCTTATGATGACTGCAAAAACACTGCCCTGGCCATAGGTTGGTTGGTTGGTTGGTTGGTTGAGTTCTCAATTTGTAGTTAAATTTTCTCTTGTAAATTCTAATATAGTTGTGCCCCTCAAATTTTTTTTCTATAAACAAGAATGTTGCTTTGTGGATGAGGGAGGGATCTGTTTGATGAAAATCTGCAAAAAAACAAAAAGGTGCAGATATCTTCTATCTTCAAATGATGTTACACACCTGTATATCATCAGTTCTTATTTATTATTGTTAAATAAAAAGCTGTAGAATAGAACTCTCTTTCAACTCCTGTTTTTAGAGATGAGATTTCTTTTTATCTTCTTTCTTATTGACACCAATTTCAGTTTCATATTTTGTTGGTCCCTTCTAATTGATTGATGCCTCTGTTGATTGTAGTTAAAACATTTTGGAAAAACTCAATTAGTTTAGTTTAATCAATTAAAATTTCAAACTAATAATTGTATGAATTAAAACTCTAAAATTTCATATGTGAATCAATTTAGATCATTTTTTTAGATTTAATTTTAAAATCATGAATACATAACTTTTACACGTGTATAAGACTTCTCTTAATGGAGAGTTAACATAATATTAGAAGAAAATCTCAGAACAATTGGATAGTAGCGACTTTCATTATTATGAGTAGTTTTTTACCTTTTTTTCTTCCACTATTTTCTCTACTCATTAAAGAAGAATTACATAATAATTTTTTTTTTGGCTACTTTGATAGGGTTTTAGGTGAAGGATAATTTTATCTAGGTGATTTTGAGCTAATTTTAAATGAAATCAAGTGAATAGTTATGAATCACTAACAAAGAGTTAGGTTTAAATTGATTCACTTATGAAAGTTTAGAGTTTAAATTGATACAATTATTAGTTTAAAGTTTTAATTGGTTCAAACTATAAACTTTAGGGATATAAATTGATTTTTTCGCAAACATTATTTTGATTGTGAATTAAAGATGTGAATTTTTGTTAAAGAGTATCCAAGAGGCTGGGTTTGTTTGGGTGTCAGTCTCATCATGGGCAAAGAAATGTAAGTCCAAGTTTGGCCCAATGGGATTTTGTAAGGGACCAACAAGAAAAATGTCTAAATTTAACTCATTCAACTTGAAAAATGTCTAAACAAGTTTTATTTTGCAAAAATGGCTAAAACAGTTTTTTCCCTAAACTATACTATAAGCTTTTGGACGAAAATACCCTTGCTAGAGATTTATGGGTTTCTAGTACCTAAAGTTATGGCTAACAAAATTGAGTGTATCTAGGAGGAAAATGTGTATATTTTTTTTTTATAATAGAGGGAAATAAAAGTGTTGTAAGAATTCAAATAATCGTTCTGTTAAATTCAAATCATCATTCTGTTTAATTCAAACAATAGTGTGGCTACATGAGTTTTTCGATGAATACAAAAAAAAAATCCAGCACACAAAGAACAATTAGAACTCGACGAAACTAAGTTAAACAAATGTCTAAATTAAAACATAAAGATAGTAGCACATAACATCTGCATATACATGTATTTACAGTCTAGGCATCCACAAACGAATAAAATTTTAGTAAATAATGCTAGTTCCCCTCAAATGTAAATTAATTAATTCATAATCAAGGTGTTGGATCGGTATTGCAACCCTAGAGGGGGGGTGAATAGGGTTTAATAAAACTTTTTCCTAAGTATGCACAAATAATCTAATTATCAAACTTTTTATACACAAATAAAAAGGATAATTAATACAATATGTAAAGTATGAAAAATTAATTCAATATAACACAATAAACAATTAAGAGCAAATTAAAGCATGCAACAAACTACTACAATTAATTTGCACAAGTAAATGAGAAAGAGTTAGAGAGGATGACACCGTAATTTTATAGTGGTTCGGTCAAACTCGACCTACTCCACTCCCCAAGCGCCTCTTGGGAATTTGAATAAAAACTTTATCGACTCTTTCCACGGATTAGAGCCCAACCGCTACAACGCTCTTTTTACGAGTTCAAGAGCAAACTCGATCCTTTCCACGGGTTAGGATCAAACCGTTACAAAGTTTGATATGTTTATAGAACACACTTATAACTCTCTCAATAGAGTGGATTTACAAATTTCTCACACAAAAAGAAATTCTCACAATACAATAATTCTCTCTCAAGAAAAGGATGAAAAGAAAAAAAATTGAGAGCTTGGAGAGAGCAACAATGGAGGCTTTGAGAATTTTGAGGATGAAAAACTATGGAAAACTTGTTATGGAATTTTGGAGAAGATGATATAAAAAGAGAGGGAAAAGAGGTAAAAATTAAAATTTAATTTGGACCATTGGATTGTTGTAAAAGTAAAATGAATGGTAGAGATTTTAAAAGAAAAAAAAATTAAAAAAAAAATAAATAAATAATATAATATAATACAATATAATAATATATGTGTGTGTGTGTGTGTGCGTCCAACGATCAAAATACATATATAACTTTTTTTTTAAATCAGCCTGATTTCTGGCAGCATTTAATGCTGTCAGATTTTTTTTTTTTTTTTAATTTTAAAAACCATTAGACACATAAAAAATAATATATAATAATAGAATTTTTCTTTTTCTTTTTCTTTTTTTTTAAACAAACAAAAAAGCTACCATGTGTCACTTTCCCATAGCTCCACGTGTCACTCTCTAAATGGTCCATAATGTTGACTCAACTGCCACGTCATTGCGTCGGAAATTTTCCGTTCAAATTTAATTTGGCCATAACTTCTTCGTTTTAACTTCGATTTGAGTGATTCAAAAGGCGTTGGAATGGACACTTCAAAACACTAAAATTGTTAGTAATTAATAGCAGGTTTGTTATCATCAAAATATTAATTCATTAATTAATTTGAGATTAAGGGCCAAAAAGCCAACACAAGGCACCTCAACAACTAACTTATTATTGAAAAGTTATAAGTAATGTCTACAAAAAAAAAAGGTAATGAAATATGATATGTTTCATATTTGGGATTTTGGATAATTGTCTCAATACTATTAATTACACAAACACATATACCTCTAAAAACATAATTGCCCTTGTGAACATAAGTATGGCTGCTTAATTAAACCATTTTGCTTTAAATGATGAAAAAATGTCAAATTAAGATCACACTTACCTGGTTTCATTTAATGCATCAGTTGGAGACACTCACAAAACCTCAAGTATTTGAACATTTTGCATGTTGACAACCAAAAAGGAGGCTCACGAAACCCTCATTCCTCCCATTCCATCGAACTGTTTTCTTGTGGTTGAAACCCTCATTATGATTGCATTTGCTCCATTCCGTTGGGGCCTTCTAGTTGCCATCATTGTATGTACGATATATACACATTCTTTAGTATGGGAAGAGATGTTGTATACATGATGTTATACACCATTATGTTTTCTGTTAATCCTCTGTATTTGCTGTTATATACCAATTATATATGAGTTGTCCTGCCTTTATATACATAAGCATGTACACATCATATTAGTCATTGTGTCTTTGTTAGACCAATCTACACACGACATCATTGTATGTACTATATATACACACCCTTTAGGTTGGAAAAAGAGATGTTGTGTACATGTTGTTATATACCATTTACATTTGTTGTTCATCCTCTGTATTGATAGGAATGAACTATTCATCCTGCAACGGAAGCATTGGATCATCCCTGATTTATTTAGAATTAAACACAAAATATACAAGGTTGAGCAAAAACTTGCATTGGAATACATATGGAGATGGTTTTGGCTGGTTTTTATCTCCTCTATAAAGTCTTCATTGCTATGTCTCGAACAAAGGATCAAAAGGGTTTGTGGGAACCTTCTTGAAAATAGAGAAAGGGAAAGGGAGTGAGAGGAGAATTTAAAGAGTTATTTTCTCTTGTTTGGAACGCACACAATGGCTCACCCCTAAGGTTCTATTTATAGTGGCCTAGGGAAAATAATTAAATAATATAGTTTAATATCTAATATATTAAAATATATTCATCTAACCAATTTGAATCATATTCAAATCTTTCCAAATTCTCCTACGACATTTATTTCCTAATTTGAATCTAATTCAAATTTAATAAATATATTTTCTTTAATGTATCTTAATACATTAATAATTTCTTTAATATTTAATGCATCATATACAATATATATGTTTTCCCTAATTTAACATATCAAATATATTAAATTTTAATTTGAACATTTCAAAATTTCTCTCAACAAAATTGATCCCTATTTGTTCGTATGAGCTAGCAATGAGACCTTATGGACCTACAGATTATAAGCTCCAATGATACAAAATCAATTAATTAAACTATTTAATTCATTAATTTTCATTCATTAACTATAGGTCACTCCACTATAGACCTAGAGTTGCACTTTTATGCATTGTATGCATTGTATGACAAATTGTGTCCATGGATATAATCACTACATGCAAATGAGTTGTTTGTAATTACAGCTAGGTCAAAAGTCCGTTTTACCCCTATAATTACATCTTGTAACTTAAGTACCACTGATCTTCTAATGAACAATTTGTTTATGATCCAACCATAAACTAAGTCCCTCTCGAGCTAGTGAGAGGGTGGGCCCCATTGTTCAAGTCTCGAAATCAACAATTAAAGGAACTACTCATCTACTTACCATATATGGAAAGGAGTGAATTCCATCTTGTGAGATTATGTTCCCAGCTCCATATTTGGTCAAGTCTCCAAAATGGTAGGCTTATTGAATCGACTACAAAAGCCACTCTCACCCATGCAAATCAAAGGACATACCCTCACAGGCAGGAGTTCATAACTCACTCAAGATTAAGATCGAGTCGCATATGATCATCTGATGAAATATTAATCTTCTCAATTAACGGATCTGTAAAGAGAAATTAAATATTTCGTGGTCCAGTCTTACATAAATTCATTGTATAAGATATCCCCACCCACATGTCTCCACATGAACGATTTGGATCAAATCATTTGTAACTATTACAAAGTGGGTCATATCAATAGTGTTACCAGGATAAGACACCCAACCTTATCCATATACTATGACCCTTTAGGTTTTTTCTTGAACATGATCATCCCGTATGTCAACCACATACTATTCAAGATTACACTAATAACCTTGGATTTTTCATATAATGGACAATATTATAATGCAAATAAAAGCCTCAAAATTTGTTGCAAAACATTAGGGAGGTTTGTTTTTAGAAGATCTTGCGGTTGAATTGGGTTGAATGTAGATAGCGATATATTTCAAGGGTAGGATGGACAATTATTTTTATTCACATTCTTTCCTCTAAATCAAGTAGACATAATCCCAAGTATGAAACTTTTTTTTTAATCCTTTTTTCATTATAGTATTTAGTTGTAGACATTACTCACAATTTCCTAATTGAGTTCGCTTGGCTGGGCTTGTCGTTCCAACCTCCCACTCATGAGTTTAACTCATTGATCTAAATTGGTCCATTGAAATATAATTTTAAAATTAGTTTTAAATTAATTTTTATTTTGAAGTAGTTTTAAAATAGGGTACAATACAATCCCTGATGTTTGGAGTTGGTGTCTATTTGGTCACTGAGGTTTCAAAATAGATACTTTAGCCCCTGAGATTTGGAAAATGGTTCTAAATAGTCCTTGAAGTTTGGAAAATGATTCTAAATAGTCCCTGAAGTTAATTTAATCGTTAGCTGACTAATGAATAAATAAGCTGAAAATTGGCACCGAAGCGGCTATTAGAAAAAGCTATGGAGAAAGGTGGGAACTTTAAGGTGGGGTTGACGTAGAGACATTCATAGTAAGCTTTTGAGAAGCATTACAGGACCTCTTAGAGCCATTGTTGAAGGAGAAGAAGAAAACAACATATCACATTGGATGTACTGGATTTTGAAGTCCCAACAACACAGAAAACTTATTAGAAACTCAAAACTCAAATAGGAATTTTGGAAAAGAAGAAAGTTTCCACTAATTTCGTTAACCTCACACTAAAAAGAAGAAGAAACTCAAAACCCATATTGGAATTTGAATAAAGAATACAAATTTTAACTAATTTTGTCAACTCCACAAAGAAAAGAAAGAGGAGAATGAGCCTTCCTTTTCCTGAAATTTCACATGTATTCAACAAATGTGACCGCAAATTGGCCGCAATTTCTCCTTTCTTTTTTGCCCACTAGCTTTCCTTTTCAAACTTTCTATTTCTATCCATGTGTGCCTAAAACTCCAAATCAAATTATTAAAAAGTTCACACATTTTAAAGCATTTAGAAGAATTTTTCATAACTTAGCAAAAGGAGCTAATGACTTAGAATAAAAAGTCTGATTAATTCAACTCTTAGATAGGGCCCTAAGTAGAGTTGTTTCTTTGCAGTTAGCTTAAATATATAAACCTAGACAAGTCTTGCCTAAGGCAAAGTTCCCTCTTAATCAAAACTTGAAATTATAATGCATAAATCTCACCAAATCACCACAATCACCAAAAAAAAAAAAAAAAAAATTGAAACAATAAAAAAAATAAAGGAATATATACATAGAAATGAAAGAAATTGATTAACTTATCCAATTCCAGTAGGGAGACTGAACCTTGTTCCTTCATTTTTCACCTAAGTCTTGATGAGGGTCGAGATTTAGGTCTTAGTTGAGGTGCTTTAATCATGGTGGGTTTCGTCAACTCAAGAGATTTATACATGCCTATGAATGTAGAAATTGCGGCCGCAACTTCTGCTGCATACTTCTTCATGCTCTCCTCTTTTATTCTCCAATGAGTCCTTCTTCTTTAATGTTTCCTGCAAGCAACAACAAGTAAAAGCGACAGAACATCCCCTCATTTCATTGCTTGGGGCACATTGAACATCATTTGTTGCGAAGTTATGGCTGCACGGCTCACTGCAACTTCCTTTTCTGATTCCATTTCTTCTTTTTTTTTTTCTAAGGTGGCTTTTCTTTTCTTCCCTCTAGCTTCTTAGTGCTGTCAAGTGTGGAGTGCTTTGTGCTTCTATTGGAAGTTCAAGGTCTTTATGTTCCAATTCAATTCTAAGTGCCAGCACCTCACATTGTTCTTTTTCTTCTTGTTTTGAAGTCTCTGTGTTATTAAGCACGATTCCATGGGACTTGTTCTCCAATTCGTTGCAATTTTTTCAATCTAGATCTCCAAATTTCGTAGAGATGCGGCTTGGTTTTGCACCACAACATCATTCTTTACCATATATTCCCTTGCTGGGCATATTGATACTGATGTTGGTCTACAAAACTGGGTAGAAATCTATAACATAAAGAAACAGGGTGAGAAAGAAAATTATCAAATAAATCTTTCTTTACAGTAAATGTAAGAAACATAAGAGAAAGGGTTAACAGGAGCTATGAGATTTTCCATAATTAATGTTTCCAACATGTAGCTTATTGATGAAGTTTGCGCGCTCAATGCTGCAATGACGTCTAACTTCCATTCTATGGACTATCTAGAGTAATCAAACCCTATGTTGTGCCTTTCTTCTTTCACCTTCATTCTCCCTCAACTTACAAAACAATGCAAACAAGAATCGGTTCCTTCTTTTTCCTCCTTTGCTTTTTACGGTGGCAATGGAATGTCTTCTCTATCTCATAATCTCACTCAAAAGGGTAAGGCCCTTTGCTTATGCACCTGCCTTAACCTGCAAAAATGATCGGCTGTTACAAGCAAGCGCACGCGATCGAAGTAATATAAATTGGTATCTGAGTACCAAGTATCGAATCCCACAGGGAACGATGTAACAAAAATATTGTAAAGCAAAAGTGTAAGGGAAATTGCAACTTGAAAACTAAAATTGCAAAAATACAGTTGGTTTGGTGTGTTGGTGAAAAATAAAAATTGCAGATTCTAATTGCAGATTCTAGAAATGACAACAAACGAAATAATTAAAAATTGCAGAATCTATTGCAGAATTGAGAAATTGCAATAATTGAAATAACAAAAATTGCAGAATCAAGAAATGACAATATTGAAATAACAAAGTAAATAGACTTAGAAATTGAAATTGCAAAAGAAATTTGAGATAGAGATGGGGCTCAAGAATGTCATTGCCCTAAGTCGTAATTGCAAGCCAAAATTACAATTCCAACCTACTCCACACTCAATTGTAAACCAAAATTGCATCTCCTATTCACCTTGAATTTAGGTTTTTAGGAGGCTAAGTGAGAGACCTATATGTCTATAGTCCCTCTATCTTAGATAATTCGGCTCACAATTTTATGGGTTTTGGAGTCCCTAATCCCTATGTCTAGGGTAAGGAATTGGCTTATGTCTAAGCTCTTTTTCTCCATCACTTGTGTGAAATCCGCTTATCACTAACCCTGTCGGTATTAGATCTAAGTTTGATTTGGTACCCTAGTTGATCAATCTAGGATCTCAACGAAAATTTGATCAACACAAGCAAACAATTGAAATGTAGGCTTGGTTTTCATTGGAATTTAGGCTACAATTACTTCTTAGGGAATTCACATTTTTGAACCCCCTAAGAAGTTTTATCTCATAATAAAAATAAAAATATTACAACTAATTTTTGAGAAAAAATTCATATTAGAAGTTGGGTAAATTGATTAATTAAAACAATAAATTGTAATGTTATTCTTGGCAAACTATAGAGAAATCAAGAAGAGATTCTCAATGGGATTTATAGCAAAGACTCAAGGGCAATTAAATAATTTTTCATTCTTTCATCTGCCTTTTAGTTGACGAGCTTGAGACATTCCCACAAACTTAAATGGAATAAAAACACACTTCCACAGAAATTGAATTGAAGAAAAACAGGGGCTAGAATCAAAAATTCAATTCAATAATTAACACAACTCCTTCCAATCCAATCGATTCAATTTCCTCCACTTTTAGGAAACAATTAATCTTAACGATTCAAGAAACTCTTGAATCGGACTGGATAAACTGAAGAAAAGTGCATAAATTAAATGGGACAAACTTGCATCAATATAAAGATGAAATCAAGAACGAATTCTAAAGAACTTGCAAACGAAACTGGATTACCCCACAGATTAATTCGCACTTGAATTCGACTGAGAACCTAGAGGAACTCCCACAACTATTCGGCATTTGAGAAGAAAAATAAACAAAAAACAGTAACTATTGGTGATACAAAAGAACTAAAAAAAATATGCAGGAAAACAGAGTAACAACTTGAAATAAACCCACCAACTAAATCTTGAAATTAAACTCCAACTTAATTCAAAAGTACATCAATTGAAGAATAGAAATTGTTCAAGCATCTCTCCAAAATACAAAACTGAAGAAAAACCGAGATTAAAAGTGAATTTCTTGGCTAAAAACAGAATAAGAACGAAAAACAGAGGTTCGAAAAACCCCAAAAACCCATGAACATCGATCCTTCAAATCGCTCTAAAAATCCGAATTTCTTCTTCTTCCTTCTTCCCCCCTCTTTTGTAGATCTTTCTAGGGTTGAAATTTGCCAAAAATCGTGCTCCAATCCCTCAATTCATGCGGAAATTGATTTTTCCATAAATTGGTTTCTTCGTTTGCGCAACTTTTCATTTTCCATAATTCCTCTACCCATAATTGCAAAATTTGATTTTGCAATTTCCATAATTTCTGCAAAACAAATCAATTTACTTAGAATTCTACTCCAAATGCTATCACATTCATTTCTTCTTTAAATTCAAGCAATCTTCCACTATTTCCAATTGATCTTAGGACAAATCAAGATATTTTGAGCATTTGGGAGTTAAATAAGCCTTAATTCTAAGGCTTATCAAAAAACCTACAAACAAGGGTTAGATTTCTGGGATAGAGTCGAAATGTGATCGCAAACAGATCGTAATCTTCGTTGAAAAATTGAAAATTTGCTAAAATGTCATTCCCTGGCAACAGTGCCAAAAACTTGATGATTGCTTCGCATCCTAGTGCAAGTGCACATTGTCTACCAAGTAATGAAGTAGAGAGTACTCCAATTATCGAATTCCAAAGGATCGGCATTAACAAATATTCAATTGTAAACAAAGACCTTTTCTAAGTATGAGATCGAGGTAACCCAAGAGTAATTGAGGATGTGTGGGTTTTTGGAAAATGAAAACTAAAATAAAGCCAAAATGGTAAATTGATAAGAAAACAATAATGAAATAAGGAGGATTCAAATCTGGTTCAACCCTAAGAAATATGCTTCCACCATGCGCTCACAATTTGCCCAACTAGGTGAGGCTCATCTGATGATTGCTGCTAATTTGCACCTGCATCTGCCTCTTTCGAGTTCTGTATGGCTTGAGTAGAATGCGACCAGAATGCACCTATAACTTACACTAATCGACACTTAATACCATGAATTGAGTTCAAAAACTATTCAGCTGATCAACTAAAAACATGTGGGTTTTAGAAGAAAACTTCTAATAAAAAAAAGTTTCAGTCTAGTGCAAGTGCACACTAGAAACCAAGTAGTAAAATTGAAAGTATTTCAAAGTATCGATCCCACAGAGAACAGACACAACAAAATTCAAGAAAATAGTAAGAAAGTGTTCACAATGCAACTTCGGCAACCAATATGAAAATGATTGGGAAGGTTGTTTGCTTGAAAAGAAAATTTGAATAACAATGATAAAAGGGAAGGATCCGAGCATGATCATGCCCCTTTGATTGAAATTGTGGCCTAATTACAATTGCAATTGTTGACTTAACACTTAAAAGATGTAAACCAGATTCAACTTCTATTTGACCTTGATCACAAGTATCTTTAGAAGACTAAGTGATTAAACCTATATTTCTATGGCTAATTCGAACTTAGATAAATAGAAACAAAATTCTATTGGTTTTGGAGTCTTGCCCTATGTCTAGGGTCAAAGTTAAAAACTTATTTCTAAGCTTTTTCCTCCATTGCTTTTATGAAAACCACTTTCCTCTAACCCTTTCAGTATTATATTCAAGTATTATATGCAAAACTAGGTGATCAATCTAGACTTACAATTGAAAGAGTTAATATTAAGAAAGCGGAAGCAATTTTGGATCTTAAGCACTCTAATTACATCAATTTGATCAAATAAAAAGCATGCTCAAAAACGGAAAAACAGAGAATAAGAACACTACCTTTGATGCTCAAAATTCTCCTAATCCTTGGCCAATTTCTGATCACGAACACTTCGTGGATCCTTAGGATCTTCCCCACTATCCTCAGGCCTTGGAACGGATTGTGGGATCCTTAATTGAGACAATGTTTTGAGAGAGAGATCAAAGGTCTAAAACCGAAAATTCTTCAATTTTCTGCAAAATTCATAATTCCCATTGTGTTTCTTTGCTACTTAAAGCTATTAACAAGCTTCATCAAGCTTGCTAAAGTTGACAACACATAGATGAGAAGGATTATTCAAGTAGGAGGTGGGGAATTTTGATGAATTTGAAAAAACACAAAGCTTATTCATCAAATTGTGTATTTGGTCCAAAACCCATTCCAAAATGAATTTGAATTTCTATTTTAATTTTAATTCAAAATTAATATAAAATAAATTTTAAATTAAAATCAATTTTTAATTAATTAAACAATTTAATTAATTTTAAATAATTATTTAATTTAATATAAAATATCAAATTAAATAATTGGACCAATCCCAATTTCTCAAATTGAACGTTCGAACATGAATCCCTATTCATGTTTTAAACCGAACCAATATTTAAATCAAATTTAAATATGTCCACCTCTTCTTTATCATATTTTAATTCATAATTAAGCTATGAAACGTTAAGTATATCACATATAATTAACGTTTTCTCCCAAAACCGAATTTGAACAATTCAAATTCTTTTCTCTCAAATTGTTACAAGGCTTAGTCCGAGCTAGTAAGGGGAACCTAATGGACCTACAGATCATGAGCTCCAACGATACGAGATTAACCGGCTAAACTCTTTAGCCTAGCTAATCAACATTCGTTAACCACCGGGACACTCCACTAAAGCCCAATGGCTGCACTCTCCTCACTGTAGATATATTTCTATCCACTCGATATAACCATGATTAGTAAGTCGATCCTTCACAGGTCATTCGTAATTACAGCTGGGTCAAATAAACCGTTTTACCCCTGTAATTACTTCTTGTTCCTTAAGTCCCACTAATCCTCTAATGAACAATTGGTTTGTGGTCCGACCAACAAACCGAATCCCTCTCGGGCCAATGAGAGGGTGGGCCCATTGTTCAAGACCCGGAGTCAGCACTTAAGGGAACAACCTCTCTACTAAACCCTAAAGCGGGTAGGAGTGAATTCCATCTCGCATGACTATGTTCCCAACTATCTACCCGGTCTTATCCCTAAAATGGGAGGCTTATTGAGTCGGCGATCTCGAGCCACTCTCACCCATGCAAATCTAAGGATAATCCCGAATAAACAGGAGTTCATAGCACACTCAGGATTAAGATCGAGTTACCTAGGTCATCGTATGAAAATAGTCAGTTAAAACAATAAACGGAGTTAAAAAGTCTAAGTGACTATTTCGCAGTCCAGTCTTATGCAAACTCATTGCATAGGACACCCCCACTTTCATGTCTCCACATGAACGATTCAGGATCACATCGTTAGTACTATACAAAGTGGGTCGCGTCCATAGTGTCCCCAGGATAAGGTACCCAGCCCTATCCCTATACTATAGACCGTTCTGACTATTACTCGAACTTGATCCACTTTTATGTCATACTTAAAGTTCAAGTTTACATCTTATAGTCAAGGGTTCTTAGTTCATTGGATTTGGGCTATGGAATACACAATTCACTTTATTCAATAACAACTTTACTGTATAAACCTCAATAACAACTTTATTGCAAAATAGAATATACATTCAGTTTACAAAACCACGAGTTTTAGGACATAAAACCCAACAACAACGAACATTTTAGCCAATAAAAGCAAACAAGCTATGGAGTTAAGCAAGATTGCTTTACGCTTAGGCCTTAATTCTTCTCTCAAGGGCATTCACATTCTTAAATCCCAAAGCGATGATTAGCTCATGATTGAATGGGAAAATAAACAAGCTTTGATTGAGAGAAACTTCATAACTTAAAGGAGATAAACTTACAAAATTGAGAAGACAAAATAATGCCCAAAATTGAAAGTTCAACACTTAAACGAGATCAAGTTTATTAGAAAGACCTTACGGAAATTGAATCGTCAAGAAAATTGAGTACAAAACTAAACTGAAGAACTAGACTAAAAAGAAACGTTATTGTACTTTGATGAAAAGAAAAACAGTAGCTAAAACAGAACTTAAAATTTCAAAAGTAATGCTGGAGAAAAATTGAAATTACAAGGAAATATAGAATCTCGACACCTCTAATGCCCTCTTTTCAATCGAACTCACTCCAACCTTTTTCAAGGTGGAATGGGTCTTGACAATCTCAGGTTTTCGCCTAGATTGGATCGAGTATGAAGGGTTCTAGGTGATGAAGAGGGATGAACAACAATAAAAAAAGGAAGAAAGACAGCAGAGTATGGTGTTTGGTGTGAAGAAAACCCATGCTTCCTTCTAGTGTTTTTTTCCATTTAATAGACCGTGAACGACTAGGGTTTCATTCTCCTTCCATAAGTGACTTATTGCTCGAAGATCTTGCTGAAAATCAGGAGAAAATCTCACCGAAATTTTTCGAATTGAGTAAAATATGAAATTCCTATTTTTCTGCTATTGCTCCAGAATTGCAGTTTCAATTTAGTTGCAATTTTTTCAATTTTCTCATATCTGAATCAAAAACAAGGAAATCAACCATATTTTGACATTTTAAGCTTTTTTCTACTATTTTGAGATATTCTTAGCATGCCCAGGTGGTTTTGTTCAAACTTACTTCATTTTGCTAAACTTTGTGAACATATATGTGTGAGTTTTCAAGAATAACTTGCATTCAAAGGCTAAATAATTCTTAAAAATGAGAATTATCATAAGCCATTTTCTAAGTGCTTTTAGGAGCCTAAGCAATTAAACACATATGTCTATGGCTAATTTGAACTTAGGTAAATAAAGAGCACAACTCTAATTACTCTAAAGGTTCTTGTCCTATGTCTAGGTACAAAAAACGAAGTTCTATTTCTAGACTCTTTCGTAGATTGCTTTTATGAAAACACATGTTTAATCCAACATTTTCAGTATTGAATCTCACACAAAGTATGCTAACTCAAGTGATCAGTTTAAGCTAGCAATGAGACTTAACTCAATAAAAGCAAACGATGCTAAGTATTGAGCAAAGTTACTTAAGCACAAGGTGGAGATTTTCCTTATCAGGATATCCACTTCATTGAATCCCCAAGAAGAAGTTTAGCTCATGATGGAAAAGAAAATAAAAGTGCAAAAGAAAAATAAAGAGCTTGAATGAAAAGAAATAAACTTCATTGAAAAGATGAACTTTGAATACAACTTGAAGTTTGAAATTAAAATAACAACTTGAATTAAGAATAAAATGAAACTACAACTTAGAAACTTGAATTTAAATGTAAAACATCAACTACAACTTGAACTTAAACAAAAACAGCAACTAAAACTTGAATGAAAATAAAAACAATACTAGAAAGAAATACAAGAAACAAAAACCTAGCATTGCTCCTTTATTCTAACTTGTTCAACCTTTTTCAAGGTGAAACAAGTCTTTACACCTTCTTCTTTCGAAGTTGATATCCGAACAGAGAATGAATAAAACTAGGGGAGACTCAGTGTGACAATTGTAAAAGATGAAGAGAAATAACAGATTGTTGAGAAGAATATAGGAATTTGAGCTCCCTTGAAAATGAAGCTTAAGCCTCCTTTTATAGACTTTATATCTAGGGTTTACTGCCAAGATCAGTGTGAGAAAGTGTACATGACCATAATTCCTTGATTTGAGGAGATTTGATGGAGAATCTTACGAAAATTTTTCAAATCCGTGATTCTAGGAAAAATTTGTCTATTATATCCAAATGCAGCTGCATCTTGGGTACATTTCTAGAGCTTTAGTCATTTGGTTATTTTGCATCCGCATATTAGGTGCAATTTCACAGCTTTAGTCCTCTCGTTACTTTGCCGCTACAATCAGGTAGCATTTTCACAACTTCATTCATTTGGTTACTTTGCGACAGCAATCAGGTAACATTTCATATATCTTCCTACAAAGGCTTGACTCTATCTTTTGGCTCAAATGCAGTCATGTCCTTGGCGCATTTGGTCTTTTTTACAGCTTCTGCACAAATATAACAAAACTTAACAAATTCTTTAAAAAAAAGACTATTTTTACACAATTTTACTCATTTTTATAAAATTACGATCTCAAACACATGATAAGCTTGTTTTTACTTAAATTCACTCTCGATAGCATGAAATATGCCAATAAACACTTACTTTCCAACTTAGTTTTACGGCTAAATAGCATTCATAGATGAGCATTATCACAAACTGGGCAAGATCTACAAAGATTGGAAATCTATGTCAGGATATTGTATGTATGTGTGGAGAAACTTAGTAACTTGGTGTAGTAAGAAGCAAAATGTAGTGGCACAGAGTAGCACTGAAGCAGATTATAGGGCAATGGTAAATAGAATTTGTGAAATCCTATGGATTCGACGTATACTTCGAGAATTGAATGTTGAAATCAAATTACCAATGAAGTTTTTATGTGATAACAAGGTTGCGATAAGAATTACGCAAAATCCAGTACAACATGATCACACAAAGCATATAGAGGTGGATCGACATTTCATCAAAGAAAATCTAGAGGATGGAGTAAACTGCATTCCGTTTGTTCCTTTGAAAGACCACACAAATATTCTGACTAAAGGATTATTAAAACCAACTTTTAATATACTTGTAAACAAGTTTGGAAATGCATGATATCTATGCACCAACTTGAGAGGGAGTATGGAAACATGTATATAGTCTGTTAGTTGTTTAGATATTATTATGTTAGTTTGTTTAGATATTATTTGTTCTATTTTGTTAGCTTGCTTTTAGGAGTAGTTTAGAGTCTGTTTGTTACTCATTTTTTAGGTAACTGTAGATACTCTAGCTTGTACTATATATAATAGTGTCGTGTGACTCATTTGGAATGAATGAATTTTGATTCACCAAAGCTATACGTACCTTCCTCCATTTGTAGTGTGTGAAGTTGCTCCTTCAGGTACAGCCGATTTGAGATGCTTTTTACTTGATACATCGCTTCAAGTTTCTCTCAAAGTTCTTTGGCTGTCGAAATTCCATACACATTTACAAGAAAATTCTTAGCCAAATTTAGTCTGATTGTACTTGTAGCTCTCAAATTCATTTCCTCCCAATCTTCATTACTCATGATAGACTTCTTAGAACCTTTGTTAGAATCACCACTGGACTCCACTAGACCACCATCGCCACTTAACTTTTTAGAAGCACAACCACTCGATCTTCCCTTCAAGACCTTGTGTAAACCATATTGTATTAGCACATCCTTGACTCGTACTTGCCACTAGCCGAAGTTCATTCTTCCATTATATTTCCTAATGTATAACAACCCACACTATTCATAGTACTGCAACTTGTTTCAAGAAATCCTTTTGATGTGGAAGTTCAAACAATGCTGCAAGCACATAGCATACTCAAAAATCAAGAAACTACAAACCTAAAGCTTTGATACGACTTGTTGGGAAAAAAACCCTCATACTTCTACCGTAGGAATAAACATAAAAATAACTGAGAAATTAAAAAAAAAAAAAGTAACAAAAAAAAACCACAAAAATTTATGTGGAAAACTTTAAAACTGGAGAAAAAACACCGCCCACAAAAAGATACTCCACTATGTGAAAAATTACTATAATCACACAAAATTCTCTCTTTGACTCCTATTACAAAGAAACACTTTCTCAGAATTTTATACCACTGATAATCCCATGAAATGGGAGTAAATTATTGAAATTTCATTCTTAGACCTCGCTATAAATCGAGTTATTTGCATTCCATTGTCGGTTTTGTGGCTCTTATTTGGTTACTTAATTAAGCAGGCATGTGTATTGAAAAATCATCTATTCTTCCTTTATTCTTGTTGATTTTTCTCTCATTTGGACATGTTTTTCCAAAATATAAAGTTGGACTGAAGAAACTTTGGGCTTTTGGGCCAAGTTTATGAGTTAGCATCTGAATGTGGTTAGCAATACTACAGCATTACAAACTACATTTCTAATGCGGTCAGTAATGCTACAACATAGCAAACCACATCTAGACGTAGAATTTTAAGCAAAATTATACGACTTACTACCAGGCTTTATACCATTCACACAATTAGAGTTAATATACCAGGTTTAAAGTGTTTTGAATTTGGATGATTTGAAAACAAAGTCATAGGCTCCTTTTATAGTACTTGAAGCCTATCACTTCCTTGCACCTTTCATATGTGGGATTGCTCACTTCTAATATTTTACCAAAAATCCTACAGATTATTGATTGGGTCTCTTAGACGATCCATCAATTTCACTAGAGCTCAATGTCTGTAGAACAAAATAATGGGTTAGAGTTCATTTTGGTTATTGATCTTTTAAGTTTAGCCTATAGGTTAAATTACAAGTTTAGTCCTTGAACTTTCAAGATTGTGTCTATTTGGTTACTGAACTTTAAAAAGCGTCTAATTGGTTCCTAAACTTTTAATTTTGTGTCCAATAGGTTCTTTAATTTTCAATTTTGTATCAAATAAGTCCTTGGCCTATTTGACATTTTTAAAAATTTTCGGACTTACTAGACACAAAATTAAAGTTTATGATCTCATTAGACATAATATTTAATTTTATATCTAATAAATCAATTAATTTTTTTTAAAAAAATCAAATATGTAAGGGACTTATTAGACATAAAATTGAAAGTTTGGGGACCTATTAGATATTTTAAAGTTTAGGGACTTATTAGACACAAAATTGAAAGTTCAAGTACCCATTATACACTTTTTAAAGTTTAGGGAGCAAATAGACACAAACCTAAAAGGTCAAGGACTAAACTTGCAATTTAACATTATTCTACCTAAACTATCAATGTCTATTTTAGTATATAAACTTCAACTAAAAAAAATAAAGAAAAATAACAATTTTGGTCTGTAAATTTTCAAATGGTTTGCTTTCGTTCCTAAGCTTTAAAGAATAATCATTTTACTCATTGTTATTATTTTTCCACATAATATCTATCTTCCTAAGGTCGATAATACATTCTCATATTAAATGGTGGATGATGCACCAATTACCATCCCAAAGGTCAATGATCCAAATATCCCCCACCCTCATAATTGTTGAACTAAAAATACATACATCTTCCTAATACTAACATTATTTAATCAATGTTGCTCTAATACATTCTCATATTAGAACATCAATATACACATTTTAAAGTCATGTTATTCATCAATTAAACAATTAATAGAAAAATATAATGAGAACCAAAATGATTATTTCTTTTAAGTTTAGGAACTAAAATAGGCCGTTTGAATGTTCATGGACCAAAATAGAATAACAAAGTTAAGGAACCAAAATATACCTTTTGAAAGTCCAAGGATGACTAAAATGAAATAATTCTAAAGGTGTAAATACCAAAATAAGATCTAAACTGAGATTTTATGCTATTTTTAATAGAATTAATTTATTTCATAAATTAAAAGGGCATTTGGGCATATAGCAAAATGGGCCTAAATATTATCAAATACAGCAAACCATTAAACTATTTGCAAATATAGCAAATTTAATTACCTAGCCCATGTAAATGACTAAAAAGCCCATAGCCCACTGATATTCCATGTTTCTTTCAACCTAAATCATCCCAAATGATAATTGTGCGTTTTACATTCTCACTAATAGCTTCTCTTCAAGTCTTGAACAGTCCACACTCATTGATTTCTTCTAATTTCTTCATTTTGTCTTCCTTTTCATTTCTCATTCTTCCATTCTCACATAACAGTACAACTAACGCATCTCTCTCTACTTTGCTTTCAATGAGCAGTTTTCTAGACCACTAAACAAATCATTCATTCACACCTTCCTCTCTCTCTCTAGAAATTTTTACGGTTTCTCTCTCCTTTTGGAATTATAAATTCCACCAAATCTTTGAACACTATTACAATTTCAGTTTTCCAGTGCGTTTTATTTATTCAAGCGGAATTTTCAAGTCAAAGTTTCCATTCATCTCTACTTCTCATTGTTCTTTGTCTTTGGAGTCTCTTGGAGTTTCTTCTCCTGCAGAACGGATGAGTTTTTTAATTCTTTTGTGTTTTTTTTAATTATCTTTGTGTTCTAATGTTTAGATGTGTTTAGGGTTTTGATCTACATGTACATTTGATTTTGATATCTTCTGATTTCTATTGAATCCTTTTTATTTATGTTGCATTTTGATGGAATTTAGTTGATATTCTATTAATGAATGTCTCATTGTTCACGTCATTATTGTAGTTATGTTTATATGCTCTATTTTGCTATTTTTTCTTGGTAATAATATGTTTCTTAAATTGCCAACAAGAAGCTTTGCATACTGATAGACTTCAATAACAACACATGGGTGTGATTGAAGTCTATCAATGATAAACTTCTATCACTATCATTAGGGCAGATATCTATCAGTGATAGACTTCTACCACGATATGTTTATTTCCTTTATTTCCTTACTAACTGTTGTTTTAACATATGGACAAGGAAAAAGAAGTTGTGCAGAAAGTAACAAAGAGAAGTTTCAAAGAACCATCATCTTCCAAAAAGAGGATGAAAAATGAAGAGGTACATACAAATTTCTCTGATTTGTATTGACTGAATTTCTTCTATTAGTGATAGACTTGTGATAGAGTTCAATCACAATAGACAATAATTATTTATTATTTTCATTGCTTCCTTTGTGGTACATTATTAATAAATAGACAAATTGTGACTTAAGTCTATCTGATAGACTTCTATCATTGATAGAATTTTAATTGTGATAATCTATCAATGACGTCACTGATAGACTTAAGTCATAATGGTATTCTTATCTCATTGATTATGTTTCTTTTTCCAGGTTGATCATGTTAGCAATGTTGAATATAATGTAATTGATGGAGATAATCAGTTCGTGGTAAAGTTGGATTCTCAATCATGCAGTTGTCATGTTTGGGATCTTAATGAAATTTCATGTGCTCACACTTGCTGTTCTTCATGGGCTTAATTCGAATACTTATTCTTTTGTGTCTAAGTATTATTTTTCAATAATATTATCATCAACTTATAGAGGTTAAGTTTGTCCAGTTGGAATCATTTCAAATGGAGCTTTATCGATGTTGAAATGAATGCATTACCTCAAGTTGTTAAACGTTAAGCAGGAAGGCCTCAAAAACAAAGGATGCTATCAATTGGTGAAACGAGAAGTCATACGAAATGCGATCGCTATCATCGTGCTGGTCACAATCGTAGGACATATAAATTTTCACCAATTTTACAATGATGTAATATTGGCAATTGACTATTTTTTTCTATGGGTATACATTTCGTTTTGTATATATGTTTTAGAGATAGACTAATATTCAACAAATATACATTTTGTTGTTGTGATACTATCAATATGTGTCTAGCATTTGCTGATATTCACATTTTTTTCTTTTACTTTGTTGAGTTGGTTAATTAAGAGCCTGATTGAATCCTATCATCGATAGACTCTTATCACAATTACAAGTTTATCAGTGATAGAGTTATATCACTGATAGACTCTTATTACAGTTAGAATACTGATAGACTTCTATCACTAATAGACTGCAATACAAAAGTTAGGCTTAAAAGTTGATCATAAAGTAACTAAGCAAATGGAAGCAATTGAAGGGTTGAAGTCATTTGTGTTCATTTCTGGAGATGTATTTTTCTTTTGGATTTTATCAAAATCTATCTATTATACAAGTTTATCAATGATAGACTTCTATCACTGATAAACTCCATTTGCAGAAACCATACTTCTTAAGAACCTGATTATCAACAACCACCCCCAAAAAATGCACCCATTCAAACCCTTTTATTCATTTTTATTCAATTTCAATAAAATTCTGAGCAACAGTCACTATCGTCATGACAAACAAGTCTATTAGCCATTGAAATCTATTAGCAAATATATTAATACATTGATAGAATTCTATCACTGATAGACTTTAGTTGCAGATACCATACTTCCTAAGCACTTGATTATCAACAACCATCCCAAAAAGATTCACCCACTCCAACAACCTGAAAACGACGTTAATTACATGTTAATATGTAATTAGATACTCTTGAACTAAATTATCTGTACTAATACACTTCTTTTATTAATAGAATTTTATGTATTGAAGTATATCAATGACTATCACTGATAGACTTTGATACATATAGAATTCTATCAATAATAGAAGTCTATCAGTGATAGTCACTGATAGACTTCAATACTGACATGCAAAGTAAATAAGTACTAATTATCTTCCCCTTCTATCGAGATAGATATCAATATACATTTGTTGTTGTGATAATATTAATACTATCAATATGTGTCTAGTAGATATTCACATTTTTTTTCGTTTACTTTGTTGAGTTGGTTAATTAAGAGTCTAGGTTGTGATTGAAGTCTATCAATGATAGGCTTCTATCACTGATAAACTCTTATAAGTCTATCAAATATATTGGTGACGATCATTGATAGATTTCTATCATTGATAGACTGCTAGTCTATCACTGTTATTCTCTTATATGTAGAAGTTAGGCGAAAGTTGATACATAAAGTAAAGTAACTAAGCAAGAGACTGAGTTCATTTGGGGAGTCGATTTAAGTAACTAAGCAAGAGACTGAGTTCATTTGGGGAATCGATTTACTTGTAATATTTTACACATAGCTTGCTCTTTGAACATTAATCATCTAATTATTCCTTTTTGAACATTAATTATTAGGATAATATTAAGGAATATGTACAACAATATACTAGGCATTATAATATTAAGGAATCTTAGCAAAGTTCCTAAGCAACTAAAATGGTAAGCACTTGATAATTAGCAACTATCCCAAAAAATGCATCAATATCATTGATAGAATTAAAGTATATAAAAAAAGTATTACAATGTAACCTTAAAAAAAGTTATACATTCAAATAATACTTCAAAACGTATTACAAAAAAAATTATGATAAAAAAGTTCAAAAAGTGTTCATTCATTCTCTTGAGATATTTTGAGATCAAAAGAAGGACCATCGTGCTTCAATCCTAGAATGTCTCTGTTTGTTTGGAGATTCATTCTTTTTGCCTTTATTTGTATTCTTCAAGATTTTTTTTGTTGGCACAGCAACAACACTCTTAGGAGTAGGAGCAAGAGTAGGGTCCTTTCCGAAGTTGACCTTTGGTTTATATTTTTTAGTTGCTTTTTTTCCAACAACCTGAAAGTGACCTTAATTATATGTTAATATGTAGTAAATAATTTTGAACTAAATTATCTATACTAATAGAATCTATCAGCAATAGTCACTAATCAACTTCTTTTATTAATAAAATTTTATGTATTGAAGTCTATCAGTGACTATCAATACATATAAGATTCTATCAATAATAAAAGTCTATCAGTAATAGTCACTGATAGACTTCAATACTAATATGCAAAGTAAATAAATACTTAATATTAGTCTATCAACGATAGACTTGACAACACATTGAAGTCTATCACTAATAGACAAATCCATACCTACAAATCAAATACAGAGATAAAAGAGAAATCAAATACAGAGACAACAGAGAAATTAAGATCTATCAATGATAGACAAAACAATTATCTAAAAATCACGAATAACAGAAAAACTAAATACAGAGATAAAAGAGAAATCAATATCTATCACTAATAGACAAATCCATTACCTACAAATCACAAATAACAATAAACAAAATATAGAGACAAAAAAGAAATCAGAAAAACAACTGGAAAACAGAGATTAGAACGATCTATGATAAGAAAACGTAAAAATAAAAAACAATCACAAATATAGAGACAACCGCAAAATAAAGGAAAATACCAGACTGCTGATGAACGATCCGCAATAAGAAAACGTAAGTCAGAGTCCACAATCGAAAAACCAAGCACTAAATCCTCAATCGAAAAAGGTAGTTCATGGTGAAAAACGAGAAGAAGAAGAAGAGCGCAAATAACACACTCAATTACAACAAAAAATGAAGCAAGACACAAAGAAAAAAGATAAAAACAATGAGGAAAAAGAACCCACTAAATCAGAGAAGAAGAAGAAGAAGAAGAACGAAGGAAAAAAATGCATAAAATTTGAGGAAGAAGAAGAATGCATGCGAAACAAATTTCTCCTTTAAAATAAGGACAAAAAATGAATAATAAAATATTATTTTGAAATTTTCTATATTTGCAATTTTTTTAAAAAATTTACTATATTTGCAAATAGCAAAACATAATTTGCTATCCATTACAATCACCCTAAATTAAATTATATGTAATTTTTTCCCTATCTATTACTTTATCTAAGTGACCATTACCATCAACTAGACCAGTTGAATAATTTTTCCTAGATAGTGTTTGGATATCAAATTTGATAATATAGTTGAAAGATTAAAAAAAAAAAAAAAAAACTTTAAAGTTAAAAGCATCAACACAAAATTGACAAAATTAGATAGGCTAAACTAGGGTTTTAAATTTCCATTGATATGTCAACGTTTTCACCAACCTATTTGAAACAAAAAAACATTAGACAAAATATGATTTCAAATCCGATTGAATTTCAATTTTTTTTTTTTTTGTCGAATCCAAACACAAGAAATGATTTCAAATATGTTTTTAATTTTACATCCTTCCAAGACTGAGAGTTTTAAACGAGGAACGTGTGGATATTTAATTTTGGTTGAAAGAAGTGGTCATGAATGTTATGACCATTGTTACTAGTGGTATCCAAACACGACAATAACTTGTCTATAGTCCCAAATTATCTTAGGTCCCATGAAGGAGAGTGGTTTTCTACCATTAGTCAAGGAAGTAGAATATAGAAGGAATTTGAGAAAAAGAGAGAGGGGCTTTGTTTTTCCGTTGAGAAGAAATTGAAAGAGAGGTTTTGTGTTAAGGGAAACTGATGTGAATCCAACCTCTAATCCATTGCATGTGCCTGAAGGAGCAATAACAAGGAGCAAGGCAAAGAAGATTCAAGAGGCTTTCACATTACATCTTCAAAAGCTAGCTAATGCACAAGAAGAGACAAAGATTTTTTAGCACAAATTTCTTTATAATGTTAGTTCAACAAGTAAAGATTAAAGTTAACCATGGAGTTCACTTAAGTAGGGCAACCTATTTGAGTAATTCATTGCTTTAAGTTTCATGAACTTTGACATTGTAATTTTAAGTTTCAAGTTTAGACTTTTAATGTTGGGGAATTTAATAAGGTAGTTGGAAAGTTAATTAATAAGGTAGTTGGGAAGTTCATTAAATGAAGTGGTTGGGAAGTTCATTTAATGAAGTAGTTGGGGAAGTGTTCATTTGCATATAATTCCTTGTCTATAAAAGGAATTTGTATTGCTAGTGAGAACAACAACCTTGATTATCAAAACTTGTGTTTTCTTGAAACCCATTTGGTGTTATTTTCTTTCAAATCTTGTTTTAGGTTTGATGTTAAACCAATTCATTGGATTAGTCTTGATCAAGCTAATTCTGGAGTGAGTTGTCTGATCGATATGCTTTTCGCTACAACACGCAAGTGCACGTAATCGAAGTAATAAAAACTGGAGTATTCCGGAGTATCATACCCAAGGGAACGTGTTTTAACAAAATCTACTGAGACGACACAAAATTTGTTTGCAACTTGCAATTGCGGTAACCAATGGTGTGAAAATGATTGAGTGGTTGTTTTTGCTAAAGAAAATAAATAAAAATGATAAAAGAGAGATTCAAACGTGTTTTTGCTCCATTGAAAGAAATTGTGGCCTAATTGCAATTGCAATCCTTTGACTCAACACTTAAGCTTTGTAAACCGAATTCAACACCTATTCGACCTTCTATGAAGTATCTTTAGGAGGCTAAGCGATTAAACCTATATTTCTATGGCTAATACAAACTTAGTTAATTTTCAAACACAATTCTTTTGGTTTTAAAGGTTTTGCCCTATGTCTAGGGTCAAAAACAAATTCCTATGTCTAGGCTATTTTCCTTTATTGCTTTTATGAAAACCCAATTTTTATCTAACCTTTTCAAAATTAGACTCCAATTGTTGTATACTAATCTAGGTGATCAATCTAAACTAGTAATGAAAATTTCAATCAATAAAAGCAAACAATGCTATAAGATTAAGTAAGGTTGCTCTTACATATTAGGCCTTTATTCCTTTCTTTAGGGCATTCACATGCTTGAATCCCAAAGAAAGACTTAGTTCATAATTGAAGAAAATAAAATCAACAATTGAATTGCTATGCAGCTCATACTTGATGATTCGAAATAATGGAAATAAGGTCCAGAATAATAAAGCTACCTAATCTGAAATGTATTATAAAAACTTTGTGGTAAAAGTAACCCAACAACTTAAAACATTCACAAAAGAAGTCAAAAACAGAATCTAAAATTCAATGGTACTAAACTTTCTTACAAAACCATAATTTCAAGAATAGCTTACTGGAAAATTAAATACCTTGAGGTAATCCTAATTACTCAACAAACCTATCTTAACTAAGAAGAGCAAAAAAACAAAAGACTTAACAGCAACTTACAAACCTAACCTAGCTATAAAATTGAATAACACAGCTGAAAACAGAGGGCTTAAAATCGAATAAAAACATAGTACAACGCTACGAATGTTTCCTTGCTTTGATCAATCCAAATACCCATTCAAAGGCAAATGGATCTTCACCTCCTCTAACTTTCGTTGAGGAGGGATCAACCTCGAAAATTACAGAACTAAGATGAAGAAAAACTTGCTTAAAATTGACAGAAAAACGTGAACTTCGGACTGTGGGCGAGCAGAAAAACCCATGCCATGTTTTGGATCGTTTTCCTCATTTTTATAGGCATTGAGGGCTAGGGTTGCATTCGAGGCCTCCCTCTTCTTCGTAGGTCAATGCCCAAATGTGTTGCCTCATTTTCCAACTTTTTCTTAGAAATCTTCAACTTTCTTGGCTAAGTGCATTTGCCTTCAGTTGTTGCTCTATTTCCCTTCGTTTTCTGCACACAGTTTAACTTGTTAAAAATTCTTCTCACAAATGTCCTCACCTTTTTTTTTTTTTTTGTAGAATTTGTCTTCATGATTCTTGTTCTTCTTTCTCTTGGATGAGTTGTTGCTTTCTCTTCTTCATTCAACAATTTATCTTTTTCTTCCTTCTCTTTCAGCGCTTCAATAGCTTTACACTCATTGATTCCATCCTTCATCTCCAAGACACCAAAAACATTGAACTTGACACTTTTGTCTTCTACACTCATGGTCAATTCTCCCTTGTACATGTCAATCAATGCTCAACCAATAGCTAGGAATGGCCTTACTAGGATAAGCAACACTTCTTCGTCTGCATCATAATCCAAGACAAGAAAATTTGCAAGTAAAAGAAAATCATCAATTTTTACCAAAATATCTTCAATTTTACCTTTTGGGTAAATCACTGAGCGATCTGTCAACTGCAAAGTCATTGTTGTCGACCTGACTTGTCCCATTCCTAACTGTTTGAATATTGACAGCGACATTGAATTGATGTTGGCTCCTAGATCACAAAACGCTCTCCCCACGTTCTTTCCACCATTGAAACAAGGGATGGTGAAGTTTCTTAGATCTTTGAGCTTTGGAGGAACCTTTTTGTCAACCACAGCACTGCATTCTTGGGTAAGCGCTACTATCTCAAATTCTTCCATCTTCCTCTTCTTTGTTAGGATATCTTAAGAAACTTCACATAGCTTGGCATTTATTCCAGCGATTCTACTAGTGCAATATTAATGTGGAGCTACTTCAAAACTTCTAAAAATTTCTTAAATTGATTCTCATCATTCTTCTTCTTCAGGCGTTGAGGATGAGATGGAGGTGGTTTGGCTATTTGAGAAGAGTCCACTTTTGATCGTCAATGCTTTGCATTGCTCTTTGCCCTCTTTTTTTGGTAACTCAGTGTTACTTGTCTAGGTTCCTACAGATCTACTCTTAAGCTCCATGGCCAACTGTCCCACTTGCACTTCTAAATTCCTCACTGAAAACACCTGACTCTGAATTAATGCGTCATTCTTAGCCATATACTCCTTCATCAGTGGCTCCAATGGTGACAATGATGAAGAAGCTACATTTTGTGTAGGGGTTCTTTGAAAATTTTGATCTGCTGTATTTTGTGAAAAATTAAAAAAAATTTGATTAGCAGAAAAACTAGGAGGATAGGTGGGTCGACTTACAGAGGGTTTGGTTGTGTTATTAGTCACTTGTTTATTTTCTCCCTAAGAAAAATTGGAGCGATTCTACTAGCCCGGGTTGTCAGTAGAATAGGGGTTATTCCTATTACCACAATGTTGCCCAACATAATAAATCGATTTTGAATTGTTTGGACATGTTTCTTGCACATGATTGTCTCCGCAGAACATGCAAGCTACCAATGGTGCTTGACTCAACACATTAACCTCTGTGTAGCAACCACATCCTTCAGCACAATCATCTTTAGCATATTTGTCATCATCGCCATTTGCTCTTGAACAAATGTCAAGGTATCCACCTCAATTCCTCTAGTACTTGTACTCGCTCTTTTTGCAATATTCCTCATCTCATCGGCCCACTTGTAATTATTTCTTGCAATGCAGCCCAGTATCTCATAAGTCTCGTTAAATATCTTAGATAACAACGCTCAACCCATTGAAGTGTCCATTATTTTTTGCGACTGACGATCTAATCCACTGTAGAAAGTTTCCAATTGTATACAATGCAGCAACCCATGGTGTGGACATCTTTGAATCGACCTCTTGAATCGCAACCACACCTCACTTAGAGATTCATTCTCCAACTGCATCAAGGTCATTATATCTTAGTGGGAGCAAAATACTTCATTAAGAATTTTTCAGTCAAATCATTCCAAGTTGCAATGGCCTCGCTTGGTTGAGAGTTTAACCATACTTTAGCTTGATCTCATAAAGAAAAACGGAACCAGAGAAGTTGCAGCGCCTCAGCAATGTCCAAGAATGACCTCATATGAAAATGAGGATCTTCCCTCAATGCACCTCCAATTGTCCAGTTGCCGTCAACATTTTGAACATCATAGGTTTCAGCTCAAAGCATTCCATTGTTATATTGGGTCTTACTATACCCAAATTTAAATCATACAATATTGGTGCTGCATATTCCCTAATTCCTCTATCTCTATCATTACCAGAACTATGGGGTTGTTGGCTGCTTGCATTGCCCCAATACTTACTGTTGTCCAACCCTTTCCTGGCGCAATTTTCTCCTTAATTTTACCCCGTACCTTTTGATCATTCTGGGGTACTCTTCCTTCCATAGTTTCTTCTTTTTCTAGTTTCTAGACACTTCTCCTTCTAATTCGGTCAATCTCAGGATTGTACAATAATTCTCACAAACTTTTCTCGTTCATGCACCATGTTCACCTACTAGCCCTCAAGTAGATAAAGTCAATCGAGATAATATTTCTATATTCAAACAAAGCTTCCCCAACAACGGTGTTAGCACACAAAATGTACTATCCTTAAGACTTGAATTATGCTAGTTTTGAGTTTTGAACTGTGAGTTTCACGAGTATATTTGTTTATTTTGCAGAAATTGAGCAATTGGAGCAAAACCAGACACTTTGGAGTTATTGGGTTGAAAAGGGATTAATTTTTCGTCAATTTGAAAGGCCAAGTCATGAGAACATGCAAGTCAAGCCAACATACCCGAGAGGGCAATGTTGAGACCCCACTCAATAGTGTAAAGACGCTGCCATAGTAAAGCAGTCTATCCATAAAGGCAGCATCAAGACGTTGCCCAACAGCGTCTCAACGCCACCTTCAACGCTCATTAGCGTTGCTCAGTGCTTGAAGGAACACGCGCCTTTTCATTCCGTCCGCAGCGTCTCGAGACGCCACGCATATTTTCCTTATTTTTTGCATGCACTAGGGTACAGCGTCGAGACGCTACTTTGGATTCTATAAAAAGAACATTTTGGCTGCAAAAATGGGAGAGCTTTTTGGAGAGAATGGACCTAATTTCTATTTCTACAACCTTTTGGGAGCCAAAGGACAAGGCCGAAGATTCGAAGCTCGAGATCGTGCACGTTGCATCGAGAACAAGGATCAACAAGTGACGAGTTTTTCTATGGTCAATCGTACTCAGGTAATTAAGATCGCATTCTTGGTTTTTGGGGGCTCTTCCTATGTCTAAGATCAAACTTGGCTTATGTCTAAGCTCTGTACCCCATTACTTTACGAAATATACCTTCCTCTAACCCTTTCAGTATTAGATTTGGACTTAAAAGAAACTCAAGTTGATCAATCAAGGGTTCCTAAAAACATGTAAATCAGTAAAAGCAAATAACATATATGTTAAGGTCGATTGCCCCTTGTTTGTTGGCTTTACATTCTCACTTCTAGGCCATTCATGCTCTTGAATCCCTTAAGGAGAGTTAGCTCATACTAAGAAGAATAAACATAAAAGAAATAAGGTGAAGCTCTTCAAGAACCATGAATGATTCAAAGAAGACCCAATGCAATAATTAAATAAAGTGTGTAAATACTGCAGTTTGCGTAAACAATGAAAACTAAAATTAATGTATAGGCTTGATGGAATTCAGATGGAAAGAACAATGCATAGGCTTTTGGCCAAACTGAAATTACTTGAGAAATTAGTACAAAAGCTAGAAAAATTGAACATAATACAAAAATGATCTAAGACTTGGAAAACAACAGACTTTAAATAAAACCTCCTACCAATCTTTCGTTCATCCGTTTAATCAACTCTCTTCACTTTCTTTTGAGTTGAGTCGAGTATTTACAACCCAAGAGATATCCTAGGTTGGATTAAGTTGGATGAATTCGAGATGGATTGAATGTGCAACAGAAAAGAAGAACACATAAAGCATAAAAATGAGTTTTTCTTCTGTCAAAACAATCTCTCATTCTTCTTTATGTTTCTCTTCTTTATATAGCCTTCAAGCATCTAAGGTTTCTTCATTTTCCATATATGGATTGATGTAGGCAGTCGTTGCTTGAATTAAGGAGGAATTGATGCCAAAATCTTCTAAATTTGTTTAATCTCGAAAATTCCGTTTTTCTGCCTTCTAGGGTGCAATTGCAGTTGCATTACAATTGCAATTGTACTGCAATTGTCTCCTCTTTGCCAATCTGCACAATAATCAACCAAATTAGTTTAATTTCAACAAATTTATCTATTTCTCTCATTCTTAAGGATTGTTGTCATGCTTAAGAACTTCTTCATGCTTTACTCACATTCTAAGACTTTTTAGGTCTAACAAGATAACAAAACACAAGAATAACCCTCTTTTGTGGGCTAAATAATTTTCAGTCATCTTTAACTTTTTGCCTATAGTTTATGCATGATCATTCTATTTGTTAATTAACTAAAACAGTAGTTCAATAAGTAAAATCAATTCTCTAGGTTTTCTCTCTTTGAAGTGTTTTGTTGAGTTTATTTACTTTGCTGTTTTCCAAATCTAATTTTCATCTTTCTAAATAAAATTAAGTGTTAGTATCTATTGATGTAGGAAAAGTTTAAGATAATTAGCTTAGTTTAATTATTATTAGTTTAGTGTTAATTTTAGATTAATTAGTTTTAGGTTATTTTTGTTGTAAAGCTATAAATAGCCCTTTGTTAGAATTGTAAGGGAGCTTTTGGAAGTATATTTTGAATAGAACATTTGGTTCTTTTGAGAGTTCTCTCTCTTTTTTGAGATGGATTTCCCTTCTTTGGCCATGGATTTGGCCTAACCTTATATCCGTTGTGTCATCTGTGGTACTCAACTGATCTAAATCACCAATCCTGTGGATGACATTATGCACTCTAAATCAGTATACTAAAACTTGACACTGTACGCTTGCAGTTTCACACATTGAAAAATTTAGCAACAAATGGCACCAAAAACTTGTTGCTTGTGGTATTGTGTAATTCAAAGTGTAATCAGTATTGAGAGAAAATATTCATTATATTATTCATAAGAAAGACTAACATATATATAGGTACACAAGAAAACCCTAACTACAAAATGTATAATTACTATAAAGGACATATATACATAATACTATATATATCATAACACTCCCCCTCAAGCTGGAGCAAATATGTCAAACATGCCCAGCTTGTTGCAGAGATAATTTATTTTTGCTTCATTTAAGGCTTTAGTAAAGATATCTCTTAATTGTTCTCCAAACTTTACATTTCCTGTGGACACCAACCCTTGTTGAATTTTCTCACGAATGAAATGACAATCTACTTCAATATGTTTAGTCCTCTCATGAAACACTAGATTAGAAGAAATGAAGTGCAGCCTAATTATCACACCACAATTTAGTGGCATAGTAATACTGAAGCCTATCTCAATCAAAAATTGATGTATCCACACGATTTCACACACAAATTGTGCCATAGCTCTATACTCTGACTCAACACTTGAACGTGAAACCACATTCTGCTTCTTACTCTTCCATGACACCAAATTGCCTCCTACAAAAACACAAAATCCAAACATTGATCTTCTATCTTATTTAGATCATGCCCAATCAACATCTGAAAAACATTCAACTTTTGTATCACTATGATCTTTATATAAGATTCCTCGCCCAGGTGTAACTTTTAAGTAGCATAAAATTTGTTTTACTGCAGTCCAATGATCCACGGTAGGTGAAAACATATAATGACACACTTACAAAATAAGCGATGTCTGGTCGTGTCACTGTCAGATAATTCAACTTCCCAACCAATCTTCTGTATCTCTCAGGATCTTTAAATGATTCTCCTTCTTTGGTGAGTTGCAAATTAGGTATCATTGGAGTATTACATTGTTTAACTCCTAGTTTTCCTATCTCAGATAACAAATTAAGTACATATTTTCGTTGCGACAAAAAGATATCTTTCTTGCTTTTCATTACTTCAATACTCAAAAAATACTTTAGTGTTCCCAGATCCTTAGTATGGAATTGACCCTGAAGGAAAGTTTTCAATGAAGATATACCTGATGTATCATTCCAGTGATAACGATATCATCGACGTACACAACCAGCAAAGTTATGCCATTCTTAGATCATCGATAGAAAATAGAATGATCATATGTACTTTTCTTCATTCCAAATTGTTTGAGTGCTTGACTAAACTTACCAAACCATGCTCGTGGCATCTGTTTCAATCCATACAATAATTTTCGAAGACGACACAGTTTATCACTCTTCCGCTAAGCAACAAACCCAGGTGGTTACTCCATATATACTTCTCTTGAATATCACTATGGAGAAAAGCATTCTTGATGTCAAGTTGATGCAAAGGCCAACATTGAGTAGCAGCCATGGAAATAAGTAATCGGATAGAAGTGAATTTAGCAACCAGAGAAAATGTATCAGAATAATCAATCCCATAAGTCTAAGCATAGCCTTTAGCAACAAGGCGTGCTTTCAAATGAGCAATTGATCCGTCACGGTTAACCTTAATTGCAAACACTCATTTACACCCAATTGCCTTATTTCCTACAGGACGAGATACTAAAGCCCAAGTACCATTACCATCTAAAGCATTCATCTCTTCGATCATTGCATTACATCAACCAGAATGAGATCAAGCTTCATGAACAAAGTTAGGGATAGAGGTAGAATCAAGGGATGTAATAAAAGAATATGTTGGTTGTGACAACTGGTGATAAGAAACAAATGAGGCAATAGGATAAGACAGGTGCATTTAATTTTATGAAGAGCAATGGGAAGCTCATCACGTATTCCTAGATCAGATGTCGAACAATCTTCTGGTACAAGACATGTGTCTGAAGGTTGCGATGGTGGTCATCTGAAGTAAACCTGAGTAATGGGTGGACGATAAGGGATAGATATTGAAGAAGATGGAGTAGGGAGGGAGGGTGGAGAGACGATCTCATAGATAAGTAGGTCATCCTCCCCCTGCACGAACTCGACATGGATGGGCTAAAGGGCATATCTTCAAAAAACGTAACATCTGGAGAGACAAGATACTTGTTAAGACCAGGACAATAATAATGATATCCCTTTTGAACATGAGAATGACCAAGAAAGATGAATTTTAAGGATTTAAGATCTAACTTGGTACGATGAGGACTGACATCTCGAGCAAAACAAGTGCAACCAAATATTTTTGGTGCAATAGGGAACAAAAATTTTGTGGACAGAGAACATGATAAGGGACCTCACCATTAAGAACAGAGGAAGACATTCTATTAATCAAAAAACAAGATGTGGAAACTGCATCAGCCCAAAAATGTTTTGGAACTTGCATTTAAAAGGATAATGCTCTAGCATTTTCAAGTAAATGCTGATTTTTTCGTTCCGCAACCCCATTTTGGGATGGAGTGTCAGCATAAGAAAATTGATGAATAATCCCATTTTTACACAAGTAAGATCCAAGCATGTGAAAAAAAATATTCACCAACAGAATAATCGTCAACAAAAGTTACAAAATATTGCAATCCAGTTTTGGACACTACAGGACAAGGACCTTAAACATCAAAATAAACTAATTCAAATGGAGCATTAGCTCATTTATGGACTCTAGGACTCAAACTAAGACAATGAAATTTGGCAAACTGACAAGACTCACAATTCAAAAAAGACAAAGAATGAAATTCTGGATTAATTTTCTTTAACACAAACAAAGACGGATGACCTAAACGACAATGGACTTCAAACAAAGATGCAACACCATAGCAGGCCATAGCTTTTGGTATCTACTGATAAAAAATGTAAAGGCCTTCAGACTCATATCCTTTACCAATAATCTTCTTCGTCATACAATCTTGAAACAAGCAATAGCCAGGAAAAAATGAGACAAAACAATTAAGGTCACGAATAAGTTTACTAACATAAATCAAGTTAAACGAGAGTCGAGGCAAATGTAAAACAGAAGACAAAGGAAGGGAGGGTGTGAGATTAATGGTGCCTAATCCAAGAACGGAGGATGTTGATCCATCTGCCAAAGTGATAGTGGAAAAAGGTGCATGTGATAAAGAGATAGAAAATAAGCTAGAATTACCGTCATATGAGCTGTGGCACCAGAGTCTATGACCCATTTGGTGGAGGATGTAAAGAGACAATGTTTCTTATTACTTGATTAAGCAAGAGTTGCAATAGGATTCAATAAAGAAAATGCTTGCAATGATTCCTGGTACAACTAGAATTTAGCAAACTCGTCTGCAGAAATAGTAACCAACCTCTCAGATGTATCATTGGTGGAAGCAAATTGAGCAACTTGAGGCCATCGACCTTTATTCAACAATTTCCGACAGTCACGTTTCATGTGACCAGGCTTACAACAATAGTGACATATCATCTCCTGTGAATCTTGTCGTCGATTATCAGAACCAAGTCTCTACGTGTTGATGCTCATCCCTTTAGGGACCTTAGGATCATTTCGACTAATGAGAGCACTGTTGGAATGAGGAACATAAAGACTAGATGAAAGGTTTTCTGTATAGAGGACTCTACTAAAGGATTCGTCTAAAGAAGGGATCTTGGAGCCAGATAGAATTTGTGATCTAACCATCCCAAATTCTGGCGAAAGTCCATTCAGAAAGTTCATGCACCCATCTTCTCTCGTTGAGCTTGTTGAACCTTTATATCTGTACTAAATGGGAGTAATGTATTAAGTTCTGCACACGTCTTCTTAAGTTGCATAAAGTAGTTCGTAACAGACTATACTTTTTGTTCTGCATGGAAGAAGGTTGTGCAAACTTCATACATTTTATTGACTTGCTCTTTTCCTAAGTACAAGAACTCTAAAAACTTGAGCAACTCCTTCACAGAATCACAATGATTCACCAAGCCAACAACATCAATCTCGATTGAATTATTGATTTGAATGTACAATCTAGCATCATCACAAAGCCAAGCCTTCTTTGTGTCATCCTCTGGTGGATCCTGATCAATATGGTCATCCATCTCTATATTCCGTAGATAAAATTAAATTGTTTGACTCCAATCATAGTAATTGGAGCTATTTAACTTATGTTCCATGAACTTTGACGAAAGAGGAACCATATTAGAGACTACCACAGGTTTCATCTCAGCCATTAGTTACAAAAAGGCAATAGATAAACCCAATAGAGACAAAAAAAAAAAAACAAATCTAAATATCAAGAAAAAACAACCTAATCACATGCAAATAGAACAACCTGAGGCCAAACAGATCAGTATCATCAAAACCAAGTGTGCAGACTGGTTGGAAATATCAACCCAAGAAAAAACCCAAGCGGCGGAAAGTCGAATGGCGCGCACGCGCCCTCATGCGCCGGTGCGTGGCAACAGAGGCAGTGAAGTTCGATAGCACGTGTGGCTCACGCACAGCTATTTTCGACGAACGACAAACAACAATTTGGCTCTCCTAACGACGGTGCTCCTCATGAGGTAGGTGGTGTTGACAAATGATCACTCTAACGTGATGACCCAAACTTCAAACCTTAACCTCACTTGAAAAAGAGAAAACCCTAATCACCAATAAAAAATTCTAAAATCCTAGGGTGTCTTAGACTAACATATATATAGGTACACAAGGAAATCCTAACTAAAGAATGTACCATTACTATAAATGACATATATACATAATAGTATATATATCATACCACAAAGGATAAGAATGATATGATAATGGTGAAGAAAATGTTCATTCTGCATCGAAACTGGCAACACTCCTTGTGTGGGTATATGGGACTTATGATGAAATACCACCAAAACGGCCACCCCATCCTCCACCTCTCCCGCAGGGACTTTTTTGTGTGTGGCATTTCATACAAAATTCACTCCCTCTGCCTCCTCGACTCCAGCTGCGTTCCTTTGATTCAAAACCCTAACAAGCCTGACGACGAACAATTCCAACTGGCTAATGTCATCGAATGGAAAAAAGCAATATTGCCACCAGAAGTTTTCAAATGAGAAATGAAGGGAATGAATTGCAGATGGAATGTTTTCATATAGAGTTGACGTTTTCAATTGGGGTTGTAGAAGGAAATTTTCGAATGGGGTTGCATAAAGGAATTATCTTTTATTATTTCAAATATAAAATATTCACTTGTGGGAAAAATGGTAAAATTAAGACGGGTTTGGATTGATATGCAGGCAATATAAGACATTTGTGAAAATTATATATAATCTAGATAATAATGAAATTAGACTCTACAAGAAGACCTATTTATGTAGTCATCCCAAAAAGGAATGATGCCTTGGGATTTGAGTAGTGAGCTAGGTTTGTTGGGCTGGGCTTCGAGTGTAGTCTCTTTCTAAAATTGTAATAATTTTGGTTCGATTAAGTTTTATTCAATTTTATAAAGAACCAAACCGAGATCATTAATTTTTCAAAAGGCTAAACCAAGAAAACCAAATATTTCAAAATAATCAAACCAAACTAGTCAATTCAGCTCGATTCCTCGGTTTGGTTCGCTTCTTGCACACACCCCTAGGTAGCTGATTGAAATTTCACCAAATTACAAGGGCTAAAAATGATTTTAGGGACAAGAAAGCTATCCTTGTCCCCAACACACTAGTTCAGCAACCTGCTTGGTTCCTCTTTTTTCACCCAAGATGACTCCTGTGTACTCAAATTTGAGGGAAAATCAGAAGTGATGAGAGCCAATTCTAATACATTCCCAAAACATTTGTGAAGTTACACATCACAACATACAATACATTAGGTATCAGTTACGTCCTACAATGGATTCCCTCTTCAAATATCTCCAAAACCAATACCAAATCATGGTTTGGGAGGGAACAAGTACATTGCTATGAAGCAACTTTAAGTCTACAAAAACACAGCTAAAAGTAGCTGAGAGAATATCCCTTTTTTTTTTCTTTTCTTTTTTCTTCTGCTAAAGTATGTTGTGAAGTAAGCTTCTCTTAAAGAAGTTACAAAATAGAGAAATATGGATATCACATCTAGAAGAAAAGGGCAATGGAAACTAAATCTCCTTTCAAGTCATTTGTTTTGGCAATCTGCTCCAAAAAAACAAAGGCTGATGATATGACAACTACTCTTTTGGCTCAGAGATGGCAAATGTCAACATACTGAAGCAGCCTCAATACCTCCACCTGGCAGAGTTTGAGCTACTTCCACTAACCTAAGCCTCTTCAACCTGGATTGATCCAAGGGCACAATTCAAAACAAAACAAAGCATCATGAGCAGCAAAATCTAAAAGATTTTGCAGACAAATACTAATATTACTAAATTAGGAAGCTCTATAAATTGGTGAGCTCCAGAAAAGCTTGTTTGTTGCAGCACATGGCAGGGGCAATTAACATCATTAATCCAAAAAAAGCATAATCTTATAAGCAACAAGTGTAGAAGAAAATTTGTTCAAAAAAAAAAATGCTGAAGAATTTAGTACAAAAGAGAAAAGTACCTGAAGAAAAAGAACTTTTATTGAGAAAATACATACACTTTTACAAACTCTAATCCTCACCCCCTATCCTAATATGCGGGGACAAGCTTCCTACTTGTTGGTAAGAAGTCCAAGCAAAAGATACCTTTCTAGAACCTTGTTGGATATTTTCTGGGGAAATCTAACCAAATCTAAAGGAATTCTCGAATACCTTGGAGTCCAAAAATATTATTAAATACTAAGATATTTTTAGAGCCTTCTGAGATATTTATTTAGAGTCTCCAAGATATTTTTACAAAGAATGGTATAGTATATTTGAGATATTTGTATAGTCTTCAAGAAACTTATAGAAAAGTTGTGTTTATTTTATCATCAAGATCGGGCTGATGTAGGGCAGGGCACAAAAACATGCTGCAGGATCACATATTATTTCAAATCCAATATGGGTAGAATAAAGCATCAAACCAAATATTTGATCAAACATTACGCTCTTCGTGAACAATTATAACTTGGTATTGTTACCATCAAGGCCTACCATCCCGTTTAAGGAAAAGCTAAACATAATATACAATATTATATCAGAGATGCTGATTAAATTTCAGAACTTGAAAAGATTATCAAAGCCAACAGCCTGATTCAAAGAATTCACTTGCGCACATTTGAGAAATCTTTGGTATCATGATCTGATTGGCTTTGATACAAATGTAAAGAACGCAATTAGAATTGTTAAAACTTGAAAACAAGAACTTAAACTGCGTCAAATTTCATAACAAATATAAATTGGAATGTAATACAGACCTTAAAGAAGAAATGTATTTTTCTATCTCTTGTTTCTGCTCGCCTTTATACATAGACCACTTTTCACTTGGAATGACTGATTCCCAGCTTTCCATATCTAGCATTCAGAAATTACTTTTTTTTTTAATTATTATTATTAACCAAAAAAAAGACCTCAAAAGTGACTGACAATTCAGGTATTTTGCTGAAATCACAGTATATTCTAAACTAACCTTGTAGCAGAATATTCCCTTCACCAGCAAAGCCTCTTAATTTCCAAAATACACGACCATTAACATCCAAAACGATGGGAACTGTCCTAGTAGCATCTGATCTTTGTCTCCCTACAAAAATAATAATATCCACCAGGTTAAAAAATGAAAATCAAAATTCATTTAACAATTTTCTCTATACTTTCTTTCAGAAACAAATTAGACCCATGCACTCTCAAACAAATTGGTAATACAGAATGTTCAAGGGGAAAAAAGGAACGAAGATTAAAAACCACAACATCAACATGGTTTATCCTCACCTACATAACTGAAACATGTAACGTCAAATTTCAGCTCTTTTCAACTATTATGTTGTCTAAAAATCGTTTTAGAATTCTATTTCCCAAAATTAAAATCAGATATTGTCTCAAATATATGGTTTACCATCTGCCGGAAGTATTCATAACTTCAGATTCAACTAAAGAACAGAATTCTGGTATCAATTGCACAACTTGAAAATTAATATAGTGACAGTTTACTTGCTCAGACAAGAATTTTAATACACTTTAAATGATCAGAGGGACTCATCAAGCTACCAAGAAAGGCCACTTTATAAACCAAGTAACAGGTTTTGAGTCAACTCCCAATCATAATTGTTTCAAGTGAAGTTGACACATTGTTGTCCTTATTTCTCATTTAGGTGAAACCAGACTTTTAGCAGATCAATTAAATAAAACAAATAATTATGATGGAAGAAAAAAAAAAGTTCCAGAGCATACTCTTAGATGCCAATTCCAATGCAACAAGCCTCTCAGCTTGAGCTTCAGCTACGTCTCTTTTTATTTGCGAAACAATAGCATCATGCTCGGCAATTGAAAGGGGAAGACCATTCTTGGCAATAAGAGCTTTGGCTAACTCATCTTGCAATTTGTTCTTAGCTTGTTTCTCCTGTTATGAAACAACGACGAATTAGTTTAAATTTGAAGGCACATTACATATAAGCCTTACAGACGCCACTGCCATCTTATGCCACCTTATCCTTCAGCGCAGCAAGTTTTTCTTTTACTTCCTTTTGTTCCTCCACAAAGTTGGTATTTTGTTCTTCAATCCAGTTTCTCAGTTTTCTGGAAGGAAAACAGCAATAAAAATTTGGCAATCAGCCCAATCAATTACCTATTGAGAATAATGTGCGGATAGAAAAACATCTCAACCTGTTCAAATAGCATGTCGAATGGCTTTACTTACGTAGTATTGAGAGCCTCATCACACAGGTAAGTCAATAGTCTGAGCTTTTTCGAGAAGTCTAAGTCGTCATAACAATTGTCTCCTCCATCAAAGTAATCTGGTTTCAGATCATTCAACTTAAATGGGGATACAGAAATACATTTCTTCAAAGCCAGCAACCATGAGCTTCTGTCATTCGTGGGACTAGAGATGTCAGACCTAAGAACAGATGAAGGTAAATATTAAAGAGTATATGCCCAATCAAATAATAAAAATAAAAGCCTCAGCTTATAGTCATACTCTTCATCCATATCCTTCAATATCAGAGACAGGAGTTGAATATGAAATCGAACACTCAGTGAATCGTGCACTCGACCCCTTCTTCTCAGAGTTCTCTCCCGCATTAGGTCTTTGAGTACAGACTCAGCATGCCCTTTCTTTAAATTAAGAGCCTATCCAAGAAGGGGAAAAAAAAGAAACCAAAGATAACAAAATCAACAGATATGGTACAGTGCACAAGCTCAAAGCACAAAACTATGAACTCGTACACACTAACCAAATAATAGACAAGAACATTTTACTGCACATATTTTATACTTATAGATGATCTGTAACTGTAAGATATATGACCCAAAAGAAACTGAATTTCTGGGGCTTAAAAAAAACAGTTGATATATATTCAGGAATCAGGACAAACTAGCAGGTGCTGAGTTCTCTAAGAAGAGATAGAGAAAGTCAAAATTCTCAATTTAAGATTGACCTTTAATCAATTGTCAATTACCTTAAACTGTTCTGATTAGGTTATTTTTAAGAGAATGTAAGCACTCATTCCAAACCTTACATCGTTTGTAATCTTCTCGTTCTTTTTAATCAGTTCTCTTCTCTATCTTTCATGCACTAGCACAGATCATTTCTTAACATCATATTTGGATGTCTTCAGAATTTTTTATACCATATATGGCTGTTACAATTTTAGATATGTACTATTTTTACACATAATTCATCAATCTCAATCAGGAATTGAATTTCTCTCTGGCTCAAACGCAGGGAAATTATCTAGTAAGATTCTTCAACCATAATTGAGTAGTTCTTTATTGATTTGTAAAAATAAACTATTGGTGAAAACTAGACTGTAAAGATAAATCATACTTCAACACAAGAAGATCTTAGAATAAATTAGCTAATAGTTATAAATTTATAAACTCCCCATTTTACAGCTAACTTAGTTTCCTATTCGCAGGATCCTACCGCAACCAAATTTAAGTTTTTTCAATACACTCAGTGAGCATATGAATGTCATAGTACCAACACCAAAGAGCACGATAGTGTTTGATGAACAGTTGAACTCCTAGTAAAAGATAATAGGTTAAAATACCATTTTGGTCTAAGATAATAGGTTAAAATACCATTTTGGTCTTTGTACTTTAAGTCTCGTTTTATTTTAGTCCCTATACTTTCAGATGTCCAAATTTAGTCCTCATACTTTCAATAAATCTTAAAATTAGTCTCTACTTTTAGTTTACAATTAACTTTCCTAAAACAAATTTAATCTCAATTAGTCTTCCCTCCATAAATTTTGAAAAGGTATTCACATTGTGAATCTTGAATGGAAATTATTATTATTATTTATCAATTCTGATAAAAATTAAATTCAAACTAACAATAAGGACTAATTTTAAGATTTATTGATAGTACAAAGACTAAATTTGTACATTTGAAAGTACATGGACCAAAATGGAATGAATCCCAAAGTACAAGGACCAAAATGATATTTTAACCAAGATAAAAACTACTACCAAGTCGCAATGAAACTAACAGAAAAACCATTATTAACTTCATGGCACATGATTGAGTCGGTAAAATTAAAACTGGGAAATGAAAATTGATTTTGGTTGGAGTATTCAGTAAATTTTTGTTTAATAATTAATTGAAACCAAAATGACACACATACCTTTCCAAAAGCTGCACAGAATTCTAAAAACTGCAATGCATGACCAACATCCTCTGTGGTCAGTTCAATATCTGCTATAGTTGTTAACCTTGAACCTGGAGGCAAAGAAACACAGGCACCAAATTCCTTGTTCTGAATATTCATAGTGCATTTCATATTTTCCTGGGACTTCGCTAGTGGCTTGTCTTTCACCTTTGTTTTATTATTTTTCGCATCTTCTGATGTCTTGGCATATTTGTGAATATCCAAATCTTTTTCATCTTTTGTGTCTTCAGCTGTAATTAGATGGTAAGAAACGTCCTTTGAGGACCTCTTGTCTTTCTCTTTCACAGCATCTGGTGCTTTTGCATCCTCATGACACAAACTTTTTTTTTCTCTAGCATCCTTGGGTCTGCTAACATCGGAGGCAGCATCCTTAGAGATCCCTTTTTTGGAGCCCTTTTTCTTTGAGGGAAGAGATTCATTCGTCCCATTTGCTTCAGTTTGCTTCTTAGAAGTTTCCTCTAAGCTGGATTTTGTTGGACTGCTCTTCTTTGAGCATTTAACATCAACCTTATTTCCATTGCATATTTCTTTCAATTCTTCACGCTTCATTTCCTTCAACTTCTTTTTATCAGAATTTGGAGTTTGATTCTGCAAATTCAAGTTCGATTCATTATTTCCATTTAAAGAATTTTCCTTCCCTTGTTTCCTTGGTGAAATCATGACAGACTCCTGTTGAAAAGCATGTGATCTTTGTAAATGAAAGAGCATACAGGCATGGCAGCCAAACCTGGAATACAAGAACCCTGTAGCACATATACATTTCTTTGGTAGGAAACAAGAGAAACATGTATTGAAACACACCACATAAAACAACCTAAAGACCATTGGGAAAAGACATCCCATGCCTAAGTGATATGAATCTAATAAGCATAAGCACATGGCAATGAGTTCAAGGAGTGATGAGTGCATTCTATACACTTCATGTCAAGTGGAACTTCAAGATGGAGTTGCATCAAATGAAAATGGGCTTCACTTATGGCAAACTCAAGTTACATTAGAGGAAGTCAAGCGGCATTTAAGTTGAAGGCAAGTTCATTTGCATTGAATGAGCTCAAGTGCATCAAATAAACTCAATTGCATCTTAAACTCATCTTAAACTTCATTTAGTGCAAGTCAAGCATCATGTAATGAAACTACAATTCAAGCTACTTCAAAGTACTTCAACTCCACCACATTTATTTTTGGATGGTTACAAACACTTAGAAGGCTCATTGCATTCTTCAATTCTCAAACTTATGGCGTCTTTTGATGTGTTCAAGGATGCAAAAATCGTCGATATATCGGTATCTTAGGGGGGTCGACAGAGATATGGGGGGATATAGTCGTTTTTACCTTGTTTTCGGCAATATATCATTTTTGTGAATATATCTTTGCATTCCAGAAGAAATCGTGGATTTATCTTTAGATATCGTGGATATGTCATGGATATATTGGCCAAATATCGGCCAAATAGCATGGAAATATCTGAAAATATCTATAGAATATCCACGTTTTTGTTTCTATGCTATTATGAAAGTTTTCATTTCCAACATGAAGTTTTTATGAGTTCTTCTCATTTCTAACATGTTATAAGCTTCATTTTATAACCTTCAACATGATAGTGCAAGTTTTTGCATTGTATTTTTAGTTCAACATCAATGTTGAAGTGATTTTTGCTTGTGCTACATGAAGAGGTAATAAGTAGTCGTTCAAGTAGTGGTTATGATCATTCGATGGACTCTTTTGAACGGAACATATGTGTCACACACTACAACTTAACTACTAAAGAAGAGCAACAGTTAGATCAAGGTCAACAAGATCAATATAATGATGATGATAATGGAGATGATGGTGATGGTGATGGTAATAGTGGTGGTGGAGGCGGTCAAATGTTGGAAAATGTTGAAGGAGGTGAACAACCGGAAGGACTTAGCCCCTTCACTGGAGAGTCTCAATTCACTCATGCCACACAAGACTTCGAACATGGTCATAGAGCTGGTGGACTAGGAATTTGGGCAATAGGAAAACCTTTCATTCGCAGAAGATCCACAAATTACAATGCTCAATTTGATTAAGAATCTCTCGTTTCAATTATGGAGGGGATGAGTTTGGACACCGAATATGGACATCAACAATATGGCTACAACTACAACAATAGTAACTATAATAGTAGTAACTATGGCTATAACAATAATAATTATGGCTATAGCAATACTAACCATAGTTATTCAAGTGACCATACTTATGGTTATAGTCAAGGACAAATACATCGATCTATACACGGGGTCCACAACTTCCACCTGAAGATGATCCAAATTCAAATTCAAAACCTTTATATTATCTTCATTCTTCAGAGCATCCTCATTTAGATGGGACATGGTTTGATGAAAAATATCCTCCTATTGGTGTCATTGGAGTTGATCATGATACTCATGTGTGGCATATATCAAATTATGTTAGAAATTTTGAAAATAACTTAAGTTGGGAGCAATACTATCACTATCAAATCAACTATATTAATGTTAGTTTGGTATCTCCAAAGTCATCATCTTATTACTAAACCATGTACTTGTATGACAAGAATTTTATATCAATCAAGTATTAAGTTCATTCATTTTTCGGTCTTTAATATTACCTATTATTGTATTAATATTCATATTTGGCTTATAATTAGTGATATATATGCCTAAAATAGTAGTTTATTACTTAAATAAGCTTATTCTAAAGTTTCATAAAAAAATTCACAATATTTTTATAAGTTTTCATGATACCCGTGGTTTTTTCCAGAATATCCGTCGATATATCCGTAAATTTGAGTTACCGATATTGGTACCGATATCGACTTTTGCATCCTTGGATGTATTTTCAATTTCAAACCTTCAAATTTACCTTGTAGGTTAATGTTTAGTAAGTGGTCTTAATATTTTTTAAAGTTGCAACTTTCATTTACCCTAGCATTCAATTTGTACATTTGTTTTTTGTTGTTAATTATAGTCAAAGTTAGGGCAATAGTATATTCTTTCCTTTTATGTTTTGTCCTGTACATTGTATATATATTTCCTTGTGTTGTATAGTAAAAGTGATGAAATGAAATATCAGAAAATCTTCATGGTATCAGAGCATTTTTTCCTCCGCCGCGGCCGCACCCATCACCACTGCCGGAGCTCTCACCGCCGTCATTCCCTCCGACAATAATCTCACGACGGCCGTTATTCCTCCTTCAGCTTTCGCGAACGTTCCTCCATTTTTCGCGAATGATTCCTCCGAACTCAAGCACCTCCATCTTTCGCAAACGTTCCTTCGAGCATCGAACTCTGATCTGTGCCCATCTATGATCAGATCTGCAACGTCTCGACCAGATCTCCGAACTCCGGCCTCATCTTCGTCTTCATCCAAACCATCTCAAACCGCCTCACCGCCATCATCACGAGCCCCGCAGTGCACCCCAACGTCCAGGCCCAAACCGGTTCGGTTAAAAGGCCAAACCAATTCGATTTAAAGGCCCAAACCGATTCAGTTTGTTCATAACGGTTCGGTTCAACCAACTCGGTCCAGTCCGCCCAAGACAACTCGACCCACCAAAAACGGTTCGGTTCAAACTGTCTTCTCACAATTTTGCAGTCCTTCACCATCTGTATCCAACGGCAATTCTCTCGACTTCCTTCGCCATCTTTATCCTTGTGTCTGTGAAGTTTTCATTTTGAGATGTCTTCTTCAAAATCAATCAACCTAATCTCGAATGGTCAAGGGGGAAATGATTCATTCTCACCTACCTATATCACGGGTCACAAACTGAATGGACACAATTATATCCAATGGTCACATTCAGTCATGATGTTCATATGTGGCAAGGGTAAAGACGAGTACCTCTCGAAAGAGAATGTGCAACCTAAGGCAACTGATCCGGAATTCAGGAAGTGGAAGGTCGAAAATAACATGGTCATGTCATGGTTGATTAATTCCATGACCAATGAGATAGGTGAAAATTTTCTGTTGTATGGAACCGCACATCAGATTTGAGACGTTGTCAAGGAAACTTACTCGAGTAAGGAGAACACTTCAGAATTGTTTCGAATAGAATCAATTCTTCATGATATTCGCCAAGGTGATAAATCTGTCACTGAGTACTTTAATACTCTCTCGTTATTGGCAACAACTGGATTTGTTTGAAGTTTATACTTGGAAGTGTGTCGATGATACCGCCCAATACATGAAAATCCTTGAGCAAAAGAGGACATTCAAATTCCTTCTTGACCTTAATCACAATCTTGATGAAGTTCGAGGTCAAATCATGGGAACCAATCCACTGCCAACTCTTCATGAAGTCGTCTCTCAGGTAAGGAGAGAAGAAAGTAGAAAAAGTGTAATGATAGACAAATCAGACTCAATCTCTACAGTTTTGGAAACATCTGCACTTGTTACCCGTAGTTTTAACCCAACAGTGCTTGATGACACTAAGCAGAAACGAGAAAGACCTTGGTGTGAACATTGTAAAAGGGTGGGTCATATAAAAGACACGTGCTGGAAGATCCATGGGAAGCCTGCTGATTGGAAACCTAAGAATCGCAATGATCGTGATGGCAGGGCATATGTTGCTAATGTAGCTCCTGATAATTCTGTTCATTCAAAGGCAGCACCATTTAGCAAAGAACAAATAGATGCATTGCAAAAGATCATCAGTCACACAATTCAGGGCGCAGGACTGGTGGCACATAAAGTTATACCTACTGCCTTGACAGCTAGTAAAGGAGGGATACAACCCTGGATTGTAGACACTGGAGCTTCAGATCATATGACAGAGAATGCATCTCTGTTTCAAAACTATCAAGCTGACACCTCTAGCTCCTTTGTGAAAATTGCAGATGGGTCATACTCCAAAGTGGTTGGGACAGGTTCCATTCGAGTTACTCAAAATTTATATCTAGACTCTGTATTACATTTACCATATTTGGATTGTAATTTACTTTCTATTAGTAAATTGACTCGTGATCTTAAATGTGTGACTAAATTCTATCCAAACTTGTGTGTTTTTCAGGATTTGGAATTGGGGAAGACGATTGGCAGTGCTAAACTTTGTCCTGGACTCTATCTTCTCAACTATGATCATGGCTCACTAGCAATTGGAGACAAGTCTTTGTTTTTTTCTTTTACTTCTAGTACTAGTAGTCAGTCTTCTTCTTCTTGTGTCAACAAAGATAGTGAAATTATGTTATTACATTATCAGTTAGGTCATCCAAATTTTTTGTATCTCTCCAAATTGTTTCCAAATCTTTTTCATAATAAAAATCCTGCATTGTTCAATTGTGAGATTTGTCATATTGCCAAGCATACTCGAAACCCCTATCGTCGCATTGCTTATAAACCGTCAAGTCCGTTTTCATTGATTCATAGTGATGTGTGGGGCCCTTCAAAAATAAAAAATATCTCTGGGGCTCGATGGTTTGTCTCTTTTGTTGATGATCATACACGAGTTACTTGGATCTTTCTTATGAATGAAAAATCTGAAGTTCACCAACATTTCAAATATTTCCACAATATGATTCAAACTCAATACCAAATCAAAATTCGTGTCCTCAAAACAGTCAATGCAAAAGAGTTCTTTAGTTCCTGTTTGGGGATTACTGATCAGCTCAAGGGATTCTCCATCTTAGCACTTGTGTTGACACTCCCCAACAAAATGGAGTGGCTGAACGCAAGAATTGTCATCTCCTTGAAGTCACTCGGTGTTTGATGTTTTCTACTCTGCTCCAAAATTCTATTGGGGTGAAGCCATTCTCACTGCCACATACTTGATCAATCGTATGCCTTCTCGGGTTCTTGGATTCTCTACTCCTCGTCAAGTCTTCCTCCAATCATTTCCCCACCTTCGTGTTCAGTCTCTTGATTTGGTCTCTAAAGTTTTCGAGTGTAATGCCTTTGTCCACATCTATTCCCAACATCGTAGCAAATTGGATCCTCGAGCCCATAAATGCATTTTCTTGGGATACTCACCAAATCAAAGGGGTTACAAATGTTACTCTCCTTTCACAAAACGGGTATATGTCACTATGGATGTCACATTCTTTGAACATCTACCATACCATACCAAAACTTCTTGTCAGGGGGAGAACATGAGTGGCAATCAGTTGTGGACCTCATTACTTGAAACTGAACCCGAATCCATACTTCACCCCACACTTCACCCTCATTCTCAAGTTGAGAAAATAGATTCTAGAACAAATCAACCCTCCCAAACATCTGAACCGGTTCTTACTTCCAATGAACCCATAAGTGAGGATAAAGGTGAGCTAGAAGAAATTGTAATTCCAGAAGTTGATGATTTAGACTTACCAATTGCAGTAAGGAAAGGAGTTAGGAGTTGCACCATTCACCCTGTAGGGAACTACGTGTCATGATGGGTTATCTGAATCATATCAAGCATTTGTTTCTATTCTTGATAATGTTCAGGTAACAAACAATATTCATGAAGCGCTGAAGCATCCTGGTTGGAGAAAAGCCGTACAAGATGAGATTGAAGCTCTTGAGAAAAATGACAAGTGGACAATGACAGATCTACCTAGTGGAAAACGAACTGTTGGATGTAAGTGGATATTTACAATGAAACATAAGGCAGATGGGAGCATTGAGAGATTGAAGGCCAGACTTGTTGCTAGAGGATTCACCCAATCTTATGGAATTGACTACCAGGAAACCTTTGCACCAATTGCTAAACTCAACACCATAAGAATTATCTTATCACTAGCAGCTAAGCTTGATTGAGGTCTCCAACAGTTAGATATTAAAAATGCTTTTCTGAATGGTGACCTAGAAGAACTATACATGGATATTCCTCCCGGATGTAAAGAGAATGTTAATCCAACAAAGGTTTGTAAATTGAAAAAATCTCTCTATGGGCTTAAGCAATCCCCTCGTGCTTGGTTTGGTAGATTTACAAACTCTATTCTCAGTCTTGGATACTCATAATGCCAGTCAGACCATACCTTGTTTGTTAAAAAGAAGTCTGGAAATTTACTTGCCCTCTTAATAGTATATGTTGATGATATCATCCTTTCAGAAAATGATGAACTGGAATTACAAATGTTGAAAAAACACTTGACTCAAGAATTTGAAGTCAAAGATCTAGGAAATCTCAAATATATTCTAGGTATGGAGGTTGCTCAATCAAAAAAGGGTATAATTGTATCTCAAAAGAAGTACGTGTTGGATCTTCTCAATGAGACTGGCATGTTAAGATGTAAACCAACAGACTCTCCTATGGACTCTCAAAAGAAATTTGGACTTAATCATGAGGGCACACCAGTGGATAGGGGGAGATACTAACGTCTTGTAAGGCGTCTTATATATCTTTCTCATACACGCCCTGATATTGGATTTGCCGTCAGCATGGTTAGTCAGTTTATGCATAGTCCCAATGAAGAACATATGAATGATGTGTACCGAATCCTCAGATTATCTAAAAATGACTCCTGGAAAAGAACTGTTATTTTAGAAAACAGACAAGAGAAACATTGAGGTATAGTCTGATGCAAATTGGGCAAGTGACATTACAGATAGAAGATCTACCTCAGGTTATTGTTCATTTGTATGGGGTAATCTTGTTACATGGAGAAGCAAAAAACAGTCTGTGGTTGCAAGAAGCAGTGCAGAAGCTGAATTTAGAGCACTTGCTCATGGCATATGTGAAGGCATATGGATTAAGAGAGTCCTAAGTGAATTAGGAAAGGATTGTTCATCACCAATACAGATGATGTGTGATAATCAAGCCGCAATAAGTATTGCTAAGAATCCAATTCATCACGATAGGACAAAACATGTTGAAATTGATCGACATTTTATCTCAAAAAAGGTCAATAATGAAGCGGTTCAACTCAACTATGTGCCTACCAAACAACACTTAGCGGATATCCTTACCAAGACTTTACCGAGACCTAACTTTGAAGATTTGAATTGCAAGTTGGGATTGTATAATATATACAACCCACCTAGAGGGGGAGTGTTGTTAATTATAGTCAAAGTTAGGGCAATAGTATATTTTTGTATCTTAGGTTATTATTTCCTCTTTTAATTTATATTACTTTAAGTTTATTGAAGATTTGATTAGGGTAGAATATTCTTTCCTTTTATGTTTTGTCCTGTACATTGTATATATATTTCCTTGTGTTGTATAGTAAAAGTGATGAAATGAAATATCAAAAAATCTTCATTTTTTTAACAAGAAATGACACTTTTCAATGAATAAATGAAAAGAGACTAATGCTCAAACGATATAAACTCCACAAGAGAGTGAAAATAGAACAAAACAGGAAACAAAAAGAACAAAAAGCATCCCCAAAAAGAATAAAGAAACTGAAAAGAACAAGCTTGCAAAAAACTAGAAAGCTATATAAAGACTTTTGACGGTACTTCAAAAATTGGATTTGAGATTTAGGATGACTTAGCTTTTTTTTTTTGGAAAACTTTAAGATGACTGAACTTTTGAAAGCCTTAAGCCAAGAGTTTGTTCTTTGCAGCTATAAGCGTTTTCAGATTGCATGCTAGATACATACAAGCAAACTTGGTCAATCAATCCATCTCGTGGAGTGTTTCAAATCTTGAATAAGAAGCAAGTATCCTTATCTTGTGATATTTGATCACAAGGTACTGTTCTAACTTCTTCCTTGGGTTGAACCATTTGAATTAAGGGGGGTTTTATGTTTGTGAATTAAGGCCTATCTTATAAGATGGGTTCTTAGTTCCAACTCATATGGGTTTTCTTGGGCTTTATATCATATCATATATATGTTTACGTTTCTGTATTCTTCTTCTTCATCTCTATTCTAAAATTTTGTTGTTCTTTTGCTCATCTTCCTACATTTTTTCCATTTTTAAAAATAAAATAAATATAAAATTAATTTTCTACATATATAAATAAAAATAAAAAGCCATTTCCACGCATGACTTTCTTATCCTTCATGTAGTTTCTTGAAGAGCTAGGTAGCACAAGCAGCCAATATAAAATTAATTGGCAATTTTTGAGGTTGGCATACAGCCCAAAGGCCCTCAATATGTTCAACAGAACAAAGTGACATAAGTGAGACGAAAGAACATCCTCTATTTAATGCATATCTAGTGAAAACTTGAGCTGAGGTCTAGTTTGGAGTAAATTGTGGACCCATTCAACTCATCCAAGAGTTCTTCAACAATTGAATTTAGAAACTTATTGAGCATCAGTGAATTGTTCAAAGTCTTGTAGTCCACAAAATCTCCAACTCCCATCATTTTTTACTAAGAGAACTCAAGTAAGATGTGAGTGGGTCCTCATTCTAATTATCCTAGTGGATAACATTTCCCAAATGAGTTTCTTTATTTTTTTCCTTCTAAACATGGGGGTAATGATAGAGCTAGGCATTGAGAGGCCCTATCATTCCCTTAATTATATCTAGTTGGCATGCTATTAAGAGGTGGAACGTTGAATCATACGAAGCAATGAGCTTGTCGACTTCCGACAAAAAGGAGGTATCCACTTAGTTCACCCAGGTAAGTGAGCCCGAGCTATGAATCTCTAAACTCTACCATGAACGTGTTAGAAATATTATAAGCATTTAAGATATTAGTAGTGGCATAATGGTGTTTACTTAAAGGAGATCAATGGTGGGCACAATTTGCACTTATGGCCTATTGAGAATTTCTCATCACAACAAAAGCAAATACCTTTCTCTTTTCTACTTTGGATCTCAGTGTCTGATAATCTTTCATCGATAACATCCATACAGAAGGTGGTAGACATCTTTTCAATTAATATGATCGTACCAATCAAGCCAAAATTGTGGGTCTATCCCACGATTTTGGACACGGACAAAGTGAGCTTCTTAGGCTTTATAGGCAAAAGCCCTATCTAACATGCATGACTGAATTCTGATCTTTGACTAATTGAGCCACTTCCAGGTATCGCTAATAGGAGCTTCCTCCTTAAAAAGAGCTAATAAATTTGAGGGAAGTCTTCTTTCAAGGAGCATTGTCCAATCTAATGATCTTCAAGTAAAAAGTGGCTCTTACATTCCCAACCTTCGTTGTTATGTGGTCATAAATATGATTTCTATCCTTCATTCCTCCATGGGCTTTTTGAGGAATAAATGGACTTAGTTCCTGACTTTTGATCCATGTGCATCATTCCATACTTGTGAGATTAGAGCTTCTTTTTCACTGTTAAACCTCCACATCCATTTAGCAAGGAGAGATTGGTTCTTAAGCTTTAAGTCATAGAGTCCAAGCTCTCCTTGTCCGATGGTCCACAAGATGGTCCATTTTAGCATGTCCCATTTTAGGAGATGAGAACCCTTATTATCTCTTCTAACTTTCCAAATGAAATTTCTGTAGGATTTTTTCATTGCTACCCTTGCAGGAATATCAAAAAGTGACAAAAAGTAAATAGGTGAATTGGAGAGTGTGACTTTTATCAAAATATGCCTTCCTCCTTTGGAAATGTGGGAATAACCCCATCAATGCAACCTTCTTTCAATCTTCTTAGAGACCGGGGCCCAAAAGGCATTGGATTGGGGGGTTCCAAGAAGAGGAAGCCCCAAATATGAACTAGGCCAAGCTTCTTGTAAACATACGATGCTGCCAATGATGCAACTTCTTGAGGTTGGATATTAATGCCCAAAAACTCAGATTTATGGCTATTAATGTTCAGGCCCAATGCTTCTTCAAAATCCTTGAAGATGTTGAAGAGGTGGTTAAGATAAGTTGGTTACTGTGAAGAAAAAATGATGGTGTCATCTACGAATTGGAGATAGTTAATAGAAATAGCATTTGGTTCTTTGCCCACTTTGAAGCCTTTAGTAACTCCCTTAGAAGCCAATTGATTCAACATCCTACTATGACAGTCAACAACTAGGATGAAGAGGAAAGAGGACAATAGATCACCTTGTCGAAGGCCCCCAGATGCTTTGATTTTCCCTCTAAGCTTACCATTAATAATGAATAATGATGGAATAGTTGGTGGATGAGACAACTCTGAACCCATCTTCTCCATTTATGACCGAATCCTTTGGCCTCAAGGATTTTATCAAAGAAATCCCAATCAACTTTATTGAAAATTTTTTCAATATCAATGCTAACTTCACTCTGAAAAGAAAATACCTACCTTGTGCTATTCTCTCTAACAAAAAGCGCTCAACAATGCTAACTAATGTGTCAAGGTTGTTTTACCCCTTTTACCCGTCCTAGTATCGACCTTAGTGTTTCCCTTTTTATTCCAGGTGCATATGTTAGTAATCGGGGGTCTAATATTGTATCCCTTGGGATCACAATGCAAAAACCAAAAGAAGCAAGCATCAAAATTGGGGGTCTAATATCGTGTCCCTTGGGATGGAAACGCACCAACCGAAAGAAGCAAGCATCAGCCCCATAACGATTCAACATAAGATTAAGTGACAAATATGTGGCTTTGTATTAGAAGCAAGCATTATCTTAGAATCTTTCTTGCACATGGGATAATAATTTGGAAAGAAGTACAGCCATGGAGCTCTTCTTTGCATTCTATCAAAGGTGTTGATGAACAGCCATGGGCCTTATTTTCAAAACAAAGTCGGTAACAAAGCTTTGTGCAAAAAGATGCACAAACTCAGTGTCAAGGATTTTTAAAAGACTTTTATCTAGATGGAAAAAAAAAAAATACTTATACCTCTTTGAGGAACAAAAAGAAGAGCACCCAAAATCTTTCCCTAATAATCGTGAAAACACCTATGGGTAATGACTAAGACCTCGTTCCAGCAAATCTTTCTCACCTCCTAGAGATTTGTAACAAAACAAGGATGGGGGATGGGGGAAGATGTTTAGAAGGGCCTTTGTTATGAGAAGCTTAACCACTTCCACAAAGGATTTTCCTTCAAGACCAAGATGAGGAGAGGTAAGGATTAAAACATTCCGAGAAAAGATTGCCAGCCATACTAATGAAGTCTTTTCATCCTAAAGAGTTTCTCCCTGGGGATCAATGAGGTTTGTAAGTGAAAAGACATTTGAAATTCAACATCTGTTCTTTGCAAATTTATGAACCCGGATAAGAAATTTTTCATATTGAATTTTTCAAAAAAATATCATATTATGAGGAGAGGTTACTAGGTCATCATGGAAATCAGCTAACCAAAGAACCAGTCTGGGTTACAAAACAGGTTCTTAGAAAAATGAGAGATTCTTTTCTATAACAATACTCTTCTTTTCTTTCCCGATATTGATAGCAAAAAAATTTCTTCTCAATGCAACACTTATGAACAAAGTGGAACGCCTTAGTTTCACAAACCAGTAGGCTAACATGGCAGAAAAAGGTATCATGGACGCACAGAGGAGAAAAGAGAGAAAGAGGGAGGTGTGGATGAGGGAGAGAGAGAGAGCTCCTTTTCGAAATACTGCATAACTCAACCTAGAATGTTTCCAGTGAGATGAAAAGATCAAACTCCACGACAACATTTTTCCATCAACATTGAGAAATACATCCATAGCATTTATATATCATCATGAAAAAAAGATAAATAACAACCAAACAAACAAAATCAAACCTTGTTTTCAGAAGCCTGCTTGTTTGGTGAAGCAACTTTGCATGTCGCATTCTTTTCATGATCTAGACACTCAGAACCATTCACTAGAAGCATTTCTGAGACAGAAGAAAACCCAGTTGCTTTGGCTGTGCGTACTAGCAAACCAGTGGGTTTAAGACCCTTTTTCTTCCTGAAAATGGCTATTCTCAATTAGATCATGATCATCCATGCTCTTGCAACGAACTTCAATCTAAATAACTTCTAATAAAAATGGATAAAGAGACGAATAAGAATCGCAGTTCCAGATTTACATGCAAACGCTGCAATTGCAAAGGCCTCTGCACTTGGGACAATTCCAGTCTTCCCTAAGCATCACCTCTTCCGCTTTCTCTCCATATCTGATGTAGTTTCCACGAAATTCATTCAATACGAGCACAGAGGGAAACATCATAAAACTTTTTTAACATTATATTTACTAAAAATAAGTGAAACCCAAAAAGGTAAAGACCATAAAATACGCCAAATTAACAACGTAACCTGTTTAGAAGGCACTTGTGACAGAATTTTATGGTACACAGTCTCTCCCCTTTCTTGTTCATGCAGGATGCGGCAAAATCCATGGTTTTTTGTCGGCACTTCAGCATTCAATAAAAACCATCAGAAATAATAGACATTCAAAACAGCTAAAACTGAACCAAAAAAAGGAATTCAGAGTTCAAAAATTACTTGATGGCAAGTTTTGCCGTTCTCAGAATCATAGATCCGGCCACCAATGACTCGAACTCCAGGAGACTTGGTCCGTTTCGCTCTGTGCTCGTTATCATGGGCAGCAGCCCTCTTCTTGCTCCCCATTATCTCGTTGTAGTTCAGTTCAGAGCAAAATCTTCGAAACCCAGCTTCAGAACAGGCAAAAAATGGTGGGATTTCGTAGAAATAATCTGTTGAACAAATGGGGTTGGCCTTTGGGGAGTTCCAAGACGCTAGCGAGGAAGAAGGGCTTGCATTTCCCGATTGGCGGGTGTTATATGTTCTCGAGATTCTTCTGTTCCGGCGGGAAAAAATCGATAGTGAAAACTAATTTTGAAAAGAAATCTTTGGAGCAATAAAGGATTTCCCGCCACTTTTGAAGATCTGGAACTGGAGTGCATTTCCGTACTGCAAACCGAAACTTTCAGAAAACCGCGAAATTTTTTTCGGTTTTCCGGAATACTATTTTTCTTGGGGAGAATTCAATCTCCCCCCTCAACTTTTGAACTGGCCGGTTGAGTCAAGTTTTATCTTAAACTTGGACTAAGTGTTACGGTTTTTACCTATTTTTGACTTTTGTTTAAAGAGGAAAAAAAATGTTGGACAAAATGCACTTTTGGTCCATGAGGTTTGAAGTTGATGTTTATTTGGTCTCTGAGGTTTTAAAATATACATTTTAATCCCTGAGGTTTGGAAAATGATTCTAAATGGTCCCTAAAGTTAGTTTGACCGTTAGTTGACTAACGGAAAATGATGTGGCATGTTGATGTGGCAAATTTTGAATGAAATGAAGAATTTTATTAATTTTAAATTTTTTTTAAAAGATTATTTGTTTTTTTTTCTTTTCATTTTTTTTAACATCAAATGGGCATTTTCTTGGCATTATGTTGTTCCTTAATTTACCAAAAAGTTCTTCTTCACGATTCTGCAACCATAATATGCTCTTGCCTATTCCCCTCGTTTACACCATTTTTCCTTTTCTCTTTAACCTAACAAACAGTTTAGATCCCTCTCATTTTCAATGTAAAGTGCATATTCCTAAAATTCCCCATTTTCTCTATGCAATCCAGTTTTTCTTTATTCTATTATTTGGGTTTTTCCCTATCCTTTTTCTGATTATAAATCTCTGTTGATTTCACTGTGATTTTGTAAATTTAAACTTTGAGTGCCTGAGAGGGCCAACCATGAAGTTTTGAAAAATTCTCTGCATTTTGATTGAATCTGAAAACACAAACAGAACACCCAAAATTCAGTGAGCAACTTGTGTTCACAAAACAATCAAACGAAGAAGACCCATCAAAGAACTCGAATTGAAAACATAAGCCTAAAATGGAATCTGGAAAAGGAGAAAAGCAGACACCAGGTAACTCCTCAGGCTCCCACTTATAGACGTCGATATCGCAGACGTAGTCGGACTCGATTTTTTGGCCACATATCTTCTTCTTCAAATAACTCGATTTTTAGCAAATTTCGGCCACATATCGAGAAGGGGGGTTTTAAAGAACGGGAAGAGTGACCAGGAAGGATTAAGAATAGTGTTATTTTCGCTGCGGGGCGGATCTCCATTTAGGCGGGTAATTTCCTCCTAGCTGAAGCTGAATGGGGCGAAGATTCCGTCTCCGCTTCTTTTTTTTTTTCCTTTGTTAAAAAAAATGAAAAGAAAAAAAACAAATAATCTTTTAAAAATAATTTAAAATTAATAAAATTCTTCATTTCATTCAAAATTTGCCACATCAACATGCCACATCATTTTCCGTTAGTCAACTAACGGTCAAACTTACTTCAGGGACCATTTAGAATCATTTTCCAAACCTCAGGGGCTAAAATGTATCTTTTAAAACCTCAGGGACCAAATAGACATCAACTTCAAACCTCATGGACCAAAAGTGCATTTTGCCCAAAAATGTTCTTACGTGCGTCCAATTGATTAGAATTAGAGACATGGTGTAAAATTGATAAGAATTTAGAGAAAGATGAGATTAAGATTAAGTTTTTGGTGAATGTTGTAAATTTTGAAATGATTTTGGTACCTAAATATAGCTCTACGGTTAAGCATCTACTCTTTCTCTCGACATCGAAAGTTTAAATCCTCACCTTGCATCTACTCTTCTTTAGCTTAATTTTGTATATTAATATGTTGATGTTTAATTTTAGTTGAAAATTGTTTTTTTTTTTTAAAAAAAAAACAAGGATGCTACTTGAAATTTGTGAGTGGATGTGTATGTTGAGAAATGGGCTCTGATTTGAGGTATTGTTGTCTATAGTTTGAATTTAATATGGTTCCTATATGGATTAAGTTGGAGTTCTTAGAAGCTTTGGACCCCAAAAGGTGTGTGGTGGTGAATGCAATATGAAAATCTATATATATGGACAAGGGTCATGGAGAAAAGGAGACGTTTGTCATTCACTTGTGTTTGCAACTACTACAAAATTTAGTATAGACTACACTTTAATTTAGATATAAGACCATGCTTTTTTAAAAAACCATAGTCTAATATTGTAGAGATTGAACTAACCGTGGGGTAAAATAAATACACCCATTTAGAGACTACATTTAATAAACACCGTGGTCTAAAAGCATGTTATGGACTACGAGTTTTTAAAACCGTGGTGTAAATATTATCTTTACACTATGGTCAATAAAAACCATAGTCTAAAAGCAGCTATAGACTACATGTATATAAAACCATGGTCTAAATATTAAACTTACACCACGTTCAATTAAAATCATGGTCTAAAAGCTTACTATAGACAAGCATGTTAGCAACCATGGTCTAAAATTACAATTACACTATGGCTAACGTTAATCGTGGTCTATAATCAAATTATTGTTACTTTAAACCACGATTTTTTAACACCATGGGCAAAAATGTATCTATATACCAAGCTTAATAAAAACTGTTGTTGTTATAGACTACGAGTTTTTTAATTTGTCGCTTAAATTTTACTTTACACCAAAGTCAGTAAAAACCATGTTCTAAAAGTATACTATAGACTTCGGGTATATAAAACCATAGTCTAACAATTTAACTTATCAATAAAAACCGTGGTTTAAAAGCCAACTATAGACTACTGTGTTAACAACTGTGGTATAAAAGACAATTACACCACGACTAATGTTAACTGTGGTCTATAGTCAAATTAATTTTTTTACATTAGACAATGGTTTGTTAACACCATGGTCAAAAGTGTATCTTTATACTATGTTTAATAAGCATCGCTGTTTTGATGGACTACATGTTTTTAAATTTGTAGCATAAAATTTACTTTACACCATGGTCCATAAAAACCATGTTCTAAAACCATTCCATAGACTTCAGGTATATAGAACCATGGTCTATAAATTAAACTTACACCATGGTCATTGAAAACTATGGTCTAAAAATCAAGAATAGATTACAGTTCTAACAACCGTGGTATAAAGATTAAAATTACACCAAATTTAAATAGAAATGAATAAATATATTGTAAAATTTTAGTAAATTACTTTTGAAAAATTGATTGTATAAAAATGCATTATTCTTATAAAACAAACAATTCTACTTATTATTTAAAATTCATTCTATTTCTTGTATATTTATATATATTTGAAAAAAAAATCAATCATACTATTTTTTAAACAAATTAATATTAAAATATATCAAACTACTCCGACATAAAGTTTTAGATCCGTCACTAGTTAAAATAGTGGTATAAACGAAAATTTCACACCATTTTTAATAAAATGTTGTCGTTTAAACTATAGCTAATCGATTTTAATGTCAAATTATTTAAAAATTTTCAATTTTAAAATGTTAATATCTTGGTTAAATTACAAGTTTAGTCGTGTGTTGGTCTATGTGAACTTTCAATTTTAGTTAAATTACAAATTTGGTCCCTATGATTTAAGAAAGTTAGAAATTAGTTCGTATTGATTTTAAATGTTAGAATTAGTCTTTATGGTTTATTTATGAGCTTTTATCAAACCATAAGGATGAAATTCTAACTTTTCAAACCATAGGGACTAAATTCTAACTTTCTCCAAATCATAGAGATCAAATTTGTAATTTAACCTTCAATTTTCTATCTAATAGGTCTAATGGCAAATACAACATATTTCTTCAATTATATTACTGAATATATTAGACATAATTAAAATTTAATTTTGTCTAATAAAACTCTAAACTTTGGTGAATTTTATAAAATGTTGATTATGTATAAAAGAACTATTAGATATAAAATTGAAAATTTAAAGGCTTATGAGACACAAAATTGAAAGTAGAATATGTGTGATATTTTTTAAAGTTCAATGACTTATTAAACACAGAAGTGAAAACTTACAACCTATTCAATACTTCTTAATAGAGACCTATTAGACACAAATTTGAAAATGTAGATACTAAACTTGTAATTTAATATAATATCTCAATTTTAATTTAAAATTGTATATCTTAAATCTAATTTTAAATATTTCCATCTGAATGTTTTTTTAAAAAAATTTCAATGTAATGAATTTTAAATAATAAACTATAATTTTAAATAATTTTGGAAGATTATTAAAAAAAATAATAATTTTGAGAGTTTAGAATCTATTAGGTACTAAACTTTAATAATTTTGAGAGTTTAGAATCTATTAGGTACTAAACTTTTAATTTAATATAATATCTCAATTTTAATTTTAAAAAACATGATATCTTAAATCTAAATACTTTCATGTGAATCTTTTTTTTTAATTTAAAAATAATTAAAATTCAAATCAAATCATTTGAAATATTAAAATATTTGTAAAATTATATATATATATATATATATATATATATATATATATATATATATATATATATATATATATATATATATATATTTGTAAAACTAATGAACGTATATACATTAAAAGGTAATTAATTAAAATAATATATATTTTCTAAAATTTAATAAACTATAATTCTAAATAATCTTATGAGTTTGGAGATCTATTAAACACAAACTTGTGTACTAAAAAAACACACACACAAACTTGAAAATTGAGAGACTAAAGTTTTAATTTAACCTAATATCTCAATTTTAGTTGAAAAGTTTGATATCTTAAATCTAAATTTAAATATTTCCATATGAATCTTTTTTTAGTTTAAAAAATATTGAATTTAAATAATAAAATAAAATAAAATCATTATATATATATATATTGATAAAATCATTTAAAATATTTACAATCTAATTACGATATACATTAGAAATCAATTTTTTTTTACAATAAACAGTGGAAATTAATTATTAATTAATTAAATAATAGATTTTTTTTTTTGAAAAACCAGCATTATTAAAAATTAAAATATAAATCAAAACCCTAACCACTTCTCAGTTTGCTGTTGCAGCCTTTATCGTGAGAGAGAGGGCGGTTTTGAAGACTTCAACTTGCGTGAGGGAGATTTTTTGCGCATACAGTAGCCCTAAGAAAAATTGTTTGTATCGTGAAAGATTATTAGCTTTGTGAGAGAGCAATTCGTGTGATATAACCATCGTCTCTTTTGTTTAGCTACTTGTCTCCTCAATTTGTGAGTCGCCTTTGCGCAATTGGATTTGTGAGCCATCGTTGACTGTAAGTTTGATTTTTTTTTTTTTTAATTCCTTTGATACCAATTCTAAAAGAAGAAGAGAAATTTTTCAATGGGATAGTGATGCACAACAAAATCTTTATTCTAAAAAGGTGACTAGTGATGGATAAGTGAGAATAATAAATTTTAGGGTTGGAGAATTGTTGTTGGGGGTGAGTGATTATGCTGGACGTGCATTTCTTTTTTCCTCTTGCTCTTGTGGTTTACCTTCCTCATTAAATTCTTTATGAATTTTGAGTCGAAGAGCTTTAGCTTAAGGATATGACAAAGATTTGTAATCACATTTTTAAAGCATGATTTTTTTTTTTTTTGGATAAACTTTAGTGTATAGATGTTTGTTTACAACTTTCTTTAGTTATTTTACATGATATTGATCCATAGGTGGTTTTTTCTTCTCTCATGCTATCACAAGTATTTTGTTCTTGCTACCTTTTCCTAATAGTTATATGTACAGTAGATATTTGCCTATTGAAAATTCTTGAAGGTGGACATCTCTAGCTCACCCTCATCTTTGTGTTTGTTGTTTTGTGTTGCTAGAACAAATAAACTTTTCTGTGTTGCTAGAACAAATAAATTTTTCTTTGGCACAAATTTTGAAAATTTCCATGTGATTGTAGGAGCGGATAGATTTAATTTTGAGCCAATCTAGATTATAGAAATTGAAATTTAGAATGAAAATAGGAAACACATTCTTTTTTCTTAAAAAGTTGTCTTATTATATGAATTATATTCTTTTGTTCATTACACTTATTTATCGTACTTTCTCTAAAAAGTTCATATAACTTTTCTTTAAGATAAGAATAAAGATTTAAGACTATTAGGGGCCGTTTGGCCCATGGGTTTGGGTTGGGATGGGTTTGGGTTCCAAACCCAAAACCATGTTTGGCACAAGGTGTTTCAAAATCCTTGGTTTTGAAACACAACCCCATGGGTTACAACAGTGCAACCCCATGGGGTTTGTGCCATGTTTTCCTCTTCCATTTGCCGTTTTCCATTTCCGGCGACCACTCCGACAACAACTCAGGCGACCACTCCGATGACAACTCCGGTGACCACTCCGACAACAACTCCGACGACCACTCCGATGACAACTCCGGCGACCACTCCGACAACCACTCAGGAGACCACTCCGACAACAACTCTGGCGACCATTCCGATGACAACTCCGGCGACCACTCCGACAACAACTCCGGCGACTACTCCGATGACAACTCCGGCGACCACTCATATGACAACTCCGGCGACCACTCCGACAACAACTCCGGCGACCACTTCGATGACAACTCCGACGACCACATCGGCGACCCGACCATCGCTAACGATTACCTCCGACGACCACTGCGATGAGAACTCTAGAGACCAGTTCCATTTACCATTCTCCATTTCTAGCGACTACTTCGACAACAACTCTAATGACAACTCCGGCGACCACCCAACAACCACCACGACTACAACGGTGACCTGACCACCTTTGACGATTACCTCAGACAACCACTGCGATGAGAACTCGAGAGACCAGTCTGACGATTACCCCTGCGACTCGACCACCCCAACAACTAGACACCCCGATAACCCAACCACTCAAACAACTCGACTTGCCCGAACCACAGACAACAACCACTTCAATGACCCAATCACCCGACAACCATAGTTGACGATCACCTCGAAAACCTGACCACCTAGCAACCACTGTAGACAACCACCTAGTGACCACTCCGATGACCTGACCACCCTGATGACTACTTCGGCGATTACCCCAACGACCTGGTAACCCAACCACCCAAAACCACTGTTGACAACCACCTAGTGACCACCCTGGCGACTCCAACAACCCAACCACTGCCACAACCACCCAGCGACCACTCCAGCGACATGACCACCCTGATGACCACTCCAGCGACCCGACAACTACTGCTGAAAACCACCCAACGACCATTCCGGCGACCTGACCATCATGCAATCAACACCGGCGACCACCTCGGCATACCCAAACACCCCATCAATCCAACCACCCCAACGACTACTCCAACAATCACCCTAGCGACCCAACCACCTAGTCAATATTTTAAAAGGGCCAGCGTGGACGAGCTATATGCAAAACTAAAGGCGATCCCAAGGATGACAAGGCAAGACTGAATGGCTGTTGCAAAGACTATTCTCTCGGATAGTATGATGTTGAACTCCTTCTTTACATTCACCCTAGATTGGAAGTATGATTACTACGTGAAAAATTTTGGGGAAAGTACCTAGAACCTGACTCTCTTTTCATCACTTTCATCTACCACTCTTATGACTTACATTTGTGTTTGGACAACTACTTCTACTTTCTTGTCATTTCATCTGGAATGTGTGTTATGATATTTTTAGAACTAGATCTTAGTTCTAATTTTTGGTTTTACTTTACCATTGGCAACACCATTCTTACATTGCACCTATTAATTATCTGTTGATACGCATAATCTTCAATTTTATGTCATCATGAGTGGAGTGAATGAGATAGCATATAGTTATACAAACTACACATAGTATCATTCAAATTGAACTATAGTTGTAACAATTGCTTTACATAATTGGTTAAATAGTTGGTATGTAACACACCAAAAAAATTATGAAGTTAAAAAATGGAGTAGGAAAAAAAAACAGTGTAAGATTTTTTTTTAATAATAATAAACCGTTTGAAAAATTATAAAAAAAAAAAAACTAACTAAACAAACCCAGCCCAACCCAACCCTGCACCCCAAACACAGGTTTCAGCAAACCAGCCCAACACAACCCTGCACCCCAAACACAGGAATCAGAAACCCCGGTTTCTGATTCCAGCCAAGAAACCCCAGGGTTCCAGAACCCTAGGGTTTCTGATTCCAAACCAGCGCGCCAAACAGCCCCTTAAGGTTAAAAATTTTAGTTATACAAAATTTTAAAGATAGAAAGTGGAATTGAGGTTTGCATTCTAAGATCAAATATATAATAATTTCTTCTTATAGTTTTTTTTTTCTTAATAAAAAAGTTAGAAATCCCATTTATGCTTTTAGTTTCAAAATGTCTATTTTAGTTTTTGGTCTTTAGACCTTCAAAATGTCTATAAAGTTTATGAAATTTAGATAAAGAAAATATTATTAGTATTATTATTGTGATTATTTGAGTTCACATCTAAACAACTGACCTCAAAAACCAAAAAAAATTATAAATCAAATACTTATTGTTTTTCAAAGTAAATGCATCAGAAGATAACATTTTGATAGTACAAAAATGGTAAGTGTTGAAAATATATGTACCAATACATAAATGACAGATGGTTTTATTGGATTTTGTAACAAATAAAACAAACTCTTATTTGTTTAACATTTTAGTAACTTTATTTTTTCTTCGGTTAGTCGTCCGACCATCCTTCCAAGGTTTATTTTCTAATAATTGTCTATTTCTTATTTAAATTCATAATATTAGAAAATTTTCAATTATTGGTGATATATATATATATATACACACACACACACATAAATAAATAGATATCGTTTTGATTCTAAAATTTTGAAATATTGAGGTTTGTTAATTAATTATTTCTAAATTTTTAAAATCTATATAATATCCTTAAAAAATTATAATTTAATATTTGAATCTTCTTTTGATTGACATTTAGATTTTTAATTCAAATATTTTATATCAATTTTTTTTAAAAAAAATCAATCTAAATTCTAATTTACAATTCATAGATTTTTTTTAATTCAAACAAAGTTTGAGAATTTGAACCTAGAACTTTTGGAGTTATTAGTATCTTAACCAATTAAAGTTTTTTCATGTCAAATCCATTATAAAAAAAGAAAACATTAATTTTAAAATTTTGACTATAGTCTTTGAAAATGTTTTAATAGAATAAAAGAAAAAAAATTAATTTGTAGGTATTAAAAAAATGATCAAGAAATTTAAAAAAAAAAATTAAAATTGATAGTTTAAATAGAATAATAATTTTAAAAATACATGGGCATATAAATGTAACAAACAAAATTGACATTTTGAAAAAAAAAAGAATTTAAATAAGAAATCCAAATCAAGAAACCTATAAATACAAGAACCATAAAGAAAAGAAAATAAAGAACGAAGTGGAATGGAAGGAAACTTAAAGGAAAAGAAAAAAAAAGTTACCAAAACAATGAACAAATAAAAGTAATTTTTTTATTTATTTACAAAGTCTAATAAAGTCATGTCATCTTTTCATTAGTACACGTGTTTGGCAGTACGTGTTTGGCAGCAAGCAATCCCTACTGCCAAGGCATTAGGCAAGTTTTATTCTTATTTTATTAGTTTATATTATATTTTCTTTTTCTAAATACTCTTATTTCATTGATCATTCACATTTTTTTTTTATTATGATCTTTAATTTTGAATATTTAAAATTCTTTCATTAACTTCTTTTCAAAAAACCAAATCATAATCTATCATTTTTATTATAGTTTTAAACCTAGCTATGATTTTATGTTTTTTTTTTAATCACATAGCTATTATATTTTGCCGTAAACGTGAAAAAAAAATCAATCTAAATTCTAATTTATAATTCATAGATTTTTTAAATTCAAACAAAGTTTGAGAATTTGAACCTAGAACTTTTGGAGTTATTAGTATCTTAACCAATTAAAGTTTTTTCATGTCAAATCCATTATAAAAAAAGAAAACATTAATTTTAAAATTTTGACTATAGTCTCTGAAAATGTTTTAATAGAATAAAAGAAAAAAATTAATTTGTAGGTATTAAAAAAAATAATCAAGCAATTTAAAAAAAATTAAAATTGATAGTTTAAATAGAATAATAATTTTAAAAATACATGGGCATATATATGTAACAAACAAAATTGACATTTTGAAAAAAAAAAAAGAATTTAAATAAGAAATCCAAATCAAGAAACCTATAAATACAAGAACCATAAAGAAAAGAAAATAAAGAACGAAGTGGAATGAAAGGAAACTTAAAGGAAAAGAAAAATAAAGTTACCAAAACAATGAACAAATAAAAGTAATTTTTTTATTTATTTACAAAGTCTAATAAAGTCATGTCATCTTTTCATTAGTAAACATGTTTGGCAGCAAGCAATCCCTACTGCCAAGGCATTAGGCAAGTTTTATTCTTATTTTATTAGTTTATATTATATTTTCTTTTTCTAAATACTCTTATTTCATTGATCATTCACTTTTTTTTTATTATGATCTTTAGTTTTGAATATTTAAAATTCTTTCATTAACTTTTTTTCAAAAAACCAAATCATAATCTATCATTTTTATTGTAGTTTTAAACCTCGCTATGATTTTATGTTTTTTTTATCACATAGCTATTATATTTTGTTGTAAACGTGATAGATTAATCACAAAAAACAACAAAGTATATCGTTTTAATCAATTTAATTTTATTCATTGTTTAGCCTCCAATATGTTAGGACTACTAGAGAATATATATCAAGTTATAATAATATAAATATTTGAATATTTTTTTTATTATATTTGACAGATTTCACATATTGGAGGATATGGATAAATCTTGGATGAAAACAAATAGATTGTCAAAAGAATATGAGTTGGGTGTGAAATAATTTATAGAATTTGCTCTAAGTCATGCAGATGACCCATCTAGAATTTGTTGTCCATGTTTAAAATGTGGAAACATTGATATGCATGATGGAAAAGAAATTAGAAACCATTTAATTATAAATGGAATGGACCTGAGTCATGCTATATGGTTTTGGCATGGTGAAAAGCTTCTTGAAAAGTCATATGAGGATAGTGCAAAAAATCTAAACACATTCAAAAATGATTAAGAGTATCATGCTAATGAGACAATTGAGATGATACAAGCCGCACATGAAGATTGTTCTCAATATGCAGAAAGTTTTGAAAATTTACTTAACAATGCTGAGAAACCTCTATATAAAGGCTGTAAAACTTTTACTAAGTTATCAGCATTGGGGAAGTTGTACAACTTAAAAGTTAAATATGAGTGGAGCAATATAAGTTTCTCAGATTTGTTAAGTCTTATAAATGAGATGTTGCCAGAAAAAAATACACTCCTTCGATCAATGTATGAAGCAAAAAAGATATTATGTGCATTGGGGATGAAGTATGAGAAGATTCATGCATGTCCTAATGATTGTTGTCTATATAGAAGAGAATATGTGAACATTAATAAATGTCCGGTATGTGGAGAATCAAGATGGAAACAACGTAAAAATTCAAATGAAGAGAAAATTGGGGTTCCTGCAAAAGTCATATGGTACTGTCCTCCAATTCCTAGATTCAAACGAATGTTTAGAAATGATGAGTATGCTAAGAGATTAACTTGGCATGCTGATGAAAAGAAAATGATGGCTTGTTACGTCATCCAGCTGATTCACCTCATGGAAATTAGTTGATTATTTATGGCCTGATTTTAGTAGGGAATCGCGAAATCTTCGTCTTGCTTTATCCACAGATGGGATGAATCCATATAGTGACATGAGTAGTAAGTACAGTTGTTGGCCAGTGATTATGGTAATATACAATCTTCCACCATGGTTATGCATGAGAAGAAAATTTATGATGTTATCTATGTTTATCTCTGGACCAAAGCAACTGGGTAATGACATTGATGTTTTTTTGGCTCCACTAATCGATGATTTGAAATTGCTTTTGGAAAAATGAGTTGAATGTTATGATGCCTATCGCGAGGAGGTATTTACCTTAAAGGTAATGCTATTGTGGACCATTAATGATTTTCCTACTTACGAAAATTTGAGTGGTTGTTGCACAAAAGGTTATTATGCATGTCCTATATGTGCTGAAAATACATGCTCGATTTATTTATAACATGGGAAAAAAATGTTTTATCTTGGACATAGACGATTCTTAGACCGATATCATCCATACGGAAAACAAAAGAAAGCGTTTAATGGATATCAAGAATTTGGGATTGCACCTCAACCAAGTAATGGGGAAGAAATTTTCAGCAAAACAAGTGATATTGAATATCAAAAAGGAAAGAAAAATGTCTCACGGAGTTCAATCAAGAAAAAATCCAAACAGTGTTGGAATAAAAAGATCAATATTTTTTGATCTTGAATATTGGAAAAAACTTTATGTTAGGCATTGTTTAGATGTGATACATATTGAAAAAAATGTATGCATGAATATTATTGGCACACTCCTCGATATGCCTAGGAAAACAAAAGATGGGTTAACAACAAGATGAGATTTGGTTGATTTAAAAATTCGACCAGAACTAGCACATAAAGTTGGACAAAAAAAACACTTATATCCCTCATGCATGATATACATTATCTAGAGATGAAAAACGTCAGGTTTGCAAAACATTAAGTGAAGTTAAAGTTCCAGAAGGTTACTCTTCTAATATTAGAAATCTTGTTTCACTTAAAGACTTGAAGCTTGTGGGACTTAAAACTCATGATTGTCATGTACATTGCATTAATTAATGCCTGTTGCTATACGCTCAGATCTACCAAAACATGTGAGATATGCAATCACCCGGTTGTGTTTCTTCGTCAATAAAATATGTAGCAAAGTCTTCTCAACACCTTAGTTAGATGCATTACAAAATGATATTGTTGATACTTTATGTTTGTTGGAGAAATATTTTCCTCCATCGTTTTTTATAATAATGGTTAATCTCACTGTTCATCTTGTTAGAGATGTTAAATTATGTGGACCTGTATATCTACGATGGATGTATCCTTTTGAATGTTATATGAAAATATTAAAAGGATATGTTAGAAATAGACATAAACCAGAAGGGTGTATGGCTGAAAGTTACATTGTGGAAGAAGTTGTGGACTTTTGCACTGATTTCTTATCAGGAGTAGAGCCAATTGGTCTTGGAGAATACAAACGAAGTGAAAAGTCAGATATTGGAAAACCAATAGGACGTAAATCCTTTCTTAATCCTGGAAAAGAATTGTTGGAACAAGCTCATCGTTATGTATTGGAAAATACATCTGACATATTGCCTTATATTGACTAAGTACATTATACTCTACTTTAAATTTAATGTATTCTTCCTTGATTAATTTATAATTCATGTGAACTTTATTGTAGTCGACATATGTTCACATTGACGACCAAAAATCCATCAAAGGCCAAAAATACAAAATGGCTCCAAGATGAACATCATAAAACGTTCATCACATGGCTAAGGGAAACGGTATTTGCATATGTATATGGAACATATATAGTTCATTTGAACTTGCAAAACTTAATTCAGTTTTAAAAATATATCACTTATGTGTATATATATATATATATATATATATATATATATATATATATATATATATATATATAAATATTTCAGGTAGCTTTCGAATTAGAAAATAATAACAATCACATCTCAAATATTGTGAGGTGGCTTGCACATGGTCCTCATGTTGAAGTAACTACATGTGAAAGCTATACAATTAATGGAATTCATTATCAAATAAAGAGTCGAGAAGATATGCATTCTTTACAGAATAGCGGAGTTATGTTGGTGGCTAGAACGATGCAAATCTCTAGCGCTAAAGATAAGAATTCAATTACTGCCGATTTTGTGTGATTGGGTTGAAGGCAAAAATGGTGTAAATGTTGATGATCTTGGATTTACATTGGTTAATCTGAGTCGAATTGGTCATAAGTGTGATACTTTTATTATGGCTACTCAAGCTAAACAGGTTTTTTATGCAGATGATCCTGTTGATTCGAATTGGTCTGTAGTACTTACAATTCCTTCAAAGGAATATGATGATTATGATGATGATGATGATGAATTAGGAGATACAATACTACTTTCTAATGGATTTTCAATTTCTATGCCTTCTACTGATTCGTTTGATGATGTTGATGATGATGAGATGTCATATCTTCGAACTGATTGTAATGGAATATGGATTATGAATAAGAATATAAATGAAGGTAGCTAATTATTAATTCTTTACTTTCCATTCTTTTTAATGCATAATTATACAATATACTAATATATTATCTTTTTGTTTTGTTTCTAATTATTTAGAATGTAATGATGCACAACAATGACAACAATGATGAAGTTCCTTTCTCACTTCAGTCTGATGATATTCCTTCAAAAAGAAACCCGAGAGGACCAACTATTATGCGCGAGTTATTTTGTATACGTTCAACTGGTGAGCGTATAGTTGTTCGATTTAATGCTAAAGGCCAGCCTATTGGAGAAAATGCAAAAAAAAAAAAAAATGCAAAGTTATATAGGATCTTGTGCATGTAATCACATCCCTATTACAATTCAATATTGGCATTGCATTCCACTTGAGCTAAAGAATAAAGTTTATGAGTTGATTGGGGTATAGTGTAATTTGAAAATACAATAAATAAATTTATTTAATGTATTATTTGTAATAAAGTTGTTTGTGTCATCTTTGCAGGCGACTTTTGTTTTAGATGGTATCACAAAGAATTTTTTTTTTATTTAAGCATCTCAATTTAAATATAGGTTGTCACGAGATTACATTTATCCAAATAGCGATAATTTGGAGCATATTAAACATCCGCCTGAACTTTATCCCTTCGATAACAAAGATTGGGATAATTTTGTTAGCTCCAAATTAAGTGAAGAGTTCCAGGTATATATATTTTTCTTCCCTCTCTTTTGAGAATATATGTTTTAGGTATGAGTTTGATATCATTTAAATTTAAACATTTTATTTATTTATTAATAAATTATATGTGAATTTGTAGATTGAGCGTGAACAACAACGTGAAAGAAGATCAAAGTATGTTTATAGTCATCGATTATCACGTAAAGGATATGCAAACATGATAGAAAAATTGGTAAGAGTACTATTTTTTTTTATTAATAGGTCCGAATTGGTAAGAGTAATATTTTTTTTTATTAATAGGTCTATGTGTTATAGTTGATATTATTTATTTATTGTAGAAAGAATAAGGGATAGATGTGGAAAGCATGGAAAGATCACAGTTATGGATACATGCTCGAAAGAATAAGAAAGGAGAATTTTTAAATGAGGAAACTGCAAATATGGTAGCTAAAATGGTAAGTATAGATATTTGGATTTTTTTTTTTCAAATGACATAATTAGATATGAATGTATATACTATATTTCTTAGGAAACACTTTCTCAATCCTCTTCGAAAAGAGAAGTAATTCCATCACCAAATGATGTATTAAGTCAAGCTTTAGGGACAGATGAACACAGTGGACGTGTGAGAGCTTTGGGGGAATATGTTTTGCCAAGTTCATATTTCCAAAATCCTAATAATAATATAAGTTTTGCTGAACACCAACGTTTACTTGCTGAGAAACATGAATCAGATAAAACGTGTCAACATCTAAAAGGAGAGAACTCTGTCCTTGAAGAAAAATTGAGGGTAATGGCAGATCAACTGAAGAAGTATGAAGATATTGAAAAGTCAAAGGTACCAACTCTCACATTTGAGCGAGGTAGTTCCTCACAACCAATTCTGAATGAAGCAAATAAGAAAAAAAATTCATTTGACAAAGGTATGTTTATAAATTATTATATTAATTTATTATGTGTATATTTCTAATAGATATCTTTTATATAGAGAGAAAACCATGTGAACTAGCTGTGAATAGTGATATGATGGTAGTAGCAACAGGTTTTGTGTACGAAGCAATTGACCCAAATGAAATATTGCATGGCACGCCAATTGGAGGAGATATTGTAAAAGTGGCCATTGAATTGGTGATAGTAGAAAATCATTTATTGCTATTTCCAATTGATGAAAAGATAGTACGTGTAGGAGTTGCAATGGGATATCAAGTAGCATGGCCTCGTGAACTTGTCATCTACACAACAGATGTTAAGGTATTATCTTAAACTAATTATTTTATTTTATTATACTAAAGTAGTTAATTAACTTTATGCATTAGGAAAAACAATTAACTTCTTTTTTTCTTTTATAGTCACATCCTCCTAAGATGGAAAATATGTCATCTACCACCATTGATTTATCGACATTACTCGAATCATTAAGACCATTATATAAGTATGCAAAATTAGTGATTCCTTGTGGTTCAATAAAAGTGAGAATTCCCAAACATGTGTTTGGAATGGAGTTGAATTTTTTTTTTATTATGGATGAAGATATTTTTCATTTTTGCACGATGGTGGCAATTGCAGTGAATTGTATCTTACTTTATATGGGGTAAGTTTAAGTTTTACTATTAATAAGAATATATTTCTATATATATATAATTAATGTTTCAATTCATACTAATACGTATATCTGTTTTACAGATATTTGTATATTGTATTAGTTCAAATTAATGCAGTAGACAAATATTTATTTGTAGAGCCGGGCTCACTTGGTAGCAACATTGGAAATCTTGAAAGTCGTGCTCGTGTTTTAGAATCAAGACTGCTTCATGTAAAACCGGATCAATGGGCCATTATTCCAATGAATGTTGGGTACGTACTATATATTTTTACATTGAATTTATATTGTGTAATGTATAATAACATTTAGTATAAATTATATATTTTGTATAGATATCATTGGATACTGGTTATATTAGATTTATATGGAGATGCTGCATATTCTTTAGATTCAGTGCAAAATGTTACTCATGACGAGGTTAAAGCACTTGTAAACATGTAAGTGGTTTAACTTTTTGTTATATATTTATATATATTATAATAGGTCAATAAAGTGTGTATCTATTTATTTTTGAAAATAGGGCCATACAGATATTTAGATCTAAAGCGAAATTGAAGGGAAAAAGAGGAATTATTTGGAAACCTCCTGTTAAAGTAAGTATTTTATTTTATTACACTGATAAAAGTTATCCCATTATTTTATATTTATTCATGTTTTAATACTTATTATTTGTATAGAGTCCTCATCAATTTGGAAATGTAGAATGTGAATATTATGTAATGCAATTTATGAGGGATATTGTGATGAATCAACAGACTAATTCTCTTAAAGAACTGGTATGATACGAACTATATGTGAATTACCTTATTGATTATTTTAAATAACTTTTAATGAAATATATATATATATATATAATTATAGGGTTTTTTTTTGTTTTTTTGTTTTTTTGTTTTTTGCAGTTTATCAAGAAGAAGACATATGCTCAAGTTGAGATTGATGAATTTCGTAATGAGTGGGGACAATTTCTTCAATAGTACATCTCTGCACAAAATGATATATAGTTCTTGACTTGTTAGTTTTATTATTTTAACGTTATTGTGTTTTTACATTTTCTTTATATATACAAATTTGATTGGGTAGTTTATTAAAGTTTAATTTGTTTGTGTCAATGCTTTAATAAAAATTGGATTAATTAAATTTTTTAAAAATAAATAATACATACATGGATCGTGGTCTATTAATGTATACACTACAGTGGACCTCAACTGTAATTTATCGTTATAAAGACAATGTGAAATGTCACCCGTAATGTATAGCAAAAGACAATGTCTAATGTTCTCCGTAGTTTATTTGTACAAACTATGGTTGACATTAGTCATAGTCTATCAATAAAGACCATAGCTAACACTAGTCCTGGTCTATTTAAATATAGACCATGACAACATTGGTCGTGGTCTATACGATCATAGACTACGGCTCACATCAACCGTGGTCTATAATATAGACCACAGCTAATAGCAGCCGTGGTCTATAAAATAGACAACTGCTAACGTTAGCCATGGTCTATATATAATATAGACTATACCTAACGTCAGTTGTGGTCTATATATAATATAGACCATACCGAACGTCAACTATGGTTTATAATATAAGACCACAACTAATGTCAGTCGTGGTCTATTCAACCATAGACCATGGTTGACGTTAGGCATAGTCTATAATATAGACCACGGTTAACGTTAACCATGGTCTATACAATAGACTATACTGGAGTAAACCATGGTTGCAAAACCGTGGTCTAATTGGATAAACCATGGTTATATGTTGATGTTCCTCTACTCAATTAAGTGAAAGTATGTGTTAGAGGTGTGGATTTTGATATTTATGTGGATTATCCTTAGACACCCAAGAAGTGTAGTTGTTAAATAGCCATCAGCACTACTTTCATCACTACATAACTCTTTATGCAAATTTGTTGTTTACGTTTGTCATTCACTTGTGTAGTTGTTAAACTCTTGATTTTAATAGCCGTCGGCGCTACTTTCATTTCTCACTCTCCGTTTCTCACCATTCTCCATTATTTTTTGCTCAACTCTCGATCTCACTCTCTTTCCTTGTCGCTCAACTCTCGATTTTGCTTTCTTCAATCTTTCCAACTTATTGTTGTTGGTGGGTAACATAGAGGTATAAAATTATTTAAAAATCAAACCAAACAATGTGGAACAAAAACTAGTTGATTCAATTTTTAACTGAAAACCAAATCGATCTTATTTTTTTCATTTTAGAAGACATAAGAACTAAAGGGTTCTATTTGAACTGAACTTGTTCTCATCAATCAACACTTATCTCATCTGCTAGTCAACTTCAAACGACTTTATCTTATGTTTCACCTCTATCACACGCCAACCTAACTTCTTGTAGGGTTTTTTGCAATATATTAGAAGAGCATTGTCCCACATCGAAAATGTACAAGGAAGTCATGAGCTCCAAGTACTATAAAAGGTGTCTATGGCTTTGGTTTCAAATCATCCCAATTTGAAATACTTTAAGTCTGGTATACTAACTTAGTTAAGTGAGTGGTATAAAGTTTTGAAAGAGTGTTTCTTTGTAATTGGGGTCGGGGAGAGAATTATGTGTGATTCTAATAATTTTTCATATAGTAAAGTATTTCTTTCTATCCGTGGTTTTTTCTCCGATTTTGGAGTTTTCCACGTTAATTCTTGTGTTTCTTCTTTTTGTTGCTTTCTTTTAATTTCTCAGTTATTTTTGTTTGTTCCTGCAGTAGTAGTGGGAGCTTTTTTTCCCCAACAAGTGATATCAAAGCTTTAGTTTCATAGTTTCTTGAGTTTCTGAGTATGCTTTGTGGTTGCAGCACTGTTTGAACTTCCACATCAGAAAGGATTTCTTGAAACGAGCTACAGTTGGTATTGTGAATAGTGTGAGTTGTTCTCTATTTGCAGATTTGCTAGGAGTGAAACAGATATGTCAAGCTTTATGAGTCCAGTAAAGATTGACGTGGAGAAATTTGATGGAAGGATGAACTTTGGCTTGTGGAAAGTGCAAGTCAAAGATGTGCTTGTACAATCTGGGTTACACAGGGCTTTGAAGGGAAGACAGAGTGGTGGTGCTTCTGAAAAGTTAAGTGGTTATGGTGGTCCAGTGGTGGTTCCAGTAGAGGTTCTAAGAAGTCCAACATGAGTGATGAAGAATGGGATGAATTGGATTTGAGAGCTGCAAGTGCAATTAGACTAAATTTGGCAAAGAATATTCTTGCAAATGTGCATGAAATTTCGACAGCCAAAGAGCTTTGGGAGAAGCTTGAAGTGATGTATCATGCAAAAAACATCTCAAATCGGTTGTACCTAAAGGAGCAGTTTCACACGCTGCAAATGGAGGAAGGTACGAAAATCTAAAATCATCCGAGTGTTCTCAATGGCATCGTCTCTAAGCTGGAGGTGATCAAAGTGAAGATAGAGGATGAGGATAAGGCACTGAGGCTTATCTTGTCACTTCCGCCTTCTTATGAACACATGAAGCCAATCTTGATGTATAGGAATGCGAGTTTAAATTTTGCTGAGGCTACAAGTAAACTTCTATTAGAGGAAATGAGCCTAAAGAGTGACGGGTGTACTTCACTAGAGGATTTAGTGCTGGTAGCTAGCAAGTGGAAGAAGAAGAAAGACTTCGTGCAAAAGAAAGATTGCTGGAAATGCGAACAGTATGGACACATGAAAAAGAATTGTCCTAACAGAGAAAGTTTGTCAAAGGGCTCTGGATTGAATGCTGATGTGGTCTCTATCATCAGAGGAGATGGTGACTTCTTCTGAAGAAGACAGAATTCATCCTCATGGTATGTTCGCTTTACTAATGGTAAAGGATGTGATTTTAGCGGTTCCACAGGTTTGCACACGGGCATTGGTTTGGCTGTTATGCAAGGTGTGTGTGGTGGAAGTTATATCGTTGGTTGAAGAATTTCCAGGTAAACCAAGTAGGTGGAAGTTGCACCATAAATTTCAGCAGAGTTTATCAACATGTGACGAAGAAGAAAAGTCTTGAAAGGTGACATTCCAAGTGGTCTACTTTTATGGTGGAGTAGGTTATAATTCTTTGAGTTGAGGATTATGTTTTTCAATGAAGACAATTGGTGCAGCAGGAGTTGTGAATTATTCAAATATCTTGCTAAGGTGGAATTTGTAGGGATTTTGGCAATATATTAGAAGAGCAATTGTCCCACATCAAAAATGTACAAAGAAGTCATGGGCTCCAAGTACTATAAAAGGAGTCTATGACTTTTGTTTCAAATCATCCCAATTCGAAATACTTTAAGCCTGGTATACTAACTCTAGTTAAGTGAGTGGTATAAAACTTTGAAAGAGTGTTTCTTTGTAATTGGGGTCGGGGAGAGAATTCTGTGTGATTGTAATAATTTTTCACATAGTAAAGTATCCTTTCTGTTTGTGGTTTTTTCTCCGATTTTGGAGTTTTCAACGTTAATTCTTGTGTTTCTTATTTTTATTGCATTCTTTTAATTTTTTAGTTATTTTTGCTTATTCCTGCAGTAGTAGTGGGAAGTTTTTTTCCCAACACTTCTTTTCTCATGTGGTGAGCCTTAGAATTAAGACTTATGTAATGCTCATAAGCTTAAAATATGTTTGCTTTGCTTTAGAAATCATAGGAGAAATTTGGTAAAATGCTTGAAAAATTGATAGTTGTGAGAAGTGCATGTGAAAGAAAAAATGAGAAAAAGAGAAAAATTAAACTAAGAAGAGTTTCTTTTGTGCATGAATTGTGAAAATTGCAAAACAAAAATTGTAAGATGAAGTTGCAATTCTTGAGGAACTGTGGAAATTGCAAAACCAAAATTGCAATTTCATGAAACTGCAATTCTAGAAGTAGCAGAAAAAGGAAAAAAAGGAAAAAAAATGCATTTACCCATATTTGAACATCATCAATTCTTGCATGATTTGGAGGATTTTGAGCACGAAATTTGGGCATTATTCAACCCTAATTGTAACGACCCTATAGGCTCAACCTGCTACCTAAGAGTCATTACTAAGTCACGTCGCTATATTACCAAAAATTTCGGCAACATAACGGCGTAACTACACGAAAACCAAAATTTGACCCTTCCTAATAAGACATAGAAAACACACTTCTAAGATTTTCAAATAACCTCCTAGCATCCAATAAACTTCTCAATATGATGCTAGGGTTCAAACAGCAGAAATCAAATACACGTGCACGATTTACAAGAAAGGTTTAAAAGATTTTGAAACATTCTCCTAAACATTTAAAAACTTAACATGAGTTCTATGTACATCTAGAAACATAAAGGAAGCGGAATAGCGATCAGTCGGCTCCCATGATTCGAGTAGCTGATCTCCGGTCACGCGCTAGGGCCGATCTTAGCCTTACCTGAAAACATTTTAAAAGGGAAAAGGGTGAGTATTAACGAATAATACTCAGTAAGTCCATCATAGTTTTAAAATAAGAGTTTCAATCACATGCAACATGTCATTTTAAATCATAAAATCATCGTAAACCATCACTTTAGTGGGGGACCTAAAATTCCTTTCATAAACCATGTACTTTTCCTCGCGGCTCTTGTGAACGATTAAATTCTCCCGAGGGCCTCTGAATAGTCCGAAGACATAGTTTTTCTGTCTAATAGAGTCCTCCCTACCTCTGAGAGTTAAGCTCGAAAGCTAACATATATCATGGAGTCCGAAGACTCAGCCCGAAGGCTACCATCGTGGAGTCCGAAGACTCAAGCCCGTCGGCTACAGTCGTGGGGGCACTCTCGAACCCCGGGAGCATATAGAGTCCGAAGACTCGGGTTCCCTCAAAACCCACATAAAACTTTTGGGAGAATTATCGTCACAGCCTATATAAATCTTTTCATGAACACAACACATGCATGAGGTCCCATTCGTTTTAGAACATAGTTATGAATGCATCAGTCATAGCAATCGCATTTCAAAGACATACATATAATACACTTTCTTTCTTAAATACTTAACATGAAAAACATATACTTTCAAAGTAAACATAGAGCTAGTTTTAGGTTTCGAAAACTTCTTTCGTTGTGAGATCCCTTACCTTAACTTTTTTTTTTACTTACTACAATACCCTTTCTTCACTTAGTAATGAGCTTCTCGAGTTCCCACTCCAAGTACGATCCTAGGTCCTCGACAATTTACCTAAAAAGTGTTCTAAACGTATCTTAAACCATCCGAATTACGCTAAAACACATTCTATCATTAATAACTCGACGAAACGGACCTAATGGCAATTTTTACCCAACTCCGGCGAGCGGCGGCGCGTGACCGGAGCACGGCGGCGCGTGGACTTCACGGCGGCGGCGCGTGGGCGGCGCGTGGGGCTTCCAATCGGCGCGTGAAGGTTCGTTTCTGGTGTGTTGCAGCCCGATCTACAATAATCCAAGGTTATTTTGCTGAAAATCGATCAAACTCGTGCTCAAAATGCCAAACTTCTCACGGAACGAAAACCCACCTTGAAATCGCGGCGGAAATGGTGTTTTCCGGCGATATTCAGTGCTGTGGCGGCTTCGAACACTCCACAGCAGCGAGTTGCTCTGTTCGGCGAGGCTAGGCGTGCAGGTCGACGGCTGGGCGTTCGTGGAGCTGATCGGAGAAGAAGAGAAGAAATCGCGAGCAGCGGCGGACGGCGGTCGCGCCGCGGGGTTCGTGGCTGCCGGCGACAGCGTGCGGCGGGGTTCGTGCGGCGGCTGCTGCTCGGTGAGAACGAAGGAGGAGGAGGAGGAGGAGGAGGAGGAGGAGGAGGAGGACGAGGAGGAGGAGGAGCCGGCGGCTTGCGGCGGAGACGAGGGCTTCGGCGGGAGAGAGAGAGAGAGAGAGAGAGAGAGATCTGCGCGAGGGAGAGAGAGAGAGTGAATTTTTCTTTTTTTTTTTTTTAATAATAATAATAATAATAATAATAATAATAATAATAATAATAATAATAATAATAAAATCAAAATATCTTTTCTCTAAAAGACCAAAATGCCCTTTTTCTTTTCCAAAAATTACCAAAATACCCTTAAAATAATTAAATTCATAATAAAACTTTACCAAAGAGTCTCGGGTGTTACATTCTTCCCCCCTTAAGAACTTTCGTCCCCGAAAGTTCCTAGTCTTGGAATAGTTCAGGATACTTGGCTCGCATTTCATCTTCACGTTCCCAAGTAGCCTCTTCTATCCGATGGTTCTGCCAGAGCACTTTAACCAAATTAATCTCTCGGTTACGAAGGGTCTTACGATCTCTTGCTAGAATTCGAGTCGGCCGTTCTTCATAACTCATATTTTCATTCAACTGTAATGGCTCGTAGTCAATCACATGCGAAGGGTCCGACACATACTTTCTTAACATCGAGACATGGAATACATCATGGACCGCAGAGAGAGATGGCGGTAATGCCAATCTATAAGCCACAGGGCCTATTCGCTCAAGAATCTCGAACGGCCCTATAAACCGCGGACTTAACTTTCCTTTCCGGCCGAACCTCAACACTCCTTTCATCGGAGCCACTTTAAGAAACACATGGTCGCCTACTTCGAATTCTAGATCCCTTCGTCTTGTGTCAGCATAGCTCTTCTGTCTACTCTGTGCAGTCTGCATTCTTACCCTGATTTTCTGAATAGCATTGTTCGTGACTTGAACTAACTCTGGCCCCAAAAGCTGTCGTTCACCGACCTCATCCCAATATATTGGAGTCCTACATCTTTTACCATACAAAGCTTCAAACGGTGCCATTCCTATAGTAGCCTGATAACTATTGTTATAGGCAAACTCCATCAGGTGCAAGTAAGTATCCCAACTACCTGGGAAATCCAACGCACATGCACGTAACATATCCTCCAAAACTTGATTCAATCGCTCGGTCTGTCCGTCCGTTTGGGGATGAAAAGAAGTGCTAAAATCCAGCTGAGTACCCAGAGCTTTCTGTAAGCCTCTCCAAAAGTTAGAAGTAAAACGGGCATCCCTGTCCGAGACAATTCTAGCAGGAACTCCGTGTAATCGCACTATCTCCTGCATATAGATTTGCGCCCATTTCTCTGTAGAATATGTAGACTTACCCGAAAGAAAATGCGCCGATTTGGTAAGCCTATCCACGATGACCCAAATCACCGTGTAACCTCTCATCGTCCTGGGTAACCCAACAATAAAATCCATAGAGATTTCATCCCATTTCCACAAAGGCACATTCAATGGTTGCAACAATCCTGCCGGTCTCTGTCTCGGCGCTTTAACCTGTTGACATACTAAGCACTTACTGACAAACTCCGCTACATCCTTTCTCATACTGTGCCACCAGAAAATCTGTTTTAGGTCTTGATACATCTTGGTACTACCAGGATGCATCGAAAATGGCGAACTATGCGCTTCAGTCAAAATCTCACTCTTCAATTCATCAATATTAGGTACACATAATCGCCCTTGATATAGAAGTCCACCATCTGAAGACATAGAAAACTCTTGAGCTTGCTCAGTGCCGATTTGTCGTAGTTTTTCCATTAAACTAAGATCCAATCGCTGAGAGACTATAATATGTTGCCTCAAAGTTGGTTGCACAGTCAACTGAGCTAAGCGTGTAGTCGCTTCACCTATCAAAACTGCAATTTCAGCATTCTCCATCTCTGCCTGTAGCTCATCCTGACTAGTGATCTGAGATGAAGTATGTACCGTCTTTCTACTGAGAGCATCTGCGACAACATTTGCCTTACCGGGATGATAAAGAATTTCTAGTTCGTAGTCTTTTACCAGCTCTAACCATCTACGTTGCCGCATGTTCAACTCTTTTTGTGTAAACAAGTACTTCAAACTCTTATGGTCCGTGAAGATCTGAATCTTCTCACCATACAAATAATGCCTCCAGATCTTCAAGGCGAAGACAACTGCGGCCAACTCCAAATCATGGGTTGGATAGTTTTGCTCGTGACTTTTCAACTGGCGAGACGCATAGGCTATAACCTTTCCACATTGCATCAACACTGCTCCTAGCCCTTTCCTCGATGCATCAGTGAAAACTACAAATCCACCTGTTCCCTCAGGCACAGAAAGAACAGGGGCTAATACCAATCTCTGTTTAAGTGTCTGGAAACTTGCTTCACACTCGTCAGTCCAGACAAATGACTTGCTTTTGCGAGTTAGTTGAGTCAAAGGCGTAGCTATCTTAGAGAAATCCTGGATGAACCGTCTATAGTAACCTGCTAGACCTAGGAAACTCCGTACTTCGGTAACTGTAGTCGGATGAGGCCATAGCGTTACAGCCTCTACTTTCGCTGGATCTACGGAAATCCCTGCCCTTGACACTACGTGTCCTAAGAAAGACACCTTTGTAAGCCAAAACTCGCACTTGGAGAATTTCGCGTACAACTGGTTCTCCTTCAAAGTCGTCAACACTCTTCTCAAATGCTCTTCATGTTCTTTCTCAGTTTTAGAGTATACAAGGACGTCATCAATGAATACAATTACGAAAGCATCTAGGAACTCCTTGAATACTCTATTCATCAAGTCCATAAAAACTGCAGGGGCGTTAGTCAAACCAAAAGACATCACCGTGAATTCAAAATGTCCATATCGTGATCTAAATGCCGTCTTAGGGATGTCTCTTTCTCTGACCCTCAACTGATGGTACCCTGACCTCAGATCAATCTTTGAAAACACCGACGCTCCCTGTAACTGATCAAAGAGGTCGTCGATACGAGGAAGAGGGTACTTATTCTTAATCGTAACTTTGTTCAACTCCCTGTAATCAATGCACAATCGCATGGTTCCATCTTTCTTCTTTACAAACAAGACCGGTGCTCCCCAAGGAGATACGCTAGGTCGAATAAAACCTTTATCCAATAGGTCCTGCAGTTGCAACTTCAGCTCTTTCAATTCCGCTGGTGCCATTCTATAAGGAGCTTTAGAGATAGGAGCGGTTCCTGGTTCAAGCTCTATGGTGAAGTCTATTTCTCTCACGGGAGGCAACCCTGAAAGATCTTCAGGAAACACATCTAGAAATTCATTCACCACAGGCACAGACGATGCGTGAACCTCGGTGTGTCTCACTTCCACAACACTAGCTAAGATTCCCCATGATCCCTTAAGAACTAGCTTTCTCGCTTTAAAAGCAGATATTACTCTTGGATTAACTCCAGTTCTAGTCCCCTTAAACTTATAACTGGCCTGTTTTGGTGGCGTAAACACCACTTCTTTACGGAAACAATCAATATTAGCATGGTTCAAAGCCAGCCAATCCATGCCTAGAATAACATCGAACCCTTCCATCTCGAGGACTATTAAATTCACATCCAGCTCGTGGTCGGAAACTATCATCTTACCATTCTTAATCCCCTCAGTAGCTAATAGACTCAACCCCATCGGAGTAGCAACAGACAAAGCAGAGGGTAATGGCTCAAGTTCTAACTCAGCTTGTCTCCCGAAAGACGCAGAAATAAAGGAATGTGTAGAACCTGAATCAAATAATACGAATGCAAGGTATCCCAAAACGGGAAGCGTACCTGTAACTGCAGCATCTGAGTTACCAGCCTCCCTGCCGGTACTAGCAAAAACTCTCCCTTGCTGAAGTGTGGGCCTATTAAGTCCTACTCCACCTGAACCCGAAGGCTGGCCTCTCCTGTCTGGGAGGGTAGGACAATTTTCAGCTCTGTGTCCCTCCTTCTTACATCGAAAACACAACCCAGACCGCATCAGGCACTGACCCCAATGAAACTTTCCACATTCATTACAACGAGGTTTCTCCCCAGTGATATGTCCCGGCCTATTCACTTGCTGCCTCTGGCTAGAAGCGGCCTGTGACCTCATGGACGACTGTGAAGACTGTTGAGAACGCTGGGGATTCAGGTTCGCCTGACTCCATCTCCTCTTGTGACCAGAGGATGACTGACTCGGGTTTTGGACCATAGGAATCTCACTCTGTTGGCCTGCAACAATAAACTCTGCTGTCCTTACCGCAGCAGCATAGTCGTGAAGTGCTACAGCCTGCACCACGCCTTTAACCTGAGGATCCAAACCCATTACAAAACGCTCCGTTTTCTTGGCCTCAGTATCTACCAGCTCGGGAGCAAAACGAGATAACCTTGTGAATTCCCTCTCATAGACATCCACTGGACGTCGATTCTGTTTAAGTTGTAGAAATTCTTCTTGTTTCTTGTATCGTGCAGTCGCAGGATAATATTTATTCCAGAAAGCCTCTCTGAACATCGGCCACGTCACTACACCTCCTCCTGTTCCTATGGTCCTCTGAGCAGATTCCCACCATAGGTACGCATCATCCCTCAGCATAAATGTGGCGCAAGAAACTTTATATTCATCCGGGCAACTCATCAGCTGAAAAATGTTCTCCATAGAGAACAACCATAACTCCGCCACTGTAGGATCCCCAGAGGATCCGTCAAACGCCCTTGGATCATACTTTCTAAAATCTTTCAAGTGACGGGCTTGTAATGAAGCTGGCGTAGAAACTTGACCCATTTGCGCTAACTGGGTCGTCACGGTCGCTTGTACTAAGTTCTGCATCGCCTCTAACATCAACGACGCAACCGTAGGATTTGCAGGCTCCATAACTGGATCAGGTTGATCCTGAGCAACAGGGGAACTTGCCCCAGAATTCACCTCCTGTTCCACTGGCATCTCAGGAGGTAAGTCATATGTTCTACCAGCACCACGTCCTCTACCCCGTCCTCTACCTCTCCTTCTAGGCGGCATACTTAACAAACAAACACAATCAAGTTTAACCTCCACATCAAAAGGGATCACACTTTTCAACTTTTCTTAAACTTTCCTTAACTTAAAATACATTTCACATATGAATCATTTCATAAAAATAACATGCTTTTCAACAAACGAATTTAAAAGTTTACTTCGGAGGCGTACCTGCGCGATGACTGGAAATCACTACTTAGTCATGGGATACCTGATGCTTACGAAGTAAGCTAGTCTACATAACCTATAACCTAGTGCTCTGATACCAACTGTAACGACCCTATAGGCTCAACCTGCTACCTAAGAGTCATTACTAAGTCACGTCGCTATATTACCAAAAATTTCGGCAACATAACGGCGTAACTACACGAAAACCAAAATTTGACCCTTCCTAATAAGACATAGAAAACACACTTCTAAGATTTAAAAAACAACCTCCTAGCATCCAACAAACTTCTCAATATGATGCTAGGGTTCAAACAGCAGAAATCAAATACACGTGCACGATTTACAAGAAAGGTTTAAAAGATTTTGAAACATTCTCCTAAACATTTAAAAACTTAACATGAGTTCTATGTACATCTAGAAACATAAAGGAAGCGGAATAGCGATCAGTCGGCTCCCATGATTCGAGTAGCTGATCTCCGGTCACGCGCTAGGGCCGCTCTTAGCCTTACCTGAAAACATTTTAAAAAGGAAAAGGGTGAGTATTAACGAATAATACTCAGTAAGTCCATCATAGTTTTAAAATAAGAGTTTCAATCACATGCAACATGTCATTTTAAATCATAAAATCATCGTAAACCATCACTTTAGTGGGGGACCTAAAATTCCTTTCATAAACCATGTACTTTTCCTCGCGGCTCTTGTGAACGATTAAATTCTCCCGAGGGCCTCTGAATAGTCCGAAGACATAGTTTTTCTGTCTAATAGAGTCCTCCCTACCTCTGAGAGTTAAGCTCGAAAGCTAACATATATCATGGAGTCCGAAGACTCAGCCCGAAGGCTACCATCGTGGAGTCCGAAGACTCAAGCCCGTCGGCTACAGTCGTGGGGGCACCCTCGAACCCCGGGAGCATATAGAGTCCGAAGACTCGGGTTCCCTCAAAACCCACATAAAACTTTTGGGAGAATTATCGTCACAGCCTATATAAATCTTTTCATGAACACAACACATGCATGAGGTCCCATTCGTTTTAGAACATAGTTATGAATGCATCAGTCATAGCAATCGCATTTCAAAGACATACATATAATACACTTTCTTTCTTAAATACTTAACATGAAAAACATATACTTTCAAAGTAAACATAGAGCTAGTTTTAGGTTTCGAAAACTTCTTTCGTTGTGAGATCCCTTACCTTAACTTTTTTTTTTACTTACTACAATACCCTTTCTTCACTTAGTAATGAGCTTCTCGAGTTCCCACTCCAAGTACGATCCTAGGTCCTCGACAATTTACCTAAAAAGTGTTCTAAACGTATCTTAAACCATCCGAATTACGCTAAAACACATTCTATCATTAATAACTCGACGAAACGGACCTAATGGCAATTTTTACCCAACTCCGGCGAGCGGCGGCGCGTGGACTTCACGGCGGCGGCGCGTGGGCGGCGCGTGGGGCTTCCAATCGGCGCGTGAAGGTTCGTTTCTGGTGTGTTGCAGCCCGATCTACAATAATCCAAGGTTATTTTGCTGAAAATCGATCAAACTCGAGCTCAAAATGCCAAACTTCTCACGGAACGAAAACCCACCTTGAAATCGCGGCGGAAATGGTGTTTTCCGGCGATATTCAGTGCTGTGGCGGCTTCGAACACTCCACAGCAGCGAGTTGCTCTGTTCGGCGAGGCTAGGCGTGCAGGTCGACGGCTGGGCGTTCGTGGAGCTGATCGGAGAAGAAGAGAAGAAATCGCGAGCAGCGGCGGACGGCGGTCGCGCCGCGGGGTTCGTGGCTGCCGGCGACAGCGTGCGGCGGGGTTCGTGCGGCGGCTGCTGCTCGGTGAGAACGAAGAAGAAGGAGGAGGAGGAGGAGGAGGAGGAGGAGCCGGCGGCTTGCGGCGGAGACGAGGGCTTCGGCGGGAGAGAGAGAGAGAGAGAGAGAGAGAGAGAGAGAGAGAGAGAGAGATCTGCGCGAGGGAGAGAGAGAGAGTGAATTTTTCTTTTTTTTTTTTTTAATAATAATAATAATAATAATAATAATAATAATAATAATAATAATAATAATAATAATAAAATCAAAATATCTTTTCTCTAAAAGACCAAAATGCCCTTTTTCTTTTCCAAAAATTACCAAAATACCCTTAAAATAATTAAATTCATAATAAAACTTTACCAAAGAGTCTCGGGTGTTACACTAATGAAGGCCTATAAAAGGAGAGAAGATGAGTGAAGAAGAGATGGATTTTTGAAGGCATTTTCTTGAAGAATTTCGTGGGTTTTATTCAAATTCCCCTATGTTTTTCTGCAATTTCTTCCTCTGTTTTTTTCCAGTTTTTTTTCTTCTCTGTTTTACTGGGAGTTGCCACAAGTTTAGTCTCTGTTTTTTCCTTCAATTTTTGTTCTTTGTATTACCAAGAATTTCTGTCAAGTTCAGTTTTTGTTTTCCCTTCAATTTTCTTCTTTTACCGAGGACTTTTATCAAGCTTAGTCTCTATTTTATGTCTCTTCATTTCTTCTATGTATTACCAAGAACTGCTGCAAGTTTAGTTTCTGTTTTAATATAATCAAGTGATGTTAGTTTCAAGCTTTGTTTAATGCACTTGATATTCTTTTTGGATTAAATTTATATTGGAGGAACTCAATTTATCTTCACTAGAAGTATACAATTGATAATTCTCATTCATGATGATTATATGGCCTTCAAACTTAGTTATGTTTATGGTTTTATTCATATTATTTGATAAAAGGGCAAGAAAAGAGTTGAAGTTAATTAAATTATGGTTGGAAAAAGTAAGTTAAGAAAAGAGAACAAAAGAAAAAGAAAAGCCAAACTTACTTAATACTTTGGTGTAGGTTTTTGTAGAATGCAATAGCATTGCAATTGCAATTTCGACAAATCTGAAAATTAAAGGAAAATTCGCAAATCTCCTAAAATCTAGGAATTTTGTGAGATATTGTCTCCATGATTTCAACTGTGATTTTAGCCATCATTGTGCATCATTCAAGAATGAAACCCTAGCCCAAATCCTCTATAAACATGGGAGGAGAAGCCACAAGAAAAAGAGATCCGTTTTTTCTGCCGTTTCAACCACGGTTGCTGCTGTTCCACGATTTTCTGCTGTCAAAATTTTCGCTGTTTTTATTTTCGTTTGCTACTATTTTCTAGCCCCTTTCAACTTCAAAATTCAATCATTCCTCAACGAAAATTGAAGGAAGTGAAGACTCAATTCCCTTTGAAAAAAGTGAAGTTGAGTCGATTGAATAATAAGTGAAAAAAGGGTTGTGTTCTTCCCGTTCTTAGAATTTATTTTCTATTTTATTTAAGTTATTTGCTTATATTTTTGGAACTTAATTTCTGCTGTAATTTTAGCTACTATTTTATTCTTCCCTTTTGTTCTCGAAATTAATTAGTTGCTGAATTTATTTTGATTAATAGAATTTTGGTTGTTCTTTCATTATTGTTGAATTGTTATTCAAGTATTTATTAATTCTATTTTAGTTATGCACTTTGATTCTTTTAAATAATTATTTTTCTTTTCTTTAATTATGAGCTAAGTCTTTCTTTGGGATTCATGCATGTGAATGCCCTAGAGAAATGAATAAAGGCCTAATATGTAAGAGTAACTTTGCTTAATCTTATAGCATTGCTTTTATTGATTGAAATTTTCATTACTAGTTTAGATTGATCACCTAGATTAGTATACAATCATTTGAGTTTAATTCTGAAAAGGTTAGATAAAAATTGGGTTTTCATAAAAGCAATAAAGGAAATAGCCAAGACATAGGAATTTGTTTTTAACCCTAGACATAGGGCAAAACCTTTAAAACCAAAAGAATTGTGTTTCAAAATTAACTAAGTTCGTATTAGCCATAAAAATATATGTTTAATCGCTTAGCCTCCTAAAGATACTTCATAGAAGGTCGAATAAGTGTTGAATTCGATTTACAAAGCTTAAGTGTTGAGTCAAAGGATTGCAATTGCAATTAGGCCGCAATTTCTTTCAATGGGGCAAAAACACGTTTGAATTCCTCTTTTATCATTTTTATTTATTCTTTTCAAAAACAACAAAAACCATGCCACTTATTGTTTTGCATCGATTACCCATAATTGCAATTTGAAGACGTCTTTGCTTATTTTCTTGAATTTTGTTGTATCCGTTCCCTGTGGGATTGATACTCTGGAATTCTTCCAGTTTTATATTACTTGCATCGACAGTGTGCACTTGCACTGAACTGGAACTTTGTTTTGATTTAAAAATATTTTCTTTAAGCCCCACGTTTCAGTTCGATCAATGATTCATGGTGTTTTTCTGAGTTTTGTTTCAAATTTTTGTTGAACATTTAAGTCTCTAAAGTTGTTAATTTAGGGGTTTGTTTCAACTCTATTTTTTTATGGCAAGCTTTCTTAATTTCTTTTAAATTTTGGTTGCAATTAGGTTCGTAAGTAAGCCCATTAGCATGGGTTTTATTCCAAAATTTGTTGTAGGATTTTTACTTTTAATATGAGCTAAACTTCTTAGGGGGTTCAAGGATGTGAATTCCCTAAGAAGTAATTGTAGCCAAAATTTCCAACAAAAACCAAGCCTACATCTCAATTTGTTTGTTTGTGTTGAACGAAATTCCGTTGAGATCCTAGATTGATCAACTAGGGTAGCAACTCAAGCTTAGATCTAATATCGACGAGGTTAGTGATAAGTAGAATTCGCACAAGTGATGGAGAAAAAAGCTTAGACATAAGTCAATTCTTTAACCTAGACATAGGGATTAAAGACACCAAAATCTATAAAATTGTTGAGCCAATATATCTAAGATAGAGGGACTATACACATATATGTCACTCACTCAGTCTCCTAAAACCTAATTTCAAGGTGAATAGGAGTAGCAATTTTGTTTTACAATTGAACATAGAATAGGTTGGAATTGCAATTTTGGTTTGCAATTAGAATTTAGGGCAATGACATTCTTGAGCCCCTCCTTTATCTAAATTTTCTTTTGCGATTTCATTTACCAAGTCTATTTAGTTTGTTATTTAATATTGCAAATTTTCGATTCTGTAATTCAATTTTGCAATCTGTCACTTTATTTTGCAATTTTTGATTCTGCAATTCAATTTTGCAATTTTTGTCACTTTAACTTGCAATTTTCGATTATGCAATTATTTTGTTTTTACAAACACACCAATCCCAACTTTGTTTTTGCAATTTTTAGTTTCCAAAGTTGCAATTCTCTTTACATTTTGCTTAACAATATTTTTGTTACACTGTTCCCTGTGGGATCGATACTCAGGAATACTCTTGTTTTAATACTTGCATCGACAGTGTGCACTTGCACTAGGGTTGAACGTATTTACTTACTTTTCTTCACCCAAAGTTCACCCGATCATCATGTGTCTAACTATTTCAATCTTTCTTGTAATTTCACCTACATCAACAAATCCTAATTGCCACCACTAGTTTTCCTGTACATCTTCCAACCGTATCTCACATTCCTTCGATAGATTCATGTACGCCCATGCCATCACCATTGACTTCTTCTTTATTGTTACTCTCATTGTCATCTCCATTTTCTTCTCCATCATCTTCTGTTTCTTACCCAGTTGAGATTTATATCCTAAAGCCTCGTAATTTATGTTTTCAAAAAACTTGATAACTCGAAAAACCCAACCAACCCAGAATATATTGGGTTCCTAAATACTATTTTTCTTCCCCACCCACCACTTTAAACTGGTTGGGTGAGTCAAGTTTTATCTTAAATTTAGACCTAGTGTTACGGTTTTACCTATATTTGACTTTTGTTTTAAAAGTTAGTGAAAAAAATATTTTCACGTGCGTCCATTTGATTACAATTAGAGACGTTGTGTGAAATTGATAAGAGTTTAGAAAAAAATGAGATTAAGAATTTAAGATTGAGTTTTTGTTGAATTTTGTATATTTTGAAATGATTTAATTAATTGGTACATGAATATAGCTTATGTTGGGATTTATTCCCTAAAGCCTCGTAATGAATGATTTATTTAATAATTAATAATAATTTTGATTATTATATTTGCAATATAATATTATCAATTATATTAAAAATCTAAGGTTATTAGTGTAATCTTCAACAATATGTGGTTGACATAAGGGATGATCATGTTCAGGAAATAACCTAAAGGGTCATAGTATATGGATAAGGAGTGTCTTATCCTGGTAACACTATTAATACGACCCACTTTGTAATAGTTACAAATGATTTGATCCAAATCGTTCATGTGGAGACATGTGAGTGGGGGTATCTTATACAAAGAGTTTGTGTAAGACTGGACCACGAAATATTTAATCTCTCTTTATAAATCCGTTAACTGAGACATTAATATTTCATCAAGATGATCACATGCGACTCGATCTTAATCCTAAGTGAGTTATGAACTCATGCTTGTGAGGGTTTGTCCTTTGATTTGCATGGATGATAGTGGCTTTTGTAGTCAATTCAATATGCCTACTATTTTGGGGACTTGACCAAATAGGGAGCTGGGAACATAATCTCACAAGATGGAATTCACTCATTCCCATATAGGGTAAGTAGATGAGTACGTAGTTCCCTTAAGTGCTAATTTTGGGACTTGAACAATGGGGCCCTACCCTATCACTGGCCAGAGAGGGACTTAGTTTATAATTAGATTATAAACAGATTGTTCATTAGAGGATCAGTGGTACTTAAGGTGCAAGATGTAATTACAAGGGTTAAACGGACTTTTGACCCAGCTGTAATTACGGACAACTCGTGAAAGATCGACTTGCATGTAGTTATTATATATATGGACACAACTTGTCCTACAGTGCATAAGAGTGAAACTCTAGGTCTATAGTGGAGTGACCTATAGTCAATGAATGAAATTAATTAATTAAAGAGTTTAATTAATTGATTTTGTATAATTGGAGCTTATATTTTATAAGTCTATAAGATCTCTTTGCTAGCTCATAGTAACACTAAAATATCAATTTAGTTGAAAGAAAAATTTGAAATGTTCAAATTAATATTTAATATATTAGATATATTAGATATATAAGAGGAAAATATATTTATTGTATTTGATACATTAAATATTAAAATAATTAATGTATATTATATACATTAAATAAAATATATTTATAGAATTTGAATAATATTCAAATAAATAAATATCGTAGGAGATTTAAATGAGATTCAAATAAATATAAGATATATTTTAATAGATTAGATATTAAAATATAATATTTTAATTATGGCAAAGATTTTCCCTCGGTCTCTATAAATAGGACCCTTGGGTGGAGTCATTAGACACAACATATATATCCTCAATAGAAAATTAGAGAATACTCTCTAGACCTCTTCCTCTCCAATCCCTTGTGGATTTTCTTTCAAGAGGCTCTCACAAGCCTTGATCTCGTGTTTGATTCATAGCCAGGGAGATTTTATGGAGGAGATAAAAATCCGTCAGAAATATCTCCATATTTACTCCAAATAAGTTTGGTTAACCTTAATTTATAGTTTAATTTTAAATAAAATTAAAGGCGATCCAATGCTTCTGCTGTGGAGTGAAACGTTCATTTCCTTCAATTGGTATCAGAGCAATCTTTGAGTTTTATTTAGAATTAAAGTTTGTGATGATGGGTATTTTAATTTATCATATATGTGATATATTGTGGTTTGCAAATTGATTGTTTAGGCTATTTGGCATTAGATTTATTGATTTGATTAGATCATTGTAAAACCCACAAGGGTTAGGATTTCATGTATTTTACTTGAATGACTACGATTGTTGCAAATTTCGATCATATGGGTTGAAGAAGTCAACGGTGAAAAAGGTTAAAAAAAATCGTGAATCGAAGTCAATATTTCTGCTAAAAAGTTCATAACAAGATTTAAGATTCTGTAATGGTTCATTGGTGAAAGAGTGCCTGCTATTAACTTTGTGTCTTGAGATCCCAAGTTTGAAACCTGGGTAATGTAGTTTATTTATTTATTTATTTTTGCGGCGGCTGGTGTTATAATTGGAAGAGAAGATTTAGGTTTCTAAACTCTAAATTTGGATGACCAAACAAGGAAGATATTGAAGACCAAGATATGTATTGGATTTAAATTATTGTAATTTAAATTGTTTTCAATTTCTTAGGATATGCCAAATATGCCGGTCAATTTGTCTATTTTTAATTTAATTATGCATGAGATGTATGTTTTAAATTGTTTGATTGTTGCATAAAGTATGTCATTTAAATTTAAAATCCCACCATAGGTTAAGAATGATCATGCATCTTATCTTATTTTTAATATAATTGTTATATTTGAAAATTTTAATTATGTTGTTTCCTAATAGAATTAAGATTATTTTTTTAATATAATTGTTATATTGGAAAATTTTATTAGGATGTTTCCTAATAGAATTGAGATATTTTCCTCATACGTTTATATTTTCCATATCTTTGAATATAATTGTTATATTTGGAAAATTAAATTAAGATATTTTCTTTCATAAATGAAATCTATGTTTTCCTAATAGGATTAGGATATTTCCTAATGAGATTAGGATTTCCTTAAAATAAAGATATTTCTAATTCATGTTTTAAATAGTTTAAAATTTGAATTTAATATATCTTTATTTGTTTCTAATAAGATTAGAATTTAGGATAATCTTTTTAATTTAGTTTTAAATGGTTTAAAATGGTAGAATTTCAAGATTATCCATGGTTTAAAATTTGAATTTAGTTCATTTTTATTTGTTTCCTAATAAGATTAGATTCTTTTAAAATAAGATTAGATTTTTTAATTTTAAAATAAGATGAGATCTTTTAATTTCCTAATAAGATTAGGTCTTCAATAATTAAAGATAATTTAATTCAAAGATAAAATAGTTTAAGTTTTGAATTAAATTTATCTTTTATTTTTTTCTAATAGAATTAGAATAAAATATCTAGGATTATCTTTTAATTTATTTTAAAGGGTTTAAAATGATGGATTTTTAAGACTATCCAAGTGAATTATTTTTTAATAGGATTAAAAATATTTATGTTCATTAATCTAATAATTAATAGTTAATTAAAAATTAATGAATTTGAAATAAAAATTAAGTATAAGGGAACTCTGTCTATGGAAGGTTCTATCTAGATTGGGGTATTTAAGCTGACTGAAAGGGAACACCTTTAACTGAGAACCGATCTGAGAGTTGAATTAGTCAAATTTTATTTAATTTCACTAAGCATGCTCATAATGTGATTATTTTTTTTAAAAATAATTTAAAAACTTGGTAATTAAAATCAATCTAACCAACATAAGAGTTATGAAGGATAGATTGAGGAACTTAGATAAATGAAATTAGCCTAATTTTTCTAAGTAAGAGAAAGTCCTATTTCAAAATAGTAAGTGGGAGAAGGAAATGTGTCAACATATCCTACGGTCTCCATTATTGGTTCACATTGTGAGATTCATGTGGGGCCTCGTGGCGGATTTTGGACCCTCCCCTTATGGAAGGTGTTTGCATGGGTCAATATCATGGTGAACTCCTGAGAATGATAGGATTGTAATTTTATTTCCAATACTTGACCTACCCTACGACGACACTTGTTGGGATAAAACTACGGGATCTAAACTGATGGGTCACACTTACATATGGCTCATTAAGGTTGTTAGTGAATAAGTATAAAATAAGTCATTTTTGTAAAGAATTTGTTAATTTTTAATGATTTTGTGCAGAAACTATAAAAAGGACCTAAATGCACCCAAGTTTGTGACCGCATATTGACTCAGAAGAAAAAACTTAACTGAAACTAGAAAACATGAAAAATGCACCCATCATGCGGTTGCAATTAGACCTAAATCGAAAAAATTCCATAAATCACGAATTTGACAGATTTTTGAAAGATACTCCATCAAATCTCCTCAAATCAAGGGATTATTGTCTGCTATAGCTTCTCACACTAATTTCAGAAGAAACCCTAGACCTTGAGGTCTATAAAAGGTGACCAAAGCTACATTTTCAAAAAGCTCGAATCATAGAATTTTTCCCACACTTATGCAAGTTTCTTTTCAAGTTTAGTAGCCGCCACATCGAGTTTCCCTAGTGTTGTTCAAAGCTCTATTCGAACATTCCATTTGAAAGAAGAAGGTGTAAACACTTGCTTCTCCTTGAAAAATGTTGAACAAGTAAGAAGAGAAGAACAACACTAGGGTTTTCTTTTATTTATTTTCCAGTTTAGTTTTTGTTTTGTTCAAGTTGAAGTTGTTGTCTTTGTTCAAGAGTTATAGTTTCTATTTGTGCACTTGAATTAGTTCTGGAGTTCAAGTTGCTATTTTGCAATCGATTTTAGTTTTGATAGTTGTAGTTTCATTTTTATTCTTAATTCTAGTTTTGTTTTAGTTCATGTCCAAACTCAAGTATATTTCAAGTTCTCTTTTATAATGAAGTTCATTTTTACTCATTCAAGTTCTTTATTTCTCTTTTGCAATTTTGTTTCTTCTAGAATAATTAGCTAAACTCCTCCTTGGGGATTCAAAAATGTTGATACCCTAAGAAGGAAAAAAGCACCACCTTGTGCTAAGGAACCTTGCTTATTACTTGCACTGTTTGCTTCTATTGAGTTTAAGTTTCATTGTTAGCTTAAACTGATCACTTAGGTTAAGTTACTTTGTATGAAATTCAATACTGAAAAGGTTGGGTTGAATACATGTTTTCATAAAAGCAATCTAAGAAAATTACCTAGAAATAGGACTTTGTTTTTTGTACCTAGACATAGGGCAAAAACCTTTAGAGTCATGAAAGTTATTTGCTTTTCTTCATCTAAGTTCAATTAGCCATATGTGTGTGTGTGTGTGTATTTAATTACTTAGGCTCTTAAAAGCACTTAGAAAATGGTTGAATAGTTGTTGAACTTGACTCACGGTTATAAGTGTTGAAAAGGGTAAGTTGCAGGCGCAATCAAGTCGCATTCTGCTCGAACCGAACAAAACTCGAAAGAGTGAGATGCAGGCACATATGGGCAGCAATCACTGAAAAGCCTTGCCTAGTTGAGCAAATTACAGGTGCATAGGTGGGCGCAAATTCCTCTGGGGTTGAAACAGATTTGGATATCTCTACTCTTATTAGTGTTTACCCTTCGATTTTCATTTCTACTTTTTTTACTTACTGTTTTACAAAACCCACAAAATCCTCAACTATTTTTGGTTACCTTAGTTGCATACTTAGAGGAGGTCCTTGTTGTTCTATTTGGATTTTTGTTAACTTCATTCCCTTGAGATTCGACACTTGGAGTACTCTCCATTTTATTACTTGGTTAGACATTGTGCATTTGCATTGGGCCTTAACCCACCCATCAATTTGCATGGGTGAGAGTAGCCTTTGTAGCTGATTCAATAAGACTACCATTTTAGGAACTTGACCAAATAAGGAGTTGAGAATATAAATTTTACAAGATAGAATTTACTCATTCTCATATAAGGAAAGTAGATGAGTAGTTCCTTTAGATGTTGATTTCGAGACTTGAACAATAGGGCCCCACCCTCTCAGTAACCCGAGAGGGATTTAGTTTATGATTAGATCATAAACAAATTGTTCATTAGAGGATCAGTGGGACTTAAGCTATAAGATATAATTACAGGGGGAAAAGGGACTTTTGACCCAGTTGTAATTACGAATAACCCGTGAATGATTGACTTACATGTAATGGTTATGTCTATGTACATAACTTACCCTATAGTGCGTAAGAGTGCAACTCTAGGGTCTATAGTTGAGTGATCTAGAGTTAATGAATGAAAATTAATTAATTATGAGTTTAATTAATTAATTTTGTATCATTGGAGCTTATAATCTTTAGGTCCATAAGGTTCTTTTGCTAACTCATAGTAACACTAAAAAGATCAATTTAGTTGAAAGAAAAATTTGAAATGTTCAAATTAATATTTTATTAGATATATTAAATAAGAAAAGTATATATTTATTGTATTTGATACATAACCCACGCCTTTAAATCTTCGCTCAAACCCTATAAATTTTCACCACCATCTTCTTCCACCATAGCCACCGTATGAAGCTTTTATCCCTTTCAAACATGTATTCAGAAGAATCAGATTCCCGAGACATCTTTGGGGATTTAGGTCGTCTATTGGACCCCCTTCCTCTTCTCCGCCCACTACTTCTTTCTCACTGACACCACCTCCATGTATTTACAATCCACAACTATCATTTATCAACCCCAAACCAGCAGTGGGGGATGCTGTTTTCAAACCTTCTTCATCCAAACCCAAAAATTTGAATGTTGAAGCTCCACCTAAACCTACGACGAAGGCATATGCTTCTGCTTCAAGACCTAAATCCGGCAAGCTAATCGTTGAGATAGAAGATGAGTTTTCTGACTCCGACTACCAGGTGTTACTTAACGTAACCACCTGGCAGTTGAGCAACCTAAGTCACCCACAAACTCTAACCCTCTTGGTCCTTCAAGGGGTGGAAGAGGAAGGAAAAGAGTGAAGAGAGCAAGATTCTGGGGCGATGTAGCTCTTCCATCATAGATTCTAGGATATTGTCTTTCTTGTTTTTTCTTTCTTTTTAATTTGATATGTTGTAATCATAGTAGTTTGAATGAAAAATGATGTTGTGCACATTTTTCTTTCTCTTTGCATTTAATTAGATTCTTTCTTTATCGTTTCTATTTTACAATTGTTCTTTAGCTTTTGTGTTCAAGTTGTCTATGCACTGAACTTTATATGCGGTGAATTTACTATGCGATGAATTTACACTTGCACTGAGCAGGTATGCGGTGAACATTTGATGTGACGTTTCGCATCCCAAGGGTAATGATGTCGCCATTTTTAAACAATGCAATGATTACGTCGTTTCCTAAAGAACAATTCTCTCTCTTAAATCAACGCCTTTAAATACTTGCTCAAACGACCTTTAGTCATTTTTCACTAATTAGCAAGCCTTTTCTTTTTACTCTCCGTTCCCTTCTCTATTTCAAACCTTTCACCCGCCATGAAACTCCATAACCACCATCTGAAATCCTTGAATTAGTCTGGTGGCGTTGGAGAAGCAAAAAAAGCATTACGTAACCCATGAGTTTGAAGCAGAATACGATGATTTGGATTTATCTTGGGATGAATCTGAAGAAGAACCCAAATGTCACACCTAAGCGTGTTCCTTCGCTGATACATAAACTATCTTCTTCGAGGGCTCTGGCAAGAAGACTGAGCGACACTGCCACCAAACTGCAGCAAAAATGGAAAGCCTTTAAGATGGAGAAGTGGCTATCTGCTGGAAACCCTAACTCCTCAGTTCTAGTAAAACCCCTTCCCCTTCCCTTTTTCTTTTCGCGTTCTAAACCTTCATCTTTGATAATTCTCATTCATGAGGATTATTTGGCCTTTAAACTTAGTTATATTTGTGATTTTTATTCATATTATTTGATGAAAAATAAAAAAATGCTTGAATTTAATCACACGATTGATGGAAGACCTTTAAATTAAGTAAGTTGAGAAAAGCAAACAAAAGAAGAAAAAAATTCACAGTTACTTAATGTTTTGATGCAGAATTTTCATGGAATGCAACAGCAGTGCAATTGCTATGCAATTGCAATCTGGCAGATCTGGAATTTAAGTAAAAAACGAGAATTTCGGGATTTTTAAGGAAATTTGACCCACGAATTCAGCAAGATGATTAGCCATGATTGTCCATCAACCAAGAGGGAAACCCTAGCATGAGATCCCTATAAATATTGAACAAAGAAGCCGAACAAAGAGAGCTCGATTAGAGAAGATTTTCGTTCACGTTTTTTTGGGTTTCCTTACTTTCCTTACTTTTCATTTTTAGTTTTTTTTTGTTGCTGTTTGTATTCATTTCTTCTACATCTTAGTCCGAATCTCTTCCTCAATCCTATCACAACGAGAGTTGGTGTTGGTTATGAACAATTACTTATTCGATTGAGCTCAATTTTGGAAGAGTTTTCGTTTATATTTATGGGTTTTCTTCACCAACTGCAATTTTTTTTTACTTTCATTTTATTTGCTGTTTTGTATTAAGTTTTTCTACATCTCAATCCAGAATCCTCTTCTTAATCCCATCTCCATAAGAATTGGATGTGGTTATGAACAAAATTCTTGTTCGATTGATGCGAAAGGAATGGGTTTTTAGGATAGTTGAGTTCTTATTGGATTTTTGCTAGCTTTGCAATTTTTCTTCTGTTATTTGAATTCAAATTAGCTACTGGGTTGTTTTCAATTTCAGCACATTTTGTTTATGTTATTTGAATTTTGAAATTTTGACATTGTTTCTTTAAGCTACTAATTGCTTTGTATTTGCAGTTTGATTGCATTGTTTACCTTGATTGTACCAATGAATTTTACTACTTTACATTTACTGTTTTCAATTTATTCCATCATGAAGAGCTAAATTTCCTTTGGGATTCAAGTTTGTGAATGCCCTAGAGGAAAGATGTAAAGCTCGAGAGTAAAAACAATTTAGCTAATTCTTGAACTCTAGTTTGCTTTTGGTGAGTTAAATGTTGGGTAAACCTAGTTGGCCATCTAGTCTTGCTTGCCAAGCTATAACTTAATACTGAAAGGGTTAAGGGAAGCGGATGTCGCAAAAGCAATGGAGGAAAAGGCTTAGACATAAGTCTGGAACATCGACCCTAGACATAGGGCGAGACTCCAAAACTACTAGAATTGTGCGCAAAATTACCTAAGTTAGATTAGCCATAGACATATAGGTTTAATCACTTAATCTCCTAAAGATACTTCATAGAAGGTCGAATCGGAGTTGAATTCGGTTTACTTAGTTCTTGAGTTAGCTACGATTGTAATTGCCTTCTTGTTGCATTTTCTTTCCAAATGGGCATTAGCATCTTGAATCCCTTTTTCATTTCCATTGAATTTTCAAATAATTTTATTTTAGTCAAAACACCTCTCAAATCATTTTCACCCTCAGTTTCCTTAGCTTGCAATTTGTCAACGATTTTGTGCCAACTAAAATTCATTTTATTAAACCCCGTTCCCTTGGGTACGATACTCTGGAATACTTCCAGTTTCTTTATTACTTCGATCACGTGCACTTGCGTGTAGCGAAAAGCACCGATCAATCTTCAAAACCTTCGCCTTCCTTTAAGCCTTCTTCTTCCAAGAAATCTATGAAGAAGAAGAAAGTAGTAGCCAAATAAACCTCAGCACCACCATCGCTACCGTTGCAATCCATTTCCCTTTCTGACGAAACTCCACTAATCAGGTGCTTGAAAACCTCCTGACCCCACCATAGAAGCCACTAAGGCTCTCTTAAGCGCATCGCTTGCTCAGCAGCCTATGCCTTCCTAATCTTCACCATTACCTTCCATAGACCTAGACTCCGCATCCTTCCAAGACTTGCTTCAATCCCCCATCAACCTAAGTTATAAGGAGGATATGGTGGAGTCTTTGATGGCACTGTAAAAGTGCTACTTTATAAACTTATTTCATGCTAGTTTAGTTGTCTTCACACGTTTATTTGTCTATTTTATAGGGATTGAGCAATTCATAGTTGTTTGGAAGACTTTGGATGAATCAGGTTTAAAAGGAAGCTAAACAGGTCTATTTTGAGCATTCAAATTGAGAAGAGATGTCATCCAAACCAAGGAAACCGAGAGCAAAGTGTCTAGACGCTATTTTGGGTGTCAAGACGCTGCTGCATTGCTAAATAAAGCTTGAAGATCTACAGGAATAACGTCTATTCCAAGCGCTAGATGCTGGCCAGATTGAGGATGCAAGGCTCGATCGACGCTGCAGTGAGGCTACCCAGATTCGCCAGATTTGTTCCTTATTTGAGAAGGCAACGTTTAGACGCTGTCTTGCCTTATTTAAACATTTTTCACTTTAGGGTTAAGGATCTTTGGCCTCTTGGCCTACACGTTTTTAGAGAACTTTTTAGACATTTTCCCATTTTCTCCTTAGACGATTATTGTATCAAATTGAACTATGTTGAACTTGAAATTTTTTATGGAGATGCTCAACTAAACCTCACGTTTCTGATTTAGAGCTCGATTGTAAGCCAATTGCGATATTGTGAGGCTTGAACATGAATTTAGTTATCTTATATTTGCAAGTATTCTTTGATTCCCGTTTTCAATTTATGAGCATATGTCTTTGATTGAATTGATGCTTTGGTCACTATATATGCTCGATTGCTATTCATGATGCATGATCTGTAATTGTCGTGTTGACTGAACCTTGTAGCGTTAGAATTATTACATGCGTTTGTTGTATGGGTTTCCATAATTGCATAGCTTGCATGTTTTATTCTAGGAATTAAAGGAGCATCTTGGTTAAGTTGAAGTTATTTTATCTAACTAAGTTGTCTTGGTCTTTCTAAAGTGCTTAATGCTTTTGTCTAAATAATTTGGAATGCTTTCGTGCCAAATTATTTAGGTAACTAGCATTAACTTTGATGTTTGTTAGAGTTAATGACTTTAGGGGATTTGTTGCTTTTGGAGTTTCCTAATAAGTTGACTAAGTTCCTGCATAATTAAGTTAAAACGTTTTGTATGCATGTGATCAATTTTGCAATTTGATAAATCTGTACCTTTGAATTGGATTTTGGAAAGATTTGATCTATCTTTATTTTTATTTACTTATATTTTATTTTATTTGAAAAAACTGAAAACTCCCATTTTTATTTGTTTTCTCCTTTGTAAAATTAACTTGAGAAATTAATATTCGGTTCCCTAAGATCGACCCAGTCCACTCAATGCTACAAGTAGCTTAGGATCAGTTTATAAATTGTAATTTGACGAGCCTTCGACAAGCTCGCTTTAGTCTTCACTCCACCTTGCGGTCAATGAAGAAGTTGCCACATTTGAAAATATGAAAGAAGTGCCAACTGACGAGTCCTCCAAAACACCAAGTCTTGAAAAGCAGTAGAGCGCTGAAAAAGAAGAATTCCGTTTAATTTTGGTTGGAGAACCCAAAACGATTCCATGCTTCCAGAGGAAGCCACCTCGCACTCTTCTTCTCCTTGAAGGACCTAATGACACCAATTGTTTTGCGCCCACAGAAGAAACTCCAGAGAAAGAAGCCGAGGTAAGCGCAGGAAATGATGAATTCATGGAGAATGTTCTAGTCTCTCAAACCATAAAGCAAGAATTTTTTGACAGTATCTTGCAGGGACTAGAAGGAGTGGAGCTGAGCATTGAGAGGGAGTCGCCTCCAACGCTAAGGAATCAAGAAGAAAACAACAACTCCGAGGATCAAGCTAGAGGAGTTGCTGCTCCCCTACTTGAATCTAACTCGCTGCAACATGAGGCATCAACATATAGTGATGCACCCAATATGGGAGAATCAGCTCTAGGAGTTGCCGCTGAAGCACTCCAAGGAAATTTTGGCAATAAGGAAGAAGGACCAAATGCAGCTATGGTGCAAAAGATAAATGAAGAGGATGCAAAGGAAGAAAATAAGAAGAAAAAAGCCACTGAGCTTATGAAAGGGTGGTAGGTTGTGTCTAAAAGAAAAAAAGGCGAGGAAGATGAAGTCACATCAGAGCCAAAGAAAGAAAAGAAAGCATGTATAAAACGTGCTGAGGAAATGAAAGAAACAGCCCCCAAGGAAACTGAAGAAGCGACCAAGACCGCAAAAAAAGGGAGAGGCATCGAAGCCCCCCAAGAAAATGAAAAGTAAAGCTCCAAAGGTCACAAAAGAAGAGGCGTCGAAGGAGTTTGAGGGCCAAGTTGAAGAAAAGGCCCAACTGACAAAGAAGAAAGAGAAGCTCATAAGGTGGCTAACATAACCATTCAGCATGAGATGGGCTTCTTCGAGACAACTGACTCCATCCTCGCCTTTATTACTGAACGCGTAGACCAAATAGGATGGAAGCAGTTTCTCCAAGGAACTCCAGCCATCTTCCGTAGAGTGGTCAAAGAATTTTATATGGGTGACTTTCATGAAACGTTGGATGAAACATTAGTCCGAGGTCATCGAGTATCCTTCGAAGCGCATCTAATCAATGGCATGTTCAAGTTACCCAATATTGAAGATGCGCGAGGGAATATAATGATCTTTGACCCTTTTGAGGAAGGGCTAGCGGAAGCATCGAAAGAGCTGACTAAGCTAGACACTAAATGGACTGAGAGCAAGTCAGGACTAAAGCAACTTCTCAAGAATGACTTAACTCCTGAGGCAACCACTTGGAATTATGTGGTAAAGAATAGACTGATCCCATCAACGCAGGACTCCACAATTTCAAGGGATAGAGCCATGGCTGCCTACTGCCTGCTAAAAGGGATCGAGCTGAATATGGAGAAAATAATAGATAAGCAAGTCAGGGCGACTACGGCGAAGCCAAGAGGTCCCCTATTCTTCCCTTGGATAATTGACAACATATGCCTCAACACATGATTGCCAATGGAAGAAGAGGTCATTGTGATAATAAAAGGTATAATAGTCAACCTGATTTTTCACCACCTCATGAAAGAATCCTCTGATCCGCCCCCCTTGGTGCCAAAGAAGAAAAATCCTAAGGCACCAATGAATGATGATGCACTTAAGCTCAAAAAGGAGGCAGAGAAGAAAAAAGGCGCCTACTAACGATGAGAAAGGAAAGCAACGATCAAACCCTGATGAAGTTAGAATCCCTTCGCCACCTCATCCTTTTGCTAAAGAACCCCAACAGTCGGCTAGTATGAAGTGCCTCAACAATCTGCCAGAGTTAGCTCTCTTCTATCGCTTCTGGATCTAAACAAAAGAAACCTGCCACTTCTACCACCCTTAGATCAAGTTGGCCCTTCACAGCCTAGCAATTCTCAAAATCAACTGCCAAGGGAGGCTGTAAGCATTTAGCTCCCTCGAGATGTATCATAAAACGCTGATCCAGACGCCTACATGACTTTCTCTAATTTTTGAAGAACTTATCAAAAAAATTTGGCGACTACACGGACATTGAGATATAAAACTTTCAACTTGCAGAGCTAAACTGTTGGGCAATTATGCGGCCAATGTTGAGATATTTGGAGTTGGTTGTTCGACGAATGGACGCATTCATACATTATGCGCTAAAGATGGACATGGCCATTACAAGTCTGTATCCTGAAGTTGCTGGTGCTTTTCCCTGCGTGCTGGAAGAGTTAAGGCGACCAATTGTCTTCCATCCTACAAGCCCACTCAGGTAGCCTGCACCCAGATCAGACACCTCTCCTTCTCAGAATCCACCGCCACCGCCTCCTCCTGCTTCTAATGCTTAGTTACTTTTATTATCTTCATTTTTCTTTGTGCTTATCTATTTATTCTTTCGCCTTCCTTAATTAAAATATGCATCATTCCAGTGCATATCTTATTCTCTTATGAATATGATTTTTATTTTTTAGAATCTTAATTCCATGCGTCTAAAAGTTTTGTTGAATCTTCTTATTTTCTATTTTTGCGGTTAAGTTAGGTACCTATGATGAGGTAAAACGCCAACACTCACTTCCTTATTATTTTCTTTCTTTTTCACCTTGATCGCTTACCCTAAGACCATTTAGTTTTTCCTATATATTCTAAGTAGCAACTAGTTCAACACTTCGTCATTGTTTTTAGCTTAGCACTACCCCTGCTTTAGACTTAAGCTTCATAAGCTCTTTCGCCATGTCTTTCCATTGGCTAATAGCCAACTCTAAGGTTGGGGTCTCATGATAGGGAGCATAAATGTGCTATTTCTAGGCTTAGTTTTATGCTAGTTTTGCTATGATTGTGTGTACTTTTATGTATTTTTATGTGTATTTTACAGAAACCGAGCAATTGGAGCAAAATCGGAGTTTTGAGAAGTATTTGAATGAATATGGAGCAAATTGGAGCTATAATTGAGATCCAAGTGTTGAAGAGAAGGAAACAAGCTTGTGAACCCGAGAGTATAGTGTTGCAACGCTACATCAGTTGCCTTTCAGCCTTGGAGACCAGCAGACATAACGTTGCAATGCTATCATGATTTGAAAAAAAAAAAAGGAAATAGGGACAGCGTTGCAATGCTGCCCCTAACATTGCACGTTGCCCACTGCTTATATATAGGAAGTTTATGTTTCGTGCAAAGGTAGCCGGTTTTGAGAGACCAAAACCCTAAATTGATTCATACACTGTCTAAGGGCTTAGAGGAGACCTTTGGAGAGCTTAGGAGGAGACTCAAGGCTCGAGATTGTGGACTTCACGTCGGAAATGAGTGTTGGCACGCGACCTTAGTTTACTCTTTTTTTCCTTTACTTTTCTTTTGATTTTTAGGAGTTTTGTTATGGACTATAATGTTGCTTATCTATGTATTTAGACAAGAATGGTTGGTGTTACTATGAGCTAGCAAGGGGACCTTATGGACCTACAGATTATAAGCTCAAATGATACAAAAATAATTAATTAAACTCTTTAATCAATCAATTTTCATTCATTAACTATAGGTCACTCCACTATAGATCTAGAGTTGCACTTTTATGCACTGTAGGACAAGTTATATCCATGGATATAACCATTACATGCAAGTCGATCCTTCACGAGTTGTTCGTAATTACAGTTGGGTCAAAAGTTCGTTTTACCCCTGTAATTATATCTTGCACCTTAAGTACCATTGATCCTCTAATAAATAATTTGTTTATGATCCAACCATAAATTAAGTCCCTCTCAGGGCAATGAGAGGGTGGGGTTCCATTGTTTAAGTCTCGAAATTAGCACTTAAGGGAACTACTCATCTACTTACCTTGTATGGAAAGGAGTGAATTCCATCTTGTAAGATTATCTTTCCAGCTCCCTATTTGATCAAGTCCCCAAAATGGTAGGCCTATTGAATCGGCTACAAGAGCCACTCTCACCCATGCAAATCAAAGGATACATGTCTCGCCGGCTTTAGTGCAAGTGGGAGATTGTTGGGATTTATGCCCTAAAGCCTCGTAATTAATGATTTATTTAATAATTAACAGTAATTTTGATTATTTTATTTGCAATATCATATTATCCATTATATGCAAAATTCAAGGTTATTAGTGTAATCTTGAACAGTATGTGGTTGGCATAAGGGAGAATCATGTTCAAGAAATAACTTAAAGGGTCATAGTATATGTATAAAGTTGGATGTGTTATCCTGGTAACACTATTGATATGACCCACTTTGTAATAGTTACAAATGATTTGATCCAAATCGTTCATGTGGAGACATGTGAGTGGGGGTATCTGATAAGCCTTAGAATTAAGGCTTATTTAAATCCTCAAATGCTCGAAAAACTCTTGTTTGTCCTAAGATTAATCGAAAATGGTGGAAAATTGTTTGAAATTAGGAAAAAAATGAAATGTGATAGCAATTGGAAAAGAGTTCTAAGTAATGTGGTTCTTTTTGCAGAAATTTCAGAAATTGCCAAACCAAATTGCCAGACCATTGCTAAACCAGTTTGGCAATCCTAAGCAGAGCAGATATGGAAATTCTGGAAACGCGTGAATGATGAAACCCATAAATGGAAGAGGAAATCTCGCACAAATCAAGGAGATTAGAGCGTGATTCTTGGCAAAATTGAACCCTAAACCGATCTACAAAAGGAGATTGAAGACGCCGGAAGAAAAGAGACGAATTTCGGGGCTTAATTCGAAGAATTAATTCTGGGTTTTTGGTTTTTTTTACTGCCCCTGTTTTGGCTTTCTGCTGCTGTTCTTTATCATTTTACTCAATTTCCATATCAATTTTCTTTCAGTTTGTATCACAGAACACTGTCAAGTTACTTTGATTCTCGATTTATTGTATTTTCGTTCAAGTTTGAGTTGCTTTCAATTACATTCGTGGGTAGTTTTGTTCGCAAGTATTCCTCTGTTTTTTTCTTCAGTTTTAGTTACTTTCCTTCACAAATTTTTATTCACAGTGTCTCAATTCTTCTTTATTACATGATGAATGGTCATGAGGATTATCCTTTTGTTCTTAAGTGAATGCAAGCAGACATTATTTTGTAGGAAAGTCCAAATCCATTCGAAGTTCATCTTTTAGAATTTTTTTTCTTCAATTCGGGTTGCTCAAGCAAATTCTGCATCTTCCTTGGGTTTTCAATCCGATTCAAGAGATTCTTGAATCGTTAAGATCAATTTCTCTCTAAAAGTGAAGGAGATTAAATCGATTGGATAGGAAGGAGCGGGGTAGGCATCGAATTGATTTATTGCTTTCTTGCTCTGTTTTTCTTGTATCCTTCATTTTAGCTCATGGAATGAAAATAAAACAAGGTGCAGAATGTAGGAGAAAGGAAAATTTTACTTAGCTACCCTTGCCACTTTGACTTAATTTCAATTATTTACTTTTGCTTGAATTTCTAGGAAAAACCAAATTGCATTTCATAAGTTAGTGGTTTATTCAATTAAATTGCACCATTTCATTATGAACTCTTTTGTTAAAATTAGTTTTATGATTTTCATTGAAAATATGAGCTAAAACTTCTTAGGGGGTTCAAGGATGTGATTCCCTAAGAAGTAAATGTAGCCAAAATTCCAGTAAAAACCAAGCCTACATCTCAATTGTTTGCTTGTGTTGATTAAAATTCCGTTAAGATCCTAGATTGATCAACTAGGGTTTCAACTCAAGCTTAGATCTAATGCCGACAGGGTTAGTGATAAGCGGATTTCACACAAGTAATGGAGTAAAAGAGCTTAGACATAAGCCATTCCTTACCCTAGACATAGGGATTAAGGACTCCAAGACCCATAAAATTGTGAGCCAAAAATTATCTAAGATGGAGGGACTATAGACATATAGATCCCCCACTTAGCCTCCTAACAAACCCAATTTCGAGGTAAATAGGAGATGCAATTTTGGTTTACAATTGAGTGTGGAGTAGGTTGGAATTGCAATTTTGGTTTGCAATTACGACTTAGGGCAATGACATTCTTGAGCCCCATCCTTTATCATTTCATTCTTTAAGTTCATCCAAATTGCCATTTCATATTGCCAATTTAGATTAGCAATTTAATTCTAAAATTTTTAGTCATTTCGCGCATTGCCAAAGTAGAATCTGCAATTTAAATTTAGCAATTTATGTTATTTCCAACATTGCCATTCTGGATTAGCAATTGGATTTAGCAATTTCTGTTTTTTCACCAACAACCTATCCCAACTTTATTTTTGCATTTTTACTTTTCATACTTGCAAATTTTCCTTACACTTTTGCAAAACAAAATCTTTGTTACTCCGTTCCCTGTGGGATTCGATACTTGGTACTCAGATACCAATTTATATTACTTCAATCGCGTGCGCTTGCGTGACCACCGATCAGTATCTTATACAATGACTTTGTATAAGACTGGACTACGAAATATTTAATCTCTCTTTATAAATCCGTTAATTGAGAAAATTAATATTTCATCAGAATGATCATATGCGACTCGATTTTAATTCTGAGTGAGTTATGAACTCCTGCCTATGAGGGCTTGTCATTTGATTTGCATGGGTGAGAGTGACTTTTGTAGCCGATTAAATATGCCTACCATTTTGAGGACTTGACCAAATAGGGGGTTGGAAACATAATCTCACAAGATGGAATTTACTCATTCCCATATAGGGTAAGTAGATAAGCAGTTTCCTTAATTGCTGATTACGGGATTTGAACAATGGGGCCCCACCCTCTCATTGGTCCGAGAGGGACTTCGTTTATGGTTGGATCATAAACAAATTATTCATGAGAGGATTTGTGGCAATTAAGGTGCAAGATGCAATTACAGTGGTAAAATGAACTTTTGACCCAACTGTAATTACGAACAACTCGTGAATAATCGACTTGTATGTAGTGATTATATCCATGAACACAACTTGTCCTACAGTACATAAGAGTGTAACTCTAGACCTATAGTGGAGTGGCCCCAGAGTTAATGAATGAAAATTGATTAATTAAATAGTTTAATTAATTAATTTTGTATCATTGGAGCTTGTAATCTAAAGGTCTATAAGGTCCCATTACTAGCTCATAATAACACTAAAAGATCAATTTAGTTGAAAGAAAAATTTGAAATATTCAAATTAATATTTAATTTGAAGTGTTCAAATTAATATTTAATATATTAGATATATTAAATATAAAAGAGAAAAATATATTTATTGTTTTTTATACATTAAATATTAAAATAATTAATGTACATTAGATACATTAAATAAAATATATTTATAAAATGTGAATAAGATTCAAATAAATAAATATCGTAGGAGATTTGAATAAGATTCAAATAAGTATAATATATATTTTCTATATTAGATATTAAAATATAATATTTTAATTATGGCAAAGATTTGCCATTGGTCTCTATAAATAGGACCCTTGGGTTGAGTCATTAGATATAATACACATCTTCTCAATAGAAAATTAGAGAATTCTCTCTAGACCTCTTCCTCTCCAATCCCTTGTGGATTTTCTTTCAAGAGGCTCCCACAAGCTTTAGTCTTGTGTTCGAGTCATAGCCAGGAAGACTTTGTTGAGAAGATAAAGACCCGCCAGAAATATCTTCATATTTACTCCAAGTAAGTTTGCTTAATCTTATTTATTTATTTTTTAGTTTAATTTTAAATAAAATCAAAGGCGATCCAATGCTTCTGCTGTGGAGTGAAACGTTCATTCCTTCAATTGGTATCAGAGCAATCTCTGATTTTTACTTGGAATTAAAGTTTTGTGATGGTGGGCTTTTTAATTTTTTATATATGTGATATAGAGTTTGTAAAATTGACTATTTAGGCATATTTGTTTGGCATTAGATTTATTGTTTTTTATTAGATCTTTGTAAAACCCATAAGGGTTAGGATTTTTGTACTTCAATTGTTGTCAAAATCGATCACATTCAAGGTTGAAATTCGATCTATTTTTTCCAATAATGAGATGTAATCACGTTCGTACTCACCAGCATCAAGTGATTAGTTTCAGTCCTTTGAAAATTTGATCAACTCTCTCCCTTACGTGGTCAAGATTTGCGACTGAAATTTATTGAAAAGTAAATGATTAAAACTTGAAGTTCTTCAATTTCAACTTGCAGCAGACGGTGAGTTTATGAATTCTTCATGAGTTGTTTGGCAATGACTCTAAAAGCCCATTAAGCCCATGATATATGTGCCTGTTGTATTGTAATTCCTAATATATATATATATACACACACACACACTCACGAAATCCTAAGGATTAAGTTATAAATCTAATTTTTTTTTTATAACTTCAAATGCAAGTCAATTTACTTTCGATGGTTTTGGAGTAGCTTAGTTTTCATTTAAGTTTTGGCGGTGAGTCTCTCCAAGTTGGAAGTAAAGGTGTGTTTACTGTGCAAGGTCAACTTTAGAATTTTTTTTAAACTCTAAATTTGGATGATCCAACGAAGGAAAGATCTTGAAGACCAATATATGTCTTGAATTTAAATTGTTTTCAATTTCTAGGATATGCCAAATATGCCGGTCAATTTTGCTTTGATTAATTTAATTATGAATGTGATGTATGTTTTTAAATTAATTAATTGTTGCATAAAGTATTCCATTTAGATTAAAATTCCACCATAGGTTAAGCATGATCATGCATCTTAATTAATTTTTGAATATAATTGTTATATTTCAAAATTTGATTAGGTTGTTTCCTAATAGAATTAAGATGTTTTCCTAATAAGTTTATATTTTCCATATCTTTTAGTATAATTGTTATATTTGGAAAACTAAATTAGGATATATCCTTTCAAAATTGGAATCCATATTTTCCTAACAGGATTATGATATTTCCTAATGAGATTAGGGTTTCCTTAAAATAAAGATATTGTGATGCATGCTTTAAATAGTTTAAAATTTGAATTTAATTAATCTTTATTTGTTTCCTAATGAGATTAGATTCTTTTAAAATAAGATTAGATCTTTTCATTTCAAAATAAGATGAGATATTTTAATTTCCTAATAAGATTAGGTCTTCCATATATAAAGATAATTTACTTCAAAGATAAAATAGTTATTTAATTTATCTTTTATTTATTTTTTTAATAGGATTAGAATAAAATATCCAAGATGATCTTTTAATTTGTTTTAAAGGTTTACAATATTAGAATTTTAAGATTATCCAAGTGAATTATTTTTTAATAGGATTAAAAATATTTATTTATAAATTCACTTATGTTCAGTAATTTTATTTTATTTTTTAATAGGATTAATTATTTTTTTTAAAAAAAAATTTGACTATGAGGGAATTTTGTCTATGGAAGGTTCTATCTAGACTGAGATATTTAAGCTGACCAAAAGGGAACACCTCTAACTAGGAACTGACCTAGGAGTTGAATTAGTCAAATTTTATTTTATTTCATTAACATATTGTGATTAGTTTTTAAATAGTTTTAAACTTGGTAACTCGCATAAAAATCAATCCAACCAACATAAGGGTTATGGAGGATAGATTGAGAACTTAGATAAATGAGATTAGTCTAATTTGTCTAAGTAAGAGAATTTCAAAATAGTAAGTGGGAGAACGATATGTGACAGCACATTCTACAGTCTCCATCATTGGTTCACATCGTGAGATTCATGCGGGGCCTCATGGCGGCTTTTGGATCGTCTCCTACGGAAGGTGTTTGCATGGGTTCATATCAGGGTGAACTCCTTAGAAGGATAGTGATAACACTTATTTATGAGTGTTATTTGGCTCTAAAAACTAAGCTATTTTCTTAGAAAGCGAGTGTTTAATGTTATAATTCATGTCATTTAGGAAAAATTTAAGTAAAAACAAGTTTTGCATGTGTTTGAAGTCTTGATTTAGTAAAAATAAGTTTTTAGGTGTATTTAGAGTCATTTTTGTTAAAAAAGTGTTAATTTTTGTTGGTTTTGTGTAAAGGCTGAAAAAAGACCCAAATGCGTCGACATTCTGGCCGCAACTGAGGCAAAAGAAAGATGATGCAAGAGATATGCGACCAGGATTTGCCAACAATTGAGAGTAGAAGCCAAATTCCAAATGTTGTAAGAAAAACTCAAAACGCGCCTAACTATGCGGTCGCATTTAGGCCATTTTGACAATAGCATTGTCACAACATCATCGTGACGCGGAGCGGCCGACATCCTAACTAGGCATCTCTTTCGAGATAAAAGGTTTGGAGTCGCCACCAATCATCATATGGTGTGATTGGTCACTCATTTTAGAGGAAAAATGTAGTCTATGAAACCATAAATTAGGCCCGGGAGTTGATTGAGTGTAGGGAAGGTGTTAGCACCCCTACAACACCCATTTTAGAAAAACTGTTACCACATTTTATTTCAAAATTATCCTTTTATTTATTAGTCCAAAAAAAAAAATACTTTTATGCTTTATTTTGAATGTCCCAAAATTTATTAATTCACATTTTAAAAATAAAACATGAACTAATAACTATGAGTGGCTCAAGGCCATTAGAAAGACTTGGAATTTATTTTGATATTTCAAAATAAACTCCTTATTAAAAAAAACAAATTATTTATGAAAAGAATTTTAAAAACGGAGGGTTCTTATTTCAGAAATCCATTTTGAAAGGAGGCAATTTATTTTATTTCAAACTTCATTGCCAAGATTTAATTTTGAAAACAATTGGAGGATTCTTATTTCAGAAATCCAATTTTAAAAGGAGCAATCTTGTTTTATTTCAAACTTTGTTGCTGAAATGCAATTTTGAGAAATTGGAAGGTTCTTATTTTAAAAATCCAATTTTAAAAGGGGCAACCTTGTTTTATTTCAAACTTTGTTGCTGAAATGCAATTTTGAGAAATTGGAAGGTTCTTATTTCAAAAATCCAATTTTAAAAGGGGCAATTTTGTTTTATTTCAAACTTTGTTGCCAAAATAAAATTTTGAGAAATTGGAAGGTTCTTATTTCAGAAATCCAATTTTAAAAGGGGCAATCTTGTTTTATTTCAAACTTTGTTGCCAAAATAAAATTTTGAGAAATTGGAAGGTTTTTATTTCATAAATCCAATTTTAAAATGGGCAATCTTGTTTTATTTCAAACTATGTTGCCAAAATAAAATTTTGAGAAATTGGAAGGTTGTTATTTCAGAAATCCAATTTTAAAATGAGCAAACTTGTTTTATTTCAAACTTTTGTTGCCAAAATAAAATTTTGAGAAATTTTCCATGAGATTAAATAAATTTTGACTAATTGGGTAGTTCCCAGGTAGAGGTGTTCCCTTTGGTCAGCTTAAATATCTCGGCCTAGACAGAACAAGTCCCGCATAATCAAATTTTATTCCAAACTCATTAATTAGTTACAACTTGAGAGCTCATTTAGAAAACCTAAATTAAAACCAAATTAAAACTTTACTTTAGTTGGAATCAATTTAGAAATAAATCAATTGAGACTAAACTGAAATTGTATTCAGAAAATCCCAAATCAAACCAAATCCAAATTAAACAATCAAATAGCAAAATCTAAGCAATTTACCAATTAAGAAAACTAAACCATTTGCAATTTAAATCAAATTGAGAAGAAGCAATCAAATGGCAAAATTTAAGCAATTTGCAAATTAAGCAACTTGCAATTTAATGAGAATTAAGCAATTTACAATTTAATTCAAATTAAGACAAGCAAATAGCAAAATTCGAGCAATTTACAAATTAAGCAATTTAATGAATTAAACAATTTGCAATTTAATTCGAATCGAAACAAACAAATAGCAAAATTTAAGCAACATGCCATAAATTATTGTGCAGATTAAGCAATCAAATGATGAAAATAAATCATTCAAAATTAAATTAGACAAGATTTAAAATCACAATCCAGGATTAAGTGAAATTAAACAAGTCAAAATGAAATGAAATTTACACCACGATTCAAGATTTAAAAGACAAGAGTTCAAAGGTTAATTGAGATTTAAATCCAAAGTTAAATACAATTAAGCAAGAACTCAATGGTTAATTGAAATTTAAACAACAATTAAGGTTAATGGTAGATTCAACAATAAGCTATGGGCAAAGTTGGAAATAAAACATAAATGATGGTCTATTTGAAATTCAAACAAGAAGTTAAGGGCCAACTTGGAAATAATCACATCAGATGAGGATAAAAATGGAAATTCAATCCTTTCTTCCCCAAACTCACTCACCTATCGATGAAACGAGAAGCTCAGAGACTTGTTGGAGGTTGGAAAGTCGTCGTCGATGGCCTGGGTTCGTGCTGCTTGCAGATCTGCACTGCCGGAGGCTTGGGTCGAATCTCATGCTGCCGGAGAGTTGCCGGAAGGGCATGTTTGCCGTCGAATTCGTCGGAATCGTGCTGGAAACGTGAGTTCACTGCTGTGGGTGTATGGGTCCTCTCGAAACCACGTCGAAGACGTTCTGCTACTCACTGCTCGTATTCGTCGGGTTGCTGTCAAAAGCTCGCCGGAAAGCTGCACTTGCAAGAATTTGTCACCGAACTAAAGGAATCTAACCGAAAACTTTTCCTCTCTAATATGTCTTTCTTACCCCCTCCTCCTTCCTTTCCCAAACTCTAATCTCTTCCTATTTATACTGATGAAGCTTACTAAAAAAAGATGATTTTTCAATCACATAGTTGTTGCAAGTCCTCTTATTGAGGAAGAACGTGGACGTGTAGGGACCTATTCTCGTGGGGAGAAGAAGACTAAGTTTACGAAAGAAGAAGAAGAAAGAAAAAAAAAACGTGATAACTAAACGTAAAATTAAAAAAATAATAATAATAAAAACAAAAATGAATAAATAAATAAACAAAAATAAAATAAAATCAAAACAAATAAAATCAAAATACAATCTAATGTAATATAATCTAAACTAAAATGATAAAAATAAAATAAAACACAAAAGCTTTAAATAAAGTTTTAAAAAAATATATATTTATATATTGTAATGATCTGACTTTTCCTATTAGACTTTCTAGGGACGTTACTACATGCATTCTGAAGAAATTTAAAAATCTTTGGTAAAAGACAGAAAGAATTAAACTTTTTGCTAAACAATAAAAAATCTTTATGCTCGAGATCCCTTTAAAAATCATTTCAAAACATAATATGAATTATAACGTTCAATCAGTTGAAATAGTTTCACAACACATTGTTTACTAAACAAAATATGTTTTAACTAACACACTATCTAAATGCGGAAGTCGTGATCCTCAAAATCACCCATGACCCTTTCAGCAAACTGCCTTGTCAATCGCCTAAGATATATCTTTGTCTTGGCCTGAAAAGAAAAAACATTTTTGAAAAGAGTGAGTATTTAAAATACTCAGTAAGTAACCTCACTACCGGGGTCAGGATATGCAAACACATACAAAGTGATTTTTAAAAACCTTTTTCCTTTAGTGGGACCTAAAACATTTTCATAGTGGAAACGTTTCTCTTTAACTTTTCTCTTCGGCTTAATGTGGACAATTATCCCAACCTACATTTCTTGTTCATTTAACCTTTTCAGGTTCATTTTCATTTAGATGAACATCTATAATTTTAGGAGGGTAATTGCCACAACCTTAGAAATCATTTCAACATGAAAATACACATGTATGCATGAGGTCCCAAAGCATTTTAAATTTTCATTCAATGATGCAACACAAGGCAACATTCTCATATCATTCATCATAAATGATAAACCATAACTCATGCATCACATTCACAAGAATATTTGGCAATCAACAAGTGAAAATCCATTTTCATATATAATAAAGCATTTTAAAATTCATCAAAAATCATAATAAAACATTTATAAAAGCTTTTCATTTCAAATGTAGTTTTTCAATTCAGTTCCTAACTTGCATTTAAGCATACCGGCATAAAGTCCCTTACCTTGGCTCAAATAGCTCGCTTCCTCCTTTTATGGAGATCTTTTCTCAGCCTATAATGATTTCAAAAGAACTTATTAATTAACCAATTCAACTTATGAACCTCAAATTACTGTATATTCACATGAACCCACCATGGGTTTACTACATTAAATTCTTCAACAAGAATATTCACCTGCTTAGGTAACTAAGTTTTACCCACAAATAGTTACCATGATAACATAATTTCATCCCTCTACTATTTTAAGTAAGTTTTGTTAATAAAACACATGTTCCTCATTATAACTCCAATCCTTAAGCCCTCTATTCCAACATAGCCACAAACTTAGTCCAAATTTAAATCCAAATTGCCCATGGTAAGATTTCCCTAAACATAGCATGCATCATAATTATGAATTTCATGCTTACCTTCTAAAATTCACAATAATAACCAAGTCACAAGTAACTTAAAGGGCTTAATCCGAATAATTACTTTTCTCAAACAGAATAATTATTCTTATTCTGGGCAGCAAAGTCTTCTCCAACTCTGGCTTCCTGCTTATCCCAAATCAGAACGCAATCGGGAGACGGCGGCGCGAACAGTACCGAGGCGTGAACAGTGCCCCCCAGCGTGAACAGTAGCCCCCCCCCCCCCGCGACGTGAACAATATGGCGGTATGAACAGTACCGCACGTGCATAGTGTCGCATTGTGAACAGTATTTTTGCGCGCGTGAACAGTATCGCGCGCATGAATAGTAATCGTGCGTGAACAGTACCCCCCTGCGTGAAGGATAAATCCGGCAATGGATGTTTGTTGAAGAAGAAGAAGCTTTCGAATAGATGGGTCTCTTGGTAGTGAAAGGGAGAGAGAGAGAGGGATTGATGGTGGAGGCTATTTTTTTTTTTCATGGAGGAAGAGGAGAAGGTTGGAGATGATGACGGCTTGGCTTGACCTAGGGCTGCGTGCAGTATAAAAATAATAGAGAGGGATATTTAGGCTTGGCTTCTCCTTAGGCTTGGGCTTGGCTCAAAGTCACCTAATTAACAAAATTGCCCCCAAACCAATTAATTCCTTTTTTCCCTTCTTTCTTCCCAATTCACCCTCCAATTTCTCAAATTTCAACTATGCAAATCTCTAAAATTAACTTTCAACACAACTTTAAACATGAAATTGGCCTTACAATTAATTCAAATCTCAAAATTAAAACTTTAATTAATACTTGAAAATGTCAGTCGTTACATATATAAACAAAGTAAACACAAACCAAAAATTAAAATTGAATCAAATTATAAAAATTACCTGACCAAATACGGTATCTACAGTTTGCCCCCCTTTGTGTATCCTTGAAGGATTGAAAGGTTAGACAAAGGAAAAGATAGAGTATTTGAATGGTGAATTTTTATCTCGAGAGACTGATGGAATCGAGCTGGCAAAGACATTGACCTCGACCAAATAGTATAGTTCAATTTAACCAAAAAGAGAAAAGAATGGACCTGGCTTGACACAAGCTTTGACCTTTACTAAACCGTAGGGTTTGATTTAACCAAAACAAAACAGAGACTTGTTTTAAAAGACAAAGGTTTTTATTTCAAAACTTTATTGCCAAAAATCAAACATAAAACAAAAATTTCTTATTTCAGAAATTCGTTTTAAAAAGGACAATGATTTTATTTCAAACCTTCCAAAAACAAGCCTTAAAATGAAAGAGTTCTATTGAACAAATTGGAAATTCCCCTGAATAGAGAATGTTTACATGCATGAAATGAGAGTGTTAATACCCGATGATTTTTGTCTTGACTAAAAGAATTCAATTTTGAAAAAGGTCTGAACTCAATTTATGCAAAGGTTTCACCCTTAATCCGATATTACCTTCATGCATTTGAAACTTTCAAGAGTGGGGCTATTTAAATGCATGCAACATACAAATGATGTGAAAAATGCAAAATGAAAAATGCAAAACACAAATCCATCATGTTGGAAGAATTTAATCAACAGCTCGACCACCGTATCAAGAAAAAGCTTCACGGTTTTGCCCCAGTTCATAAATTTCTTTTACTCTGAGAGACTTTAACTTGATTTGCCACCAAAATGACGATAACAGCCTTATTCCAGTTTAAAACTTCATTTGTAACAAGGATAGCTTTATCCTAATTCGCCACCAAACTGACAATAAGAGTTTTGCCTTAGTTTAAAAACCTCCTTTGTAACGAGGATAGCTTTATCCTGATTTGCCACGAAACTGACAATAACAGTTTTGCCCCAACTCCTCTTAAAGGGCCCCCCTTACCTTTTTAACAATTCTCTTGTTTGTTCGAAACATATATACTTGGGTTCCTTCGCCACGACTTTCTAGCTTGACTTGAATTCTGTGGAACAGACGTCATTGCTTTTAAAAGTCTCAGGCATGCCCAATTTCATTGGTAATTGCAATAGTAATTAAGTCAACCATAACATTAGAAAAGAGAGATAGAAAGGAAAGAAAGATTTATTGAGCAAGAAGATTTTCTACAAATGGCAAAATTTCCAGCCCAAGGTCAAAGAGAAAAACTTCGTAAACAAAATACTGAAATTGACGTGTAACTTTCCTAAACACTTGTTGAATTTCCTACAACTTTGTCTAGCCTTCAAAGAAAGTGATCCGAGAGTCTATGCATAATATTTACGAACATAATCTGAATTGACTGGGCTTGATAATTCATGACCATCCATATTGGTCAAGATTAGAGCTCCTCCCGAGAAAGCCTTATTCACTACAAACGGTCCTTCATAATTTGGAGTCCATGTAACGACCCTATAGGCTCAACACGCTACCTAAGAGTCATTACTAAGTCACGTTGCTATATTACCGAAAATTTCGACAGCATAACGACGTAACTACTAGAAAACCAAAAATTTGACCCTTACCTGATAAGACATAGAAAAACGCACTTCTAAGATTTTCAAACAACCTCCTAGCATCCAACAAACTTCTCAATATGATGCTAGGGTTCAAACAGCAGAAAACCAAATACACGTGCACGATTTACAAAGAAAGGTTAAAAGACTTTGAAACGTTCTCCTAAACATTAAAAAAACTCGACATGAGTTCTATGTACATCCTGAAACATAAAAGAAGCGGAATAGCGATCGGTCGGCTCCCATGACTTGAGTAGCTGATCTCCGGTCACGCGCTAGGGCCGATCTTAGCCTTTCCTGAAAACATTTTAAAAAGGAAAAGGGTGAGTATTAACGAATAATACTCAGTAAGTCAATCATAGTTTCAAATAAGAGTTTCAATCGCATGCAACATGTCATTTTAAATCATAAAACCATCGTAAACCATTGCTTTAGTTGGGGACCTAAAATTCGTTTTATAAACCATGTACTTTTCCTCGCGGCTCTCGTGAACGATTAAATTCTCCCGAGGGCCTCGTGAATAGTCCGAAGACATAGTTTTTCCATCGAATAGAGTCCTCCCTAACTCTGAGAGTTGAGCTCGAAAGCTAACATACATCGTGGAGTCCGAAGACTCAGCCCGAAGGCTACCATCGTGGAGTCCTAAGACTCAAGCCCGTCGGCTACCATCGTGGGGGCACTCTCGAACCCCGGGAGCATAGAGAGTCCGAAGACTCGAGTTCCCTCATAACCCACATAAAAATTTTGGGAGAATTATCGTCATGGCCTTACATAAATCTTTTCATGAGCACACAACACATGCATGAGGTCCCATTCGTTTTAGAACATAGTTATGAATGCATAAATCAAGGCAATCGCATTTCAAAGACATACATATCATTTCCATTCTTTTTAACATGAAAACATAAATTTCAAAGTAAATATAGAGCTAGCTTTAGGTTTCGAAAACTTCTTTCGTTGTGAGATCCCTTACCTTAAATCTTTACTTACTAAAATACCCTTTCTCCAATAGTAATGAGCTTCTCGAGTCCCCACTCCGAGTACAAACCAAGGTCCTCGACAATTCACCTAAAAAGTGTTCTAAACGTGTCTTAAACCATCCGAATTACGCTAAAACACATTCTATCATTAATAACTCGACGAAACGGACCAAATGGCAATTTTTACCCAACTCCGGCGAGCAGCGGCGCGTGACTGGAGCACGGCGGCGCGTGCGGCGGCGGACGGCGACGAGTGGCCGGCGCGTGGGGCTTCCAAACGGCCCGTGGGGGTTCGTTTCTGATGTGTTGCAGCCCGATCTACAAGAATCCGAGGTCATTTTGCTGAAAATCGATCAAACTCGAGCTCAAAATGCCAAACTTCTCACGGAAACGAAAACCCACCTTGAAAACGCGGCTGAAAAGGTGTTTTCCGGCGAGCTTAGTGTTCAAAACCACCGACGATTGCAGGCGTAAGGGCCCTCGTCGACCGGCGTGCGCGTGGAGGAGCTTTCGTCGATCGGAGCCTTCGCGCGAGCTGATCGGAAGACAGACGAAAACGCGGCAGCTTGCTCGCGAGCAGCGGCGGACGGCGGTTGTGCCGCGGGGTTCGTGGCTGTCGGCGACGGCATGCGGCGGGGCTGGAGCTTCGGCAGAGAGAGAGAGAGAAGAAATTTTCTCTCTCTCTTTTTTTTTTTTTTAAAATAATAATAATAATAATAATAAATAATAAAATAATAATAAAATAATATTATAAAATCAAAAATATCTTCTTCTCTATAAATGACCATAATACCCTTTCCTTTTCCAAAAATTACCAAAATACCCTCAAAGCAATTAAATTCTTAATAAATCTTTACCAAAACAACATTTTAAACTTACCCAAAACGTCTCGGGTGTTACATTCTTCCCCCCTTAAGAACTTTCGTCCCCGAAAGTTCCTAGTCTTGGAATAGTTCAGGATACTTGGCTTGCATTTCGTCTTCACGCTCCCAAGTAGCCTCTTCCATCTGATGGTTCTGCCAGAGCACTTTAACCAAATTAATCTCTCGGTTACGAAGGGTCTTACGATCTCTTGCTAGAATTCGAGTCGGCCGTTCTTCATAACTCATATTTTCATTCAACTGTAATGGGTCGTAGCCAATCACATGTGAAGGGTCCGGCACGTACTTCCTTAACATCGAGACATGGAATACATCATGGACCGTAGAGAGAGATGGCGGTAATGCCAATCTATAAGCCACAGGGCCTATTCGCTCAAGAATCTCGAACGGCCCTATAAACCGCGGACTTAACTTTCCTTTCCGGCCGAACCTCAACACTCCTTTCATCGGAGCCACTTTAAGAAACACATGGTCGCCTACTTCGAATTCTAGATCCCTTCGTCTTGTGTCAGCGTAGCTCTTCTGTCTACTCTGTGCAGTCTGCATTCTTACCCTGATTTTCTGAATAGCATTGTTCGTGACTTGAACTAACTCTGGCCCCAAAAGCTGTCGTTCACCGACCTCATCCCAATATATTGGGGTCCTACATCTCTTACCATACAAAGCTTCAAACGGTGCCATTCCTATAGTAGCCTGATAACTATTGTTATAGGCAAACTCCATCAGGTGCAAGTAAGTATCCCAACTACCTGGGAAATCCAACGCACATGCACGTAACATATCCTCCAAAACTTGATTCAATCGCTCGGTCTGTCTGTCCGTTTGGGGATGAAAAGAAGTGCTAAAATCCAGCTGAGTACCCAGAGCTTTCTGTAAGCCTCTCCAGAAGTTAGAAGTGAAACGGGCATCCCTGTCCGAGACAATTCTAGCAGGAACTCCGTGCAGTCGCACTATCTCCTGCACATAGATTTGCGCCCATTTCTCTGTAGAATAGGTAGACTTACCCGAAAGAAAATGCGTCGATTTGGTAAGCCTATCCACGATGACCCAAATCACCGTGTAACCTCTCATCGTTCTGGGCAACCCAACAATGAAATCCATAGAGATTTCATCCCACTTCCACAAAGGCACACTCAATGGTTGCAACAATCCTGCCGGCCTCTGTCTCGGAGCTTTAACCTGTTGACATACTAAGCACTTACTGACAAACTCCGCTACATCCTTTCTCATACTGTGCCACCAGAAAATCTGTTTTAGGTCTTGATACATCTTGGTACTACCAGGATGCATCGAAAATGGCGAACTATGCGCTTCAGTCAAAATCTCACTCTTCAATTCATCAGTATTAGGTACACATAATCGCCCTTGATATAGAAATCCACCATCTGAAGACACAGAAAATTCTTGAGCTTGCTCAGTGCCGATTTGTTGTAGCTTTTCCATTAAATTAGGATCCAATCGCTGAGAGACTATAATACGTTGCCTCAAAGTTGGTTGCACAGTCAACTGAGCTAAGCGTGTAGTCGCTTCACCTATCAAAACTGCAATTTCAGCATTCTCCATCTCTGCCTGTAGCTCATCCTGACTAGTGATCTGAGCTGAAGTATGTACAGTCTTTCTACTGAGAGCATCTGCGACAACGTTTGCCTTACCAGGATGATAAAGAATTTCCAGTTCATAGTCTTTTACCAGCTCTAACCATCTACGTTGTCGCATGTTCAACTCTTTTTGTGTAAACAAGTACTTCAAACTCTTATGGTCCGTGAAGATCTGAATCTTTTCACCATACAAATAATGCCTCCAGATCTTCAAGGCGAAGACAACTGCAGCCAACTCCAAATCATGGGTTGGATAGTTTTGCTCGTGACTTTTTAACTGGCGAGACGCATAGGCTATAACCTTTCCACGTTGCATCAACACTGCTCCTAGCCCTTTCCTCGATGCATCAGTGAAAACTACAAATCCACCTCTTCCCTCAGGCACAGAAAGAACAGGGGCTAATACCAATCTCTGTTTAAGTGTCTGGAAACTTGCTTCACACTCGTCAGTCCAGACGAATGACTTGCTCTTGCGAGTTAGTTGAGTCAAAGGCGTAGCTATCTTAGAGAAATCCTGGATAAACCGTCTATAGTAACCTGCTAAACCCAGAAAACTCTGTACTTCAGTAACTGTAGTCGGACGAGGCCATAGCGTTACAGCCTCTACTTTCGCTGGATCTACGGAAATCCCTGCCCTTGACACTACGTGTCCTAAGAAAGACACCTTTTTAAGCCAAAACTCGCACTTGGAGAATTTCGCGTACAACTGGTTCTCCTTCAAAGTCGTCAACACTCTCCTCAAATGCTCTTCATGTTCTTTCTCAGTTTTAGAGTATACAAGGACGTCATCAATGAATACAATCACGAAAGCATCTAGGAACTCCTTGAATACTCTATTCATCAAGTCCATGAAAACTGCAGGGGCGTTAGTCAAACCAAAAGACATCACCGTGAATTCAAGATGTCCATATCGTGATCTAAATGCCGTCTTAGGGATGTCTCTTTCCCTGACCCTCAACTGATGGTACCCTGACCTCAGATCAATCTTTGAAAACACCGACGCTCCCTGTAACTGATCAAAGAGGTCGTCTATACGAGGAAGAGGGTACTTATTCTTAATCGTAACTTTGTTCAATTCCCTGTAATCGATGCATAGTCGCATAGTTCCATCTTTCTTCTTTACAAACAAGATCGGTGCTCCCCAAGGAGACACGCTAGGTCGAATAAAACCTTTATCCAATAGGTCCTGTAGTTGCAACTTCAGCTCCTTCAATTCCGCTGGTGGCATTCTATAAGGAGCTTTAGAGATAGGAGTGGTTCCTGGTTCAAGTTCTATGGTGAAGTCTATTTCTCTCACGGGAGGCAACCCTGAAAGATCTTCAGGAAACACATATAGAAATTCATTCACCACAGGCACAGACGATGCGTGAACCTCGGTGTGTCTCACTTCCACAACGCTAGCTAAGATACCCCATGATCCCTTAAAAACTAGCTTTCTCGCTTTAAGAGCAGATATCACTCTTGGATTAACTCCAGTTCTAGTCCCCTTAAACTTATAACTGGCCTGTTTTGGTGGCGTGAACACCACTTCTTTACGAAAACAATCAATATTAGCATGGTTCAAAGCCAGCCAATCCATGCCTAGAATAACATCGAACCCTTCCATCTCGAGGACTATCAAATTTACATCCAGCTCGTGGTCGGAAACTATCATCTTACCATTCTTAATCCCCTCAGTAGCTAATAGATTCAACCCCATCGGAGTAGCAACAGACAAAGCAGAGGGTAATGGCTCAAGTTCTAACTCAGCTTGTCTCACAAAAGACGCAGAAATAAAGGAATGTGTAGAACCTGAATCAAATAACACAAACGCAAGATATCCCATAACGGGAAGCGTACCTGTAACTACAGCATCTGAGTTACCAGCCTCCCTGCTGGTACTAGCAAAAACTCTCCCTTGCTGAAGTGTGGGCCTATTAAGTCCTACTCCACCTGAACCCGAAGACTGGCCTCTCCTGTTTGGGAAGGTAGGACAATTTTCAGCTCTGTGTCCCTCCTTTTTACATCAAAAGCACAACCCAGACCGTATCAGGCACTGACCCCAATGAAACTTTCCACATTCATTACAACGAGGTTTCTCCCCAGTGTTAGGTCCCGGCCTATTCACTTGCTGCCTCTGGCTAGAAGCGGCCTGCAACCTCATGGACGACTGTGAAGACTGTTGAGAACGCTGGGGATTCAAGTTCGCCTGACTCCATCTCCTCTTGTGACCAGAGGATGACTGACTCGGGTTTTGGACCATAGGAATCTCACTCTGTTGGCCTGCAACAATAAACTCTGCTGTCCTCACCGCAGCAGCATAATCGTGAAGTGCTACAGCCTGCACCACACCTTTAACCTGAGGATCCAAACCCATTACAAAACGCTCCGTTTTCTTGGCCTCAGTATCTACCAGCTCGGGAGAAAAACGAGATAACCTTGTGAATTCCCTCTCGTAGGCGTCCACTGGACGTCGATTCTGTTTAAGTTGTAGAAATTCTTCTTGTTTCTTGTATCGTGCAGTCGCAGGATAATATTTGTTCCAGAAAGCCTCTCTGAACATCGGCCACGTCACTACTCCCCCTCCTGTACCTATGGTCCTCTGAGCAGATTCCCACCATAGGTACGCATCATCCCTCAGCATAAATATGGCGCAAGAAACTTTATATTCATCCGGGCAACTCATCAACTGAAAAATGTTCTCCATAGAGGACAACCATAACTCCGCCACTGTAGGATCCCTAGAGGATCCGTCAAACGCCCTTGGATCATACTTTCTAAAGTCTTTCAAGTGACGGGCTTGTAATGAAGCTGGCGTAGAAACTTGACCCATCTGCGCTAACTGGGTCGTCACGGTCGCTTGTACTAAGTTCTGCATCGCCTCTAACATCAACGACGCAACCGTAGGATTTGCAGGCTCCATAACTGGATCAGGTTGATCCTGAGCAACAGGAGAATTTGCCCCAGAATTCACCTCCTGTTCCACTGGCATCTCAGGAGGTAAGTCATGTGTTCTACCAGCACCACGTCCTCTACCCCGTCCTCTGCCTCTCCTTCTGGGCGGCATACTTAACAAACAAACACAAACAAGTTTAACCTTCACTTCAAAAGGGATCACACTTTTCAACTTTTCTTAAACTTTCCTTAACTTAAAATACATTTCACACATGCTTTTCAACAAACGAATTTAAAGGTTTACTTCAGAGGCGTACCTGCGCGATGACTGGAAATCACTACGTAGTCATGGGATACCTGATGCTTACGAAGTAAGCTAGTCTACAGAACCTATAACCTAGTGCTCTGATACCAACTGTAACGACCCTATAGGCTCAACACGCTACCTAAGAGTCATTACTAAGTCACGTCGCTATATTACCGAAAATTTCGACAGCATAACGACGTAACTACTCGAAAACCAAAAATTTGACCCTTACCTGATAAGACATAGAAAAACGCACTTCTAAGATTTTCAAACAACCTCCTAGCATCCAACAAACTTCTCAATATGATGCTAGGGTTCAAACAGCAGAAAACCAAATACACGTGCACGATTTACAAAGAAAGGTTAAAAGACTTTGAAACGTTCTCCTAAACATTAAAAAAACTCGACATGAGTTCTATGTACATCCTGAAACATAAAAGAAGCGGAATAGCGATCGGTCGGCTCCCATGACTCGAGTAGCTGATCTCCGGTCACGCGCTAGGGCCGATCTTAGCCTTTCCTGAAAACATTTTAAAAAGGAAAATGGTGAGTATTAACGAATAATACTCAGTAAGTCAATCATAGTTTCAAATAAGAGTTTCAATCGCATGCAACATGTCATTTTAAATCATAAAACCATCGTAAACCATTGCTTTAGTTGGGGACCTAAAATTCGTTTTATAAACCATGTACGTTTCCTCGCGGCTCTCGTGAATGATTAAATTCTCCCGAGGGCCTCGTGAATAGTCCGAAGACATAGTTTTTCCATCGAATAGAGTCCTCCCTAACTCTGAGAGTTGAGCTCGAAAGCTAACATACATCGTGGAGTCCGAAGACTCAGCCCGAAGGCTACCATCGTGGAGTCCTAAGACTCAAGCCCGTCGGCTACCATCGTGGGGGCACTCTCGAACCCCGGGAGCATAGAGAGTCCGAAGACTCGGGTTCCCTCATAACCCACATAAAAATTTTGGGAGAATTATCGTCACGGCCTTACATAAATCTTTTCATGAGCACACAACACATGCATGAGGTCCCATTCGTTTTAGAACATAGTTATGAATGCATAAATCAAGGCAATCGCATTTCAAAGACATACATATCATTTCCATTCTTTTTAACATGAAAACATAAATTTCAAAGTAAATATAGAGCTAGCTTTAGGTTTCGAAAACTTCTTTCGTTGTGAGATCCCTTACCTTAAATCTTTACTTACTAAAATACCCTTTCTCCAATAGTAATGAGCTTCTCGAGTCCCCACTCCGAGTACAAACCAAGGTCCTCGACAATTCACCTAAAAAGTGTTCTAAACGTGTCTTAAACCATCCGAATTACGCTAAAACACATTCTATCATTAATAACTCGACGAAACGGACCAAATGGCAATTTTTACCCAACTCCGGCGAGCGGCGGCGCGTGACCGGAGCACGGCGGCGCGTGCGGCGGCGGACGGCGGCGCGTGGGGCTTCCAAACGGCGCGTGGGGGTTCGTTTCTAATGTGTTGCAGCCCGATCTACAAGAATCCGAGGTCATTTTGCTGAAAATCGATCAAACTCGAGCTCAAAATGCCAAACTTCTCACGGAAACGAAAACCCACCTTGAAAACGCGGCTGAAAAGGTGTTTTCCGGCGAGCTTAGAGTTCAAAACCACCGACGATTGTAGGCGTAAGGGCCCTCGTCGACCGGCGTGCGCGTGGAGGAGCTTTCGTCGATCGGAGCCTTCGCGCGAGCTGATCGGAAGACAGACGAAAACGCGGCAGCTTGCTCGCGAGCAGCAGCGGACGGCGGTTGTGCCGCGGGGTTCGTGGCTGTCGGCGACGGCGTGCGGCGGGGCTGGAGCTTCGGCGAGAGAGAGAGAGAGAAGAAATTTTCTCTCTTTTTTTTTTTTTTTTTAAATAATAATAATAATAATAATAAAATAATATTATAAAATCAAAAATATCTTCTTCTCTATAAATGACCATAATACCCTTTCCTTTTCCAAAAATTACCAAAATACCCTCAAAGCAATTAAATTCTTAATAAATTTTTACCAAAACAACATTTTAAACTTACCCAAAACGTCTCGGGTGTTACAGTCCACTTGCCTTGATGATCCTTTTGGAAAGGAAGAATCCTTTTTAGCACAAATCCTCTTCTCTGAACCCTCTTGGGCGGACTTTCTTATCGTAGGCTTTTATCATCCTTCTTTGGTAGTGTTTACCTCTACTCAATGCTGTTAGTCTCTTTTCCTCGACAAAATTGAGTTGTTCATAACGATTCTAGACCCATTCAGCCTCTTCTAACTTAGCTTCCATAAGGACTCTCAACGAAGGGATTTCTACTTCAATTGGAAGGACTGCCTCCATACCATAAACTAGAGAGAATGGCGTTGCCCCAGTTGAGGTACGAACCGAAGTACAATAGCCATGTAGAGCAAAGGGAAGAATTTCATGCCAGTCTCTATATGTTACTGTCATCTTTTCAACAATTATCTTTATATTTTTGTTGGCAGCCTCAATTGCACCATTCATTTTTGATCTGTAGGGGGTTGAATTGAGATGTTTGATCTTGAACTGCTTGCACAACTCACTCATCATCTTGTTATTTAAGTTTCTGGCATTGTCAGAGATTATGGTTTCGTGGAGGCCATAGGGCAAATGATCTTTTTTTTAATGAATTTGATAACAACTCCCTTTGTCACATCACGATAAGAAACTGTCTCTACCCATTTGGTAAAGTAATCTATAGCTACCAAAATAAAGCAATGTCCGTTTGAAGCCTTAGGATCAATAGGACCAATAACGTCCATTCCCCACATGGAGAAAGGCCAAGGAACTGTTAAGACATGTAGTTCAGACGCGGAAGCATGGGCCTTGTCTGCATAAATTTGACATTTATGACATTCTCTTGCATACTTGATGCAATCTGTTTCCATAGTCAACCAATAATATCCAGCCCTCAAGACTTGTTTGGCCATCATATGTCCATTGGCGTGAGCCCCACAAATTCCTTCATGATTTTCTTTCATAATCTGGTTGGCCTATGTTGTATTCACACATCTAAGTAGTACCATGTCATGGTTTCTTTTGTACAGTATTTCTCCATTAAAGAAAAATTTCATTGCCAACCTTCTAAGAGTTCGCTTGTCATTTTCTGACGCACAAGGAGGATATTCTCCACATTTTAGATACTGCTTGATGTCTTGAAACCACGACTTTCCATCTATCCCTCCCTCGATATTCATACAAGAGGCTGGAGCATCTCGCTTCTTAACTTTGATTGGTTGGACTTCTTCATCAAAATCCACATTGAACATGACTGCTAGTGTAGCTAATGCATATGCTCTTCGATTATTTTCTCTTGGCGAGTAATCAAAAGAAATTTGATCAAATTCCTTAGACAACTTTGATATAAGTTGCTTGTATGACAATAACTTAGCATCTCTAGTCTCCCATTCTCCCCTTAACTGATGGATTACCAACAAAGAATCCCCTATGACTTGAAGTTTCTTAATTTTCATATCTAGAGCTGCATGTATGCCCATCGAACATGCTTCATATTCAGCCATGTTGTGTGTACAGTCAAAACATAGCTTGGCAGTGAGAAGGAACAATTCTCCATTGGGTGATACTAATATCGCCCCTATTCCATGGCCCAACTCGTTTGAAACTCCATCAAAGAACATGGTCCACATCTCTGAATTTGATCTTTCTTCTTCCAAAGTGAAAACATACTAATCAGGGAAGTCAAACTTCATTGGCTCATAGTCTTCTATAGGTTGTTGTGCCAAGTAATCAGCAAGGGCACTTCCTTTATTGATTTTTGAGTCACGTAAGTGATGTCATATTCAGATAAAAGAACTTGCCACCTAGCAATTCGTCCTGATAAAGATGGCTTCTCGAAGATATATTTCACAGGATCCATTTTTGAGATGAGCCATGTTGTGTGATACAACATATATTGTCATAAACGACGTGCGACCCAAGCCAAAGCACAACATGTTTTTTTCATGGAGGAATACCTTGTTTCACAACTAGTGAACTTCTTGCTTAAATAATATATAGCTTGCTCTTTTCTACCAGAGTCATCATGCTGCCCAAGTACACAACCCATTGCATTTTCTGTTACTGTGAGATATAAGATGAGAGGACGTCATGGAACTGGAGGTACAAGAACTGGCGGGTTCTGTAAATACTACTTAATTTTATCAAATGCAGTTTGACAATCTTCATTCCAAATCCCATCATTGTTTTTGCGAAGTAGCTTGAAGATAGGTTCACATGTTGTGGTTAATTGTGCTATGAATCTTGCAATGTAATTTATTCGACCTAGAAATCCTCTCACTTCTTTTTGGGTTTGTGGGGGTGGCATTTCTATAATCGCTTTGACTTTGTCGGGGTCTACCTTAATGTCTTCCTGACTAACCACGAATCCAAGTAGTTTGCCTGAGGTTGCCCCAAATATACATTTGTTTGGATTGAGTTTAAGTTTGAACTTTCTCAATCGATCAAATAACTTGCGGAGAACCTTTGTATGCTTTCCTTGTTTCTTCGATTTAGCGATCATATTATCCACCAACACATCAATATGGGGAGCGGGAAGTTGTCTTTAGGACTTGCTCGATTCAAATCCCTATAGTCGACACACATCCTAACTTGTCCATTCTTCTTTGGCACAGGAACAATGTTTACCACTACTCAGGGTAATTGGCAACAGTTAAGAATCCAGTGTCAATTTGTTTTCTAACTTCATCCTTTATCTTTACTAACATGTTTGGCTTCATTCTTCGTAACTTTTGTCTTACATGTTTGCACTCGGGTTTGAGTGGCAAATGATGCATTACAATACTTGCATGTCTTGATAGGACCCAGGCAAACACATCAACATATTTCAGTAAATCAACCAATTTTTGACGAGTTTCTATGGAGATGTTGGTGCCAATTTGAACCTCTTTGATCTCTGTTCGTGATCCCATGTTAATTGTCTATGTTAGTTCTTCATGGGGGCCCAACATTCTTTCTTCTTGTTCCATCATTTCCAATATCTCGGGGGTAGGTTCGAAGTGTCTTTCTTCTTCCTCTAACTCCTCATCAGACTCAACATTGTATACATGAGTATCAAAATCGTATTGAGGATCGTTTGCACATTCAAACTCAGTATTACTCTTTAAGACGTCATTTATTTGGCATAGGAACAAAAGAGAAGAAAAGAAGAAAAAGATAATAAATGTCTTGTCTTGGAGAAAATAATACACAAAGCAAAGAAAAATAGGCAGAATCATGATCTTTATTAAATAATGAAATAGAATTGAACAAAGAGTAAATGGACTGGAAACAAAATAAAATGATGAGACCAACTTGGACTCGACAGAAAACCAAAATTATCAAAACAATTAAAAATGAAGATGGACAATTACTTTGACATTTTAACAGCAAATGACGGCAATTCAATAACACTCCAATTGTCAACCTCGAAGTTCTCTGGGCAAGGGTAGATCCATGGGCCTATTTTTTCTTCTTCAATCATGGCTGCAATTGCATAATTTCCACAGGCCTCTGGATGAATTACACCAGCACTTTTGAAAGAATGGTAGAGAGGCAGGATCCCTTTTTCCTGATGCTTTGGTTCACGGTTCTCCAATCTGGCTAATCGTTTTTCTTTTTCCCGCTTTTGTACTCTGATCATGTCCGTTTTACTAGGTTTATACCCCAGCCCAAATCTTTTCATATTTTTTGTTAGGCTCAAGACATCATCTAAACAACTACCACTTTTGCAAAAGATACTTGGAAGCTCGAACTTAGGTTTCTTGGATTCTCCATGTAGGGTCGTGGTGTTTGCAATCTCAAAAGTTTAAAATGATGATTCAAAAGCTTCTTCCGCTGCTTCGACATAAGGTATTGAAGCTGGTCTTGAAATCCAAATATCCTCTTGGCCTAAGACAATTACTAGACTTTTTTCAACTGAAAATTTGAGCTTCTGGTGGAGCGTTGATGGGACAGCTCCAACTGAGTGTATCCAAGGTCGCCCCAGTAAAAAGTTGTATGCAACGGGGATGTCCATAACTTGAAAGGTTATGTCAAACGTGCAAGGGCCTATTTGTATTGGAATCTCGATATCTCCAACCACTTGACTACGTGCTCCGTCAAAGGCCCTTACTATCACGGTCCTGGGACTCAGGTGAGACATGTCACAGGCAACTTTTCTAATGTTGATTTTGGCATTATGTTCAGTGATGACCCATTGTCAACTAGGACCTTTGCAACCATGAAGTCCTTGCACTTGACAGAAATGTGAAGTGCCTTTGTATGTCTTGTACCTTCGGGGGGTATCTCATCATCAGTAAAAGTTATGGAGTTGCACACAGTTATATTCCCAACAATATTGTCCAGACTGTCTGATGTGATGTCCTTAGGAACATAGGCTTGATTCAATGCTTCTAGTACCATATTTCGGTGTGCCTCTGAAGATAACAACAAAGAAAGTATATAAATTTTTGCAGGTGTTCGAGTCAATTGATCAACCACTTTGTACTCACTCTGCTTAACCAATCTTAGAAACTCTTGGGCATCATCTTCAGATACAGACGATTTGGTCTTTGAGTCGTTCGTTTTTTCCTTGAGCTCGTCATCATTGCTTGTACTAGTTTTAGCACCTAACTTTTGCTCTTCTCCCCTATTTCCACATTGCTTCACTAACTGATCAGGAGTGTAACATCTTCCACTTCGTGTCAAACCCCCTACTCCAGTGATATTGTCAATAGGAAGCGACGACGTTTCCTAATGGATGGTCACCTTGTACTCATAGCTCCAAGGTACTACTTTCGAACTTTTGTACTTAAAAGGAGCTGGTACTTGGATAGTGATTGGTTTCAAATCAGTAGTGGGTAGAGTGGACTTTTCATGATAAAAGATTGTGAGAGGTTTAAAAGGCACATTCAAACCGACCTTTTTAGAGGAAAGTCCCTCCACAGTGCTTACTTCGTTATTCGGATAAAAGTAATGAGCTCGTGCAACAGTAAGAACCTTCGAGTCCATCAACTCTTGGACTTTCTTGCGAAAGTGGTGACACTGATCCAATGAATGACCTTTTGCCCCAGCGTGGAACGAACAAGTCAGGTTATCATTGTATTCGTCCTGAGTAGAATCCAGACATAAGTATTCCTTAGATACGTAACCATTAGCAAGGAAAATCTTCAAAAAAATTTCCATGGGAGTCACAATTTCTGAAACATGTGCTTTTGCATCAATACTCTGATATTCTATTGCCCTTACTTGGTGATTTGGTAAGGGATTCTTATTGACGTTGGGCCCTTCTTCTTTTTTGAAATTCAACCACCCTGCATTGATATACTCTTGCACCTTATATTTCAGAGTAGTATAATTTTCTGTCGTATGCCCAATGGCTCCTGCATGATAGTCACAATGAGAGTTCGGATCATACCATCTTGGGTAAGGGGCTTGCATCGGTCGTAAAGGCTTAGGTGCCAGCTGAAGATTTTGGAACAACTGAGGTAAAAGCTCAATATATGTCATTGGAATTGGATCAAACTGAGGCTTCTGGGCTACCTTGTTATTCTGTTGTCCTATGATGACTGTCTGCTGTTGCTTGTGAGGCTAAAAGCTTTGATTTATCGAGGGTCTTGAACCTTGGCTTGAGTAAGGAAAATATTGAGTAGATGCACTATTTACCTGATACGGATAATATCTGTACGGGGGTAAATAATAACCTGAAGAGTACCACGGCATCTGCTGATGGGACTGTTGAGTAAATTTTCCCACCTTCCCTACCATCTGCACATCTCATTCCTTTTTATTTGAGGGCATCCCTTTCTTCACCACTAACAATCCAGATGTGTCAACTATTTTGTCATGCTTAATTCCATATTCAATCCTCTCACCAATGGTCATGATGTCAGAAAAATTGGTTGTGGCGCTCCCAATCATTTTATCGTAAAAAGGAAGCTTGGGAGTGTTGATAAACATAGCTGACAACTCCTTATCAGTCAAAGGAGGTTGTACTTGAGCAGCAGTATCTCTCCATCTTTGGGCATATTCTTTAAAGTTTTCATTACTTCTTTTTTCCATCCTTTGTAAATCTAGTCGGTCAGGAGCCATGTCTATGTTGTGTTTATACTGCTTCAAAAAAGAATCAGCCGAATTTTTTCAAGAACAGACATGTGCACTATCTAATTGCATATACCAACGAGATGCTGGGCCGATTAAACTATCCTAAAAGCAGTGAATTAGCAGTTTATCATTTTGAACATATGCCGCCATTTTCCTGCAATACATGATGAGATGATTTTTTAGGCAGGATGTTCCGTCATATTTCTCAAATTCAGGTACTTTAAATTTTGGTGGGAGTATCACGTCTGGCACTAGACATAACTGAGTAGCCTCTATGTTTTCAAACACATCAGTACCTTCTACTACTCTCAATCTTTCTTCTAGGACCTCGAGCTTTTCACTAGATGAGGCTTTATCATCCCCAGTCAATCCCTTCCTGACCTCTGGGTCGTCAAGATTGGGAGCAATAACAGTTACCCTCGATGGTCCTTCCTTAGAGGTTGGAATTCCAGCTTGGCCATTTACAGGAACATGCTCCGACTTATTTAGGAATGGGAATGGAATTTGCTCTATCGGGATGTTGTACAGAGGATTGTACGTCGTATACTGTGGAGTAAAATTTTCTGTCATCTGAGAGCTAATCCCAAAAGGATCATTAACTGCATTACTAGGTTGAGCACCATCAGCCACTGCTTTTCCCTTTTCTAGGGCGATGAGAATGGCATCTAGCTTTCCTCGCAGTTCCTCGATATCTTTCCTTGTCTTTTCCATTTCTGTGCTTTGCTCTTCCATGATCCTTCTTCTGTATCTAGTTATGTGGGTGCGACGAATTCTAGGTGATCGAGCTATTTTGTTGTTCTCCACTATTGATGAAACAGGAGAGGAAGACTCAGAGTGATGATAAAGAGAGAAAAACAACACATGATGCATGAATGAACTTTTATTTCCTTGAAGAAAAAGTACAAATTAACCAAAGAAGAAGAAGAATAAAAGAAAACGAGGAAAGAAGAGAAAAATAAAATAAAATAAATAAATAAAACATGAAATGGGAGAAATGGAACATTTAATGAAAGTGACCAAAGTATCCAAGGTCTCTACTAATCATTCCTAAAAACTCATATAACTCATCTGCATTTGATGCCATCGGTGAAGTGCTCCTTCGCAGATCCCTTGCCCATTATGCAAATCCTCGAGCTCTTCTAGCCATAATTTCGATAGTGTGCATTGTTTGGTTCACCTTTTCGAGGATCATTTGTAGGTCACTTCTCAAGACATTGTAATTTTCTTTCATTGTATGGCATTGTTGTTCTAGTTGCTCCCTTTTAATTGATAGCTACTCGCTTGCTCTTTGACACACCTTCAGTTGGTGGTCCAATGAGCTTGCATAATTCCTCATAATTCCATACTCTTCTGATTGATCCTTCATTCTCATATGTAAATCATCCAAAGTATGGCGTAGGGTAGTATTAGCTTGCTCAAACTCAGTAAGTTGAGTTTCTTGCTTACTGATGGTTCCTTTTAACTCACCAACCAGCTGCATAAGGGTCTCCTTACCTTCCAAAAAGTCTACGATCTTGTCTTCCTGTAGGTAGACCTTCCTTTGTAATGTTGCGTTTTGGTTCCTCAATGTGTGATTTTCTTTGTTCAACCTCTTGTTTTCCTCATCATAATCTCTTTCTCGCTTGGATCAATTTTTTGAGGTTTTTTCTGTTTCCTCGAGCTTTTTATTAGTTCGAGTTGCTAAGTCGGTTAATCTACCAATTTCTTGTCGTAAGCTCTCATTCTCTCGCTCGAGGTCTTGATTTTTTTCCAACATCTTCTTTTGTTCTGTCACCCATTGACTAGGTTTATCTGTTGCTATTTTGTTGGAAGGTTCTCCAATGCTTTCACCAACTGAGGATTTCATCACACTATTCTTCCTTTTAGCATGCCAACACAGATATTTAGGGGTAACTCCCTCACAATGATTGACACTGTTTATCTTTCTCACAGCTTTCCAAGCAGCTAACACGTGCCGCTTCTTTTCGTTAAAGTTCTCACAGCTGTACGAAAATTCTAAATTCTTCAGGTCATGAGTTGCTGGTATGAACTGCTTGAACCACATTTGTCGTAAGGCCAACAATGGTGCATAATGAATGCATCCCCATGGGCCTATTAGAGGAACTGTGTGGAAGTCAACACACTGGTATACCATGGTTTTTAGAGGCATCCAATGTGCTTTCCAAATAACGCTTTCTAACTTAATCCCTGAAAATAATGATGCTCATGCTTCCTTCTTTGGAAAACTTAAGTCCCACGAGGCCATGCCAAATTCTGCAATTATATTCTGCGTCACATTCTAAGTGCTACTGAAATTGACTTTTGGGCACATAAAGTCTGCGGGAACTTGAAGTGATTATGCATCCAAATATTAAGTAAATGAACACAACATCTTAGCCTCCACTTTTCAGTAGCTCTACAATGGTTAAGCGCTCGGAAGGTTTCTGTGAGAAGAGGTATGACTGGGTTTACTCCCTTCTCTATATTAACGAATAACTTTATGACCTGACCATCCACATACCCTTTTGCTTTTGGATATAAGATCGTCCCGTAAATGCATAAAGCCAATAAAGTCAGGCATTTTTCTTCATTTAGGTACCTGTGAATCATTCCCGTCAAATAATCCATTGATATTAATTCTTCATTTCCTTTGACTTTCACATATTTTTGTATTTTGGTTGCCTGTACTGAAAGTAATTTAGATAAGGCCCTTCTTGCTGTGAGTTGAGGATTAAAACCATACACTGTATCCCCGACCTTCCCTGGAATACCTAACATCGTTGGTATTCTTCGATGGTAGGTACTATGTCCATATCTTTGAATGTGAAGCATCTTTATGCAGGGTCCCAGAAGTCCACCAAAACTTGTACGGCGAAACGGTTAATTGGAATGTACATTAGATCCGCTATATAACCGTATTTTCTTGAGAACAAAAGCCGACGTTCTAGTGTCAAGCCTTCCCAAATCGTCTTCAATTTTCCTAGCTCATTAGGAATTAATTGGACTTGACAAGAAAAAGGTAATGATACTTCACTAGATGAGGATAGACTGTCCCCGTGTCTTAGTTGTAGATGCTCTGCCCATTGTAGCACAATTATTGGCTCATCAGACTGTATTGATTCAATAGGTACATTGGCACTTATTTTGTTCCCTTTCAAAAAAGAAAACTAAACTATTTTATAAAGAGAAAGATGTGTAGACTTTCATGACCCTACACGGGGGCATTCATAATCCCCTCGAAGGTCGACATTACTCCGTTTAACCATTTACTACTAAACGACAAAATATAGAGAGAATATAATTAAAACACACAAAAAACAAAACCAAAAAAAAAATGATGAGATAAACGTGAGAAAATAAACTAGCAAAGATCTTCATGTGCCTACACGGAGGCATTCGCAATCCTCTCGAAGGTCGACACTACTAATCTTAAGATATAATGACCCAAAAACATACTTTTAATGCATGTGCGACCCTACAATACAACTTGACTAAATATGTGACACTATGTCTCAAAAGAAAAGAGAGAGAGAGAAAATAATAATAATAAATAAAACTAAAAATAGAAATAAATAAAAATAAATAAACTCAGAGACTTTAATCATAAAAGGAAAAGTAAACATTTTTTGTCAAAAATTATTTCAAAATTTGTCCCTTTCTTTTAAAAAAAAAATCACCGAGAAGGTATTAATGAGAAGAAACTAAATTGTACTTAAAACAAAAGATTTTACAAAAAAAAAAGAAGAAAAAAAAAAAGAAGAAGAGAGAATAACGAGAAAAAAAAGAAAACTTTTTTTGAATGATAAACATGATGTGAGGATGGAATTCTAATCCAAGAAGACCAATGCCCCCAAATTAATTTAAATGTTATAAAATAACAAATAAATTAACTTGAGCGAGGATTTTTCGTGTGCCTACACGGGGGCATTGGCAATCCCCTCGAAAGTCGACACTACTACATCCTCAATTCTAATCCTGAAGGGTAAAGCTTGGGTATAGAGCTGTGATTGGTGTGTAGAATTGCATGATAATATACAAAATAAAATTAAAGAAATAAATTTCAAAATAAAATAAACAATGGACCAAACAATCTAATAAAAGGATAATAGAAAAATAAATTTTAAGTGGCTTGACTCTCTAAAGTTCCCCAATGGAGTCGCCAAGTTGTCGCAACGTTATTGCGATGTGGAGCGACCGACATCCTAACTAGGCGTCTCTTTCTAGATAAAAGGTTTGGAGTCGCCACCAATCATCATAGGGTGTGATTGGTCACCCATTTTATAGGAAAAAAGGTAGTCTATGAAACCAAAAATTAGGCCCGGGAGTTGATTGAGTGTAGGGATGGTGTTAGCACCCCTACAACACTTGTTTTAGAAAAACGGTTACCACATTTTATTTCAAAATTATCCTTTTATTTATTAGTTCAAACAAAAATACTTTTATGCTTTATTTTGAATGTCCCAAAATTTATTAATCCACATTTTAAAAATAAAACATGAACTAATAACTATGAGTGGCTCAAGGCCATTAGAAAGACTTGGAATTTATTTTGATATTTCAAAATAAATTCCTTATTTAAAAACAACAAATTATTTATGAAAAGAATTTTAAAAACGGAGGGTTCTTATTTCATAAATCTATTTTTAAAGGAGGCAATTTATTTTATTTCAAACTTCATTGCCAAGATTTAATTTTGAAAACAATTGGAGGATTCTTATTTCAGAAATCCAATTTTAAAAGGGGCAATCTTGTTTTATTTCAAACGTTGTTGCTGAAATGCAATTTTGAGAAATTGGAAGGTTCTTATTTCAGAAATCCAATTTTAAAAGGGACAATTTTTTTTTTATTTCAAACTTTATTGCTGAAATGCAATTTTGAGGAATTGGAAAGTTCTTATTTTAGAAATCCAATTTTAAAAGGGGCAATTTTGTTTTATTTCAAACTTTATTGCTGAAATGCAATTTTGAGAAATTGGAAGGTTCTTATTTCAGAAATCAAATTTTAAAAGGGGCAATTTTGTTTTATTTCAAACTTTGTTGCCAAAATAAAATTTTGAGAAATTGGAAGGTTCTTATTTCAAAAATCTAATTTTAAAAGGGGCAATCTTGTTTTATTTCAAACTTTATTGCCAAAATAAAAATTTGAGAAATTTGAAGGTTCTTATTTCAGAAATCCAATTTTAAAATGGGCAATCTTGTTTTATTTCAAACTTTGTTGCCAAAATAAAATTTTGAGAAATTGGAAGGTTCTTATTTCAGAAATCCAATTTTAAAATGGGCAAACTTGTTTTATTTCAAACTTTTGTTGCCAAAATAAAAATTTGAGAAATTTTCCATGAGATTAAATAAATTTTGACTAATTGGGTAGTTCCCAGGTAGAGGTGTTCCCTTTGGTCAGCTTAAATATCTCAGCCTAGACAGAACAAGTCCCGCATAATCAAATTTTATTCCAAACTCATTAATTAGTTACAACTTGAGAGCTCATTTAGAAAATCTAAATTAAAACCAAATTAAAACTTTACTTTAGTGGGAATCAATTTAGAAATAAATCAATTGAGACTAAACCGAAATTGTATTCAGAAAGTCCCAAATCAAACCAAATCCAAATTAAACAATCAAATAGCAAAATCTAAGCAATTTACCAATTAAGAAAACTAAACCATTTGCAATTTAAATCAAATTGAGAAGAGACAATCAAATGGCAAAATTTAAGCAATTTGCAAATTAAGCAACTTGCAATTTAATGTGAATTAAGCAATTTGCAATTTAATTCAAATTAAGACAAGCAAATAGAAAAATTCGAGCAATTTACAAATTAAGCAATTTAATGAATTAAACAATTTGCAATTTAATTCGAATCGAAACAAACAAATAGCAAAATTTAAGCAACATGCCATAAATTAATGTGCAGATTAAGCAATCAAATGATGAAAATAAATCATTCAAAATTAAATTAGACAAGATTTAAAATCACAATCCAGGATTAAGTGAAATTAAACAAGTCAAAATGAAATGAACTTTAAAACACGATTCAAGATTTAAAAGACAAGAGTTCAAAGGTTAATTGAGATTTAAATCCAAAGTTAAATACAATTAAGCAAGAACTCAATGGTTAATTGAAATTTAAACAACAATTAAGGTTAATGGTAGATTCAACAATAAGCTATGGGCAAAGTTGGAAATAAAACATAAATGATGGTCTATTTGAAATTCAAACAAGAAGTTAAGGGCCAACTTGGAAATAATCACATCAGATGAGGATAAAAATGGAAATTCAATCCTTTCTTCCCCAAACTCACTCACTTATCGATGAAACGAGAAGCTCAGAGACTTGTTGGAGGTTGGAAAGTCATCGTCGATGGCTTGGGTTCGCGCTGCTCGTAGATCTGCACTGTCGGAGGCCTAGGTCGAATCTCACGCTGCCAGAGAGTTGCCGGAAGGGCGGGTTTTCCGTCAAATTTGTTGGAATCGTGCTGGAAACGTGAGTTCACTGCTGTGGGTGTATGGGTCCTCTCGAAACCACGTCGAAGACGTTCTGCTACTCGCTGCTCGTATTCGTCGGGTTGCATTCAAAAGGTCTCCGAAAAGCTGCACTTGCAATAATCTGTCACCTAAAGAAATCTAATCGAAAACTTTGCCTCTCTAATACGTCTTTCTTACCCCTGCTCCTTCCTTTTCCAAACTCTAATCTCTTCCTATTTATACTGATGAAGCTTACTAAAAAAAGATGATTTTTCAGTCACATAGTTGTTGCAAGTCCTCTTCTTGAGGAAGAACGTGGACGTGCATGGGACCTATTCTCGTGGGGAGAAGAAGACTAAGTTTACAAAAGAAGAAGAAGAAGAAAAAAAAAACGTGATAGCTAAACGTAAAATTAAAAAAAAATAATAAACGAAAATGAATAAATAAATAAACAAAAATAAAATAAAATCAAAACAAATAAAATTAAAATACAATCTAATCTAATCTAATCTAAACTAAAATGATAAAAATAAAATATAACACAAAAGCTTTAAATAAAGCTTTAAAAAATATATATATATATTTATATATAAACAAAGTAAACACAAACCAAAAATTAAAATCAAATCAAATTATAAAAATTACCGGACCAAATACGGTATCTACAAGCATAATTGCGCTCAACTATGTGGCCACATATGGACCTTTTTGGCAGATTCTCCCAGATTCGTGAGATTTACAGATAAAATGAAATATTCTCAATCAAAGCTCCGAGGATCAAGGTATATGATCGGTCAAGCCTCTCCACACTGATCTCGGCATCAAACCCTAGGCCTTGAGGTCTATAAAATGCGACTCAAGCTTTAGTTTTTAGGGAGCTCAGATTTCTATCTTCTTCTCCAAATTCCACAGTTTTCTTTTCTTTTCACCCGCCATACCGAGTCTCCCCCAAGTTCTGTTCATATTTCATTCGGACACAAACTTTGAAAGAAGGGTGTGTAAGCACTTGTTCTCCTTGAAAGAGGTTGAACAAAATCAGAAAGAAGGAACAAACTTCGAGTTCTTTATCATTTTCATTTAAGTTTTGTATGTTCTGTTTTTCTTTAAAGTTTTGTTGCTGTTTTATTCTTCCATCAAGTTGTAAGTTTCTGTTTTATCTATTAAATTTCATTTATTTAAGTTGTAATTCAAGTTATTACTGTTTCAATTCCGCACTTTTATTTCAATGAAGTTTATCTTTTCTCAATCAAGTTTTCTTTTTATTTTCTGCACTTTAGTTTTATTTTCAATGAGTAGCTAAACTCCTTGGAGGGGATTCAATGAAGTGGATACCCTAAAAAGGAAATAAGCCCCACCATGTGATTTTAGTAACTTTGCTTAACATTTAGCATCGTTTGCTTTTATTGAGTTTAAGTTTCATGTTAGCTTAAACTGATCACTTGAGTTAACATATTTTGTGTGAGATTCAATACTGAAAGGGTTGGATTTAGCACGCGTTTTCATAAGAGCAATATAGGAGAAGAGTCTAGACATATAACTTTGCTTTTTGTACCTAGACATAGGACAAAAACCTTTAGAATTATGGAGTTGTGTTCCTTATTTATCTAATTTAAATTATCCATAGACATATGTGTTTAATTGCTTAGTCTCCTAAAAGCACTTAGAAAACGGCTGAATAGGTGTTGAACTCGATTCATGGTGTTAAGTGTCGGTGAGGGTAGGTTGCGGGCATGTTAGTAGCATTTTGTCTGAATCGCACAGAACTCGAAAGAGGGAGTATGCGGGCGCAAGAGGCAGAATCTCTAAAATAACCGAACCTAATTAAGCAAATTTGCGGGCACATGGTGGGTGCATTTCCTCAGGGTTGAAACAAATTTGAACCCCCTACTTCTTATTACTGTTTTCTTATATTTTCTTTAGTTTCATTTATTTTTATTGCACAAAACCCCCAAAAATATCTTATTTGTTTGGTTACCTTCGGTTGCAACTTGAAAGTACTTGTGATATTAACTGAAAAGCTCTTTGTTAACTGTTTCCTTGGGTTCGATACTTGGAATACTTCCATATATTACTTGTTGGACAGCGTGCACTTGCGCTTGCTTTTGGCGTATAACAGCCACCTCATCAGATATGATTGTAGTTTTGTTTCCAATATTTGACCTACCCTACGGCGACACTTGTGGGGATAAAACTACGGGATCTAAAATTATGGGTCACACTTACAAAACATTTATTAAGGTTGTTAATAATGTCATTGACCAAATTAATGGTAACTAAAAATTATAGGAATAAGAGTTATTCTGGTATAATACTTGGCTGAGATTGTCTTAGTTTAGTGAAGGAACACTTGACTTACCCTACGGCGACAGTTGTTCTGACTCACTAAAATACCATAGCATTAGAAATCATTTTTTAAATTGTTTGATTTTTATGCTAAAACTGAATGGATAATTGATTGCATGGTGTTAAATAATATGTTTTATATATATATTTCAATATTATGATTATTTCTCTCATTTTTAACTTTATTACTAATAAGTCAAAATTAAGAAATTTTTATTACTTGGAAAAGTAACATTAACACTATAATGGTAGTGTTAAATTTTGAATTTGTCTTTATTGAGAAATGTTCTCAAAACTTGTTAATGCTAATCGAATTATTCGTGAAGCACATGATTATTGAATCAAAAGTAAACGAGATAGCTTGTACGTATCTCCTAGTTGATATGTTAGATGTCAAGCTTAGAATATAAAGAAAATGACAACAACATATGAAATACTAAAATCCATAGAAGCTAAATTTAGATAATTGTCTAAATGATCTCGAATTTAAGCATTACAAAATTTCAAGAAAACAAACCAAATGACTGAAGCTATATAAAAGGAAATAGTTCCTAAATTAGCTAGGAAGGTTATAAGTGAGAGGAATTTTTGAAATACCTCTATAGGAAAAAAAATATAAATGAAAGTAAATTTGATTTACTAGATGTTTGGTGAAGAATAAATAACGCTACCTGGATAGTTGATACAAGATCCACTATCAAGATTTATTCTTTATTACATTTAATATATAATTCTTGAAAAATACTTAACATGTAGAATCGTTTCTACAAGTTGGCATCAGGAAGTCCATCTCAGTTAGTGTAGTGGGAGACATTAAGATGTCATTAATTAAAGATTGTTACTTAATGTTGAATATGGTGTTTTAGGTAACCATAAGAGAAATTCAAATTCTCGAACTTTATTACAAAAATGTTCATATAGTATGAATTACTTTGAAGTATGAAAGTTTATATTTTCAAAATTGTTTGAAAATATATTCAGTTGAAAATAAGAACAATTTGTATATGTTATATTGTTGACATATACTATACTACAAAATACTGAAATATTCAGGATTATAGAATCCAGAATAGAAAGACATTGTTTTCTCCTAAACTTGAATTTGGCAGTTAAGATTGATTAACATCAACTTGCATAGAACTAGTAAGAGGTAATTCTCTAAAAGTTAGATAATTACTTTACTTGTTTTAATCCTTGGAGCTTTATCAGATAAGGCTATAAGGCCAAAGAATACTTTGGGCTTACACATTCTGACCCAAGTGGTCTGATGAATGTAAAGGCTAAATAAAGTCATGAATATTTCATCACTCTAGTTGATGATCATTCAAGGTACAAGTATCTTTACTTAATACAACATAAGTCTAATTTTTTGAACAGTTCAAGAAAATTAAGGCTAAAGTTGAAAATCGATTAAATAAATCTATCAAGACATTATGATCAGACCATAGTGGAAAGTACAAGAAACTTACGTACTAAGATTAGTTGATAGAAAGTGGGATTGTATCCCAACACTTAATACCAAGTACAATTGTGTGAAATTGTGCTGTAAGAGGAGAAACAAGATCTTGTTAGACATGGTCACATCAATAATGAGTTACACACCATTACCAAATTCTGGTTAGAATATGCAATAGATATTGCATAGTGAACATTATTCCCTCCAAAAGTGTCTACGAGACAATTTTGGGATTATAGAAAAGTAGTTAAGTTAGTTTACAACACTTCAATATTTAGGATTGTTAAGTATACGTGCTGAAACAAATCCAAAGAGGTTGAACGTGTTTAAAAAATGTGGCTAAGTGTAGGTCACCCCTAAGGAGTACAAAATGGTCTTTTATCTAATCCTAAAACGAATAAGGTATTTGTATGACAAAAATCAATTTTATAAGGAATGTCAACTAAAATACTACAAACATTTAATAAGGTGAGATAGTGTTAATAATATGGTTCCAAGTGAAGCCACTAAATAGTTAACAAAAGTTGTTAACAATTTAATTACATTTGAAAGTCAAATGGATCCTAGTCATGAATTAGATAAGCCTCATCGTAGTGGGAGAGTTATGAAATGACTCAACCGTTACAATGACTTAATTGCAGCCTAGATTGTCATGTTAGATAACAAAGTTGAAGGCTTATTACCCTCAAAGTGAGACTAATTGCAAAGGGTTAAACCTAATAGGAGAAAGTATACTGCGAGTAAACTTTCTCATTTATTTCCATACTGAAGTCTGTAAGCATTATTTAATTCATTGTTGCATATGAGAAATAAAAATGAATGTTTAGAATTCTCTTATGAAAAGAAATCTTAGATAATGCATCTACACAAATCAATCAAAGAGGTTTATTTTCAAAGATCAAAAGAATAAAGGTTTGCGAAATAGTAAAGGTTCATTTATGAAATGAATTTTACAATTAGATCTTTGAATATAAGGTTTGATAAAAGTATCAAAACCTATGATTTTGGATAAATATTAATAAAGCTTGTATAAACAAGAAAATTATTAATTGCTTAGTGAATTTTTTTTCATGTTTTATGTTGATGATATTTTACTCATTATGAATGATGTAAGATGTGTATCTAACATAAAAAGTTGACTAAGTAACCAATTCCAAATGAGTGATTTGGAATGACTCGATATGTTTTACTTGTCCAAAATGGAGATTTTAAAGACAAAATTTTAACTTTATCTCAAATATCTTATATTAACAAAATTGTTGTCAAATATTTGATATTTATGTCTAAGGAAGAACATCCTAAGACACCTCAAATGTTGACAGTATATGATATACATAAATGAGACTGAACATTTAATATACAATGGGTTAGCATATATCAGTTAAATGAATGGTATGACCATTGAGTAGAAAATTAAAAACTTTCTCAAATTATCTATGGATAATGAGAAATTTTTGTGTATGGAGTTAAAGATTTGATCTTTACAAGATACACTGGTTCTTACAAAGATTTAGGAAATCTATGTAAAGATAAATTTTAACCTAGGTGGTGGAGTATGATATACGAGTTAAATTGTTTTGCTTGTGAAGCAACAAAAAGACTTGTATGACTCAAATAGTTCCTTGAAGATCTGAAAGGTGTTTTAGACATGATTTAGTCTTTTTTTTTTATGATAACAGTGGTGCAAAGACTAATATTAAGAAAATTAGAAAACACCAATATATAGAGAATCATATATAGAGAGAGAGAGGGTATCATGGTAGTGACTAAGATGACTTTTAATGACAGTCGTTTGGATATATATAAAAAGACTCTCCAGGCTAAAATATTTTAGGGTCACTTAGAATGTCTAGAATTATGAGACATGTCTCATCTTTGCTAGGGCAAGTAGTAGAATATGTTGAGTATAGAGTATGCTATAGGTTACATGTCTCACCGGCTTTAGTGCAAGTGGGAGATTGTTGGGATTTATGCCCTAAAGCCTAGTAATTAATGATTTATTTAATAATTAATAATAATTTTGATTATTTTATTTGCAATATAATATTATCCATTATATAAAAAATCCTAGGTTATTAGTGTAATCTTTGTTGGCTTTTTGGCCCTTAATCTCAAATTAATTAATTTTAATTAATTAATTAATTAATATTTTGATGATAACAAACCTGATTTTGTTTATTAATAATTTTAGTGTTTTGAAGTGTCCATTTCGTAGAGCTCAGGATAACAATTCCAACGCATTTTGAATCATTCGAATCGGAGCTCAAACGAAGAAGTTATGGGCAAAACAAAATCAAAGGAAAAATCCTACATGGCGTGACACGTGGCATACAGTGATGACGTGGCAGATGACGTGGAAGGTCAACGGTCAACATTGATAACGTGGCGTCGACGTGGCCGTTGACATGTCATTTCAAACGGTCATAATTGCTGACATGGCAAATGACGTGGATGATGTTGTGGCACACGTGGACCAATAGAAATACGACACGTGGCATATTTGAGTTTAAAAAAAAAAAAGAAAAAGAAATTAATATTAAAAATAAATAAATAAATAAAAGAAAAACTCTCAACGGTCAAATTTTCCAAATATTATTATTTTAATATTATATTTATAATATTATAATATTATAATATTATTTTATTATTAAATTTGAATTATTTTATTTCAACCAATCAGAAGCTGCCACGTGGCAGCCAACGGCTATATTCCTCTTCTTCCCTCTATTTAAGGCTCGAAAAAATTTGGAAAAAATGTGAAAAAATTCTGAAAAATACTACTTCTCTTGGAGAGCATTTCCAATATTTTTGAGCAATTTTTGAGCTTCAATTTCTTTAATTTTCATAGCCACTTGAGGGCTTTTACTTGTAAGAAATCATTTCTTACATAGTTGTGAGCTTTGATTTGTGTATCTACTCTTTGAGAGAGTTTCTCCATCTTGTTCTTCATCTTCCAATCCATTGTAAGGGTTTCTCTTGATCCAAAAAAAAAAAAAGAGGTTGTAACGGTTTGATCCTGAACCATGGAAAGGATCGAGTTTGTTCTTGCGCCCGAAAAAGGAACGTTGTAACGGTTAGACTTAAGTCGTGGAAAGAGTCATTGATCTAGTGAAATACCCAAGAGGAGCTTGGGGAGTGGAGTAGGCCGGGTTGTGCCGAACCACTATAAATTTACGGTGTCAATTTCTCTATCCCTATCTTATTTCATTTTTACAATTAATTTGTTATTATATTATATTGCATAAAATTAAGTGTTCTTGGATGTCTATCTTGGTTGGTATAATTTTACTTTTACATATTCTTTACCAATCTTGTTTATAGAATTAAATAGGGTGTTTGAAATTGTTAATGTTAAATTTATTGTTTAATTTGAGGTGAGTTTATTTGCATGATTTCTTGTTTAAATTAATTGTTGCAAAAAGTGTGTTAATTTGTTTAATTGGGCCCACATTAGGAAAAAGTTTTATAAAGTTTAGAAAAACCCTATTCACCCCCCTCTAGGGTTGTCATACCGATCCTACAATCTTGAACAATATGTAGTTGACATACGAGAGGATACGAGAGGATTATGTTCAAGAAATAACCTAAAGGGTCATAGTATATGAATAAGGTTGGGTGTCTTATCCTGGTAACACTATTGATACGACCCACTTTGTAATAGTTACAAATGATTTGATCCAAATTGTTCATGTGAAGACATGTGAATGGAGGTATCTTATATAATGAGTTTGTATAAGATTGGACCATGAAATATTTAATCTCTCTTTATAAATCTGTTAATTGAGAAGATTAATATTTCATCATTATGATCATATGCGACTTCACCTTAATCCTGATTGAGTTATAAACTCCTGCTTGTGAGGGCTTGTCCTTTGATTTCCATGAGTAGTAGCTTTTGTAGCCAATTCAATATACCTACCATTTTAGGGACTTGAGCAAATAGGGAGGAACATAATCTCACAAGATGAAATTCACTCATTCCTATACATGGTAAGTAGATAAATGGTTTCCTTAAGTGCTAATTTCAAGACTTGAACAATGGTGCCCCACCCTCTCACTGCTCGAGAGGGGCTTCGTTTATGGTTGGATCATAAACAAATTGTTCATTAGAGGATCGGTGACACTTAAGGTGTAAGATATAATTACAGGGGTAAAATAGACTTTTGACCCAACTGTAATTACGAATAACTCAGTGAATGTTCGACTTGCATGTAGTGATTATATCCATGGACACAACTTGTCCTACAGTGCATAAGAGTGCAACTCTAGGTCTATAGTAAAATGACCCTAGAGTCAATGAATGAAAATTGATTAATTAAAGAGTTTAATTAATTAATTTTGTATAATTGGAGCTTATAATCTGTAGGTCATAAGGTCCTTTTACTAGCTCATAGTAATACTAAAAGATCAATTTAGTTGAAAGAAAAATTTGAAATATTCAAATTAATATTTAATTTGAAGTGTTCAAATTAATATTTAATATATTATATATATTAAATATAAAAGAGGAAAATATATTTATTGTATTTGATACATTAAATATTAAAATAATTAATGTACATTAGATACATGAAATAAAAGATATTTAAAATTTTTGAATAAGATTCAAATAAATAAATATCGTAGGAGATTTGAATGAGACTCAAATAAGTATAATATATATTTTAATATATTATATATTAAAATATAATATTTTAATTATAGCAAAGATTTGCCATTAGTCTCTATAAATAAGATCTTTGGGTTGAGCCATTAGATATAATACACATCTCCTCAATAGAGAATTGAAGAATTCTCTCTAGATCTCTTCCTTTCCAATCCCTTGTGGATTTTCTTTCAAGAGACTCTCACAAGCCTTGGTCTTGTGTTCGAGTCATAGCCAGGAAGACTTTGTGGAGGAGATAAAGACCCGCCAAAAATATCTCCATATTTACTCTAAGTAAGTTTGCTTAATCTTATTTTTTTAGTTTAATTTTAAATCAAATCAAAGACGATCCAATGCTTCCACTGTAGAGTGAAACGTTCATTCCTTCAGTAGGCACAATCAGAATGCATTCTGCTTGAACTGTACATAACACAAGAGAGTGAGATGTGGGCGCATATTTCTCTGGGGTTAAAAAAATTTGGATCCTCCTTCTCTTATTAGTGTTTACACTTCGATTTTCAATTCTGCTTTATTTTACTTACTGCTTTTTATCACCTCGATTGCAAGCTTAGAGGAGGTCCTTGTCTTTAAAATTGGATTTGTATGAACACTGTTACAGTGTGCACTTGAATTGGACTTCGGCTGGCTCATCGGTTTGATCAAATATTAGTGTCATGCAATTTTGAAGAAGCCTGGACTATGCATGAAGATTGCAAGAAAATTATCACTCAGACTAGAGATTGGAATTCAGATTCTGTTAACGGGAGGTCGTTGCACAAAAATTGACAAGAGTGCGCTGAGGCTCTTGAAGATTGGGGTTGCAAAATTAATAGGTAGTTGTGTTAGGATTTATGCCCTAAAGCCTTATAATTAATATTTTAATATTGAATAATTATTTTATTATTTTTATTTGTAATTTATAATATCTATTATATATTAAAAAAATTCTAGGTTATTAGTGTAATATTGAACAGTATGTGGTTGACATGCAAGAGGGCCATGTTAAAGAAATAACCTAAAGAGTCTATAGTATATGAATAAGATTGGGTGCCTTATCCTGGTAATACTATTGATACGACTCACTATGTAATAGTTATAAATGATTTAATCCAAATCGTTCATGTGGAGACATACGAGTGGGGGTATCATATACAATGAGTTTGCATAAGACTGGACCACAAAATATTAAACGTCTCTTTATAAATCTGTTAATTAAGAAGATTAATATTTCAATAGGATGATCATATGCGACTCAATCTTAATTCTGAGGGAGTTAAGAACTCTGGCCTGTGAGATTGTTCTTTGATTTGCATGGATGAGAGCGGCTTTTGTAGCCAATTCAATAAGCCTACCATTTTTTAGACTTGACCAAATAGGGAGCTGAGAATATAAGTTTCACAAGATGAAATTCTCTCATTCCCATATAGGATAAGTAGATGAGTAGTTTCCTTAAGTGTTGATTTTGAGGCTTAAACAATGGGGCCCTACTCTCTCGCTAGCCCGAGAGGGACTTAGTTTATAATTGAATTATAAACAAATTGTTCATTAAAGGATCAATGGTACTTAAGGCATAAGATGTAATTATAGGGAAAACAAACTTTTGACTCAGTTGTAATTACGAACAGCTTGTGAAGAAACGACTTGCATGTAATGGTTATATCCATAGACACAACTTGTCCTACAGTACATAAGAGTGCAAATCTAGGTCTATAGTAGAGCGACTTAGAGTTAATGAATGAAAATTGATTAATCAAAGAATTTACTTAATTAATTTTGTATCATTGAAACTTATAATCTGTAGGTCCGTAAGGTTCCCTTGCTAGCTCATAGTAATACTAAAAGGGTCAATTGAGTTGAAAGAAAAATGTGAAATGTTCAAATTAATACTTAATATATTTGATATATTAATTTTACAAGAGAATAATACGTTATTAAATAAATTATATATTAAATTTGAATAAGATTCAAATGGATAATATATGTTGTAGGAAGATATATTAAGTATTATATTTTGAATTTGACAAATATCTTATCCTAAGTTCCTATATAAATAGGACCCTTGGGTTGAACCAAAGTAGAAGTTCTATACAAAAAAAAAAAAAAAAAAAAAAAAAAAGAAGGAAAACTCTCAAGAATTTTCTTCTCAATTCTCTTATCTTTTGAAAGATTCTCACAAGCCTTGCTTATGTGTTTGAGTCATAGCAAGTAAGATCTTATGGAGGAGATTCGACCTCGCTAGAATTGGAGCACAAGAAGTAGAGACCAACCAAAATTATTCTCCATTTAATTCACAAGGTATGTTTGCTTAACCTAATTTTAACCTAATTTTTGTTTAATTCTAAATAAATCAAAGCTCATCCCAAATTGATTTTTCAATTATTTAGTAATCATAGTTTTCCGCTGTGGGATGAAGTGTTTGTTCCTAATAAGTGGTATCATGGTCATGCCCCTGACTTAGCAATGTCGGTAAAATCCTCGAGTGTTGAACAAAGAAGTTGTGAGCCTCAAAGACAAAGTCATGGTGGAGATCTGTGGTTGAGCTTTATTTGACTAGTAGTGTACTCTGGAGAAAAAGAGTTGAGATGACTATTTGAGGGGAGGCTCGGTGGTACTTTGTTTGAGGGGAGAATTGTTGGGATTGTTGGGAGTGCGATCAAAGTCTCATATTGACTAGATAAGGGGAAGATCGTGGGTATATAAATGATGGACAACATCTCCATTAGAATGAGACATTTTGGGTAAAACCAAAAGCAAAGCCATGAGGGTTTATGCCAAAAGTGGACAATATCATACCAATGTGGAGATATGTGAAGGATCGTTGTCCCTAACAAGTTGAAAATTCAAATTTGGGACCAAAGGGCGAAACTACAAGAGGCTTATGCTCAGCCCCCATCCTCTAAATTTCACGATGATCCAAGGGATTGAAAGGAGATTGAATTTTCTTCTCCAGGATGAGGAAATTTATTGGAAGCAACAATCAAGAGAAAAATGGTTGAAATGGGGGGACAAGAATACAAAATGGTTCTACCAAAAGGCTACTCGCAGAAAGAACATTGATGAAATTAAGGGCATTATGGATTTGTAGGGAGTATAGCCAAAGAATGGAGATATCATTTTTTGTACTTTTGTTGAATATTTCAAATAATTTTTTTCTTCTAATAATTCGTTACTTTGTGATGTTAATAAGGTCATTGATTATATTCTTCAGAAAGTTACAGCTGAAATGAATCATTTGTTATTGAGACCATTCATGCCGAAAGAAGTTGAAAGGGTGATCAAGAATTTTCATCCTTCTAAAGCTTCAGGCCCATATGGGTTTCCAGCTTTGTTCTATCAAAGATACTAGGATGTTATATGTCCAAACACAATGACCAATCATTTGGCCATTCTTAATCGACATCATGCAATCAAGGAATGGAAAAAGACCCATATTTCTTTTATTCCCAAGGTACGTTACCCAAAGAATGTGAGTGATTTTCGTCCATCAGCTTATGCAATGTTTCCTATAAGATTATTACGAAGGTTCTAGTTAACCGATTAAAAAGTATGCTAGATAAAATTATTTCTATTTATCGGTTTGCTTTTATCCAAGGTGGATCGATATGTGATAATTTAATTATTGCACATGAGTGTTTACATATTATGAACATGAGACAAAAAGGGAAAATATGGTTTTTTTTTTGCAATCAAACTAGATATGAACAAGGCTTATGATAAGTGGAATGAAGTTTTTTGCGTCAAATTATGAGTAAGTTGGGTTTCAATGAGGAGTGGATAAATCTTGTAATGGATTGTATATCCATTGTTTCTTTCTCGATTCTTATTAATGGGGAACCCTCGAAATCTTTCCTCCAACTGGAGGATTACGACAGGGAGATCCTCTCTCACCTTACCTTTTTTTGCTTTGTGTGGGAGGTTTATTTGGTTTCATTGCAAATTCTATTGAGCATGGAAGACTGTCAGGTTTAGCGAACTCTTGATTTTTGTGTCTCATCTTTTTTTTCACTGATGATAGCTTAATCTTTTTAATAGCCTTTGTGCAGAAATTTGTGGTGTTGTGAAATATCTTATAGGTTTATGAACAAACTTTGAGCCAAAGTATAAATTTTGGCAAGTCGGCGATGTGTTTCTCTCATAACATACATTTGGATTTTAGCACGTATTTACATAGTATTCTACAGGTGCAGGTAGTATCCAACCTAGGAACTTATATGGATTTGCCTTCATCATTTACTAGGTGAAAAGACACATATTTTAGAGCTTCAATGAAAAGGCGTGGATTTTAGAGCTTTGAAAGATCAAATTTGGAATGTGTTGCAAGGATGGAAGAGTCATTTTTTCTCTGTTGGTGCAAATGAGGTACTGATTATGAGTGTTGTTTAAGCTATTTCGACCTATGCCATAGGTTGTTTTCGACTTCCGAAGACTTTCTACGAGCAACTTATGAGATTAATGGCACACTTCTGGTGTGTTCGACATCAAACAAAGGAAAATTTCATTTGAGTTGGAAAATTTTGTGCATACCAAATGAGGTGGGGTGGTTTGAATTTTAGAGATTTAGAAAGTTTTAACCAAGCCTTGGCTACAAAACAAGTATGGAGGGTTCTAAAATTTCCTAATCTACTATTCTCTTAGATTATGAAGGGTCGGTATTTTCCACATGATGACTGAAATGTATGTGGGTTGTTTAAGAAAAATATTTTGAAAGAGAATTCAGCCAAGTGCAAGTATACACTGTCAATAAGTAATATATGGAAGTATTCCAAAGTATCGATCCCACAAAGACTAGTTATAAATTCAAGTGTTTAAAGTAAAAAAACTTTATCAAATTACAAGAAGTAGGTAACCAAGAAAATAGTTGGGAGATGGTTGTTGTGAGTGACTAAGTAAAAGTACAGATATAAATGAAAATGTGGGAATTCAATCATGTTTCTGCCCTAAATGAGTAAACTGTACTATGCGCTCACATATATGCTACTTTACCCTATGCATGTGAATCAGATGCATCTCCTATTCAGCCTTGATTTCAAGCACCCTTAGGAGTCTAAATAATTAAACCTATATTTCCATAGCTAATTAGAACTTAGATGATTAAACATGCAATCCTTTTTGTTCCTATAGGTGTGCCTTATTTCAGAGGTCAAGAAACGAAGTCCTATGTCTAGGCTTTTCTCTTATATTGATTTTATGACATCTGTTTATTACCCAACTTTTTCAATATTGAGTTGAACTTTGTATGTAAAGCCTAGGTGATCAAGCTAGATCAACAATAAACATGCACAATCAATAAAACCAAACTGCAGTAAAGGTAATTTAACAAATATGCAAGTGAAATGGAGCGAGCTTAGCTCATATTCTAGGGCATCCACATAATTGAATCCCAAAAGAAACTTAGCTCACAATATAATAAGTAAAAGCAGAATGCTTCATTGAAATAGAATTCATAATTACAAAGATGAAATGAAATAAAAGTAACAAGTGCTGGAAAAATAGTAAACAAACGATCCTAGTGAAGAAACTAAGTTACATTCAAGGGAAAATCATTCTAAGAGTCGATCTGAGCCTCTTTCTGAAGGGAATAATTGAATTAAACCCAGAAAGGAAGCATAGGAATCGTCTTTGATTTATTTAGAATTAAACTAAAATACAAGGGTTAAGCAATAAATACCTTCCAAATATGGAGATTCTTCTGGTGGATCTTTATCTCTTCTACAAAGTCTTCATGGTTATGACTCGAACATAGGACCAAGGCTTGTGGGAGCCTCTTGAAAGAAAATCCACAAGGGATTGGAGAGGAAGAGGTCTAGAGAGAATTCTTTAATTCTCTCTATTGAGGAGATGTGTGTTGTGAAGAATGCACAATAGCTCACCCCTAGGATTCTATTTATAATGGTCTAGGGAAAATAATTAAATAATATATTTTAATATCTAATATATTAAAATATTTTATCTAACCAATTTGAATCTTATTCAAACCGTTTAAAATTCTCCTACGACATTTATTTTCTAATTTGAATCCAATTCAAATTTAATAAATATCTTTTATTTAATGTATCTAATATACATTAATTATTTTAATATTTAATGTATCAAATACAATAAATATATTTTCCTATTTTATTTAATATATCTAATATATTAAATATTAATTTGAACACTTCATATTAAATATTAATTTGAACATTTCAAAATTTAATATTTAATGTATCAAATACAATAAATATATTTTCCTCCTTTATATTTAATATATCTAATATATTAAATATTAATTTGAACATTTCAAAATTTTCTTTCAACTAAATTGATCTTTTAGTGTTACTATGAGCTAGCAAGGGGACCTTATGGTCTTACAGATTATAAGCTCCAATGATACAAAATTAATTAATTAAACTCTTTAATTAATTAATTTTCATTCATTAACTATAGGTCACTCCACTATAGACTTAGAGTTACACTTTTATGCGTTGTAGGACAAGTTGTATGCATAGATATAATCATTATATGCAAGTCGATCCTTCACGAGTTGTTCGTAATTAAAAGTCCGTTTTACCCCTATAATTACATCTTGCACCTTAAGTACCACTGATTCTCTAATGAACAATATGTTTATAATCTAATTATAAACTAAGTCCCTCTTGGGCCAATGAGAGGGTGGAGCCCCATTGTTCAAGTCCCGAAATCAACACTTAAGGGAACTACTCATCTACTTACCCTATATGGGAAGGAGTGAATTCCATCTTGTGAGATTATGTTCCCAGCTCCCTATTTGGTCAAGTCCCCAAAATGGTAGGCATATTGAATTGGCTACAAAAGCCACTCTCACCCATGCAAATCAAAGGACAAGCCCTCACAGGCAAGAGTTCATAACTCACTCAGGATTAAGATCGAGTCACATATGATCATCATGATGAAATATTAATCTTCTCAATTAACGGATTTATAAAGAGAGATTAAATATTTCGTGGTTCAGTCTTATACAAACTCATTGTATAAGATACCCCCACTCACATGTCTCCACATGAATGATTTGGATCAAATCATTTGTAACTATTACAAAGTGGGTCGTATCATTAGTGTTACCAAGATAAGGCACCCAACCTTATCCATATACTATGACCCTTAGGTTATTTCTTGAACATGATCCTCAGGGAACAACGCAAGAAAGCCCAAGGGAACAACGTTGAGATGTTATCTCTATAGCATCTCAACACGTGGAACACACAAAAAAGGCGTTATTGCATTTTATCATAGTGTCTCGACGTTGCCACGTGGTTTATATATATATAAAAGTTGTAAAACAAATTAGACTTAATTAAGGCATTGCATGTTGAGGATTCTATAGATAGGAATATTGGGTTCTTACCATGCTTGAGAATTAATTGTGCTCAGGAGAGACATTTATGACCTTAGAGTTCTTGACTTATGGAATATTGCATGTTTATATTATTGCATCCAGTTTAATTAATTCATAAATCTAATTGGTGAAATCAACTCCTTAAGATACTTTTCTCATTATTTTTCTCACTTACTTAAGTTTTCTTTAATCTTAATTCAATATCGTTCCATACCTTTCTCTAGATAAAATCGAACGTTAGTATATGTGGTATTTAAGTGAACTAGAAACCCAATTCAAAAGACGACATTCATAATTCATTTACACACTATATTAAAATTTGACCGTACACTTGCGATTAGACGAATTTTTGCACATCAAAATGATGAAAATAGCATTATAAATAATCTCCCTATAGCTATGGTGGAATCGAAAAGTGAATGGATACATTAGTATATTCACGATTTTCAGATTGCAAAGGTGGGAAGACAATATCGACCTAAAGCCCAAATGAGCATAGCCAGAAACTAGAGTTGAGAATGCTGAAAACTGTGTATTGTTTGTAGATGCAGCTTAATTATGAAGTGAGAGAGAACGTGATGGGTTTTGGCACATTAATTCAACTCATCCAGTTTAGTTTCCAAGTTTCCTACTGTCAAACTTGATGTAAAAATATAATGGATTACGTTTAGATCTCCAAACTCAATCGAACCCCTCAATCATAATTATCTTAGCCTAATAAATAGTCTCTTCATTAATTAGATATATAAACAACACTAGATTCTTGTTGATATTATATATATTTTTTATTTTTTTGAAAATCAAATTTTTTCTGCTCATCTTGATTCCTCTAAAGCAAAAGAGAAAAAGACGTCATTAAATACAAAATAAATAGAAAAACTAGAAAAATGACAAGAATAGCATACATATACAAAAACCAATCGTGATAGAACACGTTGTGAGTTTTTTTTCCACACAAGTAGTCATCAAAGATCGATAATAGATTTTCAGCATCTACAACCTTTCTAAAAAAAACCTAAAAGCTTGATATAGAGTTTACCATCTTTGCAAAGAAAATTATGCAAAACACAACACAATTCTTTTCAATGCCCCCACTGAATTCTCAGCCAGACAAAGCTGAAAAAAAGCTGATGGTTGAGAATAGTTTTGGGCCCTTGCTGCTGAGGTGGCAGACCAAAACTTTCAAAATCCCAACCCAATCTAGTTTGAGACACGTGGCATGATATTAATGGATTAACAGAGATAAGGCAGGATTACCTAGATTAACTCCAAAATCGTCTCAGGTACTTAATCACCTTAAAAAAATCTTCCCTTTTGTTGATTAGCTCAAATATACACTGAGGTTCAAATGATGGCTGTTGTAATTCCCATCATTTGCCACACACGACACCTTAACGACTCCATCAATCCAACCAGCCAATTCATTTTTGGACCCAATAAGAGAGGCTGGACTTGTAAATGCGATGTTGTTTCAAAGAATCTGCCAATTTTCGAGTGTCGTAGACATTGCGATTCGTCTATTGTTATGGTCTCGACAAGAGGGTTGAAGGCGTTATTGCAAACTGAAGAAAAAAAGCATTTGAGATGCAGTGGTTTGGATTTTGAGTCACAAGTTTTCAAAAAACTATGCCATGTTTGGGAGTCTAGTACTAATGAGAAACAGTTGAGATCATTGGGTTCTTATTTTGGAAGGCTTCAAGGTGGTGGGAATAAGAAAAAAATGGATTCTTTCAAGAATATAGAGGTGCTTGATACTGGTCAGTTTAAAGCAAAGAAGGAGCTTGACTTGCTTGATGCTTATTTTGAAAAAGTTGATAAAGGTAACTCTTTGATATCCATATCATATCATATGCTTTTCTACTGTATGTGTTTTTCATGACTTAGTCTCCATAAATACTCTTGAATTACTTTCAAGTTCAAAAGTTTAAGCGGATATGAGTTATTCCAAGTTCCTTTATTTTTTTTTTATTCTCTCATCAGTCCCTTTCATGGATATTAGTAATGGTGTCAATCCTTTTTAGGTTTTTAAACTTTTATGCTTATTTTCTTTTGGTCCTTAAACTTCTAATTATTCTATTTACTCCATCAACTTTGCATGAAAAGTTATTTTAGTCTTTTTTTTTTGACAATAAGTTATTTTAGTCTTTATCATTAATTTTCAGTAGTTATTTATAATTTATTTTGAAACATACCTAAACCTTTACATGTAACTTTAAATACTCATTCATGTGTAGATCTTACTCACTAGATAAATGAATGAAAAACCTGCTTACAGATACATTAGAGTTTTTGTTAAAAACATTACAAAAGAAAGTACTAACAACTTTAAATGGTTAGTTTTTTAATGCAAAGTTAAGGACAAGCACCAAAAACTTTTTTGAAGTTTAACAACCAAAATTGAACCAACAAGAAAAGTTTAAAAGACTTAATTAATGCTTAGATATGAACATGAATAATAGAGAAAAACCATTTGCCTCAAAAAAAAAAAGAAAAAGAGGAAAAGAGGAAAAACATATTCTTGCAAAAGTTTTTTAGTACAGTCTTGCAAAAGTTTAAATCATGATACTTCAACATATTAAGTTTAAGTCGATAGATTTGGATAAATTTAATCACATAATAAACTCAAACACTCTTTCAATATCTTGCAATTTGTAAGAAGCATTTCTGAATTTGATATCTGAAATTCCTATAGATATAGACACGCACAACCATGCTCGGTCTAGTACTTTTGGAGAACAACGTGAAGCTAAATCGGTCTTCACATCATTCCCTTTTGAAGACCGCGATAGAGATCATGAGATACAGATACGACATGAGAAACTAAATGATATGATGCATAGAAGCATCCCAAAAACAACTCAACTGCAAGACGATGAAGTTTGTGATCTCTACTTGATGTAAAGTTCAAACCTTAACTCATTAGATTTTCAGTTAGTTTCAGATGACTTTTGAATAAAGTGCTGTTGAGTGAAAGCACTTCTTCTAATCTTTACTAGTTAAGTGCTTTTAGAATGGTTAAAATCACTTTTGATTATTGAAGTATTATGAAAAATTTGTAAATACATTTTTAATGGACTAAAAGGACTTTTTAAAAAGTTATCCCAAACTCATCTTTATTGATGTTTGATGCAAAATGTATGTTCTAATATGGTCGCTAACGATACCGTGCTCGGTTTGTTTGCTGAATGCAGAAGTACTCTGGTTTCTGTAAACATAGCAGTTTTCTTGTTTGAAGTAGCAAGTCCAGTAAAAAACTCAGACCTGCCACTCTTTTCACTCCCTTCTCTATATGGAGCAAAGATAAATGACCTGATCCTAGTAGGAGAATGGTGGAGGCTTGTGACACCTATGTTTCTGGTACAAGATTGATATAACTCGGTTCGTGTTTCCGTTCTAGAGCTGTTTTCGACATTTATTCATTTGTCTTTCTCAATAACATCATGAACAAAAGAGTTTTCTCCTACGATTAAAAGAGAACAAAAACTGTCAACTTTGAACATAGTTCAACTGGTCAAAAGACATTAATAACATTCCTTATAAAGTTGAGTCATTTTTAATGGGATTTTTGTATATTTCAAGACCCACTTCTTTTGACATTGAAGATTTGAATGTACTCAAAATGCCTCGCTTATTACTTGCTCAGCTCTCATGAAGCTGATCTCTTTATGCAGCATTCAGGAGTTCTTCATGTTGCTCTCAGTAGTTGGACACTTCTTGAATTTGGCCATCAAGTTTGTAGAGAATATGGCCCCTTCACATTTTTCTTGATCTATGTCCTAGGAGGAGTTTCTGGCAATCTCACAAGCTTTCTTCATACTCCCGAGCCAACTGTCGGTGGCACGGTAACCAAAAATAACATTTCCACTTTTCATTTCCTATCACGATTAGTAAATTTATTCTTGTGACTTGATATATCCATATCTCACATTGTTGTAGTCACCTGTTAGATTAAGAGCATGTTTGCAATGATTTGGAACTGAGTGTGTTATAATAGTCTCGAGTTATAATAACCTATAGAGTTATATAATATGTGTTTAAGATGCAGAGTTGTTTAGTCTGGATTATAATAGTCTGTGTTTGGGATGCATAGTTATTTAACTCTACAAACTATTATAACTCACTCAGCGCTCCAAACAAACCCTAAGTGTTTAAAAACATTCTTTAAGCATTTAAAAAGTCGTTCCAAATGGGCTCAAATTACTGGTTACACTACCTATTTAGAATATTAAATATTGTATAATACCAAATGTTGTAGTCTTAGATAATTGTCTTGAGATTTTAGTTGAGACGTGCATGAACTAGTTCAAACACTCGTGATTAGTAGTTAAAGGCATAATCCGAGTATGCTTTTTGATCTTTAAACGTGTCTAGCAAACTAAACTGCAAAGAGAATTAAAGTATAGGCGTTTAGATGTGTAGTGTCTGATTCCTGATTTATGTAAATTATGAACCCTTGGAGCAGGGGCCTGTGTTTGCCATGATTGGAGCTTGGCTTAGTTACCAATTCCAAAACAAAGATATGGTTGCAAAGGATGTTTCAGACAATATGTTTTTGAAGGCAATAATTGCAGCTGTCATCAGTTCCATTTTAAGCAATATTGGTCCAATTGATGAATGGTAAGTAAAAAGAGTCTCTCATTTCAAACACCAAAAAAACCCGAGTCTTATTTTTCTCTCTCTACAAGATATTACAATTCAAGTTGGACAATCAAACTTGCAGCTTTTAATAGTGAGTTTGAAATGACTTTTAAAGATAGTGCTTTTAAGTGAAACACTTTTAGAAGAAGCACTAATTAAGTGTTTTTTAAGTATATTTAAGATGTTCAAAATCACTTTTGAGTTAGTAGCCAAACAATATAAAAGATTTAAAAAACTATTTTCTAACAAATAAAATCACTTTTCACCATTCTAAAAGTCATTCTTGACCTTCTCAAGAGAAGTTGCTAATATTTTGACCATTCGAGTTATGCTCATGTCTATCGGAGTGCAAGTTAACAAGGGAAATGTAAATAAAATCCAAAATCTTTCTTTGTTTTGGTTTGTTTGGTGTTGTAGGACTCACACAGGAGCAGCTTTCAGTGGGATGCTATATGGGTTTTTAACATCCCCAGTTGTGGAGGTGAATGATGCTGGTTCTTCTTCTTCAAGGAAAGGCCAAGAAAAGGGAATCAAACTTGTTAGGAAGTATGCTGATCCTTGCAAATCATTTGCCTTTTTTGCTCTCTTCATCTTGGGATTCACAAGTTTGCTCTTCTTTATTCAACCTCCTCCCACCACATTGCCATTCTGACTTCTGATTGGATTTGAGTTCAAGTTTGGGTGTGCTTTGAAAGGAAATTCTTCCCAAATATTGGCAAAATATTAAGTTTATAGTTTGGTTTGCAACTTCCAAGTGCATGATGTACAGTAAAAATAATTAAGCCTCTTATTAAGCTTAGCTTACAATTTTGTCTCACTTACTACAAGCACTCTTCAGAATCCTAGTTTAAATCATATTATGATACTGAAAAACTTTTCTATTTTCTATTTTAATCCTCAATACACTTTGCCTAAAAGGTCCATTTTTGTCCGTACAATAATTGTTCATAAATCAATTAGCAAAAATAACCCAACAAGCTTCAAACAATTACCCATGTAAAGAACATTCATGTCAAGTTTTCTACTAATCTCAAAGTTAATGGCAAAGCAAATTTCCATCCAAAATAGGACTTAAAAGGATATCTTGCCATAACTGATAAAGATGTGATAGATCAAACTGGATTAATGGAACCAACTCTGTATATAAAAATGAACAGAAGATCAATGTGTTTAAACCAAAAAAGAGAAAATTCATATTTCCATAAGCACTCAAACACCAAACACCAAATTCTTCTCATAAATAATAAAACCACATTATACTCTTGTTGGAGTATTCAAAGGCCCTAGAAGTGCTTCCAGAACTTGCACTCAAGCCAAAGCCCATCAACCAAAGACATCTCATTCAGAAACTACCAACAACCCAAGTAGTAGCACTAACAACACTAAAGACAGGGTCGCCACATTTAAAAAAAGAAAAGATAGAAAAAAAAAAGAAAAAAAAAAAGAAAAAGAGTACAGAGTACAACTCCTATCGACTCAACAAGATCAAACTACTGTCCATGTCCCTCTCCTGATTCACGTTTTGATGCTTCCTTAATCTCATCGCCAGTTTCATCCTACAAAATTTGTCACGAATCATCATATTATAACACTCTACAATGTTGATATGTAAGATCAGACCAGACACAGCAGGTTCCAGAACATGACAGGACATGTCTACAAACTTTTCCTATACTGTCATTTATGGCACTTGCACAAAGCCAGCTCATGTGTACCACATTGCTATAAATATAAAAATTTGGGAGTTTTTAGGTCTATGGCTCATCTCATGGATCTGTTTTTTCTACTTTGGATCTAGAGACTGTTTAGAGGAGAAACAGACGAGAAGACAGACAATATTTTAGACAGCAGTCTAAATCCAGGTTTTCGATGCAGTTGTGCAGTGATAAGATAAGTAGCAGTGTAAAACAGAACGGGAATAAGGGTATAGCAAGACATTTCTTGAAAACAAAATTGAGTAGTGAATAATAGAGAAGCAGATGCGTTAAGGCTTGTGCTCAAGTGCAATACTTACCCCAACATCAGAAGTCCAAAGGGTCAAGTTGTCTCGGAGGAGTTGCATGATTAAGGTGCTATCCTTGTATGATTCTTCACCCAATGTGTCAAGCTCAGATATTGCTTCGTCAAAAGCCTATTTGGAAATGAGAATAAGCACACAATGTCAGGGAAATAAGGTTATCATCAGCTAACCAAATTGATCTTAGAAAAAAAACCTCAATCCGTCTCTTTTTTTGTGTGTGTGTACTACTTTTAAAAGAAGCACAAAACAAAGTTAACAGATTATGATTGAATTAACCAGAAAACCAGGCATCAAATGAATATACAGCATTACCTGCTTTGCCAAATTGCAAGCACGGTCTGGCGAATTAAGGATCTCATAATAAAACACTGAGAAGTTAAGAGCAAGACCTAGCCTAATTGGATGAGTAGGAGCCAATTCAGCAAGAGCAATATCCTGTGTTCATGGTTGACAATCCAGAAAAACAGTGACAATGTGTTACTGATAGCACCATCAAGTAATAGAAATGGTAATATAAATAAACGAGAGCGAAGAAATCCGAGGTGTGGTCAACTTGACCTGGGCAGACTTGTAAGCTAATAATGTGCTCTCAGCTGCTTCTTTCCTTTCAGCTCCAGTCTTAAACTCAGCCAGGTACCTGTGGTAGTCACCTTTCATTTTGAGATAAAAAACCTTCGACTCGGCAGATGAGGCCGATGGAATGAGATGAGACTCAAGTAGGCTCAAAATCCCATCACAGATCTTGCTCAGTTCGGTTTCGATTTTTCCACGGTACTCCTTGATAATTGCAACATGGTCCTCATTTCCCCGACTCTCTTCCTTCTGCTCAATGGAAGAAATAATCCTCCACGAGGCCCTCCGAGCCCCAATGACATTCTTGTAAGCAACAGAGAGGAGATTCCTCTCCTCAACGGTCAGCTCCTCGACATCCACAGTCTTGGCAACTTTCTCCATGAACTCTACCATTTCCTCATACCGTTCGGCCTGTTCGGCCAACTTGGCCATGTAAACATTTTCCTCCCGTGAAGAATCAACAGGCGACATCTTCAATGTAACAAACTATAATTCATTGCAATTCAAAAGAGAAAAATCAGATCACATTCATTGCAATTCAATTTCTTATAATTCGTGGATTAAGATCTAGCTACAATTTCCCATAAGCACAATCTTCTCAAAGCTAAAAGCCAAGATCGAAGGATTACACTTCCAGTCACTCAGATTTTGCTTTTCCATAGGATCGAATCATAAATCGGCATTCCAAACAAACCAGATATTGAGTGATAAATGAAAACTTTAAATTCATTCAATCTTCCATACTGTACAACAACTAAGCATTTACCTATCAATCATAGGTAAGAAAACAAAATCAATCCCAGATTCCAATTTAAATCACAAAGGATTTACCACTACACTACAATTTGAACAAAACTACAAAAAAAACGGAAAGAAGAGAATCCAAGTCCCATTTTCCCTAAAACTTTTTGGGCAGCTAAACAAGAATTAAGCAATCAAAATAGCCCACATACAAGCAAATCACGATCAAATAATCAAGCGATTCCTGAAACAGAAATGAAAAGAAAAATGGAAAAAAAGGGAACAAACTTTAAGTCAGCCTCATGTTAACCCTAGATCTCAACATCCAACAAGAAAAAGAGGAAAAGGGAAAGCAACAAACCTGAAAAAAAAAAAAAAAAAAAACAATCCAACAAAAGGGTGGAAAAATCAACGAAATCCACAGGCTTAATCGAAACCCTAATGCCCAAAAAGGAGGGGAAATGAAAGGGAGGGAAGAAATTCCGAACTGGAAGATCAAAAGGTACGGATTTTTACCTAGAGAAAATCGAGCCCAGAGAGAGAGATTGGGAAATTAGCAGGAAATGAGGAGAAGGGTTGGGAGGGGTTTTAAAATGGTAGGTTGAAGAGAGTGGTCCAATGGGAGAAGGACACGTGGTGGGTAGCGGAGAATCCGTGCAGGGTATTTTTGGACTTTAACGGAAAGGTTGCCACGTAGGCGTTGACTGTCAACGATGTGAGGTGGCGTTGTACTTCATTGGGTCGCCGGCTTGGTTGCAAAAACTCGGGGCGCTTGGTGTTGTCAATACGCTTGGCTGGAGCCACGCGCTTTCGACGTGTCGTTCTTCTATTAGTAAAAGTATAACTCTCTTTGAATTTTCGGAACATTTTATAATATGTTTTCTCATTTTTTTAAATTTGACTTCAATACTATCTTTTTTTGAAAAAATTTGAAACAACTTAAGCCGACTCTTTGAATATATGTATGATGTCTTAATCAGTTAAGTTATAAAATTATAGATAAAAATTGATCAAATATCGAACTTATATCCATTGATTGGTTTGAATTAATATATTGGTCGATTTCAATTAGTTTTTTTTTTTTAATACAATAGGGGTTGGAGGATTTGAACTACAAATCTCGTGGTCGTTAACACATTTAATATGTCAGTTGAGCTATGCTCTTTTTAGTAGTCGGTTTCAATTAGTTGGCATGGCTAGAAAAGTACACCTTCAAATCTTTTCTCAATTTGACAATGTTGCATTTTCCTCTCACCTTTTATTTTGTTGTTCTAATTATTGTAAATAGGAAAAAACCGCGCCCACATGCCGCTCACGAAGAAGCCACGTGGAGGACTAACTAGAATTTTGGTTAGCGTATAGGTATGCAAGCACATAGAACTGACATGGTGGCAAAATTGACCCTTCTTATTTCATATAAATGCGAAAACTCCCTCTAGTGGTGGATTCAATTTTTTTTTTTTTGTCTAGGAAGTTTAATATAAAATTCAATAAAATTAACTTATAAATAAACAATTCCAAAAATTTATAAAAAAATCATAAATGAACTGCATTATTAATTTCGTACATCACAATTGGTTATGTGCATTATTTGGTCCTCTAACATGAGTTTGTAATTTTTTTTTCCATCCAATTTGAAAATCCTTCACCAACAAAATGGTAACCTCTAGATTGTTCTCCAACTTTTAGTTTGAATAAATAAGAACATAAACTTACAGCATCTTTTGAAATACTATATTCCAACCAATTAGGATATCCAACAAACTAGGCTAGATTTAATCGTCTTAACTGTAACCCAAATTTCTTCAACGGAAAAATATGATTTTGAAGCTGGCAAGGTCCTCTCTGTAAATATGCTCTATGAACTTGGTCCGAATATTACAATTGTAAACAAGAATTCTAGTTTTTAGACCGAAATCTGATGGAAAATCTTCTAAATTTATTTCTGTGAAATATTTTTTGGAACTACTATTACTTTTCTTTAATGGAGATGATGACTCTATCGATTTTCTTTTGTAATACCTCTCCACTTAGATTTCAAATTAAATTTACAATACATTAATAAAAATAAAGAAACTAAAACATAAAATAAGAATGATAAAAATTAAATGTATAATTTATAAAAGTAATTGAAACATGAAAACTAAAAGTATAGGAGTAATTGAAATATGAAAACTAAATGTACACGAGTAATTGAAACATGAAAACTAAGTGTACCTTAGAAAATTATTCTTCAGATTCTCAGCTTCTTGAAATTGACGGCAACAATTAGATTTGAGAGATGATAAATGTACATGTGTATGATTGAAAAAGGTTCTTTTAGGTTTAAAAACATTATAAGTGGTGGCTATACCATTTAAAATTGGTGAAAAATGATGTTAGGCTTAGAGAATTAGGGTTTGAATATCACACCAATATATATTTTTCTCTTTTTTCCTTTTTTTTTCAAATTGACATATTTATATAAAGTATTTTTATTAAAAAAAAAACTCGAACATTGTTGACTGAGAAAGTTCGGCCAATCCTCAATTGCCACGTCATTATTTCAAATTAATGATGAAACTACACAAAATTAATTTTAGGACCAATTATGAATTGACATGTGTCCCAAATTTAATTTGAAGACAAAAATTAGCAAATGCTACATGTCTTCATTTGACCAAATAATTAAAGTTAATTTGGTAAGATTGGGTCCTATGAAATTTGGATTAAGGTAAACAAGACCCAAATTCAAATAGTTAGGCCCAAAACCAACAAAGTCCAAGTTCAATAGTTGGGCCCAAAAAGCCATTATAGCCCAAGCCCACATGCCCATGGAAAGCTATATAAATAGAAGATCTCTCCTTCATTTGAAGGGTTCAGAAATTAAACTCTCCAGAGAATTTAGAGAGAATCCTTAAAGTTCTTAGGTGTTAAACACTTCCTAAATCCTTAGGTGCCAAACACTCCCTGAAGTTCTTAGGTGCTAAACACTTTTTGAACACTAAAGACTCTTCAAGACTTGAAGACTTGAATATCCTAAAGATTGATTGAAGCTTCAACCTCGAGAACATGCTGCAAAGCCCTCGAAATAAATCCACATTTGAGACACAAGCTACGAAGCCCTCAAATCAAATCTAAGTTGGAGAACAAGCTGCAAAGCCCTCAGACAAATTACACTTGAGAGAGAGAAATAATCAGAGAATAAATATTAGAGATTGTACTCCACTAAACTCAAATTAATACAAATTAAATTCATTTACTCGTGTCTCATTTCTTTCTCTTTTGAAATTATGTGTGAACAAACATATTACAAAAGAGATATGATTCTAACTTAAAAGGAAAAAAGAAGATTTGAACCTATTATATATAAAGAAATTTAGAAAATTTAAAATAAAGAATGGGCTATTTACACTAAAAAAGGAAATTAAATGTTTTCAATTAGAAAGAAAAATAAGGGGCGCATGTTTTCTTTTTCTTTTTTTTAATTCAGCAGTGCGTCAGGTCGTTATAGGAAGCATTCATCTATATCAAGCAAGTTATTTATGAAACACACATAAAAAAAAGGGACGAAATGAAGGAGCTGGGGCTCGAACTTAGGATGTTGGGAGGGCTAGAAGTGCCTAAACTACCAAGCCATTAGGTTTTTTTGAATTTTTTTCCATTTTGCTTATTTATATTATATACATAAAAAAAAATGGAGCCCCCATTGGGCCTTAACTGAATCCGCTCTGACCCCCTCCATGTGCACGTACATAACATAAGTCTTTATTCAACTTGACACCACCTCGAACTATGTACTAACTTAAGCATCAAGTGTGTTGGGGCAGAACATTGCACCAATATTAGATTGGAACATAACTCCTTAATTCTCTTTTGGTAGTTGTAGCGTACTCGGTAGGTCAATTGTAAACCTCTCACACACACATTAACCATCCCTTACTCCGATGTCCATTAGCCTAAAAAGATTGGGAATAAGCATGAATGTTAATGTTAGTCTTGCCAAAAACATTTTAATTGAGATATAGTCCACCTTTGATCTTTGATCGTGTAGCTTCCAATCTTTTAGTTGACCTACTTTTTTGGGAATGTATCTAAACTTATTTACAGTGAAATTAAAGAAAAACAATATAGTATATATTATATACGTAGTAATAAACTTGGAAATAGTACATTTAAATAATAATAATATTCAATAATATACGCATGATTTGTATTTTAAATATCATTAATTCAATGCTACCACACTGGTGCTATTTGCATTTGTCCTATTTCTATAAGTTTTCATTTCAATATACATTTTTTTGTTTATTTTAACTTGTGTGTATAATGTAAGCGTCAATTTTATAGAGGTGTTTGATAAAATATCAATATCAAAGAATAGTTTAAGAAATTTCATGAAAACCAAGAAAGTAATATATATAAAAAAAAAAAAAAAAAACAATCAATAAGTAGTTTACCCTTTTGTGTTTTTTGAAAGAGACCTTTCATTAAAACTAGAACTAAATAAATACAACACCACCTGCCTCATTAATAACAGAGGTAAAAAAAAAGAGGGATATGAGGAATCCCAATAGAATTTAACTTCTTCCCTGGAAGGAGGAAGATCCACTACTTTTATACAAAAAATCGAAGGAAAAAATTTCTTCCATGAGGGCAGAACTCAAAGTCCATCAAGCTGATCGATTTTGCTTCAGCCTCGACCGCAGCAACCAAATCACAAGAGTCGTTTTTCAACAAATTAATCACCATTCTTGTCTACTAAGGAAGGAAAGAGGCCATTCGAAAGATCAAGTAAGCTTCTCAACCCCAGAAGAATAGCTTTCATCTCCATAACTTTTATGCTCCACCGATTTGTGACCTAGTTGCTTACTCTTTTTAATACTAGTTTAACACCACGTGTATTGCACGTGCTATTCAAGAATAACCAAACATGTCAACTTTTAATTTATAAAGTAGTACGTACCATATATTTTTTTGTATAAAATAAGTTAAGTGAATTGGAGAATCAGTTTTTCAAGTATTTTTTTTACCAAAGTGTTTTCAAGTCTTCTAATTTTTATAAAATTGATTTTTTATTTACTGTTGAACTTGAAGATTTAAAAAAAATTATCATCAAAAATTATTGTTTACACATAATTTCAAGAGAAGAAGTTTGATACGGTAAATGAATTTAATTTGTATTGATTTGAATTTAGTGGAGTACAATTTTTAATTTGTTCTTCTGATTCTTTCTCTCAAATGTACATCTATCTCGAGGGATTTGCAGCTTGTTCTTGAGCGTGGATTTGACTCGAGAACTTCGCAGCTTGTTTTTTAATGTGAATTTGTTTCAAGGGCTTTTGATAGAAGAAGCTTGTCAAAGGCTCTATCAAATAATATTTATACACCGGACCTCTAAAATTTTGCAATAATAGTGGCCAGGGTTGATCACAGGGATTGGAGTTCTTAGATTAATTAAGTATCATAGTTAATTATACCCAATTTTATTTAGAGAAACAGAACTTTAGAATCAAAGGAAAATAAAATCTAAACTAATATTTACATGGTTGGAGTCCAATTTTTGAGAAACCTTAATGGTTGATTAACTTAAGCACAACTTTGTTAGATAAAGAATTGATTTTATATAAAAAATCATAACCCAAGAATTACTAAGTGATCAATATCCTCTTTCGAGCTCAATTGAACTCATGCCTAGCAATAAATTAACCTCTTGGTCTATTTTTATTACTAAACATGGCATTAGGCGATTCTCTTAAGGCTTCTAGACTTAATTTACTCACTCTCGTGCAATAAACTAAATCTAGTCATGCATCTAATATTCTTTAATTAATTTTGCTCTCTCGAGCTAAATCTAGCCTAACATGCAAAACCATGGCCAAAGGTTTAAGCAATAAAATCAAGATGCATAAAAGATGTAAATACAATCATTCAATTACAAAATCAACAAAGTTCTAAAACGTACAACCATTCTTGTCTAAATACAAAGATAAACAATAATAAAGTCCATAACAAAACTCCTAAAAACCAAAAGAAAAGTAAAGGGAAAGAGATTAGACTAAGGTTGCGTGCCAACACTCGTTCCCAACGTGAAGTCTATGATCTCGAGCTTTGAGTCTCCTCATTGGCTCTCCAAAAGTCTCCTATAGGCCCTTGTACAAATCGATGTAGGGTTTTGGTCTCTAAAAAATGGCTCCCTTTGCACGAATGAGAAGCATTCCTTAAATAGTGTTGAGACAACATTGCAACGTTAGGGGCAGCGTTGCAACGCTGTCCTTAGCATTTTGCAAAAAAAAAAAAGGAAAAAATCTTCTTCGACCTGCATTGCAACGTTGTGCCCTCAAGTCCTCCATATTGAAAGGTGATAATTCTCATTTATGAGAATTATTTAACCCTAAAACTAAGTTGTTCTTGCCATTTTTGCATGCTTTATTGATTACCGAGCAAGCTAAAAATAGCGTTTATGAGATAAATTCATGCAAGCTTGTCGGAGTATGGAAAAAGAAGAATTAAGTTGAAAAGATGCAAGAAAGTTGGCTTAAGTTGAGTTTTTGTGCAGATTTGAAGAAGTGAAGACATTGCAAATGGAAATGCAATTGCATTCCCTTGGGAAGGCAAGGTGAAGAACAAAGAAGAAGAATGCAATTGCAATGCATTTGCATTCTCTGGACTTATAAAGCAAGTGTAGAATTTTCGAAAAATCACCAAAACCCACGGGAATTGCTTGATTTATGGAGAATTTACAGCCAAATCTCGTGCTCAATCATTTACCCACGAATTAAGGAGCCCAAAATGGAAGAAGAAGCCTCGAAATCTCTATAAAAGGGAGGAAAAACGAAGAAGAAAGCATCAATTTTGTCATACTCTATTTTTTCGAATCCTTAAGTACTCTGTTTTTGTTTTTTTTTTGGTTTTAGACAGCAGCAACAATTACTTTCATTTTATTAGTTCTTTGTTTCTGTTTTTCCTTGAAGAAGTTGATTCTCTTTTGTTTTAGCATTTTGTTCTTACAATTTAGCTTAATGAATTTCTGAATTTAACCATACTCAAGGAGGAATCCGAGTTTTCTGTACTTTATTTTTATGGGTTTTTTTGTTTTTCCTTCAACACAGTAGCAAGCCAAATATTCATCTTCTGTTTTTCTTTTTATTAGTTCATGATTTGGTTTACTCCTTAATTCCCGAAGTAAGATCTCTCCTCAACGAATGTTGAAGAGGTTAAGATTCAAGTATTTGAACGAATTCTGAATCGATCGCATTAAGGGATTTTGGGTAGTATTTTGTTGTTGAGTTCGTTTAGCTATTTTCTGGATTTTGCTTGGGTTAAGTTCTAAATCCTGTAGGTGGTGGGATTGAGGAATATTGTTAAATTCTATAATCAAATTTCTTCCATTCCTTATTCACCCGTGGGTTTTCCTTTGGTAAAAAAAATTTGAATTCCAATAACATGCTTTGGGACATTTTAATTTAATTCAGTAATTTCAGTATTATTATTTCTTAGTGGACATTCTTAATTGATGATTCAAATAGGTTTGCCTTGAGATTAATTACCTCTTTCTTTTGTAAACTATGAAATTTTTAACAAATAATGTTTGGATTTTCATTTTCTCCACAATGAGCTAAATTTTCTTTAGGGGTTCAAGTTGGTGAATGCCCTAATGAAAAATGTAAAGCTCTAAAGCATAAACAATCTAGTTAGCATGTAAACTTTGTTTGCTTTTGTTGAATTTAGATTTGGGTAAACCTAGTCGGCCAACTAGTGATTGCTCATCAAGCTTGAACTTAATATCGAAAGAGTTAAGGGAAAGCCGATGTCACAAAAGCAATGGAGGAAAAGGCTTAGAAATAAGTCCTGAACATCGACCCTAGACATAGGGCGAGACTCCAAAACCACTAGAGTTGTGAGCCAAGTATCTAAGTTAGATTAGCCATAGACATATAGGTTTAATCACTTAGTCTCCTAAAGATTTTGAATCAAAATTGAATAGGAGTTGAACTCAGTTTACTTAGTTCTCACATGTTAACTATGATTGCAATTGCAATTGAATCACTTTTTTTCAAAGGTGCTTGAATCACTTGAATCCCTATCCTATTTTTAACTCATTGAATTTTCATTCACTCTTGTTAAACAAACCAAACTCTTATATTTTTGCGTTTCAGTTACCCCAATTGTGTTTTGCAAGCAATTTTGTGTCATTCTAAGTAAATTTTGTTAAACCCCGTTCCCTTGGGTACGATACTCTGGAATGCTTCCAGTTTCTTTATTACTTCGATCACGTGCACTTGCGTGTTGTAGCAAAGCATAGCGATCAAAAGGTTTCTCCTTTGGCGTTGCAACGTTATCCTCTTGGCTTTAGTTGCCTTATCTTCATCTTCAACGCTTGGATCATTCCTCAATTTAGGCCACAAATTGTTTCAAATTTGTTCGAATATCTTTCAATTCGTCAGTTTTTCCTCGAACGCTCGATTTCTGCAAAATACACATAAAAATACATAAAAGGACACGAAACCATAGCAAAGCAAGCATAAAACTAAGCCAAGAAATAACACTATTTTGCCTACTATCAGCTTTATAGTTTGTTCTCGAATGTGGATTTGTCTCGAGGGCTTTGCAGCTTGTTCTCAAATGTAGATTTGTCTCGAAGGCTTTGTATCTTGTTCTTGATCTTCAAAGTCTTCTAGTCTTCAAGGCTCTAGTTTAGAGAGTGTTTGATCTTCAAGAGTTTAACGAGTCTTCTGATCTTTGTTTCTAAATTCTCTCTAAGTTCTCTAGAGAGTTTCCACTTCTGAACCCTTCAAATGAATGAAAGCTCCTCTATTTATAGAGCTCTCATGGGCATGCAGGCTTGGACTTTTATGGTTTTTGGGCCTAATGATAAGTCTCCAAATTTAGGATGAAAAATGGTGAATTTAGGAGCTAGTTAGTATTAATTGTGTCGAAACCTCTACATATTTAATGCTCTTATATTTACTATCAATTGATATTGGCTAACTGAGTTCCTTGTTGAAAATAGGTGAAACATGCCAAAATTAAAGGAACAATGTCAAGTTTCAATGCTAAGATTGAAAAGTTGAAGATTGCTGAGGCTGTCTGGTTGGCTGGAGCATATTCCAGATCTGAAGTCTGTACAAAATTCGCACGTGTTGAACGCTTCATTAAATGAGCTAGAATGGAATATTCCATGAAGGACGTGAAAACCAGTAGAAAAGTGCCACGTGTCTAGATTGTCCACCCAACCTTTGTTTTCGCAAATAGACAAAGCTATTTAAGCTATTGTTTGTTGTTTGAGAAGGAGAGTTCGACGGAGAGAGGTATTGAAGGAAATGAGCTCTCAGCAAAAGAAGAGTTGCTGTGGTGGAGTTTTTCGAAAAAGGAAAGATTCTTGCCAGAGTTGTGGAAACGGCGTTAGCACGGAGTCTTCTCTTCTGTTTTCTTCTTCTTCTGACTCTAGCGATTTAGTTTCTTTTTATTATAGCATTATGTGTAGCATTTACTATTTTATTAGTTTCATTTCTTGCATCATGAACTAAATCACCAAAGGGTGAGGATTAGAGGCGATGACTGTTTTTAATTAATGAAATTATTGAAGGGCATTTGCCTTTTCATTTGATTTTCGAGAGTGCTTAATTTTTGTGCTCAACTCCGTTTGGCCAACCGGGTTGCAGTAGCATTTCCTTGATATTCAAAAGAATTAGGGGATGTTGAGAGCTTGTTAATCACATTAGCCTATTTGAGTAAGAAGCTTTCTAAGTGGGTCGATTAGGGATACTGGCTCACCCAATGCACACACAAAACAATGGGTAATTATGTAGAAGTCTAATGAGAGTTAGCTTGTACAATGAAGTGACTCAAGAGAGTGCTTAGTGAATTGTTGTGATTAAATGAGTTTAATGAGCTTCAGTTGTTTAGTTAATTAATGCAAGATTCCACCCTAATTCGAGCTCGTTTAAGTTCATATTTACAAGACTATGTTATTTTTGCTATTACTCTGTTTTAATTCGCATTAAGGTGTGTGTGAGCATTTAATTTTACCTCTGCAAAATTAGTTACTGTAGCATCTACTTAATGATAACTGGTTTGGTTTTTAATTGAATTCACTAAAATATTAACTATGCTATTAAGAAAATTGCTAATCTCTGAGGGATTGATAATTTACTTGCTACTTGCTACTGCATTGTGTACACTTGCACAAGAATACCATGCAATTTATCTTAAATATTAGTACAATCTTAGCATGGTATCACCTAATCACCTGACCTTGGGCTTTGTTGACTTTGGGCTTGGACTTTGTTGGCCTTAGGCCTAGCCTTTTGGGCTTGAATATGTTGACTTTGACCTAAATTCTATGTGACCTAATTTAACCAAACTAAATTTAATTATTTGATTAAATGATCATAATGAGAACATTTGGCATTATAATTTAAAATTTGTCAATTTTTTGCCTTTAAATTAAATTCAGGACACATGTCAATTTATAGGTGGTCCAAAATTTAATTATTTGTAACTTTATCATTAGTTTGGAATAATGTCATGGTGACTTGTGATTGGCCAAAAATTTTCATTCAACGATTACTTAAAAAACTATGACAAATACATTCTAAGTATACACTTTTTTATCATCCAAAGTGTGTTTATATTAATATAGACTTGATTATTCTATAGAAGAAATTATAGGAACTATGATAACACAATAATAGCATTACAACATATATCTTTAACTCAAAAAAAAAAAAAAAAAAGAATCAAAATCTTTACAAATCAAGTTCAATTGCATTTATGAAATACACATATCAATATTTCACATTGGAAGAATAGACTTAATTGAAAAGCTCCCAACAAATAGTATTGAATTAAATTGAAAATTTTAAAATCATAAAGACAAAATCGAAATTAAGCTCAAATTATAGGAATAAAATTTGTAATTTAGCCTCCTTATTAAGATGGAATTTTTAATCTAGGGGTTCATTTCTTATCCCTTTCCTTGAAACTATCATAAATTAATTATGTGATGATTGAAGAATCCATCAAAGATTTTAACCGAGAAATGATAAAATTATTTACTAAATACAATCAAAATCAAGAAGAAAATGCATAGGTGTAAGTCATGTACATCATTCATGATCACATTCAAAAAATCATGTAGTGTTAATAATCATTGGAAGAACAAAATTTTCACTTATTCCATTTTCAGCTGCATCGACTATTCGAAATCCTAAAACATTCAAATTACAAAAGGACATAAAGGGTAAATTCGTCTAAAAATATTTTTTTAGAAATTATTGTTTTTTAATATAGTATAGATATAGATTATTATTATATTATAGATAATATTTTTCATTTTTAAACTAAAATACCCATATATTTTATTTTTATCTTAATTTTGCAGTTAAATGTTCAAAAAATAAATAAGATGATTTTGGATATATAAATTAATTTATCAATATAAACACGTAGCAAAATCTATATTATTAGTTAAGGTTAAAAAAATACATACATACATACATATATATATATATATATATATATATATATATATATATCAATATTAAAAAAAAGTTAGTTATTATTTATCTTTGTTTCTAGTATAAAATACAGGAAAAAAAACGTGGGGCTAACAAAATTTTAAAAAATAAAATAAGACTAATTATTGAAAACCCATATGAACTACAAACAAAATCATTCAGCCATAGTTATCCGCACATAAAATCAAAATAATTTGAATACTAACCATTTGCTTCATATGAATTACCTGAAGAATTGCATATAATAACTAAATAAAAAAATACTTGAAGAATTAGAATTGCATATTAGAACTAAATAAAAAAAAAACCCAAAGAATTGTGTATAAGAACTAAATGAAAAAAAAAAAGTACTTAAAGAATTAGAATTTCATATAAGAACTAAATAAATAAAAAAATATATGTGAAGAATAAGAATTGTGTATATATAAGAACTAAAAGTTTGATAATTGGATGCAATTTATAGAAGCAATTTGATTCAAATTCTAGAAGCAATTTGATTTGATTTTGAATCAAATTGCTTATCAAATTAAGATTATTGATTCAAATTTATCAATTTAAAATTAAATTGGATATTCATTTTGAGTCAAATTATCAAATCAGATTATGATGATTTGATTAATGTAATTAACTAAAATTTTAAGGGGTTTTTTGGTCTAAAATATTTTTAAAAAATCCTTGCTTTTTAATATAGATAGATAGGTCGAATTACAAATTTGATGTTTAAATTTTTAAAGTGTGTCTATTTAGTACTTGAACTTTAAAAAAAAATAAAAAATAAAAAATAATTCTGACATGTCTCTATTGTTAATTCCTCCAATTTAACATTTAACATGTATGCTATATTTTCTTGTATCATCCAATGATTATGTGTCTAGGATATCTCAAATGAAGCATGTCATTGGAGGGAAGGAGTGAATAAAATGAGGCAAGTTTATGGCTAATTTTGTGAGTTTAGAGACCTACGAAGGTAACAAAATTAAAAGAAGGGGAAAATTTTTCAATGGGTTAATGTGATTTCCTTCTCACATCCCCCAATTTTCTCGAGCTTCTTCTTGGATATTTGAAAATTTAGCTCTAAATTCATCTCATTCCATCAGTTGCCTTACTTCAAACCAAATTTAGGTCTTAAAAACCCGCCTATTTGTTACATTTCACTCTTTATTTATTATCTATTACGTCTCGATCAACTATGTAAACATTAAATCATAGAGACAATGTGCCATGTAAACATTAGCCAATCAAAGTTAATGATAAACACCGATTTGACACAAGATAAAGAATGCAAAGACAATTTGTTAAAATTTTTTAAAAGTTAAGAAATTAAATTTTAAAAAAAAAGCCTCATAATTTAATTACTAGTATTTATATTCATATGTGATCATATTTTTGTTGACATTCTTTTATATGTCAACTATAATAATTATTTTTATTGACACTTAAAATTGATATTAAACCTTTCAATATATAAAAATATCGACATGGCAATAAATAAATATTCTTTTGACTATAACATAGTGTATCAATAGAATTGAGAAAAATAATCGTTGTGTCGTGGAAGAACCACTATCTTGAAAGTAATTTCGGCACGACCTTGGTGCTAGTCTCACACTGGTTGCTCCCCAAGGTTAACACAACACCCTTCTAAAACCGATGAACCAAAACAATACGGAAGAAGGTGTTTTGTAATGCAGAAGAAAACATTTTGAAATAAAAAGAATTGATGGCAAAAACGTTTTCTAGATCTACAATTTATTACAAAATGGTAAGAAAAGATGTTATAATGGTAAAAAAATATTAAAGGATTTTGGTCCGAAATAAGAGTAGAAAATAGTAAAAAATTACTTCTTTTTTCATGCAAGCATAGTTACCCAAACCCACCCACCCACCTGTCCGATCGAACGGATGGCGATGGCTGCGACGCGCATGTGGTGAGGGATTTTGATACTACTATATGCACTTTTTATAAGCACAAAGACAAGTTTTAGTAAATAAACCCTTCATGCAATTCTAAATCTTTCTATGTGGGACAAGTGTTGCAATGGGCCAAAAGCCCAGTCATTCTCAACAATCCCCCACTAATGACTGACAAATAAAATATTTTTTGATTGACAAAATAATAGGAATAAAACATTATGAGCAAATAAAGGAGAATAAACTTAAGCATCAATATCTTTCGATTTGAATTAATGCATAGTAAAGTAGGGCAACAACCGAATTAAAGAAAGTTAGTTACCTCTTGAACTTCCAATAGTTATGATTGAGACCCCCACAACACGTTTCAATCCTTAAGTTTTCCTTGATTCCGTGATATAATAGTAAATCAAGTGCTATTAAAGGCCATGCACATAAAACCTCAAGTCATAGTGAGAACTCTAGAAAGAGACCCTTTAAACTCTTTCATAGAAGGCGGCCACATCTTCACAATCACGTTAATTGCTTCATCAAGTTTTTCATAGACAAACCACACAATAAAGGGCTATGAAGACTTAAAAGATTATCCATCAAGTCCATATTTGGACCACCCAAATAAAGGGCTATGGATTCACTTTAAGGGTTTGAGTCCCATACATGGCAAAGACTCTAAAATTACTCTCCTTGTTAGACCTTTGGTGAGAGGATCTGCTAATTTTCTCTCGGACCTCATATACTCCAAGGAGATAACTCCACTCTTCAACAGTCATTTCACAGCTCCATGTCTTGGGCGTATATGTCTTCTTTTGCCGTTATACACGCTGTTTTTGGTAATACCATGGCAGCTTGTGATCACAATGCATAGAGATAGGTATCGACGCCCCCCACAATGGTACGTCTCCAAGTAGGCTTCTTAGCCATTCTGCCTCTTGCCCTGCTAACTTGAGAGCTATAAATTTAGATTCCATGGTGGATTGTGCAATGCATGTATGCTTTGTTGATTCTCATGAAATTACTCCTCCACCTAAAATGAACACATACCCACTAGTAGAGCTCACCACATCATTATCTATTACCCATTTTGCATCACAAATATCCTTCTAACACTGCAAGAAACTTATTAAAATGCAAGGAGAAATTCATTGTACCCTTAAGGTACCTTAATAAACGACAAAGAGCAATCCAATGATCTTTATCAGGATTATGTGTATATCTACTCAATCTACTCACAGCATATGCAATATCAAGCTTAGTATAATTCATCAAAAACACACATTGCCTATAATTTTTGCATATTCAGATTGAGAAACACTATCTCCCTTATTTTTCTTAAGACTCATACTAGCATCATAAGGTGTTCTTATAGAACCATCGTCAAAACAATCAAATCTCTTTAACAATTTTTCAATGTAGTGTGATTGACATAAAGATAATCCATTTTTTATTTTTCTTATTTTAACACCATGTATCACATTAGCCTCACCTAAATCTTTCATTTCAAAATGTGAAGATAGAAATAACTTGGTATCATTAATCACATCTAAGTTTGTACCGAAAATGACCATATTATTGACATATAAACATATAATTACATAATCAGCACCAAACAATTTTGAGTAAACACACGTGTCAGAGGAATTTACTTTAAAGCCATTGATTACTAAAGTACTATTAAATTTCTCATACAATTGTTTGGGAGCTTATTTAAGGCCGTAAAGAGATTTTTTAAGCTCGCATACCTTGTTTTCTTGACCAAAAATTATAAAGTCTTCAGGTTATGTCATATATATCTCCTCCTCTAAATCACCATTAAGAAATGTCGTCTTTGCATCCATTTGATGCATTAATAGGTCACGAATAGTAGTAAAGACGATTAAGGTTCTAATAGTAGCTATTTTAGTTACTAGAGAATAAGTACCAAAATAATCAATATCTTGTTTTTGCGTATATCCCATAACTACTAATCTAACTTTGAATTTGTCGATTGAACCATCCGGTCTCATTTTCTTTTTGAAAATCCATTTACACATAATAGGTTTATTACCTTTAGGTAGATCTACCAAGTCCCATGTTTGATTCATAAGTAACGAATCTAATTCACTCTTAATTACTTCTTTCCAAAAACTAGAGTCCACAGAATTTAAAGCCTCTTGGTAGGTTTTAGGATCCTCATCTATTAAGTACATAAAAACAAATTGATTGTCTATCTTATCTGAATTTTCAACTAGAAAAATAGTCAAAAAATCATGTCCAAAACTGTTTTCAATCTTTTGTCTCTTACTTCTTCTAGATTCAAACTCATGCATATTGTTAGTATTGAGAGAAAAAGTTACACATACCTGGTTATTGCATGAAGTACTAACTGACTCATTGACTGCTTTAATCATGGGAAAAACGTGTTTAAAAAATTCAGCATCTCTATGCTCGCAAATTGAGTTATCATTTATACACACAAATCTATAAGCAAAACTATTATGAGCATAACCAATAAACACACAATCAAAAGTTTTAGATCCAACCGTAGGTTTTTTAAATTATGGATATGCTACTTTAGTTATGTTGATATTTATGCCCTAAAGTCTCGTAATTAATGATTTATTTAATAATAATTTTGATTATTTTATTTACAATATACTATTATCCATTATATGAAAAATTAAAGGTTATTATTGTAATCATGAACAGTATATGGTTGACATACGGGAGGATCATGTTCAAGAAATAACCTAAAGGGTCATAGTATATGGATAAGGTTGGGTGTCTTATCTTGGTAACACTACTGATATAGCCCACTTTGTAATAGTTACAAATGATTTGATTCAAATCGTTCATGTGGAGACATGTGAGTGAAGGTATCTTATACAATGAGTTTGTGTTGTTGGGATTTATGCCCTAAAGCCTCGTAATTAATAATTTATTTAATAATGAATAATAATTTTGATTATTTTATTTGCAATATAATATTATCCATTATATGAAAAATCCAAGGTTATTAATGTAATCTTGAACAGTATGTGGTTGACATACGAGATGATCATGTTCAAGAAATAACCTAAAAGGTCATAATATATGAATAAGGTTCGTGCCTTATCCTGGTAACACTATTGATACGACCCACTTTGTAATAGTTACAAATGATTTGATCCAAATCATTCATGTGGAGACATGTGAGTGGGGGTATCTTATACAATAAGTTTGTATAAGACTGAACCACGAAATATTTAATCTTTCTTTATAAATCCGTTAATTGAGAAGATTAATATTTCATCAGGATGATCATATGCGATTTGATCTTAATCCTGAGTGAGTTATGAACTTCTGCCTGTGAGGGCTTGTCCTTTGATTTGCATGGGTGAGAGTGGCTTTTGTAGCCGATTCAATATGCCTACCATTTTGGGGACTTGACCAAATAGGGAGTTGGGAACATAATCTCACAAGATGGAATTCACTCATTCCCATATAGGGTAAGTAGATGAGTAGTTCCCTTAAGTGCTGATTTCGGGACTTGAACAATGGGGCCCCACCCTCTCCTTGGCCCGAGAGGGACTTAGTTTATAATTAGATTATAAACATATTGTTCATTAGAGAATCAGTGGTACTTACGCTGCAAGATGTAATTATAGGGGTAAAACGGACTTTTGACCCAGCTGTAATTACGAACAACTCGTGAAGGATCGACTTGCATGTAATGATTATATCTATGGACACAACTTGTCCTACAGTGCATAAGAGTGCAACTCTAGGTCTATAGTGGAGTGACCTATAGTTAATGAATGAAAATTAATTAATTAAAGAGTTTAATTAAATAATTTTGTATCATTGGAGCTTATAATCTGTAGGTCCATAAGTCCAATTGCTGGCTCATAGTAACACTAAAAGATCAATTTAGTTGAAAGAAAAAATTGAAATGTTCAAATTAATATTTAATTTGAAGTGTTCAAATTAATATTTAATATATTAGATATATTAAATAAAAGAGGAAAATATATTTATTGTATTTGATACATTAAATATTAAAATAATTAATGTATATTAGATACATTAAATAAAAGATATTTATTAAATTTGAATTGGATTCAAATTAGGTAATAAATGTCGTAGGAAAATTTTAAACGGTTTGAATAAGATTCAAATTGGTTAGATAAATATATTTTAATATATTAGATATTAAAATATATTATTTAATTATTTTCTCTAGACCACTATAAATAGGATCCTAGGGGTGAGCCATTGTGCATTCTTAACAACATAATCCTCAATAGAGAGAATTAGAGAATTCTCTCTAGACCTCTTCCTCATTAATCCCTTGTGGATTTTCTTTCAAGAGACTCCCACAAGCCTTGGTCCTGTGTTCGAGTCATAGCCAGGAAGACTTTGTGGAAGAGATAAAGATCCGCTAGAAATATCTCCATGTTTATTTCAATGTAAGTTTTTGCTTAACCTTGTATATTTTGTGTTTAATTCTAAATAAATCAAAGACGATCCAATGTTTCTGCTGCGGGATGAAAAGTTCATTCCTTCATGTGTAAGACTGGGTCACGAAATATTTAATATATTTTTATAAATATGTTAATTGAGAAGATTAATATTTAATCAGTATGATCATATGCGACTCAATCTTAATCCTAAGCGAGTTATGAACTCCTGCCTGTGAGGGCTTGTCCTTTGATTTTTGATAATTCTTATTTATGAGGATTATTTAACCCTAAACTAAGTTATTTTTGTCATTTTTGTATGCTTTATTAATTACCGAGCAAGCTAAAAATAGCGTTTATGAGATAAATTCATGAAAGCTTGTCGGAGTATAGAAAAAGAAGAAATAAGTTAAAAAGATAATGGAAAGTTGGCTAAAGTGTTGTTTTTGTGCAGATTTGAAGCAATGAAGAAAATGCAAATGAAATGCAATTGCATTTCCTTGAGAAAGTAAGGTAGTGAACAAAAGGGAAAATGCAATTGCAATGCAATTGCATTTTCTGGACATATCAATTTATTGTGGAAATCACGAAAATGCTCCAAAACCCACGGCGTTTGGCTCGATTCTAGGAGACTTTTCAGCCCAAAAATGCTAATGAAAATGCAATTGCATTTCTGAAATTTTTTGGTAGATCTGAAAAATAATGCAACAGAAATGCAATTGAAATGCAATTGCATTTCTGGAAAATCTGGAAGCTGCGAGAATCTCGGGAAAACACCAAAATTCACGGGATTTGCTCGATTTTTGGAGAATTTTCAGCATAATCTCATGCCCAAACATTGACCCATGATTGAAGGAGCACAAAGATGGAAACCCTAGCCCTCAATGCCTATAAAAATGAGGAAAACGATCCAAACCGTGGCTGGGTTTTCTTCTACTCGCCCACAATCTGTAGTTCACGTTTTTCTGTCAATTTACAACAGTTTTCTCTTCATTTTTGCTCTGTAATTTCCGAGGTTGATCCCTCCTCAACGAAAGTTAGAGGAGGTGAAGATCCATTTACCTTTGAATGGGTTTTTGGATTGATCAAAGCAAGGAATTTTCATGGGTTTTGTTTCTCTGTTTTTGTAGTGTTTCCCTCTGTTTTTCTGCTCGCTTTTACTCATTTAGTTGATCTCCGTTACTCATTTTGCTGTACGTTTTAGAAGTTGAATCAATTAATAGATTTTGGGTTTTGTTCTCCAATTTTTCTGTCAATTTGATGAAACTTTAGCTCCAAAGTTCTGAATTTTTTAATTAATTTCATCACTGCCTTGAAGCTTTTATTTGAAATTATTTGAAGGTTGATGATGGTGTTGTCTTGAATTCTACTTTGAAATGTAAATTACTTTTCTGAACATTTGGATAATTGAATTAGATTAATAAATCATTACTAAATTTCAATTGTTTGATTCCATCATTGCAGTAGTTAATTTCTAAAAGTTAGGTCATTTAATATGAGATTTTTAGCAATCAACTTTTCGGTTTTCATTACCTCCATGATGAGCTAAATTTTCTTTAGGGGTTCAAGTTGTGAAAGCCCTAAGGAACAATATAAAAGCTCTAAAGCATAACCAATCTAGCTAGCATGTGAACTTTGTTTGCTTTTGTTGAATTTAGATCTGGGTAAATCTAGTCGACCAACTAGTGATTGCTTGTCAAGCTTGAACTTAATATCGAAAGAGTTAAGGAAAAGCCGATGTAACAACAGCAATGGAAGAAAAGGCTTAGAAATAAGTTCTGAACATCGACCCTAGACATAGGGCGAGACTCCAAAACTACTAGAGTTGTGTGTGAAAATATCTAAGTTAGATTAGCCATAGACATATAGGTTTAATCACTTAGTCTTCTAAAGATTTTGAATCAAAATTGAATAGGAGTTGAACTCGGTTTACTTAGTTTTCACATGTTTAGTCAAGATTGCAATTGCATTTTTGAATAGCATTTTTCCCTATTTTAACTCATTGATTTTTTTTGTTTCACTTATTTTTCTTAACAAACCAACCTCTTATATTTTTACATCTTCAGTTACCCCAATTTCATTTTGTAAGCAAATTTGTGTCGTCTTCATAAGATTTTGTTAAAACTCGTTCCCTTGGGTACGATACTCTGGAGTACTTCCAGTTTCTTTATTACTTCGATCACGTGCACTTGTGTGTAGCGAAAAGCACCGATCAAGTTTTTGGCGCCGTTGCCGGGGACGGTTGCTGCTGTTCCACGATTTTCTGCTGTCAATTTTTTGCTGTTAATTTTTTGCTGTTTTTATTTTCGTTTGCTACTGTTTTCCAGCCCCTTTTAACTTCGAAATTCAATCATTCCTCAATGAAAATTGAAGGAAGTGAAGGCTCAATTCTCTTTGAAAAAAGTGGAGTTGAGTTGATTGAATAATTCTCTTTGAAAAAAGTGGAGTTGAGTTGATTGAATAAGAAGTGAAAAAGGAGCTGTGTTATTCCCATTCTTAGAATTTAATTTCTGTTTTATTTAAGTTATTTGCTTCTATTTTCGGAACTTAATTGCTGCTGTAATTTTGAGTTTTTAGCTACTGTTTTATTCTTCCCTTTTGTTCTTGAATTTAATTAGTTGCTGAATTTATTTTGATTAATAGAATTTTGGTTGTTCTTTTTTTATTATTGAGTTGTTATTCAAGTATTTATTAATTCTATTTTAGTTATGCACTTTGATTCTTTTAAATCATTAATTTTCTTTTCTTTAATTATGAGCTAAGTTTTTCTTTGGGATTCAAGCATGTGAATGCCCTAGAGAAAGGAATAAAGGCCTAATATGTAAGAGCTACCTTGCTTAATCTTATAACATTGTTTGCTTTTATTGATTGAAATTTTCATTACTAGTTTAGATTGATCACCTAGATTAGTGTACAACAATTTGAGTCTAATTCTGAAAAGATTAGATAAAAATTGGGTTTTCATAAAAGCAATAAAGGAAAATGCCCTAGACATAGGAATTTGTTTTTGACCCTAGACATAGGGCAAAACCTTTAAAACCAAAAGAATTGTGTTTCAAAATTAACTAAGTTCGTATTAGCTATAGAAATATTGGTTTAATCGCTTAGCCTCATAAAGATACTTCATAGAAGGTCGAATAGGTGTTGAATTCGGTTTACAAAGCTTAAGTGTTGAGTCAAATGATTGCAATTACAATTAGGCCGCAATTTCTTTCAATAGAGCAAAAGCATATTTGAATCCCTCTTTTATCATTTTCTTTTCAAAAACAAAAATTATCCCAACTATTGTTTTACACCGATTACCCACAATTGCAATTTGAAAATATCTTTGCTTATTCTTTTAAATTTTGTTGTATCCATTCCCTATGGGATCGATACTCTGGAATACTTCCAGTTTTATATTACTTGCATCGACAGTGTGCACTTGCACTGGACTGGAGCTTTGTTTTAATTTACAAATATTTTCTTTAAGCCCCACCTTTCAGTTCGATCAATTTTCATGGGTAAGAGTGGCTTTTGTAGCCGATTCAATATGTCTACCATTTTGGGGACTTGACCAAATAGGGAACTGGGAACATAATCTCACAAGATGAAATTCACTCATTCCCTTATAAGGTAAGTAGATGAGTAGTTCCCTTAAGTGCTGATTTCAGAACTTGAACAATAGGGCCCCACCCTCTCACTAGCCCGAGAGGGACTTAGTTTATGGTTAGATCATAAACAAATTGTTCATTAGAGGATCACTGGTACTTAAGGTGCAAGATGTAATTATAGGGGTAAAATGGACTTTTGACCCGACTGTAATTACGAACAACTCGTGAAGGATCGACTTGCATGTAATGATTATATCCATGGACACAATTTGTCCTACAATGCATAAGAGTGCAAGTCTAGGTCTATAGTGGAGTGACCTATAATTAATGAATGAAATTTAATTAATTAAAGAGTTTAATTAATTGATTTTGTATCATTTGATCTTGTAATGTGTAGGTCCATAAGGTCCCCTTACTAGCACATATAAACAAATAGAGATCAATTCCGTTGAGAGAAATTTTGAAATGTTCGAATTAAAATTTAATATATTTGATATATTAAATGAGGAAAAACATATTTATTGTATATGATGCATTAAATATTAAAGAAATTATTAATGTATTAAGATACATTAAAGAAAAGATATTTATTAAATTTGAATTAAATTCAAATAAGGAAATAGATGTCGTAGGAGAATTTGGAAAGGTTTGAATATAATCCAAATTGGTTAGATAAATATATTTTAATATATTAGATACTAAAATATATTATTTAATTATTTTCCCTAGACCACTATAAACAGGGTCTTAGAGGTGAGCCATTTGTATGCATTCCACATAAGAGAAAGAAACTCTAGAGAATTCTCCCCTCATTTTCTCATTCTATTTTCTAAAAGGTTCCCATAAGCCTCTTTAGTCCTTTGTTCGGTCATAGCATGGAAGACTTTGTAGAAGTCTTGGAATTCAACCTCATTGGAGTTGGAGCATAAGGAGAAAAAGACCCTCCAAAATATTCTCCATATTTATTCAAAGTAAGTTTGCTTAATCTTATTTTTTTAGTTTAATTTTAAATAAAATCAAAGACAATCCAACACTTCCACGTTTGGGTTTAATTCGATTATTCCCGTCAAGTTAAGCACCCCCACACTTTTAAGTAGCTTAGTTTAGGTGAGTAACCTTTCCAAAGCTCATATGGTGTCTTGTCCAGCTTTCTGTGAGGAACCCTGTTAAGAATAAAACAAGCAAAAAGCACAGCTCCCCCCACATGTTATTAGGTAATCTAGAACTCAGTAACATAGCATTCATCATTTCTTTCAATATTCTATTTTTACGTTTCGCTATGCCATTTTGTTGAGGAGAATATGGTGCAGTAAATTCATGAATAATACTATTTAATTTGCAAAACTCTTTGAGAGAGTTATCACTATATTGAAGGGAATAATCGAATTAAACCTATAGTGGAAGCATTGGAATCGACTTTGATTTTATTTTTGAATTAAAATATAAACTTAAGGTTAAACATAAACTATACCTTGAAAATAATATGGAGAATATTCTTGTGAGTCTTTTTACTCCAACTCCAATGAGGTTGAATTCCAAGACTTCCACAAAGTCTTCATTGCTATGACTCGAACAAAGGACCAAAGAGGTTTGTGGAAACCTTCTTGAAAATAGAGAGAGGGAATGAGAGGAGAATTTCAAGAGTTCTTTTCTCTTGTGAAGAATGCACACAATGGCTCACATCTAAGGTCCTATTTATAATGGTCTAGAGCAAATAATTAAATCATATATTTTAATATCTAATATATTAAAATATATTTATCTAACTAGTTTGAATCTTATTCAAACCTTTAAATTCTCCTACGACATCTATTTCCTTATTTAAATATAATTCAAATTCAATAAATATCTTTTCTTAATATATCTTAATACATTAATAATTTTTTTGATATTTAATGTATCATATACAATAAATATGTTTTTCCTTATTTAATATATCAAATATATTAAATTTTAATTTGAACATTTCAAAATTTTCTCTCAACGAAATTGATCCCTATTTGTTCATATGAGCTAGCAAGGGGACCTTATGGACCTACATATTATAAACTCTAATGATACAAAATTAATTAATTAAACTCTTTTATTAATCAATTTTCATTAATTAACTTTAGGTCATTCCACTATAGACCTAGAGTTGCACTCTGATGCATTATAAGGCAAGTTGTGTCCATAGATATAACCATTACATGCAAGTCGATCATTCAAGAGTTGTTCATAATTAGAGATGGGTCAAAAGTTCATTTTACCCTTGTAATTATAGCTTGCACCTTAAGTGTCACTGATCCTCTAATGAACAATTTGTTTATGATCTAATCATAAAGCAAGTCCCTCTTAGGCAAGTGAGAAGGTGGGGCCCAATTGTTCAAGTCCTGAAATCAGCACTTAAATGAACTACTCATCTACTTACCTTAAATGGGAAGAAGTGAATTTCATCTTGTGAGATTATGTTACCAGCTCCCTATTTGGTCAAGTCCCCAAAATGGTAGGCTTATTGAAGCGGCTACAAAAGCCACTCTCACCCATGCAAATCAAAAGACAAGCCCTCACAAGCAAGAGTTCATAACTCAGAATTAAGATCGAGTCGCATATGATCATACTGATGAAATATTAATCTTCTCAATTAACGAATTTATAAAAAGAGATCAAATATTTCGTGGTCCAGTCGTATACAAACTCATTGTATAAGATGCCCTCACTCACATGTCTCTACATGAATGATTTAGATCAAATCATTTGCAACTATTACAAAGTAGGTCGTATCAATAGTGTTACCAAAATAAGGCACCCAACCTTATCCATATACTATGACCCTTTAGGTTATTTCTTGAACATGTTCCTCCCGTATGTCAACCACATACTGTTCAAGATTACACTAATAACTTTGGATTTTTCATATGATGGATAATATTATATTACAAATAAAATAATCAAAATTATTATTAATTATTAAATAAATCATCAATTACGAGGCTTTAGGGCATAAATCTCAACATATATTCACCACCTCTGTCAGATCTTGATTTTTTTTATTTTTTATTTTTATCTTTCTATCCAATTGATTTTCTACTTCAACTTCGTATTTAAAAAACATACTAGTTGCTTCATCTTTTGATTTTAAGATATAAGTTTTTGTATATCTAGGAAAATCATCAACAAATGAGATATAGTATTTTTTACCTCCTTTGCTTGTGGTGTTTTTCAAATCAGTCAAATCAGAATGGATTAATTTAAGTAATTATGTACATCTAGTTGTGACAGGTTTAAAAGGCTTTTTGGAAAATTTTTCTTTTACACAAACAGAGCATTTACCATTTTCATATGATTCAAAATGCATTAATAAGATTAAAAGTTTTAAGTCTTTTAATCGATGCAATATTCACATGTCCTAGTCTACCATGCCACACATCAATATATTCAACAATATAAGCAAAACGAAAATTACTTTCATTCAACGAAGTAGAAACAAACATAGTGTTAAGAACAAATAACCCATTAGCTAAATACCCATTACCAATAAAGTCACCATTTTTTGTGATGATAACCTTATTAGCCTCAAAGACAATCTTAAGCCCAACCCTATTTAATAGACTGCCAGAAACTAAATTCCTACTCAATGAAGGAACATACAAAACATCACTTGAGGATAAATTTTTTTCATATATAGGTTTTAAGATAACCTTCCCTTTTCCAAGTACTCCATCAGTGGCAGAGTTACCCATGAACACACACTCGCTATTAGCAGAATTGTGGAAATCATGGAATAGGTCTCGATTCGAGCAGAATTGTCTCGAGGCTCTAGCATAGAGAATCCAGTCAGACTTATTCTCCACCAGATTGGCCTCCACGACTACGTCAGTGATGATGTCATCCTTCTCAGAAAGATTGGCTTGTGGAACAGGACTTTGATCTGGCTTTCCTTTCCTCTGGTTGCACTGATAGGATTTATGTTTTGCTTTTCCACAAACATAACATATTAGTTTATATTTCTCAACTCTTCCACCAGCAGCTTTGAATTGATGTCCCTTCTTCTAAACTAGTTTGTCTCTAACAACATGTTTTCCCTTATTTTTGAACCTATCTTTTGTTGCAACAGAGGATTCAACAAGGTTAGCATTAACAGAATTTAAGAATTGAGAGTTCAACTTATATTTTTGTCTGTTAGCTTCTTCAGTGCACATATGGCTGATCAAGTCTTGCAGGGTCAGATCATTTTTCTTGTGCTTCAGATGGTTGCAGTAGTCTCTCCATGAAGGGAAAAACTTCTTTAGCAGCACATTCGCTTGAAGAATCGGGCACATCTTCATTCCCTCTGATAGTATGTTAGCCACAAGATTCTCGTATTTGTGAACCTGCTCCATGACTGGTTTGTCGTCAAGCATCTGGAACTGTATCCATTTACCGATGACATATTTCTTTCTGCCTGCATCATCTCCACCATACTTGGATTGTAAAGTATCCTAGATTACCTTTGCAGACTTCTGGACTACGAACAGATCGAACATGAAGTCGATCATGTGGTTAAGAAGATGATCACGAATCATCTTTTTATCATTCTCAAACTTATCAGGGTCAACGTCAGCGGGCTGTTTGGATTGAGCAGGATCAAGATCTGCAGTACTTTTTGATTTGTCTGGATTTACTGCAACGATACTTTTAGATATGGCAGGACTCTCAGTGGTGAGAATGTAATCGACCTCTAATTGCTCGAAGAAGATCAGAAGCTTTTGGCACCAATGACGATAATTGGATTCGTCAAGTGATTCCAACTTGGACAGATCTGGAAGCACCTTTTCGGATTTGATCGACATTGAAAAAACTGCTTTCAACTTGTATCTACATAATCGAGAAAAATAATATGTTGTGCCATGGAAGAATCATTGCCTTGAAAGAAATTTTGGCACGACCTCAGTGTTAAATCATCTCAAGAAATTTTGGGAAGGGATTTTGATACCACTCTATGCACTTGTTACAAGTATAAAGACAAGCTTTAGTAAATAAACCCCTCATATAATTCCAAATCTTTCCATGTGGGACAACTTCACACTTATTTCAAGTGTTGCAATGGGCCAAAAGTCCAGTCATTTTCAACACATAGCACCTAACCTACCGTGGTTGAAGTCTTTTTTTCTTTTTCTTTTACCTTTTTTCTTGATGGAATAGTTGGGACTTGTTTTTTTCTACCCAACACATCTAATGATATTGAAATTGTGTTACACACACTAGAAATATTCTAATAATTTATAAAAACAATTAAGAATTAAAAACGTGGAACTCTTGGAAATGAGTCAACAAAAGTGTTCTCAATGATTTGCTTTATCAACCAATTTGTTACCAAATTCCATCAATGCAAATCTTAGGTCAAATATTATTCTAAATAATATAATACTCATAAAGTTTATCAAATTTCCCAACATAATGAATGTATAATTTAAAAATCACTTTTGTCATGTTTAAAATTACACAAAAACATGTTTTTAATCATTCAAAATCAACTTAGTGTTATATTTTACACTTTTAAATGTGATTTTCATCCCATAAAAATTGATTTTGAATAATTAAAAGCATATTTTAGAGTGATTTTAAATACGACAAACGTGATTTTAACCATTTCAAAATCACTCCCAAACATGTCTTTAACCAAATAAAAATTTTAAATAAATTCAATGACTTTTGTACCTCCCAAATCTTAGCTAAACAATGTATTAAAGGGTTGATTTTGGGGTTTGGTTATTCAAAACAATTCTAAAAAATTGTTTTTTTTTTCTTCAGAAGCATGATCCATGCCTTCAAAATGTCAAAGGTTATTATTCATGAACTTGATTATTCTTGAATATATAATCACCCATGAGAAAAAAAAAATTAAAAGAAAAATGAATATGTGTAGTGGAAATGGCCTTAAAGATTTAGAAAATGAGAAATTAGATTGGGAGACTCACCTCTATGATCCATCCTACCCTTTTTAATTACAAAGACCTCTAGGGTTTGATATGATGCAAAAAAATTCAATTATGCTTTTTAATCCACACTAAAATAAGTCCCTGCACTTATTTTTCTAATTAAAAAGCAAAAACACATATCTGAAAAAGTAGAGCTTATTTTGTCACTGTTTTAAAACTTTTTAAATTTTTTTTTACATATATTTAAAGGTATTTATAAGAATTATGATTGAGTAGTTGGTAAAGGTCAAAATTTAATTAGGACTTGAAAATTACTATTTACAAGTTCATGATGTAAAAGAAAGAACAATTTCAACTCACAATTAGCGTATTAGTTGAGGTTTAAATAGTTCATCATCATCATCATCATCATCATATATATATATATATATATATATATATAGATAGATAGATAGATATATGAAACAATCATTTGTCTCTCAGTCCTTTTTAATTATTATTATTATTTTTATCTACTATGATATAGGGGGAGACATACCTCATTTCTATACATTTGGGGTATTGGACAAGTATAGTTTAACAATAATTGACAACTATTCATTTTCTTGAATTTGGAGGTTCAAATCTTCATACTCTACATTTGTTGTATTAAAGAAAATAGTAGTTTCTGACTTCATGAGAAGATTGCAAAGATTTACATGATTTTTTTTTTTTTTTTGAAATAAAAGTCAAAAGTTCTGACAATCACATACTAAATTTTCATTGGTTGAAATAAAATGTTCGGAATAATGCCTCTTAAGTGCAAATTTACTATTTTTTTTTGTTCAAAAGGGTATTTTCCATCATTTATAGTGTTGGCTGGTTTGTTATAATATGAATTCCATTTTATATTTTAAGATTTACGGAATCAATTAGATTAAGTGAATATCCATTTGGCATATTTATTTTTCAAAACTGTTTTAAAACTTTTTGATCCAAATTATGAAAATTATGAAAATGACATTTTTCTGTTTTTGAGTGTATCCTGATTTTGAATTTAAAATTTTAAAATACATAATTACATTAAAAAATATTTAAAAAACTTTAATATTATTTAATTTTATAAACTCATTTCATTTTTATTAATTAAAATTATGTATAATATAATACATCATGAATTATATAATATTGTAACATAATAATTATACAAAATTTATAACATAAAATATGTTCATAAATTAATTGATAATAGTTGAGATTCAAACTAAAATTTAGTTAGTAATTACAACTATTTTTATGGTTTATAAATATAATATCAAACACATTTTGAACAACTTTTTAAGTTGAGATTGAGTTTCTAAATCTATCACCAAATACATATTCGAAAACACTAAAAAAAATTTTAAAAAAAAAACTATGTTTTTCATTGAATCCCTTATTTTCAAATCACCAACCAAATGCAACGCTACAATATTGATGTCGATATTGAGATTTCAATTATCTCTCTCTCTCTCTCTCTCTCTCTATCTATCTATCTATCTATCTTTCTATCTATCTATCTATCTATCTATATATATATATATATATATATAGTTAGAAATTTCTATAATATGAGCCTACATGTGTAATAATTTAATATGTTTTTTGCTATTTTGATTAAACCAAGAGAAGTACCGATCTACTTATAAAAATATTTATAGAGGAGTATTTATAAATTAGTCATCGACAAAATGTGTAGATATCATTACTTTAATTCCAATTTGATGAGGGGCCAAATTAGATGTGAAATTAACTTATACAATTAACCAGCTAATAGTTTTCCATTCGATTTAATTTTATGATTGGTTACAGAATAATTATGGTCTCTAACATCATATAGATTTATTTCACGTATGTTTTTTTTCTCTCATCCCCATCGGAGAGAAACAATTCTTCTCTTCCTATAAAAGGAGGAGAAACTAAAGAAATATAAAATATCAGAAGTAAAAAATATGATCTATCTAGACTTGAAAAATCATACTCACTATATTTTCGACTTTCGAAAATGGATATAGGTACACTTCCATTTATGCTTCTTGAAGTTATTTCTCTTGAATTTGGCATGGAAAATTGATATGTGAGTTAAAGTTTATTGATTTAGAGTTCTTTAATATTCCCAATAAATATTTTATGAATATTTATATGAGATATCAGAGATATCAATTGATCCTTAATATTGATGTCAAACTCTTTGATTTACAGATATATATCGACATATCAACAGATATTTTAATCCTAGGTTAATGTACCTTATATTTTCAATCTTGGATACCCCTTGTCTTTTAGGGTGAGTTTATCCTTAAAACTAGTTTTTACATAAATAAAACCCTTTATGAGATTCTTACATAATAATATTTCTTTATAACTATTTAATGACTCTAAAAAAGACCACATATTTTCAAGTTTTTTTTGGTCACCTATACCTTGCTTGTGCTCTAACCTCTCACGGGTTGTTTGGTTAACAGGTTTGGGAGGTTTGTTAAGCCTGGATTTATTAAGCCTGAAGTTGTTAAGTATGGATTTATTAAGTCTGTGTTTGGATGGTACAAAAAATAGGTTTGTTAAATATGGGTTTGTTAAACTAGTGTTTGGATTGTGTTAAATCTGGATTTGTTAAGTCTGTGTTTGAATTCTAATTTGTTAAACATGAATTTATTAAGGGGACGTTTGACCCCCTTGAGTTGAGTTGAATTGGGTTTTAAACCCAACTCATTGTTTGGCCCATGGAGAAATTAACTCCCCATAAAAAAACTCAACTTTACCGACTTGCTATAGTGTTAAGATATTAACTCCATTGACTTGTATAGTATCTCTATTACCATATTTTATGATCGTTTCTCCAACGACAGGCGGCCACCTCCTACGACCTTCTTCGACGATCGATGGCCATATGCGACAATTGACGGCCACTGCCAACTACCTTCTCCAACGATCGATGACAATCGTTGGCGACCATATCCAGCAACCGGTGGTCCCATCTCCGGTGACTATCACCGACAACAATTTCCAGGAACCGACGACATTCCCATAGTTCAAAATAATATGAAATGCACATGTCCTTAGTTGGTCTGACTCTCTGCTCTAGCAATCTTTCTTCGAACTTACGAACTCGACCCATTATTGGCCATTATATTTTGTGAACCATAATTATGTTTTGTGAATCATGTAAATAGAGCCCTTGATGACCTACTAATATTTTGTGAATATTCCACTTCCACATGACACTAATGTTGAAATATATTGTCCTTTTTTTGTCATCTTGAAAAAGTAAAATATTGGCATTCTCTTTTTCAAAGATGTTCGATTTAGTACATATGTTTAAACAAATGTAAACAAACAATGTTCCTTTGCAAAAAAGAAAAAAAAAAGAATACGTAATGGTCAATGTGTTTAAAAAAAACTCTCTCCTAATGAAGACCGTATTAGTAATTGAAAAAGGTCATAATAAGGTCCTCATTTGTAAGTTTCAAAGAAGTTAAATGTGTATTTAGAAAATGAAACCTTAGATTTCTATATTTTGGTAGAAGTTCAATTTGTGTTTAAAGAAAAAAAAATACAGGTACATTTCCTTTTTTCCATTCATCAATTGCTATTTGTTGTTATAAAAGAATGCAACATTTGATTTCTATAAATTGGAAGAAGTTCAATGTGTAATGTAAATATTTGATTTTTATAAATCAAAAGAAGTTTAATGTGTAACAGAAAGAGAAAACAAGGTTACATTGCCTATAATTTGGAAGAAGTCAATTTCTAAAAAAAAAAAAGATAAAGAATGATACTTTTTTTTTAAAAAAATGATCAATGTTGAAATATATTATTTTTTTGAAGTGAATATCTGAATTTAGTATTGGAAAGTTGGGAAAATATGTTTCTAGATGAATGATTGGAAAAAATAAAAATAAAGGAAAAAAAAGTCAGTTAAAAATCAGTCTACTTCGGGTTACAAAAAACTGCCCCAGATACCCTTGACAACTCAACCTAACTGTAACGACCCTATAGGCTCAGAACGCTACCTAAGAGTCATTACTAAGTCACGTCGCTATATTACCGAAAATTTCGGCAACATAACGGCGTAACTACGCGAAAACCAAAAATTTGACCCTTCTTGATAAGACATAGAAAAACACACTTCTAAGATTTTCAAACAACCTCCTAGCATCCAACAAACTTCTCAATATGATGCTAGGGTTCAAACAGCAGAAAGTCAAATACACGTGCACGATTTACAAAGAAAGGTTAAAAGATTTTGAAACATCCTCCTAAACATTTAAAAACTTGACATGAGATCTATATACATCTAGAAACACAAAAGAAGCGGAATAGCGATCGGTCGGCTCCCATGACTCGAGTAGCTGATCTCCGGTCACGCGCTAGGGCCGATCTTAGCCTTACCTGAAAACATTTTAAAAAGGAAAAGGGTGAGTATTAACGAATAATACTCAGTAAGTCCATCATAGTTTCAAAATAAGAGTTTCAATCACATGCAATATGTCATTTTAAATCATAAAACCATCGTAAACCATCGCTTTAGTAGGGGACCTAAAATTCATTTTATACTTTTCCTCGCAGCTCTCGTGAACGATTAAATTCTCCCGAGGGCCTCGTGAACAGTCCGAAGACAGTTTTTCCATCGAATAGAGTCCTCCCTACCTCTGAGAGTTAAGCTCGAAAGCTAACATACATCATGGAGTCCGAAGACTCAGCCCGAAGGCTACCATCGTAGAGTCCGAAGACTCAAGCCCGAAGGCTACCATCGTGGAGTCCGAAGACTCAAGCCCGTCGGCTACCATCGTGGGGGCACTCTCGATCCCCGGGAGCATAGAGAGTCCGAAGACTCGGGTTCCCTCAAAACCCACATAAAACTTTTGGGAGAATTATCGTCACGGCCTACATAAATCTTTTCATGAGCACACAACACATGCATGAGGTCCCATTCGTTTTAGAACATAGTTATGAATGCATAAGTCATAGCAATCGCATTTCAAAGACATACATATAATACACTTTCTTTCTTAAATACTTAACATGAAAAACATAAACTTTCAAAGTAAACATAGAGCTAGCTCAAGGTTTTGAAAACTTCTTTCGTTGTGAGATCCCTTACCTTAAATCTTTACTTACTACAATACCCTTTCTTCACTAGTAATGAGCTTCTCGAGTTCCCACTCCAAGTACGATCCAAGGTCCTCGACAATTCACCTAAAAAGTTTCCTAAACGCGTCTTAAACCATCTGAATTACGCTAAAACACATTCTAACATTAATAACTCGACGAAACGGACCAAATGGCAATTTTTACCCAACTCCGGCGAGCGGCGGCGCGTGGGCGCGCGTGGCCGGCGCGTGAGGACTCCGATCGGTGCGTGAGAGCGCGTGAGGGCTCGTTTTCGTGCGAAGCTCGCGGATTTGGGATTTTCCGGCAGCTGGGGTTAGTTCACGGGCTGCAGAATCGACGAGAAGGCCCTCGTTCAGCGGCGCGTACGGCGGGGTTGCGATTTGAAACTTCCGGCGAGCTGGTCGGTGGTTAAATGGACAGGTTCGACGACTGCAACCGTTCTCCGACCGACGTGCTGCTGTAGGAGCTTCGACTGAAGTGGAAATGAGGGATTTGGCCGGCGGACGAAGAAGAAGAAGAAACCGCCGGAAGATGGGTGTTCTTCGTGAGTTGCAGCGAGCGAAGAAGACGAAGCCGGCGGCGAAGAACAAGCTCCGGCGAAGCTGTCGACGGAAGAAAGAGAGAGAGAGAGAGTGATTTCGGAAAGGGAGACGATCGAGAGACGGAGGTGATCGGGAGGCAGCCTTCGCGTGAGAGAGAGAGAGAGAGATCGGGAGGGAGGGGTGTCGCGAGGAAGAAGAAGAAAGAAAAAAAAATAAAAAATAAAAATAAAAAATAATAATAATAATAAATAATTAAAATAATAATAAAATAATAAAATAATATTATATTAAAAAAAATCAAAAATATCTTCTCTAAAAGACCATAATACCCTTTTTGACCATTATTTCTTTCCATTTTTGCCCTCCTAACCTTCCAAAATTTCAAATTCACTCTAAAATCAATATACTTAAGAAATTTTATCCAACTTGATTTCCATAATTCAAAATTACTGTTTCTAAATAAACCGGTCGTTACACTAACTCTACACCCCAAACACAGACTTCTGAACTCACTGACAAATTAACTCTACCTAACTCAACTCAACTCAACTCTGCGTGCCAAATGCCCCCTAAAAGTGTATTTGTTTGGTAAATTTGAAATTTGTAATAAATAATAGATAATTTATATATTAATTATTTAATTAAAGTAATAAAAACTATATATTAAATTATATTTAAAATGTAACTTTTATTATGAAATTAGAGAGTATTATTTTAATAATAAATAAAACATTTTTAATACATTGTCCACTCAATTTTCTTCCAATAATAATTTTATAGAATAAATATTTGATTGTTCATGAAAGTATTTTTGGACTACTTACCAAAGTGTGAACAAATATAAACAATTTCTTTTATGCAAATATATCCAACGTAAAATTAACCATAAATAAAATGTTATCAATTGTTTATTAATTATTCATAAATTTTCTATGCTAACTAAATTTATTTACTACTTATCTTTAAAATTACTATTGAGTTTGTAAAAATTGTGGATTTAGAGAAATGGACATTTTTTAAAAAAAATGGAAATTGACATATTAAATCTAAATTTATATAACGTGTGTGGTTTGGAATTATAATAAAAGAATTCTTATTATAATTTATATGTTAATAAAAATTTGAAAATATAATAATATTTTTCTTATAAATTAGTAACTATTACTTTATAAATGAATTCTTTATTTTTAATATTATTGTTAAATTGAACACTTTTTGAATAATTATTTTGTAAAACAAATATTTAATTAGTTTTAATTTTTTTTCTAATATTTGTCAATGTGGAAACAAAATACAAAGAAATTTCTCCTTATAAATTTATAGTTTATAACAAAGTCGACATATCAGTTTATGAATTAATTATTACTATTTGAAATTTTAACTAAATTTATTTACTTATTTATTATAAAATTATGATTAATTAATTATTTTAATTTAACTAATATATTTTATTAAAAATTTAATGTATTTTAGAAGAGTGATTAAAGACAAAATATGCACTGTAGCAAATTTGGAGAGTATGAATAAAGTATTGTAGTAAACTTGGTGAGTAAGGTAAAGTATTGTAGCAAACCTGGAGGGTAGAATAGTATGTACTGTAGCAAACCTGCATTTAGAAAACTGCTAAACTAAATGTGGGTTTGGTTAAGCTAGACTATACTCCCCACTTCCAAAACAGGGAACCAGACGCCCCATCAAAGTTTCTAACCTTGTGCCAAACTTTACATTTTCATGGGATAGACTTAAGAAGAATATTTAAAATCACTACTTTCAAAATTGATGCATTGATCCACCCAAAATTCTTTTGTTCTTCAAAATCGTTCTATACTAGTTTGCAACTTTCTATAAGTGTTGTTGCCAAATTTTAGTCAGGAGAAATCCCACCCAACCTCAATGTGACAACGACGGTGAATTTATATTCTTGGGAGAAGAACGCGGCCTACAAGACAAGAAAAACCTGGACACCGATATGGTGTAGGCCACACAGGCTCCAATGCTTAAGTCAGAGAGAGTTTCGAAAGAATTTGGGAGTTCTATGAGAGTTGTGGAGGCGGGAATGAATTTACTTTGCTCTCCCCTTAAGAGATAGCTAAAATACCTTCATTCCTAGAGTTTTTGTGGGTTTCCGTCTTCGATTGGGAACAAAAGGATCGAACTGGGTTGGATCGGAGGCCCAAAAGAGGGTCTTGCCATGTGGTCGGCCTTGGCCAAGCTGAGACCAACCACGGGATTAGACTTCGACCCAAGCCTATTTCTTCACTCTCTCGCATTGTGGGCTAGTCCAGCGTCAGTTTTGATCCATTTTGATTTCGTATTGGGCTTATTTTCCTCGTTTGGCTCATTTGGCTCTTTATATTCGAACTTTGTAAGTTGCCTCAAATCATTGTACCCGCTAAATCACGCTACTTCATTTCTTTTAAAAAATAGCATAACCTCCCATAATCATCTTCCTTATAGTATTTTCTTAAGGGAAATTGTAATGGGTAGCCAAAAATATTAGGATATTTGGTATATCACTAATATACCTAACATTCAGTATATCATTAGTATATCAACGATATACTTCATTCAGTGATATGCTTCATCACTTTAAGTGATGAATGACTATTGATAAAGTCTAAAACTAAAATAGAATATATCAGTAGCATATCTAATATAATGAATATGTAGTACTGATATACGATTGACATACTTCATATTAGGTATATAAGTGAAATAAGATACCTAAAATGAAATATATTAATACTATATCATTCTTTCACTACTGATATAATACTACACAAGTGCATCGACTAAAAACTAGTGCATCAACAAAAAAGTAGTGACTAAAATCCATTAATAAAGTCAAGAACTAAAATCAAGTATATCAATAGTATATCACTGATATACTTCATATTATGCATGTTGTCAAGAACTAAAATCAAGTATATCAATAGTATATCATCGATATACTTCATATTATGTATATCTTATATATGAATTACTGATATACACTTAATATACTTCATATAAGTATATATGATACTAATTATGAATTACTGATATACTGTTGATATATTTTATATTATGAATGTCATTTCATTGATATACCTAAATAAAGTATATTAGTAGTATATCGCTCATATACTTCATATTAAGTATATCTAATACTGAATATAAATTACTGTTATATTCTTGATATACTTCATATTAGATATTTTTGATATACTATTGATACATTGAATATTATACATTTCATTTCATTGATATACCTAAATAAAGCATATCAGCAGTATACCATTGATATACTTCATATTAGGTATATCAACAGTACATCACTGATAGACTGTTGATATAATTCATATTGTAAAAATGTGGGATTAAAAAAGCAGGATTAAATGAAGGGCTATTTTGGACTTTTCACAGATTTCATTTGGGTTGGGTTGACTTTTTTGCTATATTTACAAAGGAGATAAATGTAACGACCGACACTTTCAGGTATTAATTAAAATTTCAATTTTGAAATTTAACTTAATTGTGGGACCAATTTCATGTTTGTGTGGTGTATTGAAGTTAAAATTGGAGATTTGCATAGTTGTAAATTAGAGAATTTGAAGGAGAAAGGAATTAATTGGGTTTGGGGCATTTTTGTTAATTAGGTGAGTTTAAACCAAGCCAAGCCCAAGAGAAGCTAAGCCCAATTTTTTTCCCTCTCTTCTATTTAAATGCACGCAGCCCTAGGTTTGAGTCAAGCCTCCAAGCCAACCCTCAAAGCCAAGCCATCATCTTCTTCATCTCCTTATCCTTTTCCCTTGTGCGACAGCTTCTCCTTGAAGCAGAGATTTTTTTTTTACTTCAGCAGTTTTCAGACCGCCAAACGTCGCTGCCTCAAACCTACTCCCCAAACTGCCGTCTTGCAGAACGCCACTGCCTCTGCCGAACCCCGAGTGCCGTCCTGCTGCAGTTTCGTGTACCTGCGGGATTGCTCTATTTTTGGGTTATTTTTCGGCGATTTTCGACACTGTACATCTGCGAATATCCTTTGTTCTTGCGTGGGTAAGTTTTTTCATATTGTATTCCTATGGTTTTCATATGGTAGATTTAGTTTGGGCATTGTTTTAGTGATTTGGAGGTTGACTCATTGATTTTCAGGCTCTATTTTAGAATACCCATTGTAGGTGGAGGTCGGCTCGACAAAATCGAATCAAATCATCATCTAATCGGTAAAGTTTGGTTATGTTTTGGGGAAGGATTAGAGGTAAAATTTTCATTCTAAAATCAAGCAAATCCTTGAGTATATGCTAGGCTTCAATTCTAAGTTTTGGAATATGTTGGAAAAAAAAATGGTTGATAGTCCTTGTTCTTGAGGCTCTATAACCTTGTAAGTAGCCAAGTGGAACAATTCCTCTAAATCTTAAATATGAAGTATGAGCTTTAGAACATATCTATGACTATGACTAGGAGTTCCTCCTAAATATGAGTTTCTTTGGGATAAGTTGAATTATTAAACCAACGTCTTAGGTTGTTTTTTTAGAATTGGAGTTGAAAGGCTATGAATGTCAAGCATGATCTTTTGGAAATTTTTGTAGGTTTGCCAAGGGATTTCTGAAATAGGAGTTGAGGATCCTTTTTTGAGCTTAGCTAAGGTAAGGGACTTTATGTCGATATAATTAAATGCAAGTTGGGAATTGAATTGAAAAAAAAAATTACATTCAAAATGAAATTTTTTATAAAGGTTTTATTTATGATTTTTGATGAATTTTAAAATGCTTTTGTTTATATGAAAATGGATTTTCACATGTATGATTGCCAAATATTCTCATGAATGTGATGCGTGATTTATGATTTATGATGAATGATATGAGAATGTTGCTTTGTGTTGCATCATGGATTGAAAATTTAAAATGCTTTGGGACCTCATGCATACATGTGTATTTTCATGATAAAATGATTTTGAAGGCTGTGACAATTACTCCCTAAAATTATAGATGTACATCTAAATGAAAAGGAACCTAAAAATGCTAAATGAAAAGGAACCTGAAAAGGCTAAATGAAAAGAAACCTGAAAATGTTAAATGGAAAGGAACCTGAAAAGGTTAGATGAAAAGGAAAGGTTAGGTTGAGATAATTGTCCACATTAAGCCGAAGAGAAAAGTTAAAAAGGAAACGTTTTCACTATGAAAATGTTTTAGGTCCCACTAGAGGAAAATGTTTTAAAAATCACTTTGTATGTGTTTGCATATCCTGACCCCAGTAGTGAGGTCACTTACTGAGTATTTTAAATACTCACCCTTTTAAAAAAAATGTTTTTCTTTTCAGGTAAAGGCAAGGGCATCCTAGGCGAATGATATGATAGTTGCTGTAAGAGGCCATGGGTGACTTATAGAAGCTTTACTTTCGGCAATTTCCTTCATTGTTAGCTTTTTTTTTGGAATGTCTTTTTTTAGATGTATTAGGAAAATTATTTCAATTGTTAAACATTTTAATTTATTCTTATGCTTTGAAACAAAGTTAAAGGGATCCCGAGGTAAAGGCTTTTGATCGTTTAACAAAAGTTTATTTCTTTTTGTATGGTTATTGATAAGCCTTAGAATTAAGGCTTATTTAAGTCCCAAGTGCTCAAAAAAACTCTTGTTTGTCCTAAGATTAATTGAAAATGGTGGAAAATTGTTTGAAATTAGGAAAGAATGAAATGTGATAGCAATTGGAAGAGAGTTCTAAGTAATGTGGTTCTTTTTGCAGGAATTTCGGAAATTGCCAAATCAAATTGCTAAACCGTTTTGGCAATCCTGGGCAGAACAGGAATTTCGGAAATTGCCAAATCAAATTGCTAAACTGATTTGGCAATTGTGTTATGGGCAGAAATTTCTGGGGCGCGAACGAGAAAGCCATATATGGGAAGAACAAATTCCGCACGATTCAAGGGAATTAGAGCATGATTTTTGGGCAATCTTCAACCCTAATGAATGCCTACAAATAGGGAAGAAGAAAACGAGCTATTAATTGGATTTTGAGGGCGATTTGAAGGATCAATTTCGTGGGTTTTTGGGTTTTAAAAAAGGAAAAAAATTCATTTCGAGATTCTTCAATTACAGCCCGATTTGGAGGAATTTAAGCACGAAATTCGGGCATTCTTCAACCCTAATGAAGGCCTATAAATAGGGAAGAAGATGAGGAGCAATGTAAGGCGATTTGGAGACGATTTTCGGGGGTCAATTCGAAGAATTAGTTCCTGGGTTTCCAAGTTTATTCCAGCCTCTGTTTTGGTTTTCTGCTGTTGTTTTGGTCATTTTAATTCAATTTCCATCTCAATTTCTTTTAGTTTGTATCACAGAACACTGTCAAGTTACTTTGATTCTCGATTTGTTGTATTTTCGTTCAAGTTTGAGTTGCTTTCAATTACATTCGTGGGTAGTTTTTTTCGCAAGAATTCCTCTGTTTTGTCCTTCAGTTTTTAGTTATTTTCCTTCACCAAAATTTCATTCAAAGTGTATCAACTCTTCTTTATTATATGATGAATGGTCATGGGGATTATCCTTTTGTTCTCAATTGGATGCAAGCATACATTATTTGGTAGGAATTTCCAAATCCATTCGAAGTTCATCTTTTAGAATTTTTCTTCAATTCAGTTTGCTCAAGCAATTTCTGCATCTTCCTTGGGGTTTCCAATCCGATTCAAGAGATTCTTGAATCGTTAAGATCAATTTCTCTCTAAAAGTGGAGGAGATTGAATCGATTGGTTAGGAAGGAGCGGGATAGGCATCGAATTGAATTCTTGTTTTCTTGCTCTGTTTTTCTTTTATCATTCGTTTTAGCTTCTGGAAAGAAAAAAAAGGGGTTTTCAACTTATGTGCAGAAGGTAGGAGATAAGACATTTTACTTAGCTACCCTTGCCGCCTTGACTTAATTTCAATTATTTACTTTTGCTTGAATTTCTAGGAATAACCAAATTGCATTTCATAAGTTAGTGTTTTATTAAATTACACCATTTCATTATGAACTCTTTCTTTAAAATTTGTTTTAGGATTTTCATTGAAAATATGAGCTAAAACTTCTTAAGGGGTTCAAGGATGTGAATTCCCTAAGAAGTAAATGTAGCCAAAATTCCAATAAAAACCAAGCCTACATCTCAATTGTTTGCTTGTGTTGATTTAATTTCCGTTGAGATCCTAGATTGATCAACTAGGGTTTCAACTCAAGCTTAAATCTAATACCGACAGGGTTAGTGATAAGCGGATTTCACACAAGTAATGGAGTAAAAGAGCTTAGACATAAGCCATTCCTTACCCTAAACATAGGGATTAAGGACTCCAGGACCCATAAAATTGTGAGCCAAAAATTATCTAAGATGGAGGGACTATAGACATATAGATCCCCCACTTAGCCTCCTAACAAACCCAATTTCGAGGTAAATAGGAGATGCAATTTTGGTTTACAATTGAGTGTGGAGTAGGTTGGAATTGCAATTTTGGTTTGCAATTACGACTTAGGGCAATGACATTCTTGAGCCCCATCCTTTATCATTTCATTCTTTAAGTTCATCCAATTTGTCATTTCATATTGCCAATTTAGATTAGCAATTTAATTCTGAAATTTTTAGTCATTTCGCGCATTGCCAAAGTAGAATCTGCAATTTCAATTTAGCAATTTCTGTTATTTCCAACATTGTCATTCTGGATTAGCAATTGGATTTAGCAATTTCTGTTTTTTTTTTTTTTTTTTTTTCACCAACAACCTATCCCAAATTTATTTTTGCATTTTTACTTTTCACACTTGCAATTTTCCTTACACTTTTGCAAAACAAAATCTTTGTTACTCCGTTCCCTGTGGGATTCGATACTTGGTACTCAGATACCAATTTATATTACTTCGATCGCGTGACCACCGATCAGTTATTTAAGTTTTTTTTTTTAATTTCATTAGCATGCACGTAGTAACGTCCCTAGAAAGTCCAATAGGAAAAGTTGGGTCGTTACAATAAATAGGAGACACACTTGTAATTGGGCCAAACTTTTTTGCCATTGTTGCAACTATCCCTTTTCTTAACTATACACGATAATTTCTTTGTCTATATGTTTTTCATTTTTAACTTAAAACTTACTAACGAGCAATAAAATTATTCTCATGAAAATAGAATCAAATGATATGGAGGAGGAAAGATCACACAATCGATTGTCTTATTGCATTTAGGTAAAGGTTCTAAAAATTGAAAGTAGATATATAAAACGTATTTATTAAGAATGAATTGAAAAGAGAATTTTTTTTCTTATTTCTTCAAAGATGTACAGTGAGAGATATATACAGATTCTTGAGAAAAGGAAAAAATATGAGAAAATGAAAGAAATTAAATCCTAAGATATTTCTTTCTACAGAATCTTAGCTTACAAAAAATAAATTAAAAATAAATTAATGTGAGATATTCTAATATCTCCCCCTCAAGATGGATTGTGGATATCAAGAATTCCCATCTTGGATAGTAGGAAAAAAAAGAAGTCGTTGGTAGTGGCTTTGTGAATATATCAGCAAGTTAAAGTTTTGATCAAACTGGCATCAACTTGATAAATCCATCTACAAGCTTGTCTCGAATGAAGTGACAATCTAACTCAATATGTTTAGTACGTTCATGGAATGTTGGTTGGATGCAATTTGTATGGCCGCTTGATTATCACAATAGAGGAGAGTAGGGGGTTGAAATGGAACCTGTAAATCTCGTAGAAGATCAGAAAGCCACACAAGCTCACAAGTTGTCATGGCTAGTGCACGATTTTCTACCTCCGCTGAAGAACAAGATATGGTGGTTTGTTTCTTAGTTTTCCAAGAAATTAAAGAATCACCAAAAAATATACAAAATCTAGTGGTGGATTTTCTAGTGTCTAAGCAAGAACCCAATTAGCATCAGAGAAAGCCCGAACTTGAAAAGAAGAGGATGTTGTAAGAAAAATCCCTTGGCCTGGTGAATTTTTCAAGTAGCGTAAGAGATGATATGCGGCAGATAGATGAGATTTACAAGGTTGAGTAACAAATTGACTAAGCTTGTTGACCGTAAATGTGATGTCAGGTCGAGAAATAGTAAGATAAAGAAGTCGACCAATGAGACATCGATATACTGTTGGATCAGGTAAGGTGTCATCTCCAGAAGCATGAAGACGTAGTTGAGGATCCATGGGTAAAGGTGTTGGCTTGCATCCAAGGAGACCGGTATCTTCTAAAAGTTAAAGAGTATATTGTCGTTGGGAAAGACAAAGTCCCTTGGACGATCGAGCAAGTTCTAGCCCAAGGAAATATTTCAAGGACCCAAGATCCTTAAGTTTGAATTGCACATTGAGGAGACATTTCAGTTGTTGAATTTCTAACGTAGAGGCACCAGTTATGATTATGTCATCGACATAAACTAATAAGGCAATAAAGCATGCTCATGATCCTTTTGTGAAGAGAGAGTAATCAGCTTTTAACTGGTGAAAACCGAGGGATAACAAGGCATGAGAAAATTTCTCAAACCATTGCCATGAAGCTTGCTTCAAGCTATATATTGATTTGTGTAAATGACAAACCAAACGTTCACCTGTAGGTGGTGAAGATATAACTGGTTGATAACCCAATGGTAAGTCCATGTAGACCTCTTCAAATAAATCACCATGTAAGAATGCATTGTTCACATCAAGTTGTACTAATGGCCAATTTTTGGAGACAGCAACAGTGAGAAGTGCTTTGACTGTGACCAATTTTGCAACAGGAGAAAATATTTCTATGAAATCAAGTCCCTCTTGTTGCGTGTAGCCTTTTGCTACTAATCGGGCCTTGTAGCGCTCAATAGAACCATCAGCTTTATGTTTAATTTTGTATATCCATTTGCAACCAATGGCACGGTGCCTGGAGGGAAGAGAAACCACTGTCCATGTGTTCTTTGTTTCTAAGGCATTAAGTTCATGTGCCATAGCTTCACGCCAATGTGCATTAGAGATAGCTTGGTGATAAAACTTGGGTTCATATTGAGCAGAAATATGTAAAGTAAAAGCACGACGAGAATCTAAAAAAGATGAGTAAGAAACATATCTTTGTAGTGGATGTCGAGATGATGTCATAGGCATTTCTGACTTAGTGATAAGACTGCAATTGAAGTCTCATAAGTAAGAAGGTGGTTGCACAATCCATGTGGAGCGGCGAGCTACGGTGAAACTATGCTCCATAATATGGGACTCATCAATAGTCGGTGTAGGCATAGTAACATCAACAACATCAACTAGTGTGGAAGGAAAAGTAGTATCGGTCATATCTTCAGAAGTTGGGACAATAACATTGTGTTGCTCATCATGCTCCAATGGGCTGGCTATAGGACTTTCGCTTGATGGGACAACGATCAATGTGTGATGTTTCACATTGACATCAAGAGACTTGGGCAAAATGAGATCAGAAAATGGATCCAATAATTCACCTGTGAAAATTAGTGATTGAAAGGAAAAATGATGTTCATGAAAAATAACATCACGAGAGATAAATATTTTCATTTTCTCCATATCATACAATTTATAGCCTTTCATACCAGGAGGATAGCCAATGAATACAGCCGATGTAGCCCAAGGTTGAAACTTGGATCTATTGTCATGAAGAGTGGATGCAAAGCATAAGCATCCAGATGTCCGTAATAAGCCATAATCAGCAACGGTGCCATGAAGTAATTCATATGGAGTTCGCCAATTGAGGAGAGGAGATGGAGTTTGGTTGTTTAAATAAACTGTCGTTACAATACATTCTCCCAAAAAATCAATGGGTACACGAGACTGAAAAAATAATGCCTGAGCAACATTGAGGATATGTTGATGTTTGCGCTCAACTACCGAGTTTTGTTCAAGACGACCAACACATGAATATTGGTGGAGAACTCCCTTGGATCGAAAAAAAAGGTTCAAAAGATAACTCCGGTGCATTATCTGACCAAAATTGTTTCACTGTTTTGTTGAATTGTGTTTACACAGGCAGAAAATTGAGGAACAATATCAAGAACATCAAATTTCTTTTGAAGCAAGAATATCCATGTATGCCGAGTATAATCATCAACCAATGTCAGAAAAAAATGATAACCATTAGGAGTTGGTGCCTTAAAAGGTCCCCAAATATCAGCATGAATAAGATCAAAAGCATCAGATGATAGTCGATTATTCGAAACAAAAGAAAGTCTCCGCTGATTTGTCATAGGACAGATAACACAAGGATTAAAAGGTACATCCTTCAAATCAACAGAATTTAAATGCAAAATATTATTAAGAGCACTTATTCTATTAAAAGACGGGTGCCCAAGCCGGTGATGCCATAAAGAGATGGAGGAGTTGCTTGATGTGGTAGCACATACAAGTTTTGAATCCCGAATGGGACCATAATCAAAATTCAAAGCATCAAGCAAATAAAGTCCCTTGTGTAGTCTACCCTTGCCAATCGTCTTCAAAGTGAACTTGTCCTGAAGTATACAATGGTCAGTAAAAAATTGAACTGAAATAGAATTATCCTTTGTAAGTGCACTGACAGATAGCAAATTATACTGAAATGTGTGAATATAAAGAACGCCTCGAAGAGAGATAGATTCAGTTAACTGAATAGAACCAGTAAAATTCATTGATATATGTGAATTATTTGGCAACGTGACAAAAGATCCTGAAATTGGTTGTAATGAAGTAAATGAAGATCGAGAAAAACCTATATGTGTAGAGGCCCCAGAATCCACTATCCAAGAAACCCATGAAGGAACAAATACTTGTTTAGGGAGACAAATACCTTCCATATGAGAAGCTGACGCCTCATTATCTGAGTTCGTATTAGATGTGGAAAGTTGTGATTGCAACATATTCATGAGATGTTGGCATTGAATCGAATTCAGACTCTGAATAAAGGTGTCAGATCCAATAGACACAACAACAACTGTGTGAGGGTTGTTCAGAGGTTTACCCAAAATGGAGTTCGAACTTGAAACATGAGGGAATGAAGCCGTTTGAGATTGAGAATTGGGAAGACTGACCTCTCGATTTGTAACCTGGGGGATAGCCATGGAGTTTGTAACATTTATCAATGGTGTGGCCTTGAATACCACAGTGAGTACATATAGGTCGATTTCCCTTCTGTTTGGTGTATTGTTTTGTTGAAGCTTGCTGGATAGAAAAAGCCGCCGACACAGTGGGGTTGATGCAGCCAATTGCCCGTTGTTGTTCTTCTTGGATAATGAGAGAAAAAGCCTTATTGATGGTTGGCGGGGGATCCATGAGAAGGATTTGAGCCCGGACTTGAGCAAAAGACTCGTTAAGACCCATCAAGAAAGTCATCATATACTCAAATTGTTGGAATTCGGTGATGGCTTTGACGCTGTCGCATGAGCAGTTTCCACAAGTACATGCTGGACGGTAGGTACCTAGTTCATCCCAAAGAGTTTTGAGTTTAGTAAAATACATACTAGTGGATTGTTGATCCTGAAGGAGAGTAGCGAGATTGCATTTGATTTGAAAAATACGAGGCCCATTCTTTCGTTGGAAGCGTTCACTGAGATCCAACCAAATATCACGAGCAGAATTTGAAAAAATTATGCTGGCTGAGATTTCCTTGGAGACAGAATTGAGGATCCATGCAATAACAACGTTGTTATTTCGTTTCCATGCAATGAGAGTGTCATCAGTGGGACGTTTGATTGTTCCGTCAACAAATCCAAGCTTATTTTTGATAGAAAGTGCAATAAGCATTGAGCAGCTCCAAGATGTATAATTTTCACCGGTGAGTTGATGGGAGACAAGAACAAGGCTGGTGTTGTCGTTATGGTGAAGATAATAGGGGCTTGAAATATTTTCTGACGTAGTTGTGTTTGTGGGTGAGGAAGATGAGTTTGCCATCAGTTGGATCATAGGTTTTGTCATGGTTGCTGGAAAAAAAAAAAGAAGACAGAAGCATTGAAGAAAAGAAAAGAAATAAGTGGCTAGGGTTTATAAAAAATTTGTGGAAGAGATTTTAGTTCTCTGATACCATATTAAGAATAGATTGAAAAGAGAATTTTTTTTCTTATTTCTTCAAAGATGTACAGTGAGAGATATATACAAATTCACGAGAAAAGGAAAAAATATGAGAAAAGGAAATAAATTAAATCCTAAGATATTTCCTTCTACAGAATCTTAGGTTACAAAAAAATAAATTGAAAATAATTTAATGTGAGATATTCTAATAGTATTTAATGTTTTGATAGTTGTGTTGAAAGGCATAAAGTTCACATAATGGTCAAAGGGTATACCCAACAAGAATGGTTGAAATTCTTTTGGAACTGTTTTCCTTTAACAAAACTAGTCAAATCATTGCTCTTGGTGGGAACTATAAAGGGTCTTTAGTTCAACTTTATTTTGTCAATAATGCTTTCCTAAAAGAGAATTTATTTGAAAATGCGGGTATGGATCTTTATTTTGGACCTAACGTTTGCAAGTTGCTTTAGTTGCTTTATAGATTAGAATACTTCACAGCCGAAATTCTTTTAAGTTTTCTTGGACTTTTCTCTTTCATAGACTAGTTCGTTCTAAACTTAATCGATCTTTGTTCATCGAGAGAGACTTTCTAAACTTGATAAACGTTTCTAGATCCAAATCTTTATCTTTATGTAGATTCTTTTAGCATTGAACTTTTTCCTAATTGTCTCTTTTGTTGAGGGACTTATTAATAGTTACTTGTTCGGATCATTTTGCATCCTAAATTAATTTTGTTGTCCATAAATTTAGTTTGTCATCTAATCTCATCAAGCATTGTATGTAAATATTATTATCTTTTGGGTATATCAAGTGCTCTCCAAAACGAGGTTTCATTTTCCTACTTAAGAGTTAAGAGCATTTGAGAAAACTTACTATGAGATTAAGTTTAGACCCCTAACATTTAATTAGGCAATGTTGGGGGAATTACAGATAACAAAGGAAAATAGAGTAAATATTGAGAAACAAACATGTAAACAATTAGATTGAGGTGCGAGTATCTCGTTCTCTTTAAGGAGATTAAGCCATTTGCGGTGTATATTTCTTTATCAACTACCAGTGCAACAGTTCTCCTCTAACCTGTCCCCTCTAGGATACAACAACTCAACTAGAATGTTGTGTAGCTCAAACCACTTTGCACTAAACAATTAAGCTTAAAGCTCTACAACAAAGAACACCCCTCTTTTGACAAATTGCTCTTAAAAGAAAAAAGTAGAGAAATATGAGAAATTAGAGAGAAGAGATGATTGAAATTGTTGTGTGTTTGAAAGTGTAGTAAGAGAGATATTTATACAAGAATTTTAGATCTAAGAATTTAATACAAATAACCAATGAGTTAAACTTACAACCTCTCTTATAAATAAAGAAATAAATAAGTTACTCTTTTTAATATATGAAACTCTCTCACTTAAAAGATAAAACTCATAATAAATATTAAATATTAAAATGTTACACCAAGTCATTATAATTTTGAAATCTTCTCCACTTTCTTCAAGTGTTTCACTTAATTCTTCTTTGCCAACTTCATATATAGTTATGTGACAATTGGACAACAATTCTTACAGCTTCCAAATTACCGATCCAACATTTCATTAAAGCACAATGCATATGAGATTAATTATTACCAATCCAACATTCCATAAAAATTACACAAACGCATATTGAGAATAATTATCATTTTGTTCCGAAAGGATTATTACTAATATCGTCCAATTGGTTCTCTTGTCCGAGCTCAATATTAGTGGGAAAACACATGTACAAAAGCCAGTCTCAACTATGCAACTATTTCAACATTTATCCAACATGACCACTTTTAATTTACATTGTTCATCTTGAAAGGAAATATTATATTAGAAGTATGTTTGTTTAAGTGTATTATTAGTTCATTTCCATTTAGCATTAGTTGGTCGGCACATTGTTTGTTTTTTCTTTTTCGTTTAACATGTGGGAATAGAGATTCAGACCTTTAATCTTTTGATTGAGGGTATAATATCGTAACTAGTCGGGCTTATGCTCAGATTGGCGTTAGTTGGTATATTGTTACTAGCAAAAAATGTCCAAAAGTTTAAAAATCAAAATGGTATGATATAAAAGTTCAACAACCAAAAAAGAATACAATTCCCTAATACTATAGATTGGGCTAGTGGTTAATAATTAAACTCTCAAATCTAAACCCTAATATGCAGTGAGTTGTTGACACTCCTCAAAGTAGCTAGTCTCAAAGAATCTTCCTGAACTCCGAATTGAGAGGAGTGAGATTTTCATCTTCTAAATTCAGAAGTGGAATAACCTCTACACAATCAGATTCAACGATCAACGGAGGGGAGGGAAGCGCCGTCGACTTTAACCCATCCTGATGATCAATTGCCATCATCTCCAGTAGTCGTACTGAGAATTGTCCGTTTAGCGCGCGGCTTACATCTAGCTCTGATTAACTTGCCCTTGAAGTCTCGTATCACCCAACCGAGTCCTCCACGCAGCATCACACAATTCTCAGGTTGCAATTGTGCTTTTAGAAAAATTAGCTGTAAAATTAAATAAAATATTGAAAAGTAAGACCTCGTTTGAGATTGCATTTGCAAGTGTAAAAAGCAATTATCAGAGAATCTTAACTATCTAGGCTGTTTGGTAAAACAAATTATTTACTCTATGCAAAAACTGATAGATACCAACTTTTAGATTTTGCTTTCTAAAAAATTTGTATCTTGTTTGCAAATCTTAAATTTATCCTTCCATATATATATATAATTTAGATCAAACAAAATTAGAAACAATTTAAATCATATAAATTTTTAAATAATTATCTTATAATAAATTATAAATTAAATTTGAATATAAAAATAATTAAAATAATAAGCCTACTTTGGTCATTATAACTAAACCACAATAATTTGGTATTAATGTACCAAACACCGTAACTAATTTTTTCTAATTTAAAATTAAAATTTACCAAATACTATTTTACTTCATTTCACAATTGATTTTTCCAAAAACACAGTTGTCAGCAATTATTTTAAAAGTTACAAAAATTCCAAACTAAGTCTAAATCTCAAAAGCTACAGTCAACTAGATTTTACCATCCAACGTAGTTGAAAAAATGATTTTCTTTAAATTAATTTACCATCAGTTTTATCAAACACTAAAAATTGTTATAATTTTCTTATAATAACGTTTAACACTTGCAAAATCAATCTCAAACACAATCTTAATATAGTAGAGTTAGACATTATCTTGTAAAAATAGTCGAGATATGAGTCAAGCGATATGAATACTCACAAATATTAAAAAAGGGGCCAGAAATGAGTGCTATGGGTATTGTGAAATACAAAAGAAAAAGGGTCAAAATTCAATCTTATTTGACTCAAAGGAAAGGGAAAAAAAAAAAAAAGAGAAAAGAAAAGTGATTGAATATTATTCTTAAATAGAAATCACAATCACATGACATGCTCTCGCATCGATGAATGCCCCATTAACCTACACAATAACTTAATGACATCGACACAGGGAGGATGATGCGTATTATATATATATACATAAGAAATATAAATGATTCAACAAATAACAATCATCCATTTTGATACGGATTTCATTTTCTATTGTTTTTTAAAGATAACATTTTCTAATATCAATTTTGTTTGACAAGTTTTATATATCTCAGATATATTTTTTTTAAAAAATTTATGTCAAATTTTAGAATATAGTTTCCCACATGAATGGTCTTATGTATAAAACTGAATCAATATATAATTTAGTCCCTCCGGTAATGGGTGTCCTTTCAATTTGGTCCTAATATTATAAAAGTTACAATTTCATTCTTTTCATTTTTTTAAATTAAAATTTTAAAATAAATAAATGTTAAAAAATAACGACATATGAATTTAAAAATGGTAACTTTTATGAGATTACAATAGTTCTAATTTATCAAATAGCCACTTGGCACAATGGCTAAGCGCTTGTCTTACCAATCCATGATGCGGAGTTTGATCCTACAAATATGCAGTTTATTATTTATTGAGGTTGTAAGGTTCTATTTTTAGTGCAGTAATATATTACTTTTGAAAAAAAAAATCTAATTTATTAAAACAAGCAAAAATCAAATAAGTTATGGTCGGGTTGTCGAAGCCCTCCAAAATAATTACTGATTTTCTAGATCTAACTTATAGAAATAGTGGATCAGGTCGAATCCCAACCAATTGAATTAATTTCTCAAAGTTAATAAATAAATAAATAAATAATAATAAAATGAGGGGGGTTGAATTGTTGAACAAAAATTGTAATTAATTAAATAATGAAAAAAAATGAATAAAAAAAAATCAATTTTATGAAAATTCCAATTCAAGGGTGTAAATTTCATCCAATTGTAATCTTGATCATAGAGCTTAAAAAAAATAAATTTCATTTTCTCAAATTCAAGAACTTAGTCTACGTATTTGGAAAAGCCATAACAAGTGTAAATTCTCCTATTTTAACTAACTCTGACCAAACATCAAAATCAAACTTTACCATTTAATCAATTGGGCACGATAGAGTTCCATATCGATTAAATAATAGCATTAAAAACAATGAGAAATGACTAAACCAAAACTTAACTAATTGAGATAGCTACAAATTAATTAATTTTGTTTATTTGTTTCCCTATAGTCTATTATGCAAGCTATGTAAAATGGAAAAGTCATAATTACACACACATAAGCCAACTCCTTGCTACATTTTTCAATCATTTGTGACAATTACGGATCACAAAATCATGGTTAGCAATAAATCAATTGAAACTAGTAACAATCAATCATAAAAATAAGAACAAGAAACAAAGAATTCATGAATTAAAGATAAAATTTCAATTTCGCCAAAAGCCTCACAAAATTACAATTGAAAATTAAATCACCCTTGAATCATAAATTAAAACTCAGCCACACATGGTGGAAAAGCAATAAAAACGGTAGAGGGGAAGCAACATAAAAAATAAAAAATAAAAAAACTCAAAGAACTAAAGAAATGGAAAACACTTTTTCACTCTCTAAACCTTTTTTTTACAAAGAAAGCTAGAACTCCTTTTTTCTGCATTTACTACTCCTTCAATGCTCCTTTTATAGGTAGAAACCCCCCTAAAAATAGTTTTTCCCACTCCCTAAATTTTGCCAAAAAGAATGCATGAAGGAGTCTTCTCCACAAATGATGGCCAATTTTGTTTCTCCTGAAGACTTTGAAGAAGCCCACTCAAGAAGTCTTCCATGCCACCTACACAAGAAAAAACAACAAAGTTTGTTATGTACATTTATTATTTATTTTTATATTTTAAGTTTTTATATTGCTTTCTTTTTTCTTTTTTTCATTTTTTTCATTTTTCCTAATTCTTTTCCTATTTCATTTCTATTTATGAATTTAAACTAATGTATGCGTTTTCGACTAATTCTACCAAATATTGGGCAATTTACCACCTAAACTAAATTAAACACAATTTTAACAATTAAGCACAATATGCAATTAAAATGTAAGGAAATTAGACATAATAAATGTGATTAATTAATACTTATCAAGTTACTACATACTAAATCATATAAAATAAATAAAATTTTTAGTTTTATTTTCGATGGTGTGAATTGGATTAATATGTTTTTTTTAAATTAATGAATAACATGTCTATTTTATCAAATTAAAATACATAGTATTTTCAATTCAAGTAATAAAGTGTATTTTGACATTAGGTTATCATTTTATTAGTTAACTTTAACATTTCGTTACATTAAAAAATCAATACATAAAAGTTGAAATTTGAAACTCTAAAAAATTAGGGACTAAATTGAAAAAGGTTAAATTAAAATAAATTAAAAAAAAACCTGCTCAAATATGAGGAAGTAAATATTTAGGCTGTAAAATTCAATTAGATTTTTTTTTAAAAAAATTATTTATAGGGAAATTATAATGGGTAGCAAAAAATATTAGGATATTTGCAAATCTAGCTAAGGTTTTTGGAAATTTACAAATATAGACAAAATTTCTTAAAATTGATTTTCATTTTTTTATTATTCCAATTTTACCCTCATTAGTGTATCAATAGGTATATTAGTAGCATATCTGATCTACTTTATATTTGGTATATCAATAGTATATTAGTAGTACATTTGGTATATCAGTCAACTGATATATACCTATAACAAAGTGTATCAGTAGTATATTAGTAATATACTACTGATACACTTCTTTTTATGTATATCAGTTAAATGATATACTCTATATGAAGTATATCAATAACATATCAAGAATATTTTGCATATTTGATATATCGCTGATATACCTAACATTGAGTATATCAGTAGTATATCAGTGATATACTTCATTCAGTGATATGCTTCATCACTTTAAGTGATAAATACTATATCATTCATTCACTACTGATATAGTATATCGACTAAAAACACGTGTATCAACAAAAATGTAGTAACAAAAAATGATTAATAAATTCAAAAACTAAAATAAGGTATATCAGTAGTATATCACTAATATACTTTATATTACGTATATCTCATTTCATTTTGATATACTTAAGTAAAGTTTATCAGTAGTATGTCGCTTATACACTTCATATTAGGTATATTTGATATACTGAATATAAATCACTATTATACTCTTGATATACTTCATATTAGCTATTTTTGATATACTGTTAATATACTGCGTATTAGGAATTCAAGTTCATTGATATACTTAAATAAAGTATATCAATAGTATATCATTGATATACTTCATATTAGGTATATCAGAGGTATATCAATAGTATACACTGATGGACTGTTAATGTATGTCATATTGCAAACACGCGGGATTACATGAGAGGGTTATTTTGGACATTTCGCAAACTCCGTCTGGGCTGGGCCGAATTTTTTTGCTACATTTGCATTAGAAATAAATGGTAGACATGCACACAATTGGGCTTTTGTTTTTTTCCATTTGTGCAGCTGGCCCTTACTTATAAGTGTCTAAGTTAGCTTACATGCATCTCAACTAATCTCACAAGGCAATTATCTCATCCTACAACATTCTTTCTTTAAAGAATCTAATCCTACGACATTCACTTGCTAGAAAATGTTGGGATTTATGCCCAACCTTGTAATTTATGATTTATTTAATAATTAATAATAATTTTGATTATTTTATTTGTAATATAATATTATCCATTATATGAAAAATCCAAAGTTATTAGTCTAATCTTGAACAGTATGTGGTTGACATACGAGAAGATCATGCTCAAGAAATAACCTAAAGGGTAATAGTATATGGATAAGGTTGGATGCCTTATCTTGGTAACACTATTGATACGGTCTACTTTGTAATAGTTACAAATGATTTGATTCAAATCGTTCATGTGGAGACATGTGAGTGGGGGTATCTTATACAATGAGTTTGTATAAGACTGGACAACGAAATGTTTAATCTCTCTTTATAAATTCGTTAATTGAGAAGATTAATATTTCATCAAGATGATCATATGCGATTCGATCTTAATCCTGAGTGAGTTATGAACTTTTGCCTGTGAGAGTTTGTCATTTGCTTTGCATGGGTGAGAGTGACTTTTGTAGCCAATTCAATAAGCCTACCATTTTGGGGACTTGACCAAATAGGGAGCTGGGAACATAATCGAACATGATGGAATTCACTCCTTCCCATATAGATGAGTAGTTCCCTTAAGTGCTGATTTCGGAACTTGAACAATGGGGCCCCACTCTCTCATTAGCCCGAGAGGGACTTAGTTTTTGGTTGGATCATAAATAAATTGTTCATTAGAGGATCAGTGGTACTTAAGGTGTAAGATGTAATTACAGGGGTAAAACGAACTTTTGACCTAGTTGTAATTACGCCAACTCGTGAAAGACGTCTTGCATGTAGTGGTTATATCCATGGACATAACTTGTCCTATAGTGCATAAGAGTGCAACTCTAGGTCAATAGTTGAGTGGCCCTAGAGTTAATGAATGAAAATTGATTAATTAAAAAGTCTAATTCATTAATTTTGTATCATTCGAGCTTATAATCTGTGGGCCCATAAGTTCCCATTGCTAGCTCATATGAACAAATAGGGACCAATTTCGTTGAGAGAAAATTTTGAAATGTTCAAATTAAAGTTTAATATATTTGATATATTAAATGAGGGAAAATATATTTAATGTATATGATACATTAAATATCAAAGAAATTATTAATGTATGGAGATACATTGAAGAAGAGATATTTATTAAATTTGAATTAGATTCAAATTAGGAAATAAATGTCATGGGATAATTTTAAAAGGTTTGAATAAGATTCAAATTGCTTAGATAAATATATTTTAATATAAAACCTGTTGCTAATGCTAATTGAATTATTCGAGAAACACATGATTAATAAATCAAAAGTTAACGAGATAACTTATAGATATATCTTAGTTGACATGTTAGATGTCAAACTTAGAAGATTAAAAAAAATGACAACAACATATGAGATGTTGAAGTCAATAGAAGCTACATTTAGATAATTGTCTAAATGATCTTGAATTTAAGTGTTACAAAATTCCAAGAAAACAAACCAAATGACTGAAGCTATATAAAAAGAAATAGTTCCTAATTTAGTCAATACAGTTACCATGAGAGGAATTTTTGAAATACCTCTTGTGGGAAGAATAATATAGATGAAAGTAAATATGGTTTACTAGATTTTTGGTGGAGAATAAATGATGTCACCTGGATAGTTGATACAAGATCTACTATCAATATTTATTCTTTATTACATCTTATATATAATTCTTGAAAAATACTTAATATGTAGAATAGTTTTTACAGGTTGGCACTATGAAACTCATCTCAGTTAGTGTAATGGGAGATATTAAGATGTCATTAAGTAAAAATTGTTACTTAATGTTGAATATGGTATTTTTAGTAACCGTAAGAGAAATTCAATCTCTCGAACTTTATTACTAAAATGTTCATATAGTATGAATTACTTTGAAGTATTAAAGTTTATATGTTCAAAATTGTTTGAAAATACATTCAGTTGAAAATAAGAACAATTTGTATATGTTAAAACGTTGACATATACTATACTACAAAATACTGAGATATTCAGAATTATAGAATCCAGAATAAAAAGACATTTTTTTTCCTCCTAAAAGATGATACTTGACTTTGGCAGTTAAGGTTGATTAACATAACCTTGAATAGAATGAAAAGACTAGTAAGAGGTAATTCTCTACAAGTTAGTTAATTATTTTACATGTCTGTAGATCTTGCCTTTTACGCAAGATAATTATTGGGCCTTTATTAGAGACGGCAACAAGGCTAAAGAATACTTTGGGCTTATATATTCTGACTCAAGTAGTTTGGTGAATGTAAATGCCAAATAAAGTCATGAATATTTTATCACTCTAGTTGATGGGATCATGCAAGGTACAAGTATCTTTACCTAATACAAGATAAGTCTAAATTTTTGAAAAGTACAAGAAAATTAAGACTAAAGTTGAAAATCAATTAGGTATATCTATCAAGACATTATGATAAGATCATAATAGAAAGTACAAGAACCTTACGTACTAAGATTAATCGATAGAAAATGAGTTTTTATCTCAATTATTTTAAATACCAAGTACATTTATGTGAAATTGTACTGCAAGAGGAGAAACAAAACCTTATTGGACATTGTCACATCAATAGTGAGTTATACGTCATTACAAGACTCTAGTTAAGATATGCAGTAGAAATTACATAGTGAACATTATTCCTTCTAAAAGTGTCTACAAGACAATTATGAGATTATAGAAGAGTAGTAAAGTTAGTTTACAACACTTCACTTTTTCTCTTCTTCCTTTTAAATTCAATTATGTGTTTTTATTACTTTAAAACTTTGTTTTTCAATGTTGTTATGAAGAGCTAAATTTCCTTAGGGATTCAAGTTTGTGAATGCCCTAGAGGAAAGACGTAAGTAATCTAGCTAACAATTGAAATTTGTTTGCTTTTAGTGAGTTCAATGTTGGGTAAACCTAGTTGGTCATCTAGTGTTGTTTGTTAAGCTTTAACTTAATACTGAAAAGGTTAAGGGAAGCGGATGTCACAAAAGCAATGGAGGAAAATACTTAGAAATAAGTCTTAATCATCGACTCTAGACATAGTGCAAGACTCCAAAACCACTAAAATTATGCGAAAACTATCTAAGTTAGATTAGCCATAGAAATATAGGTTTAATCACTTAGCCTCCTAAAGATTTTGAAAGCAAATTGAATGGGAGTTGAATTCGGTTTACTTAGTTTCTTGTGTTAGCTACGATTGCAATTTTCTTCTTGTTGCATTTTTTTTCCAAAGGGGCATTAGCAACTTGAATCCCTTTCTCATTTCCATTGATTTTTCCAACAATTTTTCCTTTAGTCAAAACACCGCACAAGTCTTTTATACCCACGGTTACTTTAGTTGCATTTTGTCAACGACTTTGTGCCATCTTAATAAATTTTACTAAAATCCGTTTCCTTGGGTACGATACTCTGGAATACTTCCAGTTTCTTATTACTTCGATCACGTGTGCTTGCATGTAGGATCATCTTATTGCCCTAAAAGTGAGACTAATGATAAAGGGTTGAACCTAATAAGAGAAAGTAGATTGTGTGTAAACTTTGTCACTTATTTCCATACTAGAGTTTTTAAGCATTATTTAATTCATTGTTGCATATGAGATATGAAAAATGAATATTTGGAATTCTTGTATGAAAAGAAATCTTAGATAATGCATCTATACAAATCAATCAGAGAGGTTTATATCCAAAGATCAAAAGCAAAAAGGTTTGCAAAATAATAAATGTTCATTTATTAAATGAATTTTACCATTAGATTTTTGAATATAAGGTTTGATAAAAGTATCAAAATTTATGACTTTGGATAAGTATTAATGAAGCTTGGATAGATAAGAAAGTCATTAATTGCTTAGTGGATTTTTCTCATGTTTTATCTTGATGATATTTTACTCATTATGAATGATGTAAGATATCTATCTAACATAAAAAGTTGACTAAGTAATCAATTCCAAATGAGTGATTTGGAATGATTCGGTATATTTTACATGTCCAAAATGGAGATTTTTAGGACAAAATGTTAATTTTGTCTCAAACATCTTATATTGACAAAATTGCTATCAAATATTTGATATTTATGTCTAAGGAAGAGTATCCTAAGACATCTCAAATGTTGAGAGCATATATTTAATTATCTACTCTAAGTGGGAGACAATTAATGCATAAATGAGACTTAACAATTAATATACAGTTGGTTAGCATATATCAATTAAACGAATGATATGGCCATTGAGTAGAAAATTAAAAACTTTATCAAATTATCTATGGATAATGAGAAATTTTTGTGTATGGAGTAAAAAATTTGATCTTTACAAGATACACTGGTTCTTACAAATATTTAGGAAATCTATGTTAAGATAATTTTTACCTTAGGTGATAGAGTATGGTATACAAGTTAAATTCTTTTCTTGTGAAGCAACAAAATGACTTGTATGACTCAAATAGTTCCTTGAAGATCTGAAAAGTGTTTCAAATATGATTTAGTCTATCATCTTTATTATGATAATAGTGGTGCAAAGACTAATATTAAGGAAATTAAGAAACACCTACGTATAGGAAATCATATTGAGAGAGAGAAAGCATCATGATAGTGACCAAGATGGCTTTTAATGGCAATCGTTTGGATCTATATAAAAAGACTCTCCAAGCTAAAGTGTTTGATGGTCACCTAAAATGTCTAGGATTACGAGACATGTCTCATCTTTGCTAGGGCAAGTGGGAGAACATGTTGAGTATAGAGTATGCCTTAGAATACATTTTTCGTTAGCTTTAGTGCAAGTGGGAGATTGTTGGGATTTATGTTCTAAAGCCTCGTAATTAATAATTTATTTAATAATTAATAATTATTTTGATTATTTTATTTGTAATATAATATTATCCATTATATGAAAAATTCAAGGTTATTAGTGTAATCTTAAACAGTATGTGGTTGACAGACAGGAGAATCATGTTCAAGAAATAACTTAAAAAGTTATAGTATATGGATAAGGTTGGGTGTCTTATCTTGGTAACACTATTGATACGACCCACTTTGTAATATTACAAATGATTTGATCCAAATTGTTTATGTCGAGACATGTGAGTGGGGGTATCTTATACCATGAGTTTGTATAAGACTGGATCACGAAATATTTAATGTCCCTTTATAAATCTATTAATTGAGAAGATTAATATTTCATCAGGATGATCATATGCGACTCTATCTTAATCCTGAGTGAGTTATGAACTCCTGCTTATAAAGGCTTGTCCTTTGATTTGCATGGGTGAGAGTGACTTTTGTAGCCGATTCAATAAACCTACCATTTTGGAGACTTTACCAAATAGGGAGTTGGGAACATAATCTTACAAGATGAAATTCACTCCTTCCTATATAGGGTAAGTAGATGAGTAGTTTCCTTAAGTGCTAATTTTGGGACTTGAACAATGGGGCCCCACCCTCTCACTGGCTCGAGAGGGACTTAGTTTATGGTTGGATCATAAACAAATTGTTCATTATATGATTAGTAGTACTTAAGGTGTAAGATGTAATTATAGGGGTAAAACAGACTGTGGGTGAGAAGAAAAATCCTGCCACTTTTTTTTGTTAATTATTCATTCTTTTATAAGTGTCAGGGGCTAAGGTTTCCATCTTTGCTCTTCTACAACCTTGGGTCAACTTGTAGACATGAAATCGGGCTGAAGAATCTCCCAAATCTCGTAAAATCTCCATAAATTTTGCAAATCTCGTGATTTCCGCGTTTTCCAGATTTTTGTAGAAATGCAATTGCATTTCTATTGGATTATTCTCCAGATCTGCCAGAATTTCCAGAAATGCAATTGAATTTTGTTCTTGTTTTATAGACTTGTTTTTCGAAGAAATGCAATTACATTTCCAAAAGGAATGCAATTGCATTTTTGTACTTGCTCCAAACCTACACAAAAATATCCAATTAGTGTAATTTCCAACTTCTTTTCAACTTATTTCCTCTTTTTCATTACTCCAACGAATTTTTATGAATTTAACTAATAAACACTATTTTTAGCTTGCTCGTCATACAACAAAACACACAAAAATGACAAGAACAACCTAGTTTAGGTTCAAATAATCCTCATAAATGAGAATTATCAATCCCGCTCCAGCCTTTCTCCTCTGCTTAATTCACCACAGTTTCATCATTATGGCCTAGAAAAGCCCTGTCACATAAATCAAAGGCAAAACAGGGCTAAAAAGCCCAATATGGATCACAACAGGCCGAAACCAAGCAAAACCGGATCAACGTAAGAGAAGAACGAGGAGCCCACTTGGGCCGGAGCCCAAGTGCTTGGCCGACCCTACTACAAGCCCCATTTTGGGCCTTGTCTATTCTCCTCTTGGCTCGAACAACCTTCGTCTAGCCCGATTCAACCCTCTTTCGTTCGATTCCTATGAGGAATTCTCCAAAAACCCTAGAAAATTAGTATTTAAGTTCTCTTCATAGGGGAGAAGGTAAGTTCTTCCTCATTCTCTAAACTCTAGCTTGCTACACCCATTCACTCTCTAACTTAAGCACTGTAGCCTGTGTGGCAAGTACCACACAGGTGTTCAGATCTTTCTTATCTTGTTGGTCACGTTCTTGCCCCTTCAAACAAATTTACGGTTACTGTCACGTGAAGGCCAGGTGAGTTTCCGTTCAGATTTTGGCAACAACACAAACATATTTATAAGCCAATTGAAATTATGATCTTTAAAATTAGAAATCAACTTTTTGTAACCATCAAAATATACATATTTATATATTTTTTATTTATTGAATTTTTTAGACCTTTTTAAATCGAAAATTTATCTTGTTTTTAAATTAGGAGATAAATATCTTATTATTATTATTATTATTATTATTATTATTATTATTATTATTTCTAAAAAAATAATAATCTTTTAAGAGTTTTAATTAGGGTTTTTAAAAAAATATCTTTTAAGTCCTAACTTTTTACTAAATGTTTTGACAAAAAAGGAGAAAACATTAAGCACTCTCCTCTCCTAAAGAAAGGCAATAAGTTTTTTTTTTCTTTTTTTTTGTTTTCTTTTTTTTCCGTAGAAAATTTTGGATTTTGATTTTTTGGTGTCTTCATTCTTGATTTATTAGAATGAAGGATCATGAAATCCTTTTTTGCCCTAAAATGTTATATCTTTTGTTTGCTTTTTTTTTTTTTAATCCAAGTTTTTTCAATTAGGTCCTTAGTTTAATTTGAAGGCTTTAATAATGAATTTTTTTTCAGAATTTTCTAGCTTTAAATTTCTTAAAATTTGGGACTATTTTAAGTATATTTTAGATTTTTTTTCACAAAAAATTTACCAGATGATTTCTACTTTAAGTGTGAGTTATACTTTTGATTTCTACTTGAAAAATGTATGTTTTAACTGTTTTGACAGCAATTTTATTGAATTTTTCAAATATGGTTTTTGAGTTAAAAAGTAGAAATTTTTATTTCTAGTGTTAAAATCTTGCGAACTCTTGTTTTATAAAGTATAAATTTTTCTAGTTTGAATGTCCCAAATTTATGATAGTTTTGAAGGTTTTAAAAGTTGTAGAATTGAAAAATTGTTTGGTATTTTGTTATGTATTGAAAAGAGTTGGTTTTACTCATTTTTTATTACGATATTATTGAGTTTTAATGTGTTTTAAATCCAGTTTTCAGATCTATTTTTGCAACTCAAGAACGCTAATTTTTCTAATTTTTTTATGTAGAAAATTGTTTTGAATGAAAAAATTTGGTAGATAAGATTATGTATGTTTTAAATAAGTTTTTGGACCCTTAAGATAGAATTTGGTTTCTAAATATAAAGTATTGGATATGTTTAGGCTTCTAGAAGATTGACATTAGTTCAAAGAGTTGAAATTGTGGAAATTGGAATTGAGAATTGTAGGATTATCGATCGTGGTAAGTAGTTTCCACATCCCTTCCAAAATAGAAAATTTGATATAATTATGTTTTGATTTTTGTTATTGACAAAATATTTGAAAGATGTTTTTCTGTTATTTGAAATTGATTAAAACTGTTCTGTGTGTTTTAAGTTGTTTTGCTACGTGAAAGTATTTGTTTATTGTTTTAAATATTTTTTGAAAAGTATTTGATTGATTTGATAGATTATCAGGATATGCCAAATTTTGTTTTGGAGATTGTATGCATATTTGCGTAGTAGCCAAATTTGAAATTGATGGTATTTTCATTTGATTAAAACTTATTTGTGAGAAGGCACAATTGTAGATTGGTATTTCTTTGGAATGAAGATTCATATGTGTGTTACACTTACATAACCTCACACAAGTAATTGTACTGAATGTTTTGGTTGATTTCTAATCGACATATCTGATTGAATGGTGAATGATTGGTGTTACCGACGAGTAACCACTTATGTCTTGGCTACTCCAATTATGCATCTTTCTCGCTTTGTTGAAATATTTTGTTAAATTGAATTTCTATATATATATATATTTGAAGAAAATGAATTTATGAACTTAATGTGAAAATTGCTTGTTGAGTATTTTTGTACTCTTTTTTTGAACTGTTGAGGAATTTTTATTTATTTATTTATTTTTATTTTGTCCTTAAGATTTTAGCATTTATGTTTTTGTTAGACTTCACTTTAGTTTTTTTTTTTAGGTGCGATCCTTTTGATCAATTGTTTGGTTCTTTATTATTGAATGATGGATTTGGTTTTGGATTTAAGCCTTATTTTTTTTTCTCCAGGTAAGTAAGGGTATTTTATTCGGTTTTAACATTTGTTTATACGAACTATTATAAGTGAGATACTATCATCACCACTTCCAGGCTCAGCATAGCTACACCACTTCCCAAAAGTGTAAAAATACAACACAAGTTGATTTTTTACATAAAGTCAAATCACATTTACAAATCACATTTATAACTAACACATGTTTGAGACTGATTTTGAAATGGTCAAAATTACTTTTGTCATTGTCATACTCAAAATCACGGTAAAAAGGGCATGACAACAGTGATTTTGGCCATTTTAAAATCACTCCCAACCATGCTCCAAGAGTGTGAAATTGAATAATCGCTCAAATGGTTAGACATCAGCACCTAACCTCTCTTTATGAGCAATAGATTTGGATTTACTCGCCTATATTTGTTCTGTAATGCCATATTCGAAAAAGAAAAAGAAAAGGACTAAATTGCATAGGGGAAAACAAGTCTAAGAGTGATTTATTGTTCTTCATCCTCTTGCAACTCAACTGGCTGGCAACAACATCAACCCACAGAACAAATATTCAGTGATTGAAGCTAACAATTGCCCAGGATTTCTAAAGCCGTTGGAAAAATATAAACAAAAAGACATCGCAAACTTTAGAACCATGTAGAGACTGTTCTAGAAGCTCTGCCTGAGCACCAGCTTCAATCCCATACAGAGTGGTGGAATTTCAACCAGATTTGGAGGATGGAGGATTTTACTCCATGACTGCAACTCCTCCAGCAGCTTTGATTTTTTCGATTATGTCGTTGGCCTCCTCTTTGGTCACCCCTTGCTTAAGAATTGCAGGTACTTTCTCCACCAAGTCTTTTGCCTCCTTCAGACCCAAATTAGTGAAAGACCTTACTTCTTTAATCACCTTTATTTTGGCAGCTGCATCAAACTTCTCTAACTTCACGTCGAAAGCGGTTTTTTCTTTTTTCTCCTCCACCTTGGAAGATCCTGCGGCTGCTCCTTCGGAACCCATGTCCAAGCCATCTACTGATATTTGCTGCAGCTTAGGATGTCTAAGCCTTTCAGTGAGTGTGGGACCGATCTGGCAACGCTCCTCGACAGGCAGTGCTACAATTCTTTCAGCAAGCTGAATGATTTTATCAGAGGGTGGGGGCCTAGGGCCATATGGATCATAAAATGGTGGATACTTGTATCTTTTTGGCTTGGCATTTGGGTCTCTGGGAGCAAAATCAGGCTGGAAGAAGCGGACCTGCGACGACCCAATTATTTTAGAAAGTGTGGAACGAAATTGAAGGAATCGTGCAACTGCAATCAGCTTCATTATTTCTTCAATTCAATCAGAGAATTATAGCATCATGGAACAAAATCCCTGAGGAACATGAAAATCAAGGGTCAATTAACATAGATGAAAAAGTAAGAACAAAGTTTGAAGGTTGTATTTACATTTGCAATCCCTGTGGACTACAAAAATCTAAAGTCAATTAACTTAGCATAGATGAAAAACAAAGACAAAGATCTATAGAACGCAATTAACCCCCCCCCCCCCCCCCCCCCCCCCCCCCAATGAAGGACAAAATCATCAATTAACAGAGCTGAACATTGAATAAAAAAATATTAAGGACAAAAAATCATCAATTAACATAGATGAAAATAAGAGTTAACTCCCTCCAGATCTCACTCATGGCATTGAAAAATTAAACGTTAATTCTAGACTTAGAGGTTATAAGGGGATGATCGAGGAATTCCTTCTCCATCTGCATTTTCAAGAGAAGGGGAGGTTTTTGTGGCAAGTGAAAGTTTGTATTGTATTGTGGCGCTTGTGGGAGAGAGGAATAATAGGACCTTTGGAGGGGTTGTTGAAAGGGACCCTTGTGATGTTTGGTCTCTCGTTAGGTTCTATGTTTCTCTTTGGGTCTCAGTGACGAAGGTTTTTGGTAATTATTCTTTAGGTCTTATTTTACTTGATTGGAGCCTCTTTTTTAAGTTGGGCTTCCTTTTGCGAGCTTGGTTTTTTTTGGATGCCCTTGTATTCTTTCATTCTTTCTCAACGAAAGTTTGTTTCTTTATCAAACGAAATTTAAAAGTTAATTCACATTTATAAAAACCAAAGAAATTTTTTTTTAGAATGTTATTAGTTAGCTAAGCTTTGAATTCTATATTTACTATTCTCCAAGAAACCAAGCTGGCTCTTGTTCGTCTTTATTTGATCAAATTGTTGTGGCATTCCAAAATCTTAGGGTGGTCTTCACTCTTCTCTTGATGAGAGCAAATGGGCCCTCCGGCACATTCTTATTCTGTGGGGCAAGGTCTCAGTGAAACTGATGGAAGCTTTTAATGGTGTCTTCTCCCTCATGATTAAAATAGAATTTCAAGATTTTAATTCCGAGTTGGTTGCCGATGGCTATGAACCTGACTTGTCAATCTTTCTAGCCTCGTCAAAGGAAAATGGTTCCTGGGAAGGGATTTCATTGTTTGTAGATGGGTTAGTGAACAATCCTTGGGAGGCAGGGTAACCAAAAGCATGAAGTGAAACAAAAGCTGATAGAAAATTTCCTCCCCCCCAGATATTCCTCTGAACTCTCAACAATGTAGCCTTCACTTGGTCAAATGCAGTAATTCCCTTATTTGTACCGAAATATATAGATTTTTTTGCCTCAGTTGGATAGATATGTTCAAATATGTAGCCATAGTTCATCACCCTCACACAAGCTCTAATAATTATCCTATTGTGCTCAACTGGGAATGTGAACATCAGAGTTTGGTTTAGTTAGTTTTCGGCAGCAGAATAGATAACCAAACCAATGGTGCACAAATGAGAGAACTCATCTTTGACTTTAACCCAACTGAGATTCCAATAAGATTACTTAATTACGTTCTCTTTCTCTCCTAAACTATAAAAACTTCGTGAAAAAAATATAGAAAGCCATTCAACCAGATTCATTAAAACCAACTTCACTAACCAAACCAGAAGCTCTGATCGTGAACATCTAAATAAAAGTAACAGGCAGGCACTGGACAAAGCTCAATAACGACCAGATTTAGAAATTGTAAGCAAGAAATCTAAAGGGGAAAGGCAAAAACAACTGAAATTATAAAGAAGCACAAGTAGGTGAGTTTCAATAGAGCATAAAGCACAGAAATGGGTATTCAAAAAAAGAAATGAAAAAACAAACCTTCAATCTGAGGAATCAATGGCAACCAAGTTAGGAGAGGTGTACCCTTTTGTCTTAATTTCTGAAATTAAGTAGTTGAATTTTACATTATGAAAGAAAAATAATCCACATGAATTAAACACAGTGATTGGTTCATTACCATTTAATTGAACGATTACTCCTAATGAATAATTGAAAAATATGTCTGGACTCATGTTTTTAATCAGGTTTGAACTCCCTACAGTGATTGATTCGTATTCTAATTCAAAATATGTCTGGATTCATGCTCTTATTTCTATAAATTCGAAGTATTATTGGTTATTGTATTGGTTAATTGAGGGAGAGAATTTCAATTTTCAAAAAAAAAAAAAAAAACGCATTGTCTTCTCCCGACTATAATCTACAAATATACAAATATAAATATGGTTGAAGTTGCTCGGTCAATCAATCAAACTAGGAATTAAAAGAGAATTTGATGACTGATTCATGTCCGAATCAGAACAGCCAAACACAAACCAGTCCCAATTTGCCGCAGGGCTGATTTTATTTTCATTGCTATTCGGTTATTGTTATTTAAAAAAAAAAAAAAAAACCAAACAACTCCTCCATTCTTTCATGAGACAAGTTCTAATTTGTGTGTTTTCAGGTGAGAAGAAAGACAGATGAAGATTGAGAGATTACCGGTAACAAGAAGGGAGTAGCACTAGGAAGAAAGCTGCAGCGGCACGAGCGGAAGAAAGAAGACGGCGGGGGCAGCAGTGAACGGGAGAGAGGCGGCGGCGACACTGAGCTGCTGAAAAGGAGAAGGAGACGGCGTGAAGAATAAGAAGAAGAAGAAGAAAGGGCGTGGAGCACAGATGAACGCGTCAGGGTTTTCCTCTTTCTTTTATTCATTTTTTATTTTATTTTACAAATTGGGCTCAGTTTTTTTTTTTCTTGAGAAAAAAAGTGGGCTGATGTATTGAGCTACGGTTGATAGATTTTTTTTTAACCTTTTCTAATTTATATTAATTTTCAATAATTTGTTTTAATTTAATTATCTTTAAAAATTAATTTCGTTATAACTTAGCAGAGAGTTTTTTAATTCATTTGTAATGGTTTACTTTTTAATTTATTTTTTTTATTTTCTTGAATTAAACAAATATCAAAGTTGAATGTAAATTTCATATTTTTATTTTATTCTTTAATTTTAGCTCAATATACCAAATGGCCATTAATGTATTAGGTTATTCTCAATTTGGTTTTTAATCTTTTAAATTTTAATATTTTACTCTTAATTAATCGTCCTTATATATTTGTATTCTTTATGCCAGTTGAGCTATGCTCTCTTTGGCGAAATTACGTTATGTTGAATTTTACATTATCGAAGAAAAATAATCTACATTAAGAACACAACATGGTTTTGTCTTTATTGGTGATTATTTTCCTATTTAAATTATAAATCTAATGAATTGTTTTTTTTTTAGAAAATAATTTTTTCTTTCAAATGACAATGAATTGTAATTATTTAAATGTATTTATTATTATTATTTTTTTGAAACCACACCATTCAAATTCCAATAAAATCCCTTGGCTAATTTAAATTTCAAAATAAATATAAAAGTAGTTATGATGATTCAATTAAAACACTAAATGTAATCGAGAAAAAAGAAAGGGAAATTGTCTTTATATATTTATTTTTATTGATGTTCTAAAACCTATTGGAATTAGAATTTATCTTCTTTTTAAATTAGGAGATAAATCTCTTTTATCTTCTTTTAAAAAAAAAAAGATAATCTTGGGTTATAATTAGGGTTTTTTGTTTTAAAAAGATCTTTTAAGCCCTAACTTTTTGACTAAACTTTTTTATGGAAAAAATGTAACGTCCCCAAAATTTAGACTAAGTTATGAAACATTACTAAACTTACAACCATTAAGCTGGAAAAATTTCAGCAGCATAACGGCATAACTACGAGCTATCCAAAATTTTCCTACTACCTGTTAGACAAAAATTCACACTTCTATAGCCAGATAAGCAGATTATCATCCAAACTCCAACCACATAACTACCAAAAGTTCAGGATCTCCCGACAACTCATATCAAAACGAAACAAAACTTCCTCATTCTTCTTTAAAACGAAAAGAAAAGAATGATTCAATTTAAACAAAAAAAAAAACCAAAAAACAAGGCAACCTAACAAACTTATTATAACCTCCATCTCAAAAACACATTACCAGAAACTCCAACTCTAATGAGAGAAATATAACCTACCAATAATACTCAAAGAACAACAGTACTAAAGCCATAAGTATCAAGACAACTATAACTATAATTCGGTTATACTAAACTCAACGAGACGACTACTTTATAAGTAAACATCTAACTATGGCCTTTCTTCTCTCATGCCTCCTCCTCAGCATCGCCAGGGTCGTAGCATACGTCATCACCTGCAAAACTTGGTAGTGAGTCAATACATAACACGTACTGGTAAGTAGCTCACACCTGAAGGGCCACAATCAGCATACAAAACAAGACTTGCAAGTATCATGCTTTCCATAACAAGCTAGACATGCAACCCACACAAACATCACAAACAACATGCTTTATTCACGAGTTACATTCACAAATGTACCATGCTCATTTCAGGCATATGGATTCACTATCCAAGCTCAACATGCTCACTCAAACTCCACTGAGTTACTCAAACCACTCATATTTAGCCCTCACAAGCTACCTGAGACTGATTCCTTCAAGACATGTCGACCCCTGACCATTTTTACCAAGGGCATCAACGACTCTCTACGGCGCTCAGCGTTCGACCCTTGACCATTTTTACCCAAGGCCTCAAACTGTGCATCGCCCCTTGACCATTTTTACTCAAGGCGCAACGATGACTTAACCACATCGACCCTTGGCCATTTTTACCCAAGGCCTCGAAGGTTCTCTAGATTTAACGGTGATCTACTACCCTCGACCATTTTCACCCGAGGCACACTAGTACTCACTTCACTTTCTTTTATCCCATACAAGGTTTACTAACCTCACTCATTCATACTAGAATCCATAAATCCTACGCATCATGCTTCTAGCTCATGATTATACCAAAGTTACACAAACATCCATACATGCGTTCGCAACCAATGTCAATAACTCATGATGCATCGCTACATTAAATCGAACTCAACAAGGTAAGATGTTTATCACAAGGGGAACATCACGACATGAGGTTACCAATTCATCGTAGCATGCTAAACACATTCAAAGTCACATAACAATTCAATGCAATAAAGTATTCATAAGTAAGCAATTAGAACACACAACATGCTAACAAACAACAATCAAACCCAACCGGTAGAATTCTACTTACAAAGTTTCTAGAATATTCCAAGGTATTCCTAAAGAGAACTTTGAGCCTTACTCGAATGCTCCAAATTAATACCAATCTACAAACGCAAGTTTACAAGAATTAGAAATTAATCTAACGCATCTTATTTTAGTTCGAAGGATTTAAAACTTGCTGAAACTTATTGGAACTTACTGAACTAATCCAAACGAGCTCGAATTACTGTTGGTTGGTGTTCGAGAGTGTTCGAATCAACCTAAAACTGCAATGCAAGGTTCCTACACATTAGAACCTAAGCCATAACACTTAAAGTGATTTGCGAAAAGTCCAAAACATGTTAAAACTTACCCAACAGTGCCAAACCGACTGAAACTCTGCTGTAAATCCCATTTTTGACAGTAAATGGCTTCGAATGTGGACTATTCGGAGTCCAAACAAGCTAAAATCGCAAATAAGAGATGTTTAAGGCATGAGTAATCCAAAACTAAAGTCGATTAGGCATGGGTAAGTGAAAAACCTCGTCAAACAAGAAGGAACTCACGTTGGTATGCTGTAATTCCCGTTTTTTGAAGAAAACTGCTTCGAATGTGGACTATTTGGAGTCCAAACAAGCTAAAATCGCAAATAAGAGATGTTTAAGGCATGGGTAATCCAAAACTAAAGTCGATTAGACATGGGTAAATGACAAACCTTGTCAAACAAGAAGGAACTCACGTTGGTTTGCTGTAATTCCCGTTTTTTGCAGAAAACTGCTTCAAATGTGGGCTGTTTTGAGTCCAAACAAGATAAAATTACAAATCAAAGGTGCTTAGGGTATGGGTAATCCAAAACTAAAGTTTATTTGGCAAGGGTATATGACAAACCTCAACAAAAGGGAGGAAAACGTAGGGATTTCGTGCTGTTGCTGCAAGACTCGAGGGAGAAGAAGAAAGAGTCGCCGGAAGAAGCCTCACCGGTGTGATTGAAGGTCGGGAAGGAGGGCTGCGACCCACTGCTTGCTGAAGGGAAGAAAAATCACGAGGGGAAGGGTTGTCGGCCGGTGAAGGGAGAAGGAGATGGTCGTGAAAGAGAGGGAAAGAAGAAGAGAAATTGGGGATTTTTGGGTTGTTTTGAAAAAAGAAGATAGAATAAAAATAAAATCCTTCTTTCACACTTAAACCAAAACGCCCATTATTTAAAACAAATAAAATAAAAGACTTAAGGCTATTTAAATTTCCATCTTTCAATTGTGGACCTAAATTCTCTACAAGAATTAGGACCAAATCTTTGGGTAGAGGTGAGTTTCCAAAATTAAGAAATTTGATCCAACTTGAAATCCTTTCACTAAAATTATAAAAATTTAATTACCTAAATTGACCCACTAAATTCCGATATTCCTCGAATCAACCTCAAGCAAAAAGAAATTTAAAACGTCCACCACAATTACAAACAAAAGATGGAAGTTAATTGTACCTGAAGTTGCAGGGCGTCACAAAAAAGAAGAGAAAAGAGAAGACATTCTGCACTTTCCTTGGAAAAACAGTAAGTTTTCTTCCCTTTTATTCTTGATTTTTGTTTTCTTTCTTTCTTGATCATTGAACTTTTCTAAGAAAATTTTTAGGTTTTGATTTTGGTTTGTCTTCTTCTTGATTGATTAGAATGAAAGGATTGTGAAATCTTTTCCCCTAAAAAGTTTTACATTTTTGTTTTGCCTAATTTTTTATCAAAATTTTTCCAATTAGGTCTTTTGGATGAAATTGAAGGTTTTGATAATGAAATTTTTTTTCAGAATTTTTCAGCTTTAAATTTTTTAAAATTTGGGACTGTTTTGAGTGTATTTTGAATTCTTTTTGCCCAAAAAGTTTACTAAATGATTTCTACTTTAAGCTTATAGCTTTGATTTCTATATGAAAAAGGTATGTTTTAAATATTTTTATAGTAGTTTTATGGCATTTTTTTAGATTTAGTTTTTGTGTTAAAAAGTGGCAAATCTTGATTCTTTTAGTATCAAAATCTCGAAGAGCTTTGTTTTATGAAGCAGAATTTTTTCTGGTTTATTTGTCAATAATTTAAGATAGTTTTGAAGGTTTTAAAAGTTGTTTTTCTTACAAAATTATTTGATATTGTAATTTGTATTGAAGAACATTGATTTTACTAGTTTAAGTATGTTATTATTGAGTTTTAAAGTGTTTTTAACCCAGTTTTTTAATGATGTTTTTTTGCCCATGATTTTTTTCCTAAATTTTCATGCAAAAAATTGTTTTGAATGGAAAAATTGGGTAGTTAAGATTTTTATGTTTTAGATAAGTTTTTGGACCTTTAAGATAGATTTTGGTTTCTAATAAGTAATGTATTGAATATGTTTAGGCCTCTTTTATTGAAGAAATTGGAATTGAGAATTGTAGGATTATTGATCGAGGTAAGTAGTTTCCACATCCCTTTCAAAATAGAAATTTTGGTATAACTGTATTTTGAGTTTTGAAAGCATGTTTTTTTTTGTGATTTGAAATTGTTTTGCTAAGTGAAAACATATGTTTATTGGCTTAAATGTTTTGAAAAGTATTTGATTGATTCAATATGGCTATCGAAATGCCAAATTTTTGTTTTGGAGATTGTATGCCTATTTATGTAGTAGCCAAATTTAGATTTGATGGTATTTGATTTGATTGAAACTTATTTGTGGGAAGACACATTTGTGGTTTGACATTCGTTTGGAATGAAGATTCATGTGTGTGTTTCACTCACATGGCCTCACACTTAAGTAATTGTACTGAATGTTTTGATCGATTTTTAATCGACATCTCTGATTGAATGAATGATTAGTGTTATCGACCGGTAACCAGATATATCTGGACTACTCCAATTATGCATCTTTCTCACTCTGTAAATGAAAGTATTGAATGAATGAAAGTATGACTGATTGAAAATTTGACTATTGTTTCAATTATTGGAATGATTTGCTAAATTGAATTTATGTGTTTTGTTTTCAAAAAAATGAATTTTTGAACTTGATGTGGAAATTTCTTAATGAGTATTTTGTACTCATTTTTATTTTATAAATACTTTTAGATGAATGTACAAGTGATAGTTCTGAAAGAAGTAAAGTTTAACATTCTGGCACTGAACATTGAAAGTTTTTGTGAAGGATTAGCTTACCCAAGTTTTTGTTAAGGATTCTATAGTTTACCTTAGAAATCTTTTGTAAGGATTTGATTCCGTTGAGTTGTTTAAGTTTTTTTGAATGTTACGGTTCCGCATTATTGTTAGAATGATCGTATTGGAAAGTATGGTAGTGATTATTTATTGCTCCAAATTCCAAATCTAATGAACTACTTTTTTTAATGACAATGAATTTGGTTCTTATCATTTCATTATAAATTTAGCATCAATTGAAATATCTTAATATGAGATTTTTGTCGCTACAAAAACTTTATCATTTTTTCCTTTTTAAGAAAATATTGAATATAAAAAATTTATAATTAAATAATATATTTAATAAAAAAAATGTATAACATTATATATGTTTATTCAAACTAACAAGTTCTATTTAATCAAATTAAATTTAAACATGTTTATTGATTTGGTTTTTTTTAGACTCAAAATAAAATACAAATTTTCACGTGTATCGCACATGTTGCTTACTAGTACTAGCAAATGCATTCATAAAATTTACCAATGACTCTGTGTGCGTGAGATTTCAAAAGTTTCAAAATTTTTAAAGTTAAAAAATATTTAAAAATTAAAGTTGAAACCAATAATTTAGATGCATTTATAAAATTGACAAATTAAAAGAATTTGAAAGGTTAAAATAGGAAAAACTTTAGTATAAAAAAGAACATATTTTTTAAAATGAATTCTAGGTTATGACTCTACCTTTAATTATAATTAATAATAGAATTAAAAAAAAAAATACTATACAAATTTAATAGTTAAAACATTTTTAAAATAAAATTATAAAAATACATTGAAAATAATTTAAATGCATCCATAAAAATCACGAAAATGATAAGAATGTTAAAAATTAGAATATAAATTTTTTTTTGTCAATTTATTTCTAAAGTTTAATTATGAAATTTATGACATTATCTTTAATTATAATCAATTATGAAATTTAAAGTTTGGGAATTTTAATAATTTTGCAACCTTCCTATGGTATATAAAGAGCTATCTACCTTTCTTTTTCTAAATGAAACTTTTTTTTTCTAAACTAAACCTATGCTTTTTTTTTTATTTTGTTTTTCTTTCTACCTCAAATTTTCTTCTCCATATTACAAAATAATCTGGCGTACTATGTATTTTGTATGATTGTAAAGTTGTGCTGTTTGAAAAATAAACACATATTACTTTAGAAATAATTTATTTTATTTTAATTATAAACGATCTAATATTTTATATACACTCAACTTTTAAAAAAAAATAATATATGATAAAATAAAATGAAAATATTATTAACATGATACAATAAAATGGAAATATCATGTAAAGACCTGACTTTTCTTGGCTTAGATTGACCAAGAGCATTACTACATGCATGCTAAAAACAGTTGAAAACCCAGAAGAAAAGCTATGGAGAGAAAACATTTCATTTAAAATATTCAAAGCTTTTGATTTGGTGTTCCAATGAAAACATTGTAAAATATAAAATAAATTCAAGTACAAACAAATTTAAAGAATTTCATAACATAACTTCTAAAAGTAAAATATTTTAGACATAAAACATCCTACATGCGGAAACTTGCTAACTAAAGACTTCCATGACTCTTTTCCAACAAATCACCCCGTCAATCAGCTATGATACCCTTGCCTTTACCTGAAAAAAATAATTTTGAAAAGAATGAGTATTAAAAAATACCTAGTAAATAACCCTACTATTGAGGTTAAGATATGCAACGACATGTAACATGACTTATGCTTTCATGACTATAGTGGGACCTAAAACTTTGCCTCTTTGGTCTCCACTCCTTTCCTTTGTATTTCTCGGGATGTGCATCACTTTCATACACATGGTCCTATGTACATCACTTTCATATACACAGAACCCACTAGGCGTGCATCATTCATACACCCCAGACCTCTCTAGGTATGCATCACTTTCTTACATAGGCATGCATCACTTTTACACATACCGACCCTAAGCACATCACTTTCATGTATTTAGAGCTCCTGGACATGCATCACTTTCATGCAGTCAAATCATATAGGAAAAGAAGGGAATCTATTTAAAATTTCATGACTTTTATGAGCCTACACACATGCATGAGGCCCCACATAAAAACATCAGTTTCATAACATGATGCAACATACAAGATCGTTCATTCATAACAATATAATCCTTCACATACATGGCATACATGCCATTTCTTTCACATCACAAAAGATTCATGACTTTCATCAAAACAGTTTATACCTTTCATAAAACAATTCATGACTTTCATGAAACAATCCATGACTTTTATAAAGCAATTCATGACCTTTATAAAATAATTCAGGACTTCTTTAAAAACAATTCGTGACTTTTGTAAACATGACTAACACTACATTTTCACATAAAGCATTTCATGCAAGAGAAAACACCCAACCATGAACTCAAAGAAAATAATCCTCCATTTTTGTGAAAGCTCTTGGCCAAACCTATAATACTTTCCCAAAAATTAACACCTGAAATTAAACCCTTTGAATTTTAATTTCCAGAACAACTTGCATCGACCTTAATTAATAATTCAACTTACCCAAAAATTTAAAGGAAAGAAGAAAGATGTCCAAATTAATTGACCAATCTCATAGCACTAATGAACTTTAGCAAAGCAATTTGACTTCCAATCCCTGATCTCATAATCAAATTCTTGCAAAAGAAGAATCCAACGAATTAAACGAGATTTCGAATCCTTCTTACTACACATATAGCTAATGTTAGCATGATCAGTATGCACAATCACTCGAGAACCAAGCAAATAGGGCCTAAACTTATTGAAAGCAAACACAACAACAAAAATCTCTTTTTCAGTAGTCGTATAATTCTACTGAGCACTATCAAAAGTTATACTTGCATAGTATATAGCCATAAATAATTTATCCCTACGCTGCCCTAAGAATGCTCCTATAGCAAAGTTACTAGCATCACACATAACCTCGAAAGGTTGACACCAATCAAGCACAACAATAATAGGTGCAGAAGTCAATTTCTCTTTAAGCAGATTAAATGATAGTAAACAATCATCAGAGAAAACAAATGAAGCATCTTTCTCAAGCAAATTACACAGAAGTTTTATTATTTTAGAAAAATCCTTAATAAAGCAACGTAAAACCTTGTGTGTCCTAAGAAGCTATGAACTCCTTTCACATTAACAGGAGGTACGAACTGCTTAATGGCGAAAATCTTAGCCCGATCTACCTCCAATCCTTTTGCAGAGACTTTGTGACCAAGAACTATACTTTCCTTTACCATAAAATGGCATTTCTCCCAATTAAGACAGGGTTATTTTCCTGACAACGTTGTAAAACACGAGAGAGATTATGAAAACAAGAATCAAAAGAAGATACAACAGCACCAAAATCATCTATGAAAACCTCCACAATCTCTTTGACAAAAGTCCGCAAATATCGCCATCATGCATCTCTAAAAGGTAGCAGGGGCATTACACAATCCAAATATCATCTGCCTGAAGGCATATGTGCCATAAGGACACATGAATGTCATCTTCTCCTAGTCCTCAGGTGCTATCACGATCTGATTATAACTTGAGTATCCATCAAGAAAACAGTAGTAAGGATAACTTGCTAACCTATCCAACATCTGATCAATTAAAGGAAGGGGGAAGTGATCTTTTCTTGTGGCTTTATTAAGTTCCCTGTAGTCAATACACACACGCAACCAGCTACCGTCCTTGTTAAAATAGTCTCATTATTTTTGTTCTAGACAACTGTCATCCCTTTTTTCTTTGGTACCACCTGCATAGGGCTTACCCATAGACTGTCAGAAATAACATATATGATACCTACATTCAGAAGAACACCTCATTTTTAACCACTTCCTTCATTGTCGGATTTAATCTCCTTTGATGCTCTATAGTGGGAGTAAAGGTATCTTCCATCAAAGTTTTATGCATGACAATTGAAGGACTAATATCTTTAATATCACTAATAGACCATCCTAAAGTAGACTTATGAGTACCCAACACATCTAGTAGTTTTTCCTCTTCTACTTTATTCAACTCAGTAGAAATAATCATCAGAAAAGTAGAAGATTCACCTAAGAAAGAATAATGTAGGTGTGTAGACAATTACTTCAATTCAAGAGGAGGAGTGTCAACTTATGCACAAATAGACTCATATATGTTTTCCTCCTCCCTACTGTGTCCTATGGGTGCAGGGATATCATTTTCACACATCAAAGCATGCTCATGATTCAGATTTTCCAACTCTTCACCAAAATATTAGGCATGAAAATCTCATAATGACCAACATGAGAAACTAACTCTATGCATTCATCAACAATAGTGTCCTCAATATCAATCATATGGCACGTACTTTCCTCCATTGGGTGTTTTAATGCCTTAAACATATTGAACACTACCTTCTCGTCATCCACTCGTAGAGTTAGAGTCCCTTTGTGAACCTCAATTAGGGAGCTCCCTGTAGCCAAGAATGGCCTTCTCAGGATGATAGGGACTTTTGCATCTTTCTCCATGTCCAGAACAACAAAGTCTGCAGGGAAAATAAACTTATCAACCATAACCACCACATCCTCTAAAGTACCTCTAAGATACATCAAAGAACGATATGCCAACTGAAGCGCAATGGTGGTTAGTTTCAGTTCCCCCAAACCCAGTTTCTTGAAAATAGAGAAAGACATCAAATTATTGCTCGCCCATAAGTCACAAAGCGCTTTCTTAATATAAAGACTACCAATAATATAAGAGATAGTGAAACTCCTTGGGTCTTTCAACTTCTTCGGTAGTTTGATAGCACTAATTTAGTGCTATATTTATGCCTTTATTTAGCTAGTTTTATGGTATAATAGTAAACTTTTACGTTGATTAATTGTTGATTTCAGGAATCCAAGCAAATCCAAGCAGAAATGTGAATTTTGGAGCATTATGTTGATTATGGAGCTATTTGAGAGCTTATGGAGAAGCTAAGGAGAAGAAGAGTGAAGTGCTAGTTGATGGGGCTGAGAGGACGGAGTTGTAACGCCATAATTTGGTGTGCAAACCCGAGAGCTAGTGTTACAACGCTGCCTTGTGGAGTTGCAACGTTAGAATCACACGAGGATGAGGCATTTTGTCCGTAGCGTTGCAACGCTACTTTCATGCGCACTGTGAATACGACATCGTTTTGGACAGCATTGCAACGCTGTCGCGACAACATCTTTAAGTGTTTTGCCTCTTTGCTCGATTTGAGAGAGAACTCTTAGAGTTTTAGACCCCTTTTACGGAAACAGAGAAAATTGGGATAGCTGGGGAGTCTTTAGAGGTTGTTCGGTGAAGGATCGAGGCTCGAGATCACAGAGATCGAGGCAAAAGTCGTGGATCGACTTGGTTTTTAGCTTTCTTCTTCTCTTTTTCCATTTTAGTTGCTGTAATTGGGTTGTAATGACTGCTATTGGAACTGCTGTGATTATGTTTACTGGCTAATGGCTTTGGTTTGGGAAATTAATATAGTTAATGGACCTTTGTAGTTTATTGATATTGTATCTCTTCTTAATAGCTTTGTGCATTGGGTTCTTAATGCCTTTAACAAAGCAAGGAATAGGGGTTAAATGATCGTTAGTTTAATTGAGCTCAACAAAGTAGATTAAACTTAGAAAAAAAATGCATGACAATTAAATTATGCCTAAGTGACATAGGAACAACAGAAATTAGTTGAGGCTTAAAATGAAGGTTCGTTAATGTTGTGTGAAAATTACAAGAGAGACACGAGATTTAATTAATTGCACTCGAGAATAGGAGGAGCTCGACAGAGGATTCCTTGGTATTAGACTTCTAGGCCTAGTAATTAGATGAGATAACAATATTAATAGCCTAGTTAATTAATTGCAAGATCCAATTAGTGAAATTAATTCCCTAAACGTCTTTAACCTTATTGTTCTCAATCGTTAGCTTTCCTTGCATGTTTTTTTTTATTTGTTTTGATCACTTACTACTTGCTTTTTTTCTCTAAACATAATCAATTGTAAGTATTTTTGGTATTCAACCAACCATAACAATTCCCTGTGAATACGATATCTAGTATACTCATACAACTTTATTACTTTGGCTTGTGCACTTGTGGAGATGCATAGTTGTGCTAGCACCATAGCTTCTTCTGAAGAATGGCGTTGCACTCTGCGTTCAAACTAACTTTTTCATTTTTGTTGCACCTCTTATTGTTTGCTAAAATTTCCTTCATAAACTTCATATAATTGGGTATTTGCTCGAGCACATCTGCAAAAGGTATATTTATGTGAAGTTTCTTAAAATTCTCAAGAAAATTAGCAAACTCATCATCTAGCTTTTTCTTATGAAATCTTTGAGGATACGAGATCTTATTAGGAACAAAAAGAATAGGATTAGAAAACTTCTCTGTTTCAGGTTCCTAAGGTGCTGACTCTCCCTTTATCACTTCCTCATCAGTGTCTCACTCCTTAATGGTGCTAGGCTCCTCATTATCTTTCTATTTAGGCTCTTCCAACTTCTTCCCACTCCTTAAGGCTATGGCTATGAACTACTCTTGTGAGATAACTTCTGCATCACATAAAGGCCTACCTCTCTGAAGGTTGTTCAAGAGAATTGCCATCTGATTGATTTTACCCTCAATATTCTTGATAACAGCTTCTTGGTTCTCTACCTTATCTCGAACATTTGTCACCGCACTATTTAAATTGTAAGACATTGTCCTGGTCTCCTCAATGGTTCTCATCAAAATATTCTCGAGAGGAATCCTCTTTTCCTAATGTTCTAGTATATCTGTCTTTCCTGAAACAGACACTATACTCTAATTAGTCATAAAAGAAGAATTCACTTGAGCTATCTTACCTGGGTGGTTCTCAATGGTACTAGGCTTTTGCATATGAGCACATTTGCAAACAAAATTTCCTGTGCTCATTGCCTGTTCATGCTCAAGGCTAGGCTCTCTATCAACTGTAGAACCATCACTATCTACTCTAGAGGCACTAAGTTGTGATAGAACTATTCCTGTCAACTTAGTCAAAGCCTTAGTTAATGTTTCAACTTGGAACCTTAAAGAACTTATCTGGTTAACTTCACAAGACCCAATCCCTGATTTGTGGGATTTATGCCTAAAGCCTCGTAATTAGTGATTTATTTAATAATTAATAATAACTTTAATTATTTTATTTGCAATATAATAGTATCCATTATATAAAAAATCAAAGGTTATTAGTGTAATCTTGAACAGTATATGGTTGACATACGGGAAGATCATGTTCAATAAATAACCTAAAGGGTCATGGTATATGGATAAGGTTAGGTGCCTTATCTTGGTAACACTATTGATACGACCCACTTTGTAATAGTTACAAATGATTTAATCCAAATCGTTCACATAGAGACATGTGAGTGGGGGTATCTTATACAATGAGTTTGTGTATGACTAGACCATGAAATATTTAATCTCTCTTTATAAATCCGTTAATTAAGAAGATTAATATTTCATCAAGATGATCATATGCGACTCGATCTTAATCCTAAGTTATGAACTCCTGCCTGTGAGGGCATGTCCTTTGATTTGCATGGGTGGGAGTGGTTTTTGTAGATGATTCAATATGCCTACCATTTTGGGGACTTGACTAAATAGGGAGTTGGGAACATAATCTCACAAGATGAAATTCACTCTTTTCCATATAGGGTAAGTAGATGAGTAGTTCCCTTAAGTGCTGATTTTGGGACTTGAACAATGGGGCCCTACCTTTTCACTGGTCCGAGAGGGGCTTAGTTTATGGTTGGATCATAAACAAATTATTCATTAGAGGATCAGTGGTACTTAAGGTGCAATATGTAATTATAGGGGTAAAACAAACTTTTGCAGCTATAATTACGAACAACTCGTGAAGGATCGACTTGCATGTAGTGATTATATCCATGGACATAACTTGTCCTACAATACATAAGAGTGAAACTCTAGGTCTATAGTAGAGTGACCTGTAGTTAATAAATAAAAATTAATTAATTAATTAAAGAGTTGAATTAATTAATTTTGTATCATTGGAGCTTATAATCTATAGGTCCATAAGACCCCATTACTAGCTCATATAAACAAATAGGGATAAATTTCGTTGAGATAAATTTTGAAATGTTCGAATTAAAATTTAATATATTTGATATATTAAATGAGGAAAAACACATATATTGTATATAATGCATTAAATATTAAAGAAATTATTAATGTATTAAGATACATTAAATAAAAGATATTTATTAAATTTGAATTAGATTCAAATAAGGAAATGAATGTCGTATGAGAATTTAGAAAGGTTTGAATATGATTCAAATTGGTTAGATAAATATATTTTAATATATTAGATATTAAAATATATTATTTAATTCTTTTTCCTAGGCCACTATAAATAGGGCCCTAGGAGTGAGCCATTTGTGTGCATTCCAAATAAGAGAAAGAAACTCTAGATAATTCTCCAATCATTCTCTCATTCTATTTTCTAGAAGGTTTCCACAAACCTCTTTGGTCATTTGTTCGAGTCATAGCAAGGAAGACTTTGTGGAAAGATAGAGACCCGTGTGAAATATCTTCATATTTACTCCAAGTAAGTTTGCTTAATTTTTTTTTTTCAGTTTAATTTTAAATAAAATCAAAGACGATCCAATGTTTCAGCTACAGAGTGAAACGCCCATTCCTTTAATTGGTATCCGAGCCTACTTTGATTTTTATTTAGAATTAAAAGTTCGTATGATGGGTATTTTAAATTTGTTCATATATGTGATAAGTGATTGCAAAATTGATTGTAAGGGAATATTTTGCATTAGTTCTACATTGATTAGATCAAATGTAAAATCCCTTGGTGTTAATTTTTTTAATTAAAAAAAATCGTTCATGGTGGATTTTCTAATAAGCAGCCAATTGATTTCAATTCAAATTCAATACAAATTGAAATTGAGATTAGTTTTCAATTCAAATTGAGATAAGATTTCAATTCAAATTGAAATAAAATTTAAAAAAAAAATAGTCAACTTCACCGTAAAATTGAAAGTTTTTCATTAATGGTCCCTCAAATTTTGGTCAATTGGTGGATGTAAAATTTCAGATGGTTGCTGCTATTTTTGGTTAACCTTAATTTGGATGGCCAAGAGAGAGGAAATTTTTTAAGGATCAAGATCGGTCTTGGATTTGAATGTTGCAATTAAAATTGTCTTCAATTTCCTAGGATATGCAAAATATGCCGGTCACTTTTCCTATTTTTAAATTTAACTATGCATGTGATTTATATAAAGTATTTGATTACTGCATAAAGTATATGTCATTCAGATTAAAATCCCACCATAGGTTAAGCATGATCATACATCTTAATTATTTTTTAATATAATTGTTATATTTGAAAATTTTGATTAGATTTCCTAATAGAATTAAGATGTTTTTTTCCTAATAAGTCTATATTTTCTATATCTTTTGAATATAATTGTCATATTTGGAAAATTAAATTAGGATATTTCATTTCATAAATGAAATCCATGTTTTTCTAATAAGATTAGGATATTTCCTAATGATATTAGGATTTCCTTAAAATAAAGTTTTTTTTTTATTCATGCTTTAAATGGTTTAAAATTTGAATATAGTTGATCTTTATTTGTTTCCTAATAAGATTAGATTTTTCGAAATAAGATTAAATCTTTTAATTTCAAAATAAGATTAGGTCTTCCATAAATAACCATAAATAAAGATAATTTAATTCAAAGATAAAATAGTTTAAGTTTTGAATTTAATTTATCTTTTATTTTTTCTAATAGGATTAGAATAAAATATCCAGGATAATATTTTAATTTGTTTTAAAGAGTTTAAAATGGTAGAATTTCAAGATAATCCATAAAGTGAATTGGTTTTTAATAGGATTAAAAACATTACTTAAATTAACTTCTGTTCATTAATCTAGTAATTAATAGTTAATTAAAGATTAATGAATTTGAAATAAAAATTGACTATGAGGGAACTCTGACTATGGAAGGTTCTGTCTAGACTAGGGTATTTAAGTTGACCGAAAGAGAACACCTCTAATTGGAAACTAACCTGGGAGTTGAATTAGTCAAATTTTATTAATTTGATTTAATTTTATTAAGTAGGCTGATAATGTGATTAGTTTTAAATAGTTTAATACACTTGGCAATTCACATTAAAACTAATCTAACCAACATAAGAGTTATGAAAGAGTAGATTGGAGAACTTAGATAAATGAGATTCGCCTAATTTGTCTAAGTAATAGAAAACCCTATGTCAAAATACTTAGTAGGAGAATGACATATGTCAAGATATCCTACGGTCTCTATTAGTGATTCAAATCCTGAGATTCATGCATGGCCTTGTGGTGGCTTTTGGACCGTCCTCCCTACAGAAGGTGTTTGCATGAGTCAATATCAGGGTGGATCTTCTGAGAAAGTATTTTCAAAATAGTAAGTGGGAGAAGGAAATGTGTCAACATATCCTACGATCTCCATCATTGGTTTACATCGTGAGATTCATGTGGGGTCTCGTGGCGGCTTTTGGATCGTCCCCCTCTGGAAGGTGTTTGCATGGGTCAATATCAGGGTGAACTCCTGAGAATGATAGGATTGTAGTTTTGTTTCTAATACTTGACCTACCCTACGACGACACTTGTTGGGATAAAACTACAAGATCTAAAATTATGGGTCACACTTACAAACGGAATATTAAGGTTGTTAATAATGTCCTTGACCAAACTAATGGTAACTAAATATTATAGGAATAAGAGTTATTCTTGTATAATACTTGGTTGAGATCGTCTCAGTTTAGTAGAGGAACACTTGACCTACCTTAAGACAGCACTTGTTCTAACTCACTAAAGTACCATAGCATTAGAAATGATTTATAGGGTTCATTTTTCAAATTGTTTGATTTCTATGCTAAAATTGAATGAATAATTGTTTGCATGATGTTAAATAATATGTTTTATATATTTCAATATTATGACTATTTCTCTCAATTTTAATTTTATTAATGATAAGTCAAATTTGAGAAAATTTTATTATTTGGAAAAGTAATGTTAACACTATAATAGCAGTGTAAAATTTTGAATTTGTCTTTGTTGAGAAATGTTCTCAAAACCTGTTGCCAATGCTAATCAAATTATTCATGAATCACATGATTAATGAATCAAAATTAAACGAGATAGCTTGTATGTATCTTCTAGTTGACATGTTAGATGTCAAGCTTAGAAGATTAAAAAAAATGACAACAACATATGAGATGTTGAAGTCAATAGAAGCTAAATTGAGATAATTGTCTATATGATCTCGAATTTAACTATTACAAAAATCCAAGAAAAGAAACCAAATGAATGAAGCTATATATAAGGAAATAGTTCATAATTAGCAAAGACATTCATAATGAGGAGAATTTTTGAAATGGTCTATGGGAAGAAAAATAGAAATGAAAGTAAATTTGATTTACTAGATTTTTGGTGGAATATAAATAACGCCACTTAGATAGTTGATATAAGATCTACTATCAAGATTTATTCTTTATTACATTTGATATGTAATATTTGGAAAATAATTAAACATGCAGAATAGTTTCTACAGGTTGGCACTAGGAAGCCCATCTCAGTTAGTCTAATGGGAGACATTAAGATGTCATTAAGTAAAAATTGTTACTTAATGTTGAATATGGTGTTTTTAGTAACCATAAGAGAAATTCAATTTTTCGAACTTTATTACTAAAATGTTCATATAGTATGAATTACTTTGAAATATTAAAGTTTATATTTTCAAAATTGTTTGAAAATACATTCAGCTGAAAATAAGAACAATTTGTATATGTTAAAATGTTGACATATACTATACTACAAAATACTGAGATATTTAGGATTATAGAATCCAGAATAGAAAGACATTGTTTTCTCCTAAAAGATGATACTTAAATTTGGCAGTTAAAGATTGATTAACATCAACTTGAATAGGACTAGTAAGAGGTAATTCTCTAAAAGTTAGTTAATTACTTTACCTGTCTGTAGATCTTACCTTTTATGCAAGAGAATCATTAGGCCTTTATTAGATAAGGCGACAAGGCCAAAGAATACTATGAGGTTACACATTCTGACCCAAGTGGTCTGGTGAATGTAAATGTCAAATAAAGTCATGAATATTTCATCACTCTAGTTGATGATCATTCAAGGTACAAGTATCTTTACTTAATACAACATAAGTCTAAATTTTTGCAAAGTACAAGAAAATTAAGGCTAAAGTTGAAAATTGATTAGGTAAGTCTATTAAGACATTATGATCAGATCATAGTGGATTTAAATTATTGTAATTTAAATTGTTTTTCAATTTTTTAGGATATGCCAAATATGTTGGTCAATTTTGCTAGTTTAAATTTAATTATGCATGTGATGTATGTTTTAAATTATTTGATTGTTGCATAAAGTATGCCAATTTAAAATCCCACCATAGGTTATGCATGATCATGCATCTTAATTACTTTTGAATATAATTGTTATATTTGGAAATTTTAATTAGGATGTTTCCTAATAGAATTAAGATGCTTTCCTAACAAGTTTATATTTTCCATATCTTTGAATATAATTGTTATATTTGGAAAATTAAATTAGGATATTTCCTATAAATGAAATCCATATTTCCTAATAGGATTAGGATATTTTCTAATGAGATTAAGGTTTCCTTAAAATAAAAATAATTTAATTCATGTTTTAAATAGTTTAAATTTTGAATTTAATTTATCGTTATTTGTTTCTTAATAAGATTAGATTCTTTTGAAATAAGATTAGATATTTTAATTTTAAAATAAGATTATATCTTTTAATTTCCTAATAAGATTAAGTCTTCCAAAAAGATAATTTAATTCAAAGATAAAATAGTTTAAGTTTTGAATTTAATTTATCTTTTATTTTTATAATAGGATTAGAATAAAATATTCATGATGATCTTTTAATTTGTTTTAAAGGGTTTAAAATGATGGAATTTTAAGATTATCCAATAAGTGAACTTTTTTTTAATAGGACTAAAAACATTGCTTAAATTCACTTAGGTTCATTAATCTAGTAATTAATAGTTAATTAAAGACTAATGAATTTGAAATACAAATTGAGTATATCAACTTTGTCTATAGAAGGTTATGTCTAGACTGGGATATTTAAGCTGGCCGAAAGGGAACACCTCTAACTAGAAACTGACCTGGGAGTTGAATTAATCAAATTTTATTTAATTTCACTAAGCATTCTCATAATGTGATTAGTTTTTAAATAGTTTAATAAACTTTGTAATTCACATTATAATCAATCTAACCAACATAAGGGTTATGGAGGGTTATGGAGGATAGATTGGGAACTTAGATAAATAAAATTAGCCTAATTTATCTAAGTAAGAGAAAATCCTATTTCAAAATAGTAAGTGGAAGAAGGATATGTGACAACACATCCTACGGTCTCCATCATTGGTTCACATCGTGAGATTCATTCGGGGCCTCGTGGCTACTTTTGGACCGTCCCCCTACGGAAGGTGTTTGCATGGGTCAATGTCAAGGTGAACTCCTGAGGAGGATAGGATTGTAGTTTTGTTTCCAATACTTGACCTACCCTACAGCGACACTTGTTGGGATAAAACTACAAGATCTAAAATGATAGGTCACACTTACAAAGGGCTTATTAAGGTTGTTAATAATGTCTTTGGCCAAACTAATGGTAACTCAATATTATAGAAATATGAGTTATTCTAGTATAATACTTAGTTGAGATTGTCTCAGTTTAGTGAAGGAACACTTGACCTACCCTACGACGACACTTGTTCTAACCCACTAAAGTACCATAGCATTAGAAATGATTTATAGGGTTCATTTTAAAAAAAAAAAAATTGTTTGATTTCTATGCTAAAATTGAATGGATAATTGTTTGCATGATGTTAAATAATATATTTTATATATTTCAATATTATGTCAATTTCTCTCATAATTTTAATTTTGAATATTGATTTGTCAAGTTGAGAAAATTTTATTACTTGAAAAAGTAATGTTAACACTATAACAGCAGTGTAAAATTTTGAATTTATCTATATTGAGAAATGTTCTAAAAAACTTGTTGCCAATGCTAATCGAATTGTTCGAGAAACAAATGATTAATGAATCAAAAGTTAACAAGATAGCTTATAGATATCTCTTAGTTGACATGTTAGATGTCAAGCATAGAAGATTAAATAAAATGACAATAACATATGAGATATTGAAGTCAATAGAAGTTAAATTTAGATAATTGTCTAAATGATCTCGAATTTAAATATTACAAAATTTCAAGAAAACAAACCAAATTACTGAAGCCATATAAAAGAAAATAGTTCCTAAATTAATCAAGACAGTCACAATGAAAAGAATTTTTGAAATACCTCTATGGAAAGAATAATATTGATGAAAGTAAATTTGATTTACTAGATTTTTGGTGGAGAATAAATAATGCCACTTGAATAGTTTATACAAGATCTACTATCAAGATTTATTCTTTATTACATTTGATATATAATTTTTGAAAAATACTTAAACATGAAGAATAGTTTTTACAAGTTGGCACTAGGAAGCCCATCTCATTTATTGTAGTGGGAGATATTAAGAAGTCATTAAGTAAAAATTGTTACTTAATGTTGAATATGGTGTTTTTAGTAACCATAAGAGAAATTCAATTTCTCGAACTTTATTACTAAAATGTTCATATAGTATGGATTACTTAGAAATATTAAAGTTTATATTTTCAAATTTGTTTGAAAATACATTTAGCTGAAAATAAGAACAATTTGTATATGTTAAAATGTTGACATATACTATACTACAAAATACTGAGATATTCAGGATTATAGAATCCATAATAAAAAGACATTTTTTTCTCCTAAAAGATGATACTTGACTTTGTTAGTTAAGGTTGATTAACATCAATTTGAATAAAATGAAAAGACGAGCAAGAGGTAATTATATAAAAGTTAGTTAATTACTTTACTTGTCTATAGATCTGCCTTTTACGGAAGATAATCATGCCTTTTACGGAAGATAATCATTGTGTCTTTATTAGATATGGCTATAAAGCCAAAGAATACTTTGGGCTTACACATTCTGGCCCAAGTAGTTTGGTGAATGTAAAGGTCAAATAAAATCATGAATATTTCATCACTCTAGTTAATGACCATTTAGGTACAAGTATATTTACCTAATACAACATAAGTCTAAATTTTTGAAAAGTTCAAGAAAATTAAGGCTAAAGTTAAAAATCGATTAGGTAAGTCTATTAAGATATTATGATTAGATCATAGTGCAAAAGTACAAGAACCTTGCGTACTAAGACTAATTAATAGAAAATATTTTTTATCCTAATTATTTTAAATACCAAGTATATTTATGTGAAAATTGTACTGCAAGATGAGAAATAAAACCTTGTTGGAGATGGTATGTGAGTTACACCCCATTACAAGACTCAAGTTAGGATATGCGATAGAGATTGCATAGTGAACATTTAGGCCCCGTTTGATAACGTTCTTGTTTCTCGTTTCTCGTTTCTTGTTTTTGTTTCTCGTTTCTTGTTTCTGTTTCTTAAAAACTAAAAACAGAAACATGTTTGATAACTGTTTCTTGTTTCTTGTTTTGGTAAAAAGAAAATTTAGTGCATATACTATAATAAAACATATAACATGCATTAAAATAAATATAAAACAATTATAAAGAGGTTATAGTATTTTATTAAGGCCTAACACCTAATTAATAATAATAATAATAAAAATAATAAATTTTATCCTTCAAATGTTCAAATTTGATTTGCAATGTTATTTCTCACTTCAATCAATTCACCTTGAACGATTTTGACTTACAAGAGTTAGTTCAATTAGACGAATTTGTAAATTGTCTAAGGTCAGACAATTGAACATACCCACATTTATTTAATTTAATAATAAACTTTATTTTTATTTTTTCTTTAAAAATGCATTAGCCAATAATACACGCAAGTAAAATCAGAAAAAGAGAGAGAATGTATATATTTTTTCATTTAATGGTAAACATGAAATACATTATTAGTTTATTTATTTAATAAAAAAATAAAATAGTACCAAAAGGAAAAATAATAGAGAATTAAATAGAAAATAATAACTATAAGCTCGTTAATGTAAAGTAAAAGAAAATAAGAAAATAAGAGAAAAAATAAAAACATAAACGAAAAGAGAGAAGTAAAAAGGAAAAAAGAAAAAAAAGATAATGAACTATTAAAAGAAAAAAGATTATGATGAAAGAGAGAAGAAATAAATCAAAAAATAAAAATAAAAAAGAAGAAAAAAACAAAAAGATTAAAAAGTATTAAAAGAAAAAAAAAAGAATGGAAGAGAGAGAAAGAAGAGAGAGAGGAGAGATGGGTAAAAAGAGAAACAAGAATACATGCATAAAACCTGAAAAAAACACAGAAATAGAATTTGAGAAATTACTTTTGAAGTTTCTCAAAACTGCCTTATTTTTAGAAACGTTCCTAAAAAATTTAGAAACAAGAAACATGATGGTTTATCAAACAGGTTTGTTTCTTGAAAAATGAGAAACATGAACAAGAAACAGGAAACAGAAACGTTATCAAACGAGCTCTTAGTTCCTCCAAAAGTGTCTACGAGACAATTTTGAGATTATAGGAGAGTAGTAAAGCTAGTTTACAACACTTAACTATTTGAGAATGTTAAGCTTACATACTGAAACAAGCCCAAAAAGGCTGTATATGTTCAAAGATATACTAAGTGTAGATCACCCCTAAGGAGTACAAAATGGTCTTTTATCTAGTCCTAAAATGAATAAGATATTTGCATGACAAAATCATTTTTATAAAGAATGTCAAATAAAAGACTGCAAACCTTTAATAAGGTGAGATAATGTTAATAAATTGGTTCCAAGTGAAGCCACTAAATAATTAACAAAAGTTGTTAACAATTTAATTACATTTGAAAGTCAAATGGATCCTAGTCATGAATTGGTTAAGCCTCATCATAGTGGGAAAGTTATGAGATGACTCAACCTTTACAAAGACTTAATTGAAGCCTAAATTGTCATGTTAAATGACAAAGTTGAAGGCTTATTGCCCTCGAAGTTGGACTAATGGCAAATGGTTAAACCTAATAGGAGAAAGTAGATTGTGAGTAAACTTTCTCACTTGTTGCAATATTGAAGTCTTTAAGCATTATTTAATTTATTGTTGCATATGGGATATGAAAAATGAATGTTTAGAATTCTTTTATGAAAAGAAATCTTCAATAATGCATCTACACAAATCAATCATAGATGTTTATTTTTAAAGATCAAAAGAAAATGTTTGCGAAATAGTAAAGGTTCATTTATGAAATGAATTTTACAATTAGATATTTGAATATAAGGTTTGATAAAAGTATCAAAACCTATGACTTTGGATAAATATTAATAAAGCTTGTATAGAAAAGAAAATTATTAATTGCTTAGTGTATTTTTTCTCATATTTTATGTTGATTATATTTTACTCATTATGAATGATGTAAAATTTCTATCCAACATAAAAAGTTGACTAAGTAACCAATTCCAAATGAGTGATTTGGAATTACTCAGTATACTTTATATGTCCAAAATGGAGATTTTAAGAACAAAATGTTAACTTTGTCATAAACATCTTATATTGACAAAATTGTTCTCAAATATTTGATATGTATGTCTAAGGAAGAGTATCTTAAAAAAACCTCAAATGTTGAGAGCATATGATTAATTATCTACTCTAAGTAGGAGACAATTAATGCATAAATGATACTTAACAATAAATATACAGTTGGTTAGCATATATCAGTTAAATGAATGATATGACCATTGATTGGAAAATTAAAAACTTTCTCAAATTATATGTGGATAATGAGAAATTTTTGTGTATGGAGTAAAAGATTTGATCTTTTCAAGATACACTGGTTCTTACAAAGATTTAGAAAATCTATGTTAAGATGAATTTTACCCTAGGTGGTGGAGTATGGTATACAAAGTTAAATTATTTTGCTTGTGAAGCAACAAAAGCAACAAAAAGACTTATATAACTCAAATAGTTTCTCGAAAATCTGAAAGGTGTATCAAATATGATTTAGTATATCATCTTTATTATGTAATAGTGGTGCAAAGGCTAATATTAAAGAAATTGAAAGACACCAACATATAGGGAATCATATTGATAGAGAGAAAGTATCATGGTAGTGACCAAGATGGCTTTTAATGACATTCGTTTGGATCTATACAAAAAGACTCTCCAAGCTAAATTGTTTGAGGGTCACCTTAAATGTCAGGATTACGAGACATGTCTCATCTTTGCCATGGCAAATGGGAGAACATGTTGAGTGTAGAGTATGTCCTATGATACATATCTCGCCGGCTTTAGTGCAAGTGCGAGATTGTTGGAATTTATGCCCTAAAGCCTCGTAATTAATGATTTATTTAATAACTAATAATATTTTTTGATTATTTTATTTGTAATATAATATTATCCATTATATGAAAAATCCAAGGTTATTAGTGTAATCTTGAACAGTATGTAGTTGACATATGAGAGGATCATGTTCAAGAAATAACCTTGGTCATAGTATATGGATAAGGTTGGGTGCCTTATCCTGGTAACATTATTGATACGACCCACTTTGTAATAGTTACAAATGATTTGATCCAAATCGTTCATGTGAAGACATGTGAGTGGGCGTATCTTATACAATGAGTTTGTATAAGACTGGACAACGAAATGTTTAATCTCTCTTTATAAATCCGTTAATTGAGAATATTAATATTTCATCAAGATGATCATATGCTACTCGATCTAAATCTTGAGTTATGAACTCTAGCCTGTGAGGGCTTGTCTTTTAATTTGTATGAGTGAGAGTGGCTTTTGTAGCCGATTCAATATGCCTACCATTTTGGGGACTTGACCAAATAGGGAGATGAGAACACAATCTTACAAGATGAAATTCACCCTTTCCCATATATGGTAAGTAGATTAGTAGTTTTCGAGACTTGAACAATGGGGCCCCACCCTCTCATTGGCCCAAGAGGGACTTAGTTTATGGTTAGATCATAAACAAATTGTTCATTAGAGGATTAGTGGTACTTAAGGTGCAATGTGTAATTATAGGGGTAAAACGGACTTTTGACTCAATTATAATTGCGAACAACTAGTGAAGGATCGACTTGCATATAGTGATTATATTCATGTACACAACTTTTCGTACAGTGCATAAGAGTAAAACTCTAGGTCTATAGTGGAGTGACCTATAATTAATGAATGACAATTAAAGAGTTTAATTAATTAATTTTATATCATTAGAACTTATAATATGTAGGTCCATAAGGTCCCCTTGCTAGCTCATGTAAACAAATAGGGATCAATTTCGTTGAGAGAATTTTTGAAATGTTCGAATTAAAATTTAATATATTTGATATATTAAATGAGGAAAAACATATTTATTGTATATGATGCATTAAATATTAAAGAAATTATTAATGTATTAATATACATTAAAGAAAAGATATTTATTAAATTTGAATTAGATTCAAATAAAGAAATAAATATCGTAGGAGAATTTGGAAAGGTTTGAATATGATTCAAATTGGTTAGATAAATATATTTTAATATATTAGATATTAAAATATATTATTTAATTATTTTCCTTATGCCACTATAAGTAGGGCACTAGGAGTGAGTCATTTGTGTACATTCCAAATAAGAGAAAGAAACTCTAGAGAATTCTCCCCTCATTCTCTCATTCTATTTTCTATAAGGTTCCCACAAACCTCTTTGGTCATTTGTTCGAGTCATAGCAAGGAAGACTTTGTGGAGGAGATATAGACCTGTATGAAATATCTCCATATTTACTGCAAGTAAGTTTGCTTAATCTTATTTTTTTTAGTTTAATTTTAAATAAAATCAAAGATGATCCAATGTTTCCACTGCGAAGTGAAACGTTCATTCCTTCATGATTTGGGCTTAGGTTGCTCTAACGGCCACTAGTAACTTGTAATGGCCAACTCATCTAAAAGGATGCAAGCATCCTTGACAGACTTAGCTAAAATGTTCCTTCCAGTTGTAGTGTCAAGAGTGATCTTATTAGTCTTAATTAAATCATAATAGGAGAGTTGTACCTAAAGCCAATATGGATAGCCGTATGGTGGACATGTTCTTAGCATATCCTTAAAGCATTCCCACACCTCATATAGCTGCTCGCTCTTGCTCTGCTTAGACGTACGAATTTTTGTCTTGAGCTTTGCTGGCAAGTGGGAAAATTTTGGTGAAAAATGCCTTGACCATCTTGTTCCAAGTGGAAATACTCCCAGAGGTCAACGAATCAACCAAATTCATGCTATCCTGTAGAGAAAAAGGAAACAAGCGTAAATGACTGGCATCAAATTGATTCCATTAATTTTTATCATTCCACAAATGTCAAGGAATGTGCGCAAATGATAGTGCAAATCCTCTTATGGATATCCCCTGAAAGCACTGTCTCAAAGCATTTGAATAAGACCAGGCTTCAACTCAAAGTAATCGACATGAATGGATGCATAAACTATTCCTGAATGATCTACTTGAACGTCTGGCAGGAAATAATCTCGAATGGTCTTATTTTCATCGTCCATGGCTAAAAAATTGGGCTAACCCCTCCTTGAAAGTGTGCTGCAAATCCTAAAAAGGAATACAAGAACTCCAATGACATAATTAACCACCTTATAGCTCCTCAAATCAGCTACAGATCTCAAAAAAAAAAAAAAAAACCAACAAAAATTAAATTCAACAGTAAAAAAATCAAAAATCAAAAATCTAAATTAAAATTAAGTGTTTTCTTCATGACAGTATGCAAATTAAAACCAATTTCCCAACAACGGTGGCAAAAACTTGGTTACAAGCAAGTGCACGTGTCCAAGTAATATAATGATTAGTATCAAAGAATGTCACCTCAAGGAATTAGTAATTCAATTCAACTAATCACTACGATTATTAGCACTCTATTTTATTTAGGAAACCAAGTTAAGAAAACATGCAAGGAATTAAAGAATTAAGCAATTAATAGCAAATAAAGCATAAACAAATCAAACACGACCAAATTAAGGGCTAGCTTAGGGATTAATCTCACCTATTGGACAGATAAATCCATTAATGGGCTTATGCAATCTATATAGATCAAATTCATGAATCTAGAGGTAATTTTAATTGAATTTCTCTATCGACCTCCTCCAAATCTCGTGCTTAATTAATTAGTTACATGTCCATGATGAGACATAAAAAGTCCCTATTATTTCATGCCTAAATTATGCTTGTTTTGTTGATTTTACGAGTATATTGTGTATTTTGTAGGTAATTTGAGTTCAAGGCACATTTTTGGATAGTGCACGAAATCAGGGTGAAAACGAGCCAAACCGAAGGTCAATCAAACACCCGAACGAAAAGATATGGAAGACAACCAAAATACCCCTGAGGAGCATCACGATGCCACGAAAACCCCTGCTCGACACTGCAATACAAAATGCTAGGATGCAGGACAATGTTGAAACGCTGCTCATAGCATCGCAACGTTGTCGTAATTCCCAAATGCACGCGCCACTGGCATCGTTGCAACATTATCCACAATGTTGAAATGCTGTTGAGATTCATATAAAATGGATATTTTTTCCAATTTAGGGTTAATCTCCGACTCCTTTAGCCTCAATTCTCGATTTCTACACCCCCATTTACTGCTTTTAGACTTAGTCCTTTTTAGGTAGATTTTAATTTGTAATATGAGCTTAGGATCCGTTTTGACGACTTTCGACTAGAGGAAAATGCCAATTCGAGGTACTGTCGTGATTTAGATTGTAACATTGTGAGATTTTTGGATTATTATTAGTGTTAATTCTATCGTTTATTGGCTTTTCAATTATTGTCCACAATACTTGAGCATGCTTGTGTGATTGATCTAATAAATTGGTTGTACTCGTTATGTCCATAGTTAGGAATGTCTACTTGTAGGGTCCTCGACTTCATGCTTAATTGGAGTTACAATAGGCTATTAATCACACAAGCAATTAGGTACAATTGGATTAGTTCACTTTGCATATGGTAGGCCTTAGAATTGATTAGCACATTTTAGTTAATTTTGATTGGCCAGCCGATTTTAATTGAATTGTTTCGACTTATCCTAAGGGCTTAATGCATCTAATTAGATTAGAATTAATTTAGGTGTTTGTCAAATTGACTTAGTTAAGGAAGGCTTCCACGGGATTCCAGGAAGTTAGTTGAGCTTTAAATTATGGAATTAGCTTACCTTTAGAAAAATCTATGATCAATGTTGCAATCAAACATTCTGCATACCCTAAATTGGTGTAGGTACAACTACTTGTCCTTTCAATTTAATTCTCTCCTTTTATGCACTTAACTTAGGTTAGCTTTCTTTTTGCTTGCATTTTTTGTAATTAATTCTAAAATTCCCCCCAAGGTTCTGTTCGATAGCCTAACCGTCAGGAATAAATAATCACGATTACCTGTGTTCGACCTAACCACTATTTGCTATAAATTATGGTTGGTTACAAATTTATTTGACAGTGTGCCTCCACAACACGCTCCGCCAAAATTGGCACCTTTGTCAGGGAGTTGGTGAATTATTTCTTCTTGATTGTTTGGGTGGTTCCTAACTTTTCTACTTTGTTTTGCTTCATAGAACTTGTTCTTCGTAGGCTTTTCAATTGGTTTATTTTTAGTATTTGTGAAGAAAGAGTGCTGCTTGAGTGCGAAAGCAAAAGCAGAAAAATAGTGAGCTGAACGTAGAAATTTATCTCAACCTTGGTGGGGCATCTAGAGTAAATACAATGGCCAAGCGCACTTTTAAAGAAATGAAAGCCCCCAATCTGGATCGGCAGCCACGTTGCATTTCTTATCCTCCCACTGAAGGTAACTTTGAACTAAAAGCTAGTTTGGTTAACTTACTACCTATTTTTCATGGCGCTGCAAGTGATGATCCCCACAACCACTTGAAGGATTTCCATTTGGTCTGTGTATGAATGAAGCCCTACTACATCACTGAGGAGCATATCAGCTTAAGGGCATTCCCATTTACATTAAAGGACCGGGCTCGAGATTGGCTATTAAGATTCTCTCTAGGCTCCATTCTCACATGGAACGAGATGAAGAAGGTATTCTTGGAGAGGTATTTCCCTTCATCTAAGGTGATCAAGATTAGAAAAGAGATATACGGTATCGCACAAGGAGATGAGGAGAACTTGCATGATTATTGGGATCGTTATGAGCGTCTTTGCGCGAGCTTCGCCAACAATCAGATTGCTGACCAAATGCTTATCCAATTCTTCTACGAGGACTTATGATAAGCCTTAGAATTAAGGCTTGTTTAATTCTCAAATGCTTGAAAAATTCTTGTTTGTCCTAAGATTATTTGAAAATAGTGGAAGATTGTTTGAAATTAAGGAAGAATTGAATGTGATAGCAATTGGAAGAAAATTCTAAGTAATTTGATTCTTTTTGCAGAAATTCGGGAAATTGCTAAATCAGATTGCTAAACCCGATTTGGCAATCCTGGGCAGAGAATATATGGAAATTTCATAGCCGCGTGAATGACGAAACCCATATATGGGAAGAACAATTTTCGCACGAATCATGGGATTGGAGCGTGATTTTTGGCAGATTTGAACCCTAAGAAGATCTACAAAAGAAGGGGGAAGAAGCTCGAAGAGGACTCTCGGATTTTCCTCGGTCGATTTGAAGATTAATTTCGTGGGTTTTTTTAGTTTTTCGCACCCTCTGTTTTTCGAATTTCTGTTGTTTTTGACCAAATTGATTCAAGTTCTATCTCGATTTTCCTTCAAGTTTGTATTACAGAACGTTGTTGAACTATTTCTATTCTCATTTTGAAGTATTTTGGATTTAAGTTCAAGTTTAATTCAAATAGTTTGTGGGTATTTGTTTAAAAGTCATACTCTGTTCTTCTTTATTTTCTTGTTCTTCTTTACCGAGGGCTCAGTTGCAGTATTATCGAATTTTCTTTCTTATATGATGAATGTTTGTGGAGATTATCCCTTTATTCTAAGTGGAATTCAAGTATGAACTAAGTTGAGGGGAAATCCGTTTTCATTAGCAAGTTCTTTATACTTTCTTCTTGATTTTATCTTTGGATTGATTGTCCCATTTAATTTCTGCACTGTTCTTCGGGTACTCCAGTCCGACTCAAGAGTTTCTTGAATCGTTAAGATCAATTGTTCTCTAAAGGTGGAGGAGATTGAATCGATTGGATAGGAAGGAGTGTGTTAGACATTTAATTGGAATTTATTTTTTTTTTACTCCAGCCCCTGTTTTTCGTTAATTAATTTTTTTTGTGGAAGTATGTTTTGTTCAATTTAAGGCTGTGGGAAGGATATGGCAGAGGAAGAAGATTAAAAATTTACTTAGTTGCCCTTCATGTTTTGGCTTAATTTCCTTTAAACATCATTACTTGAATTCCAGTAGTTGCCGAAAAATACTATTGCAATTTATTGTTTAAGTATTCAACTTACACAATCTTTTAGTATGAATTTTTCCTCAAGAATTAGTTTTAATATTTTTATCGTTAATATGAGCTAAAACTTCTTAGGGGGTTCAAGGATGTGAATTCCCTAAGAAGTAAATGTAGCCAAAATTTCAATAAAAACCAAGCCTACATTTCAATTGTTTGCTTGTGTTGATTAAAATTCCGTTGAGATCCTAGATTGATCAACTAGGGTATCAACTCAAGCTTAGATCTAATACCGACGGGGTTAGTGATAAGCGGATTTCACACAAGTGATGGAGAAAAAGAGCTTAGACATAAGCCAATTCCTTACCCTAGACTTAGGGATTAAGGACTCCAAAACCCATAAAATTGTGAGCCAAATTATCTAAGATAGAGGGACTATAGACATATAGGTCTCTCACTTAGCCTCCTAAAAACCTAAATTCAAGGTAAATAGGAGATGCAATTTTGGTTTATAATTGAATGTGGAGTAGGTTGGAATTGCAATTTTGGCTTGCAATTACAACTTAGGGCAATGACATTCTTGAGCCCCATCCTTTATCATTTCATTTTCTAAGTTTATCTAATTTGCTATCCAATCTTGCCAATTTAGATTCTGCAATTTAATTTTGCAATTTTTGGTCATTTCGCTTATTGCCAATTTAGATTCTGCAATTCATTTCGGCAATTTCTGTTCTTTCAATTATTGTCATTTTAGATTATGCAATTAGATTCAGCAATTTTTGTTTTTCACCAACACACCAACCCAACATCATTTTTGCATTTTAGTTTTCCATTTGCAATTTTCCTTACACTTTTGCTTTACAATATTTTTGTTACTCCGTTCCCTGTGGGATTCGATACTTGGTACTCAGATACCATTTTATATTACTTCGATCGCGTGCGCTTGCGTGATCACCGATCAAGTTTTTGGCGCCGTTGCCCGGGAACGGCAGCTTTTAACAAAAATTTCGTTTTTAGCAAAAATTGTAAGACAAAGTTGCAATTTTTCTTTCTATTGTAGGAGGGAAGAATTTCACTTGCAACATTGCAGGGTAGATCTAGTGTATGCGAAAAGAACCTCATGTCTTTGAGCTAGATCCTGAGATAGAGAGAACCTTCCACCGGCGCCGTAGGCAGCAAAAGAGGAAGAAACAGGAACAATGCGAGTTGAACACCCGGGAGAAATCTGTGGAAACTTGTTTGCAGGAACCACTCATGGATCGACCGGAAGATGGACCTCGAGTTAATCCACTTGGCAATGAGGGCCAGAATAATGGAATGAAGAACAATGCTCAGCAGCAAGCAAATCTTATGCAAAATCCCATATTTATTGCAGAAGAAATGAACAGAGCTATCAGGGATTATGCAGCTGCTACATTCCAAAATCTGAACACTCGGATTGCAGAACCAATCATAGAAGCAAATCATTTTGAACTAAAGCCCGTGATGTTCCAGATGTTGAATACGATAGGACAATTTGCTGGATTGCCGAATGAGGATCCACACAAGCACATAAAGACTTTTCTGAGAATCTGCAATTCATTTAAATTGACAGGAGTTTCTAATGACACCTTGAGGCTAAAATTGTTCCCCTTTTCTTTACAGGGAAATGCAGAGGCATGGCTTGACTCATTTCCCCCAGACTCGATCACAACTTGGGAAGAACTTGCAGAAAAGTTCCTTCTGAAGTATTTCCCACCAACAAAGAATGCACAAATTAGAGGGGAAATCATCACCTTCAGACAAGGAATAAATGAAGGAGTAGATGCTGCATGGGAGCGTTTTAAAAAGCTAGTGAGAAAATGTCCACACCACGGATTGCCAGCATGCCTGTTAATCGAGCACTTCTACAATGGGCTAACACAAGCTTCGAAGACTCTAGTCAATGCATCTGCCAACAGATCTCTACTCAAGAAAACAGTGAACGAGGCGAATGAAATCTTGGATGCCATGGTGTCCAACAATAGCCAATGGGGAGAAGAAGAGCCAAGCAACACTCGGAGTGTTGCAGGAATGCACGAAGTGGATGCAATTGCAGATTTGAGTGCACAAATTTCGGCGATGAACAACACCTTAAAATCCTTAACTTTGGGGAACCAGGTCCCAGTAGCTTCCATTAATCAAATTGCTACTCCACCTTGTATTTATTGCAATGATAATCATATTGCTGAAAACTGTCCTCATAATCCAGCTTCTGTTTGTTATGTAGGACAACCCAGGGCAAACCCTTACTCCAATACCTACAACCCTGGATGGAGGCAGCATCCCAATTTCTCATGGGAAGGACAAGGTGCAAACACAGCGAATGCCAATTCATATGGAAAGCAAGGAGGACCACCAGGATTCAACAATTCACAACAGCAAACTTTTGTACTCAAGAATGTGACACAACCACAAGCTCAACTTGCAGTACACAATTCATCATTAAAAGCTTTGATGAGAGAATACATGGCCAAAAATGAAGCAAACATGGCAAAGAACGATGCCATTATTCAAAGTCAGGCAGTTTCACTACGAAGTTTAGAAATGCAGGTGGGGCAGTTGGCCAATGAATTGAAGAATCGACCTCAAGGGACCTTTCCAAGCACCACTGAGAACCCTCAAAGAGAAGGGAAGGAACACTGCAAGGCAATTACTTTACGCAGTGGGCTTAACTATGAAGGACCAAAGATGCCACAAGAAGTGGAAGAAGTAATTCCCAATAAAATTGCAGAAGATGAGAAAGAAATTGCAGAAGGAGAAAATCAAGAAAAAGAGAAGATCAGTGCAGAAGAACAAAAAAATCAACAAACCAAGGTCACAACCAAAGCATCTGAAACAAGGGACCCTGAACCAGTTTATAGACCACCACCCCCATTTCCTCAAAGACTCAAAAAGAAGAATCAAGATGCCCAATTTAACAAATTTTTGGATATTCTCAAGCAGCTCCACATCAATATTCCATTAGTGGAAGCACTTGAGCAAATGCCAAATTACGTTAAATTTCTCAAGGACATCTTGACAAAGAAAAGGAAATTGGGAGAATTTGAAATGGTGGCATTAACAGAAAATTGCAGTGCATTGCTCACAAGCAAGGTACCTCCCAAGTTAAAGGATCCTGGCAGCTTTACAATCCCATGCATGATTGGAGAAACGAACGTCGGGCAAGTTTTGTGTGATCTGGGAGCAAGCATTAACCTAATGCCCTTATCTGTTTTCAAACAATTGGGCATAGGTGAAGCTCGCCCAACAACAGTGACCCTGCAATTAGCAGATAGATCAATTGCACGCCCTATTGGTAAAATAGAAGACGTCCTGGTCAAGGTTGATAAGTTTGTATTCTCTGCAGATTTCATAAATTTGGATTGTGAAGCAGACCGAAACATTCCAATCATCTTAGGACGACCATTTTTTGCCACTAGGAGAACCTTAATAGATGTCCAGAAAGGGGAACTTACAATGCGAGTGCATGACCAACAAATCACTTTCAACATACTAAATGCATTAAAGTACCCTGGGGACATGGAAGATTGCTTAAAAGTAGACGTTGTAGAAGCATTGCAATTTCATGAACCACAAGAATACCTAGAAGAAGAAGAGTTTGAAAATGAAGAAGAATGGTCAACTGAACCAACAGCATTCGTGAAAGAAATAAGTCCATTAAGGATGGATGGAGATAAAGCAGCACCGATCAAACCATCCATTCTGGAACCACCTGAATTGGAGCTGAAGCCATTACCACCACATCTAAAATATATCTTTTTGGGAAAAGATAAGACCATTCCAGCAATTATTTCTGCCACTTTGTCTCACGAGGATGAAATTTCTTTGACACAGGTACTTGCACGACACAAGCAAGCAATTGGATGGTCCATTGCAGACATCCATGGAATTAGTCATTCCTTCTGCATGCATAGAATCAACCTAGAAGAAGGAGCAAAGCATTCAGTGGAAAGTCAAAGACGATTGAATCCGGCAATGAAAGAAGTAGTATGGAAAGAGATCATAAAGTGGATTGACGCGGGAGTCATATACCCTATCTCCGATAGTAGATGAGTGAGTCCAGTCCAATGTGTACCCAAATGAGGCGGGATGACAGTAGTAGAAAATGAGAAGAATGAATTAATCCCCACTCGAACGGTAACAGGATGGCGAGTCTGTATGGACTATAGACGTTTGAACAAGGCCACCAAAAAGGATCATTTCCCTCTACCATTCATAGATCAAATGCTGGACAAACTTGCAGGAAAGGAATATTACTGTTTCTTGGATGGGTATTCTGGTTACAACCAGATTACGATCGCTCCAGAAGATCAAGATAAAACAACATTCACTTGCCCATATGGAACGTTTGCATTCCGAAGGATGCCATTCGGACTATGTAATGCTCCTGCAACCTTCAAGCGATGCATGATGGCAATATTTTCAGACATGGTCGAACGAACAGTAGAAATCTTCATGGACCATTTCTCTGTGTTTGGCGAGACTTATCAAGAATGCTTGGATAACTTAGAACATGTGTTGATTCGATGTGAAGAAACAAACCTAGTGCTAAACTGGGAAAAATGTCATTTTATGGTGCAAGAAGGAATTGTGCTAGGTCATAAAATATCAAGGAAAGGAATAGAAGTGGATAGAGCCAAGGTGGAGTTAATTGCAAAATTACCCCCACCAAAAACTGTGAAAGATATTTGTAGTTTCCTTGGACATGCAGGGTTTTACCGAAGATTCATCAAGAACTTCTCACAAATATCAAAGCCCTTATGTAGGTTGCTAGAACATGACCGAAGGTTCGTATTTGATCAAGAATGCATGGAAGCTTTCAACAAGTTGAAAGATGCATTAAGTTCTGCTCCAATTATAATAGAACCGGATTGGTCACAACCTTTTGAGTTAATGTACGATGCAAGTGATTTCGCAGTAGGTGCGGTACTGGCACAACGACGAGACAAAATAATCCATCTAATCTATTATGCCAGTAGAACAATGAATGAAGCACAAATTAATTACACCACTACTGAGAAAGAATTGCTGGCCGTAGTTTTTGCATTCGACAAATTTCGATCTTACTTGGTAGGTACCAAGGTGATAGTTCATACCGATCATTCCGCCTTGAAGTATCTACTTTCAAAGAAGGAGGCAAAACCACGACTAATCAGATGGATATTATTATTACAAGAGTTTGATATAGAAATCCAAGATAGGAAGGGCACAGAAAACCAAGTGGTAGATCACTTGTCCAGGCTAGAAACAATTATTCAGAAGAAAGACAAAACAGAAATAAAGGATGTATTTGCTGATGAACAGTTGTTAGCTGTGGAGATTGGACCAGATCCATGGTATGCAGATATTGCAAATTATTTGGTCAGTGGAGTGACACCCCCAGAAGCAACTTCTTATCAGTTAAAGAAATTCTTTCATGATATGAAGTATTACTATTGGGATGAGCCCTACCTATATAAATTAGGTCCAGATCAGGTATGGAGAAGATGCGTTGCTGAAGATGAGATGAGAAAAATTTTAGAAGCATGTCACATGACTCCATATGGAGGTCACTTTGCAGGAACCAAGACAGCAGCAAAAGTTTTGCAAAGTGGATATTTCTTGCCCACCTTATTTAAGGATGCTCAAATTTTGCAAAAGGTTGCGACAAGTGTCAAAGGACAGGAAACTTGACAACACGAGATGAAATGCCAATGAAATATATGCTAGAAGTGGAAATTTTCGATGTTTAGGGAATCGACTTCATGGGACCATTTCCTCCATCCTTTGGCAACCATTACATTTTGTTGGCGGTAGATTATGTATCCAAATGGATAGAAGCAGTGGCTACAGCTACAAATGATGCCAAGGTGGTCAAAAAGTTTCTTCTCAAAAATATCTTTACAAGATATGGAACACCAAGAATGTTGATCAGTGATGAAGGCACACATTTCATCAACAGAATAATGGCCAGCCTGCTTGCAAAATACAATGTGAAACATAAAGTGGCAACTGCATATCATCCACAGACCAATGGACAGGCTGAACTCTCAAATAGAGAAATCAAGGCGATATTAGAAAAAACAGTTGATCCATCCAGAAAAGATTGGTCGATAAGATTGGACGAGGCATTATGGGCACACAGGACTGCTTTCAAGGCACTTCTAGGAATGTCACCATACAGAATCATATTTGGGAAGGCATACCATTTACCACTTGAACTCGAACACAAGGCTTTTTGGGTCATAAAAAAGCTAAACCTCAACATGGATCAAGCTGGAGAAAGGAGAAAACTGCAATTGAATGAACTCGAAGAACTCTGACATGCGTCCTATGAGAATGCTAAAATTTACAAAGAAAAAAATGAAGAAATGGCATGATCAAAGGATCCGAAGAAAAGAGCTGGAATAAGGACAACAGGTCCTATTGTTCAATTCAAGATTAAAGTTATTCCCAGGAAAACTTAAATCACGTTGGTCCAGACCATTTGTTATTCAAAAGGTTTACGAGCATGGTGCAGTTGAGCTAAGAGATGACAAGGGAAATATCTTCAAGGTCAATGGTCAAAGAGTCAAGCCGTACTGGGGAGACGATTTGAACCGACACGAAGTTGTCATCTCATTGCTAGAGGAAAAGTGAAAGACCACCAGGTTAGATGTACATAGCTGTTTTTCTTGATTTATTTAATTTAAAAAACAATAGAAAAAGAAAAAGAAAATATATATATACAGTGTGTGAACTTTTTAATCTGCTACTTTTAGTCACAGGAAGACAATGAAAGAACATCCAAAACATCCAAAGGAATAAGAATTCAAAGAGTGCAAATTGCAAGTTGCGAACAATGCAGGTAAAAAATTGCTGGACCCCGAATCTGCAATCGCAAATTGGCAATGATTGTGAAGCTGGCAAAGAAAAAAATTGCAATTTCGAATTGGCAATCTCGATTTTGCAATGTATCTCACGCAAATGGCAAAGAGAAATTGCAACTTGCGATTTTGCAATCCTCGCGCGTTCTCGTAAAAGGAAAGGAGGAAGTGAATAAGGAAGGAAATCTTTTTAGGGGCAAATAAGGAAGGGAATCAATTAAATGAAACCCTGCCCATTTTAAAATTATTTTCCTCCTTCATTTCGAATAAAACAAAGAAGGGAAGTTAAGCCAATTAGTAAATTTTCCCCCAACCACTTAATCTTCTTCCTCCTTCGACCAAACCCCTCGTCTCCTTCAACATGCAACCTTCGATGAGCACATATCGCCGCCGGCCAAGAAAGACACCAGTGACAAAGAGTGAAGCCCTCACCGAACCCTCAAGGTCCCTACCTTCAAGCCCTAAATCACTACCCGAACCCCCAGCACCCAAAATGCCTTCCTCCGATAACGAGAAATCGAAAGGACATCAGCAAGACTCCCACTCTTTTATCGATCTTGCACCAGAAGTAGGAATAGAGGAATGGTGAAGGGGATGGCAGCGGGTAGCGGATGAACGATTCGAGCAATTGATGGAGATGGAGAAACCGCTTCAAATGATAATGCCACTCTCGGCTTCTTCTTCGAACCCACCAACAGAACCAAAGAGGGAAACCCCGGAATGAAAAGAGATGATTCTCCAAATCCACGCAAATCGGAGAGAATTGAAAAGGGAGAAAGAAATTGACACCCTCATCAAGGGACTCAAGCGTGAGGCAAAAAGGGCAAAAGCCGAAACCCCCATGGCTGCGGTGAAGCAATCTGAAAAAGCAGAAAAGGAAGAAGAGGAAGTAAAAATTGTGCCTCCTACAGCAAGACAACCTGCAAAGTAGAAACTTCTTGCGCGAAAAGCCATAGTGACCCCTCATCGATTTAAAGAAATAAGGAAAACAGGGGAAGGCCAATCCAAACCGAGAAGCTCCATAGGGAGGGATGTGGAACAAATGCCACCACCCAAACAACAGCAATCGGTAGAGAAACATTCTGAAAGGGAAGATTGGGTGAGGGAAGCAATTGTCCGCTCTCAAACCTTAGCCTCATCCTTCCAAGAGGCACACATAGCAGTCGGATTAAGTACAAAAAGACCTTCAAGATGGTCTGAACCAGAAGCAGAACATGGAAAAGATGTTTTTGACATTGGAGGTCCTAGCCAAGAGTGGGAAGATCAACAAAAGCAGGTATCGTCCCCTGACTCTTTTGAAAAACTATTTACTGTGGAGTCTAGAGGAATTCGGGCCTCTAGCACCTCATCATCTGAAATGAGGCATGATTCCAAACAGGGGAAGGCAAAACATGAAGATAGTGAAGAGGAAGGACAAGAATTAGAACAAAGGGAAAGTAAAAAAATGAATTTAGAAGAAAAAGAAAATGAGGAAGAAGATGAAGCAAGTGAAGAGACAGAAGAAGATGAAGATGATGAAGAAAGTGAAGAAGAAGAGATGATTGATGTGGAGGAAAGAAGAAAAAATTTGAAAAAGATGGGATTAATAGTAGAGAAAGGTTTCACCACAAATGTGCCAAATTTCATAACATCAAAGATTGAGCAATATGGATGGGAAAGGTTATGCAAGCATCCGAAACCAGCGGATGAAAACTTGGTGATCGAGTTCTATGCACACTTAGGAAATGAAGGCAAAAATGAACTCATGATTCAAAACCAAAGGGTGGACTACTCGGCCAAGAGCATTAATGACACTTACAAGCTCAAGTCCTTGAGAAATCCCTCAGGAAATGCAGCCATCGAAAGCCCAACCAAAAAGCAGATGGAGGAAGCCTTGAAAATGCTTGCACACCCATGAGTCCAATGGCAAATAGCACATAAAGGGAAACGACATTTGCTTGCAGGGGATTTGAAGGATGAGCCTTCGGTATGGTTAAACTTCATCAAGAATAGGATTTTAACCACTACCCACGCCTCCACTATTTCTCAAGACCGTATTATGCTCCTTTACAGCATATACAAGGGTTATGAGATCAATGTGGGTAGATTGATCAAGCATGAGATGGTGGTTGGAAGAAATAAGAAGGCGGGTAAAATTTTCTTTGGAGCTTTGATCACAAAGTTGTGCAACAAGGCCGGCCTCAAGGTAATCAGACCAAGTGCAAACATAAAGCCATGGGATGCTGCTGTTGTTAAGGGATTGATGAGTCACAATAAAAGGAAAGTCATGAGGCTTCACATGGAAATACGTCAAGAAAATGGTGCTGAAAAAGGTGCAGAAGGAATTGCAGAATCGCCAATTCTGCAATCTGATTTGGCAATTCTCACTAACCACCAAAAGAAAATTCAAGAACAATTACAAGCCTATTGGGGGTATGTGAAGGAACGTGATGAAGCCCTCCAGCAAACATTGGCCACACTCACAAAGGGGAAGGGTCCAATGTTCCCAGAATTTCCAAACATACTACTTGCACATCCCCTAGAGTCTTATCATGACAATCAATCTTCTTCTTTTTAGGGGAGTTCTCTCAAACACCCTTTTACGTTATTGAACTTTGAATTTTTGCTGAAATTTCATTTTCGAACTCTTTATTTTTGGATCACGTTATGTTCTTTTCTAGATTGTCACTATAGGATTAGTTAACCTTATCATTCTTAGTCTCTTTTTCAATATCAAATTTCAAGCATTGTTATTTCAATCCTTTTCAATAGTTGTTAAACAAAAAACAAAAAAAACAAAAAAAACAAAAAAAAACAAAAAAAAAAACTTCAATGATGAGGTAGGAACACCCATTTTCATTAAATATCTCCCACCAACCTGTTCGACTAGGTTAATACTACTTTTGCATTTAGTTAACACTTTTGATCACATTCAGTTAAGCTTAAATTAATACATACTTCAGATAGAAACACTAAGTTCTTCTAAGTCCCCTACATCTCCCCATAATTCAAGTGTCAATGAGGACATCGACCAGTTTAAGTTTGGGGGAGAGAAACAATTATGTTCTTGTGTGAAAATGTGTTGTCTCGAAAAAAAAAAAAAAAAATTTACCCCTCTTTTCAAAACTTAACCAAGTAATCAGGGTAAGTCATGACACCCATGATTTGCTTTGCATGAACGGTTCAATAAGAAAACGGTATAGTTGTATTAGGTGATGTGTGCTCGTAGTCAGCTACTTCCGCCACAAAGCGTTAGTAAGTTGAAACGAAGGCACAATTGACTGAAATACTTCTTAAAAAAAAAAAAAAAAATTTGTATGACAGCATGAAATAAGTTTGGGGGGGAGAGAAGAAATTAGAGCAATTTGAAATCTTTTGCTAGGACAACTTAGTGAAATCTACCTGAACAAGTAGAAGTTTAAGTTAAATTGGATGTGGCAAAAAGTGTTAAATCATGAAGAAAGTAGGAAGAGCAAGTTGAGCAAGTTGAGCAAAGATATTATGAGTTTGAAGATCCTCTGAGAAGTTAATCATACTAAAAAATTCAATTGTTGGTCAAACATGGTTAATTGTTTCCACTATAAACTTTTAAAATTGCTTGAAGACAAGCAATATCTTAAGTTTGGGGGTGTGATAAGCCTTAGAATTAAGGTTTGTTTAATTCTCAAATGCTTGAAAAATTCTTGTTTGTCCTAAGATTATTTGAAAATAGTGGAAGATTGTTTGAAATTAAGGAAGAATTGAATGTGATAGCAATTGGAAGAAAATTCTAAGTAATTTGATTCTTTTTGCAGAAATTCGGGAAATTGCTAAATCAGATTGCTAAACCCGATTTGGCAATCCTGGGTAGAGAATATATGGAAATTTCATAGCCGCGTGAATGACGAAACCCATATATGGGAAGACCAATTTTCGCACGAATCATGGGATTGGAGCGTGATTTTTGGCAGATTTGAACCCTAAGAAGATCTACAAAAGAAGGGGGAAGAAGCTCGAAGAGGACTCTCGGATTTTCCTCGGTCGATTTGAAGATTAATTTCGTGGGTTTTTTTAGTTTTTCGCACCCTCTGTTTTTCGAATTTCTGTTGTTTTTGACCAAATTGATTCAAGTTCTATCTCGATTTTCCTTCAAGTTTGTATTACAGAACGTTGTTGAACTATTTCTATTCTCATTTTGAAGTATTTTGGATTTAAGTTCAAGTTTAATTCAAATAGTTTGTGGGTATTTGTTTAAAAGTCATACTCTGTTCTTCTTTATTTTCTTGTTCTTCTTTACCGAGGGCTCAGTTGCAGTATTATCGAATTTTCTTTCTTATATGATGAATGTTTGTGGAGATTATCCCTTTATTCTAAGTGGAATTCAAGTATGAACTAAGTTGAGGGGAAATTCGTTTTCATTAGCAAGTTCTTTATACTTTCTTCTTGATTTTATCTTTGGATTGATTGTCCCATTTAATTTCTGCACTGTTCTTCGGGTTCTCCAGTCCGACTCAAGAGTTTCTTGAATCGTTAAGATCAATTGTTCTCTAAAGGTGGAGGAGATTGAATCGATTGGATAGGAAGGAGTGTGTTAGACATTTAATTGGAATTTATTTTTTTTTTACTCCAGCCCCTGTTTTTCGTTAATTAATTTTTTTTGTGGAAGTATGTTTTGTTCAATTTAAGGCTGTGGGAAGGATATGGCAGAGGAAGAAGATTAAAAATTTACTTAGTTGCCCTTCATGTTTTGGCTTAATTTCCTTTAAACATCATTACTTGAATTCCAGTAGTTGCCGAAAAATACTATTGCAATTTATTGTTTAAGTATTCAACTTACACAATCTTTTAGTATGAATTTTTCCTCAAGAATTAGTTTTAATATTTTTATCGTTAATATGAGCTAAAACTTCTTAGGGGGTTCAAGGATGTGAATTCCCTAAGAAGTAAATGTAGCCAAAATTTCAATAAAAACCAAGCCTACATTTCAATTGTTTGCTTGTGTTGATTAAAATTCCGTTGAGATCCTAGATTGATCAACTAGGGTATCAACTCAAGCTTAGATCTAATACCGACGGGGTTAGTGATAAGCGGATTTCACACAAGTGATGGAGAAAAAGAGCTTAGACATAAGCCAATTCCTTACCCTAGACTTAGGGATTAAGGACTCCAAAACCCATAAAATTGTGAGCCAAATTATCTAAGATAGAGGGACTATAGACATATAGATCTCTCACTTAGCCTTCTAAAAACCTAAATTCAAGGTAAATAGGAGATGCAATTTTGGTTTATAATTGAATGTGGAGTAGGTTGGAATTGCAATTTTGGCTTGCAATTACAACTTAGGGCAATGACATTCTTGAGCCCCATCCTTTATCATTTCATTTTCTAAGTTTATCTAATTTGCTATCCAATCTTGCCAATTTAGATTCTTCAATTTAATTATGCAATTTTTGGTCATTTCGCTTATTGCCAATTTAGATTCTGCAATTCAATTCAGCAATTTCTGTTCTTTCAATTATTGTCATTTTAGATTCTGCAATTAGATTCAGCAATTTTTGTTTTTCACCAACACACCAACCCAACATCATTTTTGCATTTTAGTTTTCCATTTGCAATTTTCCTTACACTTTTGCTTTACAAATATTTTTGTTACTCCGTTCCCTGTGGGATTCGATACTTGGTACTCAAATACCATTTTATATTACTTCGATCGCGTGCGCTTGCGTGATCACCGATCAACTTACTCTCAGCTCATAAAAGTCTTATTGATGCAGCTAGTGGAGGATCATTACTCAACAAGACCGTTGCAGAAGCGAGAGAGCTTATTTCTCGTATGGCTGAAAACATGCACCAGTTTGGACGAGCTTCAAATAAGGATAAGGAAGTAAGTGAGCTCAAATCTCAATTAACTAATCTTACCTTCCTGGTGCAGGGATTCATTGATGGGCAACGTCAAATGGCAAGCAAGATAGATGCCATGGAACAAAGAGTACTAGTGGAATCATAAGCATCGAGCCCAGGTATGTCATTAGAAGATATGGTAAGAAGCTTAACTACTAATATGTTTCAAATGCATCGGGGAATCTTGAGCTTCAGAAGTCGACCGCCCAGTTCCAAGAGGAAACTCATGTTGGAATGCAGGAGCTGAAAAGTGAGGTGACCTAGATTTTTAGTATCGCTAGTAGACTTGAGGCTCATAATTCAAAGAAACCACCTGAGGTAAGTTTGAAAGAGGATGCGAATGCCATAACATTAATGAGTGGCAAAGAGGTTATCTCAAGAGCTCCACTTGAAGAGAGCACCCCCACACCACCCCGAGCACCAGATGATTCTTTGGGACCTAAAGGGAGAAGTTCTTCTGAGTCACGAGCCCCATCACCTACGAAGGGGTAATTTTCGATCCTTCATTTACTTGAGTAGTTATGTGCCTCATGCTCATTTCCTTGCCAGTTGGAGAGACCCAAGAACAACACTCAAGACAAGTAAAATGATGCTTTGGACATCTTCAAGAGGGTCGAGATTAACATACCACTGCTGGATGTGATCAAGCAAGCCTCCAGGTATGTGAAAATTTTGAAGGATTTATGCACAAATAAGGAAAAAGAAAAGACAAGAAGGGTGTCCTAGTAAGTAAAAATGTATCAGCTGTTATTCAGAAAAGCATGCCAAAAAAATGTAAGGACCTAGGCATGTTTACCTTGCCTTGCGTAATTAGTAGTGCTAGGATAGAGAATGCTATATTAGATTTAAGAGCATCCATAAACGCCATGCCCTATTATGTCTATCAAGAGCTTAGGTTGAATGATTTACATGAAACTAGTGTGTGTTATTCAGTTGGCTGATAGGTCTTTTATACACCCCCTGAGCATAGTAGAAGATGTCTTAGTCGAGGTAAATGACTTGATTTTTCCTGCTGATTTCTATGTGTTGGATATGAATGTAGGTTCTCCCTCTTGTTCTGTTTATGATTCCATTATGTTAGGGAGACCCTCTATGAAAATGGCTAAGACTAAGATAAATGTAGATAAGGATACTTTGTCTCTTGAGTTCAACAATGATTTGGTTGTGTTTAATATTTTTGATGCCATGAAGTACCCTAGCGAAGTTCATTCCTTGTGCAAACTTGATGTAGTTGACTCTGTTGCGTAGGATATGATGTTAGTTGATGAGTTTGGGCAGGATTTACATGTTTTGTTTGATGAAATAGGTTTGGAGGAGTTGTCCTCAATTTCTCTTTCTGAACCTTTTTGTTATAACATTGAAATCTCTACCAAGAATAATAAAATGCTTCCATCTTTGTGTAAGCGCCTAAGTTGGAACTAAAGGCCTTACCTCATCACCTTAAGTACGTGTACTTAGGTGATGTGGAGGCTTTGCCTGTCATTACCTCCAAGGAGCTCACAACATATCATTTTATTTCTACTTCTGGCACCCACGTGATGCTAATGAGCTTGTTTATTTTACTGGGGTATATAGATGCAAGGAAGAAGGGGCTAAAGAAATGCAAGAATTTTTATGTGCCCTAACGTGTGCCACATGGCTCGTTGATCAATCGACATTAAAAATTTGCGCTTTCTTTAGGCAGCCATGCGTCAAGGAGTTTACTTCCTTAGTTTAGTTTATCGTCTTTAGTTTTTTAGTTGTAGTTTAATTAGGCTATTGTTTTCACAGAGCAAGGAGTTGACCTAAAGGAATGGGAAGATCATTCTCGTTGAAGAGTCGTTGCTGCTTCCCCCTCTCGAGCTTTGGAAATGTAGGGGAGTTCACTTGTTCTCCTTTCATTTGTCCATTTTCTTTCATGTTGTTTACATTGAGGACAATGTAAATTTTAGGTTGGGGGTGGAGTTGCAGTATTTTTTTAGCTTTATTGGTAAATGGATTAGCATGTTGGTTGAGTCCTTGAGCACCTAAGCTTGGGCTTTTGATTGATTATGTTAAGCAAAGCATGATTATTGTGTGAAAATTTTCAAATTCTTGAGTGAATTTTGAGCATGATTGGTTGATGATGTGTTTGCTTTGCGCTTGATGAGGACAATTGATGACATACGTAGGAATGTTATGTTAATTGCTTTAGTTGAAGCATGTAATTGCCATCCTATGTTGAGCGTGTTTTATGCCAATTTTTTTCAAAACTTTTTGGACTTTCCTAGACAATTTGAGCACATTAGCCTTTCCTTTAATAGTTTTGAAGGCTTAGGGTAGGACTATAGGGCTCAATGTCTGTTGTCACCCCGATAGGTGTAGAGCTAGTTGTTGAGTGGAAAGATTGATAGCTTGTAATCTGTTGCTTAAGAGAAAAAAAAGTTGCCTAAAACAAAAAAGGGAAATGTGCACTAAAAGAAAGTCGTTCTTAAAGAAAAAGAAGAAAGAAAGAAAAGAAGGAAAACAAATAAGCATATCATAGTTAAATATGAAACAACAGGTAAAAAGAGTTGCCTCTGTCCTGATCAGTTAGACTATACATTAAGCAAGTGCTATGGATATAGGTCCCTGCGATGGATGTGCAAATGCTAGTGCCTATCAATTTCAAAGTGATGTAAGTTTAATTGTGATATTTGTTTCGGGCACCTAGTGACGGTTACTTGCTTGACGGTTTGGAAGCTTGGTAGCTAGCTCTAGTGCTAGTGAGGGGGGAAGATGGATTGAGAGCTTTATAAACTTTTTTCGGTGATAGCATGCAAAATAGTGGTATTTCTTAGTTTAGTTTTATGCTAGTTTTGCTATGGTTTTGTATACTTTCATGTGATTTTATTAGAGATGTCCATTTAACCCGCGGGGCCGAGGCCCTGCGGGGACCCGCCACGAACCGGGCGAGGAATCCCCGATTACACAGGGAATGAGGGAGGGAGTGGGGAGAGTTTTCTCCCCATTGGCTAAACTGGGACGGGGACAGGGAAGTCCCCGTCCCCGACCCCGATCCCGCCCTAATTCCCCACCCTGCTCGGATTAGTTAGTATATATATATATATATATATGCTAATTATTACCTATAAATATAAAATTAAACAAAAAAAACTATAGTAGGAATTAGTTAAAAACTATTTTTTTATATAAAAAAAAGTTAAAGACTATGTTGTAATATTGAAATTTGAATTTTTAGAAATTAAGTTGTTTCGACATTATAATATTTTTACTTATGGTATATTATTGTTTTTATTAGGAAAATTTATAACCTTTTCTTTGAATAGAAATTATATTGAAAATTATTCATTTAGAAAAAATTTCTATTATGGTTGAGAATAAATTAAAAAAAATAAAAAGATTAAAAAAAAAAAAAGAATGAGGAAAAATTCTCCGCGGGAAACTCAATCCCAGCGAATTTCCCACGGGGAATCCCACCTCGATCCCCACGAAATTAAATGGAAAATTTCGCTGGAATGGGGAATGAAATGGGGGGCGGGGGCGGGGGCGGGGAACCCATTCCCCAGCCCCACCCCGCCCTGCCTGTGGACATCTCTAGTTTTTATGTATATTTTACAAAATCGAGTGTTCGAGGCAAAACTTATGAATTGAAAGATATTTGGACGAATTCGTAGCAATTTGTGGCAGAAATTAAGGATCCAAGTGTTGAAGATGAAGATAAGGCAATTGAACCCGAGAGGATGACGTTGCCACACCCTTTATATCATTGCAACGTCAAGGGAGAAGCCTTTCAACATGGAGGACCAAAGGGCACAACGTTGCAATGCCAACCGAATGAGAGTTTTTCCTTTTTTGCAAAATGCGAAGGACAGCGTTGCGACGCTATCTCGACACTATAAAAGGAAAGTTTTATTTCATCCAAAGGGAGCCATTTTTGAGAGACCAAAACCCTAAATAGATTCACACAATATCTAAAGGCTTAGAGGAGACTTTTGGAGAGCCAAGGAGGAGACTCAAAGCTCAAGATCATGGAACTTCACGTCGAGAACGAGTGTTGGCATGCGACCTTAGTCTAATCTCTATTCCTTTACTTTTCGTTTGGTTTTTAGGAGTTTTATTGTGGACTTTATTGTTGTTTATCTTTATATTTAGACAAGAATGATTGTATGTTTTAGAACTTTGTTGATTTTGTAATTGAATTATTGTATTTACATCTTTTATGTATCTCGATTTTATTGCTTAAACCTTTGGCCATGGTTTTGCATGTTAGGCTTGAAGGGAATAATCGAATTAAACCCACAGTGGAAGCATAGGAATCGTCTTTGACTTATTTAGAATTAAATTAAAATACAAGGGTTAAGCATAACATACCTTGAAAATATGGAGAATCTTCTGGCGGATCTTTATCTCTTCCACAAAGTCTTCCTAGCTATGACTCGAACACAGGACCAAGGCTTGTGGGAGCCTCTTGAAAGAAAATCCACAAGGGATTGGAGAGGAAAAGATCTAGAGAGAATTCTCTAATTCTCTCTATTGAGGAGATGTGTGTTGTATCAAGAATGCCCAATGGCTCACCCCTAGGGTCCTATTTATAGTGGTCTAGGGAAGATAATTAAATAATATATTTTAATATCTAATATATTAAAATATATTTATCTAACCAATTTGAATCTTATTCAAACCTTTAAAATTCTCCTACGACATCTATTTCCTAATTTGAATCCAATTCAAATTTAATAAATATCTTTTCTTTAATGTATCTAATATACATTAATTATTTTAATATTCAATGTATCAAATACAATAAATATATTTTCCTCTTTTATATTTAATATATATAATATATTAAATATTAATTTGAACACTTTAAATTAAATATTAATATGAACATTTTAAATTTTTCTTTCAACTAAATTGATCTTTTAGTGTTACCATGAGCTAGCAAGGGGACCTTATGGACCTACAGATTATAAGCTCCAATGATACAAAATTAATTAATTAAACTCTTTAATTAATCAATTTTCATTCATTAACTCTAGGGTCACTCCACTATAGACCTAGAGTTGCACTCTTATGCACTGTAGGACAAGTTGTGTCCATTGATATAATCACTACATGCAAATCGATCCTTCACGAGTTGTTCGTAATTATAGCTGGGTCAAAAGTCCGTTTTACCCCTATAATTACATCTTGCACCTTAAGTACCATTGATCCTCTAATGACAATCTGTTTATAATCTAATTATAAACTAAGTCCCTCTCGGGCCAGTGAGAAGGTGGGGCCCCATTGTTCAAGTCCCTAAATCAGCACTTAAGGGAACTACTCATCTACTTACCCTATGTGGGAATGAGTGAATTCCATCTTGTGAGATTATGTTCCCAGCTCCCTATTTGGTCAAGTCTCCAAAATGGTAGGCATATTGAATCGGCTACAAAAGCCACTCTCACCCATGCAAATCAAAGGACAAGCCCTCACAGGCAGGAGTTCATAACTCACTCAGGATTAAGATCGAGTCGCATATGATCATCTTGATGAAATATTAATCTTCTCAATTAACGGATTTATAAGGAAAGATTAAATATTTCGTGGTCCAGTCTTATACAAACTCATTGTATAAGATACCCCCACTCACATGTCTCTACATGAATGATTTGGATCAAATCATTTGTAACTATTACAAAGTCGGCCGTATCAATAGTGTTACCAGGATAAGGCACCCAACCTTATCCATATACTATGACCCTTTAGGTTATTTCTTGAACATGATCCTCTCGTATGTCAACCACCTACTGTTCAAGATTACACTAATAACCTTGGATTTTTCATATAATGGATAATATTATATTGCAAATAAAATAATCAAAATTATTATTCATTATTAAATAAATACTTAATTACGAGGCTTTAGGGCATAAATCCCAACAATCTCCCACTTGCACTAAAGCCGGCGAGACATGTATCCTAGGGCATACTCTATACCAAACATGTTCTCCCACTTGCCCTGGCAAAGATGAGACATGTTTCATAATCCTAAACATTCTAGGTGACCCTCAAACACTTTAGCCTGGAGAGTCTCTTTATATAAATCCAAAGGATTGCCATTAAAAAGCCATCTTAGTCACTACCATGATGCTTTTTCTCTCTCGATATGATTCCCTATACATTGGTGTTTTCTAATTTCCTTAATATTAGTCTTTGCACCAGTATTATCATAATAAAGAGGATAGACTAAATCATATCTGAAACACCTTTCAGATCTTTAAGGAACTATTTGAGTCATACAAGTCATTTTCTTGTTTCACAAGCAAAACAATTTAACTTATATACCATACTCCACCACCTAGGGTAAGATTTATTTTTACATAGATTTCCTAAATCTTTGTAAGAACCAGTGTATCTTGTAAAGATCAAATCTTTAACTCCACAAAAATTTCTCATCATTCATAGATAATTTGATAAAGTTTTTAATTTTCTACTCAATGGTCATACCATTCGTTTAACTGATATATGCTAACCAATTGTATATTAAATGTTCAGTCTCATTTATGCATATCAGATACTCTCAACATTTGAGGTGTCTTAAGATACACTTTCTTAGACATAAAAATCAAATATTTGACAACAATTTTGTCAATATAAGATGTTTGAGACAAAGTTAACATTTTGTCCTTAAAATCTTCATTTTGGACATTTAAAACTTGACACCGTAAACTTGCGATTATTTGCACGAGCGAATTAAAATCATGCAGCACCCGGGCCTGTAAAGACTACTTTAGAGAAGCTAAGCACACACACACGTGGGAAAGAATAGAAAGAGTTTTTAAAAAATGTGTCTCAACGCATGGGTAGCTTTTGCTAGTTTTTCTTTTGTGGTTAATATGAAACAACTGAGTATTAAAATTAGAGTCTCATGCATGCAAACATTGATTCATGTATTCTTTTGTATCTCTGCCTTGCTCGAGGTCTAGCAAGATTTAGGTTGGGGGTATTTGATTAGACATAAAAAGTCTCTATTATTTCAAGCCTAAATTATGCTAGTTTTGTTGATTTTATGAGTATATTGTGTATGTTTTAGGTAATTTGATTTCAAGACACATTTTTGGATAATGCATGAAATCAGGGGTGAAAATGAGCCAAATCAGAGGTCAATTGAACACTCGAGCAAAAAGATATGACAAAATTGACCAAAATACCCCTGAAGAGAGTTGCGATGCTGCAAAAACCCTTCCTCCACACTGCAATACAGAATGCTCGGATGCAGGACATTGTTGCAATGTTATCCATAGCGTCACAACACTATCACGATTCATATAAAACATATTTTTTTCAATTTAGGGTTAATCACTGAACTTCCCAGCCCCAATTCTTGATTTCTACGCCCCCATTTACTACTTTTAGACTTTTTAGTCCTATTTAGGTAGATTTTAGTTTGTAATATGAGCTCGAGATCCATTCCAACGACTTTTGACTAGAGGAAAATGCCAATTTGAGGTACTGTCAGGATTTAGATTGTAACATTGTGAGATTTTTAGATTAAATTAGTGTTAATTCTATAGTTTATTGGCCTTTCAATTCTTGTCCACAATACTTGAGCATGCTTGTGTGATTAATCTGAAAAATTGGTTGTACTTGTTATGTCCATAGCTATGCATGTCTACTTGTAAGGGTCCTCGGTTTCATGCTTAATTGAAGTAGTAATGGGCTGTTAATCACGTTATCAATTAGGTACAATTGGCTTAGTTCGCTTCGCACGTGGTAGGCCTTAGAATTGATTAGCACTTTTTAGTTAATTTCAATTGGCCATTCGGTTTTAATTGAATTGTTTCAACTTATCCCAATGGCTTAATGCGTCTAATTAGATTAGAATCAATTTAGGTATTTGTTAAATTGATTTAGTTAAGGGAGGCTTCCACGGGATTTGAAAAAGTTAGTTGAGCTTTAAATTATGGAATTACCTTACCTTTAGAAAAATCTATGATCAATGATGCAATCGAACATCTCGACATACCCTGAATTGGTGTAGGTATGACTACTTGTCTCTTCAATTTAATTCTCTCCTTTTATGCACTTAACTTCTTTTATCCTTCTTTTTGTTTGCATTTTTTGTAATTAATTCCAAAATTTCCCCCCAAGGTTCCGTTTGATAGCCTGACCGTCAAGAATAAATAATCATGATTCTCTGTGTTCGTCCTGGACACTATTTGCTGCAAATTATGGTTGGTTACAAATTCATTTGACAGTGTGCCTCACCGCCAGTCCATACTCATAATTAATCACACACAACATTATGAAACCTCATCATCGATCCCTAACGCCATTTTTATCACTTTCATGCCCAAACAAGCATTAGTCATATAATTCCGCCCTAATCTAAATTGTTCTCCATTGAGTAACAACTTAAATCAGCAAGGCAATCAAACTTTGATAAAGAGATTGAAAGCATCAAGTATTTATTGTATGAAAGAGTTCAATCAACATCAATTACACAATCCCAATCAACGAATTACATGGTCCAAAGGTTCAATTAAGCCCTAAACTACAAGATCTAATCAATTAAATGCATATTTCACTACAGAAGCCCCAAAATCCATCAATCACAACAAGATAATAGCAAAAAAATTGAAGAAAATAAGGGAGAAACCCCATTGTGTGTAAATCCATCTCTCCTACTACGTTCTCCATGATTTCTGTGTTAGATCATCAATCAAACCACTCCAAACCAGCCCAATTCCTCTCAATTATCTCTCAATCTTGACTTGGCCTCCTTTTCCGTAATACGAAATGATCTAATTAAACCTCAAATCGATGCAGCATCGAGACCCTATGGGCAGCATCGAGATGTTGTCAAAATGAGCGTTCTACTTAATGCGTGTGCGAGGGTAGCATCGAGACGTGGTGAAGACAAGGGAGCACTTTGTTCCTAAGTTTTTCCCTAACTTGCGAACTTTGGGACAAGGGAGCAAAAGTGTGGAGAATTACTACATGGAGATGCAAAGGTTGCTCGAGGATCTTGAACTTTATGAGGATGAGAAGGTTACGATGGCTCGATTCTTTAGAGGACTTAATAAAGAGATTGTCATTCAACTTGATCTTCAACCTTATGAGGATTTGGAAAGGATGATGCGCATAGCCATAAAGGTTGAAAAATATCTCCAAAGGAAGTCTACAAGGTACACTAAACCTAAACCAATTTCCAATATTCATTCATCCTTGGAAAATGTTAGTTTATGCACTGAAATTAAGCTTATTGTTGAGATAGAAAGTGATAAACTTCAAGATGCATGCTTTGTAATTTGGTACCAATCCATACTAATAGTAGTATTGATAGTGGTCATAAGTGTGCTATTTTTAGGCTTAGTTTATGCTAGTTTTGTTATGATTGTGTATGCTTTCAAGTGTTTTTATGTATATTTCTCATAAATCAAGCAATAGGAGCAAAATTGGAAAGTTGTGAAGCATTCGGATGAATTTGAAGCAAATTGGAGCTATAATTGAGAATCCAAGTGATGAAGAAGAAGAACAAAGCATTTGAACCCGAGAGCATAGCATTGCAATGCCATATGTAGCGTTGCAACGCTACATCATCAGCCTTTCAACCTTGGAGACTGGCAGACATAGCGTTGCAACGCTTCCAAACAAATTTTTTCCCTTTTTACAAAATTCGAAGGACAGCGTTGCAACGCTGCCCCTAGCATTGCAACGTTGTCTCGACTCTATAAAAGGGAACTTATTCATCCGAGCAAAGGGAGCCGTTTTGGAGAAACCAAAACCCTAATTTCGATAGAAGCACTGTTTGGAGGTCTAGAGAGCAACTTGGAGAGCTAAGGAGGAGACTCAAGGCTCGAGATCATGGGACATCATGTCGGGAACGAGTGTTGGCACACATCGTCCAATTTTTCTCTCTTCCCTTTACTTTGTGTCTTTAATTTTAGGATTTAGTGGACTGTATTTGAATGTATTTGAGTATTATAGACTCTTTATTGATTGCATTATTGTTATAAAACTATGTTTGATTTATTAAATGTGTTTGTAACGTCTTTTATGCATCTTGAATTAATTTTCTAAGCTCCAGGCCATAGCTATGTTTGTTAAGTTAAATTTAGCTTGAGAAAGTAAATTTAACTAAGAACTTAAATGCATAACTAGGATTAATCTATTGCATGAGAATGAATAGGTTAATACTAGAAGTTGTTAAGAGAATTTCATAATGCCTTGTCTAGTTGTAGAAATAAACCGAGAGGTTGATTTACATCTTGCATGAGTTCAATTGGGCTCGAGAGAGTCAATTGGCTATTTTAGTAGTTCTTGTCTTAGGATTGTTGCATGTTTTATAATTTTTTAGTCAATTTCATAGTCAAGCTTCATGAATTGCAATTAACGAATGTCTCTCTAAAATTAGACTCCAAGTTTGTACATAATAGGTTAGGTTTTATATTTTTGTCAAACGAACCAAATTAAAGTTAGTTTTCTCTAAATAAAATTAGGCATAATTAATTGTGGTACTTAATTAAATCTAAGAACCCCAATCCCTATGGATACCCTGGCCACTATTATTGCAAAATACTTAGAAGTCCGGTTTTTTATAAATTTAATCTTGATAGGACCTTCGACAAGTCCTCTATCAAGTATCATACCTAGTAGGCAATTAGATTACAAAGACTTGTTTGTTTGTAACCCTTCTACTATTGTAACACCTACTCTTGATGAAGTACATGTTGATGTATGTGTGTTAGGGAAAAAGAAAAAAAGGGTTGAGACAAAAGCATGTGAATTGTTTGAAAAAGAATTTTGTGAGAAAATGAATGAGAGAGAAAAGCATGAGATTAGTCTATGGCTTATAGAGAAAAGAAGAGAGAAAAGCCAATAAGGTGAGCTTGGGTGAAAGAGCTTGTGAGGTTAAATCTATTTTGTTTTCTAAACAAAACATTGTCTATGCCTCTATTTTGGTTGTTCATGTAATGTGTAATTGTTGGAACACCTACAACCTATCTGCACACTCATCCTCTTTGCACAAACACATCGTCACTAAAAAAAATGTTATTGATTTTTCGATAAGTCCTCATCTTGTTGATAAAGGGGCTTGTCGAAGGCCCTATCAAATGATATTTATAAACCCAACCTCTAAAAATTTAGAGTAATAGTGGCCATAATTGATCACAGGGATTGGAGTTCTTAGATTAATTAAATACCAAAGTTAATTATACACAACTTTATTTAGAGAAACAAAACTTTATAGTGATAAAAAAGACAAACAATTTACAGGGTTGGAGTCCAAATTTTGAGAAACATAATGGTTGATTAAATTAAGCTTACGTTGTAGATAAAGAATTGATTTCATGCAATTAATCTTAAGCCAAGAATTACTAAGTGATCAATATCCTCTCTCAAGCTCAATTGAACTCATGCCTAACAAAAAATCAACCTCTTGGTCTATTTTTATTACTAAACATGGCATTAGGCGATTCTCTTAAGGCTTATAGACTTAATTGACTCACTCTCGTGCAATAAAATAAATCTAGTCATGCACCTATTGTTCTATGGATAAATTTACTCTCTCGAGCTAAATCTAGCCTAACATGCAAAACCATGGCCAAAGGTTTAAGCAATAAAATCGAGATGCATAAAAGATGTAAAAATATAGATTCAATCACAAGATAAACAAAGATCTAAATACACAACCAATACTTGTCTAAACACAAAGATAAATAGCAATTGAGTTCATAACAAAACTCCTAAAACCAAAAGAAAAGCAAGAGAAAGAGATTAGACTAAGGTCGCATGCCAGCACTCGTTCCCAACGTGATGTCCACGATCCCGAGCTTTGAGTTTCCTCCTTGGCTCTCCAAAACTCTTCTCCAAGCCTTTAGACAATATAGAAATTGAGATTAGAGTTTTGGTCTCTAAAAAATGGCCCCCTTTGCACGAAACTAAAAATTTTATACATCAAGATAGCATTGCAACGTTGCAATGTTGTCCCTTCGAATTTTATCAAAAAAGGAAAAAATCCTCTTCAGCCAACGTTGCAATGCAGTGCCCTCAGGTCCTCCATGTTGAAAAGCTTCTCCTTTAGCGTTGCAACGCCATCCTCTCGGGTACAGCTGCCTTATCTTCATCTTCAACACTTGGATCCTCAATTTAGGCCACAAATTGCTTCAAATTCTTTCAAATGTCTTTCAATTCATCATTTTTGCCTCAAACGCTCGATTTCTGCAAAATACACATAAAAAAATACATGAAACCATAGCAAAGCTAGCATAAAGTTAAGCCAAGAAATAGCACTATTTTGCATACTATCACTTGTTAAGTCTAAAAAATGGTCATTCTCCTTCGCTGATTATCTATTCTTCAATCCCCTAGCATTTTTCAATCGGTAGCCACCGCACCCCTTGTGGAAAACGAACGTTAGGTATTAAGTTTCTTTATGCTTCTATTTTGTTGTTTATGTAATGGGTAGTCGTGGAACAACTCCAACCTCTCTACACAATCGTTCTCTCTGCACAAACACATTATCACAAAAAAAAAAATGTTATCAATTTTTCGGTGAGTCCTCATTTGTTTGGTCTAAAAATGGCCATTCTCCTCCGTCGATTATCTATTTTTTAATTGCCTAGCATTTTCCTATTGATAGTCACTGATGAATGCCAACGCAAAAGAGGCAAGGGCACACTGTCAAACAAGTAATATATGGAAGTATTCCAAGTATCGAACCCATGGGAACAATTAAAAAACTTTTCCAATTTAATCAATAAAGACCTCCTTGAACCTGCAACCGAAAGCAATAATTCTATGAGGTGAGTGAAAAGTAAAAGACACTAAAATGCTAAAAAGATAATGAAAACACTTATGAGAATGGGGGATTCAATTATCGTTCAACCCCCAAGGAATATACGTCGACCATGCACCCGCAACTTGCCGAACTAGGTTCGGCTTATTCAGAGATTGCTACCTATATTCACTCGCATTAGTCTCTATCGAGCTTAGTACAGTTCAAACATAATGCTACTAGATTGCGCCTGCAACCTACCCTAATTGACACCGAGCATAGTGAATCAAGTTCAACACCTATTCAACCCCCTTTCCAAGAGCTTTTAGGAGGCTAAGTAACTTAAATACATATGTCTATGGCTGAATTGACTTAGGTGAATCATGAACACAACTTTAAGACTCTAAAGGTTTTGCCCTATGTCTAGGTACAAAAAGCAAAGTTCTATTTCTAGACTCTTTCCTAGATTACTTTTTTGAAAACGTGTGTTTAATCCAACCTTTTTAGTATTGAATCTCACACAAACTATGCAATCTCAAATGGCCAATTTAAGCTAACTATGAAACTTAAACTCAATAAAAGTAAACTATGCTAAATGTTGAGCAAACTACTTAAACATATGGTGGGGCTTTTATCATTTTTCCCTCCAATGAGTTTAGCTCATAATGATAAAGAAAATAAAAGTAGAAAATATAGTAAAGAGACTTGAAATTAAAGAATAGTATTTTATTGAAAGTAAAGAATAAAATATACTTTAATGTTGTTAAAGAAAAGGTACAATTATAATGAAGAATAAAAGTGAAACCACAACTCAAACTTTGGATTAGAAAGCTTAGCACAGAAGCAACACTTGAACTGAAATAAAAAATCAGCAACTAAAGTAACAATACAGAAATTGCAAGAATTGAAAGAACAGAAGATCTTAGGCATATTCCTTCTTTCTATCTTATTCACCTTTTCAAGGAGAACAATACTTTACACTTTCTTCTTTCGAAATTGGTGTCTGAAGGGAGTTTGAATAGAACCTAGGAGGAACTCAGAGTTACGAATGTAAATAAAATAAAAAAGTGACAAAATGTTGGGAGTGTAAGGATCCGAGCTCCCTTGAAAATGAAGCTTGAGCAGCCTTTTATAGACCTCAAGGTCTAGGGTTTGCTGCTGAGATCAGTGTGATCAGGCTTGGGCTATAAGATTCCTTGATTTGAGGAGGTTTGCTCAAGAATCTTTTGAAAATCTGCCAATACCGCAATTCTGGAAAATTCTGTCGAATTAGGTCCAGTTGCAGCTACAAGGCCAGCACAATCTTCCTGCTTTAACACGTAGAAAAGTTTCTACACTTGTTCTCTGATTGCAGTCGCAAGCTTGGTGCAATTTGACCCACCAACCTTGACTCAAAAACAATAAAACTGAACACTTTCTTAACAAAATCTATTCTATTTACACCTATTTCTTTATTATTCACAAGTCATGTCTTTAAATTCATGCATAGCTTGTTTTTACCCAAAATCATTCTAAATAGCATAAAATATATCAATAAGTGTTTACCTCCTTAACAATAAGTTTAGTTTTTAGAGCTAAATAACACTCATAAATGAGTGTTATCACACCAACAAACTTAACCTATTGCTTGTTCTCAAGCAATTTTAAGCAAAAACAACAAGCAAGCTAACATGTACCAAATGCTTTCCAAAGGGAGTTTTGAAAAAAAATATGCCTTTTAGGAGAGATCTCAACTGCTAGTACTTGCACAACTTAGAATTTTCTCACATGGACCCTCACCTTCACTTTTCAAGACAAAACATTCTTATGCAAACTCACCTATCGTGCTTCTACAACCTAAGTCTTAGTCATAAAGTCTAGGATGATTATCTTTAATTAACAAGCTAGGTTTACTAATCATATAAACATTCTTGCGCCCCCCAAACTTGTTGAAAACTACTACTAGGCCTCTTCTTTTTCTTTCTTTTCTTTTTCTTTTTCTAGGGGGAGCCTCATTGTTACTTGTACCTTCGTTCCAGTTTATTAACACTTTGTAGTGAAGGTAGCTGACTAGGAGCACAAGTTATTACTAAGACCGTTTTCGCTTTCTCACTTCCTAAGTCAACTTTTCTTGCAAAGGAGATCATGGGTGTCATGACCGCCCATGGTTACTTAGTCAACTTCTAGAAGGATAAGTATCTCCCTTTTTCTTTTTCTTCTTCTTTTTCTTTTTTGGGAGAGGGTCCTAGTGGCAATGTAGTACATGATACAAGGTATGGCAAGATACAACAACATCACAAACATAACTCACCCCCCCCCCCCCCCAAAACGTAAATCTGTCAATGTCCCCATTGACAAAGAACTATAACAACAAGGGGTTGGATGCACAAATTTGGGTAACTATACTTGTTAAGCATTGAAACTAAACTCTCTTAAAGTCCCATGAGGTGGTCTAAATAAAAGGTGAATTTAGACTTGAATGTGTTATGAAGAAAAGTGATTGATAAGGTACATGAAATTAAAGACTCAAGAGTTATATAAAACTCATGACAGTTGAGAGAGCTCTAATATCATCATAAAGGGCTTTTTTTTTTTTTTTTATCATCACAACCAAGAAAGAAAATTTTGAAACTTGATGAAAAACATAATTTTTGTTATACCTGTGCAAGGTGTAAAAGGAATGAAATCTATTTTTTTCTTTTTTTTTTTTTCAGAAAGTGTTCACAGACAAACAACAACCACACTACAACTAAAACAATCCTAAGAAACAATAAAGTCTATCCTAACAAAGAAAATACTGAAAGCAAATAAACCTAAACTAAGAAAGCAAGTAAAAATAGAGTGGTGTTAGAAAAGGCAAATACTCCCCTAAACTGCAGATGAGTTGCTTTCGTCCACTAATGGCTCTTCTTCCATGAGAATGTCCAGGAAGTCAGGTAGTGTTGGAGCCTTGCCCTTAGTAAACTCAGAAAGGGTCCTGTGGATGACTTTATCCCTCTCATTCGCATAGGCCCAATAAGACTTGCTCTACTCTTGGAATTTCTGCAGTTTAGCTCTTAAGCCAGCAAGGAAGGATTAGATGGCCCTCGGCATAGATGCGGCCGTATCTTGAGCAGTTGGTGTGCTAGCTGCTTCTTCTTAGGCGGGGTAAACATCTGCTCGTGCATGCCAATCAACCTATTGATTGAGGCTAGATTCATGCACACCCTACACTTGTCAACCTCCTCACCTTCCCTTAGTAACACTCTCGCTCTCTTGCAAAGTTTAGTGATTAGGGAAGAAAAGGTATCCGAGCTCATCTTTAATTATCCTGCAAATGTTACAGTTGAGCCCTTTATATATGTTGTACAATAGGATGACTCTCCATTGTGAAATGGTGGAGCCATGTGTTGTTGGCATGAGTCGATTCTTGATGAAGTAGAGCCAAATGTATGGCCCAATCTTGATGTCCGTCGGCACCAAGTGTCGCACACCTGTCAAGGAAACCTTCCATTCTTCTACCTATGTGCTATGAGCTCTAGAGCTTCCTGCAGTTGCTCATCAGTAGGGTTCTCCATTGCTTCATTACTTGTAGGGTTTCTTAGAGACGGGAGCATGTAGACACGATTGATATACCGTGCTGAGTAACTGACCTTATTCTCTCTAATGGTCAAGTCGTTCTGCTTCTCATCCTCCAAATGGGCATAGAATTCATGAACCAAAGGAATAGCCGCTCTCTTTGGTACATCGCACAATTGTTACCATCCAAACCTGCATATCACATCAGTGATGTATTCTGAGATGGGGCCTATTTTTTTGGAGAAGCCCTTCTCGTTTCTAAGTGCTAAGTCCTCCATGATTATTTTTTAGGCATCGATGTCCAAGGGGGCCTTTATTTTTGCTTAAGGGCTCTGTGAGCCGTTGCAGCTTAAGCCCTTGGCCTAGGAGTAGCTTCTGACCTACTCCTTTTCTTCTTCTTGTTTGCCCCTTCATCTTTCTTTCTCTTCTTCGAGTGGTTTGGTGTCTTACTCTCCAAAATTTCCTATAATTCATCCTCAGGGAGTGGGGCATTATCCTCTTAAACTTTCCATTGTTCAACATTTTCATTCTTAAGCTTGGGGCAAGTTCAAGAGTGAATCCCTTAGTCTCGTACTCGAACAGGTCCATAAATTATTCTTCTTAATGTGCCTGTTCATAAACATGCGGCCCAGATGTGACCGCATTGGCCTCAGATGACCTAATGTCGGTCTCTGTGCTGCTTGGTAAAGCTCCTTGAGGTCTGTTCTTCAACTCGTTAGCCAATTGTCCAACCTGAAATTCAAGATTACGCAACAAAGCAGCGTGGCTCTGAATGATTGCATCATTCTTAGTCATAAATTCCTTCATTAGAGTCTCTATAGATGGAGTTTGCATTGAAACTTGCAGCTGCATCTACTGCACATTCTTCTGTTGTGCATATGGCTATTGCATCTAATTACTGAAACCAGGTGGAGATCCTTGCTTCACGTACTGCATTAATGTGCTGGTAGTCTATCCTCTCCAAGCGAAGTTAGGATGTTGCTTCCATCTCGAGTTGTACGTGTTTGAGTAAGGATTGAGCCTGTTTTGCCCTAACTAGAACACTGATGCAGGATTGTGAGGACAATTGTCGAAAATATGACTTTCACTGTAAAAAACACCAGTAGGAGTGAAAATTTGATCTATAGTAGCAACTGGGGTCAATTCCCCATTGTAAGGCTTTTCAATGTGTTGTTCATCGCTACTGTCGGTGCACTATGTGCTGTCAAAACATCCACTTCGCGAACACCTGCAGTATTCCTGCTAGAATTAGAATCATCATCTCCCCACTAGCAATTGTTTAAAACAATTGCATCAAGAATCTCGTTGGCTTCATTCACTATTCTTTTTAACAGGGACCCATTTGTGAATGCATTGATCATGGTCTTAGAGGCCTGGGTCAATCCGTTGTAAAAATGTTCAATGAGAAGGCACACTGATAATCCATGATGCGGGCACTTTCTCACAAGCTTTTTGAATCTTTTCCATTTTTGTGTCCATGCCTTCATTGGTACCTTGCTTAAAAGTAATGATTTCTCCCTTGATTTGAGCATTTTTGGTTGGAGGGAAGTATGTCAAAAGAAATTTCTCCATCAAGTCATCCCAAGAAGTGATCGAATCAGGTGGAAATGAATCCAACCATGCCTTAGCATTTCCCTGCAAACAAAAAGAAAAAAGTTTTAGCCTCAATGTCTCGTTTGATACTCCATTTATCTTGAATGAGTTTCATATCCTCAATAAAAGCTTCATGTGCTTATGAGGATTTTCATTAGGTAGCCCTACAAATTTTCCTATAGCTTGGAGCATCTGAATCATTATCGACTTCAACTCAAAATGAGTCACCTCAATGTTAGGTTCAAAGATTCTTACATTAAGATTTTGAAAAGTTGCGACGCATAATCCCTTATAGCTCTATCTCTTTCATCTGCAATAAAAAATGGGATTTTGTGGGGCCGCTTGTTGTTGCTACTGTTATCGCAAATCATTTTGTAGTGCAGCTGTTCTTTGTTGGTTTGGATCAATAGGAGGATCGACTCCAGGTGAATCCATTAAAAGTTCCTACAAAATAATTTCCTGCAAAACAAATTCTTCTGGAATTTCCTATGCACTCAACTCTAGTTGTTCCTCAAATTTCCTTCTCTACTCCTTTCGATGCTGGTGGAAAGTCTTCTCTATCTCAGGAACAAAATCACATGGGCAAAGCCCTTTACGCATGCACCAAACCTAACTTGCAAAAACCTGCAAATAAGGGCCAGATTCCTAGGACAGAGTGAAATGCGGGCGCAAGCCGATCGCAATCTTTACTGAAAAATCCAAAATTTTGTTAAAAGTCGTTCCTCGGCAACGGTGCCAAAAATTTGATGACTGCCAACGCAAAAGAGCACAAGTGCATGCTGTCAAACAAGTAATATATGAAAGTATTCTAAGTATCGAACCAAAGGAAACAATTAACAAACTTTTCCAATTTAATCAATAAAGACATCCTCGAACTTGCAACCGAAAGAAACCAAAAGTAATAATTTTGTGAGGTGAGTGAAAAGTAAAAGACACTAAAATGCTAAAAAGATAATGAAAACACTGATGAGAAATGGGGGATTCAAGTCTGGTTCAACCCCAAAGAATATTTGCCCACCATGCGCCCCCAAGTTGTCTAACTAGGTTCGGCTTGTCCAGAGATTGTTGCCTATATGCACTCGCAACCTACCCTAATCGACACCTAGCATAGTGAATCAAGTTCAACACATATTCAGCCCCTTTTCCAAGAGCTTTTAGGAGATTAAGTAACACAAACACATATTTTTATGGCTAAATTGACTTGGGTGAATCATGAACATAACTTTAAGACTCTAAAGGTTTTTTGCCCTATGTCTAGGTACAAAAAGCAAAGTTCTATTTCTAGACACTTTTCCTAGATTACTTTTATGAAAACACGTGTTTAATCTAACCTTTTCAGATTGAATTTCACACAAATTGTGCTAACTCAAATGGTCAGCTTAAGCTAACAATGAAACTTAAACTCAATAAAAGTAAACTATGCTAAATGTTGAGCAAGCTACTTAAAAATATGATGGGGCTTCTATCCTTTTTAGGGTATCCACATCATTGAATCCCCTCCAAGGAGTTTAGCTCATAACGATAAAGAAAAGAAAAGTAGAAAATAGAGTAAAGAGACTCGAAAGTAAATAATAATATTTCATTGAAAGTAAAGAATGAAATACACTTTAATGTTGTAAAAGAAAAGGTAGATTTATAATGAAGAATAAAAATGAAACCACAACTCAAACTTTGGATTAGAAAGCTTAGAACATAGGCAACACTGGAACTGAAATAAAAAATCAGCAACTAAAGTAGCAATACAAAAATTACAAGAATTGAAAGAACAAAAGATCCTAGGCTTGTTCCTCCTTTTTATCTTGTTCAACTTTTTTCAAGGAGAACAAGACTTTACACCTTCTTCTTTCGAAATTAGTGTCCAAAGGGAGTCCAAACAGAACCTAGGAGGAACTCAGAGTGGCGGTTGTGAATAAAATAAAAAAGTGATAGAATGTTGGGAGTGTAGGGATCCGAGCTCCCTTGAAAATGAAGCTTGAGCCACCTTTTATAGACCTCAAGGTCTAGGGTTTGGTGCTGAGATCAGTGTGATAAGACTTGGACGACAATATTCCTTAATTTGAGGAGATTTGCTCGAGAATCTTCTGAAAATCTGTCAATTCTGCAAATTTAGGAAGTTTTGTCGAATTAGGTCTAGTTGCGGCTGCAAAGCTAGCGAAATCTTGTTGCTTCAACACTTAGAAAAATTTCTGCACTTGTTCTCTGATTGTAGTTGCAAGCCTGGCGCAATTTGACCCATTTCCAGCCTTTGCACAAAAACAACATAACTTAACATTTTCTTAACAAAATCTATTCTATTTACAACTATTTCTTTATTATCACACAATCATGTCTTTAAATTCACGCACAACTTGTTTTTACTCAAAATTACTCTAATTAGGATAAAATATCTCAATAAACGCTTGCTTTCTTAACAATAAGTTTAGTTTTTAGAGCTAAATTAGCCACCGCACCCCTTGTGGAAAACCAGCGTGAGGTATTAAGCTTTTTTATGCTTCTATTTTGCTGTTTATGTATTGGGTAATCGTTGGAACACCTCCAACCTCTCTGCACACTCGTCCTCTCTGCACAAACTCCTTGTCACTAAAAAAACATTATCGATTTTCTGGTCAGTCCTCATCTTATTTGGTCTAAAAAATGGTCGTTCTCCTCTACCGATTATCTATTATTCAATTGCATAGCATCTTCGTATCTGTAGCCACTGCACCCCTTGTGAAAAATCAGCGTGAGGTATTAAGTTTCTTTATGTTCATATTTTGTTGTTTATGTAATGTTTAATCGTTGGAACACCTCCAACCTCTCTTCGCATTCGTCCTCTCTGCACAAACACATTGTCACTAAAAAAAACATTAACGATTTTCTGGTGAGTCCTCATCTTGTTTGGTATAAAAATGGTCGTTCTCCTTGGTCGATTATCTATTTTTCAATTGCATAACATCTCTCGATCATGCCAGACCCGACGATATTAAGTTTATTTATGCTTCCATTTTGCTGTTTAAGTAATGGGTAATTTTTGGAAATGACCCGAAAGGTTTTGGGCTTAGAAAACTAACCTATTTCTTAGAAAATAGTTTTCATGTCACTTTTGGCTTATTTTATTGTATATTTTAAATGTAACTTTACCTTTTTGTCCAAAAGTATGTATTATTGTTTGATCTATAGTTGTGTCCAAAACTATGTGTTATTGTTTAATGTTTCTGGAACTTTTTTATCTTTAGTTTCTCTCCTTGTCTGAAACTTTTTTATCGTTTGTTACAAAAGTTTGCTTTATGGTTTGTTTATTATTATTATTTTATTCATTGAAAAATCCTAATTGATATTATATATATTCAGAGATTTTTCTCATTTAATGAGAAGCGATAATGCAGCTGCAAATGCCAATATCTTGAAAATCCTTGTACCGCAGACAATTCATTTATTCTTTTTGTTTGTTTTTAGTTGAGTGATAAGAACTTAGTTCTTTTTATTGTCTATTTTAGTTTTTTTTTTTAAATATTGTCTATTCACATGCAAACATTCTCTGCAACTTCCCTTTCCCCATTTTTCTTCTATTGCTCTCATGGGTCAGGTTTTTTATTCTGTTTTGATTCTTAATTGTTTGTTTTTAGACATTCTGTTCTTCATTTTCTCTTTTCTTCCTTCCTTGTAGAGATGAATCACTTGGTGTGAGTTTAATGGCCAATGGTTGGGATAGGGTAGGATAGGGATTGTGACTGTGAGATTGATTGAGGTTGACATTTTGTTGTAAAGGGATATTAGGTTGCTGATTTGGTGGATCATAGTAAGGCAAAAATGGTGGAATCTGGTTTTGATCAGGAGGATGATGACTCAGTGATGTGGTAGAGGTGGAAGGTTGGTGGTTCGACTTAATCTGATTACTTATCAAGTTCTTTTTATTGCCCTTGCAATTGTTAAATCAGCATTGCTCATCAAGTTCTGTTTGGGAGTGTTTCTCTTCCTTTTCTATATATTATAATTTTGCATTTTGTCTTGATTAACTGTTAGTTTTTGTGCTTAGTGTTAATTTACGTTAAAATTTCATCGTTGAAAGAATCCAAGAGGTTGTAGTTTAACTTTGGTGGGTTTTGATCTTTAGTCAATTGCCTCTCCTTTTGATTGTTCTATTTCAATATATTCTTTTAATCTGAGGCTTGCTGGATTTTTCTTAATATATATTGGCCTGGAGGCAAAATCAAAATCATACTAATTCTTTCAACTTTGTATATAAAGTAAGAAAAATATTATGGAAATATATGTTATCATCTTTTAAAATTCTCTTTACTTCTTTTTTTAAATTGAAATATGTTATTATTTTTGTTGATTTTATATTCCTTTGCAGTCTTGATATCATAGCAAGGAGTTGCCAGAATCCGTAGATTGGAGAAGCTACGGAGCTGTAACTCCCGTAAAGAACCAAGGCAAACTTGGTAAGTCCCTCTCTATAATAGTTGTGCGTCTGTGTAAATAATAAAAATGTACAACAGTGATTTGATAACATATATAATTGAATGCAGGAGCATGTTGGGCATATGCATCCATCGCTGTTGTTGAGGGATTATGCAAAATTGTTACGGGTGAACTTATTACTTTATCTACACAACAACTAGTTGACCGTCTTCTGCATGACGCTAAGCAGGGCAGCTGCGAATATATGATGAAGCATAGTGTAGATACCGTATTTGGACCGGATAATTTTTATTTTTATCCCATAATTATTTCTTGTAAATGACTTTTTTTTTTGAGAAAAAAAACTAATTTTTAAATCAAACATTTAAAAAAAAGTTTGTTAAAAAGAAATTTGTTTATTTATTTAGTTTATTTTATTATTATTTTTTTAATATATATATATATATATATATATATATATATATATATATATATATATATATATATATATATCTTAACTACTTTTTTTATTTTTTATTTTTTATTTTTTTTTATTTTTTAAATCCTAATTTTCTCTCTAGTTTTTCTCATTCCATTTCCTACTCTTACGTACCTTTCTCTCCAATTATCTCTCCATCAACGTCACTCACTTCCTTCTTTCTCTACCTACTGCACTAATTTGGGGGAGTGGTAATCTCTTATAAAAGAGAGGAAAAACATATTGAAGAGGGAGGTTTTTCTTTGGATTATAGAGAGAACAAAATAAAAGAGAAGAGAAGAACAAAAAGATTATGAGAAGATCTTGTCACCATCAATACGACAAACAGGTCTAGACAATTTTTTCCTAACTTCATTCGTAGGTAAGGTGTTAGGTTTATTGTTCTTTTTCTAATTCGACATTCTAATTATTTGTGTGATTGTTATTTTAATTTGGCCAAAATAGGTTAATTTAGCCCCTGTACGTTCTAATTTGTGTGTGTCATTTTTAATTTGGCCAAAAAAAAAAAATTTAATTTGACCTCTGTGCGTTCTAATTTACGTTCTAATTCGTGTTTATATTTTTTTTAATGGCCTTTGTATATTTTAATGTCTTAATGGCCACTGTATATTTTGATTTGGCCATTGCATATTTTGGTTTGGCCATTAATTTGATCACTGCATTATTTTAATTTGGCCACTGATATTTGTCTGGCCACTATTGGTATTTGGCTATTGCATATGTTTATTTGGTCACTGTATATTTTGATTTGGCCATTGCATATTTTGATTTGGCCATTAATTTGATCACTGTTTGTTTGGCCACTGATATCTGTCTGGACACTGTATGTTGGTATTTCGCCATCGCATATGTTTATTTGGCCACTGTATATTTTGATTTGGTCATTGCATATTTTGATTTGGCCATTAATTTGATCACTGCATTATTTTAATTTGGCTACTATGTTTAATTGGCCACTGATATCTGTCTGGCCACTGTATGTTGGTATTTGGCCACCGCATATGTTTATTTGGCCACTGTATACTTAATTGTCAATTTACATAACATGTTTGTTAAGTCCGTCAACAATTAGATCATATGAGGTTTTGTTTTTTAATTTGACCATAGTACGTAGCTTTTATTTATCTTATTTTAATTTTTTTTATTATTATTTTGTTTTCCCTTTTCATAACATGTTGGTTCAATTATCATTTTGGCCTAACATGTTTCTTGGTTTTGAATTTGATCATACCATATCTGCTATCTCAAATTTGTCAAATTTTGGTTTAAACCATGATTGTAAAATTTAAAATTTCAAGATGAATTTAGGTTCAATTTAGAAGTTCAAAATCAATTCAATTGGTTTTAATTAGAATTTCCAAGTGATTATCAATTTGGTTTCAATGTGAATTCCCGAATGAGTTTGAAATTAGTTTTAATTTGGAATTTCTAATAAAATTTCAATTTGGATTAATTTGACTTTAGCAATAAATTAATTCGGATATTCCATACATTTTTTTTTCCTTTTAATAGTCTTAATTTGAAATACTATAATGAATTTCCAATTTGGTTTTATTTTATTTTTTTTTTTTTGCAACAAATTAAATTTAATCTCCAAGTGGATTTCAAATTTCTCTTTGAATGGTTTCACACCACTCATAATTGTTAGTTCATGTTTTATTTCTAAAATGTGAATTAATAAACATGGGATATTTTAAAATAGGGAAAAATCTCTTTGTATGCAAATGATTTTCAAGCTTGTTTAATAATTAGCTTTCAATATTTGAACTTCTTGTTTGAAATAAAGCAATTGACAAAATTATTCCAGTAAAAGAGAATTTATTTTGAGGGCTGAGTAATATGCCTTCGTGGAGTTAGACTCCCATGCAGGTGTACGAAAATCCTCATTTTATTTTTATTATTATTTTAAAAAAATAAAAATAAAATCACGTAAATCCTATGACAGAGTCGAGATAATAAAATTTCTCAATTTCTTGAGGTAAAAAAAAAAAATTCCTTTAAATAAAGGAAAATTCCAACGTGATAATAAATCGATGGCTACATTCCCACTCACCGTATTGACCCTTACTTTATTTCTATAAAGTTGAGGTAAGAGCGAGTGAGACATTTTATTTTTTTTATTTTTTTTATTATTATTTTTCTTTAGATTAAAGGACCTTTTTATAGTAAATTATTTGGATAACATAAAATAAATGTGGTAACCGTTTTTTAAAACGGGTGTTGTAGGGTGCTAATACCTTCCCTACACACAATCGACTCCCGAACCTAACCTGGTTTATGCAGATCATTTTTATTATTTTAATTAGGTGTCCAATCACACCTTCAAAATGGTTGGTGGCACTCCAAAATTCTTTTGAACAAAGATGACCCTTGAAAGAGGATGTCGGCCACTCCGCGTCGCGACCACGTTGCGACAGCTTGGCGACTCCACTGGGGACTCGAGAGTCAAGCCATGAATATCTTTGTTATTTTTTTTTTTAAAAAAAGGGGTCCTTCGTTTTATCTTTTAAAGGGTCTTTCGTTTTATCTTTTCTTTGTATTTTATTTATTCATTTTATTCTTTATTCTTTATTTTAGTTTTTTTTTGTCATATTTTGTTTGTTTTATTTTCACTATTTAGGGTTGCTAATTCTATTTGTTTGTTATTCTCTTTGTATATAATTATGTTATCAATCATGCATTTCACACACATTCACGAGCATCCTACCCGGGCTGTACCCTTTAGGACTAGATTCAGAGACAGAGTAGTGTGACCTTCGTGGAATTTCGATTCCCGTGCAGGCGCATGAAATTCTCCACTCAAGCTAGCCATGCTGTTCAATCAGTAGGAAGGCTTGAGGACCATTTTCCTCTAGGAAGCATTAGAATTCAACCTTACACTCATACTTGCTTAGAGAGTATTTTATTTTTTCCCTGTCTTTCTTCGAAAATACTTTCTTAGATTTTGAAGTGATATGAGAAAGCAAGGCTTGACAAACTTTCAATCATTTTGGCAGTAAACTAAAGCATGAGTTCCATAAAATATCCCCCTTTAACATCAATTCCCCAAGAATCGAGCATAGAAGATCAAGCCACGGTGCGTCAATGGTCAGAAGGTCTACAACAAGCTCATGGGGATTGTTTATTATCCAATGTGATTATGCAGTTTAAGGACGTCAGTTTCCCAGAAAGTCAGTTTGATGCTTTGAAGCTAGCATGGGAAAGTTTAACTACAGATAGAAAAACTAAGTTCATGAACAAGTATGGTTACATAGCTCAACTCATGTACGTACAAGTCAATTTCTCAGTATTAAAAGCATTAATTCAACACTGGGATCCAGCCTACCGATGTTTCACATTTAATTCAATAGATATGACCCCTACTGTTGAAGAATACCAATCACTATTGCATATGCCAACACAAACAAAAGTTGAAGTCTATTCCTACGATGAAGAACTCACAATGAAAAGGGCGTTATCTGCATTTCTAGGCAAGATTCGTACAAATGAAATTGAAAAACAAGTGAAAGTAAAAGGAGAAAATACGTGCTTGCCTATGGAATATATACTTAACCTTAAACAGAAGTTTGCAGATGAAGACAAGGGACTAGCATTACTAGCATTAGGAATTTTCAATGCAGTTTTATTCCCGAAAGTAAGCGGGTATGTCGAGGAAAGAGTAGTTAAGCTGTTTGTCAAGATAGAGGCAGGTGTTGAGCCCACCATACCTATATTGGCAGAAACATTCCGGACTCTAAATCATTGCAGGCTAAAAGGAACCGGGAAATTCATAGGATGCGCTCCGCTATTATACATTTGGATTCTCAGTCATGTGAAGTGTCCATTAGAATTCAATTGTCCGCAGGTCAAATTTTCTAATTCGTGGAGCAAGCTGCAAAATCCAGTCCTGGAATTCATACAATCAGGTTGGAGCTCGACCTTTCCCAGAAAAGATACTTGGAAGATTTTCTTTGCCAAATTAAAAGATGAAGATGTGATATGGAGAGCTCCCTGGATGTCTACTAGGCCTTTGATGTACAAATGTGGTAAATTCCAAAATCTACCCCTCATGGGTCCATGGGGATGTATAGCTTATGCTCCTTTGTTGGTGTTACGCCAAATTTGGGTACGTCAATTCATCCCTACTACGCATGAGTTGAGAGATTCAGAATTTGCTTATGATAAGGGATTCTACAGAAATAAGGTCCATGAGATTATAAAGGCATGGAAGGTAGTCACTAAAATCAAAAGTGGTCAATTTCATGATGATGCCTCAAATGCATACAAAACATGGCATTCAAATAGAGCCAAAACCATGGTCGTATCACCAAACATCGAAGTCAAGGTAGAACCTAAGGTAGAAGGGATACCGAACCAATTGGCAGAGCAAAATGCGCATGAGAAAGAATGTGATGAGTTGAGAAAAATAAATTCATCATTAGTCCAAGAAAATGAAAGGTTGAAAATAGAGATAAGACAAGGTTTATTACGCAGTACTAAGCTGGAAAAAGAGTTGAACCAAATAAAAGGCAGTCTCAACAAGCAAGAAAAATTAGAAAAAGATCTGTCAGCATTAGATATGGAGGCTCGTGACTTAAATAGGAAGATGTATCGGCTGAGAAGAGATAAAGAGACTTCAGAAGCAACTCTTAAATCGCAGCGATCCAATATCACCTCGCTGTGTGAATTAGTAAAACAGTTGGAAGAAGGCATTGATCTGAGGAATAAAGAAAATGTCAAGATAGAAGAGAAAAATAGATCACTGAACCAAACAGTTAGCGACTTGCAGCTAATACTCAATACAAGAGAAGAGCAATTAAATGGGATCAACAGTGAAAATGCAATTCTGAGAGAATCTACTCAATCTCTCAATGTTCGCCTCAATCAGTATCAGAATGCTGCCGAAGGGTTAATGAGAGATTACACCCACTTAAAAGACTATCACGATAGATTAATGGAGGATTTTGGCCTTTTAAGACAGGATAATACGATATTGCGTAACATGTCGGAGCATGTACTCACCCAAATTAGAAGAGTTACTAGGAGAGCAGATCAATTGGCGGAAGACGCACACACCATGACTGCAGTCATTGCACCCACACAGCCAAATGACAAGAATATGCTCAAATTCTTGGGGAAATTGCGTAAAAGTTTAGAATATTGGGGGCAATTTTATTGATTTCCTACTTTAGTCTTTTTGTCTATCCTGATTTTGTTTGAAATTTTATGTATTTTGAATTTCATGGAAAGGAGATGGGTAATAAAGTTTTTTTTTTTTCAATTATTTCACACGTTTACCTGTCTGCTCTTTATTTTTCCTATTTAAGAGAAAATTCTTATTCATTCATTATACGTTCTTTCTATCATTGCACTAAACTTTTTCTATATATAAAAAAAACAGTCATAAAATAGCTCGATCACCACGAATCCACCATACTTACATCACTAGATATAAAATAAGGATCATGGAAGATCAAAGTACAGAAATGGAAAAAACAAGGAAAGATATCGAGGAATTACGAGGAAAGCTCGATGCCATTCTCATTGCCTTGGAAAAGGGCAAAACAGTGGTTGATGGTGCTCAACCTAGTAATGCAATTAATGATCCTCTTGGGATAACAGACAACTTTGCTCCACAGCATACGACGTACAATCCTCTGTACAACATCCCAGTAGAGCAAATTCCATTTCCATTCCTCAATAAGTCGGAGCATGTTCCAGTAAATAGCCAAGCTGGAATTTCAATCTCTAAGGAAAGACCATCAAGGGTAACTGTTACTGTTCCCAATCTTGACGACCCAGAGGTCAGGAAGGAATCGACTGGGGGTGAGAAAGCCCCATCTAGCGAAAAACTCGAGGTCCTGGAAGAGAGATTGAGAGTGGTAGAAGGTACTGATGTGTTTGGAAACATAGATGCTACTCAGTTATGCTTAGTGCCAGATGTGGTACTCCCACCAAAATTTAAAGTACCAAAATTTGAGAAATACGACGGAACATCTTGCCCAAAAAATCATCTCATCATGTATTGCAGGAAAATGGCGGCATATGTTCAAAATGATAAATTACTAATTCACTACTTCCAGGATAGTTTAACCGGCCCAGCATCTCGTTGGTATATGCAATTAGATAGTGCACATGTCTGTTCTTGGAAAAATTTGGCTGATTCTTTTTTGAAGCAGTATAAACACAACATAGACATGGCTCCTGACCGGCTAGATTTACAAAGGATGGAAAAAAGAAGCAATGAAAACTTTAAAGAATATGCCCAAAGATGGAGAGATACTGCTACTCAAGTACAACCTCCTTTGACTGATAAGGAGTTGTCAGCTATGTTTATCAACACTCTCAAGTCTCCTTTTTACGATAGAATGATTGGGAGCGCCTCAACCAATTTTTCTGACATCATGACCATTGGTGAGAGGATTGAATATGGAATTAAGCATGGCAAATAGCTGACACATCTGGATTGTCAATGGTGAAGAAAGGGATGCCCTCAAAGAAAAAGGAAGGAGAAATACACATGGTGGGTAGAGCGGGCCATTTCAGTTCAGGGCAGCAATCATACCCTAACTCTGGAATGTCACAGTACCCTTCAAATTACTACGCATCTTCTTATGCGTATCATCAACCTTATGTCAATAATGCATCAGCCCAATACTCTGCACCATCTCCTCAAAACCCACGACCCATTGTGAATCAGGGCTACCAACTTCAAACTCAACAGACCTTTCCATATGTTCAGGGGCGACAAAATAATAAAGGAGTTTATAAAAAGACTCAATTTGACCCAATTCCGATGACTTACACCGAACTCCTGCCTCAGTTATTTCAAAATAACCAGTTAGCACCTGTACCAATAGACCCAATACAACCACCTTATCCAAAGTGGTACGACCCAAATGCCCGTTGTGACTATCATGTAGGAATAGCGGGACATTCGACAGAGAACTGTACTGCACTTAAACATAGGGTACAAGCATTGATTAAAGCAGGGTGGTTAAACTTTAAGAAGGAGAATGGGTCAGATGTCAACAATAATCCTTTACCGAACCATCAAAATCCTCGAGTGAATGCAATAGATGTTCGGGAAGCCAATTTGAAGAAGGATGTCGCGATCATGATAACCCCCATGGAAGAACTTTTTGAAATTCTGTTTAACAATGGATACATAAAAACAGAGCATCTTCAGCCTGATTTTGTTCCTGATGAATATAATGACAGTTTGACCTGCACATACCACGTTGGGGCAAAAGGTCACTCTATTGACCAATGCCCTCATTTTCATCAAAAGGTCCAGAAGTTATTAGATTCACATTTCCTAATAGTCTCCCAGAATATGGTCAGAGAGAACCAAGAAAGTGAAGTAGATATTGTAGAGGGACTTTCTCCTAGTGAAGGCTCAAAGGTTACCCTAAAGCCAAAACCGCTAACCATTTTTTACCATGAAAAGCCTAGTACCTTAAACTCCAATCCAAAGCCAATCACTATAAAGGTTCCAACTCCTTTTGAGTATAAAAATTCAAAAGAGGTGCCTTGGAGCTATGAATATAGGGTAACTATTGGTCCTGAACCACTCCAAGTTGATAATATCAGTGGAGTAGGAGGTCTAACACGAAGCGGGATATGTTATACGCCAGATGAACTACTGAAATCTAAAGCAAGAGAAAAAGGAAAAGCAAAGATCAGTGAAGACATTAATGATAAGGTAGAAGAACCCATGGCATTGAGAAATTTGGAGGATAAACGATCGGCTTCTGAGGAAGATGTTCAAGAATTTTTAAAGCTAGTCAAGCAAAGCGAATATAAGGTGGTTGGACAACTAGGTCGGACACCTGCCAAGATCTGTATTTTGGGTTTGTTGTTAGCTTCAGAAGCACATCGTAAGACCTTGTTAGACATATTGAACCAAACCTATGTTTCATAGGATATTACGGTGGGTAATTTAGATAACATCATTGGAAACATAACCTTCAATCTCAGTATCACTCTTTTAGCATTTTTTTTCTTCTTTTGTTTGATTTTGTTTCTGTATCTCACCTTTCTCTCTCGTCACTAAATAATCATCCTCTTAAAACAGTGATACTGAGATTGAAGGTGCTAATAGTCTTAAATGTGAACTTGATACTCCTACAAACAATGTTGAGTTCAATGAGGGAACAAGTGGAAACGAGGAAGATATGGAGCTTACTCCTGAATTGTTGAGAATGATTGAAGAGGAAGAAAGAATGTTGGGACCACATGAAGAATTAACAGAGACAATTAATTTAGGATCCATAACAGAGGTTAAAGAGGTTAAAATTGGGACTAATATGTCTATTGAAAGTCGTCAGAGGTTAGTAACACTACTCCACGAATATGTTGATATTTTTGCTTGGTCTTATCAAGATATGCCAGGCTTAGATACGAATATTGTAGTACATCACTTGCCACTTAGGCCTGAATGCAAGCCAGTAAGACAAAAATTACGCAAAATGAAGCCTGACATGCTAATTAAGATAAAGGAAGAAGTTAGGAAACAGATTGATGCAGGATTTCTGACAGTCGCTAATTATCCTGAATGGGTAGCCAACATTGTTCTCGTGCCTAAGAAGAATGGACAAGTTCGAATGTGTGTTGATTACAGAGATTTGAATCGAGCAAGCCCTAAGGATAATTTTCCACTTCCTCATATTGATGTGCTAGTGGATAACACAGCAGGTTTTTCTACCTTCTCCTTCATGGATGGATTTTCAGGCTACAATCAAATCAAAATGGCACATGAAGATCAAGAAAAGACTACGTTTATTACATTGTGGGGAACCTTTTGTTATAAGGTCATGCCGTTTGGATTGAAAAATGCCGAGGCAACCTACCAACGAGCTATGGTTACTCTTTTCCACGATCTAATGCATAAGGAAATTGAAGTGTATGTGGATGATATGATTGCTAAATCGAAACAGGGAGAGGAGCATGCAACTGTTCTTAAAAAATTGTTTGAACGTTTGAGGAAGTCAAACTAAAATTGAATCCGAATAAGTGCACATTTGGAGTCACTTTCGGAAATTATTGGGTTTCATTGTAAGCCAAGAAGGGATTAAAGTCGACCCTGATAAAGTCAAAGCAATTCTAGAGATGCCACCACCGCGTACTCAAAAGGAAGTTAGAGGATTTTTGGGAAGACTAAATTACATTGCAAGATTCATATCACATTTAACAGCAACGTGTGAACCAATTTTTAAATTACTTCGCAAGAATGATGCGGGGGTGTGGAACGAGGATTGTCAAAAGGCATTTGGCAAGATCAAGCAATACTTGCAGAATCCTCCTGTCCTTGTACCTCCAACTCCAGGTCGACCACTTATCCTATATCTTACAGTGACAGAAAATTCAATGGGATGCGTACTGGGACAACATGATGATTCAGGTAGAAGAGAACATGCTATATATTATTTGAGTAAAAAGTTCATTGACTGTGAAACGAGATATTCTTTTCTAGAAAAAACATGTTGCGCTCTAGCATGGGCTACTCGTCGTTTAAGACCATACATGTTGTACTATACAACATGGCTCATCTCAAAGATGGATCCTATCAAGTATATCTTTGAAAAGCCATCTCTTTCCGGTAGAATTGCAAGATGGCAAGTTCTTCTATCTGAATATGATATTGTCTATGTAACTCGAAAATCGATAAAAGAAAGTGCACTAGCAGATTACTTGGCTGAGCAACCTTTAGACGACTATGAACCGATGAAGTTTGATTTCCCTGATGAATTTGTCTCCACTATAATAAAGGAAGAGGAGACGCTAGACTTAGAAACATGGACCATGTTGTTCTACAGGGCCTCCAATGAGTTAGGTCATGGCATAGGTGTTATACTAATATCACCAGAGGGAAAATTATTCCCTATCACTGCCAAATTGAGTTTTGATTGTACTCATAATATGGCTGAATATGAAGCATGGTCTATGGGTATCCAAACAGCATTAAAAATGAAGATTAAAAAGCTTCGAGTTTTAGGAGATTCTATGTTGGTGATTCATCAGTTAAGAGGGGAATGGGAAACTAGAGACACCAAGTTGTTGCCTTATAAAGAGCTTATAACGGATTTGTCTCAGGAGTTTGATGAGGTCACTTTTGACTATCTACCAAGAGAGAATAATCAAATAGCATATGCCTTGGCCACACTAGCAGTCATGTTCAACATAGATCCCAGTCATGAGATTCAACCAATCAAAATTGGAAGGTTAGATGTTCCAGCTTCTTGCATGAACATTGAGGAGGAACCCAAGGACAAACCTTGGTATTATGATATTAAAAATTATATCAAATGCAAGGAATATCCATTGAATGCTACAGAAAATGACAAACGCACACTTCAAAAGTTAGCAATGAGATTCTTCCTGAACGAAGACGTGCTTTATAAAAGAAATCATGATATGGTACTTCTAAGGTGTGTGGATGAAAATGAAGCTAGCAAGATTATAAAAGAAATTCATGAAGGAACCTGCGGCACTCATGCAAATGGGCACATGATGTCTAGAAAAGCATTAAGGGCTGGCTACTGGTTAACCATGGAAGCTGATTGCATCAAACATGCGAGAGAATGCCATAAATGTCAGATATATGTAGATAAAGCTCATGCTCCCTCATCTCAATTACACGTCATGACCGCACCTTGGCCATTCTCCATGTGGGGGATGGATGTTATAGGCCCTATTGATCCTAAGGCTTCAAATGGACATCGGTTCATCTTAGTGGCAATAGACTATTTTACCAAATGGGTAGAAGCCATGTCCTATCGAGAGGTGACAAAGGGAGTTGTGATCAAATTCATCAAAAAGGAGATTATATGTCGTTATGGACTCCCTGAAACCATAGTATCAGATAATGCACGAAATTTGAACAATAAGTTGATGAATGAGCTATGTGAGCAATTCAAGATCAAGCATGTCAACTCCACTCCGTACAGGCCAAAGATGAATGGAGCAGTAGAAGCCACCAATAAGAACATAAAGAGGATTGTGCAAAAAATGACAGTGACATATAAAGATTGGCATGAAATGCTTCCTTTCGCATTACATGGATATCGCACGTCAGTTCATACCTCAACTGGGGCAACACCATTTTCGTTAGTCTATGGTATGGAGGCTATTCTCCCTGTTGAAGTAGAAATTCCATCCTTGAAGGTCCTTATGGAAGCCAATCTAGAGGAAGCAGAGTGGATCCAAAGGCGAATGATGAAAGCTTACGATAAGAAGGTGCGCCCTAGAGTGTTCAGAGAAGGAGATCTAGTTTTAAAACGAATTCTCCCATTTCAGAAAGATCGCCGAGGAAAATAGACTCCAAACTATGAAGGACCGTTCGTAGTAAAGAAGGCTTTCTCTGGAGGAGCCTTAATCTTGACCAATATGGATGGAAACGAGTTACCAAGTCCCATTAACTCAGATCATGTTCGAAGATATTATGCATGAACTACTTGTATATCAGAGGACTAAGCAAAGTTGTAGGAGCTCAACAAACATCTAGGAGAATTATGCTTCAATTTCAAAATCATGTTTGAGAGGATACTCTTGTTTATCTGACCCTCAGTTCTTTACCTCCTTGGCATATACCTGTTGACTTTTAATCATAAATCCTTCTTGAGAAAACCTAGAATATATTATCTACCTTTCCCTCTTTTGTATAATACGTGCATACTAGAATGTTGACATGGTTGCTTTTATTATTATTACAATTACAACAACGAAAGTTACATATACGCGATGTTTCAAAACCAATGAGGTAGCTTCAATAATTCCATGTCACGGGAGTATGAAAAATCTTAAGGAAAATATTTAAACAAGTGGGGAGTAGTCACGAAAGTAGGGCAAAGCCATCATTGTTGTGAAATTGGGGCAAGATTATTACTGCCTGGGGCAAAACCATCATTGTAATTTTGCCAAATTGAGGAAAATCAGAGTTTTGATTGCAATTCTTCGAATTAAGATGGAAGAGGTCCAAAGTTTATTTCGCTATATAAATTCTTGACCTGACTAGAGTCTTTTATGAAGTATAGCACGAATGTGGTGGTTGAGCTATTTTCGGCTACTCTGTTATGCACTTTTATACATACCTGCATATTCTTATTGATATTAGTTAGCTTTGAGCTAATTTTGTATTAGAATTTGCATTTCATGCATTCAAGCTTTCTTCATTCATAAGGTATTTTCTAGCATTGTCTCTCTTAAATTTTTTTTTTTTTTTTTTATGAAGTAGGAAATCCTTGTTTTATGCTTTGAAAAAAAAAAGTTTTGAAATAAAATTGTTTTTTTTAAATAAAAAAAACTAACACATAAAATCCATGTTTTGGTTAAATCGAACCCTATTGTTTAGTTAAGGTCGAAGCCTGTGTCAAGCCAGGTCCATTTCATTTCCCTTTTGGTTAAATCGAACCCTACTATTTTGTTGAGGTCAAAGCCTGTGTCAAGCCAGGTCCATTATCTTTTCTCTTTTGGTTAAATCGAACCCTACTATTTAGTTGAGGTCGAAGCCTGTGTCAAGCCAGGTCCATTATCTTTTCTCTTTTGGTTAAATCGAACCCTACTATTTAGTCGAGGTCGAAGCCTGTGTCAAGCCAGGTCCATTTTCCTTATCTCTTTTGGTTAAATCGAACCCTACTATTTAGTCGAGGTCGAAGCCTGTGTCAAGCCAGGTCCATTATCTTTTCTCTTTTGGTTAAATCGAACCCTACTATTTAGTTGAGGTCGAAGCCTGTGTCAAGCCAGGTCCATTATCTTTTCTCTTTTGGTTAAATCGAACCCTACTATTTAGTCGAGGTCGAAGCCTGTGTCAAGCCAGGTCCATTTTCCTTATCTCTTTTGGTTAAATCGAACCCTACTATTTAGTCGAGGTCGAAGCCTGTGTCAAGCCAGGTCCATTTTCCTTATCTCTTTTGGTTAAATCGAACCCTACTATTTAGTCGAGGTCGAAGCCTGTGTCAAGCCAGGTCCATTTTTCTTATCTCTTTCGGTTAAATCAAACCCTACTATTTAGTCGAGGTCGAAGCTGTGTCAAGCCAGGTCCATTTTCCTTATCTCTTTCGGTTAAATCGAACCCTACTATTTAGTTGAGGTCGAAGCCTGTGTCAAGCCAGGTCCATTATCTTTTCTCTTTTGGTTAAATCGAACCCTACTATTTAGTCAAGGTCGAAGCCTGTGTCAAGCCAGGTCCATTTTCCTTATCTCTTTTGGTTAAATCGAACCCTACTATTTAGTCGAGGTCGAAGCCTGTGTCAAGCCAGGTCCATTTTCCTTATCTCTTTCGGTTAAATCGAACCCTACTATTTAGTTGCGGTCGAAGCCTGTGTCCAGCCAGGTCCATTTTTCTTATCTCTTTTGGTTAAATCGAACCCTACTATTTGGTCGAGGTCGAAGCCTATGTCAAGCCAGGTCCATTTTCTTTTCTCTTTTAGTTAATTCGAACCTTACTGTTTAGTTGAGGTCGAAGATTGTGCCAAGTTAGGTCCACTACCTTCATCAGATAAAAATAAAAATTACCACCCAAATGCTTTATCTATTCCTTTGTTAACCTTTTATTCTTCAAATGATGTACAAAGGGGGGCAAGTTGTAGATACCGTATTTGGACCGGATAATTTTTATTTTTATCCCATAATTATTTCTTGTAAATGATTTTTTTTTTTTTAGAAAAAAAACTAATTTTTAAATCAAACATTTAAAAAAAAAGTTTGTTAAAAAGAAATTTGTTTATTTATTTAGTTTATTTTATTATTATTATTTTTTAATATATATATATCTTAACTACTTTTTTTTGTCTTTTATTTTTTTTTAAATCCTAATTCTCTCCCTAGTTTTTCTCATTCCATTTCCTACTCTTACGTACCTTTCTCCCCAATTATCTCTCCCTCAACGTCACTCACTTCCTTCTTTCTCTACCTACTGCACTAATTTGGGGGAGTGGTAATCTCTTATAAAAGAGAGGAAAAACATATTGAAGAGGGAGGTTTTTCTTTGGATTATAGAGAGAAAACAAAATAAAAGAGAAGAGAAGAACAAAAAGATTATGAGAAGATCTTGTCACCATCAATACGACAAACAGGTCTAGACAATCTTTTCCTAACTTCATTCGTAGGTAAGGTGTTAGGTTTATTGTTCTTTTTCTAATTCGACATTCTAATTATTTGTGTGATTGTTATTTTAATTTGGCCAAAATAGGTTAATTTAGCCCCTGTATGTTCTAATTTGTGTGTGTCATTTTTAATTTGGCCAAAAAAAAAATAGGTTTTAATTTGACCTCTGTGCGTTCTAATTTACGTTCTAATTCGTGTTTATATATTTTTTAATGGCCTTTGTATATTTTAATGTCTTAATGGCCACTGTATATTTTGATTTGGCCATTGCATATTTTGGTTTGGCCATTAATTTGATCACTGCATTATTTTAATTTGGCCACTGATATTTGTCTGGCCACTGTTGGTATTTGGCTATTGCATATGTTTATTTGGCCACTGTATATTTTGATTTGGTCATTGCATATTTTGATTTGGCCATTAATTTGATCACTGTTTGTTTGGCCACTGATATCTGTCTGGACACTGTATGTTGGTATTTCGCCATCGCATATGTTTATTTGGCCATTGCATATTTTGATTTGGCCATTGCATATTTTGATTTGGCCATTAATTTGATCACTGCATTATTTTAATTTGGCTACTATGTTTAATTGCCCACTGATATCTGTCTGGCCACTGTATGTTGGTATTTGGCCACCGCATATGTTTATTTGGCCACTGTATACTTAATTGTCAATTTACATAACATGTTTGTTAAGTCTGTCAACAATTAGATCATATGAGGTTTTGTTTTTTAATTTGACCATAGTACGTAGCTTTTATTTATCTTATTTTATTTTATTTTATTATTATTTTGTTTTCCCTTTTCATAACATGTTGGTTCAATTATCATTTTGGCCTAACATGTTTCTTGGTTTTGAATTTGATCATACCATATCTGCTGTCTCAAATTTGTCAAATTTTGGTTTAAACCATGATTGTAAAATTTAAAATTTCAAGATGAATTTAGGTTCAATTTAGAAGTTCAAAATCAATTCAATTGGTTTTAATTAGAATTTCCAATTGATTATCAATTTGGTTTCAATGTGAATTCCCGAATGAGTTTGAAATTAGTTTTAATTTGGAATTTCTAATAAAATTTCAATTTGGATTAATTTGACTTTAGCAATAAATTAATTCGGATATTCCATACATTTTTTTTTCCTTTTAATAGTCTTAATTTGAAATACTATAATGAATTTCCAATTTGGTTTTATTTTTTTTTTTTTTTTTGCAACAAATTAAATTTAATCTCCAAGTGGATTTCAAATTTCTCTTTGAATGGTTTCACACCACTCATAATTGTTAGTTCATGTTTTATTTCTAAAATGTGAATTAATAAACATGGGATATTTTAAAATAGGGAAAAATCTCTTTGTATGCAAATGATTTTCAAGCTTGTTTAATAATTAGCTTTCAATATTTGAACTTCTTGTTTGAAATAAAGCAATTGACAAAATTATTCCAGTAAAAGAGAATTTATTTTGAGGGCTGAGTAATATGCCTTCGTGGAGTTAGACTCTCATGCAGATGTACGAAAATCCTCATTTTCTTTTTATTATTATTTTAAAAAAATAAAAATAAAATCACGTAAATCCTATGACAGAGTCGAGATAATAAAATTTCTCAATTTCTTGAGGTAAAAAAACAATTCCTTTAAATAAAGGAAAATTCCAACGTGATAATAAATCGATGGCTACATTCCCACTCACCGTATTGACCCTTACTTTATTTCTATAAAGTTGAGGTAAGAGCGAGTGAGACATTTTATTTTTTTTATTTTTTTTATTATTATTTTTCTTTAGATTAAAGGACCTTTTTATAATAAATTATTTGGATAACATAAGATAAATGTGGTAACCGTTTTTTAAAACGGGTGTTGTAGGGTGCTAATACCTTCCCTACACACAATCGACTCCCGAACCTAACCTGGTTTATGCAGATCATTTTTATTATTTTAATTAGGTGTCCAATCACACCTTCAAAATGGTTGGTGGCGACTCCAAAATTCTTTTGAACAAAGATGACCCTTGAAAGAGGATGTCGGCCACTCCGCGTCGCGACCACGTTGCGACAGCATAGAATTCGTAAGGAAAATGATTATATGAATATAAAAGAAATGAAAAACGAGGTAAATCTTCAAACCTAATACCAAGAGGAAAAAATCTTTGGTATTTAATACTAACCAAACCATGTTACAGGTAATCTTCATATCTGGCTACAAAGTAGTTCCTATAAAGGATGAAAGGAACTTCATAAAAGATCTTAGCAACCAGTTGGTGTGTGTACAAATGCCTGTTAATAATGAATTCGAGCAGTACGTAAAGATAAAAGTGAATTCAAAATAGTCTCTTTTCTATTAATTTTGTAATAAATTATTAATTTTTCAATTTTACAGGGTATATATGAAGGTCCCTATGGGGAGCATTTAAACCATGTTATGACGGCAATTGGATATGGTCTCGAATATATAGTTCTTAAAAATTCATGGGGAACGAAATGGGGAGACAACGACTACATTAAGATTCGTAGAAAAAAAATAAATTCAATCGAACTTGGTGGTATCTACAAATATATAACTTATCCAATTTTTATGCTTGATACATATTGTGCCACTCCGATTCTAATGGTGAAGTATTTACACTTTCTTTCTACTATTTTTTTTTTTTTTTTTGAGGTAAGAAAATCATTCAAAACCATGAGAAATTTTGATTTGTTGGTTATATTTATAGTTTACTGAAAAACAGTATTGGAGGATGTTCAAGAGGTGGATGGACAAGAAGAAAGAGACATGGAGAGGCAAGGAAGAGATGCTTCAATGATTTAAGATATTTAAAAATAAAAAAAATTATGCAGTTTGCGAGGTGGAGGAAACAACAAAATTAGGAAGGTAAAATGTTTTGATTACTTTTGTGCTAATCAAACATTTATATTATGAGCATATAACCAACAATTTTGGGTCCTTTTGATCGACTTTTTAATTTAAGTGTGTAACGCCCCAGGCCCAGGATTCGGATCAGGATTTGGAATCCGGATTCGGCACCTAACGGCCCCGACATTCCCCTGCATCCCCCGCGGCCTGACCACGCTACCTACTTGACTTGAGCTGCTTGCGAGAGTGAAGACTGTCCCCACAAACCAACACGAGTCCTTTCAACATGCTTTGTCCTCACTCACATGCTTCCTAGGAAAATTCCTAGGAGGTCACCCAACATAGGATTGCTCCAAGCCAAGCACGCTTAACTTTAGAGTTCTTATGATTGAGCCACCGAAAAGGAAGGTGCACCTTGTTGGTATAGGTAGTAGCTATCAATTCTTTTAAGCCTTTCTTAACCATGCCTTGCATAGCCTCAGGATCCCTCTCATTCAGATGTGGTCTCGGTTCATTCATGTACCCCTCCTAACCTCGGGCGTTACATGCCCACCAGCTTCCGCTTTGGTTCGTCCCCGAACCACATCTTACTGGGAAAGGTTCCGCTCTGATACCAACTGTAACAATCCCAAATTTCGGCCTAACTTAGGGACATTACTGAACTTACAACCTATATGCCCCGAAAATTTCGGCAGCATAACGGCGTAACTACAAGATAACCAATTTTTTTCTGGCTCCTGTTAAACAAGAAATCTACACTTCAACCATCCAAAGTACCTAAGAACAACATCCACATCCTCTGGCTACAGTTCAGCACACCCAAACTCCCAGAATAAACAGAAATCTCAACATCTTAGAACAAACTTAAATCAAATAGGTTAGCCGAAACAAAAGAAAGTTTTAGCAACTAGGACTTTCAGCTCGTAACCTAATTCTACCAAAAGAACCTATCTATTCTTCGAAAACAATAAAGGATGGAAAGGCTTACGCCAAACACCTATACAAAACAACTAGAATCCTATTTATGCAATTCAAAGAAAATCAACACTAAGAAAGCACGTAAATCTAATAGTGTCCTCTCATCACGTCTCCTCGTCTGCATCACCAGTTTCGTAGAGCTTCTCCTCACCTGCAAAATCTTTTGGTTTGGGGGGGGGGGGGGGGGGGAGTCAGTACAAAAGTATTCAGTAAGTAGCTCACACCTGATGAGCCACCAAACATCAAGCAGCAAACAACATGTTATACACAACATTCAACATGCTTATCCAAAGTAAATTAACCAACATCATGTCATGCATACATAAACAAGTAAACTATGCATCATTATGCCATGCTTACATAACCAAGTAAACTATGCATCAGATTTACCTTACACATGAATTCCCGCATCATGCCATGCTCACTCGGTTCTACTCAACACTCATGTTTAGCCCTCACCAAAGCTCTCCAAGACTGACCCTTCGAGAAGCATCGACTCCTGACCACTGTTAGCAAAGCCTCCATACTTCTCTATGGAGCTCGGTATTCGACCCTTGTCCAATGTTACCAAGGTCTCGAACTGTGCATCGCCCCTTGACCATTTGTACCCAAGGTGCACCGATGACTTAGCAATGCATTGGCCCAATTCCGGCACCCAACACATGCTTTTTAGATTCATCACACCGACCCTTGACCATTTGTACCCAAGGCCTCGATGCTCCTCTTATTCCAATGGTGACAATACCACCCCTCGACCATTTGTACTCGAGGCTCACTGGTACTCACCCTATACTTCTTAGTAAAACTCACAAGGTCCACTGACCTCCTCACAACCTCACCCTACGCATGTTCCCTAAGCATGCTACTAAACCATGTCTCATGCCCAACAAACATGCTCATACATACTTTCAAACTCACTTAATCAACATACCAACATCATGTAAACTTCACAAATCCACATATAAACATGCTCATCAAAAGATACAACAAAGTACAAAATATACATAACGGGCACAAATTAAACAAGAAACATAGAACATGATGCACACAATCAAACAGACTCATCAGGTAGAATTCTACTTACTAAATGTATTAAAGCGCCCTTAAAGTAAGTCGATAAGGTTCCCAAAAACGACTTTAAACTTAGTTTGTATAGTCTGAAACTAATTCCAATCCTAAACAAGGAACGAGACTAAGTTAAGGCATTTAAAAAGGTTGCGAAAAGGTCTAAACTAATTATTTTCACCAAAACTCACCGATACGAACTTGATCCCTTATTGGAAGGTTATTCGAACGAGTTCGAATTGGCTAGGAACTACAAACAAAAGTCTCAAAGGTTAGCAACTGAACTAAGGTACTTTAAATGATTTTGAAAGGATCTAAAGCGTGTCAAAACTTACCAAACAGTGCCGAACTGACTAAAACTCTGCTGTCAATCCCGGTTTTGACAGTAAACTGCTTCAAATGTGGGTTGTTTTGAGTCCAAACAAGATAAAACTACAAATCAAAGGTACTTAGGGTATGGGTAATCCAAAACTAAAGTCAATTAAGCATGGGTGAGAGACAAACCTCGTCAAACAGGAAGAAGTTCGGGTAAGTCTGCTGTAAATCCCGTTTTTTACAGAAAATTGCTTCAAATGAGGGTTGTTTTGACTCCAAACAAGCTAAAATTGTAAATCAAATGTGTTTAGGGTATGGGTAATCCAAAACTAAAGTCAATTAAGCATGGGTGAGAGACAAACCTCGTCAAACAGGAAGAAGTTCGGGTAAGTCTGCTGTAAATCCCGTTTTTTACAGAAAATTGCTTCAAATGAGGGTTGTTTTGACTCCAAACAAGCTAAAATTGTAAATCAAATGTGTTTAGGGTATGGGTAATCCAAAACTAAAGTTTATTTAGCAAGGGTATGAGTTATACCTCGTCGAATTGAAGGAAAAAGCGTGGGTCTCGCGTCTGTGAGTTCGTTGGCAGCCGAAGAGGTCGCCAGCGTCGTGGTGCTTGTCGTGTGACGTCGCCGGAGAGAGGGGTGAGATGGTGTCAGCTTGGTCAAAGAAGAAGAAGAAGAAGAAGAAGAAGAAGAAGAAGATGGGTATGTGTTGTTCCAAAAGAAAAAAACGTGAAAGGGAGAGAGGAAGAAGATGGAAGACTAGGGATATTTTTCTTTTTCTTTTACTTTCATTTTCTTTAATAGGCCAACATAAAGTCCAATTAAAAACCATAAAACAAATAATTTATCTTCTAATCTAGGTAAATTTAAGGAGGAAATCTTTGGGTAAATCTTTGGGTTTTCAAACTTAAATCTAAAATTCAACATATACTTAATTTGGGACTTTAAAAAAAAAGCATTACCCAATAATCCAAAAAGAATTTAATTAACTTAATTCAATCACTTAATTCCAAATTCCAAAATAACTCCAAATGACAAAATTAGTCGAACCTGAAAACGCGGGGCGTTACAATCTCCCCACCTTAAGAACTTTCGTCCTCGAAAGTCTGTTGTTCGAACAACTCAGGGTAGTTGGCTCTAATCTCGTCTTCTCTTTCCCATGTTGCTTCTTCAGTCTTGTGGTTTCTCCATAGCACTTTTACCAAGGCGATATGTCGATTCCTCAGACCTTTCGTCTCTTTAGCCAAGATCCTTACAGGCTTTTCTTCAAACGACAAATCCTCGTTCAACAATAAGGGCTCTGGACTTAACACATGTGAAGGGTCGCTAACATACTTCCTTAGTAACGACACATGGAACACATTGTGTACTGCTGACAAGGTTGGTGGCAACGCTAGTCTATAAGCAACTGGACCGATGCGCTCCAAAACCTCGTAGGGTCCTATAAACCTAGGGCTAAGCTTTCCCTTCCTACCAAAACGCAAAACCCCTTTCATTGGTGCCACTCGAAGAAACACATGGTCGCCAACGCTAAACTCTAAATCTCTGCGCCTAGAGTCAGCATAACTTTTCTGTCTACTCTGAGCAACCTGCATCCTTGCTCTTATTTTCTGAACAGCATCATTAGTCATCTGTACCAACTCAGGACCCAACAAGACCCTTTCACCAACCTCGTCCCAATGGACTGGTGATCTGCACTTCTTACCGTAAAGGGCCTCATAAGGGGCCATCCCGATGGTCACTTGGTAACTATTGTTGTAGGCGAACTCTATCAAGTGCAAGTATGAATCCCAACTACCTCCAAAGTCTAGCACGCATGCCCGAAGCATATCTTCAAGAACCTGGTTTAGCCGCTCAGTCTGGCCGTCAGTCTGAGGATGAAATGCGGTACTGAAATCTAACTGAGTGCCGAGTGCCTTTTGTAAGCTCTTCCAAAACGTAGAGGTAAAACGAGAGTCCCTGTCAGACACAATCGACACCGGAACTCCATGAAGTCTTACAATTTCCTTTAAGTATAGTTCTGCCCACTTTTCCACTGGATAAGTGGCCTTGCCTGGAATGAAATGAGCAGATTTCGTCAAGCGGTCCACCACAACCCAAATTACGGTGAAACCTTTCACTGACCTTGGTAGACCGGTAATGAAATCCATAGAAACTTTTTCCCACTTCCAAACAGGAATACTTAAGGGTTGCAATAACCCAGCAGGCGTTTGCCTTAAAGCCTTTACTTGCTGACATGTTAAACATTTACTGACAAATTGAGCAATCTCTCTCTTCATGTTATGCCACCAGTAGTGCTTTTTGAGGTCCTCGTACATCTTGGTGCTGCCATGATGCATTGAAAAATGTGTGTTATGTGCTTCCTTCAACAACTCCCTCCTCAAGGGGTAGTCTCTGGGCACACACAATCTACCCTGGTATAATAAGGCAAAGTCATTGGAAAGAGTAAAACTTCCTTGTCCAACCTCGCTTAAGCTTGAGATCAAACTTGGATCCTCTTGTTGGGCATCTATAATTCGTTGTCTTAGACTCGGCACCACTGAAAGTCGAGCTAACAATGCTGAGACATCTTCCACTGCCAACTCAACCTCTAAAAGATCCAACTCCTTTAGTAACGGACTCGGGGATGCCACCAAAGATGCCACACTTGCTGCTCTCCTGCTAAGGGCATCTGCCACCACATTAGCTTTGCCGGGATGATAGTTAATCTCACAATCATAATCCTTAACTAACTCCAACCATCTCCTTTGCCTTAGGTTAAGTTCTTTCTGCGTGAAGAAGTACTTCAAACTCTGGTGATCGGTGAAGATTTGGATCTTTTCTCCATAAAGATAATGCCTCCAAATCTTCAAGGCGAACACCACAGCTGCAAGCTCCAGGTCGTGAGTGGGATAATTAAGCTCATGTACCTTTAGTTGACGCGAAGCATAAGTGACAACCTTCCCATGTTGCATAAGTACACAGCCCAACCCTTTCCTTGAAGCATCGCTATACACCACTAATCCTCCAGTTTCGTTTGGAATGGCTAACACTGGGGCAGTAGTCAGTCGTCCCTTTAACTCTAGAAAACTCTTCTCGCAGTCCTCACTCCAAGTGAAAGTGGCATTCTTGCGAGTCAACTGAGTTAGGGGTGCTGCCAAACTGGAGAAATTCTGCACAAACTTTCTGTAGTAGTCGGCCAAGCCCAGAAAACTTCAAATTTCAGTCACTGAGGTAGGTCTAGGCCAATCACGAACCGCTTCTACCTTAGCAGGGTCCACTGCAATGCCATCCTTTGTAACTATGTGCCCGAGAAACGCAACTTTATCCAACCAAAATTCGCACTTTGAGAATTTGGCGTAAAGCTCATTGTTCCTCAAAGTCGTCAGGACCCGTTCAAGGTGCTTCTCATGCTGCTCCTTAGTCTTAGAATAAACCAGTATGTCATCTATGAACACTATCACAGACGAGTCTAAAAAGTTCTTGAAAACCCGATTCATGAGATCCATAAAAGCTGCAGGAGCATTAGTAAGTCCAAAAGACATCACAGTAAACTCGTAATGTCCGTACCTGGTCCTGAAGGCAGTCTTTGGGATATCGGCCTCATTGATCCTTAACTGATGATAACCTGAGCGTAAATCTATCTTCGAGAACACCTTTGCTCCTTTAAGCTGATCAAACAGGTCGTCAATACGAGGGAGGGGGTACTTATTCTTCACTGTCACCTTATTCAACTCCTGGTAGTCAATACACAGCCTCAATGACCCATCTTTTTTCTTCACGAACAACACCGGCGCACCCCATGGAGACACACTTGGACGAATAAATCCTTTATCCAAGAGTTCTTCCAACTGCGCCTTGAGTTCTTTCAACTCAGCTGGTGCCATTCGATACGGCGCTTTAGATAATGGGGTTGTCCCGGGGAAAAGATCTATGTAGAAATCAACTTCTCGCGCTGGAGGCAACCCAGGGAGATCCTCTGGAAAAACATCTGCAAACTCTTTCACCACGGGTACTGAGTCAATGCTTGGAGATTTCTGGCTAGTATCCACCACACTTGCCAAATATGCCCACGCACCGTGCTGCAAGAGGCATTTGACTTTTAGGGCAGATACAACTTTCGGACTTCCACTCTTCACACCCTTGAATTTGAAACCTTGGCCGGATGGTAACTTGAGGTGAACCTCCTTTTTGGCACAGTCAATTGTAGCTTGGTTAGCAGCCAACCAATCCATTCCCAAGATTACATCGAAGTCTTGCATGTCCAACTTAATTAATCTGGCATCAAGGGTTTGGCCCGCAATAGAAACTTCTCCTAACTTCACTACTTGTTGAGCAAGTAACACTGAGCCAGACGGTGTAGACACCGACAAAAGGAAACCCAACGGCTCTAGCTCTAGGCTTGCTTGCAGAACAAAAGCTGAGGAAATAAAGGAGTGACTTGACCCCGAGTCAAACAACACGAAAGTAGGAACACTAAAAATCAAGATAGTTCCTGAATTAAAGAATTACAAGACATAAGGTGGGCAAAATACAACAAATAAAATATCTAAATCAGGAGTAAGCATACCTGTAACAACTGCTTCTGTCTCTTCAGCATCCTCTCTGGTGAGCGCAAAAACACGGGCCTTCTGCTTGCCCTCCTGTGTTGGGGCTGGAGGAGCCTTAGGAGCTGGTTTCTGAGCATTGAGCACCTCCTTGTCCGGGCATTCTCTCGCAAAGTGGCCTTCCTTGCCACACTTAAAACACACTTTCTCACCTGTCCAGCACTGACCGCTATGGCGCTTGAACCAACCTCCCAACGGGGTTGCACTTTCTTAGCCACATGCTTATCCATTATTAGCGCGCTTCTAAGTGCTGCTGCGAAAGTTGTGGGTTCCTTTATAGCTACAGAACCTCTGATTTCTTCCCGTAAGCCTCTTATAAACCTCTTTATCTTTCGTTCTGGGGTGTTGACCAACTCCGACGTAAAACGTGAGAGCTCTGTGAACTTTCTTTCGTATTGAATCACTGACATGTCTCCTTGTGTCAGGTGGAGGAACTCGGTTTCTTTGTCGTCCTTCACGGTGTCAGGAAAGTAGTACTCAAAGAGAAGATCCTTGAACCTCGCCCAGGTGACGGGCTCATTCGCATGATTCTCAGAAGCTTCAATGGACTTCCACCAAACTCGCGCCTCATCACGAAGCATGAATACTGCCCCTCGAACCTTTTGGTGATCGCCGCAGTTGAGGTAATCGAACATTGCTTCCAGCTCGGCGATCCATCGTTCCACTGCCATGACATCCTCTGACCGTCCGTCGAAGGTAGGAGGCCCATATCTCTTAAAGTCTCTAATGAATTGGGCTTCATCCTGAAGACCTGGAGCCCAGTTTTGGTTACGAGGTTGCCTATCATTCCTCTGGGCCATGTTGTCGAATAGAGTTTGGAGGGCCTCTGCCGTGAGGAGTACGGGCGGGGCTGCAGGAGGAACAGGCTGGTTTGCTTCCTCTGGAGCAGGTGGATTGACTTCCTCTGCGATACTTGCTTCGTCCTCGAGCCTACCCACTCGAGTCCTCAGTCGACCACGTCGTGGAGGCATAGTCTAGGTGAAGGCACAAAACACACCATAAACACACAATTAACAACTACTTAGTTAGCTCCAATATCTTATGCCTACTAGCAAGCAACACACAGAAGGTAAGCACAAACTATCTAGTTTACTATGGGAGCATCTTATGCCTACTAACAACCAATCTTCAGACAATAGGCAGTCAAAGCATATAAATCATGATAAGCAATCAAGTCATACGATATTTACACAACGAACAATCCAAGCAGCTCAATCCCAAACAACATAGGTCAACATACCTGGTGATGGAGAGGAGAATGAGAAGGACAATTAGCTCTAAACTACCTTAACAACCTAGTTTTTCTAGGTCAGTCTATAGGAACAACTTCGCTCTGATACCATCTGTAACGCCCCAGGCCCAGGATTCGGATCAGGATTTGGAATCCAGATTCGGCACCTAACGGCCCCGACATTCCCCTGCATCCCCCGCGGCCTGACCACGCTACCTACTTGACTTGAGCTGCTTGCGAGAGTGAAGACTGTCCCCACAAACCAACACGAGTCCTTTCAGCATGCTTTGTCCTCACTCACATGCTTCCTAGGAAAATTCCTGGGAGGTCACCCAACATAGGATTGCTCCAAGCCAAGCACGCTTAACTTTAGAGTTCTTATGATTGAGCCACCGAAAAGGAAGGTGCACCTTGTTGGTATAGGTAGTAGCTATCAATTCTTTTAAGCCTTTCTTAACCATGCCTTGCATAGCCTCAGGATCCCTCTCATTCAGATGTGGTCTTGGTTCATTCATGTACCCCTCCTAACCTCGGGCGTTACAAAGTGTTTTTCAAAAATGCATTTTTTTTTAAGCATTTTTTTTTATAAAAACCATTTAAAATTAAAATACTCATATGTTTGGTTACATTATCTCAAAAGTATGTTTGTATACAAATTTGTTTGATTTGCTCTACACTTTAAACACTTTTACTAATGTCAAATTACTATAAAGGATGACTATCACTATGAATTAATAAGTTCAAATTTGTATTTAAGATACTATGATCGGATGACTAACACACGACGGTGGTCGTCGGAGGTGGTCGTTGGAGGTGGTTACAGGCCGCGGTCGCTGGAGTTGGTTGTCAGAGGTGGTCGCCGTCATTGGTCGCCTGTGGTGGTTGCCGACAGTGGTGATAGTAGGCAGCAACGGTCGTTGATGGTGGGTGGCGGTGGTCGCCAGCAAGTGGGGTATTGTGATGGTATTTTGGTCATTTTATGTACCATAAAAAACTTGGAAGGATTACAAGTTAAACACTTCGGCGGTGTTTTGGTTGAGGAGTTTGGTGCAGTGAAGTCATTAACTCTATTTCACTCATTGTTTGGCTCAAGAATTTTTTAAACACATTGTGGGCCACACAAACTTATTAATTCTTACTCTAACTCCCATTGTGGGCCCCACAACTTATTAACTCCAACCCCAACTCTCCTTTGTCAGCTCCACAACTTCCCTCTCTCATCTTTTCTCACCTCATCTCACTCCTACTTCCATCTCTCTTCTCCACTCTCTCTCTTCATTTCTTTTGCACATTTTTTTTTAATTTCTTAATTTACAAATTTTTTCTTTATTTTTTATCTAAATTTTCTCATTATTATTACTAATTACTAATTAAAATATAAATAATTATTAACAAAAATATTTTATTTTTATCCTATAATTTTAGTAAATTTTTTTAACAAAAAATTTCTCTTTTTATCCTATAATTATATTTTTTAAAATATAAACTATATAAAAATGTTTTAGATATGATGCTATTATTTAAATTGAAATTCTAATGTAAATTAGAGTACTTCATAATAATTTTTTAATTGATAAAAATCTTCCTATCTCACTTCCTCCATATTTTTCTATAATTTTTTTTAAAGTTTAAACTAAAATTACTTATAAAAAATAACAATCTTATCTTTTTTTAAGCTTATTTTTTTTATTAATAGCTCAAATATATATATATATATATATATATATATATATATATATATATATATATATATATATATATATATATAATTTTATGATTTTGATATAAGAAAAGTATATTTTAGACAAACCCGTATTATAATTTGAAAATTAGTATTTGAAAGGTTAATGTATTAAAATAAAAAATATATATTTGATTTTAGAATTAATCATATTCAAAGTAAAAATAAAAAAAGAATAAACGGTCCATTCTTCCAAACTTAATAAAATAAAAATATTACAATAAATAACATAAATATAGAGTATTTTGTAATGCCCCGCGTCATAAAATCAGGCTATTTTAGAATATTTAGACTCAGTTATTTGTTACAGTTCTAATTTGAAAATTTTAATTTTTGAATTTAGCCCTTACGTTGGTAAATTAAATTTCTAATAATTTTAGGGAAAAGAGATTTTAAGTTAAATCTTTAATTCCTAAAGTTTGGAGGTTTAAATTCCCAAATCCTCAATCATTTACAATTTTTTTTCAAATCTTTTAGAGTTTAAAATTGAAAATTTATAAAGTTCTATAATGTTCCCTTTCACTTATTGGTTTTTTCATTTGGGATGAGTTAAACAATAGAAAAACAAAAGTGAGAGACAAAGAAAAATCCTAGCCTCCTCATTTTCTTTCTCCTCTCTCACGTATGCCCTAGCCGCCCACCCCCATCTCTCTCTCATTTTTCCTTCATCTCAGAGCATTCAAATCTACGATCTACAATAGCCACGAAACAACAACAGAAGGAGCCGCAGCTTGCAAATTCGAGCGTCGTGGTTGAAGACTCGTGGATTTGCTGCGGTTTGAAGCATTTTCTCAACAAGGTTTGGGCTATTTTGCTTGATTTCCTTCTTCTCAACGAGGTTTGTCACATACACATCCCCAATTGAACTTAAATTTGGATTACCCATACCTTAAACATCTTTGATTTGCAATTTTAGGCTTGTTTGGATTCTAACCAGCCCGCATTCGAAGTTGTTTCCTGCCAAAAACATGATTTCTAGCATTGCCCACTCGATTTTGAACCTCAAATCACGTTGGAGTCAAGACCTACACTCCGATCAGCCTTAATTTGGAATACCCACGATCTATGGGGCTTGTTTTAGCGAAGTCAAACTCGTTTGAACACCAACCAATAAGCTTTTTTGTCCTTTAAGCATTGATTGGTAAGCTCTAGCATGCTTTAGACCTTTCGCAAATCAATTTAAGCATTGTAGCTTTTGTTCTAACATGTAGGAACCTTTAGTTTGCAATTTAGGATCGATTCGAACACATTCGAATGACAAACATCAAGCATAAAGGCTCTTTGGTAAGTTTCAGCACGCTTCATCCTTTTCACAAATCACTTAAAGTGTTGTGGTTTAGTTTCTAACCTTTGGAAGTGTCTTCGTTGTAGTTCGAACTAATTCGGAGTCCCTTCGAACACTTTTCATCAAGGGTTGAGCTATTTTGGTGAGTTTAAGGTGGTAAGGTTGTGTTTAAACCCTTTCGAATACTCTTTAGGTGTTGTAATATAGGTTCTAACTTGTAGAAGCTTTTGGTTTGCAATTCCAAATAAGTTCGAACACCTTCAAACACCGACCAACAAGGTTTCGAGCCCTTTTGGAGGCATTTGGTAGGTAATAGCCCGTTCTAGACCCTTTTGAACTCCACTAAAGTATCTTAGATAGGTTTCTAATCTTTAATACCCTTTGTTATAGGATTTAGTTTAGTTTCGGAGTGTTCAAACTCAGCTTAAGAGTGATTTTGGGTAAGAAAGTTCCTCTTGAACACTTTTTCTTTTTCGAATAAAGGTCATCGAACTCAACTTTGATTCCTAAACCTTGTCTACCTTCTTTAGGGAATCTCTTAGACTATCTTAGGATCACATTAGGTAAGTAGAATTCTACCTGTGGGGTCTGTTTTCTTATTTGTTAGCATGTTGTATACTTTAACTACTTAATTATGAATATTTGAATGAGTTGTACTGCTCTCTGACATATTTTGAACTTGTTGAGTATGTGTTTGAGAATATGTGCTGTGAAGCAAATTGCTTATAGTAGTTATGGTTTTGTGCTTGATGAGCATGGTGAGTTTACTGTTATGATCTTGTGATATTGAGCATGTTGTCGTGTTGAAATTGTCTAAAAGCATGTTGGTTGTATGTTAAGCACGTTTACAAATTTTAGAATAATGTGGGTCCATGTGGGTTCAACATAGAGCATGACTTAGAATCCTGCTTAAGACTTATGTATGCTGGTGATAATGAGGTTTAAGCACCGTGTATAGAAAGAATAGTTTGGTGAATATCATGTGCCTCGGTCAAGTGCTTGAGGGGTGGTATGTCACTAGTGGATTTAAAAGTAGCACTGATGGCCTTGTCTTAAGATAGTTAGGGTCGATGTGCTGAGTCTAGAAGGACAAGTATTTGAGATTCCTAAGAACGTTGATGGCCTTTGATGAAAAATCAGCTGGGGTCGACAAAGAACGTCGGTTGAGTTGGCTTTGCATGAGATATTGATTCATGTGTACAGCGTGTTGTGATTGTTATTTACTTTCCATGTATGATGAGCATGTCTAATTTCTTGTAATTGTAGCGTATAGCATGACGTTTGCCTTGTATGTTGGTTGGTGGCTCCTCAAGTGTGAGCTACTTACCAGTTCGTGTTATGTACTGACTCACCCATAGATTTTGCAGGTGATGAGGAACAATATGAACTTGGTGGTGCTAAGGAGGAGACATGAGAAAAATATGACCATTGACTTAATTAGATTATTTTTTTGTAGTTGCTTGAGTTTGTGGATTTAGAATATATGTCTAATCTTTCATTAATAGAGTATTTGTTAGCTCGTGGTGTTATTGCTCGAAGTTACTTCAGTTTTGGTAGTTTAATTCTTATTGAGAATTTTCTGATAGGTTTTAGGTTACTTTACTTAATGATTGGTCCCATTATGAGATTTATGAGGTAGCTTATTTGTGATAGATTTAAAATCGTTAAATTGTTATGAGCCTTTGGTAGTTTCATGAATTAGAGACTAGTCTGGTTGTTGTCTGAATTATCTGGCTTTAGAAATGTGATTGTTCTGTTTAACAGGTGATAAAAAAAATTTGGGTAATGTTGTAGTTACTTCGTTATGCTGCCGAAATTTTTGGAGCATATTGATTGTGAGTTTAGTGACGTTTACCAAAATAGGCTAAATTTTGGGGGTATTGCATATTTTGAACAAAAGTATATGTATAATATTCATTTTGAACTTAATTATATTAAAATAGCATAAATATTTTATTTTTTATTTTTATCTTAGTTATTTTAAAAGTTCAAAGAATATATTTTATTTTAAAATTAATCAAAACTTTAATTAATTCATTTCATTGTTAGTTAGAAATTAAAATCTTAAACTATGCAAAAAAAATATTATAACTTTTATTAAGCTTGAAAAATAAATCTTAAATTAAAATTTAAAAATTGACGAAAACAAGTCTTTATTTTAAAAAAAAATTGAAAAAAAATGAGCAAACTTATTTTATTTATCTTAATCGAAATTGATATATTAACAAAATTATAAAATATTTAGAAAATAATATAACTTAAAATCTCAATTTTAGGATTGATGGAAACAAATCAGTATTAATTAAATTTTGAAAAAAAAATCATTGGAATCTAGCTCAGTTGTATAGTACAAAATTTTTATTAAAAAAAATTATTGGAATCAAGTCAGCACAGACTTAGATTTCACAACTCCACGTTAAACAACTTTGCACTCCAAACACAGACTTCATAACTCCTCAGATTAACTAACTCCCCAAACTAAGCAACTCCAGGTTTAATAACTCTAAACTAAACAACTATTCACCCCAAATTCCCCTTTAGGGCATATTTGGGGCAGAGAGTAGGAGTTATTAAACTTAGAGTTGGTTAGTCTAGAGAGTTATGAATTCTGTGCTTGGGGTACAGATTGTCTAGATTGGAGTTATAAAGTCTGTGTTTGGGGTGCAGAGTTGACACACCCCATCCCAAATTACCCTAACTAACCTAGGACGTGGCGTGTCGACATTAGATCCCTACTAAACTATGGAATCCAATGTCAAACTTTGCAAGACAAAACTGATTTTTGAAAACCACAAGTGGCTAGCCAAAACTTTGTTGATACAAAATTCATAAACAAAAAAAAAATGGCAGAATTTCCCCTGAAAACTGAGTAAAACGCACTTGAAAAGAAATATATACACTCCAAAATTAACATGTTCAAACTCCAACCACTATTTCAGAAATTCAGCACAATCCCACAAACTTAAAAGTAGATAGACATGTGGGTTTCAAATTACAAACCAATGGAAATCCCAAAATGGTACTAAGTCATTCAAAACGTGCTAGCCACATTAGTTACAAAAGAAGCATTTGTAATTATGTACATACAAAATAGTATGCAAACTATCAGGTCTGGTGGAAGATATCGACTTCTGTAGGCTCGTTAGAAACTCAGCCGCTAACTGGTGAAAAAAAAATTAAGGAAGAAAGAATGAGCTAATAGAGCCCAGTGAGTGGTAAGTTAATAAGAAAAATAATCTCTCAACAAAAAACTCTTTATATTAAAAAGGAATTCAAAGTTCAATAAAACTTTATATACTAAGCACAATATAAATACACAAGATAAGTAAAATATCACAGAGATTTGCAGCAATAACTCTTAAAAGAAACACGAAATAATAGGCCAACAAAACTCATCACTAAACTTGTACCCAAATCTCTGTCATATTATGCATCGAGTAATCTCCAGATACATAGCAGAGCAAATCTCTATCATATGTGCACGTGGAGCAAACTCTAACATCTGTGCCTCAAGACTAGGATTCGAATCCAGATTTGACACCTAATGGCCCCGGCATTCCCCTGCATCCCCTGCGGCTTGAGCATGCTAGCATACTATAGAAACACATTCTCATAGCATACGGGTAATCACCATGGGTACAAGCTCTAGTGGTTTGAAAACAATTTCTATATAATAATCATCGTAAGTTCTCAAACCCCACACATTCTCAAATTGAGGTTTCATAACTTTAAGCCATGACTCAAAAGATCAAATGTTGAAATTAAAATCCTCATATTCACATTTGGGTTTACATAAATCCAAAAACTCGTATATCAACTAAAATCATGATTCAAAAATCAAGTCATTTCTAAAACTCTCAAATACTTGATATCATCTAAAACAATTTGAACTTTTGCCAATGGGCTAAAATCAAGAGATTTCTAATAGATTCACCTTTCATAAGCCCAAAATAATACAAATAAGCCAATGTAGCTAAAATTTTCCATAAGCATAAATCCATTGAAATTCAAGAATGCTAAATCATGAATTCAATTTAGTGAACATGTGTCACTTTCCTTACAAATTAGTAATCATCAATCTCAATAATAAACAATTTACAAAACACACGTAAATTCCTCAAACTTGTTAAAATTATCAATTACTAAAATAATTGGAATACTATATAAAATAAGCACTCACTAGTACTATGGGTGAAGTTTGTTCGGGTTGTAAGTGATTCCAATTTCCCTTTAACCTGAAATTAATGTCGAAATTTGGGCGCAACAACGCTAATTTATCCAAGCCTTTAATTTCTCATTAACCCAAGAATTAACCATCATTTTCATAATCTTACTCTTAAAATTATAAAGTAATTAAGACCATAATTATAAAATAAAATTCCCAATGAACTCCATTGTATTCCTTTCCATAAAAAAAAATCTCATTCTTCTTATTCCTTCTTCTCCATGAACAATTCTATAACAAATTTTCTCAAAAAGAAATTGCAATTTCTACCTACAAATAGTCCCTTTAATCTATACTTTGTTAAAACTCATGATTTTCACCAAGTTTTCTCTCTTTCAACTCAACCATGACCTCTACCTAAGTTTTCAAGTTAATCCATGGAGTTTCCAATTAAAGGAAGAAAATCCACAAACAAAACCCTTAATCTAGCTTCTAAAACTCAGGAAAACTTCAATCAAAAGTTAGAAAACTTACCAAAAACTTTAATCCAAGGTTGTGAGAGGTTCTCGTTGTTTATTTTTCTTTTTTACTTCAAAATAGCCCAAAAATCAACCCCCTCCCTTAACTTTCTTCTTCCTCCTCTTCTCTACGTGGGTGTCTTCTCCAACAAACCCCTCTTTTTGTTTTATTTAATTATTATTATTATTATTTCCTAGACAAAGAATCCTTTCCTTTTGTGTGGCTTCACTAAAGCCACATGTTTATATATATATATATATATATATATATATATCCCACTTCCTCTTTTTTTTTTTTTTTTACTTTCTATTATTTATTTCTTTCTTTCTTTTTTTAACCAATCCTTATCTTCCCAACTAAACAATAATAAATCAAAATATTTATTTTCCAATTCATACTTTTCAATTTCTTTTTTTTAATTATTATCAAAATATGGAAATAGGTGTAACAAGAGTTGTTAAACCTAGAGTTCTGAAGTATGAATTTATGTTAGTTTTTTTTTTTTTTTTTTTTTTTGTATACTTTTCTCTAGAATTTTTCAAAATTTCATTGTTAAGGATTTGTTCCCATGAATTCTAAGATTGAGATTTTTTTTTTTATCAATTTATATATATTTTACAAATTTCTTTAAAAAAAATGAATTTTGACCAAAATACTCCATATTCCCTTTTCAATATCTCTCACATTAATTATACATTTGTCTTGGATAGTTTTCAAATAAAAGAAAGCCTACAATAATTTTTTAAATATTACATATGATTTGGAAAGATTTCAATCCATTAATTTAAAAGGATCCAAATAAGGTTCATAATTTTTATGTTTTTATTCCCTCAATTCAAGAAATAACATAGATTTGTTCCCATCAATCTAAAATTGAGATTTTAAATTATATTATTTTATGAATATTTTATAATTTTATTAAAGACTTGTTTTTGTCAATTTTAAAATTTTAATTTAAGTTTTGTTTTCCAAACTTAATAAAAGTTATAATATTTATTTTATTGCATAATTTAAGATTTTATTTTTCTAACTAATCAATGTAATAAATTATCTAAAGTTTGATTGATTTAAAAATAATTTATATTCTTTGAAGTTTTAAAATAATTAAGTTAAAAATAAAATATCAAATATTTATGCTATTTTAAAATAATTAGGTTCAAAATAAATATATTTTTTTAACACCATCCAAAATGAATATTATACATATACTTTTGTCAAAATACTATATATTTATGTTATTTATTGTAATAATTTTATTTTATTAAGTTTGGAAGGAGAAATCATTTATCTTTTTACTTGAAATATGATTAATTTGAAAATCAAATATTTTTTATTTTACTTTTTAAATTCTAATTTTCTAAATAATATGAGTAAGTTTAAAATATGTTTTTCTTATCTTCAAATCATAAATTTTATATATTTCTGAGCTACTAATAAAAAAAAGCTTAAAAAAGATAAGATTGTTATTTATTAAAAGTAATTTTAGTTTAAACTTTAAAAAAATTGTAGTTGACGTGTGGAGGAAGTGAGATTGGAAGATTTTTATCAATTAAAAAAATTGTTATGTAGTACTATAATTTACATTAGAATTTAAATTTAAGTAATAGTATCATATCTAAAACATTTTTATATAATTTATATTTAAAAAAATAAAATTATAGGATAAAAGGAAATATTTTTGTTAAAAAATTTATTAAAATTTTAGGACAAAATAAAAATATTTTTGATAATAATTATTTCTATTTAATTATTAATTAGTAATAATTATGAGAAAATTTATATCAAAAATAAAGAAAATTTTGTAAATTAAGAGATTAAAAAAAATTGTGCGAAAAAATGGAGAGAGGGAGAGGAAAGATGAGAGAGAGGTAGGAGTGAGGTGAGGTGAAAAAAGAGAGAGAGAAGTTGCAGGGCCAACAATAGAGAATTGGAGTTTGTGTTAATAAATTGTGAAGCCCAAAATAGAAGAGTTGGAGTAGAAATTAATAAATTTATGGGACTCACAATAAAAGAGTTGGAATAGAAATTAAGGGCCTATTTGATAGGCAATATGAATTATGTTTTATGTTTTCGGATTCACTAAGTTTAGTAAATCTGTGTTTGGCAGATGTATTTTTGAAACTGTTTTTGAATTATGTGATCCAAATAGTGAAAATTTTGAAAACAACATTTTTATATTTTCATTGTATCCAGATTTTAAATTTGAAAATTTGAAATGCAGAATTATACTAAAAAAGATTTTAAAAAAACTTTAATAAATATAGTATTTCATGTTTAAACAAAATTTATTTTTGTTAAATTAAAATATGTATAATATAATATATTATAAATTATGTGATACTGTAAAATAATAATTATACAAAATTTATAACAAAAAACATGTTCATAAATTAATTAATAATGATTTATATTCAACATATTATTTAGTTTTGCAACTACAACTAATTTTATAGTCTATAAATATATTATAAAACACATTTTGAACAATTACTTAAATTAAAATCTAATTTTTAAATATGCTACCAAATATATATATGAAAACATGAAATCCAACTTTATTTTTAAAATTTTATTTTTAAATTACCTTTTTTTTTTAAAAAAACATTTTTAAATTTCCTATCAAATAGATCTTAATAAATCTGTAAAATTCACAATTAAATTTAAAATGTTTACGAGTCAAAGAAAAAGTTGGGTGGAGTTATTAACTCCTTCCACCCAACTCAATCGAAACACCACCGAGTTTTGCCAACATGGGTGGCTGCTTTTCATTATGACGTCAATCAAAACTTCGGAATGACATCACGACAGAGATGGCTTGTCGTTTACGTCGCGGCGGTCAGTGCATTATTGGTGCACATAAATCGCATTATCACAGTCCCCACGCGATTCATAAAGCCTGCACTACACGCGCGATCATAGAAGTAGATATATTCTCTTTATTTCTGACCACGCGCTTCTCCTGCGTCTGAGATTTTTAAGGTTTTGTCTTCCTTGTCGTTCTTCAAGGCCATTGGTTGCTAATTTGCCAAATTCCTGTGCTTTATCTCAAAACTCTAAATTTTAGGAGCGAATCAATAAACATTGTTAATGCATAACTTCCAAAATTATATAAAATTTCTTTAAATATTGATATTAATATAAATTAGAGATAATTATTAAAATTAAATGGATAATAACAATTTTTTTTTAATTAATATGAGCAATTTTTTATCTTTTCATCATTCTCTATCTTTCTCTACTTATTTAGAAATAATTACATGATAAATTTTTTTTTTACTACTTTGATAGGATTTTAGGAAAAGAATAATTTTATTTAGGTGATTTTAAGTTGATTTTAAATAGAAAGAAGAGAAAATAGCTATAAATTACTAATGGATGGTCTAAATTGATTCACTTATAAAAGTTAGAGTTCAAATTGATACAATAATTAGTTTGGAGTTTTAATTGATACAACTTCCAAAGTTTAGATGTATAAATTGATTTTTTTTTTCTGTTTTTTTGGTTAATTTACAAGTTTAGCTCATGGACTTTTAGGTTTGTATCTATTTAGTCTTGAAACTTTTAATTTTGTGTCTAATAGATCCTTAAACTTTAAAAATGTTTAATAGATACTAAACTTTCGATTTTTTTTTATTTAATACGTCAATGACATATTCAATTGTTTTTAAATTAACTTATATATTAGATATAAAATTGAATTTTATGTCTAATGTAACCCTAAACTTTTAATTTTGTGTTTAGTAAGTCAGTGAATTTTAAAAAATGTCAAATAGTTCAATGACCTATTAGACACAAAATTGAACACTCAAGATCTATTGAATATAAAATTGAAAGTTTAAAGACCTATTAAATAATTTTTAAAGTTTAGAGACCTATTAAACACAAAATTGAAAATTATTCAAGAATCTATTACACACTTTTTTAAAATTCAGGGATCAAATAGACACAAATTAAAAAGTTTAGACCCCGTTTTATAACTATTTGGATTTTAGTTTTTTGTTTTTGAAAATTAAGCTTATACACACTATTCCACCCATGAGTTTCTTTGTTTTGTTTTGTATTTTTTACATATATTTCAAAATCCAAGCCAAGTTTTGAAAACTAATAAAAGTGGTTTTTAATTTTATTTTTTTTTTGGAATTTGACTAAGAATTCAAATGTTTCTTTATGAAAGATGAAAATCATGGTAGAAAAATGGAGTAAAAAGAGGCTTAATTTTAAAAAATCAAATGTAGAGACTCAATTTGTATATATATATATTTTTTCCGAACGTTCCCTTTACTTTCCAACCTCTTGTGCTTATATATTTTGCAGCCACTAAACACTTTTCTCTACCATAATTGTCCCCGAAAACCAAACTGAAAAATGGATCCGAGCTTAGTTGTGAGCGACGTGCAAGAGACGACGAAGAAAGCGACGAGGAAAAGAAAAAAGTCAGATCAGAAGAACCAACCCCTGAAAGTTGTCTATATATCGAACCCCATGAGGGTTCAAACCAGCGCAGCTGAATTTAGAGCCTTGGTCCAAGAACTCACTGGCCGAGATGCCAAGTTCCCGGACCTAGCTAAGTTTCGTTCGGCCTCCGTCGATGCTCCGGAGATGAATCTTCAGAAGAAACAGGAAGGGGACGATGATGAAGAATTGTTACTTGATTTGGCTGAAATGGAGGATTTCAGTGATGACTTTCCTGGGGGTTCGTATGAGAGTTTGAAGGATATTTTCACGAGGGATGTGATGGAGAATTTGGCGGCCTGACTGAAAACCTTCATCTCCGGTGATTCGGAAGGTTGTTTATTATCAAGTTTATGTGCAAATGAAAAAAAAATTGTATCTGCAATACTCTCGTAATGATTCATCAAGTGAGAAATTTCTTGAGTAAATTGCATTTTTTTTTAGTACAACAAAGTGAAATATGAGGATTTGAATATTCGACTTTGAAAGAAATAGTACATGTCAATTATTGTTGAATTAAGCTCACTTTAGCTTACATTTTTAGTCTCTATGCTTTAACCGTAGTTCCAATCTAGTACACCTATATTTTTTTAAAGTTACATCCTAATAAATTTCATCGTAGCTAAATTACATAACATTTCTATTATGAATAAGGTATACGAAAAGTGTCTGATATATTAAATTATTTGTGGACGTTGGGTGTCCACGTGGTGGGATGAGACATGGATGTCTCATTTAATTCTCCATTTTCGCAAAATTCTCTGTTTAATTTCATGAGATCGGAGTGGGCATTCCTTGCAAAAAATGATTCGCCACTTATTATTATATATTTTTTTAATCTTGATTAAATTAAAATAAATTCTTTTGAATTTTTTTTTATTTAAATAGATAGAGGAAATTCTCATTTAAAGAGAAAATTATTGACCTTTCCTAACAATGTAAAAGAATATTTCGTGAAAGTTTCAATTTTGTCCCCGCTCTCTCCTATTCCCTACCTAAATTTGGATTTCCCACCCTATTAGGGGTGAACGAGATTTTGCAAGAAAAAATAACATCCTTAGATCGTACGTGATAAAAATTGAACCATAAAATTTCAATGGGCACATTATACATCTTCCCTTTGAAACAATGTTAGCCTAGTGTTTCTACTTTTAATTTTTGTTTTTTTATCCAATCGAAGGTTATGGTTTTCAATTACTGTTATTCACTATAACTCAAGTCATTGAAATAAAATTTTATATTATGAAACTTATTTTTAAAGAAGCATACCTAAAAGTTAAATTTCTGTTACTTTTCATTAAGGTCAAGAAGGATCCATAAATTTTAATTGGAAGATAATGTTGATATTGATAATAAAAAAATTTAAAGTAAAAGAATCAAATTGAAATTAAAGTTAAAAGAACGTAAAAATTGAAATTAAACCATACATGTAACTTAACCCAAATACATACATATATATATACATAGATATACATATATATATACATAGATATACATATATATATACATATATATATATATATATATATATATATATATATATATATATATATATATATATATATATAACTTGACCCAGTTTTTACAATCTATCACTTCAGTCAAACCAGAAATAATGAGTGCATGTCATGATTTTATAATATTTTTATATGTAGTGATTCCTATCCGTCTAGGTTTAATAGCACGTGCAAGAGATTTGGTACAAAAGCTCTTTCCTAACTCTCATACTATCATAGACATTTTAAAGCCATATCCAACACATATTAAATTTAAATTCAATATCGATTCAAGTTTAATAAATTAGGGAGTACGTAGTTAATTTAATATATATAGTAGCAAACTTTAAAAATAAATAAATAAATTAGTACTATCGAATTACAATTTTGATTAGTGCTTTTAATAAATTAAAATCACTTTTTAGAAATGTTATAAATAGGGAAAAAATAATTTATACTCTTATATTTGTAGGTTGAATCTAGTTAAAACTCTAAACTAATAATTGTAACCATTAAAATCTCAAACTTTAAAAAATGAATCAATTTAATTTCTCTGTTGGAGTTCGGTTTTAGAAAATGTGAAGACTGTTTAAGTATATGCATTAACATAATATTAGAGAGAAATATTGGAATAAAGTGGATAATATGGTGGTTTTCACTAATATGAATGAGTTTTCTTCTTCTCTTCCTCCTTTATATATTTTTCTCAACTTATTTAGAAAGAATTATGTGATAATTTTTTTTGCTGCTTTTTGGTAGGTTTTTCGGGGAAATAATGTTATTTAGATAACTTTGAGTTGATTTTAAATGGAATCAAATGAAAATAGTTACGAATCATTAGGGTCAAAATTAATTCAGTTATGAAAGTTAAGAATTTTAATTGATATAATTCTATTTAGGGTTTTTATTGATACAACTCGTAAAGTTTTTAAGGTGATAAATTGTTTTTTCCAAAAATTATAATAAAAAATAAATAGCACGATGAAACATTTAATTAATTTTCTTTAAAAAAAAGTTATTACAAAATAAAATTTTCATTTAAAAATACATTTTAAAAAGGCATCTCAAACAGCAAAAGTGAGCTTAGCTCTAAAGTAATTGACATGTACTGTAACGACCCCAAAACTTAGACTAAGATAGGGGACATTACTAAACTTATAACCATTAAGCTGCAGAAATTTCGGCAGCATAACAGCGTAACTATGATTTACCCAAAAATTTCCTAGTACCTGTTAGACAAGAATTCACACTTCTATAGCCAGATAACCAGATTATAATCCAAACTCCAACCACATAACTACTAAAAGTTCAAGATCTCCCGACAACTCACATCAAAACAAAACAAAACTTCCTCAGTCTTCTTTAAAACGAAAAGAAAATAATGATTCAATTTAAAACAAAACAAGGCAACCTAACAAACTTATTATAACCTCCATCTCAAAAACACATTACCAGAAACTCCAACTCTAATGAGAGAAATATGACCTACCAATAATGCTCAAAGAACAACAGTACTAAAGCCATAAGCATCACGACAACTATAACTATAATTCAGTTACACTAAACTCAACGAGACGACTACTTTATGAGTAAACATCCAACTAAGGCCTTTCTTCTCTCATGCCTCCTCCTCAGCATCGCCAGGGTCGTAGCATACGTCATCACCTGCAAAATCTGGTAGTGAGTCAGTACATAACACGTACTGGTACGTAGCTCACACCTGAAGGGCCACAATCAACATACAAAACAAGATAACATGCTTGCAAGTATCATACTTTCCATAACAAGCTAGACATGCAACCCACACAAACATCACATACAACATGCTTAATTCACAAGTTACATTCACAAATGTACCATGCTCATTTAAGGCCTATGGATTCACTATCCAAGTTCAACATGCTCACTCAAACTCCACTGAGTCACTCAAACCACTCATATTTAGCCCTCACAAGCTACCTGAGACTAATTCCTTCGAGACACGCCGACCCCTGACCATTTTTACCCAGGGCCTCAACGACTCTCTACGCTGCTCAACGTTCGACCCTTGACCATTTTTACCCAAGGCCTCGAACTGTGCATCCCCCCTTGACCATTTTTACTCAAGGCGCAACGATGACTTAACCACATCGACCCTTGGCCATTTTTACCCAAGGCCTCGATGTTTCTCTAGATTTAACGGTGACATACTACCCCTCGACCATTTTCACCCGAGGCACACTAGTACTCACTTCACTTTCTTTTATCCCCTATAAGGTTCACTAACCTCACTTATTCATACTAGAATCCATAAATCCTACGCATCATGCTTCTAACTTATGATTATACCAAGGTTACACAAACATCCATAACATGCTTTTGCAACCAATGTCAATAACTCATGATGCATCGCTAACTTAAATTGAACTCAACAAGGTAAGATGTTTATCACAAGGGGAACATCACGACATGAGGTTACCAATTCATCGTAGTATACTAAACACATTCAAAGTCATTGAACAATTCACTGCAATCAAGTATTCATAAGTAAGCAATTAGAACACACAACATGCTAACAAACAACAATCAAACCCAACCGGTAGAATTCTACTTACAACGTTCCTAGGATATTCCAAGGTATTCCTACACGATAAGTTAAAGATTTATAAGTTAGAAAACAACTCCAAAGCCTAGATTGAAACTAAATGAGTGTTTGGAAGGATTTTCTTACCTAAAGAAAACTTTGAGCCTTACTCGAATACTCCAAATTAAGCCCAATCTACGAACCAAGTTTACAAGAATTAGAAATTAATCTAACGCATCTTATTTTAGTTCGAAGGATTTAAAGACTTGCTGAAACTTATTGGAACTTACTGAACTACTCCAAACGAGCTCGAATTACTGTTGGTTGGTGTTTGAGAGTGTTCGAATCAACCTAAAATTGCAACGCAAGGTTCCTACACGTTAGGACCTAAGCCATAAGACTTAAAGTGATTTGCGAAAAGTCCAAAACATGTTAAAACTTACACAATTGTGCCGAACCGACAGAAACTCTGCTGTAAATCCCGTTTTTTGACAGTAAATGGCTTCGAATGTGGACTATTCAGAGTCCAAACAAGCTAAAATCGCAAATAAGAGATGTTTAAGGCATGGGTAATCCAAAATTAAAGTCGATTAGGCATGGGTAAGTGACAAACCTCGTCAAACAAGAAAGGACTCACGTTGGTCTGTTGTAAATCCCGTTTTTTGCAGAAAACTGCTTCAAAAGTGGGCTGTTTTGAGTCCAAACCAGATAAAATTACAAATCAAAGGTACTTAGGGTATGGGTAATCCAAATCTAAGATCGATTGATCATGAGTACCTTGTTTTGAGGCTTGAATTCGAGTGGGTATTATGTTTTGAGGTTGAATGAAGCTGGGTCAGCACCAAATCTGTCAAACGATGCTGTTGCGTGGTCCACGATTTGCTGCTCGTTCTGTGGTTAGCTGAAAACGCTGCACTTCGTCCCAGCTAGCTGATTCCCGACGTCGGAGCACAAACGAAAAGGGAAAAGACAGCCGGCGGTGAAAAGAGAATGAGAAGAACTCGCCGGAAGAAGAAGAAAAATCACAAGGGTGAGGTAGTTTTTTTTTTTGTGGCTGCTTACGCGAACAAGAAGAAGAAGAAGAAATTGAAGAAGATGGGGGGAGATAGGCTTGTCGGTGTGAAGGATGGGAAAGAAGAAGATTTGGGCTTTTGGGTTGATCTAAAAATAATTAAAGTAGAAATAAAAAAATCCTTCTTAACCTAAAAACCCATTATGTAAAACAAATAAAATCAAATAAACTCCAATAAAATAAAATAAAATAAAATAAAGGACTTAAGCTATTTAAATTTTCATCTCCCAATTGTGGATCTAAATTCTCTACAAGATTTAGGGCCAATTGTAAAACCGGGATTTCACGAGATTTATCCTTGAATTTTTTCTAAAAAGAATGTGTTCAAAACAATTGTTTGGGATGAAATGTGTGGGGTTTTGTTTAAAAAAAAAGAAAGAAGAAAAAGTAAAAAAAAAGAAAAGGAGGAAATAGGAAAAAGGGAAAAAAAAAAAAGAAAAAAAGAGGAAAGTGTGAGTTGTTTTTATATATTCATTTTACAAAATATATATTCATTTAAACCCAATTTAGATTTTCATTTACCAAAGGAAAACAGAGGGGTTTCGAGGGAGAGAGTCTGAAAAAGAAGAAGAAGGAGATTTTGAAGGTGGAATTGAAGAAGAAAAGGGGGAAACACAGTCCAAGTTGCATGGTAAATTCTGGTGTTCAATTCTGCCAACGTCTGGTTTTTTGATCATACCGAGCTCCACAGGAAGAAATAGGAGGTAAAGTTTGATTCTTCTGAAAGTTAATTCATTTTAGAACGATTTTCGTGAAGGAAGCTCGAGCAAAATCTGAATTTGTGTTATGGGTTTTTGAAGGGGAAGTCAGAGGAGTGTTTTTACTGTCAAATCCGGGGAACCTCTGGTTTTTGGGATGTGCTGATCTGTAGACTTCGAATTGGAAGCTATATTAGGTATGGTTGGAAAGATAATTTAATTTCCTATAACTTTCATGAAGAAGTCGTGGTTATAATTTGTTTGGAAGTTGCTTTAAATTCCAGGTTAGTTTCGGGTTGCAGCAGGAAAACAGTTCTGGTTTAGCAGAAACGTGTTTGGGGAAAATGGCTTTCAAGGTAGTTACAGACACATCCTATAGGAATTTCAATTTCACTACTTCAGATAAGTTTTAGAGGGTTCAAAAAGGAAGAGTTTGGTATAAAGAACATCATTTTTGAGCAAGTAATGGAAAAGTTATTGGTGTGTGAGTTTAGGGTATAAAATCTGTAAAGTGCAGAAAATAGATGGGAGGGTTTTTGCAATCCTAAACCTTAAATTCATGAGGCCAAGATTCTAATGCTTGGTTTTGTTTATTTGGCAGGCCAAGAAGGAATAGGACAAATTTACGGACCGAGAATCTAATATTAACGCTGTGAGTGACAAAATGAATTCTGAAAATAAATTCTATGCTTGAACTTGTGTTCATGAAAAGAAAAGACTTCCTAAGAATGATGTAGCTTAAAGATTTATGGTCTCTTGAACACGAATTCATAAGCATATATGGTTTCCTAAAAATGATTTAAATTGTTCGTTGTGAGCATATGTTTACTGATTTTCTGAATCTAGAAGAAATACCTTAATTCCAAGTCTACATGTGTTAGCAAGAACTGTTAAAGGTTTTCATGTGTTTCTCTGAGACCTGAATGAGTTAATGGTTGAGATACTGAGCCCGAGGTTGTATAGTACCGTGTGCACACAGGTCATTTTCTGTTGTCGACGTTGAGTGTACTCCGTGACAACAATGCTGTCGTGAGTGCTGGGTGAGCCCCATAACGACAAAGACGATGGGAGTGCTGGGCGGGCCCCACTACATCGTAGAATGAACATTGTTTGTACTGGGCGAGTCTTACACAACTAATTTGTCATATGTTTAAAATGGTTAATACTTTTGACGCTTGCTGGACTTCTGTAAAAGCTATTGATGTTATATGTTATGTTTTACGAGTTAATAGTTTTAAACTCAGTCACTCACTGAGCTTCCCAGCTCATTCTTTCAATGTTTTCCGACTTTTCAGGTAGAGATTGAGCTCCCGGTGCCTGAGATCCTGCCACAGCATGCTGAACGCTCTACGAGTCTGATATTTTTGTATGTGGAAGGTGTAGTATAGCAAGTCTGCTCGTATTGTACATAACTTAATAGAGATGTGTAGTTATGTTGTATATGGAACTAGTGGTCTTGGGTGTATAAAGCACGCTGGTTGTGTTTGGCTTGTTCAAGTTAGGTTTAACCAGAACCGCCCCGTAGGTATGTGTAATAAGATTCCTAGTTTCTGCTGTGTGGTATGTATAGTATCTCGTATACAGGTATGGATTGTTTATCAGGAATTAAAAGGGTCATAGGTATCGTTAAGTAGTGAAACGATGCCTGTTGGCTTCACGCCATCTTCCGGGCTAAGTTAGCAGGTGGTTCGGGAGGGGGTGTGACACCAATCTTTGGGTAAATGTGAGTTTTCAAAATTAAGAGATTTGATCTAATTCGAAAATCTTTCGCTAAAGTTATAAAAACTTAATTACTTAAATTTACCCACTAAATTTCGATACTCCTCGAGTCGACTTTAAACGAAGGATTTAAACGTTCATCACAAATACAAACATAAGATGGAAATTAATTGTACCTGAAGTTGCAGGGCTTCACATGTACCCTCGACCAAGAGGGAAGAAGTTCAAATCCCCTACCGCCAAATGTTGTTGAACTCAAAAAAAAAAAAAAACATCTCAAACTTATTCCCTTATTCTTACTTTTTAGGTTTTCAAAATTATAAATTAGTTTAGTAATTGTAATTAAATTATTTTATGTATCACTTTATCCAAATTAAATTATGTATGGATTCTATGTAAAGTGTTAATTTTATATTATAAAACCGATTGTTTCAAATTAAAGTACTTCTGGATTGGACTTTATGTACACAAAACAGTTTAATCGTCCTTTTATTTTTGGTATCTAAACTTTTAAAATACCTATATTTTATTTCTAAACCATATTGAAAAAAATAACAATTTTGATTAATGTTTTAAACTATGCCATCAAATTTGTTTTCTCTAAAAGAAAAAAAAGGTAAAATACACTTTTAGTCTCTGAAGTTTGAGGTTGATGTCTATTTGGTCTCTAAAGTTTCAAAAGGGACACTTTATTTGATAACCATTTCAGTTTTTAGTTTTTGGTTTCCTGTTTTTGGTTTTCTATTTTTAAAAAACAAAAATCATACATGTTTGGTAATTGTTTTTAGTTTTCTGTTTCTTAAAAACAAAAACCAAAAACATGTTTGATAATTATTTTTCGTTTTTTGTTTTTCAAAAAATCAAAGAACATTTGATGGTTATTTTTAATTTTATTTTTTTATGAAAATAAAACCGAACTATTTTTAAAGTACTTTTTTTTAATCTAATATACATAATTATAATTTATTTTTATTTTTATTTTTTTAAAAAAATTGCATATTGAAAAACAATATTAATGTTTCAAATGTGTTAGATTAGTCACTAATCAAATCAGAAAAAAATTACAAAAACAAAACATAATAAAAAAAATACAAGCAACAATCGCCATATTAATATTTTTATAAACAACAAAAAGGTTCATAATATTTAATATTGAGTAATTATTAATTCATAAACGTGAAAAAAAAACAAAAAATTAGCAAAAACAACAATCAACGTCGTGCTTGAGTTGCCATCCAAAGTTGATCAGCTATTTGATCCCTCACTTGAGCCATATGCTTCAGTTGATTTTGACTCACATTTACCTCAATAGGAGTTTGTGAAAGGTTGCTTCTATGTTGCGTATTTTCTTCTTCAACAATCATTAATTCTCGAGTAAATTCACTAAAAAGTTCATCATGACTATCATGCAATTTGATAAAATTATGAATTGCACAACATGCTATTGGTATATATTTTTGTGTGCATGTAGAACAAGGAGGCATTTGCTTTAAAATAGGAAATCAAGCCTTTAAAACCCCAAAACATCTCTCAATCACATTGTGAAGTGATGAGTGTTGATAGTTGAATAACTCTTCTCTACCTCGTGGTTGATGTCCTTCATCTCTAAAATCACACAAATGATATCTTTCTCCACGATAAGGTGATAAAAATCCAAGCATATTTGTATAACCCTAATCAACAAGATAATATTGATCTAATCAATAAAGAAACAATTTTAATTAATAAAAAAACTAAAGTAGAGTACTTGTTATTAAAAAAGTACAAGATATGTACCTCTTGTGGGCATTGGAAATTTATTTGTAGGATCTCTAACACATTCAAGAAACATTCGAGAGTTATTGACCGGTCCTTCCCAACCGGACATGAGACGTACGTAAATCAAATGTCAAAAGAACAAACACACATTATATTCCAAGTGGGATTTGTTTTTCTACCACGATATGGATTTTGCTCATCTAGTGGAATAGATACAGAAATATGTGTTCCATCAATCACACCAATACAATCTTGTTCAACAAAAGATATGTATTTTAAGCTAATTTTCATTGAAATTTTCTTAAAATAATTCACTCATGAGATAAGTAAGCAAGAAATTTACCTTAAAAAAAGGATAATATTTAGATTTGAACTTAATCTCTGAAGGGACAATGTCAAACTGTGGAGGACAAATAACTTTTGTTCCAAGCTTACATACTTTTTTCAAAACATGATTAAAATAGCGGGAGATAGTTTGACTAGAATGTTGAAATCAACGATTCCTCTCGTTGTGTGATATGATGAGTAAAAATATGGCCACTTGTTCTTGAATTGTCAAAAATCTAGAAGCTTTTAGGTTAGTTGTACTTTTAACTCTTCACATAATCCTATAAATGCATTTTTTTCTCATCCTAAAACAATCAAAGCATCGCGTATCATTAGCATTTAACAACTCAACCACATAATCATGACCTCTAAGGGTGGAAGTTCTGCATGGTTGTCTAGACAATCGTTCCTTATGCAATACTTCCATTAATGAATGAGAAAATACTAATATAACTTCATTCTCATATTCTTCATCTTCTTTAAGCAAATCCATCACATCATTATCAAATAGTAAGCAAACTTCAAAATAATTGTGACCAGGATCCATCAGAATACCTGTTTTAATCATGTTCAAATAAAATAAACTAGTCAAAAAATAACAAATGAAGTATTTTTAACACAAAATATAACCATCCAAATAACATATCAACTAACTTAAAGTAACAAGGAAAAGTCGTTTCAAACATAAAGTTCAACAAATAATCATGACTAATTTGTTAAAGGTTATTGATAAATCCTCTCCTCATCGACTCAGGAATGAGCAAAAATGCTTGTCTCCAAGTAGTGTCCTCAAGAAAACGTTTCAATATTTTTGTATAGGCTTTATCATCAATATCCACCATGCTATTTAAAATTTTGAGGCATTTGTCCATGCTTTCATCAACACAATCTTTTGCTGTTGATGAAGTCTCACTAAAGTCAACTGGTGAAGAACCAATAAGTCTTTTTTCAAGTATATTATTTCTCCTCTTTGAACTCTCAACATAAGCTTCAAAGAAAGATGTCATGGCATCATTTAAGACTCCTCTCTTTCTTTTTGTTTTCTTGCTCATGCTACTCTAACCTTGATTTTCATCTCTATTATTTCCATAACCTTCACTACTCATACGAGCATCACTTTCAGTTTTATTTTCATCTTCATAATATGATGGAAGTTTTGTTGATGGATGAGCATGGATACCAGTCGCCATTGTATCTCCACATATCATCAACTTCTCATAATGTGGACAACCACTTTTTTTGAACTTCTTAGCTTTCTTGTTAACCTACAACAATGTACCAACATAACTCTCTCAATGAAACTTTATATTATAGAGTAGTAACAAAAATGAATAAGATTAGTTATAGAAAAAATACTTTAATAAGATTAGTCCATTGCTCCTCTTCCAAAGCAATAGTCCCCAACACTGGATCCCAACCTTTTCCAATAGTATCATTCAACAATCTTTTGAAATCTTTATAAACTTGCCGAAGATTGTTATACTTATTCTTCAATTGATCATGGGTATAATTATAACTTGTTTTAGCAAATAGTTACTCCTTCATAAAAGTCTAACTAGTTATAGTAAAGGTTGTAGTTGGGCGATTTCCTTTGACAACTTCTTCATCCATCAAATCAATAAACATTGTCTCATTCTTAAAAGACCATGGCCCATCATATTTTGTTCCATCGATTTGAATAACATCCTCAATACAACTTGTCTTCATGAGTCCTGAATATAATAATCTTACTTTAATATCTTCCTATGATTCTGCAACATAATGCAAAATTAATACTAAACAATCTACCACACAAGTTAGTCAAGAGCATAATAAAGAATAAGAAAATGAAATTGATATCGTTGATCCCCTTCAACTTCATATTCAAATGAACAAGAAAATACAGAGATAATGAAACATAAACACAAAATACTATAATTAAAGCAATTTTCTAGGACAATATGAAATCTAACAGTGGTGTTGTTGTTGTTCATTGTAATATGCTTACTAGCCTTTTTGGACAATGTGATGTAACTTTGGTCAAGTAGATGTGAGTTTGAAGCTTTAAGATAAAGCATTTAAAGTATAAAACAAGACTCATTTTCAAGAAGTAGCTTATTTCAACAGCGGCTAGTAAAACAGGCTTGTAAAATAGAGCATTCATTGATCAATCGATAAGCAAGACCGATGTAAGGCAGGGCATTTAATAGTATAAAACAATAATGCATCCCAATTTTCAAGACACACTAGATAGTTCCAATGAATTTTATATATGCTATTTCTTAATTATGCTTCACTCTTATTTCATTTGTACCTCTAAGCTTTCCCTCTAAGTAAGCATCCTTCAGCCTGCAACCTCATGTTCATTATGCTAAATTTGTCTTAAAGATTAAAAAAAGATAAGGTTAAGGCCAAATTCATCTCTCTTTCATTTAAATTTGTAAAATGATCTAACCTTATGAGGATTATCATAGAAGATGCTTATCACAAGAATAGACCAAAGTACAACATCAAGAAAATAATATGAAGATATGAACTCAAAGAATTATCAACCATAACATGAATAAAAACTTATCAGAATCCATGGAAAAAGCATCAAAACTTGCTAAATGAACACAGAGATTTAACTCACTTATTTCTTTTCGATTTCCCCTCTAATTTTGACATTTTTCGGTTCTTTTCCCTCTCATTTTCATTGATTAAATGATTATTCGTTAACAATTAATCTCTGTTAGATGATTTCATAGGAATTTGTAAAGATCAAATGTCTGAAAAAATAGCAAAAGCGTATAAATGGCAAACTTGGAAGTAATGAGTTCAAGGTTTCAGCAGCAAGAGAATGAGATTCAGCAGCAAATCTTGAGAGCAAAACGAGAAAAGAAGGATGACCGTTGCATGAGGCTCATTCTTGTGAGGGATAGGGTTTTGAAAAAACACGCGCTTTTCAAAAATAAAAACAAAAACTGGTTTTTAAAAACGTTATTTGAAATTTCTTTATAATTTTGAAAACGTTTTCAAAATTTAAAAAAACCAAAAACTCAATTGGTTACGAAACATATCTGTTTTTTTAAAACATAAAACTAAAAGTTAAAAACGAATTGGTTATCAAACGAGGCCTTAGTCTTCGAGATTTAAAAAATGGTTTTAAATGGTCCTTGGGTTAAGTTGATCCTTAGTTAACTAATGGAAAAGTGACATGGCATATATGAAGTGACAAATTTTAAATGACATGGCAACTTTTATTATTATTTTTTTATTAAATTTAGTTGATGTGGCTTTTTTTTCCCCTTCTCTTTCCTTTCTTCTCTTCTCCGGTGAGTGCCCACCATCATCCTCAATTTCTAGGACACACTACAACTTCCAGAAATTCTTCCTCCTCAACAACTACACTCTTTTGGCGTCATCTCAAGCTACATTTTCCTAACCATATCGTTCTGCCTCCTCCCTTCAGTGTGCGGGTTCTTCATCATCTTCCACCATACCTTAACCATAGTCGATGTTGTCTCCAGCTATGTCATGGCCTCCTCTGCTAGCAGCCGTTGGTTCGACGTTCACATGGTCTTCACCACATCCTCACCGCCATCTTCCAAGGATCAATTGCGGTGCTGATATTCACTAGAATCAGTGATTTCCTCGGCGAATTGAAATCATGAGTCAGAGAGGAAGACGAATCGATGATTTTGAAATTGGGTGGAGGTTTGAGTGGTTTGATATTTTGTTTAGAGTGGATTGTTCTAGTTCTTGCATTTTGTTTAAAGTATTATTTATATGTTGAAGAAAATGGAAATGGAGAGGGAGTGAAAGGGAGTGCAAAAGTTTAGCACTCAACAATTTGAAGATTCGAGCTAAGCAGTCTTGAGAGACAAATGATATAATATTAATAAAACTACAATATTATTTCTCCACTTTTAGAGGACAAACCATACAAGCTAGAGTCACAAATAACAAATATAAAAAGATAGGAAAAAGAGAACGACATCGGAAGCTATACTGCTTCACAAATAACAAATATAAAAAGATAGGAAAAAGAGAGCGACATTGGAAGCTATACTGGTTCACCCCAAACTCAGGACTATGTCTAGTCGTCTGCAACTGTATGTTCTACTATAATGGGAGATTACAAAGAACCCTCAAATTTGCACTACAAACTAACATTCAATAGCCTAACAAAAGCTATTGACTTTCAAGTACCACAACTTGGTAGCTTGGAATAAACAACAAAAACAAGATCCTCAATCCCATAAGAGAAACACTCTTTTGTTTTAAGAAAAACTCACTGTCACACTCACTATTCTCAAAATATACACTGTATTTTTCACAAAAAAAAGGCCACTCACAAACAGTGGCGGATCCAGAAATTTATGTCAGGGGGGGCACAATTACATGTAAGGTTAAATTACGAGTTTAGTCCCTAAAATTTAAAAAGTGTCTAATAAGTCCATAAACTATGAAGTTTGTGTCAAATAGGTCCTTAAACATTAAAATAATGTCTAATAGATCCTTGAATTTTCAATTTGTTTGTCTAAAATGTCTCCAAACTTTTAATTTTTTGTCTAATGGATCCTTAACTTATTCGACATTTTTTTAAAAATTCACCTATCTATAAGATGCAAAATTGAAAGTTTAGGGTCAAGATTTATGTCTAATATAACAATAAATTTTAAAAATTTTCAAATATGTTAAAGATCTAATGAATACAAAATTGAAATAAAGTTGAGACTTTAGAGACTCTTCTTAGACATTTTTTAAGAACCTATTAAACACAAAATTGAAATTTAAGAAATTATACTTGTAATTTACACTTCGTATAAATATACGTTTATATATGTTGATATATAACATTTAGATTAAATATTATTGATTAATTACAAAATTATAATGAGCCATTAGAGAATGATCTACATAAATATAGAAGTAAAAGAATAAAACTTGAAATATTTACCAAATATTTTTTAAATTAAGTTTTTTATCCAATTAACTTTTTAAAATAATTTACTAACAATCAAAAGATATTTAGTATTTTTTTTTTAGATTTGATAAGTATATATATAATTAAGAACTAAATACAAAACAACTTCCAAGCGTTTTTTATTGTTATGTACATGATTAAAAACTGTAGAAATTAACAAAAATGCTCATCAAGCAAATCTCGAACCTGGGCACTCATAAGTAACGCTTGGGAAGCGTGCCCCCCCTGACCAACACACCAAGGCCCCATTTGGCTACTTTCAATGAGTAAACAATATAAATATATAATACAGTTATAATTTGAGGGGGGGCACGTTGCCCCCCTGGCCCCTTCGTGGATCCGCCCCTGCTCACAAATATGCTTGCCACAAAAGGTCTTACACCCACGCCTCAAAATAATTTTGACATATATATAATAATCCATAAAAAAAACTAACTAATTAAATTTGGGCCTTGAAACTTCAATGGGCCCTAACTTCAACAAATCTTTCATGCGCACGTGTCTTCAAAATGAAGGAGAGGGGATATTTATTGTAGCTGCAATTTTGACTCCAACATTCTTAATAATCTCCCACTTGGAGATAAAATAGCGATCTTGCCTCCCACTGCAACAAGACTTTGATCACCTTGACAAACTCCAAGGCTAAAAAATACTTGAAAACAACAAAAAAACTCACAAAACAGGTAACCATCTGAATATAACTATAGTGCATATGTGCTCGTCTTGAGGTATGGGCTTGCTACGTGGATCTGTCTCTCACACAAAAAAGATAGACACGTACGCCCATTTCAACTAAGCGGTAACAATTGACATATTCTTCAACCCTGGATCACTATTCCTGGAGAAATACACTCTGAGAAGGGCTTGAATCCTCTACTCAAACCTATTGCCAAACTACAGACCTCTTTTTTACCTTAGTAACTACTCTGGCCTTCTACTTTGATGCGTCCACTCGCTTAAGCGATTTCTTCAATTCAATGGGACATTATTAGATAGGGCTAGAATGTCAAAGAATACTTTGGGCTTACACATTCTGCCCCAGTGGTCTAGTGAATGTAAATGCCAAATAAAGTCATGAATATTTCGTACTCTAATTGATGATCATTCAAGGTACGAGTATTTTTACCTAATACAACATAAGTCTAAATTTTTGAATAGTTCAAGAAAATTAAGACTAAAGTTAAAAATCGATTAGGTAATTAAATCTATCAAAACATTATGATCATATCATAATAGAAAGTACAAGAACCTTACATACTAAAACTAATTGATAGAAAATGGGTTTTTATCCAAATTATCTTAATACGAAGTACAATTTTGTGAAATTTTTCCGCAAGAAGAGAAACAGGACCTTATTAGACATGGTCACATCAGTAATGAGTTACACACCATTACTAAACTCTGGTTAGAAAATGCAATAGAGATTGCATGGTGAACATGATTCCTTCCAAAAGTGTCTAAGAGACAATTTTAAGATTATAGAAGAATAGTAAAGTTGGTTTACAACACTTCACCATTTAGGAATGTTAAGCTCACGTGATGAAACAAGCCTAAAAAGCTTATATATGTTCAAAGATAATCCTAAGTCTAGGCCACCTCTAAGGAGTACAAAATGGTCTTTTATGTAGTCCTAAAGCGAATAAGGTATTTGTATGACAAATGTCATTTTTATAAGAAATGTCAAATAAAAGATTACAAACTTTTAATAAGGTGAGATAGTGATAGCATGTATTTATGCTATCTTATTTCATATTATTTATGCTAGTTTTGTGAGCTTTTATGCCTATTTCTCTTAATTTTGTAGAAACCGAGCTTGAGGATCAAAACCAAGTATTTGAGAATATTTTGGTGGATATTGAAGCCTTTTGAAGATTAATTGAAAATTCAAGAGGATTAATGATATTATCTGAGCATAAGGCACATTTCGGGAGATTCTACATTGAATCACGGTTCCAACGCATCGAACCGGAGGTCATTCGGACACCCGATTGAAGAGATATAGCAAAAATGGCCAATGTTGTTTGTAGGGTAGCGTCGAGACGCTGTCTATAGAGTCGCGACGCTACGAAAATGCAAAAAAACGCTGTTTTTCGCCCAAAAACGTGCGGAAATCATTTTTCTTGTAGCGTTGAGAAGTAGCGTCTCAACACTGCCTCAAGATTTTCTATAAAACATCATTTTTTGTGCCGTTTTGGGAGGCCAATCCGAGAGTTGGAGCTCTAATCTCTATTCCAAGCTAAAATTGAAGGTTTAGGGAGTAATTGGCAGCGTTTGTGGAGTATATTTGAAGATCCAAAGCTCGAGGGATGTGGAGATCACGACGGGAAGACGGGATCGACCATTGTTTGCTAATTTCTTCATTTTCCTTTAGTTTTAGTTTATGTTTTGTGGCTGTAAATTAGGAACTTAGAGGTTTAATTGTATGAATATTATTAGTATCTTTGTTCCTAATACTTGGATTTTTGATGTAGCCATTAGACTTGATTTTTTAATTGATTAAATACCTTGATTGAATGCTTTTTGTTTCATTCATGCTTTTATGTATTTAATGCTTATAATCTCTTGATCAAAGATTATTTGGTTTATTGGTCTGAATTTGTGCTTGAAAAAGTATGATTTAGCTATAACTTAATTGCATGACTATTTGTAAATTCTTGCATGAAAGTGGAGAATTCCTTAAAAGAAGTTGCTTAATGCCTTGCATGCTATTAAAATCCAGATAGAGATATTAGATTTATAACATTGCATGAGAGTTAATTGTGCTTGAAAGAGTCAGTTAACACCCTCACTTCTTGGCTTATGGAATATTTGCATGACAAATCTTGGTAGCTTTGGCTGTAAGTCTAATTGGTGAAATTGATTCCCTAGAATATTTCTCTCCTATTATGTCTCCATTTATCTTTTGCTTTCTAGGTTAGCTCTTTAGTTTAGCTTGTTTGCATTTGATTTCTTTCTCTAAATAAAGTTAAATGAGAGTAATTGCGATATTTCAATGAACTAAGAAATTCAATCTCTGTGATCGACCCTGGCCACTATTATTGTAAATTTTAGAGGTTTAGGCTTATAAATATATTTGACAGAGCCTTCGACAAGCTCTTTATCAGATAGTGTTAATAAATTGGTTCCAAGTGAAGCTACTAAATAGTTAACAAAAGTTGTCAACAATTTAATTACATTTGAAAGTCAAATGGATCTTAGTCATAAATTGGATAAACGTCATCGTAGTGAGAGAGTTATGAGATACCTCAACCTTTACAAGGACTTAATTGAAGCCCAAATTGTCATGTTAGATGACAAAGTAAAAAAACTTATTGCCCTCAAAATGAGACTAATGGCAAAGGGTTAAACCTAATAGGAGAAAGTAGTTTTTGATTTCCCTTCTAAACTTTCTCACTTGTTGCCATATTGGAGTTTGTAAGCATTATTTAATTCATTGTTGCATATGAGATATTAAAAAAAAAATGAATGTTTAGAATTCTTTTATGAAAAGAAATCTTAGATAATGCATACACACAAATCAATTAGAGAGGTTTATATTCACAGATCAAGAGCAAAAGGTTTGCGAAATAGTAAAGGTTCATCTATGAAATGAATTTTACAATTAGATCTTTGAATATACGGTTTGATAAAAGTATCAAAACCATTGACTTTGGATAAATATTAATAAAGCTCGTATAGACAAGAAAATTATTAATTGCTTAGTGGATTTTTTTCTCATGTTTTATGTTGATGATATTTCACTCATTATGAATGGTGTGAGATTTCTATCTAACACAAAAAGTTGACAAAGTAACCATTTCCAAATGAGTGATTTGGAATGATTCGGTATATTTTACATGTCAAAAATGGAGATTTTAAGGATAAAATGTTAACTGTCTCAAACATCTTATATTGACAAAATTGTTGTCAAATATTTGATATTTATGTCTAAGGAAGAATATTCTAAGACTGGTATGACTCAAATAGTTCCTGGAAGATTTGAAAGGTGTTTCAGATATGATTTAGTCTATCCTCTGTATTATGATAATAGTGGTGAAAAGACTAATATTAAGGAAATTAGAAAACATCAATGTATAAGGAATCATATTGAGAGAAAGAAAGCATCATGGTAGTGACCAACAAATCAATTAGAGAGGTTTCTATTCACAGATCAAGAGCAAAAGGTTTGCGAAATAGTAAAGGTTCATCTATGAAATGAATTTTACAATTAGATCTTTGAATATACGGTTTGATAAAAGTATCAAAACCATTGACTTTGGATAAATATTAATAAAGCTCGTATAGACAAGAAAATTATTAATTGCTTAGTGGATTTTTTTCTCATGTTTTATGTTGATGATATTTCACTCATTATAAATGGTGTGACATTTCTATCTAACACAAAAAGTTGACAAAGTAACCATTTCCAAATGAGTGATTTGGAATGATTCGGTATATTTTACATGTCCAAAATGGAGATTTTAAGGACAAAATGTTCACTGTCTCAAACATCTTATATTGACAAAATTGTTGTCAAATATTTAATATTTATGTCTAAGGAAAAATATCCTAAGACTGGTATGACTCAAATAGTTCCTGGAAGATTTGAAAGGTGTTTCAGATATGATTTAGTTTATCATCTGTATTATGATAATAGTGGTGAAAAGACTAATATTAAGGAAATTAGAAAACATCAATGTATAAGGAATCATATTGAGAGAAAGAAAGCATCATGGTAGTGACCAACAAATCAATCAGAGAGGTTTATATTCACAGATCAAGAGCAAAATGTTTGCGAAATAGTAAAGATTCATCTATGAAATGAATTTTACAATTAGATCTTTGAATATACGGTTTGATAAAAGTATCAAAACCATTGACTTTGGATAAATATTAATAAAGCTCGTATAGACAAGAAAATTATTAATTGCTTAGTGGATTTTTTTCTCATGTTTTATGTTGATGATATTTCACTCATTATGAATGGTGTGAGATTTCTATCTAACACAAAAAGTTGACAAAGTAACCATTTCCAAATGAGTGATTTGGAATGATTCGGTATATTTTACATGTCCAAAATGGAGATTTTAAGGACAAAATGTTAACTGTCTCAAACATCTTATATTGATAAAATTGTTGTCAAATATTTAATATTTATGTCTAAGGAAGAATATCCTAAGACTGGTATGACTCAAATAGTTCCTGGAAGATTTGAAAGGTGTTTCAGATATGATTTAGTCTATCCTCTGTATTATGATAATAGTGGTGAAAAGACTAATATTAAGGAAATTAGAAAACATCAATGTATAAGGAATCATATTGAGAGAAAGAAAGCATCATGGTAGTGACCAAGATGACTTTTAACGGCAGTTCTTTGGATCTATATAAAGAGACTCTCCAGGCTAAAGTGTTTGAGGGTCACATAGAATGTCTAAGATTACGAGACATGTCTCATCTTTGCTAAGGCAAGTGAGAGAACATGTTGGGTATAGAGTATGCCCTATGATACATGTCTCGCTGGCTTTAGTGCAAGTGGGAGATTGTTGGGATTTATGCCCTAAAGCCTCGTAATTAATAATTAATAATAATTTTGATTATTTTATTTATAATATAATATTATCCATTATATGAGAAATCCAAAGTTATTAGTGTAATCTTGAACAGTATGTGGTTGACATATGAGAGGATCATGTTCAAGAAATAACCTAAAGGGTCATAGTATATGGATAAGGTTGGGTGCCCTATCCTGTCAACACTATTGATATGACTCACTTTGTAATAATTATAAATGATTTAATCCAAATCGTTCATGTGGAGACACGTAAGTGTGGGTATCTTATACAATGTGTTTGTATAAGACTGGATCATGAAATATTTAATATCTCTTTATAAATCCGTTAATTGAGAAGATTAATATTTCATCAGGATGATCATATGCGACTCAATCTTAATCTTAAGTGAGTTATGAACTCCTGCCTATGAAGGTCTGTCTTTTGATTTTCATGGGTGATAGTGGCTTTTGTAGCTGATTCAATATGTCTACTATTTTGGGGACTTGACCAAATAGGGAGCTGGGAACATAATTTCCCAAAATGGAATTCACCGATTCCTATATAGGGTAAGTAGATTAGTAGTTCCTTTAAGTGCTGATTTCGGGACTTGAACAATGGGGCCCACCCTCTCATTGGCTCGAGAGGAACTTAGTTTATGGTTGGATCATAAACAAATTGTTCATTAGAGAATTAGTGGTACTTAAGGTGCAAAATGTAATTTTAAAGGTAAAAAGGACTTTTGACTCAGTTGTAATTACGAACAACTCGTGAAGGATCGGCTTGCATGTAGTGATTATATCCATGAATACAACTTGTCCTACAGTGCATAAGAGTGCAACTCTAGGTTTATAGTGGAGTGACCCTAAAGTTAATGAATGAAAATTAATTAATTAAAGAGTTTAATTAATTAATTTTGTATAATTTGAGCTTATAATCTGTAGGTCCATAAGGTCCTCTTATTAGCTCATAGTAACATTAAAAAATCAATTTAGTTGAAAGAAAAATTTGAAATGTTCAAATCAATATTTAATATATTATATATATTAAATATAAAAGAGGAAAATATATTTATTGTATTTGATACATTAAATATTAAAATTTGAAATGTTCAAATTCATATTTAATATATTAGATATATTAAATATAAAAGAGGAAAATATATTTATTGTATTTGATACATTAAATATTAAAATAATTAATGTATATTAGATACATTAAATAAAAAATATTTATAAAATTTGAATAAGATTCAAATAAATAAATATCGTAGGAGATTTGAATGAGATTCAAATCAGTATAAGATATATTTTAATATATTAGATATTAAAATATAATATTTTAATTATGGCAAAGATTTGCCTTTGGTCTCTATAAATAGGACCCTTGGGTTGATCCATTAGAGATAACACACATCTCCTCAATAGAGAATTAGGGAATTCTCTCTAGACATATTCCTCTCCAATCCCTTGTGGATTTTCTTTCAAGAAGCTCCCACAAGCCTTGGTCCTGTGTTTGAGTCATAGTCAAGAAGATTTTGTGAAGGAGATAAAGACCCGCCAAAAATATCTCTATATTATCTCAATGGTATGTTTTGTTTAGCCTAAAATTATTTTTCATTTAATTCTAAAAATTAAATCAAAGTCGATTCCAACGCTTCCGCTATAGGTTTAATTCGATTATTCCCTTCACTCATCTTCTAACTTGCCAGTGGAAATGAGATTCATCTTAACACCAGGCACAAACTTGACATTACACCACCAATTTATCCCCCTATCTGTCTTCAGACTAATATGTCCAATCCCACTAGTCTTGAACGTTCTACCATTTCCTATTCTCACTACACCGTGATGTCTTCTTGTAAAAGATGTGAACAAACTTCTATCTAAAGCTATGTGAACAGTAGTTGCATTGTCTAAAATCCACTTAGATGAATTATTGCAATTCTCTGTGCCATTTCTAACACAGACTAAGGCATCATGCACTGCATTTGCCTCCTCATTTTCTTTCTTTTTTCATCATCTTTTAACTTTCTATACTGACTCTTAATGTGACATTTCTTGTGACAGTAAAAGCATTCTATCTCTTTCCTATAACCCCATTTCTTTCTACTGCTACTCAATTTACTTTTCTCATAATTTTTTTTTTACCCTTAGTCAAAGCTAAAACTGATCCTACAGTAGACGACTCTCTGCCACTGCTCTTCCTATATATTTCCTCAACTATAGCTAAATCACAAACATCTAAAAATTTTAGAGTATTTTCTCCTATCGAATTGTCACTGCTATCTTCATCATTTCCCAACTATTAGGTAAAGAAGTGAATAACATAATGACATTCACTTCATTAGTAAACTCTACTTTAACTGATTTCAATTGATTTATGAAAGAGGTTATCTCATTTATATAGGAATTCACAGAAGTATCATTAGCCATATGCATATTGAAAAACTTCATGAGCAGATAAATCTTATTATTTGTGCAAGATTTTTCATACATATTTGTGAGCACTTCCATCAACTTAACTGCAGTTGTCTTTGTGGCTACCAAACTGATCACATCCATGGATGGACACATCATGATCGCTGCAACTGCTTCTTCATCCAAAGTCCCTCAATCTTTATCATTCATACCTTCCGGTCTCTTTTTTAATATCTTACTCAATTTCTTAATGGTCAAATAATCCTTGACCATCATCTTCAAGTACCCAACATTTTTTTCATTGAACTTCATGACTCCATCAAAACTTGTTGGCTCCACATATCCCATGGCTTCTGAACTAAAGGCTTTGATACCACTTGTTGGGAGAAAAATAATATAATAATAATAAAACTACAATATTACTTCTCCTTTTCCATAGGACAAACCAAACAAGTTAGAGACACAAAGAACAAATATAAAAAGATAGGGAAAAGAGAACAGCATCGAAAGTTATACTGATTCGCCCCAAACTCGAGAATATGTCTAGTCTTTTGCAACTGTAGGTTCTACTATAATGGGAGATTACAAAGAGCCCTCAAATTTGTACTACAAAGTAACCCTTAATAGCCCAACAAAATCTATTGACTTCCAAGTACTACAACTAGGTAGCTTGGGATAAACAACAAAGAAAAAACCCTCATCCCATAAGAGAAACATTCTTTTCTCTCAAGAAAATCTCAATATCATGCTCACTAGTCTCAAAATACACACACTGTGTATTTTTCACAAAACAAAGAAGGCCACTCACAAATATGCTTGTCGCAATTATGACATATATATAATAAGCCATAAAAAAAACCTAACTAAATTTGGACTTAAACTTCAATGGCCTTGGCTTCAACAAATCTTCTATGAGCGCATGTCTTCAAAATAAAGGAGAGGGGATATTTGTTGTAGTTGCAATTTTGACTCCAACATTCCTAACAAGCAGTGTCGTTCCCTATTTAGAAATTGAATCAAGCCTTCTTCAATTTTAATTTTCTTCCCAGTTCTGGACTTCTTATTGATTCAAATTGATTGATATTTATTTATTTTTCTTTTATATTTGAGTATAAAATGATATGTTTGTGAGTGTATTTCTGAATGATTGCTTCAAATGTGATTCTATTTGAAAGAGGACTTTGATACAAGCTATAGATTGTTTTGTTTCATCATGATATCTCAGATTATAGTTGTAAGAACTTTCCAGATATTGTAATTTTTGCTCGGAATCGCCCTTCATCTGCTTGACTTTCCTCTTTGTCTCAGCTCATCCAGAAGATTCCCTCATAAATGTCATTTTAAATCTAGAACTCAACATTCTCATCAGATTCTTAGAACACTTTGAACCAGAGCGGATTGCAAGTGATTTTTGCTCTTTTAGAAGGTCGGCACTGGCTGGAACATAAGAAGTAAAGGAGAATGGAAAAGAGACCAAGGAAAGAAGAAGAAAAAACCCACGTCAACTAATCTAATAAAAAATTAATAAACCTTGCCACACATTTAAAAATTGCCACCTCATATATGCTACATCATTTTTTTGTTAATCAACTTACAGTTAGTTTAAGCTAGGGACCATTTAGAACCATTTTTCAAACCTTAGGGACCAAAAATGTATTTCGTCCAAAGAAAACTATGACATCAATTATTTAATAAATAGATAAAATGATTTCAAATGTATGTATTAACATATTGATGTGGACATGTATCAAAGGTTTTTTTTTTTTTTTTTTTTAAAAAAAAAAAAATTCAACAACATGCATACAAGATGGATGAATTTGAACCTCTAACCTCAATATATGCTTTAACCAGTTGAGTTATGTGTAAATTGACATAGCCTGTTGAGGTATATGTGTTGACTGAGATGAGTAATGAGAGATAGTGTGATGCCCGAGTTTAGGAGGGGTGCATGAATAAACTGACACCACATCAGAATGAGAGGGATCCTGAGGCTATGCAAGGCATGGTTAAGAAAAGGCTTAAAAGAATTGATAGCTACTACCTATACTAACAAGGTGCACCTTCCTTTTTGGTGGCGTAATCATAGGAACCCCAAAATTAAGTGTGCTTGGCTTGGAACAGTCTTATGTTGGGTGACCTCCTGGGAATTTTCCTAGGAAGCATGTGAGTGAGGACAAAGCATGCTGAAAGGACCCGTGTTGGTTTGTGGGGACAATCTTCACTCTTAGAAGCAGTTTAAGACAAGTAAGGTAATGTGGCTAGGTTGCAGGGGATGTAGAGGAATGCCGGGTCCATCAGATGCCGAATCCGGATTCCAAATCCTGGTCCAAATCTTGGCCCTGAGGCGTTACAAATAGATATTTATGAAAAAAAATGACAAGCGCTATCTTTTTAAGTACACGGATCAAAATAATTATTTATTGAATACATCTTTTTAAAAGCTCATAATATTTTTTGAAAGTTTAGGAAAACATTTCTTTTTACAAAAAAAAAAAAAAAGTCTCCAACTTCCATCCAATGAAACGTTTGTGAACCATTCATCCATAACATGGAGTCAATGACAACATAACATGGATAATATATAGCAAATAGCATTAAATAAATATCTTCTATATTTTTTAATTGATTATTATTAGCTTTAAAAAAAAACAAAATTATTATCATCATTTTGTCGGTTTTTTTTTATAACTTGATTACAAGGGAAAATTTTATTTAGTTGAATAAGTCAGTTTTAATCAACTTTAATATTAAAACTATTATAAATATTCTAAATTCTATTTGAATATTCTAATTAGATGCCCATAATCTCCATAGGTTACATATTCCTATTAATCCCTCTCATTAACTCTCCAATTATTCTCATGAGTTACAACATTTGAATGATGTAGATCTTGTAACCTACACTATTGTAAATCATATAAATAGTGTTGTATGGAGCCTTTGAAAGACACAACTCAATAGAGAATCATTTCACTCTCAAATTTCTTCTTCTATTTGCTCTCCAATTGTTTTTTCTTGTTCTTGTTGTTTTTATTGTTCTTATTTATAACACGTTATCAACATGAATCTCTAACACTTTTTCTTTACCAAAGGTAGATTTCATTTTTTATTTTTGTGGTTTATGTTATGTACGTTCCATATATATAGTGTATATGTATTGAATACCCCATATATACATTGTATATACTTTTGAATGTTAACAAAATATTATTTTATGCACTTTGACATGTTATTCCTTTACTTTACATGTTATGCTAAAAAAAAAATAATTATTTGTTTATCATGATTTTATGATTAAATTCATCTTATTGTTTATGATTTAACATTTGAATTCATTTCATTGTTCACAACTTATCTTATTTTACATGTTAAATTTGATATTTGTGGCAATTCATAGGATTCAAATGCTTTCATCTTTTTACATAATTGTTAATTAATTATTTGACATATTCCAATTTTGTTTACGAGCATATTGAGTCTAAATTTGTTTAGTTGTTTGAGTATCTATAATGTTAAATCACAATATTGCAATTGATATTATAGTATAACATGTTTTTAATATTGCAATCCATTTAAATTATCAATTTGCGGAGAAAATGCATGTTTAAATTCTCACTACTTGACAATCTAACAAATTATGTATATGTTTGCTATGCATGATGTATAAAAATACTCTATACATAGCCTAATTTTACATTGCACATATGTCTTTTGAAATTTCTTTTTACTATTGATTTTGTTGACTTTTGTGTTATGTACATTGTTCACATTTTTCTTAAGTATCATATATGTACATTGTTAACATATGTAGAATACGTATTTGATATAATTTTTGTATATTCCATATAAATAAAACATGTCATATATATATTGGATATATGCTTTATAAATACAATATAATATGCTAATTACCTACAATTTTTAGAATGTATGTTTGCTATATTTATTAAAATTTTAACATAAATATATTTTTTGTGATAGTTTTACCATGACAAATCTCACAAAATTAGAGTTCGTAGCTCTTGACATCAATGGAAATAATTATTTGTCATGAGTGCTAGATGCTAAAATTCATTTGGATGCCATGAATCTTGTAGAAACAATTAAAGAAGGAAATACAACTTCTAATAAAAAAAAGGCAAAAGCCATGATCTTCCACTTCGTCAACATCTTTGTGAGGGATTAAAAATAGAATATCTTATGGTAAAAGATCCCTATATTTCATGGCAAAGTTTGAAAGAAAGGTATGATCATAAAAAAACTGTTATTCTTCTAAACACTCGTTATGATTGGATAAACCTGCGGTTGCAAGATTTTAAATCAATAAGTGATTAATTTCGCATTATTTAAAATTAGTTCAAAATTGTTGTTATGCAGAGAAAAAATTACTGATGAAGATATATTGGAGAAAACATTTTCTACCTTTTATGTCTTAAATAAGCTCTTGTAGTACCAATATCGAGAGAGAAGTTTTTAAAAGTATTTTGAACTTATATCATGTCTTCTTGTGACACCCGAGTTTAGGAAGGTTACATGAATGAATCAAGATCACATCCGAATGAGAAGGGATCTTGAGACTATGCAAGCATAGTTAAGAAAGCTTAAAAGAATTGATAGTTACTACCTATACCAACAAGGTGCATCTTTTTTGGTGGCTCAATCATAGAAACTCCAAAGTTAAGCGTGTTTGGCATGGAACAATCTTATGTTGGGTGACCTCTGATAACACTAGTTTAGCGTTATATTTATCCTCATTTTTAGGCTAGTTTTGTACTTAAATCGTGAGCTTTGATGTATATTTGTGTTGATTTTTAGGAAACCAAGCATTTCAAGGAGAATAAGTGAAATTGAGAGATAATAATCAATTTGGAGTAAGAAAGAAGACATTTTTTGAGCTAAGGATGGAATGAAGGTGTTATGAGAAGATTTGAGTCAAGATCAAGGCGTTGAGATGCCCAAAATTGCATCAAAACGCTAGGACTTAAGTGTTAGACCCGAGAGAAAGGATTGAGACACTGCCCTGCGGCGTCACAATGCTTGAAAAATCGGAAGGTACGTCATTTCGTTTGTAGCGTTGAGACTCTACACTCAGCTTCTCAATGCTACATACGTGTACATTTAAATGATCAGTGCATTTCGACAGCATCTCGATGCTGCCCCTCAGCATCTCGACGCTGTCACAATAGCAGATATAAATGCTTCACTTTCTTGTTCAAGAAGGGGGGGAGACAGATAAGGTTTTGGAGGTTTGATTTGCAGATTCTAGCCATTTTGGGAGCTGTGAAGGCCCATTTGCAGGTTTTAGAGCGTGGATCGGGGTTCGTGGAGCACCAAGTTCGAGGCAAAAGTCACAATTTCAGCATCGATGGTCTCTTTTCTACTTATTTTTATTTCTAGAATCTATATAAGGTTGCCATGTTGGGTTATTGTACTGTTTTAATGATAATTAGAGGCTAAACTCATTAGTTTAGGGGTTTGGTGAATCTATTTGGACCTTTGTTAATGTTTAATTGAATATATTACCATATTGTCACTCTTTGATACTCATTCATGCTTGATGTGTTTAATGCTTCTAAATTACTAGCCATAATTTAGTTGATCAATTGCTTAATTAGAACTTGAAAGAGAATGATTAGGTGTAGAATTAAACGTGCATGACGGTTAGAATTCGCCTAAGTGACATAGTATTAACGGATTCTAAGCGAGGCTAATAATGAGTGGGCTTAATAACCTAATTTAATTAATTAGCGCTAGGGACAACTAGGTTAATTGGTTTAATTAGAGAAATTGAAGGAGACCGAAAGGAGAATTCATTTTTTTAGTAACTCTAGGCTTATGAATTAGAAAAGTTGACAATTGGGTGTAATCAATTAGCACTAGCATGGTCCAAATAGTGAAACCAACCCCCTAAATGCCCTTTCCCTATTTGTTCTCATTTTAATTGCATGCTTTCTAGTTAGAAGTCTTTTAAAAGTGTCATTTTATTTCTTTCTCTTAATAATTTCCAGCGCGATTAGTTTCAATAATCAATCCATCATAAGTACAACTCCCTTTGGATTTGGTACTCCGTAGGAATACCGTTTTAATACTACTTGAACATGTGTGCTTGCATGATGTGAATAAGTTTTTGGTGCCGTTGTCGGGGAGTTGGCAACTTTTGATTGATTGATATTGAGAAGAAAGTGTTTGAAATTAGTTTAGGAGTTTTTATTACTTTTTCCTTTATTTTTGTTCCTTTTTTGTCTTGTTTTTATTTTGGGTTTGTTGGAGGAGGTTGTTGGTGCATGCGAAGTGATAAGGGGGCTAAACTTCTCCTTTTAGATCTTGAAATTAACAGGACTTGTATATTGCTGAAGAAGAACAAGAAGACCCAGACTCAAACCATGGCTGACCAAAGTAATTGAAGGGAATAATCAAATTAAACCCACAGCAGAAACGTTGGAATCGACTTTGATTTTATTTTAGAATTAAACGAAAAACAATTTTAGGCTAAGCAAAATATACCTTTGAGAATAATATGAAAAATATTATGGCGAGTCTTTTTCTCCTTGTGCTCCAATTCCAACAAGGTTGAACTCTAAGACTTCCATAAAGTCTTTCTTGCTATGACTCGAACAAAGGACCAAAGTGGTTTGTGGGAACTTTCTTAAAAATAGAGAGAGGGCGTGATAGGAGAATTTCAAGAGTTCTTTTCTCTTGTAAAGAATGCACACAATGACTCACCCCTAGAGTTCTATTTATAGTGGCCTAGAACAAATAATTAAATAATATATTTTAATATCTAATATATTAAAATATATTTATCTAACCAATTTGAATATTATTCAAACATTTTTTTAAATTCTCCTATGACATCTATTTCTTAATTTGAATCTAATTCAAATTTAATAAACATCTTTTCTTTAATGTACCTTAATACATTAATAATTTCTTTGAATTTTAATGTATCATATACATTAAATATGTTTTCCCTCATTTAATATATCAAATATATTAAATTTTAATTTGAACATTTCAAAATTTTCTCTCAACGAAATTGATCCCTATTTATTCATATGAGCTAGCAAGGGGAACTTATGGACCTACAGATTATAAGCTCCAATGATACAAAATTAATTAATTAAACTCTTTAATTAACCAATTTTCATTCATTAATTCTAGGGCCACTCCACTATAGACCTAGAGTTGCACTCTTATGCACTGTAGGACAAGTTGTGTCCATGGATATAAATCACTTCATGCAAGTCAATTCTTCACGAGTTGTTCATAATTACAGCTGGGTCAAAAGTTTGTTTTATCCCTGTAATTACATCTTGCACCTTAAGTAGCACTGATCATCTAATGAACAATTTGTTTATGATCCAACCATAACTAAGTCCCTCTCGAGCCAGTGAGAGGGTGATGCCCCATTGTTCAAGTCCCAAAACCAGCACGTAAGGGAACTACTCATCTACTTACCCTATATGGAAAGGAATGAATTTCATCGTATGAGATTATGTTCCCAACTCCCTATTTGGTCAAGTCTCCAAAATGGTAGGCTTATTGAATCGACTATAAAAGCCACTCTCACCCATGATAATCAAAGGACAAGCCCTCACAGCCAGGAGTTCATAACTCATTCAGGATTAAGATTGAGTCGCGTATGATCATCCTAATGAAATATTAATCTTTTCAATGAAAGGATTTATAAAGAGAGATTAAATATTTCGTGGTTTAGTCTTATATAAAATCATTGTGTAAGATACCTCCACTCACATGTCTCTACATGAACGATTTGGATCAAATCATTTGTAATTATTACAAAGTGGGTCGTATAAATAGTGTTACCAGTATAATGCACCCAACCTTATCCACACTATAACCCTTTAGGTTATTTCTTGACACGATCTTCCTGTATCTCAACTACATATTTTGTTGGGATTTATGCCCTAAAGCCTCGTAATTAATTAATTATTTAATAAGTAATAATAATTTTGATTATTTTATTTGCAATATAATATTATCCATTATATGAAAATCCAAGGTTATTAGTGTAATCTTGAACAGTATGTGGTTGACATACGGGAGGATCGTGTTCAAGAAATAACCTAAAGAGTCATAGTATATGGATAAGGTTGGTGCCTTATCCTAGTAACACTATTGATACGACCCACTTTGTAATAGTTACAAATGATTTGATCCAAATCATTCATGTGGAGACATGTGAGTGGGGGTATCTTATACAATGAGTTTGTATAAGACTGGACCACGAAATGTTTAATCTCTCTTTATAAATCAATTAATTGAGAAGATTAATATTTCATCATGATGATCATATGCGACTCGATCTTAATCATGAGTGAGTTATGATCTCTTGCCTGTGAGGGCTTGTCCTTTGATTTGCATGGGTGAGAGTGGTTTTTATAGCCGATTCAATATGCCTACCATTTTGGGGACTTGACCAAATAGGGAGCTGGGAACATAATCTCATAAGATGGAATTCACTCATTCCCATATAGGGTAAGTAGATGAGTAGTTCCCTCAAGTGCTGATTTCAGGACTTGAACAATGGGGCCCCACCCTCTCATTAGCCCGAGAGGGACTTAGTTTATAATTAGATTATAAACATATTGTTCATTAGAGAATCGGTGGTACTTAAGGTGTAAGATGTAATTATAGGGGTAAAATGGACTTTTTGACCCAGCTGTAATTACGAACAACTCGTGAAGGATCGACTTGCATGTAATGATTATATCTATGGACACAACTTGTCCTACAGTGCATAAAAGTGCAACTCTAGGTCTATAGTGGAGTGACCTATAGTTAATAAATGAAAATTAATTAATTAAAGAGTTTAATTAATTAATTATGTATCATTGGAGCTTATAATCTGTAGGTCCATAAGGTCCTCTTGCTAGCTCTTAGTAACACTAAACGATCAATTTAGTTGAAAGAAAATTTTGAAATAATATTTAATTTGAAGTGTTCAAATTAATATATTAAATATAAAAGATGAAAATATATTTATTGTATTTGATACATTAAATATTAAAATAATTAATGTATATTAGATATATTAAATAAAAGATATTTATTAAACTTGAATTGGATTCAAATTAGGAAATAGATGTCGTAGGAGAATTTTAAACGGTTTGAATAAGATTCTAATTGGTTAGATAAATATATTTTAATATATTAGATATTAAAATATATTATTTAATTATTTTTCCTAGACCACCATAAATAGGACCCTAGGGGTGAGTCATTGTGCATTCTTCACAACACACATCTCATCAATAGAAAATTAAAGAATTCTCTCTAAACCTCTTTGTTCACACGAGATTTCCGGAGAAATTTGATTAGTGGAAATGAACTTGATTTTAATGATTTTTGTGAAGTGTTACAATCTCTAATATTTATCATCTGATTCTTTCTCTCGAATATGTAAGTTTTCAGCTCAGACTTGTTGATTTTCTTGGATCGACCTGTGGGCTTATTGATCCTCTTGGATTGACTTGTTGATCTTGGATTAGATTGTTGTCTTGTTGATCTTAGATCGGCCTGTTGGTTTGATGATCTTGGATCGACTTGTTGACTTGTTGATCTTGGATCGGCCTGTCGGCTTGTTGATCTTGGATCGGCCTGTTGGCTTGTTGATCTTGATCATCCTATAGGCTTGTTGATTTTCTTGAAGTCTTTCAGTTGAATTTTCTGAATTTTGAATCTTGGGCCTTTTGAATTCTCTAGATTCTCTGACAGAACTTGAAGCTTCTGAATTCTGACTCTTGGAGACTTTGAACTCTCTAGCTGAATGCTCTGGATTTTGACTCCTCTGAATGCTTTCAAATGAAGGGTGATCTCCTCTATTTATAGAGTTGGATGGACCTTGTATGGGCTTGGGCTTGGTTGACTTTGGGCCCAACTTTTAGGCTTGTGCTTATTTGGGCTTAATCCAATCTTTTTTTAATAGACTTGGATTATTTAAATTTGGCCCAATCCATTTTTAGGGATCTCGGGCTAAATTAGCTTCGGGTCCAACCGCCACATGACATAATTTGATTGGACTAGCTTAAGTCACTAGATGGATCAATATTGGATAGGTGGCCTTACTTGATCTGCCAATTTTCCATGTTTTTAATTTAATTTTATGACACGTGTAAATTTGTAATTTGCCCCAAATTTATTTTACCATTAATTTAAATAAATGATGTGGCAATTTGTGATTGGCCGAAATTTCTCATTCAACACTCTTCCTCTCCAATCCCTTGTGGTTTTTTTTTTCAAGAGGCTCCCACAAACCTTGATCTTGTGTTAGAGTCATAACCAGGAAGACTTTGTGGAGGAGACTAAATCATATATGAAACACCTTTTAGATCTTTAAGGAACTATTATTGTCATACAAGTTCTTTTGTTGCTTTAGAAGCAAAAACATTAAACTTATATATCTTACTCCACCACTTAAGAAAAATTTTATCTTAACATAGATTTTCCTGAATCTTTGTAAGAACTAGTGTATCTTGTAAAGATCTAATCTTTAACTCCATACACAAAAAAATTCTCATTATTTATAGATAATTTAAGAAAGTTTTTAATTTTTTACTCAATAGTTATACCATTCGTTTAATTGATATAATCTAACCAACTGTATATTATATGTTAAGTTTCATTTATGCATTAATTGTCTCCCATTTAGAGTAGATAATTAATCATATGCTCTCAACATTTGAGCTGTCTTAGTCTACTATTCCTTAGACATAAATATCAAAATATTTGATAACAATTTTATCAATATAAGATGTTTGAGACAAAATGAACATTTTGTCCTTAAAATCTCCATTTTGGACATATAAAATATACCGTGTCATTCCAAATCACTCATTTGGAATTGGTTACTTAGTTAACTTTTATGTTAGATAGAAATCTTACATCATTCATAATGAATAAAATATCATCAACATAAAACATGAGAAAAAGTCCACTAAGCAATTAATGATTTTCTTGTCTATACAAGCTTCATTAATATTTACCCAAAGTCATAGATTTTGATACTTTTATCAAACCTTATATTCAAAGATATAATGGTAAAATTCATTTCATAAATGAATATTTACTATTTTGCAAACCTTTTTCCTTTTGATTTTTGGAAATAAACCTCCATGCATTATCTAAGATTTATTTTCATAAAAGAATTTTAAACATTCATTTTTCATATCTCATATGCAACAATGAATTAAATAATGCATACAGACTCCAGTATGGCAACAAGTGAGAAAGTTTACTCGCAGTCTACTTTCTTCTATTATGTTTAACCCATTGCCATTAGTCTCACTTTGAAGGAAATAACCTTTCAACTTTGTCATCTAACATGAAAATTTGGGCTTTAATTAAGTCCTTGTAAAGGTTGAGTCATCTCATAAGTCTCCCACTATGATGAGGCTTTATCCAATTCATGCTAGGATCCATTTAACTTTCAAATGTAATTAAATTGTTAACAACTTTTGTTAACTCTTTAGTGGATTCACTCAGGACCATTTACTAACACTAACTCACCTTATTAAAGGTTTGTAGTCTTTTATTTGGCATTTCTTATAAAAAATGATATTTGTCATACAAATACTTTATTCTTTTTAGAACTAGATATAGGACCATTTTGTACTCCTTAGGGGTAGCCTACACTTAGGCATATCTTTAAACACATTCAGCCTCTTTGGATTTGTTTCAGCACATATGTTTAACAATCCTAAATATTGGAGTGTTGTAAACTAACTTTACTACTCTTCTATAATCTCAAAATAATCTCATAGGCACTCTTGGAAGGAATCATATTCACCATGCAATTTCTATTGCATATCCTAACCCGAGTTTGGTAATAGTGTGTAACTCATTATTGATGTGACCATGTCTAACGAGGTCCTGTTTCTCCTCTTGTAGCATAATTTCACACAATTGTACTTGGTATTAAGAGTTTGGATACAATCCCACTTTCTATCAATTAATCTTAGTAAATAAGGTTCTTGTATTTTTCACTATGATCTGATCATAATGTCTTGATAGACTTATTTCATCGATTTTCAACTTTGGTCTTAATTTTCTTGAACTTTTAAAAAATTGACTTATGTTATATTAGGAAAGACACTTGTACCTTGAATGATCATCAACTAGAGTGATGAAATATTCATGTTTTTATTTGGCCTTTACATTCTCAGATTACTTGGCTCAGAATCTGTAAGCCCAAAGTATTCTTTGGCCTTGTAGTCTTATTTAATAAATGCCCAATGATTATCTTGCATGAAAGGCAAGATCTACAGATATGTAAAATAATAAACTAACTTTTAGAGAATTACCTCTTACTAGTCTTATTCAAGTTGATGTTAATCAATCTTAACTGCCAAATTCGAGTATCATTTTTTGGCTGAAATATAATGTCTTTATATTATGGATTCTATAATCCTGAATATCTCAGTTTTTTTGTAGTATAGTATATGTCAATATTTTAACATATAGAAATTGTTCTTATTTTTAATTGAATGTATTTTCAAACAATTTTGAAAATATAAACTTTAATATTTCAAAGTAATTCATACTATATGAACTTTTTAGTAATAAAGTTCGAGAAATTGAATTTCTCTTATGGTTACTAAAAACACCATATTCAGCATTAAGTGACAATCTTTACTTAATGACATCTTAATGTCCCCACTACACTAACTGAGATAGGCTTCCTGGTGCCAACTTGTAGAAACTATTCTATATGTTCAGTATTTTTCAAGAATTGCATATTAAATGTAATAAAGAATAAATCTTGATAATGGATCTTGTATCAACTATCTAGGTGGCGTTATTTATTCTCCACCAAAAATCTAGTAAATCAAATTTACTTTCATCTATATTATTCTTCCCATAGAAGTATTTCAAAAATTCCTCTCATTGTGATCGTCCTGACTAATTTAGGAACTATTTTCTTTTATATAGCTTTAGTCATTTGGTTTGTTTTCTTGGAATTTTGTAATACTTAGGAGATACATACAAAATATCTCGTTTACTTTTGATTCATTAATTATGTGTTTCTCGAACAAGTCGATTAATAATAGCAACATGTTTTGAAAACATTTCTCAATAAAGACAAATTTAAAATTTTACACTGCAATTATAGTACTAACATTACTTTTTTCAAGTAATAAATTCTTTTCAATTTTGACTTATTAGTAATAAAATTAAAATTGAGAGAAATAGTCATAATATTGAAATACATAAAACATATTCAATCATCCATTCAGTTTTAGCATAGAAATCATACAATTTGAAAAATGAACCCTATAAATCATTTCTAATGCTATGGTACTTTAGTGAGCTAGAACAAGTGCCACCGTAGGGCACATCAAGTGTTCTTTCACTAAACTGAGACAACCTCAACCAAGTATTATACCATAATAACTCTCATTCTTATAATATTTAGTTACCATTAGTTTAGTCAAAGACATGATCTTGTTAATTACTGAGTTACAGGGATTCTACCTAGTGATCTTAGCAAGTCTAAATGAGGTAAAATTAGGAGTGAGTCTAGGTACTACGTTTGGGAGGAGCAATACTTGTGGAGATTTTTTTTTGATCAAGTCATTAGACGATGTGTGCCTAATTGTGAGATGCAGTTTGTCTTAGAATTTTGTCATGAATGCAAGGCCATTTTGGCCCTAGACATACTGTTAGGAAGGCATTGCCTATGTTTTTTGTAAGACATGTGAGCGTTGTCAAAGGGTAGGCACCATAACACGTAAGAATGAGATGCACCGAATGCCTATTATGATTTGTAAAATCTTTGGTATGGGGTATGGATTTTATGGGACCTTTGCCATTTTCATGTGGTTACAAGTATATAATTTTGGCTGTGAATTATGTTTTGAAATGAGTGGAAGCGAAAGCCACTGTAATTGATGACTATAAAACTATTGTAGGATTCTTGAAATCTAAAATTTTTAACAGGTTTGGAGTTCTACGGGGCATAATTAGTTACCAAGGCACACACTTTTGCAACAAGACCATCGAGACATTGATGAAGAAGTATGGGGTAAATCACAGAGTTGCAATTGCTTACCACCCTCAGACGAACGAGCTGATAGAAATTTCTAATCGAGAGGTGAAGTCCATCATAGAGAAAACAGTCAACCTTGGACAAAAGGATTGGAGCCTTAGGTTAGAAAACACATGTGGGACTATGCATAGCTTATAAGACACCAATAGGGATGTCCCCCCTATAGGTTGGTGTTTGGTAAGGTGTGTCACATGCTGGTTGACATCGAGCATAAGGCATACTGGGTGGTAAAGAAATGCAATTTCGACTGTGACAAAGTTAGTGAGCAAAGGCTTCTTCAGTTGCAAGAGCTCGAGGAGATGAGGGCGACTCTACTACAATTCTCATGGTGCGTACTATGGAGCGCCTTATTTATGTGGAGCCAGGTTAATCGTACCATATGACAAGTCAAGCAATCGACTATAAAAATTTGTGGTTTTTGGAGGCAGCCATGCGACTGAGTTTTATTGCTTTTCTTTATTGCTTTTAGTTCTTTCGTTTTCATAGTTTTGTTTTGTTGTTGGTTGTGAATTGTAGGGGATGTTGTCCTTAAGGTAAAATGATTATTGGTGAGGCCTCACCACCACCAACGCGTGCTAAAATTTCAAGAGAGTTTTTCTAGTCTCCCTTAATTTTGTACTGATGCTTTCTAGTTAGATTTATATTGAGGACAATGTAATGTTTTAGGTTAGGGGTGGGGTATGCATGTGTTGTTGAGTCACGAGCACCTGAGTTTGGACTTTGTTTAAAATTTGTTAACTTGATTGTTGATAATTTGATTGCTTGTTATATGAGGACATTCAATGAGATGCTTATTATATCACTTTGATTGCATTTGTTGAAGTATGTGAATGCTATTCAGAAATGAGCCCCTTTTTTAAAATCTTCAAAATTTTTCTTGACTTTCCTGCACATTTTGAGCATGTTTGTCTATCTTTTGTAATGTTGAAGGCTAAGGTTAGAGTTGTAAGGCCTATACATTCATTGTTCAATAGGTGTAAGGGATAGCTAGATAGTAAGCTTGTTTGATAGTTTGTAATAAGTTGCTTAGGAGGAAAAAGAGTGATCAGTTGCCTGTAAAAGAAAGAAAAGAAAAATTAAAATTTGAAAATAAGAAAAAACAAATGAAAAGAAAAAGTGAAAGTGAAAATAAACTTGTAATGTGTTAAGAGAAATCAATGGGTAAAAGTGCTACCACTGTTGTGATCAATTAGGCCACCCATCGAGAGAGTGCTTTAGGTACGGGTCCTTGCAACAGATGTGTGAAATCTAGTGCTATTGGTTTTTAAAGTGATGCAAGTTTACCTCGAGGATAGTTTTCCGGCGCCTAGTAGCTTATTACTTTCTTAATTGCTTAAGAGCTTGATAGCTTGTCCTTAGTGCTAGTGTACAGGGAAGATGAGTTAAGGGTTCTATAAACCTGCGCCTGGCTAGTAAAGAATACTTTAGGGAGGTTGCACACACACACGCGGGAAAGAATAGAAATGAGTTTTAAAGTGTCTCACTGATGGATAGTGTTTTGCACGTCTCTCTTGTGTAATTGTTGTGATATTTTGAAGCATCGAGATTAGAGTCACGTGTTTAGAATCAATGCTTCTCTTTTTAGTTGTGTTCCTTACTCAAGGACTAGCAAGATTTAGGTTGAGGGTAATTTGATAGGACCAGAAAAGTCCTATCTTTACTTAGCTAATTCGTGATTGTTTGTGTGGTTTTTATATGATTATTATCAAATTTGTTGGAAATCGAGCATCAGGAGCTTCAAGGAGTGTTTTAGACAAATCAGGGTTAAAACGGAGCTGATTAAACCTAATTTGGATGAGCGAAGCTTGAAAAATGTTCAAAAATAACAAATTGCCCTTGACGAGAGTGTGTAAACGCCAAGATGACCATCCCAATGCTCTGCAATCGGATGCAAAAGGCAGAATTCCTTGGGACAAGGTAGCGTCTTGACACTGCGTAAGTCAAGCATCAAGGGATCATAGGTCGATGCTATGGAATGTTGGGGTTGACGTTGGTGGCGTCTCGGCGCTGCTTCAAGAACTATTAAAAGAAAATGTCATTTTAGGGAAATCATCTTCTCCCTTTTCTAACCGACTTTCAGACATTTCCCCTTCTATATACTGTCAATTTTAACTTCTTAGTCAATTTGGGATGATTTTGTATCGATCCATGGGATCCGAATCGTTGTTGGAGACTTTTGGCTATATTGTAATGCCAATTCGAGATTAAGTTAGGTTTGATTTATACTTTGTGAGGTTTTATCTTTAATTTCTACTTCAATTCAAGTTCTTAGCATGTTTAGTCTCTTGTTTGATTCTTAAAACAAAAATGCATATAAGAATTGAAAACTCTAGTATGTATGCTTGTTCAATGCTATGCTTGAATTCGTGCGCTCTCATTTCGTTTTTCTCGCTGAATTTAGTAGCACAAAATTTGGCTCATGTTTGCATAGTAGGGGCTGTTCTCTCGTGTAGTTTTCATGATAGGCTTTAGAGACTAAATAACTCGTTAGTTAATTTAGGCTATCCAAATTTGTTAATGAGTTCTAATCAATTCCCGTTTGTAATGCAATTAGCTTAATAAACATGGAACGCTATCGTGCCTTACTTAGCGGGTTAGTTAGGGGTTAATTCGATGCTAAGTTGAAATAGTCCAAATAGGGAGCCATTTAGGGGCCCATTTGGCTTTATAGAACGAGCCGATTAGCTGGTTATGACTGAAATTAATGCTTGCGTGTGAATACCCGTGATCAAATTACAAGGATAACCCGATGACCCCCAAATTGGTGCCGTTGTGAGGCAGTTTCATCCCTCTGCAATTTAAATTCCCTTTTTTTATTTTTATGCAATTAATTTCTAGTATTTTTACATTTATGCACAAATCCTCCCTTCCCCCTCTAGGTTATGGTTTTAGTTTGATAATTCGAATTAAAAGAGAACTTAATCAATTAGCTCACCGTGGATTGACTCGGTCAACTATTACTTCAAATTTTAGCTTGGTATGGTATTATAAATATTATTTGATCGGGTGTGATGAGCCTAGATCATAGATCCTCACTTTCGCTCATGCACTTGGCTTACTTGGGTGAGCTTAAGTCCCAAGCAATTTCCCAGCAAATCAAAAGGGTCCTAGATTTACAAACAAGAAGAAATCAATGAAGAAAAGAATTCAAGTCCCCGACAACGGCGCCAAAAACTTACTCTTTGTTTAATTGGAGTAAAATGATATATAATAATGCGTGCAAAATCAATAACATGCGATGAATTTTGTACAATTTAGGAGCTTAATAGGCATGAAGTTAATTTACACAATTTTGTCCACCACATGTTAAGCCCAAGTATAAACTCAACGTGAGCAAGTAGTACTCGAGGGGCATTCCAAGGTCAAATCTTCAAGGATGTGAGTTGATCGCAAACGATTTCTTACCAGCATTTTAATGCAGTGGAGGTAAATAAGAATTTTCTTTTAGTTACTAGCAATATTTAAATGCAAGGTATTTAAAAACAACAATTGGTAAGGATGAAAAGTAAATAGTAATTTGATGCAAGGGTATGAATATAGATTCCCTAAGTATGCAATGTTCCTAACTTCAATGGTATGTTGGTCTTTTCATCCCTAGAAGTATGTGTTCCTACTTGTCCTTACTCTTTCAAAAATGATGTTAAGCGCATTGTATAGTCATATGTCTACACTGCTCAACACAATGTTTTAATCTCCGACCCATTTTTTGCTTACAAGTGGTTGTTTTATTTATAAAATACCCTAGTGAGTTATATTCACTCTTGTTTTTCTTAGACATTCCACACACTTTAACCCTTTCGGCATGAACCTCTCTCGGCTGGCCAAACAGAGATAAGCAATGGAAGAATTACACACAACCAAAAAAAAAAAAAAAGGCAAACAACCAACATTCCCTTGAGTGTTAAGTGTCTTGCATACTAAGTTCCTCTTAAGTCATCCCTTTTTTAGATTTAGTTACTCGTGAAGAAGGTAAAGAAAAGACATGAGAATGGAAGTGGTGAAGATGCCATTGAAATCAATTTAAAACTAAAATGCATTTGCAAAGAGTTTGATACAATGAAACTAACAATCTTAACCTTAAATGCATCTACAATCAAAAGCAAATAACTTTAAAGACAAAGGAAAAATAAAACAAGCTATAATGTTCTACGAAAATAAAACTAAGGGTTGAAATCTCTAGGCTTTGAACTTCAAAAGTTGTCTGCAAATGACGCGAGAAGCCGAAAGAGGAAGAAGAAGAACCATCCGTATACAAAAGTCAAGGAATAAAAAGAATAAGGAACCGAACTTCAGCTTCTCTTTGCACATATATAGATGCGTCCAGCCAGTGGGAGATGGACACGTACATGATGTTGACTTTGACCCATTCCCTGCTGAACGCAAGTTGAAACCTTGGTCCAATCAGATTCAGCCACGATAGTTCCTTAAGTGAAGGTCCAATGAGCACATGCCACATTAACTCCTTGAGCCCCCAATCTTGTCTGATTTTAGACAATAATTACTTGATGTGACTGTTTTTGGTCGCATATTGAATCTAGTTCACCGACACCTTGCACTGAAGGTTCTTTTTTTATATCTGTCTCTCCATGCAAGTTTTTCTTCCTCAACACAACTCATTCCTATAACATCAAAATACGTATCAAGAACTTAAGAATGGTTTTCAATTCTATATTTTGATTAATTTTAATGCATTTTGAAAGATGATGATCTTTGATTAAAAGCCCTAAAAACTAGGGGTTCAACGCATGTTTATTTTACCTCTCAAAGCAATATAATCTAATTTTTAAAACTAAATAACATGTATTTCTATAAGTTATCATGGAGAGGACCGTTGGTGCCCGTGTTGGAGTAGTTGGGGAAGGGGAAGGTGGTGGGTGGAAAGGAGGAAAAGGGGAAGGGGAAGGGGAAAGGGAAAGGTGGAAAGGGAAGAGATATATATTTTTTAATATTTTTTATTTTTTAATTAAAATATTATTATTTCTATTTGAAAAATTATTATTTTAATATTACAAATGGCCACGTAAGCCCTCTGTTAAAAAATTAACGGTAGAGGGACTTAATAGACATATTTCATAAAATTCAGAGACTTGATTATCTGATTTTAAAACCAAGGGACTTAATAGACACAAACCTCAAACATGATAGATCAAAAAGATAGTTTACCTAAAGGCTTTTGCTACAGAATTCTAATATGTGCCATTTCAATTAACCTTAAAACTAGAATACATATGAGAAAAAAATTAGATGCCAATATGACCCTATCTCACACACAAAAATTAAAATGAATCAATATCATTCTATTTGAAAAAGCAGTCAATTTAATTCCAATGAACTGTAAGTAGGCTGGGCATTGCTTTCGTTTATAATATATTATTTTAGTTAAACTACAAGTTTAGTCATGACTTCTAGTTTGTGTCTATTAGAACCTTGAACTTTCAATTTTGTGTTTAATAAGTTCTTAAAATTCAATTTTGTGGCATATAGATTCTTAAACATTCAAATTTGTATCAAATAAATCCTCAAATTTTCATTTTTATGTCTAATTGGTCCTTTAAAAAATGTCAAATACATCAAGAACGTATTAGACATAAAATTGAAAGTTTAGAGTATTATTAGATACAATAATAAATCTATTAATTTAAAAAAATATATCAAATATGGTAGAAATCTATTAGACACAAAATTGAAAGTATAGAAAACTTATTATACATTTTTAAAGTTCAAGAAATTATTAAACACAAAATTAAAAGTTTCGAGACCTATTATAAATTTTTTATACTGGAGGGATCTATTAAATACAAACTCGAAAAGTTGAGGGGTTAGATTGTAATTTAACCTATTATTTTTATTTTTTTAAAAAAGAAATATTCCAATTTCCAACTTCGGATTGGAATCCCACCCTAACAAGTTTTGGCACATATAATTGAATCTCAAGCATGGTCAATAATTGCATCTGAAGCTCCATTAATTTCGAAGGCATACAGGTACTACTCTATAAACGTAGCCCTCCAAAATCATTTATTTCTCTTCTGTCGTCTTGTGGTTTAATTATGTTCATGCATACATTCATGAACGAGGTTGAGAAACTTTTGTTAATTATATTTTAAAATTAAAATTTTTTGGTGCTTATCCCTAGACTTAAATTCAAGTGGGACGTGCTTTTATCTTTTGAACCTATTTGGGTGGATACGTTTGAGTTTTTATTTTTTTTGAATTCAACAACATTTGAGAAGGAGGAATTTGAATTCATGACTGCTTAGTCATAAACATATATTTCATGTCAGTTGAGCTATGCTCTTGTTGGTATATATTCAGTTATTTATACGTACTACAATAAAATGAGAAATTGAAGCTCAAATTTTATGCATCAAAATCTGTAAATTTGTATAACGTTATATTATATCTTGGGTAACCGCGGCAATAAAATTACAAAATTAAGTGGTATGAATAATTTTGTAATTAAATGCCACCATTTCTCTCACCAAATCCACGCCCCACAACACCTCTCATTCTCTAATTTTTCTAAGTAGCTCTCCGTCGTCCCATCCTTTCTCAACTATCTCTAGAGTTTAAGTTTAGAATGTAACTCGATTTTAGCTTTTTTCATTGAAGTAATAAGTCAGTGTTGTCTTGCTTTCTACTTAGTTGTTGTATCTCGAATGAATCTCAAACAGTAGTAAAATCACAAATTTTCTTTGAAGACACAGTGTGATATACAGATCATTTAGCTATTCCACGTTTTATAGTTTCATCGTTTTAATTTTTATATTTTGTAGCATGAATTAGTGTTGTTATCATATAGTTTGTATAATTTTTCGTATTGATTTTTTTTTTTTTATAATCTATTTCCAATGTAATATTAAGTTATTTTGCTAACAATTTTAGCCAAGTTCATTTACCCCTTGTTTAGAACTTCTCGATTTGGGATGATGATTTGAAATCATTTCACACTCGTTTAGATGAAAAAAACTATTAAAAAAAAAGAGTAAGAATTCACTACAACAAATTAAGCTTTTAATGACGGTCTAAAAAAATTCGCGGGTAGAAACAATGACGGACAAGGGAAAAAAGGCACGAAAAAAGAAAAAAACCAAAAATTTAAGCTACAGTGTCGGTCAATGACTGTCATTGTTTCCTAACTTTAATGTCGGGCATTGACCGACATTATATCATCTATTTAAAAGCTTATTTTTTTTAAACATTTTTACATTACATTTTTTCGTTTTTACATTTTGACCAAGAGCTCCCTTCTTCTCTCCAGCCCTAATCTGTTCTCCCTCCCTCTCTCACATGCATTCAGCCGCCGGCTAACCACCCCTATCACTCAGATTTCTTCTCCGATGAACACAAGATTCGCGCTACACCTCCCATGCAACACCCATTCCACCAGTGATGAAGACGGCAACATCAGCAACCCACGCAAAAGCCATGAGATCCACGACGCTGAGAACTCCGACGGGGCTGTACGGTGACTTCCAACAGTGTTCAGCAACATCCAACAAGACACAAGTTTCGAGGTTGACCCATACTTAAACAACCTCGGATCCTCAACACCCTCTTCGATTCAAATCAGATCTGAGTGCCCACAACCTTGTCGATCTTAGATCTAAACACCCACAACCAGTAAGGTTCAAATCTACAAGTTGTGGTCTCTGATCGGACAATATTCGATGAACGTGAGTTATGTCGGCAATTTCTGGCATTTCTCGTTTTGTACCGAGTCAACTGACAGACTTCAATTTCTTCTCCGATCATGGTAATATTATTTGTGCCTTTTCGTTTCTAAAATCTTGTTTGATTATTAGTTAGGGCCTTGGGACTTTTTTTGTTGGATAATGAGTCGATTTCCTCTATTGTTGAACTCTGTTTTAGGTGAATTTGGCTAGAGTTGATTGTGTTGTGTAGTGAATCACAATGCTGGGAAAGGTTATGGTTCGATGCCTTATGTGAGTTCTTTGTTTCTCCGATTCTAAGAGAGTTTCTTTGGTTTGTTTTTTCATTATGATGGTGGTTTTAGTGATTGATGAATGATGATTAATGTAGGATGTTGTTTGGTTATTTTTAGCTGGTGGAATTTTTCTTGTTACTATTAGTGCGGTTGGTCAACATTTTTTGCCTCAATTTCATGTGTCTAAAAGGTATAATGTAGAACAACCCATTGCATCACCCTATGGAGTTAACTCTATGAAAGATAGATTGTAGAAGCTGCAAAGGTTTCACATTAACTGGTATGTATATTTTATAGAATTGTAATGTAAGAAGCTCTACTAACTTTTGTTAACCAAAGTTGCTTAATGTCAGGTTGATGATATTGAATTCTTGAAGCAATCGAGCATAAAGCCAACAAAGGTTGGTTTTGCATTTGCATTTACAGATCTTTGTTTATGCTTTGATTAAGGACAGTGGGTGTTGCTATTGGAAGTTAGTTTGCTCTTACTGGAAACTTGCACTTGGAATTAATTCATTTTGGCACTGGCAGTAGAAAGGAAGCCATGCTTGATTTTTTCCTCAAGTCATCCCTCAAGATTTCATCTCTGAGATTTTGGTAATTTCAAGAAGTCCATGTTCTCAATTCTGTACAATGATAGAAAGTATTGATTTTCTTTTAGAATTTTGGTGGTTAGTGGAGTTACCATATGTTGCAAATAGTCAAACTTCAATGGCTTTCACTGTTTTAGTTGTGAAATTCAATTGTAAAAAATTCGAAGTTAGTGTGGATAAATTGATCACATATTTTATCTTTTTTACATTTTGCAAGAAAATTGTAAACCTTGATTCTTTGAAGTTTGTGTTGAAGCTCAATAAGTAAGTTAAGAGTACTGAGTAAGTTTTCCCTCTTGAGACCACATATGTTATTTTCTTATTGAATCCATGATTAACTTTCTGAAGGTGATTGGGTTTTTTGTTTTAATGCTTTAAATGATATTTATAATGATAGGTATCCTTGTTGGCAAAGTAAATGTTGTTGAATATTAAGTACTGAAGAAATAGCAACCTATTGCACATTTTAAGTTTTGCTTTGCTGCGTTATGATGCTTAATATTTGGATTTACATAGTAACATCATAGTTAATTGTTAGTTTTATGTGTTTCTAGTGAGTTCTGCAATACTCAAAGGGAGTGTATAGACTATGATGAAGGTTTTTCCCCTGTTGTAAGACATAACTCTATGATGAACTTTTGGGTCTCAAATCCAAGAGTGAGAGGAGTTAAAATTGATTGGGTTAAATCAATTTCTCCTTTCTTGGATGCAAATCTCTTAGACAACAAAAATTGTATTGGTCTTTCTTTTTTCCTTTTTGTGTTTTTCTCTAATTTGTTGCTTTTTGGATAAATCTCTTTAGATCCAGAATCTTGTTTCAATATCTTGTATGTTTCTCATTTGATTCTCTAATAATATTGTCTAGCAAAGGCCAATAAGACTGTTTGCAAGTGGAGTAGGTCAATTGATCGAACTACTATAAATCTCCATGTTTATCTTTTTTATTCTCTATTTCTGGCTTCTTTAAATTATGTACAACACTTAAATTCAGTTAAAAAGTGCCAAATTCACCTCTAATTTTCATATTAAGAATAAATTCCTGGGTTGTAATCAATAGATAAAAATAATAGATATCAATAGATAGATTTAGTGCATAGCTCACAAGGTCTGCATAGCCATATCTTTGAGGCGTTGTAGTCTATGTTCTAGCCCTGTCCCACATGAGTTAATAATCATTATATTCTCAGGTGTAGTTTCTCTAACGATGCTGCTCTCTAGGACTTCCTCCACAACTAATTCTTCTAGCTATGTTGTGTCTTCACTTGAGATTAAGGTAGTCGTAGCTTGAGATTGAATTTCTATTTCAGATTTCTCTACCATCAAGATTGCAAAAGAAAATGCCAGCTCTCAAGCCCTTGGTTCAAACTTACTTTGCCTTATATGTGTGAAGGAGGCTAGACCACCAAATACTTTATTAGGTCATTTGAAACTTCTAATTACATTAAATGAAGCAGCACACACTTGATTAGGTCATTTGCCATAGTAGATAAGAGCTGTAATAGTTTCAATAAATGAAGCAACACACACTTGATTAGGTCATTTGAAAATTCTAATTACATTAATGCATTTTGAATGAACTGTTTTAATTTCTTTCCAATAAAGGCACTCTTTCGAAATACATGTTATGAAAATCTTGTCACTTTAACAGTCTAAAAAATGTGAACTTGGTGCTGTAACTATATTATTTTCCACCTCAGTTCTACATGTTTCAAGTGCATCTGACATCCTTGTTATTTAGTGATCTTTTAGTCAATGTAGATGCATTTGTCTCATGGAGAACTTTATAGCAGTTTATAGCATTTGGTTCGACTAGTTTGTTCATTTAAATCACACTTTGATTTGATTTATTCTTTTTTGTTTCATTCTCAGCCAATCTTTTCATGTCAATTTTTCCGTTTGTATTAAGAGTGGTTTCAATGTCTTAAATTCCCTTGTCGATATTTGGTACAATACAACAATGTCATAACTCAAATTATTACAATATCTATTGATTTTTGTGGTAACCACACTATACTCAATATGTTGTTTGATGAAACTAAGGTTTAGCAAGTTTCAAGATTATGAATAAAGATGAAGTAGAAGAATTTTAACTATTTCAATCATATATAAAGATATTAGATTAATAAACTTGGATGCTAGTTGTAAAGGAGATTATTTCCTAAGTTTTTTCCTTGTACTTTTTTTTTTTTTGTTTTGGTGATTGATGAATGCCTTTTTTTTTATTTTGCTAGATACTTATTCATTCAACTTACTAAGGAGCACCTTTCACCAAGTCGAGTTGCCACGCCTTTCACCACTTATCTACTTCAGTTAGTTGGTCTTAAGTTTAATTTGAAATGTTTTAGTCTTATGTTTATTTTGCTTAGCAATTTTGCATCTCTTTGTAAGTTGGATGTGGTTTGCAGATAGACAGAGAGTCATATTTGTATTATGTGTGTGGATGAATAAAGAGAAATTTTATGTTTTTTTTAGTTCAATAACATAAGTGTATTACGCATTTTATATTTTATTAATTAAAATTATGTTTGTTAAGTTAATTGTTGTGTAAAAATATAATACTGAAATATTAGTGGTTAGCCACGTGTGTTATCAATAAATTTTTTTTTATTAAATTATTGAGGAAAAGATGACGGGCATTGTATGTCATTGAAAACCACTATTTTGACTTTTAATGACGGACGGACTTTTAATGACAGGCTTTTAATGAACTTTTAATGACAGACAGACTTTTAATGAACTTTTAATGACAGACAGACTTTTAATGACTGTCAGATTTAATGACGGGCATTGCCCGTCATTAAAAAGAGTCCGTCATTGTAGCCTACGAAGACACTCGAAAAGATGACGGACACGTGTCCGTCATCGTTTCCCTTTAATGACGGACAATGCCCGTCATGAAAACCCGAATTTCATTTAATGTGAAATCAATTGTGATTTCAAATTGTGGTTTTTTTAAAAAAAAGAAAAATCAATTTTCATTATAAAATCATTGATTTGGTAAGATTTTAAACTTAATATTTTTTCTCAAATTTTACCCATAGAGACATTTTTTTCTTTTTCTTTTAATAAAATTTATGCTTCAAACGCCTCCCTACGCCAGTTCATACCTATTCGACAGTGTCTTTTGTATCAGACTCAATATTGGCCATTTAAGTAAACTCAAGGTTAGGTTTCTATTTTAATTTGTGTATTGTATTTGCTGTCTTTTTTTTTTAAACTGATAAAAATAATTTCAATCTTTTTTATTCCAACAAGTTTTTTTATAGCCAAGCAAATTAAAAGTGAGTGTTTTTTTTTCTTTGTTTCTTTTCTTAAACATTTTTTTCTTTTTATTTATTGATTTGATAAGAATAATATGTTTTTTTTTTGTTTTTTTTTTCTTTCCATCTTTTTAAACCTTTTTTTTTTCTTTTTATTTATTGATTTGGATAAGAACAATATTTTTTTTATTCCTTTTTATATATTGATTCAATCTGCTTTTCCCCCCATAACACTACAAAAAAGTTGGCCTATTTCGACCATTTTTTATCGAACGTTTTAAAAAACCTTTGAAAAATATATGCATTTATCGAAGGTTATTAAAAACCTTTGAAAAATATATGTATTTATCAGAGGATTTTTTAAATACCTTTGAAAAATATAGGTATTTAAAAACCTTTAAAAACATATATATTTTTTATTGAAGGTTCTTAAAAACCTTTGAAAAAGATATTATATTTATCAAAGGCCTTTAAAAACCTTTGAAAATTATATGATCCTGTATCGAAGGTATTTAAAAAACCTTTGAAAAATATATACTTTTTATTGAAGGTTATTAAAAACCTTTGAAAAAGATATTATATTTACCAAATAACATTAAGAACCTTTGAAAATTATATTATCCTTTATCGAAGGTATTTAAAAAACCTTTGAAAAATATTTACTTTTTATCAAATGTTATTAAAAACCTTTGAAAAAAATATTATATTTACCAAAGGACATTAAAATTCTTCAAAAATTATATTATCTTTTATCAAAGGTGTTTAAAAGCCTTTGAAAAATATCTACTCTTTATCGAAGGTTCTTAAAAACGTTTGAAAAAGATATTATATTTATCAAATGACATTAAAATCATTTGAAAATTATATTATCCTTTATCAAAGGTATTTAAAAGATCTTTGATAAATATCTACCTTTTATCGAAGGTTCTTAAAATCGTTTGAAAAATATTTAATATTATATTTAAATATATTCTTTATATTGTCTTTCATTTATAATTATAGAAATATTATATAATTAATATTATATTCACAACTCACACAAGATACATAATTAATAAAAAGGTAAAACTAAAAAAACAAAAAAATAAAAAATGGCTTCAAATCAAGCAGATTGGCAAATTTTCTCTAAGCTTCTAACTAGAGAAAGTTCCAGAGCCAATACCTCTTCCAGAATATACTATGGCGGATTGGCTAGCGTTGTTTCGTTCATTTGGGAGTCTCAGCAAGGTACGCCTAATCACCGATTTTTCGATGACCTAACTCCTCCTCTCATTCCTCCGTCTTACATTTTCGATGATGTTAAAAAAACTGACCAGAAAGCGATCCAAATGGCTCTCTCTTTTCCACATCTTCTTCAATCTGAAGAGGAAAATCGATCTGTTGACTCCGCCGTTTTTCAAATTGGTGTCATTGCCCACTACAAGAAAGTTGACTATTTTCGAAGGTCACAACCTTCGAAAAAACACATAATAGACCTTCGATAAATCTTTTTTCAAAGGTTAATTCAACATTTGAAAAGTGTCGAAATAGATCCCGTTGAAAAAGTTTTTTTCAAAGATTTGTTAACCTTCGAAAATTAATATTTTTCAAAGGTCACGTTAACCTTCGAAAATTATTATTTTTCAAAGGTCACATGTCTTCAAAAATTGTCAAATTATTTATCGATAATTATTTATTGGCAATTATCTTTTTCGAAGGTTTTTATTATTTTTAAAGGCTTATAATACTATTTTCAAAGATTTTAAAGCCTTCAGAAATACTTCTTTACTGACAGTTGTAAATCCTTCGAAAAACCTCTTACCAAAACCTTTAGCACTTGAATACAATAGTAAATTTAAATTATATTAAACTAATAACCTTTTCAAGCCATAAATCTATAGCTCAAACACTAATTACCTAGTTGCAAAGTTCATAAACCTGTACTTAAGCTTTCCAACCCCACACTTCATAGATTCAAATATATAATAAATTTCTCAATGTAAATGATGAGCTTATATGAAATTGAAACTCAATCAAATGATACAACAAGTAAATCAGGCCAACAATCTTATACTCCACCGTGCATTATACAACCACAATATTAAAACTATAAGAACTTTCTATCATAATTCCAAAAAAGTTAAACCATTGAGATCCACAACAGTACAATATTTTGGACAGTCACAACTATTTGTACCAAGAGAACTTAGAATATCTCTTACACCCAGGATAAAGCTCTTTTTCTGCATCATTCAACAATCTATAAAACTTAGAAGCATCCTCATTAGGTTCTTCATCATTACCCTGTTTATTTGAGTCTCCTTTACCAGTCCAGTTGTTGGTGTTAAAAATACCAAAATGATCCTCTAATATTTCAAAAATGTCTTCATCATCGGAGCCATTATCACTTTCTCCTACTTCATATGACAAACTTTCTTCACCATGCATTGTCCATTGAGTGTCACTTGGAACTATCCCAAACATTAACAAATCTGCTTTAACATCATCTCAAGTTTTAAGTATTGCATTATTACATCTCTTACATGGACAAGAAATTTGACCTGATGTTGCATGCATGAATGCAAAATCTAGAAAACTTCTAACTCCATTTCTATATTCTTGCAAAACTCGATTTCCAATTTGCATCCAACTCTTATCCATGTTATAAAATAATAATAATCATTCAAGGAGGCTCAGTTAGTTCGCACTCAGAAGGATTCCAAATGTAAGAAAGATTTGTTCATCAATGGTGCAAAACAAGAAGAGGTAAAATGACCATACTTGACAATGATTAAAAAAGTCGATGGCCCTAGCCTTCAGCTTAGCATCTATAGAGTCTCCCAATAGAACAATAGAATGTAGGATCCAATAGCAAACCCAAGGACGACTGATCAAAAGTCATAAAAGGAAAGAAAAAAGACGTAAGCTAGCATATCATACATCATAACTGCATGATCAGGCATTGTAACGACCGGCACATTCAAGTAGTAATTAAGGCTTTAATTTTGAAATTTAGAATTCATAGTAAGGTCAATTTCATGCTTAAAATTGTGTTGAGATTTAATTTTAGAATTTAGCATATTTGAGGGTAGAATGGGAAGAAAGAGGGAAAAATGGGATTTAATTGATGTTTGGGGCATTCTTGTAAAGTAAGGGTCATTAAGCCAAGCCCAAGCCCATGTTGAAGCCAAGCCTAATTTTCCTCTCTAATATAATAACCTACACGTAGCCCTAGGTTCAAGCCAAGCCAAAACCAAGCCAAGCCAAGCTACTTCATTCTTCATCTTCTTCTTCTTCCCTTTGTGTTTTCCGATAGCCCCTCCATTGAAGCATAAGGAATTTTTTTTCAGCAACTCCTCGCCGCTGCCTACACCCACGAGCACCGTCGCACAGCCACCACTCCGAACCGCTCTCTGCTCGCCGCTCGACCGTCGCGCTTCAGACCGCTCCGCCGCAGCCAATTTACTGCAGACCGCGAACCGCGCGAATGCCCAGATCTGCCGCCTCTGCACGCCGAACGCTGAAGCCTGGCGGTGAACCACCGCGCAGACTGTCGAACGCCATGATTAGATCTCTAGTGCCGCCACTGCTGTAGCGGGTTTGCTCTGATTTTGGACAAATTTTCTGGTGTTTTTCAACATTATACAGCCCCGTTTCAGCTCCATTTTCACGTGGGTAAGCTTATTCTCGCTGTATTCTCATGGTTTTCAAATGGTAGATCTAGTTTTGGGCATTATTTTGTTGATTTGGAGGTTGACCCATTGGTTTTGGGCTCCATATTGGAATACCCATTGTAGGTGGAGGTTGGTTTGACAAATAGAATCAAACCATCATTTAAATCGGCAAAGCTCGGTTCTATTTTGGGATCGGAATTAAGGTAAAATTTTCATTCTAAAATCAAGCAAAATTCTTGAGTTTATGTTAGACTTCAATTCTAGAATTTGGATGGTGTTTGAAAAATTATTATCTCCTAATTCTTTTACGAAGTTTGGGAAGTGGTTTGGATCTTAGGATGACTTTGAAGTATGAGTTCTTAGGGATAATGGAGTTCTTAAACCAATATCTTAGGGTGATTTTTAGAATTAGAGTTAAAAGTTATGAATGTCAAGCGTGATCTTTTGAAAAATTTTATAGGTGCCAAGGGATTTCGAAATAGGGGTTGGAGGATTTTTTTTGAACATTGGCCAAGGTAAGGGATCTTACGCCGGTATGCTTAAATGCAAGTTAGGAACTGAATTGAAAAAAAAATATTAAATTATTTCAAATGAAAAGCTTTTATAAATGTTTTAGTTGTGATTTCTGATGAACTTTAAAATACTTTATTTTATATGAAAATGGAGTTGCACATGTATGATTGCCATATGTTCTTATGAATGTGATGCATGTTATATGATTTATGAAATGAGGAATGACATGAGAACTTTGTTTTATGTTGCATCATGAAATGAAAAATGTAAAATGCTTTGGGACCTCATGCATACATTATGTTTTCATGATAAAAATGATTTCGAAGGCTGTGGCAATTACCCCCTAAAATTAATGATGTACATCTATATGAAAATGAGCCTTACGAGGCTATATGAAAATGAACCTGAAAAGGTTAGATGAAAAGGAACCTGAAAAGGTTAAATGAAAAGGAAAGGTTAGGTTAGGTTGATTGCCACATTAAGCCGAAGAGAAAACTTGAAAGAGGAACGTTTCTACCATGAAATGAATTTAGGTCCCACCAAAGGAAAGAAAGAAAATATTTTCGAAAACTCATTATGTGTGTGTATGCATATCCTGACCCGATAGTGAGGTCACTTACTGAGTATTGTAAAATACTCACCCTTTTCAAAAATATTTTTCTTTTCAGGTAAAGGCAAGGGCATCATGGGTGAATGACTTGGTAGTTGCTACAGGGGCCATGGGTGACGTAGAGAAGTTTTATTTCCGCAAAACTCTTATTGGCTAGCATTTTATTTTATTTTATTTTATGACCTTTTAATTGTCGAGCTCGAAAAATTGTTTTTGATTTTAAATGTTTTAGTTTATCCTTATGGTTTGAAAAAGGGATCCCGAGCTAAAGTTTTTGATTGTTTTAATAAATGTTTAGATCTTTTTGTGTTTTATTTAAAAATTTTCTAAATTTATAGTAGAATGCATGTAGTAGCATCCCTAGAAAGTCTAATAGGATAAGTAGGGTTGTTACAGGCCTATATTATATGATTGAATGGAGTAACTACAAGTAATTAGGCAATCATATACTTGATCACAAGGAAAACTTTACACTCAAATTCTCTACAGTGTCTAGTCACATTACTTTGGTTCAATCATCTATTATGAGAACAATGGTTAAAACAAAAACTAAAGAGTTATGTGCAAGAGGGAACTTAAAATGTGTAGGAAATGCTTACATGATATATACAAAAAAGAATTAAAAGATAGGAACAAAAAATAGATTTATCATCAGATTAAGAATGAAAAGCTAAACATGATGGTAAATATTCTTCTTGAGCACCAGAAGCTATATCAATATAGAATCTGTAAATTGAAACGACCTGGGCAGAAGTAGAACTTCAATCAAAGAAAAACATCAGTACAAAATCATTAGAAGAAAAGACATATGGTTCTGTCAGCTTTTTCTAAAGCACTATTGCAAATTTTAAGTGAAATTCCAGACCAACAAGACCAATCCCATTCTCCAATCTATGCAAAGAAGCATCCAACACAAATTTGGCAGAATCAAACAGACAAGCTACATACATGGTTATGAAAGCCACCATTAGTCATTACCTCTGTGGTGAAAATAACTTCCCTAGTTAGAGCAGTAAACTTGGCCTCCATCTTTGTTACAGTAACACACGCTGTTACAGAAGAAGAAAAGTAATTTCAGAAACTTAAGACTTTTCTTTTACATAACTGCAGAAGCAAAAAGTCGAGTTACCTAGCTCATTGGGGAAGACAACTAAGTCAGAGGCAAGGTTTTTGAAATCAGGTGAAGGAGTTGCAACAAAAACTCCGAACTCAATTGGACTGTTATCAATATTTAGGGGATGTGACAATACCAATGCACATAGTATTGCACATATCCAGTATCTAAAATCAATATTAACAATTTAAAAATTGAATCAATGATAGAAATGTATTAAATAATGCAAAATTATGGACCAGCGAGAAAATGATTCATATGTGATGAAGGAAAAAATATCTCTGTACTTCAGTTTTTCGGCACTTGAAAATTAATTCAAGGCTATGTTCTTTCTTTTCATCTCATATATGAAATTCGACCTTGAGATCAAAAATCCAAGAAAATGCCTAATATTATAAAATCCAAGATTCAATCAAAATTACAGAAATCGTCCTCAATCCAGAAATTACCAGAACGACAACATTCATTTCAATTAGAACAAGATTCTTCGAAAAAGAAATCATCGCGCAAGCAACAACTATTATTGAGATTAAAAAAACCGAGAAAATACCTAATATCATAAAATCCAATATTCAATCAAAATTACAGACCAGAGAGAAATCATCCTCAATTCAAGAAATCACTGCAACAACGACAATCAATTCAATTAGAATCAAGATTCTGCGCAAAAGAAATCCCCACACACAACAACGATTCTGAAGATTAAAAATAATTCGAGAAATACCGAATACCTTCAAATCGAAGATTCAATCAAATTTCAGACCAGAGAGAAATCACCCTCGATCAAGAAATCACTACAACAGCGAATCGGCGACAACATTCAATTCAATTCAATTGGAATCACGATTCTTCAGAAAAGAAAAGAAAAACGTAGTGAGCGATACACTTACTAGGATCCTTAAATTTCATGGGCGCCATGCTTTGGTGTCGGTGGAGTGATTATAGTTTTGCATTTATGAATCGCAGCATCAGCATTCTCCATTTTTAGAAAATCTTTGGATTGTCGATTAATAGAGAAGAGAGATCCTCAATTCAGGGCACTGTCTTTTGAATGTTGAGATTCTCAATTAGGGCAAAGAAGATGAGGGAATGGATGAAAATGGAGGCGTTGCTGGTTTGGAAGTTGCCGAACTCCAGAAATCGACGGTGGCTTCAAATCCAGAAAGTCCGACGAGAGCAAGAATCTACAGAGAGAGGAAAAGGAAAAGAATCGAAACGTAGCGCTGGGCGACGGTATTTTCAAACATTAATTATTTTCTTTTTTAAAACTAAAAACTTTATTTGATAATTTTAAAATACAATATTATTTTTAAACGAACTTTTTTCAAAGGTTTTTTATAACCTTCGATAAAAGTCGATAGTTTTCAATAACTCTCGTTTAAAATATATATTTTTTAAAGGTTTTTAAAGCCTTCTAACTTTTTTTTTTTTTTTATGAATATATGTTTTTTCAAAGGTTGTTAATAATCTTCGATAAAAGTAGATATTTTTCAAAGGTTTCTAAGAACCTTCGATAAAGGATAATACAATTTTTAAAGGATTTTAATGTCCTTTAATAACTATATATTCTTTTCAAAGATTTTTAATAACCTTCGACAGAAGATAAGATAATTTCCAAAGGTTTTTTAATGTCTTTTGATAAATATAATATTTTTTTCAAAGGTTTTTAAGAACCTTCTATAAAAAGTGTATATTTTTCAAAGGTTTTTAATAACCTTCGATAAAGGATAAGATCATTTTCAAAGGTTTTTTAATGTCCTTTGATAAATATAATATTTTTTTCAAAGGTTTTTAAGAACCTTCTATAAAAAGTGTATATTTTTCAAAGGTTTTTAATAACCTTCGATAAAGGATAAGATAATTTTCAAAGGTTTTTTAATGTCCTTTGATAAATATAATATTTTTTTCAAAGGTTTTTAGTAACCTTTGATAAAAGATAAGATAATTTTCGAAGGTTTTTTAATGTCTTTTGATAAATATAATATTTTTTTTCAAAGGTTTTTAAGAACCTTCTATAAAAAGTGGATATTTTTCAAAGGTTTTTAATTTCCTTTGTTAAATATAATATATTTTTCAAAGGTTTTTAAGGCCCTTCGATAAAAAGTGGATATTTTTCAAAGGTTTTTTTAAATACCTTTGATAAAAGATAAGATAAATTTCAAAGGTTTTTTGTGGCCTTTGATAAATATAATATTTTTTTCAAAGGTTTTTAAGAACATTCGATAAAAAATTGATATTTTTCAAAGGTTTTTAAAATACCTTCAATAAAGGAGGATATAATTTTCAAAGGTTTTTCATGGACTTTGATAAATATAATATCTTTTTCAAAGGTTTTTTAAAACCTTCGATAAAAAGTGAATGTTTTTCAAAGGTTTTTAAAATACCTTCGATAAAGGATAAAATAATTTTCAAAGGTTTTGAGTGGCTTTGAAAAATATAATATATTTTTCAAAGGTTTTTTAACTACCTTCGATAAATGATAATATATTTTTCAAAGGAATTTAAAAATCCTCCGATAAATACAAATATTTTTCAAAGGTTTTTAATAACCTTAGATAAAAAGTAGATATTTTTCAAAGGTTTTTTAAATACCTTCGATAAATGCATATATTTTTCAAAGGTTTTTTATAACCTTCGATAAGGAGTGGTCGAAATAGGCCAACTTTTTTGTAGTGGTCGTCTTTCAGATCGGCATTCGACTCGGCCGCCAGCATGAAGTTTTCCAGACGCCATTTGGTGTAGCAGTTTTCGAGCGGAATCTCGTGTTCAAAGGAGGAAGAGGATGCGGCGGCAACTGATTCAGTTCTTTGTTTCGAAAGCGGTAGATGTGCTGTGAAGAAGTATGACATGTCGTCACGACGCGTTTTTAAGATCAATATATTGCATTGCGATGGGTGCTAAGAAAGTGAAACGAGTTGTGAAGCATTTGAAAGGTAAAATGTTGATTGATTTAACGATTTTGAATAATTCATCTGTGTTTTTCGTGTGTTGTCCCCTAATTTTCATCTTCCTATACTAAAAAGCGATTTTGTTTGTCTCGAATTTTTTCTTCCTTTTCTGATTCAACGATTTTCTGTCCTTAATTTCTTGAAGAATATCATGAAGTAACGAATGATCCTGTTGGGATTTTCAAGAACAAGATACTAACCTCTTGTAGCGCAGCGGGATTGTTGAAAATCCAATGACGACCGGAGAATAATCACGAGGAGAATTCTCACTTCTTCACAGCCCAAAATCTTTAGTGAAAATGAAAGGGAAAAAGAAAAGAAATCGAGAGGAGAGGATTTCTGTATCTTCAGTCACTATTCTCTCATAGAACCCACGTAATCAAAAAAAAAAAAAAAACCAACCACAGAGGTCTCTTTTTTTTTTTTTGCGATATCTCTCTGCAGTTTTAAAATTGCAGAGATTCTCTTGAGATGGCAGTTACAGAAACTGCCTTCTCCTTTTTAATTTACAAAAATAAATTAATATATATAATTAATTAAATAACATATATTTAATTAATTATATAAATACCTTCATCTCCCACTCGCACATAATGTACTTTCATTATGGGCGTATAAAACACAACTTCTATCCTCATTTCTTAAAACATGGAACACATTCCTTTTCATTTGCATCAAAATTTCATTCAAGAAAATGGGCCGTGTGACCGTCATACTTTTATCTCGAGAGCTTGTCACTTTACAACGATTAAGTATATAAAGTAACCTAATAATTGAGTAGAGTAAGTATGAAGTGCCCTAGAGTCATTTAGTCACATAAATTATAACTTACGATCTCTTCTTGAAATATTATATTTTCATGTTTATGTATTCACAATCATATTACAAAAATATAATTGGTCGACCAGTGAATACATTACAATGTGACACTTGAAATGATCTTCCCTTTTCTAAAATGTTTCCATTTCAAAACAATTGCTTACTAGGTAGGCCCCATTAGATCGAATCATTCATGACCATTGGTAACCTCCCTAAGATAGCTAACATCGAAATGAAACTTCAAACAATTTTAGCCAAAAGGTCATAAGGGTACTTATAGAGATTTTTCAATCTCAAGGGTCTCACACAACAAAGAAGTAGAGATCAATTAACTTATGCTACCCTTTGTGGTCATATTAAGCACATGTGGCATGAAACACATGTTACAGTATTTTACTCTTTAGCATCAGAGTGTATGTCTCAAGTAATACTGTACAGATGATAGTTCAAATACACTCAATATCTAACTTGAGTTCACTACTCTACCTTAATATTCTATCAACAAATGATTATTGGACTTCCATCTGGCATTCATAGACAGTTTAAGATGAACAGTGGGATTATCACCCTCGATCATAATATGATCTCATCTTGATCACTTATCAAGGCGATATATTCTTTTAAGCACATGCTCTCTTTCTATTGAACTACTATAACAATAAAATTGCTTAAAAAATTATCTCATTTCTAATTGACACAAAAGTCATAGAAGCGATTGCTTGTGCGAGAAAGCCAATCTACTATCCGACATACTTCTGATTATATGTACTAAACATTTGTGTGTATGCATTCTAAAGTACAAAACTTTATTTCATATATCAAAATAAGCGTAATACAATTTGTTGAGAAGTACAAAGTCAAAACCTACGCAATCCCAAAGATTTAATGTGACTATTAAAAACATCTCTAGGTATAGGCTTGGTAAAGGGGTCTGCAACCATGTTGCTCGTTGATATATATTGCACATTCACTTCCTTTTGTGCAACCATATCTCTAACAAAATTGTATTTAATGTCTATGTGCTTTGTCTTAGAGTGATATTTGGGATCCTTCGTGAATGCTATGGCAGCCTGACTATCGCAGTTCACTAATACTGAGTCAGACGTGCTTTCTTTAAATCCCAAATGACTTAAAAATCTTTTAAGCCACACTGCTTCTTGTACTGCCGCTGAAAGTGCCACAAATTCAGCTTCCATTGTTGATAAGGCTATACAAGTTTGTTTCTTACTACTCCATGAAATTGCTCATTTGTTCAGTAAAATACATATCCTGAGGTAGATTTTCTTTCATCTAAATCTCCCCCCCAATCAGTATCTGTGTAGCCTTCTAATTTCAAATCGTTTCCTTGATAGCATAGTGAATAATTCATAGTTCCTTTGAGATACCGAAGTATTCTCTTAACAGCCTTCTAATGGGGTTGTCCCGGATTTGACTGATATCTGCTTACCATACCAACAGCAAAGCAAATGTCTGGTCTCGTACACATCATGGCATACATGAGGCTTCCAACAGCACTCGAATAAGGAATATTTCTCATTTGTTCTATTTCTTCAGGAGTCTTTGGACACATTCTTTGACTCAAACTTTCGCCTTTTGCGATAGGAGTATCAATGGGTTTGCAATCTTGCATTTTAAATCTTTCAAGAATTTTCTTAATATATTGACCTTGTGACAGGGCTAAAATCCTTTTGGAGCGATCTCTTTCAATCTTATCTCCAAGTATATAAGTTGCTTCACCCATATCCTTCATTTGAAAATTTGTGGATAGCCATTCCTTAATGGTTAACACGTACTCCTTATCTTTCCCAGCCAACAGTATGTCATCCACATATAGTGAAAGAATCACAAACTTATCTTTGTTTGTTTTGACATACACACAGTGGTCTTCATTGATCATATGAAAATCATATGAGATGATTACTTGGTGAAATCTAATGTACCACTGTCTGGAAGATTGTTTAAGGCCATAAATTGACCTCATTAATTTACATACTTTATCTTCTTGTCCTTCAGTAACGAAACCGATAGGTTGTTGCATGTAAATTTCTTCTTCCAATTCACCGTTTAGAAATGCTGTTTTCACATCCATTTGATGTAATTCTAAATCTAAATTGGCAACTATAGCTAGGATGAGTCTTATAGAGGTAAACCTCACAACAGGTGAGAAAGTTTCTTCATAATCTATTCCTTCCTGTTGTGTGAATCCTTTGGCTACAAGACGGGCCTTATACCTTTCAATTGAGCCATCAGCCTTACGCTTAATTTTAAGAATCCACTTGTTACCAATTGCTTTGCGTCCTCTAAGGAGATCAACTAGCTCCCAAACTTTATTAAATTTCATTGACTCCATTTCTTCTTCCATTGCTTTCATCCAATATTCTTTATTAGGACATTGAAGAGCCTCTTGAACATTTTTCGGCTCTTCATCATCGTCAGGTGTAATCATGTATATCTCATAATCAAAGAGACGTTTTGGTATTCTACCACGATTACTACGTCTGATTTGTGGTCCATTTAACTGTCGTTCACTTATTGATTCCATTGAATCACGTGATAATTGTTCAATCGAATCACATGCTGTTTGTGGTTTTTCTAAATCTCTCCCACTTGGATGAGATATTGTTGGTAGATCATTTATAGTTTCCCATGATGGTAAAAACGAATCGTTTTGATCATTATTTTCAAATAGGGATATCTCAGTATTGATCTCACTTTTTCTTGGAAAATCATTCTCCAAGAAGGTAGCATCTCGTGATTCGAATTCAGTCACACTCCCACTTTCTTGTTCACCAATGAACACATACCCTTTTGAAAGTTCTGAGTATCTTATAAATATACTCTTTTTACCTCTTGAACCTAACTTTCCATGTTGATGTAATGATTCATGTACATAAGCAGCACATCCCCATGGTCTCAAACCACTAAGGTCCGATTTTCTACTGGTCCATAATTCATAAGGTGTGGAAGTGACAAACTTTGAAGGTACACGATTTAGGATATAAAGCAGCAGTCAATAGAGCATCACCCCAAAAGGCGATTGGCAGTTTTGCTTGTGCCATCATTAACCTAATCATTTCTAGAAGAGTTCTATTTCTTCTTTCAGATACTCCATTTTGTTGTGGTGTCCTTGAAGTAGTTAACTGTCTTACTATACCCTTTTCCTCACATAACAGTTTAAACTGATTAGATAGATATTCACGTCATCGGTCTGTTCTCAAGGCCTTAACCTTTTTATCTAATTGATTCTCCACCAAATTTATAAATTTTCTAAAACACTCTAATGCTTCAGACTTGTGAGAAATTAGATAAACATAACCATAACGTATGAAATCATCTATGAAAGTGATAAAATATTCACCCCCATGTCTTGCCTTCACACTCATAGGTCCACAAATGTCAGAATGAATTAATTGCAATGGAAGTTCAGCCCTAGTTCCTTTACCAAATGGTTTTCTTGCCATTTTTTCCGCTAAACAATTTTCACATATAGGTAAGTCAACAAAGTTAATTTGACCTAACAAGCCTTCTTTAGCTAATCTAGCCATTCTATGTTGACCTATATGACCTAATCTAGCATGCCACATAGTCACGTCAACATTTGCATTAACAGATGATGTTATCAGGGAAAAACTAGCATAATTATTGGATATCATATCAATAACATCCATTACTATAAAACCGTTCAACAGAAAACCATAACCATAAAGTATGTTGTTCAAAGAAAAAGTTAACAAACTACCAGACAATGTAAAAGTATAACCAAGTTTTAGAAGGACAGAAACATAAAGCAAATTTCGTCGTATGTCAGGCGCATATAACACATCATACAGAAACAGAGTACGACCATTCCGCATGTTCAACTTGCAGGAACCAATGCCCTTCACAGGTACACGTGCATTGTTTCCAACATAAAGCCACCTTGCTCCTGATGGAATTCGACGAAATTCCACATACACTCCACATTCTCTAGCTACGTGGTTTGTGGCTCCTGAGTCTACAGTCCACAAAGGATGAGAGTCAGCCAAAAATACCGAGCTGGAAACACAACTTTTAGAAATGAAAGGATGAATCTTAAAATTTTCGAAAGTTTGTACCTTTTTGGGTTCAGTACACTCACGAGCATAATGACCATTTTTCTAACAATTGTAACACTTGATATTTGCTTTCTTCTTTTTAGGACGAGACATGGGACGCTTTCCCTTACCTTTGTCATACTTACCTTGCTTATGTTTCTTATTCCTATGATCTCCCTTCCCCTTAAAATCTCCTTGATGTTTAGTTTGTGACCTTTGTTCCCATGAGAACTAGGTCCAGCCATATACATGTCAGCATTGTCAGGCCTTGTTGCCTCCATGCGATCTTCTTCTAACTCGAGGTGACGTGCAACATCAGTAAGAGTTTTAATTCCCTCATTGTGGGTAAGGTGCACCTTCATGTGCTCCCAATTATGGGGAAGATATCTGATAGCAGCTTGAACTTGCTGTTCATCAGTGAGGACATGGCCAGCTTCTTTTAGCTCACTAATCATATTAGACATCTCCCTCATGTGTTGTCTCATATTGTGATTAGGGCGTTTCTTATAAGTGTCAAATTTAATAGTGAGTTGCCTAAGTTTGGTGACAGAAGTTCCACCAAACTTCAATTTCAATGCATCCCACATTTCCTTAGCAAGGTTGTAAGAACGAAACTCACGCATGACATCATTGTCCATGCTGCTCAGCAAAGTAATGCGAGCCAATGAGTTTTTCCTTTTCCAGGCATCATAAGCCTCACGGTCCCTTCTATGTTGAGCCGAGTTTCCTTCCTCAGGCTCACTTAACACATGGTTTAAAACTTCAAGAGCCTCTTGCTCTTCTAGGACATACTGTATTTTCATGGACCAAATTTCATAGTTATCCCCATTCAGCTTCTCACCTTTGTTTAGTTCAGCTATTATATTCTTAGAAGCAGATGCCATAATTTCAGAGTCTACAAGACATATTTGCACAAAATTAATCCATTTGCACAACACACAACCACTAGTATTTTACAATTTTCAAATAAATTTGATAATAATAATTTTACATAACATCGAGTCGAAATATCACTAAGTTTCAAAATCATCGTCTATGTTTTGTAAAATTATTATTCACAAATTTATCATATTGTAAAATAATCAAATTCGTTCATCAAGTAAAATAAAATGAGACATACTCATAACTTGATCACCCACATTCAAAACCTCAAAATGAGCACATATTTCATTCAACATCTGTAATTAACAATGAAATATTTACAGAATTCATGAAAGTTAATTCAAACGCAACAAAGTAATAGGGAATGAAGATTTTAAACGTATATACAAGTCATTAGGAAGTTCATGATTGAAGACTATTACCCTAGGGTTGTTCCACGTTGGACGAGTCCTATTTCCAAATATAATAGAATTATGCTTTTTCATGGCTCGATAAATAAGCTCATGCACAAAAGTTAAGATCACACAATCATATGAAATATTTCTTCTAAGTCTGTTAGAAATGTAATCTAAGAAGTTCTTCAAACTTTCATCAGGTAAAAGTGATCGAAAGGCACTCAGTCTTTTATCACTTGACAAAAGTCCTCCTTCCCAAATGATCTCTTGTAACTGACCATTCACTAATATGACATGTTTGACTATATGCACCAAATCTAATTCATGACCCGGTTCAAATTTAATGTCATGCAAATCTTCTATCATCTTTTCCACTTTAGTTCTTTGAGCCTTTGTCCTAATTATTTTTGGTGTCTTTATCAACCTTGGCATATTTTCTGTAACATATACAGAAAAAAATAATCAACATATGATTATGACACACAAAAAAAAAACAAGACAAATTGAATAAAGAAATAAAATATAAAAAAAAATATGATCATCCTTTAGGAAAATAAAACATATTAAACAAACAAAACTTGCTTCTGAAAAGGTGGTGGGGACATTATTTAAGATCTTAAAGGTCAAGGGTTCAAACCTTAAAGAACTCATAAATATGTAACCTTTTTTTCTTTTTTTTTTTTCTTTTTTTTTAATTTAATTTTATACCACCCTACTAAATCAAATACTAATTAAACAACAAAAATTAAAAAAAAATCAAGCCTTGACGGATTCAGTGCAAGATTTTTTTTTTTTTTTTTTTTTCGAAATATAAGGCTCATTTGCGGTTTCCAGCGTCTGAAATTCCAGAACACATTTCAGAATTTCAAATGGCCATAACTTTTTCGATACTTAACCAAATTAAGCATATAATATACCGTTAGAAAGCTCTTCAAACGTAATTTACACTCATATAAGGTTCATATGAAACAAGTCAGTGGAAAAAAAGTAATTGAATTTCGAAACTTGTAGAGGCATGAAACCTTAAAAAAAAAAATGTAACTCAAGAATTACTCAACCAAAATGCATGAAACTTTGCAGGGACTTTCTCAATACTATTCTTAACATACATGCAAAATTTCATAACAATTCGATGGGTATATAAAAAGATGCCATTAAAGGGTTCTAAGCATTTATGCTTCAAAATTAAAGGAAAACATAAATAATACTAGAAGCCCTTTAACCTGGCTCTGATACCAATGTTGGGATTTTCAAGAACAAGATACTAACCTCTTGTAGCGCAGCGGGATTGTTGAAAATCCAATGACGACCGGAGAATAATCACGAGGAGAATTCTCACTTCTTCACAGCCCAAAATCTTTAGTGAAAATGAAAGGGAAAAAGAAAAGAAATCGAGAGGAGAGGATTTCTGTATCTTCAGTCACTGTTCTCTCATAGAGCCCACGTAATCAAAAAAAAAAAAAAAACCAACCACAGAGGTCTTTTTTTTTTTTTTGCGATATCTCTCTGCAGTTTTAAAACTGCAGAGATTCTCTTGAGATGACAGTTACAGAAACTGCCTTCTCCTTTTTAATTTACAAAAATAAATTAATATATATAATTAATTAAATAACATATATTTAATTAATTATATAAATACCTTCAGATCCGAAATTTCTAAACCTCCTACGATTTGATATTGTTCTAATCTCATTTCATTCACCTCCTGGCGGATATATAAATTTCTTACTAAGCGTAAAGAAGAAGACAGCATTGTAGCTCAAAGTAAATTCGAAACAAACTTCTAGAGAAGAACAAGAGAAATGTTGAACGGTAGGCCATTTTGGTTGTGAAATATTGGCTGTAGTTTTAAGTTTATACTTCACCACATTCCTTCTTATCTTGATGTTTTTTTTTTTTTTTAAATTTTTATCTTTATTTTTGCTTGGCAGCCTGGTCCAAGGGATTTTCTTCTTCATTGCTTCATAAAATGGAATTGATCTCCACGAACTTATTGCCTTTACCTTCTTTTGACTAGTGGTAAGCTTCCATATCTAAAGTAAGTTGCTCGACATTTTCCTTTCTTCTTTATTCTTTCAGCGGTTTATTTGATTAATTGCAAGATTATTTTAAAAAGTTAATTAATTTGGTGCTTTAACTCTTCGCTACGTGCTATTTTTGTTTCTTTCAAGGATATTGACCTCCTTTTAGATTTTATAGTTTATATAATAATCTTTTAGGGGTATTCAATTAGATGTTTTTGTGTATTTTATAGTCGACTAAGGAGGAAACTGTCACCCTTGGCCCTGTTGTTCGTGAAGGAGAGCATGTCTTTGGCATTGCCCACATTTTTGCTTCGTTTAATGACACTCTCATTGTGAGTGATATTCAGTAGATTCTACATTAAGTTCTTAGTTTATTATTTGTGTAATTGACTGATTGTTCTATGCTTGAATTTCAGTATGTGAACGATCTGTCTGGTCTGGAAACACTTGTCTACATCACTTGTAAGAAATCTCTTTAACCCAATGTTAAAATTGATTTTGTCATTGTTTTTGGCCTTCTTTTTGAGTGATTCCACTTGTTACTTCATGGTCATGTGCATGGTTTTTAGTTTACCATGGTCCCTGTATTTCATATTCTTTGAAAATTTATCAAATTTTCCACTAAATGATATCTTCTTTGTTTGTTGGCTTTTCAAAAATTTATCAATTTTCCCACTAAATGAGATTTGAGCGTATCAATTACAATTACACTTATGAATCTTCACTTCTTGTTGACCATCTCGTAGTTCAACTTGACTATAACGCTTAAGTTCATAAATGAAACCCTTGCTCTGTTCTAATTTTGCTGGTACTTGAGATTTCTTATGCAGTTCTTGAATTTTAGATTTCTCTAATCTAAGTTTATATATATTTGGTTTGCTTCTGTAGTATGTTGTCAATTATCTTTTATGCATATGTTTTCTAACATAAAAAAAGTATGTGTTGCCTAAACGTAGAATATTTGACTAGTTTTGTGACCAAATTAGTTTCTACTTCTAGTGATGGGATAAAACAAGAATCCTTCTTGGACAAATTAGTTTCTGACATATCTTTCTGACATCATTTCTGATGAGTTGAAAAAGACTAATGACCAATTTGTGAATGAATATAATGAGACTTTACCCTCTAGCTTGATGATGTTCTTTGAGAATATGAAGGGCTTCAAGATGCTTATGAAGGTAAAAGTAAAGAAATTTTGTTGGAAATGCAAAGGATCTTTTATGAGGATGTGAACGTTGATTTGAGACAAAAAGGTGATTCACGATGCAATTTTTTTTTCCATAACTCATTGCCTTCACTGATTGTCTCAAAGATGTTGATATATTTTTTGCTTTTGAATTGAAAAAATATATCATCCTACCATAATTGAGGAAAAAATGTAGTAGCAGTGAGTAGTTTTTGTCTTCCTTGGAATAAAATGATTTGAGATTTATTGTGAGGAAAAAATGTAGTAGCAGTGAGTAGTTTTTGTCTTCCTTAGAATAAAATGATTTGAGATTTATTGTGCTTCATGGAAACTCTGCTTGGATCATTCTGTTTTATGATAGTCATTCATTGGGATTGGTTTTTGTTGGTTAAGTTCATGCAGCAAATAGTCAAAGTTAAGTAATAATTGAACTAGTGCTATTGTTGTCATCTATTGTTTTAATTTTATTTATGTAATTGCAGGTTGTGTGATAATAAATGGTTATCGATCTTCTCTATTAGTATTTAAGCTGTTAAAATCACTATTTTGAGTAGGTTGTTTACTTATTTTATGTGATGGCTAAGTTATGGGGAAGTGTGGTGGTTTATATTTTGTTTTGGGATTTTCCAATCAGGTAAATTCCAAAAGGTTTGTTCATTTTATTCTGACTCTTGAATCTAAATTTTGTGATTTATGATGCGGTTTTATTGGTGTTGTGGCTGTTGTTAACAATTTTCGATCGCGTTTGAGTGTGGATTGGATGTTATTTATGTAATTGCATGTTTTGTATTCAAGTGCTAAAGATGTTTGTAAGAGGTTTTTCGAAGGATTTACAAATACTGATAAAGAAGCATTTCTGAAGGCTTTAAAATCTTTGAAAATAGTATTATAAGCCTTTAAAAATAATAAAAACCATCGAAAAAGATATTTGACAATAAATAATTATCAGTAAATAATTTGACAATTTTCGAAGGCATGTGACCTTTGAAAAATAATAATTTTTGAAGGTTGATGTACCTTTGAAAAAAACTTTTTCGACAAGATCTATTTCAACACTTTTTGAAGATTTTATTAACTTTCGAAAAATAATTTATCGAAGGTTTGTTTAATGTTTTTTCGAAGGTTGTGACCTTAAAAAATAGTGAGATTTCTTGTAGTGTAATTATGTATATATTCTTTTTTAGTTTTTGGTTTTCATACATTGGTGGAACATGAAACCAACAAAAAAAGGGTGTTTTTTTTATTTTCTTCTCCGTGTGGGTGAACAAAACAAATCAACATAAATAAACAAAAAATCAAAATCTTGGAGCACAAGTTATGGGTTGAAAAATGAGCGACAGAAGGTCGGCTCGATCTCACCAACAAGCATGGGTTAGAGGCTGAACCACTATTTCTGTTTCTGAAAAAAAAAAAAAAACTTTGATTGCTCTAAGAAGTGATGAATGAAAACGTGTATGCTTTGGAAACCCTTTTGTTTGAGAAAAGATTTCATTCTAGTGCAAGTGCACACTGTCAAACAAGTAATAAAGTGAAAATATTCCAAGGGAATGTTTTGTAAAATTGAATCGATAGGTAAAGATCTCCTCAAAGATACAACCTAGGTAACAAGTAAATAAAATAGTCTTGGGATGGTTGTTTGTTGAGAAAATAAGAGATAATAATGATAAAGAAGTGATTCAAACATACTTATGCCCTTAAATAGAAATACAACCTAATATCTGATTGCAACTTAACTCACAACACTCTACATAGAGAATTGGGTTCAACACCTATTCAATCTTTATTTTAAAGTACTTTTAGGAGTTTAAGCAATTAAACCTATATGTCTATGGCTAATTAAAACTTAGATTGTTTTACACACAACCCTTCCAGTCCTGTAGGCTTTACCCCTATGTTTAGGCCCCTTTTTCTATATTGCTTTTATAAAACCGTATGTTACCCAACCCTTTTAGTACTGGATTCAATATGATATGCTAACCTAGGTGATCAAGCTAGTTTAACAACATAATGTAAAATCAATGAAAGCAAATAGTGCTAGAGTGTTGAACAAAGTTATAAGTTACGTACTAGGCTTTATTCTATTCTTTAGGGCATCCACATCTTAATATCCTAAAGAAACGTTTAGCTCATGACTAAATAAAAGATAAAAATAACTTGAATTGAAACGAATTTCAAAATTAAAACTAGAATGTAAAGTATTACAATAGCTTTGAAAGAAGCACAAAATTGAAGAGAGAAGATAGAATGTAAAAGACAAAATGAAACTGGACTTCTAGATAGAAGAGAAAATAGAATGTAAAAGACAAAATGAAATTGAACTTCTAGATTGCTCTCTATCTAACTCGATTCTTCATTTCTTAAAGAGAATAAAGTCTTTACAAGCCTATTCTTTCGAGTAGGTGCCCGATTGAGTTCTAAGAAAATAGTAGAGACTTTTGTTCTCTACTAAAATCTAGGGTTCCTCTTTGAAACCTTCTCTTTTGTTTGTCTGGAACAACTCTCCTTTGCTTGATGCATTGGTTGCTTTTTATAGGCCTCAAGGGCAAGGGTTTCTACCAAAATCAGTGTGAGGAGCTGTCATAGCTATTAGTGTCGTAATTCAAGGAAGAAGATTGAAGAATCAATTAGCCCCAAAACTATCGCTCAATTTGTCGTTAAGTCATTTTGTAGCTGCAACTTGTCTCCAGCCTTGCGGTCGCAACTGGGCAAATTCACAATTCCTACACAAAATCATAAAATGTCTTAAACCCTTCAATAATAATTCTTTTTACACCTAATTAATTCTATTTAACAACTCATGGTTGAAAATGTGTGATTCACTTGTTTTTGCATAAATTTGGTCTATTTTACATGAAATGAATCAATAAGAAACAAAAACTCAAGCAATGAACTCAAGTTTTAAAGCTAAATAACCCTCATAAATGAGCGTTATCACACCTCCATACTTAGCTTATTGCTTGCCCTCAAACAATTTTAGTAAAAAATAGTAAGCAATAAGGGAGTTAACAAAACACTTTCTAAAGGAGTTTTTAGAGAAAGTTGCCTTTCAGGAGAGGTCTCATACTCTAGTGCTCATCACAACTTTAAAAATTATTGTCCACATAAAACTTCAACTTTTCTTCTTCAATGCAAAACTGATAAGTTATGAATACAAGTTATTCAGGCAACCAAAATTGGCCATTGTATGTCCCGGCACGCTAGGAATTACAAAAAGAAGGTAGAATTACACGGTAAAATAGCTAAATAGAGAGGCATCCCAAATTGTGCGTGCATATCGTCAACTCATTCCATGAACATTCATTTTATGTATAAAGTGATGTGTTGATCTCTTTTCTAGTGTCATGTATGCAGGCAAGGCTGAAGTTGAGGCAAGCAGATTAAGTTGTTGCGTTGAAATGATAGATTATTTGAGGTGCCGAGTTTGAAAACGACAGAAAATGGGATCGAGAGCTGTCTGCCTGGAATTGTTAGAGAACGGGTAGTGGAGCGACGCATTCGTACAAGGTTTAGGCCCGTAGCCGACATAAAAGCAGAATGTCAGTGGGGGACCACTGACCGGCGTGCATTTGCCTGCAGTCCGCATAACATATTTTGACCTATGTGGTCTCGCTTAACTGCCTTACTTCTCTCTCATATAAATAGCAGCCCTTGTCCATTTTGAAAGAAGGTGGAACGGGAAGAAAGGGACCAGAAAAAAAGATGTTTTTAGAGAGAAGTAGCAAAGGAGGAAGACGTCTCACTGCGCCAACGCTCCAACATGTGTTCTTTGGGATTTATGCCATAAAGCCTTGTAATTAATGATTTATTTAATAATTAATAATAATTTTGAGTATTATATTTACAATATAATATTATCCATTATAATGAAAAATCCAAGGTTATTAGTGTAATCTTGAATAGTATGTGGTTTACATACGGGAGGATCATGTTTAAGAAATAACTTAAAGGGTCATAGTATATGTGGTTGATATGACCCACTTTGTAATAGTTACAAATTATTTGATCCAAATCATTCATGCGAAGACATGTGAGTGGGGATATCTTATACAATGAGTTTGCATAAGATTGGACCATGAAATATTTAATACCTCTTTATAAATCCGTTAATTGAGAAGATTAATATTTCATTGGATAATCATATGCGACTCGATCTTAATCATGAGTGAGTTATGGACTCCTGCCTATGAGGGCTTGTCTTTTGATTTTCATGAGTGAGAGTGGATTTTGTAACCGATTCAATATGCCTACCATTTTGGAGACTTGACCAAATAGGGAGCTGGGAACATAATCTCACAAGATGGAATTCACTCATTCTCATATAGGGTAAGTAGATGAGTAGTTCCCTTAAGTGCTGATTTCAGGACTTGAACAATGGGGTCACACCCTCTCACTAGCCCGAGAGGGACTTAGTTTATGGTTGAATCATAAAAAAATTGTTCATTAGACGATCAATGGTACTTAAGATGCAAAATGTAATTACAGAGGTAAAACAAACTTTTGACCCAGCTGTAATTACGAACAACTCTTGAAGGATTGACTTACATGTAATGGTTATAACCATGGACACAACTTGTCCTATAGTGCATAAGAGTGTAACTCTAGGTCTATATTGGAGTGACCTATAGTTAATGAATGAAAGTTAATTCATTAAAGAGTTTAATTAATTAATTTTGTATCAATGGAGCTTATAATCTGTAGGTCCATAACTGTTCCCTTACTAGCTCATAGTAACACTAAAAGATCAATTTAGTTGAAAGAAAAATTTGAAATGTTCAAAATAATATTTAATTTGAAGTGTTCAAATTGATATTTAATATATTAGATATATTAAATATAAAAAAGGAAAATATATTTATTGTATTTGATACATTAAATATTAAAATAATTAATGTATAGTAGGTACATTAAAGAAAATATATTTATAAAATTTGAATAAGAGTCAAATAAATAAATATCGTAGGAGATTTGAATGAGATTTAAATAAGTATAAGATATATTTTAATATATTAGATATTAAAATATAATATTTTAATTATGGCAAAGATTTACCATTTGTCTCTATAAATAGGACCATTGGGTTGAGCCATTAGACAAAACACACATCTCCTCAATAGAGAATTAGAGAATTCTCTCTAAACCCCTTCTTCTCCAATCCATTGTGGATTTTCTTTCAAGATGCTCCCACAAGCTTTGCTCTAGTGTTCGAGTCATAGCCAGGAAAACTTTGTGGAGGAGATAAAGACCCGCCAGAAATATCTCCATATTTACTCCAAGTAAGTTTGCTTAATCTTAAATTTTTTGTTTAATTTTAAATAAAATCAAAGACAATACAATGCTTCCGCTGTGGAGTGAAACATTCATTCCTTTAGTGTATTATTAGTTTCATTTTCATCTGCCTTATGTTTTCTACCATTGTATGCATGTCCTTTATTTTCATTATGAGCTAAGTTGTCTATCAAGACTTCGCCTATGGCCCTTTTGTTGACAAGGTTTCTCATGTACTAAATGATTAATTGATGAAGTTTATTCATGAACTGTCTCTTTAAGAGAGCTAATTTTAATTGCTTGGGTCTGATTGGCCATCCGACTTTAAGTAGTAGCATGTTTTAGGCACTAAAAGGGTCAAGGAATATGAAAAAGCTTAAGGAGAACAAGAGTCAACATAGTTTGCTAGGTTGTTTTAGGAATAACTCAATCACTTGTAGGCTAAGAAGGGGTGGTGGAAAATTGTTTAACAAAGGCACAGAGGAATCCAGCCTAAGTTAAGTGGGGATGCGATACCGAGAGGGAGGCATTCATAGGTTCCCCTACCTCGATTCATAGGTAGCTTCATTATTTATTCACACAGGTGCATGGAAATAGTGTGAGCACTAGGTTGCCTCGGCTAGGTCTTATCATTTTCATCATTCGGCACATCTCATTCAATTTGCATTGTTTAGTATACTTTCTTGCAGCCCATTATCTTCAACGCATCTTTACCTTTTTTCAATTTTATGGTCATGCACTTCGACCACACTTATCATTCCCATAACTGATTACCCTACTTCTTATTGTGAATGTGTTACTAATCTTGTTTGTGCATTTTAGTCTACTTTGCCTTCCCTGAGGATTCGACCATGGAATGCTCTAGGTACTACTTATGAGCGCGTCTGGTATATGTTTGTGCTAGCGCGTAGAGTGACAAAAATTTAGAAGGAGCCATTATTCATTCATCGCACTTCATTTCATCTCATCATTTTCCATTTATTTCTCCTAACTTGCATAAATTTCACATAGTGGTTCACTTGACACCAAAAACACTTTCATCTAAACTCACCAACTATTTTTATACTCCCTAACTCTTAGTCATTGAATCTAGAGTGATTCTCTTTCTCTAACATGCTAAGCTTTAACCCTATTTCTTTCTTTATAAGAATTTCTACCCCCGTCTCTCCTCCCCCCCCCCCCCCCCCCAAAAAAAATATTCATGCTGCAAGGCCTTTCTTTTTTCTTTCTTTTTTCTAGAAAGAATCTTCTTGTTACTCGTACCTTTGTTCTAGCTTACTAACACTTTTTGGTGAAAGTATATGACTACGAGCACAGGTCACTATTAAGACTGTTTAAACATACTCACTTATGAAGCTAACTTTTCATGCAAGGGCAAACGATGGGTGTAATGAATGCCCTTAGTTACTAAGTTAACTAAAAGAAGGAGGAGTATCTCTCTCTCTCTCTCTCTCTCTCTCTCTCTCTCTCTCTTTTCTAAATTCTTCAGTCCAAGGAACAGTCACAACAAAAAATTAGTAGTATATATAGTAACATTACACTATTGATAACATGCAATTATACTATCTTATTTCATATTAATTATGCTAGTTTTGCTATAATATTGTGTGCTTTGATGCCTCTTTGTGTATATTTTGTAGAAATTGAGCTTAAGGAGCAACCTGGAGTGTTCGGGGGGTATTTTAGTCATGTTGGAGCTAAATCAGGCTATTTTGGAGAGCCAAGAAGAGAGGAGATGTTGAACAAGTTGTTGGGGCTATGGGGATAGCGTTGCAATGCTTGAAATGGTGTTGCAACGCCCATTTGTAATGTGCAAACCCAAGAGCTAGCGTTGAACACTGCCCTATGGCGTTGCAATGCTAGAAACACGCTGAAGAGAAGCATTCTGTTCGTAACGTCGCAATGCTACCCTTGCACGCAACATCAAAACGACAGTGACACTGTCCCTAGCATTGCAACGCTGTCTCGATAGATAATATTTATTCTTCGCATTCTCTTTGTCCAACAAATTCGATAGAGAATACCCTAATCTAGATTCCATAGCGTCTTGGATAGATTTTGGGAGGATTTTGGAGTTGAGCTAAAGATTTTGGAGCTCGGTTTCATGGTGGATCGCCTAAAAAACGCAGGATCGGCATTTACCTAAGCACTCCTACCTTTTCCTTTATTTTTCAGTATCTAGATTAGGTTGTAATTAGGGAATTTTTGTGTTGTAATTGCTAAATATGTGTAGTAAACTCCCTAATTTCTATGGATTTGTAATTATTAGACCATTGCACTAAATTTGCTTTATTAATTAGTAATTGTTGTTTGATTAAGTGTTTATGTTCATTTATGCATTTTAGGCTTAGTGCCCTTAGATTGTGTTTGTTAATTAATTGAGGTAGGACTAGGTTGAGCTCGACAGAAGATTCCTAGTTAGCTTAATGCACATTTAGTTAGCTACCTGAGTGACAGCTGGATAAATGGTTAATTAATTGTAGTTGGTGTTGAAGGTTAATTAATTGAGCACCGTCTAATTGATTAGTTACTAAGAGAAGGCTCGACAAAGATAAGCTTAGACTAGAACATGATGGATGATTATAGATTAATTACTTGAGTGACAACGAGAGTAATAATTAATCTGTAGAGGTCAGTGATGAAGGGTCGTAATGCCTTGTATGACTTGGCTAGCAGTGAGGGACACATAGGTTAGTTAATAATACTTGAGAATTAGAGGAGACTGATAGGAGATTCCATGACCTTAGGCTTCTAGACTTATGAATCAAACACTTGATTGTACCTAAATTGGTAGCTTAATTAAGTAAATTATTGTCCAAGAATGCAATCAATACCCATAGAATTAATTATCGATTTGTATCTCCCATTTATCTTGCTTTCTAGGATTATATGTTCATTTTCCTGTTTTCTCTTGCTTTGTGTTCTCTAAATAAAGTAAAGTGAGACTATTTCGCTGTAATTAATTGAATTAGAAACCAATCTCTGTGGGATACGATACTCTGTACTCTTGTGCCGTTTTATTATTACTTCGATCACATGCACTTGGATGTACACCGATCAACTATTCATCTCCCCAAACTTAAGGTGGTTAATGTCTTCATTGACTAAGACATGAAATAACAAAAAAGGGTTTGGTGTAAGGCTATTTGGATGGAAGTGAAACTAAACTTGCTAAACAAGGGAACTAAACTCTCCTAAGTACATTAGGTGGGATAAATCAAGGGGAGTTTAGACTTGAGTTTTTTGAACAGAAAAAGAAAAGGTGAACTCTTATGCTTTTGAAAACTAAAGTTGTGTGTATAGGCACTTTACAAGCAGAGAAAGCTCTAATTTTCATCATTAAGTCTTTTCAATAAACATATCCAAAGAAATCATTTGAAAACTATTTTAAACCATGAATGTTGTGTGTCAAATGCGGTAGAAAGTGTAAAAGAGTCATTTGTACAGAAAATGTGGATGGATACTGAAATGAACGTAGGGTTTTGAAAATGTATTTAAAAAGTATTTTTAGTCCTAGCACAAGTATACGTTGTCCACAAGTAGTATAAAATGGATTAAGTTCAAGTGTCGACCTCACAGAGACTTTAACAAGATTCCAAGTTATAAAAGTACTTTTTAATGCAACAAAAGGTAGCCAATAGAATAAGCAAAGATGTTAATGATAATGTGACTTGAAACAATAATGAAACTTTGCTAAAACATTGCGACCACATATCAATTTCTTAACTTTGTGCTATGAATCGGGTTTAACTCTTATTCAACATTGATTTCAAGCACTCTTAAGAGTCTAAGTAGTTGCTTCTATATGTTTATGGTCAACTTATCTTAGATAATTAAAAACACGTAAATTAGTGATTATTAGAAGCAATGTGCTAGGCTATGCCATTCCTTATGGTATCCATGAAATTGAATCCCAAATGAAAATTTAGCTAGACATAGAATGAGTAAAACATAATGTTTCATTGAAATAGAATTCATAATTACAAAGATGAATAGAAATGAAAGTACCAAGTGCTGGAAAAACAATAAACAAAGAACTCCTAGTACATAAACTAAGTTACATTCAAGAGAAAATCAATCTAAGAGTCAATCTAAGCCTCTTTCGAGGTGGAATTGATCTATACAAGCTAATTCTCTCGAAGGCTAAGGGTTCTAGGGTGTGGAATATAAGTTTCTCCTAAAGGAATTCTCTCCAACACCACTTTGTTCTTTGTTTTAAGTCTCTCACTCAAAATCTAAGGTAAAAATCCTTTTTTTCGTTTCTTCACGCTCTCCCCTCAAACATCACAAACCATTCCTTTTATAGGCCTTTGGAGGGTGAGTTGGCAATTTTCAAGCCTTGGATGTTGACTTTGAACCCTCGAAGTCAAAATAGAGTGTAAGTTGTGGATTTGACTCAAACAGAATGGACCACAGAATTCTTAGTTTGACCAGAATTAGGACATTATGCGGCCGCAATTCTTTTTGCCTTAGAAATTTTATGGTCTCAAAGTCCTGTTTTTGGCAGATTCCTACAACATAGCAAAATATGGTTAAATTCACTAAAAAATGACTCTTTTAGCCCTTAAATGACTCAAATGTCACCAAATGACTATTTTCACATTACTCTTTCACTTAAATCTATGCAATCAATCATACTTTAACCAAAAAATGAACTAAATTTAAGGAAAAATATAGGTGATAAATATAGTTCATCAAGTGGTCACACAAATTAGAATGAAATAAATAATGCAGAAAGTAAATCTAAACTAAATAAGTGGAAGCAAAAAGATAGTGAAGAAAGTGACTCCCCTAAGCCTCTAAAGAGCTTTCCTCACTCAGAATATGGTCTTGTTCATCAAGGAAAATAGATGGGAAGTCAGGAAATGCATGCGCCTTACCTTTGGAAATGGATGAGATAGCATATTTGATTGCCTCATCCTTTTCATGAACATATGCCCAGTAAGCCTTATTTTGCTCCTTCATGTGAGCCAATTCAACATGTATCTGGGCAAAAGGCAAAGAAGATGCAACATGCGGTGCAGAGATACGGCCACAAATCTGGAGGAAGGGGGTGGTTGACTGAGGAACTCTTGGAAAAGCTGCTTTCTGCGCATTGTTTGTCATGAACTTCTTGATGAGTAACATGTCAATTGATGACTTGGAGCTCTCATTCTCTTCTACTGCTACTGGGAGTACCTCGTCCTTCTTGCAGAGCTTTGTGATGAGTGATGGGAAGAAGACTCTACCAACTTTCTTCTTCCCACAGACCACGGTCTCATCTCTGATTATTCAGCCTAAATTTAACTTCAGTCCCTTGTAAAAGCTGTATAATAACACAACTCTATCTTGAGAAAGGGTAGAGCCATGTATTGTAGGCATTATCGTGTTCTTAATAAAATAGAGCTAAACAATTCCTGGCTTGATGTCGCTCAGGACTAGAGTTTTTACTCTTGTTAAGGAGACTTTCCATTCAGCTCCTCAAAAGTGCTCATCACACACAATCAAATATATTTATAAACCGAACCACTAATAATTTGCAGTGTAAGTGGCTGGGGTTGATCACATGGAACTGAACAAATCAATTTCTAAATTCTAGATTTCTTATTTGACATGGATTGGGAGGAGAGTTAAACATAAAATAGAGACATAAGGACTAAAATAGAAAATGATAAAGATAAAGATCTCACATTGGGCATCGAATTAGGGGGAAAAAAAGGTAATTATGCAAATTATCGATCATTAAAACTATCCTAACAGGCAATTTTCAATGTTTTAAGACCGACTGAATTCATCAGGATACCATAGGAGCCTCCTTGAATTAAACCAATTTACAAAATGCCTAATTGGCTCTAATTTAATTAATCAACTTGGCACGACCAATACCAAAAGAATTAATTAAACGCATTACACCCAAGGGATAAGCCAAAACGAGTTAATTAATTAAGACTAGTCGATCTTAATTAACTAATCTCGCACTAACAATTCTAAGGCCTACCATGCACTCATAATTAAGAAATTCTACTTAATTTAACCGACTTGGCAACTAGCCTATTTACTGAAGGAAATAATCGAATTAAACCCACAACTTAAGCATTGGATCGTCTTTGATTTTATTTAAAATGAAACTAAAAAAAAAAAAAGATAAAACAAACTTACTTGGAGTAAATATGAAGATACTTCTGGCAGGTCTTTATCTCATCCATAAAGTTTTTCTGGCTATGACTCGTGATAGGAATGAACTCTTCATCCCACAGCGGAAGCATTGGATCATTTTTTATTTTATTTAAAATTAAACTAAAAATAATATTAATTAAGAAAGCTTACTTTTGAGATAAATATGGAAAATATTCTGGCGGATCTTTATCTCTTCCACAAAGTCTTCCTGGCTATGACTCGAACACAGGACCAAGGCTTGTGGGAGTCTGTTGAAAGAAAATCCCCAAGGGAATTGGAGAGGAAGAGGTCTAGAGAGAACTCTCTAATTCTCTCTATTGAGGAGATGTGTGTTATGAACAATGCCCAATGGCTCACCTCTAGGGTCCTATTTATAGTGGTCTAGGGAAAATAATTAAATAATATATTTTAATATCTAATATATTAAAATATATTTATCTAACCAATTTGAATCTTATTCAAACCGTTTAAAATTATCCTACGACATCTATTTCGTAATTTGAATCCAATTCAAATTTAATAAATATCTTTTCTTTAATGTATCTAATATACATTAATTATTTTAATATTTAATGTATCAAATACAATAAATATATTTTCCTCTTTTATATTTAATGTATCTAATATATTAAATATTAATTTGAACACTTCAAATTAAGTATTAATTTGAACACTTCAAATTAAGTATTAATTTGAACACTTCAAATTAAATATTAATTTGAACACTTCAAATTAAATATTAATTTGAACACTTCAAATTAAATATTAATTTGAACATTTCAATTTTTTTCTTTCAACTAAATTGATCTTTTAGTTTTACTATGAGCTAGCAAGGGGACCTTATGGACCTACAGATTATAAGCTCTAATGATACAAAATTAATTAATTAAACTCTTTAATTAATTATTTTTCATTCATTAACTATAGGTCACTCAACTATAGACCTAGAGTTGCACTCTTATGCACTGTAGGACAAGTTGTGTCCATAGATATAATCATTACATGCAAGTCGATCCTTCACGAGTTGTTCGTAATTATAGCTAGGTCAAAAGTTCGTTTTACCCTTATAATTACATCTTGCACCTTACGTACCACTGATCCTCTAATGAACAATCTATTTATAATATAATTATAAACTAAGTCCCTCTTGGGCTAGTGAGAGGGTGGGGCCCCATTGTTCAAGTCTCGAAATCAACATTTAAGGGAACTACTCATCTACTTACTCTATATGGGAAGGAGTATATTCCATCTCGTGAGATTATGTTCCCAGCTCCCTATTTAGTCAAGTCCCCAAGATGGTAGGCATATTGATTCGGCTACAAAAGCCACTCTCACCCATGCAAATCAAAGGACAAGCCCTCACAGGCAGGAGTTCATAACTCACTCTAGATTAAGATCGAGTCGCATATGATCATCCTGATGAAATATTAATCTTCTCAATTAACGAATTTATAAAGAGAGATTAAATATTTCGTGGTCCAGTCTTATACAAACTCATTGTATAAGATACCCCCACTCACATGTCTCCACATGAATGGATCAAATCATTTGTAACTATTACAAAGTGAGCTGTATCAATAGTGTTACCAGGATAAGGCACCCAACCTTATCCATATACTATGACCCTTTAGGTTATTTCTTGAACATGATCCTCTCATATGTCAACCACATACTGTTCAAGATTACACTAATAACCTTGGATTTTTCGTATAATGGATAATATTATATTGCAAATAAAATAATCAAAATTATTATTAATTATTAAATAAATTATTAATTACAAGGCTTTAGGGCATATGTAAACCCGGAATCCCTCCTTGAAAATTCTTAAGAAAAAATGTATTGGTAAGCTTGTTAAAAAAAAAAAGAGAAAGAAAGGTGGAATGTGTTGTATTGTTTTTTCTAAATAAAAAAAAAAAAAAAAAAAAAGAAGAAACTAAAACAAAAGAGAAATGGAAAGTGGAAGGTGTATGTTTTGTTTTAAAAAAAAAAAAAGAAAAGGAAAAAGAAATGTGGGAATGGATAAACTTTGGAGCACTCACCACCAAAAAAATAATTAAATAAGTTTTTTTAACCCATTTTCTCCCATTTGCTTCTTTTTTATTAAAGAAAAATAGGGCATTTCGTGGGAGAGGATGAGAGAAAGAGAGGAAGGAGGATTTTCTTAGTTTTGAAGTTGAAAAAGAAAGGGAGAAGATTCAATTCAAGGTTGCATGGCAGATTTGATGATCAATCCTGCTCACTGCTGATATTTGAGTTGTTTTGATCTCCACAAGAAGAATTAAGAGGTGAGGTTTTATTTTCTGGAAATTTAACTCATTTTCAAATAAATTTCGTGAAGGAAGCTCGAGCAAAATCTGATGTTATGTTAATGATTTGTGAAGAGGGATTTGAAGGAATGTTTTTGCTGTCAAATCCGGGGAACCTCTGTTTTTTTGGATGTTCTGATCTGTGGACTTCGAATTAGAAGCTGTATTAGGTATGGTTGGAAAGATGATTTAATTTCCTATAAATTTCATGAAGAAGTCGTGGTTAGACATTGACTAGAAGTTGCTTTAAAATTCATGTTAAGTTCAGGGTGCAGCAGGGAAACGAGTCTGGAAAGTTCAGAAACCTATTTTGTAGGAAGTAGCTTTCGAGGTATTTACCGACATATCCTTTAGGAATTTCAATTTCATTCCTTCAAATACGTTTTAGAGGGTTCAAAAAGGAAGAGTTTGGTATAAAGAACATCATTTTTGAGCAAGTAGTGGAAAAGTTATAGGTGTGTGAGTTTAGGGTATAAAATCTGTAAAGTGCAGGAAATAGATGGGAGGGGTTTTTGCAACCCTAGGCCTTAAGTTCGTGAGGTCAAGATTCTAATGCTTGGTTTTGTTTATTTGGCAGGCCAAGAAGAAATAGGACAAATTTACGGACCAAGAATCTAATATTAACGCTGTGAGTGACAAAATGAATTCTGAAAATAAATTCTATGCTTGAACTTGTGTTCATGAAAAGAAAAGACTTCCTAAGAATGATGTAGCTTAAAGATTTATGGTCTCTTGAACACATATTCATAAGCATATATGGTTTCCTAAAAATGATTTAAATTGTTCGTTGTGAGCATATGTTTACTGATTTTCTGAAATTAGAAGAAATACCTTAATTCCAAGTCTACATGTGTTAGCAAGAACTGTTAAAGGTTTTCATGTGTTTCTCTGAGACCTGAATGAGTTAATGGTTGAGATACTGAGCCCGAGGTTGTATAGTATCGTGTGCACACAGGTCATTTTCTGTTGTCGACGTTGAGTGTACTCCGTGACAACAATGCTGTCGTGAGTGCTGGGCGAGCCCCACTACGACAAAGACGATGGGAGTGCTGGGCGGGCCCCACTACATCGTAGAATGAACATTGATTGTACTGGGCTAGTCTTACACAACTAATTTGTCATATGTTTAAAATGGTTAATATTTTTGACACATTTGCTGGACTTCTGTAAAAGCTATTGATGTTATATGTTATGATTTACGAGTTAATAGTTTTAAACTCAGTCACTCACTGAGCTTCCCAGCTCATTCTTTCAATGTTTTTCCAACTTTTCAGGTAGAGATCGAGCTCCCAGTGCCTGAGATCCTGCCATCACCGCCGAGGGTTCTCAGAGTTAGATACTTTGTACGTGGGTGGTATTATATAGCGAGTCTGCTCGTAGTGTAGATAACTTAAAAGGAACGTATAGTTTCATTTGTGTATGCACTAGTGGTCGTGGTTGTGTAAACAACGAGTGGTTGTGTTTGGATTGTTCAAGTGAGGTTTTGAACTATATCTGCTCCGTGTGCATATGTAGAAATTTTCCAGGGTTCCGCTGTGTGATATGTAAAGTATTTCGTTTACAGGTATGGTTTGTTTATCAGGAATTAAAAGGGTCATAGGTATCGTTAAGAAGTGAAACGATGCCTGTTGGCTTCACGCCTTCCTCCGGGCTAAGATAACAGGTAGTTCGGGAGGGGGTGTGACAGCATAAATCCCAACAACTCGAACATAGGACCAAGGCTTGTGGGAGCCTCTTGAAAGAAAATCCATAAGGGATTGGAGAGCAAGAGGTCTAGAGAGAATTCTCTAATTCTCTATTGAGGAGATGTGTGTTGTATCTAATGGCTCAACCCAATGATCATATTTATAGAGATCAAGGGAAAATCTTTGTCATAATTAAATATTATATTTAAATATCTAATATATTAAAATATATCTATACTTATTTGAATCTCATTCAAATCTCCTACGATATTTATTTGTTTGAATCTTTATTCAAATTTTATAAATATCTTTTCTTTAATGTATCTAATATACATTAATTATTTTAATATTTAATGTATCAAATACAATAAATATATTTTCCTCTTTTATATTTAATATATTTAATATATTAAATATTAATTTGAACAATTCAAATTTTTCTTTCAACTAAATTGATCTTTTAGTGTTACTATGAGCTAGCAATGAGACCTTATGAACCTACAGATTATAAGCTCAAAATGATACAAAATTAGTTAATTAAATTATTTAATTAATCAAATTTTATTCATTAACTCTAGGGTCACTCCACTATAGACTTAGAGTTTCACTCTTATGCACTATAGGACAAGTTGTGTCCATGGATATAATCATTACATGCAAGTCGATCTTTCACGAGTTGTTCGTAATTACAGTTTGCACCTTAAGTACCATCAATCCTCTAATGAAATATTTGTTTATGATCAAACCATAAACTAAGTCCCTCTTGGGCCAGTGAGAGGGTGGGGCCCCATTGTTCAAGTCCCGTAATCAGCACTTAAGGGAACTACTTATCTACTTACCCTATATGGAAATGAGTGAATTCCATCTGATGAGATTATGTTCCCAACTCCCTATTTGGTCAAGTTCCCAAAATGGTAGGCATATTGAATTGACTACAAAAGCCACTCTCACCCATGCAAATCAAACGACAAGCCCTCACAGGCAGAAGTTCATAACTCACTCAAGATTAAGATCGAGTCACATATGATCATCTTGATGAAACATTAATCTTCTCAATTAACGAATTTATAAAGAGAGATTAAATATTTCGTGGTCCAGTCTTATACAAACTTATTGTATAAGATACCCTCACTTACATATTTCCACATGAACGATTTGGATCAAATCATTCGTAACTATTACAAAGTGGGTCGTATCAATAGTGTTACCAGGATAAGGCACCCAACCTTGCCCATATACTATGACCCTATAAGTTATTTCTTAAACACGATCCGCTCATATGTCAACCATATATTGTTCAAGATTACACTAACAACTTTGGATTTTTCATCTAATGGATAATATTATATTGCAAAAAAAATCAAAATTATTATTAATTATTAAATAAATCATTAATTATAAGGCTTTAGGGCATAAATCCCAACATTTACTACTCAAATTAAGCTAGAGGCCGAGGACACCTACGAGTACATCTAGCATAGCTAAGAAATTTCTAAATTAATTGATTTGTCAGTTCAATCAAAGTAAAAATAACTAAGAATAAGCACAAGAACTTGCAGCCATAACAATACTAGAAAATGAAATTAACAACCAAATCTCATAATAAAATGCATAATACTGTATTTTCAACCACAAAATGGCGTGGAAAGTCTAGCAATCCATCACACCGACGTTGCCCGACACCGAGATTTGATCTAACACACCTAATCTAGCCTAAAACTATGAAAAACAAAGAGAACCTAGCTACAGTAGTCCATTTTGGAGCTCAATGCCTAGGGTAAAAAAAAATAACATTATATATTCCAAGCGACAGCATACAGTGTTGGAATGTTGTCTCAAGGCGTGCATGTTTGGGCTTGCGACAACGTTGCAATGCCGTAACGCTATGATGGCTTTGCAACACTATCCTGCATCCGAGCATTCTGCCTTTTTACTTGATGCTCCAGCGTTGCGACGCTCTTGATAGGGGCATTTTAGTCAATTTGTTGTATCTTTTAACTCGAGTGCCTGATTGGTCTCTTGTTTAGTTCAAATTAACCCTAATTGGACATAAATGCTCCAAAACGCTCTTCTTGCTCGAATTCCTACAAAATGAATGATCAAATACATAACAACTAACAAATAACATGAATTAGGCATAGTAATATTAGACTAGTTTGGTCTCATCACTTCTTCGTAGGCCATAATTCTCAAAGCCTCTTCTAGCTCCTTTCTGATTAATCGGCCAGGATTTAACTCGAACCACTTGTAAAAGTTGTACAACAACATGAATCTTTCCTAAGAAATGGTAGAGTCATGTGTTCTAGGCATTATCCCATTCTTGATAAAATTGAGCCAGACAATTGGTTATTCTTGATGTCATCTAGGACCAAAGTTCTTACTCTTGTTTGGAAGACTTTCCATTCAGCTCCTTCATGGGCCACAATTTTTAAAGCCTCTTCTGGCTGCTCCTTTGTGGGGTTTTCAATAGCTTTATTCCCTACTAGATTTCTAAGAAAATGGAGTTTTGTAGGCCCTATTGATGTCCCGTGATGAGTATTGCTCAATCTTGTCTGGTCATCAACTTGTTGAACTAATCATGCCCCATATTGGCATAGAACTCTTGAACAAGTAGGACAATTGTTGCTTTAGGCTGGGCGTGAAGCTTTCCCCAGTTTTACCTGTGGATGACATCATTGATAAAATTTGGGAGTTGACCTATTTTTGTGGAGAAGCCCTTCTCACACATCAAAGCCCTCTTCCTAATGCTCTCCATCCAAGCTTGAGCATCCACAAGACTATAGATTTCTTCATGGGAAACTTAAGTTGTGGCTCCCTTGGTTCTTAGCCATGGAATGAGGCTTAGCCTTTTTGGTTTTCCTTTCCTCTTGGCCTCTTTATCTATTTTTCTCTTTCTTTCACTTGTGACAGTGGGCATTTGATATGCAGTGACCTCTTGCACACTTTAATCTGAATTCGGAGCTTGTTCATCTTCTTCTAGAGCTCCTATTCGTCTTTTTCTTTCTCCTGTACAATCTCCTTCTCATGTGTAGGGTTGCATTCAAGTGAGATACCCTTTGTTTCATAAAGTCATCAAGGGGTTCATCTTCTTGTCCCTGTTTTTCTTGTTGCACCTAATATGTGGTCGTAACTTCAAACGAGGTCTCAATTAACCTTTTTTTGATTGGTGGTGGTGGTGGTGGTGTTTGTACAGGTTGAGCTAAGGATGCAGTTACTGCCTCACCTGTATCTTCTTCTTCAGCTCTCTTTGTCTGTACTGAAAATGCAGGTGCAAATTTAGCTTCTTCACTTCATTAGAATTTCCTTCTTGGGCTGATGTTGGTCCCAACTTCGACCGCAATTTCTTCTCCTCTTCTCTCATCTGACCATTACATGGCCCTATTTTCTTCTTATTATCCTCTTCTTCTATTCATGTTTCTTCAGCTAGTCGTCAAGCATGAAACTCAGTAGCTATTTGAGCGGCTTACTGCACTAAAGCTTGGATCAGACTGTCCCAACCCGATTGTGAAATCTTAGGTTCATAGTGTCTGTGCGTTTTTGGTGGGGCTATTCTTCTTTTCCCTTTTCTTCTTCTACATTGGTTGTTGCTCCATTATTGACCCTTCGACCTCTTTGGCTTTGTTCCCTATCTTCCTCCTTGGCTGATAGTCGAGTGATTTGCACCTGTTAGTTTTAGAGGAGGGGGTTACCGTTGTGGATTGTGGGTCGTGGTTGTGATAATGTTGTGGTGGTGAGAAAATGTGTTGATACACAAATAAAGCAATAGAGTAATGGTAAAACAAAGTGCTGCTGATCAAATCTTATCTATAAAAGCGTTAACTCCACAAACAACCACTATCTAAAGAGCTAGTACATGTATACACTAGTCTTCGACAAGTAATACTGAGAGAGTACTCCATGATCATCTCCACAGGGAAATGTTGCTTAAATAGATGAAATTAAAATGAAAGTGCAAAGAAAAGGTAGCTGGTAATAATGTAAAAATATGCTGATATTGGTGTAATGCAAGAAATATGAATGAAAAAATATAAAGAAAGTGCAAAGAAAACTAACGAAAGAAATTTTAAGAATAGACAGCGGCAAAAATTCACAAGGAAGAAAATAGGCTTAACTCACAAAACATTTAACTATGTGCTACCCTTTTATACTAAAGCAACTCTTTACTCCTAATTGAGAATTGGTAGAAGGTAGGTTTCACTCAAGTGGGCTACACTCCTTCGAGCTACTTCCTCGAGGAATATAATCCCCCCTAAATATATGTCTATACATGAAAGTTTTACATAAATGAAGCCTCAAACTCTTTTTGTTTCTTGTGAGAGATCCTCTTATGTCTAAGGTAGATTTGGAATAGGAATACTCACTCTGTTTGGTCTTTCCACTCACCCTAACCCTATGATATTAGTAATGAGCTTTTGCTTCTTAACAGATGACCAGTCATAAAAGTTGCTAAACAAATAAAAACACCCAAACAGATAAGAAAAACTCAAATGGAGATAAAATTACTTTTAATATAAGACAAGTAAATATAAAGCTACTAGTTGATCTAAGCCTTTGATTGGTGTACACGCAAGTGCATGTGATCGAAGTAATAATAAAACGGTACAAGAGTATCGATTATCGTATCCCACATAGATTAGTTTTTAGTCAATTAAGTACTGTGAATAATCTCACCTTACTATAATTAGAGAACAAAAAGAAAGAGCAAACAGGACAATAACAACTAATCCTAGAAAGCAAGATAGATGGGAGACACAATCGATAGTTAATTTTATGGCTGTTGATTGCATTTTTTGACCTTAACTTACTGAATTAAGCTAGTAATTTAAGCACAATCAAGTGTTTCGATTCATAAGTCTAGAAGCCTAAGGTCATGAAATCTCATATTGGCTTCCTCCAATTCTCAAGTATTATTAACTAACCTAGGTGTCCCTCAACGCTAGCTAAGTCATACAAGGCTTACGACCCTTCATCACCGACCTTTATAGATTAATTATTACTCCTACTGTCACTCAAGTAATTAATCTATAGTCATGCATCCAGTTCTAGTTTAAGCTTATCGTTGTCGAGCCTCAACTTAGTAACTAATCAATTAGATGGTGCTTAATTAATTAATCTTCAGCACTAACTACAATTAATTAACCTTTTATTTCGCTGTCACTCGAGTAGCTAACTAATTCTGCATTTAGTTAAATAGGAATCCTCTGTCAAGCTCAACCTAGTCCTACCTCAATTAATTACCGAACACAATCTAAAGGCATTAAGCCTAAAATGCATAAATGAACATGAACACTAGTTAAGCCACAAATACTAATTAATTAAGCAAATAAAGTGCAATGGTTCAAGAATTTACAACAACCCATATAATTTAGGGATTTAATAATCATATTCAGTCATTACAACTCTGAAATCCCTAATTACGGCCACTAAAGTAATTACAATTGAAAGGAAAAGGGAAAGAAAATGCAAACGAAGGACGATCTCGTGTTCTCGAGGTGATCAATCTTGAACCCAAGCTCCAAGATCTTCAAATCTGCTCCAAAACGCTCACAAATACTCCCAATACCATGAATTATGGTGTGGAATCAAGATTAGGACTTCAACTCTTGAAATGGCCTCCCTTTGTATGAAGATAATGTGAAGAACTTATATTGTCTGTCGTGACAGCATTGCAACACTAAGGACAGTGTTGCAACGCTGTCCAAAAATGTTTTCGTTTTATGTTGCACGCAGGGGTAGCGTTACAACACTACGGACGGGAGCTTTCATTTCAGTGTGTTTCTAGCATTGCAATGCCATAAGCCAACGTTGCATTGCTATCTCTCGAGTTTGCACATTATAAATTGGCATTCCAACGCTATCTATCGACCCCAACAGGTCGTGTACCATTTATTCCTCTCTTTAACTCTCCAAAATGGCCTGATTTAGCTCCAAAGTACCCCCCGAACACTCCAGGTTGCTCTTTAAACTCGATTTCTAAAAAATATACACAAATAGGCATCGAAGCATACAAAACCATAACAAAACTAGCTAAAATAATAGGAATTAAAATAGCATAATTGCATGCAATAAAATACCCCCACACTTAAGATTTTGCTAGTCCCGAGCAAAACAAAATAAAACTCTCACTAAAAAGATAAATGTTTCAGAGGGATGCATGCAAAAGTGACTCAATTCTCAATGATCTCAATAGTGGAATTAGAGATCAAGAATAATGGAATGAGAACATGCTTAAGGAACTTTGAACTCTTTGCGTGTGTGTGTGAAAAGCTTAAGTATCGACTCGTTTACTAACTTAGAGTACTATTATGCTCTCCTCCATTTATCTTCCCCTACACTGGTCGTAAAATTCAACCATCTAGCTAACTTATACAAATCGAAGGTAAAACTTAACTAGGATGCCTAAGTTTACCTAACGTCCCTCACATTAATAATTTGTTCTCTTTTACTCACCCAAAGACAATAGTTTTCACACATGTACTGCAGGGACCCTTACCCAGAGTATTTGTTTAATGACTGGCCTAACTGATCACAACAGAGATAGCTCTTTTTACCCTTGCAAACATTAAGTTCAACAATACTTCTTTTTTTTCTTTCTTTTAAAACTTTTCTTTTCAAAAGATTTTTCATGTTTTCGACAGTAGGCTAATAGTCATGAAACTCCTAAGTACAACGTTACCAACAATCATGCAAGGCCACCTTCTAATTAAACCTCAAGCCTATCAGGGTAACAACAAACATATGAAAAATATAATACTCCTCTAAATATTCAACTAATAAACACTAGGCTATGTGCTCAACATGTGCAAAGAATCCAAAGCCAAAATTTTAAAATTACTCAGATTTCAACATGCTTAAATTTCACAATACATATCACAAACGATCCATTAAACAGCACAAATTATGGAATTCATAATCATCTCAGCATGCACATCCTAGAAAAACTCTACAGCACACATACTCAACAACAAAAATTTTCAAATTAAGCCTAAATTCTCCGAAATTCAACAAAATATCATATCTAACAACAGCCTAGCACCATTACCCTCCCCCCTCCCCCCCCCCCCCCCCCCCAACACACACACACACTTAAATCAAACATTGTCCTCAATAATTAAATAAGGCAATCAACATGCAAAAAGGACAAATAAAAGATAAGAGGGCTAACAGTACTTCCCCGAATTGAAGAGACCTCCATTAACGAGCATGATTGATGTCAAACACTATAGGGAGCTGAAGTCTAAGAGATTCCTCAATTCAGCCTAATCAATCCACTTAGGTGCAACGTGAAGAAATTTTAATCTCAAGCTCCTAAAAATAATCAATCATAGAAACACTAGATCAACACAAACGAAACTAAAGAGAAAAATAGAAAAAAAAAAAAAGAAAGGAAAGACTAAGAGATAGAAAGCTTGGGTTGCCTCTCAAGAAGCTCTTATTTAACGTCTTTAGCTAGACGAACTCGTGTGGGCTCTCAAGGTACATAAAAATTCTTCCATTTCTTCGGGCTCCTTTTCTTAGAATCCACAAGATAGCCCAAAGCTAGCAAGATTACTAGCTTCTCATGGGACCCTGAAGCAGGAATAGTTTTGGTATTTTTAGATATAAAAGGAATAAAAGGAGAAAGATAAAAATAAAAGGACTCTGACACTAACTCGTGAGAATAAGAAGAAGATGAAGGAATAAACTTTAGGGCATAAATCCCAACAGAAGAACACACAGGATAAACAAAAGAATCAGAAGATAAAACAGAACAAGGTCGTTCAACCTCAAACTCTACCTCCTGAACTAACTCTTCGAAAATAGACTCATCTACTCTCTCATCCTCACAGACTCGGTCCTGGTGTGCATCTAAACTCTCTAGCTCATCTCCAATAGCTATAACCCAATCCCTCGATTGTCAACCTCAGTAGAATTGAAAGAATTATACTCCTGAAGGAGTACAAGCGAATTTGTGGCCAGTTAATTCAATGTCCTACCCATTGTACTAATGCTCTCCCCTTGGGTCTTGAGACTCTCATTCAAATTTTCTAAGCTTGCATGAAGAGCTCTAGACTCCTCTATACACTCTTTCATCATTCTTTCCAAGGAAGATTCTTCCTTCACTTGGGCTTCCTAAAAATAATTAGGATATGGTTCATGGGTCCAAATGCATTCATCATTACCATACATGATATGTTCATAACTCATAGATTCAGTGTGATAATAATTAGGCATTTGATAACCATGAAACCCATAATCCACACTAAAAGGCTCGTAATTGAAAGAGAGATAACTAAAAGGAAAAGAACTAGAAGGTGGTGTTTATTCTTTAGGCTCAGATTCCCTAAAGGGCCACACAAATCTATTAGAAGCCATCTAAAAATAATGAGAAAAATACAAACAGGCGCAATCAAACACAAGATGCAACACAACCAAAACAAAAACAAGCAAGAAAAACAAAAGCAAAGAAATAAAAACCTCTAAATTAAACCAAGCAATTTTTTCACAATATTAATCAAATTAAAAGACACTAATCCCTGGCAACAACGCCTAAAACTTGATCGGTGTACACATAAGTGCACGTGATCAAAGTAATAATAAAACGACACAAGTGTACTGAGTATCGTATCCCACAGAGATTGATTTTTAATTCAATTAATTTTCGCGAATAATCTCACTTTACTTTATTTAGAGAATAGAAAGCAAGAGCAAACATGAATGTAACAACTAATCCTAGAAAGCAAGATATACAGGAGACAAAAACCGGTAGTTAATTCTATGGGAGTTAATTGGATTCTTGGACCTTAATTTACTTAATTAAGCCAGTGTTCGATTCTTAAGTCTAGAAGCTTAAGGTCCTGGAGTCTTCTATCAGTCTCCTCAAATTTTCGATTATTATTAACCAACCTAGGTGTCCCTCAGCTATAGCTAAGTCATACAAGGCATTACGACCCTTCATCACCGACGTCTATAGTTTAATTATTATTTCTATTGTCACTCAGGTAATTAATCTATAGTCATGCATCTAGTTCTAGTCTCAGCTTATCTATTTGAAGCCTTCATTAATCTTCAACACTAACTACCATAAATCAACCTTTTATCCGCTTTCACTTGGGTAGCTAACTAATTGTGCCTTAAACTAACTAGGAATCCTCTGTTGAGCTCAACCTAATCCTACCTCAATTCATTAACGAACACAATCTAAGGGCCATAAGCCTAAAATGCATAAATGAACATGAACACTAATTACACCACAAATACTTATTAATTAAGCAAATAAAGTGCAATGGTCCAAGAATTTACAACAACCCATAGAATATAGAGATTTAATTAAACATATTTAGCAATTAAAATTTTGAAATTTCTAATTACAACCACTAAAGTAACTACAATTGAAAGAAAAAGGGAAAGAAAATGCAAACGAGGGACGATCTCGTGTCCTCGAGGTGATAAATCTCGAACCCAAGCTCTAAGGTCTTCAAATATGCTCCAAAATGCTCACAATGTTCTCAATACCTTCAATTATGGTATGGAATTGGGATTAGGGCTTCAACTCTCGAAATGGCCTCCCTTTGGATGAAGAGATTGCAAATAACTTATACTGTCAATAGTGACAGCATTGTAGTACTATGAACAGCGTTGCAACGTTGTCCAAAAATGCTGTTGTTTCATGTTGCATGCAGGGTAATGTTGCAACGTTACGAAAGGAAGCTTTCATTTCTGCGTGTTTCTATCGTTGCAATGCCACAGGGCAACGTTGCAACGCTATCTCTCGTGTTTGCACATTATAAATCGGTGTTGCAACGCCATTTCAACCATTGCAACGTCGTCCTCACGACTCCAACAGCTTGTGCAACAATTCTTCTTCTCCTTAGCTCTCCAAAATGGCTCGATTTCGCTTCATAAAATGACCAAAATACCATCGAACACTCCGGGTTGCTCCTTAAGCTCGGTTTCTACAAAATATACACAAATAGGCATCAAAGCACACAAAATCATAGTAAAACTATCTAAAATAATAGAAAATAAGATAACATAATTGCATGCTATCAAATACCCCCACACTTAAGCTTTTGCTAGTCTCGAACAAAATAAAATAAAACTCTCACTAAAAAGATAAATGTTTTAGGGTATTGCATGCAAAAGTGACTCAATTCTCAATGATCACAATAGTGGAGTTAGAGATCAAGAATAATGGAATGAGAACATGCTTAAATCACGATAACTTTAAAAGGAACTCTGAACTCTTTGCGTGTGTGTGTGTGTGCAAAGCCTAAGTATCGACTGGTTTACTAACTCAGAGTACTATTATGCTCTCCTCCATTTATCTTCCTTCTACATTGGCCCTAAGATTCAACCATCAAACTAACTTACATAAATTGAAGGTAAAACTTAACTAGGATGCCTGAGTTTACCTGACGTCCCTCACATTAATAATTTTTTCTCTTTTACCCACCCAAAGGCATTAGCTTTCGTGCATTTACTGTAAGGACCCTTATCCAGAGCACTCGCTCAATGAGTGCCCTAACTAATCCCAGCAGAGACAACTCTTTTTACCCTTGAAGACACTAAGCACAACAGTACTGCTTTTTTCTTTTTTTTTCAAAGTTTTCTGTTCAAAAGATTTTTCATGTTTTCCACATAAGGCTAAACGACATGAAACTCCTAAGTACAACATTACCAACAACCATCGAAGGCCACCTTCTAATCAAATATTAAGCCTATCGGGGTAACAACAAACATATGGAAAACATAATACTCTTATAAATATTAATATTCAACTAATCAACACTAGGCTATGTGATCAACATTTGCAAAAAATCCAAAGCCAAAATTTTAAAAGTACTCAGATTTCAGCATGCTCAAATTCCACAATACATATGCATAAAAAATCCACTAAAGAGCAAAAATCATGGAATTTCCCAATCACCTAAGCATGCACATCCTAGAACAACTCTACAGCACACATTCACAATAACAAAAATTTTAAAATTAAACCCAAATTCTCCAAAATTCAACAAAATATCATCTCTAACAACAGCCTAGCACCATTTTCTCCCCCCTCCCCCCACACTTCAATCAAATATTGTCCTCAATGTTTAAATAAGGCAATCAACATGCAAAAAGGACAAATAAAAGATCAGAGGGGTAATGGTACTTCTCCGAATTGAAGAGACCTAAATTAACGAGCATGATTGATGTCAAACACTATAAAGAGCTGGAGTCCAAGAGACTCCTCGATTCAACCTCATCAATTCACTTAGATGCAATGTGAAGGAATTTTAATCTCGAGCTCCAAGAAATAATCAATCACAGAAACACAAGATCAACACAAACGAAACTAAAGAGAAAAATAGAAAAATAAAAAACAAAGAAAGGAAAGACTAAGAGATAGAAAGCTTGGGTTGCCCCCGAAGAAGCACTTATTTAACATCTTTAGCTAGACGAGACTCGTGTGGGCTCTCAAGGTACATAAAAATTCTTCCATTTCTTTGGGCTCCTCTTCCTAAAATCCACAACATAGCCCAAAGTTAGCAATATTACTAGCTTCTCATGGGACCCTGAAGTAGAAATATTTTTGGTCTTTTTAGATATAAAAAGAATAAAAAGCGAAAGATAAAAATAAAAGGACTCTAACACGAACTCGTGAGAATATGAAGAAGAACACACAGGATAATCAGAAGATAAAACAGAAGAAGGTCGTTCAACCTCAAACTCTACCTCATGAACTAACTCTTCAAAAATAGGCTCATCTACTCTTTCATCCTCACAGACTCGGTCCTGGTGTGCATCTAAACTCTCTAGCTCATCTCCAATATCAATAACCCACTCCCTCGACTATCCAACCTCAGTAGAATCGAAAGAATTATACTCCTGAAGGAGTACAAATGAATTAGCGGCCAATTGATTCAGTGTCCTACCCATTCTACTAATACTCTCCCTTTGGGTCTTGAGACTCTCATTCAAATTTTCTAAGCTTGCATGAAGAGTTCTAGACTCCTCGATACACTCTCTCATCATTCTTTCCAAGGAAGATTCTTCCTCCACTTGGGCTTCCTAAAAATAATTAGGATATGGTTCATGGGTCCAAATGCCTTCATCATTACCATACATGGGATTTTCATAACTCATAGATTCAGTATGATAATAATTATGCATTTGATAATCATGAAACCCATAATCCACACTAAAAAGCTCATAATTGAAAGAGAGATAACTAAAAGGAAAAGAACGAGAAGGTGGTGTTTGTTCTTAAGGCTCAGATTTCCTAAAGGGCTACATAAATCTATCAGAAGCCATATAAAAATAATGAAACAAATACAAATAGGCTCAATTAAACACACGATGCAACACAACTAGAAACAAATGACTAGGACTCAAAGAAAAAATAAAAACAAGAAAAATAAGAACATATAAATAAAAACCTCTAAATTAAAGCAAACGATTTTTTCACAGTATTAATTGAATTAAAAGACACTAATTCCCTGCAATGGCGCCTAAAACTTGATCAGTGTACACATAACCACATGTGATCGAAGTAATAATAAAATGCCACAACAATACAGAGTATCGTATCCCATAGAGATTGTTTTTTTAATTCAATTAAATCTCGCGAATAATCTCACTTTACTTTATTTAGAGAACAGAAAGCAAGAGCAAACAAGAATGCAACAATTAATCCTACAAAGTAGGATAAATGGGAGACACAAATCGATAGTTAATTCTATGGGAGTTAATTGCATTCATGGACCATAATTTATTTAATTAAGCCAGTGTTTGATTCATAAGTCTAGAAGCCTATGGTAAGGGATCTTCTGTCAGTCTTCTCCAATTCTAGAGTATTATTAACTAACCTAGGTATCCCTCAACTCTAGCTAAGTCATACAGGGCATTACGACCCTTCATCGCTGACCTATAGAATAATTATTACTCCTGCTATCACTCAGGTAATTAATCTATAATCATGCATCCAGTTCTAGTCTAAGCTTATCTCTGTCGAGCCTCTACTTAGTAACTAATCAATTAGACGGTGCTCAATTAATTAATCTTCAGCACTAACTACAATTACTTAACCTTTTATTTCGTTGTCACTTGGGTAGCTAACTAATTGTGCATTAAGGTAACTTATCCTATGTTGAGCTCAACCTAGTCCTACTTCAATTAATTAACAAACATAATCTAAGGGCATTAAGCCTAAAATGGATAAATGAACATGAACACTAATTACGCCACAAATACTAATTAATTAAGCAAATAAAGTGCAATGGTTCAAGAATTTACAACAACCCATAGAATTTAGGGATTTAATTAAACATATTTAACAATTACAACTCTGAAATCCCTAATTAAAGCCTCTAAAGTAACTAAAATTGAAAGAAAAATGGACAGAAGATGCAAACGAGGGACGATCTCGTGTTCTTTCAGTAATCAATCTCGAACCCAAGCTCCACGGTCTTCAAATCTGCTCCAAAATGCTCACAAATGCTCCCATTACCCTCAATTATGGTCTAGAATCGAGATTAGGGCTTCAACTCTCGAAACGACCTCCCTTTGGATGAAGAGATTGCAAAGAACTTATGTTGTATGTCGTGACAACATTGCAACGCTAAGGATAGCGTTGCAACATTGTCCAAAAATGCTGTCGTTTCATGTTGAGCGAGGTAACGCTGCAATGCTATGAATGGAATCTTTCATTTCAACGTGTTTCTAGCGTTGAAATGCCACAGGGCAGCATTGGAACGCTATTTCTCAGGTTTGCACATTATAAATGGGCATTGCAACGCTGTTCTCACGGCCCGAACAGCTTGTGCACCATTTCTTTTTCTCCTTAGCTCTCCAAAATGGGCCAATTAACTCCAAAATGACAAAAATATGCTCGAACACTCTAGGTTGCTCCTTAAGCTCGATTTCTACAAAATATACACAAATAGGCATCAAAGCACACAAAACCATAGTAAAACTAGCTAAAATAATAGGAAATAAGATAGCATAATTGCATGCTATCAAATACCCCCACACTTAAGCTTTTGCTAGTCCCGAGCAAAATAAAATAAAACTCTCACTAAAAAGATAAATGTTTCAAAGTATTGCATGAAAAAGTGCCTCAATTCTCAATGATCACAATAGTGGAATTAGAGATCAAGAACAATGGAATGAGAACAAGCTTAAATCACGAGAACTTTAAAAGGAACTCTAAACTCTTTGCGTGTGTGTTGCAAAGCCTAAGTATCAATTGGTTTACTAACTCAGAGTACTATTATGTTCTCCTCCATTTATCTTCCCTCTACGCTGGCCCTAAGATTCAACCATCCAGCTAACTTACACATATCAAAGGTAAAACTTAACTAGCATGCTTGAGTTTACCTAATGTCCCTAACATTAATAAATTTTTTCTCTTTTTCTCAACCAAAGCCACTAGCTTTCGCACATTTACTACAAGGACCTTTACCCAGAGCACTCGCTCAATGAGTGGCCTAACCGATCACAACAGAGGTAGCTCTTTTTACCCTTGACGACATTAAGCACAACAATACTGCTTTTTTCTTTCTTTTCCAACATTTCTTTTTAAAAGATTTTTCATGTTTCCACAGTAGGCTAATAGACATGAAACTCTTAAGTACAACGTTACCAACAACCATGCAAGGCCATCTTAAAATAAAATCTTAAGCCGATCGGGGTAGCAACAAACATATGGAAAACATAATACTCCTCTAAATATAATCAACACTAGGCTACGTGCTCAACATTTGCAAAGAATCCAAAGGAAAAATTTTAAAATAACTAAATTTCAGCATCCTCAAATTCCACAATACAGATGCACAAACGATCCACTAAAGAGCACAAATCATGGAATTTCCTAATCACCTTAGCATGCACATCCTAGAACAACTCTACAGCACACATTCTTAACAACAAAAATTTTCAAATAAAGCCCAAATTCTCTAGAATTCAACAAAATATCATCTCTAACAATAGCCTAGCACCATTCCCCCCCCCCCCCCCTCCCCCCACACTTAAATTAAACATTGTCCTCAATAATTAAATAATGCAATCACCATGCAAAAAGGTCAAATAAAAGATAAGAGGGGTAACAATAGTTTCCCAAATTGAAGAGACCTCCATTAACGAGCATGATTGATGTCAAACACTATAGGAAGCTAGAGTCTAAGAGACTCCTCGATTCAGCCTCATCAATCATCTTAGGTGCAATTTGAAGGAATTTTAATCTCAAGCTGCTAAAAATAATCAATAACAGAAACACAAGATCAACACAAACGAAACTAAAGAGAAAAATTAAAAAAAAAAACAAAAACAAAGAAAAGAAAGACTAAGAGATAGAAAGCTTGGGTTGCCTCCCAAGAAGTGCTTATTTAACATGTTTAGCTAGATGAGACTCATGTGGACTCTCAAGGTACGTAAAAATTCTTCCATTTCTGCGAGCTCCTCTTCTTAGAATCAACAAAATAGACCAAAGCTAGCAAGATTACTAGCTTCTCGTGGGACCTTGAAGCAGAAATATTTTTGGTAGTTTTAGATATAAAAAGAATAAAGGGCGAAAGATCAAAATAAAAGGCCTCTGACACAGACTCGTTAGAATAAGAAGAATAACACTCAGGATAAACAGAAGAATCAAAAGATAAAACAGAACAAGGTCGTTCAACCTTAAACTCTATGTTCTGAACTAACTCTTCTGAAATAGGCTTATGTACTCTCTCATCCTCACAGACTCGATCTTGGTGTGCATCTAAACTCTCTACCTCATCTCCAATATCCATAATCCACTCCCTCGATGATAAAGAGCTTGTCGAAGGCTCTATCAAATATATTTATAAACCTAAACCTCTAAAATTTGTAATAATAGGGGCCATGGTCGATCACAGGGATTGGATTTCTTAATTCATTTAAGTATCCTAATTACTCTTATTTAACTTTATTTAGAGAAAGAAATCAAATTCAAACAAGCTAAACTAAAGAGCTAACCTAGAAAGCAAAAAATAAGTGGAGACACAATAGGAGAGAAATATTCTAGAGAATCAATTTCACCAATTAGACTTATAGTCAAAGCTACCAAGATTTGTCATGCAAATATTCCATAAGCCAAGAAGTGAGGGTATTAACTAACTCTTTCAAGCACAATTAACTCTCATGCAATATTATAAATCTAATATCTCTATCTAGATTTTAATAGCATGCAAGGCATTAAGCAACTTCTTTTAAGGGTTTCCAAGAGAATTCTTCACTTTTATGCAAGAATTTACAAATAGTCATGCAATTAAGTTCTAGCCTAAATAAGACTTTTTCAAGCAAAAATTCATACCAATAAAACAAATAATCTGTTATCAAGAGATTATAAGCATTAAATACATAAAAGCATGAATGAAACAAAAGCATTCAATCAAGGTACTTAATCAATTAAAATCCCAAGTCTAATGGCTACATCAAAATCCCAAGTATTAGGAACAAAGATACTTAAATTCATATAATTAAACCTCTAAGTTCCTAATTTACAGCCACAAAACAGAAACTAAAGCTAAAGGAAAATGAAGAAATTAGCAAATGATTGTCGATCCTGCGTTCCCGTCGTGATCTCCATGTCCCTCGAGCTTTGGATCTTCAAAAAATGCTCCACAAATGCTCCCAATTGCTCCTTAAACCCTCAATTTTAGCTTGGAATCGAGATTAGGGCTGAAACTCTTGGACTGACCTCCCAAAACGACGCAAAAAATGATGTTTTTATAGAAAATCTCGAGGCAACATTGAGACGCTGACGCTGTAAGAAAAATGATTTTCGTGCGTTTCTGGGCGAAAAACAGCGTTTTTTGCATTTTCGTAGCGTCTCGATGCTACCTTGCAGACAGTAGGGACCATTTTTGCTATATCTCTTCGCTCGAGTGTCGAAATGACCTCCAGTTCGATGCGTTGGAATCGTGATTCAATGTAGAATCTCTCGGAATGTGCCTTATGCTCAAATAACATCTTTAATCTTCTTGAATTTTCAATTAAGCTTCAAAAGGCTCCAATATCCACCAAAATATTCTCAAATACTTGGTTTTGCTCCTCAAGCTCGGTTTCTACAAAATTAAGAGAAATAGGCATAAAATCTCACAAAATAATCACAAAACTAGCATAAATAATAGGAAATAAAATAGCATAAATCATGCTATCACTCGACTATCCAACCTCAGTAGAATCGAAAGAATTATGCTCCTGAAGAAATACAAGTGAATAAGTGGCCAGTTGATTCACTATCCAACCCATTCTACTAATGCTCTCCCCTTGGGTCTTGAGACTCTCATTCAACTTTTCTAAGCTTGCATGAAGAGCTCTAGACTCCTCTATACACTCTCTCATCATTCTTTCCAAGGAAGATTATTCCTCTACTTGGGCGTCCAAAAAATAATTAGGATATGTTTCATGGGTCCAAATGCATTCATCATTACCATACATGGAATTTTCATAACTCATATTCAATATGATAATAATTAAGCATTTTGATAACCACGAAGTAGAAGGTGGTATTTTTTCTTTGGGCTCAGATTCCCTAAAAGGCCACCCAAATCTATCTGAAACTATCTAAAAATAATGAACAAATACAAACAAGCTCAATCAAACACATGATGCAACACAACGAGAATCAAAGGACTAGGACTCAAAGCAAAAACAAAAACAAGCAAGAAAAACAAAAACAAGAACAAAACAATTAAAACCTTTAAATTAAAGCAAGCGATTTTTTCACAATATTAATCGAATTAAAAGACACCAATCCCCGACAATGGCGCCTAAAGCTGGATCAATGTACATGCAAGCGCACGTGATCAAAGTAATAATAAAATGCCACAAGACTACCAAGTATCGTATCCCACAAAGATTGATTTTTAATTCAATGAAGTGTCGTGAATAATCTCACTTTACTTTATTTTGACAACAAAAAAGTAGAGCAAATAGGAAAATAACAAATAATCCTAGAAAGCAAGATAAATGGGAGATACAAATCGATAGTTTGTTCTATGGGTGTTGATTGCATTCTTGGACCTTAATTTACTCAATTAAGCTAGCAATTTAGGCACAATAAAGTGTTCGATTCATAAAGGTCATGAAATCTCCTCTCGATCTCCTCCAATTGTCAAGTACTATTAACTAACCTAGGTGTCTCTCTACAAGGCATTACGACCCTTCATCACCGAACTCTATAGATTAATTATTACACCTGCTGTCACTCAGGTAATTAATTTATAGTCATGCATCCAGTTCTAGTCTAAGCTTATCTCTGTCGAGCCTCTACTTAGTAAATTATCAATTAGACGGTGCTCAATCAATTAATCTTCAGCACTAACTATAATTAATTAACCTTTTATCCTTCTATCACTCAGGTAGCTAACTAATTGTGTTTTAAGTTAACTAGGAATCCTCTGTCGAGCTCAACCTAGTTCAACCTCAATTAATTAACGAACACAATCTAATGGCATTGAGTCTAAAATTCATAAATGAACATGAACACTAATTATGCCACAAATACTAATTAATTAAGCAAATAAAGTGCAATGGTCTAAGAATTTACAACAACCCAAAAAATTTAGGGATTTAGTTAAACATATTCAGTAATTACAACTCTGAAATCCCTAATTACAGCCACTAAAGTAACTACAATTGAAAGGAAAAGGGAAAGAAAATGCAAACGAGGGACGATTTCGTGTTCTCGAGGTGATCAATCTCGAACCCAAGATCCAAAGTCTTCAAATCTGCTCCAAAATGCTCACAAATGCTCCCAATACCCTCAATTATGGTATGGAATCGAGATTAGGGCTTCAACTCTCGAAATGGCCTTCCTTTGGATGAAGAGATTGCGAATAACTTAAATTGTCTGTCGTGGTAGTGTTGCAACGCTACGTTGTTGAAAAAGGTTGTCGTTTCATGTTGAGCGCAAGGGTAACGTTGCTACGCTACGTTGTTGAAAAATGTTGTCATTTCATGTTGAGTGTAGGGGTAAAGTTGCAACGCTATGGACAAAAGCTTTCATTTTAGCGCGTTTCTAGCGTTGCAATGCCACAGGACAGCGTTGCAACACTATCTCTCAAGTTTGCACATTATAAATGGGCATCCAACGCCGTCCTCATGCCCCAACAGCTTGTGCACCATTTCTTTTTCTCTTTAGCTCTCCAAAATGGCCGATTTAACTCCAAAATGACCAAAATACCTTCGAACACTTTGGGTTGTTCCTTAAGCTTGGTTTCTACAAAATATACACAAATAGGCATCAAAAGCACACAAAATAATAGCAAAACTAGCTAAAATAATAGGAAATAAGATAGCATAATTGCATGCTATCAAATACCCCCACACTTAAGCTTTTGCTAGTCCCGAGCAAAACAAAATAAAACTCTCACTAAAAAGATAAATATTTTAGAGGATTACATGCAAAAGTGACTCAATTCTCAATGATCTCAATAGTGGAATTAGAACATGCTTAAATCATGAGAACTTTAAAAGGAACTCTGAACTCTTTGTGTGTACGTGTGTGCAAAGCCTAAGTATCGATTCGTTTACTAACTAAGAGTACTATTATGCTCTCATCCATTTATCTTTCTTCTATACTGGCCTTAAGAAGAAGATGAAGAGAAAAAGAAAAGGAAAAAGGAAGAAGAAGAAAGTGCAGAAATCCAAAAAAAAATTACTTGAAACTGATGTAGATGCTAGAAGAAGAGGAAAAAGCAGAAGAAGAAAACAAAAACAAAAAATTTAAATGCCTTTACCATTAGTATGTGGATGAAAATTGTTTATCTACACCCCATTACCTCCCTCTTTTATTTCCTCTCTCTCTTGATTTGTTTCATCCATGGTCTAACACTTCTCTATTTTTCTTTTTTCTTTTTTGTCTTTTTCAATACCCTCTTATTCTCTTCTTCCATTTTTCAATCTCTAAAACTTCCTCCATTTCTCCTATCTTCTTAAATATTAGAGCTTTAAATAAAGAGTAACAACTCTCTCTCATTTCTAAGCATGCCCAAACATAAATATAAGAAATTTCAACACCTAAATAGTCAATGTCTTTGAAGTTATCTTGAGTTGGAAAAGAACCAATTTGAAAATAACTCTTATAGATACCCTCATTTTTTTTTCCATATAGATACTCTCATTTTTCCTCAATTTGTCCAATTCTCAATCATGGGAAACCTTCTTAATTGACCACAATAAATAGACTAATTTGAATTACAAAAATGATTAATAAAATTTTCATCCGTTACAAATTTGGTAATGCATATGTTTTCTTTATTTTCCCTCCCACTAGATGTCCTCAAAATTATGACCCAAATTCTCAACATGTCTCTCTTTTTGTGTATTAAACCTAAACGTACTAACTCAAATTACTAACGTACAACCTTGTTAAAGCATTTAAGTCCTAAAGTCCCCTAGTGTTTCCCTGGTGTTTCTATTATTCTTCTCTCTTCTTGCTATAGTCTATATACCTTGATTGAAGGGAGTAGTTTTAGAGATTGGAAAATGGAAGAAGAGAGTAAAGAGGGTACTAAAAAAGAAAGGAAAAAAAGAGGAAAAATATAGAAGTGTTAGGCCATAGATTGAAGCAAATTAAGAGAGAGAAGAAATGGATAGGGAGGTAATGAGGTGTAAATAAATTTTTTCTGTCCATTACTAACCGTAAGAGCATTTTTTAACCTTTTTTTTTTTAAAGGTTAAGGGTATTAATACAACTTTTAAACGTTCAGAGGTATTTTAAAATGAGGTACTGACGATTTTTGTCCATATACTAACGGTAATGGTAGTTTTTTAAACTTTTTTTTGAAAGTTTAAGGGTATTAATGAAACTTTTGAAAGTTCAAAGGTATTTTTGAAACAAAGTACTAACAGTTTCTATCCAAAACTAATGGTAAGGTATTTTTGAACTTTTTTTGAAAGTTTAAAGGTATTAATAAAACTTTTGAAAGTTCAAGATTATTTTTGAAACAAAGTACAAAGTTCAGGGGTATTTTCTATAATTTACCCTTACTTTTTTATTTTTTTGAATATTCTAAATAGCATATTCTTTCAGATAAGTATTGAATAAAAAATTTAACCATACAAAATTTAACTAGAAAAATATTCATTCTCTTTAAAATATGTTATTTAAAATTACTAAAATTTCTTTTAGGTTAATTTTTAAAATTAAAATTAAAATTTAAAAATTTAAAAAGGTTATTTAAACAAGTTACTTTTGCTGATTACTAAGATAAAGTGTGTTTTTAAAGTATTCGATGTTGTTATTATATTGCAAAATTTTATAACATGGATTTCTTTATCAAACACAATAAAAAAAAATTGATAAAAAATATATATAAATTTATAAATAAAAAACCATAAAATTTTCTATTTTAAATAATAATTTATATCTTAATTATTAATCACCAGTGTAGTTTGAATTTTTTACTTAGATATCATTGCATTCATTAAACGAAATATATATAAAAAAAAATACTAAAGCTAATTTGAAATGTATTTTAAAGTATTATTTTATCACATTCTCTGTTTAATTTTATATTTTAAGAATTATACTAATTTAACAAAATATATATTCTATCTAATACTATAATTAATTTTATTTGAACATATTTTTAAATAAAACAAATTAAAATAAGTACAATGTGCAAATAAACTAGTATATATAAACATGCATTACACGTAGTAAACTAGTGCTCAATAATGTAAAATAAAAAAAAAAAACTGATATTCATTGCATCTCCATCTCATATTGATAACAAGAATGAGTTCATGATAACTTTTAGGTGTACTATTTTTAAATGCTGTATTTTTGTAGTTTTAGATTTTCAAAATTATTCTTAACTATATAACTTTTTTTTTTTGATATCGGTGAGTGTTCGGGCCAGCTTACGCACACCTCAACTAATCTCACTAGTCAACTGCCTGATCTTGCAACATTTGGTTGACAGGAAACACGTAAGATATTAAATCTTAAATATGTAGCTACCATGGATTGAACCCATCTTGACTATATAATCAAAAAACAATAGAAAGTTTTAAAACAAAATGTTTTTTAATTACCAAAAAAAACTCTGGACTATCTCAATATTCATATTAAATTCACCCCAAATCATGTTAGGAGTGCAAACAAAGTCCCACATTGACTAAAGACGATAGAACAATATCCATTAGTATGATGCCTTTAGGGTAAAACCAAAAACAAAATCATGAAAACTTATGTCCAAAGTGGACAATATCATACCATTAGAGAAATGTTGATGGTCGGTTGTCCCTAACAAATCAAACTTTGTAGGCTTCGTTTGATAACCATTTAGGCCCCGTTTGATAACCATTTGGTTTTTGGTTTTTGGTTTTTGGTTTTTTAAAATTAAGCCTATAAATACTACTCCCATCTATGGTTTTACTTGTTTTGTCATATACTTTTTGCCTATGTTTTCAAAAACCAAGCCATGTTTTGAAAACTAAAAAAAGTAGTTTTCAAAAACTTGTTTTTGTTTTTAGAATTTGGCTAAGAATTCAAATACTTCCTTAAGGGAAATGAAACCATTGTAGAGAAATTGGGAGAAAACAAGCTTAATTTTCAAAAACCAAAAACTAAAAACCAAATGGTTATCAAACGGGGCTTAAGAATTCAAATACTTCCTTAGTTTTTGGCTTTTGGTTTTTGAAAATTGTACTTGTTTTCTCACCATCTATTTACAATGATTTTTATCTTCTCTACAATGATTTCCATCTCTCTTAAGAAAACACTTGAATTCTTAGCTAAATTCAAAAAATAAAAACAAGTTTGTGAAAACTATTTTTTTTAGTTTTCAAAACTAAGCTTGATTTCTGAAAACACATCTTAAAAGTAGATAAGAAAACATGGAAAGTTATAGGTAGAAGTCGTATTTATAGGTTTAATTTTCAAAAACCAAAAACAAAAAACTAAAGTCCCGTTTGATAACCATTTGATTTTGATTTTTGGTTTTTAAAAATTAAGCCTATAAATACTACTCCCACTTATGGTTTTACTTGTTTTATCATATACTTTTTGCCTATGTTTTCAAAAACCAAGCCATGTTTTGAAAACTAAAAAAAGTAGTTTTCAAAAACTTGTTTTTGTTTAGATTTTGGCTAAGAATTCAAATACTTCCTTAAGGGGTATAAAAACAATTATAGAGAAATTGAGAGAAAACAAGCTTAATTTTCAAAAACCAAAAATCAAATGTTTATCAAACTGGGCCTAAATGGTTATCAAACGTGCCGTATTAATTGTAAATCACTCTACAACCCCCATCCTTGAGAACAAACAGAACAAGCTATCTATCAGTTCATACGAAAAGCAAAATCATAGATCATACTAATCTTCATTCGTTATTAGCAAGCAGAAATTAGAGCAAGTGTTTGCTGATGTTCAGTCACTTCAGTGCAATAATAGCAGTGAGACGAGATTTTCCAGAATCACTGATAAATAAAAGCAAATCTTTTCCTTATCCCCAGATTTTTCCAGACTCGTCAACTACAGTTCAGATACGGCGAAGATCCTATCTTTCACAACATTGATTTGTAATGAGACCTGCAAGGATACAAACAGAATGATCATAAAAGTTAGCAGTGAAGTAGATCACCTTCGTTAAAACTGAAAACTTTTTAGTGTATAACTAAGGAAAGCATTTGTTGTGGTTCAATTTGACGCTAAAATGTTTAAATCTCATTTTGGTTCTTAATTATTTTATTTTGGTTCCTAAACTTTGAACGTCTAAAATTAGTTCACTTAGATCTATGAACTTTCAAAATATCTAATCTAAGTCTCTAAATTTTTAGGTCTACTCCACTTTGTCAGCAAATTTTCTAAAGCAAAATAGACATTTCAAAATTTCATGGACCAAAATAGAATAAACTTGAAAGTTCAGTCTAGAATAGGATTTGAACTTAGTAAAGTTATTTAGGTGTAGGTCCAAAATGGACAATATCACATCATCATTATCCTGATAGTAAGACTCCATTAATTAAAAAGGAAATCCTGCAAATCAAATTGCATTAGCTAATTTGAAAGTAGTTTCCTAATATATTTTTTCCCTTCAAGAATCAAACCAATGAATGATGAAGATGTCTCTGCTTTCTAGTCACTCCTAGCCTTTACGCAAGCTATTAGATTAAGAGTGAAGAAATTTTGACTGGCAAAAGTTGTAAGGGGAGGGATATAATATTTTGTTCGCTATTATTTGGAATCTGGCTGGAGGGATAAAATCTTTTGTAAGTATCTACCACAACCCTTCAGATTTTCTGCAGGGAGCACCTCCTATCTCTATATCAATCCGGATGCACGGATTGGGATGGTCAAAAAAACAAAAAAGAAAAAAAGATAAGAGAAGGAAAGGGAACATTTCTAAAACTTACAAGGGTTTCTACCTAATTTGGTTATCCTTGAAGCAAGAGGTGATTCCCAGTGCTAGAATGAAAGGAATCAGAATGTTTTTTTGGAGATGTGAATGAGACCCATCATTCAGATTTCAGAGTCCAACTAACAGATCTCAACTCTATGACTTTTTGAGATTGATACCAGTACCTCAGAAAGCTGCTACATGTAAAGTTTTTTGGCATAAAATCTTTCAGATGGGACCTACTGAATATTGAAATCTTATATTACAAGGTGAATCTAGCTTCTGAATTATTTGTATCCAGTACCTTGAAATCTAGACTAATTGTTCAAAATTCAAATCTGCAATTATTATAGAAACATGATTTCTCTAGCAGTTTCTAGAGAACACATTGTTTTTCCCCCCAGTAACACCCAAACTACGAGTCTTCTATGCGTATTGGGAAGAAGTACTTGCAAATAGATTGTATCTAACAGCAGAAACAGGAAAAGGGTTCAAAATTCTCAATGAATTTAGAGGACAAGTAAAAGAAAAATTACATACACACAGATAAAGACGGGGATTGTATTCTCTTTCAGAAAAATTGTCCTGGCGAATCCACTTCTCCATGAACCCAACTATCAATGTGGATGTCAAGTGTTTCAAAATTTGTCATTTCCTTCCAGACAAAAAAGAAGCCAAAATATGATCGAAATTCCCACTTCTTGATTCATCAAGGAAGTTTCACGGAGATATTTGTTGCAATTTGCATGCCAGAGAGATCACCAGGAGATAACAGAAAATATAGCCACAAATAAGAACAAAGACAAGAATCCAAACATCTCTCAAGATCTCTTTATCATCTGAGAATGATAGCAAAGACATGACAAGTAATTTTGGATATTTAAATGAAACTATTGCACAAAATTCATCCACAACAAGACTAATGATAATTTTTCCCCTAAAAAAAATTGTGGAAGTTCCAGGTGTTTAGGTTTATTCATCCTGATTTATGAAATTATTTTATCTTCCTTCTAATCCCTTAGAAGCAGATTGTGACTCTCACAAATACAAAGGCTAGGATTGGCTTCTAAGGAATAGTAGAACAGTGCTTTAGGTCAAATATTATTCGGATATGAATATCAAGAGAAGTATATGGAAACTAGTGAAAATGAGAAGTAGATTTTATCATCGTGTTTGTCAAAATTATTTTAGAACTGAAACCGAAATGCAAAGTATCACCATTGATAATTTGATATGAGAATCTACTTTAATTGATGTAAGACCCCCTAAAAAAAGGTTTAGAAAGAATAAGAGTTTATAAATAAAATAAAATCAGCGGGATCCACAAAAAATGAGGAATGAGATTAATATTCCCCACCCCCAAGAGGAACCTATTAAGGGGGGACTGTCTCAAGTTTAGAGCAGAGCCCACAGTTACAGATTACTCACCGTCTCATTCTTAGTCTTATAGTAAAGGGACTAAGGAGTGATGAAGATGACTCTCGATCCTTAATTTCGACCCTAATGGAAATAGAAAAAAACTTGCTGCTCACTTTGATTTGTATAGCTTCCTTTCCTCTGATTAAGTGGTTTATCAAGAAAACTGTTATAGAAAAAAACACCACTATAGTGAAAAATTTTAGTGAAAACTGAAAAGGATTTGCACCAGAAATATCGTGCTGTGTGTACATTTAAGCTTTTATCTGTTGGCATATAGAACTGGCATGATATCAGTTCCTAGTTAGCAGTACACTTCTCTTTAATTGAACACCAATGAACTCAGAAACTTCGTTCAATTTCACAATCTCATGAGAAATAATGACAAGATAAATTAAGCAGAAAGGATTCTAAGCAAGTACATCAAATAAAATTTTAGAAGGTAGATTTGTTCTTTATGATTGATTCCTTCCACATTTGGAAAGAGCAGCCGGCCACTGCCCTTCAATTTTTCTTGTAATTCGACATTAGAGATAAAAGTGGAGATTTGAACCTACAACCTACAATTGAAGACATGATGTCTAACCACTTTGAGCCTATGCTCACATCAGCCCAGTACCTTCATTAAACCTTCATTGGTTTTCCATATTAAAAAAAAAAAAACATTGGTTTAATCAAACTGGAATTGCTGGAGTGATGGAGGAGTAAGTATCCTGGAATTTCTTTGATGCATGAATATATAAAGTATCAGATACGTAAATATTTATTGATGCATGCGTGTATACAACTTTGTTCATGATAAGAGAGAGGAGGGGGGGCATCCTCGTCTTCATGTGCTAAAAGAATACTTCTTTTTTTAATTTTCAAAAGAGAGGGTGGACTTGGTCTCTAGGATAGGAAGGGTTGAATTAAAATCATCACATCCGAAAGCCAAGATAAATTTCTTTGAGTTTTAGGTCATTGGGAGGAGAAAAGCTTTGCCATGCTTTTCAATGGATGTTAGGAGAAATCCGAATTTTCTCCAAAAAGAAGGAATTCCACAAGTCAAAAAGCCATGAAAGACAGAAAGGCATAGCTCGGAAAATAAAGCTAATGACCATTTGCATGTATGCAGAATTAAAAGATGATAACAAGATTTAGACAGGACGGATGGTACTTAAATTGATTAGTGAATATGACAATAGCATTTACGACTATGGAAAGAATAATTTAGGATAAGGAGGGTGCCTAATTTAGGATGCATCAAACAAAAATACAATTTGATCAGATACCATTTTACTTTGGTTAAATGACAAAGATAAGGAAGCTCCATGAATTTTGATGGTTATGTTTAAAAGTTTCAACTACGTTCCGTAAATTTAAATTGTATCCTATGCAATTTCTACCAAAAAAAATTCCTTAACTAAATAATGGCATTGGACAAACATTAATTGATTTGACATGATGTGCATATAGATGACAAGAAAAGGTGGTCAACTCAACAAAATAAAATGACATGTGCAACATACTTTAGTTTTAAAGCAAGGAATCAAATCTTTTTTTTTAGACCATACACTCTATTTTGTCCAACTATCCAATTCTTTCTGCCATTTCGGGTCAAATTAGTTAATGTCTATCCTACTGCCATGCTACACATCATTAGAGAATTCTAATTTAAAGTTTAGAGACATAGTTGAAATTTTTAAAAGTTTAGAATTAAATGGATACAATAGTCAAAGATGAATCTTTCATTTAACCTTTTATTATTTAAAAAACCAATTTTGACAAGGTGGGTGCCTAAAATTCCCACGTTTACAATCAAAATGAGATTGATGGGCATGGCGGATCTGACAAGTTGAGTTGAAGGCATATCTTTGATGCCTATTGCAATCATGAAACTATTCACTGTTTCGTAAGTTAATCACTTGCATTCACGTGAACTTGACTTCAGATAATTAAAGAAATATTAGATTTCAAAAAGTATAAACTACAAAGGCGGTAGAAAGAACACAAAATCAAAGAATCAAGAGAGTGATGTCTTACCAGATGAATGACACGTGAGGTTGAACGCTGGTCGGTGGGTCTGGTTTCCACTGGCCGGATAAAAAGGAGATGAAACTTCTGTTTCCTAGACTTTTAAGCTCCCTTTGATCCAATCTTCTGGTTCTTCCTAACCTCTATAAAGACCCCTCAGGACAATCCCATCCATGCCATAGCGCCATTTTCACTTAATCCATTACATGAAATTCAAAAGCATGGCTGCCATGTACATGGATCCAAGGCTCAAACTCCAGATGCCCAAACTCCATCTTCAAAATGGAGCCACATCAGAAGAGATTGAAGGGCTAATTCGAGTTTATGCAGATGGGCATGTTGAAAGGCCCCCAATCATCCCATATGTATCCTGCAGCCCCACAGCATTAGACAAAGGCGTAACTGCGAAAGATGTTCTCATAGACAATTTCACAAACACTTGGGCGCGCATTTACATTCCCAACTCTCAACGAAACCTCCCTTTGCTTGTTTACTTCCATGGCGGTGGCTTTTGTATTGGCTCTGCCGCCTGGAGCTGTTACCATGAATTCCTCCTCAATCTTGCTTCCAAAGCAAAATGTGTAATCCTCTCAATCAACTATCGTCTTTCCCCTGAAAATCGCCTCCCCGCCGCTTACGAAGACGGATTCAACGCACTCATGTGGATGAAACAGCAAGCAATAACCGACCCAATCGAACACAAATGGTGGTTAGGCAATTGTAATCCATCAAAATTGTTCCTCGCCGGCGATAGCGCCGGAGCAAATATTGCGTACAACATCGCTACAAGGCTAGGGCTCAGCGAATGCACAATCCTAAAACCCCTAAACCTGAAGGGCATAATCCTGATCCAACCTTTCTTCGGTGGAGAATCGCGAACCAAATCAGAAAAGCTTGGCGCTCAGCCCTCCTCCGCGCTAACTCTCTCCGCCGCCGACACGTACTGGCGGCTGTCCCTGCCGCCGGCGGCCAATCGCGACCATCCATGGAGCAATCCGCTGGTGAATGGCGGGGCAAAGTTGAGAGAAACGAAGCTTCCGCCATTAATGGTGTGCATATCGGAGTTGGACATACTGCTGGACAGAAACTTGGAGTTCTGTGCGGCCATGGCAGCCGTCGGGAAGAAAGTGGAGAGAGTGATTTTGAAAGGAGTTGGGCATTGCTTCCAAATTCTGAATAAAGATCAGATCTCCACGCTTCGAACACAAGAAATGATGGGTTCTATTCAAGCTTTCATTCTTCAACAATAGGTCAAAATATAATGCTACTGTTCAATTTTGTTTCTAGAGAAGATCAACTCCATGAATACAATAGATTGCATATCATAATTCTTGAAGTATAATTCAAATATGAAAAGTACTTAGCTTACAAACACTACTTTCCCAATTTTTTTTTGGTTTTGTTATCATATTTTAAAACTGTTTTCAAAATCCAACTCCAAATTTGTAAACCAGAAAAATCAGTATTTAAAATCGTATTTTTGCTTTTTGAATATGGGTAAGAAATTAAGTTTTTTCTTTAAGAAATGCCGAGAAATGATAGAAAAACAGGTTCAATTTTCAAAAATATAAAACTAAAATAAAATAATTATCAAATAGGACTTAAATTTTTTAATTTAAAAAAAAAAATTAAATAGCCCCTAAACTGGAAATCAAATTAATTATGCGCTTAAATTTTAGAACTATGACTTCAGATTGTCCTTATAGTAGCTACATGATTCCTTGATATACTTTTTTGGATGGAATAACTTTGGTTAAATGCAAAAAGAAGCAGGCACAATTGGACAAATAAAATAACACGTGCGACTGAGATCTTTTTTAGGGAATGAATAATTTTTTTTTAGACCATATGGCACTATCTTTTGACCGACTAACCATTTTCTTCTATTGTTTATCTATCGTGTTATGTCAAATCAATCAAAGTTTGTTTAATAGACATGTTACGTTGTTATCATTTTTCATTTGTTCAAAATCTAAGACATAACGAAGGGGCATTTTCTTTAGTATAACAAAAGTTAGAGTGAATATTTGAACTTTTGATCTCAAGAGAAGATATAGGTGTCTTGACGACTAAATTATGCTTAAGTTAGCTAGTAACACTTCAAGTGAAGATTAGGTGCCTTAAACATTAAGCTATGCTCATATGAGCTAGTAAGATTTATTTTCTCTTATTTTCTTTTTTCTTTTTTTTTTTCTTTTTGTTTAACAACATGTGAAGTGGAGTTTCAAACATCTGACATTTGATTAGTGATATCATGTCTTAACCAGTTGAGATATAATTAAATTGTCTTGTTATTATTAATATAATTGATCATGATTTAGCTTTAACAAATATTTTTGTTATGCTAAGCTAAACTATACTATCTTGGAATACATCTACAATTTCATATCATGGAATATTAATAAAGCAACTAATGAATTAGTTATACAACTTTTAGCTTACAGCTTCCAATCACATCTTCAATTTTTATAACAATAACTCACTTGTGCTTTTAATTTCAACCTCATGTAAGTGTCCGCACTGTAGAACTAAAAAAAAATGTAAAAAAAAAACAATTAATATATTTTTATTACTCACAACAGAGTAAAAATAAATAAGTAGGAAGCAAAACAAGATTTTAAGAGTGAAATATAATGAAAATGACATGACATAAAGAATGAAAAAAAAAAGTGATTTAATTAAAAACTTACAAAAAAAAAATTATTATCGATTGCATTATGAACGATCCATTTACAAAAAGGATAGATGAGTTACAAAAGAAGAAAAAATTGGATTTCTTTTTAGTTCAAAATAAAGAAAAAGCAAAGATAATCTATAAACTTACAATTCATTTTCACTCAGCATTACAATGAAATCTCAAAGAAGTGCCTTGTGGAGTGATTGTCGGCTTCATTACAAAACTGAATCACTATAAATTTGGTGGCTTCTCTTCATTTCCAACCTATTTAATTTTAATTTCAATAATGTATATAGATTTTTCTTAATCAAACTATTTTAAAAACAGATAAAGTTAGTTAACAAAAAACAGTTATATCATTAAATTATTTTAATTAATAGATTTAGGCATGTGGATATAATACTCGAATACTAATTGAATAGATATACATGTCACATATAAAACTCACTCATCCATTAGCAAAATAAATGTATATCTCCATATTCAATATTTGAAGAAACTTAAAATATTCAATTAGTTTCGATGTCTTTTACTAGAAAGTCTATATTGTATCATTTTACTGAATCACCATTTTTATAAGAGAGTGAAAAAAGCTTTACGTCGAAAGCACTCCTTAAAAGCTACAATCCCTATGATATAAAAGTTGAGACTAAACGTGTCTAACTCTTTAGCTCACCTTGATTTGTTGGGTCGATTTTGCCCTTGAAAAGTAATCGTAGTGGATCCAACAGAACTCTTGTTAGTATAAATATAGTGAAGATGGTCGATGATCAACATGTCCATCGTCTAATGAATGAATTTTAAGGGTCATTTAACCCTTTCTTAAATACAAATAGAAAAGATTACTAACCTAGTAATTTTAGTTGGCTCGAAAAAATTACCTTTAGACCTTCGAAACTAAATATTTAAAACGATTGCACTAAAGAAGAGAAAAAAAAGGGAAAAAGTAGATATGGCAACTACACAAAGAATTAGGTATTGTCAATAAGTAAATGCTTGCTAATTTTTCTAGAGTGCATGCATGTAAAAGTTAAAGTATTAGAAACCTCAATAAAGTTTGTTATTTAGTATTAATAAAAGAATATTTTACCTTTAGATATATTATCTATATTTGATATAAATTAGGGTATGTACTAAAAAACAGTAAGGGTGACTGGTAAAAGTCAAGATTATAATGTATTCTTTGAGCATTTTAAACAATTTGATTCTGTGAGACCACGTTTTTTCAAGTCTACTTCTAAGATAGAGGCACCCCTTCGTGAACATCAAGAGCTTCAACAAGTAAATTGACTTTACTGATATTCCATAAGTAGCCTATAAGGGACAAGGGAGAACATTTGACGGATCGACAACGACACCCCATCCTCATTTGGACCATTAGACAAGATTGAGAAAATTTTCAATGGTATGAAAAACTTCATACTTCTACTATTTATATATTTTACGTGATATGCACTAAAAATTAATAACTTAAGTGTTCAAGTAAACAATATGAAAGTTTTCTATGATTAAATTGACCACAAGCCACATTATAACAAATAAAGTTTTTGAAAACTACTAAGAGTTTTCACAATTTCTCTATCATGGTTTTTATCTTCTTTACAATGATTTTCATCTTTCTTAAGGGAACATTTGAATTTCTAGCCAAATTCCAAAATCAAAAACAAGTTTTTGAAAAGTACTACTTTTTTTACTTTTCAAAACTTAACATGATTTTTTAAAATATAGGTAAAAAGTAGATAAGAAAACATGGAAACACATAGATGGAAATAGTATTTATAGGCTTAGTTTTCAAAGACAAAAAACCAAAAACTAAATAGTTATTAAACGGGGCCTAAATTTATTAAATCTATACTACAGATTTTTTACCTCCAAATTATGCATTACTTGAAGATTCCAAATCAAATATTAGATTTTCCAACCCTCTAAAATTAGATTCAAATTCAAAACTTAGGTTTTTTCTGCCCCTAAAATCATATTCATATTCAAATCGTGCATTTACAGATTTAAAGATTTTGAATGTTCCTTTATTTTTCTACTAGACTCTTTATATTTTTTTAAATTTGATTTTATATTTCAAAATTATATTTAAAATTTTAAGATTTTACATCTTTTAAAATATCAAGCAATGCTTATGTTTTTCAGTTTGACCATTTTTGTTGAATGTTGTTACAAATGTGTGAAAGAATGAAAAAAAGAATGTTTATTTTACAAATTTAATAAATGTAAATTAAATTCGTAGTTACTTCTAATTTGTTGGTTTAATGTATTTTGAGTTTTACAATCTCAAATGATTCAAAATGGATTGATGTTTAATTTACGAATTTAATACATGGAAATTAAATTCAGACATGCTCTGAATTCAAAATTTCAAATAATTCACTACAAATATCAAGCATGCCAATTTCATACTTATCAGGAAAAAACACACTCATCAACAACAGTGTCCACAATATCCACCATATGCCATGTACTAATCTCGTCAGGGTGTTTCAATGCTCTAAACATGTTGAACAATACCTATTCATCGTCCACTCATAGAGTCAGAGTTTCTATGTTCACCTCGATCAGAGTGCATCTTGTCGCAAAAAATGGCCTCCCCAGGATAATAGGGACCTCGGCGTCCTCCTCCTTGTCCAGAATCACAAAGTCTAAAGGAAAAATAAACCAATAAACTTTAACTAAAACATCCTCTAAAAATCTTTCGGGTACGTTAGAGAATGATCTGCTAACTGAAGCACGTTATTAGTCGATTTAAGCTCCACTGTGCCAAGTTTTCTGAAAACAATGAGAGGCATTAAGTTAATGTTTGCCCCTAAATCATAGAGTGCTCTTTTAATATAAATACTACCAATAACACAAGGGATAGTAAAACTCCCTAGGTTGGTCATTTTTCATGGTAGCTTCCTCTGAATTATTGCACTGCACTCTACATTCATCTGCACTATCTCGTCCTTACCAAATTTCCTCTTGTTTGCTAAAATTTCTTTCATGAACTTTGCATATTTTGGTACTTGTTCAGGTGCATCAGCAAAAGGTATATTAATGTGAAGCTTCTTGAAATGCTCGAGAAATTTAGCAAAATCATCATATACTTTCTTCTTTTGAAATCTCTTAGGATACGGGATTCTATTGGGAACAAAGGGTATAGGATCAGGAAACTTCCCTGAATCAAGTTCTTGGGGTGCTTCCTCCTCTTCAGCCACCTCTTTATTAATATCTCGTTCCTTGCTCGTGCTGGGCATGCCCTCCAATTTATGCTTGGGTTCCCTAAGCTTCTTCCCACTCCTAAGTGATATGGTTGTACATACCACAAGTGGGAGCAGGAGTAACATGTAAATCACTCTTACCTCTTTGTAGGTTGTCCAAGAGTGCCACCATCTGATTGATCTTCTCTCCCATATCCTTGATCACAGCATCTTGGTTTTCCACCTTAACATGTACTGCAGTGATTGCATCACTCATCGTGTGAGATAAACTCCTGGTCTCCTCTATAAATCTTCCCAAATTATCATTGAGTGGGTTCCTCCTCCCTTGAGATTCAAGAGTTACTGGTCCTACAATAGGATGCACTACCTTTTCATTAATAACATAAGAAGAATTCACTTGATTTTTCATACCTAAGCGGTCCTCAACGTCATTGGACTTCGCAGCCTTAACACATTTGCAATTAAACACACTCTGTGCTCATTGCTCTTACGTGCTCGGGACTTGTAAGCCCTAAACTCTCTTTTGTTCATATTGTGCTCATATATGATGTTTTGACATATGCAAATTGATATAGGTTGCACTAAACGATGTCGTGGTAGAATTTGGGAATCTCCTAAGTTGTGGATATTAACGTACACAAAGCTTCATAAGGAGACAGGTTACGCATTGGGATAAGCATATTAAAAGTTGAGTTGAAGTAAGTTAAGGTCATGAGCAAGTTGGGTACACATTAGGTGTATGTTGTGTTGAATACAAAAGCTGTAATTTCTAATTAATTTAGTTAAAATTTCTTTACAATTTAGGTGGATTGAAAGGGGCTTAAAGTCTAAAGAGAGAAGGAGGAGCTGACCATTTTAGTTACATTTTCGTTGGAGATTTTTTTGTTATAGTGGAAGGATGAGCTGTCCAACACTTGTGACTGCAGTAGACAGCTGGAAGCTCTAGGAAGTGGATAAACTTAAAACAATCATATCTCTCAATCCACTTGAGCAAATTCGATGATTCTTGAGCCAAAATCTCAGAAATTGAATGAATATTAGGTCTGGAAAATTTTGTGAGAAAATATGAAGAATAAGGTCGTGAAAATGTAAGAAAACCGAGAGGTGTTCCCAGTTTTTCGGCCAGCAGAACAGTGTGAAGAAATCAGTTTCTTTTGAACTCTTGAGGAGGAATTAGAAGCTGAAACTCTGAGGTAAGTAAGCTAAGATGTTGTACTTGAGGTTTATCAAAAAATATTAGGTGGTTGTTTTGCTAAATTTTGAGGAACCCAAGCTGAAAGTTGAACCTGGAATTTAACAGTTTTCGGGTAGCAGAACAGTGTGAAGAAATCAGTTTCTTTTCAACTCTTGAGGAGGAATTAGAAGCTGAGACTTTGAGGTAAGTAATCTAAGATGTTGTACTTGAGGTTTATCAAAAAATATTAGGTGGTTGTTTTGCTAAATTTTGAGGAACCCAAGCTGAAAGTTGAACCTGGAATTTAACAGTTTTCGGGTAGCAGAACAGTGTGAAGAAATCAGTTTCTTTTCAACTTTTGAGGAGGAATTAGAAGCTGAAACCTTGAGGTAAGTAAGCTAAGATGTTGTACTTGAGGTTTATCAAATAAAATTTGGTGGTTGTTTTGCTAAATTTTGAGAAACTCATGCTGGAAGTCAAATCTGTAATTTTTGGCTCAAAACAGAGGGGTCTAGAGAGCTTAAGGAAGTTGTGTTCCAATTTGTTATACACTATTGCCAAGTGTGTGCAATTACTATCCTATGAGTTATGTGACTGAGTTAGATCAATTTTTGGGCCAAGTAGCAAAAGGGATTAATGTTATGGAATTCATTTTCAGGGCAAACGAAGATAGGAGAAGCTTATAAGCCTTGGGAGCCTTCCGGTGTTCGTGAGTAATTTTGTTTGAAAACCTATGCGTTGATCTTTATTTATTCAAAAGCTTACTAGTGATGGATATTGAAGCATGCTTAAACTAAGTTATATTCATTTTTCATTGAATTCCTACTAATAAATGTCGGTGTTGAAAGTTAAGCATAATTGTAACTAGTTTGTTACTCCGCGTTCAAGCATGAAACCTAAGTTTGGAAGTAGGGTTTTTCTTGGAAGTACCATGCATTAATCCACTCTAAAACATGTTTGAATTGCTTGAAACTTAAAGTATGATGGTTTGGCTATGTTAAAGAATTTATGCGTTGAGAACACGAAAAATGAGTTTGGTTAATGAGTTCTCTTTTAATCATACGATGAACTACACTTGAAGTTGGAAGCTTGTTTAATGATGAAAGTTTGTGTTTATGTTGAGAACTTGCTGAATGTGATTCCAAAACATGTTTCCTAACTATTTAAAGCATGCCCTCGTATATTATTAACCCCCGGTACTGAAGGACACGGAGAAGGTACTTGGGAGGGAGAAAACTTGACCCCCGATACTGAAGGACAGTGAGAATGTATTCGGGTGGTAGTTGGTCTGACCCCAATACTGAAGGACATGGAGAAGGTATTAGGGGAGACCAGTGAGCCTAAATGGCATACCACGTGCACGAGAGAGAGGTATTGAAGTTGTTGGTTAGAGAGGACTCTACCATAGCTAGGGTATCATGCTACAAGTTTTCTTTATCATGAGTTTTGATGCATTGATTATCGTGGTGCTTAAAGCCTATAATTTGGCGACATTGTTTAATTACTTTTGATACTTTACCTATGAACGCATAACTTATTAAATAGTCACTCACTGGGCTTCCCAGCTCACGTTTTCAACATGTTTTCTCTCCCCAGGTAGCAAACGAGTTCCCGGTGCTTAGTCTCGACAAGACCTGTTTGCCACCACGCCACTTAGCTCCTTGTATATATACTTCCACCTGTATATAGTTTTGAAATAAAAGCATTCTAGTCGGGGTGTAATACTTAAGTATGTTATGACTTGTTATGAAAACCTAGTATGGAAAAATGATTGCATCTTATTCAGGTGTGCAACTGTGCGCTCAATTTTACTAGTTCATATATGCTTCGTTGTATACAATTTCAGGTTAATGTTAGGTTGGGCAGGGAGTGGCAGTAAGAGGGCTGCTATTCTCTGTCTTCGCATTCCTTCCTAGGATTAGGCAAGTGAGCTGGGAGGGGGTGTGACAGGACTAGGCTCCTCATCAACTATCAGCTCATCAGAATCCTTCTTTGAGGCTATCCCTGTCAACATGCTCAATGCGAGTTAACGTTTCAATTTGAAATTTTAATGAACTCACCTCCTTAGCTTCTGATAATTCTCCAAATGAGAGTTATTAGCTAGTCCTTTATGCCTAAAGTTCTTTTATTTGAGTTTAATGCTAGTATTTTCATGCTTAGAATCCCCTAAAATTGTTGTTATTGAAATAGCTTCTTTGGATATTCTTAATTGTTGTATTTACATAAATGGGAGCTAAAAAAAGCACTAAATTATGTTAATTTGGTGTTGCAGGTCGTAATTTTCTGTCAGCAGAACTATGAGAGAGCATTTGTCCAACAAAGGAATTGCTAGAGCAAATTATTCGGCATTTTAAGTTACAGAAAGACAGCACGTGATACATCACATGAGAAAATAATTCATTAATTGAGCTGGTGTAAATGAACCAAAACGACGTCATCCATCCAATGAGAAGTCACCACGTGTCTTGTTTGACCTAAGTAGCCCTAAAATCAAGATGGGCATCGATATTTAAAGCAAGCAGCCATCTTTAGGAGAGAGGAGACCTAATTTGAGAGGCAGAAATCGAATGTTGAGAGGAAGAAGTCGACAAAGGGGCTGAAGGAAGAAAACCCAAGCAGAAAAGGAGCTGGAGATAAGAGAAATCATCATCAAGAGCTTCTATTTCGAGCTTTTCTTCTCCCTTCTATTGTTTTCTTTACTTTTGATTTTCTCTCTTGTAATTAGATTCTACATTATGGTGTTTTACTGCAGTTTTCTTTTATTTTCAGCTTTTAACATGACCTAAATCACCTTTGGGTGAGGATTAAGAATGTGGTATTAATCTAAATAAGGGGTTGAGGCTCCTTAGCTCTTTTCAATCTGGTTTTAGAGTGTTTTTATTGTTTACGCTCAATTTCGTTTGGCCAACCATTTTGGGCATTGTCTCCTTGAGTTTTGGGAAAAATAGGGGAGGCCGATTACTCAAAACCACATTAGCTCTTTGTTTGGGTTAGTAGGTAGCTAAGTGGGGAGGTTAGGGATAACAACCCACCTAATGCACATTTACAGCAGCTTAATTTGGCGTGGGTTAATGGGAATTATGTAAACCCGAGATTTTTCCTTGGAATTTCTTTAAAAAGAAATTTGTTAAAACATTTTTGGGAAATTGTTGTATAAGGAAAAGATGAATAAAACAAAAGAAAGGGTAAGGGAAAACAAAAAGGAGTTATGTGTTTTGGTATGTTTTGTTTTAAAAAAAAAAAAAGAAAAAGAAAAAGAATTGAGGGAATGGATAAGCTTTGGGAGCACTCACCCATTTTCTCCCATTTGCTTCTCTTTTATTAAAAAAAAAAACAGAGCATTTCGTGGGATAGGTTGAAGAAAGAGGAAAAGAGAGCTTGCTGGGTTGGAAGTTGAAGAATAGAGGGGAAAAACTCAGCACAAGCCTCCATGGCATCTAGGTGATCAACTGTACTCACTTCTGTTGTTTAGATCGTTTTGAGCTCCACAAGAAGAGTTAAGAGGTGAGATTTGTTTTTCTTGAAAGTTAACCCATTTTCGAACAAATTTCGTGAAGGAAGCTCGAGCAAAATCTGACTTTAAATTATTGATTTGCGAAGGAGAAGACAGAGGAGAGATTTTGCTGTCAAATCTGAGAAACCTCTGGCGTTTGGGACGTTCTGGTCTGTATATTTTGAATTAGAAGCTCCGTTAGGTATGGTTGGAAAGCTTATTTAATTTCCTAAAACTTTTATGAGGTAGTTGTGGGCGAAATATGATTGTAAGTTGCTTTAAAGTTCAGGACAAGTTCGGGGTGCAGCAGGAAAACGCTTCTGGAGTTGCAGAAACTGAATTTGAGGAAGGTAGCTTTCGAGGTATTTACGGACACATCCTTTGGGAATTTCAATTCCATTCCTTCATATAAGTTGTAGAGCGTTCAAAAAGGAAGAGTTTGGTATAAAGTACATCATTTTTGGCCAAGTAATGAGGAAGTGATGAGTATGTGAAGTTAGGGTATGGAAGTGGTAGAATACTGGAAGTAGATAGAATGGTTTTACAATTCTAAGCTTGGAGTTCATGAATTCAAAGTTCTAATGCTTGGTTTTGGTTTATTTGACAGGCCAAGAGGAAATAGGTCAAGTATACGGGCCGGGAATCTAGATCTAACACTGTGAGTGACAAAACGAATTTCGAAAACATATTCTATGCTTGAATTCATGTCTATGTGAATATAAGACTTCTTAGGAATGAATTAGCTTAAATGTTTTATGTTTTCTGAACACATGGTTATGAGCATACATGATTGCCTAGGAATGATTTTAAATGCTCGTTGTGAGCTTAGATTTTTCCAACGAAATTTACATGTGAGCATATGTTTATTGATTTGCTAAAATCTAGTGAAAATGTTATGATTTCAGGCAAGCATGCTCTAGCAGGTAATGTTTAAAGATTATCATGTGTTTTTCTGAGACTCGAATGAGTAAATGATTGAGATATTGAGCCGAGGCTGGTTAGTACCGCGTGCACACAGGTCATTTTCTGTTGTCAACGTTGAGTCTACTCCGTGACAACAATGCTGTAGTGAGTGCTGGGCGAGCCCCACTACGACAAAGACGATGGGAGTGCTGGGCGAGCCCCACTACATCGTAGAGTGAACGTTGGTTGTACTGGGGGTGCCGTACATAACGTAGATTGTCAAATGTTTCTAGATAGTTAATATTCTTGGTATGCCTTGTGAGTTTTTAATGACATACTTGTTGGATTTCTGAGAAAAACTATGGTAATTATACGTTTATATTTAGCACTTGACTACTGACACATATGCCGAGAGTTTACCAAATGTTGTAATTTGCGATTTAATAGTTATAAACTCAGTCACTCACTGAGCTTCCCAGCTCATTCTTTCAATGTTTTCCAACTTTTCAGGTAGTGATCAAGCTCCCGGTGCCTGAAATCCTGCCATAGTCTGCCGAAAGCTCTACGAGTTTGATATTTTGTACGTGGGTGGAACTGTATAGCAAGTCCAAACATTTTGTAGATATTCTGAGAGGAACGTATAGTTTTATTCGTGTATGCACTAGTGGTCGTGGTTGTGTAAACCATGGTTGGGATGTATTTTGGTTGTAGTACTCCCTACCCGTTTAGAAGTTCAAGTGGGGTTTAAGTAGGGCTGCTCCATATGTATGTATTGTGACTTTCAAACTTCCGCTGTGTTGTGTTTAAACATTTTATTTCAAGTATAGTATATTTATCAGGTATAACAGGGTCACATGTATAGTTAGGGAGGAAATGATGTCTGTTGGCTTCACGCCATCTTCCGGGCTAAGTTAGCAGGTAGCTCAAGGAGAGGGTGTGACAATTTGGTATCAGAGCAGTTAGCTCCATGGGGAAAGAGACAAAGCAAGTTAGCTCTAAGAAGAAATTAGGAAGTAAATAGCAGGTTATTGAGTTAGTTCAGGAACTAGTGGAGTATGGTCCAAGTAAGGATAAGAGTAAGTCTAGTTAGGACTAGAATGTGAATGGAAGATTAGTATTGTGCATTTGAGTTAAGTATCCATAGCATGTCTAATATATTGATATGTTATAGGAGTCATGCCACCACGTACTAGCAGACAACGCAGGTAGGATCAGGACGGGACGCAGGATCCTACCCAAGGCCAATCTGAGAGGGGATCTAGTGCCCCGAGAGTTCAGACTAGGGCAGGAAACGAGCAGCATGCTAGTTCCTCACAGGAGGAAGGTAGGCCAGAGAGAGCATGGCCAAGTGATCCAGAGAAGATCTATGGAATAGAACGCCTGAAGAAACTAGGAGCCACAGTGTTTGAGGGTTCCACAGACCCAACTGACGTCGAGGCTTGGTTGAATATGCTTGAGAAATGCTTTGATGTGATGAGTTGTCCTGAGGCGCAGAAAGTCAGATTGGCCACATTCCTGCTGCAGAAGGAGGCAGAAGGATGGTGGAAATCAATATTAGCCAGGCGCAGTGATGCACGTACTTTGGACTGGCGAACTTTCAGAAGTATATTTGAAGATAAGTATTACCCTAGCACATATCGCGAGGCAAAGAGGGATGAATTTTTAGAGTTGAAGCAAGGATCACTTTCAGTGACCGAGTATGAGAGGAAGTATACCGAGCTGTCGCAGTATGCTGATGTGATTGTGGCATCTGAGAGTGACAGGTGTCGAAGATTTGAAAGAGGATTACGTGTTGAGATACGTACCCCGGTTACAGCTATTGCGAAGTGGACAGACTTTTCTCAGCTAGTAGAGACTGCCCTACGTGTGGAGCAGAGTATTACAGAGGAGAAGTCAATAGTGGAGCCTAGCCGTGGGGCTTCGACAGCTAGCAGTTTCCGAGGTCGTGAGCAGCGGAGGTTCACACCTGGAGTGAATGTTTCAAGTCGTCAGGACTTTAAAAATCGGTCTGGTGGCCAGGCATCGAGGCAAATGAATGTGAGTGGTACCTATCAGAGGCAGAGTCAGAAAGCATCTAGTCAGTCTGCTAGATTAGCAACAAGACCGCAGACATGGCAAGAGTCTGTTGCCAGTGTACCAAGGAGAACCCCATGTGCGAATTGTGGCAAGAATCATCGAGGTCATTGTCTGGTTGGTGTCGGTGTGTGTTACCAGTGCGGACAGCCAGGGCATTACAAGAGAGATTGTCCACAGTTGAGAGTAGTCGCACAGAGGGACTAGGGAGTTGAGTCCCAGACAGTTGAGCAGCCGAGAGTTTCAGTAGCTGCAGGAGAGGGCACCAGCGGTGCTAGGCAGAAGGGAGTTGTAGGGAGACGTAGATAGCAGGGAAAGGTCTACGCTATGACTCAGCAGGAAGCGGAAGATGCACCGGATGTGATTACTGGTACGATTTCTATTTGTAATGTACATGCACGTGTTTTAGTAGATCCAGGTGCTACGCATTCTTTTGTTTCTAGTATGTTCTTAACGAAGCTAAATAGGAAGCTAGAGCCTTTAGTTGAGAGGTTAGTTATATACACTCCAGTTGGTGATACTTTACTAGTCAATGGAGTGCTGCGGGATTGTGAGGTCTTAGTAGAAGGTCTCAGTATGTTAGTGGATCTTCTTCCACTAGAGCTGTAGGTGTTAGATGTAATTTTAGGGATGGATTTCTTATTTACTCATTATGCTTCCATGGATTGCCATAGAAAGGAAGTGATTTTCAGGAAACCAGGTTTGGCTGAAGTGGTTTTCAGGGGCGAAAGGAAGATTATTCCTACGAGTTTAATTTCAGCTTTAAAAGCAGAAAAGTTGTTGAGAAAGGGTTGCACGACGTTTCTTGCACACGTAGTAGAAGTGCAGGAAGGAAAGCTAAAACCAGAAGATGTTCTTGTCGTGAATGAATTTCTTGATGTTTTTCCAGCTGATCTGTCGGGTTTGCCACCTGATAGGGAAGTTGAGTTCACTATTGAATTGTTACCAGGAACATCACCTATATCGCAAGCGCCGTATAGAGTGGCTCCAAGTGAGCTCAGGGAGCTGAAGATGCAGTTACAAGAACTAGTTGACAAGGGATACATCAGACCTAGTGTATCGCCTTGGGGAGCTCCAGTGTTATTCGTAAAAAAGAAAGATGGTACTCTAAGATTATGCATTGACTATAGGCAGTTAAACAAGGTTACGATACGTAACAAGTATCCTCTACCACGCATAGATGACTTGTTTGACCAGTTAAGGGGAGCATCAGTGTTCTCTAAGATTGATTTAAGATCAGGTTACCATCAGTTAAAGGTTAGGGAATCAGACATTCCTAAGACGGCATTCAGAACGAGGTACGAGCATTATGAATTTTTAGTAATGCCATTCGGTTTAACAAATGCGCCAGCAGTTTTCATGGATCTCATGAATAGGATTTTCCATCAGTATTTGGATCAGTTTGTGATAGTGTTCATCGATGACATACTAGTTTAATCAATTGACAGGGAAGCCCATGAGAAACATCTGAGAATTATTCTGCAAACACTACGTAATAAACAGTTGTATGCTAAATTCAACAAATGTGAGTTTTGGTTAAATCAGGTAGTGTTTTTAGGACATATTGTTTCAGCAAAAGAAGTTAGTGTGGATCCGCAGAAAGTGGAAGCTGTGGTCAACTGGGAGAGACCAGCTAGTGCGACAGAGGTACGTAGTTTCCTAGGCTTGGCATGATACTACAGGCGGTTTGTGGAGGATTTCTCACGGTTGGCATTACCCCTAACAGCTTTGACAAGGAAGAGTTGAATATGAGACAGAGGCGATGGCTAGAACTTATTAAAGATTATGATTGTACTATAGAATACCATCCAGGTAAGGCGAACGTAGTAGCAGATGCATTAAGTAGGAAGTCGAGACTTCCTAGGGATGTTTTGTGTGGTATTCGAGTAACCTTCTTAAGTGCGCTAAGGGATTCTAAGGCGGTTGTGACTGCAGGGAATTCAGGGAGTCTTTTAGTGGAATTTCAGGTCAGGCCTTCGCTCGTAGCAGAGATTGTGAGATGACAGCCCGAGGATAGAAACCTGCAGAAGAGGTTTGGAAAGTCCAAACAGAGCCCAGAGGCAGAATTTAAGATGAAAGCAAACGGAGCCATAGTGAGGCAGGGAAGACTATGCGTTCCGAGTATTAGTGAGCTTAAAGATGCTATACTAGAGGAAGCTCACAGTTCAGCTTACGCTATGCATCCAGGAAGCACCAAGATGTACAAAACTTTGAAGGGGACGTATTGGTGGCCTGGGATGAAGCGGGAGATAGCCGAATATGTTGATAGATGTTTGATCTGCCAACAGGTTAAACCTTTTAGACAGAGGCCAGGGGGACTCCTTAATCCACTGCCAGTGCCGGAGTGGAAATGGGAGCATATCACTATGGATTTTCTGTTTGGTTTACCCCGTACTTCTAGTGGACATGATGGTGTTTGGGTAGTGGTGGATAGACTCACTAAGACAACACGATTTGTACCGATTAAAGCAACGTCTACACTTGATCAGCTTGCTAAGCTATACGTCGACAGGATTGTGAGTCAATACGGAGTGCCAGTGTCCATAGTTTCAGATAGGGATCCGAGATTCACATCTAAGTTTTGGCCTAGTTTACAGAAAGCTATGGGGACAAAGCTGAATTTCAGCACAACGTTCCATCCCCAGACAGATGGTCAGTCGGAAAGGACCATCCAGACCTTAGAGGATATGTTGAGAGCATGTGTCCTTCAGTTTAAGGGAAGTTGGGATACCCACTTATCACTTATGGAGTTTGCTTATAATAACAGCTATCAATCTAGTATCGGTATGGCACCGTTTGAGGCTCTGTATGGAAGACCATGTAGAACTCCCGTGTGTTGGAACGAAGTGGGAGAGCGGAAGCTAATCGGTCATGAGTTGGTACAAGTTACAACGGACAATATTAAGGTGATTAGAGAGAATCTGAAAATAGCTCAAGATCGTCAGAAGAGCTACGCAGACAAGCGAAGGAGAGACTTAGAATTCCAGGTCGGAGATCAAGTTTTCTTGAAGTTATCTCCTTGGAGAGGTATCCTTCGCTTTGGCAGGAAAGGTAAGCTGAGTCCTAGATATATTGGTCCTTATCAGATAACAAAACGAGTTGGGCCAGCAGCCTACAGACTTGAGTTGCCAGCAGAATTATCTCGAGTACATGATGTCTTTCATGTGTCCATCTTGAGGAAGTATACTCCAGATCCGAAACATGTGTTGCAAGCGCAACCAGTTGAGCTGAAAGAAGATTTGAGTTACACAAAAGATGCAGTTCAAATCCTCTACAGGAAGGAACAAGTTTTAAGAAACAAGACGATCCCACTCGTGAAAGTCCTTTGGAGACATCACGGAGTGGAAGAGGCAACCTGGGAGTTAGAGGATCAAGTGAGGAAGAGTTACCCAACGCTTTTCACCTAAGAACTACTAAATTTCGAGGACGAAATCTCTTATGAGGGAGGTAAGTTGTAAACCCGAGATTTTTCCTTGGAATTTCTTTAAAAAGAAATTAGTTAAAACATTTTTGGGAAATTGTTGTATAAGTAAAAGAGGAATAAAACAAAAGAAAGGGTAAGGGAAAACAAAAAGGAGTTATGTGTTTTGGTATGTTTTGTTTTTAAAAAAAAAAAAGAAAAAGAAAAAGAATTGAGGGAATGGATAAGCTTTGGGAGCACTCACCCATTTTCTCCCATGTGCTTCTCTTTTATTAAAAAAAAAAACAGAGCATTTCGTGGGATAAGTTGAAGAAAGAGGAAAAGAGAGCTTGCTGGGTTGGAAGTTGAAGAAGAAGGGGGAAAACTCAGCACAAGCCTCCATGGCATCTAGGTGATCAACTGTACTCACTACTGTTGTTTAGATCGTTTTGAGCTCCACAAGAAGAGTTAAGAGGTGAGATTTGTTTTTCTTGAAATTTAACCCATTTTCGAACAAATTTCGTGAAGGAAGCTCGAGCAAAATCTGACTTTAAATTATTGATTCGCGAAGGGGAAGACAGAGGAGAGATTTTGCTGTCAAATCTGAGAAACCTCTGGCGTTTGGGACGTTCTGGTCTGTATATTTTGAATTAGAAGCTCCGTTAGGTATGGTTGGAAAGCTTATTTAATTTCCTAAAACTTTTATGAGGTAGTTGTGGGCGAAATATGATTGGAAGTTGCTTTAAAATTTAGGACAAGTTCGGGGTGCAGCAGGAAAACGCTTCTGGAGTTGCAGAAACTGAATTTGAGGAAGGTAGCTTTCGAGGTATTTACGGACATATCATTTGGGAATTTCAATTCCATTCCTTCATATAAGTTGTAGAGGGTTCAAAAAGGAAGAGTTTGGTATAAAGTACATCATTTTTGGCCAAGTAATGAGAAAGTGATGAGTATGTGAAGTTAGGGTATGGAAGTGATAGAATACTGGAAGTAGATAGAATGGTTTTACAATTCTAAGCTTGGAGTTCATGAATTCAAAGTTCTAATGCTTGGTTTTGGTTTATTTGACAGGCCAAGAGGAAATAGGTCAAGTATACGGGCCGGGAATCTAGATCTAACGCTGTGAGTGACAAAACAAATTTCGAAAACATATTCTATGCTTGAATTCATGTCTATGTGAATATAAGACTTCTTAGGAATGAATTAGCTTAAATGTTTTATGTTTTCTGAACACATGGTTATGAGCATACATGATTGCCTAGGAATGATTTTAAATGCTCGTTGTGAGCTTAGATTTTTCCAACGAAATTTACATGTGAGCATATATTTATTGATTTGCTAAAATCTAGTGAAAATGTTATGATTTCAGGCAAGCATGCTCTAGCAGGTAATGTTTAAAGATTATCATGTGTTTTTCTGAGACTCGAATGAGTAAATGATTGAGATATTGAGCCGAGGCTGGTTATTAACGCGTGCACACAAGTCATTTTCTATTGTCAACATTGAGTCTACTCCGTGACAACAATGCTGTCGTGAGTGCTGGGCGGGCCCCACTACGACAAAGACGATGGGAGTGCTGGACGAGCCCCACTACATCGTAGAGTGAACGTTGGTTGTACTGGGCGTGCCCTACACAACATAGATTGTCAAATGTTTCTAGATAGTTAATATTCTTGGTATGCCTTGTGAGTTTTTAATGACATACTTGTTGGATTTCTGAGAAAAACTATGGTAATTATACGTTTATATTTAGCACTTGACTACCGACACATATGCCCAGAGTTTACCAAATGTTGTAATTTGCGAGTTAATAGTTATAAACTCAGTCACTCACTGAGCTTCCCAGCTCATTCTTTCAATGTTTTCCAACTTTTCAGGTAGTGATCGAGCTCCCGGTGCCTGAAATCCTGCCATAGTCTGCCGAAAGCTCTACGAGTTTGATATTTTGTACGTGGGTGGAACTGTATAGCAAGTCCAAACATTTTGTAGATATTCTGAGAGGAACGTATAGTTTTATTCGTGTATGCACTAGTGGTCGTGGTTGTGTAAACCATGGTTGGGATGTATTTTGGTTGTAGTACTCCCTACCCGTTTAGAAGTTCAAGTGGGGTTTAAGTAGGGCTGCTCCATATGTATGTATTGTGACTTTCAAACTTCCGCTGTGTTGTGTTTAAACATTTTATTTCAAGTATAGTATATTTATCATGTATAACAGGGTCACATGTATAGTTAGGGAGGAAACGATGTCTGTTGGCTTCACGCCATCTTCCGGGCTAAGTTAGCAGGTAGCTCAGGGAGGGGGTGTGACAAATTAAACCACAAATTATTGAAAATCTAGGAGGATTCCGCGTTTATTGCTGTGTGGGTTGAGGGAGCAAAGTTCTTGCCCCAACATTCTTATTTCGAGAAAATACAGACAATTCTTAATCCGAGCCTGTTTTACATATCTTGTTACAAGTTTTTTTCGCACTTTTTGTTTGAGCATTTTCTGAGTTTTATTCTCTTGCTATTGCTTTTATTTCGTTGAAGCATGACTAGATTAGATTTTAACCATATTTTAATTATTTGGTTACCGGGTTGAATTCACTAAAATTTAGGTTTAGCTTAGTAAATTTCCTTGCACTAATCCCTATGGAGAACGATAATTTACTTATCACTTGCTGCAATTATTGTGTACACTTGCACATCTTCGTGTAAATTGTTTAAGAAAATTAAGCTACACATTAGAAGGCAACAACTTCACAAGTTGCTTTCTCTGGCGTAGAAGTCTCTAATGGCCATTGATAGCTTGTGATGGTTAAATCCTCCAACACGGCTCGCACATCCTTGACCGACTTAACTAGAAAATTACCTCTAGTTGTAGTATCAAGAGTAATTTTATTACGTCTAAGAAAACCATTGTAAAAGAGTTGTACCTGAAGTCAATCAGGATATCCATGTGGTGGGCACTTCCTCAACATATCTTTATAGCGCTCCCAAGCCTCGTATAGCCGTTTCTTCTCTCTTTGCTTAAACGTCCCAATCGCGGTTTTGAACTTCATTATCTTAGCAAGGGGAAAAAATTTAGTGAGGAATGCCTCCATCAACTAACTCCAAGTCAAAATGCCTCTTGGGGTCAAGGAATTGAACCAATCTCTCTCCCTACTTTGTATAGAAAATGGAAACAAGCGTAAATTAACAGTATCATAATTAACACCATTAATTTTTACCGTCCCACTGATATCTATATATGTATTAATCCTCTGATGGATGCCCCAGAAAAGCACTATCTCAAACCATCTAAATGAGACCAGACTTTAACTCGAAATTATCAACGCAGATAGGTGTATATGCAATCGGCGGGTAATCTACATGTAAATGCAGCACAAAGTAATCCTGAATTGCTTTATTCTCCTCATCCATAGCTAAATTAAATGGATTAACCACTCTATGAAGTATCCTACAAATGTAAAAACACGCAGAAAAATTCCAAAAGCACAAATAATCACCATATAGCTCTACAAAATTGCTACAAATCACCCAAATGAACAAAACAAAAATAAAACAACTAAACAAATAAAGAATAAACTCCTAAATTAAAATTGAACACTTTTAGTACAATATTAATTGAGTTAAATGCCAATGTTTCGGCAACGACGCCAAAAACTTATTCAGAGTACATGCAAGCGCATGCGATCAAGTAATATAAAACGGTAAGAATTGCCGATTATCGAATCCTCAGAGAATTGGATAGATTTAATCAACTAATTATTATACTTACTTGAATCTAATTTTATTTAGGGAAAATAAATGCTAAAATGATCAAACACAAGAATTAAATGAACTAACAAAATAAAAACATTCAAATTAACAAGGTCGAGTTTAGGACATTAATCTCACCTAACAGACCGTCATTTACATTAATGGGTTTTTTTGCAATTAATTAGGCAATTCACTTGAGTCTAAAGGTACAATTATCAAGGAATCCTCCGTTGAGCTCATCCAATTCTCAAACATAATTAATTAATTCACGTGTTCATCTCATTAATTAATTAGGTTTGGCATTAACGAACCTTATCGAAGACCCTAATTGATGCTTTTATCACTGTTGTGTCCAAACATCAACCATTATGCAATTAAACTCTAATTTATTCATTCTTTGTCAAGCAATAACATAAATCAGCAGGGCATTAAATCCTTGATCAGGGGATTCAAAGCATTAAATACATTGCATAAAAGTAAAATTGCTAAATCAACTACAAAATCTCCAATTAATCTCGATTACATAGTCCAACAGCTTGATTAAGCCTTAAACTCTACAATCTAATCAACATTCAACATAATTCAGTGCAATACAACCATAATCCATCTAAAAATAATGAATAACAATAGAGAAATACAGGTGAAACAAAATTAAAACTTGTTATGCGTCGGTCCATCGATTTGGCTACATTCTCCACGACCTCAGGCTTCAGATCTTCAAGAATTACGCTCCAATTCAGTCCGAAATCTCTATAAACTCTCTCAAATCATGGATTAGGGTGTAAAACCCCTAAATTGGCTCCCTCTTTCCTTAAAACATAAGCTAAACTTAAGTCTAGAAATCAACACTGCATCGAGACCCTAGGACAATGTCTTGACGCTGTTTGAAATGGCAGCATTTTTGCTAGGCGAGCGTAGGTAGCGTTGAGACTCTACAAGTAGCGTCTCGATGCTACGGACGAAAATGAACTCCTTCATGTTTTTGCAATCTTGAGACGCCATAGGGCAGCATCTCGATGCTTCCCCTCGGGTTGGACAACAAATGCTTGTAATCTAGACTCCATTTTCAGCGTCTAGACGCTGTCTTCTTGGGAAAACTTGCCCAATTTGTATCCATTTCCATCCTTATCCTCAAATTTGCACCACTTTTTGATCCAAACTCAATACCAATGCTTCAAAATTATAATTTCCACTCCATTTGCTTGGTTTCCTCAAATATAAGATACATCCACATAAAATCTCATAAATCATCACAAAAACTAGCTAATAAATGGGAAATAATATAGCACTAATATAGTGTTATCACTATTTTTGTTTTATTTCAAGTTGTAAGTTCTGAATTCGTTTTCTAATTCAAGTTTTTAGTTGAAGTTTCAATTCTATTTTTCATTCTAGTTGTATCTTTTCAAACTTCAAGGTGTAGTTAAGTTCGTTTTTTTTAATGAAGTATTATTCTTTACTTTCAAGTTTTTCTTCTTACTTTTCTACTTTTATTTTCTTTATCACTATGATCTAAACTCCTTTGAGGGGATTTAATGAAGTGAATACCCTAAGAAGGAAGAAAGCCCCACCATATGTTTAAGTAATTTTGATCAACACTTTGCATAGTTTGTGTAAGATTCACTACTAAAAAGGTTGGGTCAAACATACGTTTTCATAAAAGCAATCTAGGTAAAGAGTCTAGAAATAGAACTTTACTTTTTGTACCTAGAAATAGGGAAAAAATCTTTAGAGTCAATGAAGTTGTGTTCTTCATTTATCTAAGTAAATTTAGCCATAGACATATGTGTTTAAATTGCTTAGTCTCCTAAAAGCACTTAGAAATGGGCTAAATAGGTGTTGAACTAGATTCACTTTGCTAAGTGTCAGTTAGGGTAGGTTGCGGGTGCAATTTAGTAGCATTCTACTTAAGCCATACAGAACTCGAAAGAGGTAAGATGCGGGCGAATATTGGCAACAATCTCTAAACAAGCTAAGCCTAGTTGAGCAAGTTAAGGAAGCATGGTGGACAAATATTCCTTAGGGTTGAACCAAATTTGAATCTCTTGTTTCTCATTAGTATTTTTATCATCTTTTTATTATTCCAATGTCTTTTACTCTTTTACTCACCTCATAAAATGATTGTTTTTGGCTATCTTCGGTTGCAAGCTTTGAAGAGGTCTCTGTTTTTAAATTGAAGGAGTTTTTAACTATTCCCTTGGGTTCGATACTTGGAGTACTTCCATATATTAATTGTGAGACAGCGTGCACTTGCACTTTCAACTCATCATGTTTTTGGCGTCGTTGTTGAGGAACAAAATTTTAACAAATTTTCATTTTTTTAGTGAAGATTGCGATCGGTTAGTGACTGCAAGTCATTCTGTCTTAGGAATCTGACCCTTATTTGCAAGTTTTTGCAAGTTAGGCTTGGTGTATGCGTAGAGGGCCTTGCCCTTGTGATTATGATCTTGAGATAGATTAAACTTTCCACCAGTGCAGAAAGGAGCAAATGATGAAGTTAAAGGAGCAACGAGAGTTGAGCGCACAAGGAAATCCAACAGAATTTTGCAAGAATCTATTTGGCAAGAAATTCCAATGGATCCACTTAGAGTCAAGCCACCTATTAACCTAGAGCAACAAAGAAGAGCTGCGTAGCAGAATAATTTGAGACAGCAATAGTAGCAACAAGCAGCCCAACAAAATCCCATTTTTATTGCATATGAACTCATAGAGCTATAAGGGATTATGCGGCCACAACTTTTCAAAATCTTAATGCAGGAATCTTGGCACCAAACATTGAGGCAACTCATTTTGAGTTACTGCTTGTTATGTTTCAGATGCCCCAGACGATAGGGCAATTTTTTGGACTACCAAATGAGGATCTCCATAAACATATAAAATTGTTTTTGAGGATTTGAAACTCATTCAAGATGACTGAAGTATCCAATGAGACGTTGAGATTAAAGTTATCCCTTTTTTCTTTGCAGGGTAATGCTGAAGCATAGTTGGATTCATTTTCACTTGATTTGATCACTTCTTAGGATGACTTGGCAGAAAAGTTTCTTCTGAAATATTTTCCTTCAACCAAGAATGCTCATATCATGCAAAAAATAATTTCTTTTAAACAGGGACACAATGAAGGCGTGGACACAACATTAAAAGGATTCAAAAACCTAATTAGGAAGTGCTCACATCAACGATTACCAACATGCCTTTTGATCGAACACTTTTACAATGGGTTGACCCAGACATCTAAAACCTTGGTTAATGCCTCTGCGAATGGATCCCTATTGAAAAGAACAGTGAATGAAGCCAACAAGATTCTTGATGCAATTGTTTCATATAATAGCCAGTGGTGGGGAAGATGATTCTTATTCTAGCAAGAAAATTGCAGGTGCACATGGAGTTGATGCATTGATAGCACTCAGTGCACAAATAGCAGCAATGAACAATACATTGAAAAATTTTACCATGGGAAATCAAGCCCAGTTGCTACTCTAAATTAAATCTCTACACCTATTTGTGTTTTTTGCAGTGAGAGTCATCTCTTCGAAAATTATCTTCACAATCCCACATTTGTGTGCTATGTAGGATAGAACAGGTTCAATCCTTACTCCAACACATACAACCTAGCATGGAAGCAGCATCCTAACTTCTCTTTGGGATGATAGAATGCAAGCACATCAACGTGGTACGTAAAGCAAGGATTTCCACTAGGTTTCAACACTCAAATGTAGCAGCCATATGCACAATAGAAGAATGTGCAACAAATGCAGTCACAGGTTTCAACCATCTATGGAGACTCTCATGAAGGAATTAATGGCTAAGAATGATGCAATCATTCAGAGCCAAGCTTCCTCGTTGTGTAATCTTGAATTGCAAGTTGGACAACTAGCTAATGAATTGAAGAATAGGACTAAAGGAGCTTTACCGAGCAACACAAAGAACCCACAGAGAGAAGGCATGGAGCATTGCAAGGCAATCACTCTTAGGAGTGACTCAATATGAGATGCCTAAGAAACAAGATTTTGCAAGAACATCTAAGGATTTGGAGAGAAAGGAAATAGAGAAGAAGGACAAGGAAAAGCTAAAAGAATCAATTGAAGAACATGCAGCCAACCTTGCGCTCGCAAGGCAACCTGATGAACAGATAAACATTTCGATAGAAGGAAAGAATGTAAGTGATGTGGCCAAGGATGCGCCAGAAAGGAAGGAGCATGAGAGGAAGTCGACACAGGTCAAGAAGACAAAATCTTTATCAAAGTGTCAGACCACTTCCACCATTCCCACAAAGATTTCAGAAAAAGAACTAGGACGAGCAGTTCACTAAATTTTTGAACATTCTTAAGCAGCTACACATCAACATATTCCGTTGGTGGAAGCTCTTGAGCAGATGCTTAACTATGTCAAGTTCTTGAAAGATATCTTGACTAAAAGGAGAAAGCTAGATGAATTTGAGGCTATATCTCTCACTGAGAATTACAGTACTCTTTTGATAAGTAAGATGCCCCTTAACTTGCAAGATCTAGGGAGCTTTACAATTCCATGCATGATTGGAGGAAGATATGTTGGACGAGCACTTTGTGGCCTTGGAGCTAGCATCAATCTCATGCTCTTGTTAGTGTTTAAGCAACTAGGTATTGGAGAAGCTAGATCACCACGGTTACTTTGCAACTTGCAGATAGGTGAGCTAGGTCCATTGGAAAAATCGAAGATGTCCTCATTAAGGTGGATGAATTTGTTTTTCCTGCAGATTTCATAATCCTAGTGTAAGCCCTAAACTCTCTTTTGATCATATTGTGCTCATATATGATGTTTTGACATATGCAAATTGATATAGGTTGCACTAAAAGATGTCGTGATGGGATTTGGGAATCTTTTGGATTGTGAACTATAATGTGCATAAAGCTTCATAAGGAGATAGGTAAGCCATTGAATAAGCATATTAAGAGTTGAATTGAAGTAAGTTAAGGTCATTAACAAGTTGGGTAAATTTTAGGTGCATTATGTATTGAATGAAAGTTCTTATTTCTCACAAACTTAAGTAGAGTTGGCTAAATGTGTTAGGTGAATTTATTGGTTTGTTTTGGTGTTTTAAAAAAAGGGGGATTAAGATGTAAATGAGGAAGTAGGAGCTGGCAAAAATTTGTGGAGCCACGGATTTGTCTTTGGCAAGTAGGTGCTGTCCAGCTGGAAGCTTTTGGAAGAGGATCAACTTCAAACAACCATATCTCTTAATTTACTGCACCAAATTTGATGATTTTTGAGTCAAAATCTCATAAATTGAGTGTAAAATACGACAGTGGGTGGCTGTTTTGAAAATACGAAGAGGAAGGAGGTGAAAATTGTAGAAAATCGAGAGGTGTTCACAGTCTCGGGTAGCAGAACAGTGTGAAGAAATCAGTTTCTTTTGAGCTTTTGAGGAGGAATTAGAAGCTGAAACTTTGAGGTAAGTAAGCTAAGATGTTGTACTTGAGGTTTATCAAAAAATATTAGGTGGTTGTTTTGCTAAATTTTGAGGAACCCAAGCTGAATGTTGAACCTGGAATTTTAGGTGCAAGAAAAAAAAAACTGCTAGCAAGAGATTGAAGGAGATGTGCTTCCATTTCTATATACCTTACACCCAAGTGTGTATGGTTATTATGAATTGAGTTATGGGACTGAATTAGATATGTTTTTAAGGTGTATAAGGAAAGGAATTAATGTTATTAATTTCTTTTTCAGGGCAAACGGAGATAGGAATAGCTTATAATCCTTGGAACCCTTTTGGTGATTGTGAGTGACTCTATTTTAGAACTATGCTTGACCTTTGTTTTTCTTCAAAAGCATAAATGTTGATCATTGAAACATGCTTGACTTACTTTTGTATATTTTTCATGGAGCTTTTAATAGAATGTCATTGATGAAACTTAAGCATGATTTGAATTAGTTTGTAATTACACATTCAAGCATGGAAACTAAATTACGGAAGTATGACTTCCTTTAGAAAATGCCTTGTGTAAATCCACTTGGAAACATGTTTAGAAAGGAAAAGTGCAAATGTTGAGAATTTGTTGTTTGTGTTATCAAAACATGATTTCCAAGGTAATCAAAGTATGCCCCGGTATGTTGTTAACCCCCAGTACTGAAGGACATTGAGAAGGTACTTGGGAGGGAGGAATCATGATTTCCCGATACTGAAGGACAAAGAGAAGGTATTCGGGTAGTAACTGGTCTAACCCCAATACTGAAGGACATAGAGAAGGTATTAGGGAAGACCAGTGTGTTCAATGGCATTTCATGTGCACGTGAGAGAGGTATGAACGTTGTTGGTATAGAGATGACTCTACCACAGCTAAGGTTCGAAAGTGGTATCATGTTATGAGTTTTATTGTTATGAGCTTCTACGCTTTTGAAATGTCTATTCTTCAGTATGATACTACATTATGAGTTTCTATGCTATACAAAATGTGGTGACTTAAACCTGTAAATGGGTAGCATGGTTTGATTATGTTTACAAATAAGTGATAAGTTATCTCTAACTTGTAGCTTGTCCATCATTATGCTTCACCTTTGAGCTTATAATGTTTTTAAGATAGACACTCACTGGGCTTCCCAGCTCACATTTTCATTATGTTTTCTCTTTCCAGGTAGCAGACGAGTTCCCGGTGCTTAGCCTTAACAAGACCTGTTTGCCACCACGCCGTTTTAGCTCCTTGTATATACACTTTCTTATGTATATAGTTTGTAGTAAAAGCATTTTAGTGGGGTTGTAATAACTATAAAATGTTATGACTTGTTAAAGAACATAGTACTGAAAGTGAATGTGTCTTGCTCATATGTGTATTTGAGCGTTTCAAACTTACTTGTTCAAACGTGTTGTGTTGCCTTCATTTTCAGGTATATGTTGGGATGGTCAAGGAGAGCTAGTAAGAGGGTTGATTGTCTCTGTCTTTACATCTCTTCCTAGGTTAGGCAAGTAAGCTGGGAAGGGGTGTGACACCTAGATTGCGAGACAGACATGGAGGTGCCAATCATCTTAGGAAGACATTTCCTAGCCATAGAAAGAACTATTATAGATGTCCAAAAAAGGGAGTTAATAATGTGAGTAAATGACTAATAGATCACATTCAATGTGTTGAACGCATTGCAATACCTTGGGGAATTGAAGGAATGCTCCAACATAGAGACTCTTGATCCTTATGATGATTTTGCAGGATGAATTTCCTGACTTACAGGAAGAAGTTATCAACGAGTTACTTGAAGAACAGACCCTTGAAGAAGAAAATGAGCAACAACAGGTTGTTGCCGCATATGCGATCGCAATTGAGGAATTCAGTTCTTTATGAACAGCAGAGGATAAAACAATGCCAATTCAACCATCAGTGATTAATCCACCTGAGCTAGAACTCAAACCACTTGCTAACCAGGATGAATGTTCTTTATTGTAAGTTCTTTCAAGGTGTAAGAAATTTATAGGATAAACAATAGAAAACATCCAAGGAATTAGTCATTCTTTTTGCATGCACCAGATAAATATAAAAGGAGCCAAGAAATCAGTAGAGAGCTAGAGAAGATTGAACCCAGTAATGAAGGAGGTCGTGCGCAAAGAAATTATAAAGTGGATTGATACAATTGTCATCTACACTATAGTAGACAGTAATTGGTTCAACTCAGTTCAGTGCATACCAAAGAAAAGTGGAATGACCATGGTGGAGAACGAGAAGAATGAGTTGATCCCAATGAGAACAGTGACATGATGGTGTGTCTGCATGGACTAGCACCGCTTGAACAAGGCAACCAAGAAAGATCATTTCTCACTGTCAATTATTGATCAAATGCTTGATCGTCTTGAAGGAAAGGAGTACTATTGCTTTTTGGACGGATATTCAGGATACAACCATATTACAATCACACCTGAAGACCAGGAGAAGACAATGTTTACATGTCCTTATGGCACCTTTTCTTTTAGAAGAATGTTGTTTGGATTATGTAATGTGCCAGAAACTTTTCAGAGAAGCATGATGGCAATATTTTCGAACATGGTGGACAGAACGGTCGAAATCTTTATGGATGACTTCTTTGTCTTTGAAGAATCATTCAATCATTATCTTAAAAATCTTGAGCAGGTATTGTAGCAATGTGAGGAGGCAATCTTGGTGCTAAATTGGGAGAAGTGCCACTTCATGGTCCAGGAAGGCATTGTGTTAGGACACAAGACCTCAAAAGCAGGAATAGAAATGAACAAAGCTAAGGTGGAGTTAATTGCTAAACTGCCACCACCAACAATAGTGAAAGAGATTCGAAGCTTCTTAGGGCATGTAGGATTTTACAGATGATTCAGAAAAGATTTCTCCCACATTTCCAAACCCTTGTGCAGGTTGCTGGAGTAAGACAAACTATTTGTATTCGACCAAGACTGCTTAGCTGCATTTGACAGGTTAAAGGAAGCATTGGGTTCGGCCCCTATAATGATTGAACCTAACTGGAGTCAGCTGTTCAAACTCATGTGCGACATAAGTGATTATGCAGTTGGAGCAGTGTTGGTGCAAAGAAGGAGCAAAGCCATACATCCAATATCTTACGCTAGCAAGACCATGAATGGCACACAGGTCAATTATACAACAATAGATAAGGAAATTCTTGCAGTTGTCTTCGCTTTTAACAAATTCTAGTCTTACTTGGTGGGGACAAAGGTGATTGTTCATGTAAATCACTCGGTATTGAAGTACCTATTATTAAAGAAAAAGGCAAAGCCCTGCCTGATCAGATGGATCTTACTCCTTCAGAGTTTGATCTTGAGATCATTGATAGGAAAGGACGGAAAATCAAGTTGCAGACCATATTTCAAGACTAGGGTAGAAGGCTTAGAAGGAAACAATAAGAGAGATAAGGGATACTTTTGTAGACGAGGAACTGTTGGCAGTCAGGACTATTGAATTACCTTGGTACGTGAACATGGCTAACTACTTAGTTAGTGAACTCACACCACCAGATGCAACCCCATAGCAATTGAAGAAGTTCTTCCATGACAGTAAATTTTACTATTGGGACGAACCTTATCTTTACTAGTTGGGACCAGACCATGTACTTAGAAGATGTGTTGCAGAAGATGACATGTTAAAGATCTTAGAAGCTTGTCACAATACTCCATATGGAGGACATTTTGCAGGTACAAAGACAGCGACTAAAGTACTCCAAAGTGGATACTTTTGGCCAACACTCTTTTAAGAATGCACATCTCTTTGCTAAGAGATGTGACTAGTGACAAAGAATGGGGAACTTAACAATTAGAAATGAAATGCGAATGCACTACATGTTAGAGGTGGAAGTCTTTGATGTATGGGGTATTGATTTCATGGCTTTCCCCCATCCTTTGGAAATGTGTATATCCTTCTTGTTGTCTCGAAATGGGTGGAAGCAATAGCAACAAGTTCTAATGATGCCAAAGTAGTAAAGAAATTCCTCCACAGAAATATCTTTACTAGGTTTGGAATACCATGGGTGTTAGTGAGCGATGAGGGAACTCATTTTGGTGAACAGGGTAATTAAAAGTCTCTTGAAAAAGTATAATGTCCGCCACAGGATTACGACAACATACCATTTGCAGATGAATGGCCAAGCAAAGTTGTTAAACAAGGAGATCAAAACCATCATAGAAAAGACTATTGATCCATCAAGAAAAGATTGGTCTCTCAGGCTTGACGACACACTTTGGGCACATAGGACAACCTTCAAGGCACCATTAGGAATGTCTCCATACATGATTATTTTTGGAAAAGCTTATCATCTATTGTAGGAACTGGAGCATAAGGCCTTTTGGGCCCTGAAGAGGTTGAATCTGGACATGGATCAAGTAGGGTTGAAGCGAAAAATGTTGCTGAACAAGTTGGATGAACTATGGCATTTCTCATACGAAAATGTCAAACTCTATAAAGAGATAGTAAAAAGATGGCACGACTGGATAATTAATGAAAAACATTTGCAAGAAGGTCAACAAGTATTGTTGTGCAACTCTCGATTGAGACTTTTCCCAAGAAAGTTAAAATTGAAATGGTTCGAACCACTCATTGTCTTTAAAGTGTATGCACACGGAGCAGTTGATTTGCAGGACATCAAGGGAAACATCTTCAAGGTCAATGGACAAAGAGTCAAACCATATTGGGGAGAAGGCTAAGCAGGAACAAGGCCTCAGACTCCCAGTGTAACTAAATTAAAGCAAGTCAGGTATCATTGTACATATGTATATATTTGTTTATATAAAAAAAGGAGGTTTTGTTGGTGATTGTGGTGAGTAAATTTAATGCATTGGAATCTTCAAGTTTTGGTTGAGAGGAAACTCTATCTTAGGCAGAGTCTGTCTAGGCTGAGGTACTTAAGTTGACTGCAAGGGAACACCTCTACATGGGGCCCAACCTGGGAGTTGAATCAACCAAGCCTTTAAATTCTAAATCATTAGCTGCTTTTGTCTAATTTGAGAAAAATTCATCGAAGTACTTTACAAAGTGTGAACTTTTTTATTTTTTGCCTTAGAATTTTAGAAATACGAGGTTAACAGAAGGAACTTAAAAAACAATGTGGCAAAAGGATAGGAAGTGAATTGCAGCCTACATGTGACCGGAATCTAAGTCCCTTTCTAAAGGTGAAGGAAATTGAAGAATTTGAAGGAAGAGAAGTTGCAGCTAACATGTGGCCACAATATGGCCAAGTCATTTTTAATTGTAGGGATTTGAAGTAATCAAAGGAAGCAAATTTGTAGTCGCATATTGAGAGAAACTAGCATGATGTCAGCTTACGTCACTTAATAAATGGTGAGAGTCAAATTTGGAATGTTCGAAACATATATATTGAGACCCTTGGTTGACCTAGGTCAACTTATTCAAAAATTTGAACTTTCCAAAAGCTTCTTCGTTTTCTTACAATGCAAGCCTCAACGCCGGTGAACCTCCGAGCTTTATCTCCGATCATTCCCATCGGTGAATCTCTCATTTTCTTTTACAACAAGTGTCGACAAGCCTGATAGCACTAATTTAGTGCGATAATTTAGCCTTAAATTCTAGCTAGTTGTGGTATAACTGTGAGCTTTTATGTAGATTATTCGTGTATTTTAGAAAACTAAGCAATTGGAGTGGAATGAATGAATTTGGAGCTTTGAATTGATTTTGAAGATTAATTGGAGACATTTTGGAGGCCAAGTATGAAGATTGGTGCTGCATGAGTAATTGGGGCCGAGAGGATTGTGTCAAGACTGAAGGTAATGAACACTTCATCCCATGGTGGAAGCATTGGATCGTCCTTGATTTTATTTAAAATTAAACTAAAAAAATATTAAACAAACTTACTTGGAGTAAATATAGAGATATTTCTGGCGGGTCTTTATCTCCTCCACAAAGTCTTCCCGGCTATGACTCGAACACAGGACCAAGGCTTGTGGGAGCCTCTTGAAACAAAATCCACAAGGGATTGAAATGGAAGAGGTCTAGAGAGAATTCTCTAATTCTCTGTTGAGGAGATATGTGTTGTATCTAATGGCTCAACCCAAGGGTCCTATTTATAGAGACCAAGGGAAAATCTTTGCCATAATTAAAATATTATATTTTAATATCTAATATATTAAAATATATCTTATATTTATTAATGGCTCAACCCAAGGGTCCTATTTATAGAGACCAAGGGAAAATCTTTGCCATAATTAAAATATTATATTTTAATATCTAATATATTAAAATATATCTTATATTTATTTGAATCTCATTCAAATCTCCTGCAATATTTATTTATTTGAATCTTATTCAAATTCTATAAATATATTTTATTTAATGTATCAAATATACATTATTTATTTTAATATTTAATGTATCACATAAATAAATATATTTCATCTTTTATATTTAATATATCTAATATATTAAATATTAATTTGAACACTTCAAATTAAATATTAAATTTGAACATTTCAATTTTTAATATTTATTGTATCAAAGACAATAAATATATTTTCCTCTTTTATATTTAACATATCTAATATATTAAATATTAATTTGAACACTTCAAATTAATATTAATTTGAACATTTCAAAATTTTCTTTCAACTAAATTGATCTTTTAGTGTTACTGTGAGCTAGCAAGGGGACCTTATGGACGTACAGATTATAAGCTCCAATGATACAAAATTAATTAATTAAACTATTTAATTAATTAATTTTCATTCATTAACTATAGATCACTCCACTATAGACCTAGAGTTGCACTCGTATGCACTGTAGGACAAGTTGTGTCCATAGATATAATCATTACATCTTGCACCTTAAGTACCACTGATCCTCTAACGAACAATTTGTTTATGATCCAATTATAAACTAAGTCCCTCTTGGGCCAGTGAGAGGGTGGGGCCCCATTGTTCAAGTCCCGAAATTAGCACTTAAGGGAACTACTCATCTACTTACCCTATATGGGAAGGAGTGAATTCCATCTTGTGAGATTATGTTCCCAGCTCCCTATTTGGTCAAGTCCCCAAAATGGTAGGCATATTGAATCAGCTACAAAAGTCACTCTCACTCATGCAAATCAAAGGACAAGCCCTCACAGACAGGAGTTCATAACTCACTCAGGATTATGATCGAGTTGCATATGATCATCGTGATGAAATATTAATCTTCTGAATTAACGAATTTATAAAGAGAGATTAAATATTTCGTGGTCCAGTCTTATACAAACTCATTGTATAAGATACCCCCACTCACATGTATCCACATGAATGATTTGGATCAAATCATTTGTTAACTATTACAAAGTGGGTTGTATCAATAGTGTTACCAGGATAAGGCACCCAAACTTATCCATATACTATGACCCATTTAGGTTATTTCTTGAACATGATCCGCTCATATGTCAACCACATACTGTTGAAGATTACATTAATAACCTTGTATTTTTCATATAATGGATAATATTATATTGTAAATAAAATAATCAACACTATTATTAATTATTAAATAAATCATTAATTACGAGGCTTTAGAGCATAACTCCCAACAAATATATTTAATATATTAAATATTAATTTGAGTACTTCAAATTAAATATTAATTTGAACATTTAAAATTTTCTTTCAACTAAATTGATCTTTTAGTGTTACTATGAGCTAGCAAGGAGACCTTATGGACCTACAGATTATAAGCTCCAATGATACAAATTTAATTAATTAAACTCTTTAATTAATTAATTTTCATTCATTAACTATAGGTCACTCCACTATAGACCTGAAGTTGCACTCTTATGCACTGTAGAACAAGTTGTGTCCATGGATATAACCGTTACATGCAAGTCGATCCTTCACGAGTTGTTCATAATTGCAGCTGGGTCAAAAGTTGACCCCTGTAATTACATCTTGCACCTTAATGACCACTAATCCTCTAATGAACAATTTATTTATGATCCAACGATAAACTAAGTCCCTCTCAGGCCAGTGAGAGAGTGGGGCCCCATTGTTCAAGTCTCGAAATCAGCAATTAAGGGAACTACTCATCTACTTACGCTATATGAGAATGAGTGAATTCAATCTTGTGAGATTATGTTTCTAGCTCCCTATTTGGTTAAGTCCCCAAAATGATAGGCATATTGAATCGAGTCACATATGATCACCCTGATAAAATATTAATATTCTCAATTAACGGAATTATAAAGAGAGATTAAATATTTTGTAGTCCAGTCTTATACAAACTATTTGTATAAGATACCCCCACTCACATGTCTCCACATGAACGATTTGTATCAAATCATTTGTAACTATTACAAAGTGGGTCGTATCAATAGTATTACCAGGATAAGGCACCCAACCTTATCCATATACTATGGCCCTTTAGGTTATTTCTTGAACACGATCGTCTTGTATGTCAACCACATACTGTTTAAGATTACACTAATAACCTTGGATTTTTCATACAATGGATAATATTATATTGTACATAAAATAATCAAAATAATTATTAATTAAATCATTAATTATGAGGCTTTAGTGCATAAATCCCAACAAAGACGCCATTTCTATTATGAAAAATCAAGGGCCAATGTTGAGACGTTGTCTTGTGGCATCTCAATGATGGAAACACGTTCAAACTTAGCCTTCCATCCAAAATGTTGCAACGCTGCCCTCAACATCTCGACGTTGAAGGCGCACATGCTTAATGAAACTGTGTGTTTAGTGCAGTGTCTTGACGATGTCCCTACTATGTATGGAGCTATATATTCATCGTGTTTAGACCAATTTTAAGGAGACCAATTTAGGGTTTTCGCCCTATTTTATGATTTATTACCTTCTTGAGACTTGTGGAGGACAATTGGGAGTGTTCAAGAGTGGATCTTGAGGCTCAGAAGCATGGATTTTGAGGTGAGAGTTGGGAATTCGACGACAATGGGTTTCATATACGTTTTCTTCCTTTTTTGTAGTTTATATGGCCGTATTGATGTTTTTGAAGTACTGTTCTATAATGTTGATGGGATGAATTTAATTTTTTAGGGGTTAGAGCACAATTAGGTGTGCAATTATGGAGTAATTTGATACTACATTAATGCTATTGTTGGGATTCATTTAATTGGATTGTGTTTAATGCTTCCAATTGACTGGTCATTAATTAGTTGATCTCAGTTCTAATTTGAGCTTGAAAGAGAGAAATTAAGATAGAATTAATCTAATTAACACCTTGCATTTGTTGATGCGACATAGAATAAACAAATGATAGGTGAGGCTTAATATGAGCAGACTTAATTCAATCAATTAATTCAATTCATGCTAAGGATACTTAGGTTAAGAATTAGTTGAGCGTGTGGGAATGAGACCGATAGGAGATTTTGACTGATTTAGCTCTAGGCATATGAATTAGCGAGAATCAATTAATTGGCATGTTTAGTTATTCGTAATTGCAACCTAAATTGTGCTCAATTCCCTAAACTTTCCTTTAATTGTTGTCTCCACTATTTTAATTGCTTTCTAGTTTAGATTTTTTTTTCTTCCAAAGCATCCTTTTGATTAGCGTTTTCCCTAAATAATTCCAATTTTGAGTTCTCTTAATAACTAACTAAATTGAGAGACTCCTTTTCTGCTTCTCTGTGGATTCGATGCTTGGTAATATTTACCTTTTTATATTACTTTATCGCATGCACTTGCATGACAACCAAACAAGTTTTTTGCGCTGTTGCTGGGGAAGTGACGAGCTGTTTTGATTTGGTTAATATTAGGAAGAAAGTAGGAGGAATTAGTTTATGTTGTGTGATTTTTGTATATACTTGGTTGTTGTTGTTTTTCTCTATTTTTCGTTGCTTGTTATTTATTTTTGGTTTTGTTTAGTTTTCTAAGGATGCCGTTGTGGTTTATGTGTAGTGATAAGGAGTCTAATCTTTTGCCTTTATATATGGAAATTGACAGGACTTGTAAGAGGTTGAAGAAGGAGAACTGAGTCACTATGATCGAACAACGCAATGAGGATGAGAGGAAGCCGATCTGCTACTATTTCTAGCCCATATTATCGACGGACCATTCCGAGATTGTGCATGCGCCCATCCAGGCAAAAAATTTTGAGCTAAAGACGTGGATGATTCAAATGTCATGAGACAACTTGTTTAAGGGACATCCATCAGAGGACCCACACTCACATCTCAAATCTTTCCTAGAGATCTGTGACACGGTAAAGTTGAATGGCGTTTCTCTTGATGCGATTAGACTAAGGCTATTTCATTTTTTGTTGTAAAGCAAAGCAAAGGACTAGCTCGAATCCCTAAAGTCGGGTAGAATATCTTCATGGGATGAGTTGGTCCAGGCCTTCATGAGGAAGTTCTTTCCCCCAGCCAAGACGATGAAGCTGCGAACGGAGATTGGAACATTTCGCCAGCTGAATGGAGAACAATTGTATGGGAGCTGGAAAGATATAAGGAGATGTTGAGGAAGTGTCCTCAACATGACTATTTAGATTGGTTGTAGGTACAATTATTCTATAATGGTTTATTTGCTAGTATTAAGACCATTCTTGATACCAGTGCATGAGGGAGTTTTCTGGCGAAGACTGTTGAAGAGGCACATACTCTATCGAAGGAAATGGTTGGAACGAGTTACAAATGGCCATCAGACTGTTCATCCTTTTTGAAGTCCACTGCGGGCATCTATGAGATAAATGAGGTGAGTGCACTTAAAGCTCAAATGGCTTCATTGACTAATGCTTTAAATAAATTGTCTACTACAGGAGCCACCTAGTCGATAACCTCACTTTCAGCGTTGAATTCAAAAAACATGGAGGAACAATCTGTCGAGCAGTGCCATATGTGCAGAACAGAGGATATGGGTTCCAAGGACACTAGAACTAGAAAATTTTTCTTATGCTAACTAGAAGATTGTTTTACAACCACTTGGTTTTGTAGGACCATCTTCTCAAAGGAAGAAGCCAAAATTGTAGGAGATGTTGGGTACTTTTATAAAGGAGCAACGGAGAGTAAACCAATAGTTGCAGACCTCGATTTCTACCTTAGCCACTGCGGTGAGTCGCCACGATACGACGCTGAAGAACATGGAGGTTCAGATTGGTCAGATAGCTAGCATTGTAAACACACTTCAGAAAGGAAAATTCCCGAGGGACACTGAGATTAATCCAAGAAAGCTTACATTGAGGAGTGGAACTCATTATGCAGCCTTGAGAAGAAGGTGGTGATAGAGAGGGGTGAGTCTGAAAGAGAATAAGCTGTGGCAGAAAAGACCACAATGAGTAAGCTTACTTCTCCATCTTTTCCTTATATTACTGCTTGTGACACTAACCCCTAGGAACTAGAGAAGAAAGATGAGAATAAAGAAAAGAAAATGAAAGAAAATAATTACCAAGAGCTAACGAGAGGAGAGGATCTTGAGGCATTGAGGTGTAAAACAGTAGATCGGGGAGCTCACATCAGTCCTCCTAGGAGGTGTGATGAATGCCGGACATTTGACTACAGGGAAACCTTATCCTCATAGATTTAAAGATGTTAAATTAGATGTTAAATTTGCTGATTTTCTTGAAATGTTCAAAAAAATACATATTAACATCCCTCTTGCAGGTGCTCTTGCAAAGATGCTAAATTATGGTGGATTCATGAAGAAGATGCTGTCTAAGAATCTGAAATTTGAGGTAAATGGAATGCTCAGCCTGTCTGAGAAAAGTACTATGATCCTAAAGCAGAGGATGCCCCTGAAACAGAAAGATCCATGGAGTTTTACTATTTCTTGTGAAATTGGTAATTTGAGTATAAGGCATTGTGTGATTTAAGAGCTAGTATTAACCTCATGCATTTGTCTATGTTTAGGAAACTGGGACTATTGGAGAATCAGCCGTCAGATATTATCCTTCAGCTTGCTGATCAATTGGTTGCGAAACTGAAAGATATAGTTGAAGATGTTCTTGTAAAAGTTCACAAGTTTATCTTTCCTGTAGACTTTGTTGTCTTAGATATGGAGGAGGACAAGGAGATCTCGATCATCCTAGGGAGGCCATTTCCAGCCACAAGCAAAGTGGAGGTGAGCATGCATCAAGGTAAATTCACATTTTTTACCCTATAGATGCATTGGTTATGGAAATAAATGTTTTAGGGTTGATTTAGTGGTTGTGTCACCTTCTGGCTGTAATAATAGGCATAATAGGCCTAGAGATGTTAAGATGTTGGATGCTCATGCTGTTGATTCTTCTTATGTCTTATCTCCTGTTTCTTTGTCTGATTCTAGATTTTTTAAAGAAAATGTTGGTGATTCTAGTGGTTTGGTTGTGAACTCTGTTGCTGAAGAAAATATTTTGTTTGATGATTGTTTTGTGGTTTTTAGTAGAAATGATGATGTTGGTTTGACTATTTTCCCTTACAGTATGTTGACTGAGAGTGTTTTAAGTGAATCAATTTTTTATGCTAATCGTTTAAGTGAGGGTGTTCATCAAGTTTTGAATATCGAGCATGTTTTGGATGATTTCTTAGAAAATATTTATTTCTTTAGTTGCCATGATAACATGCTTGATAGGAAGGTTAGTTTTGAGAAGAATGAATTTGAAAATTTGTTTGTTAATGATTTGTCTGTGGAGAGTGATGAGTATGATTCTGTTATGCCTCCTAGTTCGAGTCCTGTCCTGGATGGGAATCACAAGGAGATGGTTGTTTTAGGTGCTCAGGGTAATTATATTCCATTTCCTGTTGATCATAACTCTTTCTCTTAGTGTTCGATTGGTTGTATTAATGTTAAATTTGTGGGAGATTGTCGTGTTGGTATTCAAAATACAAGGAGGGAGCATGTCCGATTCTTTATCTTTGAGCCACCTTGAGAAGTGTTTAGGGAACGTCGAGCTAATGACGCTAAACACGCGTTTCTTGGGAGGCAACCTAAGGGTTTGTTAATTGTTTTTGCTTGTTTTGAGTTTTTCAGTTGAATAAAGTGGCCTTGTTGTGTTCTGTGTTTTAGGAGTCCAAAATCCACGTCGCTTTAAAGTTCCCTATGAAGGTTGAAATCTATTATGCTCATTAGTGGAGGTATCTTAATTTTAGGGAAGTACCGTTACCCTTTATCTTTTTATTTGTTATTCTTTGCATGTTTAAGTTGCTTAGGTGTAAACATTGAGGACAATGTTTGGTTTAAGTGTGGGGGGAATAGTGCTACGCTTAGGTGAAGGGAGCTTGAGTTTTGTTGATTGTAGTTGATTTTTAAGCTTAAATTGAAAATCGGATGTATGTTGAGATTGTGTGCTGTAGAGTTGTCTAGGATGTTGCATGCTGAGGTGATTATGAAATTCCATGATTTAAGCTCTTTAGTGGATTATTTTGGAATATTATTTGAGCATGTTGAGATCTGAGTAAATTTAAAACTTTTGCTTTGAAATCTTTGCATATGTTGAGTACTTAGCCTAGCGTTGATGAGTTGAACATTTAGATGAGTGTTATGTTTTCTAGAATTTTGTTGTCACTTCGATAGGCATAAGGCTTGGTTTGTAAGTGAACTTGCAAGATAGTCTGTAATGTTGAGCTTAGGAGTAAGAAAAAGTTTGATTTACTCTTGTGAAAAAGAAAATTTGAGCTCATGAAAAAATGTTAGTAAAAAAGAGGAAGAATAAGAAACTTGTTTTGAGTTGAAGGGTATGGGAGTAAAAAAAGCTACCTCTATCGTGATCAGTCAGGCCATCCATTGAGCAAGTGTGAAAACTAGTGCCCTTGATTTATTATAAAAAGCAAGTGTGGGAAGTACTACCCCAGAGTAATTCAGGCACCTAGTTTAGTATTACTTTCTTGATTGTGAAGGAGCTGAATTGAGCCTTTCGAGGTAGTGTAGGGGGAAGATGAATGGAGGAATTCATAACATTACTCTGGATTAGTAAATGAGTCGATATTTAGGCTAGGTACACACACACACAAAGAGTTCAGAGTTTCGTTTAAATTACTCGTGATTTAGGCATGTTCTTATTCCATTGTTCCTTGTTCACTAATTCCACTTTTGAGACCATTTAGAATTAAGTCACTTATGCATGCAATTTTCCAAGACGTTTATCTTTTAGTGAGAGTTTTATTTTGTTTTGCTCGAAACTAGCAAACGTATAAGTGTGGGGATATTTGATAACACTAATTTAGTGCTATAATTTAGTCTTAAATTTTAACTCGTTGTGGTATAAATGTGAGCTTTTATGTAGATTATTCGTATATTTCAGAAAACCGAGCAATTAGGAGCGAAATGAATAAATTTGGAGGTTTGGATTGAATTTCGAGCTTAATTGGAGACATTTTAGAGGCTATGTATGAAGATTGGTGCTGCATGAGTAATTGGGCCGAGAGGATGGCATCAAGACGCTCACAATGGCATTAAGACACCATATTCTATTATTCAAAATGGAGGGCCAATGTTGAGACGCTGTCCTATGGCGTCTCAACGTTGGAAATGTGTGTAAACTCAGCCTTCCTGGAGCATTGTGAGTGCACTTAATGAAACGATCGTTTGGTGCAACATCTCGACACTGCGACATTTGGAGCTATATTTCATCGTTTTAAGACTTATTTTGGGGAGACTAATTTAGGGTTTTAGCCCTGTTTTACGATTTCTTACCTTCTTGGAACTTGTGGAGGACGATTGAGATTGTTGGGAGCTGATTTTGAGGCTAGGGAGCACAAATTTCGAGGTGAGAGTCAGGAATTCAACGACAACGGGTTTCATATATGTTTTCTTCCTCTTTTTCATAGTTCATAGGGATGTATTGTTAGGTTTGAAGTACTGTTCTATAATGTTGATGGGCTGAATTTAATTGTTTAGGGGTTAGAGAACAATTAGGTATTCAATTATGGTTAGGTGTTTAATTATGGTGTAATTTGATACTATTATCAATTAATGCTCTTGTTGGAATTCATTTGATTGGATTGTGTTTACTGCTTCTAATTTAATGGCCATAAATTAGTTGATCTCAGTCCTAATTTGAGCTTGCAAGAGAGAAATTAGGATAGAATTAATCTAATTAACACCTTGAATTTTCCGATGTGACATAGGATAAACAAATGATAGGTGAGGCTTAATATGAGAATGCTTAATTCAATCAATTAATTCAATTAACGCTAAGGACACTTAGGTTAAGAATTAATTGAGTGTATTAGAATGAAACCAATAGGAGATTTTAATCGATTTAGCTTTAGGCTTATGAATTAGCAGGAATCAATTAATTGGCATGTTCGGTTATTTGTAATTGCAACCTAAATTGTGCTCAATCCCCTAAACTTTCCTTTAATTGTTGTTTCCACTATTTTAATTACTTTCTTGTTTAGAATTTTTTTTCCAAAGCATCCTTTTGATTAGCATTTTCTCTAAATAATTCTAATTTCGAGATCTTATAATAATTAACTAAATCGAGAGACTCCTTTTCCGCTTCCCTATGTATTCGATGTTGGGATTTTTGTCCTAAAACCACGTAATTAATGATTTATCTAATAATTAATAACAATTTTGATTATTTTATTTACAATATAATATTATCCGTTATATGAAAAATCCAAGGTTATTAGTGTAATCTTGAACAATATGTGGTTGACATATGGGTGGATCATGTTCAGGAAATAACTTAAAGCGTCATAGTATATGGATAAGGTTGTATCCTGGTAACACTATTGATACGATCCACTTTGTAATAGTTACAAATGATTTGATCTAAATTGTTCATGTGGAGACATGTGAGTGGGGGTATCTTATACAATGAGTTTGTATAAGAATGGACCACGAATAATTTAATATCTCTTTATAATTTGTTAATTGAGAATATTAATATTCATCAGGATGATCATATGCGACTCAATTTTAATCTTGAGTGAGTTATGAACTCCTGCCTGTGAGGGCTTGTCCGTTGATTTACATGGGTGAGAGTAGCTTTTGTAGCTGATTGAATAAGCCTACTATTTTGGAGACTTGACCAAATAAGGAGCTGGGAACATAATTTTACAAGATGGAATTCACTCCTTCCCATATAGGGTAAGTAGATGAGTAGTTCCCTTAAGTGCTGATTTCGAGACTTGAACAATGGGGCTCCACCCTCTCACTAGCCCGAGAGGGATTTAGTTTATGGTTGGATCATAAACAAAATGTTCATTAGATGATCAGTGGTACTTAAGGTGCAAGATGTAATTATAGGGGTAAATGGACTTTTGACCTAGCTGTAATTACGAACAACTCATGAAGAATCAACTTGCATGTAATGGTTATAACTATGGACATAACTTGTCTTACATTGTATAAGAGTGGAACTCTAGGTCTATAGTGGAGTGACCTAAAATTAATGAATGAAAATTAATTAATTAAAGAGTTTAATTAATTAAATTTGTATCATTGGAATTTATAATCTATAGGTCTATAAGGTCTCCTTGTTAGCTCATAGTAACACGAAAATATCAATTTAGTTGCAAGAAAAATTTGAAATGTTCAAAATAATATTTGAAGTGTTCAAATTAATATTTAATATATTATATATATATATTAAATATAAAAGAGAAAAATATATTTTTTGTATTTGATACATTAAATATTAAAATAATTAATGTATATTAGATACATTAAAGAAAAGATATTTATGAAATTTGAATAAGATTCAAATAAAGAAATAAATATCGTAAGAGAATTTAAAATATTTGAATAAGTTTCAAATAGATTAAATATATTAGATATTAAAATATATATTATTTAATTATGACAAAGATTTACCTCAAATCTCTGTGAATAGGGCATTTCTGTTAAGCCATAAAAGCACACATCTCCTCAATACTGGCCATTGGAACTTTAACACCGACCAATGAAATTGGAGCCCTAGAACATCGATGAAAGTACTTCAAGAGTGTGAATTCATCCATCAATCCTGCTGCTTGTGGATGTGAGCAGTTGAAGCCGGTAAGTTGGAAATCCTTCAAAGAGTCGGTGTGAATTTGTCTTTGCCGGTGATGGAATTCATTAATCAACAATTGGGTGGAGCTTGCGATTAGTGATGTGGGTTTTTAATCCATGCATATGATGTGCGATGACTCTTATTCTCCAAAGGAAAATTTTAGGGTTTTCTCAAATCCTAAATTTGGATGGCCAAACAAGGAAAGAAATTGAAGATCAAGATATGTCTTGAAAATTCGAATGGTATAATTTTGAATTTAGTCTTGAATTTCTAGGATATGCCAAATATGTCAGTCAATTTTTCTTTGTTTTAGTTTAATTATGCATATGATGTATGTTTTAAATTAATTTATTGTTGCATAAAGTATGTCATTTAGATTAAAATGCCATCATAAGTTAAGCATGATCATGCATCTTATCTTATTTTTGAATATAATTGTTATATTTGAAATTTTTGATTAGGTTGTTTCCTAATACAAATATGATGTTTTCCTAATAAGATTAGGGTTTTGTTTTATTAAAAATATTCTTGATTCTTGTTTAAAACAGTTTAAAATTTGAATTAAGTTTATCTTTTTCAAATAAGATTAGAATTTAAGGTAATTTTTAATTTTGTTTTAAAGGGTTTAAAATGATAGTTTTTAAGATTATCCATGAAGTGTATTAGTTGTTAATAGGATTAAAAACATTGTTTAAATTCACTTATGTTCATTAATCTAGTAATTAATAGTTAATTAAAGATTAATAAATTTACAAATAAGAATTGACTATAAGGGAACTTTGTCTATGGAAGGTTCTGTCTAGACGAAGTGCATGTTTGAGAGTGATGGTTGAATTAGTGATTTTAGAAAAAGAGATTTAATTACAATTGATTTTGTAAAATTGATTTTCATATAATCATTTTGATGTTTGGTTTGAAGTGATTTTCATATATTTAGAAGTGATTTTGAATTATTATGTTTGGTATCAAAAGTGATTTTAGAATTACCAAATTACTAAAAAGGGTATTTTATATTTGAGAAATTATTTAACTAAATAATTGTGATAAATATCTATTTTTATTAATTTATTTTATTGTCAAATTTTTATCCATATGATTAATATGTTAAGTAAGAAAAATATGCATAATAAATATCAAAAGAAAAATTCAAGAACCATATATCTCATTCAATCTAGAAATATTTGTATTATTATACAAACTTAAACATAATATGAAACACAAACTATATAATAAAGATATTAATGAGACAAGAAGTTTTGCAATTCTCACCCACTCCTTTTCAATTTCTCTTCCATGACAAGAAGTTTCCTCAGTAACACTCAATTAGTTTCTTTCATCACTTGAGGAGATCAAATCTTCATCATTGTCATAAGGATACAAAAAATAGAAAAAAAAAAATCAAACATTTAGATAATTTCTTTCATTTGGCAAAATCCTACCAAAAAAAAAAAAAATAGAAAGAAAATTTATTAAACAAATGTGCAAAACAAGGGCGAGATCAATACGAAATCGTCACAATGAACATGACAGAACATGCAGGTCCAAACCAAAAGCAGGGCCATATAGGGTCCCATCCCCATTAAATGGCAAGTAGTGGAGAAGGTTATGTGATTGACCATGTGTATTCTGCAACATCCTATGAATTTTTCTCTAATTTTTTTTTAATATATATGCAATGTCTACATGTTTCAGAAAGAAGAAAGCATAGACTGAAAAAAGCATGGTAATGACTGAAAAACAGAGTACAATTGAAGATAGTATCACTTCACAAAAGATCAAGTTTCTATTAAAGAGAAAGATAGCTTCAACTCAAGAAACTAAGAATAGTTTCTCAAAGCTATTGCTTGTTCTTCTTGAACACATTAAAGCCAAGCTCTGTTTCTTACCCAATTTCAATGCAAGATTTAAATCAAAAAGAAAATTCACCCACAAAATGATAGCTAAAAATGGAAGACAAGCTAGGAAAAACTATAGATCAACAACCCAGACACAATAAGAATCAGCAAGGGGACAAGAAGATGGGCTATATTGTTACAATTACAGGTAGAGGAAAAAAAATAGAAAAGGAGAGAAGCAAACAACGATCAGAAAAGAACCCAAATGAAGAAAAACTAAGAGAAAGAAGATTAATCAATAATTAAACAAGTCTATAATTTTAGGACCAAAATATAAACATGATTATCAAAAAAAAGAACAAGAAGCAAAAAAAAAGTCGAGAAATCGGCATTGTGCACCACATATTTAACAATTCTAGTTGGTGCTCTTTATTAAACTCCTTTTGTCAATATACCTCAACTATTATCATTACTTTTAAATTACAAACTAGATTTTATTACGATGGATAAAAGAACAAAAGAAAGCCAAACAAAAACCTAGGCTTGATCATCATGAGGACTACAAAACAAGCCAAGAAATTATCAAGAAAAAGGAGCTTAATTGTTAGCAATCAAGATAACAGAAAATATTAGAATTATAAACCCAAGTAGATGAATTATAAATCCAATATTTTAGGGTCTGTCCAATTAAAATTTCCCTTCCCATTTTGTGGAACTAGATGTGCGGGTGGGTGTGGGAGTTTTGCAGAATTAGTTGAGTTTCGTTTGAAGCAAAATCAATCATTAAAACCAACAATTCAAATGGCTCAGCATGAGCTAAATCAATCGTTTAAACCAACAATTTGGGAATTAATCAGATGTCATTCTGTTTCCAAAACCATAACTTCATTTTATATAAACCAAATAACAATGGGACCCAACATTGAAGATAAGATATAACCCCGCCCCCCCCCCCCCCCCCCCCCCCCCCCAAAAAAAAAAAAAAAAAAGAAAGAAAGAAAGAAAGAAACACTATTACTAAACCACAAAATATTGTGTGAAAAATGTGTGTGCAGATCCATGACATTGCAAGAACAATCAGGCAGATGAAAAAATAAAGTTTATCAGAATGAGGTCGAAATCAGAAAGCAGAGTGAAGCAAAAAGAACGATTAAAACCTGATGAAGCTTATATGAACGTCCAGACTCCGATGAACGGCGAAGCAATGGATAAAAAGGAAGATCCCAAACGTAACAGACGCCCAAGTAGAGTTCTTCGCATTACAATCGAAACAAATCAACAATGTTAACTGCATTTTTCGATTCGAAAATCGAAGAGAAATAACAAATATGAACACACTGACCTAGGGCAAAAGATTCCAGTGAGAAGAAGAATCGAAGGTGAGATTCAACGAGAAGAGGAATGATGATTTCAAATTAGGAGGACTGAGAAATTTTAGGGTTGTGCCTCCATTCAAGAGAGATAAATGATTAGGGCAAAAAATTCTTGTTAAATATAGGGGCAATTTCGGTATTTCAACAAATGAATAAAATGGGGGCAAATTTTAGAGGTGATTCCCGGTTAATCACATCAATAAGAATCACCTACCAACTAATTATTTAAAAATCAATTTAAAATGAATTTAGATTTTATTAAAATCAATTTCATTATTTGCCAAACATCAACATTTGAAGGGAAAGTGATTTTGGCAATGACAAAAGTGATTTTGGTCATGCCAAAATCACTCCCAAACATACCCTAAGGTATTTAAGTTGATCGAAAAGGAACACCTCTAATTGAAAATTGACCTGGTTGTTTAATTAGTCAAATTTTATTTAATTATGCTAAGCATTCTCATAATGTGATTAATTTTCTTTGAAATAGTTTAAAAACTTGGTAATTCACATTAAAATCAATCTAACAAACATAAGGGTTATGAATGGTAGATTAAGGAACTTAGATAAATGAGATTAACCTAATTTGTCTAAGTAATAGAAAATCATATGTCAAAAAACTTAGTTGGAGAAGGACATATGTCAAGATATCATACGGTCTTTATTATTGATTCACATCGTTAGATTCATGCGGGCCTCGTGGCGGCTTTTGGATTGTCGTCCCTACTGAAGGTGTTTGCATGGGTGATTAGGGTGAATCTTATAAGAAAAGTATTTTCAAAATAGTAAGTGGGAGAAGGAAATGTGTCAACATATCATACGGTCTCAATCATTAGTTTACAAAAAGAGATCCATGTGGGGCCTCGCTGCGACTTTTGGACCGTCTCGCTATGGAAGGTGTTTGCATGAGTCAATATAAAGGTAAAATGTTCCATTTGTATACAGTGAGGGAGCCTATGGTGAGGGCATTTTCTAAGTAATTCTTTGAAACATTCCCAGGCCTCACTCATGGTCTCATCATCAAACTGTTGAAAAGCCACAATTTCATTCCAAAATCTAACATTCCTAGTAGGTGGGAAGTATTTAATTAGGAATCTTTCAGCCAAACTACTTCAAGTATCCACTGCCCCAGGAGGTAAAGTATTCAACCATGCTTTAGCCGAATCTCTAGGGGAATAAGGAAACAACGTTAATCTCAAAGCATCTTTTATAACTCCTTGTATAATGAAGGAATCACTCAATCCTAAAAATGATCTTAAATGCAAATGAGGGTCCTCTGAAGGTAATCCATGGAATTGACTTATTGATTGCAACATTTGAAACATGACAGGTTTCATTTCAAAGTTGTGGGCTTGAATTCCAGGTCTAATTATCCCTGGATTTTGCTCATCTACCAAGGGATTGACATAAGTCCTAATGGCTCTCTCTCTGTCATCTGCTATCATAGTGACATTAGCAAGAATTTCAGCATGATCAACCACTAAAGTGAGCCTATTAATATCAGGATTTGGCTGCTGTCTATTCTCAGGGTTAGGCAACTACTGATCTAAAGGATCCCTAGGGAGTTGTGGATCTGTCATAGCTGCTCTTTGATCTCTCAAACCTTCTCCTAAAGGTCCATTCTATTTATTGATCTAAAATAAACTCTGACCCAGGATGTTCGTTTATACACAGTCAATGTACTCGAAACAAAGAAAATTAGTCTTAGTTAGTTTTTCCTTAAGCTCAAATTCACTAAAAGTCAACTCAAACAAGTAAAAATCACACTAATGCCCAGCAACGACGCAAAAAACTTGTTGCCTTTTGCTAGAGTGCTAGGATTTGCAATTAAAACACTCTTAATGTGCTAGTATACATAGCCCAATGTATCAAGTGATAAGTAATTTAATTGTTTCCTTAGGGATTAGTTTAGGAAATTCACCAAGTTTGAGATCAACCTTTAATGAATTAAAAAGGTAACCAAACAAAAACATCAAATGATGGCTTTCAAGGCAGTGATTTAAACTAAACAAAATAGCAACAAACCTTAAGCCATAGGTATAAAGACAAAATCAGACAAAACAGCAGGTAACTTCACTTAGAGATAAAAGCAGGCTTGGATTAGGTGTTCACTATACCGTATTAAGACTACTATGCTGAAGCAAAACTTATGCAAATTTACACCATATAGCAATCTAACACGAAATCTTCACAGATTTCCCTAATTAGTAGCTAAATTCCCAATTAAACTACTTAAATTTACTCCATGCTTTGGGTGCATTAGCTAGGTGATTATCCCTAATCTACCCATTTCACTGCAAGCTTACTTGTAATAAGTCCTAATGTGATTTCAAGCAATCGGTTTCTTATGTTTTTTTTCCAAAATGCAAGAAAACAGTAGATGAATAAGTTGGCCAAACTCAATTCGTACATTAACATGAAAAACACTTCAAATTAGTACAAATAAACATAAATTCAACTCACTTAACCCTCTCTACAATATAGAGTTCCCTAATCCTTGCCTAAAATTATTTAGCTCAAAATGACGGAAATAAAACTACTCAAAAACATCACTAAATCCATTACAGAGAAGTTCTCTACTTTAGAGGAATAAAAAGAAAGAAAAGCAAAAAGGAAAGAAAACTCCACCTCAAGAACCTATTAAAGGTCTTCCTCCTTTGTCTTAAGCCCATTCCCTAAGGTAGATAATCTTTTTCAGCTCCTCTTTCTCCTTTCTGTAGCCTTCCCCTTTTCAGCCTCTTAATTTTTCAATTCCAAAATGTCAACCTTAAATACTCCATCTTATCCATCAAAATCAGGGCTGAATAGACAGGGAATTAAACATGGCAGCATCCTATTGATCCACTTCAGTCCAGCTGGCTCCATTTGGACAGCTCAATTAATGACAATCCTTGCAAGTGAGCTTCAGGTGATAACTTACTTAGGAATGCGTCAACAATACTACTCTATCAGCCACACTATAGCTTCCAGCTCTTCAATCTTTAAGTCTGCTTTCACCTAAGGCATAAATTATAAAATTAAGCTCACTTATAATAAGAAATTGATTACTTAGCTTAGCTTTTAGACTAAAACAACCACTTAATTAGAATGATGATGAATTTAGGGAGTTTCACCACCAAATAGCTTCCAATTCACTAAAAAAACATAGAATTAAGAAGGAAATTTGACAACTATAACTCTTTTATGAAGAGTTATCAAACCCCCAAACTTAAACTATTACTCGTTCCTGATTAATAACCTAAACACAAAGCATTACATTGAAATAACAAAGCCAATTTCCACAAGGACAACTAAACAGCAGTAAGAAATTTCCACAGAAAAATGAATTATGTAATGACAATTCAAATTTTAAGAAATTCTTTAAAGCTCAGCCGAATCCAACACATACTTCAGATTTAGACTTGTTCAAAACTTAAGCTTCAACTAACACACACCACTCTCACAGCTCACAGAGTTAGACTATCAATCATAAAACTCACTGTGTAGCTCTAAATCTCATTTTAAATATCTTAAGACTATTGCCCTTTAATCACCCTAACACATTCTTTATTACTAGACTACTTTTTATACTTTCTTCTCTTTTGTTTTTTTTTGTTTTTTCTTTTTTGGAATTTCAAAGCATCCCATGACCCTTGGACTTGGAAGGCCCACATTTGTGATGCAGATCACCCTAACTTCCAGGCACAAATCTAAAAGGCATACACTCATTTCCCTAAGGCTCCTCTTTCATAATCCTTTCCCAAAGTTTCCAAAATGGCAACATTTGTGATGAAACTCACCTGAGCAAAAGGGAGAAAGTTGAGTTTGGCATTGTACTTTCGATTTAAATGCCTTCATTTTTTTATGAAGATCGCCTAACAACGAGCACAAAAGCCAAGCATCCACTTGATTTTTTTTCAACACTTTTTTTTATTAGGCCAATTTGAGTCCTTAAGAAAATAGGAATGTCCTTTAAAACCACTCTTTTTTTTTTTACTCACTCCTTTTCTAACACTTTTTTTTTTTTTTTACTAAGGCTTACCCCCAAACTTGAACTACTCATTGTCCTCAATGAGTTGGGTGCTAAGGTAAAGACCCCAAACTTGAATGCAAAAGTGATTAAGTAAAGGAAAATGGTCCTAATAGCTTTTAAGCCATGAAAAACAGAGAATGTGCTCTCTTGATTAACCAACTAGCCAACTGCAAGGTAGAGGTTTTGCTTAACTTAAGCCAAGACTAAAAGAAAAATGCAGAGTGCATAAGTGAAGTTGAGCTCATTTAGCATAACTTGGAAATTGAACAACACACAACATAAGACATGTTTCATTGATAAAATAAGGCAGCCATTACACTTGCTACATTCATAAGATTTTTTTTTTCTTCAGCACTTCACAAAATAGATGGTTGATAAAAAAGAAAACATTAAATAAGTGAACACAACATAAACTTCCTACAAGCACAAACAGACTCCACCACAAGTAAAACAACCTAAACAATCCTAAAAGATAGTAGGAAATGAAGACAAACTAATTCATAACCAAATACATAATTTTAGAAAGCAGAAAGCAAAAGGATCAGATTAGCTCCCCATTGACAAAGCTTTTCTTCTTTTTCATTCTTCATCTCCAAGAAATTTCTATATCAGTCCAACATATATCCTCCCTATTCAATAAGGACTAGTGACTGATTATGGATGAAGCCTTAATTGCACCTACAAAACTGAAAAGAAAAACAACTAGAACATAAAAGAAAACTAAGTCAAACCAATAAATCAAAAACAAAACAAGTAAACCAACGAAATGAAATTAATTATTTTGAGCATATCAAATTTATCAAGAATTGCACAAGCTCCCAAAAATGTATATATATATATATATATATATATATATATTCTCTTCTTTCTCCCCTTCGCTGCCAACCGTTGCCGGCTGTTGATCTCCAGTCACCAGCCGCAACCTCCCTTTGCCTCTGGCCGTCGTGCTCCAGTCACTGGCCAATTTTTTTTTTCGTTTCCTTCTTTTTTTTTTCTCCCATCTTTCTTGTTGTTCTCTTTCCATTCCTTTCCTTTTTGTTTAAAAAACAAAGTTCATTTGTTACATTCCCCCATTTAAAAAGGTATTTTGCCAATTTTTTTTCCTTCTTCTCTCTCCAATATTTCTTCTTGTCCCTTTCCATTCCTCTCCTTTCTATTTTTTTTATGCAAAATCCATTTAAAATGAAGGGAAAATGATTTCGTTTCAACTAATTATTTCCTTTGTTTTAAATCCTTTCATTTCAACAATTGCATATTTGTTTATGTTTTAAATCCTTTCGTCTTAACAATGTTTATGTTTAGTGTTTAACTTGAAATGGAGAGATTTAAAACGAATGAAATAATTAGTTGAAACGAAATCATTCTCCCTTCATTTTAGACTTGAAACGAATTGAAGAGGGGGTTTCCCCCTTGTTTTTTTCCATATTTATTATTTAAACCAAACTTTTTTTTAAAAAAAAATTATTTAACTTGAAACGGAGGGATTTAAATAATAAGTTGAAGCTAATAAGTTTTGGTTTAAATAATTTTTTTTAAAACAAAAGAAATATTTAGTTGAAACGAAATCCTTTCCCCTTCATTTTAAATGGATTTTGTTTTAAAAAAAATAGAGAGGAATGGAAAGAGGACAAGAAGAAATATTGGAGAGAGAAGAAGGAAAACGAAAAAATAAAAAAAAATTGGCAAAATACCTTTTTAAATGGGCAATTGTAACAAATGAATTTTGTTTTAAAAAAAAGGAAAGGAAGGGAAAGAGAACAACAAGAAAGATGGGAGAAAAAAAAAAGAAGGAAACGAAAAAAAAAAAAAACCCGGTGGGCCAGCGATCAGAGCACGACGGCTGAAGGCTGAGGGAGGCGGCGGCTGGCGACTGGAGAGCAACAGCCGGCGGCGGCTGGCAGTGAAGGGGAGAAAGAAGAAAAAATATATATGTATATATATATATATTAAGCTTAATAATTAAAAAATTCAAAAATATATATTTTTTAATAATATTTAAGTGTCACGTCAGCTTTCTGTTAAAAATTAATAGAAAATCTGACGGAGTGACTAAAACTGATACGAAATACAAAACTCAGGGGTAAATTTGTTCAAATTCAAAACTGAGGGACCAAAAGGGAACTAAATGCAAAACTGAGGGACCAAAAAGGTATTTTGCCCATTACAAAATTAAGCTCACTTATAATAAGGAATTGATTACTTAGCTCAACTTTTAGACTAAAATAGCCGCTTAATTAGAATGATAATGAATTAGGGGCTTTCACAACCAAATAGCTTCCAATTCACTAAAGAAAACATAGAATTAAGAAGGAAATTTGACAACTATAACTTTTTTATGAAGAGTTTTCACCTTGGCACTTGTTCTAACTCATTAAAGTACCATAGCATTAGAAATGATTTATAGGGTTCATTTTTCAATTTGTTTGTTTTCTATGCTAAATTGAATGGATAATTGTTTGTATGATGTTAAATTGTATATATATTTCAATATTATGTTTATTTCTCTCATATTTTTTTAATTTTATTACTGATAAGTCAAAATTGAGAAAATTGTATTACTTGGACAAGTAATGTTAACCCTATAATGGCATTGTAGAATTTTGAATTTGTCTTTATTGAAAAATGTTCTCAAAACCTGTTGCCAATGATAATCGAATAGTTTGTGAACCACATGATTAAACGAGATAGCTTATAGATATCTCGCAGTTGACATGTTAGATGTCAAGCTTAGAAGATAAAAAAAAAATGACAACAACATATGAGATGTTGAAGTCAATAGAAGCTAAATTTAAATAATTATCTAAAAGATTTCGAATTTAACTATTACAAAAATTCAAGAAAAGAAACCAAATGACTGAAGCTATATATAAGGAAATAGTTCTTAAATTAGCCAAGACATTTATAAAGAGATGAATTTTTGAAGTACCTCTCTAGGATGAAAAATGTAAATGAAAGTAAATTTGATTTACTAGATTTTTGGTGGAATATAAATGACACCACCTAGATAGTCAATATAAGATCTACTATCGAGATTTATTCTTCAGTACATTTAATATGTAATTCTTGGAAAATACTTAACATGTAGAATAGTTTCTACAAGTTGGCACCAGGAAGCCCATCTCACACTACAAGAATTTTTCCATTTTCCGACGTTATTTATCCCGACGCTTTAAAAACGGTCGGCAAAAGTGGGAGAAATGCCGACGGTTTTGAAAATGGTCGGCAAAAGTGGGAGAAATGGCAACGATTTTAAAAAACGGTCGGCAAAAGTGGGAGAAATGCCGACGGTTTTGAAAACGGTCGGCAAAAGTGAAGAGAAATGCCGACGGTTTTGAAAACGGTCGGCAAAAGTGAAGAGAAATGCCGACGGTTTTGAAAATGGTCGGCAAAAGTGGGAGAAATGCCGACGGTTTTGAAAATGGTCGGCATTTCTCATCACATTTGCCGACCGTTTTCAAAACCGTCCGCATTTCTCTTCACTTTTGCCGACCGTTTTCAAAACCGTCGGCATTTCTCCCACTTTTGCCTACCGTTTTCAAAACCGTCGATATTTCTCCCACTTTTGCCGACCGTTTTTTAAAATCGTCAGCATTTCTCCCACTTTTGCCGACCATTTTCAAAACCGTCGGCATTTCTCCAACTTTTGCACACCGTTTTTCAAAACCGTCGGCATTTCTCCCACTTTTGCCGACTGTTTTTTAAAACCGTCGGCATTTCCTCATTAATGGGGCTCGAAAATGAGCCCCCTTTTCTCTCCCATTTCCGAGGCTTTTCCCCCCATTTTCCCTCTCCTTCCAAAAATTTCCCCCCTTTCTCCTAACCCTTTCATCTTCTCCTCTTCCTTCCCTTCTCTCCCATCCACCCACCCACCCTCTCACCGACCGCCGCCCCCTTCCTTTCTCTCATCTCCCTTTCCTTCTCTCCCACCCACGCCCCCACGTCCCGCCGACACACTACCACCCACCATTTTCTTTGATTTTGGTAAGATTGTAAAGTTTTTTTTTTTTTGAGTAGTTAATATACTTAGATTCAAGATTATTTTGCAAATCTATTTAGGTTTATTGTGTTTTGGTTTGTATAATCTCATATTTGCGAGTTCGAACACTTGGAACTTGAACCAACAAAGTCTCTAACTTCTTTGGTGAACAAAGTATGTAGAAATCCCCTTTTAAATCTTTTTGAAGTCAAAGAAAGTATGTTATATCATTTTCTAACATTTGAGAAATTTTTTTTTTTCTAGTTTCGAACTCATTCGAACACTTTTGCTAATATTTCGAACACTTTTAACCAAAGATTAAGTGTGTTTTGGTAAATTTTAGGTGATAAATCTATGTTTAGGCTTTTTAGAACATAGTTAAAATAGTTTAAATTGGTATCTAACCTTTGAATTCTTTTGTTTTAGGATTTGGTTCCGTCTCGAAGTGTTGAAAAAAAATTTAAGGTAGGTTTGGGTTGATTTCGAATACAGTTAAAATAGTTTAAATTGATATTTAAACTTTGGAACTCTTCCTTTCTATTCTCTATTTTGAATTTGTATTTTATAGTTTATTGTAAATAAGTAGATCTACATATGGTTAATTTGTACTTTAAATTTTATTTTTAGTTATTTTGTAATGTTAATTATTCTTATTCATGGGTATGGAGTTGAACATTACATATGGTTGGTTAGACATTTTACTACTAATTAGGTTGTTGAGTTATGTAGACAACATAAGTTGGTTAGATTTTTTATGTTGTAGATGAGTTATATAATTATGTTGGTTATATAAGTATGACTTATGTTGATTATATATTTATGTTGGTTATATAATTATGACTCTTATGTTGATTATATATTTATGTTGGTTATCAAGTAAACAACATAAGTTAGTAGATGTGTTGGTTATTATGACCTATGTTCGTTAGACTTTTTTTATGTTCGTTATCAAGTAATTAAACATGATAAATTCTAGATGAATTATATAATTATGTTGGTTATATAATTATGACTTAGGTTGGTTAGACTTTTTATGTTGTTTATTTAAATTTTGAAGATAAGTAGAAATTCAAATGAGTTCTATTCATTTTGACTAAATTATGTATGCTTTAAAACAGGGCATTTCTGTTGAAGGATTAAAACAAAGTCTTCAAACGGACTACATATTCAAGGTCAATTCTCATCCTCTCAAGCTTGCTTTTACCTAGTCTATACTTTTCCTACTTTTTTAGTTTAATTGTAACAATTTTATGTTGTTTACATTTACATAGCTTATACTTTTCACACTTTTTTTTCATACATATACTTTTCATACTTAAGTTTTGCTTTTGATAAGTAGAAATTGAAATGAAAATTTTAATAGGTAGCTACTTGATAAGTAGACTTGTGTAGCCTCCGAGCAATGCTTACACAATTCATCCACTCACAAGGATCATCTAAATAGGTATGATCTCTCTACAACTAATTTGTGTATGGCTATCCTGCAGTAAAGGTAGCCAATGATTTGAGCATTTTGGGGGGGGGGGGGGGTTAGTATGCTTTGATATTTAATTGAGATACTTATACATAGTAAGACAAATTGTGTATGGCTATCCTGCAGTATAGGTAGCCAATAATTTGAGTTTATTTGGTTTGTATGTATGTTCATGATATAGTTGAGTTTTAGATGCTATGTTTTGGTTAAATTGTGAGTTTAAGTTCTTAAGTTTTGAATTTATTTGGTTTGTTTGAGTTTATGTTCATGGTAGTTGGTTTTCGAAATAGTTGCTTATTATGTTTAGTAACTTTTGATTTACTTGGTAAAGTTAGTTTATTTGGTAAAATTTTGATTGTTTGAGTTCGCAACGAATGATTATTTGGTTTCTTTGAGCTAATGTTCATGATGGTTGAGTTTTAGATGCTATGCATGTGTATTGAGAAGTTTAGTCAAAACTCATATATATGTTTTGTAACTTTTTTGACAAAGTAAAGTTAAGTTTTAAGTGTGTTTGTAATTTTTGTTTTGTAAAAGTTACTTGTAATTTTGTAACTTTGGTTTTAGTTGGTTATAAATTTGATGTGTTGATTATTTGGTTTCTTTGAGCATATGTTCATGAAGTGGGAGTTTTAGATGCTATGTATGTCTATTGAGAAGTTTTAGGTAATACTCATACTTTTTGATAAGTCCAAGTTAAGTTTTAAGTGCGTTTGTAATTTTTGTTTTGAAAAAGTTACTTGTAATTTTGTAACTTTAGTTTTAGTTGGTTATAAATTTGATGTGTTGATTATTTGGTTTCTTTGAGCTTATGTTCATGAAGTGGGAGTTTTAGATGCTATGTATGTCTATTGAGAAGTTTTAGGTAATACTCATACTTTTTGATAAGTCCAAGTTAAGTTTTAAGTGCGTTTGTAATTTTTGTTTTGAAAAAGTTACTTGTAATTTTGTAACTTTGGTTTTAGTTGGTTATAAATTTGATGTGTGATTATTTGGTTTCTTTGAGCTTATGTTCATGAAGTGGGAGTTTTAGATGCTATGTATGTCTATTGAGAAGTTTTAGGTAATACTCATACTTTTCGATAAGTCTAAGTTAAGTTTTAAGTGTGTTTGTAATTTTTGTTTTGAAAAAATTACTTGTAATTTGATGAGTTTATTATTAGTATACTTAGTAAGTTAGATTAATTTTGTTGTTTTGATCACTTTACTTCGTTATATTCATAGGTTTTGTAACTTTAGAAGTTAGTAGAAAGTTTTGATTGTTTTTGTTAAATTATATTAGTATTAGGTCTATATGTTAAATTATATGTAAATGTGTTTGTGCTTTTGGTTTAGAAAAAGTAACTTATATAGTTCTGTAATTTGGTTTACTTAGTAAACTTAGATGAACTTGGTTGCTTTCTCAAATTTGGTGTTTTGCTTATATAGTTTTGTAACTAATTAAATTTTGATACTTTTGAAATATTAGTTTAGTTGTTATGTGTTTATAGTTTTAATCTTATGTTCATGTCTTTGTTTTTCATAGGTGTGTTGAGTCGACATTATTTTGAAAGCAGGACAAAGATTTACCATGAAAATGATGTGAACTTATATTTATTAAATTTTGTTTCTATATTAGATTTATTTGTGTAAAAGTTTTATTTTTATCTTGTATGAATTTATGAACAACGTGTAATCAAATTTGGTTTAATATAAAATATTATTTGACTTATTTTGTGTACAATTTATTATAAGTACAACATGTTTAAATTATAGTAAAAATCTAGGCAAAAATCTCTTGAAATTAATAAAATATCAAAGATAAAGTAATGCCGACCAAATTTGTGGTTTGGTCGGCCTTTATGGGAATTGCCGACCAAACTTATAATTTGGTCGGCAATTCCATGAATTGCCGACCAAATTGTATTTGGTCGGCATTTCCCATAAAGGCCGACCAACCACAAATTTGGTCGGCAATTCAAGGATTTGCCGACCAAATACAATTTGGTCGGTAATTCCTTGAATTGCCGACCAAATTTGTGGTTGGTCGGCCTTTATGGGAAATGCCGACCAAATACATTTTGGTCGGCAATTCCATGAATTGCCGACCAAACATAGTTTGGTCGGCAAATCCTTTAATTGCTGACCACAGGAAATGCCGACGCCACCAAATCTTGGTCGGCAAAAGCTTTCCCGACGGGGATATGCCGACGATCGTCCCGATGCTCTTTTTTCCGTCGGGAAAGGTATTCTCGACGGTTTTTGGACTTGTCCTGACCATTTTTAGTGTCGGGAAAACCCAAAATTCTTGTAGTGTCAGTTAATGTAGTGGGAGGCATTACGATGTTATTAAATGATAATTGTTACTTAATGTTGAATTTGGGATCTTATTACTACAAGAGATATTCAATTTCTCAAACTTTAAGGTTCACATAGTATAAATTATTTTGAAGTATCAAAGTTTATATTTTTAATTTTTTTGAAAATACATTCAGCTGAAAATAAGAATAATTTGTATATGTTAAAATGTTAACATGTATTATACTACAAAATACTGAGATATTCAAGATTATAGAATCTAGAATAGAAAGACATTGTTTTCTCCTAAAAGATGATACTTGACTGTGGCGTTTAAGATTGATTAACATCAACTTGAATCGAATAAAAAGACTAGTAAGAGGTAATTCTCTAAAAGTTAGAGTTAATTACTTTACTTGTCTGTAAATGTTGCCTTTCATGCAAGATAATCATTGGGCCTTTATTGGATAGGGCTACAAGGCCAAAGAATACTTTGGGCTTACACATTCTGACCCAAATGGTTTGGTGAATGTATAGGCTAAATAAAGTTATGAATATTTGATCACTCTCGTTGATGATCATTCAAGGTACAAGTATTTTTACCTAATACAACATAAGTCTAAATCTTTGAAAAGTTCACGAAAATTAAGGCTAAAGTTGAAAATCAATTAGGTAAATATATCTAGACATTATGATCTCATAATAGAAAATACATGAAACTTATGTACTAAGACAAATTGATAGAAAATGAGTTGTTATCCCAATTATTTTAAATACCAAGTACATTTATGTGAAATTGTACTACAAGAGAAGAAACAAAACCTTGTTGAACAGGGTCACATCAATAGTGAGTTACACGTCATTACAAAACTCTGGTTAGGATATGCAATATAGATTGCATAGTGAACATTATTCACTCCAAAAGTGTCTACAAGAAATTTTGAGATTATAGAAGAGTAGTAAAGCTAGTATATAACACTTCACCATTTGGGAATGTTAAGCTTACATGCTAAAACAAGCTAAAAAAGATTATATGTGTTCAAAATATATGCCTAAGTGTAGGTTATCTCGAAGGAGTAACAAAATAGTATTTTATCTAGTCCTAAAAAGAATAAGGTATTTGTATGACAAATATCATTTTTCTATAAGGAATGTCAAATAAAAGACTACAAACTTTTAATAAGGTGAGATAGTGTTAATAAATTGGTACCAAGTAAAGCGCACTAAATAGTTAACAAAAGTTGTTAACAATTTAATTACATTTAAAAGTTAAATGGATCCTAGTCATGAATTGTATAAGCCTCATTGTAGTGAAAGTTATGAGGTAACTCAACCTTTACAAGGTTTAATTGAAGCCCAAGTTGTCATGTTAGATGACAAAGTAGAAAGGCTTATTGCTCTCAAAGTGAGACTAACGGTAAAGGGTTAAACCTAATAGGAGAAAGTAGACTAAGAGTAAATTTCATCTCTTGTTGCCATACTGGAGTCTGTAAGCATTATTTGATTCATTGTTGCATATAGGATATGAAAAATGAATGTTTAGAATTCTCTTATGAAAAGAAGTCTTAGATAATGTGTCTATACAAATCAATAAGATAGATTTACTTCCAAAGATCAAAAGAAAAAAAGTTGTAAAATAGTAAAGGTTCATTTATGAAACGAATTTTACCATTAGATCTTTAAATATAAGGTTTGATAAAAGTATCAAAATCCTATGACTTTGGATAAATATTAATGAAGCTTGAATAGACAAGAAAATCATTAATTGCTTAGTAGATTTTGCTCATGTTTTATGTTGATGATATTTTACTCATTATGAATGATGTAAGATTTCTATCTAACATAAAAAGATGACTAAGTAACCAATTCCAAATGAGTGATTTGGAATGACACTGTATATTTTATATGTCCAAAATGTTAACTTTGTCTCAAACATCTTATATTGACAAAATCTTTGTCAAATATTTGATATTTATGTCTAAGGAAGAGTATCCTAAGACACCTCAAATGTTGAGAGCATAAGATTAATTATCTACTCTAAGTGGGAGACAATTAATGCATAAATGAGACGTAATATTTAATATACAGTTGGTTAGCATATATGAGTGAAATGAATGATATGACCATTGAATAGAAAATTAACATGGTCTCAAATTATCTATGGATAATGAGAAATTTTTGGAATTAAAGATTTGATATTTACTAGATTCACTAGTTCTTACAATGATTTAGGGAAATCTATGTTAAGATAAATTTAGTCCTAAGTGGTGGAGTAAGGTATACAAGTTTAATGTTTTTACTTCTAAGCAACAAAATGACTTGTATGACTGTAATAGTTCCTTAAATATCTGAAAGGTGTTTTAGATATAATTTAGTTTATCCTCTTTATTATGATAATAGTGGTGCAAAGACCAATATTGAGGAAATTAGAAAATACTAATGTATCCAATCATATCGAGAGAGAGAAAATATCATGGTAGTGACCAAGATGGCTCTTAATGATAGTCGTTTGGATCTATATAAAAGACTCTCCAGGCTAAAGTGTTTGAGGGTCATCTAGAATGTCTAGGATTGCGAGACATGTCTCATATTTGCTAGCAAGTGGGAGAACATGTTGGGTATAGAGTATGGCCTAGGATACATGTCTCACCGGCTTTAGTGCAAGTGGGAGATTGTTGGGATTTATGCCCTAGAACTTCATAATTAATGATTTATTTAATAATTAATAATAATAATTATTATTTTATTTACAATATAATATTATCCATTATATGAAAAATCCAAGGTTATTAGTGTAATCTTGAACAATATGTAGTTGACATACGGAAGGATAATATTCAAGAAATCATAGTATATGGATAAGGTTGGGTCCCATATCATGTTAACACTATTGATACGATTCACTTTGTAATAGTTAAAAATGATTTGATCCAAATCGTTCACGTGGAGACATGTGAGTGGGGGTATCTTATGCAATGAGTTTGTATAAGATTGGACAACGAAATATTTAATCTCTTTTTATAAATCCGTTAATTGAGAAGATTAATATTTCATCAGGATGATCATATGCGACTCGATCTTAACCTTAAGTGAATTGTGAACTCCTGCCTGTGAGCGCTTGTCCTTTGATTTACATGGGTCAGAGTGACTTTTGTAACCAATTCAATAAGCCTACTATTTTGGGGACTTTACCAAATAGTGAGTTAGGAACATAATCTTACAAGATGGAATTCACTCCTTCCCATATAGGGTAAGTAAATGAGAAATTCCCTTAAGTGCTGATTTCAGGACTTGAACAATGGGGCCCTACCCTCTCACTGACCTGAGAAGGACTTAGTTTATGGTTTGATCATAAACAAATTGTTCATTAGAGGATCAGTGGTACTTAAGGTGCAACATGTAATTACAGGGGTAAAATGGACTTTTCACATAGCTGTAATTACGAACAACTCGTAAAGGATCGACTTGCATGTAATAGTTATATCCATGGACACAACTTGTACTACAGTGAATAAGAGTACAACTCTAGGTCTATAGTGGAGTGACCTAAAATTAATGAATGAAAATTAATTAATTAAAGTGTTTAATTAATTAATTTTGTATCATTGGAGCTTATAATCTATAGATCCACAAGGTCCCATTGTCAGCTCATGGTAACACTAAAAGATCAATTTAGTTGAAAGAAAAATTTGAAATGTTCAAATTAATATTTAATATATTAGATATATTAAATATAAAATAGGAAAATATATTTATTGTATTTAATACATTAAATATTAAAATAATTAATGTATATTAGATACATTAAAGAAAAGATATTTATGAAATTTGAACAAGATTTTAATAAAGAAATAAATATTGTAGAAAAATTTAAAAGATTTGAATAAGTTTCAAATAGATTAAATATATATTTTTTAATTTATTAAATATTAAAATATATATTATTTAATTATGGCAAATATTTTTCCCAGATCTCTATAAATAGGACCTTTGGGTTGAGCCATAAAAGCACACATCTCCTCAATAGAAAATTAGAGAATTCTCTCTAGACTTCTTCCTCTCCAATCCCTTGTGGATTTTCTTTCAAGAGGCTCCACATGCTTTGGTCCTGTGTTCAAGTGGCAAGGAAGATATTATGGAATTCTGGGAACACAAGAAGTAAAGAATTGCCAGAATTTTATCTCCATATTTAAGTCAAGGTATGTTTTGCTTAGCCTAAATTATTTTTTTATTTAATTCTAAAATAAAATCAAAGTCGATTCCAACGTTCTGCTGTAGGTTTAATTTGGTTATTTCCTTCATTCGATACTTTGTAATATTTACCGTTTTATATTTCTTGATCGTGTGTGCTTGCATGACCACTGAATGAAGCCCGAGGCGAAATTTTTGCACAAGTTCAAAAGAAAAAATCGACTAATAAGAACCCTTCAAACCACCTACAAATGCCAAAAATCAATGAAGGAACAAGCCACATTGATGGTCGAACCCGATGCTCCATCGATGGCAATTCCTAAGCCATCGATGACTTCGAAGATGGTGGTTCCGGAGCCATCTTCCACTGGTTCAAAGCAGCTCTTGACTGAGTCTTATGGTAAGGCAGTCGACCCCACACTGAAACCCATACCCATTATATTCCCTCACAAGAAAGTTTCGAAAGAATGGGTGGAGGAGATGAGGTAGCAAACCAAAGCTAGCAAAAATACTAGCTTCTCATAGGACCCTGAAGTAGAAATATTTTTGGTATTTTTAATTAATGAAAGCATAAAAGGCCAAAGATAAAAAAAATAAAGATTTTGATACGGACTCGTGAGAACAAGAAAAAGAACACTTAGGATAAAGAAAAGAATTAGAAGATAAATCTGAACAAGACCATCCAACCTCAAACTCTATTCCCTAAACTAACTCTTTTAAAAAATAAGACTCATCCTCTTTTTCTTCCTCACTTACTTGATCTTGGCGTGCATCTAAACTCTCTATTTCCTCCCTACTCCTTGTAACGCTTACCCCTGAATACCCAACCTCAATAGATCGAAAGAACTAGGCTCGTGATAGGCTATCAATGAATCAATGATCTGGTGAATCATTGGACATCCCATGGAAGTGAGTTGCACTTCACTAACCTCCCTTGAGGTCTGAAGTGTCTCAATCAATTTAGATAGATGCACACTCATAACTCTAGACTCCTCTGTAGACTCTCTCAACAATTACTCAAAGGGAGATTCTATCTCCAAATGGGCCATTTGAGGGTGATGGAAGCTACGCTAACGCAAAGAGAAACGCAAGTGCATGCTGTCACAAACAAGTAATATATGGAGTATTCCAAGTATTGAACCTAAGGGAATGGATTTAACAAATGTATTTTTCTAGTTTACAACACAATTGATCACAAGTTGCAACCAAAGGTAACCAAGAAAAACAAAGTTGATTTTGGGATTTTTGTGCAATAAAAAGTAAAAACAATGGAAAAAGTAATAAGAAAAACAATGATGAGAAGCAGGAGATTCAATTTTGGTTCAACTCTAAAAATGCGCCCACCATGCGCCTGTAAACTGCCCAACTAAGTTCGACTAATTCAAAGATGCTGCCTCTTTTGCTCGCATACTGACTCTTTTGAGTTTTGTATGGTTCAGACAAAATGCTATCGAATTATGCCCGCAACTTACCCTAATTGACACTTAGCAAAGTAAATCAAGTTCAACACCTATTCGGCTTCTTTTCCAAGAACCTTTAGGAGACTAAGAAAGTTAAAACTCATATGTCTATGGCTAAATTCACTTAGATGATGAGAAACATGACTTCATGATTTTAAAGGTTTTTGTTCTATGTCTAGTATAAAATGCGAAGTTCTATGTCTATACTCTTTTTCTGGACTACTTTTAGGAAAACGCATGTTGACTCTGACGCGAGCTTATTGATGGCTCATCAAATTACAATTTATAAACCCATCCTAAGCTACTTATAGCATTGAGTGGACCGGGTTGATCTCAGGGAACCGAATATTAATTTCTCAAGTTAAATTTGCAAAGGAGAAAACAAATAAAAATGGGGGTTTTGAGTTTTGGCAAATAAAATAAAATATAAAAAAATAAAATAAAGATAGATTACCAAATTCCAATTCAAAGGCCGATTTTATCCAATTGCAAAATTGATCATAAGCACACAAAACGTTTTAACTTAATTATGCAAGCACTTAGTCAACTTATTAGGAAACTCCAAAAAGTAACAAATTCCCTAAAGTCATTAACTCTAACAAACGTCAAAGTTAATGCTAATTACCTAAACAATTTTGACGAGACCGTTCCAAATTATTTAGTTAAAAGCATTAAGTGATTTGGAAAGAAGACAACCAATTAGATAAAATAACTTTAATCTAATCAAGATGTTTATTTAATTCTTAGAATTAAACATGCAAGTTATGCAATTATGGAAACCCATAAAACACACACATGTAATAATCCTATCGCTACAAGGTTCAATCAACACGACAATTATAGATCATGCATCATGACTAGCAATCAAACATGTAAAGCGATCGTGGCATCAATTCAATCAAAAATACATGCTCATAAAATAAACACAGGAATCAAAGAATACTTGCAATTATAAGAAAACTACATTAAAGTACAAGCCTCACAATATTGCAATTGGTTGCAACCGACCTATGAATTAGAACACTTACCTTAGCCGCTCATCGTGATGATGTAGCTAAGGTTTGTCATTGGTTCGATATAGTGCCAAAAGAAAAGTAAAGGAAAAGGGAGAAAAACTTTAAAAACTATTGTCTAGAAAGATTACACTCGGAGAACCAAAAAAAAAACCCCTGTAGCTGTCCAAATAAAGGCTTAAATAGCCTTAAAGTAGACAACTTGCACAAGTAAGAAACCATAAATTCTAGAAAGGCATTTTCTCAAAAACAATTAGGGAATAATATTCAAAATAAAATAAAATAAAGTAAATAATTTTCTATCTTGCAAAATGCTGGAAAATACATCCAAAAATCGAAAATCCTTTCCTAAATTCTCAAAACGAACATACAAGGTTGCAAATAAGGTAAGTTTCTAGATTGCAAAGTCTTAAGTATTTTGCCAATAACTTCTTCTCCATAACTTGGATCGACGTGATCTTTATATGGTTTGAGAGATCTTTCAGAGAGATTTAAAATAGTATCTAACTTGGATATATTCTAAACGTGATCAGCAAGATAATAGGAACGAAAATTGGCACAAAGCATTCTCAAATACAGCAGTTTTCTATCAGGAGCAATAATCACTCAAAATGTCATAACTTCCATAGTACTTAGTGGAATGTAATGAGTCTTATACCGTTGGAAATATAATTCAATAAGCTTCGATTTAACACCAAACTTGAATATATTTTTGTCTCAAAAATCTATCAAAGTTGATATAGAATTTCAGTTGCTCGAATCACCTCCAATTATGTCCGAATTAATTCCAAAATGTTGCAAACTCTCCAAAACATGCGAATTGCTCGAGTCCCTAAAAAAATAATAATAAAACACATAGAATCCTTCTAACTAACAAGAAATAAGTGTGATTAAATAGGACTTTATAGGTCTTATCACAACCCCCAACCTATATCTTGCTAGTCCTCGAGCAAGGTAGAACTAAACAATTCTATGACTAATCAGTTCCATATCAATGACCCTAATCTCAATGCTTCAGGCAACAAAACATTTGCAATGGAAGAAAACTATCAAACACATTCAATCAATGAGAATTTTAAAACTAATCCCTTCATCCCTTATGTGTGTATGTGTATAACTCCCTTTATCTAAGTCTTTATAAGCCAGAGAAGGTTTTATTCGATCATCAACTCATTTTCCCCGTACTTCTGACATTAAAAACAATTCTCAAGCTTCCCTACACTCAAAAGGCTAACAGGAAACTAAGGTGCCCCGGGGTAGGCCTCCCCCAAACTTAGATTTTTGCTTATTTTGATGAGCGCTAGCTTTCACACATCCACTGTAAGGACCCTTATCCATAGCACTAGCTCTATGGATGGCCTGACTGATCACAGTAGAGGTAGCTCTTTTTGCCCTTAGACTTTTAAAAACATGCAATCATTTTTTTTCTTTATTCGAGTTTTCATTTTATCACAATAATGAAGGCAAATAAAACATGCAATGTTAAGTAACTCCCGAGAGTTAGATCTAACAACCTTGTTGAGGAACAAGACCTTTAGATCTAAAAACCAAAAATCTCAAAACGTTATGGAATCAACCCAAGGGAAAGTTTTGGAACGGTTTACCTTGATGATCAAGATCAAGAGTAAAGAAAACTAGTTTCTAAACTCGTGATTCGAACATTCCACAAGAGGTATGATCAACACCACTTGAATGACTCTAGCATGAAAATTCTAAAACATAAGAAATTGCAATATGAAAAGTTAGCTCTCAACAAAGCTAAAAGAAAAAACTCAATTCATTCACTTGAAAATTCTATCTACAATGAAAGAAAAGAAGGCTTTATATATCCTTTGACATCCTTAACCTAATTGGCCAAAAAAGACCAAGAGACACAACTTTTGTGGGCTAGTTAATGGGGGAGAATGGTAACCTACGTGAGTTACAATTCAGCCACAACTCCCATGTTAAATTCAAGGCTTAAATGATAAACAAAAACTGAAATTACAATTAAAATATTGCAATAAATGAAATGTGCTATCTTGTAACCATCCATGGAGTAATTATTTGTAGCTTGAACTTGAGTTCCATAATTGAAGCTTAGCTTGTCTTGAATGAAGCTTGTACTGATACTTGATTTCATTGAATGCATCTCAACCTCATTGAATGCAACTTGAGTTTAAACGTCACCTTTAACTTTAGTTCAACTTAGTTCTTTTATGTAAACACCAAGTTAAACTTAAGTTCCGTAAATTCAACTATGAGTTCATTCAATGCAAGTTAGAAGGCATTTAATGCGTCTCCATCTTGAAGCTCAACTTTGCACAACATGTAGGAAAAGACTCCAACATCTTCTAGAATCTCCTTTGTTGAGCTCACCATAGCTTGAATATAAGTGATTAAAGCTTGTTGTAGCTTCTTGGCTCTTGACCTTGTAATTGGACCTTGAGGCATGACAATAGATGCTCCTTGGTCCACATCATGCAATTACTCCTAAGTTTCACATTACTCAACATCATGCAAGTAGACTCTTAAACTAGTTCCTAAAATCTTTCAAGTTGACAACAAGAATCTAGACTAAATAACCCAATCTTAAGCCTCTACACAAAACCATCGGTGCATTTTGGCTTTTTTTCTGCATCACTTGGATTTTGGCTTCTGTTCACTAATGTTGGCACATCTTGGTCATATATCTCATAGATAATTTCTTCTTTGCTTCAATTGTGATGGGGATGTGGGCGCATTTGAGTCATTTTTCAGCCTCTACACAAAACCGACAAAAATTAACACTTTCTTTACAAAAATGACTCTAATTACACCTAAATACTTATTTTTACCAAATCAAGACTTCAAACACATGCAAATCTTATTTTTACTTAAACTTGCCCTAAATGACATGAAATATAATTTTAAACACTCATTTTCTAAACAAATAACTTAGGCCCCGTTTGATAACCATTTGGTTTTTAGTTTTTAGTTTTTAGTTTTTGATTTTCTATTTTTGGTTTTCAGATTTTAAAAAACAAAAAATATACATGTTTGATAACTGTTTTTGGTTTTCTGTTTTTTAAAAACAAAAAACCAAAAACATGTTTGGTAACTACTTTTGGTTTTTTGTTTTTAAAAAATTAAAAGAACATTTGATGACTGTTTTTAATTTTATATTTTTTATAAAAATAAAATCGAACTATTTTTACAATACTTTTCCATCTAATATACATAATTATAAAATTATATTTTTATTTTAAATTTTTGAAAAATTGCATTTTTTTAGTTCAACAACATTTGGGGTAGGGGGATTCGAACTCTGACCTCTTGGTCTAGTGTATATGTCAATTACCGCTGAACTATGCTCACTTTAGCGAAAAATTACATATTGAAAAAACAATATTAATGTTTTAAATCTATTGATTAGAATTACGGTATAATTATTCAATTGATTTTGTGTATTATTTTTCTTAGTACAATAAATGTTGGGTAGAAATTCAAATCTCCAACCTCAAAGGAAAAAGTAGATACCTTATCCGTTAAGCTATGCTCATGTTTACAATTTTGTGTATAAATCAAATTTAATTTCGTGCAAATTTTTATCACACTTAGTTTTTTTTTTAAAATTAGTGTGTGAATTTTAAAAATTAAATGGAAGATAAAAAGTGAGCACTTATTTAAGTTTAAGGTTCAATTTAATAAAAAATTGATATAACTCAAATTTAAGAATAAAAATTGAAGTTTCAAAAAACAAAAGAGAGAATAAATTTTGATTTTTTTTCCTGGCAATTTATGACTAAAAATTGAAGTTTCAATAAAGATTGATTTAAGAATAAAAGTGCCGTCCAAGTGTAGTGTTGTACAAAGGGTGTCATAAATGTGGGTCCCACTCACTTCACTCAAAAACTGCATGTTTTCTAAAATAAAAACGGAAACCGTTTTTAAAAACCTTTTTTTTTCATTTTCAAAATTTCTTTATAATTCTAAAAACGTTTTCAAAAACTTAAAAATGAAAAATTCAATTGATTACCAAACACTCTTGTTTTTTAAAAACTAAAAAACAAAAACCAAAAACCAAAAATGAATTGGTTATCAAACGAGGCCTTAGTTTTTAGAGTTAAATAACACTCACAAATGAATGTTATCAAAGGGGTATAACTATAAAAGGAAAAATTAGGAAATGGTGTTGGTTTTTAGGGCTCGAGCCATCTACAAATAATAAAATAAAAATCACAGCCTCAAAATCAACACCAGATAATCCACACAACCAGAATCATTAGACCAAAACTCAAGAAAAAACAAAACAAGAAAAAAAATAAAACAAAGAAAAGATAAATATCTAAATACACCAATCCATGGCAACGAGAACAAAAACTTGTTCGGGGTACATGCAAGCGCACGCGATCAAGTAATATAAAATATTAAGTAAATACTGAGTATCGAATCCACAGGGATTGATTTTAATTCAATTAATTATCGCAATTACTCTCACTTTACTTTGTTTAGACAAAACAACTGAAAGAAGATAAACTAATCTAAGAACAGAAAATAAATGCAAGAAAATAAATGGGAGACACAAACTTAAGGGATAGACTTGGGTAAAAGATTAATTACTCAATTAAATAGATAAAAATGACTAACTCGACAGTAAACTCATAAGTCTAGAAGCTCTACAGGGATGGAGTCTCCTATCGATCTCATTCAATCTAAAGTACTAATTAACTAACCTAGGTGTCCCTGACACTAGCTAACTCATACAAGGCATTAAGACTCTTCATTATAGACCACTATTGATTAATTATTGGTCCTGCTGTCACTCAAGTAATTAACCAGCAGTCATGCATTCGGTTCTAGCCTAAGTTTCTCTCTGTTGAGTTTCTACTTAGAAACAGATCAATTAAACAATGTTCAATTAATTAACTTTTAACACCAACGACAATTAATTAACCTTTAATCCCGATGTCACTCGGATAGCTAATTAATTGTGCATTAAACAAGCTAAGTATCCTCCATCGAGCTCAACCTAGTTCTACCTCAATTAATTAACGAACATAATTGCAAAGCATTAATCCCTAAATGCATGACAAAGCCTAATTAACCACAAACATCTATTAAACAATCAATTAATCCAATTATACCTCAATTAAGCACTAAAACAATACAAAACAATAATTTCCAAGTATTTAAGGATCAGACAATCATAATCAGTCAATACATCCCAAAAAGGACGATCTCATGTTCTCGAGTTGATCTCCCAATTGAAAATAAAAGGGAAGAATATTGCAAACAAAGGACGATCTCGTGTTCTCGAGTTGATCTCTCAAGAATCTGAGCTCAAAGGTCTTCAAATCTGCTCCAAAATCACTCACAATCACTCCCAATACCCTCAATTATAGTATGGAATCGAGAATAGGGATTTTCCTATCGATTTGGTATCCTTTTGCTTGAAGAGAAAACGATGATTAAATATTGTCTATCGATGCAGTGTCTCGCCGCTGTCCAAAATGCCCTGCTTTTGCCTTCGCGCGTGCCCCCAGTTTCGAGAAGATGAAGGCAGCGTCTCGACGCTACGGAAAAAACATACCTTCTTTGCGTGTTTTGAGCGTTGAGACACCACAGGACAACGTCTCGACGCTTGTTCTTGAATTTGCAACTCCAAATGTATCGTCTTGATGCCCTAATTAGCGTTGAGATGCCTTCCTCACAGGTTCTTATTCTCAAATATATAACATCTCTACTCTTCTTGAATCTTCAATTAAGCTTCAAAAGGCTCCAATATCAACCAAAATACTCTCGAACATTCAGTTTTGTTCCATTCGCTTAATTTCTACAAAATCAAGAGAAATAGGCATAAAAGCTCACCAAATCCTAATAAAACTAGCATAAATATAAGGAATAAGATAGCATAATTTCATGTTATCAGTGCCACGGAAGCGCACATGATCAAGTAGTATAAAATGGTATTTGAGTATTGAGTATCGAATTCTCATGGAATTGTATTGTGGTTTTGTTCGAGTGCCAAAAGTAGAAGAGATAGATATTATTTAGAGCACGTGATTAGACTCGTCAGACTCGTCAAGTAAATTTATAACCCAATAGGCTTATTTGCATTATAAGCTGGCTGGGTCGAACACAAGGGGTCTAAAATTAGGGGGGAGGTTTGTGTAATTATAAATGCGTTGAGATTAAATTGCATAAAATAAAGGAAATTAAAGTGCAATGAAGAGGAACAATCTTGCCAAAACACCAATTTGAGGAAATCATCAGGTTGACTATGCAACTTTGATCATTGAAACTTATGAAACATGCATCAATTATGCTTTAGCCCCTTCCCGACCTCACGGAAAAGCCGCCTAAAGCCCCTAACCCCTTTTGAGACTAATTCAACCTAGCATCGTCTTAGTCCTAAATTAACTCAAAGAGCTGGGCATGGTAGCGTTCCATACTCCCGAAATCAACCGCACTAAGCACGGGATTGGCTAGAACCAATTAATTAATTGGATCCTCATTAATCAATTAGGTACTTTATTCTAAAGTCTATCATGCCGACTACATGGGGATGAACTCTCTACTATGCACACACGACGCAGCCTATTTGCTACTAAAACGTTCAAGAAGTCGATACGATAGCGATAACGAATTATAGCTAGCAGACAATGATCCAACATGCAAGAATCGTCAATTCTAACATTCATTCATTAAAGCAAGAAACAAAGAATGCTAAAAACAGTAATTGATATATAAAATAAACCCAAATTTCACAAAGTTTACATACTCAAACCTGAATCAAGCTCGAATTGGCGTTACAATCTAGCCGAGCATCACCAAATAGACTCTTGACTCCATAAATTGAGGTAAGCAAGTCTCCAAAGTGTTTAAAATGGCCTAAAACAGTAGAGAGGGGAAGAAGTAGAGAGAAAATGGTTGTTGTCTAAGGATGATCCCCTAAAAATGGAAAAAAGAGCTTTTATATCATCATAACAATGTCGAGATGCTATGGACAACGTCTCAACGCTGTTGCCAATTGGACCAACATTCCGTAGTGTCTTGATGAAACGTCTTGACGGTTGGGCGCTACATAGCATCTGGACATTGCCTGAAACTTCAGCTATTGATTTTAGCGTCTTGCAGCGTCGCAATGCTGTATTTAGGGGCAAAATGGTCATTTAATCTCCTTTTTCTCATTTTGGTGCTCAAATGACCTTTGGTTTGGCTTGTGTCAACCCCAAACACATGAAAACACTCAAAAACAAACCTTAAGCTCAAAATCCTACAAAATAGGCAATTAAGAACATAAATTCAACGGATCTAGCACGAAATAGACAAAAATAAATAGGACTTTTTTGAGTCCTATAATACCCCCCACCTAAATCTTGCTAATCTTCGAGCAAGGTACAATCAAAATAGTAAATGAATCAATGATTGAAAATACGTGACTCTAATTTCCATACATAGGCATATCACAACAAATACAAAAGAGAACCATGTAGACACTATCCACAATTTGAGATACCCTTTTTTTTAAACTCTTCCTATACTTTCCCTCGTGTGTGTGTGGCCTCCCTAAAATAATCTTTACAAGCCCAAGGAAAGTTTATAAGGCTCTCAATCCATCTTTTCCCTACACTGGCACTAGAAACTAGCCATCAAGCAATAAAACAATCAAGCAAGTAATAGGTTACTAGGTGCCCAAACTACTACAGGGTAGCGCTCCCCCAAACTTGCATCACTTTGAAAACCAAAAGGCATTAGATTTCACACACCTGTCGTAAGGACCCTTATCCAGAGTACTCGCTCAATGGATGGCCTAAATGATCACAACAGAGATAGCTCTTTTTACCCCTTGATTCATTAAACTCATTACAAGTTTATTTTTACTATTCACTTTTTTTTCTCTTTTCTTTCCCAAGAATAATTTTTCATTATAAACTCAATTTTATTTTCTTTCTTCCACAGTCAAATGACATACTTTTTATTCTCCTAAGAAACTCATTACAAGCTATCATGCATAAAATTAACTCAACAACTAGCCCTATGCCTATGGAGGTGATAATGGATATATAAGCCCAATAACTTTACCCTAAGCCTTCAAGACTGCTAAAGGATAGGCTAGCATGCTCAGAGCGTTCAGTAAAGTCTAGAAAATTTTAAAAATTAGGCACAAAATGTAACATACGGTCAGCTGCCATACAGCCTCACTGCCCCGTATGCCAGGTCTGCAGCCCGATACACCCCAACCCCTCTCCAGCTGCCATACAGCCTCACTGGTGGGTTGTTGACATTACTAGGGATCGAACCCCAGACCTGCCCTTTTATACCATTGCCTTGGCAATGATATCACCACCTGAGCTGCAGCTCAGATGGTGATATCATTGCCAAGGCAATGGTATAAAAGGGCAGGTCTGGGGTTCGATCCCTAGTAATGTCAACAACCCACCAGTGAGGCTGTATGGCAGCTGGAGAGGGGTTGGGGTGTATCGGGCTGCAGACCTGGCATACGGGGCAGTGAGGCTGTATGGCAGCTGACCGTATGTTACACAAAAAGGCTCAAAATAGGATAGAATTCACACACTTCAGCTAATGCAATTAAAGCAACATATTCAGCACATCATCAATTGTCTTCATCAAGCAACAAGCAATCAAATCATCGACCATTCAAGTTCATAATTCACACAGAATTTTTCAAAAATTTTCACCTAAAAGCATGCTTAACAAATCAATCAAAAGTCCGAACTTAGGTGCTCAAACTCAATCAATAAGTTAAACAATTAGTCAAATCAGCTCAACCAACAATAAACTCTACCTCCAACCTAAAATACACATTGTCCTCAATGTATTCAAAATAAAAGCAGGGAGAGAGGGAACAAGAATACTCCCATGGCATTCAAAGCTCATAGGTGGGTGGGGGGGGGGGGGGGCGGCAAAAACCTCCTTCAAGAGTGATCTTCTTTCCATCTTTTGGGTCAACCTTCAACCTAACAAAACAAAAAACCAATTAAGCTACAATTAACAGGCAACCAAGGCAGAAAAACAAAGAAAGCATGTAAGAGTTTGAAGCCTGTCTGCCTCTAGGAAGCGCAAATTTTTAATGTCGATTGCTTGACGGAGTCCTTTCTCTCATCCTCCTAGACCTCATTTCCTAAAGATCGTGATCCTCTTCTTAGACTTCTTCTTTTTTAGCACATCCTGCAAAATAGAAGCTTGCATCTCACACAAAGAGTGCACCATGTAAACGTGATCAAAGTCCTTAAAAACATGAAACTCAAGCTTTTCATCCTCAAATGCAATAGAAAGAACACCCTCATAAACATCGATATTTGTTTCGGTAGTTTTCATAAATGGCCTACCTAATAATATAGATGCAGATTAATGTTTAGGCCTATTTCCCATGTCTAGCACAAGGAAATTTCTTGAAATATCAAGTTTTCTACTTTTACTAGCACATTTTCAACTATTCCCTTGGGGTGCACAAAAGAACGATTAGCTAACTGCATCACTACAGACGTGTCATACAAGTCATTCAACTTCACTTCTTTGAAAAACAGAGAGGGGCATCACATTAATAGACCCTCCTAGATCTAATATTGCATTCTCTATTTTCATGCTCTTTATAGTGCAAGGCAAAGTAAACATACTAGCATCCTTACACTTTTCTGGCATTGATTTTTGAGACACGAACAAAATATTTATGGCTTCTATATGAAAAGACTTCGCTTTGTTTGAACACCAGCTCTTCAGAAATTGGACAAACTTCGGGACTTGTTTCACTGCATCTAACAGGGAGATGTTCACTTTGACCTTCTTGAACACCTTCAGGATCTCTTTTCCCTTGTCCTCTACTGTGATCTTCTTGGACTTGGGTAATCTGCTCAGGAAAAGAGTTTTAGGAGTATGAGAATTTAAATCAAAAGGAGGGTCGAACCTGGTCCCATTCTTTGGTGAAGGTAGGGGAAGCTCTTCTTTCTTCTCAGTCTTGGTTTTTTATTCTTTTCTCGATCTTATTCTTCAATATTTTATGGGGAAGGGTGGACTTGGGCCTTACCTCGTTTCACTCTTATTGCAACTCTCGTATCAGCTCGCTATTCTTCCTCTTTGGATCCATCATCGATCCCATATGCGAACCTACTTGGGAAATAAGGCTTAGGTACATAAGAATTAAAATTCAATGGAGGATTGGAAATTACCCATCTTCGGCGTGGTGGAGAACTCTTTGCTTCTTCTAGAACTTCAGAAGTTGTGCTATTTTCTTCTATAGGTTTATCATTAGGTGGGGCTGTCGCTTGAATCTCCTTGCCACTCCTTAGGATAATGGCACTAACATCCTCGCTCGAACTCACTTCAAGTTGTTTACCATCTGCCAGCTTATTCATCAGAGTTGCAAGTTGGAGCATCATGTTCTCCATGCTCTTCATCCAAGTAGTCATGGCCTGGTTAGACTGGGTGGTGCTCTATTCAAGTTAAAGAATTTTACTGGCTAAAACTTGCACCGACTCATTAGAAAACATACCTAAGTTCGAACTTGATGCTCCTGGTCCTTCAAAGCCTCTTGATCGGTGTAAAGCAGGCAAACGCACGTGATTGAAGTAATAATTAAACGACACAAGAGTATCGAGTATCATGTCTCAAGGGAAGCGAGATTGAAGTTCATTTTAGTTAATTAATTATCGAGAATAGTCGAAACTGGATTATTTAGGGAAAATAGCTAACAAAATGTGCTTGAAAAAATAAACTGAACTAAAAAGCAATTAAAAGATAGGGAGATACCAATTAAGGGGAATTTAGGGGAATTGAGCACTCCTAGGTTGCTTTTATGTAAATTTTAACTTGCCATTTAATTACGTCTTGCCAATTTCATAAACCTAGAGCTAAATCGGGTGAAATCTCCAGTCGGTCTTATTCGAACACGCTTAACTAATCGCTTACGTAAGTGTTCTTAGAGTTAATTGATTAGCTAATTAAGATTAAGCCTGCTTATATTAAGCCTCAACCTTTGATTGTTGTTCCTATGTCACTTCGACAATCTAGAGGTGTTAATTGAACTAAGTCTACCCTAAACATCCTCTGTCGAGCTCAATTTATGACTAATTCAGCTTATTGATGAGCAATTAATAAGAGGTATTAAACACAATCCAACTAAATGAAATATAACATGTAAATTAAATGGCTAAAGTCTCAATTACGACATAAAAGCAAACCTAAACATCCTTTAATCCCTAAATACATAATTAGCCCAACATTGTCCTTAAAAAGAGAAAAACCCTCAGCAATACAACAAATAAATACATGAAAAAAGGGAAAGAAACTGATACAAGACCCGTCGATTCCGAAATCCAAACTTTTTCCTTGAAATCCGCACTCTCAAGCCTCGAGACCTGCTCCCAAACACCTCCAATTAGCATCTACAGGTCCCAAAAGGGTAAGAAATTGAAAATGGGGGTCTAAAACTCTAAATTGCCTCTCCTCATTAAAAGAAAAAAAAGAAGGTTAATATAAAGGGTTGTATCGCGACAGCATTGCATCGCTAGGGACAACATTGCAATGTTGTCCAAAATGGCAACGTTTCTTCAATTGCACAACTATAGCGTTGCAACACTATTAATAACGTTGCAATGCTTCGGACGGTGCTCCACATCTCAACACCTTTCTAGCATTACAACGCCACAGGGCAGCATTAGAACTCTAGCTCTCGGTTTTGCATACCAATTCGTGGCGTTGCAACTCCATTTCAAAGGTTGCAACGCCATTCTCTTGACCCCAACAGCTTGCACTTCATCTCTTATTCTCCTTAGCTCCTCTAAAAGCTCTAAAATAGCTCCATATTCATCATAATGCTCCAATTTTTACATTTTCACTCCCAAATGCTCGGTTTCTTGAAATTAGCAAATAATCAACATAAAAGCGCACAAGTATAGCGTAAAACTAGCTAAATAAAGGCATAATACGAGACTAAATTAGTGATATCAAATAGCCCCACACTTATGCTTTTGTTAGTCCCAAGCAAAACAAAATAAAATTCCCACTAAAATGATAAATGTTTCAGAAGACTGCATACATAAGTGACTCAATTCTCAATGTACTCAAAAGTGGAATTAGAGAACAAAAACAATGGAATGAGAACATGCCTAAATCACACGCAATTTGCAGCAATGCTCTAGCATCGAACCTGCTCCTGCAACTCAATACAAGCTGTCCTGCTTCAAGATTTCAAATTCTGCTTTTTTGCATGTGCCTAAGAATTAACGAGACACCTCTTAGCTCCAAAGCTTTTATCACCTAAGAATTCTAATCCTCAAGCTCACTAGGCAATCCCAAGACCAAACTTACACAAGAGTGCTTCCTTTCTAAGACTAATCTTCTAAGCTAGCACAAAACTTGCACTTTTCTTTTCTCTTTTTTTTTTTTTAAAAAAAATTAATTAATTTTAAAAACCTACTACTCTCTTAGAGATCCTTGAAGTTGGAGCCCTATTTCTTGCAATGACAACATTTTATGATGTCGAGCACCCTAGCCTTCAGGCTCATCACTTCATAGGAATAACACTCATTCCACTTCTTTTCTAAGATTGGCCCTCATGTCAGTCCCCTCTTGCTTCTCAGAATGACGACATTTTATGATGAAGCTCACCTAAGCTCTAGGAGAGTTGTGACTATCAGACTAACACTCATCTCTTGCTTTCTTTCTTTTCTTTTGTTTTTTTCAAAGCTTCTTCATTCAGCTTATACCTTCGTTCCAAAATGCAAACACTTTTTGGTGAAAACATCTAGCTACGAGCACAAGCTACACAAAGATTGCTTTAGCAAAACCCCTTTTCTGAGCTAAAGTGTTTTTTTTTTTAATTCAGTAAATTACTAAATAGGTTGGGTTGGCTTGCAAGGGCGAGAAGTGCATCTTATGAGAAGAAGAGGAGTGTTCACCGAGAGTAGATCCTAAAAAAAAAAAGACTTAACAAGCAAAATCCTAAAAAATGCTCTTGCAACTTTAACACGCCCCCCCAAACTTAAATCACTCATTGTCCATAATGAGAGATAGTAAAGGGAAGACCGCCAAACTTATTACAAGCTGGCTGAAAAGACTAGAATTAGACAGCGAAGTAAACTTGTTATCACTTGGTTGGGAATGAGCTTTTCTAAACTTCTATGCTTTAAAAGGGATGGTTCTATAAGAATCTATTTAAAGCTTAGGACTTATTTTGCAAAAGATTCAATAACCTAAAATGCTAAATCATCAGCAATCATCCAACTGTCTTGAATACAGGGTCTAATTTAATTTAGCATAAGAATTTATGGTACATGCAGAGCACAACTTATTTGACATGCAATTTCTAATTATGCTACTTCAAATTAATTGCTTTTGTAACAGGCTTAGGCAATAAGCAATTTGTTCAGAATTCAATTAAAGAGCTAGGAAGCTGAAGCAAAACATACTTTCATTTTTTTTATTAAGGGAACAAAAGAACATCACTACATTCCTAAAACATGAGTTAGACAGAGAGCTTTTCTTTACTTCCTACAAGCCTACTTCTAAAAACAAACTTAAACAACAAAATAAGCTAGAAAAGTAGAACGAACAAAAACTAGGCAGAATTAACTAAAATTAAACAGATAAAGCAGATAAACTATAGGTAAAACAAACTACATACCTTTTCATTCTTCTTCGAACAAGTCTTTTTGAATCTATTATTCTTCAAATGGTTGGTCAACAGATCGTGAGATCCATAGAGTCAGTATTTCTTCTTGGAAGGTCGGGAAAGTAGTTAATGGCTTTTGCAAGTTGTTGTGGTAGGCCTTATTAATTGCCAAATCTCTCCTTTGAGCATAAATCCAAAAAGTTTGCTATTGCATTCTGCATACTCAACCCTCTGTAATAGTTGGTGCTGCTACTCCAGACGCCTGTCTATTCCCCTCAGAAGACCACCCACCTTGGAGCTTCCTTCCCTTCTTTGTAGGCACTTAATGCTGTTTGGATCAATAATACCCTTATCAAAGAGTGTGTCCTCTTCTGGATGTCTGGGAACTTCAGCCCGTTCACACAGCATGAAAATTGTGTTTAGGAAAAACAACTTACCAACATTCTTCTCTGTGCAACTCTTGATTTGATTAGAGATAATCTTCCCAACATTGATGCTTAACTCCTTGAGAATTACAAAGGTCAGTAGAATTTTTTCCATGGACACGTTTGAATCATGGGTAGTCGCTATGAGACGAAGTTTGACAAAGGTCAGACACACGTTTGCTTCATTTGTGAGATATGCTACTAAAAGGTTCTTGCTCCTGCATTCGAAACCCTCCATTGAGCATCCTCTACCCCCACTTCCTTAATTCCCACATTTAACTGCTCCACATAAGGGACAATAACCATTTCGTTGAATAATGCATGGGGGAATTCCTTCAGTTGGTACGGGTCATTAATGGCCTCAGGTGACCAGTAACTCCACGTATAATGGCAAAATATCCCTCCTTCAGGTCTAGATTCAGATAGAATTCATGGATAACCTGCACTCGAGCTTAACTTGGATGCTTTGCTAACTCCTGCCACCCATGACTCTCAATCCTAGATCTTATAAACTGAGGCAGCTTCCTCAAGTCAGAATCAAATCCTTTGTTTGCCAAAAAATCTCTTTTCTTTAACTCGTTGTACTTCTTCTTTGCTTTAGCATAAATGAATATTTCCCAAGGAAACCTTGTATTCTCCTCCACCCTTTCATACCATTTTTCTTCGCCTTTGCTCTCATTGCTGCAGCATCATGCTCCTCTGATCCCGTTTTCTCTCTTGTAATCTCTTCTGCCACAGATGCTTTAGCAAAATGCTTCCTCTTTTTCCTCTTCTTTCTAGCTTTCTCCGGCGATTTTTCTGTTAATGGTTGATCAATCATTGGGCTTTGCATTGGTGTTTCTTCAATTTCTCAGAATTCTTGTGGTTCTGGTACTTCTTCCACTACTGGAATTTCTTCTCTTTCTATAGTCTCTTCCATGGGTTCAATAGTTTCTCCCCCTTCTACTTGCTCTTGAACAATGGGTTCTTTTTCAGCAGCTTCATCACCTTCGACTTGTGGTTATGGGGTCATCTCCTTCATGACCTTTTTCTTTTTCTTCTTTGGTGATTTATTCTTTTCTTGTTGTGGAACAACCTCCAATTTAAAGACAATAAAGAGTTAGCTGGCATTTTTCCAGTGAGAGAAAAGAGTTAGTGGGGCTTGAATGTTAGGGTTGTGGTAGAAAAAAGATGGGTTTAATCGATGGGCTAGGGTTTAATTTAAAGACAATAAAGATGGGGGTAAATTGGTCTTTTTCGCATGGTTTTCAAATTTGAAATCTCCCCAAAATCGCCCTTTATGATGTTATATCCTTAAGAATGCTGACCTCGTCAAATTAGTTCTAAAACCCATATCGCTTCCCCAGATAAATTGCTGCCACACCTTCTGCATAAGTCTTCCAAATTAATCTCCAACCACTCAATTTAAAATTTCTGAAAAATGCTCTGTCTTCAAAGCTGTCACACCAACCCTTTTTAAATTCCTTAACCAAAAAAGGAAGCATTCTTTTCTTTCTCTTTTTTTTTTAATAGAATCTGTTTCCCTTTATTTGACAAATCCAATGACAAAATAAAATATCTTCACTATAAAGAAAACTAATAAACTTATAAAATTAATAAATGAAAATTCCAACTAACATAATAAATTCTGGAGCATATGAAGATATTCAACACTACACAATGCTCCTGCAATTCCATTGCTCTGTCACTCTTCCTTCAAACTGAGGGAGGCAAGCTTCCACTGAATTTCTTCTCCCCAATAATGTTTGATTCCATGGTCGTTCACCTTGAATTCTCTTCCATCTTTCTCATCTTGCAAAGTTACTGCACCATAGGGAAATACTTCCATAATTGTCAAAGGACCAGACCATCTAGACTTAAGTTTTTCCGAAAATAATTTTAGTCTAGAATTGAACAGTAAAACTCTTTGTCCTTTCTCAAATTACTTCGGCAAAAGCCTTTTATCATGCCACAATTTATTTTTCTCTTTGTATAGAGCCTTGAACTCTCGTAAGCAACATGCCTCATCTCATCTAACTCATTTAGCTGCAACAATCTTAGTGATCCATCATGAGTATAATTAAAATTCAACTTTTTTAGGGCCAAAAATGCTTTGTTTTCTAACTCTACAGGTAAACGACAAGCTTTACCAAAAACTAACCTGTAAGGTGACATACCTAAAAGTGTTTTATAAGCTGTCCTATATGCCCAAAGAGCATCTTCCAACCTATTGGACCAGTCCTTTCCATTCAGATGCACAACCTTTTCAAGTATTCGACTCTATTTGGTTGTTAGCCTGTGGGTGGTAAGGTGTCGATATCCTATGCTTCATATGCTATTTTGCTAATAAATTGCCAAGCCTCTTGTTAACAAAATGAGACCCTTCATCGTTAATTAAAACTCTAGGTGTGTTAGACTGTGTAAGAATGTGCTTATGCATGAATTTCAAGACAATTTTAGCATCATTTACAGGGCAAGCCACAACCTCAACCCACTTCGATACATACTCAACATCCATTAAAATATAAAGATTACCAAAAGAAGGAGGAAATGACCCCATGAAATCTATACCCAAACATCAAACAATTCAACCTCTAAAATGTAAGTTAAGGGCATTTCATCTGCTTTTCCTATCATTCCTCTCGTTTGACAAGTATTGCAAGTTCTACTAAAAAAATGTGCATCTTTAAAAACATTAGGCCAATAAAAACCTGATTGGAAGACTTTTGCTGCCGTGCATTGCCCTCCAAAACGTCCACCGTATGGAGAAGCATGGCAATGCTCAAGAATTGATTGAATTTCTTGTCCAAAAACACACCTTCTATAAATATTGTTAGCACAATGTCTAAACAAATATGGATCATCCCAAAAGTAAAATTTTACCTCATGGAGAAACTTTTTCAATTACTATTTAGACAGTTCAAAAGGTAAAATGTTAGCAACCAAATAATTAGTAAAATAAGCATACCAAGGAGTTTCATTGTCCACCACCTCTGAGACTACCAATAATTGCTCATTTGGAAATGCATCTACTATCTCAGGTTGCTGGATCAAATTCTTGTGTTTCTCCGCTCTAGAGAGATGATCAGCTACTTGGTTCTCTGATCCCTTCTTGTCTTTTATCTCCAGGTCAAACTCCTGCAATAGCAACACCCATCTTATTAGCCTTGGTTTTGCATCTTTTTTAGCCAACACGTATTTTAATGCTGCATGATTGGAATAAACCACCACTTTGGTCCCAATGAGATACGATCTAAATTTTTTCAAAGTGAATACCACAGCTAGAAGCTCTTTCTCTATAGTGGTATAATTCAATTGAGCTTCGTTCAAGGTTTTGCTGGCGTAATAAATTGGATGGATGATTCTGCCACTTCTCTGGCCTAGCATAGTTCATACCGCGTAGTCGCTTGCATCGCACATCACTTCAAATGGCATGATCCAATTTGGTGCAGCAATGATTGGTTTCATAACTAATGTTGTCTTTAAGGTGTTAAATGCCTTTACACATTCTTCAGAAAATTGGAATGTTCAATTGACTTCTAACAAGGTACAAAGTGACTTGGATATTTTTGAAAAATCTTTTATGAATCTTCGATAAAATCCTGCGTGCCCAAGAAAATTTCGTACTCCCTTGATTGATCATGGTGGCTCTAATTTTTCAACAATTTCTACTTTTGCTCTATCAACTTCAATTCTTGCCTTAGAAATTTTGTGCCCATGGACAATTCCTTCTTTGACCATGAAGTGACACTTTTCCTAGTTTAACACCAAGTTAGTCTCTTCACATCTCTACAATACCTTACCCAAATTCTCTAAATAGGATTGGAAAGATTCTCCAAATACCGAAAAATCGTCCATAAATACCTCCATTATAGACCCACCATATCTAAAAATATTGCCATCATGTAGCGCTGAAATGTTGCTGAGGCATTGCACAACCCGAAAGGCATTCTTCTGAAAGCAAATGTTCCATAGGGGCAGGTAAATATTGTTTTCTCCTAGTCTTGAAGAGCCATGATAATCTGATTATACCCAGAATACTCGTCAAGAAAACAATAATAGGCTTGCCCTACCAATCTATCCAGCATATGGTCGATAAACGGCAGTAGAAAATGGTATTTCTTCGTGGCTTTGTTCAATCTTCTATAACCCATACAAATTCGCCACCCTGTTACCGTTCTAGTTGTAATCAACTCATTTGCTTCATTAACAGTTACAGTCATACCTCCCTTTTTGGGAACACGCTGCACAGAGTTTACCCAATTGCTATCAGTAATTGGATAACTAATTCCTGCATCCAACCATTTGATCACTTCCTTTTTAACCACTCCTTTCATTACAGGATTAAGCCTCCTCTGATTTTTAATGGTTCTGAAATTTCCATCCTCCAAGTTGATTTTATGCATGCAGAATGAAAGACTTATACCCTGTATATCTGCCAATGTCCATCTAATCGCCTTCTTGTATAGCTTCAGCAATTCTAAAAGCTGTAGCTCATCCTCAGGTGAAAGATTTGATGATAAGATGACTGGCAATGTTCCTTCTTCTACCAAATATGCATACTTTACATGTGTAGGTAGGGCTTTCAATTCTAACTTAGGAGGCACCTTGTTTGATGGTTATATTGGTGGAGATTCTCTATCAGCCAGCTCCAAAGATTCAAATAATCTCCTATATCCTTGAAATTCCTTCACAATGTTCACCTCAGATCTTTTGCTGCAGCCTTCTAAGTCTTCTTGTGAAATTTCTCCAAACATTCGATCATGCTGCTCTAGCAATTCTAAATCACGATTATTTTCTATTAAATCATCAAGGATGTGAATAGCTGAACATTGTTCTCTCTCCGGATGACATTTTGTAGCATCCAACACATTAAATTCTACCTCTTCATCATCTACAGTCAATGTAATTGTACCCTTCGCCACATCAACTACTGTACCTCCAGTTGCCAAGAAAGGTCTCTCTAAAATGATTGGTAACTCTTTGTCCACTTCATAATCCAAAATAATGAAATCAGCTGGAAAAATAAATTTATTTACTTGTACCAAAATGTCTTCAATCTTCCCTTCAGGATATGTGATTGACCTATCAGCCAATTGTAATGTCATGGTAGTAGGCCTCGCTTCTCCAATGCCTAATTTTTGCAAAAAACAGACAATGGAGTAAGATTTATGTTGGCGCCTAGATCACAGAGGGCTCTCCCTACTTCTTTTCCTCCAATCAACATTGGTATTGTAAATGATCCAGGGTCTCGAAGTTTGGGAGGATATGATTTGCTACGATAGAGCTACATTCTCTTGATAATGGTACAATTTCATACTCAATTGGTCTCTTCTTTTTGGTGAGCATATCCTTAAGGAACTTTGCATACTTTGGCATTTGCTCCAAAGATTCAGCTAATGGAATGTTTATGTGCAGCTGCTTGAAGATATTGAAGAATTTCTTGAACTGGTGATCTTAATTTTTTTTCTTTAATCGGTGGGGAAATGGTGGTGGTGGCACAAATGCTAGACTCACAGTAGTTGTCTACTATGTTGCTGTTGGAGGTTTTTCTCTGGCACTTTCTTCTACTTTAGCATTCTCAGCATCCCCTGTATTTTCAACATTCTCTCCTTCTTGTGACACTAAAGCCTCTGGTTTAACTCTATTCTTTCCTTTGTTTGTACCCAGACTTTGTAAACTTCTGTTTTTGTTTGCTCAATTGTTCTGCTGAAATAAGAGGTTTTCCACTTCGTAATTCAATAGCTTGAACCTGCTCCTTACCTTCTCTCTTTGGAAGCTCTATATCTGAAGGTAGCTTACCCTAAGGTGTAGTCTTCTGCTCATTTGCTAGCTGCCCTACTTGTATTTCCAAATTCCTCAAAGATGCTTGCTGACTTTGAATCACTACGTCATTTGTAACCATATATTCGTTTCTCAAACTTTCTAATGATGTTCCTAGTATATGCCAGTTCATTGGCTTATGCTGCTGCATATTTAGTTGATTCTGCCCAAAACCAGGTTGAAAATTCATTCTGTTTTGCTCTTAATTTCCCTGTGCAACATTCCCTTAACCACTCCATGAGAAATTTGGATGGTTCCTCCACCCTGGGTTGTATGTATTAGAAAAATGATTGTTCTTCTGCATATTCTAATGTCCCACATAATAGACTGATGGAGGATTGGCCGGACAAGACTCAAATGTATGCCCTTCTCCACAGTAAACACAAGATTCTGATGTTACCTAATTAATTGCTGCCACATTATGATTGTATTTCCCAACTGCAAGTTTTTCAAAAGATTTTACATTGATGCCATTTTAGAATTGAGAAAAGTTAATGCATTAACATCAAGCACTCCCATGTTCTTTTTCCCTGGATTGTTTCTAACATCAAACCATTGGGAACTATTCACTGAGATCCTCTCTAGAATCTCATATGCTTCATTAAAAGTCTTAGCTAGGAGGGCTCCATTTGCTGATGCATTTACTGTTATGTGTTTCCAAATTTAAGTGGTTATAAAATGTTTCCATCTTGATGCAGTGAGGCAAACCATGGTGAGGACACTTTCTGAGTAACTCTTTGAATCATTCCCACGTCTCACTAAAAGTCTCTTTGTGAAATTGCTTATAAGCCACTATCTCTTCTTTAAATTTTGTATTTTTGGTTGGTGGAAAATACTTCATCAAAAACTTCTCCGCCAAATCATTCCATGAAGTAATAGTTCCAAGTCCAAATGAATTCAGCCATGATTTTGCTTGATCTCGCAAAGAATACGGGAACAAAATTAATCTTCTAGCATCATTTGACACACCCTGCTTCTTGAAAGAATCGCTCACACTTAAGAAGTTTCTTAAATGCAAGTGAGGATTCTCTTAAAGAAAACCCATGAAACTGTCCAATAGACTGCAACATTTGGAACATGACGGGTTTCAACTCAAACTTTGTTGCTTCTAAAAAAGGTCCAAAAATTCTTAGCGCATCAAAAGTAGGCATAGCATAGGAGCGTATAACTCTCTCCCTATCATCCGCCACAAAGATAGGATTATTAACATCATTCTGTTGACCAGTTGCTTCATATGCTCCCGCTCTAGGTGGATTTTCAAAATGTTCCAATTGATTTTTTGGTAAGTCGTCTTGATTTGTAGGTCTCACTCGAGGATCAACACGTTCCATTGTATATTTTCTTCCTCGTTGTTCCCTTCTACGCACGTGAAATGTTCTTTCAATCTCCATTTCGTAGTATAGAGAATGAGGAAATTTTCTTATGCACTAACTCAAACCACCTGAATTAAGACTAAACAAACACCAAAAATTAATTTAAGTAAAGGAAAATTTAACTAGTCCTCGGCAAATGCGCCAAAAACTTGACACGTGCTACAGTAATGTGAATATTTTAGCAATATTATGATGTCTATGCGCAAGTGTACACATACATTTGTAGCAAGTGCTAAGCGTATCCACAAAGACTATTAATTCTTCTATTTACCACAAATTAACTCTCGGTAACTCAATTCGTAACCTAGAAATTTCATTAAGGAATTGAATTAATATAAAATAACAATGCTAGAACGAAATACTTGCTAAAACAGAGAGAAACAGAGGAATCGTAGATGAACAAATAAAAATTGGAATAGGTACTTTGAGCTAATACAAAGGCTTGGATTAGAGGTAAATCATGCTTTAATTAATTTACAACTCAAGTACATATTCATTCCACTACAGATTACACGGCATTCTCATGAATCACCTAAAATATATTGTTTCATTCCCATTACTTCAACACAGTTTTACCCACTGTATTATGTGTGCATTAGGTGAGTGATTATCCTTAACCTACTCACTTAGTTAGTTACTAACCCTAACAAGGAGTTAATGTAGTTTTTAAGCTTTCAACCCCTCTTATTCTTCCCAAAAATCAGACGAACGGTGTGCAAATCAGTTGGCCAAACAGAAATGAGCTAATGAATAAAACCTCTTAAAAACCAAATTGAAGGAAATGAAATATACTCAGCTATAACATTAATCAAAAGTAATCATCCTCTAATCTTCACCTTATGGTGGTTAGTTCATAATGTGAAAACTACAGCAAAGAAATCGAAATAAAGACATAAGTAAACTTGTGCAGAAAAACTAAATGGAAGAAGAAAACAGAATGTTGCTCCAAAAAGCTCGATTCAGCATCTCCTTCAGCTCCACGGGAGGAAACCTTCCTTATTTAGAAAAACCATTGCCCATGGCCTCAAAAATCAGAGGTTCTTCTCCTTTTCTCTCTATTCCCCTTTTCAGACCTCTTTCATTCGTCCCCCTTTTTCAAAAAACGGCTGTCCAACAAATATATCCCCTTCTATATGCAAATCAAGGCTAATTAGACAGGTCCCATGACGTGGCGAGCTTTTGTTGGTCGAAACACGCTGACTGTTCTAACATCTTGCAAGTCATTTATTGAGCAGCAACTCTCACGTGTGAAATTCATGTTGGCTTAAATTTCCAGATTTACTATAGTAAAACATTGTATAACTGTTGCCTTTAGCTTCAGGAGTCCTCCTTAATCAAACCCTGAATTAATCATAGAAAGCTTATTAATTACGATAATCTTGCTCTAATAATAATGTTACTACATCAAAATCAAACCTAAAGCAAAATAAATCAAAGCTAGGAGTCTTCCACAATATAATGAGATAAAATATGACAATTTAGTTCTGAAATGCTAGCCTATAACTCTTACTTTAAGAGTTATCAATAGCATAATGATGACTTATTTACTTATTCAGAGTAATCTTATGACTTCCTCAATTCATCTTCCCCCTACACTAGATGGAAAGACCCAATTCAGCTCCCTCACAATCAAGAAAGTAATAATAAGCTAAGTGCCTAAACTCTTGAGGTAGTACTCCCCACACTTACTTTTTACTACAATCAGGGGCACTAGCTTTCACCCAACTATCGTAGGGACCCTTATCCAGAGCACTCGTTTGATGGATGGCCTAACTGATCATGATAGAGGTAGCCCTTTTTACCCCCGAACACCTAAGGCTCATGCAAGAAACTTTTATTTTCTTTTTTTCTATCATTAAATTTTTTTTAGCTCAAATTTTATTCTTTCGCAGGCAATTTAACACTTTTTTTTCTTACTCCAAAGCTTAATCATACAAACTATCTTGCAAGTTCACTTACAAACCAAGCCTTAAGCTTATCGGAGTGACAATAAACTTCTAGAAAACGTAAAACTCCTCTAAATGATCAACTTATCAAAACTAAGCTAAGTTCTCAACATATGCAAAGAATTCAAAACAAAAATTTTAAAATTACTCCGATTTCAGCATGCTTCAAATTCCACAAGACAAATGCAAAAATAATCCACTTAAAAAGCACAAATCATAGAACCTTTTCATCACAAAAGCATGCAAAGTCCTAAAATCATTCTATAGCACAGTCCCAAACAACAAATTTTTTTAATTTAAGCCCAAATTTACACAATTTAACATCTCAACAACAACCTAGCCCAGTCCCCCCACACTTAAATCAAACATTGTCTTCAATGTTTAAATAAACAATTAACATGTAAAAAGGACATTAAAAGATAAAGGGGGTAACAATACTTCTTTGAATTGAAGAGACCTCCACTAATGAGCATGATCGATTCCAACATTAAAAGGAGTTGCAAAACAGACAATGGCTATTTATTCAACTAAAAACAAAAACACAAATAAAGCTATAACTAACAACTGAAATAACCCTTGTGTTGCCTCCCAAGAAGCGCTTGTTTAACGTCATTAGCCGACATTTCCAACGTACTTCTTTCAAGGTGGCTCAAATATAAAGAAATTAACATCCTCCCTCTTACCTGCATTATGAAGGTTAGAAATATAATCTCCCTTAGAATTTTGATTAGAAAAAGAATTGGTCAAACATGGGGAGAAAGAATCATGATAAGATGGGGAGGGGACAAAAAATTCCTGAGCACCTAAAGCAATCATCTCCTCATGATTTCCATTCAGGACAGGACTCGAACTGTAACGACCCCAAAACTTAAACTAAGATAGGGGACATTACTAAACTTATAACCATTAAGCTGCAGGAATTTTGGTAGCATAACGACGTAACTATGATTCACCCAAAAATTTTCTTGTACCTATTAGACAAGAATTCGCACTTCCATAACCAGATAACCATAGTCATCCCAAACTCCAATCAGATAACTACTAAAAGTTCAGGATCCCTGGAGAACTCGAATCGAAATCAACAAAACTTCCTAAGTCTTCTCCAATACAACGCAAAAATGTTTAATCAAGAAGAAAACAAGGAAACCTAGCAAACTTATTACAAGTTCTGTCGCAAAAGTAAATTACCAAAAAAAAAAAAAAACTAAACTCTACTGAGAGAAATGTAACCCACCAATAACTCTCCAACCTCATAAAGTAAGCCACACAACCTATGTTTCAAACTATCTAAAAGTTTAATAGTCTATTCCAAAGAGGAAAAGAACAACAATACTGAAACCATAATCTCAAGACAATTATAACTATACTTCAATTGCACTAAACGCAACGAGACGACTACTTTAAGGATAAATATCCAACTATGATCTTTCTCCTCCATGCCTCCTCTTCAGCATCACCAGGGTCGTAGCATACGTCATCACCTGCAAAACCTGGTAGTGAGTCAGTACATAACACGTACTGGTAAGTAGCTCACACCTGAAGGGCCACCAATCAGCATACAAAGCAAAACAACATGCTTACAAATATCATGCTTTCCTTCACAAGATAGACATACAACTCACACAAACATTACATGCAACATGCTTAAGTCACTGGGTTAAACTCACAAATGTACCTTGTTTATCTCATGCATATGGAATCACTACCCAAGCTCAACATACTCACTCAAACGTCATTGAGTCACTCAAACTACTCATGTTTTGCCCTCACAAGCTACATGAGACTAATCCTTTCGAGACACGCCGACCCCTGACCATTTTTACCCAGGGCCTCAACGACTCTCTACGGTGCTCAGCGTTCGACCCTTGACCATTTTCACCCAAGGCCTCGAACTGTGCATTGCTCCCTTGCCATTTTTACCCAAGGCAAACGATGACTTAACCACGTTGACCCTTGACCATTTTTACTCAAGGCCTCGATGTTTTCCTGAACTCAATGGTGACATACTACCCCTCGACCATTTTTACTCAAGGCACACTAGTATTCACTCCATTTTCTTTTATCTCATACAAGGTTCCCTAACCTCACTCATTCTTACTAGAATGCATGAATCCTACGCATCATGCTTTTAGTTCATGATTATGCCAAACTACACAACAACCATAACATGCTTTCACAACCAATGCCAATGACTCATTATGCATCGCTAGATTAATCGAACTCAACATGGTAAGATGTTTATCACAAGGGGAACATCACGACATGAGGTTACCAACTCATCGTAGCATACTAAACATATTCAAAGTCACCAAACAATTCAATGCAATAAGATATTCATAAGTAAGCAATTAGAATACACAACATGCTAACAAACAACAATCAAAACCCAACCGGTAGAATTCTACTTACAACGTTCCTAGGATATTCCAAGGTATTCCTAAAGAGAACTTTGAGCCCAATCTACGAAGGCAAGTTTACAAGAATTAGAAATTAATCTAACGCATCTTATTTTAGTTCAAAGGATTTAAAGACTTGCTAAAACTTATTGGAACTTACTGAACTACTCTAAACGAGCTCGAATTACTGTTGGTTGGTGTTCGAGAGTGTTCGAATCAACCTAAGTCTGCAACCAAGGTTCCTACATGTTAGGACCTAAGCCATAACACTTAAAGTGATTTGCGAAAAGTCCATAACATGATAAAACTTACCCAACAGTGCCAAACTGACTGAAACTCTGCTGTAAATCCCGTTTTTTTACAGTAAATGACTTCGAATGTGGACCATTCGGAGTCCAAACAACCTAAAATCACAAATAAGAGATGCTTAAGGCATGGGTAATCCAAAACTAAAGTCGATTAAGCATGGGTGAGAGACAAACCTTGTCAAACAAGAAGGAATTCGAGTGAGTCTGCTGTAAATCCCGTTTTTGACAGTAAACTGCTTCAAATGTGGGTTGTTTTGAGTCCAAACAAGATAAAATTACAAATCAAAGGTACTTAGGGTATGGGTAATCCAAAAATAACGTTGATTAAGCATGGGTGAGAGACAAACCTCGTCAAACAAGAAGGAATCCGAGTGAGTCTGCTGTAAATCCCGTTTTTGACAGTAAATTGCTTCAAATGTTGGGTGTTTTGAGTCCAAACAAGATAAAATTACAAATCAAAGGTACTTAGGGTATGGGTAATCCAAAAGTAACGTCGATTGGGCATGGATATGCGACAAACCTTGTCAAATTGGAGAGAAAATGGGCGGAACAGCTCGAATTTTCCAGAAAACGCTCCAAACTGCCGTAAATCCGCGAACGGTCAGCCACGACTCCAGGATTTGCAAGCTGCACCCCCATTTGCCACTGCTCGTGGCTGTTGAAGGTTGGGTTCGAGGCGTGGGAGAGGAAAAATGGGTGCTTCGCTGGAGACGGGTGTTGCCGACGTTGAAGAAGTCGAAGAAGGGGGATGGTGGCTAGTGTCTCACGAAAAGGGAGATGGGGGAGAGAGAAGAAGAAGATAATTTTTGGGCTAGGGTTTACTTTACCCCTTTTTTTGTCTAGTTTCTCTAATTCTCTAAATAAATAAAATCCCTAAACAAAAAGATGAGTGGAAAAATTTAATCTCCTAATTTCCAAAATTCTACTATTTACCAAAAATAAAACTCCAAAGAAAGAACCTAAAAGATTTGGGTTGAAATCTACTCAATAAAGGATTTGGGTTCCTTTTGAACTTGAAAATAAGATCTAAAATTAAATTCTCGAACCTTGGAATTAAAGATTTAATTAAAAAATCTCTTTCTCCAAAATTATGGAAACTTAATTTATCGAACATAGAGATTAACTTCAAATTCTAATTTTTCAAATTAGAATTGTAACTAACGACTAAGCCTAATCACTTCTAAAATAGGCTAATTTATAACGCGGGGCATTACACGAACGAGGAGGCACAACAGATTCATGCTCAACACTCATCTTAGGCAAAACCTTCACAAACAAATTCTCAAACTCATCTTTCTCTAAAGTCAGTTTATTATTAGCATGACATTATGACAAGTAAAGAAATCATTATTCTCAAGAAAGTCATCTAGCACATGCTCCATATTCAGTACTCTCTGAACACCCTCACTCAATCTATTCGCATAAAAGATAGATTTACTAACAGCACACTTAGTAAACATGCAGTTAGAGCGATCAGGCAAACAAACATCAACATCTTTATTAAAAAACAAATAATTTTCAATAAACAATTTTTCTTCTACCAAAGCAACATAGTCATTCATCACCACATCAGAACCAACATTATTCTCATTCTTAAAATTAAGAGCTATAACATAATTCACAGCAAAAATATGAGATATATTAGAAGAAGAATCATAGGCATCCGACATATCTACATCCTGAGGCGTATTTCTAATATTATGCCATGGAGGTCTAACTTCTACTAAATCAACCATAAATCTCTTATCCTCAGCACCAAAAGCATGAATAAAGTAAAAAATATGGAAAATTACCTTCTCATCGTCCACTTGCATAGTTAACTTACCTCTGGACATGCTTACCTCAGCTCTGCTCGTGGCTAAGAACAACCTTCCTAGGATGATGGGTATCTCCTTATCCTCCTCCATATCTAGGACAACAAAATCAACAGGAAAAATAAACTTGTTAACCTTAACAAGCACATCCTCCACTATACCTTTTGGTTTAACCACTCAACGGTCTGCAAGCTGGAGGGTAATATCAGCAGGTTGAATTTCCTATAAACCAAGTTTCTTAAACATAGAATAAGACATGAGATTAATACAGACACCCAAGTCATATAATGCCCTATCTATTATTAAACTACCAATTTGATAGAGAATAGTAATACTCCCTGGGTCCTTTTGTTTCGTGCGCATCTTCTTCTTCATAATGAATGTACTCTTCTCAGATAAGCTGAGCACAATGTTCACCTCGAATCTTCTCTTCTTCGAAAGCATCTCTTTCATGAACCTCTCATAATTAGGCATGTTGGCAAGCATTTATGCAAAAGGTATGTTAATGTGCAGTTTTCTAAAACATGTTTAAAAACTCAAAAAATTTCTCATCTAATTTAGAATCCTTATAGTGCTCAGGAAAAGATACCTTCCTGGAATTAAATGTAGCACACTCTCCACGCCTCCTTGGACTGATGTGTGCTCCTCTATCAACTGGTCAATGTATAGAAACGTCAACATCCCTCGTCAACTCCTTGAACTCTTCAACAACTAAGTCCAGGAAGGTTTTCCTTATCTTATCATCTTCTTCTTTATTCTTCTTCTCAAATATTTTATTTTCTCATTCATTCTTCTTTTATTTTCTAAAACCGCAACAATCATTATCAAACTTAAACTTAAGAGATGGGTCAGAAAGCTTACCTTGCGTGGTTTTTTCTGCCACAACCCCTTGACTCTCAATCTCCTCATCAGTCATACCCTTCTTCGACGCCCCTCGTAACTAGGTCCCACTCCTCAGCGTTATGGATTTGCACTGGTCCCGTGGGTTTACCTCAGTGTCATTGGGGAACTTACCCTTTTGGAGGGTGTTGACTACATTGGCTATTTGCCCTATCTAAACTTCTATATTTTTTAGTGCAGTGTCGTGCCCACTCGCTATAGTGGTAAGGGATGCGATGTTCATCTATAATTGTTGGTTCACTACTTTTTGTTCCTTCATGAACGTGTCCATGCTCACCTCCAAGTTTGACTTGTTCTCTTGATTCAACATTCTTGCAAACCTAGGTGGCTGCAAAACATTTTTTTGGTTAGCGTAAGAGAATTTTTCATGGTTACGCATACCTAGATGGCAGTAGTTTGGTAGATTTTGGTTCTGAAGACTTTGATATCCGTAGCCTTTGTTTTGCACGTACTGGTACTACTCAATAGACTGATCCTCAACTTCCCTCGAGTTCAATGCTGACAACGAGGCAATTGTTTTTGTGGCTCTTGCAGTAGAAAGTTTATTCAACAAGTTAGTTAAAGAAGCCATACGAGCTTTTAACGCACTTACCTCGTCAATATCGTATATGCCCATGATAGCACACAAAATGTGCTATTTCTAGGCTTTACTTTTGTTGGTCTTTATAGCCTATTTGGTGTTTTTCACGAGTTTATTTATTGAAATTCAGTTATCTAGCAATCAAAGCGAAATCGGAGAATTTGGAGATACCATGGCGAGTTTGGAGCTAACGGAACATAAATTTCGAGGCTAGGTAAAGCAAAGCCCAATGGGGCAAGAATACCCGAGAGCATAGCGTTGAGACGCTGTGTATAGCGTCTCAACGCTATAGGTGCAGCCTTGCAAAGCTGAATTTCTGCACATATAGCGTCGAGACGCTACTTCATAGCGTTGAGACGCTAAAAACACACGCACCAGATCCTTTCCATCCATAGCGTTGAGACGTCGTCCCTAGCATCTCAACGATACCCCGATTTTCCTTCTTTACTGTGCAAATTAGGGTACAGCGTCTCGATGTTGTCTCTAGCGTCTCGATGCTGTCCTAATTTCTATAAAATGATCCTTACTTTCTTGTGAAAGGGGGAGTTGCCTTGGGAGAGAATTAAGCCCTAACTCGATTTCTACTATAATTTTGGAGAAAAGGAACATTCTTGAGAGCGGAGAAGGAGAGTTGGGAGTTCGAGATCATGGCGTGCATCGGGAACGAGGATCGACACGTGAAACAGAGTCTTTCCTTTCCCTTTTTGTTGTAGTTCTTGCTATGGATTTTTGTTTAATTTTAAAATTGTTTTTCATGATTATGAGTGGCTAAACTTTAGTTAGGGAATTGATGTAACCATTGAATTCTTTATTTTTGTTGTTAATCCATGGTTTGATTATGTTTTATAACTATTTGTGTTTGAATGCACTTAATGCTTGTGAATTTTTTGGCCAATGTTTGCATGAGTTATTGATCTGAATTTGTGCTTGAAAGGGTGGCGTTTAGATTAGAATAAATTCAAACACAACTAATTGTAAATTCTTACATGTAAATGAGGAGTTCTCTTAGAAGCAGAAAAAGACAATCTTAATCCCGTGTAAGCTATTAAAATCTAGACGGATACGTTAGGTTTATAGTCTTGTGTGAGGTCAATTGGGCTTGGAAGACTCTTTTGACAACTTTATGTCTTGCTTATAGTTTTGTATAATCATATTTTGGATTAATTAATTAAAATATTGATTCAATTGGTGAAGTCAATTCCCTAGGTCTTTCTCTCTTTGGCATCTCCTTTATTTTTACATATTTTGTTAATCAGTTTTCTCCAACTATCGCTTCTCTAAATAAAATTGGATGTTAATATTCATGGTAGTCAATTAACCTAGAAAATCATTCTCGAGGACGACACTCTAAACTGACTAATCACTATACTAAAACTTGACACCGTACACTTGCGGCTTTGCATGGTCAGTAAATTACGCAACAAGTTTTTAGCAGTCCTCAAAGTGGAGGTGGATCGATCTGATGGTCACTGATAGCTCGTTACAGTCATTTCTTCCAAAAGAGCATGTGCCTCTTCCACGGTCTTCACCAAGAAACTCCTTCCTACACTTATCACGAATGGTTTTAGTACAAGAGGATAACCCGTTATAAAACAATTGTATATGTAACAAGTTTGGATAGTCGTGTTGAGGGCACTTCCTCAACATCTCCTTGTAATGCTCCCAGCTTTCAAAGAGTTGTTTTCCATTGAGCTTGCCGAATGTCCCAATCCTCGTTCCCAGCTTCGTAGTTTTTGCTAGGGGGAAAAATTGGTCAAGAAGGCTTGGGCTAACTCGTCCCATAAAGATATGCTGCTCGGCTTTATGGATTCGAGCCATTCCTTTGCTTTATCCTTTAATGAAAAGGGGAAAAATCTCAGTCTAATGGCATATGGAGAAACCCCATTTAACTTTACCATTCTGCAGATCATCATAAAAGATCTGAGATGCAAGTGTGGGTGTTCTGAAGGATACCCCTTGAATGAGTTGTCCTGCGACATCTAAGTCAGCCACGTCTTCAGCTCGAAAGGGTTCACCTAGATGGGCTCATATATAATCCTAGAATGGCCAGTAGGGAATATTGGCTAGAAATAATCACGAATCGATTTCCTTTCCTCATCATTACACTCTGCCATAGTGATTTGGGTTTCTCTCCTTATTCTCTTGCAAGTTCTGTCAATTTCTATATCTAAAGGCAAAAGATTAACCTCTTTATCACTACACATAAAATAGATCAACCTCCTAAGAAAAACAAACCAAATAAAAACCCAAAATAAACACAAACAAAGATAAAAGCAACTGAAAAGCAATGAACAAAAATGTGTACAAAATATATACAAAAAACCCCTAAACTAACTCCTAATTTTTTTTATCAATATTAGTTAACTAAATAAAACTTTGTCGCTTCCTCGACAACCGTGCGAAAAACTTGATCTTTGTAAAGCACGCTAGCGCACATACTCTAAGTAATAAATAAAACGACACAAGAGTACCGAGTATCATGTTTTAAGGGAAGTGAGGTTGAAGTTCTTTTTAGCTAATTAACTACTAAGAACAGTCGAAATTGAAATTATTTAAGGAAAAGAACTAACGAAAGGTGCTTGAAAAAATAAACTGAACTAAAAAGAAATTAAAAGATAGGGAGATACAAATTAAGGGAACATTTAAGGGAATCAAGCACTCCTAGCTTGCTTTTATGTGAATTTTAACCCTCTATTTAATTAGGCCTTGGCAAATTCATAGACGTAAAGCTAAACCAGTCAAAATCTCCTATCAGTCTCATTCGAACATGATTAACTAATCACTTACCTAAGTGTCCTTAGTTGTAATTGACTAGCTAATTAAGATTAAGCCGGCTCATATTAAGCCTCACCCTTCGATTGTTGTTCCTATATCACTTCGGCAATCTAGGGGCGTTAATTGGATTAAGTCTCCCCTAAACATCCTCTGTTGAGCTCAATTTAGGACTAATTCAGCGTATTGATGGCCAATTAATAAGGAGCATTAAGCACAATCCAACTAAATGAAATATAACAAGTAAATTAAATGGCTAAAGTCTCAATTATGACATAAAAGCAAACCTAAATAGGCTATAATCCCCAAAATACAAAATTAACCCAACATTATCTTTAAACAGAGCAAAACTCTTTGTAATACAGCAAATAGATACATGAAAAAGAGAGAAAGAAACTGATACAAGACCAATTGATGCCAAAATCTTGACTTTTTCCTTGAAATCCGCACTCCCTAGCCTTAAGATCTGCTTCCAAACACCTCCAATCATAATCTACAAGTCCAAAAAGGGTAGGAAATAAAAAATGGGGGTTTAAAACCCTAAATGGCCTCTCCTCATTCATAAAGAAAACGATGAATATAAAGAGTTGCATTCACGACAACGTTTCTTCAATTGCATAGCTACAACGTTGCAACGCTATTAGTAGGGTTGCAACGCTTCAGACAAAGCTCCACATTCTAGTGCCTTTCTAGTGTAGCAACGCAACAGGGTAGCATTGCAATGCTAGCTCTCGAGTATGCATACCAATTTATGGCGTTGGAACGCCATCCTCTCGGCCCCAACAGCTTGCAAACTTCATCTCTTCTTCTCCTTAGCTATTCCAAAAGCTCTTAAATAGCTCCATATTCATCAGAAGTCTCTAATTTTTACATTTTCGCTCCGAAATGCTTGGTTTCTTGAAATTACTAAATAATCAACATAAAAGCTCATAATTATAGTGTAAAACTAGCTAAATAAATGCATAAATATAGCACTAAATTAGTGCTATCAAATAGCCCCACATTTAAGCTTTTTTTAGTCTCGAGCAAAACAAAATAAAATTCCATATCTACATTAGGGCACTAAATTAGTGTTCAACCTTCTGTGTTTAAGGGCAAGCATTGGTGGTCTGTATTTCGACTCTCATTTCTTCCATATCTATAGCCATACGGCGAACAAGAGAGGTTAGTTCAGAAAATTGAGACTTTAGCTCACTTACCTCTGCTTGCTCTTCTGAAGTTCGGCCGTTATGTTGTGCGTTTTTGCCATTCTAGAAATGATTTCGCTCGCCTCTTTGGGTGTTTTATGAAGCAAGGATCCTCCACTAGCCATGTCAATTAGGTTCCTAACAGCTGAAAGAAGTCTGTCATGGAAATACTGTATCAACAAATGATAGGGGATCTGATGGTGGAGGAAATTGGCACATGTCCGCTCAAAATGTTCCCAACAGTCAAATAAAGTCTCTCTGGCCTTCTGAGTAATCACATATATCTCCTTCCACAAGCTTTTAGCTCTAAAAGGTGAAAAGTACTTCTCCATGAACACCTTATTCATTTCAATCAAGGTAGTGATGGATCCTGATGGTAGGTAGTGCAACAGTCCCTTGGTTGATCTTTCAATGTAAAGGGAAATGCCCTTAGGCAGGCTTCATTACCAAGCATACCACACAAAACTCGTTAAGGTGCTTGTGTGGGTTTTCACCTGCATTACCATGAAAAATAAGCAATAAGTGAATCAAACTAGATCTGAGTTTGAAGCTACCTTGGGTTTTAGGGTAAACAATGCGAAGGAGTTGCTCATTGATATTTGGAGTTGCCAGTTCTTTTAAAGTGCACTCAGCCATGGTGTTTCTTTGTTTTAGTTCCACCGAGGTTATTGAAAGATTTTTCTGCTCAGCTCACTTTTTCTCTTGCTTTCATTTTTCTTCAAAAAACGAGTAAATGTTCAAAAAAAAAAAGAGATGGAATTAGGAATCCAAAAATAGAAAGAAAATAACCAAATTGACTCCCTTGCAACGACACCAATTTGATCGAACTCGTCAGAGCTGTCAAATAAATTTATAAATCGACAAGCTTACTTTGGAGTATAAGTTGGCTTGGAACACAGAGGGTCTAAAATTGGTTATTAACTTCTTAAAGTTGAATTATCACTCGGCACTGGGGGGAGTTTGTATAATTATAAAGGCCCTGAGATTAAATTACATAAAATAAAATAAATTAAAGTGCAAGAAAGAGTAACAATCTTACTGAAACACCAATTCGGGAAAATCATTAGGTTGACTATGTAACTTTGATCATTGAAACTCACGAAACATGCATTAAATCTGCTTTAATCCTTAACCAACCTTGATGGAAAAGCTGCCTAAAGCCCCTAATCCCTTTTGAGACTAATTCAACCCAGCATCGTCTTAGTCTTAAATTAACTCAAAGAGCTGGGCACGATAGCATTCCATACTCCCTAAATCAATCGCATTAAGCATGGGGTTGGTCAAAACTCATTAATTAATCATATCCTAATTAATTAATTAGATCCTAATTAATCAATTAGCTACTTTGTTCGAAAGTTCATCATGCCAACTACACGGGGATGAACTCCCAACTTTGCACACATGACGCGACCTATTTGCTACTAAAACATGCAAGAAGTTGATACAATAGCGATAACGAATTCTAGCTAGTAGAGAACGATGCAACATACAAGAGTCATCAATTTTAACATGCATTCATGGTCGGTGCTAAAGCCCAACTGCACGTTGTCCAACAAGTAATATATGGAAGTATTCTGAGTATCGAACCCAAGGGAACGGTGAACAAAGGGCTTTTCAGTTAACAACACAAGTGCTTTCAAGTTGCAACCAAAGGTAACCAAGTAAATAAAATATTTTGGGGGTTTTCCTGCAATAAAAATAAGAAAACTAAATAAAAGATAAGAAAACGGTAATGAGAAGTAGGGAGTTCAAATATGTTTCAACCTTGAGGAAATGTGCCCACCATGCGCTCTCAAACTTGCTTAACTAGGTCCGGCTATTTCAGAGATTTTGCCTCTTGCACCCGCATACTGCCTCTTTCGAGTTCTGTACGATTCAGACAAAATGCTACTAAAATGCATCGCAACCTACCCTAACCGACACTTAACACCATGAATCGAGTTCAACACCTATTCATCCATTTTCTAAGTGCTTTTAGGAGACTAAGCAATTAAACACATATGTCTATGGCTAATTTTAACTTAGATAAATAAGGAACACAACTCAATGATTCTAAAGGTTTTTGTCCTATGTCTAGGTACAAAAAGCAAAGTTCTATGTCCAGACTCTTCTCCTAGATTACTTTTATGAAAACGCGTGCTCGATCCAATCCTTTCAGTATTGAATCTCACACAAACTATGTTAACTCAAGGGATCAGTTTAAGCTAACAATGAAACTTAAACTCAATAAAAGCAAACGATGCTAAATGTTAAGAAAAGTTACTCGAATCACATGGTAGGGCTTATCTACTTTTTCGGGTATCCACTTCATTGAATCCCCTCCAAGGATTTAGCTACTCATTGAAAAGAACACTAAAGTGCAGAAAATAAAAAGAAAACTTGAATGAGAAAAGATAAACTTCATTGAATTAAACGTGCGGATATGAAACAATGATAACTTAGAACAAAACGTGAATTACAACTTAAACAAATGAAACTTGAATAGATAAAACAAAAACTTACAACTTGATTGAAAAATAAACAGCAACAAAACTTTAAAGAAAAATAGAACGTACAAAACTTAAATGTAAGCGATAAAAAGCCTAAAGTTTGTTCATTCTTTCTGACTTTGTTCAACCTCTCACGAGGAGAACAAGTGCGTACACTGCCTTCTTTCGAAGTTCGTGTCTGAATGAAGTATGAACAGAACTTGGGGGAGACTTGGTATGGTGGCGGAAAAGAAAACTGCAAATTTGGAGAAGAAGATAGAAATTTGGGCTATCTTTGAAACTTAAGTTTGCGTCACCTTTTATAGACCTCAAGGTCTAAGGTTTGCTGCCGAGATCAGTGTGGAGTGGCTTGGCCGATCATATCCCTTGATCCTTGGAGATTTGATTGAAAATATTTGATTTTATCTGCAAATCTCGTGAATCCGGGAGAATTTGTTGAAAAGGTCCAGATGTAGCCGCATAGTTGAGAGCAATTGTGTTGTTGTCGAAATGGCCTAAATGCAGCCGCATAGTTGGGTGCATTTTAAGTTTTTCCTACAACAGTGAGAATTTGGCTCCTACTCTCAATTGCTAGCGCATCCTGGTCGCATATCTATTGCATAATCTTTCTTTTGCCTAAGTTGCGGCCAGAATGTGGGCGCATTTGGGTCCTTTTTCAGTCTCTACACAAAACCAACAAAAATTAACACTTTCTTGACAAAAATGACTCTAAATACACCTAAAAACTTATTTTTACCAAACCAAGACTTCATACACATGGAAAACGTGTTTTTACTTAAATTTGCCCTAAACGACATGAATTATAACATTAAACACTCGCTTTCTAAGAAAATAGCTTAGTTTTTAGAGCCAAATAACACTCATAAGTGAGCGTTATCACACCCCCAAACTTAGCTTATTGCTTGTCCTCAAGCAATTTTAAGAAAAAACAACAAGCAAGCAAACAAGCAACAATATGCATTCTAAGGAAGTTTTGAAAAATAGTGCCTTTCAGGAGAGATCTCAAGTTTTAGTACTTACACAAACTTAGAGTTTCAGCCCATGAGACTTTATCTTTCATTTTTCAAGACAAACCATTCGCATACAAGTCCACCTACTTTGTTTATTCTACCTAAGGCTCAGCCATAAAGTCAGGGTAATTTCTTTGTGTAACAAGCTAAGTCTAAACTTTTCTAAGTACAAAAGATAAAAACTTCCCCCAAACTTATTCAATGCTACTGCTAGGCTTTTTTTTTTCATTTTTTTCTAAGGAGAGTCTTTCTGTCACATGTATCTTCGCTCCAACTTACTAACACTTTGTGGTGAAAGTAGCTAACTACGAGCACAAGTCACTACTAATACTGTTTCCACATACTCACTTCCTAAGTCAACCTTTCATGCAAAGGAAATCATGGGTGTCATGACTGCCCTTTATTACTTGGTTAACTCCAGAAGGAGGAGTATCTCCTTTTCTTTTTCTGTTTCTATCTCTTTTTTTTTTCGAATTTTTCGAGTCCTTAGCAGTAGTCTAGTACATGATACATCAATATTTTGGCATTACAACTCAAAACTACAATACAACTCATCCTCCCAAACTTAAATGGGTCAATGTCCCCATTGACAAAAACATAAGACATAAGAGGGGTTGGGGTACAAATTTTGTTGTGACTAGACTTGCTAAGCATTGACTAAACTCTCCTAAGCATACTGAGTAGTCTAAACACAAGGAGAATTAAGATTTGAATGGTTTATGAAGAAATGTGATTGATAAGGTACATGAAACTTAAACCTAAATTTGCATAAAGTAGGTGGAAGTTGAGAGAGCTCTAGGTATCATCATAAAAGACTTTTTAACTTCACCAAGGAAAGAAAATTGAAAATTTTTTTTGGAAATTTGATTTTTATTCTTGCATGTGCAAGGTGTAAGGAAATCATTTCAGTAATAAGTGTTTTTAACAAAAGCAAACAAACAAAAATAATTCAACCTATACTAGAAAGCATCAAATCTATCCTATGAAAGCAAGTAAACTAAATATGAAAGCAATAAAGATAGAGTAGAGAAATAATACTCCCCTAAGAGGTAGAGGATGAATCATCTCTCTGTGGTGGCTCATATGGACCTGGTGTTGCTTGATGTGGTAGAGATGCAGTCGTAAAATGTGGAGTAGAATGAGTGGTTGGCTGCTTCTTTGGAGAAGTGAGCTTCTGTGCGTGCAAGGTCTTCAATTTGTTGATGGCCATCAGATCCAGGGTTCCCTTGCACTTGTCGATCTCTTCTCCGCCTTCTGGGTATAGTCCCACCCTCCAATAGAGTTTAGTAATTAGGGAGGGAAAGAAAAGGCATCCCACTTTCCTTCGAGCGCATGCCATAATCTCCTCTCGTAGGATTATGCCTAGATTGATGTCCAGGCCCTTGTAAATGCTATACAACAGCATGACCCTCTTCTGAGAGATAGTGGTGTCATGTGTCATGGGCAGAATCCTGTTCTTCAGGAAGTGGAGTGATAATCCCATGAAATGGGAGTAAATTATCACAAATTTCAGTCTTATACCTCACTAAAACTCAAGTTATTTGAATTCCATTGTCAGTATTGGGCCTTTATTTGGGGATTTTATTAAGAAATGGTGTGTTTTGAAAAATCATTCATACTTCCTCAAATTTTTATTAATTCGACAAGTTTATCTTGGGTCTGTGGACTGCTTTTTTGGGCTGGAAGCTGAAATGTGGTTTACCAATGCTACAGTATTACAACCTACATTTCTAATGAGGTTGCCAATGCTACAGCACTGTGAGCCACATCGGGATGCAGATTTTTATGGAAAATTTACTGCTTACATCACCATGGGAGTCATCATTCATTAAAAATAGACCAGTAACCTGCTTCCACATGGAAGGGGAGATCCAAGTCAGCCTTTTTAGGAAAAGAAAAGAGGAGCGTTCGAGAGAGAGAGGAAGAGGCCGAAAAAGAGGAAAAAAACCAGAAAACAAAGAAAAGTGAAGAAGAAGACTGCGATTTTCTGAAGATTTTTGAGAATAAGAAGAAGATTCATCATCCTTTACTCCCTCTTTCTCATTCTCTTCCTAGTTTTTACCTTCTAGCTTGTTGATTTTGTATTGCCCTAAGTTTTTCTTAATCTTTTAGCTAGGTTACATATTTTTGTAGCCATTTTGGGTATAACTCTTAGATTAAACCCATTATGTTGTTGATTTCTGAATTCTTAAGATTTATTTTCTGTTTTAAAGTCATGGGCTAAGTATTTTAGGGTTGGAATTTAAGGATTCATGTGGTGGTTTGAACCCTATCGATTCAATGCATCTTTTATGAAGTTATACATTCATTTGTGGTGTTTATTGCAAGTCCTTATTTGAGTTTGATCACCTTAAGTAAGGCATAAACTAGTTCTTAATACTGAAAAGGTTAGGAATGAGTGGATTAGCAGAAATGGAACAAGTTTTTAAGGGTGTAGACATGCATTCTAAACTTGTGATTTTGGAAAATTTGGGTATCATTAATGTTTATTAGCATTGGGTTTTCATAGACATATGCTTTACTCAGTGTTAAAGGCAAGAAAATCGAGGAAGTTTTCGGGTCGATTTCCGTTCAAAATTTCCTATTTTGGTGTCTAATGCTAGAGCATTTACGACCTCAATTGGGCAAAAACAAATGCTACTGCCTTCTTAAATTTTAGTCCCATGTTTTCATCATTTTAGCACTTGTTTAGCCTCTCTAATCTTTGTTTAAAGTTATAGTTTGCCTTTCTAAGTCTCCCTTAGTTTAGTAGCCATTTTTATGCTCGTTTTCAGTCAATTTACAGGTTTAGTTGCATTCTCTAACTTAGTTTTTCATTAGTAAGTGTGTGCTTTATTTCAGCAAATTCGCTTACATTAGTCCTTGTGGGATCGACCTTGTTTATCACTTACTACCTATGATTGCGTATGCTTGCATGGTGAGTTTTTTAGCAAAAAGTTTTTGAGTTTGATCACCTTTGGTAAGGCACAAACTAGTTCTTAATACTGAAAGGGTTAGGAATGGGTGGATTGACACAAATGGAGCAAGTGATTTGTCACAATCTCCTCTCGTAGGATTCTGCCTAGATTGATGTCCAGGCCCTTGTAAATGTTATACAACAGCATGACCCTCTTCTGAGAGATAGTGGTGTCATGTGTCGTGGGCAGAATCTTGTTCTTCAGGAAGTGGAGCCAAACATACAGCTTTGTCTTGATGTTGCCAGGCACCAAGGTCCTCACTCCCTGTGGCGAGACTTTCCATTTTGTGCCCTTGTGTGTAACGAACTCTAGGGCCTCTTGTAGATGCTCCTCAGTTGGATTGTCCATTGCTTCGTTACCTACAGGATTCCTCAAAGAGGGGAGCATGTATACCCTGTTGATGTCTAGTGCGGAGAATCTTCCCTCTGAGTTTGAGTTTGTTCCTAGTTTCATCCCCGAGGTGGGCATAAAACTCTTGAACTAGTTGCACTGCGGCTTTATTGGGCTGCTCACAAAATCACTCCCATCCCAACTGCAAATAATATATGTAATGAACTCTGGGATGGGGCCTGTTTTGTTGGTGAAGCCCTTCTCTCACATAAGCTCTCTGTCCCCCACGATGATTTTTCGTTTGTTGAGGTCGAATGGGGTAGAGCATTCTTCCACAGGACTCTTTGCAGTGGCATGACGAGTCCTTGGCCTAGGAGTAGTTTGAGGCCTACTCCTCTTCTTCTTCTCAGTCCTCCTCTTAGAGGATTTAGGCATCTTGCTCTCTGAGATTTCCTGCAAATCATCCTCAAAGAGGGGAGCTTCAGACTGCTCTCAAATTTCTTCTTCTCCATCTCTTCTAGGCTCTGATCAGAAGTGAGCCCCCTTGTCTCATACTCAAACAGGTCGTCAAATTCAGCTTCTCTCGTCAGGATGCACCCTGGTTGCGGTAGCATTTGCAACATTGGCCTCAGCTGACTTTTGTTGGTTCTTTGATGGTGGTGGTGATGTCTGGTCCAAATGCGGTCTGGATGCGGCCACATCTATTTCCTGCATAAATTTTTGATTTGTAGCTGCAATTATGGTCGCATTTTCTGCTTCTTCTTCCTTTCTTATTCTCTCAGTCTCTTCACAGAGCTTCTCAGCAAGCTCCACAACCTTGGCCTTTCCAATAGCGACATGGCTGCCCACCCAGATGTGGGGATGTCTTCTTAAGCCACTTGTTCGTCAGTTTATGGTGGTCTAAGCTTTGCAGCATCCTCTCCTTCTTGAGTTGGTGAGATGTCCCACCTTGATTTCCTTTTGTGTGTGGAGAGCATCTTGACCGTGCGTTGTCTAGGTGAAGGGCTTGAGGTAGATACCTAAGTAGTGGCGGACTTGATTGACTTGGTTGGAGTGGCGCGAGTTGGCATGGGCACCTCTATATGCGTAGCAGATGCGGTCGCATTTCCTCCTTCAGTAGCTGGAGGATTTTCAGTTTGTAGGGTCAATGCGCCAAGATGTGGGGGCATTTAGCCTTTCTTCGACAAGACTTGCTTTGTGTGGATGCGCCAGGGTTGCAAGCGCATCTTCTTTCCTTTCCTCAAGCTTGGCAGACTCCTGAGGCTGGACCAATTGCGCTACAGATGTGGTCGCATCTGGGCCTTTTGCCTTCTCCTTGTCGCTTGACACCAACTTCTTCTCCGTCTTCCTTTTCTTCATATATAAGGCCATGCAAGGCCATGAACTTTCTTCTTGTACCCCGATTTCACCAGCCTTCGACATGTCTTTAGGCTGCTTCATGGATTTCTGCAAAAGAGGGGATAACTCTTATTTTTCGTCCTCCAAATGCATCCTCAGACTTTCTATGGCTTCTCTGCTCAGTCGTGCTTTGTCCCGCACGTCCTCTTCCCACTCCCTCAAGCATTTTGGCAGTGGCGAACTAGTGGGAAGAGTTTGTGCAGTTGCTTGGCTCTTCGCTTCCTTGCATTGCGTTGCTCTTCTAGGACTGGTGCGAGTGGATGGTATTACAAACCTTGCCGGCAATGAGGGATGCTTCCTTGTGAGTCTCTTGCATTTCTAGGTTACTTTTTTTTTCTCCATTGTACTCGAACTTACCTGCAAAAGAGAGAATAGAGGAAATCGGTCCTTTCTATGAAGAAAGGAAGGACTTTTATCAAGGGGTTTAGTCGGAGAAGATGATTGGAGTCTCGCCAGAAGTGGAACTTGGGTCATAAGAAAACGGAAAAAAGGTGTGGGAGTTTGAAAGTTTGAAACGCATTGACTTAGGTCAACTAACGAATGTTTTTATACATTTCAAACTTTCAAAAAATGACCCACTCTTTCCTTTTTTGAATTTTAATTGACGTCATCTACTACCCTATCCGACTTGAGGTCCATATGCGACCGTAATTCTGGCCGCAATTCTCCTTCGACGCGTGGTTCCTGCAAAACAAAGATTTAGGGCCACATGCTCCCGCAATCAGGTCGCATTTGCCCTGTGTGCATTTTCAATTATGCGGCCACAATTCCAAACACATTTCTCTAAGCTCAAAACCTGCAATCAACATTATGCATTTGGAATGCGGTCACATTGAATTTTCATTTCACGTTTTCTCTTTAACAGTTGAAAGTTTCACAAATCCTTCAAAGTACCCTGCACATTAACTCAAGGTATCAAAAAGTTCACACATTAACCATAAAAGAAGAATCAAATCAAATACAAGGTGATAATGACTTAGACTTAAAAGTTTGATTAATTCAACTCCCAGGTAGGTCCCTAGGTACAGGTGTTCCCTTACGGTCAGCTTAAGTACCTAAGCCTAGACAGGACCCTCCTAAGACAGAGTTCCCTTGTAATAAAAAAAACTTTTAGTTCTAATGCATTAAGTCACCTGTGCACCATTTGCACCAACTTTTTTTTTATATATATATAAAGAAAACAAAAACAAAAGCAATATTTACATATTTACAACACATCACCTGATATTCTTAATTTGTCTCCCTTAGGGAAACTGAGGCCTTGTTCCTGCTTAAGCCTTCTCCCCAGTATGGTTTAACTCTTTGTCCGTTTACTTTAAAAATGGTCCCTTTGCTATCCTGCAAATCATTTACTCAGTATGGATATACCTTAGCAATCGTGAATGGTCCGGACCATCTAGATGTCAGCTTCCCTGGAAAAAGTTTCAATCTCAAATTGAACAGCAACACCGTTGTCCTTTATGCAGTAGTTTGTCAAAAATCTTCTTGTCATGCCATTTCTTTACCTTCTCCTTATAGAGTTTAGCATTTTCACAGGAGAAGTGCCTTAGTTCTTCTAGCTCGTTCAACTGCATCTTTCTTAATACACCTACATCATTCAAATTAAAATTCAGTCTTTTCAGAGCCCAATAGGCTTTGTGCTCCAATTCTAAGGTAAGTGGCAAGCTTTCCCAAAGACAATCCTGTATGGAGACATTCCCAATGGAGCCTTAAAAGGTGTTCTGCGTGGCCATAGTGCATCATCGAGCCTGAGAGACCAATCCTTTCTCGATGGATCAACTGTCTTTTCTAGGATTGTCTTGATCTCTCTATTCGATAATTCTGCCTGTCCATTCGTCTGTGGATGATATGTAGTCGCAATTATGTGCCTTATGTTGTACCTTGCAAGCAAATTTCCTATGACCCTGGTGATAGCATTAGAATGAGAGCTATTTATGGTGTTTTAGTGAAGATTTTGTGGTTTAAAAGCACTATCTTAGGTACTTTTGTACTGAAAACCTATTTGAATTGATGTTTTAGTAGCACAGGAGTCCATTTTCATGTGAAAAGCACTTTTGAGCTTTTTAATGGATAATATTACTTAATTGTGCTATTTGTGACTTATGTAGGCCATTACTGAAGGTAAAAATGGCTAAGTGTGGAATATCCAACCTGCTATGCTAGAGCTTTGTTGTTGATGCAAGGTCAAGCTTGCTGGAGCAATTGTTGTGTTTTGATGAAGCATCATTAAAGCTAGAGCATCTACCTGGGATCAGTACACAAAACGCACGTGGCAGTTATTTCATTAATTGACGTGGAAATTTATAACACCTGTACTGATTTAAGCCAATGGAGGGTTGCCATTAGTCTGAAAATGTCCACTCAGCCCTAATTTCAAAGAAAGAGGAGAGGTATAAAGCCCTAGCTTGCCATTTTTTGGAAGAGGAGGTGAAAAGGAGCTTGGAGATTAGACATTTTGGAGGGGCAGAATTTCGAGAAGAAGAAGAAGAACCCTTTTTGGGAGGTGATCCACTTCTGGAAAGGAGGGAATCCTGCCATAAAGGAGCTGCCCAACAACCCTTTCTTGTCCATTTCTCATAGTTTCTACAGTATTTCTTTATTTTTCAATATTTTGATATTAAAGACAGTTTTCGAATGTTGTTTCAGATTTTTCTTACTGTTTTATTGCTGTCATTTCTTTTAATTATGAACTAATCACCCCTTGGGTGATGGATTAGGGGATTTATTGTTGATTCTTGCTGAATGAAACAGTAGACTTGCATTTTCTTCACTCTTATGCCTTGTGTGCTTAATTTTTAGCTTGGATTTGTTTGGCCAACTCATCTAGGCTGTGTTTATCTTGACTTTGGGAAGAGAAGGGATAAGCTGAATGCATGGCATAGCATTAGTTCTGATTAGGAGCATGCTCTAAGGTAATTGGGGACACTAGGGATGGTAACCCACCTAATGTTTGTAGTTAAAGGCTTAATTTCAGAGGTTAATGGGAGTTAATCACTGATTCTTTGGAAATTCTGGAAAGAATCCACGAATTAGCCTGCAATGAATGTTGAAGCATGATTTATGCTGTAGCATTTAGTTTGATGAAGCAAGATTTTACCCCTAATCCTGATCCCTTTTCACAGAATCTGTTTAGCCCCAGTTTATTTACTGTTTTCCTGTTATTCCAGCATTTCTAGCACCATTTTAATCTTGTTCCTTAGTTTCTTTTAATTTCATTGCACCAATTGATGTTTATTTCTTATCACCTAACTAAATTCAGCTTAGCCATTGCAAACATCCACATAACTAGTCCCTGCGGAGAACGATAGAAAAATACTTATCACTTGCTGCATTTAGGCTGTGTATACTTGCACATTTAGGGTGTTTTCATTCTGAAATTGCATACACTCTTTTAAGCAACAAGTTCTTGGCGCCGTTACTGGGGACTAGTTTGATTTTTACATTGTTTAAGTTGTTTTTAGTCATTTTGAGCTTAAGATAGAACTAACTAGAGCTGATTTTATTCATTTCAGGTATATTGGTTGTGTATGAATGAACATCTTGGGTTAGAGTTTATTTTAGATCCATAAATAGAAAGGACTTTTAGGAAGAGATTGAGAGATAAAAGAGAAGCTATGACAGATCAACAACTCCCTAGAGATCCTTTAGCACAACATTTACCTAACCCTGAGAATAGACAGCAGCCAAATTCTGAGATTAATAGACCAGCTGGAGTGGTTAATCAGGCTATGGGTCTTGCCAATGCTATTGTTTTAGCAGATGACAGAGAGAGAGCCATTAGAACATATGCCAATCCCTTGGTTGATGAGTTAAATCCAGGGATAATTAGACATGCAATTCAAGCCCCTGCTTTTGAGCTTAAACCAGTCATGTTTCAAATGCTCCAAACCATAGGACAGTTCCATGGATTACCATCTGAGGACCCTCATTTGCATTTGAAATCATTCCTAGGGGTTTGTAATTCTTTTATAATGCCAAGAGTGTCTAAGGATGCCCTAAGGTTGAGTTTGTTTCCTTACTCCCTTAGAGATGCAGCCAAGACATGGTTGAATGCATTACCTCCAGGGGCAGTAGATTCTTGGAATACTCTTGTTGAAAATTTTCTCATTAAATACTTCCCACCTACTAGGAATGCTAGATTCAGAAATGAGATTGTGGCTTTTCAACAGTTTGATGATGAGACCTTGAGTGAGGCATGGGAGAGATTCAAGGAATTGCTTAGAAAATGCCCTCACCATGGACTCCCTCATTGTATTCAAATGGAGACATTCTACCATGGGTTAAATACAACCACTAAGTAAGTTGTGGATGCTTCAGCTAATGGGGCTCTTTTATCAAAGACCTATAATGAAGCCCATGAAATCCTTGAAAGGATATCATTAAACAACTGCCAATGGGATGATTCAAGGAGTAACCCAGGTAAGAAAAACAAAGGAGTTTTGGAGTTGGATGCCTTAACTGTTATAAATGCCCAAATCTCATCCATGGCCAACATGCTGAAGAATTTGACTGTGGGAAATGTGGCCCAAAATGCTCCTAATGTGCAGAATGCAGCTGCTGTAAACCAAGTAGGTACTGATTCATGTGTTTACTGTGGTAAGGGCCATACTTTTGAATTTTGCCCCAGCAATCCTACTTCAGTCTGCTACATTGGAAACCAAAACCAGCAGAGGAATAATCCTTACTCCAATACCTATAACCCAGGTTGGAGGAATCACCCAAACTTTTCTTGGGGAGGCCAAGGAAGTAATTCTCAAGCCTCTCAAGTATAGCAAAAAGTGAATTACCCACCAGGTTTTGGGCATCAAGGTTACCAAGCCTTTGAAAATCAGCAACTCATGCCTCATCAGCAACAAAAAGCAATGCCCCAGCAGCATATTCCAGGTACATCTCTTGAGAGCTTGATGAAGGAATATATGGCAAAAAATGATGCTGTTATTCAAAGTCAGCAAGCTTCATTGAGAAATCTGGAATTGCAAATGGGTCAACTAGCAAATGAGCTAAGGGCAAGGCCTCAAGGTAAGCTTCCCTTTGATACTAAAAATCCAAAAAGAGAGGGGAAAGAGCAAGTGCAAGCCATAGAGTTGAGAAGTGGGAAGCCATTAGTTGAGGAAGTAGAAGTTCACAAGAGAAAAAAGAAAGTGAAAGACACTGCTGTCCAAGTTAAGGAAGAAAAGAAAGAAGAGCAGTTTTAGCCTAAAGGGAGAGAGAATGAGGAAGTTGAGATTACACCAAGAGTTGAACCTTCAAGAGAAAATCAGTGTGTAGCTACTCCCATTCCAGAGTTTAAACCACCTCCTGCACCATTTCCTCAAAGGTTGAGAAAAAGAAAAGAAGAAGCTTACTTTGAGAAGTTTATGGATATCTTGAAGGAAATTCATATAAACATACCATTGGTGGATGCTTTGAGACAAATGCCTAATTATATGAAATTCCTTCAAGATGTCTTGACAGGAAGAGAAAGATTTGAGGAATTTAAGGTAGTATCCTTAAATGAGGAGTGTAGTGCCATTTTGAGAAAGAAAATCCCAAACAAGGAGAAAGACCCTAGATCCTTCACCATACCTATTTCTATTGGAGGAAAGGAATTAGGACGAGCTTTGTGTGACTTAGGAGCTAGCATTAACCTTATGCCCTTGTCCATTTACAAGAAATTAGGCATAGGTGAAGCTAGACCCACAACTGTCACTCTCCAATTAGTTGATAGGTCCATAACCCACTCTGAAGGAAAGATAGAGGATATTCTAGTTCAGGTGGATAAGTTCATTTTTCCTGCTGATTTCATAATTTTAGATTATGAAGCAGACAAAGAAGTGCCTATAATTTTAGGGAGACCTTTCCTTAAGACAGAGAGAACTGTGGTGGATGTTTATGAGGGAACAATCACTTTGAAAATGAATGTCCAGCAAGTGAAATTCAGCGTCTATGACACAATGAAATATCCCGCTGATTTGGAAGAATGTTCTGTAATTCAGGTGCTGGAAGAAGTTATCAGTGAGATTGCTGAAGAGAAATTGCTGCAGCATCATGCTCAAACTTTTGGAGAAATAACAGCAGAGGATTTGGAAAACAGCAGTTTTGAAGGGGATGGTGAGAATTTGGCTGAAGTTTCTTGTTTTAGGAGAGTGTTTGAATCCCTAGAGTTAGGGAGATAGGAAAACACCACCTATGTAACCTTCCATTAAAGAACCTCCTACCCTAGAGCTGAAACCCTTGCCCAATCACTTGAAATATGCCTATTTAGGTGAGGCAAAGACTCTTCCCATTATTATTTCAACAAGCTTACTACCTGAAAATGAGTTGATGTTGTTGGAATTGTTGAAACAGTACAAGAGAGTATAGGATGGACTTTGGCTGATATCCAGGGTATAAGTCCTTCTTTTTGCATGCATAAAATTAATTTGGAAGAAGGAAAATTCAAATCCATTGAGCAGCAAAGAAGACTTAATCCAGCTATGAAGGAGGTTGTGAAAAAGGAAATAATTAAATGGTTGGATGTTGGAATTATATACCCTATTTCAAATAGCAATTGGGTAAGTCCTATCCAATTTGTGCCGAAAAAAGGTGGCATGACAGTAGTGGTGAATGAGGCCAATGAGTTGGTTCCAACTAGGACAGTGACAGGTTGGAGGGTATGTATGGATTACAGGAGGTTGAACAAAGCCACTCGTAAAGACAATTTCCCACTACCCTTCATTGACCAAATGTTGGATAAACTAGCTGATCAGGATTACTATTGCTTTTTAGATAGGTAGATTGGCTATAACCAGATCACCATAGCCCCATAGGATCAAGAAAAGACTACTTTTACCTGCCCCTATGGAATTTTTTCCTTTAGGAGAATGCCCTTTGGCCTTTGGAATGCCCCTGCCACTTTTCAGAGATGTATGATGGCTATATTCTCTGATATGGTGGAATCTATCGTGGAAGTCTTCATGGATGACTTCTCAGTCTTTGGGGATTCATTTGAAGCTTGTCTAGGCAACTTAGGGAAGGTATTAAAGAGGTGTGAGGAAACAAATTTGGTCTTAAATTGGAAAAAATGTCACTTTATGGTGAGAGAGGGCATAGTGTTAGGCCATAAGATTTCAAAAGAATGGATTGAAGTTGATAGAGCCAAGATTGAGATTATTGAGAAATTAGAACCACCTACCAATGTTAAGGGTGTGAGAAGTTTCTTGGGTCATGCTGGTTTTTATAGGAGATTTATAAAGGACTTCTCTAAAATCTCAAAACCTTTGTGTTCATTGCTGGAGGTAAATAGACCATTTGAGTTCACTACTGATTGCTTTAGAGCCTTTAATATTCTGAAAACAGCTTTAGTTACTACACCTATCATGTCTTCTCCAAATTGGCAATTGCCATTTGAGTTGATGTGTGATGCAAGTGACTATGTTGTAGGTGCTTTGTTAGGACAAAGGCAAAGTAAGGTCATTATTGCCATTTGAGTTGATGTGTGATGCAAGTGACTATGTTGTAGGTGCTTTGTTAGGACAAAGGCAAAGTAAGGTCATTCACTCAATCTATTATGCTAGCAAAACTCTCAATGAAGAACAACTAAATTACACCACAACAGAAAAATAGTTATTGGCAGTAGTTTTTTCTTTTGAGAAGTCTTATTTAGTAGGTTCTAAAGTGGTTGTCTACACTGACCATGCTGCTATTAAGTACCTACTAGCTAAGAAAGATGCTAAACCAAGATTAATTAGGTGGGTGTTGCTCTTACAAGAGTTTGATTTGGAAATTAAGGACAAAAAAGGATCTGAAAATCTGGTAGCAGACCATCTGTCCAGAATTGAAAATTCGCAAAGTTTGCTGCAGCAATATGATATCAGAGATGATTTTCCTGATGAACAGCTTTTTACAGTAGCTCAAATTTAGGAAGTTGAAATTCCTTGGTATGCATACTTTGCAAATTATGTAGCCAGTGGTATTCTACCTTTGAATTTGACGGGCAGCAAATGAAAAAGTTTATTCATGATTCAAAAGCTTATTTTTGGGATGATCCATACCTTTATAAGCAATGTGCTGATGAGCTTTTGAGGAGATGTGTTGCTGAAGGGGAAATTCATTATATCTTAGAACATTGCCATGCTTCACCTTATGGAGGACATTTTGGTGGCCAAAGGACAACAACCAAAGTGTTCCAATCTGGATATTATTGGCCTTCAATCTTTAAAGATGCTCACATGTTTAGTAAGGCTTGTGATAGGTGTCAAATGAAAGGAAATATTGGGAAAAGGGATGAGATGCCCCTCACATACATTTTAGAAGGTGAGTTGTTTGATGTTTGGGGAATAGACTTCATGGGCCCATTTCCTCCTTCCAAAGGGAACCTATATATTTTAGTGGTTGTGGATTATGTCTCAAAATGGGTTGAGCCAATGGCTTGTCCAGTGAATGATGCCAAGACAGTCATGAGGTTCTTGCACAAGCATATCTTCACTAGGTTTGGAACTCCTAGAGTTCTAATAAGTGATGAAGGTCTCATTTTGTGAACAAGGCAATGAATTCCCTCTTGGTTAAGTATAATGTCAAGCATAAAGTGTCCACTCCATACCACCTGCAAGCTAATGGGCAAGGATTTCCAATAGGGAGATTAAGGGAATCCTTGAAAAAGTAGTGAATCCTAAGAGAAAGGATTGGTCATTTAGGTTGGAGGATTCCTTGTGGGCATATAGGACAACATTTAAGACTCCCTTAGGTATGTCCCCATATCGAATTGTTTATGGAAAAGCCTGCCATTTGCCCCTTGAGCTTGAGCATAAGGCCTTTTGGGTATTGAAGGAGCTAAATCTTAATCATTCAGCAGCTGGAGCCCTTAGAATGTTACAACTTAATGAAATGGATGAGTTTAGGCAACTGTCCTATGAAAATGCCAAATTGTATAAAGAGAAAACCAAGGCTTGGCATGATAGGAAGTTAGTGCCTAAGCAGTTTGAAAGAGGGCAAAGGGTTTTGTTGTATAATTCAAGGTTGAAATTATTCCCTGAAAAATTAAGATCCAAATGGTCTGGCCCTTTTACTGTTATGGAAGTTTTCCCACATGGTGCCATTACTGTGAAAGATGAAAAACAAGGTAGAGAATTCAAAGTCAATAGCCAAAGGCTCAAGCACTATTGGGGAGAAGATTTCCAAAGAGAAATAGCCTCGGAGAGGCTATTGGCTAAATGAATCTGAGACAAAGGAATAAATTGGGAGCTGGAATAATTGGTGTTCAATTCTTTTTCTCCTTTGATTATTTCACTGTTTTAGTTATAACTAATTTCGCCACGTTTTAATCCTTGCTTGTTTTGTAGTTTTCTTTTCTTTTGCATGTGAGCAATAGGGTGGCAGATAGCATTGATGAAACAACTGACATGCAGAGCTTCTGTCTTCAGATTGGCCATTTTTGGAAAAAGATATTTGTACAGCTCGAGATTTGATTCTCTGTTAGGCTGCAGTAGGCTATATAAATGTAAGACAACTTAGAAAAGTCAATTGTGTAGCTGCAGCATAGCTGGAGACTAATTGCAAGTCTTGTTAGGAAGCATAAAAGGAAGATATGGCATAAATGAATCTTTGACCAGCCTTAATTCAAATTGATGGATTGGCTCAGCTCAATTCTCTTTAAATTGGAAGCCTTGGAGAGGTAGCCTCTATCTCAACCCGAAAACAACAAGTGCAGCTACAAGAAATATTTTTTTCTGTATCAGTAGGAAATGGCCCATTCCAAGACCCGAGGAAAGAAAGCCAAGGAAGTTGAGCATGTTGAAGCTGAAGAGGAGGAGCATGGAGTTGTTGAAGCTACTATTGTTTCAAGATCTTCTCATTCTAAAACCAGATCTAAATCTTCCAAAGCCAAAGGGAAGAAGAAAGTGATTGAGGAAGAAGCTCTTGAAGAAATTGCTGAAGAAAACACTGCAGTTGAGCATGAAGAACCATTGGATGCCTCTTGTCCTAGCAGCAGGACATCAAGGAGAAAAGGTAAGGAGCCATATCAAGCTCAAAGAGGTTCTCCCGTGGAGAGGTTCATTAATGAGGAAGTTAGGCTAAGGTTTGAAAAGCTGAAAACTAGGGAGTTGTTCCCAGAAAAAGGTTTTGCTGCTCCATTCAGTCGTTACCTATATTTGTAAGAGCTAATATCATCAACCATGGATGAGAGGAATTTTGTCAACAGCCAGAGCCAGCCATAGTGCCTATTGTCCAAGAATTTTATGCCAACTTGGAGGGAAATTCTGCATTTCAAGTGAAAGTCTGAGGTAAGATGGTGGATTGGTCTCCCATGACTATTAATGAACTGTTTTGCCTTTCAAACATCCCCCATGCTATCTTTAATGAAATGGAAGTAGCAACCTCTGAGTCCCACCTCAACACTGCTGTCAAAGTTGTAGGAGTGAAGGGTGCTCAATAGAGGGTCTCCCATACAGGTGCAAGAAGTTTTGAAGCAGCATATCTCAATGATGAAGCTAATGTATGGCTATCTTTTGCGAAAAATCGTTTGATTCCCACTACTCATGACAGCATTGTCTCCAAAAACAGAATCCTCTTAACTTTTGCCATTTTGAAAGTGCTAAGCATTGATGTGGGTCGCATAATAGCTCGTGAGATTCAAGAGTGTGCCAAGAAGAAAGTAGGGAAGTTATTCTTCTCTAACACCATTACCATGCTGTGCTTAAGAGCTGGAGTACCCTTTCAACCTTCTGAGTATATTTTAAGTGATCAAGGGTATTTTGATCTCGTAAGCATTGACAGGTTGAGTAGAGGGGAAAACAAAGGCAAGGGAGGTCTAGCTGTGGGACTCAACAGGATGCTAAAGCAGCAAGCTCATCTTCTGCAAAGGTGGGACTATTCTGAGAAGCAGCAGCAAACCTATTGGAATTATGCCAAGACCAGAGACAGCTCTATGCAGAGAGCTATGCTAGCGATTTTTTCCAATCCTTACCCTCCTTTCCCTATTTTTCCTGATGGTCTCTTGACTCCTTGGAACACTCCTTCAACCAATGAAGAACAGGAAGATGAAGACGAAGAGCACACTCCTGGAGATGAAGATTGAAAAAAAGGGGAGTTGTGTTTTAAGTTGCTGCTGTCTTTTCTTGCTATTATGCCTGTCCTACTCCATTTGATTGCTTTTTTGTTGTTTTTAATTGCTTTTAAGTTCTTAGTTAAGTTAGTTTAGTATCTTATATATCCATTCATCTGTGGATGATATGCAGTCGCAATTCTGTGCCTTATGTCGTACCTTGCAAGCAAATTTCTATGACCATGTTCACAAAATGAGTTCCCTCGTCGCTGACCAACACCCTTGGTGTACCAAAACGAGTAAAGATGTTCCTATGAAGAAACTTCTTCACTATCTTAGCATCATTAGCAGGTGTTTCCACAGCCTCGATCCACTTAGACACATAGTCTACTGCAAGTAAGATATACACATTCTCAAAGGATGGCGGGAAAGTTCCCATGAAATCTATACCCCACACGTCAAAGATTTCCACCTCTAACATATAGTGCATTGACATTTCATGTCTCGCTGTTAAGTTCCCTGTTCTTTGGCATTGATCGCATCCTTTAGCAAACAAATGTGCATCCCTGAAAAGAGTTGGCCAAAAGTATCCATATTGGAGTACTTTAGCTGCTGTCTTTGTACCTGCAAAATGACGTCCATATGGGGTTATGTGACAAGCTTGTAATATCTTCGGGACATCCTCCTCCGCAACACATCTTCTAAGTACCTGGTATAGTCCCATCTTATAAAGATAAGGTTCATCCCAACAGTCGTACTTACTGTCATGATAGAATTCCTTCAATTGCTGCGATGTTGCACCATGTGGACTAAGCCCACTAACTAAGTAGTTAGTTATATCTGCATACCATGGTAACTCAATTGCTTTGACTGCCAACAGCTGCTCGTCCGCAAAAGTATCCTGTATCTCCTTTGAATCGTCCTTCTGAGCCTCCAACCCTAATCTTGACAAGTGGTTTGCAACCTGATTTTTGCTCCTTTCATGTCTAAGATCTCCAGATTGGATTTCTGCAATAGAAAAATCCATCTGATGAGTCGGGGCTTAGCATCCTTCTTTGTAAGAAGATATTTGAGCGTCGAGTGGTTTGTGTGAACAATCACTTTTGTCTCGACAAGATATGATCTAAATTTGTCAAATGTGAATACGACTACAAGCAACTCCTTCTCTATTGTGGTGTAGTTAACTTGTGCGTCATTCATGGTTTTGCTGGCATAGTAAATGGGATGTATTATCTTATTCTTTCTCTATGCCAGCACTACACCTACAGCAAAATCACTTGCGTTACACTCAAACGGCTGACTCCAATCAGGTTCAATCATTATAGGGGCCGAGCTTAATGTACCCTTCAATTTTTCAATAGCAATTAAACAATCCTGGTCGAACACAAATGGTCTGTCGTTCTCTAACAACCTGCATAAAGGTTTAGAAATGTGGGAGAATTTTTTATGAATTTTCTGTAGAATCTTGCATGACCTAAAGAGCTTTGGATCTCCTTTACTGATGTAGGTGGAAGTAAGTTTGCAATTAATTCCACTTTTGCTCTGTCCACCTCAATTCCTTTCCGTGAGATCTTGTGCCCTAGGACAATGCCTTCCTACACCATAAAGTGGCACTTCTCCCAGTCGAGTACTAGGTTGGTATCTTCACAACACTGCTAAACCTATTCAAGATTCATAAGACAATGATTGAATGATTCTCCAAAGATAGAGAAATCATCCATGAAAATTTCCATAGTTCTCTCCACCATTTCTGAGAAAATGGCCATCATGCATCTCTGGAAGGTTGCTAGGGCATTACACAGTCCAAATGGCATCCTTTTGAAAGCAAAGGTTCCATAGGGACATGTGAATGTCGTCTTCTCCCGATCTTCTGGAGCTATTATGATCTGGTTGTAACCTGAATATTCGTCTAGAAAGCAGTAATACTCCTTCCCTGCAATACGATCCAACATTTGATCGATAAAAGGCAATGGAAAGTGGTCCTTCTTTGTGGCCTTGTTGAGGCTATAGTAGTCCATACACACTCTCCATCCTGTAATAGTCTTGGTTGGAATAAGCTCATTATTCTCGTTTGTTACAACAGTCATCCCCCATTTCTTTGGCACGCACTGAACTTGGCTAACCCAGTTGCTATCTACTATGGGGTAGATTACTCCTGCATCAATCCACTTTAAAATTTATTTTCGAACCACCTCTTTCACCACTGGATTCAATCTCCTCTAGTTCTCTATTGACTTTTTGGCTCCTTCCTCCAAATTGATCTCGTGCATGCAAATAGAAGAGTTAATTCCTTGTATGTCTGCTATTGTCCATCCTAGCTCCTTCTTGTGCTTGGAGAGTACTTGCAATAAAGAAAATTCATCCTCATCAGTGAGGTTTGCAGAGATGATAACTGGTAAAATTTCATCCTTTCTTAGCAATCTGTATTTCAGGTGAGATGGAAGTGGCTTGAGTTCCAACACTGGTGGTTCAATCATTGAAGGTTTCAGTGGTACTGTTTTATCATTTGCTGGTCTTAAAACACTTGATTCTTCAAATGCGAATGCATATGCGGCTGCAATTTGCTGCTCCGACGCTTCTTCAAACTTGTTTGTTACAAAACTTTCTCCTGTGAAGCTGTCTTCCTGCAAATCATAAAATTCAAACGGATCACAGAGTTCCAAACTTGAGCATTCCTTCGATTCCCCTGGATAGCACATTGCCCTCATCACATTGAATGTGATGTATTGGTCAATTACTCACATAGTCAGCTCCCCTTTTTGGACATCCATGATCGTTCTTCCTGTGGCTATAAAAGGTATTCCTAAGATGATAGGCACTTCCCTGTTCACCTCGCAATCTAGGATTATAAAATCTGCAGGAAAAACAAATTTGTCCACTTTAACGGGGCATCTTCAATCTTCTCGATGGACATAGCTATTGACCAGTTTGCCAACTGCAAAGTTACTGTTGTGGGTCTAGCTTCTCAAATTCCTAGTTGCTTGAAAACCGACAGAGGCATCAAGTTGATACTGGCTCCTAAATCACATAATGCTCGTCCAACGCCCTACCCTCCTATCATGCATGGGATAGTAAAGCTGCATGGATCCTGCAATTTGGGTGGCTCTTTGCTTTTTATGGGAGCATTGCAGTTCTTAGTGAGAGCTATAGTCTCATATTCCCCTAGCCTTTTCTCTTTACTCAATATGTCCTTTAAGAACTTGACATAGTTGACATAATCCCTTATAGCTCTATCTCGTTCATCTGCAATAAAAATGGGATTTAGTTGCTCCGCTCGCTGTTGTTGTTGTTGTTGTGGCACATTATTGGGTTGTGCTCTTCTTTGTTGCTCACCAAGAGGATCTGATCCAAGTGGATCCATTGTAAGTTCCTGCAAAATAGATTCCTGCAAAACAAGTTCTTCTGGATTCTCTTGTGCGCTGAACTCTTGTAGACCTTCTCTTTTCCTTTTATGCTCTTTACGGTGCTGGCAAAAAGTTTGCTCTATCTTAGTATCAAAATCAGAAGGGCAAGGCCCTTTGCATATGCACCAACTCTCACCTACAAAACCTTCTAAATAGAATCGGGTCCCTAGGACAAAGTCTAAATGCCGTCGTAAACCGATCTCAATTCTGCTGTAAAACTGAAAAATGTTTGTAAAAAATGCGTTCCCCGGCAACGGCGCCGAAAACTTGGTGGGTGCTAAAGTGCAAGTGCACGTTGTCCAACAAGTAATATATGGAAGTATTCCAAGTATCGAACCCAAGGGAACAGTTAACAAAGGGTTTTTCAGTTAGCAACACAAGTGCTTTCAAGTTGCTGAAGGGAATAATCGAATTAAACCCACAGCGGAAGCATATGAATCGTCTTTGATTTATTTAGAATTAAACTAAAATACAAAGGTTAAGCAATAAATACCTTGAAAATAATATTATGGAGAATATTCTAGCAGATCTTTATCTTTTCCACAAAGTCTTCCTGGCTATGATTTGAACACAGGACCAAGGCTTGTGGGAGCCTCTTGAAAGAAAATCCCCAAGGGATTGGAGAGGAAGAGGTCTAGAGAGAATTCTCTAATTCTCTCTATTGAGGAGATGTGTGTTGTACAGAATGGCTCAACCCAATGGTCCTATTTATAGTGACCAAGGGAAAATCTTTGCCATAATTAAAATATTATATTTTAATATCTAATATATTAAAATATATCTTGTATTTATTTGAATCTCATTCAAATCTCCTACGATATTTATTTATTTGAATCTTATTCAAATTCTATAAATATCTTTTATTTAATATATCAAATATACATTAATTATTTTAATATTTAATGTATCAAATACAATAAATATATTTTCCTCTTTTATATTTAATATATCTAATATATTAAATATTAATTTGAACACTTCAAATTAAATATTAAATTTGAACATTTCAACTTTTAATATTTAATGTATCAAATACAATAAATATATTTTCCTCTTTTATATTAAATATTAATTTGAACACTTCAAATTAATATTAATTTGAACATTTCAAAATTTTCTTTCAACTAAATTGATCTTTTAGTGTTACTATGAGCTAGCAAGGGGACCTTATGGACCTACAGATTGTAAGTTCCAATGATACAAAATTAATTAATTAAACTCTTTAATTAATCAATTTTCATTCATTAACTCTATGGTCACTCCACTATAGACCTAAAGTTGCACTCTTATGCACTGTAGGACAAGTTGTGTCCATTGATATAATCACTACATGCAAGTCGATCCTTCACGAGTTGTTCGTAATTACAGCTGGGTCAAAAGTCTGTTTTACCCCTATAATTACATCTTGCACCTTAAGTACCACCGATCCTCTAATGAACAATTTGTTTATAATATAATTATATACTAAGTCCCTCTCGGGCCAATGAGAGGGTGGGGTCCCATTGTTCAAGTCCCGAAATCAGCACTTAAGGGAACTACTCATCTACTTACCCTATATGGGAAGGAGTGAATTCCATCTTGTGAGATTCCATCTTGTGAGATTATGTTCCCAGCTCCCTATTTGGTCAAGTCCCCAAAATGGTAGGCATATTGAATTGGCTAAAAAAGCCACTCTCACCCATGCAAATCAAAAGACAAGCCCTCACAGGCAGGAGTTCATAACTCACTCAAGATTAAGATCGAGTCACATATGATCATCCTGATGAAATATTAATCTTCTCAATTAACGGATTTATAAAGAGAGATTAAATATTTCGTGGTCCAGTCTTATACAAACTCATTGTATAAGATACCCCCACTCACATGTCTCCACATGAATGATTTGGATCAAATCATTTGTAACTATTACAAAGTGGGCCGTATCAATAGTGTTACCAGGATAAGGCACCCAACCTTATCCATAAACTATGACCCTTTAGGTTATTTCTTGAACATGATCCTCTTGTATGTCACCACATACTCTTCAAGATTACACTAATAACCTTGGATTTTTCATATAATGGATAATATTATATTGCAAATAAAATAGTCAAAATTATTATTAATTATTAAATAAATTATTAATTACGAGGCTTTAGGGCATAAATCCCAACAGTTGCAACTGAAGGTAACCAAGTAAATAAAATATTTTGGGGGTTTTCGTGCAATAAAAATAAGAAAACTAAGTAAAAGATAAGAAAACAATAATGAGAAGCAGGGGGTTCAAATCTATTTCAACCCTGTGGAAATGCGCCCACCATGTGCCTGCAAATTTGCTTAACTAGGTCCGACTATTTCAGAGATTCTGCCTCTTGCGCTCGCATACTGCCTCTTTCGAGTTATGTGCAATTCAAACAAATGCACCTGCAACCTACCCTAATCAACACTTACCAACATGAATCGATTTCAACACCTATTCAGTCATTTTCTAAGTGCTTTTAGGAGACTAAGCAATTAAACACATATGTCTATGGCTAATTTTAACATAGATAAATAAAGAACACAACTCAATGATTCTAAAGGTTTTTGTCCTATGTCTAGGTACAAAAAGCGAAGTTCTATGTCTAGACTCTTCTCCTAGATTGCTTTTATGAAAATGATTGCTCGATCCAACCCTCTCAATATTGAATCTCACACAAACTATGTTAACTCAAGGGATCAGTTTAAGCTAAAAATGAAACTTAAACTCAATAAAAGCAAACGATGCTAAATGTTGAGCAAAGTTACTCGAATCACATGGTGGGGCTTATCTCCTTTTTAGGGTATCCACTTCATTGAACCCCCTCCAAGGATTTAACTACTCATTGAAAAGAACACTAAAGTGCAAAAAATAAAAAGAAAACTTGAATGAGAAAAGATAAACTTCATTGAATTAAACGTGCAAAATTGAAACAATGATAACTTTGAACAAAACGTGAATTACAACTTAAACAATTGAAACTTGAATAGATAAAACAAAAACTTACAACTTGATTGAAAAATAAACAACAACAAAACTTTAAAGAGAAACAGAACGTACAAAACTTAAATGAAAGAGATAAAGAATTGTTCCTTCTTTCTTACTTTGTTCAACCCTCTCGAGGAGAACAGGTGCTTACACTCCCTTCTTTCAAAGTTTGTGTCCGAATGAAGTATGAACAAAACTTGGGGGAGACTTGGTATGGCGGCTGAAAAGAAAACTGCAAATTTGGAGAAGAAGATAGAAATTCGAGCTCTCTTTGAAACTAAAGCTTGAGTCGCCTTTTATAGACCTCAAGGTTTAGGGTTTGCTACGGAGATTAGTGTGAAGAGGCTTGGCAGATCATATCCCTTGATCCACGAAGATTTGATTGAGAATAATTGATTTTATCTGCAAATCTCGCGAATCTGGGAGAATTTGCCGAAAAGGTCCAGATGCAGCCGCATAGTTGAGCGCAATTGTGTTGTTTTCGAAATGGCCTAAATGTGGCTGCATAGTTGAGCACATTTTGAGTTTTTCCTACACCAGTTAGAATTTGGCTCATGCTCTCAATTGCTAGCGCATCCTAGTCGCATATCTCTTGCATGATCTTTCTTTTGCCTAAGTTGCGGCCAGAATGTGGGTGCATTTGCGTCCCTTTTTAGTCTCTACACAAAACCAACAAAAATTAACACTTTCTTGACAAAAATGACTCTAAACACACCTAAAAACTTATTTTTACCAAATCAAGACTTCAGACACATGCAAAACTTTTTTTTACTTAAATTTTCCCTAAATGACATGAATTATAACGTTAAACACTCGCTTTCTAAGCAAATAGCTTAGTTTTTAAAGCCAAATAACACTCATAAATGAGCATTATCAATTCATCAAGGAAAGAAACAAAGCATGCTAAAAACATTAATTGATATATAAAATAAACCCAAGTCTCACAAAGTTTACATACTTAAACCTGAATCAAGTCTGAATTGGCGTTGCAATCTTGCCAAGCATCACCAAACAGACTTTCGACTCCATAAATTGAGGTAAGGTCTCCAAAGTGTCTAAAATAGTCTAAAACAATAGAGAAAGGAAAGAAATAGAGAGAAAATGGTTGTTGTCTATGGATGATCCCCTAAAAATGGCAAAAAGAGCTTATACCATCGCGACGACGCCGATAGCATCTCAGCGCTATCACCAATTGTACTAGGTTCCGTAGCATCTTGATGTCTGGGCGCTGCATCCTCGAGACGCTATGGACAACATCTTGACGCTACCCTAAAACTTCAGCTATTGATTTCAACATCTTGGACAACGTCTTGCGCTATCGCAACGTTGTCTTCAGTGGCAAAATGGTCATTTAACCTCTTTCTTCTCATTTTGGTGTTCGAATGACCTCTAATTTAGCTCGTTTCAACCCCGAATACGTGCAAACACTCTAAAACAATCCTTAAGCTCAAAATCCTACAAAATAGGAAATTAAGAACATAAATTCAATGGATCTAGCACGAAATAAACAAGAATTAATAGGACTTTTTTGAGTTGTAACAGCACACAATGGAATGACACTTTAAAAAACTAAAATTAAAAGCACGCAAGGAAATTAAAGGTTAGAACACTAATATTTTGGGTGTTTAGGGGTTAATATCACTAATTGGTCAAGGTGAATGCTTAATTGAAAATTTGAAATGTCAACTCACCTAATTCTTAAGCCTAGAAGTCTGTTATCATGGATTTCTCCGTCGAGTTACTTCAATTTTCTTAGATTAATTAACTAACCTAGGTGTCCCTAGCTCCAATTAACTTATTAAGACATTACAAGCCTTCATTATTAGCTTCCATTAATTCCTATTTATCTTATGTCAGTTAGGTGAGAATTAAAAGTCATGCATGGTAATTCAAAGCTTAAACCCTCTCTTTCAAGCTCAATTTAGGCTAAATTATCAATTAAACTGTGGCTGGTAGTTCAAAGGCATTAAGCACACTAGTGCATAAAAGAATTAAAATGAGTGACAATATCAATAGATTTCAATTAAACATAAACCAAGCTCTAAATAGATCCATTAACAACCTAAACTAAGAGTTTACCATTAATTGGCATCATTACAACCCAAAAACTCATCAATCAACCATAATATAGAAGCTAAAATGGAAATTAAAGAGAAATAAAACACGAAACCTGTGATTCTCAACCTCTGCCTGATCCACGTGCATTTTGAGCCTCAATTCTCTCCTTTTCGAGCAAGAATAAGAAGAATGTATACTTGTATTCGACATAGCATTGAGATGCTAGGGGTAGCATGAGTTGTTATCCAAAACGATATCGTTTTGCTTAAGTGCGCGAGGGCAGCATTGAGACACTATGTGTAGCGCCTCGACGCTATGCACAGGAACTCCAAACTCCATGTTTTTGTGGCGTTGAGATGCTAGCTCTCAGGTCTAATACCATTTGTATACCATTTGTATGTGTAGAGTCTCAATGCTATGTGTAGAGGCTCAATGCTAGACACTATGTGTAGAGTCTCAATGCTAGCTCTCAGGTCTAATACCATTTGTATGGCGTTTTGACACCATTTTTGGTGTCTCAACGCCTTCCTCTCGGGTCTAAAAGCTCCAATTAGCTTGTTTTTCATCCTTAGCCTCAACATTTACTATTTTTTTGCTCCCAAACACCAAATAACTCTCAAATCCTCCAAATCCTCTTTAAATGTTCGGTTCCTGAAATTCAATACAAAGTAACATCAAAGCTCACATTTTCTATACAACACTAGCTAAATAACTAGGATAAATATAGCACTAATTGAGTGATCTTAGGACTCAACCCTGGGAGTTGAACTTATCAAACTTTTAGTTTGAACTTCATTAAAAAAAATTTATTTTCTTAAAGTGCATGAACTTTTTGATGATTCACTCGTGAGTTTCAATAAAAGAGAAAGTAAGAAAAGTGAAGAGAAAGTTATGGTAGAGTTTGCAGCTGTAACATCAGAGTCAAAAGAAAAAGAATTATAATCTGACAAGTTCTCACCACCACCATCAACAGTTGAAGAAAGGCCAGCAAAGATCTCACAGAAAATTGCAGTCGCATCTCCACCACAAACTATATCATCTCATTTTCCTCCTCCTATGCACAATTCAAAGCTGAGATTGCCCACATGAAGGAGCAGGACGAGTTTATTGGGCATACATTCATATATTTCAACGTTGATGAGACCTAAAAAGTCTCTATTATTTCATGCCTAAATTGTGCTTGTTCCATTGATTTTGTAAGTATATTGCATATTTTATAGTTAAATTGAGAGCAAGACACATTTTATAGATAGTAAGTTTACTTGGGATTTTTATGTGGTTAATTGATTATTTTGTAGTAATTTAAGCATAAGAACATTTTGGGAGATTCTACGTTGAATCACGGTTCCAACAAGCCAAAACGGAGGTCATTTGGACACTCGAGCGAAGAGATATGACAAAAATAACCAGTGCTGAGGGAGTAGAGTTGCAACGCTACTTAGCGTTGAGACACTGTCGTAAGTCCTAGAAATGCGCACGAGCTACAGGACAGTGTTGCAACGTTGTCCCAATTTGTATAAAAACATTCTTTTCGATGTAGGGTTACTCCTTCTCGACTCTAGCCCTCGATTTGTGATTTCTTCCTTTGTTCTTCACAGTTTTAGACAGCCTTCGAGTTCATTTTTCATTTTAGGTTTGTATTTTGGCCCCGAGCTCAGGTGGAGTGATGTTTGGCTAGGATTCTCGGCTAATTCGAGTTAATTAGGGACTAGTTTTGCAACATTGTGAGAATTTAAGTATTAATTTTAGTTTATTACAGTGAGTATTATTGCTTATTGGCTCTTGTGTTCATTCATAACTTGATCTTCTTTTATTGACCTGAAAACTCAACCGATTTAGAGTTTTCTTTGCTATGCTAGAAGTACTGGTAGTTGTCCTCGGTCTCTAGCTTAATTAGAGTAGTAAAGGGGTCGGTGGCCACGTCGGCCAGTTAAGTAGAATTGCTTAATTGCAGGTACATGGTAGGCTCTAGAGTCAATTCTCATATAATAGTTTAATACAAAGGGCCCGTCGTCTTAGCCTATTGCATTCTGACCTATCCCGAGTCTTAAAACCCTGATTCTTTAGGGAGGCTCTTACGATGTCCCAAGGAGGCTGGTCGGTTTTAAAATTCCTGTAATATTGCATGTTTAGAATAATTTGATGATCAAAGTTGCAAAACGAATCCCGATTCATATTGAATTAAAACTTTAATCAATTCGTGAGTTCCCACTTTATTTCTCCTAATTTAAATTTCCTTGCATGCATTTAAATTCAGCTCGTTTTAATTTCCTTGCACGTTTTAATTTTCTATTATTTTAAATTTTTCACATGAAAACCCTCATTGGTTTGTTGTTTTGGTAGTCCAAGGATAGAAAATTAAATAACCATAAATTCGCCTCTATGTGTTCGGCCACTTTTTACTACAAATTGGGGTTGGTTTATAAATTTATTTTGCGAGTGTGACGAGCTCTGTCAAACGTTATCCAAAAGAAAAAGCGACCACATTTCATGGCATCCCTTCTATCCACCTCAATGATGAGACTTTCTTTGTGAGGACATCGCTTCCAAGGCCTAGGGGACGTTCTTTCTTCAACCTTATCTTTACTAGCTATTGATGAGATTATATTTATTTCGTTTCTTTAGTTTTAGATTTATTTGCTTTCTTTAGTTTAGTTTTGTTAGGTTAGAATTTATTGCTTTCCTAGTCTTGTTTGTTGTCTTATCTTGTTTGTGTCTATTTTTACTTTTGTTGAGAACATTTTCTGAAAGAAAATTGATTTCTTTTACACATCGTACAAGCATGTTACAAAAAAGCATGTTTAAAAACAAGTTTATCTTTAAAAACAAGTTTGCAAGCTATTTTCTTTAGGTGTTGTGTTAAACTTGATGGTGATACCTAGAGCTTTCTTAAACTTTCAAGTTCTTTTACTCATAACTTTAAAATTTTAAAATCATAAGATGTGAAAAATTATTTTTCTCCATAAAACATACGAACCCAAACTCTCATTGGGTTTATCCCATTTAATGAACTGAGGAGAGTTTAGCTTCGATTCATAGAAGTTTAGTCACCCAAATATGTATCCCAACCTCTGGTTCTTTTTAGTTCTTAGTCAATGGGGACATTGATCCATTTAAGTTTAGGGGTGAATTTTGTAATACTACTATTGTTATAGTATGTTGTTATAATACTACTGTTGTAATATTGTGTTGTAATAACAACTGCTAGGATCCAAAAAAAAAAGAGAAAAAAAGAAAAAGAGGGATATTCCTCCTTCCAGAGTTAACTAAGTAATCAGGGGCAGTCATGACACCCATGATTTTCTTTGCATGAAAGGTTAACTTAGGAAGTAAGTATGTGAAAACGGTCTTAGCAGTGACTCGAGCTTGTAGTCATATACTTTTTTCACAAAGTGTTAGTAAGTTGGAGCGAAGGTACAAGTGACAATGAGACTTTTTCTAGAAAAAAAAAAAAGAGAAAGAAAGAAAGAAAATGAGATCTAGTAGCAACTTTGAATAAGTTTGAGGGGATGTTGAACAAAAATGCTTGTGAGCCTAGCATGTTGAACAAAGAAGGCCACCCTAGACTCTATGACTAAGACTTAGATAGTATAAGCATAATAGGTGAGATTGTACAAGAATGTTTTATCTTTAAAAAGAAGAGTAAATGTTTTTTGTGAGAAAATCTTGAGGTTATGTAAAGTACGAAGAGTTTGAGACCCTCCTAAAAGGCAACAATTTCTTTTCCAAACACCCTTTTGAAAGCATTTTGTCAAATTTTTGCCTTTCATTTTTGCATAACAGGCAACAACTTAAGTTTGGGGGTGTGATAATTCTCATTTTTTATGATTATTTAGCCTTTAAATTCAAGTTATTCTTGAAAACTCACTTGTGTGTGTTAACAAAATTTAGAAAAATGAAGTAAGTATGAACAAAATCAACTAGACATGCTAGAAATATCTCAAAACAGCAGGAAAATGCTTGAAATGGAAAAATCTGGTTGAATTCTTTGTTTTTGGTGTAGATATGAGCAATGGTGAAAAATTGAAATTATATTGTAATTGCAATTCTAGGCAGTAGTAGAAAAATTAGGAAAACCTAGATTTCCCTCAAATTGGAAGATTCCCATTAGATTTTCACCTGATTTTCAGCATGATTTTTGAAATTCACATATGAAAGGAGGAGGAAACCCTACCTACTCAAGAAAACGACAAAAAACACAAGAGAGGCATCAAATTTTTCACACCAAAGTTTCTGCACTTTCATCATCTCATTTTCTTATTATTCTCCCATTTTCTAGAACCTTGAGCTACTGTTAGTTTATTCGATCCAATCCAGATGAAAGTCTAGGATGGTTAAGACCTTATTCTCCTTGCAAAATGTTGAATCAGTTAGATTGGAAGAAGTCCAAAAGATCCTTCAAGTTTTTACTTCATTTGTGTTTTCATAACCTTATTCCAGTTTATTTTCTAAATTCTTTGCTCAGTTCATTTGTTGTAATTTCTTCATTTTTGTTTATGTTTTTTTTCCCTATTGTTTAGTTTTGTACCTTCTGTTTTTGTTGACAACTTATTCTTGCAAGGTTATTTCAATAAAGTTTTGTTTTTAGTTTAGTCATAAAACTATTGGTTTCTTAATTTAGTTCTAATCTTCTCTTTACTGCACTTCAAGTTAAATCTTTCATTAAGCCTTGAAGTTTCTTTTGTTTAAATCATTATTCTTTTCTCCTTCAATTATGAGCTAAGCCCATCTTTGGGATTCAAGTATGTGAATGCCCCAAAGAAAGGAATTAAGCCCCAGTATGTAAGAGCAACCTTGCTTAACCCTATATCATTGTTTGCTTTTATTAATTAAAATTCTCAGTGTGAGTCTAATTTGATCACCTAGCTTCGCATACAACGATTGAATCTAATACTTAAAAGGTTAGATAAATTTGGAGCTTAGAAATAAGACCTTGATTTTGACTCTAGACATTAGATAAAACCTCAAAAACCAACGGGATTGTGTTTGTATTAACTAAGTTTGAATTAGCTATAGAAATATAGGTTTAATCACTTACGCTTCTAAGGATGCTTTTAATTAAGATCGAATAGAGGTTGAATCTGGTTTACAATGTTTAAGTGTTAAGTCAAAATTACAATTCCATTTAGGACGTAATTCCTTTCAATGGGGAAAAGGCATGTTTGAATCGCCCTTTATCGTTTTTTATTTCATCTTCTAAAAGAATACACAACCTTCCTAATTTTTGTTCATATTGGTTATCGAGGTTGCATTTTGAGAACATCTTTACTTATCTTTTGGATTTTGTTACATCCTCTCCCTTGGGATTCGATACGTGAAATATTTTCACTTTATTACTTATTTGACAGTGTGCAGGTTCCTTAGACTGAGAACTTTTTCTATTCAAAAGTTTTCTTCTAAAGCCCACATGTTTTCAGTCGATCAAGAACCCTATTGATGAGAAACTGCAGGAAGCTCTAAAGCTCATCGCACATGAGGGAGTATAGCACTAAATTAGTGCTATATATATGCCTTATTTTTGCTAGTTTTAGGCCATAAATGTGAGCTTTATGTCTATTATTTGTTAATTTCAGGAATCCGAGCAATTAGAAGCGGAATTAAGAATGCTGCATCTGTGAACCTGCAGAAATGCCATCGATTTTGACAGCATTGCAACGCTGTCCCTAGCGTTGCAACGCTGCCTCGAGTGACAGTATAAAGTCATCGTTTTCTTTACGGAAAAGGGGAGACCATTTGAGGGTTTTTAGCACTAATTTCGATAACTTAACTCCTTGGGACCTGTGGAGCTGCTACGGGGTGTTTGGGGTCAGTGTTTGAGGCTCGGGGATTGTGAAAATCGAGGCAAAAGTCGAGGATTTTTTAGTCAACGATCTTTTTCCCGTTTCTAACTCTCTGTTTGTACTTTTATTAGTGTTTAGAAGGATGTTTGGCTCCATTTTAGTGATGTATATGGGCTGAATATTATAGTTTAGGGGTTTCGAGCACATTTAGATTTGAATTCATGGTTTAATTGTTGTAATTAACGTTTAATTACTCGTTTAATGCATTTTATTGGATTGTTCTTAATGCTCTGTATTAATTGGCCATTAGTACACTTTTTTAGTCCTAAACTAAGCTCGAAGGAGGATGTTTAGGTTAGACTTAGGCTAATTGATGCCCCTAGATTGCCAAAGTGACATAGGATCAACAATCGATGGGTGAAGCTAATCATGAGCAGACTTAATTAAACTAATTAATCAATTAGCGCTAAGGACACTTAGGCAAGCAATTAGTTAAGCGTGTTTGAATGAGAGCGACAAGAGATTTCGACCAGTTTAGTTCTAGGTGTATATGTTTTAGCGAGATAATTAATCGTCAGTCACAATTATCATGTATTTAATCTAAACCGTGCTCGCCCCCTAAACTTCCCCTTAAATTAGTATCTCCAACCCTTTTTAATTGCTTTTAACTTGAATTTTGTCCCCATTATTTTGTTCCTTCTTTAATTCTAAATTTGAGTATTATCGGTAATTAATTAGCATTAAAAAGAATTTTCATATTCGCTTCCCTTGGTACTCATATAACATTTTATATTACTTCAATCATGTGCACTTGTGTGTACTTCAATCAAGTGTTTTGCGTCGTTGTCGGGGAAGCGGCGAAATTATTTTTTTTGATTTAATTAATGTTGAGAAGAAATTAACAAGAATTAGTTTAAGGGTTTTTGCTTTGAGTTTGTATATTTGTTTGCTCGTTTTATTTTTGGTTATTATTTTTGTGTTTGCTTAATTGTTTTGGAGGAGGTTGAGTTGTTTTATGTGTAGTGATAAGGGGGCTAATCTTTTACCTTTTGATTTAGAAATTGAAAGAACTTACAGGAAATTAAAGAGAGACACCCACACCATTATGGTAGAATGCAATGAAGAAGAAAGGAAGGCCATCCACAACTACTTTCAGCCCATATTCTCGACGGACCATTTCGTGATCGTGCAAATGCCCATCACTGCGAATAACTTCGAGCTAAAGACGGGGTTGATACAAATGGCGCAGGACAACTCTTTCAAGGGGCATCCATCATAAGACCCACATCCTCATCTCAGATTTTTCTTGGAGATCTGTGGAACGGTAAAGTTAAACAGGGTTTCTCCTAATGCCACTAGACTGAGACTTTTTCCTTTCTCGATGCAGGACAAAGCGAATGACTGGCTTGAATCCCTAAAGTCGGGTAGCATATCTTCATGGGATGAGTTGGCACAAGCCTTCCTGATGAAATTCTTTCCCCCAGCGAAAACTACAAAGTTGAGAATAGAGATCGGTATATTCCATCAGCTTGATGGAGAACAACTTTATGAAAGCTGGGAAAGAAACAAGGAGATGTTGAGGAAGTGCCCTTAGCATGGTTATCCAGACTGGTTACATGTACAATTGTTTTGTAATGGTTTATCTGGGAGTACTAAAACCCTTCTTGATACGAGTTCAGGAGGAAATTTCTTGGTGAAAACTGTTGAGGAGGCATGTGCTCTTTTGGAGGAAATGGTCGCCACGAGTTATCAATGGCCATCAGATAGAACCACGTCTACATCAAGGACGACTACAGGCATCTATGAGCTTGATGAGGTAAGTGCTCTTAAGGCACAAATGGCTTCTCTTACAAATGCATTGAGTAAATTGTCCATTGCAGGAGCCACACAGTCAGTTGCCTCGTTAGCTGCCTTAAACTCGAGAGGAGTGGAGGACTCATCGATCGAGAAATGCCAATATGTGCAGAAAAAAGGATTTGGATTTCAAGGCCAACAGAATCAGAACTTACCGAATTACTACCATCCAAGTTTGCGTAATCATGAAAAATTTTCTTACGCTAACGAGAAGAATGTCTTGCAGCCACCTGGATTTGCAAGTGCATCTAATCAAGATAAGAAATAGAACTTGGAGGTTATGATGGAGAACTTCATGAAAAGACAAGAAGTAGTGAGCCAACAGATATTTCGTCCCTTACCACGATAATGGGTGGTCACGACACTACAATAAAGAACATGGAGGTTCATATTGGGTAGCTGGCCAATGCAGTGAATGCCCTTCAGAAGGGTAAGTTCCCCAGTGACACTGAAGTGGAACGTGAGAGCAATGCAAAGCTATAATATTGAGGAACAAGACTCAGTTACATGGGAGGGCGAGGGATGAAACTGAAGAAAAGATAGAGAGTCAAGGGGCTGTGGCAGAAAAAACCACACAAAGTAAGCTTTCTGACCCATATCTTCAGTTTAAGTCTGATGTCTGTGGTTCCAGGAATGAGAAGAAACATGAAGTTGAGGAAAGAAGAAGGAAGAAATTTGAAAGGAAGAATGAAGAGGAGAACAAGAAGATTAAGAATACCTTCGTGGACTTGGTGGGAAATGAGTCTAAGGAATTGGCAAGAGAGGGTGAGGCTCCCAAGTCCCGACATGTTGATAAAGGTGCTCACATCAATCCTCAGAGACGCGGAGAGTGTGCCATTTTCAATTACAGGGAGTTACCTTATCCTGAGCATTATAAAGATTCTAAGTTAGATGAACAATTTTCTGAATTCTTAAATATGTTAGAAAATTGCACATTAACATACCTTTTGCAAATGCCCTTGCCAACATGCCTAACTATGGGAGGTTCATGAAAGAGATGCTTTCGAAAAAGAGGAGGTTTGAGGTAAATGTAGTGCTGAGATGGAGGAAGATGAGGAAATCCCAACCATTTTGGTAAGGCCATTCTTAGCCACAAGTAGAGCCGAGATCAGTATGTCAAGAGGTAAGCTCACTCTACAGGTAGACGATGAAAAGGTAATCTTTCACATTTTTGATCCTATTCATGCTTTTGTTAGTGAAGATAAAAAGTATAGGGTTGATTTATTGGAAGTTAGACCTTTTGATCTGATTGATAGGGATAGGCCTCGAGAATTGGAAATGTTGAGCGTGCCTAGTTCTTCCTCTATTCTATCTCCTGGGTTGTATATTTGATTTGATTCTTCTACTTCTAGTCTTGATCATTTGGATCTGATGTGTTGATGAAACCTTTGTCTGAGAAGAAAATCTGCTATGATGATAGTTTGAGTTTGTTGAGAAAAAATTATGATGTTGATGTTGGTTTGCCTGATCGCCCTGACTGCATGGTGACTGAGTGTGCTATCAAAGAATCTATATTTTTTGCAAATAGATTGAGTGAGGGTGTTCAAAGATTCTTGAATTTAGGGCATGGAATGGATGAATTCTTATTGAACAATGATTTCTTTAATTGCTATGAATCCATGCCAAAAAAAAACTTTAAATTTTGAAAAAGACGAATTTGATTTGTTGTTGAGAAAAAATTGGAATGTTGATTGTTTGGAGCATGATGTTGTTATGCCCCCTCGTTTGAGTCTTGTTTTGAATGGGAATCACGAGGAGAGAATTTCTTTAGGTGCTTGGGATTTTTTTGTCCCCTCTCTTGTTAATCATGATTCTTTTTCCCCATGTTTGATCAATTCTTTTTCTAATTCTATGGGAGGATGCGTACCTAACCTTCAGAATGCAGGTAAGAGGGAGGATGTTAATTTCTTTATATTTGAGCTACCTTGAAAGAGGCACATGGGAAACGTCGAGCTAATGACGCTAAACAAGCGCTTCTTGGGAGGCAACCAAAGGGCTATTTGAGTTTTTAGTTTTTGTTTGTTTTGTGTTTGCTATTTGTGTTGTTCTGCAGTTCTTGAAGGTGGGCTTGTAATCAAACGTGCTATTTGAGGAAATCTCTCCAATTCATGGAAGTACCGTTACCCCTTTTATTTCTTATTTGTCCTTTGTGCATGCATTGTGTTGATTTAAACATTGAGGACAATGTTTAGTTTAAGTGTGGGGGGGATGGTGCTCTTGTTGAGAAGTTGATGATTTTGTGGATTTTGAGCTTATTTGACATTTTGTTAAAAATGAATGTTGAGTTGTGTGTTGTAGATTGGTTTTAGGATATTGCATGTTTTGTGATGAAGAAATTCTATGATTGGTACCCCTGAGTGGATTGTTTTTGCATTCGTATTGTGGAATCTAAAGCATGCTGGAATCTGGGTCAATTTAATTTTTTTATTAGATTTCTTTGTAAATATTGAGCACGTAGCCTAGTGTTGATGAGTTGAATACATAGAGGAGTATTATGTTTTTCATATATTTGTTGTCACCTCAATAGGCTTAAGGTTTGATTAGAAAGTGGTCTTGCATTATTGTTGGTAACATTGTACTTAGGAGTATCACATTTATTTGCCTGCTATGGACAGCATGAAAAAATCATTTACAAAGAAAAGAAAAGAAAAAAAAGTAGTATTGTTGTGCTTAATGTCCTCAAGGGTAAAAAGAGTTGCCTCTGCTATGATCAGTTAGGCCACCCATTGAGCGAGTGCTCTGGGTAAGGGTCCTTGCAGTAGATGTGCGAAAGCTAGTGCCTTTGGGTGGTTTAAAAAAATAATAATAATAAATAATAAATGATTATTTTAGTGTGTTGGTCGACCAATGAATTTAGGCATCCTAGTTTAGTTTTACCTTCGATTTGTCTGAGTTCGCTGGATGATTGAATCTTGGGGCCAGTGTAGGGGGAAGATAAATGGAGGAGAGCATAATGTTACTCTGAGTTAGTAAACGAGTCAGTACTTAGGCTTTGCATACACACACACAAAGAATTCAAAGTTTCTTTTAAATTGCTCGTGATTTAAGCATTCTCTAGTTCCATTGTCCTTGTTATCTTATTCCACTCTTGAGTGCTTTGAGGATGGAGTCACTTGAGCATGCATGTTTCTAAAGCATTTATCTTTTTAGTGTGAGTTTGATGTTGTTTTGCTCGGGACTAGCAAAAGCTTAAGTGTGGGGTATTTGATAGCACTAAATTAGTGCTATATATATGCCTTATTTTAGCTAATTTTAGGCCATAAACTTGAGCTTTTGTGTCTATTATTTGTTAATTTAAGGAATTCGAGCAATTAGAAGAAGAATTAAGAATTTGGAGTAAAATGGTGAATATGGAGCTATTTTAGAGCTTTTGGAAGAGCTAAGGACAAGAAGAGATGTTGCACAAGCTGTTGGGGCCGAGAGGACGGCGTTGCAAAGTCATAATTTGGTGTGTAGACCCGAGCGCTAGCGTTGTAATGTGAAGCTTCATTCGAAGCGTTGCAACGCTACTAATAGCATTGCAATGTTGCATCTATGAACTTGCAGAAATGCCATCGTTTTGGACAGCATTGCAACGTCATCCCTAGCGTTGCAACGCTGCCTCGAGTGACAGTATAAAGTCATCATTTTCTTTACATAAAATGGGAGACCATTTGGGGGCTTTTCGGGCTAATTTCGATAACTTACCTCCTTGGGACCTGTGGAGCTGCTACGGGGTGATTGGGATTGATGTTCGAGGCTCGGGGATCGTGAAATTTGAGACAAAAGTCCAGGATTTTGGAGTCGACGGTCTTTTTCTCGTTTCTAACTCTCTGTTTATACTTTTATTAGTGTTTAGAAGGTTGTTTGGCTCTGTTTTAGTGATGTATATGGGCTGAATATTATAGTTTAGGGGTTTCGAGAACATTTAGATTTGAATTCATGGTTTAATTGTTGTAATTAACATTTAATTACTCATTTTAGTGCATTTGATTGGATTATTCTTAATGCTCTGTATTAATTGGCCATTAGTACACTGTTTTAGTCCCAAATTGAGCTCGAAGGAGGATGTTTAGGTTAGACTTAGGCCAATTAACGCCTCTAGATTGCCAAAGTGATATAGGCTTAACAATCGACGGGCGAAGCTAATCATGAGCGGGCTTAATTAAACTAATTAATCAATTGCGCTAAGGACACTTAGGCAAGCGATTATTTAAGCGTGTTCGAATGAGACCGACAGGAGATTTCGACCGATTTAGTTCTAGGTTTATGTGTTTTAGTGAGATAATTAATCGTCATTCGCAATTATCATGTATTTAATCTAAACCGTGCTCGCCCCCGAAACTTCCCCTTAAATTGGTATCTCCAACCCTTTTTAATTGCTTTTAACTTGAATTTTGTCCCCATTATTTCGTTCCTTAAATAATTCTAAATTTGAGTATTCTCCGTAATTAATTAGCATTAAAAGGAATTTCCATATTCTCTTCCCTTGGGATTCGATACTTGGTACTCACATACCATTTTATATTACTTCGATCGCGTGCACTTGCGTTTACTCCTATCAGAGAACCGAATGGAACATTTTTTGAAAGATGTGCGAACCCTTTTGCCAACGGATACATGACAGGGCCTTACATATGGCTCTATTTTATCAAGAACAGGCTCGTCCCTTCGCAGCCGAGAGTCATGTTGCTGTACAACATCTACAAGGGTTAGATTTCAACATTGGCAGTATCATAAAGGAAGAGCTCGTGGCATGCATTAGGGGAAAGTAGTAGGATGCCTTTTCTTTTTCACCCTGATTACTAAACTTTGCAGGAGGGAGGGAGTGCTCCTAAGAGAAGGTGAGGAGATTGACAAGTGCAGAGCTTGCATAGACATGGTTGCAATCGATAGGTTGATTTCCTTGTAAGAGCAAAAGTTGACCTCACTGAAGAAGAAGCAACCGGCAACATCTACTACACATAATACGGATGCATCTGCTCTGCAAATTGATGATGCACCAAGGCCCTCTAATCCTTCTTTTATTGAATTGAGGGCAAAGTTACAGCATTGCAGGAACAAAGCAAGGCTTACTGAGCCTATGCTAGGGAGAGGGATGCAACAATCGAAAAGACCCACTCAGAGTTCACAAAAGGAAAAGCTCCAGCATTTCCAAACTTTCTAGAAATTCTCATAGATGAAGATCCTCAAATGGAACATGATAGCTCATCGTCTGATTAGGGGAGTATTTGCTTTCCTTTGAACCAATTTATATGTACTTGCTTCCTGTATAGGTTTACTTGCTTTTATAGGATAGAAGTATTTGCTTTTCTAGTATGTTGTTATGTTGTTTCTTGTTTTGTTGTGAACACTTTCTAACAAAAATTTCATTTCTTTTACACCTTGCACAAGTAGGACAAAAATCATGTTCTCAACAAGTTTTCAAATTGTTTTCCTTGGTTGTTGATAGCATGTAATCACGCTATCTTATATCCTATTATTTATGCTAGTTTTGTGATGATTTTGTGAACTTTTATGGCTATTTTTCTTAATTTTGTAGAAACCAAGCTTAAGGAGCAAAATCGAGTGTTTGGGAGTGTTTTGGTGGATATTAGAGCCTTTTGAAGATTAATTGAAAATTCAAGAATATTAAAGATGTTATTTGAGCATAAGGCACATTCCAAGAGATTCTACATCGAATCACGGTTCCAACGCATCGAACCAGAGGTCATTTCGATACCCAAACGAAGAGATATAGCAAAAATGGCCAATGTTGTCTGCAAGGTAGCATCGCGACGCTGTCCACAACGTCTCAACACTATGATAAACGCAAAAATTCTATTTTTCCCTTAGAAACGGGCGAAAACCAATTTTCTTGTAGTGTTGAGACGATGTTAACGCTACCTTACAATTTTCTATATAAGGATCATTTTGAAGCGCCATTTTGGAGGCCAATTTGAGGTTTTTAGCCCTATTCTCGATTCCAAGCTAAAATTCAGGGATTAGGGAGCAATTGAGAGAGTTTGTGGAGCATTTTTGAAGATCCGAAGCTCGAGGGACGTGGAGATCATGACGGGAATCCAGGATTGACCATCGTTTGCTAATTTCTTCCTTTTCCTTTAGTTTTAGTTTATGTTTTGTGGCTGTAAATTAGGAACTTAGAGGTTTAATTGTATGAATTTATGTATCTTTGTTCCTAATACTTGGGGTTTTGATGTAGCCATTAGACTTGAGGTTTTAATTGATTAAATACCTTGATTGAATGCTTTTGTTTCATTCATGCTTTTATGTATTTGATGCTTATAATCTCTTGATCACATATTATTTGTTTTATTGGTCTAAATTTGTGCTTGGAAAAGTCTGGTTTAGGCTAGAACTTAATTGCATGACTATTGTAAATTCTTGCATGAAAGTGGAGAATTCTCTTAGAAGCCCTTAAAAGAAGTTGCTTAATGCCTTGCATGCTATTAAAATCTACATAGAGATATTAGATTTATAACATTGCATAAGTTAATTGTGCTTGAAAGAGTCAATTAATACCATCACTTCTTGGCTTACGGAATATTTGTATGACAAATCTTGGTAGGTTTTGCCATAAGTCTAATTTGTGAAATTGATTCCCTAGGATATTTCTCTCTTATTGTGTCTCCATTTATCTTTTCCTTTCTAGGTTAGCTCTTTAATTTAGCTCGTTTGCATCTGATTTCTTCTCTAAATAAAGTTAAGTGAGAGTAGTTACAGTACTTAAATGAACTAAGAAATCCAATCCCTGTGATCGACCCTGGCCACTATTATTACAAATTTTAGAGGTTTAGGTTTATAAATATATTTGATAGAGCCTTTGACAAGCTTTTTATCAGTTGTGTTGATGAAAAGGCCTTTATGATGATACTAGAGCTCTTTCAACAGTCATGTGCTTTATATAACTCTGAGTTTTCAACATCATGTACTTTATTAATCACTTTTTTCATAAGAGATTCAAGTCCAAATTTAAGAGAGTTTAGTTTCAATGTTTAACAAGTTTAGTTACCCAAATTTATTCACCCAACCCTTTGTTTTTCTAGTTCTATGTCAATTGGTACATTGACAAGTTTAAGTTTGGGGGGTGAGTTTTGATTGTACCATTTTTATACCTTGTATCATGTATTTCACATGCTACTAGGACCTATGTAAAAAAAAAAAAAAAAAAAGAAAAGAGGGATACTTCTTCTACCAGAGTTGACCGAATAACTAGGGACGATCATGACACCCATGATTTTCTTTGCATGAAAGGCCAACTTAGGAAGTGAGTTTGTGAAAATGTTCTTGGAAATGATGTATGCCTGTAGTCAGCTACTTTCATCACAAAGTGTTAGTAAGTTGGAACAAAGGTACAAGTGATAACAAGGCTCTCTCTAGAAAAAGAAAAGAAAAGAAAGAAAAAGAAGAAGCTTAATAGCAGTTTTCAATGAGTTTGGGAGAAGCAAAGATTGTTTATATGATTCGTGAACTTAGCTTTTTAAGCAAAGAAGATCACCCTAGACTTGATGACTAAGACTTAGGTTGTAGAAGCATGATAGGTAGGTTTTCATAGGAATGTTTTGTCTTGAAAGGTGAAAGTAAAAGTCCATGCGAGAAAATTTCTAGGTTGTGTAAGTATTAACAGTTGAGATCTCTCCTGAGAGGTACATTTTTTTCAAAACATACTTAGGAAACTTTTTGTTAGTGGTTTGCTTGTTGTTTTTGCTTAAAATTTCTTCAAGACAATCAATAGGTTTAGTTTGGGAGTGTGATAACACTCATTTATGAGTGTTATTTAGCCCTAAAAACTAAGCTTATTGTTAAGAAAGTGAGTGCTTATTGTTCTATTTCATGCTATTTAGAGTGATGTTAAGTAAGAACAAGTTTTGCATATGTTTGACGGCATGATTTGTGAAAAGTAGTAAAATAGGTATAAATAGAGTCAATTTTTGTTAAGAAAATGTTAAGTTTTGTTGTTTTTCTGTAGAGGCTAGAAATAGACCAAAATGCGCCGGGGTTGCGACCGCAACTGGAGAACAAGTGCAAAAAAATTTCTAAGTGCTAAATCATATGATTGCACTAGCCTTGCGATTGCATCTGGACCTAACTCAATCGAAGATTCCAAAATTTCAAATTTGATAGATTTTCAGTAGATTTTCCACCAAGTCTCCTCAAATCAAGGAGCCTTGTCGACCAAACTTTCTCACACTAATCTCATCAGAAAATTCTTGATTTTGAAGTCTATAAAAGGCGGCTCAAGCATCAATTTCAAGAAAGCTCAGATCCCTATCTCTCCAACATTTTGTCATTTTTATTTTCATTCAAGCCGTCACACTGAATCTCTCCCAAGTGCTGTCTATACTCCAGTCAGAAACTAACTTCAAGATAAGGAAGTGTAAGTTCTCATTCTCCTTGCAAAAGGTTGAATAAGATAGAAAGGAGGAACATGCCTAGGGTTCTTTGTTATTTCCATTGAATTGTATTTTTCTGTTTTTCTTTAGAAGTTCATTTCTTGTTTTGGTTTATTTCAAGTTGTAAATTCTGAATTCGTTTTCTAATTCAAGTTTTTAGTTGAATTTTCAATTTTATTCTTCATTCTAGTTGTATCTTTTTACTTACAAACTACAAGGTGTAGTTAAGTTCATTCTTTTTAATGAAGTATTATTCTTTACTTTCAAGTTTTTCTTCTTACTTTTCTACTTTTATTTTCTTTATCACTATGAGCTAAATTCCTTTGAGGGGATTCAAGGAAGTGAATACCTTAAGAAGGAAGAAAGCACCACCATATGTTTAAGTAATTGTGCTCAACACTTAACATTGTCTGCTTTTATTGAGGTTTAAGTTTCATTGTTAGCTTCAACTGGCCATTTAGGTTAGCAAAGTTTGTGTAAGCTTCAATACTGAAAAAGGTTAGGTCAAACAGCGTTTTCATAAAAGCAATCTAGAAAAATAGTCTAGAAATAGAACGTTTCTTTCTATAACTAGAAATAGGGCAAAAACCTTTAGAGTCAATGAAGTTGTGCTCTTGATTTATCTAAGTAAATTTAGTCGTAAACATATGTGTTTAAATTGCTTAGTCTCCTAAAAGTACTTAGAAAAAAATTGAATAGGTGTTGAACTAGATTCACTTTGTTAAGTGTTGGTTAGGGTAGGTTGCGGGCGCAATTCAGTAGCACTCAGTTTGAACCGTACATCACTTGAAAGAGGCAAGATGCAGGCACATATGTGCAACAATCTCTGAACAAGCCAAACATAGTTAAGCAAGTTGTGGGCGCATGGTGGGCACATATTCCTTGGGATTGAACCAAATTTGAATCACTTGTTTCACATTAGTATTTTCATCTTTTTTATTATTCCAGTGTCTTTTACTCTTTTACTCACCTAACAAAATCATTGTTTTTTGTTACATTTAGTTGCAAGCTTTGAGGAAGATTTTGTTGTTAAATTGAAAGAGTTGATAACCATTCCCTTGGGTTTGATACTTGGAGTACTTCCATATATTACTTGTGGGACAACATGCACTGGCATTTTCACCTCATCAATAATTGTTATAGTTTGCTAGCAACCATGTAGAGCAAATAATTGCCTTTAGGACAATGTTGTGTAAGTGTGTCTTGACTACTTATTGTCTGTACCACAAGTTCTTGTGGTTATTGCTAGTCAATTTGACTTTTTACAACCATTTTAGCTTTTGTGCTTATCAACTGATTTATTTCTAGTTTTGTGATTATTGTTATATATAGTGTTTGTACTGTTATTTACACTGTAATTGTTTGTAGCCAGTAACAGTATAATAAATTTGTAGTGTTACTCAATTCATATCTTGAGTGTATTTCCAACCATTTTTTCACAACAGTCAATCTTCATTAAATTTTTTGCAGTCAACATCCTATATTTTTGCTTATTAAATTTGCAAATTTCATTTGAATCTACACGTCCTTCAATCGCCAAGGTATATGTTACTAAACTAGTACCATAAATTCAATTTATTTAATCCTAAATTTGCAAATTGTAGTGTGCTTCCCCCAAATTTTCAGTCGAATAATTTTAGGACTTTGAATTCATCACCGAAATCAGAAGAGGGGAAGATATTATACCAAGTGGCTAATGACAATGAGAAAGAAGAGGATTTGGAGAGGTATTCTTTAATATCTAATAGGAAAGAGGTGGAGGAATTGACTCATAAATTGAAGGAGAAGACTAGTTAAAGGTGTGGTTGTGTGTACTTATAGTCCTCTCAATGAGAAGCTCGTTCCTTGTTACTACACCTTCCTTCCATCAACACAACTTTGAACTTTTTTCTTGTTTTGAAGTCTTCCAAATGTGGGAATGTTTGAACCTCTATTGAACTTTTTTATTTTGAATTTTTTTTCAAGTTAAATGTTATCATATCTTGTTCTTCCTTGCTTCTAGTGTTAGCTCGAAGTTTACCCCTTACTTATTGGTCTCAATCTTGTTTGATAACATTTTTGGCTGTCTAATTTAGATTCAAACACATATAGAAGGGCAACTATTTGACGAAAATTTTAGTTATTTTTTAGTACAGGGTATTTGGGTGGCTCAGTTTGACGAAGATTTACTTGGCTTTTAGTACAAGGTATTTGTGTGGCTTAGTTTGACAAAGATCTTAGCTATTTATGAAAAGAGTGATACAAGGAGATGTGTTGTGATTACTTTACTCTAATGACAATGAGAAAGAAGAGGATTGAATCATTAAGAAAGAGGTGGAGGAATTGACTCGTTAAATTGAAGGAGAAGACTGGGGTTAAAGGTGTGGTTGTGTGTACTCATAGTCCTCTGAATGGGAAGCTCTTTCCTTTTTGCTTACACCTTCTCCTATCAATGTGACTTTGAACTTTTTTCTAGTTTTGAAATCTTCCAAATGTGAGAATTCTTGAACCTCTATTGAACTTTTTGATTTTGAATTTTTTTTCAAGTTAAATGTTGTCATATCTTGTTCTTCCTTACTTCTGGTGTTAGCTCAAAGTTTACACCTTACGTATTGGTCTCAGTCTTGTTTGATAACATTTTTGGGCTCTCTAATTTAGGTTCAAACACATACAGAAGGGTAGTTGTTTGGCGAAAATTTTAGTTGGTTTTTAGTGTAAGGTATTTGGGTGGCTCAATTTGACGAAGATTTATCTATTTTTTAATACAAGGTATTTGCATGGCTTAATTTGACAAAGATCTTAGCTATTTATGAAAAGAGTGATGAGAGGAAATGTGTCACGATTACTTTACTCTAAGGTTTAAATCTCTCCAAATTACAAGCTATTTGCATGTTTGAAATTCCAAAAGTTTCCAAATTTGATTAAATTGTCTTATTCTTTGAAAGTTCCATTTTGAAAGATTCCAATTCAAGTATTTTTCATTTTAGTACTGTCATTTTGAATCTATTTTTAATTATCTCATCATTTTAGGATTTGGTTGTTTGAAATTTCAAAAGTTTTCAAAATTTGATTAAATCATCCTATTATCTAATAGGAAGAGTATTTTAATCAATTGAATTATCTCAATTAATCCATTAATTTAGCATTTAGCCATTTATCTAATACAAAAAATAACTTGTCCATATTTCAAAACGGTCATTTAAATATAGTCGCGGTTACCCCTTTTTTCTACGACCATTTTCCAATGCTCTTTAGAATAAGTCCTGACCAAAGCCCAAAAATTTTACTTTCGAATAAGCAAGATTTTGTTGAAATTAATTGAGTTATTATTGTTGAAATGCCATTCAATTTTTTTTTAAGAACAAAATGCCATTCTAATTAATTAATATGTTTCCTCAAGACATTTGAAGAATCAATTCAATTAACAGACGTTTGGATTATTCTCTGTATTAATAAAAGAAAATATAGGATTTAATTTAAATTATAAAAGCTTAAAAAAGTGTTTTAAGCTTAAAAATAAAATTGATTTGCATGTTTTAATGGATTTGAATAACTAATAACTAAGTTCACATTTGATAATGATTTCATAATTTGTTAATTGTTTCGAAATTTATTTGTTTTCTCTCGCAATTTCTTTACTATGCTTTTCACTTTTCTTAAAAAAATCGATTTGAATTCTTAGTAAAAAAATTCCAAAAATAAAAATAGGTTTTTTAAAATTTTTTTTTTTTAGTCAAACTTTATTACAAATTTTTTAAAATAAATCTAATACAATCTTATAAAATTTCTTCTACATTATTTTTTTTTTATATATTAGTTCCTAATATTTGTTTTTTTTTTTTCAATTTAGTCCTTATTGTTTAAAAAGTTTCAATTTAGTCATTCATCATTGATAAATGTTAAAATTGATGGATGACAAATTTACTTGACTTAATACTTAGTGAATTGGTGAAATTTAGAGGAGAAAAAAAGTCATCTAAAAGAAGAAAATTTAGAGAAGAAAAAAAGTAATTATGTCATGTGAATTTACCATCAACTAATTTTAACTCCAATGATGAGACACTATATTAAAACATAAGAACATAGGGAAGCAAAGCATATATTTTGCATTTGTTTGTTTTTCATGTGATTTCTTGTCAATGTCATGAAGAGACATGCAAAATGATCAGACCCAAAACTAAGTTTGATGGGCTGGTTAATTCTTTGGATTAAATATGAGGGGAATTGGACTGTATGGCCAAATAAAAGGTGGTATTTATAAAAATGTCCAAAAATAAAAAATGCAAGATTTATGGCCACACGTGAAAAACTCGTGTCTATTAATTTTATGGATTTTCTAATTTTTCCCTACAATGTGATCTAATTTATACTGTATTTAAAAAATTGTATTTCAAATCTCTAGTTAATCCAAGTTTGAGATTGTTATCTTGTGTAGATTTAAATTTTGAATCTCTTGATATTTATGGATCTTAACTTGTTATATATTTTTTTTGTATTTGAATTATCTTTCAAAGTTTAAAACTAGATATTTATAATCTTTATTTATATATTTATATATTTTTTTGCACATTTGTATACGATTGATATGATATTTGGGAAGCTTTTTTTTCAAATGATTACGATTTGCTATCGAGCTGGTTTAGAGTCATTTAATCGTAATTTCCGTTCTTCTTAATTAGGTATAAAAGTCTTTGATCACATATCATCTTGAATTATAGGTATGTTTGTTTTCTACTGGTGTATTTCTTATTCAATCACTCATGATCCTACTCTATACATAATATGCTTGATTGACATTGACTAAAACCAAGTTTCTAGAGAGAACAAGAAGTAAGATATTATGTGATTGTCGAAAGGGTTTCAATTCGGGTAAAGGGTTGGCGATTTTGAAGAGATTATGGAAAATTCGTTTCGTTCAATAACGAACGTTAGTTCAAATTTCTGAAACCGAAATCATTCATTTGGTTATGTATATGTCATGACGACTATCTTAGCATGATCATGACTGTCTTAGAGTTGAATATTATTGAAGATGGAAAGGTAATTGTTTAACAACACTATTAAATATTTTCAAATACAAGGTATTTGCGCATAATTTTATTTCCCAATAATTATTTTCAAGAGTGTGCTCCACAAAGGAGAAGTTATTTTTTGGCCAAGTTGTTGTTCCTATAATATCTTATTCCCACCAAAAGGTTTAGTTTGTTAGTACAAAGTATTTGTGTTGCTCAACTATGATTTTATTATTTTATTTTATAGTACATAGTATTTGCAAACTCAATGTTGGGAGAATTACAAATAACAAAGGAAAATGGAGTAAATATTGAGATAAATATTAAGAAACAAACACGTAAACAATTAGGTTGAGGCACGGGCATCTCGCTCTCTTTAAGGAGATTCAAGTCTTCTGCGGTGTATATTTATTTATCAGCCACCGGTGCAGCAGTTCTTCTCTGGCCTGTCCCCTCCAGGATACAACAACCGAACTGAAATGTTGTGTAGCTCAAACCACTCTGCACTATGAGGTTGAGCTCAAAACTCCACAACAAAGAACACCCTTCTTTTCGCCAATTGCTCTTAAAAGAGCAAAGTAGAGAAATATGAGAAATTAGAGAGAAGAGAAGATTGAAATGTTGTGTGATTGAGAGTATGGTAAGAGTGGTATTTATACTAGAATTTTAGATATAGGAATTTAATATAAAAATAAGTAATTAAAATGTAAACTTTTTAACTTCTTTTACCAATACATTTTCTTCGTTAATTTGATAAAAGAAACATCTCAAAATTACTACCTCATTTAAAAGATAAAATTTCTCTAAAATTAATAGTAAATATTAAAATGTAACAACATTCCCCCACTCATTTGAATATTTAAAATAATCAAAATCAATTGATCTAAAGAAAGATAATTATGCATCATAAAGGTGTGACTCTGCATTGAACCTTTACTAGTGAAATAATAATCTCTACTCCAACGTTAGTAGTGGTCTCTGCTTGAACTCTAACACTTAAGGGGAAATAGAGAACTATTATCCACACATAATTATCCAAGTGTTGACATGAGCTTTATTGGTCAGCACATTATGGCCCTGTGTTGATCCCAAAATTTCATGACTATATTTGAGAATAAGCCCCATATCCTCATAGAGAGCGGCCCCACTCTCACACTCATATAGGTAAAATTTGTCAAGGGTTACTCCTATAACATTGACACCCCACTAATAAGATCTACAAATTTTATTAAGAGTTTATTGAAAAACTCAACCCTCCACTACGTTATAGGATAAATGCACTCACATCATAGGGATGGATCAATATATAAAGATAGTGCATATTTACGGCCACCTTATAATTCATTTTTACTTTTGAACCTAGTTCTCAAGATCTCTGATCACTAGGTGGGTATCTTTATATATGGCTCATGACAATTATAAGGGCTTCAACCTCATCCCCCTCGATGTATTCCATACCATTTCTCTATTCAAGGCCTTTGTTAATGGATCTGCAAGATTATCACAAGATTTTATGTAATTCACATTAATAATCTCATTACTCAAATAAGATCTCACAGTACTGTGTTTTATTCTTATAGGTCTGGATTTACTGTTATAAAAATGGTTTTTTACTCTACCAATCGTGGCAGTGGTATCACAATTTATCAAAATATGAGGTATTGGTTTCTCCCACATTGGAATTTTATATAATAAATCTCTTAGCCAACTTGCTTCCTCGCTAGTTGAAGCTAAAGCAATAAGCTCTGCTTCCATAGTAAAGTTGGCAATAATTGTTTGTTTTTTCGATTTCCAACAAATAGCACAACCTCCCAAAGTAAAAATATACCCTGTAGTAGATAAAGAATCATCTGACAATGTATTCCAGTCAGCATCAGAAAATCCTTCAACAACAGCAGGATATTTTTTATAAAGTAAGCCATAGTCTTTTGTTCCCAATAAATATTTCATAACATGATCTATGGCATGCCAATGTTCTTTACCTGGCTTACTCGTAAACCTACTAAGAACTCCTACTGCATATGCAATGTTAGGTCTAGTGCAATCACCTGCATACCGTAGGCTACAAATCACACAAGCATACTCCTTTGATTAATTACATCACTTTCATTTTCAATGGGAAAGAAGTGAACACTTGAATCACATGTTTACAATCAAAATAATTGTATTTTCTGAGTATTTTCTCAATATAATGTGATTGGTCAAGGAAAAATCCATCTGAGGTTTTTGTTATTTTCATACCCAGAATAAAATTAGCCCCACCAAGATCTTTCATGTCAAAATGGCTTCTCAATAAATTTTTTTGTTTCATTTTTGACAAAAATATTTGAGCCAAAGATCAATAAATCAACATATAGGCAAATAATAATATGTGAATCTTCCCATGATTTATAATAGATGCATTTATCACATTCATTTGGTTTATAACCATTATTTAGCATGCAAGAATCAAATTTCTCATACCACTGCTTTGGTGCTTATTTTAAGCCATATAGCGATTTAGTAAGCGTACACACTTTCTTCTGTTGCCCAAGTTTTATAAAACCTTCAGGTTGGTCCATATAAATCTCTTATTTTAAATCACCATTTAGATAAGTTGTTTTCACATCCATTTGATGAATACTCATATCGAAAATTGTAGCAATTGCAATTAGAAATCTAATAGATGTGATTCTCGTAACTGGAGAAAAGGTATCAAAGAAGTCTAAGTCTTCTTTTTGTTTAAAACCTATTGTGACAAGTCTAGCTTTATACTTGTCTATACTACCATCCGGTTTCAGCTTTTTTCTCAAGACCCATTTACACCCTATAGTTTTACAACCTGGTGGCAAATCAACTAATTTCCAAGTTTTATTAGAAATTAGTGATTCTATTTCATCATTCACAGCCTCTTTCCATAAAAATGCATCTGGAGATGACAAAGCTTCTTGCAAAGAAATTGGTGTTTCTTAAATGTTATAAACATAAAAATCAGGACCAAAATCTTTTACAGTTCTAGCTCTTTTACTCCTCCTTAATTCAACTGGAGAATTGTTTTCATTATTATCACTAGGAGTAGAAGAGCCAAACTTATAGGAAGCTTATTAACAACTTTGACCCCCACTATTTCTTGAATTGAAAGGAAAATTTTCTTCATGAAAAATTGGATCACTTGATTCAAAAATCACATTATGTTCAATGTCAAGAAATCTATAGGCTGTACTATGAACTGCATATCCAAGAAAAACACAAGTGGTAGCTTTAGTCCCTAATTTAGATCTTTGTGGATCTGTTAGCCACACAAAAGCTAAACATCCTCAAACTCTTAAATATCCCAAATTTGGCTTATACCCTTTCCATAATTGAAAAGGTGTAATTTTTGTCTTTTATTTGGCACTCTATTTAACACATGACAAGCATTCAAAATCGCTTCACCCCAAAGATTAAAAGATGCACCTGATTCTAATAGCATAGCATTAGTCAAACCAATTAAGGTTCTATTTTTTCTCTTAGCTACTCCATTAGAAGCAAGTGATTATGGTGCAGTAGTCTCATGATTTATTACCAATGATTCAACATATGAATTGAATTAAAATGATTCATATTCTCGACCTCTATCACTTCTAATTCTTTTAATTTTTCTACCGAATTGATTTTCAACTTCGAGGAGAAATTTTTTCAAATTCTCAAAAGCATCACTTTTATTTTTCAATAAATAAACATGAGTATATTTTGAAAAATCATCGATAAAAGTGATAAAATATCTATTTCCTCCTCTAGTTAAAATTCCTTCAAATTCACACAAGTCTGTATGAATTAACTCTAGTAATTCAGTATTTCTTTCAACACTTTTATGAGGTCCTTTTGTAATTTTAGCTTTACTGCATAGTTTACATTTCTCAAAATCATTTTTTAAACTAGGAATTAATCCAAGACTACTCATCACCCCCACATATTTACTATTTATGTGACACAAACAAGCAAGCCAAAAATTTAAAGAAGAGAGCATATAAACAGAACTGGTAGATGCTTTATTAATATTCTCATTGTTCAATTTGAACATTCCATCACAAGCATAACCTTTTCCAACAAAAATTTCCTTTTTTGTTATCACATATTTATCAGATTCCACAGTTTGTTTAAAGCCAGCCTTATTAAGAAGATAACTCGACATTAAATTCTTCCTCTTGGAGGGTGTATAAAGCACATCTTTCAAAGTTAGAACCCTTCAAGAGGTGAATTTTAATCTAACCTCACCAGTTCCAATAATTTGGGTAGTATGGGAATCACCAAGCATTATTGTTTTAGGCTCCTTAAAAGGAGTATAAACTTTGAACCAATTATTGTCATAGCAAACATGTCTATTGGCTCCAGAATCAGCCCACCATCCTTCAATACTTTGAACCATATAAATATCAGTTATCATAGCCACACATGGTTCTTCGATAACATTAGCCTGAGGTACAGGTTCATGTTTCCGAAATTTGCAAAATCGAGCAATATGCCCACTTTTGCCACAAACAAAGAAAACTGCTCTTGAGTGTTAAGGATATACTTGATTGTTATTCACTTGGCTTGGATTTTTCTTATGAGGTTTATTATTCTTTTTCATATAACTCTTCTTTGGCTTTAAATGATTAGTTTTAGGAATCTGACCCTTAGGTAAATCATTAGAAGAGATTAGATTTACCTTGGTGAAATTTTCATTGCCTTCTTGAATCAATGTATCTTGCCCTCTTGCCTCTTCCTCCACAGAGATGCAACTAATTAGCACTTCTAGAGAAATTTCTTTTTGCTTATGACACATATTTTTCTGAAATTCTCTCCATGATGGTGGAAGCTTGTCAATTATGCCATCAACAATAAGATTGTCTCCAATATCAATTCCTTCATATGCTACTTCAGCTACTATCATCTGAAAGTCTTATGCTTGCTCTATTATAGATTTTCCATCTACCATTTGGAAGCGAAAGAAGCGACTTGCAGCATATTTTTTCGCACCTGCTTCTTCAGTATCATATTTATTTAGCAAAGCTTTCCATATTTTCCTGACTGATGTGAAAGTAGTATTATAATAATCATAAAAATGATCAACAAGACAATTTAAAAGATAGTACCGACATTTGCACTCATCTTTCACATACTTATCAATTTTCTCTTGGGGTTCCATGAACTCTTCAATGCCCATGTTTTTAGTATCAATCTTCTTTGGGTTTTTTCTATGAGGACATAAGTTACTTTGAGAAGATTAAGGTAGAACAACACTTTTCCCTTCCATCTCTTAAAGTGTGCTCCTTTAAATCGAAAAGACTTGTTGAGATCCCCAATATTCTCATTAGACTTCTCAATTGTAGACTCCATGTTGAATCTCCTTAAAATTGTTTGGTGAATTACAAATAACAAAGGAAAATTGAGTAAATATTGAGAAACAAACACGTAAACAATTAGGTTGAGGTGCGGTGTATATTTATTTATCAGCCACCGGTGCCACAGCCCTTCTTTGGCCTGTCCCCTATAGGATATAACAACCCAACTGAAATGTTGTGTAGCTCAAACCACTCTGCACTATGAGGTTGAGCTCAAAGCTCCACAACAAAGAACACCTTTCTTTTGGCCAATTGCTCTTAAAAGAGCAAAGTAGAGAAATATGAGAAATTAGAGAGAAGAGAAGATTGAAATGTTGTGTGATTGAGAGTGTGGTAAGAGAGATATTTATACTAGAAATTTAGATCTAGGAATTTAATACAAAAATAAGTAATTAAAATGTAAACTTTTTAACTTCTTTTACCAATACGTTTTCTTCCTTAATTTGATAAAAGAAAACATATCAAAATTACTACCTCATTTAAAAGATAAAACTTCTCTAAAATTAATAGTAAATATTAAAATGTAACAACACTCAATTTGACGAGACTCAATCTAATGAAGATTTAAGTTTTTTTAGTACATGTGTAGCAAAATCTTACAAATATTTTAGATGTTTTTAGTATAATGTATTTGTGGGGCTCAGCCTTAGGGAGACTTCATGTAGTAGTTATTTTGAATACAAGGTATTTGTTTATCCAATGCCTAAACTTTGAGTTATTATAAGTAAATATTTTTTTTATGATTAATGTTAATTTTGCTAGAAATCAACACATAAATTGATGACTTGCTTGAAATCAACACATAAATCAATGACTTTTCTAGTTTCCATCAATTAATGTGTAATTATGTTTTTTAGATTTTGTAGTTTTTTAAGTTAACTTTGTTTTTGAGATATTGTTTGAGATATTACTTAGATTTTTTTTAGGTGAAATTCTATTTTTAAGTAATTTGGAATTTATCAATCTAAGAATATGTATCAAATTATTGTTTTTGTTAGGTTGATTTATTATTTAGTTAGAATTTTAAAGATGATGTATTTTCGATTTTCAAATACATAACTAGTCCTTTATTTGAGGGATTTTGTAGAAGATATGTTTGTTGTAATTTGAGTTCTAGATTTGAAATAATTATAAGATAATTTTAGTATCTTGATTCAAATTTGTGGTAAAGGGTATTTTAGACATTTAATAATTCGATTTAAAAATGAAAAAAAAAATTGTTTGGCCATTTTTCAAAGAAACAAAATTCTATGGCATTTTTTCAAAACGCACATTTAAATTTGGTTGTTCTTGCTGTTAGCCCTAAATATGAATAACTTAGGGATAACTGCATGAACGACCATATTTAAAGACACGTTTTTAAAAAATGGCCACATGTCCTTGTTTTTTTAATGGCCAAACGATTTCTACCAATTTTTATATGGGATTGATTAAATGACAATAATATACCTTAACAAATTTCATATCTGAGATACTAGAATTACTCTATAATTATATCAAATCTAAAATTCAAATCAAAACAACCCTATTTGAATCAAAATAATCAAAATAATTTTAATTTTTCGAACGAAGATAAACAACTTTAATTAGATAGTTAAAAGGATAATCATATTCAATGCAAAATCTAAGATTTGATGAATGAAAATAAACATATTTAATCTTTCAAATTTGAAAAAAAATGGGATTTTGAAAATCGAAACTCAAGACTATGGGGGTTGTGAACATAAATACTAGGTATTTACCAGAAAATGAGCTTCCATATTCATTCCTCTTCAACCCTAATGTGTAAGTGATGATCTATGTTTGGCACCTATATTTAACCTTAAATTTAGTTCATTTCTTGGTTAAAGTATGGTTGATTGCATGAATTTATGTGTTTTTTTTGTCCAAAAGCATGGGTAAGTGAAAGAGTCATGTGGAAATAGTCATTTTGTGATATTTGAGTCATTTAAGGGTCAAAAGGGTCATTTTTTAGTGAATTTAACCATATTTTGCTCTTTTGTAGGAATCTACCAAAAATAGGACTTTGCGACCACAAAATTTTTAAGCCAAAAAGAATTGCAACTGCAAACCGAGAATTCTGTGGTCCATTCTGTTTGAGTCAAATCTGCAACTTACACCCTATTTTGACTCTGAGGGTTCAAAGTCAAGGTCCAAGGCTTGAGGATCACTAACTATTCACCCTCCAAAGGCCTATAAAAGGATGGTTCGTGAAGCTTAAGCGGAGGAGGTGAAGAGATGAAAAAAGGGTTTTTAACCTAAATTTTGAGTGAGACTTAGAACAGGGAACAAAGTGGTGTTGGAGATAATTCCTTTAGGAGAAACTCATATTCCACACCCTAGAACTCTTAGCCTTTGAGAGAATTAACTTGTATAAATCGATTGCACCTTGAGAGTGGCTTAGATCGACTTTTAGAGTGACTTTCCCTTGAATGTAACTAATTAGTTTATACACTAGGAGTACTTTGTTACTATTTTTCCAATACTTGTTATTTTCATTTCCATTCGTCTTTGTACTTATGCATTGTATTTCAATGAAGCATTTTGTTTTTACTTATTTCATGTCTAGCTAAATTTGCATTTGGTATTCGGTTTTATGGATACCCTTAAGGAATGACTTAGTCTAACATATTTCTTTTTCTAATCACCATTTTACTTTGTGTTCATTCTTCTTTTATTGATTTTCGTTCTTAAATGTTGGCTTAAATTTTCCACTTAAATTAGCATGCAATGTTGAGTCCAATATGGAAAGGGTCGAGCAATAAATGGTTGTCATAAAATGGATATAGGAGGAAAGCCTAGACACAAGATTCCATAGTTGACCTTAGACATAAGGCATGCATATAGGATCAAAAGGGTTGCGTTTTTAACTATCTAAGATAAGTTGACCAAAATCCCATCTTCATTGCAGATGATAGGGATAGAGCAATAAGAGATTATGTAGCATCAACTTTTCAAACTTTAACCAATAATTGAAGCACCATAATTTGAGTTAAAGCTCGTGATGTTCCAAATGCTCAACACGATGGGGTAATTTACTGGACTTCTAAGCGAAGATCCACATAAGCATATTAAGCAGTTTATGAGAATTTGTAGTTCTTTTTAAAACAAATGAAATATCCAAAGACACATTGAGACTAAAATTATTTTCTTTTTCTTTGCAGGGTAATGCAGAAGCATGGATAGACACATTTCCTCCTAACTCAATCCCCATGGTAGAATTTCGTGGAGAAGTTTCTCGAGAAATACTTTCCCCCAAGCAAGAATCCTAAACTCTGAGGAGAAATCATAGCTTTCAAGCAAGCATTCAATAGTCTGTAAATGAAGCATGAGAGAGATTCAACAAGCTAGTTCGAAGTGTCCACACCATGGCCTTCCAGCATGCATTATGATCGAGCATTTCTATAATGGATTGAACCAAGCATCAAAGGCATTGGTCAATGCATCTGCAAATGAATCCTTGTTGAAGAAGTTTATGAATGAGGCCAATAAGATCTTGGATACTATTTCAACAAATAATTTGTACTGGGGACAAGAAGAAGCAATAACCACCACTTCCACAAAGAATGTTGTTGGAATGCTAGAAGTGGATGCAATCGCATCACTAAATGAACATATGACATTTATGCATAACATGTTGAAGAACCTAACTATGGGGAATCAAGTAGTGATTTCCCCAGTTAATCAAATTTCATCCCCTTTTTGTGTTTATTGTACTAAAAACCATTTGTTTGAAAATTGTCCATTTAATCCTACATCTGTTTGCTATATACGTCAACAAGGTAATCAGAACCGATGGAATCATTATTCCAATACATACAACTCTGGCTGGAGGCAATACCCCAATTTCTCTTGGGGAAGACAAACAAGCACTAGTAATAATGCTTTGAGACAGTACGGGAAGCAAGGAACCCCACCAAGTTTCAGCCCCCAACCTTAGCAGTAACAGGTGTAGCAGAAGAATTATCAACAATCTCAACCAAAAGTTTCACAAACTCTGAGTATAGAGATCTCTATGCAATAATACATGGCTTAAAACGATGCAGCAATGTAGAACCTGGAGATTCAAGTAGGACAACTGGCAAATGAACTCAAGAATAAACCACAAGGAGCATTGCCTAGCAACATAGAATCACCTTAGTGCGAAGGAAAAGAGCACTGCAAGGCAGTAACTCTAAAAAACGGATTGGAATACAAAGGTCAGCACGTCCAACAAAGCTTTAAAAGAACTCAACGTCAGAAGTGACAAAAGATTTTAGGAAAAAGGAGAAAGAGAAGCCGATTGAAGAAGACCTTAAGGAGTCAAATGAATGATCAACCTTAACAGGGTAAAAAAAAAACTATGGAGAATAGGTCAAAGGAATATGACTCAGTTTAAAGAGAATCAGAATAATGCAGCAAAGAGTGCTCTCGCAACATCTCAAAAGTCCACTAATCTATATCAGAATTTTAGACCACCACCACCATACCCTCAAAGATTCAAACAAGCAAGTCAAGATGCACAAATTGGCAGGTTTTTAAACATATTGAAGCAACTTTATATCAACATTCCATTGGTGGAAGCACTTGAATAGATGTCAAACTACGTAAAGTTTTTGAAAAACATCCTATCGAAGAAAAGAAGATTGGGAGAGTACGAAACAGTTACACTAACAGAGTGTTGCAATGCGCTAGTAAAATGAAAAGTACCCCCAAATGTTAAAGATTCTAAGAGTTTCACGATTCCATGTTCCATTAGAGGCACGGATGTAGAAAGAGCATTGTGCAATCTAGACGCAAGTATCAACCTCATGTTGCTTTCAGTGTTCAAATAGCTAGGAATTGGTGAAGCGAGACCAACCACTGTCACACTTTAACTAGCGAATCTCTCTCTCTCACACATCCAATTGGGAAGATTGAGAATGTGCTTGTAGGTTGATAAGTTTGTCTTAGCAGACTTTATTATTTTAGACTGTGAGGCTAATAAAGAAGCTCTAACTATTGTAGGATAACCTTTCTTAGCAACAGAACAAACTCTGATAGATGTACAAAAAGAAGAACTTCTAATGAGAGTGAACGAATAAAAGATTACTTTTAATGTGACGAGTGCCTTGAAATATCCAGAGGATATGGAAGATTGCTCATTTTTGGATTTATCTGATGATTTTTCTTTTTTTGATTTGTAGGAAATCTTGGATATAAGTTATCCTGAAGAAGAAGTTGATGAAGAAGAAGTTGTTTTAGGAGTGAATGACTTACAAAATGCTGAATGTAAAGATGATAGCATACATAAATGTGCTATTTTTAGACTTAGTTTTTGGCTAGTTTTGTTATGATTTCGTATGCTTTCATATATTTTTATGTTTATTTCTCATAAATCGAGCAATTAGAGCAAAACCAGAGAATTATGAGATATTTGGACAAATTTGAGCAACTTAAGGCTATAATTGAATATTCAAGCATTGAAGAAGAGGAACAAGGCTTTTGGACACTAGGGCATAGCATTGCAACGCCATTTGAGAAGCCTTTTTGCCTTGAAGACCCGAGGGCACAGCATTACAATGCTATATATAGCGTTTCAATGCTAGCCGAATAAAAATTTTCACTTTTTAAAAAAATACTATGGACAACGTTACAACACTGCCCCTAGCGTTGTAATGCTATCCCGATTCTATAAAAGGAAAAGTTGTATTTCGAGCAAATGGAGTCATTTTGGAGAGACCTAAACCCTAATTTCGATAGAGGCAGTGTTTGAAAGGTTTAGAGAGCACATTGGAGAGCTAAAGAGGAGACTCAAGGCTCGGGATCGCAGGACATCACGTCGGTAACGATTGTTAGCACTCGTTGTCCAGTTTTTCTCTTTTCCCTTTCTCTTGCCTTTTCAATTTTAGGATTTAGTGAACTGAATTTGCATGTAATTGAGTACTTTTTAGACTTTCTAGTTAATTGTAAGATTATATGAACTATGTTTGATTGTTGAATGTTATTGTGTCATTTTTTATTCATCTTGATTTAGTATTCTTAGCTATTGGCCATAGCTTTGTATGTTAGGTTAGATTTAGCTTGAGAAAGTAAATTTAACCAAGAACTTGGATGCATAACTAGGTTTAATCTATTGCATGAGAATGAATAGGTTAAAACTAGAAGTTGATAAAAGAATTTCATAATGTTGTGCTTAGTTGTAGTAATAGACCAATAGGTTTATTTATCTCTTGCATGAGTTCAATTGGGCTCGAGAGAGTCAATTGAATACTTTAGTAATTCTTGACTTAGAATGGTTGCATGATTCACAATTCAATAATCAATTTCATAGTTGAGCTTCATGAATAGAAATTAACGAATGTCTCTGAAAAATTGGACTCCATATTTGTAAATAATACGATAGATTTTATGTTTTCAAACCAAATCCAAATTAGTTTTTCTCTAAATAAAATTAGGCACAATTAACTACGGTACTTAATTAAATCTAAGGAACTCCAATCCCTGTGAATGACCCCAGGCACTAATATTGCAAAATACTTAGAGGTCTGGTTTTATAAATTTAATCTTGATACGACATTCGACAAGTCGACCTATCAAATTTGACACCGTTGTCAGGGATTGACATATTTTTAGTTTAATTAATATCATGGGGAAAGTGCTCGATTTTAATTTAGAGTGTAATTAGAGTAAATTTGTATAATTTTTTTTATTTTTTTCTTTGTATTTTTGTGCAATTGTGTTATTGTTGAGTTTTCTTTAGTTTTTATTCCTTTTGTAAATCATGTCTATGTTGTGTATTAGTGTAATTTGTTAATTCTTATGTATGCTTATGTATGCTTCTTTTGTGGTATTTTCATGTTGTGATAGTTCTGTTAAGTTATGTGTACTATATGTAAAATATTTTTCCTTCTTGCTTGTTATTTATGGTTGTCTTTTTGTTTTCTTTTTCTTTTCAGTTTGTTTGAGTAGTTTGTTTAGTTTTGCTCTTTACTTGTGTTTCTTTTGCTTTTCTGTTGGTTAGGGCTCCGTAGTATATTCTCATAAATAGAGACACTTTGGTACCTTTTGACCCTGAGATTGAGTGCACTTGTATTCGAAATCGTCGAGCTTAGAGAGAAAAACTAGAATTACCAATGGCAGAGGAGCAGATCGATGAGCAGAAGGCAATAAGGGACTACTTTAAACCTGTATTTCCTGCGGAGAGTTCAAGGATAGTTCATGCACCTATAGAAGCAAACAACTTCGAACTAAAAATTGGTCTCGTTCAAATGGCTAGAGATAGCCCATTTAGAGGATATCCCACAGAAGACCCCAACTCTCATTTGAAATCTTTTCTTTCTCTTTGTGGAACTGTTAAAATTAATGGTGTTTCATGTGATGTTATTCACTTACGTTTGTTTCCTTTCACTTTATAGGATAAAGCGAGAGATTGGTTGAACAACTTAGAGCCACAAAGCATCTCCACCTGGGAAGAGCTTGCTCAAGCATTCCTATCAAAATTCTTCCCACCTGCTAAAACTGCCATGCTCAGAACGAAAATTGGAACATTTAGACAACTTGAAGGAGAACAGATGTTTGAGGCATGGGAGAGATATAAAAACCTCTTAAGGAAGTGCCCATAGCATGGATATCCCGATTGGCTGCAAATCCAGTTGTTCTACAATGGATTGAACAGAAACACCAAGACTATACTAGATGCAGTAGCTGGAGGGATAATTTTGTCAAAAACTGTGGCTGAAGCAAAGACTTTGCTGGAAGAGATGGCAGCTATGAGCTATCAATGGCAAAGCTAGTGGCAGGCATCTATGAAGTCAGTGAGGTAAATGCTTTATCTCAATTGACAGGTGTAGGAAGCAGTACCACTATTGCATCATTGGCAGCGTCTCAACAACCATAGTTTGAGGGAGAGTCAAATATGGAGCAAGTGAATTATGTGAACAATAGAGGATATAACCAAGGGAGCAACCACATGCACAATGCAATTCCTACGCACTACCATCCGGGTTTGAGATATCATGAAAATTTTTCATATGCTAATAATGGGAATGTTTTGCAGCCTTCTTCATGTTTACCCCCGAGTTCACAGCAAGTTGAGAAGAAATCCTTCCTTGAGGATTTAATCAGGAGCTTCATTACTAAATCAAATAAAAGAACCAATCAACTGGAACAGAGAATTGAGGGTATTGTTTCTGGACAAGGAAATGCAATTAAAATTCTGGAAGTGCAGATGAGTCAGTTGGCCACCTCCCTAAATGCTTTACATAAAGGGAAGTTCCCAAGTGATACTGAAGTCAATTGTAGAGAACAATGTAAAACGATAAGTTTGAGAAGTGGGAGACAACTGGAAGGACCGGTGAGACGACTATATGATGAAGATGAGGAAACCATAGAGATCGGAGATAAAGAAGCTTAAACTGTATCTGAGGCCGAGAAGTTTTCTACACCAACCATACCTATCATGCCAAACAAAATCCCGTATCCTCAGAGATTCAAGAAGAAAAGTCTTAGCAGTGAGTTCTCTAAATTCTTGGATATGTTTAAAAAGCTTAATGTTACTATTCCTTTTGTAGAGGCACTAGAGATGGTTCCCAGTTATGCAAAGTTCATGAAGGACATTCTAACTCAGAAGAGGAAATTTGGGACTCTAGAAACAGTACACATGACAAAAGAGTGCAGTAATGCACTACACAAAAAGTTGCCAACCAAACTAAAAAATCCTGGGAGTTTTACTGTTCTCTGCACTATTGGCAATTCTTATTTTCCCAAGGCTTTATGTGATTATTTAGGTGCTTCTATTAATTTGATGCCTTTCTGTGTGTATAGGACCTTGGGTCTAAAGGAGCTCCAACCCACCAACATATCTTTACAACTCGCAGATCGTTCATTGGCCTTCCCTAGAGGTATAGTAGAAGATGTTATAGTCAAGGTTGACAAATTTTTTATTTTGCAGACTTTGTGGTGCTTGACATGGAAGGAGATGATGATATCCCCATCATCCTTGGATGTCCTTTCCTAGCTACAGGGGAAGCTTCTATTAGTATGAAAGACGGTAAGTTATCCTTCAAAGTCAATGATGAGAAGGTAACTTTTAACATGCACAACGCAATGAGGTATCCTCCAAAGGTAAATCAAGTTACGGGCGCTGATTCGATTGATTGTGTGGCTAATGAATTTTTTGAATTAAGAATGAAGACAGATCCAATAGAAGAGATATTAACAATGAAATGCAGTATTAAAGACTCTGATCGAAAATAATGAACAACAACATGAGTCCAGTCTAGCTAAAGATATTAAAAAAAGCTCTTCTTGGGAGGCAACCCAAGTTTTCTTTCTTGCATTTACTTTTCTTGGTTGTTTTTCTTTCCTAGTATAGGTTATTTTGAAAAAGAGTGCCAAGTAAATCTCATTCCCATTTTTGCAGGACCTCGACCGCATTGAGACACCTCCTAGCAAATTGAAAGAATTTTTCTGGAACAGTCTCTCATTTTATCATGCCAGTATCATTCACTCACTCTATCTTTGTCCTTATTTACTTTATTGAGAACATTACATTGAAGGCAATGTAAGTTTTAATTTTGGGGGTGGGCAATACTGTGCATCCCTGATAATTCTGAGCAAATTCTGAGTAAATTTTTTTCGATCTTAAGCATGCTTGAATGATTGATAATACATGATGATTGATTTGAAAAGCATAGGAAGTAATCTAAGCAAAAAAATTTACAATAGAATGATTTTTGAAGCATGTCCTGAATAAAGTAATTTAAACTTTATCTTTGATTTCCTTGCAACACCACAAGCACATAACCGACTTTCTATTATGTTCGAACACTAGGATGCATTTATTAAGTCTAAAGGTTGTTGTCACCCTGATAGGCTTAAGAACTTATTGATAGTCAACTTACATGAAAGATAGTGATTGAAAACTGTTGAAATAAGAAAATCTTTTATAGTTATTGATTTTTTTGCATGTTTAATGATAACCAAATCATGTTTTATCAATATGATGTGCTTAATGTGTAGGGATCAAAAGAGCTACCTCCATTATGATCAGTTAGGCAATCCATTGAGTGAGTGCTCTGGATAAGGGTCCCTACAATGGATGTGTGAAAGCTAGGGTCTCCATAAGAAGGAAAAAGATAAGTTTGGGGGTAGTAACCTTTCGAATGCTTAAGAAAATGAATGTTTAAGTAGATTGCTCTCTGTAGTGTGAGAAAGCTTGAAAATTGGAACTTAGGGCCAATGTAGGGGAGAAATGAAGGAAAGCCTTGGTAAAAGTGTCTTAAGCTAGTAGAAACTAATAGAAAGGAAGTTAAACACACACACACACAAGGAATGGGAGAGATAGAATTTAAATTTGTTAGTGAAGAGCATGTTAAGACCTTATTGTGTTGTTTTATATTAATTAGATCACTGAGGTTTGAGTCATGAATCGTGTGTTAGAGATCTTATGAAACTATTATTTTGGTTTTGTTTTGCTCGAGGACTAGCAAAAATCTAAGTTTGGGGGTATTTGATAGCATACATAAATGTGCTATTTTTAGACTTAGTTTTTGGCTAGTTTTGCTATGATTTCATGTGCTTTCATATATTTTTATGTTCATTTCTTAGAAATCGAGCGATTGGAGCAAAATCAGAGAATCGTGAGATAATTGGACAAATTTGAGCAACTTAAGGCTATAATTGAAGATTTAAGCATTGAAGAAGAGGAGCACGGCTTTTGGACCCGAGGGCATAGCGTTGCAACGCTGGCCGAAGAAGATTTTTCCCTTTTTTAAAAAATGCTATGGACAGCGTTGCAACGCTATCCCGATTCTATAAAAGGAAAAATTGTATTTCAAGTAAATGGAGTCGTTTTGGAGAAACCCAAACCCTAATTTCGATAGAGGCAGTGTTTGAGAGGTTTAGAGAGCACATTTGAGAGCTAATGAGGAGACTCGAGGCTCGGGATCCTAGGACATCACGTCGGGAACAAGTGTTGGCATGTGTCGTCCAATTTTTCTCTTTTCCCTTTCTCTTGCTTTCTCAATTTTAGGATTTAGTTAACTGAATTTGCATGTAATTGAGTACTTTTTAGACTTTCTAGTTAATTGTAAGATTGTATGAACTATGTTTGATTGTTGAATGTTATTGTGACATTTTTTATGCATCTTGATTTAGTATTCTTAGCTATTGGTCATAGCTTTATATGTTAGGTTAGATTTAGCTTGAGAAAGTAAATTTAACCAAGAACTTGGATACATAACTAGGTTTAATCTATTGCATGAGAATGAATAGGTTAAAACTAGAAGTTGATAAAAGAATTTCATAATGTTGTGCTTAGTTGTAGAAATAGACCGATAGATTGATTTATCTCTTGCATGAGTTGAATTGGGCTCGAGAGAGTCAATTGAATACTTTAGTAATTCTTGACTTAGAACGGTTGCATGATTCACAATTCAATAATCAATTTCATAGTCGGGCTTCATGTATAGCAATTAATGAATGTCTCTCTAAAACTGGACTCAAACTTTGTAAATAATAGGATAGATTTTATGTTTTCAAACCAAATCTAAATTAGTTTTTCTCTAAATAAAATTAGGCACAATTAACTGCGGTACTTAATTAAATCTAAAGAACTCCAATCTCTGTGGATGACCCCAGCTACTAATATTGCAAAATACTTAGAGGTCTGGTTTTATAAATTTAATCTTGATACGACCTTTCAACAAGCCGACCTACCAAAAGATGCGCGCCCAAAAGAAGAAATCTTGGAGCTAGAGAAAGAGAGATCTGAGCCACTCAAGCGATCTCTTATTGAGCCTCCCACCTTGGATGCATCTTTCTTGGAGATAATAAAACTTTAATCGTTATCATCTCAACCCATCTTTCTGACGAACATGAATTTTCCTTGATGAAGGTTCTAGCAAATGATAGTGGGCAAAATAGTGTTGTTTCTTGGCTTAGTTTTATATTACTTTTGCTATGATTATATGTGCTTTCATGTGTTTTATGTATACTTCTCAGAAATCCAGCATTTGGAGCAAAACTGAAAAATTGTGAGATATTTGGACAAATTTAAGCAGCTTAAGGCTATATTTGAGGATTCAAGTGTTGAAAAGGAAGGATAAGGCATTTGGACTCGAGGGTATAGCATTGCAACACTCGTTATAGCGTTGCAATGCCATATGAGAAGCCTATCAACTTTAAAGACCCGAGGGCACATCGTTGCAATGTTGGCCGAAGAGGATTTTTCTCTTTTTTATAAAATTTGAAGAGACAACGTTGCAATGCTGCCTCTAACGTTGCAATGTTGTCTAAATGTATAAAAGGAAAATTTTAGTTTCATGCAAAGGGAGCCATTTTTTAGAGACTAAAATTCTAAATCAATTCATACATTGTCTAAGGGCCTAGAGGAGACTTTTGGAGAGCCAAGGAAAAGACTCAAAGCTCGAGATCGTCAACTTCACGTCAAGAACGAGTGTTGGCACACGACCTTAGTCTAATCTTTTTCACTTTAACTTTTCTTTTGGCTTTGAGGAGTTTTTTTATGAACTTTGATGTTGTTTACTGCTATATTTTGACAAGAATAGTTGTAATTTTTTAGAACTTTGTTGATTTTGTAATTGAATGGTTGCATTTACATCTTTTATGCATCTCAATTTTATTGCTTAAACCTTTGGCTATGGTTTTGCATGTTAGGCTAGATTTAGCTCGAGAGAGTAAATTTATCTATAGAACAATAGATGCATGACTAGATTTAGTTTCTTGTACGAAAGTGAGTCAGTTAAATCTAGAAGCCTTAAGAGAATCACCTAATACCATATTTAGTAATAAAAATAGATCGAGAGGTTAATTATTGCTGAGCAGAGAGGATATTAATCATTTAGTAATTCTTGGCTTAAGATTAATTGCATGGAATCAATTCTTAATCTACAAAGTTGTGCATAATTTAATCAAACATTATGTTTCTTGAAAATTGGACTCCAGCCATTGTAAATAGTAGTTTAGATTTTATTTGTCTTTTTCATCACTCTAAATTTTTGTTTCTCTAAATAAAATTGGACATAATTAACTTTGGTACTTAATTAATCTAAAAATTCCAATCCCTGTGATCGACCCTAGCCACTAGTACTACAAATTTTTAGAGGTTCGGTTTATAAATGTTATTTGATAGGGCCTTTGACAAGCCCTTTTATCAGCAAACCACAAAAAGGTCGTCGGCTAGACCATTTTAGGCATCTAAGAAATCAATCCATCCTTCTGCATGTATAAGATAAATCTTCAAGAAGGAACAAAGAAGTCGATAGAGAGCCAATGGAAATTAAACTCTGTGATATAAGAAGTAGTCAAGAAAGAGATAATCAAATGGCTGGATGCAAGAGTTATTTACCCTATTTCAGAAGTAGCTAGGTCATTTCTGTTCAATGTGTACCGAAGAAGGGAGGAATGACTGTTGTTGAGAACGAGAAGAATAAACTCATTCCTACCAAAACAGTGACAAGATGGAGAGTTTGCATGGATTACCGTCGACTGAATAAATTAACAAAGAAGGATCATTTCCCGTTGCATTTCATTGTCCCGATGTTGGACAGGCTTACAGGAAAGGAGTATTATTGCTTTCTTGATGGGTGCTCAAGCTACAATAAAATCACAATAGCTCTGGAAGACCAAGAAAAGACGACCTTCACATCTCTGTTTGGAACTTTTGCTTTCAGGAGAAAGTTGTTCGGTCTTTGTAATGTACCCACGACATTTCAGCGGTGCATGATGACCATTTTCTCAAACATGGTGGAAAAGACACTAGAAGTTTTTATAGATGATTTCTTCGTCTTTGGAGAAACATTTACTAAATGCTTAAATAATCTCAGACAAGTGCTTAAAAGATGTGAAGGTACCAACTTAGTACTAAATTGAGAGAAGTGTCATTTCATAGTATAGGAAGGGATAGAACTAGGGCATCAGATCTCCATAAAAGAAATTGAGGTTGACAAAGCTAAAGTGGAATTGATTTCCAAACTACCTCCACCAAGCACGGTGAAAGACATCAGAAGCTTTCTGAGCCACGTAGGTTTTTACATAAGATTCATAAAAGATTTATCCAAGATATCCAAGTCATTATGCATATTGTTAGAATACGAGAGGTCACTTGTGTTTGACAAGGAGTGTTTGCAGGAATTTGACACACTTAAAGAAGCACTAAGCACAGATGGTAAAGAGCTTGTAGAAGGTTCTATCAATTTAATTTATAAACCATACCTCTAAAATTTTGTAATAATAGTGGCCAGGGTCGATTACAGGAATGGAATTTCTTATATTAATTAATATCATAGTTACTAGTACTCAATTTTATCTAGAGAACAAAAAATTAATAGGTGAAATAAAGGTAAATTAAGCTTTGTATTTACAATGTTGGAGACACTTAGAGGGAATCTTCTTAAAACAATGATTTGATTCCTTAAAACCAATTTGGTTATATAGAAGAGATCAATTTTGTAAACAACAATTATAAGCCAAGAAGTTACCCAAATCATTAGATGATTTTTTCAAGCCCAACTTAATCTCATGCTTAGTTATAAATCAACATTCCAGTCTATTTTTACAACTAAACATGACATTAAATAAACTTCTCTTAGCGGCTTCTATTAGCAAAGACTCCATTCTCATGTACGAATTTACTAACAGTTATGCATTCATGTCTAAATTCAAGGCCTACTTTTTCAAGCTAAAAATCAAATTAATCAAAACTAAACTTTGGTCAAAAGATTGACAATAATCTCAAGAATGCATAAATAAATTGCTATAATGTAAACATCTATAAAATTCAACCAAATGTATAAAAATAAACCAAGTTCAAAGGCACGAGTCATTCACTAACAATTCATCAACTATAACTTAGAACTCATTTGAAAATCTAGAAACAAAAACTACATGATAAATAGAGAAAAAGGGAAAAAACTCTTGGACACGTGCCACACTTGTTTCCATCGTAATATGTCATGATCCCGAGCCTTGAATGTCTTCCTTGGCTCTCAAGAATGACCCTTTAGTCCCAATTATGAGGTAGAAAGTGAATCTAGACTGGTCCTGTCCAAATGGTCTCCTCATTTCCGCAACAAAACTTTTTCTTTTATATTATCGTCACAACATCGAGACGCTAGGGACAACGTCTAGATGTTGTGACCTAATTCGCGAAACAAAGAAGGAAATTTGAGGTAGCATCAAGACGTTACACGCAGCGTCTCGATGCTACGGACGGAGAATGCCTTGTACGCGCATTTTGGGCATCTCAATGCCAATCCTTCGGGAATGTGAGCTTGCTTGACTGCGTCGAGATGATATGGACAACGTCTTAATGCTGTCCTCTCGAGTTCCATTACTACAGTTTATATTCTTCTTAATTCCATTTCTCCAAAACATGCCTTTGTGCTCCAAATACTTGATTATCTGTCCCAATTGCTCAATTTCATTGTATTTGCTCGAATCCTACAAAATGAATAGATTAAGTAGATGAAAGTACACTTATACTTCAAACTAGCATGAATATAAGCCAAGGGATAGTACACTTTTGTGTGCTATCAGCAGCTCCTATTATGATCGCGCATGATTGGACTCTCCCATTTGAACTTATGTGATGCCACTGACTTCGCTATTAGAGCGGGGCAGAAAAAGGACAAGATAGTGCAACCTATCTACTATGCTAGTAATACACTTATGAAAGCTCACGTAAATTACACCACAACAGCAAAAGAGCTTCTAACTGTTGTTTTTGCAATTGACAAGTTCAGGCGATACTTGGTTCGAACCAAGGTAATGGTGCACACAGACCACTCTTCTCTCAAGTATCTCTTATAAAAGAAGGATGCAAAGAAACACTTGATTCGATGGATTCTAATCCTTCAGAAGTTTGATTTGGATATACAGGATAGAAAATGAATAAGAAATCAAGTGGCAGATCATTTGTCCAGATTGGGAGAAGAAGCTCAGAGAGAAGAAATCAAAGAAATCTTAGACACGTTTGTAATGAAAGACTATTTGCAATTGAGAAGACGAATATACCCCGGTATGCAGACATAGTAAACTACTTGGTTAGTGGATTAACTACACTAAGAGCTTCTCGTCAATAGCTGAAGAAGTTTTTCATGACCTTAAGCAGTACTACTAGGATGAGTCATATTTATACAAGTTAGGACAAGACCAGATCCTAAGAAGATTCGTAGCTGAAAAAGAAATGCCAAGAATCTTAGAAGAATGTTACGCAACACTACATGGAGGGCACTGTGTTGGCATAAAGAAAGCAACTCAGGTACTCCAAAAGATGTGACCAATGTTAAAGGACGAGAAATCTTACAAGCAAGAATGAGATGTCAATGACTTACGTACTAGAAGTTGAGATCTTTGATGTATGGGGCATCAATTTTATGGGCTAGTTCCCTCCGTCTTTTGGGAATTTGTATATTCTGCTCGCAGTCGACTATGTGTCAAAATGGATAGAAGCAATGGTAACTCTTACTAATGGTGCTAAAGTGGTTAAGAGATTTTTGTAGAAAAACTTATTCACTTCACGAGAGTACTAATCAACGAACTGAGTTGTAAGTAATTTACTTGCAAAATACAATGTTAGATAGAAAGTGGCAACTGCGTATCATCCGCAAACTAATGGACAGGCAGAATTGACAAACAAAGAAATCAAGTCAATTTTAGGGAAGACGGTTGAACCTTCAAGGAAGGATTAGTTAGTTCGACTTGATGATGCATTATGGGCGTACAAAACTACTTACAAGGCTCCATTAGGAATGTCACCCTATCACATTATTTTTGGGAAGGTGTGTCACCTACCACTTGAATTGGATTATAAGGCATTATGGGCAACAACGAGGCTTATCTACAGTTTGGATCAAGTGTGAATCAAGAGGAAATTACAACTCAATGAACTTGAGGAACTTCGACATTTCTCCTATGAGAATGCTAAACTCTACAAGGAGAAAGTGAAGAAGTGGCATGATCAAAAGATTAGAGGGAAGAGTTTTTATGAAGGTAAAAAAGTCTTGTTGTTTAATTCACATTTGAAGCTATTTTTGGGAAAGTTAAGATCTAGATGGTTGGGATCATTTACTGTAACTCAAGTTTACCAATATGGAGAAGTAGATTTGAGGGATGGTCATGGACAATTTTTTAAGGTCAATGGTCAGAGAATCAAACCCTACTTGGGGAGAATGATGGAATCAAGATAACAACCATAGTCTCCTTAGTGAAGACCGGCTAAGTATTTTGGTCTCTATTTCATTTGAAAAAAATAAATAAATAAGTTAGGGAAAAGGATAAGTCGAATCAAAAGAATGATTAAGAGGGAACTCTATCTGGGCAGGTCCTGTCTAAGGTTGAGGTATTTAAGATGATCATTTAGGGAACACCTCTACCTAGGAACCTACATTGAAGTTGAATTGATCAACGCTTTTGATTTGGTTGTTCAGTTTCTTTAATTTTCCTTAGATGTTTAGAGTATATGAATTTTTTGATGAGTTTGGTTATGTTTCAGGTCAAGGAAAGGATAGGCAAAGGAAGGAAGAAGTAAAAAGGAAAAATTCACAGAGTGCAGAATTTTGCACTTTTGTGACTGCAATTTTTCCAAGAAGAAAAATTATGCAGTCGCAAAATTGGCCAAAAATACTTAATGAAGTCATGTGAGGTTCACGTGTATTGACCCTTTTGGAAACATATAAATAGGCGTGAGGCTCTCCCTATTCCATTCACGCTTGACCTAACTCACACTTGAAGTTAAAGCTCTCACTCTCTCAACCAAAGCTCTCGAGTTTTCAATAATGGAGAAGAAACCCACAACCTTCAGACACCGGTGGAAGTTTGGAGAAACTTGAGAGGAGTCCATCCACCAAGAATCTACTACGAAGCAAGACCCACACGCGATGACGAAAGAATCGGCCAAGAGAATGCAATCCACACATGGGTCTCGATCAAAAGATGATTCTCAGCCTTTGATTTCCATTGATAAAAGTTTGGATAAGTCTAAAATAACTCTTTCGATTCCTTCAAGCTAAACACAACAATTCGTGGGCAAGAGGTCATACCGAATTCGCTTTAGGAGTGGTATGAAGAGATTCGAGCCATGGGAGTTCAAAGAAGAATAGCATTGGCTCGAGCAGAGTAAGAAGAGAGTTCCAGTGATGAAGAGTATTTCAAACCCATGGGAGAATCATCAAAGCCATGGAAACCAGTTCGTGAATCCAAGAAAAATAAAGTAGCCAAAAAGGTAAATGAAGCTAACCCCGTTTCTTTTGACAGGTCACAGGAAGTTTGGAGGGTTTTTGAGTCAAGAAGGAAGGCTAAGCAACCATCCATAAGCTCGAGTAGCGAGAAGGAAAGGAAAATTGGTGAGCCACACGTGCAGAACAGACTTCAAATAGCAATTTCTCAAAGCATTTAGGAGAATTTGATCAAAGCAACCTTCAATCAAGCATGGGGCTTGGCCACCGGCTATTACATCGAATAGGAAGTTGTTGAAGAGTTAAGGGCTTAAGAGGAAAAAGAAAGAAAGAAGATGAGAATAGAGGAAGAAATTAGCTTGAAGAGAGATGAGGTAGAAAAACATAGAAAGGTTGAGAAAAAGAAGAAACCAGAGGAAGAAAATAGAAGACAACAAGAAGTAGAGGAAGATGAAAGAAGAAGAAAGGAAGCTGAGGAGTTCTTGTCTCAGATTGCAAACGCATTCCCTTCGTGATGCGTACTTTTACATTACCACAAGTGCACTGATAGCATACATAAATGTGCTAAATGCGTTTTTGGCTAGGTTTGCTATGATTTCGTGTGCTTTAATATATTTATATGTTTATTTCTCAAAAACTGAGCAATTGGAGAAAAACTAGAGAATCGTGAGATAATTGGACAAATTTGAGCAACTTAAGGCTATTATTGAAGATTCAGGCATTGAAGAAGAGGAACAAGGCTTTTGGACCCGAGGGCATAGCATTGCAATGCTCCTTATAGCATTGCAACGCCATTCAAGAAGCCTTTCTGCCTTGAAGAATCGCAAGCATAGTGTTGCAATGCTACTACTCGAACAGATTTTTTCCTTCTTTATAAAATTCGAGGGGACAGCGTTGCAATGTTGCCCCTAGCGTTGCAACGTTGTCCCAATTCTATAAAAGGAAAAGTTGTATTTCGAGCAAAGGGAGTCGTTTTAGAGAGACAAAAACCATAATTTCGATAGAGGCAGTGTTTGAGAGGTTTAGAGAGCACATTGGAGAGCTAATGAGGAGACTCAAGGCTCGGGATCCTAGGACATCACGTCGGGAACAAGTGTTGGCATGTGTCGTCCAATTTTTCTCTTTTCCCTTTCTCTTGCTTTCTCAATTTTAGGATTTAGTGAACTGAATTTGCATGTAATTGAGTACTTTTTAGACTTTCTAGTTAATTGTAAGATTGTATGAACTATGATTGATTGTTGAATGTGATTGTGACGTTTTTTATGCATCTTGATTTAGTATTCTTATCTATTGGCCATAGCTTTGTATGTTAGGTTAGATTTAGCTTGAGAAAGTAAATTTAACCAAAAAAATTGGATGCATAACTAGGTTTAATCTATTGCATGAGAATGAATAGGTTAAAACTAGAAGTTGATAAAAGAATTTCATAATGTCGTGCTTAGTTGTAGAAATAGACCGATAGGTTGATTTATCTCTTGCATGAGTTCAAATGGGCTCGAGAGAGTCAATTGAATACTTTAGTAATTCATAACATAGAATGGTTGCATGATTCACAATTCAATAATCAATTTCATAGTCGGGCTTCTTGAATAGCAATTAACGAATGTCTCTCTAAAATTGGACTCCAACTTTGTAAATAATAGGATAGATTTTATGTTTTCAAACCAAATCCAAATTAGTTTTTCTCTAAATAAAATTAGGCACAATTAACTGCAGTATTTAATTAAATCTAAAGAACTTCAATCCCTGTGGATGACCCCAGCCACTAATATTGCAAAATACTTAGTGGTCTAGTTTTATAAATTTAATCTTGATATGACCTTCGGCAAGTTGTCCTATCACGCACGAGCAAGTGATATAAAATGGTATTCCTACCAAGTATCAAATCCACAGGGATTGGAATTGTTAATTTATTTGAGTATCGTAAATACACTTATAGTTTATTTAGAGAATAAAGAATGAAAGCGTAGCAACAAAACTAAACTAAACAACAAAAAATAAATGGGAAACTTAAACACAAGGGATAATTCTATGGGCGTTGATTTCATTCTTTGGACCTTAATTTACTTAATTAATTAGGCAATTAGGCAACATTAAATGTTCAATTCATTCTCCTCCAATCTCAAGTACTAATTAACTAATCTAGGTGTCCCTAGCATCAATTAACTCAAACAAGACATTAAGACTCTTCATTACAACTTCTAATGTCCATTTATTAACTATGTTGTCACTGAGGTAAATAAACACTATTCATTCATTCGATTCTTGCCTTAGCTTCTCTCCGTCTAGTTTTTACTTAGAAAACAATTCTATTAAATAGTGTCCAATTAATTAATCATCATCACCAACTACAATTAATTAACCACTAACCCTGCTGTCACTTCGGTAGCTAGTAATTGCGCAATAAGTTCCGTCTGGTTTCTTATTCGATTAATCATTAAGAGGGGTAAATATGAGTTATATGAGTTATATGCGTGTAACTGAAATTTCATGCAATGAATATTTGTGTATTAGGTAGTGATTATGCACGAATTAAGATGCAGTCAGTTCCAACCCCACGCTAAGCCCAAGTGCAACCCTAATGTAAGCAAGTAATACTTTGTGAATATTCCAAGGTCAAGATCCTTAGGGACTTAATTTTATAACACTTGACTCTTTAAAAACAATGTTCAACGCAGTGGTGAGGAATAAGATATAAGTGATGTGAGTGAAAAAAATATCTAATTGAGTGCAGAGGAAAATGTGAATAAGACTTAAGATTGTAAACAATAATTTGAGGCAAGGGTCTGACCACAGAATCCTTTAATATGCATCACTCTAATCATTTCTATGTATGTTGGATGTTATTCCTTAGAAGCATGAATACCCACTTATTCTAACAGAAATAGATTTGAAAATGGCTAAAGAACATAACTGGACTTATGAATAAAAACCCGCTACTTTTTCTCTAGTCCTCAATAAATAACTCTTCGTTTTCAAGAGAAAGTTAATCTTCACAACCTAGCCTTTGTTTGGATTGGGTTAGGAGCTGAGAATGAGCAATTTTCTTTCTGAAATCAATGGACGATAGCTGGAAAAAGAGAAGAAAAGAAAAGTAGAAAAACTAAGAAAAAATACAATAGAAAATGGATTTTCTTCTTTTAGAGAAAGTTTGCCTTCTTTATGTGTTTTTCTTCCATTTTATACACCATGGTGGCTAGGGTTTCTTTCATTGACTTCGTACAAAAATGGCCAATTGATCTCGCTGGAATCGTGGAGGAGAATCTTGAAAATTTCTCAAAAATCTCGAAAATCCCAAAAATTATACATTTTCCTGATCGATGAAGAATTGACATTTCCAATTGCTATTCTGGATTGCAATTGCAAGTCTACCTTATTCAAAATCTTTTGCCAAATGTGATTGCAACTGCAATTCTTCGAAGCATCAATTTTCTACATCAAGACAGTTTTTATCCATGTTTTCCTTCTTTTCTTCATTTCGGTCATCCCTAACAAGCTTACTAACTTTCACTACATATTGCTAAGATTTTATAAGCTCAAACACATAATTTCATGAAATTTTAAGCATAACTTAAGTCTAACGGGGATAAATAATCCCTAAGAATGACAATCATCAACAGCATAATTACCCAACGGACTAGCTTTGCAAGCTAAAAAAATTTCCTCTCGATATCTTTGTAGCCGCCAAAGGTTTCTAGTAAATTTTTTAAAAAATCAAAGAAATTGGTGTGGCATCTGGATCAACACTTTGAGGCACATATGGAAGGCACATATGGAAGGGGCTGGATGCTTACAGACTTGCAAGGCTGTGCAAGGCCAACTTGGTCCAAAAGTGGTAGAGGAGATAGGTCTGTTTCATTTAGATATGGCAGCAACAGAGGAAAGCTATTTCTTGCATATGGCTGTGACACTTCATGCTGCGTTGATTGTTGGGATTCTCTTGTAGAATGATGGGGTGGAGAAGGGATTTTTACTTCTTTAGGATTTGCTGGCTGCTTTCCCTTCTTCTCCTTAGTGGGTGCCTTTTTCTTTTCAGATTTCTTTTTGGACTTTGACACATCATCCTTGATAGGTGTCTTGGGGAATTTAGACTTTGGCACCAAATGAGGCTGATCAGGCAGCAAAGGATCAAGTTGTCTATGGTCCTTTTGTTTGCACCTGAGCCTCTTCTTCCATTGGGAACCTTACGTTGAGGCAAAGGTTTCCAATCATCCATGGAAAGAAGAGGGGACTTCTTGGCTTCGCCACAATCGCTCTGACTTGCTCCGCTATTATCTTTCCCATATTGAGCTCAATCCCATGCATCAGGCAGAAGGCGGCCATGGCTCGATTCCTAGAGATTGTGGCATCTTGCGTTGATGCAATGAGCCTATTTTTTACCACAAAATTCCAAGTGGTCGCCTTCGGAGTCAAGTCACCCTTAAGTAATTGCTTCAGGCCTAACTTGCTTTCTGTCTATTTAGTGCCTGGCTTAGTGAGCGATTTTAAGGCTTCTGCCATATCTTCCTTAGAAGGATCAGAGATTATCCTATTCCCCAACGCATTTTCAATGTTTGTTAGTTTGAGCATGTCATTGATCAGATGCGCTTCGAAGGAGAAATGGTGACCTCGGACCAATGCTTCGTCAATTGCTTCATTGAAGTCACTTGCGTAGAATTCTCTAACCACTTTCGGGAAGATAACTGGAGTGCCCCAGAGAAATTGCCTCCATCCCATTTGATCCATGTGTTCAGTGATAAAGTCAGGGATGGGGTCTGTTGTTTCGAAGAAACCCATCTCATGCTCGATGGGTCTCTTCCTTCCCTTTTTGACTTTAAGCCTCCTCTTCTACTTGGCCCGCTGGCTCCTTAGGTGCATCTTCTTTCTTGGCCTTTGGAGCTGTTTTCCTCTTTTTCTTAGGGGGCTTCGACACCTCTCCCTCTTCTGCAGTTGTAACTACCTTTTCAAATCTCTTGGGGGTTGTATCCCCTATTTCTTCAACATGCTCAATAAGTGCTTTCTTCTTCTTTGACTCAAATGTGACTTCATCCTCCTCACCTTTCTTCTTCTTGGTGAACTTTTTCGCCCTTCCTTAGCCTCAATGGCCTTCTTCATTTTTTCTCCTGCTGCAACTTCTTCTGTGACTTTATGTATCACTGCTGCAATTGGTCTTTCTTCCTCATCGCAAATATCGTCTTGTAGCACCTCCAAGGATATGTTTGGAGCTGATTCACTTTTATTAGGCGCAACACTGTATGCTGACACCTCATGCTATGGTGAATTAAGTTCACATAGAGGACTGCTAATTGCTTCTTCAATCTGTAATGCTGGAGGTAATTCCTTCTCAATGCTCAACTCCACTTCTTCCAGTCCCTACAAAATACTTCCAAAAATGTCTTGTTCCGTGGTTTGAGGGACTAGAATAATCTCCATGCATTCTCCTTTGCCTTCACTCACCTCCATTTTTTTATCCGGAGCTTCTTTTGTGGGCACAGAGCAGTTGGCTTACTTGGGACTTCCAAAGAGAAGAAGAGTAAGCAATGGTCTCTTCTGGACGCATGGAATTTTCTTGGGTTCTCTAACCAAGATGAAGGAAATTCTTCATCTTCAACAATCTGCTGCTTTTCAGGACTTGATATGTTAGATGATTCAACAGTAGGTGTGTCATCCTTATTCTCAGATGCAGCCACTTATTGGTTGCACGGTGGACTGAAGACTCCATCGTGTCTTCCTCAAAACTCAGGTTGATTGGGGATTGAGGTAGGTCTTGGAAAGATGGGGAATCTAAGTTTATGGAAGGTAATGGTGTTGTTGTGCAAGGCAGAGGCTTCGGAGCAAATGAAGCACTCAAGCAAGCCTTGGTGGGTCTTAATTGAGGGTTAGAAGGGTGAGAGTTATTGGGGCGGTGTCGCCGCCCGATTAATGTGGATTCATCAGAAAGTGACATGTGGTGTGACAGCAAGGATGATGGTGGGGAAGGTTGTTTGACTACTGCCTTCTTCTTCTTCACTGATTTCTCTACAAATTTCTTGGAAGAAGAATGCTTGGAGGAGGGTGAAAGTTTAGAGGTTAAGGGTTTAGTACGTGAAAAGAAATAGGAAAGGGGAAGAGGCTTTACCGGTATTGAGGCGTTGGGCTATCTGATGGATAGCCAATTTTCCATCTTGGAAGCTTTCCATTTCGCAAAGGTCTTGCGACGGTGTTCCTCTGTTTTCTTGCCGAAGCCTTGAAGAAGATGACTTTTTACCCAATGGAGGAACACTCTGTGGCAGTGGCATTTGGGGTTCTTCATTAGATTCTATTCAAGAAAAATCCAAATCTTTGTATTTTGCATCAAACTTTGGTATGATGTACTACTTCTTTTTCTTTTCTAGTGCCATTAAGAGATTCATAAGGTGGTTATGGAGTTTTCACGGTGGTTGGAGGGTCTTTTCAAGCAAAGAAGAAGTCAAAGAGGAAGGAGAAAATTTCTTGATTTCATTGAAAAAATGAAGAAAGACTGTTTGAAGTGAAATTTATAAAAACTTTGGCTGAGGAGATAGATTCGACCTTTGGGAATTAAAAAAAAACGCAATCATTGCATTGTTTCAAAACAGTGCCATTATTACCCTACCCTAGGCATGTGAAAAGTCAACTCAAATATTTCACGCAAACTAGCTTAGCACAACTATATATTTAGCTCATGGTATTCTCACCGCATGTCAAATTCGGCACATAAAGTAAATTGAAAATAAAAACAGTACTGATTTATTAGGTAAAATTAAGGAAGACAACGAAGCAGACATGAAATTCAAATAAACTTCATTAATAAAAAGAAAAAAAAAGAATGCTTACAACAAAAGGAAATAAAATTAAGAAATTGATTTAAGAAGATAAGGAACATCATTCTACAATCTATGATGGTTGTGCTACCCCTCCTAATTTCTACCCTTTCTTTATCTTCTTACTCCTTTTTCCTTCCTCTAACAGATCACAAGAGTCAGAGTACGTGGGGGGTTTGGATGCTCAATTGCTAAAAGAGTTATGTTGAGTAACACCTGGCAACCGGAGTCAGAAGATTCGTTCTCTATCTCCACCACTAGCCAACGTGGTTTTTGCTTGGATGCTGATGCAGCGTCCTTGGTCATTTTCGTCGGTGGGGCTTCATCGTCCACCTTTTGGGTTTGGATGAGAGAGGTTTGGAGTTAGCTTTCCTCTCTGCTAGCTTGGAGTTGACGGAAGTGGATTGTTTATGACAACTATGGAGAGGTGGAGATGGTGAAGATGAAGTGGTAGATGGAGAAGATGAGGGGGACTCCCATAGACGTGCTCTGGGTCTCCTAATATGTTTTGGGAATCAGACTCATTGGAGTACATGGTTGTGTAGTTTAGAAGCTTCCTATGGTGGTTATGACGAAAAATGGTTGATGGAGAAATCTTCGAAGCTTAAGTGGGGATTTAAAGAAGAAAATTTTTGGGTTATGCCATTGGAAGATAAAATGATTCCTTGGAAGACGAAAGATCATCATGGCTTGCATTAAATGGATGGACATGTGCCGCCCTTTTGTCATAATGACCTTGTGAAAATTCCCGTTTAATTACTAATTTAACGCATGGCCCATCCTTAACGCATACATCTTAGGGTGTTTTATTTCCTAATTGTTCCTAATCAAACCTCTTCAACAACATCTTAATACTAACTAATGGATTTAGTAAACAAAATAATCAAGAAAAGTGACTATGTTACAAACAAAAATAAATAAATAAACAAGAGAAAGTAGAATGCGTCCCTGATTTGGCAGCCAGTATAATTGATCCTTGACTGCATGACTGCTTTTCTGAAACTCTATGCATCTTGCAGACTAATGGAGGTTTTCAGTCTTTCCATTGCTCCCCCATAGTAGGGCTTTAACCTTTGTCCATTCACTTTGAAGCTGCTTTGACTATTCTCACCTTGAATTTCTATAGGTCCATGTGGGTATACTTTAAGAAACATGAATGGCCCTGACCATCTTGATTTTAATTTTCCTGGAAACAAATGAAGGCATTAGTTAAGTAATAAAACTTTCTGACCCTCATACAATACCTTCGGTTTAATTTTTAGATCATTCTACAGCTTGGTCTTTTCTATGTAAAGTTTTGCATTTCCATAAGCTTGGATTCTGAATTCATCAAGGTCATTAAGTTGGATTTTTCTTTCTTCTCTTGTTGCGCTGATATCTAGATTTAGCTTTTTTAGCACCCAATGGGCCTTATACTCTAGTTTTAAACGAAGATGACATGTCTTCTAAAAAACCAGAGTATATGGAGACATCCCAAAAACAAGGGTTTTGAACTCAGTTTTGTATGCCCACAAAGATTCATCCAACTGTTGGGCCCAACCTTTCTGGTTGACATTGACCATTTTCTCCAAAATGTTTTTAATTTATTGGTTGGACACCTCTGCTTGTCTATTTGATTGAGGATGATATGTTGTTGCAATTTTGTGCTTGACATTGTACTTGAGCAACAACTTTTCCACAATTTTATTGATGAAGTGGATCCCTTCATCGCTGATCAATGCTCTTGGGGTTCCAAACTGAGTAAAGATGTTCTTATTGAGAAACTTTGAATCTATCAACGCATCGTTATTGGGGCAAGAGATAGCTTCTACCCACTTTGAGACATAATCCACTGCAAGAAAAATGTACTGATTGCCATTAGATTTAGGAAAAGGGCCCATGAAATCTATGCCCCAAACGTCAAAGAGTTCAATTTCGAGAATGTTAGTCAAATGCATACCGTCCCTTTTTTAAATATTTCTAGTGCGTTGGCACCGATCACACTTCATCACATGTTCTCTTACATCCTTAAAAAGAGACAACCAAAAATATCTACTTTGTAGAACCTTGGCTACAGTGCGTTGACCTTCGAAATGCTCCCCATAGGGTGCATCATAGCATTGCCTCAAAATTTCTAGTATATCTACCTCAACAACGCATCTTCTGAAGATGTGGTCAAGTCCTTGTTTGTAAAGTAAGGGTTCATCCTAGTAATAAAACTTTGAATCGTGCAATAAACACTTCTTTTGTTGCTCTTAGAATTCATCTGGATATTCACTGCAAACTAAAAAGTTTACCATGTCTACAAACCATGCTTCCTTAGAATGCATTGCGAGCAATTTTTTCGTCTGGGAACTGCTTCTTAATTACTTCAGGAGTAATAGTCAATGCAGGATTCTCTAACCTCGAAAGATGGTGAGCTACTTAATTTCTAGTTCCTTTTCGATCCTTAATTTCTAAGTTGAATTCAAGCAACAAAATCCATCTGATCAATCACAATTTTGCATCTTTCTTTGCTATTAGGTACTGGATAGTCGCATGATCAATATAGACCGTTACCTTGGTTCCCATTTGTCAAATGCATACACAATTGCTAGCATTTCCTTTTCATTAATAGCATAATTAATTTAAGCCTCATTCAATATCTTACTCGCATAATATATTGGGTGCATAATTCTGTCCTTTTGTTGTCCTAATATTACGTCCACTGCCACGTCGCTAGCATCACACATAAGTTCGAATGGCAGGGACCAGTCGGGCGCAATAAGGACAGGAGATGAAATCAACGCCTTCTTCAGAGTTTCAAAATCGTTTAAGCAATCCTTGTCAAATTTGAAAACTTTATTATGTTCAAGTAAATGCAAAATGACTTAGTTATTTGGGAAAATCCTTTGATGAATCTTCGATAAAAGCCCCCATGTCCGAGGAAGCTGCGAGTTGTCTTCACATTTATTGGTAGTGGAAGCTTCTCGATGACTTTGATCTTGGCCCTATCTACTTCCAGTCCTTTCTTTAAGACTCTATGTCCTAAAATAATTCCTTCGTCCACCATAAAGTGGCACTTTTCCAATTCATTACTAAGTTAGTTTCCTCACATTTTCTTAGTACTACTTCAAAATTCTATAAACACTCTTTGTATGATTCTCCAAATATTGAAAAATAATCCATGAACACCTCAACATATTTTTCCAATAGATAAAAAAATATTGTCATCATACACCTTTGGAAAGTGCCTGGCGCATTGCACAGACCAAAGGGCATGCGACGAAAAGCGTAGGTCCTATAAGGAAAAGTGAAAGTTACTTTTTCTTGGTCTTTAGGTGCAATAGTTATTTGATTGTATCTCGGATATCCATCCAAGAAACAAAAGAATGCCTTGCCCGTAAGTCGGTCTAGCATGTGATCAACAAATGGCAGAGGAAAATGATCTTTCTTGGTCGCCGCATTCAACTTTCGATAATCCATACATACTCGCTAGCCAAAGATTGTATGTGTAGGTGTTAATTCCTTTCTACTGTTGACGATCATAATTATACCCCCTTTCTTGGGCACAAATTGCACAGGGCTTACCAAGGAACTGTTTGATATGTTCTATATAACCCCTGCATCTAGCCACTTAATGATTTCTTTCTTCACAACTTCCTTCATTATTAAGTTTAATATGCGCTGGCTCTCAATAGAACCATTTTGTCCTTCTTCTATTATGATCTTATGCATACAATAGGCTGGGTTGATCCCTCTAATATCCCTAAGTGTCCATTTGATTGCTCTCTTATGGCATTGAAGTATCTGCAAAAGAGATAACTCATGGTCAACATTCAACTTTGAAGAAATAATAATAGGTAAAGTGTTGTTAGATCTAAGAAAAATATATTTAAGATGACCAGGTAAAGGTTTCGTCTCAACGCAAGGGGCTTCTTCAAGCGATGACTTAAGAATTGGGTTAGTCCTTTCTGATAGGTTTAGTGACTCAAAGCAGCCTATTGTGATTGCGTTGACGGGTTTTTCTTCCTCTTATGATGACTCCTCATCTTCCCACTTATCAAAGGAGTCCTCATCATCGCTTAATCCCAATAAATTACCCAAGTTTAAACTATCAAGGAAGTTGTAGTATTCTCTTTCTGGTAGCTTCATTGCATCGAAGACATTGGGCTGAACTTCTTCTCCATCAATAGTTAGAGTCAACAATCCCTTTGGTACATTGATTATAGTGCCTCCAGTAAGTAAGAAAGGGCGCCTAAGTATTATGGGGACATCCTTCTTTGCCTCGTAGTCAAGCATAATGAAGTCTATTGGGAATATAAATTTGTCCACCTTAACTAACACATCTTTTATCTTCCCCTCAGGATGGGAAATGGATCTGTCTGCTAGCTAAAGGGTGACTTTTATTGGTCTCACCTCACCAACTCCAAGTGTTCTAAATAATGATGGGGGCATGAGATTGATGCTTGCACTCAAGTCACAAAGCACATGTCCTACATCAATGTAGCCAATAGAAATTTGAATTGTAAAGCTCCCTAGATCTTTCAGCTTTCTCGAGATTTTGCTTTTAACCACACTGATGCAGTCTGTCGTGAGTACAACTATTTCAAAATTAACTAGTTGTCTTCTGTTTGTAACAATGTCTTTTAAGAATTTGTTATAGCTAGGCATCTGCTGTAAAGCCTCGATCAATGGAATATTAATGTGTAACTGCTTCAATTTTTCAAGAAATTTCTAAATTGAGCTTCATCATTCTCCTTCTTCCTTGGGCACTAAGGAAAAGGTGGAGTCGATTAATATATTTGTGAAGTTTTTGGTTCAGGTACAAGCTGTTACTGCTGCTTGCTACTCGACGCATCTGTTGATTTCTCTTTTTTCTCTTCATCTTTGTTGCTTCTATATTCCTCCTTTTATTGAGCAACTTCTGAGTGAGCCACTTCATTTGTGTTGGAAGTGGCCATAAAAGGATTTTATTCTAATGTCAACGATTTTCCACTGCGCAAGGTGATTGCCTGGCATTGCTCATTTCCTTCTCACTTAGGAGCCTCTATTGTACTTAGCAATGTGCTGAGGGGTCTGTTCTACAACTCTATTGCTAGTTGTCTAACCCAGACTTCTAAACTCCATATTTATAAAGCTTGCCTTTGTATAGGTGAATCATTTTTTGTTATATACTCTTTCAACAATTGCTCAAGTGAATTGGATGGTTGAAGTTGGTATTGTTGCGTTGAAATGTGCTCTAATTCTAATTGAAGTAATTATTTTGGATGCCTGGAGGATTGTAGGGTTTATTCATCACAGAAGTACCATGTTTCTGTCCACCCCATGAGAAGTTGGGATGGTTCCTCCATCCTGGATTGTAAGTATTATAGTAGGAGTTGTTCCTGGATGCATCTTGATGTCCCACCTACAAGATGGAAGTTGGATTTAGTGGACAATTGTCAAAAGTGTGGTTCTCACCACATCCAATGCATGTATTAAGATTAGATTGACTGATGGCTTGTACTTGTGCAGAAGGACTAATGTCATTTACACTGAGTGTTTTTAGCATATTGGATATTGTTGCAACTTCTATTGACAATCCTGTTAGCGCATCTGTTTCTATGATACCATTCTTCTTCTTAGTTTATATCCTTGAGCCAATTCCGTCATCAGACCATTCATAATGATTATTTGTGATTCTGCTCAGTATTTCGTAAGATTTGTTAAAAGTCTTGGCCATCGAGTAACCATTAGCCGATGCATCAATCACATTTTGGGAAGCTCTGTTTAGACCTCTATAAAATATTTCCAACTGGACGCCCAACATTGCTGAGAGATTCATTGTTGTTTTGTTCAAATGTCAATAGTTTCATTTTTATAGCGTGCGTTGATTGTTTGTGGGAAATATTTTACTAAGAATTGTTTGGCCAATTCATCCCATGTCTGAATGGAACCAGGGGCAAAGGAATTAAGTCAATCCTTTGCCTCATACTGTAGGGTATAAGGAAAAAGAATAAGTTGGTGTTGGGATTTATTCCCTAAAGCCTCATAATTAATAATTTATTTAATAATTAATAATAATTTTGATTATTTTATTTTCAATATAATATTATTCATTATATGAAAAATCCAAGGTTATTAGTGTAATCTTGAACAATATGTGGTTGACATACAGGAGGATCATGTTCAAGAAATAACCTAAAGGGTCATAGTATATGGATAAGGTTGGGTGCCTTATCTTGGTAACACTATTGATACGGCCCACTTTGTAATAGTTACAAATTATTTGATCTAAATCGTTCATGTGGAGACACGTGAGTACGGGTATCTTATACAATGAGTTTGTGTAAGATTGGACCTCGAAATATTTAATCTCTCTTTATAAATCCATTAATTGAGAATATTAATATTTCATCAAGATGATCATGTGCGACTCGATCTTAATCCTGAGTGAGTTATGAACTCCTACCTATGAGCGCTTATCCTTTGATTTGCATGGGTGAGAGTAGCTTTTGTAGCCAATTCAATATGCCTACCATTTTGGGGACTTGACCAAATTGAAAGTTGGGAACGTAATCTCACAAGATGGAATTCACTCATTCCCATATAGGGTAAGTAGATGAGTAGTTCCCTTAAGTGCTGATTTCGGGACTTGAATAATGGGGCCCCACCCTCTCACTAGCCCGAGAGGGGCTTAGTTTATAAATAGATTATAAACAGATTGTTCATTAGAGGATCAATGGTACTTAAGGTGCAAAATGTAATTATAGGGTTAAAATAGACTTTTGACCCAGCTGTAATTACGAACAACTCATGAAGGATCGACTTGCATATAGCGATTATATCTATGGACACAATTTGTCTTACAGTGCATAAGAGTGCAACTCTAGATCTATAGTGGAGTGACTTATAGTTAATGAATAAAAATTAATTAATTAAAGAGTTTAATTAATTAATTTTGTATCATTGGAGCTTATAATCTGTAGGTCCAAAGGTCCCCTTGCTAGTTTATAGTAACACTAAAAGATCAATTTAGTTGAAATAATTATTTGAAATGTTCAAATTAATATTTAATTTTAAGTGATCAAATTAATATTTAATATATTAGATATATTAAATATAAAAGAGGAAAATATATTTATTGTATTTGATACATTAAATATTAAAATTTTGAATGTTCAAATTGAAATTTAATTTGAAGTATTCAAATTAATATATTAGATATATAAATATAAAAGAAAAAATATATATTTATTGTATTTGATACATTAAATACTAAAATAATTAATGTATATTAGATACATTAAATAAAAGATATTTATAAATTTTGAATAAGTTTCAAATAAATAAATATCGTAGGAGATTTGAATGAGATTTAAATAAAAATAAGATATATTTTTATATATTAGATATTAAAATATAATATTTTAATTATGGCAAAGATTTTTTCTTGGTCTCTATAAATAGGGCACTTGGGTTGAGCCATTAGATATAACACACATCTCCTCAATAGAGAATTAAAGAATTCTCTCTAAACATCTTCCTCTTCAATCTCTTGTGGATTTTCTTTCAAGAGGCTCCAACAAGCCTTAGTCCTGTGTTCGAGTCATAGCTAGGAAGACTTTATGGAGGAAATAAAAATCCACTAGAAATATCTCCATATTTACTCTAAGTAAATTTGCTTAATCTTATTTTTTAGTTTAATTTTAAATAAAATCAAAGACGATCCAATGCTTCCGCTGCAGAGTGAAACGTTCATTCCTTCAGTTGGAAGGCTTCCTTTTCAACGCCTGAATTGATGAATTTGTCATAGGTATCCAAAAAGCTTTTAAGGTGTAAATGGGGGCCTCTCCTATATCACCTATAAATTGTCCTACCAATGATATCATTTGTAACATGATTGGCTTTAATTCAAAATTAGTGGCAGTAATCTCAAGCGCAATTATTGCTAAACTGAAATATATCAAGTTTGGGATTTATGCTGGCTATGAGGTTTTGTTGAGAATTTCCCTCCCCATTTGGCCCTTAAGCCCATTGATTTGCCACAACTCTTGGTCTGTTTCTCTACTTGTTAACTCTTCTTCTCTAACGAAAGATTCTCTCTATCTCTAGGTAAATCTCGGGCTCTAAGTTGGTTGTATCACTCATGCAATAAAGTTAACTAGGTGAGCTTAACTCCCAAGTAATTTTCCAGGCTGATAAAAAGGTTCCTGCAAAAAAAGAAAGAATTTTTAAAGAGATCAAATTAAAATAACATAAGTCTTCAGCAACAACGCCAAAAACTTGTCGTCCGATTACTTGTTTGATAAATAATTAAGAGGGGTAAATATGAGTTATATGCGTGCAACTGTAATTTCATGCGATGAATATATCTGTATTAGGTAGTGATTATGCACGAATTGAGATTTAGTCAGTGTCAACCCCACGTTAAGCCTAAGTGCAAACCTAACGTAAGCAAGTAATACTTGGTGAATATCCTAAGGTCGAGATCCTCAAGGACTTAATTTTATAACACTTGACATTTTAAAAACAATGTTCACCATAGTGGTAAGGAACAAGATATAAGTGATGTGAGTGAAAAAATATCTAACTGAGCACAGAGGAAAATGTGAACAAAACTTAAGATTGTAAACATTAATTAGAGGCAACGGTCTGACCACAGAATTCTTTTGTATGCATCACTCTAATCATTTCTATGTATGTTGGATGTTATTCCTTATAAGTATGAATGCCTACTTATTCTAACACTTTCGTGAAGAATGTTAAGCTCATTATGCAGCCATATTTCTATGCTCAACACAATGTTTTAATTATCGACTTATTTTTAAGATAACCTAGTGATTCATTTTCACCCTTGTTTTTCTTGGACTTTCCACACACCTTCACCCTTTGGGCATGAAGGCACGTTGTTATCTTTCTCGGTTGGTCAAATGGAGATTAGCAATGGAAGTATTTCAAAAAGCAAAAAAAAACTAAGGATTAGCAACCACAAACATTGATGAGTCAAAGAGTATACATACTAAATTCTTCTTAGGTCATCCCCTCAAGCAATTTAGCTACTCATGCCTATCGACACAACTAACAATGCGAAGAAGGAAAAATAAACTGCCATTACTTTAACTAACAACATGATTACAGACAAGATAAAAATAGTAAACTGATACAGTGAACTCTAATGAAGAAATAATTAACAACTAAAGATGTTTTACTAAACAAACTACAAATAAGTACTACAATGTGCAACTATATAAATAAAAGGTAAGGATGAGAGAGTTGAAGTCTTCAATCTTCAACTTCAATGGCATCTTCAAAGCAATGTAGGAAGTTGAAAGTTGAAGCAAACAATTACTGAAGAATGGAGGAACGAAGAAAGAACTGAGAATGGGAAAACGAGAGACTAACCCCTTTTCATCTTTAGTTAGGTTATATATATATGCACTCAACCAATAGGAGAGAGACACATTGCCCTTGTCAACATCAGCCCATCCTGCTTCAAACGCCAGTTGACTTATTTGGTTCAATCTAAATTAGCCATGCCACATAATTACGCATAGGTCCAATGAGCTTAGCCATGCCAACATCACCCCATCCTGCTTCAAACGTAGACCATGTGGCCTTCTTAATCTTTTCACAACTTTATCTTCAGGTTATCATTTCGTTGAAGTGACAGGTTCTTGATAGATAACTTAATCTTCCACTGACACTTAGCGTTGAGACTTTATTGGACGGTTTGGTGCATCTTTCTCCGTTATTTTACTCAGTGCATCGTTCTTTTGAAAATAAAAATTTTTCTTATTAAATGATTTTAGAATGCTTCTTTAATGCTAAATTTTCCATATTCAACACACATCATGGTAGATGATAAAATCTGATTAACTAATATGAATAAAAGAGCTCAGTGTAGGCATAATCTTCAATTTTAACCTATATGATCTCGAGGTAAAATAACTTGTATTTCTACCAGTTATCATGAGCTCAACTTAGATATTCCTCAATCAATTAAAGAACACTAATTAAAAGCATTAAGCCCTAAATACATAATTGAACACAAACACCAATTAAGCCATATTTACTAGTTAATTAAGTAAATAAAGTGAAATGGTCCAAAGAATTACAACCCATAGAAATTAGAGCTTAGCTACTCATAATCACCAAAATAAAACTCTAAGTCCCTAATTTTACAGACAATACAGTAACTAAATTGAAAGGAAAAAGAGAATAAATTGATAGCAGAAGGTCGATCCCATGTTTTCATCATGATCTCCTTGGCACTCGAGCTCCAAATTCTTCAATTCTACTCAAAAAATGCCCCCAAGAATAGCTTGGAATCGAGATCAGGGATTTTCCCCTTAGTTTGGCATCCTTTTGGATGAAGAGAAAATAAAGTTAATATATTGCCCATCATCGTAGCGTTGAGACGCTATAAGCAGCATCTCAGCATTACAAAAATGCACCGTTTTTGCTTGTGCACGTGCCCCCAGTGTCGAGACGCTGTAAGTAGCGTCTAGATGCTATTGACAAAACTTTTCTTCCACATGTTTTGAGCGTCGAGGCAAGCATTGCAACCCTGTCTGGCGGCATTGAGACGCTATGGACAGCATCTCAACGTTGTCCCCTCAATCTTGACTTCCAAATTGAACTGCAGCACGGCATTGAGACGCTCTAGACTGCGTCTCACCATTGTCCCCTATTTTCAACACTTCATTCTTCATCTCTTCTCTTCTTTAATCTTCAATAGGGCTCCAAAATTATCCAAATAACTTTCGAACACTCGGTTTTGCTTCTCAAGCTTGATTTCTATAAAATCAAGATAAAATGACATCAAAACATACATTTTAAGCACAAAACTAGCTAAAATAATAGGAAATAAGATAGCATAATTGCATGTTATCAAATACCTCCAAACTTAAACCTTTTCTAGTCTCGAGCAAAGGTAAAACAAAATCCATACATGAACAACTATTGCATCATAATGACTCATGCCTCAATGTTCTAAATAACAAATAATCACAATTTAAAAGAAACAATCGAACACATCAATTCATCAAGAAATTTAAATCTAAACTTTTCATCCCATGCAAATGCATGCATAGCCTTCCATATTTCGATCTTTACAAACCTAGAAATATTTATAGAATCCTCAATTCATCTCCCCCCTACACTAGCCCTAATATCCAATTATCCAACATCTCAACATTCAAGAAAGTAATATCTAACTAGGGTGCCTGAAAACAACGGGGTAACACTCCCCCAAACTTGCATTTTCTTTAAACACTCAAGGACACTAGCTTTCACATAATTGTTGTAGGGACCCTTACCCAGAGCACTCGCTCAATGAGTGGCCTAACTGATCACAACAGTGATAGCTCTTTTTTCCATTGATCAATAAGTACTACACACTATTTTATTCTCCTTTTTTTTTCTTTCCTTCTCTTTTTCTCTCTTTTCTTTCTTCTCTCTCTCTTTTGTTTTTCTTTTCTAAGTAGGCAAAAAGACATGATTTTCTCCTAAGCAAACTATTACAGATTATCATGCAAGACAACCTTCAAACCAGAACTTAAGCCTATCGGGGTGACAACGAACATCTAGATAAAATAAATATGTTATTGGCCTTTAAAACCACTAATAAGTAGGCTATGGCCATTAAAACCACTAATAAGTAGGCTAAGTGCTCCACAAGTGCAAGGAATTTCAAGGAAAATTTAAATTTACTTGAATCCTAGACATGCTCTCATATTTCACAATAATTGCAAAAATAATTCACTATTCATAACACATCACAAGTTGTCTTCACCACACAAATGCAACATAAACATCATATTCACAAAAAAAAAATATTAATTAACTCATATAAGAATAGCAAAGCATCCCTCAAATTTAAAACATGCATTGTCCTCAATGTATAATCTACCAAAATAATTAAGCATGCAAAGGGACAACTAAAAAGGAACAAAGAGAATGATACTACCCTAGAGTGCGAGAGAATCCTCGAATAAGCTTGATCAACTGGGGTGCATGATGGAAAAGAAAAATCTGAATCTCAGGCTCCTAGAACAATCAACCAATGGGAACATGAGATCAACACAAAACAACTAAAAGAAAAAAAACAAACAAACAAAAGCAAGCAAACAGGAAACTAAAGACAAAAAAATCTTGGCTTGCCTCATAAGAAGCACTTATTTAACGTCTTTAGCTAGACGGGACTCGTTTGAGCTCTCAAGGTACATAAAAAATTCTCCCATTTCTTCAGGCCATTCTTCCTAGAATCAAGAAAGAATACCAAAGCTAGCAAGAACACTAGCTTCTTGTGGGCCATTTAAACATACATTTTTTTGGTATTTTCAAATATAAAAAAGCATAAAAGGTGAAAGATCAAAATAAAAAGACTCGAACACGGACTCGTGAGAAAACGAAGAAGAACACTCAGGATAAAGAGAAGAATCGAGAGATAAAAAAAAAACGATGGCTGTTAAGCCTCAAACTCTACCACCTGATCGAACTCTTCTAACATAGGCTCATCTACTTTTTCTTCCTCACAAATTTGATCCTGGTATGTACTAAAACTCTCTAGTTCATCCCCAGTATCTATTATTCACTCCCCCGACTGCCCAAACTCAGTGATATCGAAAGAATTAGGCTCCTAAAAGGCTATCAGTGAATCAGTTGCTAATTGATTCATTGAACATCCTAAATAAGTGGATCCCGCTTCACTAACCTCCCTTAAGGTCCAGAATCTCTAATTCAATGCTACTAATTGCACACTCATAGCTCTAGACTCCTCTATAGACTCTCTCAAGATTCTCTCTAAGGGAGATTCTTCCTCTACTTGGGCTTCTTGAAAAAGGTTAGAAAATAATTCATGATCAAAAGAGGGATAATTAACAAGAAAATATTAGAAGGCAGTGTTGGTTCTTCGGGCTCAGATTCCCTAAAGGGCCACCCAAATCTATCAGAAGCCATCTAAAAATAATAAAATAACCAAACACAGGTTCAATAACAACACCAGATAATCCACACAACCAAAAATAATGGACCAGGACTCAAAACAAAAACAAGCAACAAGAACAAAGTAATAAAAACCTCTAGATTAAAACCAAGTAATTTCTTCACAATATTAAACAAATTAAAATACCAATCCCCAACAACGGCGCCAAAAACTTGATGTGTACTTTTACGTTACCGTAAGTGCACAAGTCAAGTAATATAAAATGGTATTCCTACTGAGTATCAAATCCATAGGGATTGGAATTGTTAATTTATTTGAGTACCGTGAATACTTTTACTTATAGTTATATTTAGAGAACAGACATTGAAAGCAGGAAACAAAGCTAAATTAAACAACAAAAAATAAATGGGAGACTCAAACACAAGGGATAATTCTATGGGCGTTGATTTCATTCTTTGGACCTTAATTCACTTAATTAATTAGGCAATTAGGAAAAACTAAATGTTCAATTCATAAGCTAGAGGCCTAAAATCATGGAATCTCTCGTCGGTCTCCTCCAATCTCAAGTACTAATTAACTAACCTAGGTGTCCCTAGCACCAATTAACTCATTCAAGGTATTAAGACTCTTCATTACAACCTCTAATGTCTATTTATTAACCTCGTTGTCACTTAGGTAAATAAACATTAGTCAAGCATTTGATTCTTGCCTAAGCTTCTCTCTGTCAAGTTTCCACTTAGTAAACAATTCAATTAAACATTGCCCAATTAATTAATTGTTATCACCAACTACAATTAATTAACCACTAATCCGATTGTCACTCGAGTAGTGATAAGCCTTAGAATTAAGACTTATTTAATGCTCATAAGCTTAAAATATGCTTGCGTTGCTTTAGAAATCATAGGAGAAATTTGGTAAAATGCTTGAAAATTATTAATAAGTTGTGAGAAGTGCATGTGAAAAACATCAATAAGTTGTGAGAAGTGCATGTGAAAGAAAAAATGAGAAAAGGAGAAAAATTAAACTAAGAAGAGTTTCTTTTGTGCAGGAATTGTGGAAATTGCAAAACCGAAATTGCAAGATAAAGTTGCAATTCTTGAGGAACTGTGGAAATTGCAAAACCAAAATTGCAATTTTGTGATTCTGCAATTTTTTCTGGAGTAGCAGAAAAATTTTAAAAAGGAAAAAAATTTGCATTTATCCATATCCGAAAATCATCAATTCTTGCACGATTTGTGGAATTTTGAGCATGAAATTTGCGCATTATTCAACCCTAATGAGGGCCTATAAAAAGTGAGAAGATGAATGAAGAAAACATATCGATTTTGGGAGGCATTTCTTGTAGAAATTTCGTGGGTTTTATTCAAGTTAATGCTCTATTTTTCTGCAGTTTTTTTTTTGTCATCTATTTTACCGAGAGTTGCTGCCATGTTGAGCTTTGTTTTTCCTTTGATTTTTCCAATCCGATTCAAGTGAAAACTTGGGTTGTAAAGATTCAATCTCTTCCTCGAAATAGTTGAAGGATTAAATAGATTGGAGATTAAGAGAAGTTGTATGAACGATAGTTGGAATGGTTGATGTATTGCTCTATTTTTTTGGATTCAATTTCTGTTTTAAATTAGTTGAGTTGTGTTAGTTTCAGTCTTTCTTTTGATACACTTATTGGATTCAATTTTAGATTGAAGAAATTCAAATTACCTCTGTTGGAAGATTTATGATTCATGAGTTTTTGTCCATACTTTCAAATTGAATTAGTTTACTTGCTTCTTCTTCCTTTTATCTCTGTATTACAGCAAGATACTTTTATTTCCTTAGGTTTTTTTTTCTTTGTTGCAAATAGTTTTTAAGCAATTCTACTTGCATGAATTTTAATTCTAAAATTAGTTGTATGATTTTTACTTTAATATGAGCTAAACTTCCTAGGGGGTTCAAGGATGTGAATTCCCTAAGAAGTAATTGTAGCCAAATTCCAACAAAAATCAAAGCCTACATCTCAATTGTTTGCTTGTGTTGAATAAAATTCCGTTGAGATCCTAGATTGATCGACTATGGTATAAATTGAAGCTTAGATCTAATACTGATGGAGTTAGTGATAAGCAGATTTCGCACAAGTGATGGAGAAAAGAGCTTAGACATAAGCCAATGCTTTACCCTAGACATAGGGATTAAAGATTCCAAAACCCATAAAATTGTTGAGCCAAATTATATAAGATAGGGGGACTATAGACATATAAGTCACTCACTTAGTCTCCTATAGCCTAATTTCAAGGTGAATAGGAGTAGCAATTTTGGTTTACAATTGAATGTAGAATAAGTTGGAATTGCAATTTTGGTTTGCAATTACAACTTAGGGCAATGACATTCTTGAGCCCCTCCTTTCTCTAAAATTTCTTTTGCAATTTTCACTTACCAAGTCTATTTAGTTTGCTACTCAATTTTGCAAATTGTCAATTCTGCAATTCAATTATACAATCTTTATCACTCAATTTTGCAATTTTTTATTCTGCAATTCAGTTCTGCAATTTTTGTCACTTTAACTTGCAATTAGATTCTACAATTATTTTCTTTTCACCAACACACCATCCCAACCTTGTTTTTGCAAATTTAGTTTCCAAGTTACAAGTCTTCTTACATTTTACTTAGCAATAATTTTTGTTACACTGTTCCCTGAGGGATCGATGCTCAGGAATACTCCTGTTTTAATACTTGCATCGGCAGTGTGCATTTGCACTGGGGTTGAATGTATTTACTTTTCTTCACCCAAAGTTCACCCGATGAGGTAGCTAGGTAATTGCACATTAAGCTAAACTAAGTATCCTCTGTTGATCTCAACTTAGATATTCCTCAATCAATTAAAGAACACTAATGAAAAGCATTAAGCCCTAAATGCATAAATGAACACAAACACCAATTAAGCCATAATTACTAGTTAATTAAGCAAATAAAGTACAATGGTACAAAGAATTACAACCCATAGAAATCAGGGCTTAGCTACTCATAATCACCAAAACAAAACTCTAAGTCCCTAATTTTAAAGCCAACACAGTAGCTAAATTGAAAGGAAAAAGAGAAGAAATTGATAGTAGAAGGTCGATCCCGCGTTTCCACCGTGATCTCCTTGGCCCTCGAGCTTTGAATTCTTTAACTCTGCTTAAAAAATGCTCACAATTGCTCCCAAAACACTCAAGAATATCTTAGAATCAAGATTAGGGTTTTTTCCCTCAATTTAGCATCCTTTTGGATGAAGAGAACATGAAGTTTATATCTTGCCCATCATCGCAGTGTTGAGACGCTATCAGCAGCATCTTAGCTCTACAAAAACGCACTGTTTTTGCTTGCGCACGCTCCCCCATTGTCGAGGCACTGTAAGTAGCGTCTAGATGCTACGAACGAAACTTTTCTTCCACATGTTTTAACTGTCGAGGCAAGCATTGCAACCATGTCTGGCGGCATTGAGACGCTATGGATAGCATCTCAACGTTGTTCCCTCAGTCTTGACTTCCAAATTGAGCTGCAGCTCGGCATTAAGACACTCTGGACTGCGTCTCAGCGCTGTCCCCTATTCTTAGCACTTCATTCCTCATCCCTTCTCTTCTTTGATCTGCAATAGGTCTCCCAAAGGCTTCGAAATTATCCACATAACTTATGAACACTCGATTTTTCTTCTCAAGTTCGTTTCTACAAAATCAAGATAAAATGGCATCAAAGCATACATTTTAAGAATAAAACTAGTCAAAATAATAGGAAATAAGATAGCATAATTACATGATATCACTTCGTAAAGTAAGGAATTAGAGGCAGAGATCACTCAAGCAAAGGAAACTGAACTAGAAGCGTTTGAAAGGCCTAATGAACAAATTGAAGCTACACCACCACCACCATCATCATCTAAGGCAGCCAAGTTCAAGAAGAATGATAATATCAAAGTTTGTGGCTGCAAAGCACTCGCAAACTGAGGAAACCATAACTGAACCAGCTTCTAAACACTAACGTGAAATCCCACTTGAACTCTTATTTGAATATGACACGAGGGGGATGATGCCTAAATGCAGCTCCTCTTCTGAGGAAGAGAATGAGAATGATGAAAAAGAAGGAGAGGAGGCCGTGGATACTGACTATGAGGTATTGGAATTCGATGATGATCGAATTCTAATCTCCTCATTTATGAGGAAAAGAATAAAAGAGGAAAAATTTGAGAGAATGGTTGGGCTGTCAAGGCTTGCTAAAATAAAACTGGTTCCTATTGTAGCTTGTAGAAATAGTGGACCAAGTAAATATCTCATGGGAACCAATGTATTAATTTCTCAACTTTAATTTTGCACAAAAATGGTAAAAAGGGGGCTTTAGGTTTTTTATGTGTATAAACATAAAATAAAACAAAAGCAAATAAACTAACAGATAAAATAGATCTTACCAAAGTTTTGAATTCAAGGTATTGTCTAATCTAATTGTAAATCTGATCCTGGGCTTGCCATAAATAAATCAACTAAACATTCAAGCACTTGGTCTACTTATTCAAAAAACCCGTAATAAGTTTAACTCCCCTAATCTAATTGATTTTAACAAAGCATTACAATCAATCTTATTGTCCAATTAACTGGGTATAATAGCATTCCATATTAATCCAAACAATAGCATTAAACACAATGGGAAAACTAAGATGAGATTTAATAGGCGAGATAGCTACTCCTAATCAATTTTGTTTCTGTTATCATGGAGTCTATCATACAAGCTATGAAGTCATGGAAAAGCCATAAAAATCATATACATGAGCCAACCCTATTGCTACTAAAATTTAACATTAGTTTATGACAATTACGAATCACAAACTTCATGCATAACAAACATACAAACAATCAATTCAATTGAGGCGTCAATTCAATCAATGAAAGCTCATAAAAATAAACAAGAATAAAGGATATACTTGGATAAATAACTGAAAATAAAATGTAGCTCGAAGCCTCATAGTCTACAATTGGACTCGAACTGATCCTTGAATTAGAAACACGAACTCTAGACACTCATCATGACAATATGACTAAAATTCACCATGGTTCGACGCTATAATAGTTCAGCAAGAAAATACAAAGGAAAACTCTAAAATTGTCTCAAAACAAAAGCCTACAATGTCTAACACATATGACTGAGAAGAAAAAGATGCTTTATATGGGAATCAGTAGCGTCGAGACACTTGATGTGAGCTTGTCGAAGTCTCATCAAATACATTTATAATTCCAATCTAAAATTAACTACTTGTAATGATTAACAATGGATCGGGTCAAACCACAGGGAACCAAATAACTGATTTCTATTAATTGGTTTTCTTAATGGCACAGACTGACACGAACTAGGGGGTTTAGCATAAAAGAGACAAACAGAACTAAACTGAAAGTATTAAAGATAACGCTCTCACCTTAGGCACCGATTCAGGGTAAAACTAGCAACAATGTAATTTTTTATCACAAATAACCAACATGAAATCAAATGAACATTTTATCACTTAACCGACCTGCTGGAACAGTTGGACAAGCCCTAAGCTACCTTAGGGCTCCAAAATCAATTAACCCAACCTAGCATCGAGTTAAGAACCTAACTGGCTCTAATTAGTTGGGCAAGATAGCATTGCATACTAGCGTTGTTAGCACATTACAATCTACGAATTGATTAAGACGATTAACCTAAACTAGACCCATTGATCTAATTTAACTACCTTGCTCTCTTAATTCTAAAGTCCTATCATGTGAAATAGATGGGGAGGAAGCTCCGTACTATGCATGTTGGGATTTATGCCCTAAAGCCTCATAATTAATAATTTATTTAATAATTAATAATAATTTTGATTATTTTATTTGCAATATAATATTATCGATTATATGAAAAATCCAAGGTTATTAGTATAATCTTGAACAGTATGTGATTGACATACGAGAGAATCATGTTCAAGAAATAACCTAAAGGGTCATAGTATATGGATAAGGTTGGGTGTCTTATCCTGGTAACACTATTGATACGGCCCACTTTGTAATAGTTACAAATGATTTGATCCAAATCATTCATGTGGATACATGTGAGTGGGGGTATCTTATACAATGAGTTTGTATAAGACTGGACCACGAAATATTTAATCTCTCTTTATAAATCCATTAATTGAGAAGATTAATATTTCATCAGGATGATCATATGCAACACGATCTTAATCCTAAGTGAGTTATGAACTCCTGCCTGTGAGGGCTTGTCTTTTGATTTGCATGGGTGAGAGTGGCTTTTGTAGCCGATTCAATATGCCTACCATTTTGGGGACATGACCAAATAGGGAGCTAGGAACATAATCTCACAAGATGGAATTCACTCATTCCCATATAGGGTAAGTAGATGAGTAGTTCCCTTAAGTGCTGATTTCGGGACTTGAACAATGGGGCCCCACCCTTTCACTGGCCCCAGAGGGACTTAGTTTATAATTAGATTATAAATAGATTGTTCATTAGAGGATCAGTGGTACTTAAGGTGCAAGATATAACTATAGGGGTAAAACGGACTTTTCACCCAACTGTAATTACGAACAACTAGTGAATGGTCGACTTGCATGTAATGATTATATCTATGGACACAACTTGTCCTACAGTGCATAAGAGTGCAACTCTAGGTCTACAGTGGAGTGACCTATAGTTAATGAATGAAAATTAATTAATTAAAGAGTTTAATTAATTAATTTTGTATCATTGGAACTTATAATCTGTAGGTCCATAAGGTCCCCTTGTTAGCTCATAATAACACTAAAAGATCAATTTAGTTGAAAGAAAATTTTGAAATGTTCAAATTAATATTTAATATATTAGATATATTATATATAAAAGGGGGGGGGTGTATATCTTATGTATATCTTGTAATGTTTTTTGCTATTAGGCCATATTTGAAAAAAAAAATGAATAAAGGAGAGATACTCCTCCTTCTTGTGTTGACCAAGTAATTAGGGGCGGACATGACACCTATGTTTTTCACTGCATGAAAGGTTGGCTTAAAGAAGTGAGTTTGTGTAAACACATCCAAGTAGATGACTCTTGCTCGTAGTTAGACACTTTCACCACAAAGTGTTAGCAAACTAGAACAAAGGTAAGAGTGACAACAAGAGCTCTCTGAGAAAAAGAAAGAAAAAGAAAGAAAAAGCGAGAAAATAAAAGTGAAAGCCTAGTAGTTACACAAGTTTGGGGGAAGTTCTGTAAAAAGGTCTAAGCTTAGCTAAAATGAAAAAGGGCAACCCTAGACTCAAGGATTAAATATTAGATGGATTAAGCATGTTGGTTAGGGAGGATTATGAGAGCTTTGCTTTGAAAAATGAAAGTTAGGAACTTATGAGAGTAGAGACTTCAAAGTTATGAATGGCACTAGAGTATGAGACCTCTCCTAAAAGGAACCTTTCTAAGTAGCTACTTTGATAAGCATGTTTCCTTCTAAATAACTAAGTGTTTCTTGTTCAGTATTGCTTGAGGACAAGCAATGAGTTAAGTTTGGGGGTGTAATGAACTATGTATATCACCTATATCTGGCTCTAAATTTAGTTAATTTCTTGGTTAAAGTATGGTTGATTGCATGTATTTATATGTTTTTATTGTCCAAAAGCATTCATAAGTGAAAGAGACTCGTGAAAATAGTCATTTGGTGATATTTGAATCATTTAAGGGTTAAAAGAGTCATTTTGAATGAATTTAACCATATTTTGCTCCTTTGTAGGAATCAACCAAAAATAGGACTTTGCGACTACAAAATTTTCAAGGCAAAAAGAATTGTTGCTGCATAATGCCCTAATTCTAGTCAAACTGAGAATTTCGTGGTCGATTCTATTTGAGTCAAATCTACAACTTACACCCTATTTTGACTCCAAGGGTTCAAAGTCAAGGTCCAAGGCTTGAAGATTGCCAACTATTCACCCTCCAAAGGCCTATATAAGGGACGGTTTGTGATGCTTGAGGAGAGGAGGTGAAGAGACGAAAAAAGGGTTTTATCCTAGATTTCGACTGAGAGCCTTAGAACAGGGAATGAAGTGATGTTGGAGAGAATTCCTTTGGGAGAAACTCATATTCCACACTCTAGAACCCTTAGCTTTCAAGAGAATTAGCTTGTATAGATCAATTACACCGTGAGAGTAATTTTTCCTTGAATGTAACTTAGTTTCTACAGTAGGAGTCCTTTATTACTGATTTTCCAACACTTGTTATTTTCATTTTCATTTATCTTTGTACTATGCATTCTATTTCAATGAAGCATTATGTTTTTATTCATCTCATGTCTAGCTAAATTTCCCTTCGGGACTCGGTTTCATGGATACCCTTAAGGAATGACTTAGCCTAATATATTGCTTTTGCTAATGACCAATTTACTTTGTGTTCATTCTTCTTTTATTGATTTTAGTTCTTAAATGTTGGTTTAAATTATCCACTTAAATTAGCATGCAATGTTGAGTTCGGTACTGAAAGGATCGAGAAATAAACGGTTGTCATAAAAGGAATATAGGAGGAAAACCTAGACAGGATTCCATTGTTAACCTTAGACATAAGGAACGCCTATAGGATTAAAGGGTTGTGTTTTTATTTATCTAAGATAAGTTGACCATAGACATATAGGAGCAACTACTTAGCCTCTTAAGGGTGCTTGAAATCAAGGCTGAATAAGAGTTAAACATGATTCATAGCACAAAGTTAAAAAGGTGATTATGTGGTCGCAATGTTTTATGGAAGTTTAATAGGGTTTATACTTAACTAAATTCTCATCCTTTTCATTATTGCTTCAAGTCACATTACCATTAACATCTTTGCTTATGTTGTTGGCTACCTTTGGTTGCATTGAAAAGTAATTTTATAACCTAAATTTTTGTTAACAATCTTTGTGGGATCGATACTTGAACTTTATCCATTTTATACTACTTGTGGACAACGTTACTTGCGCTAGGGCTGAAAATACTTTTTCGAAACCTTACGTTTATTTCAACATCCATCAGTAAGTAATAAACTATAAGCTCCATGCAAGTCCAATCATAGCCTAAGTCTGCATTGTCAATTTGATAGTTATAGCAAATATAGCACACGCATAACAACGCCCCTACATAATAAAATTTTGGAATTATGGGGTATTTCTGAAAAATTAAAAAAAAAAAGCAGCAGAATCAAAACAACCAAAAGATTGAAATCCATTTGAATTGCAAGGATATATAAAACCTAGGCTAATAAAACATGTTAATTTAAATTCATTGCAAGATTTGATGAACGAAAATAAACAACTTTAATTTTTCAAATCCAAAAAAAAGGGGGGTTTTGAAAATTGAAACTCAAGGCCATGGGGTTGTGGATACAAATACTTTGTATTTTCAAGATGAATGGAATAATCGAATTAAACCCAAAACGGAAGCGTTGGATCGTCTTTGATTTATTTAGAATTAAACACAAAATTAAAGCTAAGCAAAACATACCTTGAAAATATGGAGATTCTTCTGGCGGATCTTTATCTCTTCCACAAAGTCTTCCTAGTTATGACTCGAACACAAGACCAAGACTTGTGAGAGCCTCTTAAAAGAAAATTCACAAGGGATTGGAGAGGAAAAGGTCTAGAGAGAATTCTCTAATTCTCTCTATTGAGGAGATGTGTGTTGTATCTAATGGCTCAACCCAAGGGTCCTATTTATAAAGATCAAGGAAAAATCTTTGCCATAATTAAAATATTATATTTTAATATCTAATATATTAAAATATATCTTATATTTATTTGAATCTCATTCAAATCTCCTACGATATTTATTTATTTGAATCTTATTCAAATTCTATAAATATCTTTTATTTAATATATCAAATATATATTAATTATTTTAATATTTAATGTATCAAATACAATAAATATATTTTCCTCTTTTATATCTAATATACCTAATATATTAAATATTAATTTGAACACTTCAAATTAAATATTAAATTTGAAATTTTCAAATTTTAATATTTAATGTATCAAATACAATAAATATATTTTTCTCTTTTATATTTAATATATCTAATATATTAAATATTAATTTGAACACTTCAAATTAATATTAATTTGAACATTTCAAATTTTTCTTTCAAATAAATTGATTTTTAGTGATACTATGAGCTAGCAAAGGGACCTTATGGACCTACAGATTCTAAACTCCAAGGATACAAAATTAATTAATTAATTTTCATTCATTAACTATAGGTCACTCCACTATAGACCTAGAGTTGCACTCTTATGCACTGTAAGACAAGTTGTGTCCATAGATATAATCATTACATGCAAGTCGATCCTTTACAGTTGTTCGTAATTACAGCTCGATCAAAAGTCCGTTTTATCCCTATAATTACATCTTGCACCTTAAGTACCACTGATTCTCTAATGAACAATATGTTTATAATCTAATTATAAACTAAGTCCCTCTCGGGCCAATGAGAGGGTTGGGCCCTATTGTTCAAGTCCCGAAATCAGCACTTAAGGGAACTACTCATCTACTTACCCTATATGGGAAGGAGTGAATTCCATCTTGTGAGATTATGTTTCCAGCTCCTTATTTGGTCAAATCTCCAAAATGGTAGGCATATTGAATCGGCTATAAAAGCCACTCTCACCCATTAAAATCAAAGGACAAGCTAGCCCTCACAGGCAGGAGTTCATAACTCACTCAGGATTAAGATCGAGTTGCATATGATCATCCTGATGAAATATTAATCTTCTCAATTAACGGATTTATAAAGAGAGATTAAATATTTCGTGGTCCAGTCTTATACAAACTCATTGTATAAGATACCCCCACTCACATGTCTCCACATGAATGATTTGGATCAAATCATTTGTAACTATTACAAAGTGGGCCGTATCAATAGTGTTACCAGGATAAGGCACCCAACCTTATCCATATACTATGACTCTTTAGGTTATTTCTTGAATACGATCCTCATGTATGTCAACCACATACTGTTCAAGATTACACTAATAACCTTGAATTTTTCATATAATGGATAATATTAGCAAATAAAATAATCAAAATTATTATTAATTATTAAATAAATAATTACTTAGGAGGTAGGGCATAAATCCCAACACCAGAAAAATGAGCTTCCATATTCATTCTTCTTAAACCCTAATGTATAAATAATAAAAGATAAGCTCCATGCATTGCCATTAAGTGAAAAATCTTCTCCCCAAACGTCTTCTTTGTTCCCCTCACCACATTTGAGATTTTCCTACTACCATTCTTGGTCTTACTCTCAACAAATATCATCTTTTCCTTTTCCTCTACAAATTTACAATTCCTTTCTTCACTAGAGTCCATCTCAAATAATGAATAACGGTTGCAAGTGAAACGTCGATCTCCACTGCTACTCAAGGTTTAAAGTTCTTCCTTTTACTCTCCCAATTTGCAATTACTGGGTTTTGTTTGCTTTCCTTACTACCACTACTTGCGCTTGGCCTTCGAGTTCTTATATATATTTGGGGTTTACGATTTCTTTTACAGACTGAGCTGTGTTCTCCAGGGATCGTCCAGTCATTCAAGTGAAAATATCGGGTGGATTTCAGGTTTTGGGAGAGATGGAGGAGATTGGATTCAGGGAGTTAAAAAAAGGTGAATTGATAGCTTCATATACGGTTTTGTTATGGATTTAAAAAATTGATTCGTGAATTTAGGAGACGTGTAGGGTAGTTATATCTCACACTTGCGATTTTTTTTTTAAAATTCAAAGATAATTATAATTCAATAACGAAAAAAATATTGGGAAGATAATCTCAAAATCAATTCTGAAAACCGAAAAATGGGGCAGAGAATCCAAATACACTTTCCATTAGAAGGGCGAAATCCAGGGGGCGTATAAGGGTAGAATTGGAAGAAAGACGTGCAAAATGAGGCCATCCTAAAACACCGTTGGGCATTTTTTGTTAGAATTTGGAGTTGGTCATTTTTCAAAATTACATTGTATCTTTGGCCATCTACTCTAACCTTTATGCCAATTGAGCTATGCTCATGTTAACTGAAGATTTTCATTATATCGAAAGCAAATTGCATAAAATGATCCTTGCACTAATGATTACAATCGCACATATCAATTTTTATGGTAAAAGTTGGACTATTGTTTGATATCAATTTTGTTTTTAATTTTCTGTTTTTTAAAAGTATGCTTGTTTTTTTTTTTAATAATTTTTTTAATATGGCTTCCAACTTTCTTAAATATACATTTGAATTTTTAGTAAAATTTCAAAAAACAAAAACATATACTTTTTTTAGTTTTTTTAAAGTTGGCTTAGATTTTGAAAACATTTTTAAAAAATAAATCATAAAACAAAGAAATACATAGATGGAAGGAATGTTTATAAGCTTATAAGCTCAATATTAAAAACAAAAATACAAAATAGTCATCAAATGGAGCCTAAGTCTTCAAATTTACATAATTATAAAAGCGGGATCATGCTATTCACTCGATTAACAATTGCATCTATAAAGCTTCCACTGTTATGCGCCCGGGGGGGGGGGGGGGGGGAATCAAGCCTATAAGAAAAAGAAATACACTCAACTTGGAATAATTACCCATTCAAATATGTTGATACTTAGTTAAACTTGATCACCTGTATTACAAGGTGGGTCTAATACAACTTTTTCTTTTTACCAATTCCTTGCAATATTTATCGGAGAAATTCACTTTTTCTTTCATTATAAAAAATCAGAGCTAATAGTAGTTTTAACTGAAAAAATTTAGGTCCTGTTTGGATTAAATTTCTAACTGTTTTTTTTTTTTAAAAAAATCATTTTGATAAGGTTTGTGATGTTTGGCAACCACTCAAAATAGACTTTTTTTAAAAAATGAGTTTGAGAAATAGCTTGAAATAAGCTCTTTTGAGTGAAACACTTGAAACAAAATTTTAGAAAAAGTGTTTTTAAGTGTTTAAGTTGGAATCTCTACCAATTTTTCACGATATATGAAAACGACCAAAATACCCTCACACTACTACCGCTACCATTGTGACTATCTCCGAAAACTATTTACGATGATCATCGCTAGCAACTACCGCTCACCCACCGTCACGCGACAATTTCCAGTGACCGCCACTGACCACCTCTGGCGATTGCCAGTGACAACTCCGGCCACCATTGATGACAACCACTCAGTCTTAAACTTAGACTGTTTAGGGTCATTACTACATTCATGGTTCAAAACACTTACTTTTGAAACTCAACTCCACGGGTTACAACAGTACAACCCCATGCGGTTTGTGCCACGTTTTCCTTTTCCACTTGTCATCTTCCATTTTCGGCGACCACTTCAACAACAACTCCAATGACAACTCAAGCGACCACCAGGAGACTACCAACGACGACAACTTCAACGACCACACAGGCGATCTGACCACTGCTGACAATTACCTCTGGAGGTCACTCTGATGACAACTCTAGAGACCAACCTGAGACCACCCCTGCAACTCGACCACCCCTACAACTCGACCACCCCTACAACCCGACCGCCACTACAACCCGACCGCCACAATGACCTAACCACCCTAGCGACTCGACATGCCTGCAACTACCACCAACGATCATCTCACAACCACTCCAGAGATTCAACCACCCCGATGACCCAACAACCACCAGTGACAAACCACCTCGAAAATCTGACCACCTGGCAACTAGCACTAACGACCACCTAGTGACCACTTCTGTGATTCAACCACCACAAGACTACTCTGACGATCACCCCGACGACCTGACCACTAGGAAACCATCGTTGACAATCACCCTGGCAACTCAACCACCTAGCAACTTGACCACCTTAATGACCACTCCAGCCACCTGACCACCCGACAACTACCTAGCAACCATTCCTGCGACCCAACAACACTGCAACCACCACTGGTGACTACCCCGATGACCCAACCACCCCAACGACCACTCCAACAATCACCTCAGCGATCTAACCACCTAGTCAATTGTTTAAAATGTTAAAATAAAATAAAAAATGGCTACTAAACAAAATTTTTATATGTTTGAAATAGGTTTCAAAATACTATGCAAAATAGAGTTTCTAATATTTTAATTTATAAAATAGAATTCGAATTTTATAACGGATGCATGGATGAGTTGAGGGATAATCTTGCGAATCATATGTTGTCAGACTAGAATGTCCATTGACTATTCATCAATATGGACTCTTGTTGTCAAACTGTTTTGTGTTGTTATGTACATGTAGATGCATTTGTCCATATTCATTCCCTTTAGCTTATGTTCTAAGATATTATGAACTTCAGACCTTCATTTGCATTATAGATTTCCTTTACTCTAGTAACATCATTCTTCTTTACCACGCATTAATTATTTAAAATACATGTTCTTACTAATGTTATTTAATTTTACATCATCCTGAATGGAGTGAATGAGATATCAATATGCTTGGAATAATTGATCCACATAATTGGTTAAAATATTGATGTGTAATTCAACAAACGATTATCAAGTAAAAAAAATAGTTTAAAAAAAATAGCCTGAAGATTTTGTTAAAAGAAACAGCCTAAACAAACCCAGCCCAACCCTACACCCCAAACACAGGTTTCAGCAAATCAACAAAACTCAATCATGCACCCCAAACACAGCAATCAGGAACCCCAGGGTTTCTGATTCCAACTAAGGATTCCTAGGGTTCCTGAGTCCAAATTAGCGCGCCAAACAACCCCTTAAAAACCTTGGAAATTTGTTTAATGTTCAAAATAACTTCCATGAAATAAACTTTAATAAGGAAAATAATTAAAACCTTTTGTTTTGAAATTCCATAGAAAACACTGTAAACAAAATTGTTTAATAATGTTTGATATACAATAAAGTTTAAAATAAAACTTGAAAATTAGTAATAATTAATAAAAACTCATTTTGATGTGGAAACGAAACCCATAGCACAGCTAACAAACATCCTTATCGCTCGACTTGTACTTGGTTGTTATTACCTGAGAAAAACTGTTGGGGGTAGTGAGTATTGTGAATGCCCAATAAATAGTCATACTATTAGGGTTAGAGATGCATACACACACATAACATGATTCAAAATTTCATAAAACATATGGAACCTAAAACCTTTCTCTATTAAAACTTTTCTTCTAGGCCATATCGTCAAATGTGACCATATCGCTATGAAATCTTAATTGTGACCATATCAGCACCCATCCTCTTGAACATATTGCCAAGTTTGAAAATATTATTAAACACTATTTTGGCCATATCACCAAGTTTGAAAATAATATAAAAACATTCCTCTTGTCCATATCACCATGTTTGGACTATTTAACCACATAGTCAAATGTCAGAATTTTTAAAACCTTTCCTTTTTCCATATCACCAATTTTGAAAACAACTTTTATGCCGTCATACATATGCATGAGATCCCATCAAAATAAACATACTTTTTTTTACATGCAATGCAACACGAAAAACATACATCAATTCATACAATCAAACATCATACAATTTTTCCAACCTAGCCAAGAGTAGAACAAAGGTAAAAGCGAATCCAAAAATATTTCTTGATCAACAATTGAGATGGAAGAACATTATTTCTAATAGAGAAGGAGAAAATTTAGAGAGAACGTTGGGAAAATTTAGAGAGAACCTTTACTTCTAACGGCCCGTTTGGATCGCCGATTGTTTCATGGGTATGGATATTAAATATCTGTGATTTAAATGTCTGTGTTTTGATATACATGATAATTAATATCTGGGAGTTAAATATTTGTGTTTGGATATGCAGGATAATTAATGTATGCGAACTAAATGTCTGTGTTTATTTTGTAAGTTTTGTTCTTGGGATTTAAGTAATATGTTTATGAACTAATTAAATTAAACAAATAATAATAACTAGGAAAAATGTCAAAATTCTTATTTGAGTGGATATTTTTTTTATAACCAAATAAAATTAAAATTAGACCATTATTATATGGATTGTATACAAATAAAAATTCAATCATGTTTAAAAATAAAATTTTCAACTATGAATTTTCTATCTAATTTTTCTTCCTCTTTTATCTTTACTTTTTGATTTTTATCAATGAACATTAAACTTATATTAAAACAATTTAAAATCAACATATATCTTTCATTTAATTATCAATGGAAATTTGCAGTTATTTCTTTGAAATTGAGGTAAAATAAACATATAAATCTTAATATATTTTTTAAATTTAATTAGATAATAAACATATCAAAGCCATCAAAATTTCGTGCCCATTTTTTAACTCTCTCTCACATAATAAAATAATATATATTAAATTATTATATGGGTTTTGTTGGAATAGAAATTTTGACCAACCCAAAATTGCCACGTCATTACCCAATATTGATGACAAAATTATATTTAATTAGGGATTAATTAAATTTTCAAAGATTCCTAAATTAAATTATGGCAAGTCCAAGTACACAATTGGGTTATTTGAAATTTGGAAGACAAAAGCCCAAATTGAAGGCCCTAATAAGCAAAATCCAGGCCTAGTCCAAAATGGGTGGCCTAAAGTCCAAGCCTAGTCCAAAAGGGCTACCCCAAAGTCAATTAGGCCCAGTCCAAATGGCTAGGCCCAAAGTCAACCAGGCCCAATCCAAAAGGGCTGGCCCAAAGTCAATCAAGCCCAATCCAAGTGGTTGGCCCAAAATCAACTAGGCCCAGTCCAACAAGCCCAAGCCCACCTGGAGCCCTTGAGGAACTCTATAAATAGAGAGCTTCCTCCTTCATTTCAGGGGTTCAGAACTGAAGAAGCTCAGAGAGAATTCAGAAATAAAGCTCAGAAGATTCCAGAAGCTCCTGAAGATCAAACACTGTCTGAACGAAAAACACATCACGGAGATCAAGAACATTCCAAGAATCCATTGAAGTTTCAACCTCGAGAACAAGCTATTCAGCCCTAGAGCAAAGCATACAAGTAGGAGAGAGAATCAGAGGATCAAATACTAGAGATTGTACTCACTATACTGAAATCAATACAAACACAAGTTATTTACACGTGCTAAATTTCCTTGTCGAAATCTCATGTGAACAGATTGGCACGCCCAGTGGGACCACTCTACCTCTCATATCTTTCTCCTTTAAATCAAATCATGGCACCAAAAAAAACTGCATCAAAGACTACTGCTTCAAGCGACGCATACGAGGGACCAGTTACTCGCAGTCGTTCGAGAGGGGCTGAGATAAGTGAAGGCCGAACCCCTGACACAATCGCAAGCAGAATCATAAAACTGATTGATGAGTCTGCCAAAAGCAAAGTCACTATCAAAGACAACCCGATGTTTGACCAACCCATTACTGCTTCAGGTCAACTGAAGGAGACATCGAACCTTGATGTGATGTCTGTTATGATGGCTGATGTAGACCCCGATGAGAGGATGGCGAAGATGGAAAGAAAGATCAACCTCCTGATGAAGGGGGTGGAAGAAAGAGATCTTGAAATCGCCCATCTGAAAAATCAAATGCAAAACAAAGAAATGGTCGAGTCAAGTCAAACCCCTGTTACAAGAAAGAATGACAAGGGAAAGCCTATCATCCACGATGAGCAACCACAGCACCCTGCTTCAGTTGCTTCCTTATCTGTCCAACAACTGCAGGACATGATCATGAACTCTATCAGGGCTCAATATGGTGGGCCCACTCAAAACCCTCTCATGTACTCCAAACCGTACACCAAGAGGATTGACAACTTGAGGATGCCCGCAGGGTATCAGCCTCTGAAATTCCAACAGTTTGATGGGAAAGGCAACCGTAAGCAGCATATTGCCCATTTCGTTGAAACCTGAGATAATGTCGGGACGGCGGTGACCTTTTAGTCAAGCAGTTTGTTCATACCTTGAAGGGGAATGTCTTTGATTGGTACACCGACTTAGAGCCCGAGATGATTGACAGCTGGGAGCAGTTTGAGAGAGATTTTCTAAATCGCTTCTACAGCATGAGGCGAACTGTCAGTATGATGGAACTCACCAACACCAAACAGCGCAAAGGTGAACCTATCATCGACTACATCAACCGTTGGAGGGCCCTGAGCCTCGATTGCAAAGATCAACTCAAAGAAGTATCTGCTGTTGAAATGTGCACAAGGTATGCATTGGGGACTACTTTATATTTTGCAGGGAATAAAACCTCGTTCTTTCGAGGAGCTAGCAACCCGTGCTCACGACATGGAGCTAAGCATAGCTGCCAGAGGGAATAAAGACCTCCTAGTCCCAGACGTGAAGAAAGAAAAGAAAGAGTTTAAAGGCGCAGAGAAGGCTACGAAGAGCGACACCAAAGAATCCATGGTCGTCAACACGACCCCTCTAAAGTTTTCCTCAAAAGGGAAAGAAAACAAGCCAGAAAAGAAACAAGAAGTAGGCGAGAGGCGTCGCTCAACTTTGAAAGAAAGACAAGAGAAAGTCTATCCATTTCCAGACTCCGACATCCCAGACATGTTGGAGCAATTGCTAGAAAAGAAACTCATTGAGCTCCCGGAATGCAAGCCACCAGGGGAGCTCGAAAAGGTAGGTGATCCTAATTATTGTAAGTACCACCGTGTTGTTAGCCATCCGGTGGAGAAATGCTTTGTTTTGAAGGAGCTGATTTTAAGATTGGCTCGTGAAAAAAATTGAGCTAGACCTCGACGAGGTAGCTCAAACAAATCAAGCCGCAATTATGGCAAATTCAAGTGTCCAACCGTCTACAATTCCCTTACGCGAGAATGGAGAGTGCATGATCCAATTCAGGTCCTTTGAACCCGTTACGGTTCCGTCACAGAAGACTGCTTTAAGCAAGAATGTTCAAGAAAGAAGCCACCAAGAGGAGAGCACTCGAGAAAGATGCGAACATATGGAAGATGAAAATAGCGGATGGATTGTCGTAACTCGTCGCAAAAAGAGACAACAGAACTATGTTCAGAAGGAAACTCGTCTGTTTCGGGAGCGAAAAAGAAGAAGTCAACTCCTTAGGAGAAAAGGCAAGAGGCTATCAGAAAGTCAAATCTTATGGTGCAAGAAAATGAAGAGTTTTTTCGGCCTCGTCAGGCAGTTACTTTAGCGGAATTTTTCCCAAGTAATTTCCTAGAAAACAGTCTAGAAGGAACACTTGAGGTTGTTGCATGTTATGCCATCAACACCAATGAAGATCTGACAAGCTCCTTGGAGAGGTCAACCGAGCTAGGAAGCTCATCTTCCTTCAGCATAGAAGACTTGTCACTCCCCCAAGCGGCCAAAGGTGCTCTCATCGAGGCCTTGACAGGTTCTGATAGTGCAAGCGCCCCAACCTCTATGGTGCCCATGTGCCTCATGCTGCATGTCAATAGGTTTTACTGATGAAGACTTGCTGCTAGGGTCAAAGCCTCACAATAGGCCGTTGTTCGTCTAGGGATACATTCAAGAACAGAAGGTCGGTCGAATCCTCATTGATGATGGATCAGCCGTTAATATAATGCCTAAGTCGACTATGAAGCAGCTAGGCATTTCGACAGAGGAATTGACAAACAGCAAATTGGTAATCCAAGGCTTCAATCAAGGGGGTCAACGAGGAATTGGCATGGTCCGCTTGGAGCTCATCATCGGTGACTTAAAAGCCGAAACTCTGTTTCATGTTATCGAATCTAAAACCACCTACAGGTTGCTGCTAGGTCGGCCTTGGATCCATGGAAACGGAGTGATAACTTCCATGTTGCATCAGTGCTTCAAGTTTTACCAAGATGGCATCAAGAAAGTGGAGGCTGACACAAATCTATTTTCAGAGGCTGAGTCCCATTTTGCTGATGCAAAGTTTTACATGAAAGGCGACAACATAGGAGAAAATGTGCCCACAGAGGTCCCTTTGATCAACGGCAGTGACAAGATCAAGCCAGAGCCACAAATTGAGAAGAAAAAGGAAGCCGTCAAAGAAGCAAAGATGTCTGACCCTAGAAAAGATGAAGCCTCAACAAGTCTTGCAGGAGGCAAAGCTTCGAAAGATAAAAACATCCCAAGTCCCCCTGTCTTGCGCTATGTCCCTCTATCTCGACGCAAGAAGGGCGAATCACCTTTTGCTGAATGTTCAAGGAATTTGAAAGTCGGGGATATCGAAATCTTGAAGGAAAACTTTGTCACGCCTCTCACCAAGATAGCAAAGCAAGAGGTCAAGACACCCGACGATGGTCAAGTAAAGGTAGTGTTACCTGAGAGACAAACGAAGGATGGATTTGACCTTAAGGCGTATAAGCTTCTAGCAAAGGCAGGTTACGACTTTTCGAAGCACACTAAGTTCGAGAGTCTGAAGATCATTGATGAAAGACCCGAATTGTCTTCGACGCAAAAGAAGCTTTTAAAAGAGGGTTACACCCTACCTACGTCAAGAAGGGAACTTGGATATAAGTCGCCCGAACTTGTTCGCATAACCAGAAGAAGTAAAACAAGAATGGCGGACATAAATCACATAACAGTGAATGAAATCAATAATCAAAGAAAGAAAGAAGACGTTAACCAAAGGATTCCCGCTCTTAGGGGCATCAGGCCACCAATCGCACGCACTCCATTCTTGCAGAGATTGGGTGAGGCTGCAACAGGGGAAAATGAGTCACCGCTTAATACTGGCTCCACTCGACTTTCAGCTTTTCAAAGGTTGAGTGAGCCCATCGTGGGAGAAGGAAGTAACTTATCAACTCAAACTTCTGATACCACTCGACCCTCGGCCCTTCAAAGGTTAAGCATACCTGTAGGTGAAGAAAATAGTACCTCTTCAACACCAACTTTGGTGCGACCGTCAGCCCTCCAAAGATTAGGCATGTCCGCAAAGAAGAGGAAGAATATACTTTCAATTTCGGCTGTGACACGACCATCAGCTCTTAAAGGCTAGGTGTAACTACGTCGAGAAATGAAGTGCATACCGAGTCAGTCTTTGACCGAATTCGACCTGAAAGTTTGGTGGAGACTTCAAAAGATTCGCTTTGCAGCGATAAAAGAATTGACGGAGACATTCGTAGCATTGTTCCCTCTCGGGTGAAAAGAAAAATATTTGTTGCAGTCAACACAGAGGGTTCGTTAAAAGTAAAACGACGTGACGTAGTCATCACCAATCCCTCAGAGGATGATTTAGAGCAAGATGAAGGTGAGACCTCTTGCCACCACATCACAATTGAAGAAGAAATGGAGACTGAGATGTCTGAAGAGGATGCTGATGAAGCTCTACTGCCACTTGAATATGGCATTCAGTCGACAATGGACGAGCTTAAAGAAGTGAATCTTGGCACGATGGAAGAACCACGCCCCACTTTTATAAGTGCGTCACTTACTCTTGAAGAAGAGGGCGAGTACATGAACCTGCTTACCTCGTATAAAGATGTATTTGCTTGGTCTTATAAAGAGATGCCAGGACTTGACCCGAAAGTGGCTGTCCACCACCTCGCCATCAACCAGGGGTATCGACCAGTAAAACAGGCTCAACGACGTTTCCGACCTGAACTGATTCATCAAATTGAGACAGAGGTCAATAAGTTGATTGAAGCTGGATTCATCCGCGAGGTAAATACCCAACTTGGATTGCCAACATTGTTCATGTCAAGAAAAAGAATGGACAGCTCCGCATCTGCGTTGACTTTCGCGACTTGAACAACGCATGTCCAAAAGATGACTTTCCGTTGCCCATCACAGAAATTATGGTCGATGCTACCACAGGACATGAAGCTTTGTCTTTCATGGATGGATCATCTGGTTATAATCAAATTCGAATGGCTCTCGAAGATGAAGAAATGACGGCTTTTCGAACCCCTAAGGGGATATATTGTTATAATGTGATGCCCTTTGGGTTGAAGAACGCTGACGCCACTTATCACTGTGCCACGCAGAAAATTTTTGATGACATGTTACACAAACATGTTGAGTGCTACGTTGATGACCTCGTGGTCAAGTCTAGGAAGCGACAAGATCACTTAGAAGATCTTAAGATGGTATTTGATCGCCTAAGAAAATATCAACTGAGGATGAATCCTCTCAAGTGTGCATTTGGAGTAACATATGGAAAATTCCTCGGGTTCGTTGTAAGACATCGAGGGATTGAGATAGGCCAGTCAAAGATCGACGCCATCCAAAAGATGCCAAGGCCGAGAAACTTACAAGAGCTGAGAGGGTTGCAGGGGCACTTGGCCTATATCAGGAGATTCATCTCCAACCTAGCTGGTCGATGTCAACCTTTTCAAAGGTTAATGAGGAAGGGAGAAAACTTCGAGTGGGATGAGGCATGTCAGAACGCTTTTGAAAGCATCAAGAAGTACTTACTCAATCCCCCTGTATTAAGTGTTCCGGTAGCAGGGAAGCCATTTGTTGGGATTTATGCCCTAAAGCCTCGTAATTAATAATTTATTTAATAATGAATAATAATTTTGATTATTTTATTTGCAATATAATATTATCCATTATATGAAAAATCCAAGGTTATTAGTGTAATCTTGAACAGTATGTAGTTGACATACGCGAGGATCATGTTCAAGAAATAACCAAAAGGGTCATAGTATATGGATAAGGTTGGGTGCCTTATCTTGGTAACACTATTAATACGGTCCACTTTGTAATAGTTACAAATGATTTGATCCAAATCATTCATGTGGAGACATGTGAGTGGGGGTATCTTATACAATGAGTTTGTATAAGACTGGACCACGAAATATTTAATCTCTCTTTATAAATCCGTTAATTAAGAAGATTAATATTTCATCAGGATGATCATATGCGACTCGATCTTAATCCTGGTGAGTTATGAACTCCTGCCTATGAGGGCCTGTCTTTTGATTTGCATGGGTGAGAGTGGCTTTTGTAGACGATTCAATATGCCTACCATTTTGGGGACTTGACCAAATAGGGAGCTGGGAACATAATCTCACAAGATGAAATTCACTCCTTCCCATATAGGGTAAGTAGATGAGTAGTTCCCTTAAGTGCTGATTTCGGGACTTGAACAATGGGGCCCCGCCCTCTCATTGACCTGAGAGGGATTTATTTTATAATTAGATTATAAACATATTGTTCATTAGAGAATCAGTGGTACTTAAGGTGCAAGATGTAATTATAGGGGTAAAACGGACTTTTGACCCAGCTGTAATTACGGACAACTCGTGAAGGATCGACTTGCATGTAATGATTATATTTATGGACACAACTTGTCCTACAGTGCATAAGAGTACAACTCTAGGTCTATAGTGGAGTGACCTATAGTTAATGAATTAAAATTAATTAATTAAAGATTTTAATTAATTAATTTTGTATCATTGGAGCTTATAATCTGTAGGTCCATAAGGTCCCCTTGCTAGCTCATAGTAACACTAAAAGATCAATTTAGTTGAAAGAAAAATTTGAAATGTTCAAATTAATATTTAATTTGAAGTGTTCAAATTAATATTTAATATTATATTAGATATATTAAATATAAAAGAGGAAAATATATTTATTGTATTTGATACATTAAATATTAAAATTTGAAATTTTCAAGTTTAATATTTAATTTGAAGTGTTCAAATTAATATTTAATATATTAGATATATTAAATATAAAAGAGGAAAATATATTTATTGTATTTGATACATTAAATATTAAAATAATTAATATATATTTGATGTATTAAATAAAAGATATTTATAGAATTTGAATAAGATTCAAATAAATAAATATCGTAGGACATTTGAATGAGATTCAAATAAATATAAGATATATTTTAATATATTAGATATTAAAATATAATATTTTAATTATGGCAAAGATTTTCCATGGGTCTCTATAAATAGGACCCTTGGGTTGAGCCATTCTACAGAACACAGTCCTCAATAGAGAGAATTAGATAATTCTTTCTAGACCTCTTCCTCTCCAATCCTTTGTGGATTTTCTTTCAAGAGACTCCCACAAGTTTTGGTCATGTGTTCGAGTCATAGCCAGGAAGACTTTGTGGAAGAGATAAAGATCCGCCAGAAGAATCTCCATATTTGGAAGGTATTTACTGCTTAACTTTTGTATTTTAGTTTAATTCTAAATAAATCAAAGACGATTCCTATGCTTCCGCTGTGGGTTTAATTCGATTATTCCCTTCAATTGGTATCATAGCGATCTTTGAGTTGTATTTAGAATTAAAGTTTTGTGATGGTGGGTATTTTAATTTGTCATATATGTGATATATTGCGGTTTGCAAATTGATTGTTTAGGCTATTTGGCATTAGATTTATTGCTTTGATTAGATTGTTGTAAAACCCATAAGGGTTAGGATTTCATGTATTTTACTTGAATGACTACGATAGCTAAAAATTTCGATTTTATGGGCTGAAGAAGTCAAAGCGAAAAACGTTTGCAAAAAAAAAAAAAAGTGAAAAAATTTAGGATTCCTAAATCCTAGATTTGGAATGGTCCAAACAAGGAAGATATTGAAGACCAAGATATGTCTTGGATTTAAATTATTGTAATTTAAATTATTTTCAATTTCTTAGGATATGCCAAATATGCCGGTCAATTTTGCTATTTTTAATTTAATTATGCATGAGATGTATGTTTTAAATTGTTTGATTGTTGCATAAAGTATGCCATTTAAATTTAAAATCCGGTCATAGGTTAAGCATGATCATGCATCTTATCTTATTTTTTAATATAATTGTTATATTTGAAAATTATGATTAGGTTGTTTCCTAATAGAATTAAGATTAATTTTTTAATATAATTGTTATATTGGAAAATTTGATTCGGATAATTCCTAATAGAATTGAGATATTTTCTTAATATGCTTATATTTTCCATATCTTTGAATATAATTTTTATATTTGAAAATTAAATTAGGATATTTTTTTTCATAAATGAAATCCATGTTTTCCTAATAGGATTAGGATATATCCTAATGAGATTAGGATTTTCTTAAAATAAAGATATTTCGAATTCATGCTTTAAATAGTTTAAAATTTGAATTTAATATATGTTTATTTGTTAGAATTTAGGATAATCTTTTTATTTAGTTTTAAATGGTTTAAAATGGTAGAATTTCAAGATTATCCATAGTTTAAGTTTTGAATTTAATTTATCTTCTATTTTTCTAATAAAATTAGAATAAAATATCGAGGATTATCTTTTAATTTAAAGGGTTTAAAATGATGGATTTTTAAGACTATCCAAGTGAATTATTTTTTAATAAGATTAAAAATATTTATGTTCATTAATCTAATAATTAATAGTTAATTAAAGATTAATGAATTTGAAAATAAAAATTGACTATAAGGGAACTCTGTCTATGGAAGGTTCTGTCTAGACTGGGGTATTTAAGCTGACCGAAAGGGAACACCTCTAACTGGGAACCGACTTGGGAGTTGAATTAGTCAAATTTTATTTATTTTCACTAAGCATGCTCATAATGTTATTATTATTTTTTAAATAGTTTAAAAACTTAGTAATTCACATTAAAATCAATCTAACAACATAAGGGTTATGAAAGGTAGATTGAGGAACTTAGATAAATGAGATTAGTCTAATTTTTCTAAGTAATAGAAAACCCTATTTCAAAATACTTAGTGGGAGAATGACACATGTCAAAAATCAAACTGTCTCTATTATTGATTCACAACGTGAGATTCATGTGGGGCCTCGTGGCGGCTTTTGGACCGTCCTCCCTACGGAAGGTGTTTACATGGATCAATATTAGGGTAAATCTTTTGAGAAAGTATTATAGTAAGTGGGAGAAGGAAATGTGTCAACATATCCTACGGTCTCCATCATTAGTTTACATCGTGAGATTCATGTGGGGCCTCATGGCGGCTTTTGGACCGTCCCCCTACAGAAGGTGTTTGCATGAGTCAATATCAGGGTGAACTCCTGAGAATGATAGGATTGTAGTTTTGTTTCCAATACTTGACCTACCCTACGGCGGCACTTGTTGGGATAAAACTACGGGATCTAAAATTATGGGTCACACTTACAAAGGACTCATTAAAGTTGTTAATGATGTCTTTGACCAAACTAATGGTAACTAAATATTATAGGAATAAGAGTTATTCTGGTATAATACTTGGTTGAGATTGTCTCAGTTTAGTGAAGGAATACTTGACCTACCCTACGGCGGCACTTGTTCTAACTCACTAAAGTACCATAGCATTAGAAATGATTTATAGGGTTCATTTTTTAAATTGTTTGATTTCTATGCTAAAATTGAATGGATAATTGTTTTCATGATGTTAAGTTATATATTTTATATATTTCAATATTATGTCAGTTTCTCTCATAATTTTTAATTTTATTACTGATAAGTCAAAATTGAGAAATTTTATTACTTGGAAAAGTAACATTAACACTTGTAATGGTAGTGTAAAATTCTGAATTTGTCTTTATTGAGAAATGTTCTCAAAACCTGTTGCTAATGCTATTCGAATTGTTCGTGAAGCACATGATTAATGAATCAAAAGTAAACGAGATAGCTTGTACGTATTCTCCTAGTTGACATGTTAGATGTCAAATTTAGAAGATAAATAAAATGACAACAACATATGAGATGTTGAAGTCAACATAAGCTAAATTTAGAAAGTTGTCTAAATGATCTCAAACTAAGTATTACAAAAATCCAAGTAAAGAAACCAAATGATTGAAGCTATATAAAAGGCAATAGTTCCTAAATTAGCTAGGATAGTCATAATAAGAAGAATTTTTGAAATACCTCTAGGAAGAAAAATATAAATGAAAGTAAATTTGATTTACTAGATTTTTGGTGGAATATACATAATGTCACCTAGATAGTCGATATAAGATCTACTATCAAGATTTATTCTTCATTACATTTAATATGTAATTCTTGGAAAATACTTAACATGTAGAATAGTTTCTACAAGTTAGCACCAGGAAGCCTATCTCAGTTAGTGTAGTGGGAGACATTAAGATATCATTAAGTAAAAATTGTTACATAATGCTGAATATGGCGTTTTTAGTAACCATAAGAGAAATTCAATTTCTCGAACTTTATTACAAAAATGTTCATATAGTATGAATTACTTTGAAGTATGAAAGTTTATATTTTCAAAATTGTTTGAAAATACATTCAGCTGAAAATAAGAACAATATGTATATATTAAAAATGTTGGCATATACTATACTACAAAATACTGAGATATGTAGGATTATAGAATCCAAAATAGAAAGACATTGTTTTCTCCTAAAAGATGATACTTGACTTTGGTTGTTAAGGTTGATTAACATCAACTTGAATAGAATGAAAAGACTAGTAAAAGGTAATTCTCTAAAAAGTTAGTTAATTACTTTACCTGTCTGTAGATCTTGCCTTTCATGCAAGATAATCATTGGGTCTTTATTAGATATGGCTAGAACGCCAAAGAATACTTTGGGCTTACATATTCTGACCCATGTGGTCTGGTGAATGTAAAAGTCAAATAAAGTCATGAATATTTTGTCACTCTAGTTGATGATCATTCAAGGTATAAATATCTTTACCTAATACAACATAAGTTTAAATTTTTGAAATGTTCTAGAAAATTAAGACTAAAGTTAAAAAATCGATTAGGTAATTAAATCTATCAAAATATTATGATCAGATCATAATAGAAAGTACAGGAACCTTATGTACTAAAACTAATTGATAGAAAATGGGTTTTTATCCCAATTATCTTAATACCAAGTGCAATTTTGTGAAATTGTACTACAAGGGGAGAAACAGGACCTTGTTAGACATGGTCACATCAGTAATGAGTGACACACCATTACCATACTCCAGTTAGGAAATGCAATAGAGATTGCATGGTGAACATGATTCCTTCTAAAAGTGTCTACGAGACAATTTTAAAGATTATAGAAGAGTAGTAAAGCTGGTTTATAACACTTCACCATTTGGGAATGTTAAGCTCACGTGTTGAAACAAGCCTAAAAAGCTTGTATATGTTCAAAGATAAGCCTAAGTGTAGGCCACCCCTAAGGAGTATAAAGTGGTCTTTTATGTAGTCCTAAAACGAATAAGGTATTTGTATGACAAATATCAATTTTATAAGAAATGTCAAATAAAAGACTACAAACCTTTAATAAGGTGAGATAGTGTTAATAAATTGGTTCCAAGTGAAGCCACTAAATAGTTAACAAAAGTTGTTAACAATTTTATTACATTTGAAAGTCAAATGGATCCTAGTCATGAATTGGATAAGCCTCATCGTAATGGGAGAGTTATGAGATGACTCAACCTTTACAAGGACTTAATTGAAGCCCAAATTGTCATGTTAGATGACAAAGTTGAAGGCTTATTACCTGCAAAGTGAGACTAATGGCAAAGGGTTAAACCTAATAAGAGAAAGTAGACTGCGAGTAAATTTTCTCACTTGTTGCCATACTGAAGTCTGTAAGCATTATATAATTCACTGTTGCATATGTGATATAAAAAAAATGTTTAGAATTCTTTTATGAAAAGAAATCTTAGATAATGCATCTACACAAATCAATCAGATATGTTTATTTTCACAGATCAAAAGCAAAAGGTTTTCGAAATAGTAAAGGTTTATTTATGAAATGAATATTACTATTAGATCTGTGAATATAAGGCTTGATAAAAGTATCAAAATCTATGACTTTGGATAAATATTAATGAAGCTTGTATAGACAAGAAAATCATTAACTGCTTAGTGGATTTTTCTCATGTTTTATGTTGGTGATATTTTTACCCATTATGAATGATGTAAGATGTCTAACATAAAATGTTGATTAAGTAACCAATTTCAAATGAGCGATTTGAATGACTTGGTATATTTTAAATGTCCAAAATGAAGATTTTAAGGACAAAATGTTAACTTTGTCTCAAACATCTTATATTAACAAAATTGTTGTCAAATATTTGATTTTTATGTCTAAGAAAGTGTATTTTAAGACACCTCAAATGTTGAGAGTATATGATATGCATAAATGAGACTGAACATTTAATATACAATTGGTTAACATATATTAGTTAAACGAATGGTATGACCATTGAGTAGAAAATTAAAAACTTTCTCAAAAAACTTTCTCAAAAATTAATATTTTTGTATATAGAGTTAAAGATTTTATCTTTACAAGATACACTGGTTCTTACAAAAATTTAGGAAATTTATGTAAAGATAAAATTTACCCTAGGTGGTGGAGTATGGTATATAAGTTAAATTGTTTTACTTATGAAGTAACAAAAGGACTTGTATGACTCAAATAGTTCCTTAAAGATCTGAAAGGTGTTTCATATATGATTTAGTCTATCATCTTATTATGATAATAGTGGTGTAAAGACTAATATTAAGGAAAATAGAAAACACCAATGTATATGGAATCATATCGAGAGAAAGAAAGCATCATGGTAGTGACCAAGATGGCTTTTAATGCCAGTCGTTTAGATCTATATAAAAAGACTCTCCAGGCTAAAGTGTTTAAGGGTCATCTAGAATGTCTATGATTACGAGACATGCCTCGTCTTCGCTAGGGCAAGTGGTAGAACATGTTGGGTATAGAGTATGCCCTAGGATACATGTCTCGCCGGCTTTAGTGCAAGTGGGAGATTGTTGGGATTTATGCCCTAAAGCCTCGTAATTAATAATTTATTTAATAATGAATAATAATTTTGATTATTTTATTTGCAATATAATATTATCCATTATATGAAAAATCCAAGGTTATTAGTGTAATCTTGAACAGTATGTAGTTGACATACGAGAGAATCATGTTCAAGAAATAACCAAAATGGTCATAGTATATGGATAAGGTTGGGTGCCTTATCTTGGTAACACTATTGATACGGCTCACTTTGTAATAGTTACAAATGATTTGATCCAAATCATTCATGTGGAGACATGTGAGTTGGGGTATCTTATACAATGAGTTATTATAAGACTGGACCACGAAATATTTAATCTCTCTTTATAAATTCGTTAATTGAGAAGATTAATATTTCATCAGGATGATCATATGCGACTCGATCTTAATCCTGAGTGAGTTATAAACTCCTGCCTATGAGGGCCTGTCCTTTGATTTGCATGGGTGAGAGTGGCTTTTGTAGCCGATTCAATATGCCTACCATTTTGGGGACTTGACCAAATAGGGAGCTGGGAACATAATCTCACAAGATGAAATTCACTCCTTCCCATATAGGGTAAGTAGATGAGTAGTTCCCTTAAGTGCTGATTTCGGGACTTGAACAATGGGGCCCCACCCTCTCATTGGCCCGAGAGGAACTTAGTTTATAATTAGATTATAAACATATTGTTCATTAGAGAATCAGTGGTACTTAAGGTGCAAGATGTAATTATAGGGGTAAAACGGACTTTTGACCCAGCTGTAATTACGAACAACTCGTGAAGGATCGACTTGCATGTAATGATTATATCTATGGACACAACTTGTCCTACAGTGCATAAGAGTGCAACTCTAGGTCTATAGTGGAGTGACCTATAGTTAATGAATGAAAATTAATTAATTAAAGAGTTTAATTAATTAATTTTGTATCATTGGAGCTTATAATCTGTAGGTCCATAAGGTCCCCTTGCTAGCTCATAGTAACACTAAAAGATCAATTTAGTTGAAAGAAAAATTTGAAATGTTCAAATTAATATTTAATTTGAAGTGTTCAAATTAATATTTAATATATTAGATATATTAAATATAAAAGAGGAAAATATATTTATTGTATTTGATACATTAAATATTAAATTTTGAAATGTTCAAGTTTAATATTTAATTTGAAGTGTTCAAATTAATATTTAATATATTAGATATATTAAATATAAAAGAGGAAAATATATTTATTGTATTTGATACATTAAATATTAAAATAATTAATATATATTTGATATATTAAATAAAAGATATTTATAGAATTTGAATAAGATTCAAATAAATAAATATCGTAGGACATTTGAATGAGATTCAAATAAATATAAGATATATCTTAATATATTAGATATTAAAATATAATATTTTAATTATAGCAAAGATTTTCCCTTGGTCTCTATAAATAGGACCCTTGGGTTGGGTCATTCTACAGAACACAGTCCTCAATAGAGAGAATTAGATAATTCTCTCTAGACCTCTTCCTCTCCAATCCCTTGTGGATTTTCTTTCAAGATGCTCCCACAAGCCTTGGTCATGTGTTCGAGTCATAGCCAAGAAGACTTTGTGGAAGAGATAAAGATCCGCTAGAAGAATCTCCATATTTGGAAGGTATTTGCTGCTTAACCTTTGTATTTTAGTTTAATTCTAAATAAATTAAAGACGATTCATATGCTTCCGCTATGGGTTTAATTCGATTATTCCCTTCACCATTGATATTGTACGTCGCCGTGCAGGAAAGATCGCTCGGAGCACTTCTAGCGCAAGAAAAGGAAAAAGGGAAGGAACGAGCCCTCTACTACCTGAGTAGAACTTTGAACGGGGCCGAAGTAAACTATTCTCCAATTGAGAAAATGTGTCTTGCTCTTTTCTTCGCTATAGACAAACTAAGGCACTACATGCAAGCATTCACAGTGCACTTAGTAGCAAAAGCTGACCCGATCAAGTACGTCCTATCGCGATCAATAATTTCTGGGCGTTTAGCTAAATGGTCAATCCTGCTCCAACAGTACGACATCGTTTACGTGCCTCAGAAGGCAATAAAGGGACAAGCGTTAGCTGATTTCTTGGCTTTGGCTAGTCACCATATTCCATCAAACTGGAAGTTGTGCTAGGACCTGCCCGACGATGAGGTCTTCTATGTTCAAAGCATGGAGCCATGGACCATGTACTTCGATGGCGCGGCACGAAGAGATGGAGCGGGGGCAGGCATTGTCCTTATTTCACCGGAGAAGTATATGCTTCCTTACAGCTTTACACTCAGTGAATTATGTTCGAACAATGTGGCTGAATACCAAGCATTAATAATCGGCCTTCAGATGGCCATGGAGATCGGCATCACATGCATAGAAGTCTATGGCGATTCAAAATTAGTCATTAATCAACTCACACTCCAGTATGAGGTAGGCACGAGGACTTGAAGCCTTATTTTGACTACGCAAGGCAATTGTTGGAGAAGTTTGACAACGTAGCACTCGAACATATTCCAAGAGCAGAGAACAAGAAAGCAGACGTGCTAGCAAACTTGGCCACTGCCATGAGAATTCCAGGAGATGAAACGATGAACATTTCACTTTGTCAAAAATGGATCGTACCACCCAGCGAAGATGAATGTGAAGAAATAAACGTAATATCTGGCGACATCCCATTATAGACTACCTCCAGCATGGAAAGCTCCCTATAGAACCCCGACGTAAGGCTAAGGTACGAAGAAGGGCTTCTCGATTCATCTATTATAAAGAAACCCTCTATCGTCGCTCTTACGAATGGTTATTCCTTCGATGCCTAGGAACAAATGAATCAATCAAAGCACTAGACGAGGCACATTCAGGCGTCTGCAAGGCTCACCAGTCGGGTCCAAAACTCCACTTCCAATTGAAAAGGATGGGCTACTACTGGCCTACGATGATCCATGACTCAATGGAGTATGCAAAGAAGTGCGAGGCCTGTCAGTTCCATGCAAACTTCATCCATAAGCCGCCAGAGCCTTTACATCCGACTATTGCTTCATGGCCTTTCGAAGCTTGGGGGCTCAATCCCGTTGGTCCGATAACGCCTAAGTCATCAGCATGTCACTCTTATATTCTTGCAGCCACAGATTACTTTTCAAGATGGGCCGAAGTAGTAGAACTAAGAGAGGCCAAAAAAGAAAATGTTGCAGACTTCATTCGAACTCACATCATCTAGTACTATGGCATCCCACGTCGTATCGTGACAGATAATGGGAGGCAATTCTCCAATAGTTTGATGGATAGATTGTGCAAGAAGTTTAAGTTCAAGCATTACAAATCATCCATGTATAACGCTGCAGCGAATGGGTTGGCAGAGGCGTTCAACAAGACGCTGTGCAACTTGCTAAAGAAAGTGGTCTCTAAGACAAAAAGAGACTGGCAAGAAATGATCGGTGAAGCACTCTGGGCTTACAGAACTACACATCGCACTCCCACTGGAGTTACACCCTATTCCCTTGTTTATGGGGTAGAGGTCGTGCTCCCTCTAGAGAGAGAAATTCCGTCATTGAGGATGGCTGTGCAGGAAGGGCTGACAAAAGAAGATAATGCGAAATTACGCCTTCAAGAGTTGGAAGCACTCGATGAGAGAAGATTGGATGCTCAACAAGCGTTGGAATGTTATCAAGCACGAATGATGAAAGCATTTGATAAAAGTATTAGACCGCGCTCATTTCAAGTTGGTGATTTCGTGCTCGTTGTTCGAAGGCCAATCATTACTACGCGACATACAGGAAACAAGTTCACACCTAAATGGGATGGTCCCTACATTGTCAAAGAAGTTTACACAAATGGAGCATACAAGATCGTTGACAAAGACGGCTTAAGGATCGGCCCCATCAACGGAAGGATTCTCAAAAAAATTTATGCATAAAATGTAAACACTCCTAATCGTAAGAGTATAAACTACATGTTGCTCCTGGCCCGCATGAGCTTAAAAGGTGAACGGCCCATTTGAAAGAAAAAATGTATGTATTAAATGAACTACGTTATGACTTGATCCCTTCCATTAAAAGGGTACGTAGGCAGCTTAAATGAAACAAAAAAAAACTTTAAGTTCAGTCAAAGCAATAAACAAAAAAATCCAAGATAGAGGTAGAATTCAAAGATATTATTATTTCATGAGCAAATAGGGTTACAAATGGGCCAATTGGGCCAATAGTATGTTTACAGGATAACAATAAAGACAAAGGAAAAGAAAGGCTAAATTGTCCATTTGAAATCTTGTAGCGCTTGTCGCTCATCCTCTAAGTAATCACGAAGCACTATAAGGCTCTCGACATCTTGTTCACTTGCGATAAGGGTGCTTTCAACTACACTCATTTCTTCATGTATCTTGGAGACTTTGAGTTGTCGCTAATCTGAAGACTTCTCTTCCTTTGAGATGAGAAGTAAATTTTTTTTCACAATTAGCTTCTAAAGTCTTGGCCTGGAATTTGAGTCTTTCAATCTTAAGAAGTGTTTGCTCAAACTCCCGCTGGAGTGCACTTTCCTATTCAAGGGAGAGGTCGTCGCTCGATGAAATGTCATCCAATTTGTTTTGAAGCTCTACCAAATTTCAGTCCCTTCAGGCCAAGGTCAGCTTGGAGGAGTGCGACAACTGCATTTCATTGTACTTTCCCACATTGCGAAAGTATTCACTTACGAGCTGGAAAATAGGCAACAAGTTGGATGCAAAGTTTGAGCTTTGTTCTCTCCAAGTTTGCTTCTTTGCTCCTCCAAGTCCGAGGTTCATGTTTTGCTCCTCCAGGCTAGGGGTTCATGTTTCGCTTGCTTCAAGTTCAAGTTCAAGCATCCCTCATTTAAAGTTTAAGTTCGAGTTTCACTCGCATTTAAGTTCAAGTACGAATGTTCGCTCCCTCAATTTTAAGTTCAAGCTTAGCTGTCAAATTCAAGTTCAAGTTTTGTTCATCTTCAAGTTCAAATATGATTGAGCCTTGTTCTCCTCAAATTCGTTATTGTCGCATCTCCAAGTCTAGAGCCTTCATCGTTGTTTTGTCTCCAAGTTTGGTCGCTTTCGTCATTGCCTATCATCTTCAAGCCAAGAGGCTTTGTTTGTCGACGCTTGCTTCTCTGCCAAGTCAAGAGGCTTCACCGTCGTCGCTCTCTCCTCCTAAGAGGTTTTGTTCATCGTTGCTCACTCCTCCGCCAAGTCAAGAGGCATCGTTGGTTGTCGCTCGCTCCTTCGCCACGTCAAGAGGCTTTGTCTTCGTCTTGTCTGCGGCATTGTTTCATCTTCATCAAAGTTAAAGCAACCATGAAGGTGAGCCATCCTTAGCCTAAGCCAAGAGTTTGGTCACCTCCAACATTGAAGCAACAAGGACGTTGAACAGCCGCGAAGGTGAACCATCCTTAGTAAGGAATTGGGTCACCTCCAGCATTGAACATTCTTCTCCGGTGGGGAAACCGCCATGAAGGTGAACCATCCTTAGTAAGGGGTCACCTCCAACATTGAACATCCTTCTCTGGGGGGAAGCTGCCATGAAGGTGAACCATTCTTAGCAAGGGGTCACCTCCAGCATTAAACATCCTTCTCTGGTGGGAAGCTGCCATGAAGGTGAACCATCCTTAGCAAGGGGTCACCCCAGCGTTGAACATCCTTCTCTGGTGGGGAAGCTGCCATGAAAGTGAACCATCCTTAGCAAGGGGTCACCTCCAGCATTGAACAGCCTTCTCCGGTGGGGAAGCCGCCATGAAGGTGAACCATCCTTAGCAAGGGGTCACCTCCAGCGTTGAACATCCTTCTCCAGTGGGGAAGCTGCCATGAAGGTGAACCATCTTTAGCAAGGGGTCACTTCCAGCATTGAACATCCTTCTCCGGTGGGGAAGCCGCCATGAAGGTGAACCATCCTTAGCAAGGGGTCACCTCCAGTGTTGAACATCCTTCTCCGGTGGGGAAGCCGCCATGAGGGTGAGCCAGCCTTAGCAAGGAATTGGGTCACCTCCAGAGTTGAAACATCGTGGAATGGGGGCATCTTAGCTGCAGTAAAAACAAAAACAAGGAAAGAGGCATACGTGGTTGAAAAAAAATATTTGTGGGTCTTGGTAAGTATGCAAGTCTCTGAAAAAAAAAAAAGAGTACGAGACAGTGTAAAAAAAAAAAGAAAAAAAACTAAAAAAAGGTTTGTTTGAAATAAAAAAAGACTTGTAAAAAAGTAAGTTTGCAAAAAATAAAAAAGAAAAGAAAAAAAAGAAAGTTGGAAAAAAGAAGTGGAATAAAAGAAAAGAAAAAAATTGAAAAAAAAAATAAATAAATAAAAACAAAAAAATATATACATTTTGTTTTTTAAAAAAACAATGATTTAAAAAAAAGGGTTGGGCCTTTCGCTTGGGTTTTTTTTTAAAAAAAGATTTAAAAAACGTAAAAAAAAATAAAAAAATATTAAAATATTAAAATATTAAAATTATATATATATATATATATATATATATATATATATATATTAAGAGAAGTCAGATTTCCCTGTACTTCTTTATCTCCCCAAATCAGTCCCCCATTCTTTTATGTTCTCCCTCTCTTTCTCTCACTTCTCTCTCTGCAGCTCCTTCCATCTTACTTCCACTTCCTCCCCTCCGGCGAGCAAGGTGGCGGCAACTCACCAGATGAAATCGGCAAGCACAGTGGCGGGTTCGGCGTAATGGCAGTAGCTCCAACTCGACTTTGACGGTGGCAAATGGCGAGTTCCGGCAAAGCATAGATTCGACGACTCAAATCTTGCAAAGACTCACGACTTGCGGCGGCTTGACTCCGATGACGCTCCAACTCGACGTGATGGCCTGGCTTAGATCGGACGGTGGCGGTACTCGGGCTAAGCAGTGGAGGTTCAACACTTTGCCTTCAACATTGGATGTTTATTCAGAGGTTTGAATGAAGCTTCGATCTCCCTCTTTGTGTTATTTATAGGAAAAAATTTGGAAGATTTTGTTGTTGGATATCATGGAAATCTAAACTGAAGTTGATTCAAAGAAAATCTAAACTGAAATTAAGGAATTTTTACTTCAAAATGAAAATTTGAAAATTCAAGATATATGTCCAGTTGAATCGAATTTGGGATAGTTTTCTCCAAGTCAAATTCTAACTCACTCTTCTGATTAAAACTGAATTTTGGTTGGAATTTTAAAATTCTACTTTAATGCCCAAAATTACATGTTTTTTTAAGGCTTTAAGGTTAGGTAAAATTCTCCAAAATTCAAGCCAAAATTGAGTGAAGTCAAAATTCTATCGAAAGTAAAAAATCTTCCTTCAAATTAAGTTTCTCAAATTTTGGGCATAACTCAAATTTTTGTCCCAAGCCAAAATTTGGCCAAATTTCAAATTAAGTTTCTCAAATTTTGGGCATAATTCAAATTTTTTTATCCCAAACTAAAATTTTGGCCAAAGTTCAAGTTAAGTTGCTCAATCCAAAATGTGGGTATACTTTAAATTTTGTTCCAAATCAAAATTGGAGTACGTTTTAAAATCTATTCCAAATTCAAACAAAAAAATTGGATGCAATTCCAAATCCTAATCCAATTTCAAATAAAAGTTGGAATAGAATTTTAACCTTGCCCCAAATTTAGATTTTGAATTAAAGTAGATTCAAATTGAAATTTTATGCCAGAAAAGAAAATCAAAATATTGACTCAAATTCATATTTTGATGAATTGGCGTAAAAAAAATGTGTAAAAAAAAAAAGTCAAAATTCTGAACCAAATTCCATATTTTGATTAAAATTGACACATCAAATGGAGTCCAAATTAGGAGCAAACATGTTAAGTTTTGATTCCAAAATAACTTTTTCGAAATTCACACACACATACTTGTGTATAAATCTCGAAAATGGGGCATTTGTTGGAATAGAAATTTTGACCAACCCAAAATTTCCACGTCATTACCCAATATTGATGACAAAATTATATTTAATTAGGGATTAATTAAATTTTCAAAGATTCCTAAATTAAATTATGGCAAGTCCAAATACACAATTGGGTTATTTAAAATTTGGAAGACAAAAGCCCGAATTGAAGGCCCTAATAAGCAAAATTCAGGCCTAGTCCAAAAGGGCTAGCCCAAAGTCAATCAGGTCCAGTCCAAAAGGGCTGGCCCAAAGTCAATCAAGCTCAATCCAAGTGGTTGGCCCAAAATCAACTGGACCCAGTCCAACAAGCCCAAGCCCACCTGGAGCCCTTGAGGAACTCTATAAATAGAGAGGTTCCTCCTTCATTTCAGGGGTTTAGAACTGAAGAAGCTCATAGAGAATTCAGAAACAAAGCTTACAAGACTCCAGAAGCTCCTGAAGATCAAACACTGTCTGAACGAAAAACACGTCACGGAGATCAAGAACTCTCCAAGAATCCATTGAAGTTTCAATTTCGAGAACAAGCTATTCAGCCCTCGAGCAAAGCATACAAGTAGGAGAGAGAATCAGAGGATCAAATAGTAGAGATTGTACTCACTATACTGAAATCAATATAAACACAAGTTATTTACACGTGCTAAATTTCCTTGTCGAAATCTCGTGTGGACAGGTTTTATTATGGGAAAAAAAATTAAATAATTAGATTTAATTAAAAATATATTTTAATTCATTAAAATATTTATATTAGATAATTAATTAATTAATAATAAATTAAAGCAACTGAAATTAATTTTTACATTAATTAGAAAGTAATGAATGAGCAGTTTCTCACTCCTCTCTCCTAAAAAATATTAAATAAATATCAATTAATTAAAATATTAATAAAATTTTATATTAAATAGTTAAAATAATAATTATAAATATATTGGTTAAATTTTATTAAGCCTAAATAACATATTGATATTAATAATTAATTAAAAATCATTAATAATGATTAATTAATATAAATGAAATAATTAATTATGTTATATTGTTACTGTTCATCTTCCATGTATAAAAATTCAGACATTTTCTTTTTATAATATTGTATTTTTTTAATTTATTATTAAAATATATTTATTTTCAAACTATTTATTAAAATATTATAGTTTTAAATATGTGAATGAAGTTTGTTTCTTTTTGACCACACAGCTACATTTCGTCTCTTGAGACGACATGTGTGCCATTTGGACGAGATTGTCTCTTCAAGAGACAAACTCTGTTAAAAAAAAAAAAAAATTATGAATATTCTGGTTGGTCATGTGGTCTTGCATGCGCCTTTGCATCCCATAGTGCTTCGGTTTGAATCTGGAAGAGATCAAAATTGCTTGGTATATTTTATCTACTTTTACTTTTTATTTTTTTTAAATACCAACAATTTTTTTTCTTGTTTTTTCTACTTTTCTTTTAAGTTTAAATTTAAATAAGTAAATACTGACCGTTTTTCTTTTCTTTTCTTTAAAAAATTGAAAATTAAATATTTTGCACTTCTTTATAAATAAAACAATTACAATTTCTTTAAAAATATTTAAATACGGTTGGTATTTTTTTAATCAGAAAAAAATTGTTGGTATTTAAAAAAAATGTAAAAAGTAAAAGTAAAGAAAATATAACAGGCAATTTGCGTTCGTTCAATTTCAAGGCCAGGCCTTCGGAATGCAATGGCACTTGCATGACCACCTGACCCCCCAGAATTTTTTTTTTCAGAGTTTTTTTCTTGAAGAGACGAACTTGACCATGCAGCTGAATTTCATCCACCTATTTAAAATTATACTATTTTAATAAATAGTTTAAAAATAAATATATTTTATTAATAAGTTTTAAAAAATACAATATTAAAAAAAATCAATAAAAGTTCCACCTATATGAAAGGTATATGAAAATCTATTTTGGATGAGTTTTAAAGTACCCTGGATAAAAGTGAAAACAAGTAAAACAAACAATTAATAATATATGTCTCGAAACTCATGGCAAAACCCATGAAGCAACACATACCCTAATTGAGGATGTGATGGTTTAGGTCTAACCCACAAGTTTTATTTATAGAGATTTTGAAGGCCTAATTTGAATAGGATTCAAATTCAACATTCAACTCCCAATAGGATTCTATAATTTAAATTCCAACTTCCAATAGAATTTCTTTTCAAATTCCAACTTCCAATAGGAAGTCCTTTTCCTTTTTTTATTAATTAGGAAAATATTCTAATAGATAATGTAATTATTTTTTAAACTAAAACTAAAACTAATTATTTAATTCTAAAATTACTACTTTAACTAATAAAAGATTCTTATGGCCAATTCAAAAGACCAAGAAACTTTATTCGTTAATCTACATTTAATTTTTCAGAAAAAAAAAACACCTAAAATTATGGGTTGTTACCATTGTTGTTTTACAATATCATATAATTTATAATATATTATATTATACATATTTTAATTTAACAAAAATGAATTGAGTTTATAACATGAAATACTATATTTATTCTTATCTTTTTTAATATAATTTTACAATTTCAAATTTCAAATTTGGATACGTTGAAAACATCAAAATGTTGTTTAGAATTTCTACTATTTGGATCACAGAATTCGAAAATAGATTTAAAAAACACATCTACCAAAAGCATATTCGTTGAACTCAGTGAATCCGAAAACATAAAACAAAATCCAAATTGCGTACCAAATTGGCCCTAAGGCCCCGTTTGATAACCGTTTGATTTTTGGTTTTTGGTTTTTGAAAATTGTGCTTGTTTTTTCAGCATTTTTCTATTGTGGATTTCATCTTTCTTAAGAAAATATTTGAATTATTAACCAAATTCCAAAAACAAAAACAAGTTTTTGAAAACTATTTTTTTAGTTTTTAAAACTTGGCTTGTTTTTTAAAAACATATGGAAAAAGTAGATAGCAAAACAAGAAAACTCATAGGTAGAAGTAATATTTATAGACTTAACTTTCAAAAACCTAAAACCAATGCCAAATTTGATAACCATTTGGACCTCGTTTGATAACCATTTTGTTTTTTGTTTTTTGTTTTTGAAAATCTTGCTTGTTTCCTCACACTTTCGGTAAGTTTTTCACCTTCTTTAAAAACACACTTGAATTCTAACCCAATTTTCAAAAACAAAATCAAGTTTTTAGAACTACTTTTTATAGTTTTGAAATTTTGGCTTGATTTTTTAAAACATTTTTAGAAAGTAGATAATGAAGCAAGAAAACTAATGGTGGAAGTAGTGGTTGTAAGCTTAATTTTCAAAAATAGAAAACAAAAAATAAAATGGACTTTGTTTTTTTTTTTTTTTTTTGAAAATTAAGCCTATATATACTATTTTCACCTACGAGTTTTCTTGTTTTGTTGTCTACTATTTACATATGTTTTCAAAAACAAAGCCAAGTTTTGAAAACTAAAAAAAATAGTTTGCAAAAATTATTTTTGTTTTTGGAATTTGGCTAAGAATTCAAATATTTTCTTAGCCTAAGTTTTGTAAAATATTAAAAAAAAGTTTCTATAACATTAATTTACCTTTTTTTAGTACAACAAATATGGGGCATAAAGATTTAAATAGAAAACATATAATCATTATGGTTTGATCAAGTACTTAAAATAATTTTGGACAGGAATCATTTTTTACTCCTAAACTTTAGAGATTGTATCAATAAAAATCCTAAATTAATAATTGTATCAATTTAAACCCTAAACTTGCATAAATGTATCAATTTACACATTTCGATAGATTCAATTTAAAAAACGTTAGTTTACACATGTGCAAACTTATAATTACATTAATTAAACTTCAGAACTTCATAAGTAAATCAATTTAGACCCTCAATTTGAAAATCGTCCATGCATCAATGCTCACATGTTATGTAGACTTCTTACAAAAATCTAGACCCCCATTTGAAAACCGTTCATTATTTGAAATGTATGATCTCAATTGATTCACTTATGATAATTCAAGAGTTTAATTGATATAATTATAAGTTTGCACGGCAGGGGCGGATCCAAGAAGGGGCCAGGGGGGGCACGTGCCCCCCCTCAACTTGAAACTAATATTATATGTATATATAATTTACCTTCACATTAACAGATATCACCTTTGGTTTAATTGGCTACTTACACTCTTCATGGATTGTGACCCCCCGCGGGATACTGTGTTCGAATCCCAGTGTTAGCATCTTTTCATTTTGATTCCTATTTCCTGCTGCAAGTCCCGCCTGGTCCTACCATTTGCATATTTAATATTAGTAAGTAAAATTTCGAATTTAGTGTGGTAGATTTAAATACGCTTTTCATTTTAAAAATAAAGAAATATAGATTTGCTTTCAAACCAAATAATTTAGACTTTTTATAATAAGAAATATATTGTTTTTTTTATTTAAACTTTTTATTACCAATTAGCTTACGTAATAAATAGGATTTTCAATCCTCAAAATAAATAAATAAAAGAAAATAAATAAGATTTTTATTTCTTTAATAAATTTAAATTAATCTATGAGATAAAAAGAAGGTTAAAATACTATTTTGACCTCTATACTTTAACACTTATTCTATTTTAGTTCATGTACTTTTAAATATTCAAATTTAGTCTACATATTTTCAATAAATCTTCAAATTGGTTCTCTTTATTAATTTGAAGTTACTTTTTATAGAACTTGGTAAAATAATAATAATCATTTTCACTCAACAAAAGACACCACGTTAATACGTTTTGAAATTTATAAAGTAAAAGCTGATAGAGACTAAATTTATTTTGAAAAAGTTAACTATAGATTAACAATAGAGACTAATTTTAAGATGATTAAAAGTACAAATATTGTATTTGAATATTTGAAAGTACATAGATTAAAATAAAATAAGTCATAAAATTTAAAGACTAAAATGATTTTTTAAACTAAAAAGAATATGAAATGAGTTTATATACATATTATCTATTTATCTCTCTCTCTGTATATCAACTCAATAGAAATATTTTCAAATAATTTTAAATTTTTCCTAAATGTTTTTTAGAAACTAATATCATATATGGAAATTTAACTCAATTTCAGAAAAACTTTACTGCCTATTTCAAGTTTTAGTTTTTTTTTTCCCTAGTATATTCATTTAGATAATTCGATTATATTTTTTTAATTTAAAATTATGTAAATATAAAGTCGTATTTTTAGTCTTTATATTAAATAAATCTATATAATACACAATGGTTTATTACAGTTTAGTAATCAATATTACATAATTTGAATATTGCATCAACGTATCTAAGCCTACAGTTATATGAATTGTGCCCCCCCTAACATAAAATGCTGGATCCGCCACTATGCACGAGTGTAAATTAACGTTTTTCAAATAGAATGTGTAAGTTGATACACTTACAAAATTTATTTAAATTGATACAATTATTAGTTTAAAATTTTTATTGATAAAACATCTAAAGTTTATAGGTATTAATTAATTTTTGTCCAATAATTTTGGAGGAATCAGTATAAAATTGGTTCGCTTCAATATTCATGTATATAAATATATATTTGAAACAAAACAATAATAAAAAATTAAACGTCTGTCTGACCCTTCCACGTCAGATGTCCCCGTTATTGTGTTCTTAAACTGCCACATACTTGATGGAATCTAAGTTGGGTGGGCCCCAGTAATTTGTGGCCAAGAGAAAGCGAGTAATATATATTATTCCTACTCGCGAAGCTAAGCCGCAAAAAGAATACTGGCTTTTTAGTGCAGCAAATAGTTCCAAAAAGCCAAAGCGGAGATGGGGATGGGAATGGAGATGGGACAGGAACGGGGAAAGAGAAATTATTTGAGGGTCCTAACACTATGGTGGGTGATTTAGATGTGTAAGGGAAAATTTAGGTTTTATTTGATAATTATTTAAATGTATAAGAAAAAATTTAGGTTCTAAATATTATTTTTATCTATAAGATACATATATTTGTAAAAATTAAGCCAAATTTTTAAGTTTTGAAAACTAAAAAAGTAGTTTTTAAAAATTTATTTTTGTTTCTAGAATTTGACTAAGAATACAAATATTTTCTTAAAAAATATGAAAGTCGTTGTAGAAGGAGTGATGAGAAAACAGACAATTTTTAAAAATTAAATGACTATCAAACGAGACTTTAAAAATTAAATTTTAAATTTATATTGAATGAAAAATTAATTAAGAATGTGAAATAATGTGGTTGAAAATTTTACGCAATTGAATATATGAAAGAGAATTTATGAACTCTATTTCGTTCCTTTGAACAATTATTAAGAGAAAAAAGGATTTTTATTTTGTACATGCACCAAACAATTATGAAGGAGCATCAAGTTTTCATATGGATGAAAAGACAGATTTTGAACCTACATGAATGGTTGTAATAAGACAGTTAATTGAATAATTTTTTTTGTTAAAATTGCAATTTTATCCCAAAACTTTTAAATTTGTTTCATTTTGGTCTCTAAGTTTTCAAAATGACTAAAAAACAAAACTTTTAGTACTAAGCATATTACTTTATCACCTAATATTCATTTATTCAATGCTCACTTTCAACCTATGAGACTTAAACATATGCCCACATTAACTAGTATACATATTCAAAGTTACATTATCCATTTCAATAAAAAGTAAATTAAAGGTAAAGCCAAAATCTAAATGAAAAAACTTGCCTACACATCCATAAGCAAGAATCTTGTCTGCTCATCACTATTAAAAATTTGACAGCTATTTATTTTTAAAAAATAAGATTTTTTTTTTCCTTTAGAACCTATGATCTATTGGTGGAAATTTTGAAAATAATATTTTGATGTTTACAGTGTATTCAAATCTTAAATTTAAAATTTTAAAATATAGAATTACATTTAAAAAGTAAAAACTTTGATAAATATAATATTTCATGTTATAAAATCATTTTATTTTTGTTAAATAAAAATATGTATAATATAATATATTATAAATTATATGATATTGAAAAATAATAATTATACAAAATTTATAATATTAAATATGTTCCTTAATTAATTAATAATAGTTGAAATTCAACCTAATAATATTTAGTTTGCACTTAACAACATAAAATTTTCAAATTTTTATTTAGTTAAAATACCGTTTTTGGTCCATGTACTTTTAGTTTCATTTTATTTTAGTCCACATACTTTAAAATGTCCAATTTTAGTCTTTAAACTTTCAATAAAGCTTAAAATGGGCTCTACCGTTAGTTTGTAGTTAATTTTTATTGAAATTGGTTAAATAATAATTATAATTTTTATGCAAGAAAAGACACAACGTGAACATATTTTCAAAATTTATAAAATGAAGGCTAATAGAGACTAAATTTTTTTAGAAAAGTTAATTGTAAATTAATAATAAGGACCAATTTCAAACTTTATTAAAAGTATATAGACAAAGTGTGAAAACACACAGACTAAAATGAAATGAATTTCAAACTTTTTTATTTTCATGGAACCAAGCGCAGCCTTAGAATCTAGAGAGTGGGGGTTCAGAAAACAATTTAAACCAATAAGGAGGTGTTTGGAGCACCGTGTTGGGTTTGGATGAGGTTGGAATCCAAATCCAAGACGTTGTTTTGACCACTGTATTCAGAATCAAATGGATTTGAAACACAGCCCCACGATTTTGAATATGACACATTTGATTTTTAGGTTTCAGAACACTGCACTTCAAACACTGTTTTCTGATTCTTAAGCTTTCAAATTACTCAGGGTTCTAATTTCAAGAATTATAATTCCAAAACGGTGCTCCAAATGCCCCATAATTTTCTTCACTTCCCTAAATGGGCCACACACCAAAACACCGAGTCATACGTGGGCCCCACCACAAGTCCTCACCAGCCACAAGATAATGCATTACCTTTTTCCACCCACTAAATCGTCGCCACGGGGCTTGCAATGGATTCTAACCCCCTCCACTCCAAAGTCCTCCTGTACTGTTAACCCCCCAATTCACTCTGCTCAAAAACACACAAAAGCAAAGAACTCACCCGAGAAAATACACACAGAGAGTACCATACCAATGTTGAAAACAGAAGACGACTACATCAGCGGCGGAGGAGCCTCCACCAATGGGTGGGGCGCCGTCATATGCGAGGCATGCGAAAGATCCCCGGCCGTATTCATCTGCAAGGCCGACGCCGCCTCTCTCTGCGCCGCCTGCGACGCCGACATCCACTCGGCCAACCCCCTCGCCCGCCGTCACCACCGCGTTCCGATCAGCGGCGCAGCCATGGTCGTCCCAACTCCCGAAGATCAAGAAGAGGACGAGAACAACGAGGACGAGGCGGCTTCTTGGCTGCTGCTGAATCCACTGAAGATCACCAACAACAGCAGCAGCAGCAGCAACAACAACAACGGAGGTTCGATTCAGAGCAATAACAATACGAATGGGTTGTTTTTGTTGGGTGGGGAGGAGGAAGAGGACGATGAGTATTTGAACTTTGTGGAGTTTAATGGTTGTGGGGATGAGGAGGATCAGTTTGAGGGGTTGAAGAATTATGGCGGCGGCGGCGGAGGGGACAGTGTGGTGCCGATTGAATTTGAAGGGAAGGATCAGACGTTGCAGCAGAGCTTTGGAGGTGTGGATGGGAGTGAGTTGTTTGAGTCTTCTTCCAAAGCTTGCTACTCCTATAATAATGGCTTCCTCACCCACGCTGTAAGCTCCCTCCCTACCTCTATCTTACCAATTCATTATTAAATCACTACTCAATCTAATCTATCCTATATTTAATCACTTGTTCCTATTCCATTCTCCAATTGCCTTTTTGTATTTAGGCTATACCAAAAATGAATTTGTTTCTTAGGCCTTTTAAACATTTTCAAATTTTACCTTTTACTAAAATTCTTTATTGAATTATCGTCTTTAAACATACTTGAATATGTCATTTATATGTTATTTGACACAGAAAATTTATCTTGTTCATTAGAAAAATTAAACTTCGTCCATCAATAAAATCCATTTCCTTAAAGTGATATGTTAATGTATTCATGTACATAATTATCGATGAAGTCATTAGAGATTGGTTGAGATGAGAGTACTTGAGTGAACGAATATGTGTGAAACCAATAACAAAAACCAAAATGGTTATTTTTTAAAAAACGAATTCAACGAACTAAAACAGACCCTTTAGAAGTCCACATAAAAATGATTATTTTTTAAAATTCTAGATAATAAAATTGAGAAAACATGAAAGTTCAAAAACTAAAATAAAATTTCAACTTTAGTATTCTTAGACCACAGTTGAGTTTTTGATGAGAAGAAGAGGCCTTTTTTTTCCCCTTCAATATGAAAGCTAGTAAAAAGTTTAGTACTTTGTTCTGGATCAAAACTAGAGAAGTATTGTTCTTGATTGGAAAGAAAGTGACTCTGAGTTAACGTGCTCCTCTCATATCTTGTTAAATAAGAATTTAAAGTTACTATTTATTTAATCATTTATTCATATTAAACGTTGATCTTTCCTGATAATCCAACTGGAATTTTTATTTTAATCTTCTGAAACAATCTCAGATATCAGTCTCGTCAATGGAGGTGGGGGTAGTACCAGAGTCAACAACGACAACCATGAGCGACATCTCAATCTCCAACATAAGGCCACCAAAAGGAACAATCGATCTCTTCTCCGGCACGGCGGCGGTTCAAATGCCGGCGACCCAATTGAGTCCAATGGACCGAGAAGCCCGAGTTCTACGGTACAGAGAGAAGAAGAAGACAAGAAAGTTCGAGAAGACCATCAGATACGCATCCAGAAAGGCCTACGCCGAGACCCGGCCCAGAATCAAGGGCCGGTTCGCCAAACGAACCGATGTCGACGTCCAAGTCGACCGGAAATTCTCCAGCCCCTTAATGGCGGATGCTGGATATGGGATTGTGCCTTCCTTTTGAAGCTGAAGAAGATGGAAGAAAAAGTATCGGTTCATCTTCTAATAAAGTACTAATTATAGGTGAATTTTAACTGTTTAATTATAGAATTTGTCTTAAATGTATATGAATTTTGTATTCTCTGTAATTACCTTTCAGATATACGGTTCCACCCCCTTTGGGACTGTTTCAAACTCATTTGTTAAACCTGTTTATGTGTGTTAATTTAGGTTCAATTATAAATTTGGTTCCTATAAATTGGACATAATTTTAATTTTGCACTTTAATTATATAGATTATGTATGATTTCAATTTGGTATCAATAGTTTTAAAATTGAGTTTAGTATTGATTTGGTTCTTACGATTTTAAAGGTTTTAAGTTAATTTTTGTGGTTTGAGTTTAGTTTCAATTTGGTAGGGATGATTTTAAACATTTCAATTTAATCCTTACCTTCTAATTGTTGTTATATTAATAAATTGGATTATAGAATTTGCTTTAAATGTATATGAACTTTGTCTGCCATGTGGCTGTACCTTCGAATGTATACCATTCACTCCTTTGGACTACTTCAAAATAGTTTTGGAAAGAAATATATTTCTTATTCAATAAATTAAAGGTCTCAATAATGGGTAAATATAATACGACAAAAATTACAACTATGAAAATTATTATATTAAAGGAATGGATATTAACTAATAATTAAAAATAAAAAAGACTAATAACTAATGTGTTAGGGGTGAAATTGGACCAAAAGAATAAACTTAATTTACAAAAGAAATTAGAGGTGAAACCAAAAAGGGAAGCCCATTGAGGAACAAATTCGGGTCAATAAGAAAGGACTGACCCACAAAATAAAGAAGAAGAGAAGAACTTGGGCCCAAGCTCACCCTGCTCGGCCTCAATGGAAGAATCACATCACTAAACAGATTTATTAGTAGAGTGTTCATACACAAGCGCACGTGTCCAAGTAATACAGTGATAAGCATCAAAGACTGTCTCCTCATTGGATTGGTTTAACTCAACTAATTATAGCACTTAATTACGTTCAATTTTATTTAGGAAATCGAACGCTAAAAATCATGCAACAAAATAAAAACAAATAAAGCAATAAAAGAGTAACGAATGGGGTCTAGTTTAGGACATTCATCTCACTGACTGGACCAATAATTAAAACTAACGAGTCTTTGTAATCGATTAAGCTAATTACTTGAATTAATGAATTATACTTGGCATTAATTTTTCCTCATTATCGATCCTAATTGATGTTTTTATATCATTCTTGTGTCCAAATGGCAATTATCTTGCAATTAAAACTCTAATTTAAACACTCTTTGTCAAGAAACAAAATGAACCAGCAGTACAATCAATCTTTGATCAAGAGATTGAAAGCATTAGATACATTGCAAGAAAGTAAATGGTCCTAATCTATTACAAAGTCTTAATTAACCTCAATTACATGGTCCAATGGCTTGATTAAACCCTAAATTAATCAATCTAATCAAAATGATACATAATTCAACACAACACAGTCGAAATCCACCATAATTCTATCTAAAATAGTAAGTAAATCAAAGAGGAACAGAGTAAAAACCCGTTGTGAGTCGATCCATCGCTCCAACTATGATCTCTGCAAACCTCAAGCATTGGATCTTCAATCTACCCACTCCAATCCATCCTTGATTCTCTCAATTCTCTCTAAACCATGGATTAGGGTGAAAACCCTTAAATTTTCTCCTCTTTCAGAATGAAAAACGCAACTCTTAGTATGTTTTTCGACGCAGCATTGAGATGCTAGAAACAACGTCTCGATGCTGTCCCAAAATGATGGCGTTTTGTGTAGGTGTACGATGGTAGTGTCGAGATGCTATGAGCAGCGTCTCGACGCTATGGACCGAACTTCACTTCTTCTGTGTTGTGAGCATTGAGCATGGGGTTGAGATGCTTCCTGGTAGTGTTGAGATGCTAGGGACAGTGTCTCAACACTGCTCCTTCGAGTTTGACTTACAACATATGTTGCACAACAGCATTGAGACGCTCTGGACAACGTCTTAATGCCATCCCCTGTTCCTCAACACTCTAAAAATCATCTCTTCTCTTCTTGAAGCTTCAAAATGACAACAAAATGCATTTGACACTTGAACACTCAATTTAGCTCCTTTGCTTGGATTCTACAAAATAAACAAAAATAGACATAAAAGCATACAATTGATCACCAAACTAAATTAAAGGCCTTAAGATAACACTAAATGAGTGCTATCAAATACCCCCAAACTTAAGCTTTTGCTAGTCCCGAGCAAAACAAAATAAAAACATCACCAAATCAGCAATCATAAGTAATAACTCGAATCTCAACCTTTTAAATAGCGTGAAGAAAAAATAGAAGAATCAAATAAAACACATACTTTCAATCAACGAAACTTAAATTTAATCATTTCATCCCTTGCAACATATGTGTACAACCTTCTCTATCTAGGTCCTTACTAACCCAGAAAGCATTATAGACTCCTCCACTCATCTTCCCCCTACATTAGTCTTAAGATTCAATCATCTAGCTTACTCACACAAACTGAAGGTAAAACTTAACTAGGATGCTTGAAATTACTGGACGTCCCCCAAACTCGAATTTTTCTTTCGCCCAAAGGCACTAGCTTTCACACATCTGCTGCAAGGACCCTTACCCAGAGCATTCGCTTAATGAGTGACCTAACTAATCACAAGAGGGGCAACTCTTTTTAACCTTGAGGACATTAAGCACAACACTATATATATTTTTTTCTTTCACTAATCTTTCTTTTTCTTTTTTTTTTTCATACTTTTTTTTCTCAAGATTTTTTCAAATTTACCACTGCAGGCAAATAAACATTAAACTCCTAAGTACAACGTTACCAACAATCATGCAATATCACCTTCTAATCAAACCTTAAGTCTATCAGGGTGACAATGAACTTCTAAAGACTATAACCTTGTTTTAAGCTGTCACAACGAAACATAGGTAGGCATAACACACTCCATAAATGAAGGGATGAAAATAAAATATTTAAAAAAATCCTCAAAATCCAGGACATGCTCACAAGATCCAACAATTTGATCAATCACGCTATTTAAACACATATCCTTTGTTGTCTTAATCACTACTTGCCATCACATCATTAGTCCAATCAAAACACACAATCTTCAACAGAACATACGAACACTCCTCTAACATCAAATCTACAACAAAGCAGCAAAACACATCCCCCCAAACATGAATCATACATTATTCTCAATGTATCTAACACCACTACGTAAGCATGCTTAAGGACAACAAATGATAAAAGGAGAATGATATTGCCTTGAATGTGAAGGAGTCCATGATCGTCCAACAATCCATAATACCAAATTGAGGAAGCAAGGCTGAATCACAAGCACCTACACAAGGATCGATCAGCAGGAGCATTAGATCAACACACAACTCCTAAACTAATTAACTACTAAAATGGTAAATAAGACAAGTAAAGGAAATTTGATGCTTGAGTGCCTCCAAAAAGCTCAAATTTTAACATCGCTTGCTCGATGGTGTGTTCAGCACATCTCATGCATCTCCCAAAATGATCTTCTCTAATTGCCTTTCTTCCAATCCACAATAATGCTTGATTTTCTGAGTGTTAACTTTGAATGTCTTGCCTTCACTATACATCAGTTCCATTGCACCATGAGGAAATACCTCCTTGATTGTGAAAGGTCCTAACCACCATGACTTTAACTTACCTAGAAAAAAACGCAATCGTGAGTTAAATAAAAGGACTTACTGACTCGGTACGAAGGAATGGTTCTGAATCATCTTGTCGTTCCTTCTCGCCGTTCTCTCCTTATAAAACTTGGCATTCTCATATGCTTGGGTCTTGAACTCCTCTAGTTCATTCAGTTGAAGTAGGCGTTGTTCTCTAGCTTTATGTGGGTCAAGGTTCAGCTTCTTGATTGCCCAGTACGCTTTATTCTCCAACTCTACTAGTAAGTGACAGGCCTTCCTAAACACCAAATGGTACGGCAAGGTACCTATTAGAGTCTTGTAGGCAATATGGTATGCCCATAGAGCATCATCAAGCTTCAATGCCCAATCCTTCCTATTTGTCTTCACTATCTTCTCCAAGATTTGTTTAATCTCCCTGTTAGAAATTTTAGCCTATCCATTAGTTTGGGGATGATAAGCTAAAGAAATCTTGTGTTTAATACCATATTTAGCAAGCAGTGAATCAAACAACTTATTGCAGAGATGAAACCTCTCATCACTAATATGAACCCATGGTGTACTAAATCTAGTGAATATGTGCTTGTGTAGAAATTTTAATATAACACGTGCATCATTAGTCTTGATTGCTATAGCTTCTACCCATTTAGATACATAATCAACAACAACCAAGATATAGAAATAACTATTAGGATGGAAAGGGACCCATAAAATCTATACCCCACACATCCAATAACTCAACTTCAAGAATAGGGGTCAAATGAATTTCATGACGACAAGAATTTTACCCGTTCTCTAACATCTATCACATATTTTAACAAAAGTATAACAATCTTTAAATAAACTAGGCCAATAAAAACTAGACTAAAGTACCTTTGCAGCTGTTCTCGTAGGGCTGAAATGTCCACCATATGGAGAAAAGTGGCAGTCATGCAAAATTTTGCCCATTTCCTTCATAGGCACACATCTCTTACTTGTCTGATAAGAACATACCTTGAACAGTAGAGGATCATCCCACTGGTAAGACTTTGTGTCATGCATAAACTTCTTTCTTCTCTAGGCATTCAAATCATGTGGAAGATTTCCTGTAGCAAGATAATTCACAATATCCACGTACCAGGAAAAAGAAGACTTAACTAAGTACAAGCGCTCAACGGAGAAGTCTATTTTGATGGGAAAGTTCTAAACATCTAGTTTGTGCTCAATTCTAGATAGATGGTCTGCTACAAAGTTCTCACAACCTTTCCTATCCCTGATCTTGTTATCGAACTCCTGCAACAAGAGAATCCACCTAATAAAGTGAGGTTTTGAGTCCTTTTTATTGCACAAATAACGAATGGAAGCTAATCAGTATGCACAATGACCTGAGAACCAAGCAAATAGGGCCTAAATTTATTGAATGTAAATACTATAGCAAGCATCTCTTTTTCAGTTGTAGTGTAATTCTGTTGTGCACTATCAAGAGTCCTACTTGCATAGTAAATAGCACTAAAAAACTTATCCCTACATTGTCCTTAGACCGCTCCTATTCCATAATCGCTAGCATCACACATAATTTCAAAAGGTGGACTCCAATCAGGTGCAACCACAACAGGTGCAGAAATCAACTTTTCCTTAAGTACATTAAAAGCTAGCATGCAATCCTTATTAAACACAAAGGGAGCATCCTTCTCAAGTCAATTACATAGGGGTTTAGTAATTTTAGAAAAATCCTTAATAAAACGATGATAAAACCCTGAGTGTCTTAGAAAGCTACGAACTCCTTTAACGTTCACTGGAGGTCGCAGTTGCTCAATGGTGAAGATCTTAGCTTGATCCACCTCCAATCCCTTCACAGATACCTTGTGGCCAAGAACTATACCTTCTTTTACCATAAAATGACATTTCTTTAAGTTAAGGACAATGTTAGTTTCCTAGCACCATTGCAACACACAAGAGAGATTATGAAAGCAAGAATCAAAAGAAGTACTGAAAACACTAAAATCATCCATAAAAACCTCCATAATCTCCTCGACGACGTCTGTGAATATTGTCATCATACATCGCTGGAAGGTGGCAGGTGCATTACACAACCCAAATGACATTTTCCTTAAGGCGTATGTACCATAGGGCACGCGAAGGTCATCTTCTCCTAGTCCTCAGGTGCTATCATGATTTGATTGTAACCTGAAAAACTATCAAGAAAATAATAGAAAGGATAACCTGCTAACCTGTCCAGCATTTGGTTGATAAAAGGTAGGAAAAAATGATCCTTTTTGGTAGCTTTGTTGAGCTCCCTGTAGTCGATGTACACATGCCATCCAAACATTGTTCTGGTCGATATAGCCTCATTCTTCACGATCATCATCCCTCATTTTTTAGGTACGACTTGCACATGGCTCACCTAAGGACTATCAGAAATAGCAAAAATAATTCATGCATCTAATAACTTCATCACCTCATTTTTAACCATTTCCTTCATTGTGGGGTTAAGTCTCCATTGATGCTTGGTATCCTCCATCAAAATCTTATGCATAACTATTGAAGAACTAATACCTTTAATATCCTAAAGTAGACTTATGAGCACGCAACACATTCAATAGTTTTTCCTTTTCCACTTTACTCAGCTCAGCAAAAATAGTCACAGGAAAAGTAAAAGCTTCACCTAAGAAAGCATGACGCAGGTGAGCAGGCAATTGTTTCAATTCAGGAGGAGAAGTGTTAACTTGTGCACAAACAGACTCAGAAAAGATTTCTCCTCCTTATAGTGTCCTAAGGGTGCCTCAACAACATCATCACATAAATATGCATGCTCTAAATTTAGATTCTCTGACAGTTCACCACAAATATCAAGCATGCCAATCTCATATCTAGCAGCAGGAGACACTAACTCTATACATTCATAAATAATAGTGTCCACAATATCAACCATATGACATTTACTAACCTCCTCATGGTGTTTCAATGCCTTAAACTTATTGAACACTACCTTTTCGTCATCTACTCGTAGAGTCAGAGTTCCTATGTGTACCTCGATTAGAGTGTGTCCTATAGCCAGAACAGTCCCCCCAAGATAGAGGGACCTCTGCATCATCTTCCATGTCCAGAATCACAAAGACTATATGAAAAATAAACTGATCAACCTTAACTACAACATCCTCTAAAATACCTTTTAGGTACGTTAGAGAATAGTCTGTTAACTGAAGCACTATACTAGTTGGTTTAAGCTCCCCTACACCTAGTTTCCTAAAAACACTAAGAGGCATCAAGTTAATGTTTGCCTTTAAATCACATAGTGCTTTTGTTAATATAGAAACTATCAATAACACAACGTATAGTAAAACTCCCGAGGTTGTTCATATTCTTTGGTAGCTTACTCTAAATAATGGCACTGCACTCTGCATTCATCTGCACTCTGCATTCATCTGCACTCTTTCATCTTTCCCAAATCTCCTTTTGTTTTCCCAAAATTTCCTTCATAAATTTTGCATAATTTGGTACCTATTCAAGCGCATTAGCAAAATGTATATTAATGTGAAGTTTCTTAAAATGCTCAAGAAGTTTAGCAAACTCATCATCTAACTTTTTCTTTTGGATTCTCTTAGGATATAAGATTTTATTAGGAACGAAGGGAATAAGATCAGAAAACTTTCCTGAATAAGGTTTCTGAGGTGCTTCCTCCTCGTCTACAACCTCCTCATCAATGTCTCGCTCCTTGCTCGTGTTGGGCACGTCATCCATCTTTTGTTGGAGATCCTTTAGTCTCTTTCCACTCCTAAGTGATATAGCTATTGGGATTTATGCCCTAAAGCCTCGTAATTAATAATTTATTTAATAATTAATAATAATTTTAATTATTTTATTTGCAATCTAATATTATCCATTATATGAAAAATCCAAGGTTATTATTGTAATCTTGAACAGTATGTAGTTGACATACGAGAGGATCATATTCAAGAAATAACCTAAAGAGTCATAGTATATGGATAAAGTTGGGTGCCTTATCCTGATAACACTATTGATACGGCCCACTTTGTAATAGCTACAAATGATTTGATCCAAATCATTCATGTGGAGACATGTGAGTGGGGGTATCTTATACAATGAGTTTGTATAAGACTGGACCACGAAATATTTAAGCTCTCTTTATAAATCCGTTAATTGAGAAGATCAATATTTCATCAGGATGATCATATGCGACTCGATCTTAATCCTGAGTGAGTTATGAATTCCTGCCTGTGAGGGCTAGTCCTTTGATTTGCATGGGTGAGAGTGGCTTTTGTAGCCGATTCAATATGCCTACCATTTTGGGGACTTGACAAATAGAGAGTTGGGAACATAATCTCACAAGATGGAATTCACTCCTTCCCATATAGGGTAAGTAGATGAGTAGTTCCCTTAAGTGCTGATTTCGGGACTTGAACAATGGGGCCCCACCCTCTCATTGGCCCGAGAGGGACTTAGTTTATAATTAGATTATAAACATATTGTTCATTAGAGGATCAGTGGTACTTAAGGTGCAAGATGTAATTATAGGGGTAAAACAGACTTTTGACCCAGCTGTAATTACGAACAACTCGTGAAGGATCGACTTGCATGTAATGATTATATCTATGGACACAACTTGTCCTACAGTGCATAAGAGTGCAACTCTAGGTCTACAGTGGAGTGACCTATAGTTAATGAATGAAAATTAATTAATTAAAGAGTTTAATTAATTAATTTTGTATCATTGGAGCTTATAATCTGTAGGTCCATAAGGTCCCCTTGCTAGCTCACAGTAACACTAAAAGATCAATTTAGTTGAAAGAAAAATTTGAAATGTTCAAATTAATATTTAATTTGAAATGTTCAAATTAATATTTAATATATTAGATATATTAAATATAAAAGAGGAAAATATATTTATTGTATTTGATACATTAAATATGAAAATAATTAATGTATATTAGATACATTAAAGAAAAGATATTTATTAAATTTGAATTGGATTTAAATTAGGAAATAAATGTCGTAGGAGAATTTTAAAAGGTTTGAATACGATTCAAATTGTTTAGATAAATATATTTTAATATATTAGATATTAAAATATATTATTTTATTATCTTCCTTAGACCACTATAAATAGGACCCTAGGGGTGAGCCATTGTGCATTCTTGATAACACACATCTCCTCAATAGAGAGAATTAGAGAATTCTCTCTAGACCTCTTCCACTCAAATCCCTTGTGGATTTTCTTTCAAGAGGCTCCCACAAGCCTTAGTCCTGTATTCGAGTCATAGCCAGGAAGACTTTGTGGAAGAGATAAAGATCCGCCAGAAGAATCTCCATATTTGAAAGGTATTTATTGCTTAACCTTAATTTATTGTTTAATTCTAAATAAAATCAAAGAAGATCCAATGCTTCCGCTGCGGGATGAAGAGTTCATTCCTATCAATAGCAGTACACTCCACTTGTGGGTTAACAGGAATAACATGTAAGTCACTCTTACCTCTTTGTAGGCTATTCAAGAGAGTTGTCATTGATCTTATCTTCCATGCCTTTGATTATGGCATCTTGGATTTGATAGGAATGAACTCTTCATCCCGCAGCGGAAGCATTGGATCGTCTTTGATTTTATTTAAAATTAAACTAAAAAATAAACTTAAATAAACTTACTTGGATTAAATATGGAGATATTTCTGGTTGATCTCTCTCTCTTCCACAAAGTCTTCCTGACTATGACTCGAACACAGGATCAAGGCTTGTGGGAGCCTTTTGAAAGAAAATCCACAAGGGATTGGAGAAGAAGAGGTCTAGAGAGAATTCTATAATTCTCTCTATTTGAGGAGATGTGTATTGTTTAGAATACCCAATGACTCACCCCTAGGGTCCTATTTATAGTGATCTAGGGAAGATAATTAAATAATATATTTTAATATCGAATATATTAAAATATATTTATCTAACCAATTTGAACCTTATTCAAACCTTTAAAATTCTCCTACGACATCTATTTCCTAATTTGAATCCAATTCAAATTTAATAAATATCTTTTCTTTAATGTATCTAATATACATGAATTATTTTTAATATTCAATGTATCAAATACAATAAATATATTTTCCTCTTTTATATTTAATATATCTAATATATTAAATATTAATTTGAACACTTCAAATTAAATATTAATTTGAACATTTCAAAATTTTCTTTCAACTAAATTGATCTTTTTAGTGTTACTATGAGCTAGCAAGGGGGCCTTATGGACCTACAAATTATAATCTCTAATGATAAAAAATCAATTAATTAAACTCTTTAATTAATTAATTTTCATTCATTAAGTATAGGTCACTCCACTATAGACCTAGAGTTGCACTCTTATGCACTGTATGACAAGTTGTGTCCATAGATATAATCATTACATGCAAGTCGATCCTTCACGAGCTGTTCGTAATTACAGCTGGGTCAAAAGTCTGTTTTACCCCTATAATTATGTCTTGCAGCTTAAGTACCACTGATCCTCTAATGAACAATCTGTTTATAATCTAATTATAAACTAAGTCCCTCTCGGGCCAGTGAGAGGGTGGGGCCTCATTATTCAAGTCCCGAAATTAGCACTTAAGGGAACTACTCATCTACTTACCCTATATGTGAAGGAGTGAATTCCATCTTGTGAGATTATGTTCCCAACTCCCTATTTGGTCAAGTCCCCAAAATGGCAGGCATATTGAATCGGCTACAAAATCCACTCTCACCCATGCAAATCAAAGGACAGGCCCTCACATGCAGGAGTTCATAACTCACTCAGAATTAAGATCGAGTCACATATGATCATCTTGATGAAATATTAATCTTCTCAATTAACGGATTTATAAAGATAGATTAAATATTTCGTGGTCCAGTCTTATACAAACTCATTGTATAAGATACCCCCACTCACATGTCTCCACATGAATGATTTGGATCAAATCATTTGTAACTGTTACAAAGTGGGCCGTATCAATAGTGTTACCAGGATAAGGCACCCAACCTTATCCATATACTATGATCCTTTAGGTTATTTCTTGAACATGATCCTCTCGTATGTCAACCACATACTGTTCAAGATTACACTAATAATCTTGGATTTTTCATATAATGGATAATATTATATTGCAAATAAAACAATCAAAATAAATTATTAATTATGAGGCTTTAGGGCATAAATCCCAACAGGATTTCTACCTTAATGCACACTGAAGTCACCGCATCACTCAATGTATGAGATATACTCTTGGTCTCTTCAATGAATCTCTCCAAAATATCTTCAAGTGGGTTCCTTTTCTCTTGGTGCTCAACTGTAGATGTTACTCCTGAAATAGGCTACACTACACTCTCATTAGTAATAAAAGAGGAATTGACTTGAACTTGCTTACCTAAGTGGTTCTTAACGATACTAGGTTTTGCACTCTAGGCACACTTACAAACAACACTCCTCGTGCTTGCAACTTGTACTTTCTCGAGACTAATAACATTAATTTAGTGCTATATTTAGGCCCAATTAATTGCTAGTTTTGTGTATAATTGTGAGCTTTTAGTAGATATTCTCTATATTTCACGAAATTGGGCAATTTGACCTAAAGGTGATAAATTTGGAGCATTGGGTGATTTGTGGAGTCTTAAAGTATCCAAAATGGAGCAAAGTATGGAGAAGAGGGGCTTCATAAGTGAATTTTTCCGAAAGGATAGCGTCTCATAGGCCAAAAGAGCATTGAGACGCTATTGTTGGATATTCAAACCCGAGGGCTAGCGTTGAGACACTGTCTTGTGGCATCTTGATGCTAGGAAGAGGCGCATGAAGGATTCCGTCTGGAGCGTTTTGACGCTGCCCTTAGCATCTCGACGCTGAGGGTGCACACAGAGATTGAAACGTTGCATTCAGCATAACGTTGAGACGGTGTGCCTAGCGTCTCAACGCTGTATTGAGAATTGGTATTTATTCTTCGTTTCGGGACTAAATTTGGGGAGACATTTTTAAGGTTTTAACCCCTTTTTGCGACTTCTCACCCTCTTGGGACCTGTAGAGCACGCAACAAAGTGTTTGGGAATGGAAATCGAGGCTCGAGATCGTGAAATTTGAAGTAGGAGCAGAGATTTCGACGATGACGGTCTCTTTTATCATTTCCTTCCTTTGTTTTATGTATTTTAGGGTTGTAGGGATGAGTTTTCTTGTGTTGTACACTAAGTATTATGGGCTAATTTGAATTGTTTAGGGGTTAAGAGCACAATTAGGATTGAAATTATGGTTTAATTGTGTTATTTGGCATTTAACTATGTGTTTGATTGCATTTAATTGAGTTGCACTTACTGCTTCTAATTAATTGGCCATTAATTAGTTGATCACAGTCCTTAATTGAGCTCGACCTAGAGAATTTAGGATAGACTTAACTCAATTAACACTCTAAAATTGCCTAAGTGACATAGGATAAATTATTGATGGGTGAGATTAATTATGAGCAGATCAATCCTAATTAATCAATCAATTAGCACTAAGGACACTTAGGCAAGCGATTGGTTATCGTGTTCGAATGAGACTAACAGGAGAATTCGATCGATTTAGCTCTAGGATTCCAATCTTTTATTTGCTTGCTAGTTTAGTTTTAATTTGCAAACCTTGGTTATTTTAGCTTTTGTCCTAAATAATTCCAATTATGAGTACACCTAGTAATTAATTAACTCAAGAAAAAACTTCCATTTTTGCTTTCCTGAGGATTTGATACTCGGTAATATTTATCGTTTTATATTACTTGATCGTGTGCGCTTGCATGACCATGAACAGGGACTGGGCTCCTCATCAGCTAACAAATCCTCATAATCCTCTTTTGGTCCTATCCATATCAATTTACTCAAAGCCTTAGTTAATGTCTCAACTTGAAATTTTAGTGCACTAACCTCATTAGCTTTGCAAGCTCCCATTTTTGATGTAGAATTCTTTGACGGCCATTGGTAGCTCGTAATGGCCAACTCTTCCAACAAAGCTCGAGCATCCTTGACTGAATTAGCTAGAGATTCCTTCCAGCTGCAGTGTCAGTAGTGATCTTGTTAGAGCTAGGCAAACCATTGTAGAAGAGTTGTACCTGAAGCCAATCGGGATATCCATGTGTTGGGCATTTTCTCAACATGTCTTTATACCACTCTCATGCCTCGTATAATTGCTCATCTTCTCTCTTCTTGAATGTGCCAATCTCCATTCTAAGCCTCACTATCTTAGCAAGGGGAAAGAATTTTGTGAGAAACGCCTTCATCAGCTCATTCCAAATTGATATAGCTCCAAGGATCAAAGAATCGAACCAATGACTCGCCCTAATTTTTACTGTCTTGTTGATATCTAGAAATGTGCGTATATGATAGTACGAATCCTCTGTTGGATGACCCCGAAATGAACTGTCTTGAACCATTTGAATGAGACCAGTCTTATGCTCAAAATGATCAACATGGATGGGTGTATAGGCTATCCCTGAATAATCTACATGTAAGTCCGACAAGAAATAATCTCGAATTGCCTTATTCTCATCGTCCATGGTGAAAAGACTTAGATTAATCTCCCTACAAAATTTCCTGCAAATTTAAAAACACGCAGAAAACTCCAAGAGCACTATTAATCACCTTATTGCTCAACAAAATTGCCACAAATCACCCAAACCAAATAAAGCAAAAAAAAAAAAAAAAAAAACTACAAATAAAGAATAAACTCCGAAATTAAAGTCGAACATTTTCTGCATAATATTAATTAAATTAAATACCAATTCTCCGACAACGATGTCAAAAACTTGATGCGTACAAATTACGTTTCTGCAAGCGCATGAGTCAATTAATATAAAACGGTATTCCTACCGTGTATCAAATCCATAGAGATCAGTTTTAATTCAATTAAATACCACAATTACTCTCACTTAGCTTTATTTAGAGAAAACAACTAGAAGAAGATAAACTAACCTAAACAATGAAAAATAAATGCAAGAACATAAATGGGAGACACAAACCTACGGGATAAACATGGGAAAGGAATTAATTACTATATTAAATAGACAAATACAACCAATTGGAAAGTGAACTCATAAGTCTAAAAGCTCTAAAGGCATGGACTTTCCTGTCGGTCTCCTCCAATCTCAAGTACTAAACCTAGGTTTTCCTAGTGCTAGCTAAATCATACAAGGTGTTAAGACCCTTCATTACGGACCTTTGATAATCGCTCTAATCAATATCGTGTCCAAGGATTATCAATCATGCATTTGGTTCTAAACTAAACTTCTCTCTGTCGAATTTCTACCGATAATTAACCGTTAATCCATTTATGAAATATCGCAAAATATCGTCGATACCACAATATTTTGCTACATGTCGACGAGATTTGAAAAATACTTATTTCATTATACTTAAACGTATTGGGCAAAGCCCATTCGCTGGAGCCCAACGACCCACAATGAGGAGTAAGTAACTAGACCACAAGGTAGGGCCTTTTTATAGTGAAAATTCTCTCTTCCCCTTTGAACCTAGTCGATGTGGGACAAATCAATGGGAAAAACTTTCACTTCCAATTCCCATGCCACGCCCACAAGAAACCAAACCATCCTTTCACATATTTTTCTTTCTTTTTTATTTTTATATATATATATTTTTTATGAAAACCTCCCTCCTCTTTTCCTCAAACATTCTATTTTATTTATTTTTAAATTTGTTTATCTTATTTCTAAAATTTAATTAAATGAGTTGATTTTTATTCTATGAAGTCTTTGTGTTTATGAAAATGGCAGTAATATTATAAATAAAATGGTCAAAAGTTAGAATTTTCCACTCCACATATTGTCAAAAAAATATTAATATTGACATATATTATAGTAAAAATAATGACAAGCACAAAGCTAAAAATATTACTTAAATTAATAATTTTTTTTAATAATATTTGAAGGTGGGAGAATTCTTTTGCTCAAGGTATTACTTCAGTTGACAATAGTGTTAAAATTTTATTACAAGTACAACGATGTTCACAATAATATTTTTTGTATTTTATCAAATTTTGCTAGAGATAGTGGAGTTTTTAATTAACTCATTACATCAAATTCACTCAGCTACTCTATTTTTGTTTTTGTTTATATATATTTCCAAGCTTTTTTACAATTATGTTATCTTAAACTAATATTTCGATGAAATTGTTAATTATTGTTTAATTAAGTTATCATATTTAAAGTCTCATTTAATAATTCAAATAATTTTCATCAATTCTCATATTTTTTTTCAAATATTTTATTGGCATCGGCATTTCAATATAAATATTATAGTAATTAAGCCACAATTAAAGTTTCATGAAATAATTCAAATAATTCAAAAAATTCAAAAAATTCAAAAAAAAATTCATATTTTTTTTTCCAAATTCCTGCTCACATCGACATTTATATCTAAATATTGTCTTAATTTTTAGATGTGATGCTTAAAAATGGTCAATTACAGTCTAATAAAGCCACAATCAAAGTTTCATTGGCTAATTCAAACAATTTTCATCAATTTTCTACGATTTTCGTAAATTTTTCTGAAATTTTCATTGACATTTCCATAACATTTGGACCTCGACATTTCTATCGACATTCACATTTTGAACCTTGTAAAAATCTACACCAACAAGCTAGGTTTTTCCTCAAAAAGATTAAAAAAAAAAATCCTCAAGCTAGGTTGTATATATAATATAAGACAAGTTTGGAGTTAAGTTCATCTGACTATACTATATAGTATGAAATCATGATTTGTAAAACAAGTATAGAAACAATATATTGTAAAACTTTGATTCTTAGATATGAAATCATGATTTATTATTGTTTCATCAAAAAACAAGTATAGATCTTTTGATTCTTAGATATGAAATCATGATTTATTATTGTTTCATCACAAAACATTTTGAATGTAACTTTAGTTCTTTCAAAATTTCTAAAGTGCTGGATATTGGCCTAGTTTGATAACGTTCTCGTTTCTCGTTTTTTGTTTCATATTTCTATTTCTCGTTTCTTGTTTCTGTTTCTTAAAAACTAAAAACAGAAATGTGTTTGATAACTATTTATGTTTCTTGTTTTTTGGTAAAAATAAAATTTAGTACATATACTATAATAAAACATATAACATGCATTAAAATAAATATAAAAAAATTATAAAGAGGTTATAGTATTTTATTAAGGCCCAACACCTAATTAATAATAATAATAATAATAAAAATAAATTTTATCCTTCAAATGTTGTTCAAATTTGATTTGCAATGTTATTTCTCACTTCAATCAATTCACCTTGAACGATTTTGACTTACAAGAGTTAGTTCAATTAGACGAATTTGTAAATTGTCTAAGGTTAGACAATCGAACATACCCACATTTCTTTAATTTAATAATAAACTTTATTTTTATTTTTTCTTTAAAAATGTATTAGCCAATAATACACGCAAGTAAAATAAACAAAAGAGAGAGAATGTATATATATTTTTTACATTTAATGGTAAACATGAAATACTTTATTAGTTTATTTATTTAATAAAAAAATAAAATCGTACCAAAAGGAAAAATAATAGAGAATTAAATAGAAAATGATAACTATAAGCTCGTTAATGTAAAGTAAAAGAAAATAAGAAAATAAGAGAGAAGAGAAAAACATAAACGACAAGAGAAAAGTAAAAAGAAAAAAAGAAAAAAAGAAAAAAAAAGATAATGAACTATTAAAAGAAAAAAATTATGATGAAAGAGAGAGAACGAATAGAAAGAAATAAATCAAAAAATAAAAATAAAAAAAAAAGAAAAAAACAAAAAGATTAAAAAGTATTAAAAGAAAAAAAAATAGAATGGAAGAGAGAGAGAGATGAGAGATGGGTAAAAAGAGAAATAGGAATACATGCATGAAACCTGAAAAAAAAACAGAAACATAATTTGAGAAACTACTTTTTGAAGTTTCTCAAAATCTGCCATTTTTTTAGAAACGTTTCTAAAAAATTTAGAAACAAAAAACATGATAGTTTATCAAATATGTCTGTTTCTTGAAAAATGAGAAACATGAACAAGAAACAGGAAACATGAACATTATCAAACGAGGCCTAGTTTCTACATTGTTTCTTGTTACAACTACCTATTTATTACTTCTCGAAGTGACTAAGCTGTTCCAAACATAGGAGCAATATAAGGTGGCTCAAGCAGATAAGGGGCCTTAGACAAACATTATCATTAGGACACTTGATTTTTTTAAATTAAATTAAGATTAAGTACTTTATTTGAAGTTTATTTTTGTTGTTTTATCATCTTTATATTAATCTAAGAATATTTGGACTCTATTATTAAACTGTCGCAAATTTTATCATGTTTGCTTTCTTGTAACCAATTTATTAGATATTATGTGCTAACAGTTTATTAGTTTTTTGTTTTCTTTTATCGAAGTTTTTTTTTAATATTTGAAATCAAATTTCATAAATATATTGTTATTGTTATCAATGTTTCGAATCCCTTCAAAGCATGTTTTGATTATTGTTATTTGACCCAATGTATAAAAGCATGTTTTGTATGGTTTGAGAATTTGTTGAAATTATTATTGTATGTTTTAAATTGTTTTTCTATGTGAATGTATGTTTACTGTTGTGAATATTTTTGAAAAGTACTTTGATTGATTCGATAAAGCTATTCGAATATGCAAATTTTTTTTTGGGATTGTATGGCTATTTTGTAGTAGCTAAATTTGAAATCGATGGAAGTTTATTCTGACTGTTGAATGAAAAATTTCAGTCAATCACAAATTTCCACGTCATTATTTTAAATTGATGAAAAAGTTGCATATTATTAATTTTGGGACCAATTACAAATTAACAAGTGTCTCTAAATTAAAATTTAAAGACAAAAAATGACAAATCCAGATAATATCATGTTTCTTTATTATGACCATTTGATCACACAAGATTAATTTGGTCAAATTAGGTCATATAAACATTGGAACCAAAATCAAATAAGTCTAAAAATTCATTAAATGACCAACAAGAGAAATAACTCATTTTAAATGGTCTAACTTGAAAAATGACTAAACGTGTGTTTTTTTTTAATTATAGAATCTTCAGATTAGGTTGGGATGAAAATACTCTTGGTGTAGATTCTACACTTTTAACTCAACTAAAAGGAAGACTAAAAAAAGGCAACATATTAAGGATGAGGTAGGTGGAGTTGGAAAAGAAAAAAAACAAACAAGACTGATTTCTAATCTCTATTATTAATATGAAATCAGTAACCCTAACCCATGAGATTGAAATATATAGCATTAAAGGATTTGAAGAAAGTCAAGAGAGGTACCGTTGAGAGTGTAAGCAGTGAGCATTGTGCATTGAACTTGTTTTTAAGAGGTATTGTCAACCGATATCACATGTAAGCATTGATACCATCCATCTATGGATGCTGCTAAGCTCATGAAGAAAAAATTGAACTTATTATCCGTGTCAACTTCTAGTGCAGTATAAGTTCCTGTCAAGAAATGTCGTAAATATAAGGATATATGGTGTATATAAACTATTAAGTAGTGAATTTAAAAAAGTAAATACCTGATTTCTTTTTTTTTTTTTCAATCAATTTCGCTGCAAAAGTGGCGATGAGCGCATATGACTATTTAGGTAGGCCCTCAATCAAGTTTAGGGCCTTCACTCTTCCAAGTGTAGTCCAATATGTCGTGAGGTGTACCATGATAGTTGATGTAGCTTGTCTACGGTCGTTCTGAACCACATCAATAGAATAACTATGCTCATCAATAAATTTCCTAACAATCCACAGTTTCCCTGTGCTATAAATTGATGAGAGAAGATACCACTTAGAGTCATCGATGCATTAAACTATAAATTGCTTCTTGTTTGATTTTATTGTTTTAAATTGAAAGCTTCCTTTTAAAGCTAGTTGGTAATGCACAAAATGAGCTATTTCTAGGGCTTATTTATTGCTAGTTTTAATGCTTAATTGGCAAAATTTATGTGTGATAGCACACAAAAGGGTTCTATTTCTAGGCTTAGATTTAGGTTAGTTTTGTGTACTTTTAGTAGACTTTGATGCTTTTACGTCATGAATTGCAGGAATTGAGCATTGAGAGCTAAATCGTAGATTTTGAGTGGTTTGGAGACAAAAAAAAGCTTAAATGAAAGCTTTTGGGCCAAAGAGATAAGGAGAAGAAGTGAAGGAGCAACTAGGCCCAAGAGCATAGCGTTGCATCATTATACATAGTGTTGCAACGCCATACATGTAGCCCTTCAAACCCAACAACGTTGCAATGCCAACCTAAAAAATCTTTTCCTTCTTTAATCGATTCGAAGGGACAGCGTTGCAACGCTGCCTCTAGCGTTGCCACACTGTCTCGATAGTATAAAAGGGAGGTTTTAGTTACATGCAAAGGGAGTCGTTTTTGAAAGAGGAATACCCTAATTTCGATTGAAGCACTGTCTTGGGACCTAGAGGACACTTTGGAAGCTAAAGAGGAGATTCAAGGCTCAAGATCATGGGACATCACGATGGGAACGAGTGCTGGCACACGTCGTCCAGCTTTTATCTTTTTCCTTTACTTTGTTTTCTTTAATTTTAGAATTCTTTGAGCTGAACCTCTTGTATTAATTTGAGTATTTTAGAGTCTTGGAGATCTGTATTGTTAGACTTGTTTGATTTCAAATTGTAGTATAACGTAATGAGGATTTATGCATCTTGTGTGTTTTGTTTAAGCTTTTGGCCGTGGCTTATATTTGTTAAATTGAGTTTAGCTTGAGAAGTTAAACTTAGTTTTAGAACTTGGATGCATCACTTATAATAATCTATTGCATGAAAATGAGTAGGTTATTGTTAGAAGTCGTTAAAAGAATGTCGTTAATGCCATGCTTGGTTGCAGAAACAGACTGAGGGGTTGATTTATATCTATGCATGAGTTTGTTTGAGCTCAAGAAAGTCAAACAGTTAATTTAGTAATTATTGGCTTATGTTCGCTACAAGTTAATACAATTTCTTAATCAATTGAAGTTGTGCTTCATGTTAATTCTTTCCAATCTTCTCTCTAAATGGACTCCAACCTTGTCAATACTTAGCTTAGTTTTATTTTCTTTTCCTCTAAAGTTTTGCTTCTCTAGATAAAATTAGAAGTGAGTAACTATGGTACTTAATTAATCTAAGAACTCCAATCCCTGTGATCAACCCTGGCCACTATTTTTGCAAATTTTAGAAGTCCAGTTTATAAATATATTTGATAGAGCCTTCAACAAACTCTTTATCAATGTGCATAATTGTTTATTTTAGAAATCGAGCATTTGGAGTGAAACATAGGTTTTGAAGAATGTATCGAGAAAGTCTTGAGCATTTGGGCAAGAATGGAAGAAATTAAGGCTTTAAAAGAAGAAGAAATTGAGAAGCAAGCTCGAGGGTTGACAATGTATAGCTTTAATGATCTATGTTATGATGCTATAACAATGCTATAACACTAGTGTATAAATAACCTTCTTCAAATTGACTTTACTCCCAAAAATGCAATGCTCGAAAATATGGAAATTCTCTATCTTGACATAAATTCCTTCAGAGTTAGGGGCTATTTCGGGTGCAAAGTTGAGTTATGAAGTCTATAGTTAATTTATCTGTGGAGTTAATTTGTCTATGGAGTTAAGAAATATGTGTTTGAGGTGCAGAGTTATTTAACATGAAAAATTAAGTTAGGGGTGGGTTTCTGGTGCATATTTTTTCAATCTGAAGTTTTAAAGTTTGATTTTATGCTGGTTGTTTTTGTTTCCTTAACTTTTTGTTCAACCATTTAATTAGAAATATATTTACCCAAATTTTTAACATTCAATTGTGATGTCAACTTAAAAACTTCACAAATATTTTACAATTTATGCATGAAACATTTGTACTTGAGGTAGACAAAATAGTTATGTTTCATACTAACAACAAAATTACAATATGCTTCTACATCAGTCGAATATGTGAGTGGAATATGCACAAAAAATAAGTAGGCCAACAACATCCTACATACATGGTTCGCAAAATTTTTTTGAATGCCCAACAAAGAGGCCAACAACATCCTACATACATGGTTCACAAAATTTTTTTTGAATGCCCAACAAAGAGCCACATCTATGTTCCATACAATATCCAAAACAAGGATTGATAGATATTTTAGTCACAAGTGGTGGCTACATAATTTTTTTTGTCTTTCTAAACTCAGTCCAACTCTTCCCCTCCTCTCTATCTACATTTTCTTTCTAATCAAATAATCTCAACAAACAACAACAAAGTTTGATTGGTTGAACCTCTAAAAAGTGTTTTTCAAAAATGCATTTCATTTTAGACATTTTTTTTATAAAAATAGTTTAAAATTCAAACACTCATATGTTTGGTTTTATTTTTTCAAAAGTGTTTTATACAAAGTTTGTTTGGTTTTCTTTATACTCAAAATGCTTTTAATAATGTCAAATTACCATAAATGACGACTATTATTAAAACACTATGACCGGCCGACCACGTCCAAAAGTGTGGTCAAAGTGCCATCGATCGTCGGGAATTGTCGTCGGCGGTAGTCACTGATCGTTGGAGAAGGTTGCCAGATATTGCCGTCGGTTGTCGAAGAAGGTTGCCGACAGTGGTCACTGGTTGTTGGAGAAGTGAGGGTGAGAGAGGGAACGAAAATGCATGAGAGAATATGGTTATTGTTCTCAACCCTACTAAGTTGGTAAATTAAAACAGTGATAAAATATGTTAATGGGCCAAACGTTGGGTTGGCTTAAAAACCCAACCCAACTCAATCCAACTTAATGGGCCAAACAATCTGAAATAGAATTTTTTCTTTCCTTGGGTTAGATTCCTCATTGGATTTAGTCTTGCGCTGTCTCTAGGCATATCATTATCTACTCTTTTAATGTCCACGACAAAGCAACAGTCACTATACATTTCATTTGAAAACCCTACTGATAATGCTCATTTATCAGGGTTATATAGCTTTAAAAACCAAGCTTATTATTTAGAAAACCGGCATTTATTGTCATAATTCATGTCATTTAGAGAAAATTTAAGTAAAAACAAGCTTAGCATGTGTTTGAAACCTTGATTTTGTAAAAGTAATTAACTAGGTGTAAAAAGAGTCATTATAGTAAAGAATTTATTAAGTTTTGTTATTTTTGTTCAGAAGTTGTAAAATGGACGTGATCTAGCTTGTCAGACCCGATCAAATAATATTTATATACCAAACCAAACTAAGATTTGTAGTGATAGTTGGCTGAGTCCAACCACAGGGAATCAGGTTGCTTTTTCTCAATGTAATGGATTATCGAACAATAAAAGGGGATTTTGATGCAAAAAGGATAAATTGCAAGGAATTTAAATGGCATAAATGTAAATAAAAGTCCGGATAGACCTTAGACAATTTAGGCACCAATTCAGGGTCACGTCGGGGTTTAATTCTGCAACGTCAATCACAAATATCAAATATCAATTTCAAATTAAATGCACTTGACTGGCTTTGTCGGTAAAGCCTGCAAAGCCCCTAATGGTCCCTTATAATAATCTAATTATCATAGCATCAATTAGACTCTAGACTAACCCAACAAGAGCTGTGCACGATAGTGTTCCATACCTCGAGCTAGCCGCATTAAGTTCTAGGGATTAGTCGAGACGATTAAACTAATCTAGGTTGGTCGGCCTAAACCAATTATACCGGTTCTTTAATTCTTAGAACCTAGCATGCAAACTATGGTTCGTGGTAAACACAAACTCATCGATGCTTCGATTCTTTGCTACTAAAATTAAGTGCGCTCTCTTGATAATTAAACATCTAAAGAATTGCACACTGTCAATCTAACTACGAGCATGCTAAATAATAAAAACAAACAAAAGATGATTAATACTAAAATTAAGTACAAAATGTTCAAAACCTCATGATGTTACAATGTGAAAACCTGATGATCTCTTCAAATTGGCGCTTCTTCTTAGTTGGATATAGAAATTACAAGCCACGAACCCATAATTTAGCCTAAATCTATGATAAATTGACTAAAATAGCTAAAAGTAGTAAAGGAAGGAGAGTGTTTGAGAGAATTCAGCTGCAAATCATACATGAATGCCTTAATTTAAAAAAAAAAAGCTTTTATATGAATCAACGTAGCGTCAAGACGCTACAGGAAACGTCTCAACACTACCAGCATCAACTCCCTATGTTTCGTAGCATCGAACGAGGTTGCAGTGCGTACAATACGATAGTGTCTAGATGTTGTCATATTCTCAGGCATTATTCCTTTTGCTTGGCATTGAGACATTTGAACTGGCGTTGAGACGCTCTCGTTAGGGGTGTTTTAGTCATTTCATTCTATCTTCTAGCTCGAATTCTTGAATCAACCCCAAACTAACAAAAAAGCTTTGAAATGCACCTTATGCTCAATAACCTACAAAATAGACAATAAACCTCATATCTATACAAGCAAGCATGAATTAGTAGAGTTATTATAGGACTTTCTTGGTCCTATCAAATTACCCCCAACCTAAATCTTGTTAGTCCTCGAGCAAGGCACAAACAAAACAACAAAGATATGAATCAATGGAAGCAATCTTCATGACTCTAACCTTAATGCTCAAGATAACATATCATTTGCAAAAGGGAAAATACAACACATGCAAGTCCATCAATGAAGTATTTAGAGAGTTTTCCTATCATTTCTTACATGTGTGTGTGTGCTAGCTTCCCTAATGCAAGCATGGGATAGGTTTATGGGTTCTTAATCTATCTTCCCCCTGCATTATCCTTAGGAACTAATTATTTAGGCTTCCCATCAATCAAGAAAGTAATAAGCTACTAGGTGCCTGAAACAAATAAGGGATCCCTTAAACTTGCATCACTTTAACACCAAAGGCACTGATAGTGGGAAAAAGTGTGTCATTTCTAGGCTTAGTTTTATGCTAGTTTTTCTATGATTGTGTGTGCTTTCATGTATTTTTATGTATATTTTGCAAAAACCAAGAAATTGGAGAAAAACCAGAGAATTGTGGAGTATTCAGACGAATTTGGAACAATTAGAGGCTATAATTGAGGATCCAAGTGTTGAAGAGGAAGAACAAAGCATTTGAACCCTGTTGTGCAAAAAATCACTACGTAAGCATACGCAATCGTAGGTAGTAATTGGTGGACAAGGTCGATCCCACGAGGACTAAAGTAAGCAAAGTTTGTAAACTTGAATATCACTAATGCTAATTCTAAAGCACTTAAGAGACATAAAATTAACAAAAAGCAAGCACAACACAAGAAAATTAAACTCTAGCAATTTAAAGGAAATAAGCAACTAAAATTGATAACAAACAATTCAAGAATCAAATGAGTAAGGCGCTAGAATTTATGAAATTAATGCTAATTTTCGCTCCCGAATGTTGTGTGATGCTATAGCACCGTGCAATATTACTGCACTGTGTAGTTACGAAAAATCTGAAAATTAATTCCGAAAATTAATTCTAATCCTCGAATTGTAGTTCTAAAGCAAAGTTTAACATATGTCTATGAACACTGAGCTTTCAAACACATGGATAGACCAATTTCCCTAAGTTTACAAGCCAAAAGTATATGTCTATACCCTTGAATTCATCCCTAATTCATGACATGAACCTACTTGCATTGCCTATGCTATTTCCATTTATTTTAACATTTTCAGAATTAAAACAGACTTTTATTCTTTCCCAAGTTGATCATTCTCAAGAAGAACAATAAGAAATAAAAGACCCATAAGCAAACTACACTTCTATAGCATTCCATAGAAAAACGGCTCAAAAAATAGAGCTATGACTCCATAAATTCCAGCCCAAAGAAAATTAGCCCATGGCTTTTACACAGAAAATAACTAGAAACGAGCTACCATTCATAAACATCTTAGGTTCAAGTGAAGATTCACAAAATAGCAACACTAGGAACAACTTAGTCTGCTAAAGTTTCAAGAAACCTAAGAGCAAGATACATAAACTTAAGAAGAAGAAGAAGAGAAATAGAATGGGTAGCTGAAGAATGAAATTCCGAAGAAGCTTCTTCCTCTTTCCTGCTGCTGCGTTTTTTCCTTCTTCTTCTCCTCCTCTGGTTTTTTTTTTTGCAATTGATCTCTCCCCCCTTTCTCTCACGTTTTTTCCATACACCCTAAATTAGGGTTTTCATTCTTCCAATAATTGCTTTGGGCTTTTTTTTCCTTTCCATTTTCAGCCCATTAGAATGGGTTTAAAGACCAAAAGCTACTATTACGTCATAAAAAATGGGCCCACATTTCCGTTTTTGCCAGACTGCCAATGCTGTAGGATGTTGAGCAATGTTGCACAGTGCTGCAGCATCAGCACCTCAACAAACATTTTTTCACTTCTTAGACTGCAAAACAAAAGGAAAACAAAGCACACTAAGCCAACTAAACAAATAAGAAAAAGGAAAACTAAACAAAAACTCGACTCTTAATTAAAATTAACAAGAAAGTTACTAAAAACAAGATAAAAATGTTCTTTCCACTCAATTTTGACCAAGAATAAGCAAGAGAGGATGCTAAACTAATCCCATTTCATGGGATTATCACACCCCCAAACTTAGCTCATTACTCGTCCTCAAGTGATGCACCGAAAATAAAAGGCAAGAAACAATAAACATGAGTTCATAGCAGGGCGCAACAGAAGTTTAGATTATTTGGTCTTCAGGTAGGCTCTCACCTTTCATTTAACACAAACACAAACAAGATATGACAAAGTCGTTTGCAAGCCAAAGTGACCCCCTAAGTGTGTATGTGCAAAGTCTTAACTATTCCAACTTGCATCACCTAAGTTGCTCTAGAGCTTAAATCCTAGAACTTAGCATAGTGGACATCAAGTGACTCAATACAGTGCCTTTCCATAAGATTAAAGTTTACAAATAAGCTCATAATATAAAACTCAAGCGAAACTCTCTCTCTCTTTTCTTCAAGAATACAATTCTTTCACTTAATTTTTTTACCTATTCCAAAAATGCTAACAAGGAGAACAGGGGAGGTCTAGTTTTTTTTTTCTTTTTTTCAAGGGAACCTTTCTAGTCATTTGCACTTTCGATTTAAACGCCAACATTGGTGATGAAGACACCTAACTACGAGCACTATCACTAAAATGGATCGCTTTTGTATACTCATATCTATTGTCACTGTTCGAATCAAGGATAAACATGGGTGTCATGTCTAGCCCTGGTTTACTAAGCCACGAGAGATAGAGGAGTATCCCTTTTTTCTTTTTCTTTTTCTTTTTTGTCTTTTTTTTTTCTTTTTGTCTTTTTTTTTGGCAAAGACCTCCCCCAAACTTTAAACTTACAACAAGAGTTTTGTTCACAATCTATTCTTACTACCTCTAAGCTTACTTCAAGACACCAAACTAACCGACTCTAGCCTCTAAGATCTCTTCAAGACCATAAAGCTTCTTAGAATCCACAAGCTTGGTAGCTAAGACTTAAGTGTGAAGGGTTACTTTAACTCACTTGCTCATTTGTCATTTCTCATGTGTTATATGTAAATCAAAAGGAAAGAGCAGAGATTATCATCATTAGCAATAAAATAAAACAACCGAAAGCTCCCAATAATAACTCGACAAAAAGACATAACTAACCCAACAAGACTTCCCCCACAAAACAAAACCAACGCATGCTTCAACAAAAACAACAACAACAACAAAGCAACAAAAACAAATCAAAAACACAAACACCCACCCCCAAACTTGAGGACATGTTGTGTCCCACAACAAAAAAAGAGAATGGAATGAACATAGCCCAAACAAGATTAACCAATGATCCAACACTTTAATGGTACTTTAACATTCAACCAACCAAAATTATGACTAAGGGTTCAACTAGCATGAAGAGAAAGGAAAACAGGAAAAAAATATATGAGTAAGAAAACTCCCCTACTGTTACTGCTACAATGCTGCAACAATGTTGCCTCAATTGGAGCAGATTTGCACATAGAAAACGAGAATTTTCAGCCCTTGAGTATTAATTACTCATTTCTTTCATGCGCTTCCTCTCTCTTCACCTAACATACTCAACAGGCCCTGAAGCAACAACTTTTCAAACACAACAAACTACCACAAAAACATAAGTGCAAAATGAAAGAAAAGGAAGGACAAATAACAACAAAAAGAATGAAAATACTTAGCTTGATTGGGTTGCCTCATTGTGCGTTTTAATTTAAGTCCACAACCCAAGTCAAGAACATCTTTCATGAGACTTTGAAAGGACTTGAAGTTGCCTTCCATTCCTTTCTCCTTCCCTTTTTCCTTTTTCTCTTCCTTTTCTTTTTTGGAACATTTGTTCTTTGATTTTGAATTTTCTTGAAATTACTTGACTCAAAGTACCACACCCATTGATTCTTCTCTTTCTCATGTAGGTAGGACATCTCTTTTGGTGACTTGAGTATTTCAAACTGCTTCCTTTCTATGAATGGTTGTTTATTCTCCAACCATGAGATGTGTCCATTCTCAACTTCACTTTCTTCTACAACATGTTCAAAAGAGATTTCATTCTCTAAGCTCTCATTGCAACTTTTGTTCATTTCTCCATTTTCAGTTGAATTTAGAACACCAATAGCAGAACATTCTTTTATATCATCAAAGGATTGCATAATATTGAACACATTAAAGGTTACCTGTTGATCATTCATTCTCATGGTAAGCTCTCCCTTTTCTACATCGATCAACGTTCTACCAGTAGCTAGAAATGGCCTACCCAAGATTATTGGAACCTCTGCATCAGCTTCATAGTCCAATATAATGAAATATGCAGGAAAGATGAATTTATCCACTTGAACAAGAACATCTTCAATTCTTCCTTCAGGATGAGTATAAGAACGATCCGCTAATTGAAGAGTGACTGTAGTGGGCCATGCTTCTCCAATTCCAAGCTTTTTAAACACGAACATAGGCATCAAGTCGATGCTTGCTCCCAAATCACACAAAGCCCTTCCATTATAGGTTTTACCAATAGAGAAAGGGATAGTGAAAGTACCAAGATCCTTTAATTTAGGAGGAAGCTTGCTCTGAAGGATTGAACTGCAATCTTTTGTAAGAGCTACTATTTCAAATTCCCCAAGTCTTCGCTTTTTGGTCAAAATATCTTTCATGAACTTGGCGTAGTTGGGCATTTGCTTCAAGGCTTCAACAAGTGGAATATTGATGTGCAAACCCTTCAAAATGCCTAGAAATTTATCAAATTGCTTGTCTTGATCTTTCTTTTGAAACCGTTGAGGAAAAAGAGGCGGTGGTCTTGTATTCACTTGATCAGCTGGCTGTTGCGGTGGCAATGCTGCAACATTTTTCTTTTCTTCCTTCTGGTGTTGTGGTAATGCTACAACATTACTCTGATCATTCTCCTGATGTTGTGGTGATGGTACAACATCGTTCTGGTCAAACCCACACTCTGCTTGACTTTCACAGTCCTTAACCTTCTCTTGGATTGAAGTGGGCTCTTTTTCCTTAAAGGCTTTGGTTTTAGGTTTTTCTAACTCCTTCCCACTTCTAAGTTGGATTGCCTTGCAAGTTTCTTTTCCTTTATTCCTTGGATTTTCGGTATCACTTGGCAAGGTGCCTTGAGCTCTATTATTTAAGGCTGAAGCTAGTTGACCCACTTGTGTTTCCAAGTTTCTAAGTGCAGCAGCTTGGATTTGGACTATGGCATCGGTCTTGGCCATGTGCTCTTTCAATGGACGATGTAAAATCTTGAGCTTGTAACTTAGGTTGCTGAAAATTTTGCTGAGGATACCCTTGTTGCTGAAATCTTTGAGGTGTAGGAGGTCTCATTTGTTGATTAGAAGGTTCAACTCCTTGATTGTTCCATGAAAAGCTTGGGTGTTGCCTCCAACTCGGGTTATATGTGTTAGCATAAGGGTTGAAGTCCTTGTTAAATCCAATATAGTTCACAGAGGCTGGATTTGATGGACATACCTCAAAAGTGTGCCCCTTACCACAATAAACACATGACACTGCTACTGGTGGTGCAAATGGACTTCCTGAACCCATATTCAAGGATTTCAATGTACTAGTGAGAGTGGCAATCTGTGTCGCGAGATTTGCTGCACTAGCATCTTGCATTCCCGCTACCTGTCGTGTCACACCCCCTCAAGGCTCACTTGCCTAACCTAGGAAGGAATGTGAAGACAGAGAATACCAGCCCTCTTACTAGCACTCCCAGCCCAACCTAACATCCACCTGGAACTGTACACAACCCAATATGTATGAACAAGTAAAATTGAGCACACAATTGCACACCTGAGCAAGATACATTCAGTCCCTCATTACTAGGTCTGCATACTAAGTCATAACATACTTAAGTCTATTACAACCCAGCTAGAATGCTTTTATTTCAAAACTATATACATGTAGAAGATATATACAAGGAGCTAAAGAGGCGTGGTGGCAAACAGGTCTTGATGAGGCTAAGCACCGGGAACTCGTTTGCTACCTGAGAAGAGAAAACATGTTGAAAACGTGAGCTGGGAAGCCCAGTGAGTGATTACTTTAATAGAATATGCGTTCAAAGATAAAGTATCAAAAATACTTCAACAAGGCTGCCAATTTACGGGATTTAAGCACCCTGAAAAGCAATGCATAAGAACTCATAATAAAGAAAATTTGTAGCATGGTACCCTTCCAAACCCTAGCTGTGGCAGAGTCCTCTCTAAACCAACAGCTTCAATACCTCTCTCACGTGCACGTGGAATGCCATTTAAGCTCACTGGCCTCCCCTAATACCTTCTCCATGTCCTTCAGTATTGGGGCCAGACCAACTACCACCCGAATACCTTCTCACTGTCCTTCAGTATCGGGGGTCAGGTTTTCTCTCTCCCCCAGGTACCTTCTCCGTGTCCTTCAGTACCGGGGGTTAATAATATACAAGGCATGCTTTAAATATTTAGAAACATAGTTTGGAATCCCATTCAGAAAGTTCTCAACATAAACACAAACTTTCATTTTAAACAAGCTTCCAAACGTCGAGTGTCATGCTTGAACGCGGAGTAACAACTAGTTACAAATATGCTTAACTTTCAACACCGCTATTTATTAATAGAGTTCAATGAAACATGAATATAAATTAGCTTAAGCATGCCTCAATATCCATCACTAGTAAGCTTTTTAATAAAGATCAAAGCATAGGTTTTCAAACAAAGTCACTCACAATCACCGGAAGTCTCCCAAGGCTTATAAGCTTCGCCTATCTTCGTTTGCCCTGAAAATGAATTCCATAACATTAATCCCTTTTTCTACTTGGCCCAAAATTAGATCTAATTCAGTCACATAACTCATAGCATAGCAACTGAACACACTTGGTTGTAAGGTATAACAAATTGGAAGCACATCTTCCTTACTCTTTCTCTAGCCCTTTCTCTTGAACCAAAAATTACAGATTCAACTTCCAGCATGGGTTTCTCAACATTTAACAAAACAACCACCAAAATTTATTTGATAACCCTCAAATGCAATGTCTAAACTTACTTACCTCAAAATTTGAGCTTCTAATTCGTCCTCATGAGCTCCAAATCATCAGATTTCTTCACCCTGTTCTGCTGGCCGAGAAACTGGAACACCTCTCGGTTTTCTTACTTTTTCATGACCTTAATCTTCGTATTTTCTCACCAAACTTTCCAGACACATTCTTCATTTAATTTCTGAGATTTTGGCTCGAGAATCATCGAATTTTCTTAAGTAGATTGAGAGATATGACCATTTGAAATTGACCCATTTCCTAGAGCTTCCAGCTGCCTATTGAATTCACAAGGAATGGACAGCTCCTACTTCATCAATCCGTGAATCATGCACATTGGCCAGCTCCTACTTCATCAATCCATGAGTCATACACATTGGCCAGCTCCTACTTCCTCCTTTAGACCTTAAGTCCTATTAAATCCTCGTAATCCATAAACAAACTTTAGCTAATTTAATTAGAAATTAAAGCTTTTGCATTCAACACATAATACACCCAATGTATACCCAACTTGCTCATTACCTTAACTTACTTCAACTCAACTCTTAATATGATTATCTCAATGCCTAACTTGTCTCCTTATGAAGCTTTGTGCACGTTATAATCCACAACTTAGGAAATTTCCAAATTCAACCACTGCATCCTTCAGTGCAACCTATACCAATTTACGTGTATCAAACTTCATGTATAAATGCAATAAGATTGAAAGAGAGTTTAGGGCTTACATGTCGAGTCGGGTTAAGGCGTGAAGTTGGCCAGTGATAGTTATTCTTTGCAATCTTCTCCAAAATCTCGTAGGCATCATTATACGTCTTTGACATAATTTCTCCCCCAGCTGAAGCATCAACTAAAATTCTCGTGTGAGTATTCAACCCATTATAAAAAGTATGCATTTGAATACCGTAAGGAATACCATGGTTCAGGCACTTTTGTAATAACTCTTTAAATCTCTCCCATGTCTCATATAGAGATTCATCCTCATGTTGCTGAAACGAAGTGATTTCACTCCTGAGCTTGACCATCTTAGTGGGTGGAAAATATTTTGTCAGAAACTGCTCCACCAACTTGTTCCAACTCATGATGGCTCATGATGGTATAGAATTCAACCATTCTAGTGCTTTTCCTCTCAATGAATAACGGAATAATGTCAATCTGAGAGCATCCTCACTCACTCCACGAATTATGAATGATTTGCAAACGCCCATAAACAACTGAAGATGTAGGTGAGGATTCTCCATGGGGTACCCCCAAATTGACCTGTGTGCTAAAGCATCTGAAACATGACTGGTTTTAGTTCAAACTGTTGTGCCTCTATCTCTGTTGGCAAAATTCCTGTACTTAAGATTGGCACTGCATATTCTTGAATAACTCGGTCTCTTTCATCTCCCACTACTTTGGCTCCTCTATTATTATTAATTCTCAATGGTAGATCAGCCATCTCTTCAACCACTGCTAACCCTTTTTGTTCCCTTCTTCTTTGATGAAATGTGTGTTCAATCTCGGGATCAAGAGGTAACAATTTAGGATCGTGCTCCTAGTTTGTATAAGAAAATTAGCACCTAGCACGATACACAAGTAATCAATCAAATTTTTATGTTTGTTAACTATAAACTAAAAACAATAAATAAAAGTACTCAATTTCACAAAATTCACAAAACAATTATTCCCTGGCAACGGCGCCAAAAACTTGTTGTGCAAAAACTCACTACGTAAGTATACGCAATCGTAGGTAGTAATTGGTGGACAAGGTCGATCCCACGAGGACTAAAGTAAGCAAAGTTTGTAAACTTGAATATCACTAGTGCTAATTCTAAAGCACTTAAGAGACATAAAATTAACAAAAAGCAAGCACGACACAAGAAAATTAAACTCTAGCAATTTAAAGGAAATAAGCAACTAAAATTGATAACAAACAATTCAAGAATCAAATAAGTAAGGTGCTGGAATTTATGAAATCACTGCTAATTTTCGCTCCCTAATGCTGTGTGATGTTATAGCACTGTGCAGCATTATTGCACTGTGTAGTAACGGGAAATCTGAAAATTAATTTCAAAAATTAATTCTAATCCTCGAATTGCAGTTGTAAAGCAAATGTTAACATATGTCTATGAACACCCAGCTTTCAAACACATTGATAGACCAACTTCCCTAAGTTTACAAGCCAAAAGTATATGTCTATACCCTTGAATTCATCCCTAATTCAAGACATGAACGTACTTGCATTGCCTATTCTATTTCCATTTATTTTAACATTTTCAAAATTAAAACATACTTTATTCTTTTCCATGTTGATCATTCTCAAGAAGAACAATAAGCAATAAAAGACCCATAAGCAAACTACACTTCTATAGCATTCCATAGCAAAATGGGTCCAAAAATAGAGCTATGACTCCATAAATTCCAACCCAAAGAAAATTAGCCCATGGCTTTTACACAGAAAATAACCAGAAACGAGCTATAATTCATAAACATCTTAGGTTCAAGTGAAGATTCATGCAATAGCAACACTAGGAACAACTTAGTCTGCTAAAGTTTCAAGAAAACTAAGAGCAAGATACATAAACTTAAGAAGAAGAAGAAGAGAAATAGAATGGGCAGGTGAATAATGAAATTCCGAAGAAGCTTATTCCTCTTTTCTGCTGCTGCGTTTTTTCCTTATTCTTATCCTTCTCTGTTTTTTTTTGCGATTGATCTCTCCCCCTTTTCTCTCACGTTTTTTCCATACACCCTGAATTAGGGTTTTCATTCTTCCAATAATTGCTTTGGGCTTTTTTTCCTTTCCATTTTTAGCCCATTAGAATGGGTTTAAAGACCAAAAGCTACTATTACGTCATAAAAAATGGGCCCACATTTTCGTTTTCTGCCAGACTACCAATGTTATAGGATGCTGAGCAATGCTGCACAGTGGTGCAGCATCAGCACCTCAATGGGCATTTTTTCACTTCTTAGACTACAAAACAAAAGGAAAACAAAGCACATTAAGCAAACTAAACAAATAAGAAAAAGGAAAACTAAACAAAAACCCGACTCTTAATTAAAATTAACAAGAAAGTTACTAAAAACAAGATAAAAGTGTGCTTTCCACTCAATTTTGACCAATAATAAGCAAGAGAGGATGCTAAACTAATCCCATTTCATGGGATTATCAACCTAGAGCATAGCATTGCAACGCTAAATCAGCAACCATTCAACATTGGAAACCGAAGGCATATTATTGCAACGCTATTCACAGTGTTGCACACCAACCAAATTGATATTTTCCTTCTTTTTATAAAATTCGAGGGACAGCATTACAACGCTGTCTTGATGTCTATAAAGGAAAAGTTTTCATTCGTCAAAGGGGAGCCGTTTTTGAGAGCCTAGAACCCTAATTTCGACAAGGAGCACTGTTTTGGGACATAGAGAGCACTTTGGAGAGCTAATGAGGAGACTCAAGGCTCAAAATCGCGGGACATCACGATGGGAACGAGTGTTGGCATGCATTGTCCAGTTTTTCTCTTTTCCTTTACTTTGTTTCGTGAACTTTAGGATTTATTGTATTGAATATTGGATGTAATTTTGAGTTTTTTAGACTCTTGGATGATTTTAATTTTAAACTTTGTTTGGTTTTTGAATGGAATTACATCGTAACGCTTTTTATGCATCTCGAATCAATTTTCTAAGCTTTTGGCCATAGCTTTGCATGTTAGGTTAAATTTAGCTTGAGAAAGTAATTTAACTAAAGAACATATATGCATGACTAGGATTAATCTATTGCATGAGAATGAATAGGTTAATATTAGAAGCCATTTAAAAAAAATTTCATAATGCCATGTTTAGGTGTAGAAATAGACCGAGCAGTTGATTTATTACTTTACATGAGTTCTATTGGGCTTGAGAGAGTCAATTGCGTATTTTAGTAATTCTTGGCTTGAGGTTGTTGCATATTCTACAATTCTTTAATCAAATTCATAATTGCACTTCATGTAACACAATCTTCACTTGTCTCTCTAAATGGACTCAAACCTTTGTAAATAATTAATTTAGTTTATTCTTGTTTCAATCAAAGTTAGGTTCTCTAAATAAAAGTAGGCATAAGTAATTGCGATACTTAATTAATCTAAGAACTCCAATCCATGTGATCGACCCTGGCCATTATTACTGCAAATTTTAGAGGTTCGGTTTATAAATTTATTTAATAGAGCCTTCGACAAGCTCTTTATCAAGAACTACCTTTCATACAACTATCGTAGGGACCCTTACCTAAAGCACTCGCTCTATAGGTGGCCTAATTGATCATGACAGCTGCAACTCTTTTTACTCTCTACTCATTTTTACACATTACAAGTTTATTAGTTTTTTTCCTTCTTTTTTTTTCTCAGAAATAATTTTCTTTCTAAGATCAACTTGCTCTTTTCTTTTCTTGTAGGCAAATAAACACATGCCTTTTTCTCCTTAAGCAACACATTACAAACCATTATTCTAAGTCACCGTCAAACTAGTACCTAAGCCCATCACGGTGACAAAGACATATGAACTACTCATTATGCAAGCACATGCAATCATAGGTAGTAATTGGTAGACAATGTCAATTCCATGAGGACTAAATAATGCAAATTCTATAAATTTGAGTACCACTAATAACTAATTCTAAAGCAATTAAACAATCTAAAATTAACAAAATACAAGCCCGACACAAGAAAATTAAATTCTAACAATCTGAAGGAAATAAGTAGCTAAAATTGATAACAAATAAGACAAGAATCAATTGATTAAGGCTTTGGAATTTATGAAAATTCACTACTAATTTTAGCTCCCAGATGTTGTGTGATGCTATAGCATTGTGCAACATTACTGCACTATGTAGTAATGGAAAAACCTATGAATAAATTCTGAAAATTACTTCTAATTTCTGAAGTTCAGTTTTTAAGCAGAGTTCAACATTTGTTTATGAAAACCTAGCTTTCAAATACATGAATAGCCCAATTTCTCTAAGTTTACAAGCCAAAAGTACATGTCTATACCCTTGAATTCATCCCTAATTCAAGATATGAACCTACTTGCATTGCCTATGCTATTTCAATTTAATTTAACCTTTTCAGAATTAAAACAAGCTTGTAGCCTTTCCCAACTTGATCACTCTTAAGAAGAACAATAAGAAATAAAAAAAAAAACTCATTAGCACACTACACTTCTATAGCATTTCTATAGCAAAAGGGCTCCAAAAATAGAGTTAATGCTCCATAAATTCCTGAAGGGAATAATCTAATTAAACCCAAGCGGAAGCGTAGGAATCGGTTTGAGTTTATTTAGAATCAAATAATAATATTATGGTTAAGCATAACATACCTTGAAAATATGGAGATTCTTCTGGCGGATCTTTATCTCTTCCACAAAGTCTTCCTAGCTATGACTCGAACACATGACCAAGGCTTGTGGGAGCCTCTTGAAAGAAAATTCACAAGAAATTAAAGAGGAAGAGGTCTAGAGAGAATTCTCTAATTCTCTCTATTGAGGAGATGTGTGTTGTATGAAGAATGCCCAATGGCTCACCCCTAGGGTCCTATTTACAGTGGTCTAGGAAAGATAATTAAATAATATATTTTAATATCTAATATATTAAAATATATTTATCTAACCAATTTGTATCTTATTCAAACCTTTTAAAATTCTCTTACGACATCTATTTCCTAATTTGAATCAAATTCAAATTTAATAAATATCTTTTCTCTAATGTATCTAATATACATTAATTATTTTAATATTTAATGTATAAAATACAATAAATATATTTCCTCTTTTATATTTAATATATATAATATATTAAATATTAATTTGAACACTTCAAATTAAATATTAATTTGAACATTTCAAATTTTTCTTTCAACTAAATTGATCTTTTAGTGTTACTATGAGCTAGTAAGAGGACCTTATGGACTTATAGATTATAAGCTCCAATGATACAAAATTAATTAATTAAACTTTTTAATTAATCAATTTTCATGCATTAATTCTAGGGTCACTCCACTATAGATCTAAAGTTGCACTCTTATGCACTGTAGGACAAGTTGTGTCCATTGATATAATCGCTACATGCAAGTCGATCCTTCACGAGTTGTTCGTAATTACAGCTGGGTCAAAAGTTTGTTTTACCTCTATAATTACATCTTGCACCTTAAGTACCACTGATTCTCTAATGAACCATTTGTTTATGATCGAACCATAAACTAAGTCACTCTTAGGCCAGTGAGAGCGTGGGGCCCCATTATTCAAATCCCGAAATCAACACTTAAGGGAACTACTCATCTACTTACCCTATAAGGGAATGAGTAAATTCTATTTTGTGAGATTATGTTCCTAGCTCCCTATTTGGTCAAGTCCCCAAAATGGTAGGCTTATTGAGTCGGCAACAAAAGCCACTCTCACCCATGCAAATCAAAGGACAAGCCCTCATAGGCAGAAGTTCATATCTCACTCAAGATTAAGATTAAGTCACATATGATCATCCTGATGAAATATTAATCTTCTCAATTAACGGATTTATAAAGAGATATTAAATATTTCGTGGTCGAGTCTTATACAAACTCATTGTATAAGATACCCACACTCTCATGTCTCCACATGAACGATTTGGATCAAATCATTTGTAACTATTACAAAGTGGGCTGTATCAATAGCGTTACCAGGATAAGGCACCCAACCTTATCCATATACTATGACTCTTTAGGTTATTTCTTGAACATGATCCTCCTATATGTCAACCACATACTGTTCAAGATTACACTAATAACCTTGGATTTTTCATATAATGAAAATATTATATTGCAAATAAAATAATCAAAATTATTATTAATTATTAAATAAATAATTAATTACGAGGCTTTAGGGCATAAATCCCAACAATTCCAGCCTAAAAAAATTAGTTCATGACTTTTACAAGGAAATTGAATAGAAATAAGTCATTACTCATAAGCATCTTGGATTAAAATAGAGGTTCAAAAACTATTAATACTAAAAACAACTAAACCTAGCTACAATATTAAGGAATTAAGAGCAAAAATATATCTAAGGAATAAAATTAGAGAGTAAGAGGAAGAAAAGGAGAATGGATAGTTGAAGAAAGTTGATAAAGAAGCCTCCTTCAAATCCCAGCTAATGAATTTTTTTCTTCTCCTTTTTCTACTAGTGTGCAATTATTTCCTCCTCCTCTTTTCTCACGTGAGACACCCACCAAAATTAGGGTTTTCTTCCTCTAATCATTGTCTTGGGCTTCCTTTTCTTTCCATTTTTTTCCCATCTAAATAGGTTTAAGGGCCAAAATCTATTGGTACATCACCAAAAGTGGGCCTACATTCTTGTTTTCTACCACAACATGATGCTGCGTGATGCCTACATGATGCTATAGCATTACTATGCTTTTTTTTCAATCCTTGGGCTTTAAAACAAACCAAACTACAACAAAAAACTAAAAAGAGTAAAAGAAATAAGGAAAATGAAAACTAAACAAAAATTGACTCTTAATTAAACTTAACAAGAAACTTACTTAAAACAAGATAAAAGTGTGCTTTCCACTCAACTTTGACTGAGAATAAGGAAAAGAAGATACTAAACTAATCCCATTTCATAGGATTATCATACCCTAAGCCTTCAAGACAACACTAGATGGCTAATATGCTCATATCAAGCAAGAAAATCAAGGAAAAATTTTAAAATAGGCTCAGATCAGGACAACATACTTCATGGTTCATCAATTTTCAAATAACACAGTTATGGAAAGCATCTCATAGATTATCCTAATCATGCCACCTACACCTAATTCATCTATTCAAGTCAAGCTCAGAGATCTAAAAAATTTTCAAAATTTTCAATAAAAGCACATACTGAACACAATCAATCAAAAATTTCACAAGGAACATTATGCTTAACATCTCAATCAAAAGTCCGAACTTAGGTGCTCAGGACTCAATAAATATGCTAAACAGTCAATTAAAGCTCAAAACAGTCATAGACCTCGATAGCAGTCAATTAGTGGTATCCTAGAGGCTTTTTATTTAGTTAGTTTTTGATAGCATACAAATATGCTATCTTATTTCCTATTATTTTATCTAGTTTTGCTATGCTTTTATGTGCTTTGATGCCTATTTGTGGTTAAATTGTAAAAATCGAGCTTAAGGAGTAAAATAGAGTGTTCGGGGGTATTTTAGTCATTGTGGAGCTATTTTGGACCATGTTGGAGAGCCAAGAAGGGAAGACTTGAAGAATTTGACATTTGAGGCCGAGGGGAAGACATTGCAACACTTGAATTGACGTTGCAATGCCATAATTTGACATTTGGTCCCGAAAGCTAGCGTTGCAACGCTAGAAACACGCGCAAAGAAAATGTTTTGTACGTAGCATTGCAACACTACCCCTGAGCGCAACATGATACGCTGCTGTTTTAGATAGCGTTGCAACGCTGTCTCGATAGACAGTATAAGTTCATCACATTCTCTTCATCCAAGAGGATGCCAAACCATGAGATACAAACCTAATCTCGATTCCAAGCTAAAATTGAGGGTTTAGGGAGCAATTGAGAGCGTATGTGGAGCATTTTTGAAGATCTGGAGCTCGAGGGATATGGAGATCACGATGTGAACATGGAATCGACCATCATTTGCTAATTTTTTCATTTTCCTTTAGTTTTAGTTTCTGTTTTGTGGCTGTAAATTAGGAACTTAGAGGTTTAATTGTATGAATTTAAATATCTTTGTTCCAAATAATTGAGAGTTTTATATTAATTGAATTAATTGCTTAGTTGTTGGAAACTTTGGATTAATTTCTTAATGAATAGATGTTTATTGCTTTTATGGCTTTGAATCCTTTTGTGTATTTAGAGTTTAATGCTTTTAATCACTGTTTTATGATTAATTACATTAATCTAAGTTAAGCTTGAAAGAGAAAACTTAGGGAGGATTAAAATTGGTAATTAATTAATTACCCGAGTGATAGCGGGAGTCAAAGTTAGTTAATTGTAGTCTTTGATAAGATTAATTCATTTAGTAGTGATTAATTAATTCGTTTGCTAGTGTAGGCTCGACAGAGATAAGCTAGTTTAGAATCGAATGCATGACTGATGATTGCTTGGACACGACAGTGATAAGGGCAATTGTTAGAGGTCTGTAATGAAGGGTCGTAATGTCTTGTATTAATTAGCTAGCGTTGAGGGATACCTAGGTTAGTTAATAATTAATACTTGAGATTTGAGGAGACTGACACTACAACAACTTAGGGTTATAATAGCTGTTGATTATAGCATTTATACAAAATGCTATTAAAAAATTATCGGGGGCGCTAAAAATTTGAGGTTCCCGACCATCTTTTATTTTCACAAAATAAAACCCCTCACATTTACCTTCTCTCCATTTCGTTTTCTCATTCTTGCCTCCCCACCCTCCACATCTTCTACTTTTAAGCCTCAAACCTAAACTTTCAATTTCCTTCACAAATCTCTTTGATAAAATATTATCAACACAAATCTTTGTTTGGGGTTTTCCTGATCTAGATTTTGAAGTGCTTTTCTACGGAGATTGATGAATTGAACGACGAATTGGACTCTGCTTTGTTTTGTTTTCAACCTATTCCTCCTCCATTTCTAATCATTTTCTAATCCAAAAGCACATCGCCAAGAGAATACAAAATCCAGTGAGTCGAGCGTTCTTCAACACCCAAACGGTGTCACAGTTGACAACAACCTTCGCTTAGATGCATTGAATGAGTTTATCCATAGGATTTTTTCTGGCGTCGGAAAAGTTCTTCGAGTGGCTTGAAGAGAGCATGTTCTCAACCATATTGCGGCAGAGGGAGTGCTAGAGGGAGCTGGCAGCGTTGATGGAGAATATGTTGCTGCTGAAGATGATTCGGGTCGAGTTTTTGGTAAGGCGGCTGGTGAAAGTCGAGCTGCGCTTGATTAGGGCTTCATGGATGAGGTCGGTGTCGATGAGATAGTCATGGTGTGAGACCCCATATGGATTCTAATTCATATCACGTTCAAGGTAATAGTCTATATTTCTTCTTCTCTTGTTTATTTATGGAAGGATGAACTCAAGTTGTGATTGGAAATCTTGTTCTGCTTGATTCAAGTAGAAATGAAGAATTATTATGTTATTATTTGGCATGAGTAAGTTTTTGTTAGATTGACACCATAAGGCTCTTGGGCATTTAAGTTTTCAGTCTCTTAATTTTCAAGAGAATAGCATAGTATCTCTGATTTATGTAATTTGAGTAATGACTAGATTTTACTGTGATTATGAATAGTATTCTATCTTTTGACATTATTGTTAGTTTTACCAATTATGGTTTTTTGGTTCAAAACTTTATTTTAAAAGTTTGGTGCTAGAATTATTAAATTGAGATTCTTTGCATAATTTTACTTGGATTAATTTATATTTTGCGCTTTAACATGTCTTCTTTCTAGGTATAATAATTAATTAAAAATCAATGACTTCATGAGTACTACTTTTGCAACATTTTGTTTTTAATTTTGAGGTATTATGCATCATATTAAGCTACGAGCATTGTAAATAATAATCTGAATGGTTATGCACTTATTAGTTTACACTTCCAAGAATTAATTTGTGAGAACTCCCAGTGCCCACATTTCTTTACCTTGGTTTGTGGTTCCTTGATAGAAAATTTGTAAAAAAGAATTGTATTTGGTAAAATATTGGGTTGATTCTTTAAATTATAAGGTAAAGTATTTATGGTTCCAATTTTCAGTATGAAACAAAGGCTGAAAGGGGAAAGCTTCATTCAAATGCCCTATTGGAAGGCAATGCAGGATCAGTGGATGCTCCAACTGAAATTGTGCCAATGCTATCTAGTCTTTTTTTTTTTAGAAGAGTGCCAATGCTATCTAGTCAAGAAGAGGTGTTTGCAAATGCTAATTACATTTAGAACCATGGATACAGACGTCATTTTGACTCTTTATTGCTAGACTCTATGAACTTCAGTTATGAAACTGTGGTCATAAGGTGAGTTTCTAATTTTCAATGGAACTATGATATTCTGTTTCTATATTCTTTTTACAATGACAGAAAACAAACACATTGCCTAATGACGCTTCGCTAAATTATTCCTTTTTGGTTTTTGTAGTAACAAAAGTGACAATCTTAATGCTCATTGCCTGTATCCCCCTCTTTTATAGTAACAAAAGTGAAAATATTAATGCTAATATACCTCATTCTTTTTGTATAATGCTTTTACAAAGAGACCACTTGTTATGAAACTCTTGGGAATTCGATATAACAACTTATCATCTAGAGTTCCTACTTTGGCAGGATTTAGGTTGACCAGTGTGGTTATCATTTATGTTATGTTGTTATATATGATTTTTTACTATGGAAATAACTTTATATGTGGTATATTAATGATGTAGGTTTATTCCCTACACATATTGCTATATGCATTAGGTTTTTTCAATTTTTCATTTGCTTATATATGTACTTTACTTGGTGATTTCATTTGTGTCTCAAGTTCTTGTGCCTATAGTCAGGTGGCCTTTTATGATGGTTTGCATTTAATTTAGATTTATAAAACTTAGTTTAACGGTGATTATGTTTACCAAGGTGGACTTATTGTTGTTTGTATTCTTTTGGATATTATTGCATTGTAATTACATTAGATTTACCTTTATCAAATATGACATAATAGAATACTTTAGTGTTTGTCATTTCTCTGCTCTTGTTTTGAGCTTTATTCATGTTTCAATAGGCAAATGAATAGAAATGAGATTCTATTGTGTAGAGTTCAATAATTTAGTTTATTTGTATAGTTGCAGCAGCCTTGAAGGTTATGGGACAACACTATATTGCAAACACATAGGATCATGAGCTGGAGGAGTTGTTAGAGAAGGTAACAAATTTGGTTGTTTATAGGCTAATATAACTTATAAAAATCCTTACCACAACCATTTACTTTTGGATTTTTTAATTGTATTGACCTTCGGAGCATGTGAATCATTCACAACTAGTTGTCTTCTATAGAAACAATAGGAAGACTTTCAAGAAACCTAACATCCTTATGAGAAAGAGTATTTGGATACCCTTATGAGAAAGAGTGTTTGGATGCAAAGTTGAAATTTGTTTGAGAATGTAGGCTTCATTATAAAATGAGCTATGGTGGGTTCAATATGTACTAAGCCAAATGAAGTTGTGGATATCGTACCATTCATGTTTTGTACATATTCTCCTGTGATTTTGTCCAAGCGATGTCCATCAATCTTTGCTGAAATTTTAGTTATGTTTGCTCGGCAAATGACAATCACCATGTAATTGTGATTATGATGAGTTCCTGACTCTTCTTGTTGTATATTATTTTCATGTACATTTTAGGTTGAGACAAAACAGTGCCAAACTTCTTTGAGGTAAGTTATTAAGGAATGCAAGTTGTGTTAGGATTTTTATAAGATATTCTTGTGATTGATCTTCTTTAGAGAATAACAAATCAATTAGGAGATGTAATTGATTTTCTTCAAGTAACGATATGTGCGTTGCAATGGAGGGATACTCTTTTGTTAAAATTATTTGTAGGGAGGTTGGAAAATTGTCATTTATCATTTGCTTCCATGACATAAGTGGACGTGTTGAATTTGGTTCTTGAACACTTTGATAGAAGTATGGTTAATCAATTGACTATTTTTTTTTCTTTCACAAGATAAATTTCATGTAGTACAAGAACAATGCAAATTTAAACTTGATTCAAATTAGTTTGTGGATATAAGAAAAGTTAAAAAAGAAAAGACTTCCTAAATCTGTTTTCTTTGTGTTTTTTGTTTTTGTTTTTGTATTTTCAGGGCTTTTGGTCTTATGTATCTTTTTAGGGAACTATTCCTACTGCGTCCATGGGATTTAAGATCGATATCTACACACCAACAAGGTAAATAAGCCATTTCAATGCATATTTACATACAGTAAAAATGTTAAAAGCATAAATCCTAGCATTAAAATAATGTGAATAAACATGTATAATAGCATAAATCTTGATAATTTGAAGAACCTTAGCCCCCCAAAACCCAAAAGATTTGCAGTTTTGGAATTGGTCTTGGCGGGAACATACTTACAATTCTTATTTACTTGATAACATATGGATTTAAATGCCCAAAAAAATGGTTTGCTAGTACCCATGGTTGGGATGCTATATTGATACCTCCATTATTTGTCATATTTTCAGGGAGTTAGATGAGTAATGGTTTAGTTTCAATTCCATATCTTTTATTTGAATTTGATTGATTGTGGTTATTTTTCGTGAATCAGCCATTATGGAAAGGCAATGAAAGCTACTAAAAAGAAAGTGAAGGAGTTAAAGGCAAAAGTAAGTTTGTTTTATTTTGTTTTTTTTCTTTCATACTTAGACCATTTTTGTTTTGCTAATTGACGTAATGTTAGGAAGGACGAATACTTCTATAGCTAATGTGGCCAATGATGTAATAAGTAAAGTTCTTAGTCTTTGATAATTTATTTGTCAATTAAATTTTTTATTTGAATATTTATATTAATTTTTTTCTTTTCGTTGATGAAAGAATTAGTTCACAACAGTGGAATGTTTTGGCCACACCACAACTAGCTTGAGTTATTTGATTTTTTTATAACATATTTTGTAATTAATGAATGATAGATTGATAAATTTTACGTTTTGTATCATCTCCCAGTTGATGATGTTTGTTACTAATAATTTTGTGGGTCAATGTAAATTTTGTATGAATGATTATTTACATAAAGACATTTTGATTGTATCTATTTTGATTGTTCATATATTTATTATTTAACTTTTATTATGTAACAAGGTATGAAACATGAACAATAACATTGTGAACATATTAGAGAAGTTATAAAAGATCGAATAACAACATTTATCAAATACTATAAAAATTTTATAAATGCTACATATAGAAACACATTGACTACTTAAAGGCTTATTATAGCTTTTATTTAAGGGTATAAATAAATATTTAGTTGTAAATAAATGTTTTTATTGACAAACAATAACATTCACACTAGGAGAATCCATGTTCTTAGATTTTATAGACTTGTGAGTTTACTACTAGGTTAGCTGTGAATGACTGTTTTATTTAAGTAGTTGATCTTGTACCCAAGTCTACCCTCTAGGTTTGTGTCTCCCATTTATCTTGCTTTCTAGGATTAGTTGTTATCTTCCCTGTTTGCTCTTGCTTTTCGTTCTCTAAATAAAGTAAAGTGAGATTATTCGTGGTACATAATTGAATTAAAAATCAATTTCTGTGGGATACGATACTCAGTACTCTTATACCGTTTTATTATTAATTCAATCACGTGCGCTTGTGTGCACACCGATCAGTTTTGTAATTAAAATGTATGATTTATGCCTATTTTCGTTTATTTTGTAGAAACTGAGTGAAAGGAGCAAAACAGAGTGTTCGAGGGTTATTGGAGCCGTTTAGAGTCATATTGAAGCTTCAAGAAGAGAAGAGAAGACATGTGTAGTGTTGAGAACAGGGGAGAGTGTTGAGACGCTGGACAGCGTCTCAACGCCATACTGCATCCAATTTTGAAGGCCAAACTATGGGATACAACCTTAATATCGATTCCAAGTTGTTATAAGCTCTAACACTTCTTTATTTTGAAACAAGGAACTTTTCTCCTTTTTTTTTTTTTTGGAAAGAACCCTTTTTGTCTACTAAGCCTTCGATTTAGACACCAACATTTGCGATGAAAGCAGCCTAACAATGAGCTTTGTTACTAAGTTGGCTTGCTAAGGCATAGTCATGTCTCAAGCTACCTTTCAGCTCAAGGATAAATATGGGTTTCATGTCCAGCTCTATCTTAATGAGCAACTTTTAACAGAGGAATAACTCTCTTACTGTCGTTTCTTTTTTTTTTTTCTTTTCTTTTTTTTTTTTTAAATTTTTACAAGGGGTCTTGAATGCTAAAGACAAATATGATTGAACTTAGGGGTGGTACTATTTGAAACACACTTTTAAGAAAAACCTCAGGGTAACCTTACTCCCCAAAACATATATTGCTCATTCTCCTCAATGAGTGAAAGAAGTAGGCTAAGATTTCCCCCAAGCTTGTTTTAAGGAAAACGAGCAGCAGTAAGCATCCCACTCCAAATTTCAAGCTTATTGAAGCAAACTCTCACGATTTAATAGCTAACAACAAGGGGATTTTAGGCTTGCTACAGCTATGGCTTAAAAAGGAAAAAAAAAAAATTAAGGGAATGAGTGCAATACTACTGAGCTTGTCAGAATTTTAAGAAGAATTAAACCACAAATTAGACGCTTTTCATTCATAACTAGGTTGCTTACAACATTAACCTTTTGTCAGATCTTCTTTTTTGAACTTAAGCACACAACACAACCAATAAAAAGGGTAAACGAGATACAAAAGATACTAAGCATCAGTAAACAAGAACTAACAACAACAGCTAACTTACCCAAACAGCAAATAAAAGACATAACAAAGCATAACAGCATTAAATGACAACAACTTCTTAAAACGCAACTTCCCTTGTCTTCAGTCCTCATTTCCAGGGATCTGCTCTTCCTTTTCATCATCTTCCTATTCTTCATTGGGCGAAGGAGGGTTCCAAGTATTTAAGACACCATTAGGAAAGGTAGGGACAGGAGGATAAGGCTTGTAGAAATTTGCTAGCATGGCTTTCTTCATGGAGATGTCTCTGGTCTTTGCATAATTCCAGTAAGCTCGTTACTAGTTTTCACTATATTCCCACCTTTGCAAGAGATGATCTTGTTGTTTAAGCATCATGTTCACTCCCACAACTAGACCTCCTTTACATTTGTTCTCACCTTTTCTAAGCCTATTAATGCTTGCTAGATCAAAAGTTCCTTGATCACTTAGGATATTCTCAGATGGTTGAAAAAGGACTCCAACTTTTAAACACAGCATGATGATGGTGTTGGGGAAGAACAACTTCCCTAATTTCTTTTTAGCACAAGCTTGAATCTCACGAGCTATTAATCTACCCACATCAATGATTAACACCTTTAAAATAGAAAAAGTCAAGAGAATTATGTTCTTGGATACAATGTTATCATGAGTGGTGGGAATCAGCCTGTTTTTCATAAAAGATAGCCAAACATTAGCTTCATCATTAAGATAGGTTGCTTCAAGGCTTCTTGCACTTGTGTGTGACACCGCCCATTGAGCACCCTTTACTCCCACAACTTTTACAGCAGTGTTGAGGTGGGACTCAGGTGTTGCTACTTCCATTTCATTAAAAACTGCTCGAGGTATGTTTGTAAGGTTAAACAACTCATTAATAGCAGTAGGTGACTAATCCACCACCTTGCCTCGGACTCTCACTTGAAAGGAATAATTCCCCTCCAAATTGGCATAAAACTCTTGAACAATGGGCATTATGGCTGGCTCTGGTTGCTGAAAAAATTGCTCCCATCTATGGTTGATGTGTTGGCTCTAACAAACAAAGGTAGCTTGTAGAATGGTACAACAAAGTCTTTCTCAGGAAAAAGTTCCTTAGCCTTTATCTCTTTAAACTTGAGCCTACCCTGTTCATTGATGAATCTTTCCAAGGGACAAGCCCTTTGAGCTTGATATGATTCCTTACCTTTTCTCCTTGATATTCTGTTGCTTGGAGAAGAAGTATCCAATGGCTCTTCATGCTCTTCTTCAGTATTTTCTTCAACGTCCTCCTCAACAGCCTCTTTTTGAATCACTTTATTTTTTCCCTTGGATTTGGAAGACCTAGAAGATTTAGATCTAGATTTTGAATGAGAATATCTTGAAACAATAGTAGCTTTCACATATCCTTGCTCCTCCACCTTGACTTCAACATTTTATGAAGGATCCATTTCGTCTTTCTCACAGATTCTGTCACTATTTGCACTTGTGCTTGCTGTTTGAGATGAGAGTTACACCTCCAAGGCTACCAATTTAAAGAATTGTTACAGATTAAGCCTTCAATTCTGATTGATGAGGGTCAAAGATTTATTCCCTGCCATATGTTCCCTTTGTTTTCCCAACAAGACTAAAATCAACCTCTAGCTATGCCTCAGCTGAGCAATTGTCCTTTCAGAGCTACCTTACATTGATATGGACTACTTCAACCTTAAAAAAAATTTAGACCTCGAACTGCACAAAATATCTTTTGTTGGCTATTCAAATCCTTTCTAAAAATGTCAAAACTGAAGGCAAAAGATTCTGCATGTCAGCCATCTTATCAATGTTGTTTGCCACACCACTGTTCACCTACAAAAGAAAGCAAAATTGGAAACAAACAAGAATTAAAAGACAACTAAATTAGTTCTAAAATAACTAAATAAATGCTTGGAGTAAAGATATGATAACCCCCTAATCCAACTCCCTTTTCTTTCAAACTCTATCCAAAATTCAACTAGATAACAGCCTCTTCGAGGCTATTTCCCTTTGAAACCCTTCCCCCCAATAGTGCTTGAGCCTTTGGCCATTAACTTTAAATTGTATCCCTTCCTTTTCATCTTTTACAGTAATGGCACCATGTGGAAAATCCTCTATTACCATGAAGGGACCAGACCACTTTGATTTCAACTTCTCAGGAAATAACTTCAACCTAGAATTAGACAATAATACCCTCTGCCCTTTTTCAAAATCCATAGGCACTATTTTCTTATCATGCCAAGCTTTAGTTTTTTCTTTTTTATAAACCTTTGCATTATCATAAGAAAATTGCCTGAATTCCTCTAATTCATCAAACTGCAGCTGATCGGTGCTTTTCGCTACAACACGCAAGTGCACGTGATCGAAGTAATAAAGAAACTGGAAGTATTCCAGAGTATCGTACCCAAGGGAACAGGGTTTAATAAAACGAATTTTAGTTGGCACAAAATTGTTGACAAATTGCAAGTTAAGGTAACCAATGGTGAAAATGATTTGAGAGATGTTTTGACTAAAATAAAATTATTTGAAAATTCAATGGAAATGAAAAAGGGATTCAAGTTGTTAATGCCCCTTTGGAAAGAAAATGCAACAAGAAAGCAATGGCAATCGTAGCTAACTCAAGAACTAAGTAAACCGAATTCAACTCCTATTCGACCTTCTATGTAGTATCTTTAGGAGACTAAGTGATTAAACCTATATTTCTATGGCTAATCTAACTTAGATATTTTTGCACACAATTCTAGTGGTTTTGGAGTCTCGCCCTATGTCTAGGATCGATGTTTCAGACTTATGTCTAAGCCTTTTCCTCCATTGCTTTTGCGACATCCGCTTCCCTTAACCCTTTCGGTATTAAGTTATAGCTTGGCAAGCAACACTAGATGGCCAACTAGGTTTATCCAACAATTAACTCACCAAAAGAAAACTAGAGTTCAATAATTAGCTAGATTATTTTTACTCTCGAGCTTTACATCTTTCCTCTAGGGCATTCACAAACTTGAATCCCAAAGGAAATTTAGCTCATCATGATGGAATAAATTGAAAACAGTAAATGTAAAGTAGTAAAATTCATTGGTACAATCAAGGTAAACAATGCAATCAAATTGCAAATACAAAGCAATTAGTAGCTTAAAGAAACAATGTCAAATTTTCAAAATTCAAATAACAGAAACAAAATGTGCTGAAATTGAAAAAACCCAGTAGCTAATTTGAATTCAAATAACAGAAGCAAAATTGCAAAGCTAGCAAAAATCCAATAAGAACTCAACTATCCTAAAAACCCATTCCTTTCGCATCAATCGAACAAGAATTTTATTCATAACCACATCCAATTCTTATGGAGATGGGATTAAGAAGAGGATTCTAGATTGAGATGTAGAAAAACTTAATACAAAACAGCAAATAAAATGAAAGTAGAAAAAAATTGCAGTCGGTGAAGAAAACCCATAAATATAAACGAAAATTCTTCCAAAATTGAGCTCAATCGAATAAGTAATTGTTCATAACCAACACCAACTCTCGTTGTGATGGGATTGAGGAAGAGATTCGGACTAAGATGTAGAAGAAATGAATACAAACAGCAACAAAAAAAACTCAAAATGAAAAGTGCAGAAAGTAAGGAAACCCAAAAAACGTGAACGAAAATCTTCTCCAATCGAGCTCCCTTTGTTCGGCTTCTTTGTTCAATATTTATAGGGATCTCATGCTAGGGTTTCCCTCTTGGTTGATGGACAATCATGGCTAATCATCTTGCTGAATTCGTGGGTCAAATTTCCTTCAAAATCCCGAAATTCTCGTTTTTTACTTAAATTCCAGATCTGCCAGATTGCAATTGCATTAGCAATTGCACTGCAGTTGCATTCCACGAAAATCCTGCATCAAAACATTAAGTAAGTGTGAATTTTTTTTTTCTTTTGTTTTCTTTTCTCAACTTACTTAATTTGAAGGTTTTCCATCAATCATGTGATTAAATTCAAGCATTTTTTATTTTCATCAAATAATATGAATAAAAATCACAAATATAACTAAGTTTAAAGGCCAAATAATCCTCATGAATGAGAATTATCGCAGCATTCTGAGAACTCCAGTTGCTGAATTGTCCAAATTCAATTCCTTCAGGGCCCAAAATGCTTTATGCTCTAGTTCAAGGGGCAAATGGCAAGTTTTTTTACAAACCATCCTATACGGAGACATACCTAAGGGGTTCTTAAAGGCTGTCCCATAAGCCCACAAAGAATCTTCCAACCTCATTGACCCATCCTATCTTTTTGGATTCACCACTTTTTCTAAAATTCCTTTTAGCTCCATATTTGAAAATTTAGCTTGCCCATAGGCCTGTGGATGGTATGAGGTTGAAACCTTGTGTTTAACATTGTATTTGCTCAAAAGAGAGTCTATGGCTTTACAAAGTGAGATCCTTCGTCACATATCAGAACTCTAGGAGTTCCAAATCTAGTGAAAATGTGCCTATGTAAGAACCTCATTACTGTTTTGGCATCACTTTCTGGACAAGCCATTGCCTTAACCCATTTTGACACATAATCCACAACCACTAAGATTTAGAGATTACCCTTTGATGGAGGAAATGATCCCATAAAGTCTATCCCCACACATAAAATAATTCCACTTCCAAAATGTATGTTAGGGGCATCTCATCCCTCTTTCCAATGTTTCCATTCCTATGACATCTATCGCAAGCCTTACTAAATAGGTTAGCATCCTTAAAAATTGATGGCCAATAAAGTCCACTTTGGAACACTTTTGCAACTGTTCTTTGGCCTCCAAAGTGGCCTCCATAAGGTGAAGCATGACAATGTTCTAAAATGGAGTGAAATTCACTTTTAGCAGCACATCTCCTTAGAATTCCATAAGCACATTGCTTATACAGAAATGGTTCATCCCAAAAATAAGCTTTAGAGTCATGAAGAAATTTCTTAAGTTGCTACCCCTTTAAATCCTCAGGCCAAATACCACAAGATACAAAATTTGCAAACTTAGCAAACCAAGGGGTTTTAATTTCCTGCACATGAGCTACTATAAGAAGCTGCTCATTAGGAAAAGTGTCTCTAATTTCAGGTTGCTGGGGCATTATTTTTGCTGGCTCAATCCTATACAAGTGATCTGCAACCTGATTCTCATAACCTTTTCTATCTTTGATTTCCACATCAAATTCTTGTAATAACAGCACCCACCTGATCAGCCTAGGTTTTGCATCCTTTTTGGCCAAAAAGTACTTTATGGCAGTATGATCAGTAAAAACAATCACTTTAGCTCCCACTAGATAGGTCCTAAACTTTTCAAAGGCAAAAATAATGGCTAACTGCTCTTTCTCTGTTGTGGTATAATTCAACTAAGCATCATTAAGGGTTCTGCTAGCATAATATATAGGATGAAGTACCTTCCTTTTCCTTTGTCTTAACACAACCCCAACAACATAATCACTGGCATCAGTCATTACTTTAAAAGGTAACTCCCAATTGGGTCATGAAATGATGGGAACTGTGATTAATGTTGCTTTCAAAGTTTTAAAGGAAGCTAGGCATTCAGTGGTGAACTTAAATGGTTTATTCAATTCAAATAAGGTGCATAGAGGTTTGGATATTTTTGAAAAATTCTTTATGAACCTTCAGTAAAAACCAGAATGGCCTAGGAAACTTCTAATCCCTTTTATAGAAGTTGGTGGTTTAAGCTTCTCAATGATTTCTACATTAGCCTTATCCACTTCAATTCCCCTTTCAAAAACCTTATGGCTAAGCACAATGCCTTCTTTGATCATAAATTGGCATTTTCTCCAATTCAATACCAAATTAGTCTCCTCACACCTCTTCAGAACCTTTACCAAGTTTCTAAGGCGAACCTCAAAGGATTCCCCAAAAACTGAGAAGTCATCCATGAATACTTCCATGATGCTTTCCACTAAATTAGAAAAAATAGCCATCATGCACCTTTGAAAAGTAGCAGGAGCATTGCATAGGCCAAAGGGAATTCTCCTAAAAGAAAAAGTACCATAAAGGTAGGTGAAAGTGGTTTTTTCTTGATCTTGGGGAGCTATGGTGATTTGGTTGTAGCCATTGTATCCATCCAAGAAGCAGTATTATGCCGGCTAGCCAATTTATCCAACATTTGGTCAATGAAGGGTAAGGGAAAGTGATCTTTATGTGTGGCTTTGTTGAGCCTCCTGTAATCCATACATACTCTCCACCCATTGTGGGAATTAATTCATTGGTTGCATTGGTCACTATTGTCATCCCACCTTTCTTAGGGACATATTGGACAAGACTAATCCAACTACTATCAGAGATAGGGTATATGATACCAGCATCAAGCCACTTGATTACCTCCTTTTTGATAACTTCTTTCATGGATGGGTTGAGCCTTCTTTGTTGCTCAATGGATTTGAAATTTCCCTCCTCCAAGTTAATTTTATGCATGAGGAAGGAAGGACTAATTTCCTTAATATCAACCAAGGTCCATCCTATAGCCCTTTTATATTAAACTAAAAAATAATAATCAAACATACTTGGAGTAAATATGGCTACCCGACTATGACTCGAACACAATATCAAGACTTGTGGGAGCTGCTTGAATGAAAATCCACAAGGGATTGTAGAGGAAGCTCACAGTGGCTGTACAAAAGTGGACTTGATGACCTAGAAGGAGAAGATTTTCTTTATAGAAATCGAAGTAGCATCGAGATGCTGCAAGCAGTGTCTCGACGCTACCCTTAATTAGGCCAGCTTCGAAGGGGCTCACCACAGCGTCTTGGGACGCTTACTATTATAGCGTCGAGACACTTGAGACAGCGTTGAGATACTGTCTTGCATCCACACGTTATGTCCTCTTTGCAGTGTCTTGACACTCAAAGTAGTGTCAAGACGCTCTCGTTTGGGGCATTTCGGTCAATTTGCTTCTAATCTTCACTCAATTACTCGAATAACCTCCAATTTTAGCTCATTTTAACCCCAATTGGATGCAAATACTCCAAATTACACTTCTTGCTAAAATACCTACAAAATAAACACATAAATTCTAACAAACTAACAAGAATTAGGCATAATAATAATAAATTAAGACTATTTTTGTCCTATCACGAGGTCTGCTCGACGCTATCTTATTTTATAGCTACTGCCTTACAGCATCTTTTGAGCGTCACCACGGCATCAGACACTTCCCAGGGGCATTTCCAGTCTTTTTTTTTCTCCCCTTTGCTTGGGTGCTCAAATGACATTTGGTTAGCTCCAAATTAGCCCCAAACACGTGTAAACGTCCCAAATTGTGCCAATTGCTCAAGAACCTACAAAATAACCAATAAAACACAGAATCCAAATAAACTAACAAGAATTAAGCGTGATGTAATAGGACTTTATAGGTCCTATCATAACCCCAACCTAAATCTTGTTAGTCCTCGAGCAAGGCAAAAACAACACAACAAAGATAAGATTCACTAGATGCATGCTACATAACACAAACCTCAATGCTTAAGACAACACATTAATTGCAGAAAGAGGAAGCACAACACATGCAAGTCAATCAATAGCATATTTAGAAAGCCTTCCTATCATTTCTCACTTGTGTGTGTGCTTTTAGCTTCCCCAATTAAGTTTTTACAAGCATGGAGTAGGTTTACAGGGTTCTCAATCTATCTTACCCCTACACTGGCTCTAGGATTTAGTTATTTAGGCTTCCTAATAATCAAGAAAGTAATAAGCTACTAGGTGCCTGAAAATAACAAACCAGTCGGCTAACTTGCATCACTTTAACGTCAAGGACACTAGCTTTCACACAACTATTGTAGGGACCCTTACCTAGAACACTTATTCGATAGATGGCCTAACTGATCACGACAGCAGCAACTCTTCTTACCTTCGACTCTTTTTAATATATTGCAAGTTTAGTTTTCTTTTATCTTTTTCTTTTATTTTCTTTCTTTCACTAAATTGATTTTTCTTTTGAGCTTAAGTTTATTTTCTTGCAGGCAAATACAACACTTTTTCTTCCTAATCAACACATTACTAACCATCATGTTAAGTCACTGTCAAACTAGTACCTAAGCCTATTGGGGTGACAACAGACGTATGAATTCTATAAAGCTACCCTAGGCCTTCAAGACAAACACTAGGTAGTCTAATGTGCTCGTAACATGCAAGAAAATCAAGGAAGAATTTTTAAATATGCTCACATCAGGATAACATGCTTCATGCTTCATAAATTTGCAATTAAACAAGATATGGAAAACATCTTAGAGATTGTCCTAGTCATGCAACGTGCATCCAATTCCTCCTTCAATATAAGCTCAAAATTCTAAAAAAATTTCAAAATCTTCATAAAAAGCACAAATTCAACTCCATCAATCAAGAATTTCATCAAAAAAATAAACATGCCTAACATCTCAATCAAAAGTCTAAACTCAGGTACTCAAGGACTCAATCAGCATGCCTAATAATATTTCGATCAAAAGTCCGAACTCAGGTGCTCAAGGACTCAATCAACATGTTAAACATTCTACTTATAGCACAAAATCAAACTAAACCTCCACCCCCAACCTAAATCATACATTATCCCCAATGAATCTCACAATAAACCATAAGGACAAAGTAAGGGAATTGAAATTTTCTTGAAATTCCAATCACGTAGATGGGTGGTGGGTCATACTTCCCCAAAAATGATCATTCTTCTCCATCTTAGGTCCAACATCCCTACATAACAAACAACAGATTAAACTAACAACGAAGAAAGAAACTAAAGACAAAAAGAAAAATAAAATGCAAAACATTTGATCGCCTTGTTGCTTCTAGGAAGCGTAAATTTTTAACGTTGATTGCTCGATGGGGTCATTTTTCTCTAAACTCAACCAGGATCTTCCAAGCTCGATCTTAGGCCATCGACCATCCCAATCCTTCCTGATGGCATATTATGCAATTCTAAACCTTCCATTTCGCACAGAGAATCAACATAATCAACATATTCAACATAATCAACAACCTTAAACTCCATATTCTTTCCATTAAATCCCATAGAAATAGTCCCTCCATCAACATTAATTTTAGTCTTTGCTATTTTCATGAAAGGCCTACCCAAAGAATTGATGTTGATGCATGCTTAGGCTTATCTCCCATATCTCTATCATGTAAAAATCTGCAGGAAACAGCAAATGATTAACCTTGACAAGCAGATTTTATATAATTCCTAGAGGTTTAACAATAGAACGATATGCTAACTGAATCATGATTCCATTTTCATATAAACCATTAAGACTTAGCTCTTTATACGCAGACAAAGGCATAACATTAATTGATGCACCTACATCTAACATGGCATGTTTATTATATTTTTCTCATCCATGGTAAAGTAAACATGCTAGAATCAGAGCATTTCTCAGGCTTAGATTTCAATGAAACAGAAGAAACGTTCACACTAACCTCTTTCTTACCCTTACCTCTTGATGCTCTTTTGATGGTGCACCACTTCTTTAGGTATCGTACAAACTTGGGAATCTTCTTCACAGCGTGCAGAAGTGGGATATTCACCTCCACCTTATTAAAGACCTCAAGCGCGTCTTTCTTATGCTCATTTTCTTTCTCGATCTTCTCTTGCTTCCTAGGAGCTAATCTAGATAGAAAAGGAACACGAAGAATGTAAGTATTTAAACCCAAAGGTGGATTGAATACAATACCTCTCGTAGGCTTTGAGGTGGGATCCTCCTCTTTCTTCTCCACATTATTCTCAATAAAAGGGGGTCAGTGATCCAGCAATCTCCTTGCCACTACGAAGTGTAATGAGGCTCACGTTTTCCTTTATATGCACGTTAGGCTATGCAACCAGCTTTCTCGTGTTTTGATTTGCCTCAAGCTTGCTGACTGTGGTGGCAAGTTACATGATTTGGTTGCCCAAATTCTATATGCCCGCATGGGTTTCCTTCTGAAATTGCATTGTGTCATGCGATAATTTATGAGTTATGTTAGCCAAACTCTTAACTATGTCTTCAAGAGACGTATCTGAACTCAAAGCTTGATTTTGGATTGCTGTGGGGGTCTCTAAAAATTTTGCTTCTGGTTCTGGTTGTAGCTGAAATTGGGGTAGTCTAGTTATCCAGTATTGTACGTGTTAGTATACGAGTCGTATTTCCTCTAGTTGTTGCTGGTGTAACATCCAATCGGGTTAACTTCTAAAAATAATCCCTTCTACAGCTGGTGACACACGTTGGTGGAAGGCTCCATAAGTCCCAAAGAGATATAGAATTGAACAAGGGCCAAAAATCCTAAAATTGGTTTCCCCTAAATCAGTCTCAAAACGATCCCTTTATACTTGATGTCACAGCAGCGTTGAGACGTTGAGGAACGTCTCAATGTTGTTGTAGTGCACAGTTTCATTTATGACCGTGTGCCCTCAACGTCAAAATGTTGTGGATAGAAACCTTCATCTGAGTGCGTTTCCATTTGAGACGCCATAGGACAACATCTCAATGCTGGCTCTCGGGTTTGAACTTTAAAACAATGAGTTTTGATTCCAAATTAAGTGACTTGCTGCCAACCTCTCAGGCCCAAACACCTATGCAGCCTCAATTCCCATACTTAGCTTCCAAAATATCTCCAATTAAGTTCCAATTAACAGACAAAGACTCCAAGTTCATCAATTCGCTTCCAATTGCTCGATTTCCTAAAATGTATGATAAATCCAAATCAAAGCTTACAAAAATACCACAAAACTAGCCAATAATTAGGCACAATTATAGCACTAAATTAGTGCTATCACCACCCACCTATAAGCTTTGAATTCCAGGGGAGTATTCTTTTTTCCCTCTCATTTGTCCCTATGCTTTCATTTTATTTATATTGAGGACAATGTAACATTTTAAGTTGGGGTGGAATTTGTATTGTTATTGAGTCCTGATCATCTATGCATCAGACTTTTGATTGATTTGTTATGCATGCTTTTAGGTTAAATTTTTTGAAATTCGTATGTGAATTATGACTTGAATGGTTGATAATTTGATTGCTTGTTGCTTGATGAGGAAACTTGATGACCTGCTTAGGTATATTGCTTTAATTGCATTAGTTGAAGTGTGTGAATGCTATCTTATTTTAAGCCTTTTTGTACCTAATTTTCCAAAATTTTCTTGAATTTCCTACACCTTATGAGCATGTTAGCCTATCCTTTGTAGTCTTGAAGGCCTAGGGTTAAGTTATAGGGCTTGTATGTCCGTTGCCACCCCGATAGGTGTAGGTCTAATTGTTGAGTTGAAATGCTTGATAGCTTGTAATGAGTTTCTTAGGAGGAGAAAAAGTGTGGTATTTGCCTATTGAGAAAGGAAATAAATAAATTCGAGCTTAAAAGAAGAAATGGAAAGAAAATAAAAAAAAGTGAAAAAGAAAATAAGCTTAAGGTTTAAAATGTCGATGTCGACGAAAATGTCAAGGTCTCAATTTTGTGGAAATGTCGATGGAAATATCGATAAAATGTCGATGTCAATGGATATTTTTGAAAATTTTTTAAAAACAAAAAAAAAAAAGAAAATATATATTTAAATTAATAAATAAAAATTTTACACTTTTTAGATGAGTTAAAATACTTGTTATAATATTATATGCATATTAGGTTACATTTTGTTGCTATTTCTTTTAATATTTTATTAATTTTGTACAATATAATGGAAATGTCGATTCACCCCTCATGTCATTGTCGAACCCATGGACATGTGGAAATGTCGATGGAAATGTCCACATGTCGATGGAAATTTAATACATTTCTTGTAATAGTTAAAGATGAACCAATGAGTAAAAAGAGTTGCCTCTGTTTTGATTAGTTAGGTCATCCATTGAGTGAGTGCTCTAGATACAGGTCCCTATAACAAATGTTCGAAAGCTAGTGCCATTTGGTTTCAAATTGTTGCAAGTTTGGGGGAGTGCTACCCTGTAGTAGTTCGGGCGCATAGTAACCTATTACTTACTTGATTGTTTTATTGCTTGATGGCTAGTTTCTATTGCCAGTGTATGGGGAAGATGGATTAAGAGTCTTATAAATCTTCTTTGGGCTTGTAAAGAATGCTTTAGGGAGGCCACACACACATGAGGGAAAAGATAGAAAGAGCTTTAAAAAGTGTCTCAAATTATGGATAGTGTGTTGCATGTTTCTCTTTTGTAATTAATGTGATATTCTTTCCATTTAAATTAGAGTCACGTGCTTGCAATCATTGATTCATTTATTGTTTTTTTGTGCCTTGCTTGAGGACTAGCAAGATTTAGGTTGGTGGTAATTTAATAGGACCAGAAAAGTCCCATATTATTATGTCTAAGTCATGCTAGTTTGTAAGTATTTGTGTTCTTTATTAACTATTTTGTAGGAAATTGAGTCCAAGGTCTATTTTGGAGTGTTTGCACGTGTTCGGGATTAAAATAAGGTAAATCAGAGGTCATTCGAGCACCCAAGTGAAGTGGAGAAGCAAAATGACCAAAGATGCCCCTAGGAAGCATCTAGACATAGTGACGTGTGAAAGACGCTTGAAAACAGTAGTTGGAATTCAGGACATTGTTGAGACGTTGTCCGTAGCATCTCGATACTGCAGCATCGAGGTGACCCTGTGTGACATTGCGGCGACCCCCTATGACGCTGGGTAGTGTCTAGACGCGATGATCTAAAAAGGATTTTTTGCCTTTTTTAGCATTTTCTCTGAATTTCTTTCCCCTATCTACTATTTTTGCAATTTTTAGACCTTGGAGACTTTGTAACCTCGATTTATGGAGTCGGGAGTCCGTTTGGTGATGCTCGGCTAGATTGTAATGCAAAATCAGGCTTGATTCAGGTTTGATTTATGTAAACTTTATGAGATTGGAGTTCAATTTATATATCTTTACTGTTTTAGCATGCTTTCTTTCTTGCTTTGATGATAGAATGTGAATGCATGTTAGAATTGATGACTCTCAAATGTTGGATCGTTCTTTGCTAGCTAGAATTCATTTCGCTATTGTATCGATTTCTTCCACGTTTAAGTAGCAAATAGGCTGCGTCATGTGTGCATAGTACAGAGCTTCCTCACCGTGTTGTTGACATGATAGGCTTTGGAAATAAAGTGGCTAGTTGGTTAATTAATTAGTTATAACCAATCCTTGTGCTTAATGTGATTGATTTAGGGAGTATGGAATGCTATTGTGCCAAGCTCTTAGAGTCAATTTAGGACTAAAATGATGCTATGTTGAATTAGTCTCAAAAGGCTTAAGGATTTAGGCAACTTATCCGTCAAGGTCGGTTGGGGGCTAAAGTGTAATTGATGCATGTTTCATGAGTTTCATTTATCAAAGTTACATATTCAACCTAATGATTTTCCCAAATTGGTGTTTTTCGTTCCATTTCCTTGCTCTTTTATTTTTTTTTATTTTATGCATTTAATTTTCAGCACTTATAATTTCACCAACCCTCCCTTCCCCATGTTCCATGTGATAATCTAATTTTAGGAAGATACTAAACTTTAGACTCCCTACGTTCGATTCGGCCAGCTTATATTGCAAATTTAGTATGTTGGTTTATAAATTTATTTGATGGGTTTGACAAGCTCGATTAGAACTCACGATCAAAATGCTTCCATCCTTTAGCATCAGTTGGATGTTGTAACACATCATGCCACCGCATTTCAGAATCAACACTTTTCAATGCACACAATTTCTTCAACCTCGGTATCGATGGAAAATGGCATAAAACCTTGTGTGGAATCTTCTTACCATTTCAATTGTTAATATTATACCGAGTCTTACCACATATTGGACACTGTTGGCAATTGAAAAATTCTTTCCAATATAATATACAATCGTACTTGCAAGCATGGATGAAGTCATAGCCTATGCCCAAGTCACACAACTTTCTTTTAGCTTCATAAAATGAACTAGGTATAAATGCATCGGTTGGAAATGCTTCATTTAACAATTCTAGTAAGATATTTAATGACTTGTTACTCCAGCCGTTAAGGACTTTAATATGCATACCCCTCACCAAAAAGTTTAATGAAGAAAATTGTGTACAACTAGGGTACAATTCATTATGTGCTCGGTCATTAAGTCCTTAAATAAGTTTGAAGTATTCCTCTCATGGACATTAGTGGGCATCTCATTCTCAATGTCTTTTTCATCTACATCCACCTCATCTACATCCGCATCGACAATAGGTACACTTGTAGATCATATAGAAGGTTAAACATCTCATTTTCTTCATTGACCACATTACACTCTCTAGTACTTGATTGACTTGTGTGACCCTCAAATCCTCTAGATAAGTTGACCGGTTCTCCATGATATACCTGATGAGGTGTGGCTGTTGTACTCCAAAAGCAAGCGCAAGTGTACGCTGTCACAAACAAGTAATATATGGAAGTATTCCAAGTATCAAACCCAAGGAAACGATTAACAAAGAGCTTTCCAGTTAGCAACACAAATACTTTCAAGTTGTACCATGAGCCCGCAAACTTGCTTAACTAGGTTCGACTATTTTAGAGATTCTGCCTCTTGCACCCTCATACTGACTCTTTCGAGTTCTGTGCGATTCAGACAAAATGTTACTAAAATGCGCCCGCAACCTACCCTAACTGACACTTAACACCATGAATCAAGTTCAACACCTATTCAGCCCTTTTCTAAGTACTTTTAGGAGTCTAAGCAATTAAACACATATGTCTGTGGCTAATTTTCACTTAGATAAATAAAGAACACAACTCAATGATTCTAAAGGTTTTTGTCCTATGTCTAGGTACAAAAAGTGAAGTTCTATGTCTAGACTCTTCTCCTAGATTGCTTTTATGAAAATGCGTGCTCGATCCAACCCTTTGAGTATTGAATCTCACACAAACTATGCTAACTCAAGTGATCAATTTAAGCTAACAATGAAACTTAAACTCGATAAAAGCAAACAATGCTAAATGTTAAGCAAAGTTACTAGAATAACATGGTGGGGTTATCTCCTTTTTAGGGTATTCACTTCATTGAATCACCTCCAAGGAGTTTAGCTACTCATTGAAAAGAAAACTAAAGTGCATAAAATAAATAAGACACGAGAATATGAAATAACACACTTCATTGAAATAATGAAATTGAATACACTTTGAAGTATGAAAACAAAAGAAGAAATAAATAAAATTGAATTAAAAGAAACCACTACTTGAATTCAAAGGAAAAACAGAAACCTACAAAGATAGAAAATAAAGATAAAACAGCAAGTACAACTCCTAAAAACTTACATAATTGAATAGAAAAAATAAGAATAAAAATAACCCTAAGATGTTCTTCCTTTCTAACTTGTTCTACCTTTTTCAAGTAGCATCAAGTACTTACTCTTCCTTCTTTCGAAGTTGGAGTTTGAATAGAATATGAACAGAGCTTAGGGGAGACTTGGAGTGGCGACTTAAACTAAAAAGAAAATGACAGAATTTAGGGATGAAAAGAATTCCGAACTCTGAGCTCCCTTGAAATTGAAGCTTGAGCCGTCTTTTATAGACCTCAAGGCCTAGGGTTTGTTGCTGAGATCAGTGTGGAGAGGCTTGGCATATCATATCCCTTGATCCTCAGAGATTTGATGGAGAATAATTAATTTTATTTGCAAATCTTGCGAATCTGGGAGAATCTATTGAAAAGGTCTAGATGCGGCCGCATAGTGAGCGCAATTGTGCTGTTGTCGAAATGGCCTAAATGCGGCCTCATAGTTGGGCGCATTTTGAGTTATTTCTGCAACAGTTGGAATTTGGCTTCTGCTCTCAATTGCTGGCGCATCCTGGTCACATATCTCTTGGATCATCTTTCACTTGCCTCAGTTGCAGCCAGAATGTGGGCGCATTTGGATCCTTTTTTAGCCTTTACAAAAACCAACAAAAATTAATACTTTCTTAACAAAATAAACTCTAAATACACCTGAAAACTTATTTTTATAAAATCAAGACTTCAAACACATGCAAAACTTGTTTTTACTTAAATTTACTCTAAATGACATGAATTATAACATTAAACACTCGCTTTCTAAGCATGTACCTTAGTTTTTAGAGCCAAATAACACTCATAAATGAGCATTATCAATACCCAACAACTATATGAGGGAGAGATTCTATTTGTGAATAAACGTAGTTCCATCCCATCCAATGACTACCACATAGCATTCATACACTTCTTGCATGAACATCTTGTTTCTCCCAAAACTTTTCTATTTCTAAGAACCAGGCTACTTCTTCCATGTACTTAGTTGAGAACCTATCCCTAAGTTTAATCTAGTCTTTATTCATTTTTACTTATATACCACTAAAACCAACTCCTGATTTGTGAAAATCCAACACCTATATAATTAGACAATAATTTAGATTTAAGCTGATATTTTTTATTTTATAGCTAATGTTGGAAAAGGCTATTGACGCTTATGCCTTGAACTTTAGGCCTTGAGGGTTATGCCTCCTTTAAACCATTAGAGGCTTACACCTCTCAAACAAGAGGCTCGGTAAGCAAGTAACTTTTGGTCTCATGAACAACAATTTTCCAAGCCTCATTATCCATAAGGGAAATGTCCTTAACTTATTACAAGTTTTAAATCTCATGACTTTAATAGATATAAAATTGAAAGGTCATTAGATCCTGGGTTAAATTAGAAGTTTAATCTTTGAATTTCCAAGTTTGTGTCTAATAGGTTTTTGAATTTCAATTTTATCCTCTTAATTCAATTTTAACTTTAAATTTCTAATTTTATCAATAACCCTTAAACTTGAATAGTGGTGCAATTAATAACTTCTCAAATTACAACTTTAGTTCTTAAACTAATTTCAAGGTTATGTTTAATAGGTACTTAATTAACTTTGAACTTTGTGTCTAATAACTATTAATTAAGTTTTTAGACTTCAAGTGTGTCCAATAGGCTGTTGCTTAAAATAGTGTATGCAATTTCAGAATGAAAACACCCTAAATGTGCAAGTATACACAGCCTAATGCAGCAAGTGATAAATATTTTTATATCGTTCTCCTCAGGGACTAGTTAAGTGGATTTTTGCAATGCCTAAGCTGATTTTAGTTAGGTAACAAGAAATCAACATCAATTGGTGCAATGAAATTAAAAGAAACTAAGGAACAAGATTAAAATGGTGCTGGAATTCTGGAACAATAGGAAAACAGTGAATAAAATGGTACTAAACAGATTATGTGAAAAGGGATCAGGATTAGGGGTAAAATTTTGCTTCATCAAACTAAATGCTACAACATAGATCATGCTTCAACACTCAATGCAGCTAATTCGCGGATTCTTTCCATAATTCCCAAAGAATCAGTGATTAACTCCCATTAACCTCTGAAATTAAGCCCTTAACTGCAAACATTAGGTGGGTTACCATCCTTAGTGTCCCCAATTACCTTAGAGCATGCTCCTAATCAGAACTAATGTTATGCCATGCATTCAATTTATCCCTTCTCTTCCCAAAGTTAAAATAAACACAGCTAAGACAAGTTGGCCAGACAAATCCAAGCTAAAAATTAAGCACACAAGGCATACGAGTGAAGAATATGCAAGTCTACTACTTCATTCAACAACAATCAACAAGAAATCCCCTAATCCCTCACCCAAGGGGTGATTAGTTCATATTTAAAAGAAAAGACAGCAATATAACAGTAAGAAAAGTCTCAAATAACATTCTAAAACTTGTCTTTAATATCAAAATGCTGAAAAATAAAGAAATACTGTAGAAACTAGGAGAAATAGACAAGAAAGGGATGTTGGACAACTTCTTTATGCCAGATTTCCCTCCTTTATAGAAGTGGATCACCTCCCAATTCTTGAAATGCCCCCCCCCCCATTTGTCTAATCTCCAAGCTCACTTACCAAAAACGGCAAGCAAGGGCTTTAAACCTCTCCCCTTCTTTGAAATCAGGGCTGAGTGGACATTTGAAGACCAATGGCAGCCCCTCATTGGTTTAAATAAGTACATGTGTCATAAATTGTCCACCTCAATTAATGAAATAACTCCCACGTGCTCATTATGTAACTAATCCCAGATAAATGCTCTAGCTTTACTAATGCTTCATAAAAAACACAGCAATTGCTCCAGCAAGCTTGACCTTCCATCAACAACAAAGCTCTAGCATAGCAAGTTGAATTTTTCACACTTAGCCATTTTTACCTTCAACAATGGCCTTTACCTTCAACAATGGCCTACACAAGTCACAAATAACACAATTAAGTAATATTATGCATTAAAAAGCTCAAAGATGCTTTTCACCTGAAAAGGGACTCCTGTGCTACTAAAACATCAATTCAAAGAGGCTTCTCAGTACAAAAGTACCTAAGATAGTGTTTTTAAGCCACACAATCTTCACTAAAATATCCTAAATAGCTTTCATTCTAAGAGCTATGAAGCCCCCTACTCGTTCCTGAGTAATGCCTCATTTCAAAAAAATTTCAACACATAGTCCAACTACCAAACAATCAAGTTAATCTGCCAACCCTTGGATCATAGCATAGATACTGTTACAGTAGTTTGATTTCTCAAATTCTCATTCAAGCTCAGCATCCTAAGGATTTACCTAGATTTTTTATTCTCCAAAGACATAGCCTCAACCTTTACACAACTCCACAGCTAAACCACTGCTTTCTTCCTTCATTGAGTTCACTTTACATTCCTTTAGCTCATAAGAAGAAGAGCTAGCTACTGTTTCCAGCTTATTTTTATTTCACAAAGAAAACAAACACTACTTCAAAGCACACTCCCCTAAGAATCAATCATTTCCTTAACTAAACAGGCTCCCTTAACTTTTTGCTAAGCTCCTTCTTAGTTCTTAGAATGGCTACACTTGTGGTGCAACTCACCTAAGTATCAAAGAGCCTATAACAACTAAACTTTAAAAAACAACTTTTCTGTTTTTTTTTTTCTTAGAGAGAACCCTCTTTATATACAAAGCCTTTGATTTATACACCAACATTTGTGATGAAAGTTGCCTAACAACGAGCTTTGTTACTAAGTTGGGCTGCAAAGGCATATTCATGTCTCAGGCCACCTTTCAGCTCAAGGATAAACATGGGTTTCATGTCTAACACTGTCTTAATGGTTAGCTTCCTACAGAGGAATAACTCTCTTACTAACTTTTCTTTCTTTCTTTTTTTTTTCAAAAGGGCCCTGGATGCGTAAAGAAAAATTATTGATCTTAGGGGTAGGGTAATACTCTTTGACACACATGATTTTATACTAACAATCTTAAACCAAGAATTACTAAATTATCAATATCCTCTCTCGAGCTCAATTGACCTCATGCCTAGCAATAAATCAACCTCTCGGTCTATTTCTATTACTAAACAGAGCATTAGGCAATTCTCTTAAGGCTTCAAGAATTAATCTTCTCACTCTCGTGCAATAGATTAAACCTAGTCATGCATCTAGTGTTCTACAACTAAACTTACTCTCTCAAGCTAAATTTAGTTAAACATGAAAAATCATGGCCAAAGGTTAAGACAATATAAAGAGATGCATAAAAGACGTCAATATATAAATTAAACTAAAAATCAACCAAATGTTCAACAACTACAACTAAGCAATAGTCTAAACACATAGTTACAACATAAGTACAACCCACAAAAACTTGAAATATAACATTCCTTTTATAGAGTCGAGATAGCGTTGCAACGTTGGGGGCAGCGTTGCAATGCCGTCCCTCGAATTTTATAAAAAAAAAGAAAATTTTAATTTGGCTGGCGTTGCAATGCTATAAATAGCGTTGCAATGCTATGTCTGCTAGTCTACAAGGCTGAAAGGTTGCTGAAGTGGCATTGCAACGCTATCCTCTCTGGTTCTCAAGCTTGTTTTCTTCTCTTCAACACTTGGATCTTCAAGTATAGCTCCAATTTGCTCCAAGTTCAACCAAATTCATCTCAAAACTCTAGTTTTGCTCCAATTGCTCAATTTCTGCAAAATATACATAAAAATACATGAAAGTACACACAATCATAGTAAAACTAGCATAAAACTAAGCCTAGAAATAGCACATTTATGCATGCTATCATCGGCATCCAAACGAACCTCATCAAAATGAAGAAGAACACGTGGGTTTTGCTCGTAGTTGTCACAATCGTCGACTGTTGGAGGAAGAAACGTCAGAAACGTCGCACGCTGATGGTGGGTACAAAGATGATGCTGCTTAGTTTGGACGCCGCGTGGATGTTGTTGCCAAAGAAGGGAAACAAAAGGGGGAGAGGAGAAGAAGAAGAAAAGGAGAGAGGATGAGGGGTCGATGGCTGCATACACGCAAATATAGGGAGAGGGAAAAAACAAGAAAACTAGGGCTATCTTTTTTTTCTCTTTTATTTTCCTTTTCAATTTGTTCTAAAATATGAAAAATGCCCAATAAGAAGAGAAGAGAAATGATCTAGGGCTTGAAAATTCATATCTTCTTCTTTTTCTAAATTTTGAACCCATATTAAAATCCTAAAGGTTTGAGAAAAATTCAACTGATAAAAGATTCAGGTTCCTTTTTAATTTGGAGATAAAGACCTAGAATTAAACCTCCAAGCTTTAAAAAATTAAGGATTTAACTAAAAATCCATTTTCCTAAAATTATTAGAAATTTAATTTACCAAACTTAATGCTAGATTGAAATTCTAATTTTCTAAATTAGAATCCAAGAATAACTAATGGACTTAGGAAATTCTAAAATTAATGGACTTAGGAATTTCAAAGCATAGCTTAGCCTCTAAATAGCTTAATTAGTAATGCGGGGGATTACAGAGCATGCACTTGCAAGGAATGAAAAGTAAATTTTTAAATTTTCTTGATGAATTGATTTGTTTGAGTATTTGCTTTAAATTTTGATTATTTGTTATTTAGAACATGTATGGTTTTGTTTTAGCTTTGCTCAGGACTGCCAAAGGTTTAAGTTTGGAGGTATTTGATAGCATGCAATTATGTTATCTTATAATCTACTATTTGTGCTAGTTTTGCTATGGTTTTGTGAGTTTTTATGCCTATTTCTCTTGATTTTGTAGAAACCGAGCTTAAGAAGCAAATTTGAATGTTCGAGGGTATTTTAGTGATTTTGGGCTTAATTTGAGCCATTTTAAAGATACAATAAGAGAAAAAGTGAAGTTTTGGCAAAAAAACATGAGGGGAGAGCGTCTGGACGCCATATTTGGAGTGCCAAACCAAAGAACAAGCATCGAGACCCTGTCATGTGGATTTTGATTAGTGAAGTATTGGATATGTTTGGACTTCTAGGAAGAGTTGATGATTGTTCAAGAAAGGGGACTAAATTTGGAATTGAGATTGAAATTGAGAATTGTAAGATTATCAATTGAGGTAAGTAGTTTCCACATCCCTTCCAAAATAGAAATTTTGGTACAATTATGTTTTGAATATTGTTTATTTGACAAATGTTTGAAAGTATGTTTTGTTTGATTTGAAATTGATCAAAAATGTTTTGTATGCTTTAAAGTGTTTTGCTATTTAAAAGTATGTTTGCCGTTTTGGATAATTTGAAATAAATGTGTTTGATTGATTTTGAATTGAAAGTAAGTTTGTTTTGGTTTTGAGTTTGAATGGTTGATTTGATGACTCTTTATTGAAATTGTTATTTGAAACTACATGTTTTGTTTCAAATGTTTACAAAATAATTTTTGATCGATTTGATAAGGGCTATCTAGATATGCCAATTTTATGTTTTGGGAATACTTTGCTTATTTGTGGTAGTAGCCTAAATTGGAATTGATGGAATTGTTCTAGCGTATTTGTGAGAAGACACATTTGTGGGAAGACACATTTGTGGTTTGGCATTCCTTTGGAATGAAGATTCATGTGTGTGTTATTCACTCACGTGGCCTCACACTTAAGTAATTATATTGATTGTTCTGGTCGATTTTATCGACATCTCCGACTGATTGAAGCTTATTTGTGGGAATACACAATTTGTGGTTTGGCATTCCTTTGGAATGAAGATTCATGTGTGTGTTTCACTCACATGGCCTCACAATTAAATAATTGAATTGAATGTTCTGGTCGATTTTTATCGACAACTCTGATTGAATGTTCTGATTGATTGATTAGTGTTACTGATAGGTAACCATCATATATGTTCTGATGGCTACCCAAATAATGCATATTTCCACTCTGATATTTGAAAGTAATGATTGATTGAAAGTACTGTTTGAATTGAAAGTTTCGATGCTTGAAAGTTTGGTTAAATGAAAGTTTTGTTCAATTGAAAGATTTTTGTTTTTCAAAAGTTTTGACTGAACGTTTTAATGGTTGTATTTAAAGTTTTGCAAGGATATTTGTATTTTGTTTATGATTGTTTTAAAGAAAATGACCAAATGAATATTTGATTTTTGATTCAACTATTGAAATGATTTGTTAAACTGAATTTCTATGTTTTGTTTTGAAGAAAATGAATTTTTGAACTTGATGTTGAAATTGCTTATTGAGTATTTTTGTACTCATTCTGTTTTTCCAAAATGTTTTCAGACGAAAGATCAAGTGAAAGTCTCGAAAGAAGTGAAGTTTAGCACTCTGGCACAAGACTTAGAAAGTTGTTGTTATGGATTCAATAGTTTCTTTTAGAAAACCTTTGTAAGAAATTACTTCAACTGAATTTGTTTAAGTCTATTTTAGTTTTGATTGTTACGCTTCCGCATTATTGTTAGAATGACCGTATTGGAAAATTTGGGCTGTTACATTTATAGATCTACCCAACAACATTTAGAGTTTTATTATTCTCTTCTTAGTTTTGTCATTTCAATCAGGTTTCTTTTTGCCATGTTATATGCATCCAACGCAATAATAGGCTAATTTTCTTAGATGAGGCTCATGACAAACTGATTATGTATTTACATTTCTTATATTGAACCAAGGTTAATTTCCATTTGAGTGTTGGTTTTCTATTTGGATGCTTTATTTCTTTAGTTGCTTTTTCGATTGGCCATCCGATAAGGAACACTAACATATTCTGATACTGAAAAGGGTGTGTGGAAATACCAATACAGAGTGAGGGAATAGCATTTTAGATCTATCTTAGACATAAGGGATCTCTCATAGGGAACATAAACGGTTTAGGGCTTAGTTTCTATAAAACCTTCTGATATAGACATATATTAGGGGATACTACAAACCTCAAGGAAGCTCGATAGAGTATAGCCTATTTGAGTAAAACCTGCCTTAATCCAACATTAATTTGGTATAATCGTGCGTTAGTGTGAAGGTGTAAATGCATAGTTAGGGATGTCATGAGTTGAGCCTGTCTTCATTCTCTGGAATTTCTTGCTAGTTGCCTACTTTTTAGAATTATCTATGTTGCTTACTTTATTGCTTTTCTATAATACTGTCATTTAGATTTTTGCACACACTACCCAACTATTTTTATCACTGGTTCTGACCCTGTACTACATAATTGCATTTCATTCGAGTATCATTAGTATTTCTATGTAGACGATTTTGGAATACTTCCTTGTATTACTTGTTACAGGCTAGTGTGCACTTCTGCTAGCTCCCTAAGTGGTAGCTATTCTATGAATTTAGCGTATCATTATGTTATTATTTCTTAAGTAGCGTATTTTCACCTCTTTCTAGATGTGACACCCCACGCCTCCAAGTACAATTAATTCTGTCATTTGGAGTTACTTTGGGTATTGTTGCTTGTCTATGTTGCTTGGAGTAATTTGGAGAATTAAAATTTAGTACGTCAATTAAGTTATTTAAAATTTTTAATTATTAGAGGAGGGGTTTTCAATTAAGTCCCATTCCCATAAATTTGAAAGTTTAATTTTTCTCCTTTGGAGTTTATTTTAGAAATAGAATTTATCCAAAGATTTTCTCCTAAGATTTACCCTAAATTTGGAGATAATTTAGGAGTTTTATTTGGAGTTTTAAAAATTAGGATCTTTGAAAAAATAGGAAGAAGATGGCCTATTTATGATGTCACATTTCATTTTGGAGAAGAAAAGGAAAAAGAGGAAATAAAGAAAAGAAATCCTAGCAACTTTTCTCATCTTCTTTTCCCTCTCTCACGCAACTGCAACTACCGGTATCACCTTCTTCCTCGCGAATGTTGGCGACCCACATGAGCAGTAGCTCCCTCCAGCGAACACGCGTCTTCAATCCAACAGCGGTGTCCACGCGTTCGAGTGGCAACCGTCCCTTGAACGTTCGATAGGTATTCGTGAGATCCACGCGACCTCGAATATGGGACAACCATGGTCTCTTTGATCTTATTCTCTAGCATTCGGACTTGGACCCATGACATGATTCACACTTTTGGTGAAGACCCACGCAAAGATTTGCGTTTTCTAGTAAGACCCATTCAAATTGGTTCTTAATCCACTCCAAATTTGTAACCCACAACCCAAGTAGTCCTTGATCGGTTTACCCATATGCTGTGAGGGTCAGATTTTCATTTTCTAACATTTTTGAACATCAACCAGCTAGCATTCCAGATCGTTTCGTGCTGATTGGTATGTTCCAATGCGTTTTAGACCTTTCCGAATCCTTTTAAGTGCTGTAAATTCTATTTCTAACCTTTGGAAGTGTTTTATTTGTAGTTCTAACAAATTCAGAGCCCCTTCAAACACTTTTTAGCAAGTAATCAAACCTGTTTGGGTGAGTTATAGGTGGTAAGACCCTATTTAGACTCTTTTGAACTCAATTAAAGCACTTTGGATAAGTCCTTAACCCTTGGGTATCCTCTATTTGCAGTTTCGAACACTATCAAGCATATTCTAGTAGCTACCCCAAGTCTTTTGGTAAGTTTTAGTGAGTAACGGCTTGCTATATTCTCTTTTCGAATTCAATTAAGTATTCGAAATCTTCATGTAACAGTCGAAACTCTTCTGTTTTAGGTTTAGATTAGTTTCGGGCTATTCGAATCAGGTTTAAGGTTGGCATTTGTGGCAGTTTAGTTGGTAATACCCTCTTGAGTACTCTCTGGACTTTGTTTAAGATTTAAGTACTATGTTCTAACTTCTAACTCTCTGTATTTATTGTTTAGGAATCTCTTGGGATAATTTTGGGAGCACCTTAAGTAAGTATTTTCTACATGTTGAGTCTGTTTGAATGTGTGAAACATGTTGTGTGTTTCTTGTGATCTTATTATGCAATATATATATCTCACCATGAGTTGTTATGTGTAATGTGTTATAATATATATGAGCTTGTTGTGATGTTAAGTTATGTACCTTTGTGGTTTGAGCATACTGAATGTTGAGATTGCTTGAGATTATATGATGTTATGATGTTTATATTGAAAGCATGACCATGTGGTTATTGGGCTGGAATCATGGTCTAGAAAGCATGTTTAAGATTGCATTCTAGGTTGTGAGCTTGATTAGTGGAGGTCTAAGGACCTTGAGTTTGTGATAGCAGAGAATGTTATGGTCTCGCGTATAAAAGGTCGAGGACTAGCATTGTGATAAAAAGGAAGTGTGATGGATATTAGGGCTTTGGGTATAAATGGTCGAAGGCTAATTGATAACGCTCATTTATGAGTGTTATTTTACTCTAAAAACTAAGTTATTTGATTAGAAAGCGAGTGTTTAACGTTATAACTCATGTCATTTAGGAAAAATTTAAGTAAAAACAAGTTTTGCATGTGTCTAAAGTCTTGATTTGATAAAAATAAGTTTTTAGGTGTATTTAGAGTCATTTTTGTTAAGAAAGTGTTAATTTTTGTTGATTTTGTGTAGAGGCTGGAAAAGGACCCAAATGTGCCCACATTCTGGCCGCAACTGAGGTAAAAGAAAAATGATGCAAGAGATATGCGACCAGGATGTGCCAACAATTGAGAGCAGAAGCCAAATTCCAACTATTGCAGAAAAAACTCAAAATGCACCCAACTATGCAGCCGCATTTAGGCTATTTCGACAACAATACAATTGCGCTCATCTATGTGGCCGCATCTGGACCTTTTCGAAAGATTCTCTCAGATTTGTGAGATTTACAGATAAAATCAAATATTCTTAATCAAATCTCCGATGATCAAGGGATATAATCGGCCAAGTCTCTCCACGCTGATATTTGCAGCAAACCCTAGACCTTGAGGTCTATAAAAGGCGGATCAAGCTTCAGTTTTAAGAGAGCTCGGATTTCTATCTTCTTCCCCAAATTATGCAGTTTTCTTTTCTTTTCAGCCGCCATACCGAGTCTCTCCCAAGTTTTGCTCATACTTCATTCGAACACGAACTTCGAAAGAAGGGAGGTAAGCACTTGTTCTCCTCGAAAGATGTTGAATAAAGTCAGAAAGAAGGAACAAACTTCGGGTTCTTTATCGCTTTCATTTAACTTTTGTACTTTATGTTTTTCTTTAAAGTTTAGCTACTGTTTTTATTTGTTCATTTGAGTTGTAAGTTTTTTTTCTTATTTAAATTTCAATTCTTCAAGTTGTAAGTCAAGTTTTGTTTCAATTATGTACTTTTATTTCAATGAAGTTTATCTTTTCTTATTTAAGTTTTCTTTTTATTTTCTGCATTTTAGTTTTCTTTTCAATGAGTAGTTAAATCTTTGGAAGGGATTCAATGAAGTGGATACCCTAAAAAGGAGATAAGCCCTGCCATGTGAATCGAGTAACTTTGCTTAACATTTAGCATCATTTGCTTTTATTGAGTTTAAGTTTCATTGTTAGCTTAAACTGATCACTTGAGTTAGCATAGTCTATGTGAGATTCAATACTAAAAGGGTTGGATGTAGCACGCGTTTTCATAAAATCAATCTAGGAGAAGAGTTTAGGCATAGAACTTCACTTTTTGTATCTAGACATAGGACAAAAACCTTTAGAACCATTGAGTTGCGTTCTTTAATTATCTAATTTAAAATTAGCCATAGACATATGTGTTTAATTGCTTAGTCTCCTAAAAGCACTTAGAAAAGTGCTTAATAGGTTTTGAACTCGATTCATGGTGTTAAGTGTCAGTTAGAGTAGGTTGCGGATGCATTTCAGTAGCATTTTATCTGAATCGCACAAAACTTGAAAGATGCAGTATGCGGGCGCAAGAGGTAAAATCTCTTAAATAGCCGGATCTAGTTAAGCAAGTATGCGGGCGCATGGTGGGCGCATTTCCTCAGGGTTGAAACAGATTTGAACTCCCTGCTTCTCATTACTATTTCTTATCATTTCTTTAGTTTTCTTTATTTTATTGCACGAAAAAACCCCCCAAAATTTTTTATTTACTTGGTTACCTTCGGTTGCAACTTGAAAGCATTTCTGTTGTTAACTGAAAAGAGTCTTTGTTAACCGCTCCCTTGGGTTTGATACTTAGAATACTTCCATATATTACTTGTTGGACAACATGCACTTGCACTTTGCTTTGGCAACATCCCACCAAGTTTTTGGCGTCGTTGCTGAGGAACGACTTTTTAACAAACATTTTTTCAGTTTTGCAGCAGAATTGCGATCGGTTTGCGACTGCATTTAGACTTTGTCCCAGGGACCTGATTCTATTTTGCGGGTTTTGCAGGTTAGAGTTGGTGCATGCGTAAAGGGCCTTGCCCTTGTGATTTTGATCCTGAGATAGAGTGAACTTTTCACCAGCGCCATAAGGAGCATAGGAGGAAAAGACAAGATCTACCAGAGTTGAGCGCACAAGAGAATCCAGAAGAATCTGTTTTGCAAGAACTTTCGATGGATCCACTCGGATTCGATCCTCTTGGTGAGAAACAAAGAAGAGTGCCCAATAATATGCCACAACAACAACAACAGCAACAGCGAACGGAGCAGCAAAATCCCATTTTTATTACATATGAATGAGATAGAGCTATAAGGGATTATGCAGCCGTAACTTTCCATAATCTTAATGCAGGAATCATGGAACCAAACATTGAGGCAGCTCATTTTGAGTGAAACCAATAATGTTTCAGATGCTCCAGACTATAGAGCAATTTGCAGGATTACAAAACGATGATCCTCACAAACACATGAAGCAATTCTTGAGGATATGCAACTCGTTCAAGCTGAATGAGGTATCAAGCGAGACATTGGGGTTGAAACTTTTTCCTTTTTCTTTGCAGGGTAATGTAGAAGCATGGTTAGATTCTTTCCCACCAGACTCAATCACTTCTTGGGATGACTTGTCGGAAAAGTTTCTTTTGAAATATTTCCCTCCAACCAAGAATGCTCAGATTCAAGGGGAAATTATCACCTTTAAACAAGGTCCAGATGAAGGCATGGATACAGCATGGGAACAATTTAAGAAGTTAATCAGGAGATGTCCACATCATGGCTTACCAGCCTGCCTTTTGATCGAGCATTTTTACAACAGATTGACCCAGGCCACTAAGACCTTGGTTAATGCATCAGCAAATGGATCCTTGTTAAGAAAGACAGTCAATGAAGCTAATGAGATTCTAGATGCAATCGTCTCCAACAATAGTCAGTGGGGAGATGAAGACACCCATTGTACTAAAAATATTGCAGGTGTATACGACGTGGATGCAATAGTAGCACTTAACGCGCAGATCTCAGTAATGAACAACACTCTGAAGAATTTCACTATGGGGAACCAGGCCCCTGTTGCTACTTTGAATCAAATCTCAACACCAACTTATGTATATTGCAGTGAAGTCCATCTATATGATAATTGTCCTTACAACCCTACCTCTATGTGTTTTATAGGGGAGAACAGGTCAAATCCTTACTCAGGTTGGAGACAACATCCTAACTTCTCTTGGGGAGGACAGAATGCGAGCACATCAAATCAGTATGTGAAGCAGGGATATGCACCAGGTTTCAATAATCAAGCACAAAAACCATACACACAGAAGAATGCTACACAAATGCCACCGCAATCATCAGCTCAAAATTTTTCATTAGAAACCCTGATGAAGGAGTTCATGGCTAAGAATGATGCCATCATTCAAAGTCAAGCTGCATCATTGCGAAATCTTGAATTGTAGGTTGGACAATTAGCAAGCGAGATGAAGAACAGGCCTCAGGAGTATTAACAAGCAATACGGAGAATCCGCATAGAGAAAGAAAGAAGCATTGCAAAGCAATCACTCTTAAGAGTGGACTCAAGTATGCTGAGCCCGAGATGCCAGTGGAGTGCAAATCTCCACAAGTTTCTTTTGATTCCTATTTGCAGGAAAATTTGCAAGAAACTGTTGTTGACAATGAAGCAAAGAATGACTTAAACGAAGAAATTGCAGGTGATGCTACCACTCTTCCGACCGCAAAGTAGCCTAAAGGAAGAAAGAACATTCCAAGGAATGAAAATTTTGTAAGAAATGCAGCCAAGGATGTGGCAACAAAGCACCAAGAAGCTGTGCTTGAGAAGAAGGCGACACCAATGAAGAAATAGGAAAATTTATATCAAGGTATCAGGCCTCCACCACCATTCCCACAGAGATTCCAGAATAAGAACTAGGACGAGTAGTTTAATAAGTTCTTGCACATACTCAAGCAGTTGCACATCAACATTCCATTGGTGGAAGCTCTTGAGTAGATGCCTAACTATGTCAAGTTCTTAAAGGACATATTGACTAAAAAGATAAGGCTGGGAGAATATGAGACTGTAGCTCTCATTGAGAAATGCAGTGCTCTCATAAAAAGCAAAGTGCCACCGAAATTGCAGGATCCAGGCAGCTTACTATCCCATGCATGATAGGAGGGCAGGACGTTGGACGAGCATTATGTGATTTAGGAGCCAACATGAACTTGATACCTCTGTCAGCTTTCAAGCAGCTAGGAATTGGAGAAGCTAGACCCACGACTGTAACTTTGCAGTTGGCGGATAGGTCAATAGCTAGGCCCATCGGGAAGATTGAAGATGTCCTCGTTAAAGTGGACAGATTTGTTTTTCCTGCAGATTTCATAATCCTAGATTGCGAGGCAGACAGGGAAGTTCCAATCATCTTAGGAAGACCTTTTCTAGCCACAGGAAGAACAATCATAGATGTCCAAAAAAGGGAGCTGACTATATGAGTAAATGACCAATACATCACATTCAATGTGATGAAGGTGATGCGCTACCCAGGGGAATTAGAGGAATGCTCAAGTTTAGAACTATGTGATCCGTTTGAATTTTATGATTTGCAGGAAGACAGCTTCATGGGAGAAAATTTTGTAGCATACAAGTTTGAAGAAGCGTCGAAGCAGCAGATTGCAGCAGCATATGCGCCCGCATTTGAAGAATCAAGTGCATTGAGACCAGCAGATGATATAACAATGCCACTGAAACCTTCAGTGATTGAACCACCAGTGCTGGAGCTCAAGCCACTTCCGTCTCATCTGAAATATAGATTTCTAGGAAAGGATGAAACTTTACCAGTTATCATCTCTGCAAACCTCACTGATAAGGATGAATTTTCTTTATTGCAGGTACTCTCCAAGCACAAGAAGGTGCTAGGATGGACAATTGCAAATATACGAGGAATTAGCCCTTCCTTTTGTATGCACAAAATCAATCTGGAGGAGGGAGCCAAGAAGTCAATAGAGAACCAGAGGAGATTGAATCCGATGATGAAGGAGGTGGTTCGCAAGGAAATTTTGAAGTGGATTGATGCAGGAGTAATCTACCCTATAGTAGATAGCAACTGGGTTAGCCCAGTACAGTGCGTGCCAAAGAAATGGGGAATGACTGTTGTAACAAACGAGAATAATGAGCTTATTCCAACCAAGACTATTACAGGGTGGAGAGTGTGTATGGACTACCGCCGCCTCAACAAGGCCACAAAGAAGGACCACTTTCCATTGCCTTTTATCGATCAAATGTTGGATCATCTTGCAGGGAAGGAGTATTACTACTTTCTGGATGGATATTCAGGTTACAACCAGATCACAATAGCTCTAGAAGACCAAGAGAAGACAACATTCATATGTCCCTATGGAACCTTTGCTTTTAGAAGGATGCCATTTGGACTGTGCAATGACCCAACGACCTTCCAGAGATGCATGATGGCCATTTTCTCATAAATGGTGGAGAGAACAGTGGAAATTTTCATGGATGATTTCTCTGTCTTTGGAGAATCATTCAATCTATATCTTATGAATCTTGAACAGGTTTTGCAGTGCTGTGAAGACACCAACCTAGTGCTCAACTGGGAGAAATGTCACTTTATGGTGCAGGAAGGCATTGTCCTAGTGCACAAGATCTCAAGGAAAGGAATCGAGGTGGACAGAGCAAAAGTGGAATTAATTGCAAAATTACCTCCACCTACATCAGTAAAGGAGATCAGGAGCTCTTTAGGTCATGCAGGATTCTACAGACGATTCATCAAAGATTTCGCCCACATTTCTAAACCTTTATGCACGTTGCTAGAGAATGACAGACCATTTGTGTTCGACCAGGATTATTTAATTGCTTTTAATAGGTTGAAGGATGCACGAAGCTCGACTCCCATAACGATTGAACCTGACTGGATTCAGTCGTTCGAGCTTATGTGCGACATAAGTGATTTTGCTGTAGGTGTAGTACTGGCACAGAGGAGGAACAACATAATACATCCCATTTACTATGCCTGTAAGACCATGAATGATACACAGGTTAACTACACCACAACGGAGAAGGAGTTGCTTGCAGTCGTATTCGCATTCGACAAATTTAGATCATATCTAGTCGGGAAAAAAGTGATTGTCCACACAAACCACTTGGCACTCAAGTGTCTTCTGACAAAGAAGGATGCTAAGCCCTGACTCATTAGATCGATTTTGCTTTTGCAGGAATTCGATCTGGAGTTCTTAGATAGGAAATGAGCAGAAAATCAAGTTGCAAACCACTTGTCAAGATTAGGGTTGGAGGCTCAGAAGGACGATTCAAAGGAGATACAGGATACTTTTGCAGACGAGCAGCTGTTGGCAGTCAAAGCAATTGAGTTATCATGGTATGCTGATATAGCTAACTACTTAGTTAGTGGGCTTACTGCACCAGGTGCAACATCGCAGCAATTGAAGAAATTCTATCATGACAGTAAGTACTACTGTTGGGATGAACCTTACCTATATAGGATGGGACCATATCAGGTACTCAGAAGATGTGTTGTGGAGGAGGATGCTCCAAAGATATTAGAAGCTTGTCACACAGCCCCATATGGAGTTCATTTTGCAGGTACAAAGACAACAGCTGAAGTACTCCAATGTGGATACTTTTGGCCAACTCTTTTCAGGGATGCACATTTGTTTGCTAAAGGATGCGATCAATGCCAAATAACAGGAAAATAGCGAGACATGAAATGCCAATTCACTACATGTTAGAGGTGGAAATCTTTGATGTGTGGGGCATAGATTTCATGAGACCTTTTCCGCCATCCTTTGGGAATGTTTATATCGTACTTGTAGTATACTATGTGTCTAAATAGATCGAGGCTATGACAACACCTACCAATGATGCTAAGACAGTGAAGAAGTTTCTTCATAGGAACATCTTTACTCGTTTTGGTACACCAAGGGTGTTGATTAGCGACAAGGGAACTCATTTTGTGAACAAGGTCATAGGAAATTTTCTTGCAAGGTACAACATAAGGCACAAAATTGCGACTACATATCATCCATAGACAAATGGACATGCAAAATTATCGAACAGAGAGATCAAGACAATTCTAGAAAAGGCAGTTGATCCATCACGAAGGTATTGGTCTCTCCAACTCGATGATGCATTATGGGCACACATGACAGCTTTTAAGGCTCCATTGGAAATGTCTCCATATAGGATTGCCTTTGGGAAAGCTTTCCACTTACCCTTAGAATTGGAGCATAAAGCCTATTGAGCTTTGAAAAGGCTGAATTTTAATTTAAATGATGCAGGTGTATTAAGAAAGATGCTGTTGAACGAGCTTGAAAAACTAAGGCACTTCTCCTATGAAAATACTAAACTCTATAAGGAGAAGGTAAATAAGTGGCATGACAAGAAGATTTTTGACAAACGACTGCATAAAGGACAACAGGTGTTGCTGTTCAATTCAAGATTGAAACTTTTTCAAGGGAAGCTGAGATCCAGATGGTCGGGACCATTCACGATTGCTAAAGTATATCCATACGGAGCAATTGATTTGCAGGATAGTAAGGGGACCACTTTTAAAGTAAACGGACAGAGAATAAAACCTTACTAGGGAGAGAGCCTAAGCAGGAACAAGGCCTTAGTCTCCATAAGAGAGCCAGATTAAAAATATCAGGTGATGTGTTGTAAATATGTAAATATTGCTTTTGTTTTTGTTTTTGTTTTCTTTATATTAAAAAAAAAGAAAAAAAATTGGTGTAAGTGGTGCACAGGTGACTTAATGCATTAGAGCTAAAAGTTTTTGATTAAGAGCGAACTCTGTCTTAGCAGGGTCCTATCTAGGTTGAGGTACTTAAGCTGACTGTAAGGGAACACCTCTACTTGGAGACCTACCTGAGAGTTGAATTAATCAAACTTTTGAGTCTAAGACATTATCACCTTGTACTTATTCAATTCTTCTTTTATACTTAATGTGTGAACTTTTTGATACCTTGATTTAGTGTTCAGGGAATTTTGAAGGGACTTGTAAAATTTCATTGGTTAAGGAGAAAATGTGAAATGAAGATCCAAATGTGATCGCATTCCAAAAACATAATGTTTATTGTAGGTTTTGAGCTCGAAGAAATGCGTTTGGAATTGCAGACACATATTGGAAGGTGCATACAGGGCAAATGTAGCTTGACTACGGCCGCATTTGGCCCTAAATCTTTGTTTTGTAGGAACCACGCGCTGAAGGAGGATTGCGGCCAGAATTGCTTCCGCAAAAGGACCTAAAGTCGGAAAAGACAGTAGATGACATCAATTAAAACAAGAAAAAGGAAAGAGGGGTCATTTTTGGAAAGTTCGAAACGTATAAAAACGTCTGTTAGTTGACCTAGGTCAACACGTTTCAAACTTTCCAACTCCCACACCTTTTTGCCGTTTTCTTACAACTCAAGTACCACTTCCAACCACACTCTGGCGAGATTCCGATCATCTTCTCCGACAATAAAAGTCCTCACTTTCTTCACATAAAGGATCGACTGCCTCTATTCTCTCTTTTGCAGGTAATTTTGAGAGCAATGGAGCACAACAAAGTCATCTACAAAAGACGAAGACTCGTGAAAAACCAGTCTACATCGCAGGAAAAATCTGTGATACAGGCTACTCACACCAACCCTAGACGAACAACACTAAGAAAGGAAGCAAGGGGCAAATCGACTGTAACTCTTCTCACTAGTTCGCCACTATCCACCCACTCGAGAGAGTGGGTGGAGGATTTGCAGGAGATAGCTCGATTGAGCAGAGAAGCCATAGAAAGCTTAAGGATGCACTCGGAGGATGAAGAAGAAGAACTAGCCCCTCTATTGAGGAAATCCGTGAAGCGACTCGAGGACATACCAAGGGCAAGAGAAGTCGGTGCTAAAAGAGGAAGTTCACTGCCTTGCATGGTCGTATATGTGAAGAAGAGGAAGTTGGCGCCAAGCGATAAGGAGAAGGAAAAAGGCCCTGATGTGATCGCATCTACTACCCAATTGGTTCAGCCTCAAGAAACTACCAAACCTTAGGAAAAGAAGGAAGATGCGACGGCATCTGTGGCACATTTGACCCAGCAAAATGACTACCCTCCAGCTGCTAAAGGAGGAGATGCCCCTACAGCTACAGTGCATTTGGAGGTGCCTATGCCAACTCACACCACTCCAACCAAGTCAATCACCTCTGCCACTACTCAGGTATCTACATCAAGCCCTTCACCTAGAAAATGCAGGATTAAGATGCTCTCCACGCACAGAAGGAAGTCAAGGTGGGATATCTCACCAAATGAAGAGGGAAAGGATGTTGTAGAGTCAAGACCACCACAAACTGACGAACAAGTGGCTCAAGAAGACATCCCCACACCTGAGTGGGCAGCCATGGTCGCTACTGGAAAGGCCAAGGCTGTGGAGCTTGCTGAGAAGCTCCGTGAAGAGGCTGAGAGAATAAGAAAATAAGAGGAAGAAGAAAATGCGGCTAGGATTGCAGCCGCAAACCAAAAATCAATGCAGGAAACAGATGCGGCCACATCCAGACCGCATTTGGACCAGACACCACCACCACCACCAAAGGACTAGCACAAGCCAGCTGAGGCCAATGCTGCAGATGCGACCGCATTTAGGACGCATCTTGACGAACAGGGACAGAAACAAAGCTGAATTTGACAACCTGTTCGAGTATGAAACAAGGGGGCTGACTCCTGATCAGAGCCCCATAAGAGATGAAGAAGAAGAAGGTCGGGAACAGTTTGAAGCTCCCCTCTCTGAGGATGATTTGCAAGAAATCTCAAAGAATGAGATGCCTAAATCCTCTAAGAGGAGGGCTGAGAAGAAGAAGAGTAGTAGGACTCAAACTACTCCTACACCAAGGACTCGTCACGCCACTCCAATTGTTTAATTGAATTGTTTTCTAAATAGAAACTCGACAATGAGAAGCTTAGGAAAGAACCGAATGCATGACTACTAGTTAATTACCTGAGTGACACTGGGGCTAATAATTAATTAATAGAGGTCCATAATGAAAAGTCTTAATGCCTTGTATGAATTAGCTAGCGCTAGGGACACCTAGGTTAGTTAACTTAGTACTTGAGATTGGTGGAGACCAACAGGAGATACCATGCCTTTAGAACTTCTAGACTTATGAGTATTGTCGATTTGGTTGTAATAGTCTTTTTAATTGAGTGTTCCTATTCCCAAGTCTATCCCATAGGATTGAGTCACCCATTTATTTTCTGCTCTTTTTTTCAGTTGTATAGCTTATTTTTATTTATTTCTTTTGGTTATGTTCTCTAAATAAAGTTAAGTGAGAGTAATTTGCATACTTAATTGAATTAAAATTATAACATTCCTAAAAACACAACAAACTAATGCGGAAACACGACTGAGTTACCTCGCTCATGCACGAAATTTCAGCAGAATAACGGCGTAACTATGAGAAAACCAAAATTTCAAGAACCTAGAAAATGAAAAAATAACACTTCTATATTTCAGAGAAACTACTCAACATCTACCAAACTACGATAAAATATGCTGAGCTCTACTAACATACATGAGAATCTAAGAAATCCTAACCAAACACATGAAAACAAAAGAAATTTAAGATTTACAGACCAACAACACAACAAATAACAAAGGTACAAAACTAGACGCGAGACACAGGAACAGAACTTCAATGGTGTCTCCAAAGCCTCGTCAAGTCATTGCCTCCCTCACCCGCCTCGTGGTCATGCACCATCTCCAAAGACACAAACAAAATAAAAAGAGTTATTATAAACATACTCAGTAAGTAGCCCACTTAAGGGTCCAAAGTTCAAACCATAAAACGAGTTATCCGGTTCGGTCATGCCAATTCCTCTTACAACACAATGAACTCAACTACTAGCTACTCACTCACCCACCCCAATCACTCCCTCTCGTGCCAAAATCATGAGTCACGCGTGTTGGGATTTATGCCCTAAAGTCTCGTAATTAATTAATTATTTAATAATTAATAATAATTTTGATTATTGTATTTGCAATATAATATTATCCATTATAGGAAAAATCCAAGGTTATTAGTGTAATCTTGAACAGTATGTGGTTGACATACAAGAGGATCGTGTTCAAGAAATAACCTAAAGAGTCATAGTATATGGATAAGGTTGGGTGCCTTATCCTGGTAACACTATTGATAAAGTCCACTTTGTAATAGTTACAAATTATTTGATCCAAATCGTTCATGTGGACATATGTGTGTGGGGGTATCTTATACAATGAGTTTGTATAAGACTAGACCACAAAATATTTAATATCTGTTTATAAATCCGTTAATTGAGAAGATTAATATTTCATCAGGATGATCATATGTGATTCGATCTTAATTCTGAGTGAGTTATGAACCTCTGCCTGTGAGGGCTTGTCCTTTGATTTGCATGGGTGAGAGTGACTTTTGTTGCCGATTCAAAAAGCCTACCATTTTGGGGACTTGACCAAATAGGGAACTGGGAACATAATCTCACAAGATGGAATTCGATTCCCTTATAGGCTAAGTAGATGAGTAGTTCCCTTAAGTACTGATTTCAGGACTTCAACAATGGGGCCCCACCCTCTCATTGGCCCGAGAAGGACTTAGTTTATAATTAGATTATAAACAGATTGTTCATTAAAGAATCAATGGTACTTAAGGTGCAAGATGTAATTATAGGGGTAAAACGGACTTTTGAACCAATTGTAATTACGAACAACTCGTGAAAGATCGACTTGCATGTAATGATTATATCTATGGACACAACTTGTCCTACAGTGCATAAGAGTGCAACTTTAGGTCTATAGTGGAGTGACCTATAGTTAATGAATGAAAATTAATGAATTAAAGAATTTAATTAATTAATTTTATATCATTGGAGCTTATAATCTGTAGGTTCATAAGGTCCCATTGCTAGCTCATAGTAACATTAAAAGATCAATTTAGTTGAAATTTTTTTTTGAAATGTTGAAATTAATATTAATTTGAAGTGTTGAAATTAATATTTAATATATTAGATATATTAAATATAAAAGAGAAAAATATATTTATTGTATTTGATACATTAAATATTAAAATTTGAAATGTTCGAATTTAATCTTTAATTTGAAGTGTTCAAATTAATATTTAATATATTAGATATATTAAATATAAAAGAGGAAAATATATTTATTGTATTTGATACATTAAATATTAAAATAATTAATGTATATTTGATACATTAAAAAAAAGATATTTATAAAATTTGAATAAGATTCAAATAAATAAATATCGTAGGAGATTTGAATCAGATTCAAATAAGTATAAGATATATTTTAATATATTAGATATTAAAATATGATATTTTAATTCTGGCCAAGATTTATCCTTGGTTTCTATAAATAGGACCATTGTATTGAGCCATTAGACACAATACAAATCTCCTCAATAGAGAATTAGAGAAATTTCTTTAGACCTCTTCCTCTCTAATCCCTTGTGGATTTTCTTTCAAGATGCTCCCACAAGCTTTGGTCATGTGTTCGAGTCATAGTTAGGAAGATTTTGTGGAGGAGATAAAGATCCGCCAGAAATATCTGCATATTTACTCCAAGTAAGTTTGCTTAATCTTAATTTTTAGTTTAATTTTAAATAAAATCAAAGACGGTCCAATGCTTTCGCTGCGGAGTGAAACGTTCATTCCTTCAATTGGTATCATAGCAATCTTTGATTTTTTTTTTTTTTAGAATTAAAGTTTTGTGATGGTGGGTATTTTAATTTATCATATATGTGATATATTATGGTTTACAAATTGATTGCTTAGGCTATTTGGCATTAGATTTATTGCTTTGATTAGATCATTGTAAAGCCCATAAGAGTTAGGATTTCATGTATTTTACTTGAATGACTACGATTGCTGCAAATTTCGATTATATGGCATGAAGAAGTCAACGGCGAAAAAGGTTCACGAAGAGAAAAAAAAAACGTGAATCGAAGTCAATATTTCTGCTAAAAAGTTCATAACAAGATTTGAGAATCTGTGATAGTTCATTGGTGAAGGGATGCTTGCTCTTATACTCTAGGTCCAAGGTTCAAAACTTGGGTAATGTAGTTTCTTTTTATTTTTTTTTATTTTTTTTTGCGGCGACTGGTGCTATCATTGGAAGACAAGATTTAGGTTTCTGAACTCTAAATTTGGATGGCCAAACAAGGAATATATGGAAGACCAAGATATGTCTTGGATTTAAATTATTGTAATTTAAATTATTTTCAATTTCTTAGGATATGCCATATATGTCGGTCAATTTTTCTATTTTTAATTTAATTATGCATGAGATGTATGTTTTAAATTGTTTGATTGTTGCATAAAGTATGCCATTTAAATTTAAAATCCCACCATAGGTTAAGCATGATCATGCATTTTATCTATTTTTTAATATAATTGTTATATTTGAAAATTTTGATTTGTGATTCTCATATCAGTGCATGGATGTAGTAAACACTTACTTCCTTAAACTTTGACCGTTCCGCGCCCACTTTGATAAATTAAACTTTAGATCTTTGAATTCATCTACCGCATCTTAGTATCAACTAAATTCACATCCAATCAATTTTTCTAGTTGTAATTACACCTTCAATCTCCAAAATAGACTTTACACAGCAGTGTAATGGCTAATAGCCATCTGTAAGTTTGGGGGAATCATAAATGAAGACATTGCTGTTATTTAAGTTTGGGGGGAGGAAATTTTCAATCATCTTTGAAATCTCAAACACCATCTTAAAAAAAAAACAAAAAAGATCCTCTTTCTAAGCAAACCCAAGTAATCAGGGGCATTCATGACACCCATCATTTTCCTTTGCATGTAAAGGAAAGCAAGAAATGAGTAGGCATTGATAACCTGGAATGGATCTTGCTTGTAGTTGGATATGCTCATCACAAAATGGAATAAGCCAAAACAAAGGCAAAACAGCCAAGAAGGGTACAAAACAGCCAAGAAGGGTACATCGCGTTAGTATAAAAAAAAGAGAGATAATTTTTTTTTAATTGAAGAAAAGAGGGACAGGAAATTGGTTAAGAAAGAAAACAGTTAGGAAAAGAAACGTTAGATAAACCCAAAAGCTTCCAAAAGTTTAATTAAGAATAGAGGAAGTAGGAAGGAAAAAGAATTAAGAAAAAAATTAAGTGTTGCTAAGAACATGTCTGATCTGAAGTCTCGCAAAAGAATAACGACTACTCATTACAAAACGATTGTATCCTAACTCCTGATTACTTAACATTACTCAAAGACGAGCAATGATCTAAGTTTGGGGTTTTGATAACTTGTAGAAATACAAGTTATGATAACCTAAAATACAGGTCATATGCGATCAAGTTAACAACTAGCAAGCATTGAAAGAGATTATTTTGCATCATCTGAGATAAATTATATAATTAACCGATTAGAAGATAAGAATGTAATACTTGTGAATTTTGCAGGAAATAGATGCGATAAAGGGCAGTCATATAGATGCAATGACGAAATGCGAAAAGAAGTGAACGCATATTAACGGTGAAGGTTCAGGCATTTACTTGGAACCTGTCAATTCAAAGGACATCTTTACCATGAATTTTTTTTGACAAGACTCGCAGCACGGCGTGTTCAAATCATATTGGACCTCCACGCAAGTTGACAAAAAGTGGACAATAATTGGACCAATAGAGCAAGAACATAGTCAACTTGGACTGAGTAAAATGTGCGTAATTGATAAGAGAGCTACGTATCCTTTAGTTATTGGGTGGCTTTGACTATATATAACTGAAAAATTGTTGTAGAAAGGGTTGGTGGAGTTCGTAAAATAATTCTTTTTTTTGTTTCCACATAGTGCCACTAATTTTTCTCATTAGTTTAAGAAAGAAAAGAAGGAAAAGAAAGAATGCTTCAGTCCTCAAGGAGAAGAAGGAGATTTCGTCCACCATTGGCAAAGCAACTCAAGGATAACAAGGCTCTTCGTTCTTTCTCACTTTCCTCAATGTTACCTTTTTAATGCTTTTATGCTTACGTGTCATGACTTTAGTTGTTTAATTAATTCTGTTTGTAATTGAGTTTGTGAAGTTAATATCAGATAATTTTTACAATTAAGTTAGCAAAGAATGTTATCTTTAATTCACTGTTTAATGTTAGTTGATCTATTTCAAGTCATGAATAGCTAATTTTCCTTAGGGGATGGATAAGAACGATACTAGCATCATGTGAATCGCAAAATGATAATGTATGTTGGATGTTAATCCTTAGTTTTCTTGGAATATTAGAATTTATAAAACTAATCTCTGTCTGGCAATGTGAAAGCAAGTATTCGTATTGAAACGGTGAATCATGTGGGAAGACCAAAGAAAACAAGAGTGAGCATTATTCACATGATTATTTTAGGAATAAGATAATCAGCTTGTGAGAAAAATGAATCGATAAAATGATTCTTTGTGTTGAGCATAGAAATTATGACTGCATAAAGTGCTTAGCATTCTTCACGAAAGTGTGAGAATAAGTAGGTATTCATTCTTCTAATGATTGCAACCAACATGCGTTGATTATATGGTTCCATTATGCACAAGTAGTTCTTAGCTAGAACCCCACATTTCATCATTCTTGATAAAATACATTTACCATTTTAAGCATTAGCACCTTATCATCACATGTTCCACTCTCCTGTATAAACATCTATCTTTCAATTAACAACTTTCACAACTAAGTCCCTAAGGATTTCGACCTCGGAATATTCACCGAGTATTATTTGCTCGCATAGCGTTTATACTTGAACCTTACGTAAGGTTGACATTTATTGCTCGAAGTGTATGGTTAAATGCAAGCCATTACTATTATCCAAGTGTGTAATTTAAGTGAATATTTCTAATTATAGTGTGTTTAAATCTAAATATTTCTTCACAACTGGAACCACACCACCAACACACAATTGATATTAAGGAAATTAGATTGAAAAATAGTCTCACTATTAGGCAGGGTTTAGCAAATTAGTACGTACTACTAGGCTGGTTTAGCAAAGTGGTAAAGTTCTCTTTTTTTTTTTTTTTTTTTTTTTTTGAGTACAGCAAATTGGTAAAGTTGCACTTAGGATTTGCACTCATAATGGTATCTCACTATCTTTATTTAAAGTTATAAATGCAGTTAAAGCTAGAAGACTTACATGTGATAAAAAAGAAAAAGTGTATTTCATTGTGGACAATTGGCTTGAATTTAGAGATTAAACTGCAAACAAAAAGTTTCAATCTCAAGAGCCTATGTGCACAGAGGGAAATCACTACCTATCTACAATTAAGTTAGAGCTCCATCTATGAAAAGTATGTTATCAAACGTCCAAAAGATAAATCTCATTCAGAAAGGCCAAGAAAGGAAGGCCCATGAAGTTTCACGAATGTTGCTGTGCAAAATATGTTCAAATTGAATTTCAAACCAAATTCAAGAGTTTAACCACCAGTAAGAAACCTAATCAATGTCATGGACATTGAGGATCAGAGATGTGTACATATTCTTTCATCAATTAGGAGTAGAAAATATCTATAATATATAAGTAAGAACAACATCTTTATTAGTATGAAATAATTTTTGGTGAAATCAAAAGCAAAATCATGTGAGTTTAATTTAAGTTCAAAGTGAACACTATCATGCTATAGTAGAAATAAACATAAGTTTACTTTTCTCGTAATTTTTTCAAAAAGATAAAAATAAATAAATAAAATGGGCGACCATTATATTCCAATAATACTTCAACTAGCAATTTTAGTCTCATCTCGTTATTTATTAAAATATTAATGAAAAAGTTTTTAACCTATTAAAATAGTAATATAAAAAATTTTAGAGACGAGGGCGAGAGTGGGTTCGCTCAACTCCTTGCCCTTGAAATTAAATCGAGAAAATAAAAATTCCTATCGCTAATTAAATCAAAGAATCTCCACGTCAGTTTAAAGACGGGTCTCTATAGAAAAAATTTACATTCTTATTTCAACACTCAACAGTTCCAGTTGCTACTCTCCTTGACTCCTATGGACCTTTATGTTGATAAAGCTCCATATTACAAAGTTTAATGTCGTTTCCTTAGGTAGCGGAACCTTTATATGTCCCATTAGAGATGGAATGTTGACTGTATTTCACGACTTTTATTAATCTTGATAAGTTCATTGATGGGATACATTTTTTTTTTTAGTTCTTAAAATTTCATATCCACATATTTTGTCTGAGTCACTCAACCTTACATAAAAATTATATTGGTTTTTATTGTTAACTTTTCTCTTTCTTTATCTATTAATTTTGATATCTAATATCTAACTTATTGTCCTTAGATGTAACTTTAAATACTTGCAAACGTAGATATTTATGTAATTATTATATATAAGTTGGTTCACTAACTTCTTGCTTTTGAATACACTTTTTGAATTGTTTTAAAACCTTTTAAAAGTTTAGGACCCATTTGAGATAATGATTTGGTGTTTTGTTATCTACTTTTAAAAATCATATTTATTTACTAGTTTTTTTTTTTTTGGTTAAATTATAAATTTCGTCCATGAATTTGCATATGTTATGTAAAGTTACCCAAGTTTAAAAAGTGAATAATAGGTCTTTAGACTTTCAATATTGTGTTTAATAGATATTTAAACTTTTAATTTTTGAATCTAATAGATTTTTAACTTTCAATGCAAATTTAGGGATATATTAAATACTTTTAAAAGTTTGGGTATTTATGATTCACAAAATTGCAAGTTTAGAGATATATTAGTCATTATTAAAGGTTCAGAGACCTATTAAAGACAACTTAGAAAGATCAGTGACCAAACTTATAATTTAATATTTCTTGTCTTATTTTGTAATATAATTTTAAAACCATAGAAATTAATAGCATCGTAAAAGTGCTATTTTATCAAGTTAATTATTGCTAGTTTGAGGGAATTTTATGTTCTTAATTGTCTATTTTACAAGAATCAAGCAACAACAAGTGGATTGGGCTTCACTCATTTTGGGGCTAAAAGGATGGAATTAAAGCTCAAAATTATCGACTAAGTCATGGAAGAGTGAAGATGAAGCTCAAATGGTTAAGGAGGTAGCGCCTCGACACCACAAGGTGCGTCTCAACACTGTTGCAGCCACATTCAAGCTCGAAAACTTGTACAATTAGCCTCTAGATGCTACAAAAGAGCGTTTCAACATTGCCAGAAGTCTCACTCGAGGCTGCGGGGAACCTTGCTCAACATTAGGTAACGTCTCAGTGCTAAGCCACAATGTCTCGACGCTGTAGAGGCCCGAGTACATGATTTTCGTCCAGAGCGCCTCAATGCTTGGACCAGCGTCTCGACACTTTCGCTATAAAACCCTCTTTTTCATTTAGGTCAAAACATTATGAGATAGATTTAGCCAATTTTAGACAATAGGTTTAGAGCATTTTTTTAGCTTCTCTTTTACTGTTTTTAGCATTTTAATTTCTAGTTTAGGTGTTAGATCAAGTCATGGAGTTTAGCTACACTATCCCAATGATCGACTAAGTTCCCGTTTCCAATTCGGATGTATGTTGGGCTTAAATTTGTAATGTAGTGAGACTCGTGTTTAATTGTTAAGAAATACGAGAGTTTTTATGTGCTCTGACGCACATACGAATCTCATCTAGTTAGAGACGTTAAACAAAAGCTCTTCATAGAGGCAGCCAAGTGTCAAATTTTATTGCTTTCAATTGTTTGTTTTTTATAGCTTAGTTTTGTTTATGTGCTTTTGTAGGTTACGTTGACCTTTGAGAAAAGAAGAACTTGGAAGGAGAATGCATTGCCTATGCACCGCCACTTCTGTGCGGGCACTATCAGGGGAGTCTTTTTGTTCCCCTTCTTTTTATCCTCACATTTTACTTAGTTATACATTGAGGACAATGTAACATTTTAGGTTCGAGGTGGAGATTTATTGTTGTTGAGTCCTGAGCATCTGAGCATCAGACTTTATTTGATGATTTGATGATTTAAAATCGGACTTTTTAAACTTTTGAGCATGAAATGCTTGATGATTTGGTTGCATTCTATGTGATTAGGACATTCGATGAGATATTTTCTATATCATTTTATTTACAATTGTTGAAGATTTAGAATGTTGTCTTGATTTGAGCCTATTTGAAAAGTTTTTTTCTTGATTTTATTGCAAATTTTGAGCATTTAGCCGTCCTCTTGTTAGTTTTGAAGGCTTAGAGTAGAGTTATAAAGTCCATATGTTTTTTATCACCTCGATAGGCTTAAGGGATAGTTTGAATTGTTGACTTATATGATAGTTTGTAATGTGTTACTTACGACGAAAAAAAATGTTAATTTGCCTGCAAAAAGAAAAAAAAAATGAGCTCAGTAAAAAAAATAATGAGCAGAAGAAAAGAAAAGTGAAAATAAGCTTGTAATGTTTAAAAATGATCAAGGGTAAAAAGAGCTGCCTCTATTGTGATTAGTTAGGTCACTCATTGAGCGAGTGCTTTGGGTAAGGGTTCCCACAACAATTGTATGAAAGCTAGTGCCATTGAGTAAAATAATGCAAGTTTTGGGTACCCTGTAGTTGTTTTCAGGCGCATTGTAAAATATTACTTTCTTTTGTTACAAAGCTTGATAGCTAGTTCTTAGGACCAGTATAGGGGGAAGATAGATTGAGGATCTTATAAATCTACTCCGTGATTGTAAAGACTACATTAGGGAGGCTACACACACACACATGCTGATAGGAATGAACACTTCATCCCACAGCAGAAACATTGGATCGTCTTTGATTTTACTTAGAATTAAACAAAAAACTAAAGTTAAGCAATAAATACCTTTGTATATTATAGAGATATTTTCTGGCGGATCTTTATGTCCTTCACAAAGTCTTCATGGCTATGACTCGAACACATGACCAAGGCTTGTGGGAGCCTCTTGAAAGAAAATCCACAGGGGATTGGAGAGGAAGATGTCTAGAGAGAATTCTTTAATTCTCTATGAAGGAGATGTGTGTTATGTATAATGACTTAACTCAAGGGTTCTATTTATAGAGACTAATGACAAATCTTTGCCATAATTAAAATATTATATTTTAATATCTAATATATTAAAATATATCTTATACTTATTTGAATCTCATTCTAATATCCTATGATATTTATTTATTTGAATCTTATTCAAATTTTATAAATATCTTTTATTTAATATATCTAATATACATTAATTATTTTAATATTTAATGTATCAAATACAATAAATATACTTTTCTCTTTTATATTTAATATATCTAATATATTAAATATTAATCTGAACATTTCAAAATTTTCTTTCAACTAAATTGATCTTTTAGTATTACTATGAGCTAGGAAGGGGAACTTATGGACCTACAGATTACAAGCTCCAATAATATAAAATTAATTAATTAAACTCTATAATTAATCAATTTTCATTCATTAACTTTAGGTCACTTCATTATAGACCTAGAGTTGCACTCTTATGCACTGTAGGACAAGTTGTGTTCATGGATATAACCATTACATGCAAGTTGATTCTTCACGAGTTGTTCGTAATTACAGTTGGGTCAAAAATTCATTTCACCCTTGTAATTACATCTTGCACCTTAAGTACCACTGATCCTCTAATGAACAATTTGTTTATGATCCAACCGTAAACTAAGTCCCTCTCAGGCCAGTGAGAGGGTGGAGTCCCATTGTTCAAGTCTCGAAATCAATACTTAAGAGAATATTCATCTACTTACCCTATAAGGGAATGAGTGAATTTCATCTTGTGAGATTATGTTCCCAGCTCCCTATTTGGTCAAGTCTCCAAAATGGTAGGCATATTGAATCAGATGCAAAAGCCACTCTCACGCATGTAAATCAAAGGATAAGCCCTCATAGGTAGGAGTTTATAACTCACTCAAGATTAAGATTGAGTCGCATATGATCATTCTGCTAAAATATTAATCTTCTCAATTAACAGATTTATAGAGAGAGATTAAATATTTCGTGGTCCAGTCTTACACAAACTCATTGTATAAGATACCCCCACTCACATGTCTCCACATAAACAATTTGAATCAAATCATTTGTAACTATTACAAACTAGGTCGTAATCAATAATGTTACCAGGATAATGCACCCAAGCTTATCCATATGCTACAACCCTTTAGGTTATTTCTTGAACATGGTCCTCTCGTATGTCAACCATATATTGTTCAAGATTACACTAATAACCTTGAATTTTTCATATAATGGATAATATTATATTGCAAATAAAATAATCAAAATTATTATTAATTATTAAATAAATCATTAATTACGAGACTTTAAGGCATAAATCCCAACATAAGAGTTTTGAATATCTCACTGATGGACTGTGCATGAGCATGCTTCTCTTTTGTAAATGACTTGTTATTTTAAGCATTGAGATTCGAGCCATATGTTTGTAATTGATGATTCTTTGAATTGTTTAATTTTACCTTGCTCAAGGACTAGCAAAGTTTAGGTTGTGGGTAATTTGACAGCACCATAAAAGTGTTATATTATCAAGTTAATTATTGCTAGTTTAAGGAAAATTTATGTGCTTAATTGTCTATTTTACAGGAATTGAGCAATAATAGGTAGATCAGACCGTTTTCACTCATTTTAGGGTTGAAGGGAAGGAATTAAAGCTCAAAATTATCAACTAAGTCATGGAAGAGTGAAGATGAAGCTCAAATGGCTGAGGAGGTAGCATCTCGACACCACAAAAGCATCTCAACGTTGCTGCATCCACATTTCAACTTGAAAAAAAGTGTCTCAAAGCTGCCAAAAGCCTCACTCGACGTTGCGGGAAACAAAGCTCAACACTGGGTAACGTCTCAATGTTGTAAAGGCATGCACGATTGATTTTTGTCCTAAGTGTCTCGACATTTGAATCAGAGGCTCAATGCTCTCACGATTACTATAAAAGCCTCTTTTTCATTTAGGTCAAAATGTTATGAGATAAATTTAGACATTTTTAGACAAATAGGTTTAGAGCATTTTTTTAGCTTCTCTATACTGTTTATAGCATTTTAAATTCTAGTTTAGGTGTTAGATCGAGCCATGCAGTTTCGTTACTCTATCCCAATGGTCGATTTGAAGGTTTGTCGAGCTGAAATTTGTAATGTAGTGAGAATCGTGTTTAATTGTTATCAAATCCTTAATTAAATGTCTTTTAATTCTTGTTTAAATCATGAGCATGCTTGTTTGGATTAAATTGATGCCTTAATCGCGCTTGTATGTTTCCACTATGCATGATATTTGTGATCCGTAATTGTCATGAACTCATGTTGATTTTAGTAGCAAATAGGTCGAATTGTATGTGTGATTTAGAAGCTTTTTCTTTAATTCATAGCTTGCATGATAGGCCTAAGAATTAAAAGAACGCTTGAATTGAATTAGGCTTTCTAGTTTAATTAGGGTATCTCAACCAATCTCTAGAGCTTAATGTAGTTAATTGATTAATATGGAACACTATCGTGTCTAGCTAATCGGTTAATTTAGAATTAATTAGGATGCTTTGTCTGGTTAATTGAATTAGGGGACTTTAATGCTTTTCGTGGCTTTTCCGATTAAGTAGATTGAGTATCTAATTAGGAAATAAAGTTTAATTTGAGTTGTCGATGATCCCATTACAAAATTAACTCGATAATCTCTGAATTGGTGTCTGGTAAGATCCTTTTATTTTTTCATTGCGTTAATTTTCTTTAATTCTCTTTATATTGCGTCATTTTTATTATTTTCACAACCCCTCCCCCAGTTCTAGTATGAAATAATCCAACGAGAACGATTAATTACTTGGTTCCCTTTGAGATCAGCCTGATCCATTAATGCTACAAATTAGTTAGGATCGGTTTTAATTTTGATAGCTCTTCGCAACCTGTATCAAACATGAACTTTAGAAACTATATCAAAAGTACGTAATTTTTTTTATACCTAAAACTAGTAATTATATCAATTTAAATCTTTAACTTTCATGAGTAAATAAATTTAGACGCTCCGATATAATTCCATTTTATAACCATTAGTGCTTAATTTTCACATGTTTATAAGACTTCTTTAAATGTAAGGATTAATGTAATATTAGAAGAGAAATGCTTGAATCAAATTGATATAGCATACCAACTTTCATTAATATGAGTGGGTTTTCATCTTCTATTCTTCCTCTATTTTCTCCACTTATTTAAGAAGAATGACATGATATTTTTTCTTGCTACTTTAATTTGGTAAGATTTTGGGAGAATGACAATTTTGTTTGGGTGATTTTGAACTTATTTTAAATGGAATCAAGCGAAAATAGTTATGAATTACCAATAGTGAGTCTAAATTGATGCACTTATGAAAGTTTAGAGTTTTAATTATTACAATAATAATTAGTTTAGAATTTTAATTGATTGAGCCTGCAAAATTTAGCTATATATAAATGGAGTTTTTTTTGTCCAAAACTTAGCTAAAATTTTAATGCGATTCTAAAAATTGAAAGCTAAAAAAAAAAAGAAATGTTAGTAAATAAATTTTGCTTTTTAAAAATAGACAACTAAAAACAAAACTGCCGTGAGATCGACTTTAAAAACAATTTTTAAATTTGGCTAAGATTTCAAAAGATAATTAAAAAGAAAAGAAAAAAGAGAATGTACAAACATAACAATCAATCTATCATTAACCTTAAATATATATATATATCATTTATCCCTTATTTTTTTAAAAAAATTAAAATTAAAAGTACAATTATTGTGTCCTATATGACCTTTAATATTGAAATCTCTTTCTTTATTATTCCCATTGCAAAAGATATATATTTTTCAAAGAAAAACAAAAAACAAAAAAGTTGTTGCTTTCTCTTTTGGGTGATGCGCACATTCTCCCTAACTTAGACCATCATTTTACCTTGAATAATGATGGTTTCAAAGAAAATTTTCAAAGCTCCCAAAAACACCCTTCTCCAAGCATAGAATTTGCTTCTGATGGGACTTCACAAATCCCCTACTTTACTTAGCTTCAAGGTTAAAAATAGCATAAACTAAAATACTCACAATTACTTTTAAAAAAATACACAATAAATAATATCGATATATTCTCCGGCCGAAGAAGATAAGATTCAAACTTATAATTCATAAAATGAGACAATAATAATACATGACCATTTAAATTATACGCTTAAGTGACTAAATTGTTTCCATATCTCATTTTATACATTATTAGTCATTACAAATAAGATAATATTGGGTTTGAGATGCCTTTCGATAAGATTTTTTAATTGATCAAGATTTAAAATAAAACTAAAAATTCATATACCTATTGCAATATTTTAAAACTACAAAAAGCCAATGAGACAGATCCTTAAAAGTTTATAAATCTATTAAAATTTTATTATAATAGAAGCATTAAATATACACTAACCTTCAAAGATCAAATTCTATAATTTAAGCCGCATTTGATAATCATTTGGGCCCCGTTTGATAACCATTTGGTTTTTGGTTTTTGATTTTTGAAAATTAAATTTGTTTTCTCCCAATTTCTCTACAATGGTTTTCATCTCCATTAAGGAAGCATTTGAATTCTTAGCCAAATTCTAAAAACAAAAACAAGTTTTTGAAAACTACTTTTTTTAGTTTTCAAAACAAGGTTTGGTTTTTGAAAACATAGGTAAAAAGTAGATGACAAAACAAGTAAAACCATATGTGAGAATAGTAGTTATAGGCTTAATTTTCAAAAACCAAAAACCAAATGATTATCAAACGGGGCCTTGGTTTTTGGTTTTTGGTTTTTGAAAACTGTGTTTATTTTTTTGTCATTTCTCTACAATTAATTTCATCTTTTTCAAGAAACACATGAATTTTTAATCAAATTCCAAAAACAGTTTTTTAAGACTACTTTTTTTAGTTTTTAAAATTTGACTTGATTTTTGAAAACATGTGTAAAAATAGATAACAAAAAAAAAAAAAAAAACCTCATAGGTGGAAGTAATCATTTTTAAAAACAAAAAATGAAAAACCAAATGGTTATTAAACTGCTTCTTAGCTTTCAAAATTTATAAAAATCACTTTTGGTTATCAATGCAAATCCTGTAACACTTTTTGAAAGGGATAAAAATACTTTACCGTATTCTAAAAGAGAAATATTTGGGGCAGCTCTATCTCATGCAACCCACTTGAAATACACAGAAAAAAACAAATTGCTGTCTAGAAAAGGTGGGCTACACCCAAGTATTTCCCATTCTAAAAACCATCGCAAATCCACCCTAATCATGCATGAGCCAAAATATGAACCAAAACAGCCTTTAAAACTATACATACACACGTACATATATATGTTAACAAAGTTACATAAAATTTACCACAAAATTTGCTAAAAATAATGAAGATCAGTTAGATCACATGGAAAAACCCCTACAAAACAGATCACAAAACCCCCAAAAAAGCTGTTAAAAAATTTAAAAAAAAAAAAAAAAAAAAGAGAGAGAATCTTTACAGTTAGAGCGTTGTCTGTTTGGCGAAGAAGGTAGGGTTATCATCTCCGGCCATAATAACCACAATTGTCGGCTCTGAATCCCGGTCTCCGTTGGCCGGCTTTTCTTCGTCGGCGACGGCTGTGGCGGCAGCGGATGAGTCAGAATCGGAAGAGGAATGCAAGTAGGAGCAAGAGAGGACGAGCAATGCAATGGCGATGAGACCCAAAACGATGGCTAAGCCTGTGAACAGATATGGGATCGGAGAGTGCCAGTTTCCGAATCCGGCGTCTATGGCGCCGGTGGCGCCGGTGGAGTTTCTTGGACTTGGATTTGAAGTTGCAGGTCTCATTTGTTTTTGTTTTGTGATTTTTTTTGGGATTTGGGTATGTTTTCAATGTTTTTCTACAAAATTTGGCATTTAGGTTGTCTTCCATCATGGATGTATTTATATGGCAACTTATCATTTGTGGGTTTGGGTTCTTTTGGGTGGAGTTTTGTTTGTGGACTTTACCCTTTTGCCCTTTCATTTGCAAATGATTAAGTGTGTCGTTTTTGGATAAATTATTGAAGGGGGCTGGAATATTCTCGTCGGTGGTTTTACACTGATCAATATATGAGAGAAAAATTATAAAAATATATTTTGAACTTGCACATAGTTATTGAAAAGCAACTATATTGTGGCCATCACATTAAATAAATTTTCTTTTATTTATAATTGATTGTAAGAGAAAATTAAAACTACTTTTTAACCATGCATCAAGGATCAAGAAGTGACTGCTTCATTAAAAAAAATGTAGTTACCACATTGAATAATTTTTCTAATCACTTATCTCAACATGAGAATAACTAAGAAATGCTTCCCTCCTATAAAGGTGAGCAGGAACTTTTGTGCTGACCACTAATAAATTCTGACACATTTATTATGGAAAAAACTTGTATACATCTTATGTATTGTGCAATCCATTTCAACATCATAGGAAAAAAAATTGTATTTTTTTTTGGGTATTGTGCAGCGGGCACAACTTGGGTGCAGCCCACTTTACAACCACAAAAAAAATAGCTTTTTTTTAAAAAAAAATTATTGTTGTAAAATGAGTTGCATCCAAATATTTTTCTTGTGCAATCCACTTCAACACCATAGAAAAAAAAAATTGTTAGGTTATATTAATTTTTATCTCAAAATTTCAATTTCTTCCAAGTGCACCTCAAACATAGACAAATATTACAATATTAATCTTAAATTTTACATGTGTGGCAATTTTAACTCTCTGATACGTTTTCGTTTAAAACGTTACTAAAAAAAAGTATTTTCATATGCGTTCAATAAATTATAAAACATATATCTATGATACAAAATTGATAAGACTTATGACAAAAATGAGATTAGAGCTAGACTTTTTATTCAAAATTTAAATTTTGGCAAAGTTATTCAATGGTTAGTTTGTGCATCGTTCAAACTTAATTTTGTGCAAAGCTTGATATTATTGAAATTAGTGAGTTAGGAAGATTTGGTATTGTTTTTAGTGCCTGAACTTTCAAGTTTGTATCTAATAGAATCCCAGCATTAAAAAGTTTATAATAGGTTCCAAAACTTTCAATTTTTTGTCCAATAGGTCATTGAGTGTTTAATAGATCCCTAAACTTTCAATTTAGGTGTCTAATAGGTCTTTGAACTTTCTATTTTGTGTTTAATAGAGCATTAACCTATTCGACATTTTTTTCAAAAATATTCACAGATCTATTATATACAAAATTGAAAATTTAGGATTCTATTATACACAAATTCAATTTTATGTCTAATAATTTCATTAATTTTTTTTAAAATCTTGAATATGCTAAGGACCTATAAGACATAAAATTGCAAGTTCAAGGATCTATTATAGACTTTTAAATATTAAGGATCTATTATAGACTAAATTGAAAGTTTTGGAATCTATTAAACATTTTTTAATGTTCAAGAACCTATTAGACACATATCTAAAAAGTTTAAAGATTAACCTTATAATTTAATCTGGTTAAAAATAGTTGGTAAATTAGTAGAAAGTGAACAGAGAATACAAATTGTAACACTTAGTGAAAGTAAAAAAATTGAAAAAACTAATAAATTAATTAGGGCTAAAAAATATTTTTAAAAAAATGGTCAACAACAATTACATAATTAAATGGAGATATGACTTTACGGGGAATGTTATTTGGTGGTTTCTATGATTTATTTATATCATTTATTATGAGAGGAGTTTGCAAATCTAATGTAGTTTAAATAAACTTTTATTATAACATGGACATTATTACTAAAGTTAAGAAAATTAAAATATTTCTTTTAAAAAAATGTTATCTGTGTGATTGTTTTCATAAAAGTACATATAAATATTTTACTGAACGAGGCTACCTAATGAAATTTTAAATATTTAAACCTTAATATGCCCATTAATTTTGTTCGCCCCTTCCAAACTAAATAATCGTTTTTGCTCTAAGATGGTTTTCATGCATAAAGATCCTTTTAAAATAACTAATAACATTGCGTTTAAAAGTATTTTTCCAATCTTAGAAGTACATTTAGAAGTACATCTTAAAAGGCCAACTTAAATATAGCTCAATTGGTTAAGATTTATATCATCGATTAAGAGGTTAGACGTTTAAATTTCCTAATCCCACATATATTTTCAACTAAAATCTAATTTAAGCATATTTATAATAGTTAATCTAAACATTACATATCAAGTTAAAAGAATTAGCAAACTTAGGGGTAATATACATTTTTGGTCCCTATGATTTGAACTTTGTTTCTATTTGATTCCTAGGTCATTGAGATTTGAATTTAGTTTCTATTTGGTCACTAAGGTTTCAAAAGTTGTAACATGTTTGGTCTTTGTGATTTGAATTTGATTTTTAATGGGTCCCTAAAGTTTGAACTTTGTTTCAAATTGGTCATTGACTATAAAAAAATAATAAACAAAAGAGTTTTCAACTCATTTAAAAAATACATATCAGTAAAGTCTAGTCAACAGATGTTAACTACCACATTATCATTCTATTAGGTTAACTAACCATCAACTCTACTTAGAGGTCATTTACAAACCAATTTCAAAATTTAAGGATTAATTAGAAATTAAATTCAAGTGTCGAGAATCAAATATGTCACTTTTGAAATTTTAAGGATTGAATAGAAATTCAATTAAAATCTCAAAGACAAAAAATATTGGTTTTAAAAACTCAAAAACTAAATAAAAATTAAATTAAAATTTTAGAAACTAAAAGTGTATTTTACTCCAAACTTTTTAGAAGGTGAGAATTTGAATCTCAACCTCTAATAATCTAACAAAAAAAAAAAGAGTTATAAACCAAGAGGGTGGCTTAGTCATGCTTGAGGTGCATCCAGTTACTGTCAAGTGAAGGGTATTTTTGGAACTAACAATTAAATACCAAAGTTTTCATGAATTGTTGATGAAGTTACAGAAAAGAGAGAGAAAAAAAAAAGCAAAAGATGACAGCCTCATTGATTGCTAGCTTTAGCTTATCCTTACTTTATGAAATGAGGGCCCATAAATTTATTTATTTAATTCATTAATTAATTAGGAATGATCATCCAAATTTGAGAGATACTTTTATGTTTATTTTCCTTATTTAATCAATCAGATGGAAGATTAAAACAAGAAGCAAACTCCCCTTTTCCCTTTAATCAAGGGCTTTTATTCAAAACTCTAAAAGAATTAAAGATTCTTTCTTTCTTGTGAGGGAAAGAAAAGAAGCTTTAAATATGACACAAAAGACAGGCAAATTTTAAATTCATAAATTTAAGTCTTTGATGTAAAATTCGCATTTATTTTAATAGTATTTTGTAAATCTAAGACTATAAATGCAAGAATATATAAAGGTTAAAATGCAGATATGATCAATATAGTTTAAATGAATTAGAGGATTTTTTTTATTATTATTAATATGGTAGTTTTTGAAACATTTTATAAAAATATGGTGATTTTCAAACTATTTGTAAGAATATTGTAGTTTTTATTAGATGGATAAAGGTCGTATCTTCAAAAGACAACCAACAACACACAGCTGAAGGTCGTCTCTTACTACGTTTTAAAAAAAATAATAACACATGTACAGGTCGTCTTTTGAAGAGACGACCTGCATTGGTTTAAAAAAAAAATAAAATTAGTAGGTCGCCTCTTCAAGTGACGACCTACACAAAAATATTATGTTATTTGCAATTGGCACAAATGGTTGCACACATGCCTAAGCATTCTTGAGTGTATGGGTTTGACTCCTACCTAATGCACGATTTTTAATTTTTTCGTTTTAATTTTAAATTTTCAATAAAAAAATGACTTATTTAGATTTCAATTTTATAAAGAAAATTGGAAAAAAAAGAAAAAAAAATTATTTAAATCATTTTTAATTGAGAATTTAAACTTGAGCGCATAGGTTCGACTCCTACATAATGCAAAACTGTTATTTTTTTTGTTTTATTTTTAAATTCTCAATTAAAAATGACTTATTTAAATTTCAATTTTATAAAGAAAATTGGAAAGGAAAAAAAAGAAAAGAAAAAAAAATAGATTATTAAGTCATTTTTAATTGAGAATTTAAACAAGCGCATGAGTTCGACTCCTACATAACGCAAAACTGTTAATTCTTTTGTTTTATTTTTAAATTCTCAATTAAAAATGACTTATTTAAATTTCAATTTTATAAAGAAAGTTGGAAAGGAAAAAAAAATAAAAGGAAAAAATAGATTTCAATAAGTCATTCTTAATAATAAAAATTAAAGATTAACATCTTTGCGTTATGTAGGAGTCGAACCCATGCACTCAAGGATGCTTGGGCGTGCATGCAACCACTTGTGCCAACTGCAAACATATAAAATATTTATGTGTAGGTCATCTCTAGAAGAGGCGACCTACTAAATTTTTTTTTTTGTGTTATTTTTTTTATAAAAAAATCGGGTATAGGTCGTCTCTTCAAGAGATGATCTTCAGCCGCGTGTTGTTGGTCGTCTCTTAGAGATGACCTTCATCCGCCTAATAAAAATTACAATATTCTTATAAATAGTTTGGAAAACACCATATTATTATCATAAGTTTCAAAAATTATAATATTAATAAATAAATAAAAGAAAAAAAGTCCTGAATTAGACCGTGGTGACTCTTTTATGAATTATATCGAATTTCATTTTCCTTCGTTTGTAACGTTTACAATATACATATAGTGATTATATTATTGTCTCAATAATCCCCATTCAATCTAATCATGTAATTAAATGATTCCTGACAAATAATTTAAAACTAACGGATTATATTTACGAGTTCTTTTATAAACATAATAATATTAAATATTATTAAAAATGAAACTATCCAACAAAATTTGTCTGAATTTTAGACATTTTCAGTTATATTATTATTTGATTCTCAATTTTTAGAAACATCCTAGAAAGTTAGGATTTAGGTTGCGTGTTCTCTTGTTTACATATGGCTCCTTTTTCTATTTTATATGAAACTCTTATTATAAATTTATAATGTCTATTTGTGAATATTTTAATATTTTAATTTTTAATTTCTAATTTCTATTTTAATTTTTAATTTTTTAAAATATTCTTAATTATTTAGCTTTCGACACATCCTCTAACAACGTGTCCTTCTATTCTATAGAAACATTCATTAGATTATATAATAATTTAGAAACAAAACAAAATATTTTTATTTTAAAGCAACCTATGATTTTTTTTTTAAAAAAAGTAAGTTTTTTTTTAGTATATAAAAAGTTAATATTTATTTTCTTTTCTAAAAAATAATATAACAAAGGTGAGGTGAAGAGTTTGAACTTTAAACCTATAAAAGAGAATTATACTAATGCCTTAATTAGTTTATTTCTACTTCAAATCGACAACATTTCAATCTTAAAAAATAGAAATAAGAAAGATACCTAATTTTTAGAAGATAAATCTAAATTAAACATAGACAGGAAAAGAAATAGACATATTATTCGAATGATTTAACTTCTTTATATACTATTATTAAACAACAATAAGATTAGAATCATTGAGAAGTAGAGAGTTTGCATGAGGGGAAGGAAGAAAGTTGATTAATGGAGAATATGAATATGGTATCTATTGGGTTGTAGTAAAAAGTTATGATTATATATATTATAATTATTTTTATATTCAAATTGGGGCAAAGTGGGAAATGTGTCAGCATGCATAACTTAAAGAGTATTTCAATAATTTTGTGGGCGCAAATGGGATAAGAAAATGGGTGGATATACCATGGGAAAATTGTTGGCCAACATTATAATATAGTTGTTTAATCAAGGATATATATAAATTTAGTTCTTTAAATTTACTATGATTTAGAGACATCTTTTGTTAAAGAAGTTGAAAACACACTGAAGGAACTCGTTAATAAATTCAAGAAGTAGTTGAGAGATTTTGATCGTATGTACGACATCGATTGGTTTCTCAATATTACTCTATTCTTTTTTTATCCTTTACATTTCACTTGATAACAAGACTAATTTAGAATACTTATTTCGCCCTAGAATGTCCCATACATATGGTGTAGGAGGTGAAAAGCTAAGCCTTCTTACATTTTGTTAAAATTGAATACAACACTAATTATTTATATGCTTCTTGGAGTATCTATACAAATGTTTTAAATGTATATATACATCAATCCTCTCTAGATTTATCTTAAAGATTTTAAATAAATATCCTAACCTCTTTCTTTGGGTTCCAAGAAATTCTAGAAATATTTCTTTAGATAAGAATAATTTTTCAGTATCTCTAGGATATTTTATATTCATGAAGGCCAAGAAAAATCTCTTTGCTTGAGTCCTAATAGGAAGTGTTACCCACATGTTATTGAAGCTAAAAAAGTGAGAAAACTGAGTGAAGTAAGGATAGAGTGTGAAAGTCTTCTCTCAAAAGTGACCATCATTGTATTTTCTTAATAAAAGTTTTTTTTTTTTTTTTTAATCTTTTCCTGGAGTGCTTATCTCTTTTCCTTTGTACTAATTTCTTTTACACATTTGTCGTCATTGTGTTAGAATTTATGCTTTAAAACCTCGTATTTATGTTTTATTATTTAATAATTATTTGATTATTTTTTATTTGCAGTTTATATTATCTATTATATGAAAATCCAAAGTTATTAAAGTAGTCTTGAATAATATATAGTTGACATATAATATACAGTTGATATGACTTGCTTTGTAACAATTACATATGATTTTATCCAAATCATTTATGTGGAGACATGTGAGTAGGGTATCATATACAATGAGTTTGTATAAGACTGGACCACAAAATATTTAGTCTGTCTTTATAAATGTGTTAATTGTGAAGATAAATATTTTTATAGGATGATCATATGCGACTCGATCAAAACTCTAAGTCAGTTATAAACTCTTACCTAGGAGGGCATGTCCTTTAATTTGTATGAGTGAGAATAGCTTCTAGCCAGTTCAATCAGCTTACCATTTTAGGGATTTTATCAAGTAGGGAGCTTGAAACATAAGTTTTACCATATGAAATTCACTCCTTGTTGCCTCATCCTAAGTGCTCATCCTATCAAAATGCAACTCATAGAGGGTATGTGCAAGACAGTGCATCAAGTGATTAATAAATTATCATTTTCACAAGGATTAGTATATAGATTTTTACAAGTTCAAGCTGATCGATTCAAGTGAATCAAGGGCAAGCATGAAATTTTGTGTAATTATTAACTACAAACTTTCAGAAAATTAGTAAAGATTTAACTAGTTCAAGAAGTCAAATTCACTTCCAAGTGTTAGGAAAAATAGTAATGCAATTTTAGGAAGCAAACAGGCTCAGATTAGGGGTTTGTGTGTACTATATTCTCCTGCAAAGATGCTTTTGCGAAAATAATGCTCTCTCAAGCCACTTATTGAACTCACAGATCCCTTCCAAAACTCCTAAAATAGCAGGTAGCTCCAATTTCCATTACAAGTCACAACACTTTGTTTTCGACTATTAGTGCATTAGGTGAATGTTTATGTCTAAACTCCTCACTTAGTTGAGGACTAAATCCTTAATCAACAGTAATGTGAATTTTGAGTAATCAACTCACTTATACTTTTCCCAAAATCATAAGCAAATAGCATGAGAAGATGTTGGCCAAGCTAGCTCTCAAGGCAAAATTAAAAACACTGGAAATCGGCTTGAAGAATGCATTAACATAACAACTCAATGTAAGAGTTTAATACATATGATCCTTAATCATCACCCAAAGATCATTAGTTCATAACTAAAGCTAGAAAAACAACAATAATCAATTAAAAATACAATTAAAGAAAAGTTTAACCATAGGGAATGACTAACAGAGGACGAAAAATGAAAGAAAACTAAAGAGAAGCAAAAATGGAAGCCTTCAGCAAGCCTTTCTTCGTGTTTCTAGCTCCTTACCCTAAGTAGACGACCTTGGATTAGCCGCCTCTTGTCCTTTCTTGAAAATTCCCTTATAATGCTCTCCCTCTCTCATTGTGGTTGCTAAAACTTATATCCTCATCCACATAGTTTTTAGAGTTGATTAGACATGGAATCAACTCTTGGTAGCTTTCTATTAGTTTCCAAGAGTTGATTCGATTACTTTTAGGACAACTCAATTTATGAGTTGCCCTCTCACCTGAGGTTTAGGTGGATTTATGCTCTTTAAGGGCTTTGTCAAGTTCCACTCCTTCAACAACCTTCTGTACTTGCAGCCTCAAATTCGGCTAAATGCTTAAGCAATATCTTTACAAAAATAATGATCTAGCAATTCCTATGCTAAAATTATGCTCCAACAATTTCTCTGGTTCAGCAAAATAGATGCATATCAGTAATCAGCTAGTTTTCAAGGAATTTTTCATAAAAAAAATTCATCACCAACACACTTAAGGACAACAAATTTTAAGTTAGGAATCCCAAAAATAACTCTTATTCCAAGAGTTATCATTTTCCAACCTTAACTAAGTGCTGACTTCGAAACTTAAACAATGAGGCCTCACCCTCTCACTAGCCTGAGAGAAACTTAGTTTATGATTGGATTGTAAACAGAGTATTATTAGAGGATTAGTGGTACTTAAGGTATAAGATGTAATAATTACAAGGATAAAATGGACTTTTAATGAACAACTCGTGAAGGATCAACTTACATGTGGTGGTTAAATCTATAGACATGACTGTTGGAATTTATGTCCTAAAGCCTCGTAATTAATGATTTATTTAATAATTAATAATAAATTTGATTATTTTATTTGAATATAATATTATCCATTATATGAAAATTTCAAGGTTATTAGTGTAATCTTGAAAAGTATGTAGTTTGCTGGGTTTTATGTCCTAAAACTCGTGGTTTGTAAACTGAATGTATATTCTATTTTGCAATAAAAATGTTATTGAGGTTTATTCAGTAAAGGTGTTATTGAATAAAGTGAATTGCGTCCTTTTAACCCAAATCCAATAAATTAAGAGCCCTTGGCTATAGTATGTATACTTGAACTTCATGTGGAGACATGAATATGGATCAAGTTCGAGTAATACCAGAATGGTCTATAGTATAGGGATAAGGTTGGGTACCTTATCCTGGAGACACTATGGACACGACCCACTTTGTATAGTACAAACGATGTGACCCAAAATCGTTCATGTGGAGACATGTGAGTGGGGGCGTCATATGCAATGAGTTTGCATAAGACCGGACAGTGAAATAGTCACTTAGATTTTTTAACTTCGTTTACTGTCATAACTGACTATTTCATATGATGACCCAGGTAACTCGATCTTAATCCTGAGCACGCTATGAACTCTTGTTTATTCCGGATTATCCTTTGATTTGCATGGGAGAGAGTGGCCCGAGATTGCCGACTCAATAAACCTCCCATTTTAGGGATAAGACCGGGTAGATAGCTGGGGTCATAGTCCTGCGAGAAGGAATTCACTCCTACATGCTTTAGAGTTTAGTAGAGAGGTTGTTCCCTTAAGTGCTGACTCCGAGTCTTGAACAAGAGGCCCCACCCTCTCATTGGCCCGAGAGGGATTCAGTTTGCTGGTTGGACCACAAACCAATTGTTCATTTGAGGATCAGTGGGACTTGAGGAACAATAAGTAATTATAGGGGTAAAACGGTTTATTAGACCCAGCTGTAATTACAAACAACCTATGAAGGGTCGACTTACTAATATATCAAGTGGACAAAAATATATCTACAGTGAGGAGAGTGCAGCCGTTGGGCTTTAGTGGAGTGTCCCGACGGTTAATGAATGTTGATTAGCTTGGCTAAAGAGTTTGGCCAGTTAGTCTCGTATCGTTGGAGCTCATGATCTGTAGGTCCATTAGGTCCTCCTTGATAGCTTGGACTAAGGCTTGTTGTTGTATGAGAGAAAATAATTTGAATTGTTCGAATTCGTTTTTGGGAGTAAACGTTAATTATATGCGATATATTTAACGTATCATAGTTTAATTATGAATTAAACTATCAGAAAGAGAGATGAACATATTTAAAATGATTTAAATATGGGTTCGGTCTAATACATGAATTTGGATTCAAGTTCGAGAGGTCGATTTTAAGATCGGGATTTGATCCGATTATTTAATTAATATTTGATATTAAATTAAATAATTTAATTAATTAATTAATTAATTAATAATAAATTTTGTTTAAAATTAATTTAGAATTAATTTTAAATTACAAAATTGAATTTTAAAGTGGGAAATGTTGAAGTTTGTGGTGGTTGTATGACTAACCTCTCTCAAACTCAAAATTAACCAAAATTGGACACCTCTTTGATGACTAACCTCCTTGCTTATGTGTTGTCATATTTAGCAAGCTTGATGAAACTTGTTAATGGCTTTAATTAGCAATGAAACACAAGGGATTTGGAGATTTTGAAGAAAAAAAACTGCTGCAGATTTTTACAGACTTTTGCCATCTCTCTCTCAAAATTCTTTCAAACTAGGATCCCACAATCCGTTCCAAGGCTTGAGGATAGTAGGGAAGACACTAGAGGTGTTCCACGAAGTGTTTGTGCTTAGAAATTTGCAACGAGTTTGGAGAATTTGAGTTTCAAAGGTGAGTTTTCTTATACTCTATTTTTCTAGTTTTGAGCATGCTGTTTGTTTGATTAAATTGATGTAATTAGAGTGCTTAAGATCAAAAATTGCTTCCGATTTTGTGATATTAACTCTTTCAATTGGTATCAGAGCAAGTTTTGAGCACTCAATTTGCATCAATTTGAGCTTGGTGGGTATGATTTTGAAATCAAATTTTCTGAGTGTCTAAAGTGGAACTTTCGGATTTTGCATCAAAATTGAGCTTCAATTTATAGTCCATTTTGTAATTGCCCGAGCGTGTATGGGCTTTAATGTGTGAAGAAGAGTCTGTAAAAAATTTGGAGTCATTAGAGTCCATATAGGCTTCCAATTTGAAGTGAGAAGGTGAAGTATTCAAGCTGGAAAAAAGAGGTAGCTGCTGTATTTCTTTTCTGCCTAGACTGGTTCACGAATGAGGAAGAAGAAGCGGTCCGGTTCAGGTGGTTTCCGGTCCGGTTCATGTGGGTTCAGTCCGGTTCTACTGTTGTGAAGCTCGGTTCTGCTGGTTTTGGGCCGGTTCAAGCTTTTTCAAGTTGGTTCGAGGAGATTCAAAGGGTTCGAAGCGTCTCAACCTAGTTTTGGAATTATTCTTGTAATAATTTAGTTGTTTGCTTGCCCATGATGCCAAAACCGGTCCACTTTAGTGTGTTTAATTATTTATGCCTTATGAATGTATGTTTTAATTAAATCCATATTTGTATATGCATAAAGTATGCCATATAGATTTAAAATCCCACCATAGGAAGCATGCTCCATGCATTGAAAGTATGTTATAAGTGTTATAATGTATAGTATGCATGTGTAGGATTTCATAAGTATTAATATAAGAGTTGTATTAATTTTATGAAATAGATGTTGTTTGTTTTAAGTATAATTAATATAAGTGTTATATTAATTAAAAATAAACATACAACTTATAGTTGCCTTAGTAGAGTATAATCGTTATATTCAATTCAAAATGTTTGTTATAGGTTGTCTTTATTTTATAAGCGTTATAAAATGAGATAGACATTTAAAAACTATAACAAAGATAAAGGAATGCTTACTTAGGGTTAACGAATTCCAAATGCAATTAGGAATTATGACCCGATCCATTTTAATAGTTAAAATAGGTCGACAACTTGTAAAACTAAGGTTACAAGAGAAGTCACTTGGTGAGATCTTGTCTAAGACTGGGGGTCTTTAAATTGATGGTTTACGGAACACCTCCTACCTGAGGATCGATCCGGTACTTGAGTTGTATTAACCTGGTTTTATAAGCATGCACGTGTGAGATGTGAAGTATTAAAGCGTTTATCACCTAGACATCGTAGGTAAAATCCTTTTCTTGGACAAATTACCTAGACTTAGGTTATATTGATTTAGCTGGAATATGCCTAGGTAAAAGTATACCCAAACCATCTAAAATACTTAGTGGGAGTGAAAAAGTATATATGATATATCAATTTCCTCTTACGCTCTCTATGAAATTCACATCGTGAGATTCATGCTCGGCCTCGTGGTGTCAATAGGGCATCCCCATTCGGATGGTGTTTGCATGAATCAAGAGCAAGGTGAATAGAGAAAGTATTTATAGTAAGTGGGAGAAGGAAGTGTGTCAACACATCCTACGGTCTCCTCCATTAGGTTGGACCGTGAGATTCCCATGTTCTGCCTGCAGGTTGCTTGTAGTAGCACCATCCATTCGGAGGGTCGTATCATGGGAGTCGGAACAAATCAAACTCCAGAAATGGATAGGGTCTCCTAGGTCCATTCCCAACATTGTCTTTTCCATTCGGTAGCGTTGTTGGGGCTGACCTTTGAGGTCTGAAAATGGTGGGTCACACTTACAAGATTTACTAAAGAGTTACTAAATTCTTGACCGAAGTAACGATAACTAAATACTATAGGAATAAGAATTATTCCAGTATTAGTAGTTAGTCAAGAACGTCTTGGTTCAGTGAAGGAGTGATTGATTGCCCCTCGGTAGCAGTTGCTTTGACTCACTGAAGTATCGTTGCAAAAACAATAATGAGTTTATGGGTACATTATTACTTTTGCTAAATAGAATTGGATGCAAATGGGTTAAAAGTAATTCACTAATAGAATTTGTTCTTTTTCAGAATGTCGAGCTCTTTTATTTAATTACTCGCCTCCGATAAATTAAACGGCGATAACTACGCGACTTGGAAATCAAACTTGAATATGATTCTTGTTATCGATGATCTAAGGTTCGTCTTTGTCACACCCCCTCCCGAACTAACCGCTAACTTAGCCCGGAAGATAGCGTGAAGCCATCAGACATCGTTTACCTTTCTAACGATACCTGTGACTTTTTAACATCTGATAAACATACTATGCTGGCATATGAAATACTTTAAACACAACACAGCGGAACTTTGTTAATTACTATACGTACGTAAGGAGCGGCTCTACTTAAACCCCACTTGAAAATTAGAACGGGTAGAGAGCACTACAACCCAAAATATACCCAACCATGATTTACACAACCACCACCACTAGTGCATACATGAACATGACTATACGTTCCTTCCAAAATATCTACAATGTATATACGGACTCGCTACAAAACCCCACCCATGTACAAAATATCAAACTTAGAGAGTGCTCGACAGACTATGGCAGGATCTCAGGCACCGGGAGCTCGATCTCTACCTGAAAAGTTTGAAAACATTGAAAGAATGAGCTATAAGGCTCAGCGAGTGACTTAGTTAAAGCTACTAACTCGCAAATCATATCACCTGATAATCTATGAGCATATGAATCTGTATTCAAGCGTTAAATATAAATGTATAGTCACAATAGTTTTTCTTTTCAGCACTCCAGCAGGTATGTCATTAAAATCTCACAAGGCATATCAAGAATATTAACCATTTAAGGAAAAACCATGTGACGATCTACGTTGTGTAGGGCACGCCCAGTACAACCAACATTCATTCTACGATGTAGTGGGGCCCGCCCAGCACTCCCATCGTCTTTGTCGTAGTGGGCCCCTCCCAGCACTCACGACAGCATTGTTGTCACGGAGTACACTCAACGTCGACAACAGAAAATGACCTGTGTGCACACGGTACTATACAACCTTGGCTTAATATCTTAATCATTTCCTAGGAAACCATGTATGCTCTTAAGTATGTGTTCAATGTTTAAAAAAAAACATAAAGCATTTCAACTAATTCATTCTTAGGAAGTCTTATATTTCCATAAGCATAAATTCAGGCATAGAAATCGTTTTCGAAATTCGTTTTGTCACTCACAGTGTTAAAACTAGATCCTCGGCCCGTAAACTTGACCTACTTCCTCTTGGCCTGTCAAAAAAAACCAAAACCAAGCATTAGAACTTCAATCTCATGACTTTCAAACTTAAGATTACAAATATCACTCCATCTATTTCCCAGCATTCTGCAAATTTCATACTCTAACCTCACATACTCGTAACTTCTTCATTACTTGGCAAAAAATGATGTAGTTTATACCAAACTCTTCCTTTTTGAACCCTCTAAAACTTATCTGAAGGAATGGAATCTAAATTCCCAAAGGATGTGTCCGTAAATACCTCGAAAACTACTTCCCTAAAATTAAATTTCTGAAATTTCCAGAATCGTTTTTCTGCTGCACACCACACCTGATCTGAATTTTAAAACTACTTCCAATCATTTTTTACTCACGACTTCTTCATGAAAGTTATAGGAAATTAAATAAGCTTTCCAACCATACCTAATGGATCTTATGATTCAAATCCTACAGATCAGCATGTCTCAAATACCAGAGGTTCCTCAGATTTGATACAAAAATCTCTCCTCTGACTTCCCTTTCACAAATCAATAATTTAAAGTCAGATTTTGCTCGAGCTTCCTTCACGAAATTTGTTCGAAAATGGGTTAACTTTCAAGAAAATCAAATCTCACCTCTTAACTCTTCTTGTGGAGTTCAAAACGTTCTAAACATCAGTAGTGAGTAGAGTTGATCACCCAGTTGCCATGGAGGCTTGTGCTGAGTTTTCCCCCCCTTCTTCTTCAACTTCCAACCCCAGTAAGCTCTCTTTTCCTCTTTTTTCCACCTTCTCCCATGAAATTCTCTGTTTTTCTTTAATAAAAGAGAAGCAAATGGGAGAAAATGGGTTAGAAAGTGGAGTTAGTGGTGAGTGCTCCAAAGCTTATCCATTCCCACATTTCTTTTTCCTTTTTTTTTTATTCCTCTTTTCCTTATACAACAATTTCCCAAAAAAGTTTTAACAATTATTTTATTTATTTATTATTATTATTTTTTTCCCTTTGTTTCTTTTTGTAAAGAAATTTCAAGGAAAAATCTCTGGTTTACAACTTACCTCCCTCTTAAGAGATTTCGTCCTCGAAATTTAGTAGTCCTTAGGTGAAAAGCGTCGGGTAACTCTTCCTCACTTGATCCTCTAACTCCCAGGTTGCCTCTTACACTCCGTGATGTCTCCAAAGGACTTTCACGAGTGGGATCGTCTTGTTTCTTAAAACTTGTTCCTTCCTGTCGAGGATTTGAACTGCATCATCTATGTAACTCAAATCTTCTTTCAGCTCAACTGGTTGCACTTGCAACACATGTGTCGGATCTGGAGTATACTTCCTCAACATGGACACATGAAAGACATCATGTACTCGAGATAATTCTGCTGGCAACTCAAGTCTGTAGGCTGCTGGCCCAACTCGTTTTGTTATCTGATAAGGACCAATATATATAGGACTCAGCTTACCTTTCCTGCCAAAGCGAAGGACACCTCTCCACGGAGATAACGTCAAGAAAACTTGATCTCCGACCTGGAATGCTAAGTCTCTCCGTCACTTGTCTGTGTAGCTCTTCTGACGATCTTGAGCTATTTTCAGATTCTCTCTAATCACCTTACTATTGTCCATCGTAACTTGTACTAACTCAGGACCGATTAGTTTCCGCTATCCCACTTCGTTCCAACACATGGGAGTTCTACATGGTCTTCCATACAGAGCCTCAAACGGTGCCATGCCGATACTAGATTGATAGCTGTTATTATAAGCAAACTCCATAAGTGATAAGTGGGTATCCCAACTTCCCTTAAACGGAAGGACACATGCTCTCAACATGTCCTCTAAGGTTTGGATGGTTCTCTCCGACTGACCATCTGTCTGGGGATGGAATGTTGTGCTGAAATTCAGCTTTGTCCCCATAGCTTTCTGTAAACTAGGCCAAAACTTAGATGTGAATCTCGGATCCCTATCTGAAACTATGGACACTGGCACTCCGTATTGACTCACAATCCTGTCGACGTATAGCTTAGCAAGCTGATCAAGTGTAGACGTTGATTTAATCGGTACAAACCGTGTTGTCTTAGTGAGTCTATCCACCACTACCCAAACACCATCATGTCCACTAGAAGTACGGGTTAATCCAAACAGAAAATCCATAGTGATATGCTCCCATTTCCACTCCGGCACTGGCAGTGGATTAAGGAGTCCCCCTGGCCTCTGTCTAATTGGTTTAACCTGTTGGCAGATCAAACATCTATCAACATATTCGGCTATCTCCCGCTTCATCCCAGGCCACCAATACGCCCCCTTCAAAGTTTTGTACATCTTGGTGCTTCCTGGATGCATAGCGTAAGCTGAACTGTGAGCTTCCTCTAGTATAGCATCTTTAAGCTCACTAATACTCGGAACGCATAGTCTTCCCTGCCTCACTATGGCTCCGTCTGCTCTCATCTTAAATTCTGCCTCTGGGCTCTGTTTGGACTTTCCAAACCTCTTCTGCAGGTTTCTATCCTCAGGCTGTCTTCTCACAATCTCTGTTACGAGCGAAGGCCTGACTTGAAATTCCACTAAAAGACTCCCTGAATTCCCTGCAGTCACAACTGCCTTAGAATCCCTTAGCGCACTTAAGAAGGTTACTCGAATACCACACAAAGCATCCCTAGGAAGTCTCGATTTCCTACTTAATGCATCTGCTACTACGTTCGCCTTACCTGGATGGTATTCTATAGTACAATCATAATCTTTAATTAGTTCTAGCCATCGTCTCTGTCTCATATTCAACTCTTTCTGATCAAAGATATATGTCAGACTCTTATGATCCGTGAAAATGTGGCACTTCTCACCGAACAAATAATGCCTCCAGATCTTCAATGCTAAAACAACTGCTGCTAGTTCAAGATCATGGGTAGGGTAGGTACACTCGTGCTTTTTCAATTGCCTTGACGCATAAGCTACTACCTTTCCTTCTTGCATGAGCACACACCCTAATCCTTGTCTCGATGCGTCACAGTAAATCACATACTCTTTCCCTGTTACAGGAAGTGCCAGGATAAGTGTTGTCACTAATCTCTTCTTCAGCTCCTGAAAACTCTGTTCACACTTATCTGACCTTGCTAGAATCACCGAAACCGATTTCTTGATACCAAGTGTCCTAAGAAGGACATTTTCTAAAACTAGAGCTCGCACTTGAATTGAGATAATACCATTGATCACTGACCTTAGCCAGATGACAACTTCCCTCTATCTGCAGAGCTGGCTATACCCCCAACCTACAACGTTACTAGCACCTGCATTTTCATCCTTATTTGCTGTTTGATTCTCAGTTCCTCCATTCTAACCAAAATTTTAATCCAAGCCACAAGGGCGACTTGATACTTTCAATTATAGAGCTCACTTCCTTTGGGTGCCGTTTTCCAATCTCGTTCCCTGACCACTAAGCTTATCAACACCATCATTGCTCGACTTCCAACTCCGTTGTTGGCTCTTCCATCCACTTCCTCAATTCTAGGTCCCTGCACAACCACCATTACTCGAAACTCTATTGTCACCCAAACCCGAACTCCCGCTTGCAAGTTTATCCGCATTGTCACCATCATTTGAATCGCTATCTGGGTTTCACCTCTCACGGCCTCGGCCTCCAAATTCGTTTCTATCTGATCCAGACTTCCACTATTGCATTGCCAACTTCATCCACTGGAGTCAGTAATATTCGAACCACTCTTTTTGGTTCCCCTTTTTAGTTCTTTAGTAATTAAGGCCAATGATGAAGTCCAACTAAGAGATTGTTTTCCTTCAATTCCTTTGCAAGCCTAGGACGAAATCTTAAAGAAGTTCAATCCCAAGGTTTGAATCTCACAAGATTAAACACTTATCTTAGGAGGAAGATCTCATGCACCAAGCTAAGTTGTATAACCAAGGTCTCACGTACTTACCTTTAGCCAAAACTTACGAAGTTCTGAGTTTCAAATACTAACCAAATTCCTTCACCACATTTAAGGACTTCTATCCACAAATAATGCCATACTCGAGTACTAGAAGCCTTAACATAACGATCCCCTTTCTTTTTCTTGAGACAACCATAGCTTTTCTATATCACCTTTCCTTTTCCTTTACTGAGACTATCAAGTCTCTTTTCCATTCCCCGAGTAAAATATTTCCTCGGTGAGAGAGGAACATAAAACACATCACAACTACGAAGAGGAAAGTGACTAATTAAATCGCATGTACGGGGCCAATCCACCCCCAAAATCTCAAACGACTCCACGAAACATCCATCATATTCTCTTTTGTTCCTATTTTCCATTCCTTTATAGTTCCCTCATTTAGGGCTCCTCACTCCCTACCAATTCACTTTGGTTCGATTACTATCGAACTTCTTCATTCTTTTAGCAAGTTAGGTGAGGAACAACGAAAATAACTTTCTCGGTTTACAAGCATTAAACTCTTGAAGGAAAGAACCCAAAATGTAGTCTTCTCTAACTACCCTCCTCAATGTTCAAAGACATTTAGAAGCATTACCCATCTTAAATCAACTTCATCCATAAAGTCACAACATAAAGCACATAAATCAACTTAGGTTACTTCATAACCCACATGCCAAGAAAAGTGAACCACAATGCAATCATAAACTCTACGCTACTTTTCACATTTAGCAGAAGACAAACCTGGCGGTAACGAGGCGACTATGGAGAAACCGATGCTTACTATGTAAGCGAGTCTACAGAACCTAGAACCTAGGGCTCTGATACCACTTGTAACGACCCGAATTCCTACGACTCTCTAAAGCGGAAGCACGACCTAGTTACCTTGCTCATGGCCGAAATTTTGGCAGCATGACGACGTAACTAGAAGGAAACCAAATTTTTTTTAAAGACCTTGAAAAGACATGAACACTTCTATAATACAGAATATAGACTCAGCACCCACCAAACTACGATATATAGTGCTGAGCTCAATCATCAGACAACCAAACCTAAGAACTTCTAACTAAATACATGAAAGAAAAAGAATATTTAGGATTTTACAGACCAACAAACAACAAGGAACAAAGAAATAAAACTAAAAGTTTAAACAGGGAAAAGAAATTTTGGTGGAGTCTCCATAGTCTCGTCAAGTCGTCGCCTGCGTCATCCACCCCAAGAATGTGCACAATCTGCAAAACAAACAAAGTAGCAAACATGAGTATAAACATACTCAGTAAGTAGCCCACGTAAGGGTCCAAAGTTCAAATCCATACAAATGAGGGCATCGTCCTATCTCACATAACCCAGCTCAATCTATTACTTTCTCTTTAATCAGCTAAGCGCTTACTCGCCTTAACTCAGTCTCACTTCCCTTTAGTGTTACACATGTTATACCTGCGATTCATGCATTCTATGGGAGTCTAGTACGAAGAAAGAGGACAACTCTCATGCTCATCCTTCTGGGGACATCGCCCCTACGCTAGCATCATCAACACTCTAGGGGAAAATCGCCCCCTAACTCATTACTCTGGGGATAACGCCCCTATGCTAGCATCATCAACACTTTAGGGGAAAATCGCCCCCTAACTCATTACTCTGGGGATAACGCCCCTATGCTAGCATCATCAACACTCTAGGGGAATCGCCCCCTAACTCATTACTCTGGGGATAACGCCCCTATGCTAGCATCATCAACACAAAAGTTGTCCTGGCACGCACATCTGCTTCTTAATTTCAACTCATAGTCCATACAACCACCCGTCACACACTCTACCTGAGTCCATCCTGGTATGGCATTGTCTCGAGCACTACCAACGAGCCATGTAACTTAGGTTGACTAAGGCCGTGAAAGAAAATAACTCTCACGCCTACATACAATAGAACATCACCCCTCTATGCTAGCATACAGGCAATAAGGGACGCATCCCTTATGCTCAACCTAATGGGGAATCACCCCTAAGCTAGCACCACATGGCATAAGGATCGCAATCCTTACGCTCAACATAAGGGGGAATCACACATAAGCTAGCACACAGGCCATAAGGATCGCAATCCCTACGCTCAACATAATGGGGAATCACCCCTAAGCTAGCACCACAGTGAAGGAACACAATCCCTCACTCTCATCACATCTAGTCAACCTAGAGTTACAGACTCGCCCAGGAGAGACATAAGATCAGGTGGCTCTTATTTTATCAAGCTCCTTGCATTTTCGCACTACTTTTGGAATCTCTAGGGTAATCTACCATACCAAAATCATTTGTTATTTCCGGACCACATTCACAACCTGGCCCGTAGTTCACAAGCACATACCTGTGCTACCGGCACATAGCCCTCTATCCCTTTAATCCAGAATTCAGTTCCATAACCACCCTAGAAATCAAGACGACCAGTAACCCTTTACTCACATTCGGGACCAACTAAAATACGTTAAACATGCCCAATCATCTGCTCATTCTAAACACCTGCAGCACTAACCACAGCCCTGCCCACTGAAACCCTTAAGATGTTCTAGATCAGTCTTTAGCTCAAACCACTTCAACGCCTTGCTCTCAGTCAGTTCATTACCACCTGTAGAAACTATACCTCAACCAATCATTCAAGAGTTTCAAGCATTCTGGATAAATCAATAATCTATACGCAAAACCTTTAGAGAACTACGATAAGCTCATAAACATTAACATCAAACACAATCACCATTCCTAAAACTCGAGCACAAACTAATTCAAGATTCCACTCCATTACCAAGCTCGACAAGTTCTTCCGCATTGATTACTTGCAACAACAAATACCTAATTGCAACCCGTCTAAATATCACAACAATGTTACAAATCCAATCACTATCATAGGCATACTTTGTAAAGTACTACTCTTGCTATTTATAATGAGCTTGGGTCTTTAAGCCCCTATTACCATCTTAATACGTGCTCAAGCAACTTAACTCAAGGACAATTCAGGATGATTCAACCGTTCACACCATGACCCACATAATCATAAAAGACGTGTATATTTCATCACAAGCACTACATACATGAGCCAAACTCAATCAACCACAACTTTAGGTAAACTCTTAAAGTCCTACTCGTGCTAACACCAATAACTTGACTCTTTAAACCCTTAATCTCTTTATAGCCACAGACTTAAGCCATTGAGCTCAAAACTACCCCCGAACGAAACCATTAACCATTACATGGTTCCTAGGAACGATTTCAAACGTACAATTCACCAATTACAAACATCAAGCACACATACAATTCATTTAAGAACTTAAAAGACATAAATTCAAATAACTACTTACCTATATAACCTCTAGATTCAAGGTAGCCTAAACTCGAATGCTCAATCTTGAATCGCCAACAAAGTCCTACACATTATGGTTAAATTTTTAAAACACTACAACAATCCTTAAAACACATTAAAACTTCTAAAAACATGTGCCAACTATCTCCAATCTCATTCCTAACTTCAATTAAGATGAAAACCATAACACCCAAAGAGAATTTACCACAAAACCAAGTCCAAAGTCCACTGGGCAGCAGCTTAAGCGCTCCAATTTCGCCTAATTCAACCTTCAATCACATTGGGCACTCTAAAATACAATCCAAAGTATTGTGGGTAAGTTTCAAATCATCAATTTAGCCCTTCAATTCTATCTTACAATCCATAGATTACTTCGAATCAATTTTGAAACACTTACCCATGCTAAAACGAGCCCAAACAACGTTGTACCACGACAAACTCGTTGAATATTTAGCTCCGAAACAGCCTCCTCCTACTGTATGTACAGAATGCGCGCGTGAGGGAGAGAAATAAAGGCAGCTTGCGGCTACTGTTCGATGAGCTAGGCGGCGTTGGATGAGTGCAGACGGGGCGGCAGCGAGCGACTTGCGGCGTGGCTTCACCGGCGATCAAGAATAGGCGTGCGGCGGGCTGGGTTGAGGACGGGGCTGCAGCAGGCGTGCGCGCGGGTTGCTCGGAGGAAGAGAGAAGGAAATCGGAAGGAAAGAGAGAGAGAGAGAGAGAGAGAGAGAGAGAGAGAGAGGATTGAGGGGAAAAATCGAAAGAGAAGAGAGGGGAAAGGATGAGGGAGAAGAAGAAGAGATAATGATGTGGAATAGATTTTTTTTATCAAAATACAAAAATACCCTTACACCAATCTTTCTTTCCAAAATTGCCCTTCTAACCAACTTAATCTTCAAATTAGCCCAACTAAAAAAAATAACTTCTCAACTTAAATTCCAAATTTTGAAAGTAATGCCCCTGAACTAACTGGGCATTACAACTGTCATAACTGACTATTTCATATGATGACCTAGGTAACTTGATCTTAATCCTGAGCACGCGATGAACTCCTTTTTATTTAGGATTATCCTTTGATTTGCATGGGTGAGAGTGGCCCGAGATTGCCGACTCAATAAGCCTCCCATTTTGGGGATAAGATCGGGTAGATAGCTGGGGACATAGTCCTGCGAGAGGAATTCACTCCTACCTACTTTAGAGTTTAGTAGATAGGTTGTTCCCTTAAGTGCTAACTCCGAGTCTTGAACAAGGGGCACCACCCTCTCATTGGCTCAAGAGGGATTCAGTTTGCTGGATGGACCACAAACCAATTGTTCATTTGAGGATCAGTGGGACTTGAGGAACAAGAAGTAATTACAGAGGTAAAACGGTTTATTAGACCCAGCTGTAATTACAAACAACCTATGAAGGGTCGACTTACTAATATATCAAGTAGACAAAAATATATCTACAGTGAGGAGAGTGCAGCCGTTGGGCTTTAGTGGAGTGTCCCGACGGTTAATGAATGTTGATTAGCTTGGCTAAAGAGTTTGGCCAGTTAGTCTCGTATCGTTGGAGCTCATGATCTGTAGGTCCATTAGGTCCTCCTTGATAGCTTGGACTAAGGCTTGTTGTTGTATGAGAGAAAAGAATTTGAATTGTTCGAATTCGTTTTTGGGAGTAAACGTTAATTATATGCGATATATTTAACGTATCATAGTTTAATTATGAATTAAACTATCAGAAAGAGAGATGGACATATTTAAAATGATTTAAATATGGGTTCGGTCTAATACATGAATATGGATTCAAGTTCGAGAGGTCGATTTTAAGATCGGGATTTGATCCGATTATTTAATTAATATTTGATATTAAATTAAATAATTAATAATAAATTTTGTTTAAAATTAATTTAGAATTAATTTTAAATTCAAATTAATTTTAAATTACAAAATTGAATTTTAAAGTGGGAAATGTTGAAGTTTGTGGTGGTTGTATGACTAACCTCTCTCAAACTCAAAATTCACCAAAATTGGACACCTCTTTGATGACTAACCTCCTTTCTTATGTGTTGTCATGTTTAGAAAGCTTTATGAAGCTTGTTAATGGCTTTAATTAGCAATGAAACACAAGGGATTTGGAGATTTTGAAAAAGAAAATTGCTATAGATTTTTATAGACTTTTGCCATCTCTCTTTCACAATTCTTTCAAACTAGGATCCCACAATCCGTTCCAAGGCCTGAGGATAGTAGGGAAGACACTAGAGGTGTTCCACGAAGTGTTTGTGCTTAGAAATTTGCAACGGGTTTGGAGAATTTGAGTTTCAAAGGTGAGTTTTCTGATACTCTATTTTTCTGGTTTTGAGCATGCTGTTTGTTTGATTAAATTGATGTAATTAGAGTGCTTAAGATCCAAAATTGCTTCCACTTTTATGATATTAACTCTTTCATAGTTGACATACAGGAGGATCATGTTGAAGAAATAACCTAATGGGTCATAGTATATGGATAAGGTTTGGTAGGGGTGTTTATCGGTAGGTCAGTGTCGATTTTTGGGTAAAATCGCCACCGACCACCGACATGTCGGTTTTTGTCGGTCGATTTTCAACGATTTTTGAAAGGTTGGTGACGCCGACCGACCAACCACACGATCGGTCGGTCGGTTTTAGTTGGTTTTATGATTATAGCGAACTGAACAAAAAAGAAGAGAAGAAATGGAAAAAAAAAAGAAAAAAAAGGAAGATGTTGAGATTGAGAAGGAAATGGAGAATAAAAGAAAAAAAAAACAAAAGAGAAGAGAAGATAGAAGAAATGGAGGAGAAAAGAAGAGAAAGGAAGAAGAGGGGTGAAGAGAGGAAGGGGCGATGGGGTGACCGGAGGGATGAAGGGGTGAAGTCATCTCTTTTTCTCTCACTTTTTTCATTTTCGTCTTAGAGCTTTAGAGGAAAGAGAATGGGGAAAAAGGAGTGGGGAGGGGGAGAGGAGAGAGGAAAGAATGGGAAAAAGAAAATGTATATTTGGGACATTGTGCATAAGTGGAGCGAGAAAAGTCAAAAAAAAAATTATATTTTTAAAACCAACGGTGGTTTTGAAAAAACCGTGAGCGCCCCTCATTAATAAATGGAATAATGTGTTACGAGGGGTCAAGTGTTTTATTTTTTTTTATTTGTATGTATAATTCGGTCGGTCGGTCGGGTTTTTCGATTTTGTTACTCCGATCGACCGACTGGTCGGTTTTGCATTTTGCAAAACCGACTCCGACCATCTCACTCTCAAAACCGACCGACCGACATTGATTCGGTCAGTCGGGTCAATTTTTAGAATTCCTTTGAACACCCCTAAGGTTTGGTGCCTTATCCTGACAACACTACGATACGACTCACTTTGAAATAGTTACAAATGATTTGATCCAAATCGTTCATGTGGAGACATGTGAGTGGGGATATCTTATAACATTGACTTTGTATAAGACTGGACCACGAAATATTTAATCTCTCTTTATAAATCTGTTAATTGAGAAGATTAATATTTCATCAGGATGATCATATGCGACTTGATCTTAATCCTGAGGAGTTATGAACTCTTGCTTGTGAGACTTTTTCCTTCGATTTGTATGGGTGAGAGTGACTTTTGTAGCCGATTCAATATGCCTACCATTTTGAGGACTTGACCAAATAGGGAGTTGTGAACATAATCTCACAAGATGGAATTCACTCATTCCTATATAGGACAAGTAGATGAGTAGTTCCCTTATGTGCTAATTTTGAGACTTAAACAATAAGGCCCCACTCCCTCACTAGCCTGAGAGGGACTTAGTTTATGGTTGGATCATAAATAAATTGTTCATTAGAGGATCAATGGTACTTAAGGTGCAAGATGTAATTACAGAGATAAAACAGACTTTTGACCCAGCTGTAATTATGAACAACTCCTGAAGGATCGACTTACATGTAATGGTTATATCCATGGACACAACTTATCCTACAATGCATATGAGTGCAACTCAAGGTCTATAGTGGAGTGACCTAAAGTTAATGAATGAAAATTGATAAATTAAAGAGTTAAATTAATTAATTATGTATCATTGGAGCTTGTAATCTATAGGTCCATAAGGTCCTCTTGCTAGCTCATAGTAACACTAAAAGATCAATTTAGTTGAAAGAAAAATTATAAATGTTCAAATTAATATATAATTTGAAGTGTTCAAATCAATATTTAATATATTAGATATATTAAATATAAGAGAGAAAAATATATTTATTGTATTTGATACATTAAATATTAAAATAATTAATGTATATTAGATACATTAAAGAAAATATTTATAAGATTTGAATAAGATTCAAATAAATAAATATTGTAGGAGATTTGAATGAGATTCAAATCAATATAAGATATTTTAATATGTTAGATATTAAAATATAATATTTTAATTATGACACAGATTTGCCCTTAGTCTCTATAAATAGGACCATTGGGTTGAGCCATTAGACATAACACACATCTCCTCAATAGAGAATTAAAGAATTCTCTCTAGACCTCTTCCTCTACAATCTCTTGTGGATTTTCTTTCAAGAGGCTATCATAAGCCTTGGTCTTGTGTTCAAGTCATAGTCAAGAAGTTATTGAAATTAATTGATTAATATTAATTTGTATCATTGGAGCTTATAATTTGTAGGTGTATAAGGTCCTCTTGCTAGCTTATATTAACATTAAAAGAATCATTTTTGTTGAAAAAAGTAAAATAAAATTTGAAATATTCAAATTAATATTTAATATATTGGATATATTAAATAAAAGAAAATGTATTTATTATATTTGATACTTTAAATATTAAAGTGAATAATATATTAATGTATTAGATACATTAAAGTAAAAAATATCTATGAAATTTGAATGAGATTTAAATAATTAATATATGTATATATATTAGATATTAAAATATATTATTTGATTTTGACAAAAATTCTATCATAAGTCAAGGGAAATAATTAAAAAATTATATCCAAAAATGAAGTTTATAATGTTCAATAAGTATCGTTACATTTTGAATTTAAAAAAAAAATTCATTTCAAATTAAAATTACTTTACAGAAAAAAAATCAATAATTAATTATGGAGTTTTATTTTAAAAAAATTATATTTAATTATGAAAAATTAAGTTCAAGTTTTGGTCTCTGAACTTTGAGAATTGTATCTAATAATATTTTTTTTGAAGGGATGTCTAATAAATTATTGAACACTGAAAAATGTCTAATTGATCCCTAGATTTTCAATGTTATGTTGATAGATCTTTGAACTTTAAAATGTTTTTAACAAATCCTTAAGCTTCCAATTTTATGTCTCATAAATCTTTGAATTTTTAATTTTGTATCTAATACATCATGATTTATGTGACTTTTTTTTTTACACAAAATTAATAGTTTAGGAACCTAGTAGACTTTATATTGAAAGTCCATGAACCTATTAGAAACAAGTCTAGGGTTTTATTAGACATAATTTTAAAAGTTCAAAGACCAAACTTGTAACTTAACCAAAATTGGAAATTGAACACTAAGGCCATGTTTGATAACTATTTAGTTTTTGAAAATTATGTGTGTTTTCTCACAAATTCTCTACAATGGTTTTCATTTTTCTTAAAGAAACATTTGAGTTCTTAGCCAAATTTCAAAAACAAAAACAAGTTTTTGAAAACTACTTTTTTTCGTTTTCAAAATTTTTCTTGGTTTTTGAAAACTTATTTAAAAAGTAGATAACAAAACAATGAAATCTATGGGTGGAGTAGTATTTATAGATTTAATTTTCAAAATAAAAAATAAAAAACCAAATAGTTATCAAATGAAGCCAAACTAATTAATTGTAATAAAATGAGTATTATTAATATTAGTGTTAATTAAAATTATAGAAGAACCAAATAAATACAAAATTAAAGTGAAGAGTTATCATAAAAACAAAATAATAATAATAATAAACTAATGAATAAAAAAATCAAAATTTTGAGGGTGCCATGCCCCCTTAGTCTCTATGGTGATCCACCCATGCCCTAAGTCCCTATGAATAATATCCCTTAGTGCATATTTCGAAGTGATTGTTGAAGTAGTGATCTTAAAAAAAGAGATTTAGGTATAATTGATTTTGTAAAATTGACTTTCATACAATCATATTGATGTTTGGTTCCAAAGTTTTAAAAGTGATTTTCATATATTTAAAAGTGATTTTGAATTATTATGTTTGGCTTCAAAAGTGATTTCAAAATTACTAAATTACTAAAAAGGGCATTTTCTATTTGAGAAACTATTTAACTAAATAATTATGATAAATATTTATTTTTTCATTGGTTTTATTGTTAAATTTTTATATGCATGAATTGATATGTTAGGTAAGAAAAATACGTATGATAAAGGTCAAAAGAAAGTTTAAAATCCATATATCTCATTCAATCTAGAAATGTTTGTATCATTACAAATACTTAAGCTAGATATTATCTATTAATACACAAACTATATAACAAAGACATTAATGAGACATAAGAAGTTTTGCAATTTTCTCCCGCTCCTCTTCCATCTCCATTCCATGACAAGAAGTTTCACTTTTCTTAGTAACACTCAACTTGTTTCTTTCATCACTTGAGGGGAGCAAATCTTCATCATCATCATAAGGCTTGAACTCAAAGTCAACTGTAGAATGAGTTCTTATAAAATTATGAAGTGTCATTGATAAAACAACAATCTTCACTTGTTTTTCAAAAGGAAAACGATATATATGACATATCATTCGCCATCTATTTTTTCAAACGCCAAATGTCCTCTCAATTGTACACCTTAAAGATGAATGCCTATGTTTAAATATTTCCTTCTTATCTTTTGGTTGATTCCCACAAAGAAAATTAGGGAGATGATATCTTTTGCCTTTATAAGGGCCTAGATACCATTTGTGGATATTGAGCATCAACAAGATAATATTTACCTGCAAAATGCATGGTAAAAAATGTTTAAAATGTTTATAAACCATGCAAAGTTTAATATTAAAATGTTCAAAATAGACCTTTAGGTGGATGAGGAAAATTTAAATGAGGCCTTCGTAAAGCTTTCATGAAGATACATGAGTCATGAGCAGTACCTTCTCAACCAGCCTAAGTAAAAATGAAGCACATATTAAAATCACATACGACCATAACATTTTGGGTAGTAATACCTTTTCTACCTATATACGCTTATCTTTAGGAGCAACAACAGATATATATGTGTGCCATCAATTGTTCCTATGCAATTTTTAAAGTATGGTCAATATTGATCATCACTTTTAATTTACTTGGGGTTGCACTAAATTGCAGATCACTTGTCTTAATGATGTCCACAGCTAAACGAAAAACAGGGTCTAATACCAAACCAAACCATCTAGAAATAGTTTTGTCCAAGTGTTGAAACCGTTATTGAATCATTCTATTAGTTAACCCATGCCCTAGTGTGACTCATAACCATTGTACATCCAATTTCTACTAAATGGTCAAATTCTCCAATGGCACTATCATTTGAAGATTAGCTATTGGTATCACCATTATCAATCATATAAGACAACATCTCTATTAACAAAAAAAAAGGCATAATTAACTATAAATTTTACCAGTGAAATTATATGATATGACATATTTATTCATAATATAGTAACAATAGTTCAAACAACTAAACAACAAATGAAAAGCCTTGATTAGTACTAAGAAAGTTCAAACCTAAAAACCCTCATTAACCAAAGGTCCCATGAACAATACAATGTCAAACTTTTTTTTGCTTAAGCCATTCAATTTTTGTCTCGAGATTCTTTATAGCAACAAACATTTCTCTATTTTCTCTTTTGGTAAAAATTTCAGTAGCTTTCATATACAACTCGTCACCTTCCATAATCCTAAGCAAGCTCATTAAAGTATCCATTACTTATCAAGAATAATGCATCTCGACAAATCTCTTCTTCAATATTTAATGACATCACAAAGGCAATCTAATTTGTCTGACATCTTAGAAGATCCAACTCTTGAACCAATTTTTTTTCCTCTTCTTCTCATCCCTTAAGTATAAGTTTCTCTCTCCCTTGAATTGACAAGCTGCCTTAATTATTCTTGACTTGACGACTATTCTGTATCTATACTTCCAAAATATGACCAAGCAGGAAGTTTTTTTTATAAATTTCACCCCCAAGACAATGAAGCGGCTCTGTTTCGCTAGACAAGAAAACGAAGCTATGTTTTTATTAGATTTTAATTATTTCAAAATTATTTTTAGGCTAAATAATAAAAAATACCCTTGAACTTTGTAATTTGTTTCAAAAATACCATTGAACTTTCAAAAGTTTCAATAATACCTTTAAACTTAAAGAAAAAAGTTCAAAAATACGCTTACCGTTAGTTTTGAATGGAAACCGTTAGTACTTTATTTATAAAATACCCCTAAACTTTCAAAAGTTTCATTAATACCCTTAAACTTAGAAAAAAAGTTAAAAAATAACTTTAAACTTTTAAAAAAAGTTCAAAAATACCCTTACTATTAGTATATGGACATAAATTGTTAGTACCTTGTTTCAAAATACTCCTAAACTTTCAAAAGTTGTATTAATACTTTTAACCTTAAAAAAAAATTAAAAAAATGTCTTTATTGTTAGTATATGGACGAAAAACATTTATCTACACCTCATTACCTCCCTCTTCCATTTCTTCTCTCTCTTGATTTACTTCAATCTATGGCCTAACAGTTCTCTATTTTTCATCTTTTCTTTTCCCTTTCTTTTTCAATACCCTCTTTACTCTCTTCTTCCATTTTTCAATCTCTAAAACTACCTCCTTCAATCAAGGTATATAGACTATAGCAAGAAGAAAGGAGAAAATGGAACCACCAAGGGACCATAGGACTTAAATCCTTTAACAAGGTTGTACATTAGTAATTTGAGTTAGTATGTTTGAGTTTAATACACAAAAAGAGAGACATGTTGAGAATTTGAGTCATAATTTTGTGGACATCTAGTGGGAGGGAAAAGAAAGAAAACATATGCATTACCAAATTTGTAGCGGATGGAGATTTTATTAATCCTTTTTGCAGTTCAAATTAGTCTATTTGTTGTGGTTAGTTAAGAAAGTTCCTCATGATTAAGAATTGGACAAATAGAGAAAAAAATGAGGGTATCTATATGAGTTGTTTTCAAATTGGTTCTTTTCCAAATCAAAAAAACTTCAAAGACACTGATTGTTTGAGTGTTGAAATTTCTTATATTCAAGTTTGAGCATGCTTAGAAATGAAAAAGAGCTCTTCATGTTTATTTAAAGTTATAATATTTAAGAATATAGGAGAAATGAGGGAAGTTTTAGAGATTGAAAAATAGAAGAAAAGAGTAAGAGAGTGTTGAAAAAGAAAGGAAAAAAAAGAGGAAAAATAGAGAAGTGTTATGCCATTGATTGAAGCAAATCAGGAGAAAGAGAAAATAGAAGAGGGAGGTAATCAAGTGTAGATAAACGATTTTCGTCCATATACTAATGGTAAGGACAATTTTTAATCTTTTTTTATTTAAGGTTAAGGGTGTTAATGTGAAACTTCAAAAGTATTTTTAAAATGAGGTACTAACGATTTCTGTCCATATATTAACGGTAAGAGTATTTTTGAACTTTTTTGAAAGTTTAAGGGTATTAATGAAACTTTTGAAAGTTTAGGGGTATTTTTGAAACAAAGTACAAAGTTTAGGGATATTTTTGAAACAAAGTACTAACAGTTTCCATCCAAAACTAACAGTAAGGGTACTTTTGAACTTTTTTTTTAAAGTATAAGGGTGTTAATGAAACTTTTGAAAGTTCAGTGGTATTTTTGAAATAAAGTACAAAGTTCAGGGGTATTTTTTATAATTTAGCCTTCTTTTTATATGACCTAATTTTAGAAAGTTTTAATACTTGAAGGGTATACAATCAAGATTTTTAAAAGATTAAGTACCAAACTGAAAATTATCTAATAGATCAAAGACCCTTTAGTATATTTAGCCTTTTATTAAATTATAACAAAAGATATTTCCAACTCAATTATTTTTACATCAAATTATTGTTCTGTCAATAAAATGTAATATTTTGAGACAATAAGCACTTGATTGAAAAACCATTAATACAAGAAGAATACAATTGAAAATCTTAATAAATTTAAAATGAAAATTACATATATAGCTTCACAAACCCCAATGCTTCTTTCAAAGAATTCCCCTTTCATGTCTCTCAAGACATCTCTCATCACACATCAGAAAGTGTCTTCAAGTCCCTTTTATGGTGTTCCCTTTTCCCAAACCAATACAGTAAAGACGATACAATACAATAGAAGTGAACCATGCCAATCACAATAGAAAAAACCAGAGAATGTGCAATATTATACAGCAATTTTGGTGACCATCTACATCAAGGAAGAACAATGAGATAAAAATGGCAGCCAAATACAACAACGACTAGACGGTTCAGCTCGAATTAGGCACAGCATGTCAACTGACAGGAAAATTTGGTTGCTACAAACTTCAATACAATGGCTATGATCAATGAAAACAAAAACTGATCCCAAAAGAATTAAGAAGGAAGGAAGCATGTAAAATTGCTTCAAATTCAACAGGACATTCAACTGTTGAAAATAAATTAGCAGAGAGAAAGAAGATCACCAAAGGATAAGAACAATGTAAATGCCAGTAATAAACCAGAATATGGCAAAGAACTCTTCATTCTGAACCTGCACAACAACAATGGATCCTCAAATCCAAAGGAACCCCAATAAGAAACGAAAATTTGACTTGTTTAAACGCACAAGCAACACCAAATATATCGATCAATCAATCTCCCGAAGTGAAATCCACCAACCAATCCGTCGCAACCTTCCATAACCCGTTGCGCCAAAACGAACCAACCTAAACCCATCAAACAGCTAACATAATACAATCAGAAAAATCAAAACAACTCACTGAACCAAAGGAGAAGGCAAAGAAATGAAGAACACCAACAAGAGAAAAAAAAAATCCAAATCGATTGACGAAAGAAAAACGTGAAAGTGAGAGCCCAAAAATTTATAACAACGAAAATCAAATTAAAAAAAAAAATCAGATCCATGGACAAAAAACTTTGAGTTCCAAATCAAATTCCCATGGACTCTCCACAAATCTAGAAAATGAACATCATACAAAAACATGAAAAAAAATTTAGAAAAGACGGAGAATTACCTGTTTGCGATGATTCAAACAATAAAATAGCAGATCGAACTGTTTGTGGTCACGCAAGTGCATGCTATCAAGTAATATAAAATGGTAAGTAAATACCGAGTATCGAATCCTTAGGGAAGGCAATGGAAGCTTTTTCTTTATTTAATTAATTATTATAAATACTCGTAATTAGAATTATTTAGGGTACGAACTAAAGAAAGCGATGCTTGGAAGATAAATCTAATCTAGAAAGCAATTAAAACGTGGAGATACCAAATTAAGGGGACATTTAGGGTATTGAGCACGAATTAGGGTACAAATGGCAATTGGATCTGACATTTAATTATTCGTGTTTATTACATAAACCTAGAGCTAAATCGGTCGAAATCTCCTTCCAGTCTCATTCAAACACGCTAATTAATTTGTTGCCTAAGTGTCCTTAGCGCTAATTGATGAATTAATTGGAGTTTGCTCATAATTAGTCTCACCCGTCAATTGTTAATTCTACGTCACTTAGGCAATTTTAGGGTGTTAATTGAATTTAATTGGTCCTAAACTTCCTCCATCGAGCTCAATTTAAGACTATAATCAACTAATTAATGGCCAAATAATTAGATGCAGTAAGTACAACTCAATTAAATGCAATATAACAAGTAATTAAATGTCTTAAACCACAATTAAATCATAATTATACTCCTAATTGTGCTCTTACCCCTAAACAAGTAAAATTAGCCCATAATATTAAGTTTGCAGCACAAGAAATCCATCTCTATAGCCCTAAAATACATAAAATAGAGGATGAAAGCAAATAAAGAAATCGTCGTTGCCAAAATCTCTGCTCCCGCTTCGAATTCTACAACCTCTAGCCTCGATTTTCGTTCCCAAACACTTTGAATTGTGCTCCTAAGGTCCCAAGAGGGTGAGAAGTCGTAAAAATGGGATAAAACCCTAAAATTGTCTCCCAAAATTTAGTCTCGAAACGATGAATTTACACTGTTTGTCAACGCAGCGTCGAGACGCTAAGCATAGTGTCTCAACGTTGTGTTGAACGCAACGTTTTTTAGCATGTGCGCATCTAGCTCAGCATCTCAATGCTTCGGACGGAATGTGTCTTCTCTACGCGTTTTGAGCGTCGAGATGCTACAGGACAGCGTCTCGACGCTCACCGTCAGGTTTGAGTGATGAAATACAACGTCTCAATGCTATTTTGAGCATTGAGACGCCATCCTCTCGGCCAATTGCACTTGTGAAGCCTCTCTTTTCCATTCTTAGCTCCATTTTGACTATTTTTAGGCTCTGCAACATACTCGATGCTCCAAATTTGCTATCTATAGCCTGAATTGCCTGGTTACCTGAAATGTCAAAAATAACTACGTAAAAGCTCATAATTACAACCAAAACTAGCAATTAAATGGGACTAAATATAGTACTAAATTAGTGCTATCACGAACCAAATAATATCAAACATATTTTCCTATTCCAGAAGAGAGAGACAAAGGAAGAAAGGAAAGGAATGAAGCGTTGGATTTGGATTTGGGAGGGCTGCTTCAAGAGAAACTTTAGGGTTGAGCCTCCATGAGAGAGAGAAAAATGACCTAGGGCAAAAAATTATTCTTAAATACGGGGGAAAATTCATTATTTCAAGAAATGAATGAAATGAGGGCAAATTTTTGTCGTGATTTTCAGTCAATCACCCCACCAAGAATCACCTTTCAACTAATTATTAAAAAATCAATTTTAAATGATTTTAGATTTTTCTAAAATCAATTTCAACATTTTCCAAACATCAATATTTGAAAGGAAAGTGATTTTGGCTATGCCAAAATCACCCCCCAAACATACCCTTAGTCTCTATGGAAAAAAATCAATTTTGACCCCTAAACTTGTTACGTTGTATCAAATTTTACCCTTACCTTTCAATTTCATCAAATTGCACCTTATACTTAGACAAGTGCAATCTCAACCTCAAACTTTAAAAAAGTGTTGCAATTTTAACCCTCTAATAAGTTCTTGCCCCAAATATCGTTAAGAGAAGTTTTCTCTTAAACGTTCGATTTCTCTCTTCACAAATCTTCATATGCAGAAAATTCTTTGATGGTCCACAACAAACATATGTATTGTTGAAAGTACTCACCACTCATGAAATCATAAGTGCACAAATACACGCCATTTTTTTTCCTAAGAGACTCCGACACCAAATTGTATGGAACAAGCATCATTGGTCACATGCTATAGGTAGTATTCATATTCCTGAACGGATTGAATCCATCGAAGCTAATGCTAACTGAACATTCCATGGGTTTGAAAAAACCTAAGGAAATTATCTTTCAAAAGGTTTCCACTATGTCGCATCAGTTGGGTGTCGTAACACACCATCAGTTTCAACCCGTTTGTCCTTATGCCACCTCATTTCAGAAGTAATATGTTTAATAAAAGCAACTGCTTCAACCTCGATATCAGTAAAAAATAATGTAAACTTTATGTGGAATCTTCTTACCCTTTCTATTATTTATTTTATAAGGGGACTCACCACATACTAGACAACATTGGCAATCAACAAATTATTTCTAAAGTAATATACAATTGTACATGCAGGTATGGATGAACTCATAACCTAGCCTTAAGTCAAATAGCTTCCTCTTAGCTTCATAGAATGAACCAGATATAGATGCACCGATTGGAAATGCTTCTTTCAACAACTGTTGTAACATATTAAGTGATTTGTTACTCTAATTATTGAGCATCTTGTTATGCATCAACTTCACCAAGAAGTTTATCGAGGAAAAGTTTGTACATCAGAGTATAACTGGTTGCATGCTTCAATATCAACTCCTAAAAAATGTTTGAAGTATCCCTTTCTTCAACATTCATGGGTATTTCATCTCCAAAGTCTTCTTCATCATCTACATCCCATTTTGTCATCAGCTCTTGCAAATCATTTAGAAGATTGAACATCTCATCATCACTATTGTAAATACTACACTCTCTACTTAATTCATCATCTACTGAAGCAGTTGTGTCTCTTTGAAATCAAGCTAAGTTGGTTGGTTCTCAATGATAAACCCATTGACTGTATATATGAAGGAGATATTCCATACATAAATAAACTTTGTTCTACTTCGTCCAATGACTACGACATTGATTTTTGACAATTCTTATATATGCATATTGTTTTTCTTGCCTCGTTTACTTGGAACTTTGCCACTTCTAGAAATTGTACAACTCCTTCTATATAATGTCTAGATAATCTATCTGTAAACTTAATCCAATCCTTATTCATTCTCGAATATACTTTTCAAAGAACTTTGTAAACTAGTACAAATGGAGAAAGTTCAATCATATAGGAATTAGGCAGAAAGTTAGAATTTTTTTTCATAAACCTATAGATATATGTTTAAGGAACCAAAAACTAGCTTAAAAGCCATCTTAGGACCATAAGAAACCAAAACGTGCCAAGAAGACATTTTGGGACCTTACGAAACTAAAAACATGCATACAAGTCATTTTGGGACTTCAATGAACCAACGTCTTAAATGGAACTAAAATTGCCTAACCACAAGGATATTAAGGCAATATACATGTGTAAACCTTTCGAATCTAGCATTTTGTGCACTAACGTAGTTTAAAGTACATACAAGGTACTCTACTAAAAAAGTGTCTACAAGACATTTCATCCCCAAAGTTTATCTACATTTGTATTATATTAAAAAGGATCTTAAGGTCGTGTTGTTAGAATTTATGTCCTAAAGCCTCGTAATTAATATTTTAACATTTAATAATTATTTGATAATTATTTTAATATTTTTATTTGCAATTTATAATATCCATTATATATAAAAAATCCAAGGTTATTAGTGTAATCTTAAATAGATGTGGTTGACATACATGAGGGTCATGTTCAAGAAATAACCTAAAGGGTCTATAGTATATGGATAAGGTTGGGTGTCTTAACCTGGTAGCACTATTGATACGCCCCACTTTATAATAGTTCCAAATGATTTGATCCAAATCGTTCATGTGGAGACATGTAAGTGAGGGTATCATATAGAATGAATTTGTATAAGATTGGACCATGAAATATTTAATTTCTCTTGATAAATCCTTTAATTGAGAAGATTAATATTTCAACAGCATGATCATATGCCACTCGATCTTAATCCTGAGTGAGTTATGAACTTCTGCCTGTGAGGGCTTCTCTTTTGATTTGCATGGGTGATAGTGACTTTTGTAGCTAATTCAATAAGCCTACCATTTTAGGGACTTGATAAAATAGAGAGTTGAGAACATAAGTTTCACAAGATAGAATTCACTCATTCTCATATAAGGAAAGTATATGAGTAGTTCCCTTAAATGCCGATTTCAGGACTTAAACAATGGGGCTTCACCCTCTCACTGGCTCGAGAGGGACTTGGTTTATGATTGGGTCATAAATAGATTGTTCATTAGAGGATCAATGATACTTAAAGTATAAGATGTAATTACGGGGGTAGAACAGAATTTTCACCCATCTATAATTATGAATAACTTGTGAAGAATTGACTTGCATGTAATTGTTATGTCCATGGACACAACTTGTCCAACAGTGCATAAGATTGCAACTCTAGGTCTATAGTGGAGTGACATAGAGTTAATGAATGAAAATTGATTAATCAAAGAGTTTAATTAATTAATTTTATATCATTGAAGCTTATAATATGTAGGTTCATAAGGTCCCCTTGCTAGCTCATAGTAACACTAAAAGGATCAATTGAGTTAAAAGAAAATTTTGAAATGTTCAAATTAATAGTTAATATATTTGAAATATTAAATTTAAAAGAGAATAATACATTATTAAATAAATTATATATTAAATAAGATTCAAATAGATAACATATGTTGTAGGAAGATATTTGAATAAGATTCAAATATATTAAATATATAATATATTAGATATTCTATATCTAATATATAATATATAAACCCCAAACCCTATATCTAATATCTGAACCCTAAACCCTATATAATTTATTAGATATTATATTTTGAATTTGGAAAATATCTTATCATAAATTCCTATATAAATAGGATCTTTGGGTTGAGCCAAAGTACAGGGTTTCTACACACAAAATTCTCTACGAATTTCTTTCAAGAGGTTCCCACAAGCCATAGTCTTGTGTTCGAGTCATAGCAAGTAAGATCTTGTGGTGGAGATTCAACCTCGCTGGAATTGGAGTACAAGAAGTAAAGATGTTTTAGAAAATATTTTCCATATTTTATCAAGGTATTAATTGTTTAACCTATTTTTAGTTTAATTCTAAATAAATCAAAGCCAATCCATAAATTGATTTCTAAATTGTTTAGAAATCATAGTCTTCTGCTATGGGGCGAAGTGTTCATTCCTTTCAATTAGTATCAAAGCAGTCTTTAGATTTTTATTTATAATTAAAGTTTTTGTATAATGGGTATTTTAATTTTTCATATATGTGATATATGTGGTTTGCAAAAACTTGATTGTTTAGGCATATTTGTTGGCATTAGATTTAATTGCTTTTAATTAGATCAATTGTAAAATTCGATAAGGGCAAGAGTTTTTGTAATTTATTTACAATATTATTTCGATCTAGGAAAACAAATAAAACTTGTCGTTGATTGTAAATTTCTCGGCCATCTAAACAGCAGCCACAACATCCCCTTTGTATATTCGACGTGAAGGGTGAACAATGACGTCCATTGAAGTGTTGAGTGTTGCAATGGTGATTTAAATATGTTACTAGTGATTTCAATTGGTGAAGGCATGGATGAGATTATTAATGGTAGTCGGTCAATGTTTCTAACTGGTACAATTGATGGATGAATCGAAAATTAAATCAACATGCTGTTTCCAATTTGGATGGTTGCTGATAGCCAGCAAATCACTTTGAAAATGTGAACTTCTATCTTCAAACAGGCCGCGTGAGTCTCTCTGGTGCTGTGAATCTCCACGCAGGTGGCCTGTCAAATGCTTTTAGACGATGGTCAAAATTTTTCTCCATGCAATGACAGGTGCATGAAAGACGTATTTTTCTCCATTGACTAGAATTCTGCGGTTGTCCTTATATCTCTGTCGGTGAACCTGATTGATGGATGCAACGGTGTTGCCGACGACACCTAAATAGAAGTAACTTAGTTTTTTTTTCTCTTTCTTTTCATCTCTTGAGACGACGACAACTGTTATAATGACTTGTTGAGGGTCGATCAAAATGATATTTATAGTACCGATCCAAACTAAATATTTGTTGTATTTAATAGTGGACTGGGTCGAACCACATGAAATTGTGATTACTCTTTCTTATTGCTATGGTTATCGAACGTAACAGAGTGATTGTTGGGTAAATCGCGCACAAAGTGCTTAAAAATAACAAAAAACAAAGGAGTAGAGTTCAGATCTAATCAAGCACCGATTCAGAGTCGCGTCAGGTTTCACTTGTGTAATGTCAATCATAGATTAAATAAGAGCTCAATTTTAGTTGCATGCACTTAATTGACCTTACTGAAAAAGCCGATAAAGCCCCTAACAATCCGTTAATTGAACTAAAATTAACCTAGCATCAATTTTTTCCCTAAACTAACTCGATTGTTGAAAGGAATAATCGAATTAAACCCAAAGTGGAAGCGTTGGATCGTCTTTGATTTTATTTAAAATTAAACTAAAAATAAGATTAAGCAAACTTACTTGGAATAAATATGGAGAATATTCTGGAGGGTCCTTTTCTCCCTATGCTCCTGATAGCACTAAATTAGTGCTATATTTATGCCTTATTTTACCTAGTTTTTCTCTATAAATGTGAGCTTTTATGTTGATTATTTGTTAATTCACTAGTACAAAATCAGCTTTTAATGACGGGCATTGCCCGTCATTATAGGGTTTTAATGACGGGCACGCGTCCGTCATCTATACTCGCGTCATTGTAGCCTACGATGACGGGCACCGTTTAATGACGGGCATTAACCGTCATTAAAAGGCGCCCGTCATTGTAGGCTACAATGACGCGCACCTTTCATGACGGGCAAAGTATGACATGAAAACCAGGTGACCGTCATTAAAAGTGATGCGTGCTGCATGTTACGATGACGGGCATTAACCGTCATTAAAAGGCGCCCGTCATCGTAGGCTATAATGACGCACACCTTTCATGACGGGCAAAGTATGACATGAAAACCAGGTGACCGTCATTAAAAGTGATGCGTGCTGCATGTTACGATGACGGTGACTATATAATGACGGTCATTGCCCGTCATTGAATGTCAATTAAGTGGACTGTTTTGAATGCGGTCAATATATAATGACGGGTACTGCCCGTCATGTTAGGTTATAGATGACGGTTTTTAACACTCATTATAGGGTTTTAATGTCGGTCATTAAAATTGACGTCTGTCATTAAATGTTATATGTGCGTCGTGAAATGTCCGTCATTAAATGTCCATTTTTTGAAAGATTTGATGACAGGCAATGCCCGTCATCGTTTTGTGCATAATTTAATAAAAAAAAATTGTTGGTAGCCCGGGTGGCTAACCAACAATATTTATCATTTCGTCAAACCTCTGCATAACATACAATTTTATTTATGACTTAACAAAGATAAAACTTATTACAAACACAACAATCAACTTATTCACTACAAAGATTTTATAATGTTATACATATGCACACAAAAATTAAATCTATTATAAAAGAGGTTATTGATATAATTTGCTAAGATTTAACAAAACTAACCTAAAATAAGTTAAAATGCTTAAAATGCTTAAGGAAGGTTCTTTAATATTCATTCACTTAAATTGAATAAAACCAAAAACTGAAAATTTCGGTATGACCTCTACTAAAACTACCAAAAACTAAAATGAAATAGTACACATATAATTCACTTCTATATCATAATGCATTAATACATTAACATAAAACTAACATACCTATTAACTAACAAGATTCTTTAGCATTCATTTACCAAAACTGAATCAAACCTAGCGAAAATTTCGGCATGACCTCTACTAAAACTACCAAAAACTACCTGAAATAATGCAATTCACTTCTATATATTATACACATATATGGGACCACTCGTCCCTTCACGAACTACATTCAACAAGACAAGATCCAACAACAACTTTCGAAAGAATGTATATGTACATCTAAACAACTTTCTTTATACATGCAATTTACACAACAAACAAACCATAGTTGATCATCTTTCCTAAAACTTAACAAGAATCAAAAACTAAAAATTTCGGCATGACCTCTATTAAAACTACCAAAAACTAACCTGAAATAATGCAATTCACTTCTATATTATACACATATATGGGACCACTCGTCCCTCCACAAACTACATTCAGCAAGACAAGATCCAACAACTTTCGAAACACAACAATCAACTTATTCACTACAAAGATTTTATAATGTTATACATATGCACACAAAAAGTAAATCGATTATAAAAGAGGTTATTGATCTAATTTGCTAAGATTTAACAAAACTAACCTAAAATAAGTTAACATGCTTAAAATGCTTAAGGAAGGTTCTTTAATATTCATTCACTTAAATTGAATGAAACCAAAAACTGAAAATTTCGGCATGACCTCTACTAAAACTACCAAAAACTACCTGAAATAATGCAATTCACTTCTATATTATACACATATATGGGACCACTCGTCCCTCCACAAACTACATTCAGCAAGACAAGATCCAACAACAACTTTCGAAAAAATGCATATGGACATCTAAACAACTTTCTTTATACATGCAATTTACACAACAAACAAACATTTCCTCCACAAACTACAGCCAGCAAGATCCAGTACTACATCTAAACTTCAAACAATGAGACCACCCGTCCCTCCACAAACTACATTTCCTCCACAAACTACAGCCAACAAGATCCAGTACTACATCTAAACTTCAAACAATGAGACCACCCATCCCTCAACAAACTACCTTCAATAAGATCAAAAAATTTAAACACTTCTAGTATTTTTATAAACAAATATTTTCATTCTACATGTAACAAAGACATAAAGTAAATCTACTACTTACATCAAATCTCTTCTTAACATCCACAAATAGCTCTATACAAATCTTCCAACAAAATCTGTCCATTCTATTCGAATCTCATCAATTTCTCCTTGTTTATATGCACTTTTGCTGTTAAACTACAAACAAAAATAAATATACATATAACATGAGAATAAATCATATAGTTATAATCACTTAAAAGGTAAATGAATAATACGTACAAGATTACTTATGGAGATACTAGAGTTGTGCACTATTTCTCGTATATACTTTTGCACATAGTATCCACACTCTACAGAACCCAATTGGCGGGGGCACTACATGTAAAATAATTGAAAAACAACATACTTAAGTTATACATATAAGAACATACCAAAGAGTTCAAATAAATAATATAATCAATATAAATTTACCTTTACAAGTTTCCAAATGATATTAGAGCGATATTGTGGGAGTGAATGTTTAGCTTGCCACATTCTCAATGATCTAAATAACTTGAAACATTAGAATAATATAAATGTAGAAATCAGCAACTATAAAAGTTTAAAACACTTACGTATTTATGGTTCCTTGAAAACTTTCTTCGAGTTTACTACGTAAAGAGTTCAATACATACACAGTGTTCTCTCGCGGATGGACAACGATCAACATCCAATGACAACTATTAGAAATGAATATTCTAATATCATTGTTTAAGAATAAAACAAAACTATAATTAAGTTAAAGTAATTTAAATTTTCATTACTTACCCAGTGTTATATGGGATGAGTACTCGTTGATCCAAATCTAAATTAACCATGTCTAATATGTTGGCTAGATTTCTGCAACGAGTTTCTTGACACTTCACGTAATTTGAAATTGTTATTTGATCAACTAACATGAACTTACTGATTATTTCGTAGTCACATACAGTCCAAAGATACCTAAAGAAAATTAAAATTATCATAAAACATTAAAAAAAACGTAGTCCATAAATCAAAAAATGTGATAAATTTTGTATACTTACGCAATGTATGTGACTATACATGAATAGCCTATCTCCACCATCCCACAATAATGCATGATGTCGTCGCGATGTAGATAAATTATTTTCTCCTTTCCGAAAATGTGCTCGCTCAAGTTGATTTGAATTGTATCGCTCTCTTGCATAGAAAGCATAGCATATCGATTCAAGAGCTTGATAGTAACGTGGACATCCGTGTAGTTAGAAGATTGTGAAACAGAGACATTGACAGAAACATCTTTCTTAGGTTTAGCCGAAGAAGAACCCTATCACAAACAAAATTGAAATTATAAACGAAAAATAACAAAAACATTTAAGTTGGCAAAAAACATACATTTTTAGCCGTATTCAAAATTACAAGTTCACGAGGCCATGCCACAAAGTTACCCATCTCTTGACTTAAAGTTTCTACTTCTCCCATTAAAGGAATTGGTATGGTAACATCTTCTCCCATGGTCATATCTACCACAACTCTGACATTATTGGCTCCTAGTGGAACTCCATGGATAGTTGGAAATTGAACATCAGACTCATACATTGTGCCTACAGCAACAATGTTATCCACTGATCCTATAGCCAAGTGGCATGGTGTTCCCTTCAAAAATTTAAAAGAAAGAAGTTACGTGTCTCGCCATATGGTCAAGTTACACAATATAAATAAAAGTTACCTCTAAAATTTCTTCTACATCTTCAATGATCTCTTTTCCTTTTGACTTCGAATTTGAAATATTACTTCCTACACTTGAACCCTTATTTGATTGCGAACGTCGAGTTGCACCTTTGTTGCCAGACTCTTCACCCAGTTTTGATTGTCCTCTAACAACATTGAAATAAACTGATGGTTTAACAAACTTACCCAATCCCCTAACACGCCCCCTATGTTCTGGCGTGCCCAGTGCTTCTGTCAAAATATCTTTACCCTCATGTGTCATAGCTAACTCGTCCTGTCACAACCATTTAGATTTACACATTTCAATTATCAAAGGAACACATAATCATATGACATTTAATCTAAGAATCATATCTACATATGCTTAAAATAAAAATATTTAAACTTACAATTCGACTAACACATTGTTTAGTGTCGTCATCGAAGTATTCACTATTCTTTCCTTTTCGGGCTTTCTTCCATAAAGTTGCACGATTGGAAGGATCGTCTGACAATTCCTATATGAACATACACATTATTAATTCTCATTAACATATAATCATAAGAAATAATTTAATTAATTTAATTAATGTTACTCACTAGTTCTGCAGCCAAGTTTGCGTAACTCTTACGAGAGATATGGTGATTATATTTACATTTTTCTCTTCGTTATTTCTGAGCACGACTACGCACCTGTATAACATAAGACCATTGATTTAAATCTTCGAAACAATTTCACTAATATTTAAAAAATATGTTAGTTTAATGTAGTTACCTCCCACTCTTCAGATATTCTTGCATTAACAAATGTCTCCCATTGTGCTTGATCAATGTGTGAATACTTTTCAGGAGGACTTTTCAATAAAGATGGTTCATTCTTGAAGGGAAGAATATACTTCTGAGTCAATGTATATCTATATGTCCGAAACTTCGTTGAAGCCGATTGAAGAATAGCATGTTTGGACCTAGAGTCCACCACAAACGACATCTGCATATGAAAATCACCATAAAAATTAAGTACCTCTACATAATAAAAAGTATTTACCTTAAAATTAATTAATACTTACCTCTACACAATAAAAAATTTTGTCTTTCAATTCTTGTGGAACCTCTTTCCAATTGTTGTAGATCAATGGAATTTGTTGTCTAACACAAACTCCGATATAGCTTTGCATTTTATTTGCATTTTCACCTACAGCTTGACCTTGATTATTGTATTGGATGACTAAGCGTTCTCCTGTATTTCTTATGCGTGCCAATTCACGCATAGTAGTGAGGCCTCGTCGAGCAGTCTGTCTAGCCTCCATATGAATAGCTACGTTCACTCCGTCATCACTGCTGCTACTCGAATCACTCATTGTAACAATCTACAAGAAACAACATCATAAAATACAACATAAGATATAATAACTCGTAAGATACATTAACTCAACAATGTGACTAAATTACTAAATGACATACTATATTTAAAACATTATTTATCAATCCATGTACCCTCACAATCATTTCTAAGATATGTAGATGACAATTCGTCGATTTCATGAGATACGTCAATATTTGGAATTGTTTCCAAAACCCCATATCCACAATCTTGAACAATATCTACCATTTCATCTTCGTACAAATCATCTTCAACTATTCTTGAAGAAGGGGTTAAAACCACTGACCATCGAGGATCAATAGGATCTTTCACGTAGAATACTTGTTTGGCTTGAGAAGCTAAAATAAATGAGTCTGATTTATGCCCAATGCGATTAAGATCTACAGTTGTAAACCCAAGCTCGTCTATTTTAACTCCATTATTATTCTCAACCCAGTCACATTTTAATAAAATGAAAGTTAATTTATGGTAATCAAGCTCCCATATTTCCTGTATTACACCATAAAAGGTCATGTCCGACATAATAGGATTTTTGTCCTTAGCACTGGAAACTTGCATTGTATTAGCTGTTATAATGATTCCACTGTTTTGGACATTCCTAATATCATCGTGTTTCTTTGTATGATAATGAATACCATTAACCACATAACCACGATATGTGGCCACATCTGGACGAGGCCCATGAGCTATCCATCTTAAAGAAGATGATATGGAGTTGTTTGGCACCTCGAGAGCAAGACCAACCTGAAATTAAGATTTAAATTACGTTGGAATTAACATTACACCCACTCATTAAAAACTATGGCTTTTAAGATTACCCGATCACGTAACCAACTGCTAAATGTGCGATTATGCTCATCTTGAAGCCACTTTTTATTTTTGGATCTACTTGGATTGAGTTTAGATAAAGTTTCCATGTGTTTCCTGTTGAATTCATGCAACATACGAAAATGTCAAACTTACTACATTCACATTTTGAGACTTTGCATTCACACATTTCAAACATGGACAACAAATGACATCTGACCTATTTGAATGTCGTAGACCATTTTCGATGAACATCTCAACTCCTAAACTATATTCTGGTGACATCCGATTCTTTGACATCCACGACTTATCCATAACTATAAAACTGGTAGCTTGAAAGTTTAATCTACAAGAAGAATAATGATTACTTAAACTTGTGTACTTGCTATATGTCCTTAAAAAGAAGCTGAGAAAAAAAATTAAATTATCAAGGAGTTCATTGTTCAATCAAGTTCATGATGTTGATACAAAAGTAAACATCATGATATTTTGGACTCTAATATCCATGATATTAGAACCAAAGACTTACCAAACTCATCAAATTAAATTAACACAAAAATAAAGTTATGAAATCTAAACTCATAAAAAATTAACATAAACCAACATTTAAATTTAAGAAAAAATTAGGAAGTTTTCAACCCTTCCCCCATCACATTATTAATTAATACAAGTTCTTAACCCCCCCCCCCCCCCCCCTAACTATACTCATTAAACTAACAAAAAAAAAACTAAACTCGTAAAAAATTAACATAAACCAACCATTAAATTAAACAAAACTTACTAAACTTAATAACCAAAGGTTTTCAACCCCTCCTCCATCATAACTAAACTCGTCAAATAACTAGCACAAAAATAATTTTATGAAATCTAAAGTCGTAAAAAATTAACATAAACCAAACTATTAAAATTAAGCAAAACATAGGAAGTTCTAAACCCCTCCCCCATCACATCATAATTTAAGTTCTCAACCCTCCTCCCACAACAACTATACTCATTAAAAACTAACACAAAAATTAACATAAACCAAGTATTAAAATTAAGCAAAACTTAAACATAACTTAGGAATCTAACCAAACTTACTAAACTTAATAACCAAAAGTTCTCAACCCCTCCTCCATCACAACTAAACTCATCAAATTAAATTAACACAAAAAATAAATTTATGAAATCAAAACTCATAAAAAATTAACATAAACCAAGAATTAAAAGTTCTCAAATCCCCCCTCCCCTACGTTATCAACCTCCCCCACCACACACATGTGACACAACTATACTCATTAAACCAACACAAAATCTAAGCTTATCAAATCTAAACTTATAAAAAAATTAACATATATCAACCATTAAATTAAGCAAAATTTAGAAATATAACAAAATATGTCAGTGAGCTTGCAATCTAAACAAACATAATCAAACTCCTAAAACAAAATTAAATTTTGAGTTAGTCAATCTATTGCACATAATTTTCGCACAAAAACAGTCTATACCCACAAAATCAATTACATAAACATCCTAAAGATGGTACCCAACCACATTTCTAAATTCTCTTAATTTTTCTTCGATTTTTTCAGCAAAAAAAAAAAAAAAAAAAAAGGAGGAGACGGTACCCACGGCTGACTGTAGATCTGAAGATTTTCGGTCTGAAACAGTACCCACGGCGAACGTCTGATGAAGATCTTCACGGTGAGACCAAAACCCACGACGGCGACCAACTCGAGAAGTACGGCGAAGGAGCCTCGGTGTAGATCTGGAAGAAAACTCACCACATGACTGTAGATCTAAAGATTTCGGCTCAGAAACGGTACCCACGGCGAACCTCCGGTGAAGACCTTCACGGCGAACCCACTGCAAGACCAAACCCACGACGGCGGACGAACGGCGAAGATCTGGAATCTCGGTGAAGATCTGGAATCACGGCGAACCCACGGTGTAGATCTAGAACGGCGACCGGCGAGCAAGATCCGTGAGCTTGAGACGAGAGTGAGGGGAGAGAATGAGTGTCTGCGATAGGAGAGGTAACTGAGAAAGAAGGCTCCGATCCGCGCGAATAGAGAAAATGAGAACTTTTTTTTTTTTTAAAATAAAACACTTACAATGTCGGGCTTTTCCCGCCATTAAAGGTAACCTACAATGACGGGCAAAGCCCGACATTGTAGGTGCTTAAAATTTTTTTTTTTTAATTTTCGCGCATTTTCGATTGCCCGTCATCATTTCCAGGCGCCTTTTTTTTCCGTCCGTCATTATTTCCCTGTTTTGTTGTAGTGATTTTAGGAATCCGAGCAATTGAAAGCGGAATTATGAATTTTGGAGCTTTATGGTGAATATGAAGCTATTTTAGAGCTTTTGGATGAGCTAAGGACAAGAAGAGAGGGTGCACAAGCTTTTGGGGCTGAGAGGACGACGTTAAAATGCTTAAGATGGTGTTGCAACGCCAAAATTTGGTGTGCAAACCTGAGAACTAGCGTTGCAACACTGCCCGTGGCATTGCAACACTAAAAACGCGTGCAAGAGGAAAGCTCTGTCCGTAGCATTGCAACGCTACCTCTGTGCACATGCCAAAATGGAAGCGTTTTGGGACAACGTTGCAATGTTGTCCCTAGCGTTGCAACACTGTCACGATTGTTTCTATTTATTCTTCACTTCGTATCCAAAATTAGGGGAGGCCATTTAGGGTCCTAGACCCCCAATTTTGATTTCTACCCTCTTGGGACCTATAGCTACGAACTGGATGTGTTCGGGAGCAAAGTTCGAAGCTCGAAAGCCCGAATTTCAAGGAAGAAGTTGGGATTTCGGCATCGATGGTCTTATCTTTGTTTTTCTTCCCTTTTTTCTTGTATCTATTTGCTGTAATACATAGGATTTTGTGTTGTTATCTAAATATGTTGGGCTAAATTTGTATTTAGGGATTAAGAGCACGATTAGGTTTTGTTTTATGTTGTAATCGACACTTAGCCTTTTAATTTACATGTTATGTTTCATTTAGTTGGGTTGTGCTTAATGCTTCGTATTAACTGGCCACTAATATGCTGATTTAGTCCTAAATTGAGCACGACAAAGGATGTTTAGGGTAGACTTAGTCTAATTAATGCCCTTAGATTGCCTAAGTGACATAGAAACAACTATTGAATGGTGAGACTAAAGATGACTGGCTTAATCCAATTAGCTAATCAATTAACGTTAAGGACACTTAGGTAAGTGATTAGTTAAACGTGTTCGAATGAGACCGACAGGAGATTTCGACCGGTTTAGCTCTAAGTCTATGAAATTGACAAGGCGTAATTAAATGGCGAGTTAAAATTCTCATAAAATCAACCTAAGAGTGCTCGGTTTCCCTAAATTCCCCTTAATCGGTACCTCCTCCCATTTATCTTGCTTTCTAGGATTAGAGTTTATTTACTTATTTTCCTCTTGCATTCTGTTATCCGAATAAAGTAAAGTAAGATTATTTGCGGTACTTAATCGAATTAAAAACCAATCCCAGTGGATACGATACTCAATAGGAATACCATTTTATTATTACTTTGATTGCGTGCGCTTGCGTGTACACACCGATCAAGTTTTTGGCACCATTGTCAGGGTTTCGTGTATTTTAATTCAATTAATATTGTGGAGAATTTCTAGCTTTAATTTAGAGGTTTATCTTTGCTTTTCTTACTTGTTTTTGTTTTTACTTTGAGCCCTGGTCCTTTGTTTCTAGTTGTGTTGCATCGCGTGTTTGGTTGTGCCTGCTAGTATTAGTATTTTTTTTAGATGGCTTCTGATAGATTTGGATGGCCTTTTAGGGAATCTGAGCTCGAAGAACAAACACCACCATCTAGTTATTTTCCTTATAGTTTTCCCTCTGTTAATTATGAGCCTTTTAGTGAGGATTATGCGTTTCATGGTTATCAAATGCCTGATTATTATCATATGGAATCTATGAGTTATGGAAATCCCATGTATGATAATAATGAGTATACTTGGACCCATTAACCATATCCTAATTATTTCCCAGAAGCCCAAGTAGAGGAAGAATCCTCCTTAGAAAGAAAGATAAAAGAGTATATAGAGGAGTCTAGACTTGAGAGGTTGCAATTTGATGAGTTGTTTAAGAGTCTCATGGCCTCTATGGAGGTTAGTGAAGTGCAACCCACTTCTTTAGGTTGTCCAGTGAGTCACTTGATCACTGATTCATTGATAGCCTTACTTGAGCCTAATTCTTCCAATCCTACTGAGTTTAGGCATTCGAAGGAGTGGGTTATAGATTCAGGGGAAGAGCTAGAGAGCTATAGTGCACTCCAGAATCGAGTAAGTGAGGATGATAGTGAGAATGAGCCTATCTTAGTTGAGGAGGTTCAGGGGGGTAGAGTTTGAGGCTATAGGGCCTTTGTTTGTTTTATCTTCTAATTCTTCTCTTTATCCTGAGTTTTCTTCTTCTTATTCTCACAAGTCCATGTCAGAGTCTTTGTTTTTTTATCTTATGCCTTTGATGCTTTTTATAATAAAAAATACCAAAAATATATCTGCATCAGGGTCCTACGAGAAGCTAGTGTTTCTACTAGCTTTGGTATGTTTTGTAGATTTTAGAAAGAGAGGCCCGAAGAAATGAGAGGATTTTTACGTACCTTGAGAGCCCACACAATACCACGTCGAGCTAATGATGTTAAACAAGCACTTCTTGGGAGGCAACCAAGGGTTCTTTGAGTTTCTAGTTTTAGTTTGCTTTTGTTTATGTTTTTAGTGAATAAATAGCTCTTGTCTGTTTTGCAGCTCCCTATAGTGTTTGAAATTGATCATGCTCGTCAGTTGAGGTCTCTTCAACTCAGGGAAGCACCCTTTTTTTCTTTTATTTGTCCTTTTTGCATGATTAGTTGCTTATTTAAACATTGAAGACAATGTTTGATTTAAGTGTGGGGGAATGGGCTAGGTTGTTGTTGAGATGTTAAATTTTGAGACTTTGAGATTTTGGGCTTAATTGAAAAAAAATGATGATTGATTGAGATTGTGTGTTGTAGTGTTGTTTTAGGATTTTGCATGCTTCGGTGATTATGAGATTTTATGAATTGTGCTCTTTAGTGGATTGTTTTTGCATTTATATTGTGAAATTTGCAGCATGCTAAAATCTGAGTAATTTTAATTTTTTTGGTTTGAATTCCTTGCATATGTTGAGCACGTAGCATAGTGTTGATTAGTTGAATATTTAGAGGAGTATTATGTTTTTCATATATTTGTTGTCACCCCGATAGGCTTAAGGTGCAATACTTACAAATGATTTGATCCAAATCGTTCATGTGGAGACATGTAAGTCGGGGTATCACATATAATGAGTTTGTATAAGACTGTACCACAAAATATTTAATTTCTCTTTATAATTTCATTAATTGAGAAGATTAATATTTCAAGAGGATGATCGTATACGACTCGATCTTAATCCTAAGTGAGTTATGAACTCCTACCTGTAAAGGCTTGTCGTTTGATTTGCATGGGTGATAGTGGCTTTTGTAGTTGATTCAATAAGCCTGCCATTTTGGGGACTTGATCAAATAGGGAGATGAGAACATAAGTTTCATAAGATGGAATTCACTCCTTCCCATATAAGAAAAGTATATGAGTAGTTCCTTTAACTGTTGTTTTCGAGACTTGAGCAATGAAGCCCCACCCTCTCACTGGCCGAGAGGGATTTAGTTTATGCTTGGATCATAAATAGATCGTTAATTCGATGACCAGTGGTACTTAAGGTATAAAATATAATTACAGAGACAAAACAGACTTTTGACCCAGCTGTAAATATGAACAACTCATGAAAGATTGACTTCCATATAATAGTCATGTCCATGGACACAACTTGTCCTATAGTGCATAAAAGTGCAACTCTATGTCTATAGTGGAGTGACTTGGAATGGATGAATGAAAATTGATTAATCAAGAAGTTTAATTAATTAATCTTGTATCATTGGAGCTTATAATCTATAGGTCCATAAGGTCCCCTTACTAGTTAATAGTAACATTAAAATGATCAATTGAGTTGAAAGAAAATTTTGAAATGTTCAAATTAATATTTAATATATTTGATATATTAAATTTAAAAGAGAATAATACATTATTAAATAAATTAGATATTAAATAAGATTTAAATGGATAATATATGTTGTAGGAAGACATTTGAATGAGATTCAAATATATTAAATATATAATATATTAGATATTATATTTGGAATTTGGCAAATATGTTATCCTAAGTTCCTATATTATATTTGGAATTTGGCAAATATGTTATCCTTGTTGGGTTTTATGTCCTAAAACTCGTGATTTTGTAAACTGAATGTATATTCTATTTTACCAAGTACATATGCCTAAAACTTGGGGGTTCCGCTGTGCGGTGAAGACGATCAGAAGGTGTACCATACAGGGTGCCTTCCAAAGAGCCATTTACAGCAAAGGGATAATGCTAATGGCTGCAAGCAAAAGAAGCCGGATGTCAGTTCGACAGTCGCCGGTAGAGTGCCAAGATGGGCATGAAGAAAGTCCATATGGGTGGACGATTTTGGCTGAGTAGAGCCAGTTAAGGTGGGAAAGAGCCCGAGATAATGGGTTGCTTGTCCCAATTGCTCCGAGTTGAGGGAGCAAGTGTCCCTTGGGTCATTCCGCTAATGCCTAAGCGGTTGGCTCCACAGACGTTTCAAGACCCAACATCCGCTCAAGATGGAGCAAAAGGCTGGAGGAAAAGAGGGCCGAGAGTGCCCCAAAATTGTGCCAGGAGTGCACAGAGCGAGAAGAGAAGCTGCCATGAAGAGACGAAGCGTCTAGTGCAGCGTTTGCCACATGAGGTGGCTTGTTGAAGAAGTTGGCCGAAGGGGAGTGCCAACAGAGGGCTGTGTCAGTGTGTTTTCTGACTTTGCTACCGTGGTATGGTTTTCGATCCCGAGGGATGGACCATTATTTGTTGCTCAGACGATATGGAGTGTTGTTGTGGCCAAGATGGCCAGTGCTAATGGGGCGCGCTCCCCGCAGCTAGGCGAGAGATGCCGGAAGCTGTTTGCCATGGTTTGTCTGGTGAGTCCCGGGCCAAGTCCAAGGAACGGGCGAAGTGAGGTCCAAGGATGGGATAGCCCACAGCCAGTGGCCGTTGTTGTTTTGCCTTGCTTATGTTGCGAATCCCGGGGGCCAAGTCCTTAAAGTCCGGAGGCCAAAAGGGGATGGCATAAGTAGTGCGCAAGTTGCCATATTCGTTCTGATGCAAGATTATTTTAAGCAAGTCCGTTAGCAGCAAGCCCGAGTACGGATCGTCATCGGGACGATGCCGAGTTTAAGTGGGGGAGGATGTCACAATCCACGATGCAATGTGCAGGATTGTGCCCCCAAGTATGTCATCGAGGATGATGACTTGATTAAGTGGGGGAGGATGTCACAATCGCACTAGGAAGAGAGTCGATTGTGAACCCCACAGAGAATACATGTGCCATGATGCGACCGAGGAGGACTGTGCATCATCCAACACACCAATATGTGGCATTGAATGCCAAATTGAGATGAGCAAAACAGGAAGACAACCATGTCGTCTAAGGTGGCATCTACAAGCTTAGTGGGGGTCAGATGGGGCCCCGGGCCATAGCCTCGAAAGTCGGGGTTCCGTCATGAGTTTTGAAGGGCGGCTCTGGAGTTAAGTCCGTATATGGGCAAGATAGAAGCTCGCCAGATTTCGTGTCGATCGGAGTCCAGACGAGCGCTCCACGCTGGCGTATGATCCCTCGCCAAATTGACGTGCAAGGGTGCCAGGAGGCAAAATCTCAATATGCTACCTTAGGGGGAGGCATGGTGTCAGCTCTCCACCACCCCTGGGCCTCAGGGCCTAAGCGAGCTACCCCATGGCACATGCGTGTGTCATGGTGTGGGCGAGCGTCTGCAGGACGAGTGTCTTGGGCGTCTTCTTATGGAATGGGTTTTCCTACGTATACTTGAGCTTTATGTATGACATCAAAGTGGATCAAGTTCGAGTTATAGCCAGAACGGTCTATAGTATAGGGATAGGGCTGGGTACCTTATCTTGGAGACACTATGGACGCGGCCCACTTTGTATAGTACTAACGATGTGATCCTGAATTGTTCATGTTGAGACATGAAAGTGGGGGCGTCCTATGCAATGAGTTTGCATAAGACTGGACTGCGAAATAGTCACTTAGACTTTATAACTCCGTTTACTGTCTTAACTGACTATATTCATACGATGACCTAGGTAACTCGATCTTAATCCTGAGTGTGCTATGAACTCCTGTTTATTCGAGATTATCCTTAGATTTGCATGGGTGAGAGTGGCCCGAGATCGCCGACTCAATAAGCCTCCCATTTTGGGGATAAGACCAGGTAGATAGTTGGGAACATAGTCATGCAAGATGGAATTCACTCCTACCCACTTTAGGGTTTAGTAGAGAGGTTGTTCCCTTAAGTACTGACTCCGGGTCTTGAACAATGGGCCCACCCTCTCGTTGGCCCGAGAGGGATACAGTTTGTTGGTTGGACCACAAACCAAATTGTTCATTAGAGGATCAGTGGGACTTAAGGGACAAGAAGTAATTATAGGGGTAAAACGGTTTATTTGACCCAGCTGTAATTACAAACGACCTGCGAAGGATCGACTTACTAATCATGATTATATCGAGTGGACAAAAATATATCTACAGTGAGGAGAGTGCAGCCACTGGGCTTTAGTAGAGTGTCCCGGTGGTTAACGAATGTTGATTAGCTAGGCTAAAGAGTTTGGCCGATTAATCTCGTATCGTTGGAGCTCATGATCTGTAGGTCCATTAGGTTCTCCTTACTAGCTCGGACTAAGCCTTGTAACAATTTGAGGGAAAAGAATTTGAATTGTTCAAATTCGAATTTGGGAGAAAAAAGTTAATTATATGCGATATACTTAACGTTTCATAGCTTAATTATGAATTAAACTATGATAAAGAAGAGTTTGAAATATTTAGATATGATTTAAATATTGGTTCGGTTTAAAACATGAATAGGGATTCATGTTCGAACGTTCGTTTTGAGAAATTGGGATTGGTCCAATTATTTAATTTGATATTTGATATTATATTAAATATTTATTTAAAATTAATTAAATTGTTTAATTAATTATAAATTGATTTTAATTTAAAATTAATTTTATATTAATTTTGAATTAAAATTAAAAGAGAATTCAAATTCATTTGGAAATGAAATATGGACCAAATTCATTACTTAATGAACAAGCTTCTTGTTTAAGCTTATCTTCTATGTGTTGGCTTCTTCACTAAGTAAAAATAGAAGCTTGTGGTTTTCTATATATAGAGAAGTAACACAATGGGTAAGAAGAATGCTTTTTGAAGAAAATTCTCTAGCTCTTGGTTTTAAACCTTTACTCATTCTTCTCCCAAATTCTCTCAATCAAAGATCCCACAATCTGTTTCAAGGCCTGAGGATAGTAGGGAATACTCTAGAGGAGGTCCACAACTGGTTTGTGTTCAAAGAAAGCCCACGGATTAAGAGAATTTTGAGCTACAAAGGTTTGTGTTCTTATTCTATATTTTTCCAGTTTTGAGCATGTTTTTTGTATGATAAAATTGATCAAATTAGAGTGCTTAAGATCCAAAATTGCTTCCGCATTATTAATATTAACTCTTTCAATTGGTATCAGAGCTGGTTAGTTATCCTGTAGAGACAGGGTAGCTGCGTGATTGGGGGTTCTCGAGTTGTGAGAGCTCGGAAGCGAGTGCACAATCGAAGCAACTGCTCTTACCCCAACACGTCCTATGAGGTTGGCGAGGGTCGAGAGGCCTGCCGTAAAATCTGCTCTGAGGGATCATTGGATGATTGTAGACCTCTCCTTAAATTGGTATCAGAGCAATTTTGAGCACTTAATTTGATTCAATTTGAGCTTGGTGGGTATGTTTTTGAAATCGAATTTTCTGGGCGTCTAAAGTGGTACTTTCGGTTTTGGCATTTCTTTGAGCTTTAATTTGTAGTCTGTTTTGTAATTGCTCAAGAGTGTTTGAGCATTAATGTGTTAAGAAGAGTCTGTAAAATTTTCGAGTCGATCGGAGTCCGGGAAGGCCTTCAATTTGAAGAAAGAATCTCAAAAGGTCAAGCTGGAAAACAGAGCAAAAGCTGCTATTTTTTTTAGCAAAAATCGATTCTCGCAGAGGTTGAAAAAGAGGTATGGTTCGGTCGTTTTCGGTCCGGTTCGTGTTTGGTTCAGACCGGTTCCTCACTCTCCAGCCTCTTGGGGTTCGGTTCAGCCTTGGTTCGGTCCGGTTCAGGTAAGTTTGGCCCTGGTTTTGCTCGTTTGAAGCTGTCTGGTCCTGTTCGAGGGGGTTCAATCCGGTTCTGCTGTATTGAAGCTCGGTTCAAGCTTTTTCAAGCTGGTTCGGGGCGGTTCGAAGGGTTCGAAAGCGGGCTCAGCCTAATTTCTAGATTATTATTGTAATAATTTAGTTGTATGTTTGTTTAAGATGCCAAAACCGGTCCACTTTAGTGTGTTTAATTATTTATGCATTATGAATGTATGTTTTAATTAAATCCATGTTTGTATGTGCATAAAGTATGCCATATAGATTTTAAAATCCCACTATAGAAAGCATGCTCCATGCATTGAAAGTATGTTATAAGTGTTATAATGTATAGTATGCATGTTTAGCATTTCATAAGCATTAATATAAGAGTTGTATTAATTTTATGAAATATATGTTGTATGTTTTAAGTATAATTGATATAAATGTTATATTAATTAAAAATAAAGCATACAACATATAGTTGCCTTAGTATAATATAATTGTTATATTAAATGCATCAAAGCATTTCCATGCATAATTCATGTGATGAATTTTTACTCTATGTTTATTTAATTGTTCATGTGATGAATGATCAAGCACTCAAACATAGAAATGCATACAAACCTAGGGTTTAATTATTTAGTTTTAAAATGGTTTTAGAATTAAAATAATTAGACCATAGGTTATCTAGTTCTAATAAGATTAGAATTAGGCAACCAATAATTTATAAACTATGATTAAAGAGGGACTCTGTCTAAGGAAGGTTCTGGCTAGGCTGGGGTATTTAAGATGATGGAAACGGAACACCCCTACCTGGGAACCGACCTGGGAGTGAATTTAATCCAGAGGTTTATAAATTATTCCTCGTGAGCGACGTTAATTAAAAAGTTTAATTAAACTCGTAGACTTAAGTTTTTTAAAGGGTTAATAGACTTAGGTAATATCAATATAATCGTTATATTAATAGACTTAGGTATATTAATAGCCGGAATATGCCTAAGTAAAATTATACCCAAACCGTCTAAAATACTTAGTGGGAGTGAAAAGGTATATATGATATATCAATTTCTTCTTACGCTCTCTACGAAGTTCACACCGTGAGATTTATGCTCGGCCTCGTGATGTCAATAAGGCATCCCCATTCGGATGGTGTTTGCATAAATCAAGAGCAAGGTGAATGGAGAAAGTATTTATAGTAAGTGGGAGAAGGAAGTGTGTCAACACATCCTACAGTCTCCTCCATTAGGTTGGACCGTGAGATTCCCATGTTCCGCCTGCAGGTTACCCGTAGTAGCACCATCCATTCGGAGGGATGTAACATGGGAGTCGGAACAACTCAAACTCCAGAAATGGATAGGGTCTCCTAGGTCCATTCCCAGCTTTGACTTTCCAATTCGGTAGCATTGTTGGGGCCGACCTCTGAGGTCTGAAAATGGCGGGTCACACTTACAAGAATTACTAAGTGTTAGTGAATTCTTGACCAAAGTAGCGATAACTAGAATGCTATAGGAATAAGAGTTATTCCGGTATTAGCATTTAGTCAAGAATGTCTTGGTTCAGTGAAGGAGTGATTGATTGCTCCTCGGTAGCGGTTGCTCTGACTCACTGAAGTATCGTTGCAAAAACAATAATGAGTTTATGGGTACATTATTACTTTTGCTAATTTTTTAATTGGATGCATGTAATGGGTTAGAAGCAATTCACTAATAGAATATGTTCTATTTTTCAGCATGTCGAGCTCTTTAATTCAGTTACTAGCCTCCGATAAATTAAATGGCGATAACTACGCAACCTGGAAATCGAACTGGAATACGATTCTAGTTATCGATGATCTAAGGTTTGTCTTAACAGAGGAATGTCGTCTCCCTCCCGGCTTATCTGCAAACCGAATTGTTCGGGATGCATTTGACAGATGGACTAGGGCTAATGATAAAGCCCGAGTCTATATCTTAGCCAGTATATCTGATGTGCTATCTAAGAAACATGAGAGCATGATTACCGCTAAGGAGATCATGGGATCATTACAGGCGATGTTTGGACAACCATCCTCATCGATCCGTCATGATGCTCTCAAGAACGTTTACAACTCCAGTATGAAGGAGGGAACTTCTGTTAGGGAGCATGTCCTTAACATGATGGTCCACTTCAACGTGGCAGAAGTAAATGGAGCTGTCATTGATGAGAATAGTCAGGTTAGCTTTATAATGGAATCTCTTCCGAAGAGCTTCCTACAGTTCCGCACCAATGCGGTGATGAACAAGATAGAGTATAATCTGACTACTCTCCTCAACAAGCTACAGACTTTCGATTCCCTGATGAAAACAAAGGGAAAAGAGAAGGAGGCAAATGTTGTCACTTCGAAGAAATTCCCAAGAGGATCGTCCTCTAGGACTAAGTCTGGTTCTTCTTTTTCTAAAGAATAAGGGTATTCAAAAGAAGAAGAAAGATAAAGGGAAGGGAAAAGCTCCCGTCATGAGTAAACGCAAGGCTAATGCCACAGATAAAGGAAAATGTTTCCACTGTGGTGAAGATGGGCACTGGAAGAGGAATTGCCCAAAGTACCTTGCAGAAAAGAAAGCTGAGAAGGCAAGACAAGGTAAATATGATTTACTTGTTGTTGAAACATGTTTAGTGGAACATGATGATTCCGCCTGGATATTAGATTCAGGAGCCACTAACCATGTTTGTTCTTCTTTTCAGGAAACTAGTTCCTGGAGGTAGCTAGCAGATGGTGAGATAACTCTCAAGGTTGGAACAGGAGAGGTTGTCTCAGCCAGAGCAGAGGGAGCGGTGAAGTTGTTTAGAGATAGATTCATTTTACTAGCAAATGTACTTTTGGTTCCTGAAATCAAAAGAAATCTTGTATCTATCTCTTGTTTGCTTGAACATATGTATAAAGTATCTTTTGATTATAATGAAGTGTTCATTTGCAAAAGAGGTGTACAAATATGTTCTGCTAAACTTGAAAACAACTTATATGTGTTAAGACCAACAGAGGTAAAAGCTATTTTGAACACTGAGATGTTTAAAACAGCTGATACTCAAAATAAGAGGCAGAAACATTAGGCCACATTAATCTCAATAGGATTGGGAGATTGGTTAAGAGTGGTCTCCTAAGTCAGTTAGAAGACAACTCCTTACCACCATGTGAGTCATGTCTTGAGGGAAAAATGACCAAACGACATTTTTCTGAAAAAGGTTATAGGGCCAAAGAACCCTTAGAACTCGTACATTCGGATCTCTGTGGTCCAATGAATGTCAAAGCTCGAGGAGGGTATGAATACTTCATCGGTTTCATCGATGATTACTCAAGGTACGGCTATCTTTACCTAATATATCATAAGTCCGAAGCCCTTGAAAAGTTCAAGGAGTATAAGACAGAGGTTGAGAACATATTAGGTAAGACGATTAAAACACTTCGATCAGATCGAGGTGGAGAGTATATGGATTTGAGATTCCAGGACTATATGATAGAACATGGAATCGTATCCCAATTCTCAGCGCCCGGTACACCTCAGCAGAATTGTGTATCCGAGAGGAGAAACAGAACCCTGTTAGACATGGTTCGATCTATGATGAGTTATGCTCAACTGCCTAGTTCGTTTTGGGGATATGCAGTAGAGGCTGCTGCATATATTTTGAACATGGTTCCCTCTAAGAGTGTTTCAGAAACACCTTATGAGTTATGGAGAGGGCGTAAAGGAAGTTTACTTCACTTCAGGATTTGGGGGTGCTCGACACATGTGCTAGTGCCCAATCCAAAGAAATTGGAACGACGTTCAAAATTATGCCTATTCGTAGGATACTCCAAGGAAACGAAAGGTGGTCTATTTTATGATCCTCAAGAGGACAAGATGCTTGTATCGACAAACGCCACGTTCCTAGAGGAAGACCACATGAGAGATCATCGGCCTTAAAGTAGAATTGTATTGAGCGAACTTTCTGGGGAAGCTACAGATAAATCAACAAAAGTTGTTGATCAAGCTGGTCCTTCTCAAGAGTTGAGAATGCCTCGATGTAGTGGGAGGGATGTTAGACAACCCGACCGTTACATGGGTTTGGCTGAAACCCAGGTCGTTATACTTGATGATGGCATTGAGGATCCATTGACCTTGAAATGGAGTCAATGTACTTCAATTCAGTTTGGGAACTTGTAGACCAACCAGATGGTGAAAGACTTATCGGTAAACAAGAACAAGCCGGTAAGGTGCAAACCTTTAAAGCTCGACTTGTGGCAAAGGGTTATTCCCAACGGGAAGGGGTGGACTATGAAAAAACCTTCTCCCCTGTTGCCATGCTTAAGTCGATTAGAATACTCTTGTCCATTGCCACGTTTTATGATTATGAAATTTGGCAAATGGATGTCAAGACAGCCTTTCTGAATGGCAATCTTGAAGAGAGTATCTATTTGGTTCAACCAGAGGGGTTCATAATTAAGGGTCAAGAGCAAAAGGTTTGCAAGCTTAAACGATCCATCTATGGATTAAAGCAAGTATCTAGATCCTGGAATATAAGATTTAATACTGCGATTAAATCTTATGGCTTTGAATAGAATATTGACGAACCTTGTGTTTACAAGAAGATAGTCAATACTACTATAGCTTTCTTAGTCTTATACGTAGACGATATCCTACTCATTGGGAAAGATGTAGGATTCCTGACTGACGTTAAGCAATGGCTAGCGACCCAATTCCAAATGAAAGATTTGGGAGAGGCTCAGTTTGTCCTTGGAATCCAAATTGTTCGGAATCGCAAGAACAAAATGCTAGCATTGTCTCAGACATCTTATATTGACAAAATGTTGGTTAGATATAAGATGCAGAATTCCAAGAATGGTTCATTACCTTTCAGACATGGAATACATTTGTCGAAGGAACAGTGTCCTAAGACACCTCAAGAAGTTTAGGATATGAGACGCATTCCCTATGCATCAGCTGTTGGTAGTCTGATGTATGTCATGCTGTGTACTCGACCTGACATATGCTATGCAGTGGGAATTGTCAGCAGGTATCAGTCCAATCCAGGATATGATCATTGGACTGCCATTAAAAACATCCTCAAGTATCTTAGGAGAACGAGGGACTATATGCTTGTGTATGGTGCGAAGGATCTGATCCTTGCAGGATACACTGACTCTGATTTTCAGACCGATGTAGATTCGAGGAATTCCACATCGGGATCAGTGTTCACTCTTAATGGAGGAGCAATAGTTTGGAGGAGTATAAAGCAAGTTTGTATTGCTGACTCCACCATGGAGGCTGAGTATGTCGCAGCTTGCGAAGCAGCGAAGGAGGCTGTATGGCTTAGGAAATTCTTTATTGATTTGGAAGTTGTTCCAAATATGAATTTGCCTATCACCTTTTATTGTGATAATAGTGGTGCAGTGGCAAATTCTAAAGAACCTAGAAGCCATAAGCGCGGAAAGCATATAGAGCGCAGATATCATCTTATTAGGGAGATTGTGCAACGAGGAGACATGATCGTCACGAAGATCCCTTCGGAGCACAACATTGCTGATCCATTTACAAAGCCCCTCACGGCTAAAGTGTTTGAGGGACACCTAGAGAGTCTAGGACTACGGGTTGTAAATTAGGGCAGTTTTTTTTTTTACCTCAGCATGTTTTGACTCCACTGACGTTTTAGTACAAGTGGGAGTTTGTTGGGTTTTATGTCCTAAAACTCGTGGTTTTGTAAACTGAATGTATATTCTATTTTACTATAAAGATGTTATTGAGGTTTATTCAGTAAATGTGTTATTGAATAAAGTGAATTGTGTATTCTATAACCCAAATCCAATGAACTAAGTACCCTTGGCTATAGTATGTATACTTGAACTTTATGTATGACATCAAAGTGGATCAAGTTGGAGTTATAGCCAGAACGGTCTATAGTATAGGGATAGGGCTGGGTACCTTATCCTGGAGACACTATGGACGCGGCCCACTTTGTATAGTACTAACGATGTGATCCTGAATCGTTCATGTGGAGACATGAAAGTGGGGGCGTCCTATGCAATGAGTTTGCATAAGACTGGACTGCGAAATAGTTGATAAAGAGCTTGTCGAAGGCTCTATCAAATATATTTATAAACCTAAACCTCTAAAATTTGTAATAATAGTGGCCAGGGTCGATCACAGGGATTGGATTTCTTAGTTCATTTAAGTACCGTAATTACTCTCACTTAACTTTATTTAGAGAAAGAAATCAAATGCAAACAAGCTAAACAAAGAGCTAACCTAGAAAGCAAAAGATAAATGGAGACACAATAAGAGAGAGATATCTTAGGGAATCGATTTCACCAATTAGACTTATAGTGAAAACTACCAAGATTTTCCATGCAAATATTCCATAAGCCAAGAAGTGAGTGTGTTAACTGACTCTTTCAAGCACAATTAACTCTCATGCAATGTTATAAACCTAATATCTCTATCTAGATTTTAATAACATGCAAGGCTTTAAGCAACTTCTTTTAAGGGCTTCTAAGAGAATTCTCCACTTTCATGCAAGAATTTACAAATAGTCATGCAATTAAGTTCTAGCCTAAACCATACATTTCAAGCACAAATTTAGACCAATAAAACAAATAATCCGTGATCAAGAGATTATAAGCATTAAATACATAAAAGCATGAATGAAATAAAAAGAATTCAATTAAGGTATTTAATCAATTAAAATCCCAAGTCTAATGGGTACATCAAAATCCCAAGTATTAGGAGCAAAGATACTAATAATATTCATACAATTGAATATCTAAGTTCCTAATTTACAGCCACAAAACAGAAACTAAAACTAAAGAAAAAGGAAGAAATTAGCAAACAATGGTCGATCCCACGTTCCCGTCGTGATCTCCATGTCCCTCGAGCTTTGGATCTTCAAAAATGCTCCACAAACGCTCCCAACTGCTCCCAAACCTTCAATTTTAGCTTGAAATCGAGATTAGGGCTCCAACTCTCGGATTGGCCTCCCAAAACGGCGCAAAAAATGTTGTTTTTATAGAAAATTTCGAGGTAGCATCGAGACGCTGCTTACAGCGTCTCCACGCTGCCAGAAAAATTGTTTCCGCGCGTTTCTGTAAGAAAATTAGCGTTTTTTTCATTTTCGTAGCGACGCTGTCCCTGCAGACAGTCCTGGCCATTTTTGCTATATCTCTTCCCTCGGGTGTCCGAATGACCTCCGGTTCGATGCGTTGGAACCGTGATTCAATGTAGAATCTCCCGGAACGTGCCTTATGCTCAAATAACATCTTTAATTTTCTTGAATTTTCAATTAAGCTTCAAAAGGCTCAAATATCCACCAAAATATTCTCAAATACTTGGTTTTGCTCCTCAAGCTCAGTTTTTACAAAATTAAGAGAAATAGGCATAAAAGCTCATAAAATAATCACAAAACTAGCATAAATAATGGGAAATAAGATAGCATAAATACATGCTATCAATAGTCACTTAGACTTTATAACTCCGTTTACTGTCTTAACTGACTATATTCATACGATGACCTAGGTAACTCGATCTTAATCCTGAGCGTGCTATGAACTCCTGTTTATTCGGGATTATCCTTAGATTTGCATGGGTGAGAGTGGCCCGAGATCGCCGACTCAATAAGCCTCCCATTTTGGGGATAAGACCAGGTAGATAGTTGGGAACATAGTCATGCAAGATGGAATTCACTCCTACCCACTTTAGGGTTTAGTAGAGAGGTTGTTCCCTTAAGTACTGACTCCGGGTCTTGAACAATGGGCCCACCCTCTCGTTGGCCCGAGAGGGATACAGTTTGTTGGTTGGACCACAAACCAAATTGTTCATTAGAGGATCAGTGGGACTTAAGGGACAAGAAGTAATTATAGGGGTAAAACGGTTTATTTGACCCAGCTATAATTACAAACGACCTGCGAAGGATCGACTTACTAATCATGATTATATCGAGTGGACAAAAATATATCTACAGTGAGGAGAGTGCAGCCACTGGGCTTTAGTGGAGTGTCCCGGTGGTTAACGAATGTTGATTAGCTAGGCTAAAGAGTTTGGCCGGTTAATCTCGTATCGTTGGAGCTCATGATCTGTAGGTCCATTAGGTTCTCCTTACTAGCTCGGACTAAGCCTTGTAACAATTTGAGGGAAAAGAATTTGAATTGTTCAAATTCGAATTTGGGAGAAAAAAGTTAATTATATGCGATATACTTAACGTTTCATAGCTTAATTATGAATTAAACTATGATAAAGAAGAGTTTGAAATATTTGGATATGATTTAAATATTGGTTCGGTTTAAAACATGAATAGGGATTCATGTTCGAACGTTCGTTTTGAGAAATTGGGATTGGTCCAATTATTTAATTTGATATTTGATATTAAATTAAATATTTATTTAAAATTAATTAAATTGTTTAATTAATTATAAATTGATTTTAATTTAAAATTAATTTTATATTAATTTTGAATTAAAATTAAAAGAGAATTCAAATTCATTTGGAAATGAAATATGGACCAAATTCATTACTTAATGAACAAGCTTCTTGTTTAAGCTTATCTTCTATGTGTTGGCTTCTTCACTAAGTAAAAATAGAAGCTTGTGGTTTTCTATATATAGAGAAGTAACACAATGGGTAAGAAGAATGTTTTTTGAAGAAAATTCTCTAGCTCTTGGTTTTAAACCTTTACTCATTCTTCTCCCAAATTCTCTCAATCAAAGATCCCACAATCTGTTCCAAGGCCTGAGGATAGTAGGGAATACTCTAGAGGAGGTCCACAACTGGTTTGTGTTCAAAGAAAGCCCACGGATTAAGAGAATTTTGAGCTACAAAGGTTTGTGTTCTTATTCTATATTTTTCCAGTTTTGAGCATGTTTTTTGTATGATAAAATTGATCAAATTAGAGTGCTTAAGATCCAAAATTGCTTCCGCATTATTAATATTAACTCTTTCAATTGGTATCAGAGCTGGTTAGTTATCCTGTAGAGACAGGGTAGCTGCGTGATTGGGGGTTCTCGAGTTGTGAGAGCTCGGAAGCGAGTGCACAATCGAAGCAACTGCTCTTACCCCAACACGTCCTATGAGGTTGGCGAGGGTCGAGAGGCCTGCCGTAAAATCTGCTCTGAGGGATCATTGGATGATTGTAGACCTCTCCTTAAATTGGTATCAGAGCAATTTTGAGCACTCAATTTGATTCAATTTGAGCTTGGTGGGTATGTTTTTGAAATCGAATTTTCTGGGCGTCTAAAGTGGTACTTTCGGTTTTGGCATTTCTTTGAGCTTTAATTTGTAGTCTGTTTTGTAATTGCTCAAGAGTGTTTGAGCATTAATGTGTTAAGAAGAGTCTGTAAAATTTTCGAGTCGATCGGAGTCCGGGAAGGCCTTCAATTTGAAGAAAGAATCTCAAAAGGTCAAGCTGGAAAACAGAGCAAAAGCTGCTATTTTTTTTTAGCAAAAATCGATTCTCGCAGAGGTTGAAAAAGAGGTATGGTTCGGTCATTTTCGGTCCGGTTCGGGCTTGGTTCAGACCGGTTCCTCACTCTCCAGCCTCTTGGGGTTCGGTTCAGCCTTGGTTCGGTCCAGTTCAGGTAAGTTTGGCCCTGGTTTTGCTCGTTTGAAGCTGTCTGGTCCTGTTCGAGGGGGTTCAATCCGGTTCTGCTGTATTGAAGCTCGGTTCAAGCTTTTTCAAGCTGGTTCGGGGCGGTTCGAAGGGTTCGAAAGCGGGCTCAGCCTAATTTCTAGATTATTATTGTAATAATTTAGTTGTATGTTTGTTTAAGATGCCAAAACCGGTCCACTTTAGTGTGTTTAATTATTTATGCATTATGAATGTATGTTTTAATTAAATCCATGTTTGTATGTGCATAAAGTATGCCATGTTTGTAGGTAAATTAGTCCAAGGAGCATTTTGGTGCATTTAGCATATTTTTGGAGCTTTTTAGAGCACTTGGGGTGAATTTGAACTCAATTGGAGGTCATTCGAGCCCTAATTGAAGAAAAGGCAGACAAATGACTATTTTGCCCCTCGAGGAAGCGTTTAGACACCCAAAAGACAGTCAAAAGATGATGAAGATAGATTGCTGCAGAACAGGACAACGTAGAGACACAATCCACAGTGTCTCGATGCTACTATAGGGAGAGCAGGTCAACACTGGTCTGATTAAGGGTAGGGTCGAGATGTTGTTTGTAGCATCACTACTTCAAAGATTATAAAAGGATTTTTCCTTTTAGGGTAATGGCTTCTATCTTTTCCAGCTGACTTGCAAACCTTCTCCTTTGGTTTTTTACCCATTTTTAGTCCTTTACCATTTTTGGGTTTAATTTGTACCAATTAATGTCGTTGGGAGCAGATTTTGAGGCTACCGGCTAGTTTGTAATGCCGTTTTGGGGCAAATTCGGATCGAATTTGTACTTTGGGAGGTTTAGCTTTTAATTTCTAGTTAATTTCTATGTTCAAGCATTTTTGAGACTTTGTTTTACTTCATTGAATAAAATTAGTATATTAGACTTGATGAATCTTGTATGTTTGTTTTGTTCATCACTATGCACGTGTTTGGAATTCACCATTTCATGCATTTGCTTAATTAAGTAGCTTCTAAACTGGCTTGTTCTTGCATAGAATGAGGCTTAAGCTCTTCATGTAGTTTGCATAATGGGTTTTGGCAAGCAACTCCTTAATTGAATTAGGCTTGCTTAATTAATTATCGAGGTTTAACCAACTCTCGAGCGTAATGCGATGAATTCTATAGGCATGAAATGCTATTGGGCCCAGCTTAGAAGGTCAATTAGGGGCTATTAGATGCTAGGTCGACATAGTCTAGCTTTAGGAGCCGTTAGGGGCCCATTTGGCTTCACCGGATGGGTCGGTTAATTGCTTAATTCAAAAATACGCATCAATCTCTCGAAACCCAATGATCAAAGTACAAATTTAGATCCGATGAACCCCCGATTATGTGTTTAGTAAGTAAATCTTGTTTTTCCCCTTTAATTTTTTGCCTTTAATTTTCCTGTTTAATCTTTACGCTAGAAAAACAAAACACCTACTCACATTCGATTTAGTGTAGTTTAGTTCAAATTAAATTGAAAAACGATCATTTTGTCTTTTAGCGGATTGACCTTGCCACTGTATTGCAAAATATTTGTGGTGTGGACTATAAATATCAATTGGCGAGCCTTCGACAAGCTCTGCCAAGCCGCCATGGGCTTCCTCTCCCACCATCTTGATTGTTTTTCATAGTTTTAGGCTTAGATTAATGTTGGTGATTGATCCTCAATGTCAGACTTCATCAGTTTGATGTTTTGCTAGGCTTTCAACCCCGATTCAGGTTGTTAACGATAATACAATGTAGTTTTTGTGAGATTTTTAGCCTATTTTATTGATAATTCTATTGTTTATTGGTTTTCAATTCTTGTTCATATACTTTGAGCATGCTCGTGTGGTTGATTTGAAAAATTAGTCGTATTTGATATGTTCATAGCTATGCATGATTACTTGTAGGGGTCCTCGGTTTCATGCTTAATTTGAGTAGCAATAGGCTGACAATCACGTTAGTAATAAGGTGTAATTGCTTAATTTTACTTCATACATGATAGGTCTTAGAATTGTTAACGTATTTTAATTAATTTTGATTGTCCAGTCAGTATTAATCAACTCGTTTTGGCTTGTCCCAGGTGCTTAATGCGTCTAATTAGATTGCATGGACCATTCGTGCCTAGCTTGATAAATAGGTTAGAATCAATTTAGGCATTTATAAAATTCGTTTAATTAGGGGAGGCTTCCATGATATTTCGAGAAGTCATTTTGGCATTAAATAATGGAATTAGCATATATCCTGAAAAATCTGTGATTGAATTTTACATTGTGGCTAGTTTTACCTTGAATCGGTTCTCGATGTGAGATCCTTATCTTTATTACTTTCAATTTGTCATTCTGTCTCTATTTTATGATTAACCCCCCCAGTCCGTGTCAATGAGAAATCCAATTAATAGAAATCGTTAATTTGGTTTCATGTGATTCGACCCGGTCCACTATTATTTACTACAAGTAGTTAATTTTAGATCGGTTATAATAAATGTATTTGATGAGCCTTTGACAAGCTCTAATCAAACTTCCAAGAACTTCTAACGATCCAATAACCTCTAAAGTAGTAGTTAAACTATGTTCTAACCTACCAAAGGTCTAATAGAAATGAATACTTCACCCCGTAGATGAAGACAGGATTTCTAAACAATTTAGAAATCAAATTTTAGATCTGGTTTGATTTTATTTAGAATTAAACTAAAAAAAAAGGGTTAAGCAAACATAGCTTTGAATTAATAATGGAGAAATTTTCTACCGAGTCTTTACTTCTTGTGTTCTAGCGGATCTCAAATCTCGAATCTCCACAAGATCTTTCTCGTTATGACTCGAACACGAGACCAAGGCTCGTGGGAATATCTTTGAAAGAAAATATCAGGGAGGAAAATTTCTTAAAAAAATTCTCTCTCTATATTGAGAGCTTAGTTTTAACTCAACCCAATGGTCTTATTTAAAGAGACTGAGAGGTAGAATCCTTGTCAAAATAATAATATCTAATATATTATCATATATACTTGAAGCTCATTTAAATATCTCTTACAACAGATATTATCTATTTGAATCTCATTCAAATTTAATAAATAATTTATCTAATATATTATTTTATTTAATGTATCAAATACAATAAATAGATATTTTCTTCATTTAATATATCAAATATATTAAATATTAATTTCAGCACTTCAAATTTTTCTTTCAACTAAATTGATTCTTTTAGTGTTACTATGAGCTAGTAAGGGGATCTTATGGACCTACAGATTACAAGCTCCAATGATACATAATTAATCAATTAATTTCCATTTATTAATTCTAGATCACCCCACTATAGACCTAGAGTTGCACTCTTATACACTGTAGGACAAGTTGTGTCAATAGATATAACCATTACATGGAAGTTGATCTTTACAAGTTGTTCATAATTACATCTAGGTCAAAAATCCGTTTTATCCCTATAATTATATCTTATACCTTAAGTACCACTGATCCTCTAATGAACAATCTATTTATGATCCAATCATAAACTAAATCCCTCTTGGGCTAATAAGAGGGTGGGGTCCCATTGTTCAAGTCTTGAAATCAGCACTTAAGAGACCTACTCATCTACTTTCCTTATATGGGAAGGAGTGAATTCATCTTATGAAACTTATGTTCCCAACTCCCTATTTGGTCAAGTCTAAAAAGTAGTTGGCTTATTGAATCGACTACAAAAACCATTCTCACTCATGCAAATCAAAAGACAAACCCTCATAGGTAGAAGTTCATAACTCACTCAGGATTAAGATCAAATCGCATATGATCATCCTGTTGAAATATTAAACTTCTCAATTAACAGATTGATAACATGCATAAGTGTGCTATTTCTAGGCTTATTTTTATGCTAGTTTCGTTATGATTTTGTGTGCTTTCATGTATTTTTTATGTTTATTTCTCAGAAACCGAGCATTTTGAGCAAAACTGAAGAATTGGGAGATAATTGCACAAATTTTAGCGACTTAAGGCTATATTTGAGCAACTTAAGGCTATATTTGAAGATTTGAGTGTTGAAGAATAAGGAAAAGGCATTTGGACTCGAGGGCATAACGTTGCAATGCTCCTTATAGCATTGCAATTCCATTTGAGAAGCTTTTCAACCTTGAACATCCGCAGGCATAGCGTTGCAACACTATCTATAGCATTGCAATGCTACTCAAATATATTTTTTTTTCCTTTTTACAAAATTCGAAGGGACAACGTTGCAACGCTGCCCCTAGCGTTGCAACGCTATCTCGACTCTATAAAAGGAAAATTATTCATTCGAGCAAAGAGAGCCGTTTTGGAGAGACCTACACCTTAATTTTGATAGAAGCACTATTTGGAGGTCTAGAGAGCATATTGGAGAACTAAGGAGTAGACTCAATGCTCGGGATCGTGGGACATCACGTCGGGAATGAGTGTTGGCACGCGTCGTCCAGTTTTTCTCTATTCTCTTTACTTTGTGTCTTTAATTTTAGGATTTAGCAGACTGTATTTGAATGTATTTGAGTATTATAGACTCTTAGTTGATTGCACTATTGTTATAAAACTATGTTTGACTTATTGAATGTATTTGTAACGTCTTTTATACATATTGAATTAATTTTCTAAGCTCCCGGCCATAGCTTTGTATGTTAAGTTAAATTTAGCTTGAGAAAGTAAATTTAACTAAGAACTTAGATGCATAACTAGGATTAATCTATTGCATGAGAATGAATAGGTTAATACTAGAAGTTATTAACAGAATTTTATAATGTCATGTCTAGTTGTAGAAATAGACCGAGAGGTTGATTTACCTCTTGCATGAGTTCAATTGGGCTCAAGAGAGTTAATTTGATATTTTAGTAATTCTTAGTTTAGGATTGTTGCATGTTTCATAATTCTCTAGTCAATTTCATAGTTGTGCTTCATTAATTGCAATTAACAATGCTTCTCTAAAATTGGACTCAAACTTTGTACATAATAGTTTAGGTTTTATGTTTCTGTCAAAAGAATCAAATCAAAGTTAGTTTTCTCTAAATAAAATTAGGCATAATTAACTATGGTACTTAATTAAATCTAAGAACTCCAATCCTTGTGGATGACCGTTGGCACTATTATTGTAAAATATTTAGAGGTCCGATTTTTATAAATTTAATCTTGATAGGACCTTCAACAAGTCCTTTACTAAAGTTGGTGTAATTGCCAGAGATTGACATATTTTAGTTTAATTAATATCGTGGTGAAAGTGTTTGATCTTAATTTAGAGCTTAAATAGTGTACATTTGTAGTTCCTTCTTTTTTCTTTCATTTAGAGGTATATCTTTGTTTTGTTTTTATCTTGCTTGTTTTATTTTCTTTTGAGTCCTGGTCCATTTTTTCTGATTGTGTGATTATTTGGTGTTGCTTGAGAGCCTGTGATTATTTGTTATTTTGTTTAATGGCTTCAAATAGATTTGGGTGGCCCTTAAGGGAATTTGAGCCCGAAGAACCAACACTACATTCTAGTTCTTTTTTCATTAGTTATCCCTCTTTTAACCATGAGCCTGTTAGTGTAGATTATATGTTTCATGGTTATCAAATGCCTAGTTATTATCGTACCGAATCTATGAGTTATGAAAATCTCATGTATGGTAATGATAAATGTATTTGGACCCATGAACCATATCCTAAATTCTTTCAAGAAGCCCAAATAGAGGAAGAATCCCCCTTAGAGAGAATGTTGAAAGAATTTACAGAGGAGACTGGACTTAGGAGGTTACAGTTTGATGAGAAGTATAAGAGTCTCCAGACCCCTAGGGAGGTTAATGAAGTGAAACCCACTTCCAAAGGATGTTCAATGAGTTAATTGATCACTGATTCACTGATAGCCTATCATGAGCATGATTGTTTTTATTCTACTGAGTTTGGGCAGTTGAGGGAGAATGGTGTTGGGAATAGGGAGGAATTAGAAAGTTTAGATACACACCAGGATCGAGTTAGTGAGGACAAGAGAGAGGATGAGTCTATCTTAGTTGGGGAGATTCAGGAGGTAGAGTTTGAGGCTATAAGGCATTTGTCTGTTTTATCTTCTAATTCGTCTCTTTATCCAGAGTGTTATTTTTCTTATTCTCAAAAGTCCGTGTCAGAGTCTGTTTATTTTGATCTTTCGTCTTTTATGCTCTTCTTATTCAAAAATACCAAAAATATTTATGCTTTAGGGTCTCACGAGAAGCTAGTGTTTCTACTAGCTTTGGTTTGTTTTGTAGATTCCAGGAAGAGGGGCCCGAAGAAATTGGAAATTTTCTATATACCTTGATAGACCACATGAGTCCAGTCCAGCTAAAGACGTTAAAGAAAGCGCTTCTTGGGAGGCAACCCAAGTTTTTTATTTCCCTTATTTACTTGTTTTGTTTGTTTTCTTTCCTAGTTAGGTTGCTTTGAAAAAGAGTACCAAGTAAATCTCGTTCCCATTTTGCAGGACCTCGATCGTACTGAGTAGCCTCCTAACCAATTCAAGGAACTCCCATAGAACAGCCTCTCAACTTATCAGGCCAGTATCATTCACTCATTCTATCATTGTCCTTATTTATTTCATTGATTATTTTACATTCAGGAAAATTTAAACTTTAAGTTTGGGGGTGGGTAGTACTGTGCAGTCCTGATAATTCTGAGAATTTTTTTTTTGATCCAATGCATGATGATTGATTAGCATAGCCTAGGAAGTAATCTAAGTGAGTTTTTGCAATAGACTGACTTCTGAAGCATGTCCTAAATTGAGTGCATTTAAACTTTATCTGCAATTTCCTTGCAACATATGTGCACATAATTGACTTTCAATTGTGTTTGAATACTAGGATGTTTTTTTTGAGTCTAGAGGTTGTTGTCACCCCGATAGGCTTAAGAACTGATTGATAGTGACTGGCATGAAAGATAGTGATTGAAATTTGTTATAATAAGAAAATTTGTATCTTTATTGATTTTTTAGCATGTTGAAAGAAATTGAAAACATGTTCCTTCAATAATTGTGTGCTTAATGTGTGGAGATCGAAAGAGCTACCTCCATTGTGATCAATTAGGCCATCCATTGAGCGAATGCTCTGGATATGGGACGCTACAGTGGAAGTGTGAAAGCTAGGATCTCTGTGAGAGGGAAAAAGATAAGTTTGGGGGTTAATAACCTTTCGAATGCTTAAGTAGATTGCTCTCTGTAGTGTGAGAAAGCTTGAAATTAGAACTTCGGGCCAGTGTAGGGGGAAAACAAAGGAAAGCCTTGGTGAAAGTATCTTAAGTTTGTAGAAACTACTAGAAAGGAAGTTAAACACACACACACACAAGGAATGAGATAGATAGAATTTAAATTGCTTAAGGAAGGATGTGTTAAGGCTTTATTATGTTGTTTTATGTCAATTAGATCATTGAGGCTTGAGTCATGATTCTTGTATAAAATCTTGAGAAATGGTTATTTTGGTTTTGTTTTGCTCGAGGACTAGCAAAAATCTAAGTTTGGGGGTATTTGATAGCATGCATAAGTGTGCTATTTCTAGGCTTATTTTTATGCTAGTTTCGCTATGATTTTGTGTGCTTTCATATATTTTTATGTTTATTTCTTAGAAATCGAACATTTTGAGCAAAACCAGAGAATTGTGAGATAATTGGACAAATTTGAACTTAAGGCTATATTTGAAGATTCGAGTGTTGAAGAAGAAGGACAAAGCATTTGGACCTGAGGTCATAGCGTTGCAATGCCATTTGAGAAGCTTTTCAACCTTGAAAATTTGCAAGCATAGCGTTGCAATGCTACTCAAATATATTTTTTCCCTTCTTACAAAAATTGAAGGGACAGCATTGCAACACTGCCTCTAGCGTTGCAATGCTGTCTTGACTCTATAAAAGGAAAATTATTCATTCGAGCAAAGGGAGCCATTTTGGAGAGACCTAAACCTTAATTTTAATAGAAGCACTCTGTTTGGAGGTCTATAGAGCATATTAGAGAGCTAAGGAGTAGACTCAATGCTCGGGATCGTGGGACATCACGTCGGGAATGTGTGTTGGCACGCGTCGTCCAGTTTTTCTCTATTCTCTTTACTTTGTGTCCTTAATTTTAGGATTTAGCAGACTGTATTTGAATGTATTCGAGTATTATAGACTCTTAGTTGATTGCATTATTGTTATAAAACTATGTTTGACTTATTGGATGTGTTTGTAACGTCTTTTATACATCTTGAATTAATTTTCTAAGCTCTCGGCCATAGGCTTTGTATGTTAAGTTAAATTTAGCTTGAGAAAGTAAATTTAACTAAGAACTTAGATGCATAACTAGGATTAATCTATTGCATGAGAATGAATAGGTTAATACTATAAGTTATTAATAGAATTTTATAATGTCATGTCTAGTTGTAAAAATAGACCGAGAGGTTGATTTATCTCTTGCATGAGTTCAATTGGGCTCGAGAGAGTTAATTGGATATTTTAGTAATTCTTGGCTTAGGATTGTTGCATGTTTCATAATTCTTTAGTCAATTTCATAGTTGTGCTTCATTAATTGCAATTAACAATGTTTCTTTAAAATTGGACTCCAATTTCGTACATAATAGTTTAGGTTTTATGTTTTTGTCAAAAGAATCAAATGAAAGTTAGTTTCTCTAAATAAAATTAGGCATAATTAACTATGGTACTTAATGAAATCTAAGAACTCCAGTCCCTGTGGATGACCCTGGGCACTATTATTGCAAAATATTTAGAGGTCCAATTTTTATAAATTTAATATTGATAAGATCTTCGACAAGTCCTTTATCATCGATTTACAAAAAGAGAATGAATATTTTGTGCTCCAGTCTTATGAAAACTCATTGTATATGATACCCCCACCCACGTTGCTGAAACCCACAAGAGAAATGTCGAAAATATAAGAGTGATGCCACCAATGAAGGAATAAGTAAGAAAATTAAAGGGGAGAAAAAGAACATATGAATCATGGGAGAGAAGAAACTGGAAGTTGTCGAAAAAGAGAAAAGGAAGAAGAAAAAGTGAGAAGAATGGGAAGAGGGGTCTTAGGTTTTTATCAAGACTTTTCCCAATGTGACAAAAAACAGAGGGATAAACCAAAGCGTTAGGAGAAGAGAAACCCAAGTTTTACTTAATTCACTTCTCCCAACACATAAAAGAGCATCGACATAGCTCAACCGATTTTCAACTCCATCACTTACCGTCGGCATAACTCTTGACGATTTCAAAATGTGTCGGCAAATGTCATCTAAGCTGAAGAGATGGGAAGTGTCGGGAGATCTTTCACCTCACAGCCAAAAGTTCTTAGAGTAACATCACAATTGCTAATAATAACAATTTTGACGTGCCATAATTCTGAAGACAAACCTAATAATAGTTTTGGACTGCTATTCCCTGAATTGCCTAAAGTAATTCTTGCTTTAGCCAAAACATTACAAAGCATAAAGTGGAGGCAACCTGTATTGGCCATATTTGACCTAATCACTGAAGGAATGAACTTTTCATCCCGCAGCGGAAGCATTGGATCGTCTTTGATTTATTTAGGATTAAACACAAAACATATAAGGTTAAGCAAAAACTTACATTGAAAATAATATTATGGAGAATATTCTGGCAGATCTTTATCCCTTCCACAAAGTCTTCCTGGCTATGACTCGAACACAAGACCAAGGCTTGTGGGAGCCTCTTGAAAGAAAATCCCCAAGGGATTGGAGATGAAGAGGTCTAGAGAGAATTCTCTAATTCTCAAGGAGATGTGTGTTGTATATCATAATGGCTCAACCCAAGGGTTCTGTTTATAGTGACCAAGGGAAACTCTTTGCCATAATTAAAATATTATATTTTAATATCTAATATATTAAAATATATCTTGTATTTATTTGAATCTCATTCAAATCTCCTACGATATTTATTTATTTGAATCTTATTCAAATTCTATAAATATCTTTTATTTAATATATCAAATATACATTAATTATTTTAATATTTAATGTATCAAATACAATAAATATATTTTCCTCTTTTATATTTAATATATCTAATATATTAAATATTAATTTGAACATTTCAAAATTTTCTTTCAACTAAATTGATCTTTTAGTGTTACTATGAGCTAGCAAGGGGACCTTATGGACCTACAGATTATAAGCTCCAATGATACAAAATTAATTAATTAAACTCTTTAATTAATTAATTTTCATTCATTAACTATAGGTCACTCTACTATAGACCTAGAGTTGCACTCTTATGTATTGTAGGACAAGTTGTGTCCATAGATATAATCATTACATGCAAGTCGATCCTTCACGAGTTGTTCGTAATTACAGCTGGGTCAAAAGTCCGTTTTACCCCTATAATTACATCTTGCACCTTAAGTACCACTGATCCTCTAATGAACAATTTGTTTATAATCTAATTATAAACTAAGTCCCTCTCGGGCCAATGAGAGGGTGGGGCCCCATTGTTCAAGTCCCGAAATCAACACTTAAGGGAACTACTCATCTACTTACCCTATATGGGAAGGAGTGAATTCCATCTTGTGAGATTATGTTCCCAGCTCCCTATTTGGTCAAGTCCCCAAAATGGTAGGCATATTGAATCGGCTACAAAAGCCACTCTCACCCATGAAAATCAAAGGACAAGCCCTCACAGGTAGGAGTTCATAACTCACTTAGGATTAAGATCGAGTCGCATATGATCATTCTGATGAAATATTAATCTTCTCAATTAACAGATTTATAAAGAGAGATTAAATATTTCGTGGTCCAGTCTTAAACAAACTCATTGTCTAAGTACCCCCACTCACATGTCTCCACATGAATGATTTGGATCAAATCATTTGTAACTATTACAAAGTCGGTCGTATCAATAGTGTTACCAGGATAAGGCACCCAATCTTATCCATATACTATGACCCTTTAGGTTATTTCTGAACATGATCCTCTCGTATGTCAACCACATACTATTCAAGATAACACTAATAACCTTGGATTTTTCATATAATGGATAATATTATATTGCAAATAAAATAATCAAAATTATTATTCATTATTAAATAAATTATTAATTACGAGGCTTTAGGGCATAAATTCCAACAATCACATGGTTCATATGTATTAAAACTGAGAAAACACCTCCAATATAAACCCATTCATGATACTTTTTTCACTCAGGACGCATGGCCTAGAACAAACAAAGTATACCTCATCTTGAAATATCATCCTCAACTTAACATATGATAGCATTCTAAAGCCTCCGATGACATTATGCACCTTTTTTTTTAACAAAAGTTAATTGCCAAGGGTCCTAATCACAAATTCGAGCTCAGATAGCTAGAGGCCAGCAACCATGGTTTTGTTCGTGCATCGCATTGGTCGAGCCTTTTTCATAAACCATACGCAATGGCATACCCTTTCCTTTAGTTGGCACAACGAAAAATGTTGGCTCAAAGAGGAGGATGAGGAGAAAAATAAGACGGAGAAGGAGAGATAAAATGTCATTTAAACAAAAAACTAGAATGTAAAACTAATAAACTTTCTCACTTCATTTGAAAATTTCATTTTACCAAAGTTTGGTCACGAACTTAATAATCACATCATCTTTCTGTTAGTTGAACTAATAGCCAGCTCAACTAAAAAATTATTTAAAACTATTTCTTGAAATTTAGAGACAAAAGTTTAAGTTTGAAATATAATAGACCAAATTTCTAAGTCAAAACTTCAAGGACTAAAAATATTTTTTACCACTACATTAAGTACTTGCATGTGTTTTAATTGTCTAACTTGATATTACATGTATTTTTCATTATTGGACCATGTGACTTTTTAATGTGAAATTATGTGGTTTTTATTAGGCTTATTTCATATTCAAAATTATTATTGGAAGTTTATTAGAAGTGACCATAAAGGCGCTCACCTCATATTAATCATGGAGGGATGAAAATCAAGCTACAATTTGAAGTCATAAAAAAACTTGTCGCCCAAGCCCATGTCACCCTCCACAAAGGCCAGTGATAGGACTTAGAAAGTCCTATTTTATCTAGCCTAAATCGTGTTAGTTTGGAAGATTTAATGTGATTAATTGATTATTTTGTAGGAAATTGAGCATAAGGCACATTTTGAAGAATCTATGTCGAATCACGGTTCCAACGAGCCAAACTGGATATCATTCGAACACTCGAGCGAAGAGTTAGAGCAAAAATGACCAATGTTGTCCAAGGAGCAACGTCTACACGCTGTCACAAGTCTCCTAAAGCATTTGGAGAAGCTGTAGAGAGCCCCTCCATGATGCTGTAATGTCTAGACGATACTACGATTTCTATAAATTGATTCTTTCGCGAATCAGGTAATTTTGTCTCTGCTTTTGGCTGCCAAGAGACCATGTTAAGGCCATTTCTCTCTATTTTTTCAGTACAGTAAGTTAAATTAGGAGTTTTTTTTTATCGAAACCTAGTGTTTGGAAGGCTCGGTTCCATGCTGATTAAGCATCCATTGTCGTTTCAAGGTCGGTTTGGGATTTTTATGTAATTTTGTGAGATTCCAGCACTTTGAATGTAAATTTACAGCATATTTATGGCTTATTGATTCTTGTACTTAATCCTTTTTTTTTATTGATTTGAAAAATTTATTAACTTAGAGATTATAGATGTATTATAGGTGTCATCGGTCTCCAGCTTAATTTGAGTAGTAAAAGGGCTAGTAGCCACGTCGATTAGTTAAACAGAATTACTTAATTACGTGTACATGGTAGGCCTTAGAGTTGATTTGTATGCAATAACTTAATTAAAAGGACTCGTCATCTTAACCTGTTGTGTTCTGACCTATCCCAAGAGCTTAATGCTTCTAATTAGATGGTCTGCTAGATAATTAGTTGAATAACAGATATAAACGTTGGAATTTTAGTTCCCTAGGAGAAGTTCCTACGATGTCTCGAGGAGTTCGGTCAGCCTTAATATCTGAAAACGGCCTGATTGGTTGAATGTCTATGATCAAAGTTGCATTTAATGCCTAATTGCCTTGAATCGATGCATGTTTAGATCATTAGCATTTATTTTACCACTTTAGTCATTCTGTTTGCTTTTATGCTTTTAACATCCCCCCAATCTGTGTCCATATGAAAACCAAATAGAAATCGGTTTGTTCGATTTTCTGTGATCGACCCTGGCAACTTATACTTCAAATTATTTGTAGTCCAGTTTATAAATGTATTTGATTGTGTGTGAAGAACACTCTCAAATTGGCGTCGTTGCTGGAGAACCGCCAATTAAATTGATTTCTTGGTTTTGGTTTTCTTATTTAAGTAGAATCTATACTTTTTTCTTTTTAATGGCTAACAATTTCAGGACTTTAGGAGAAGCTTCTTCGCTCACAGATGAGGTTAGTGATTTAAAGTCCAAAATGTCTAAACTAACCTTTTAAGCTTCTCGGTTGCTTGAAAGGTAGGAGCCTTCCCTTTCACATCTTGACAACCTTGGAAGAGCTCCTAGCTAGCACCAGTCGAGCTCCGATCCTCACGATCCTTAGTGGGATCGATCATATGGATGTTAGGAAGTGCAGCAAAGCCCAAGCCCTCAGTCTTACGTTTCAGATGTGTCTTTAGAGGAATTAGTTAATTAAATTGCTAAAAATACTCTTTAGTTTGAAGAGGAATCTCGAGCTAGGATGCTCAAGCTGGATGACTAGATCACCCAGTTTGCTAATTCGAGACGAAAGAACACTTAAGAGCAATCTATCGACATTCCTGAGGTACGAAGTTATGAGGTTGAATTTGAACTTAACGATGGAATTTGTTTGCCAGGCAAAGAACATGTATGTGAGGTGGAAGAAGTCAAGCTTCGATTCAAGGAGGTCTAGGTGATAGAGTTGGAGCCCAACAAGTCAGCATGTGTTTTATCTTTCTAGTCTTCCTTATTATGCGAATGTTCATCTTCTTGCTCTTACGAGTCTGGGTCTGTTTTCTTTGATTTTTTTGGAGCCCATCAGATGTTGAAAAGCTTGCTTGATGTAATGGGCTTTGTAGATTCAAGGAAGAAAGGGTTGAAGAAATGGGAGAACTTCTATGTGCTCTGACGCGTGCCACACAGCGAGTCGAGCAATCACCTATAAAAATTTGGGCTTCTTGGAGTAGCTAGCGAAAAAAGTTTAATTTCTTTCTTTACTGCTTTATGTTTTTGCTTTTCCTTGCCTTAGTTTGTTTAGTTTCTTTTGTAGTTAATAAATTGACCTTTGGGAGAAATTTTTATCATTCTTGAAGGAGGTTTTCGCTACCTCACCACGCCCACTTATGTGTTGAAAAATTAGGGAAGTTTTTCTATTCCTCTTTCATCTGTCTTTATGCTTTCTAGAAATTTATACATTGGGGACAATGTATGATTTAGGTTGGGTTGGAGGTTTAGTTTGAATTTGTGCTTTGATTAGAATGTTTAACTTGAGCACCCGAGTGCAGACTGTTGATCGATTGTGTTAAGTATGATAATTTTTTATGAAATTTTTATTGGATTATGTTGAATTTGTGCTTTTGTTGAAAATATTTCAAAATTTTAAAAATTTTTGAAAATTTTTGTGCTTTATTGTTAGATGAAGTGGTTGCTTTGTGCATGATCATGACATCCTAGGATTTGCTCATTTTGCTAATTGTATGCATCTTTTGATAAGTATAGCATGTTGTTCTAATTTGAGCATCTTTTAAAAAGTTTTCTTGCATTTCTTGAACACTTTTAAGTTCTTGCATGTTTTTAAACGCCTAGATTAGTTTTATAGGGGCTAGATGTCTATAGTTACCTCGATAGGCCTTAGGCTAGTTTGAGGATGATTTTTGCATGAAGACTTGTAATGCGTTGTTTAGGAGGAAAAGATGTGTTTAATTGCCTAGTAAAAAAAAATAGAGTAAGTGAATGAAAAAAGAAAAGGGCTTAAAAGAAAAGAAAAAAAAATATTGTTGAGAAAAAGAAAAGAAGAAAAATAAACTTGTTGTGTGCATATGGATCATTAGTGAAAAAAAGCTACCATTGTCGTGATCAGTCAGGCCATCCATTGAGCGAGTGCTCTAGATAAGGGTCCCTACGATAGGTGTGTGAAATCTAGCACCTTTGAGGTAAAAGAATGCAAGTTTAGCCTGAGTTTGTTTGAGTTTTAGGAACCCAAGCTTAACATTGCTTGTTTGATTGTTCTTTGCTCTTTGTTAGTTCTTTGGCTAGTGTAGAGGGAATATGGATTTCAGGCCCTTATAAGCCTATTCCGTGCTTGTAGGAGGCATGTTAAGATGGCTAGTTGCACACACACAGTCAAGAAATGTCAAGAAATTTTTTAAATTTGCTCATAAGTTGATAGTGTGTTGTTTAGTGCTTTTCATTGATGCATTTTTAGTTAGCTTAACGAACATTGAGATCAAGTCATGCATATTATTTTCTCTTATTCCTATTTGCTTATGTTTTTTAGTACTTTGCTCGATGACTAGCAAAGTTTAGGTTGGGGGTATTTTGATAGGACTTAGAAAGTCTTATTTTATCTAGCCTAAATTGTGTTAGTTTAGAGATTTTAATGTGATTAATTGATTGTTTTGTAGGAAATTGAGCATAAGGCACATTATGGAGAATCTACGTTAAATCATGATTCCAATGAGTTAAACAAGAGGTCATTTGAACGCCGGAGCTAAGAGCTAGAGCAAAAATGACAAGTGTTGTCAATGGAGCAGTGTCTCGATGTTGTCTTAAGTCCCCTAAAGCATTTTGAGATGATGCTGAGAGCCTTTCCATGATGTTGTAGCGTCTCGACACTACTAAAATTTCTATAAATTAGTTCTTTCGCTAATTAAGTCATTTTGTCTTCGTTTTTAGTTTCCAAGATACCATGTTAAGGCCATTTCTCTATGTTTTTTTATTAGAACAAGTTAGATTAGGAGTTTTTGATCAAAATTCAGTGTTTGGAAGGCTCGATTGGATGTCCTGCTAATCATCCATTGCCGTTTCGAGGTTGGTTTGGGATTTTTATGTAATTTTGTTAGATTCCAACACTTTGAATGTAAATTTACAACATATTGATGACTTATTGATTCTCGTGCTTAATCCAAGTTTTCTCTATTTAGATTGATCTGACAAATTGATTAACTTAGAGATTGCTCTATGCTATATATATTGTAGGCATCCTCGGTCTCTAGCATAATTTGAGTAGTAAAGGGGCAAGTAGCCATGTTGGTTAGTTAAATAGAATTACTTAATTGCGTCTACATGGTAGGCCTTAGAGTTGATTTGCATACAATAGCTTAATTCAAAGGGCCCATTGTCTTAATCTGTTGTGTTCTGACCTATCCCAAGAGCTTAATGTTTCTAATTGGATGGTCTGCTAAATAATTAGTTGAATAACCGATTTAGACGTTGGAATTTCAGTTCCCTAGGGGAGACTCCTATGGTGTTCCGAGGAGTTCGGTTAGTCCTAAATATCTAAAAACGGCTTGATTAGTTGAATGTTTGTGATCAAAGTTATATTTAATCCCCAATTGCCTTGAATCAGTACGTGGTTAGATCTTTAGAATTTATTTTACAACTTTAGTCCTTCTGCTTGCTTTTATGCTTTTAACTTCCCCCCCAATCCGTGTCCACAAGAAAAACCAATTAATAGAAATCGATTTGTTCGGTTTCATGTGAACAACCCTGGCCACTTATACTGCAAAATATTTGTGTTCCAGTTTATAAATGTATTTGATTGTGTGTGATGAGCACTCTCAGCCAGTGTGCCCCCTTGTGCACTTGCATGTGTGCATGCCAACTTGCCAATAACCTTGCAACGCCATTATTTGAACTCGTGTAGCCTTAACAACAAACCCCCCAATGCAATGCATGCCCCTCAATGCACGTAACCACGCATGTGTTTTTACCCATCATTGTAGCAACACTAGAACATGCATGTGCCTCCATCTATGTTCATCCAAGCTTGCATGCGCCTTGCACACAATGCCCAAGTCGCACCTCAACACACCCGCACCCAGCGGCTAACACCCAAACCATCCTTTGCCTTAGCATGTTGATGGAGATTGAAACGAGTGTGGGGTTTTGGAAAAGTAATTAGAAAGTGATTTCAATCCTACAAGTGCATATTGTCCACAATTAATATAAATAGAAGTATTCCAAGTATCGATCCCACATAGACAATTTTCAAAACTCGAAGTTAATAAAAAGAGATCACTGATGCAACCAAAAGATAACCAGTAAAGTAGTTGAAGGATGTGAATGGTAATGAAGTAAAAGAAACAATGGAAAACATAGGATTCATCTGAGTTTCAACCTTGAGTAAAGTTGCTAAAAGATTGCGGCTGCATAGTCACCGCATTTTACCTTATGTTATGAATTGGATTCATCTCCTATTCATCCTTGATTTCAATTACCTTTAAGAGTCTAAGTAATTGCTCCTATATGTCAATGGTCAATTTATCTTAGGTAATTCAAGTTCACAATCCCCTTAATTCTATAGGCGTGCTTTATGTCTAATATCAACAACGAAGTCCTATGTCAAGGCTCTTCTCCTATATCCTTTTTACGAGAACCGTTTATTGCCTAACCTTTTCATTATTAGACTCAACATTGCATGCTAACATAAGTGTCCAGTTTAACTTAATATTTAGACTCTAAATTCAGTAAAAGATGAATAACACACGAAAAATAGGTGACAAGTAAGAACAACGTGTTAAGCTAACTTGTTCCTTAAGGTATCCATGATAGTAGGCAAAATAGTGCTATTTTTTGGATTAGTTTTATGCTAGTTTTGTTATGGTTTCGAGAACTTTATGTGTTTTTATGTGTATTTTGCAGAAATCGAGCATTTGAGGCAAAAATGATGAATTGAAGGATATTTGCACAAATTTGAAGCAATTTGTGGCCTAAATTTGAAGCAATGTGTAGCCTAAATTGTGGATCCAAGTGTTGAAGATGAAGATAAGGCAATTGGACTCAAGAGGATGGCGTTGCAAGGCCAAAGGAGAAGCCTTTCAACATGGAAGACCCTAGGGCACAACGTTGTAACGTTGGCCTAATGAGATTTTTTCTTTTTTGTAAAATGTTAAGGACAACGTTGCAATGCTATCTCAACACTATTTAAGGGAACTTTTTATTCGTACAAAGGGAGATATTTTTTATAGACCAAAACCCTAAATCAATTCATACACTGTCTAAAAGCCTAGAGGAGACTTTGAAGAGCCAAGGAGGAGACTTAAAGATCAAGATTGTGGACTTCACTACGGGAACGAGTGTTGGCATGCGACCTTAGTTTAATCTCTTTCCCTTTAACTTTTCTTTTGGTTTATAGGAGTTTTGTTATGGACTTTAATGTTGTTTATCAATGTATTTAGACAAGAATGGAAGTATTTGAATATTTATTGATTTTGCAATTGAATGCATGTTTTTACATCTTTTGTGAATCTTGTTATTGTTGTCTAAACCTTTGGCCATGGTTTTTCATTTTAGGCTAGATTTAGCTTGAGAGAGTAAACTTATCCTTAGAACAATAGATGTGTGACTAGATTTAATTTGCTGCACGAGAGTGAGTAAATTAATTCTAGAAGTTTGTTGCTTAAAAGAGTGTATGTAATTTTAGAATGAAAACACCCTAAATGTGCAAGTATACACAGCCTAATGCAGCAAGTAATAAGTATTTTTATATCGTTCTCCTCATGGACTAGTTATGTGGATTTTTGCAATGCCTAAGTTGATTTTAGTTAGGTAACAAGAAATAAACATCAATTGGTGCAATGAAATTAAAAGAAACTAAGGAACAAGATTAAAATGGTGCTAGAATGTTGGAATAACAGGAAAACAATAAATAAACTGAGACTAAACAGATTATGTGAAAAGGGATCAGGATTAGGGGTAAAATTTTGATTCATCAAACTAAATGCTACAACATAGATCATGCTTCAACACTCATTGCAGGCTAATTCGCGGATTCTTTCCAGAATTTCCAAAAATCAGTGATTAACTCCCATTAACCTCTAAAATTAAGCCCTTAACTACAAACATTAGGTGGGTTACCATCCCTAGTGTCCCTAATTACCTTAGAGCATGCTCCTAATCCGAACTAATGTTATTCCATGCATTCAGCTTATCCCTTCTCTTCCCAAAGTTAAGATAAACACTGCTAAGATGATTTGGCTAGACAAATCCAAGCTAAAAATTAAGCACACAAGGCATATGAGTGAAGAATATGCAAGTCTACTATTTTATTCAGCAAGAATCAACAATAAATCCCCTAATCCCTCACCCAAAGGGTGATTAGTTCATAATTAAAATAAAAGACAACAACATAATAGTAAGAAAAGTCTCAAATAACATTCTAAAACTTGTCTTTAATATCAAAATGCTGAAAAATAAAGAAATACTGTAGAAACTAGGAGAAATGGACAAGAAATGGTTGTTGGGTAGCTCCTTTATGGAAGATTCCCCTTCTTTCCAGAAGTGGATCACCTCCCAAAAAGGGTTCTTCTTCTCCTTCTCGAAATTCTCCCCCTCCTAATGTCTAATCTCCAAGCTCTCTCCCAAAAATGGCAAGCTAGGGCTTTAAACCTCTCACCTTCTTTGAAATCAGGGCTGAGTGGACATTTTAAGACTAATGGCAGCCCCTCATTGGTTTAAATTAGTACAGGTGTTATAAATTGTCCACGTCAATTAATGAAATAACTCCCAGTGCATTTTGTGTACTGATCCCAGGTAGATGCTTTAGCTTTAATGATGCTTCATCAAAACACAACAATTGTTCCAGCAAGCTTGACCTTCCATCAACAACAAAGCTCTAGCATAACAGGTTGGATTTTCCACACTTAGCCATTTTTACCTTCAACAATGGCCTACACAAGTCACAAATAGCACAATTAAGTAATATTATGCATTAAAAAGCTCAAAAGTGCTTTTCACATGAAAATGGACTCCTTTACTACTAAAACAACAATTTAAAGAGGCTTCTTAGTACAAAAGTACCTAAGATAGTGTTTTTAAGCCACAAAAACTTCACTAAAACACCCTAAATATATCTCATTCTAAGAGCTATCAAGCCCCCAAACTTAGACTATTACTTGTCCCTGAGTAATGCCTCAAGTCAGAAAATTTTCAACACAGGATCCAGCTACTAAACAATCAAGCTAACTTGCCAACACTTGGATCACAGCATAGATACTGTTACAGCAGTTTGATTTATCAAATTTTCATTCAAGCTCAGCATTCTAAGGATTTTCCTAGATTTTTTTTACTCCAAAAACATAGCCTCAGCCTTTACACAGCCCCACAACTAAACCAGTGCCTTCTTCCTTCATTGAGTTCATTTTGCATTCCTTTAGCTCATAAAAAGGAGAGCTAGCTACTGTTTCCATCTTATTTTTATTTCACAAAGAAAACAGACACAACTTCAAAGCACCTTCCCCTAAGAATCAATCATTTCCTTAACCAAACAGGCTCCCTTAACCCCCTGCTAAGCTCCTTCTCAGTTCTTAGAATGGCCACATTTGTGGTGCAACTCACCTAAGCATCAAAGAGCTTATAAGCACTAAACTTTAACAAACAACTTTTCTATTTATTTTTTTTCTTTCTTTTTTTTTTCTTAGAGAAAACCCTCTTTATATACAAAGCCTTCGATTTGGACACCAACATTTGTGATGAAAGTTTCCTAACAACGAGATTTGTTACTAAGTTGGGCTGCTAAGGCATATTCACGTCTCAAGCCACCGTTTAGCTCAAGGATAAACATGGGTTTCATGTCTAACCCTGTCTTAATGGTTAGCTTCTGACAGAGTAATAACTCTCTTACTAACTTTTGTTTTGCTTCTTTTTTTTTTTTTTTCAAAAGTGGCCCTGAATGCTTAAAGAAAAAATTATTGATCTTAGGGGTAGGGTAATACTCTTTAACACACACATTGAAAGAGAAACTCACAAAAAATAGAAAGGGCAACCTTACTCCCCCAAACTTATTTTGCTCATTGTCCTCAATGAGTGAAAGAATGAGGCTAGGAAGTCCCCCAAACTTATTTTAAACACATAACAGCTAGCAACAACAAGCATCTCACTCCTAATTTCAAGCTAATTGGAGCAAACTCTTAAGATTAAACAGCTAACAACAAGGGGCATTTAGGCTAGTTACATTCATGGTAATAAAAAAAAAAGTTCAAAGGAAGAAGTGCAAGATTATTGAGCTTGACATAATTGAAAGAAAAATGAAACTACATAACAGCTACTAGCTTTTCATTTAAATATGGGGAGCTGACAACATTACTTCTTGGCAGGATTTTTTTTTCTAATTTACGCACACAACTCAGCCAGAATAATAATAAAAAAGGTATAAAAGATACTAAACTACCTTAACTAAGAACTTAAAAGAAATTAAAAACAACATAAAAGCAATCAAATGGAGTAGGATAGACGTAACAGCAAGAAAGGACAACAGCAACTTAAAACACAACTTCCCTTTTCTTCAATCTTCATCTCCAGGAATGTGCTCTTCCTCTTCCTCTTCATGTTCTTCATTGGTTGAAGGAGTGTTCCAAGGAGTCAAGAGACCATCAGGAAAAGTAAGGAAAGGAGGGTAGGGATTGGAAAAAATTTCTGGCATAGCTCTCTGCATAGAGCTGTCTTTGGTCTTGGCATAATTCCAATAGGTTTGCAGTTGCTTCTCAGAATAGTCCAGCCTTTGTAGAAGATGAGCTTGCTGCTTCAGCATCCTGTTCAGTCCCACAGCTAGACCTACCTTGCCTTTGTTTTCCCCTCTACTCAACCTATCAATGCTTGCAAGATCAAAATGCTCTTGATCACTTAAAATATCCTCAGAAGGTTGAAAGGGTACTCCAGCTCTTAAACACAGCATGGTAATGGTATTGGGGAAGAATAACTTCCCTACTTTCTTCTTGGCACACTCTTGAATCTCACGAGCTATTATGTGACCCACATCAATGCTTAGCACTTTCAAAATGGCAAAAGTTAAGAGGATTATGTTTTTGGATACAGTGTTGTCATGAGTAGTGGGAATCAAATGATTTTTCACAAAAGACAACCATACATTAGCTTCATCATTAAGATATGCTGCTTCAAAACTTCTTGCACCTGTGTGGGAGACCCTCCATTGATCACCCTTCACTCCTACAACTTTGATGGCAGTGTTGAGGTGGGACTCAGGGGTTGCTACTTCCATTTCATTAAAACCAGCATGGGGGATGTCTGAAAGGCTAAACAGTTCATTAATAGTCGTGGGAGACTAATCCACCGTCTTACCTCAGACTTTCACTTGAAATGCAGAATTTCCCTCCAAGTTGGCATAAAATTCTTGGACAATAGGCACTATGGCTGGCTCTGGCTGTTGACAAAATTGCTCCCATCCATGGTTGATGATATTAGCTCTTACAAATACAGGTAACGTGCTGAATGGAGCAGCAAAACCTTTTTTCGGGAACAACTCCCTAGTTTTCATCTTTTCAAACCTTAGCCTAGCTTCCTCATTAATGAATCTCTCCAAGGGAGAACCTCTTTGAGCTTGAAATGGCTCCTTACCCTTTCTCCTTGATGTCCTGCTGCTAGGAGAAGAGGCATCCAATGGTTCTTCATGCTCAACTGCAGTGTTTTCTTCAGCAATTTCCTCAAGAGCTTCTTCCTCAATCGTTTTCTTCTTCCCTTTGGATTTGGAAGATTTGGAAGATTTAGATATGGTTTTTGAATGAGAAGATCTTGAAACAACAGTAGCTTCAACAAATCCATGTTCCTCCTCCTAGGCTTCAACATGCTCAACCTCCTTTGCTTTCTTTCCTCGGGTCTTGGAAGGGGCCATTTCCTAACTGATACATAATTTTTTTTCTTGTAGCTATGCACTTGCTGCTTTCGGGTTGAGATAGAGGCTACCCCTCCAAGGCTTCCAATTTAAAGAGAATTGAACTGAGCCAAGCCATCAATTCGAATTAAGGCTGGTCAAAGATTCATTTATGCCATATCTTACTTTTATGCTTCCCAACAAGATTTGCAATCAGTCTTCTAGCTATGCTACAGCTACAGAATTGACTTTTCCAAGCTGTCTTACATTGATATAGATTGCTGCAGCCTAAAAGAGAATCAGATCTCGAGCTGTACAAATATATGTTCCATGTTGCGTGATTTATTGACCATGCGAAGCCGCAAGTGTACGGTGTCAAGTTTTAGTATAGTGATTAATGAATGCAAAGTATCGTCCTCAGGAATGGTTTTCTAGATCGATTGATTACCGCAAATAATAACATCCAATTTTTATTTAGGGAAGTGGTAATTGGAGAAAACTTATTACACAATATGTAAAAGTAAAGGAGATGCCAAAGAGAGAAAAACCTAGGGAATTGACTTCACCAATTGAATCAATATTTTTAATTGATTAATCCAAGGTTTGAATATGCAAAACTATAAGCAGGGCATAAAGTTGTCAAAAGACCCTTCAAAGCCTATTTGACCTCATGCAAGACTATAAACTAGGGGTGTAAAAATGGCGGGTCGGTTCGGTTCTACAGAAAATCGAACCCAACCGATCCGGTTCGGTTTAACTGAGAATTTATCCAAACTGAACCAAACCGGTTTCGGTTCAGTTCGGTTCCCTATCGTTTTTTTTTTGTTTTTTTTGTTTTTTTTGTTTTTTTTTTTTGTTTTTTAAAGTTTACTTGCTTGCTTGCCTACTCTCTCTGTTGAACTTCTTTTAAGAAAATCATTTTTGAACTTGATTTCGATTTGATTCAAGGATTTTATTTTTCATTCCTAGTTCTTACAAAGCTCATTTCTCTAATTTGTGATTGTAATTGACTTTTCTAATAGATTTAGAACACCATTTTTTAATTAAGTTGAGTGACCTCATTCTCCCCCCACTTAGTTCATACTAGATCAACCACCAACTAAGAAGTATTTCATAATTTTTACAACAAAAAATAGAAACTAGGACCATCTTTCAAGAACAAAATCATAAGCAACACAATCACATTTATCGTTCCAACTTCAATGGATTTCATTGTCAATCCTCGACTCTTGATTCCAGGCATAACTTCAGTCTCATTGTTAGACTTCAAGACTCTACAAAAAAAAAGTAGATAAATGTAAATGAATTAAAGAGTAAAATAAAATATGTCATTGCTAAGAACTAAAATATATATATATATATATATATATATATATATATATATATATGGCATCTACCATAGAATCAGATTTCAAATTCTCAAATGCAACTTCCATCTCCTTTCGTACGTTTATAAATCTAGATAAGAAAGAAAAACAATTAGCTCATTAAATGCAAATAATGAAATAAACAATTAGTTCATTACCTTCATCAATTTCTACACCTAGTTTTATAGCAAACTTTGCAATTGCACATTTTTCCCATAGCTTCACCATAGCATTGGCCAAACCTTGCAGCTGTCTATTCCTTCATGTGAGAATCAAATAAAAGACTTAAACAAGGACATCATAAACAACAAAACATGGGCACTGGCATACAATAATATGAATGTACCTAAAGCAAAATGTGGAGGCATTGTTCTTGCAAGTCTACGAAATATTGTCACCTCCTTATTCCTGAGACAGTGTCTTACCCCATGAGGCAGAAGTCTAGTTGGAGGTTTGTATCCTGGAACTAAACCAGGAAGCAGGTCCGCATCAACAGGCAATGGCTCACAGCCTGACCAATCTTTAAAACGCGGACCTATCTCAACTAACAAATGGTTCAGATCACTCAACTCCATAAGTTCCTTTTCAGATAACGTCTTAGCTTGCTTCGAAGCACTAGAAACAATTGTACTCGTAGTTCCAACTATGTTATGTAACTTCTCCTCACGTGTAGCATCATATTCTACATTATTTGACCCACCCAATGCATAACTTTTAGCTTCATTTCGTTTGGCATAAGATTGAACACAAGGCAGATGGTATGTCATTCCCCTATACAGTACTATCATACTACCGGACCTCCATATGACCAATCCGCCAGTTTTATTCTGATACAAAAAAACATTCCCATGTGAGGTACCCACATAATTTTGCATTTACATGCGATATACATAAGTAATTCAAATCTATGAAACAACTTATTGAACTTACTACAAGAATCGAAAAATTATAAAATTAAAACAAAAATGATTTGACTTCTGAAAATAGGATACAAAATCTGACCTCTAATGTCTCGTGTGCCCTCTTCATGTTGACGGTAAGAGGCCCTTCAAACTTCAACTTGACAACTTCATCTACTTTCCACTTCTCATGAATGGTATCCACCAGTTCTTGAGTTATACCTGCGACTCCCACTTCTATTCTTTCCAGCATTCTCAGAGAAACATTCCTGAGCCTTCGGAATTCGTGCTCGGGAAGCATTTGCTCGGCCAATAACGTTTTGCTCCTTCTCTAACCTGCTTCTTCAGAATCCCTTCGAGGCTCCTTCTTCCATGGCAAATCAACTGGACCACTGTTATCATTATCGACGAAATGTAGAAAATTTTCACGCAAAGCGGATCGTTCTTCTATAACCGGCAGAATGTTCGAACCTACAGGGTATTTCTAATGAGAAAGTAAATAACTCAAACCTCAATTGGCCTCTTCAATTCTTCTAACTTCCCATTCATAGAAAAAACTTTCAAAAAAGAGACAGCATATATGATGCCTCTGCTTAGGGGAAGTCATATAATCACCAAATGAGAACCAATCAGTAATGCTTCAGCACTTGCATTCCTTCCCTCAGCTCGACCGTGTAAGTTGAAACTAAATCAATGGGGGCTTGATTTTCAGGTGACTGTGGAGGAGGATAACATCAACAATAAAGAGAAGAGGATCAAAGCAAGTGTAGAAGAAGGAGAATTATCCAAAACCACATATCAAAACAGCACCAAAAACAACTCAACCACTACAACCACAACAAACAGCAACAGAGAAACTTCAGCTGATACGTCAAAAGAAAACTCCAAAGCCTCAGAGGTTCAAAAGCCTGATTACATTCATGTTAGAGCTCGTCGTGGCCAAGCCACTGATAGCCATAGCTTAGCAGAAAGAGTAAGCCAAAAAAACACTCAATTTTCTCTTATGGGTTGCTTTTTCTTTCTTTGATTTATTTGTTCTTGATCGATTTGGGGGATTTTCTCTTTAACCAATCAAATTATTTTTGGTTTCATGTAGGCTAGAAAGGAAAAAATCAATGAGAGAATGAAGTACTTGCAAGATTTAGTACCAGGATGCAACAAAATCACTGGAAAAGCAGGAATGCTCGACAACAAAGTCAGATTCACCTAGATCAAACACCAAGTTGAACCAAAACGAGAAGCTAAACAACAAAAACACATTTCCCCACTGGAAATCGGGAGAATCGTGACAAATGAACACAACCCCATTTGCAACAGCACTTTCAACAATTTCCCGAATCTTTCCCAACAATCACACAGATCATTTAATAAAAAACATAGGAAGCTAAAAATGAAGCAAATGAATCAAGGGATTACCATTTTTCTGCTTCGATGGTTGCGGAAGAACTCAACGAACAGAGAAATCGGAGACGGTGATAGATAGACCAAGAGAAAAGTGTTTGTTCAGCGATGAGAATGAAGAGAAGAGGGAGTTGAAGAATGAATGAATGAATTTTGGGGGGTTATATTCGGTGGTTGAGACTGAGACTGAGAGATGAAGAAAAACTCTGCGCGACTGAGATTCTGATTTCTGAGAACGTGAAGATAGACCTAGGGCAAATGGAACCGAAGACCGAACCGACCAGAGGGGTTTGGGTCGGTTCGGTTTGAATTAATAATGAAAACCGAACCAATCCGAACCGAACCGAATCGGTTCGGTTCGGTTCTGCGGTTCGGTTCGGTTTCTTTCACCCCTACTATAAACCTAACGTATCCGTCTAGATTTTAATAGCCTACAAGGAATTAAGATTGTCTTTTTATGCTTCTAAGAGAATTCCTCATTTACATGCAAGAATTTACAATTAGTTGTGTTTGAATTTATTCTAATCTAAACGCCACCCTTTCAAACATAAATTTAGATCAATAGCTCATGCAAACCTTGGCCAAAAATTCACAAGCATTAAGTGCATTCAAACACAAATAGTTATAAAACATAATCATCACATGGATTAACAACAAAAATAAAGAATTCAATGGCTACATCAATTCCCTAGCTAAAGTTTAGACACTCATAATCACGAAAAACAATTCTAAACTTAAACAAAAATCCATAGCAAGAACTACAACAAAAAGGGAAAAGAAAAAACTCTATTTCACGTGTCGATCCTCGTTCCCGATGCACGTCATGATCTCGAGCTTCCAACTCTCGTTCTCCACTCTCAAGTATGTTCTTTTTCTCCAAAATTAGAGTAGAAATCGAGCTAGGGCTTAATTCTCTCCCCAAAACAACTCTCCCAATCCGCAGCCAAAGAGGCAAATGTATACTACTCGAGACAGCGTCGAGACGCTGTACCCTAATTCGCACAATAAAGAAGGAAAATCGGAGTAGCGTTGAGACGCTATATGCATCGTCTCGACACTACAGACGGAAGGACCTGGCGCGGGTGTTTTCAGCGTCTCAACGCTATAAAGCAGCGTCTCGACGCTATGTTTGCAGAAATTCTACTTTGCAAGGCTGCACCTATAGCGTTGAGACGCTATACATAGCGTCTCAACGCTATGCTCTCAGCTATTCTTGCCCAATTTCTTGCTTTGCTTCATATGGCCTCGAAATTTATGTTCCATTAGATCCAAACTCGCCATGGTATCTCCAAATTCTCCAGTTTCGCTCCGATTACTCGATAACTGAAATTTCAATAAATAAACTCGTGAAAAACACCAAGTAGGCTATAAAGACTAACAAAAGTAAATCCTAGAAATAGCACATTTTGTGTGCTATCATTCCAAAAATGGCCAATCTGAAGACAAAAACTCTGCATGTCAGCTGTTTCATCAATGTTGTCTTTCACCCTACTGCTCACCTGCAAAAGGAAAGAAAACTACAAAACAAGCAAGGATTAAAACATGACTAAGCTAGTTATAATTAAAACAGTGAAATAATCAAAGGAGAAAAAAAAATTTTGAACATCAATTATTCCAGCTCCCAATTTATTCCTTTGTCTTAGATTCATTTAGCTAATAGCCTCTCCGAGGCTATTTCTCTTTGGCAATCTTCTCCCCAATAGTGCTTGAGCCTTTGGCCATTGACTTTGAATTCTCTCCCTTCTTTTTCATCTTTCACAGTAATGGCACCATGTGGGAAAACTTCCATAACAGTAAAAGGGCCAAACCATTTGGATCTTAATTTTCCAAGGAATAATTTCAACCTTAAATTATACAACAAAACCCTTTGCCCTCTTTCAAATTGTTTAGGCACTAACTTCCTATCATGCCAAGCCTTGGTTTTCTCTTTATACAATTTGGCATTTTCATAGGATAGTTGCCTAAACTCATCCATTTCATTAAGTTGTAACATTCTGAGGGCTCTAGCTGCTGCATGATCCAGATTTAGTTCTTTCAATGCCCAAAAGGCCTTATGCTCAAGCTCAAGGGGCAAATGGCAAGCTTTTCCATAGACAATTCGATAGGGGGACATACCTAGAGGAGTCTTAAATGCTGTCCTATATGCCCACAAGGAATCCTCCAACCTAAATGACCAATCCTTTCTCTTAGGATTCACTACTTTTTCAAGGATTCCCCTAATCTCCCTATTGGAAATCTCTGCTTGCCCATTAGCTTGCGGGTGGTATGGAGTGAAGACTTTATGTTTGACATTATACTTAGCCAGAGGGAATTCATTGCCTTATTCACAAAATGAGACCCTTCATCACTTATTAGCACTCTAAGAGTTCCAAACCTAGTGAAGATATGCTTGTGTAAGAACCTCATAACTGTCTTAATATTGTTCACTAGACAAGCCATTGCCTCAACCCATTTTGAGACAATCCACAACCACTAAAATATATAGGTTCCCTTTGGAAGGAGGAAATAGGCCCATGAAGTTGATCGAACTGAAACGTGGGGCTTCAAGAAAATATTTGTAAATCAAAACAAAGCTCCAGTTCAGTGCAAGTGCACACTGTCGATGCAAGTAATATAAAACTGGAAGTATTCCAGAGTATCAATCCCACAGGGAACATATACAACAAAATTCAAGAGATTAAGTAAAGATGTTTTCAAATTGCAATTGTGGGTAACCAATGTAAAACAATAAGTGGGATGGTTTTTTTGTTGTTTTTGAAAAGAAGAAATAAAAATGAATAAAGAGGGATTCAAACGTGTTTTTGCCGCATTGAAAGAAATTGCAGCCTAATTGAAATTGCAATCCTTTGACTCAACACTTAAGCTTTGTAAACCAAATTCAACACCTATTCAACATTCTATGAAGTATCTCTAGGAGGCAAAGCGATTAAACTGATATTTCTATGGCTAATACGAACTTAGTTAATTTTGAAACACAATTCGTTTGGTTTTAAAGGTTTTGCCCTATGTCTAGGATCAAAAATAAATTCCTATGTCTAGGCTATTTTCCTTTATTGGTTTTATGAAAACCCAATTTTTATCCAACCTTTTTAGAATTAGACTCAAATTGTTGTATACTAATCTAGGTGATCAATCTAAACTAGTAATGAAAATTTCAATCAATAAAAGCAAACAAAGATATAAGATTAAGCAAAGCTGCTCTTACATATTAGGCCTTTATTTCTTTCTCTAGGGAATTCACATGCTTGAATCCCAAGGAAAGACTTAGCACATAATTAAAGAAAATAAAATAATGATTTAAAAGAATCAAAGTGCATAACTAAAATAGAATTAATAAATACTTGAATAACAATTCAACAATAATGAAAGAACAGCCAAAATTCTATTAATCAAAATAAATTCAACAACTAATTAATTTCAAGACAAAAGGGAAGAATAAAACAGTAGCTAAAAACTCAAAATTATAGCCGCAATTAAGTTCCAAAAATAAAAGCAAATAACTTAAATAAAATAGAAAATAAATTCTAAGAACAGGAAGAACACAACCCCTTTTTCACTTCTTACTCAATCGACTCAACTCCACTTTTTTCAAAGGGAATTGAGCCTTCACTTCCTTCAATTTTCATTGAGGAATGATTGAATTTTAAAGTTTAAAGGGGCTGAAAAATAGTAGCAAATGAAAACAAAAACAACAGAAAATTGACAGCCAAAACTTGACAGCAGAAAATCGTGAAACAGCAGCAACTGAGGCCGAAAACGGTAGAAAAATTGATTCTTCTTCTTGAAGCTTCTTCTCCAATATTTATAGAGGAATTGGGCTAGGATTTCCTTCTTGAATGATGCACAAATATGGCTATAATCCCAGCTAAAATCGTGGAGACAATATCGCACAAAATTCCTAGATTTTAGGAGATTTGCATATTTTCCTTTAATTTCCAGATCTCTCGAAATTGTAAAAGCATTTCTATTGCATTCTTCAAATTCCTGCACAAAAACATCAAGTAAGTGTTTTTCATTTTCTTTTGCTTTCTTTTCTCCATTTACTTAATTTAAAAGGTTTCCAACAATAATTCAATTTAAACCAACTATTTACTAGCCTTTTTATCTAATAACACACATAAAATAACAAGAATAACTAAGTATAAATATCAAATAATTCTCATAAATGAGAATTATCAGAAGTCTATTCCCCAAACATCAAACTACTCAACTTCTAAAATGTATGTGAGGGGCATCTCATCTCTTTTCCCAATATTTCCCTTCCTTTGACACCTATCACAAGCCTTACTAAATATGTGAGCATCTTTAAAAATTGATTGCCAATAATATCCAGATTGGAACACTTTGGCTACTGTCCTTTGACCACCAAAATGACCTCCATAAGGTGAAGCATGGCAATGTTCGAAGATAGAGTGAATTTACCCTTTAGCAGCACATCTCCTCAAAAGCCCATCAACACATTGCTTATAAAGGTATGTATCATCCCAAAAATAAGCTTTTGAATCATGAATAAACTTTTTCATTTGCTGCCTTGTCAAATTTAAAGGTAGAATACCACTAGCTGCATAGTTTGCGAAGTCTGCATACCAAGGAATTTCAACTTCCTGAACTTGAGATACTGTAAAAAGCTGCTCATCAGGGAATTCATCTCTGATTTCAGATTGTTGAGGCATTGTTTTTGCTAGTTCAAGCCTGGAGAGATGGTATGCTACCTGATTCTCAGAACCTTTCCTATCTTTAATATCCACATCAAACTCTTGCAATAACAATACCCATCTAATCAACCTAGGCTTTGCCTCTTTTTTAGCCAAAAGGTATTTGATAGCAGCATGATCAGTGAAAATGGTGACTCTAGTTCCAACCAAATAAGCTCTGAATTTCTCAAGGGCAAACACTATGGCTAGCAACTCTTTTTCTATTGTTGTATAATTCAACTGAGCATCATTGAGAGTTCTGCTAGCATAGTATACAGGGTGGATTAGCTTCCCATGCTTTGACCCAACATGGCTCCAACTACATAATCACTTGCATCAGTCATAACCTCAAAAGGCAATTGCCAATTAGGTCCTGACATGATGGGGGCTGTGGTTAAAGCAGTTTTTAAAGCCTTGAAAGTAGCTAAACATTTAGAACTGAATTCAAAATGTCTGTTTGCTTCCAAAAGAGTACACAAAGGCTTGGATGTCTTCAAAAAGTCCTCGATAAACCTTTTGTAAAAACCTGCATGCCCTAAAAAACTCCTTATGCCCTTAACCGATGTTGGTGGCTCAAGTTTCTCAATAATCTCCACTTTTGCTCTATCCACTTCAATGCCTTTTTCTGAAATCCTTTGGCCTAATACACTGCCCTCTCTCACCATAAATTAACATTTTCCCAATTTAGAACCAAATGAGTCTCTTCACACCTCTTTAACACTTTTCCCAAATTCAGAAGGCAAGCCTCAAAAGACTCTCCAAAGACTGAGAAGTCATCCATGAAGACTTCCATGATATTCTCAACTAAATCAGAAAAAATAGCCATCATACACCTTTGAAAGGTTGCAGGGGCATTGCAAAGACCAAAAGGCATTCTTCTAAAGGCAAAAGTCCCATAAGGACAAGTAAAAGTGGTTTTCTCTTGATCCTCGGGAGCTATTGTGATTTGATTATAGCCACTCTACCCATCCAAAAAGCAATAGTAAGCTTGGCCAGCTAGCCTATCCAACATTTGGTCAATGAGGGGTAAGGGAAAGTGATCTTTACGAGTGGCTTTATTAAGCCTCCTATAGTCCATGCACACTCTCCACCCAGTCACTGTCCTAGTGAGAATTAACTCATTTGCTTCATTTGTCACAACTGTCATCCCACCTTTTTTTAGTACACATTGTACAGGGCTAACCCAACTACTATCAGCTATAGGGCATGTGATACCAGGATCAAGCCACTTAATTAGTTCCTTTTTGACAACTTCTTTCATGGCTGGATTGAGTCTCCTTTGCTGATCAATAGACTTGAAGTTTCCTTCCTCCAAATTAATTTTATGCATGCAAAAGGAAGGGCTTATACCTTGGATATCAGCCAAAGTCCAGCCTATGGCCTTTTTGTGTTGTTTTAACAGGTTGAGCAACATCTTCTCATCCTTGGGTAGTAAACTTGCTGACATAATAACATGCAATGTCTCCTTTTCTCTCCAAAAGGCATATTTCAAATGGTTTGGCAAAGGCTTTAGCTCGAGGGTGGGAGGGTCTTTTATAGATGGCTGCATGGGTGGTGTTTTCCTCTCCCCCAAGTCTAAAGACTCAAACACTCTATGGAAGCTAGTTACTTCAGCCAAGTTTTCACACTCCTCTTTTAATTCACAAAATTCCAAGTTTTCCCCATTAATCTGTCCAAAAAACTGACTGTGATGCTCTAGCAATTCTTGCTCAGCAGTCTCACCGATTACTTCTTCCAGCACATGAATCACAGAGCATTCTTCCAAATCAGTGGGATACTTCATTGTGTCATAGATGCTGAATTTTACTTGTTGATCATTTATTTTAAAAGTAATGGTTCCTTCATAAACATCCACCACAGTTCTCCCTGTTTTTAGGAAAGGTCTCCCTAGGATTATAGGCACTTCTTTGTCTGCTTCATAATCTAAAATTATGAAATCAGCAGGGAAAATGAACTTGTTCACCTGAACTAGAATATCCTTTATCTTTCCTTCAGGGTGGGTTATGGATCTATCAGCTAATTAGAGAGTGATAGTTGTGGGTCTAGCTTCACCTATGCCTAATTTCTTGTAAATGGACAAGGGCATAAGGTTAATGCTAGCTCCTAAGTCACACAAAGCTCGTCCTAACCTTTCCTCCAATAGAAACATGTATGGTGAAGGATCCAGGGTCTTTCTCCTTGTTTGGGATATTCTTTCTCAAAATGGCACTACACTCCTCATTTAAGGACACTACCTTAAATTCCTCAAATCTTTCTCTTCCTGTCAAGACATCTTTCAGAAATTTCATATAATTAGGCATTTGTCTCAAAGCATCCACCAATGGTATGTTTATATGAATTTCCTTCAAGATATCCATAAACTTCTCAAAGTGAGCTTCTTCTTTTCTTTTTCTCGACCTTTGAGGAAATGGAGGAGGAGGTGGTTTAAACTCAGGAATGTGAGTAGCTACACACTGATTTTCTCTTGAAGGTTCAGCTCTTGGTGTAATCTCAACTTCCTCATTCTCTCTCTCTTTAGGCTCAAACTGCTCTTCTTTCTTTTCTTCCTCAACTTGGACAGCAATGTCTTTCAATTTCTATTTTCTCTTGTGAACTTCTACTTCCTCAACTAATGGCTTCCCACTTCTCAACTCTATGGCTTGCACTTGCTCTTTCCCCTCTCTTTTTGGATTTTCAGTATCAGAGGGAGGCTTACCTTGAGGCCTTGCCCTTAGCTCATTAGCTAGTTGACCCATTTGCAATTCCAAATTTCTCAATGAAGCTTGCTGACTTTGAATAACAACATCGTTTTTTGTCATATATTCCTTCATCAAGCTCTCAAAAGATGTACCTAGAATATGCTGCTGGGGCATTGCTTTTTACTGTTGCTGAGGCATGAGTTGCTGATTTCCAAAGGCTTGGTAACCTTGATGCCCAAAACCTGGTGGGTAATTCACCTTTTACTATACTTGAGGGGCTTGAGAATTACTTCCTTGGCCTCCCCAAGCAAAGTTTGGGTGATTCCTCCAACCTGGGTTATAGGTATTGGAGTAAGGGTTATTCATCTGCTGGTTTTGGTTTCCTATGTAGCAGATTGAAGCAGGATTGCTGGGGCAAAATTCAAAAGTATGGCCCTCACCACAGTAAACACATGAATCGGTACCTACTTGGTTTACAGCAGCTGCATTCTGCATAGTAGAAGTATTTTGGGCAACATTTTCCACAGTCAAATTCTTCAACATGTTGGCCATGGATGAGATTTGGGCATTTATAGTAGTTAAGGCATCCAACTCCAAAACTCCTTTGTTTTTCTACCTGGGCTACTTCTTGAATCAGCCTACTGGCAATTGTTTGATGATATCCTTTCAAGGATTTCATGGGCTTCATTGTAGGTCTTTGATAAAAGAGCCCCATTAGCTGAAGCATCCACAACTTGCTTAGTGGTTTGTATTTAACCCATGGTAGAATGTCTCCATTTGAATACAATGAGGTAGTCCATGGTGAGGGCATTTTCTAAGCAATTTCTTAAATCTCTCCCATGCCTCACTCAAGGTCTCATCATCAAATTGTTGGAAAGCTATAATCTCATTGCTAAATCTAGCATTCCTAGTAGGTGGGAAGTATTTAATGAGATATTTTTCAGCAAGAGTGTTCCAAGAGTCCACTACCCCTGGAGGTAATGCAATCAACCATGTCTTAGCTGCATCTCTAAGGGAGTAAGGAAACAAACTCAACCTTAGGGCATCTTTAGACACTCCTGGCATGATAAAAGAATCAGGAAGGATTTCAAATGCAAATGAGGGTCCTCAAATGGTAATCCATGGAACTGTCCTATGGTTTGGAGCATTTGAAACATGACTGGTTTAAGCTCAAAAGTAGGGCCTTGAATTGCAGGTCTTATTATCCCTGGATTTAACTCGTCAACCAAGGGGTTGGCATATGTCCTAATGGCTCTCTCTCTGTCATCTGCTAAAACAATAGCATTGGCAAGACCCATAGCCTGATTAACCACTCCAGCTGGTCTAGTAATCTCAGGATTTGGTTGCTGTCTATTCTCGGGGTTAGGTAAATGTTGAGCTAAAGGAGCTCTAGGGAGTTGTGGATCTGTCATAGCTTCTCTTTGGTCTCTCAATCTCCTCCTAAAGGTCCTTTCTATTTCTTGATCTAAAATAAACTCTAACCCAAGATGTTCATTCATGCACACCAATAACCTGAAATGAATACAATCAACTTTAGTTAGTTCTATCTTAAGCTCAAAATGACTAAAAACAACTTAAACAATGTAAAAATCAAACTAGTCCCTAGCAACGGCACCAAAAATTTGTTGCTTAAAAGAGTGTATGCAATTTCAGAATGAAAACACCCTAAATGTGCAAGTATACACAGCCTAATGCAGCAAGTGGTAAGTATTTTTATATCGTTCTCCTTAGGGACGAGTTATGTGGATTTGTGCAATGCCTAAGCCGATTTTAGTTCGGTAACAAGAAATTAACATCAATTGGTGCAATGAAATTAAAAGAAACTAAGGAAAAACATTAAAATGGTGCTGGAATGCTGGAATAACAGAAAAATAGTAAATAAATTGGGACTAAACAGATTCTGTGAAAAGGGATCAGGATTAGGGGTAAAATTTTGCTTAATCAAACTAAATGCTACAGCATAGATCATGCTTCAACACTCATTGCAGGCTAATTCGTAGATTCTTTCCAGAATTTCCAAAGAATCACTTATTAACTCCCATTAACCTCTGAAATTAAGCCCTTAACTACAAACATTAGGTGGGTTACCATCCCTAGTGTCCCCAATTACCTTAGAGCATGCTCATAATCAGAACTAATGTTATGCCATGGATTCAGTTTATCCCTTCTCTTCCCAAAGTTGCCAGACAAATCCAAGCTAAAAATTAAGCACACAAGGCATAGGAGTGAAGAATATGCAAGTCTACTATTTCATTCAGCAAGAATCAACAATAAATCCCCTAATCCCTCACCCTAGGGGTGATTAGTTCATAATTAAAAGAAAAGACAGCAACGTAACAGTAAGAAAAGTCTCAAATAACATTCTAAAACTTGTCTTTAATATCAAAATGCTGAAAAATAAAGAAATACTGTAGAAACTAGGAGAAATGAACAAGAAATGGTTGTTGGGCAACTCCTTTATGGCAGATTCTCCTCCTTTCCAGAAGTGGATCACCTCCCAAAAAGGGTTCTTCTCCCCCTTCTCGAAATTCTCCCCCTCCAAATGTCTAATCTCCAAGATCTCTTCCAAAAATGGCAAGCTAGGGCTTTAAACCTCTCCCCTTCTTTGAAATCGGGGCTGAGTGGACATTTTAAGACTAATGGCAGCCCCTCATTGGTTTAAATCAGTACAGGTGTTATAAATTGTCCACGTCAATTAATGAAATAACTCCCACGTGAGTTTTATGTACTGATCCCAGGTAGATGTTCTAGCTTTAATAATGCTTCATCAAAACACAACAATTGCTCCAGCAAGCTTGACCTTCTATCAACAACAAAGCTCTAGCATAGCAGGTTGGATTTTCCACACTTAGCCATTTTTACCTTCAACAATGGCCTACACAAGTCACAAATAGCACAATTAAGTAATATTATGCATTAAAAAGCTCAAAAGTACTTTTTACATGAAAATGGACTCCTTTACTACTAAAACAACAATTTAAAGAGGCTTCTTAGTACAAAAGTACCTAAGATAGTGTTTTTAAGCCACAAAAACTTCACTAAAACACCCTAAATAGCTCTCATTCTAAGAGCTATCAAAGCCTTAAGAGAATCACCTAAAGCCATGTTTAGTAATAGAAATAGACCGAGATGTTGATTTATTGCTAGGCATGAGTTCAATTGAGCTCGAAAGAGGATATTGATCACTTAGTAATTCATGGCTTAGGATTAATTGCATGAAATCAATTCTTTATCTACAGAGTTGTGCTTAATTTAATCAACCATTATGTTTCTCAAGAATTAGACTCCAACTTTGTAAATAGTAGTTTTATATTTTATTTTGTTTCTGAACTCATCTAAAGTTTTATTTTTCTAAATAAAATTAAGTAGAAGTAACTGTAGTACTTAATTAAGGGCTAATGAATTCTAATCCATGTGGAGACGATTCTCAACTCACTACTATATTAAAACATGATATTGCACACTTGCGGATATTTACGAGCACTTAAAAATCATGCAACAATCCACCGAACCGAATCTCAAAAGAGAACTTAGCTCATGATAAAGTGAATAAAAAGATAGCACTTCATTGAATCAAAAGTCATATTTACAAGATAAATGAAATAACAAAGCAATAATTGTAAAGGAAAATAACAAATGACAATCCCTCTTAGTCGAAACTAATACACACTCAAGGGATTCCCTCTATAGCCTAATTCAATCCTTTTTCAAGGTGAGTTAAGCGATACAAATTGACTCTCAACTAAGTCTTTCGTATGATCTAGGGATTCCTCAAGTATAATCATCGATTTTCCTCCAAGGATTAGTAGCCTTCAATCTGCCAACATTCATGCTTCATATAGGCTCTTATAGAATGGGTGGTTGTAGATTTTCATGCTCCCAACCTTGACTTTGAACTCCCAGAGTCAAAATAGGGCAGAAGTTGCGAAAATGGTTCAAATAGAATTGACCTTAAACTCCTCGGTTAACTTAGTCTAGGGTGAATTGCAGGCAAATTTCTTTTTGCCTTAAAAACTTTGCGAGCACAGTTTCTGTACACTTGGTAGTTTATGCAAAATAACAAATATCGATTAATTCTGACCCAAAATGACTCTTTTGCCCTTAAACTTACTTAATTCTCCACGAAGGAATATATTCACGTGACTTTCTAATTTATACATGCTTAAGACAAAATAATCACACAAATGAGTGAAAATAAACACACTTTACCAAGAAATAAGCTAACTTTTAAGGCTAAATAACTGTGATAGACACAGTTCATCACGCGCATTTTTCCTGCACTCAACTTGCCCAGTGTTGTCCTGACCTACCCATGCGCTCAAGCTCCCTTGCATAGCAGCAACCCTAGTCACCAACCCTACTTTCCTTTTTAGTTTTTGTTTTATTTTTAAACTTGGAATATAATTTTGCTCCTTAGGATTATCTGGTTAGATTTTTTACCAAATCTTTTAGGATATTTTATTTAGTCTTTTTATTTTCCAAGATATGGTAGATAACATTTTATTCCCTAATTGTTTTGGGATTTTATTTGATTTTGTTCTAGGATTAGATGGATTGCATTTTTATTCCACCTTGTAAGACAAGTGAATTATGAGATTGTTAATAAATTGAGTCTCTTGTTAAGAACTTGTTCAATCGACATGTGCATTGAAAACCCTCGACCCTTTTTGCAATTCTTGTGCATAGCTTAGAATTTGCATGTCTTAGAAATATTTAAGGTTGATTGATCATCAAACTTGTACTGGAATGTTTCGACCTTGGAGTAAAGGCTTGGGTTCTTGCTTCTAGGTATACGATATATGGAAATTTGTATCTAACTTTCCTTTTAAGTTGAACAAACTGATCTTATAGGTTTTAGTGTTTGTCTGCTAAGGGTCTACATAACTAAGGGGTTTTAAATCAATTCACTAAGGTTCTCATATCATTATCTCTTGTAGGATGAATCTACGAGAAACTGGAGTTGATCCAGCCACTAAGCACAATGGAAACTTGTACAATTAATCAGTTTATATGGATTAATCAATGGCAATATTTATAAAGACAGAATTCAAAATTAAAAAAAAAATGATTGAATTCTTTACCTTTAGTAAGAAAAAGGCCAACGTATATTTGGACTCCAAGGGATCTTCCTAGCTATCCTTGATTAACAGTGAATCGACGTGTGGGCTTTTGTAGGAGAAAGAAGAAAAAACTCCTTATTTCCCTATATTTTTGGCCAACAACAAGCTTTTGGGATGAGAAAGAGAGTCTGTTTTACGTAATCTCGCTATTGAATATTAGTCCTAGGGTTTGATTAAAAGCCTTTTTTTATAATAAACTTTGGGCCAAAACCCTAATGGGCTCATTGACTCAAAATTAATTATAAAAATTAAGAAAAAGTAATTTTAATTTTTACAATTATTTGGTTGGCCCTATCGGATGGACTTAGAAGTTCCATGGACCAAGTCAACACTACACTGGGTTTCCATTGAGCAATTTCCTATACAATTAGGCTCAATGTTGCCCAGTTGTCCAATTGACCTACCAAAGTCCAACTGGCCCATTTTACAACAAATTCATAATAAATCCAATTAGTTATTTACAACCAAATTAAACAATTTTATCTATAATTTAAATAACCAACATTATTTAATTTTATCTCAATGAAATGTTTGCTACAGATGTCAATGAGCTAGTAGGAATACCATATGGGCATGCAGCTTTGAGTTCCAAATGGTCAAGAATTTGATTTATTAAACCATTTAATTAACCAATTTTACCTCAACTCAAAATGTCTCTCCATTACAGATCAAGGGAATTGCACTCTCATATACTGTAGATGAGTTATTTTTTAAAGATACAATCATAACTACTCATTTGATCCTTCATAAAGTGATTCATTGTTCTAGTTGGACAAAATTATCGTTTTTCCCCTAGAGCCATTTCTTACTCCTTAGGTTCCAATTAATGGTTTTCAAATAGGTAGCCTTCAATGATTTCATATAATTGTAACGTCTGACATTTCATGTATTATCAATTTCCACTATTAGAATTAGTTATGGTGTTTATTTGGATTAATTCTTGTTATTTTGCCTACTTGATTCTTGGTTTAAATCTAAATTGAAGAGTTGGGCTCAAGTGAGCTATTTTGGTTTGTTCAAACAATTTTAAATTTGTTAGGGTTTGTGAATTAGAGAAGTGGAGGGGGAAATTGGAAGAAGTTGTCAAGTTTTATTAAAAAAAAATGAAAATCAAATCCTAGTTGGCCCTTACTTGCGCCGCATGAAGACTCGTGACGTCATCTTCTTCTTCTTCTTCTCTATGATCCTCTTGGCAACATACATCCCCACCATCACCTTCTCCTTCCTCATGCATGAACCCCAGCTGCAATCTTCCTCTTCCATACGCACAAGAACCGACATCTTCTTCTTTATTTTCTTCATCCTCACGCCAATAGCATTGTGGCGGATGAATCTCAATGTCGACAGTGAAGCATCTCCCATCCAGTTGCATATCCCTCTCGTGCATGAAACCCTCACAGTTTCCATGCATTTTCCCTTTCCGACGCGTCCTCTCAGCATTTTTTTTTCAATTGACGGCAGCACCTCAGTCGTGCTGGTTGCAAAACATTCATACCCACGAGCTCCAATGAGTTTTCCAGTAGCCGTAGCCTCTCCAGCAGACGTGGTTGTGTTCTCCGATGTAGTTTGGCTTTCCCACAGTGGTTTAAGGTGAGTTCGTTTCTCAATTTTTGTTCGTGGCTAGTTTGACCATGTTTTAAGTTTAACCCACATATTTTTGGACTCTTTTTCAAAAAACCCATCACTCTTGGATCCCAGATTTTTGAAGTTTGGGTCTAACCCATCATTCTAGTCAGGACTCCAAATTTGAAGTGTCCTATGTGTCCATAATGCATCATCGAGCCTGAGAGACCAATCCCTTCGTGATGGATCAACTGTCTTTTCTAGAATTGTTTTGATCTCTCTATTAGATAATTATGCATGTCCATTCGTTTGTGGATGATATGCAGTTGCAATTTTGTGCCTTATGTTGTACCTTGCAAGCAAATTTCCTATGACCTTGTTCACAAAATGAGTTCCCTTGTCACTAACCAACACCCTTGGTGTACCAAAACGAGAAAAGATCTTCCTATGAAGAAACTTCTTCACTGTCTTAGCACCATTAGCAAGTGTTGCCACAACCTCAATCCACTTAGACACATAGTATACTACAAATAAGATATACACATTCCCAAAGGATAGCGGGAAAGGTCCCATGAAATCTATGCCCCATACGTCAAAGATTTCCACCTCTAACATGTAGAGCATTGGCATTTCATGTCTCGTTGTTAAGTTCCCCATTCTCTGGCATTGATCGCATCTTTTAGCAAACAAATGTGTATCTCTGAAAAGAGTTGGCCAAAAGTATCCACATTGGAGTACTTTAGTTGCTATCTTTGTACCTGCAAAATAACCTCCATATGGGGTTGTATGACAAGCTTCTAATATTTTTGGGACATCCTCCTCCGCAACACATCTTTTGAGTACCTGGTCTTGTCCCATCCTGTAAAGATAAGGTTCCTCCCAATAGTAGTACTTATTGTCATGATAGAACTTCTTCCATTGTTGCGATGTTGCACCTGGTGGAGTAAGACCACTAGCTAAGTAGTTAGCTATATCAGCATACCATAGTAACTCAATTGCTTTGATTGCCAACAGCTGCTCGTCTGCAAAAGTATCCTGTAGCACCTTTTAATTGTCCTTCTGAGCCTCCAACCCTAATCTTGACAAGTGGTCTGCAACCTGATTTTCTATTCCTTTCCTGTCTAAGATTTCCAGATCGAATTCCTGCAAAAGTAAAATTCATTTGATGAGTCGGGGCTTAGCGTTCTTCTTTGTCAGAAGATACTTGAGCGCCGAGTGGTCTGTGTGGGCAATCACTTTTGTCCATTCCAGATATGATTTAATTTGTCAAATGTGAATACGACTGCAAGCAACTCCTTCTCTGTTGTGGTGTAGTTAACCTGTGCGTCATTCATTGCCTTGCTGGCTTAATAAATGGGATGTATTAACTTGTTCCTTCTCTGGACCATCATTGCACCTACAGCAAAAATCACTTGCGTTGCACATAAGCTCGAACGGCTGATTCCAGTCAGGTTCAATAATTAAGGGGGTCGAGCATAGTGCACTCTTCAACCTGTTAAAAGCAATTAAACAATCCTGGTCTAACACAAATGGTCTGTCATTTTCTAGCAACCTACATAAAGGTTTAGATATGTAGGAGAAATCTTTGATAAATCGTCCGTAGAATCCTGCATGACCTAAAAAGCTCATGATCTCCTTTACTGATGTAGGTGGAGGTAGTTTTGCAATTAGCCCCACTTTTGCCCTATCCACCTCGATTCCTTTCCGTGAGATCTTGTGCCCTAGGACAATGCATTCCTGCACCATAAAAGGACATTTCTCCCAGTTGAGCACTAGGTTGGTGTCTTCACAGCGCTGCAAAACCTAGTCAAGATTCGTAAGACAGTGATTGAATGATTCTCCAAAAACAGAGAAATCATCCATGAAGATTTCCATGGTTCTCTCCACCATTTTCGAGAAAATGGCCATCATGCATCTCTAGAAGGTTGTTGGGGCATTGAACAGTACAAATGGCATCCTTCGAAAAGCAAAGGTTCCATAAGGACATGTGAATGTCGTCTTCTCCTGATCTTGTACAACTATTGTGATCTGGTTGTAACCTGAATATCTACATAGAAAGCAGTAATACCCCTTCCCTACAAGACGATCCAACATTTGATCGATAAAAGGTAATGGAAAGTGATCCTTTTTTATGGCCTTGTTGAGGCGACGGTAGTCCATACCCACTCTCCACCCTGTAATAGTCCTGGTTGGAATAAGCTCACTCTTCTTGTTTGTTACAACAGTCATCCCCCCTTCTTCGACACGCACTACACTAGGCCAACCTAGCTGCTATCTGCTATGGGGTAGATTACTCCTGCATCAATCCACTTCAAAATTTCCTTGCGAACCACCTCCTTCATCACCAGATTCAATCTCCTCTAGTTCTCTATCGACGTCTTGGCTTCCTCCTCCAAACTGATCTTGTGCATGCAAAAAGAAGGGCAAATTCCTCGTATGCCTGCTATTGTCCATCCTAGCGCCTTCTTGTGCTTGGAGAGTATCTGCAATAAAGAAAATTCATTCTCATAAGTGAGGTTTGCAGATATAATAACTAGTAGAGTTTCATCCTTTCCTAGAAATTTGTATTTCAGGTGAGATGGAAATGGCTTGAGCTCCACACTGGTGCTTCAATCACTAAACGTTTAAGTGGCACTGTTTTATCATCTGCTGGTCTCAAAGCACTTGATTCTTCAAATGCGGGCGCATATGCGGCTGCAGTCTGTTGCTCCGACGTTCAAACTTATATGCTACAAAACTTCTTTTGTGAAGCTGTCTTCCTGCAAATCATAAAATTCAAATGGATCACAGAGTTCTAAACTTGAGCATTCCTCCGATTCTCCTAGGTAGCGTATCGCCTTCATCACATTGAATGTGATGTATTGGTCATTTACTCGCATAATCAGCACCCCTTTTTGAACATCTATGATCGTTCTTCCTGTGGCTAGAAAAGGTCTTCCCAAGATGATTGGAACTTCCCTGTCATCCTCGCAATCTAGGATTATGAAATCTGTAGGAAAAACAAATTTGTCCACCTTAACGAGGACATCTTAAATCTTCTCAATGGGCCTAGCTATTAATCTGTCCGCCAATTGCAAAGTCATCGTTGTTGGTCTAGCTTCTCCAATTCCTAGCTGCTTGAAAACCGACAGAAGCATCAAGTTGATGTTGGCTCCTAAGTCGCATAATGCTCGTCCAACGTCTTGCCCTCCTATCATGCATGGGATAGTAAAGCTGCATGGATCCTGCAATTTGGGTGGCACTTTCCTTTTTAAAATAGCGTTGCAGTTCTTAGTGAGAGCTACAGTCTCATATTCCCTTAGCATTCTCCTTTTAGTCAATATGTCCTTTAAGAACTTGACATAGTTGGGCATCTTGTTGTCCAGAGCTTCCACCAACGGAATGTTGATGTGCAATTGCTTGAGTATGTCCAAGAAATTATTAAACTACTCGTCCTGGTTCTTCTTCTGGAATCTCTATGGGAATGGTGGTGGAGGCCTTACACCTTGATATAAAATTTTCTGTTTCTTCAATGGTGTCGCCTTCTTCTCTAGTTCAGCTTTCTGGTGCTTTGCTACCCTATCCTTAGCTGCATTTCCTGCAAAATTTTCATTCAAAGGAATGTCCTTCTGCTCGTCAGGCTGCTTTGCAGTCGTAAAAGTGCCATCACCTGCAATTTCTTCGTTTAAGTCCTTTACTTCCTTGTCAACAACATTTTCCTCCAAATTTTCCTGTAAAGAGAAATCAAAAGAAACTTGTGGAGATTTGCACTCCACTGGCATATCCAACTCAACATACTTGAGTGTCCACTCCTAAGAGTGATCGCTTTGCAATGCTCCTTTACTTCTCTATGTGGATTCTCTGTATTGCTTGGTAATGCGCCTTAAGGCATGTTCTTCATCTCGCTTGCTAATTGTCCAACCTGCAATTCAAGATTTCGCAATGACACAGCTTGACTTTGAATGAAGACATCATTCTTAGCTATGAACTCATTCATCAGGGTTTCTAATGAAGAGTTCTTAACTGATGATTGCAGTGGCATTTGTGTAGCATTCTTCTGTGTGTATGGCTATTGTGCTTGATTATTGAAACCTGGTGTAAATCCCTGCTTCGCATACTTATTTGATGTGCTCGCATTATGTCCTCCCACGGAGAAGTTAGGATGTTGTCTCCAACGTGGGTTGTACATTTTCGAGTAAGGATTTAACATGTTCTGCCCTATAAAACACATAGATGTAGGATTGTAAAGACAATTATCATATAGATGGCCTTCACTGCAATATACACAAGTAGGTGTTGAAATCTGATTCAAAGTAGCAACAGGGACCTGGTTCCCCATAGTGAAATTCTTCATAGTGTTATTCATTACTGAGATATACGTGCTCAGTGCTGCTATTGCATCCACCTCGTATACACATGTAATATTTTTAGTAGAATGTGTGTCTTCATCTCCCCACTGACTGTTGTTGGAGACGATTGCATCTAGAATCTCATTAGCTTCATTGATTGTCTTCCTTAACAAGGATCCATTTGCTGACGCATTAACCAAGGTCTTAGAGGTCTGGGTCAATCCGTTGTAAAATGCTCGATCAAAAGGCAAGCTGGTAAGCCATGATGTGGACATCTCTTGACTAACTTCTTGAATCGTTCCCATGTTGTATCCACACCTTCGTTCCGACTCTGTTTAAATATGATATTTCCCCTCGAATCTGAGCATTCTTGGTTGGAGAAAAATATTTCAAAAGAAAATTTTTCGACAAGTCATCCCAAGAAGTGATTGAGTCCGGTGGGAAAGAATCTAGCCATGCTTATGCATTACCTTGCAAGGAAAAAGGAAAAAGTTTCAACCTCAATGTCTCACTTGATACTCCATTCAGCTTGAATGAGTTGCATTTCCTCAAGAATTGCTTCAGGTATTTGTGAGGATCCTCGTTTGGTAATCCTGCAAACAGCCCTATAGTCTGGAGCATCTGAAACATTATAGGTTTCAACTCAAAATGAGTTGCCTCAATGTTTGGTTCCATGATTCCTAAGATTATGGAAAGTTGTAGCCGCATAATCCCTTATAGCTCTATCTTGTTCATCTACAATAAAAATAGGATTTTGCTACTCTGCTCGCTGTTGTAGTTGTTGTTGTTGTGGCACATTATTAGGTTGTGCTCTTCTTTGTTTCTCACCAAGAGGATCGACTCCAAGTGGATCCATCGTAAGTTCCTGCAAAATAGATTCCTGCAAAACAAGTCCTTCTGGATTCTCTTGTGCGCTCAACTCTTGTAGATCTCATTTTTTCGCTCTATCTCAGGATCAAAATCCCAAGGGCAAGGCCCTTTGCGCATGCACCAACTCTAACCTGCAAAATAGAATCGGGTCCCTGGCAGAAAGTCTAAATGTGATCGCAAACCGATTGCAATTCTGCTGCAAAACTAAAAAATGTTTGTTAAAAAGTCGTTCCCCAACATCGGCGTCAAAAAATTGACAGGGCGTCTGCTATACGCCAAAACCAAGAGTAAGTGCATGTTGTCCAAACAAGTAATATATGGAAGTATTTCAAGTATCAAACCCAAGGGAACGGTTAACAAAGAGCTTATTAGTTAACAACACAAGTACTTTCAAGTTGCAACCGAAGGTAACTAAATAAATAAGATGTTTTTGGCAGTTTTGTGCAATAAAATTAAAAGAAACTAAAAGAACAGATAAGAAAACAATAATAAAAAGCAGAAGGTTCAAATCTGTTTCAACCCTAAAGAAATGCGCCCACCATGCGCCCACCATGCGCCCACAAACTTGCTTAACTAGGTCCGGCTATTTCAGAGATTCTACTTCTTGCACTCGTATACTGCCTCTTTCGAGTTCTGTGAGATTTAGACAAAATGCTACTAAAATGTGCCCGCAACCTACCCTAAATCTGTTTCAACCCTAAAGCAATGCGCCCACCATACGCCCACAAACTTGCTTAACTAGGTTCGGCTATTTCAGAGATTCTACTTCTTGCACTCGCATACTGCCTCTTTCTAGCTCTCGGGTTTGTATACCAATTTGTCGTGTTGCAACGCCATTTCAAGGGTTGCAACACCATCCTCTCGGCCCCAACAGCTTGTGCACTACCTTTTCTTCTCCTTAACTCCTCCAAAAGCTCTAAAATAGCTCCATATTGAACATAAAGCTCCAAATTTTATAATTCCTCTCTCAATTGCTCGGATTCCTAAAATTAACAAATAATCAACATAAAAGCTCACATTTAAAGCGTAAAACTAGCTAAAATCAGGCATAAATATAACACTAATTTAGTGCTATCAAATACGCCCACACTTAAGCTTTTGCTAGTCCCGAGCAAAATAAAATCTAACTCCCACTAAAAAGATAAATGTTTCAGAAACATGCATGCACAAGTGACTCCATCCTCAAAGCACTCAAGAGTGGAATAAGATAACAAGGACAATGGAACTAGAACATGCTTAAATCATAAGAAAATTTAAAAGAAACTCTGAACTCTTTGCGTGTTTCTGTGCAAAGCCTAAGTATCGATTCGTTTACTAACTCATAGTACTATTATGTCTCCCTCCATTCATCTTCCCCCTACACTGGCTCAAAGACCCAATTCAGCCTCCTCACAGTAAAGAAAGTAATAAAAAGCTAGGTGCCTAAAACTCTGTGGGGTAACACTCCCCCACACTTGCTTTTTACCACAATCAGGGGCACTAACTTTCACACAACTATCGTAGGGACCCTTATCCAGAGAACTTGCTCAATGGATGGCCTAGCTGGTCACGATAGAACTTTTCTTTTTCACTCTCATTTAATTATTTTTTTAGCTCAAATTTTCTTTCGTTTTATAGGCAGATTACATGCTTTTTTATCACCCCTAAGCATAACATTACCAACTATCTTGCAAGTTCACTTACAAACCAGGCCTTAAGCCTATCGAAGTGACAACAAACTTCTAGAAAACATAATACTCCTCTAAATATTCAACTAATCAACACTAGGCTACGTACTCAACATATGCAAAGAATTCAAAGAAAAATTTTTAAATTTACCCAAATTTCAGTATGCTTCAAATTCCACCATACAAATGCAAAAATAATTCACTCAGGAGTACAAATCATAGAATTTTTTCATCACAAAAGCATGCAGGATCCTAAAACCAACCTACAGCACACAACTCAACAATCATAAAAAAATTTCAATCAAGCCCAAAATTCAACAAAATATCAAAATCTCAACAACAGCCTAGCTCATTCCCCCCACACTTAAATCAAACATTGTCCTCAATGTTTAGATAAACAACTAATCATGCAAAAAAGACAAATAAAAGATAGAAGGGGTCACGATGCTTCCCTGAATTGAAGAGACCTCCACTGACGAGCATGATCGATTCTAGCATTAAAGGGGAGCTGCAAAACATACAAGGGCTATTTATTCACTAAAATAAAAAACAAAAGCAAACTAAAACTAGAAACTGAAATAACCCATGGGTTGCCTCCCAAGAAGCACTTGTTTAATGTCCTTAGCTCGACATGGTGTCGTGTGGGCTCTCAAGGTACATAAAAATCATCCCATTTCTTTGGGCATCTCTTTCTAGAATCTACGAAACAAATCATAGTTAATAGAAACACTAGCTTCTCGTGAGACCCTGAAGTAGATATATTTTTGGTGTTTTTTAATATAAAAACATAAAAGGCGAAAGATCAAAAAACAAAGACTCTGACATGAACTCGTGAGAATAAGAAGAAGAACACTCAGGATAAAGAAAAGAATCAAAAGATAAAACAAACAAAGGCCCTATAGCCTCAAACTCTACCTCTTGAACTAACTCTTCTAAAATAGGTCATCCTCTCTCTTATCCTCATAGACTCGATCATGGTGTGTACTACAACTCTCTAGTTCTTCCCCTATATCTATGATCCACTCCCTCGACTACCCAACCTCAGTAAAATCAAAAGAATTGTGCTCCTGAAGGAGTGCAAGCATGTCAATTGTCAGTTGATTCACTACCCTACCCATTCTACTAATGCTCTCCCCTTTGGTTTGAAGGCTCTCTTTCAAATTTTTTATGCTGGCATGAAGAGCTATAGACGCCTCCAAACTCTCTCTCATCATCCTTTCCAGGGAAAATTCTTCCTCTACGTGGGCTTCTTGAAAATAATTAGGATATGGTTCATGGGTCCAAATGCATTCATCATTACCATACATAGGATTTTCATAACTCATCGAATTGGTATGATAATAATCAAGCATTTGATAACCATGAAATGCATACCCCTCACTAAATGGCTCATAATTAACAGAGGGATAACTATAAGAAAAAGAACTAAATGATGGTGTTAGTTCTTCGGGCTCAGATTCCCTAAAGGGCCACCCAAATCTATCAGAAGCCATCTAAAAATAATAAAATAACTAAAAACAGGCTCAACCAAACACACATGCAACATAACCAGAAACAAAGAACCAGGACTCAAACAAAATAAAAATAAGCAAGAAAAAAAAAAGAAAAATAAGGATAAACTTCTAAATTAAAGCAAGTAATTTTTCCACAATATTAATTGAATTAAAATACACCAATCTCCGGCAACGGCACCAAAAACTTGATTGGTGGTACACGCAAGCACACGCCATCGAAGTAATAATAAAACAGTAAGTAAATACCGAGTATCGTATCCACTAGGATTGGTTTTTAATTCAATTAAGTACTGCGAATAATTTCACTTTACTTTATTTAGAGAACAAAATGCAAGAGGAAAATAGGGAAATAAACTCTAATCCTAGAAAGCAAGATAAATGGGAGGAGGTACCGATTAAGGGGAATTTAGGGAAATCGAGCACTTTTAGGTTGATTTTATGAGAATTTTAACCCGCCAATTAATTGCGCCTTACCAATTTCATAGACCTAGAGCTAAACTAGTCGAAATCTCTTGTTGGTCTCATTCGAACACGCTTAACTAATCGCTTACCTAAGTGTCCTTAGCGTTAATTGATTAGCTAATTGGACTAAACTCGCTCATCTTTAGCCTCACCCTTCTATTGTTGTTCCTATGCCTTTTAGGCAATCTAAAGCATTAACTGGACTCATTCTACCCTAAACATCCTCTGTCGAGCTCAATTTAGGAGTGATTCAGCATATTAATGGCTAGTTAATACGAAGCATTAAGTACAACCCAACTAAATGAAATATAACAAGAGAACTAAAAGGCTAAAGTGTCGATTACAACATAAAACCAAACCTAATCCTGCTCGTAATCCCTAAATTCAAATTTAGCCCAACATATTCAAATAACAACACAAATCCTTTGTATTACAGCAAGTAGATACATGAAAAGAGGGAAGAAAACAGAGATAAGACCGTCGATACCAAAATCCCGACTTCTGCCTTGAAATTCGTGCTCTCAAGCCTCGAACTTTGCTCCCGAACACCTCCAATCTGTAGCTACAGGTCCCAAGAGGGTAGGAATCGAAATTGGGGGTATAAAGCCCTAAATGGCCTCCTCTAATTCAGAAATGATGAATTAATAGGTTGCAGTCGCGACAATGTTGCAACGCTAGGGACAGCGTTGCAACGCTATCCAAAATGCTGGCGTTTTGGCATGTGCACAGTGGTAGCATTGCAACGCTGTAAGTAGTGTTGCAACACTACGGACGGAGCCTCCCTTTTACGTGTGTTTCTAGCTTTGCAACGACATAGGGCAGCGTTGCAATGCTAGCTCTCGGGTTTGTATACCAATTTGATGCATTGCAACACCATCCTCTCGACCCCAACAGCTTGTGCACTACCTTTTCTTCTCCTTAACTCCTCCAAAAGCTCTAAAATAGCTCCATATTGAACATAAAGCTCCAAATTTCATAATTCCTCTCTCAATTGCTCGGATTCTTGAAATTAACAAATAATCAACATAAAAGCTCACATTTAAAGCATAAAACTAGCTAAAATAAGACATAAATATAGCACCAATTTAGTGCTATCATGTGTATTTTAGTACTCGCAAATAACCACAAGTGTACAGTGTCAAGTTTTAATATGGTGATAGAGTATAGAGTATCGTCTCCACAGGGATTAGTTTTCTTTAGACATAATTAAGTACCGTAGTTACTTTTACCCAACTTTATTTAGAGAAGCAAACCTTAGAATTAAGAAGACAAATAAATCTAAGTTGCTATGTACATACTTTGGAGTTCAATTTTGAGAAACATGAGTGATTGATGCTATTAAGCCTAACTTTGAATTGATTAATGAATAGAGTTATAAACAACTATCCTAGGCCAAGAATTATTAAACTATTCAACTGACTCTCTCAAGCCCAATTGAACTTATGCAAAGGAGCAAATCAACCTCTCAATCTATTTCTACTACTAAGCACGACATTAAGACATTCTTTTTAAGGCTTTTAGCATTAACCTACTCATTCTCATGCAATAGATTAACCCTAGTCATGCATCTAATGTTCTTTAACTAAATCTACTCTCTCAAGCTAAATATAGTTCAACAAGCAAAACTATGGCCAAAGGTTTAGACAAGTAAAGCAAAATGATAAAAGACATTGATATATACTACAACTCAAAATCCAAACAAAGTTCTCAATAATACAACCATACGAATATCTAAAACATAAATAAATAGTACATGCTCAATCCACAAAAACTCTTAAAACCAAATGATAAAGTGAAGGGAAAAAAAGAATAAAATGAGGACGCATGCCAACACTCGTTCCCGTCATGATGTCTGCGATCTCGAGTTTCGAGTCTCCTCCTTAGATCTTCAAATGTCTCCTTTAGATCCCAAGATACTTATGGAATTGAGTTTAGGATTTTTGGTATCTCAAAACAACTTATCACGAATGAGAAGTTTTCCTTTTATACATCGAGATAGCATTACAACGTTGTCGCTTCGAATAAAATAAAAAAGGAAAATATCATTTGGGCTGGCATTGCAACACTCTGGACAACATTGCAATGCTGAGTCTACTGCATTTTAAGGATGAAAGGCTGCACATCTGGCATTGCACCCCATCCTCTTAGGCTCACAAGTTTGATTCCTTCTCTCCAACACTTGGATCCTCAAATATAGCTCTCATTTTGTCTAAATTCACCCAAATACTTCTCAAAACTCTAGTTTTGCTCCAATTTCTTGATTTCTACAAAATATACATATAAACACATCAAACCACACATATCCATAGCAAAACTAGCACTAAACTAAGCCTCAAAATAGCATACTTATGTGTTCTATCAAATACCCCCAAACTTATATTTTTGCTAGTCCTCAAGGAAAACAAAACCAAATAATAATTCACAAGATTCAATACAAGATTAATGACTCTAGCCTCAGTATTCTAAGTGACAACAAACAATAGGAAAAAAAGAAACCCTCAACATACCCTACATCCAACAATTTAAATTCTATCTATTTTTTTCCTTGCGTTTCTGTGATTAACCTTCTTTCTATTAGTTTCTACTAACTTGAGACACTTTTATCAAGATTTTCCTTCGTTCTCCTCATACATTGGCCCTAAGTTCCAATCTCAAGCCTTTTCACACTACAGTAAGCAACCTACTCAAGCGATCTACATGAGTTTGATTACTAATCCCCAAACTTTTTTTTTTCTTCCTTATAGAGACCCTAGCTTTCACACTTCCAATGTAGGGACCCTTATTGTAACGCTCTGCATTTTCAAGTGAGGCTAATTTTATTATTTTGGAGATTACTTTGGATTTGATTGCACTATTTGAAATTCTTCCTTAAAATCTAAGTTGATTAAATTAGATTTAAGGGGATTAAATGAGGATAGTTAGATTTTCGAATCTTTGGATAAGAGATTTCTAATTAAGCCCCAAGTTCACTATTTTGAAAATTTATTTATTCATTGGATTTTTAGTTAAGATTGAAAAGTCCCAAGTTTATTCTTTAAGATGTATCTTATGGAGTTTAATTAAGGGTTATATATTTGGGTAGAGTAAAAGAGAGAAAAAAGAAAACAAAAAGAAAGAAAGAAAAGAAAGAAAAGAAACCCTAATAGGGGTCCCACCATCATCTTACTCTCTTTTTCTCTCTCACTCTTCTTCCCCTCCCCTTCACGAAAGTTTCAGCCACCCAACCCCCCTCCATTCATATCCTTCTCCTTGACTTAGCCAATTGATCACCCTTCTGCCTCACGCACGTCGAACGACGATGGCGATGATACATTCGCTAGCAGATCATTCAACTCCGACAATCATTCAGCCTCCATGTCGGCAAGCGCTGTTTGACGAGATGTGAGAACACACAGCGCCGATGGAACCCCAGCGGCAGCAATGAGTGGCGAACAGTCCTATTCTTTGTGCAGGTGGTCGACCATGGTGGGGTTGAGCGGCAGAAACGTTTAGGTTTGTTGTTTCCCTTGTCTTTGGCATCAGACAGGTCTCGCAAGTGTGTGCTAACATCCCTCCAACGCACGACGTTCGTGGATATGTTTCAGATCCATCCAGCAGCGAGTTTTCAATCAATTGTTTTAGTTCCAAAAAATTCTTAGTTCGACGAAAGGTGATGTTCATGTTTAGATTGAGTTTAGGTTGTTTCCTGGTGGCTTGAAGTTAACCCATGAATTTTGGACTCAATTTCATAAACCTATTGCATTTAGAGTTCGGATCGTCATAATCAAATCGATTCGACACCAAACCAGCAAGAAGACAAGGCTGTTTTTTTGTGAGAAATTTTGGGGTAAAGTTTGTTCTAAAATCCAATTGGACTCATGATTTAAATGCTAAAAATTTAACTCTGACCTTTGGGATTACGTTGTGTTTAGTTTTGGACTAAACAATTAAGAGTTGTGAATGACCCATGAGTTTTGTATCGTTTCAGGGCATACCCACAACGTTTGGGGCTTGGTTTTGCAAAATCGGATCCAGATGAGCTTGAACCAGCATGGTTTTAATTTTGATTTCAATAAGATGAGTTGTCAATTAAGGTTACTACAAGTTGCTTTGGAAATTTTCAATTCAGGGGTTGTAATTTAGATTTTTTTGTTGAAAATTTATTATAGGTTGGCCAGGAGCTTTGAAAATTTTTTGGACTAATCAAACAGGTCTTAAGGACGATGTTAAGTGAGAGCTAGTTGGGTGATCCAAGGACCTTTAAGTTAAGCTAGACAAGTTTTTTGAATTTCTATCGAGGTAAGTGGCTTTACTTTTAGAAATCCTGAAGGCATGGTTGGGTGATTTCTAATGCCTGAAAGGTTTCATGTGAATGTTTAAAGTAGTCATGCATTGTAAAAGTCATAAAATGTTTTACAGAAGTCATGAATTGTTCTATGAAAAACATGATTTATTTTTATGAAAGTCACGATTCTTATGTGATTGAATGAATTAACATGTATGTCATGTATGTGAAGGAGGATGTTTTGTGAATAGACGATCTCTTATGTTGCATCATGATGTGAAACTGGTGTTTTATTTGAGACCTCATACATGTGTGTATGCTCATAAAAGTCATGAACTGTTAAGAAGATTCCCTCCATATCCTATTTAATTTGACTGCATGAAAGTGATGCATGTCCAGGGGTTCTAGGCACAGAAAGTGATGTACTTAGGGTTGGTGTATATGAAAGTGATGCACATCTATGTATGAAAGTGATGCATACCTATAGAGAGGCCTAGGGTGTATGAAAGTGATGCATGCCTAGGCCTAGTGGGTTTGGTGTACAGAAAGTGATGTACATCGAGCCATGTGTATGAAAGTGATGCACATCCAGATGAAACTAAGGAGAGGAAACTCAAAAGTAAAGTTTTAGGTCCCACTACAGTCATGAAAATATAGTCATGTTGCTGTGTTGCATATCCTGACCTGAAACAATGGGATCACTTACTGGGTATTTTTAATACTCATTCTTTTCAAAAATTATTTTTTTCAGGTAAAGGCAATGACATACAGGGTGAGTGGCAAGATCGTTTGTTGCTGGTGCCATGGAGTTGGAGTTAGTCTATTTCCGCATTTAGCATGTTTCATGTCTAAAATATGTTATCTTTAAAAGTTATATCATGAGACTCTTAAAGTTGGTTTGTGCTTAAATTTATTTTCTGCTTTATAAAGTTTTCGTTGGGATCCCAAATAAAAGAAAAAAGTAAGTGAACTTATAGGTAAGTGTTTTTTTTTTATATATCTCTTTTCTAGGATTTTTCAAATGTCATCGTCATGTATGTAGTAGTGGCCTTAGTCAATCTATGTCTGAAAAGTCAGGTCATTACACATATCCAAAGCACTTGCTCAATGGATGGCATAATTGATCATAATGGAGGTATCTCTTTTGATCCCCACACATTAAGCACACATTATTGATGAAACATGCTTTAGTTGAATTTAAACATGCCAAAAAATCAACAAAGACAAAAAACAATGCTTAATTCAACAAATTTCAAAAACCAACTTTAATGCAAGTTAACTATCAATCAATTCTTAGGCCTATCGGGGTGACAACTGAAGGGAATAATCGAATTAAACCCACAACAGAAGTGTTAGAATCGACTTTGAGTTTATTTTAGAATTAGACAAAAAAACTTTTAGGTTAAATATAAACCATACCTTGAAAATAATATGGAGAATATTTTGGCTGGTCTTTTTCTCGTGCTCCAGCTTCAATGAGGTTGACTCAAAGAGTTCCACAAAGTCTTCATTTCTATGACTCGAACAAAGGACCAAAGAAGTTTGTGAGAACCTTCTTGAAAATAGAGAGAGGGGATTGCAAGAGAATTTCAAGAGTTCTTTTCTCTTATATAGAATGCACACAATGGCTCACCCCTAGGGTCCTATTTATAGTGGTCTAGGGAAAATAAAATTAAATAACATATTTTAAAATCTAATATATTAGAATATATTTATCTAATCAATTTGAATCTTATTCAAACCTTTCTAAATTCTCCTACGACATCTATTTCCTTATTTGAATCTAATTCAAATTTAATAAATATATTTTATTTAATGTATCTTAATACATTAATAATATCTTTGATATTTAATGTATCATATACAATAAATATGTTTTCCCTTATTTAATATATCAAAATATATTAAATTTTAATATGAACATTTCAAAATTTTCTCTCAAAGAAATTCATCCCTATTTGTTCATATGAGCTAGCAAATGGACCTTTTGGACCTACAAATTATAAGCTCCAATGATACAAAATCAATTAATTAAACTCTTTAATTAATGAATTTTCATTCATTAACTATAGGTCACTCTATTATAGACTTAGAGTTGCACTCTTATGCACTGTAGGACAAGTTGTGTCCATGGATATAATCACTGCATGAAAGTTGATACTTCACGAGTTGTTCGTAATTACAACTGGGTCAATAGTCCATTTTACCCCTGTAAGTACATCTTACATCTTAAGTACCACTGATCCTCTAATAAACAAATTGTTTATGATTCAACCATAAACTAAGTCCCTCTTGAGCTAGTGAAAGGGTGGGGCCCCATTGTTCAAGTCCCGAAATCAGAATTGAAGGGAATTACTCATCTACTTAATCTATAAGGGAATGGGTGAATTCCATCTTGTGAGATTATGTTCCCAACTCCCTATTTGGTCAAATCCCCAAAATGGTAGGCATATTGAATCAGCTACAAAGGACACTCCCACCCATCCAAATCAAAGAACAATCCCTCACAGGCAGGTGTTCATAACTCACTCAGGATTAAGATCGAGTCACATATGATCATACTGATAAAATATTAATCTTCTCAATTAACGGATTTGTAAAAAGAGATTAAATATTTTGTGGTCCAATCTTATACAAACTCATTGTATAAGATACCCCCACTCATATGTCTCCACATGAACGTTTTTGATAAATTATTTCTAACTATTATAAAGTGGGCCGTATCAATAGTGTTACTAGGATAAGGCACCCAACCTTATCCGTATACTACGACTCTTTAGGTTATTTCTTGAACATAATCCTCCCTTATATCAACCACAAACTATTCAAGATTACACTAATAACTTCGGATTTTTCATATAATGGATAATATTATATTGCAAATAAAACAATTAAAATTATTATTAATTATTAAAAAGTCATTAATTACGAGGCTTTAGGGCATACATTCCAATAATCTCCTACTTGCACTAAAGCCGATGAGACATGTATCCTAGGGCATACTCTATACCCAACATGTTCTCTCATTTGCCCTAGTAAAGATGAGACGTGTCTCATAATCTTAAACATTCTAGGTGACTCTCAAACACTTTAGTGTGGAGAGTCATTTTATATAGATCCAAACAACTGTCATTAAAAGCCATCTTGGTCACTACCATAATATAATGCTTTCTCTCTCTCGATATGATTCCCTATATGTTGGTGTTTTCTAATTTCCTTAATATTAGTCTTTGGACCACTGTTATCATAATAAAGAGAATATACTAAATCATATCTGGAACACCTTTTAGATATTCAAGGAACTATTTGAGTCATACAAGTCTTTTTGTTGATTCACAAGCAAAACAATTTAACTTGTATACCATACTACACCACCTAGTGTAAAATTTATCTTAACATAGATTTTCTAAATCTTTGTAAGAACCAATGTATCTTGTAAAGATCAAATCTTTTACTCTATACACAAAAGTTTCTCATTATCAATAGATAATTTGAGAAAGTTTTTAATTTTCTACTCAATACCATTTGTTTAACTTATATATGCTAACCAACTATATATTAATTTTTAAGTCTCATTTATGCGTTAATTGTCTCCCACTTAGAGTAGATAATTAATCATATGCTCTCAATATTTTAGGTGTCTTGGGATACTCTTCCTAAGACATAAATATCAAATATCTGACAATAATTTTTTCAATATAAGATCTTTGAGACAAAGTTAACATTTTGTCTTTGAAATCTCCATTTTGGACATGTAAAATGTATCGAGTCATTCCAAATCACTCATTTGGAATTGGTTACTTAGTCATCTTTTTATGTTAGATAGGCATCTTACATCATTCATAATGAGTAAAATATCATCAACATAAAACATGAGAAAAATTCACTAAGCAATTAATGATTTTCTTGTCTATACAAGCTTTATTAATATTTATCCAAAGTCATAAATTTTGATACTTTTATCAAATCTTATATGCAAAAATCTAATGGTAAAATTCATTTCATAAATGAACCTTTATTATTTTGTAAATCTTTTTGCTTTTGATCTTTGGATATAAACCTTTCTGATTGATTTGTGTAGATACATTATCTAAGATTTCTTTTCATAAAAGAATTTCAAACATTCATTTTTGATATCCCATATGAACAATGAATTAAATAATGCTTACAGACTCCAAGATGGCAACAAATGAGAAAGTTTACTCCCAATCTACTTTCTCTTATTTAAGTTTAACCTTTTGTCATTAGTCTCACTTTGAGGGCAATAAGCTTTTCTACTTTGTCATCTAACATGACAGCTTGGGCTTCAATTAAGTTATTGTAAATGTTGAGTCATCTCATAACTCTCACACTACAATGAGGCTTATCCAATTCAGGACTAGGATCCATTTGACTTTCAAATGTAATTAAATTGTTAATAACTTTTGTTAACTATTTAGTGGCTTCACTTGGGACCAATTTATTAACACTATCTCACCTTATTAAAAGAATGTAGTCTTTTATTTCACATTATTTATAGAAAAAATGATATTTGTCATACAAATACCTTATTCTTTTTAGGACTAGATAAGATATCATTTTGTACTCCTTAGGGATGGCCTACATTTAGGCATATCTTTGAACATATATAGCCCTTTTGGGCTTGTTTCAGCATGTAAGTTTAACATTCCCAAATGATGAAGTGTTGTAAACTATATCTACTACTCTATAAACTCAAAATTGTCTCGTAGACACTTTTGGAGGGAATAATATTCACTATGAAATCTCTATTTCATATCCTAACAAGTTTAAGACTCTCTGAGGTCTGTTTCATAAGGTCTAGGTAGTCCCCCATTTTCATTGCTCCCTTTATAGTGTTTGTAGAGTGTTCCTCAACTGAATGATCCTTGCCCGACTGGTTGTTCCATATTATTCTTCCAAGGCCTTCCATACATCTTTGGAGGTGGTAAGGTCAACAATATCATAGGCTATGGATGTTGTCATGAAGCCTAAGAGTCATCTTAGAAGTACCTGATCAATGGCATTCCACTCTTCTCATTCTAGATTGACAATGGGTTTGGATGTCTCTGCTTCCTTTGTAGAAGCAATCAAGGTAGGTGATTGTGGCTTAGTTCCAAGAACATAACCTTCTATTTTCTACTCTCAAAGGATGGCTAGTACCATCTGTTGGCTTTTTGGCCCTTCATCTCAAATTAATTAATTATAATTAATTAATTAATTAATGTTTTGATGATAACAAACATGATTTTTTTTATTAATAATTTGAGTGTTTTTAAGTGTCCATAGCATAGATCTCGAAAAGACGATTCCAACGCATCTTGAATCGTTCGAATCGGAGCTCGAACGAAGAAGTTATGGGAAAATAAAATTGAAGGGAATATCCTACGTGGCATGACATGTGGCATATATTGATGCGTGGAAAGTCAACGGTCAACGTTGTTGACGTGGAACCAAGCGTGGCGATGACGTGTCACTTCAAAGGGTCATATTTTCTTACGTGGCAGATGACGTGGACCATGACATGGCAAAACGTGGACCAATATTATTTTGACACGTGGCATATTGAATATTTTAATAATTAAAAAGTCCAACGGTCAAAATTCAAAATATTTATTATTATTTTATTTTGACTAATGAAAGGACGACACGTGACATTCATAATTAAAATAATATATGTATATAATGGGTCAAACGGTCAAATGTTTTATTATTATAATACTATTTTTTTATTATAATATTATTAATTTTGAATTTCTTTTTTGCAGCCAATCAGAAGTTGACACGTGACAGATAACGGCTAGTTTTGGATCTTCTCTCTATTTAAGGCTCGAAAAAAATTGAAAAAAATGGGAAAAAAATTCTGAAAATTTCTACTATTCTTGGAAAGCATTTCCACCATTTTTGAGCAATTTTTTAGCTTCATTTTCTTTAATTTTCATAGTCATTTGAGGGCTTTAGTTTGTAAGAATTCTTTCTTACAAAAGATTGTGAGCTAAACTTTGTGTATCTACTCTTTGAGATAGTTTTTCCATCTTGTTCTTCACTTTCTAAACATTGGAAGGGTTTCTCTTGATCCCAAAAAAAAGATGGTGTAACGGTTTGATCCTGAACCGTGGAAAGGGTCGAGTTTGTTCTTGCACCCGGAAAAAAAACGTTGTAACGGTTAGACTCTAAGTCGTGGAAAGAGTCATTGTTCTAGTGAAATACCCAAGAGGAGCTTGGCGAGTGGAGTAGGCCGGGTTGTGCCGAACCACTATAAAATCTCTAGTGTCAATTTCTCTATCCCTATCTTATTTCATTTTTGTAATTAATTTGTTGTTTATTATATTGCATAAAATCACTTGTTCTTGTATGTCTATATTGGTTGGTATAATTTTATCTTTACATATTATGTACCAATCTTGTTTTTAGAATTAAATAGGGTGTTCAAAATTGTTAGTTTTGATTTCTTGTTTATTTTGGAGTGAACTTATTTGCATGGTTTATTGTTTAAATTAATTATTGCAAAAAGTGTGTTAATTTGGTAAATAGGGCCCACATTAGGAAAAAGTTTTATAAAATTTGAATAAACCCTATTCACCCCCCTCTAGGGTTGCCATATCGATCCTACAATTGGTATCAGAGCGAGGTTGCTCTTGTTTTTAATCGAATATATTTTTCAAAAGTTATTCCATCCAATATCCATTGTTTGATTTTTCACTCCAACAATTGGTATAAAAGAGGTTGCTCTTTTGATAAAATTATTCTTTCAAATATTATTTTGATTCTTAAAGTATTTTATTAATATTTTAAAAATTATTTCAAAAGCTTAATTGCTAAGAGCTATGGCAACTTTAGATTTTCTTGAAGGTCATTATATTGATAAACCTCTTTTCTTTGATGGTAGAAACTATTATGTTTGGCGAAAGAAAATAAATTTTTTTTTGCTTGCTAGTGATTTCAATATTTGGTATGTTTGTGAACATGACTTATCAAAATTGAAATTAGATGATAAGTTGCTCTCTTTTAATGCCCAAGCCATAAATATCATATGTTGTGCTTTAGATAGAAAAATATGTAATGAAATTTTACACTTTACATATGCATATGATATTTTGAATTTTCTTGATAACGTATATAATACAGAAATTTCTCCTTGTACTATTAATGATTTATTTAATATGAAGGAGAATTGTAATTCTCAAAATCAAGAAAAATTTCATGAAGTAAGAAATGAATGTGATGGAGCCTCCCTATGCTTGATGGGTCATTTGGATAACAACTTCATTGATGAAAGTGATGAAGATGAGGTAAATCATCAATCTCCTTCTTATGATGAATTATTTGATGCATTTGAAAGCATGCAATGTGATTTAGAAAAGCTTGGATCTAAATATCTCAAACTATCAAAGAAGTTTAAGGCTTTATGTATTGAGAATAAATCTTTGATAGATAAAAATGCATGTTTGAAAAATAGAGCTAATAATGTATTGTTGCACAATAAAATTGATGATTGTTGTGTTGAGAAAAATGCATTAAATGATAAAATTACTTTACTTGAAAAAGAAAATGGTGGGCTCAAATCCTTGTCATGTGAATTCAAAATTGAATTGAGTGATTTGAGAAATAAAAATGAGGAAATTAAATCTTGTTCTTTGAAAATAAAAGATGAGATTGCTAGCTAGAAAGATAAAATTATTGACTTGGAAACTAGCAATACTTTTTTAGAAAACCAGAAATGTTCGTTTGTTGATAAGATTAAATTTCTTGAGCATGATAGTTACAAGAAGGATAATTTGATTAAATTGCTTAAGGAAAATGAATTAAATGTTTTGCAAGAACTTGATAAGGCTAAAGAGTCAATTAAGAAATTGACAATAGGTGCACAAAAAGTAAATAAGATTATTGATATGGGTAAACATTTTAATGATAAAAGGGGATTAGGCTATGTGAATGAAAATTCTTCATCTAGTTCTAAGACTATTTTTGTTAAAGCTACCCCTAATATGCCTAAAGATGCTTTACCCAATGTGCCTAATCTTGTTGAATCTAAATTTGTGCCAAAGCATGAAAAATCTAGAAATATCCATGGAAATTCAAATTTTGTGCCTAGACAAGTTCATGTTAAATCAAAATGTGCTTATAATGTGAAAATATTGCCTAAACATGAAAAGGCTAAACCTATCCATGAAAAATCAAATTTTGAGCCTAAACATTATCATACTTTATCCAAATGCATGCATAGTGCTAAATTTGTTCATAATCATGAAAATGCTAGAAATATGCATGTAAAATCAAAATTTGTGCCTACATGTCATTATTGTGGAATTAAAGGTCATATTAGACCAAATTGTTTCAAATTGAAAAATACTCCTAGAAAGAATTTCTTGAATAAAAATGTTGTGAAAAATCATTTTGTTAAGAAGAAATTCTTACCTAATGTTGTTTGTTATTCATGTGGCAAAATTGGTCATGAATATCATACTTGTTAATTGCAAAGAATGAATGCTATTAATGTTGAAACTAATTTGAAATGGGTTCCAAAATCTATGTTCACTAACAATGAAGGACCCAAGAAATGGGTACCAAAATCCTTTGATTAAGCTTTCTTTGTAGGTGTGATTTCAAGAAGTAATTGGGTTGCTTGGACTTCAATTGGTAAATTAATTCAAATGGAGCAACTATTATGGCTTGCTTGAATCCAACCATGAAAAATTGCATATTTGGTAACTTTATATTTTTGAATGATTGAGATAAGTATTTTTGTATTTCTTATACAAATTGTATCTCTTGTTGGCCTAAATGTTTGAATTTGAATGTTAATGTATATATATATGTGCTACATTTTAGGCTTAATTTAGAGAACATGCTTGCTTATTTTATGGAGCACATTTTCTTTATTCTTGTATATAGGTTACCAATTTGATTTACAACAATGAAGAAGGAAGTCTATTAAAAAATCAACATTGAATATTGACACTTTGAGTTGTTTGAATGAAAGATTATATCCTTGTTGTAATTTTTTTTTTGGATTCGAAATATTTGAGATTGATTAATTTCAAATTTATGTATAATTCCAATTGCTTTGTTATTTGTTTTTATAGAATTTCATGTCATGAAATTGTTTTTAAATCTATTTTGGCATATTATGTTTTAATGTTTTTTTTTTTTTAATTTTTCCAATATTTTGAGTATTTGAATATTTTTTATAGTTTACATGTTGGTTTTCAAAATTGAATCTTTGATGATTTAAATTATTTTTTTGAAACTTTTGTGGATTCCTTTACTGTTTGATTAAAATTAATTCATGTTATTAATTTGTCAAATAAGTTGTTTGAAAATATTCTTTTTAAACTATCTCACTTTGATACTTTGTTGTTTGAGTTCCACTTTTACAATTGGTATTAAGTTTTGTTAGTTTAAAAAAAGGGTTTAAATGCTTTATGAACTTGAATGTCTATTCCTTGATTAAAGCATTATGGTTTCATGATTTATTTAATGTTATTATGAGAAATGGAAAAGAGTTGTCAAATCCCTTTTAATAGGGAAAGTGCTTTAATTTACTTATCTTTTCTTAAATCCTATTGGTTGTGAAATTTTGTCCTTTTACTTATTGATAACTTTTTCCTTTTATAAACATAATTTCTTTTGTGGATTATTGGATTATATGCTCTTGAGAAGGTTGAGATTGATCATTTATAAATTTATCCATAATTCCTTTTACTTGTTATTTGAGTTATAGATGCATGCCATGAGAAAAGGTTGAATATCTATATTTTGGCATTTATCAATATTACTCATTATTGGAATTTAATTTATCCATGATTTCTTGATATTTTGATTGTATTGTTATTATTTGATTTTGATTATTGGGTTTATGATTTTGAGATTTATCAAAAATGCCCAATACTTGAATTACTTGTTATGTTATGGATGTTTAAATTGGTGGAAAATTGATGTTATTGAAGTTTGGAATATTCTATGTATTGTTTGGTCTCTTGGAAGAAATTGTTTAGATATTTTTTTTATTATATGCTTTTTGGCATGCGTTATGTGTCTTTCTTGAAGATAAAGTTTGTGCTTTGATGATAAGTTTTGCCTTCTTTAAATTTTGATGTCTTGAAGAAAAATATTTGATATTTGTTTGATTTTATTTTTTTTAAAAAGGATTTGTTATTATTTTGATCATATTGTTTGTCCAATCTTGAAAAGAATGTGCTTAATTAATGCTTGAGAAAATTTGTTGAATTCTTTTTCATAAGGGGAGTATATTTATGGAATTGATTTATATTCTTGAATTCCCTTTAGCATTTTACTCGAAATTGGTATAATTCTTATTTGAGAAGCTACCATGATTTATTGTTTAAATTAATTATTGCAAAAAGTGTGGTAATTTGGCTAATAGGGCCCACATTAGGAAAAAGTTTTATAAAATTTGAATAAACCCTATTAACCCCCCTCTAGGGTTACCATATCGATCCTACACCATCCTCTTCCACAATGCATAGTTTTTGTCATCCAATTTTACCGTTAACACTATGCTTATTAAAGGAAGAGTTGATTATGGGAGAAATTGGAGTGATCAAGTGATTGTTGTCGTTTATGCCTGAGAAAACTGTTGAGGATGGGAGGACATGGTTTCTTCTGTTGACATATTTAGTGTTGGCTAATTGCTCTGATGCCAAGACCAAAATCTAAATCATGACCAGAAACTTAGAGAGAACCAGATGAAAAGAGGAAGAGATGTACAATTTGTCTCAATACTTTATTCAAAAACAAAGTGCAGTATATATAGTACAAGAAGAATAACCTAAACATAGTAAGGAGAAGTGACGTGCAAAGCTGAAGCCATAAAAGTCTAAAATAGAAACAGCCCTAGCTACAAAGACAAAAACAGAAAAAATAAATAACAACCTATGGACTAAGTCAAACAATAAAACGACGGCGTTACACTAAACCATTCAACATTCCAAAGACGACACCTTTGGATCTACATTTTAACTATCTCAAGCCAGGAAAAGCTCCTATATCTAAGGCTCCATACATAATGGCTCTAGTAGAGTTGAAAGAGCTCAAGCTAAAGATACAAGAATTATTAGACAAAGGTTTCATATGCCCTCTGTCTCGCACTGGCGCACCAGTTCTCTTTATAAGAAGAATTATTAGTCTATGTGCCTGTGTATAGACTATCGCAAGATGAACAAAGTAACTATAAATAACAAGTACCCATTTTCGTAAATAGATTATCTATTCGACCAGTTATAGGGAGCATCAGTATTTTCAAAGATTAATTTATGATCAAACTACCATAAGTCAAGAATAACACACGAGGATATTCCTAAGACAGCTTTTAGGTCTAAATATGGACATTATGAGTTCACTGTGATGTCCTTTGGACTAACAAACGCGCCAGCAGTCTTTCTGGATTTGATGAACAAAATGTCTAAGGAGTTTCTCAACACCTTCGTGATTTTATTTATTGATGATATCTTAGTTTATTCCAAGTCAAATGCAAAACACAAGACACACCTCAGGAGCGTTTTAACAACTCTAAGGATGAATAAATTGTATGCCAAATTCTCTAAATGTGAGTTTTGGCATTAGCAGGTGTCTTTCCTAGGACACATGGTGTCGAGAGATGGATTATCAGTAGACCTAGCAAAGGTGGAAGCAGTAACTAAGTGGCCTTGCCCTACCATTGTCATCGAGGTGCGTATTTTGTTGGGCTTAGCAGGTTACCATTACCGTTTTGTGCATGACTTCTCCAAGATAGCTATGTCTTTGACTCAGTTGACTTGTAAGGGTAATTCGTTTGTGTGAAGTGCGCTTCCAGAAACTCAAGCAGAGGCTGGTTTTAGCACTAGTCCTCACTTTACCTGATGGATCAGGAGATTTTGTTGTCTACAGTGATGCTTCTAAGAAGGGATTAGGATGTATTCTGATGCAATATGGTAAGGTCATTGCTTATGCTTCCTGCCCGTTCAAGGATTACGAGTGCAACTACCCAACTCATTATTTAAAGTTAGCAGTTGTGGTCTTTTCTTTGAAGATTTGGAGGCACTACTTTTATGGAGAGAAAATAAAATTTTCACAAACCATAAGAGCCTGGAGTACTTTTTTCACTCAGAAAGAGCTAAATATGAAGCAGCATAGATGGCTTGAATTGGTAAAAGACTATGATGTCAAGATATTGTACAATCTGAGTAAGGTAAATGTAGTTGCAGATGCTCTCAGTAGAAAGACAGCTCACACATCAGCTCTAATCACTGACCAAGCTCATATACATATTGATTTGGAACGAGCTGGAATAATAGTGATAGTAAGAGAAGATGCTTCACAGTTGGCCAAGTTGACATTTTGAATTAGGTAAAGTTAAAGCAAGTGAATGAGTTCTCCCTATCCTCAAATAATGGTCTCCTGTGTTGAAGGTGATTGTGTGTGCCTACGAGTGATGAGCTCAAGAATGAGATTTTGGCTGACTCCCACAATTTTCCATTTTTGATTCACCAAAGTAATACAAAGATGTATCATGATTTAAAACAATATTACTTGTAGCATAGCATGAAGGGAGATGTAGCAGACTATGTCAATAAGTATTTGGTTTGTCAGGAAGTAAAGGCGCCAAGACAGAAACAAGCAGTCTTGTAGCAATCTTTGACTGTGCCATAGAGGAAATGGGAAGAAATATCTATGGACTTCATTGTGGGGTTGCCTAAGAAAGCTAAAGGCTTCATGGTAATTTGGGTCATTATTGACAAACTCACCAAGTCAGCACACTTACTTCTAGGGAAGCCCACTTACTTTGTAGAGAAGTGGTCACAGTTATACAGGAGGAGGTAGTAAGACTGCACGGGCTGCCTGTTAATATTTTGTCTAACAAAAATCCTCGTTTTACATCAAAATTCTAAAGAAGCTCAAAGAGAGCTTTAGACACTCAGTTGAATTTTAGCATGACCTTTCATCCCCAGACCAATGGCTAGACGAAACGATTGAATCAGACCTTGGAAGACATGTTACAAGCTTGTGCGTTGGATTTTACAGGTATTTGGAATTAGAGATGTCCATTTTCTCAGGGAGTGGGGAGAAAAAAGTATCCGCAAGTTAAATGGGAACGAGGACAGGGAATTTATTCCCCATCCCTGTTCTCCGTTCCCCATTCCATTTACTTTTTTCTATTATTTTATTTTATTTTTAATATATATATATATATATATATATATATATATATATATATATATTTAATGTTTTATTGTTAATGATTTAGATAATTTGATGTGTTTGAATTATATGGTTAAACATTTGAATGATATGTATGGATAATTAGATAATTTGATATGGAATATTATTTTGTTTCTATTAGGAGGCTTAAGAATTTTATCGTTAAATAAAGATTTTTTTTTGTAGGAAATTAAATATTTAAATGAAAATTTTCCGTGAATAATTAACTATCTATTTGAAAATTAATTGATATTTCCCATGAAAAGTTAGTTATTTAAAAATTTATCAAAAGAATTATTTGATTCAATTGAGATTAAAAAAAAAAAAGAAAAAAACTAAACAGGGAATAATTTTTCCCAAGAAACTCGATCCCTGCAAATTCCCGTAGGGAATCTCTGCCTCGATCCCCACGAAATTTAATGAAAATTTTTGCAAGGATGGGGATTAAAATCGGGGTGGAGACAGAGATGGGGAAGCCATCTGTGTCCTGCCCCACCCCATGGACATCCCTAGTTTGGAAACTCATTTGCATTTGATGAAATTTGCCTATAACAATAGTTATCAAGAAACTATCGACATGACACCATTTGAAGCTCTTTATGGAAAGAGGTGCAGGTCCCCTATTTATTAGGATGAAATAGGGCAATGCAAGTTGCTAGGTCCTGAGTTGGTCAAGTCACGAATGAGGCAATTCAAAAAATTAGAGTAAGGATGCAAACAGCACAAGGTAGATAAAAGAGTAATGTTGACACAAGATGGAAGAACTTGGAGTTTGCAGTTGGTGATCATGTGTTTCTAAAGGTAGCACTAATGAAGGGAGTGCTGAAGTTCATAAGGAAAGGGAAGCTGAGTCTTGGGTTCATCAGGTCATTTGAGATTTTAGAGCAGATCGACCCTGTAGCTTATCGATTGGCTCTACCACAATCTCTTTCTGTAGTGCATGATATGTTCTACGTCTACATGTTGCATATGTAATAACTACGAGCCTTTGCGCTTGAGTGAGAACTTGAGTTATGAAGAAAAGGCCACACAAATTCTTGCATGGGATCGAAAACCTCTTCGTAATAGAGAGATAGCCCTTGTCAAGATCCTTTAGCAAAACCATCAGTTTGAAGAAGCAACATGGGAGCGAGAAAACGAAATGAAGGTCAAGTATCCATAACTTTTCCAAGACTAGAAACTTTCAAAGACGAAAGTTCTTAAGGTGGGAAGATTTTAATGCTCGACATTTCAAGTATTATTAATTTCCACTATTATAATTAATTATGGTGTTTATTTGGATTAATTCTTGTTATTGTGCCTACTTGATTCTTGGTTGAAAATTAAATTGAAAAGTTGGGCTCAAGTGAGCTATTTTGGTTTGTTTGTTAGGGTTTGTCAATTAGAGAAGATGATGGCAAAATTAAAAGAAGTTGTCAAGTTTTGTTAAAAAAAATTGAAAATCAAACCCTAGTTGGCCCTTACTTGTGTCGCACGAAGACCCGCGACGTTATCTTCTTCTTTTTCTTCGTGATCTTTACAGCAGCACACATTACCACCATCATTTTCTTTTTCCTCACGCACGAGCCCCTAGTCGCAATCTTCCTCTCTCGTACACGCAAGGGTAGCAGTTTCACCATCTTTGATTTCCTTCTTCCTCACACAACCTTCATCTTCTTAGTTTTCTTCATCCTCATGCTGACAACACCATGGTGGATGAATCTCAGTGTCGGCGGCGAAGCATCTCCGATTAAGTGGCTTATCTCTCTCGTGCATGTAACCTATGCAGTTTTTAGGCATTTTCCCTCTCCAACGCGTCCTCCCAGCGTTTTTTTTTTCAATCAATGGCCGCACCTCAGTTGTGCTAGTTGTAGAACTTTTATACCCACGAGCTCTGACGAGTTTTCCGACGGCTGTAGCTTGATTGACTGAAACCGTGTGAGCTTTAGAGGAACACTTTTAATAAGAAAAAATCTTCAGTCTAGTGCAAGTGCACACTGTCAAACAAGTAGTATAAAATTGGAAGTACTCCACAGTATCGATCCCACAAGAAACGGATACAACAAAATTAAAAAAGATAGCAAAAATTGTTATCAAATTGCAATTAAGGTAACCAAAGTAAAATAATATTTGGGATGTTTTTTTTAAAAAATAAAAAATAATATTATAAAAAGATGGATTCAAACATGCTTTTGCCCAATTTAAAGGAATTGAGGCCTAATTGCAATTCAAATTGTTAACTCAACACTTAAACAATGTAAACTGGATTCAACTTCTATTCGACCTTTATTGGAAGAATCTTTAGAAGACTAAGTGATTAAATCGGTACATCTATAGCTAATACGAACTTAGTTAAATAAAAACACAATTCTATTGGTTTTAAGGGTTTTGCCCTATGTCCAGGGTCAAAATCAAGGTCTTATTTCTAAGCTCCTTTCCTAAACTACTTTTATGAAAATCCAATTCTATTTAACCTTTTCAGTATTAGACTCAATCATTGTATGCGAAGCTAGGTGATCAAACTAGACTCACAGTGAAAATTTTAATCAATAAAAGAAAACAATGTTATAAGGTTAAGCAAGATTGCTCTTACATATTAGTCCTTAACTTCCTTTCTCTAGGGCATTCATATACTTGAATCTCAAAGATATGCTTAGCTCATGGGTAAAGAGATAAAATGGGAAAATAAACAAACTTTAATTAAAAGAAGATTCACAACTTGAAGGAGATGAACTTGCAAAACCAAGAATACTAAAATAAAGCTCAAAACAGAAAGTGCAAATGCTGGAAATTAAACTTGAATTTATTAAAGGACTTTGCAGCAATGGATTGTTCCAACAATTGAAATACCAAACTGAAATAAAAAGAAGACTAACAGTACTTAACCTAATGATAAAATGGCACTAAAACAAAGGGAAAACAACAGCTAATGAACACAAAAACTTTGAATGAAAAGTTGGTAGAGAATCGAAATTACAAAAAAAAGAACTGCAGCTCGACATCTTTAATTCCCTTCCTTCTAATCGAACTCAATTCAACCTCTTTGAAGGTTAATTGAATCTTCACAACTCAAGGTTTTCACCCTAGTTGAATCAAGCACAAAGGAATACAGTAGGTGAAGAGGAAAATGGACAGCCCAATGAAGAAGAAAAATCACAGAAAGTAACGTGTGGTGTGATCCAATCCCCCTTTTTTGTATGTTAGCTGCCCTTTTATAGCTTCCAAATGCTAGGGTTTTTGTCAACTTTAGTGTAGGAAAAGACTCATGCCATTAACGTAGAGAATCAAAGAAAGTATCTCGACAATATCTTCAAAATCGCACAAAATCTAGAAATTCTCGATTTTTCTACTGTCATCCCCGAATTACAATTGCAATTTTGTTACAATTTCTCACTTCTCAAATTTCTGCCTTTTATATATCGTGATTGGCTAGGGTTTTATTCTCCTTCCATATGTGACTTATTGCTTGACAATCATGATAAAAATCAAGAGAAAATCTCGCCAAAATTTTTCAAATTGAGTAAAATTCGAAATTCTCATTTTTCTATTGCATTGTCCAGAATTGCAATTGCAATCTTGTTGCAATTTTCCAATTTGCTCAAATGCACCCACAACAAGGAAATCAACTAGATTTTTATACTTTAAGCAATTTTCTATCATTTTAAGATATTCCTAGCATGCCTAAGTGATTTTATTTAATTTGCTTCGTTTTGGTAAACTTTATGGATCTAAATAGATGAATTCCCAAGAATAGCTTGCATTTAGAGGCTAAATAATTCTAAAAAATGAGAATCAACATTGTCTCTCTAGCCGGCATGGTTGTGTTCTTCGATGTGCTTTGGCTTTCCAACAATGGTTTAAGGTGAGTTCGTTTTCTCAGTTTTGGTGCTTAGCTAGTTTCATTGTGTTTTTGTTAGGATTTATGCCATAAAGCCTTGTAATTATTATTTTAATATTTAATAATTATTTGATCATTATTTTATTATTTTTATTTACAATTTATAATATCCCATGATATTCATTATACATAAAAAATCTAAGGTTATTAGTGTAATCTTGAATATAGTATATGAATGACATACAGGAGGATCGTGTTCAAGAAATAATCTAAATGGTATATAGTTTATGGATAAGGTTGGGTGTCATATCTTGGTAACACTATTGATACGACCCACTTTGTAATAGTTACAAATGATTTGATCCAAATCGTTTATGTGGAGACATAAGAGTGAGAATATCATATATAATGAGTTTGTATAAGACTGGACCACGAAATATTTAATCTCTCTCTATAAATCTGTTAATTAAGAAGATTATTATTTTCATAAGATGATCATATGTGATTCGATCTTAATTCTGAGTGAATTATGAACTCCTACCTATGAGGGCTTGTTCTTTTATTTGCATGGGTGAGGTGACTTTTGTAGCCGATTCAATAAGCCTACCATTTTGGGGACTTGACCAAATAGGGAACTAGGAACATAAGTTTCACAAGATGGAATTCAATTCTTCCCATATAGGGAAAGTAGATGAGTAATTTCCTTAAGTGCTGATTTTGAGACTTGAACAATATGGCCCCACCCTCTCACTGGTTCGAAGTAACTTAGTTTATAATTGGATTATAAACTAATTGTTCATTAGAGGATTAGTGGTACTTAAGGTATAAGATGTAATTATAGGAGTTAAATGGACTTTTGACCCAACTGTAATTACGAACAACTCGTGAAAGATCTACTTTCATGTAATGGTTATATCCATGGACGCAATTTGTCCTACAGTGCATAAGAGTGCAACTCTAAGTCTATAATGGAGTGACCTAGATTTAATAAATAGAGATTAATTGATTAAAGAGTTTAATTATTTTATTTTGTATCATTGGAACTTATAATCTATAGATCCATAAGGTCCCCATGGTAGCTCATAGTAACACTAAAAGGATCAACTTAGTTAAAAGAAAATTTTGAAATGTTCAAATTAATACTTAATATATTTGATATATTAAATTTACAAGAGAATATTACATTATTAGATAAATTATATATTAAATTTGAATAAGATTCAAATAGACAATATATGTTGTAGGAGATTTTAAGATATTTGAATGAGGTTCAAATATATTAAATATATAATATATTAGATATAATAATTTGATTTTTAGCAAATATATTATCCTAACTTCCTATATAAATAAGATCATTGGGTTGAGCCAAAGTACAAGTTCTCTACACACAAAATTCTCTACGAATTTCTTTCAAGAAGTTCCTACAAGGCTTGGTCTTGTGTTCGAATCATCTCAAGTATGATCTTGTGGTGGAGATTCAACCTCGCTGAAATTGGAGTGAATTGGAGCACAAGAAGTAAAGACCCGCTAGAATTATTCTCCTTACAATTCAATGTAAGTTTGCTTAACTTATTTATAGTTTAATTATAAATAAATCAAATCTGATCCCTAAATTGATTTCTAAATTATTATGAAATCATAGTCTTCCACTGCGAGGTGAAAGTGTTCATTCCTATCAATTTTAAGTTTAACGTACATATTTTTTGGACTCTATTTCAGAACACCAATCACTCTTGGATCTCAAATTTGCGAAGTTTGGTCTAATCGAAGGCAGACCAGCAAGGGGTCGAGACTGTTTTGGTAAGGATTGAGGGGGAAGATTCGTTCTTAACTCATTCAAACACTTGACTGAATTCCATGATTTAGACTTTGACCCTTGAAATTGTTGAATGTATAGATTTGGACTGACTGATCTAGTTTTTAAGATTGTTGTTGGAGGCAAAACCATTTGGGTTTTTTTCCCTTGGCATCTTTGGTAGGGGTGTTCACGATTCGATTTTTTTCAATTTTGGCCTAAACCACAGACTGAATCGAGCCTTTCCATTTGCAAAAAACTTTAGCTGAGAGAACCAATTTTCTCCTCGGTTTCAATTCGAACCAAACTAAATCGGCTTTGATTGCCTCGGTTTGGTTTCAGTTTTAACGGAGTACCTACAGATCAACGCTATTGTTTATGACCATAGAAGAAAGGCACATAAGTGTGCAAAGAAGCGATGGCAACAAAGTACAAGTGGAAAGGAGAAAAGCTAACGACAACTAAACAGGGAGAGAAAAGAGAGAAGTCAATGACTAAACGATTGAGAAAATAGAGAAGTTGGCAGAGACAACGTAAAAGAGAAAACAAACCACGCAAAAGAGAATACGACACCCGCAAACTAAAAGTGTGAAGGGGCAGTGTGGCCATGGCAAACAAGCGGTGGCGACGACAGCAAACGGGCATGTTTAACAACCTGCACAAAGAGGACACAAGTGGAAAGAGAAGAAAGGTAGGGGGTTAAAAAGACCACAGCAGCTGGATGGGTTGCAAATGTGGAAGAGAAAAAATAGGGTTAGGGTTAGTAACTTAAGATGGGTTGGATTGGATGGGTAGCAAATATGGGTCCAAAGAGATAAATAATAGGGGAATAGGTATACTGGGCTTGAGTTAAAGTGGGCTTAAGGGTTAAAGTTATATACATCTTTTTTTTATTCACTTTCGGCTCGGTTTAGTTATTTTTTATTTTATTAAGCATTAAACCGAAAATCAAACCGAATTTATCAGTTTTTAACTATCACAAACCGAGAGAACATCAAAATTCTAAAGAACTGGACCCAACTCAACCCAACCCAACTCAAGAGCCCAAACAACCCATTAATGATAGAAGTGATAAATATAGAAATGGTCTATCAATGATAGAAATAAAAATGGTCTATCACTAATAGTGGTCTATCATTGATAGATGGGGGTAAAAAAGGAATTATGTAAAAAAAATTAAATAGATGTGCAAAAATTATTTAAAAAATTGTCATATTTGTAAATTATTTATTTGTGTGACATATTTACAAATATGGAAACCAATTTTGACACCCATTACAATTTTTTAAAAATAAAATATTTTGTTTCTTGAGATGGTAATAAAATATTCAATTTGCAAGTATGAAAATTAATGCATGCTCAATTTTTTTTTATATGGTTTTTTTATATTGCTTCGGCCTCATTTAATTTAATTTTATCAAATAAGCTTTTAGACCTTTAGGGGTCGTTTAGTTCGTAGGTTTGGGTGGTTTGTTGAGCCTGAATTTATTAAGTCTGAGATTGTTAAGTCTGTGTTTAGATGGTACAAAAAATTGTTTGAATTCTAATTTGTTAAACATGATTTTATTAAAAGTGTATTTGGTTGGTAAATTTGAAGTTTGTAATAAATAATAGATCATTTATATATTAATTATTTAATTAAAGTAATAAAAACTATATATTAAATTATATTTAAAATGTAACTTTAATTATGAAATTAGAGAGTATTATTTTAATAATTAATAAAATATTTTTAATACATTTGTCACTCAGGTTTCTTCCAATAATTATTTTATAAAATAAATATTTGATTGTTCATAAAATTAACCATAAAGAAAATGTTATCAATTGTTTATTTTTATTCATAACTTGTCGTGCTAAGTGCTAACTAAATTTATTTATAACTTATCATCAAAATTACTATTGTACTTAAACTTTCTATATTTAACTAATACATACGGTTATAAGGTTAAAATATTTTAAATAATATTATTTTAAAAGCTATTAACTTCAAGATAAACTAACCAAAATAGTTTAATTAATTAATTTTACAAATATTATGTCTTTATTTAACTATGATAACATGATTTTTACATTTTTACAAGAAAAGAAGTTTGGAAAAATTATTGATTTAGAGAAATGGACATTTTTTTTAATGGAAATGTACGTATTAAATCTAGATTTATATAATGTGTGTGGTTTGGAATTTATAATAAAATAAATTTTATTATAATTTACATGTTAATAAAAAATTTAAACTATAATAATAATTTTCTTATAAATTAGAAACTATTACTTTATAAAACAATAACTTATTTTTAAAACTATTATTAATATGAACACTTTTTGAATAATTATTTTGTAAAAAAAAGATATTTTGTTAGTTTTGTAATTACTTTTTTTGTAATATTTGTCAATGTCGGAACAAAATACAAAGAGATTCCTCCTTATAAATTTATCATTATAATTGCTCTAAAACATGAAGTTTATAACAAAGTCGACATATTGATTTATGAATTAATTATTACTATTTGAGTTTTAACTAATTTTATTTACTTATTTATTATAAAATTATCATTACCTAATTATTTTTATTTAACTAATATATTTTATTAAAAAAATAATGCATTTTTGAAGAGTGACTAAAGACAAAATATGTATTATAGTAAACTTGGGGAGTATAAATAAAGTACTTTAGCAAACTTGGTGAGTAAGGTAAAGTACTGTAGCAAACTTGGAGGGTAGAATAGTATGTGTTGTAACAAACCTAGGTTTACAAAACTACAAACTAAACATGAGTTTGGCTAAGCTAACCCATATTCCTCACTTCCAAAATAAGGAACCAAACACCCTCTTAGTTTTTTTGCAAATTTAAGAAATTGACAAATTAAAAAAAGAAATATTTATTTAGATTTGATTTTCCATCATGGATAATATTGTAAAATCTTTTGTAATCAAAATTTTTAGTATGTAAAATAATTGCAATTTTATTTTTAAAAAAGTATAGATTAAAGGAAAAAAAATTATCGTCATTTAAAAAAAATACACAAAACTTTTGTCGAATAAGAATTTGTAAATAAAAGTAATATTATGTATATTACCGATAATTGTATTTATTTTGTTTTAAAAATAAATATTTGATAAATTATTTTCTTTAACAAAAAATATATTTAAGGATTGAGTAATGTGCCTTCGTGCATGAAAATTCTCACAATCATTTTACAAAATTATTGTTAAATGAAAAATTTTGGCTAATCACAATTTTATTTTTAAAAAAGTATAGATTAAAGGAAAAAAAATTATCGTCATTTAAAAAAAATACACAAAACTTTTGTCGAATAAGAATTTGTAAATAAAAGTAATATTATGTATATTACCGATAATTGTATTTATTTTGTTTTAAAAATAAATATTTGATAAATTATTTTCTTTAACAAAAAATATATTTAAGGATTGAGTAATGTGCCTTCGTGCATGAAAATTCTCACAATCATTTTACAAAATTATTGTTAAATGAAAAATTTTGGCTAATCACAAATTACCACGTTATTTTTTAAATTGATGACAAGGTTTCATATTATTAATCTTGAGACCAATTATAAATTGTCATGTACCTCAAATTAAATTTGAAGAGGCAAATCCCAAATAATGTCACGTCTCTTCATTATGGTCATTTGATCAAGTAAGCCTAGTTTGGTCAACTTAGACCATATTGCAATTGAGCTCAAATCAAATAAGTCCAATAACAATTTGGCCTAAAACAAACAAAGTCTAAGCCCAAAATGTGATGTCCCGCATCTCTAGGTACAATTAATTCTGTCATTTGGAGTTACTTTGGATATTGTTGCTTGTTTATGTTTCTTGGAGTAATTTGGAGAATTAAAATTTAGTGTGTCAATCAAGTTAATTAAAATTTTGAATTATTTGATGAGGGATTTTCAATTAAGCCCCAATCCCATAAATTTGAATGTTTAATTTTTCTCCTTTGGAGTTTATTTTAGAATTAGAATTGTCCCAAAGATGTTCTTCTAAGATTTACCCTAGATTTGAAGATAATTTAGGAGTTTTATTTGGAGTTTTAAAATTAGGATCTTGAAAGGAAATAGGAAGATGGTGGCCTACTTAGGAGGTCATATTTCATTTTGGAGAAGTAAAGGAAAAAAGAGAAAGAAAAAAAAAAAAAAAAAAAAAAAACCTACCTCTTCTCTTTTCATCTTCTTCCTCTCCCTTGTTTGAACGTGGAACTGATAGCATGTAATTATGTTATCTTATGTCCTATTATTTATGCTAGCTTTGTGATTATTTTGTGAGCTTTTATGTCTATTTCTCTTAATTTTGTAGAAATCGAGCTTGAGGAACAAAACCAAGTGTTTGGGAGTATTTTGGTGGATATTGGAGCCTTTTGAAACTTAATTGAAAATTCAAGAAGATTAAAGATGTTATTTGAGCATAAGGCACATTCTGAGAGATTCTAAATCGAATCACGGTTCCAACGCATCAAACCGAAGGTCATTCGGACACCCAAGCGAAAAAGATATAACACAAATGGGCAGTACTATCTATAGGGTAGCGTTGAGACGCTATCCATAGCGTCTCAACGCTACGAAAAACATAAAAACGTTGTTTTTCGCTAAAACACGCGCGTAAACCATTTTTCTTGCAGCGTCTCGACGTTGCCTCAAGATTTCCTATATAAACATCATTTTTGTGCCATTTTGGGAGGCCAATCTGAGAGTTGTAGCCCCTAATCTCGATTCCAAGCTAAAATTGAGGGTTTAGGGAGCAATTGGGAGCATTTGTGGATCATTTTTGAAGATCCAAAGCTCGAGGGACATGGAAATCACAACGGGAACGAGAGATCGACCATCATTTGCTAATGTTTTCCTTTTCCTTTAGCTTTAGTTCTGTTTTGTGGCTGTAAATTAGGAACTTAGAGGTTTAATTGTATGAATTTAAGTATCTTTGTTCCTAATACTTGGGATTTTGATGTAGCCATTAGACTTGGGATTTTAATTGATTAAGTACCTTGATTGAATGCTTTTGTTTCATTCATGCTTTTATGTATTTAATGCTTATAATCTCTTGATCACGGATTATTTGTTTTATTGGTATGAATTTGTGCTTGAAAATGTCTTATTTAGGCTAGAACTTAATTGCATGACTATTTGTAAATTCTTGCATGAAAGTGGAGAATTCTCTTAGAAGCCCTTAAAAGAAGTTGCTTAATGCCTTGCATGCTATTAAAACCTAGATAAAGATATTAGATTTATAACATTGCATGAGAGTTAATTGTGCTTGAAAGAGTCAGTTAATACCCTCACTTATTGGCTTATGGAATATATGCATGACAAATCTTGGTAGCTTTGGATGTAAGTCTAATTGGTGAAATTGATTCCCTAGGATATTTCTCTCCTATTGTGTCTCCATTTATATTTTTCTTTCTAGGTTAGCTCTTTAGTTTAGCTTGTTTGCATTTGATTTCTTTCTCTACATAAAGTTAAATGAGAGTAATTACGATACTTAAATGAACTAAGAAATTCAATCCTTGTGATTGACCCTAGCCACTATTATTGCAAATTTTAGAGGTTTAGGTTTATAAATATATTTGATAGAGCCTTCAACAAGCTGTTTATCAAATTGGCGCTGTTGTCGGGGATTGGCGTACTTTAATTCATTTAATATTGTGAAGAAATTGCTTGCTTTAATTTAGAGATTTTTATTTGTTTTCTTTTATTTTTGTTGCTTTGTTTTTGTTTTGAGTCTTTGTCTCTCGTTCTTGGTTTCGTTGATTTGGTAGTGTATGCATTTATGTGAAAGCCTAAATTTAGTCTTCTTCGATTACGATCATGGCTTTTTACAATTATGAGTGGTCTTATGGGGAGTTTCTGGACCCAAGGACAAACACCCTCCTTCAACTATTACCCAATAAACTACCCATCTTATGACCCCGTGAATGTTAATTATGGTTTCCATATCAAGTGCCTAATTATTACCGTTCTGAATATATGAGTTATGAAAATTCCTTTTATGGTAATGATATGGGCACTTGGACCCAAAACTTTGCCTATCCTAACCAAATTAAGGAAAACTCTTCCCTTGAAGACCTATTGCAATAATACATTTTGGAATCAATGGTTCGAAGTTTTTGTCAGACTAAAGCAGAAAGGTTGAATAGGATAGCAAAGGTGGAAGAAAATGAGGCTGCACTAAATCGTATAACTCAACAACTTTGTCAGATAGTTGAATTACTTAAGGCCCTACATGAGCCAAAATTTTCTAATACCACTGAGGAACAACATTCTAGGATGATATATATCGATGAGAGTGGGGATGAGTTGGAGCAGCTTGATGCACACCAAGAACAAGTTTGTGAGGTTGAAAAAGGTAGCGAAACTACATTGCAAGAGAAAATCCATGTGATAAAGTATGAGGCTGAAAAGCCTACCCTTATTTTATCTCCAGAAACTTCTCTTAATCATGATCTTTCTTTTTCTTATACTCACGAGTCTAGTTTTCCTTCTTTTGATTTCTCTTCTTTTATTACATTAATTAAAAATACAAAAAATATTTTTGTTTCAGGGTCCCATGAGAAGCTAGTGTTTTTACTAACTCTAGTATTCTTTGTTGACTCTAGGAAGAGGGGCAAAAGAAATGGGAGAATTTTTACGTACCTTGAGAGCCCACACGAGTCCCGTCTAGCTAGTGACGTTAAACAAGCGCTTCTTGGGAGGCAACCCAAGCTTTCTATCTCTTAGTCTTTCTTTTATTTTTATGGTTTTCTGTTTTTCTTTTAGCTTTGTTTGTGTTGATCTTGTGTTCTTGTTGATTGATATTTTAGGAGCTCGAGAATTATATCTCTCACATTACACCCATTGATTAGGCTGAATCGAGGAGTCTCTCGCACTCCAGGGCAAATCACTCTTCCTTTTATCTTTTTAAATTGTCCTTAAGCATGCTGAATTAGATCTGATTAGTTGATACATTGAGGACAATGTATGTTTTAAGTGTGGGGGGAAGTGTGTTGTTCTGATTAAGCTTTTATTCAAATTTTTTTGGTGATTATATCATGATTTTATTGCATTGAGTGTGATAAGGAGGACCTGTGATATGTTCTGATTAATAATATTTTTACAATTTTTGTGAAATATGAAAGCATGTCTAGAATTCAAGTAAATTTAAAATTTTTTCTTTGAATTTCTTACAAGTTATGAGCACCTAGCCTATCTTTTGTTAGTTTTGAAGGCTCATAGTAGTTTTATATTGTCCAAAAGTTCATTATCACTCCGATAGAATTTAGCTCTAGTTTGATGGTTGACTTGCATGATAAGGTGTAATGTGTTACTTAGGATGAAGAAAAACATGTTTGATTTTCCTGTAAGAAAAAGAAAAGAAAGTGAGCTCAAAAGAAAAACCATTTTAGTAAAAGAAAGGAAAAGAAAAAAAAGAAAAAAAAATTAAGCTTGTAATGTATTTAAAAGAGTCAATGGTAAAAAGAGCTACCCCTGTGGTGATCAGTTAGGCCATCTATCAAGCGAGTGCTCTAAGTAAGGGTCCCTACGATGGGTGTGTGAAAGCTAGTGCCCTTGACATTAAAATAATGCAAGTTTAACCGGTCGATTTGTTCATTTTCAGGTACTTAGTAGCTTATTACTTTTTTTTAGTGTAAAAATACTAGAGAATTGGTGCTTGTAGCAAGTGTAGGGGGAAAATGAATAGAGGACTCTATAAACATATTCTGAGCTTGTAAAGACTACTTTAGGAGGACTATGCACACACACACGCAAGAGATGAAAAGCTTAAATTCGAGTTTGCTTGATGAAAAGTTGTGTTTGAGTGTTTCCTTAAATTGTTATTATATTGTTATTTAGAACATTAAGGTTTGGGTCACTTTGATATAATGGTGAATTCATATATGTGGGTTTTGTTTTTACTTTGCTCGGGACTAGCAAAAGTTTAACTGTGGGGGTATTTGATAGCATGTAATTATGTTATCTTATGTCCTATTATTTATGCTAGTTTTGTGATTATTTTGTGAGCTTTTATGCCTATTTCTCTTAATTTTGTAGAAATCGAGCTTGAGGAGCAAAACCAAGTGTTTGGGAGTATTTTGGTGGATATTGTAGCCTTTTGAAGCTTAATTGAAAATTCAAGAAGATTAAACATATTATTTGAGCATAAGGCACATTCTGGGAGATTCTAAATCGAATCACGGTTCCAACGCATCGAACCGAAGGTCATTCGGACACCCGAGCAAAGAGATATAGAAAAAATGGGCAGTACTGTCTATAGGGTAGCGTCGAGACGCTATCCATAGCGTCTCAACGCTACGAAAAACATAAAAACGTTGTTTTTTTCGTAAAACACGAGCATAAACCATGTTTCTTGCAGCGTCTTGACGCTATCTCAAGATTTCCTATATAAACATCATTTCTTGTGCCATTTTGGGAGGCCAATCCGAGAGTTGTAGCCCTAATCTCGATTCCAAGCTAAAATTGAGGGTTTAGGGAGCAATTGGGAGCATTTGTGCAGCATTTTTGAAGATCCAAAGCTCAAGGGACATGGAAATCACGACGGGAACGAGAGATCGACCATCATTTGCTAATGTTTTCCTTTTCCTTTAGCTTTAGTTCTGTTTCGTGGCTATAAATTAGGAACTTAGAGGTTTAATTGTATGAATTTAAGTATCTTTGTTCCTAATACTTGGGATTTTGATGTAGCCATTAGACTTGGGATTTTAATTGATTAAGTACCTTGATTGAATGTTTTTGTTTCATTCATGCTTTTATGTATTTAATGCTTATAATTTCTTGATCACGGATTATTTGTTTTATTGGTATGAATTTGTGCTTGAAAATGTCTTATTTAGGCTAGAACTTAATTGCATGACTATTTGTAAATTTTTGCATGAAAGTGGAGAATTCTCTTAGAAGCCCTTAAAATAAGTTGCTTAATGCCTTGCATGCTATTAAAATCTAGATAGAGATATTAGATTTATAACATTGCATGAGAGTTCATTGTACTTGAAAGAGTCAGTTAATACCCTCACTTCTTGGCTTATGGAATATTTGCATGACAAATCTTGGTAGCTTTGGCTATAAGTCTAATTGTTGAAATTGATTTCCTAGGATATTTCTCTCCTATTGTGTCTCCATTTATATTTTTCTTTCTAGGTTAGCTCTTTAGTTTAGCTTGTTTGCATTTGATTTCTTTCTCTAAATAAAGTTAAATGAGAGTAATTACGATACTTAAATGAACTAAGAAATCCAATCCATGTGATCGACCCTGGCCACTATTATTGTAAATTTTAGAGGTTTAGGTTTATAAATATATTTGATAGAGCTTTCGACAAGCTATTTATCAGAAATAGCCGCACACCTCATCTCTGGCCAAACCTTTGTGTGTTTTCTTCATCCTCTGTCCAGCTACTTCCATGCAACGACTGTGTAGCGGCAAGCACCTCTATCATGATGCTGACACACACAACAACCCACGCTATTTTGACAATTTCAGCTAGACCTATGCTTCTGTTCGGTCTTCTTCCTCTCTTTCGGCGGTAGCAACGTCTGTGCTACACCCATCGACGACAACCCCTTGCGTAGACTCGTGACGTGAGATTTCTTCTTCTCCTACAACCCTATTGGTAGCTGCATGTTCAACTACTTGTGTGCTTCCCTTGTTCTAGTGGCGGTTTCCTTTCTTTTCGACAAGGTTTAGGCTCCAACGAACACTAACCAGCCCGTATTCGAAGTCATTGGTGCTTATTCGTGGATTCCAGCACTAATCCACTCAAGAATTAAAGTTCGAACCACTCTAGTTCTGTGACCCACACTTCAATTAGCCTTGAATTGAAGTACCCACAGTATGTAGTGCTCAGTTTGGCGAAATCAAAGTTCTGAGAACACCGAACAACTAATATTCGAGTTCGTTGGTGCTGATCAGTAAGCTTCAGCATGCTCCAATCTCTTTCGAATCCTTTTAAAGTGTCATAGTTCAATCTCTAACCTTTGAAAGCATTCTGATTGCAATTTCAAATCCGTTTGAACACTTTAGAGCTCGAAGCAGCAAATAGCAAAGCCTGTTTTGTTACAAGCCCATTTGGAGCCTATTCGAATATTTTATAGCATGTGGCCAAGTCTTTTTTGGTAAGTATGGGGTGGTAAGGTCTCATTACACCCTTTCAAGACTACGTATAAGTGTTGTGAGTTGGTTTCTAACCCTTAAACAATTCTAGTTGTAGTTTGAATCAGTTCTGGAGAGTTCTCTTTAGTGCTTAATGTTGTATTTAAGTAAGTATACCTCTCCTTGAGCATGTTGTAGTTTGTTGAAAGATTTTTTAACTAAGTTTAGACTCTAAAACTTGTCTCTTGGTTTAGGAATCTCTTGGGATAAGTTTATGAACATTTTAGGTAAGTAGTTTCTACTGTTGGGTCTGTTTGATTGTGTGTAGCATGCTTTATGTTTCTCTTATTTGATTTTGTGTGCGATATATCTATTGTATGTTTTATTGTACTTTTTGATGAGCATGCTAGAATGTTGACTTGTGAAGTTATCTGATGTTAACATGTTGGCTTATTGAGCTTAATATATGTGTTATGAGCATGTTTTGTTTGGGCATGAGGCATGGTCTAGTAGCATGCTTAGGTAACGTGTATATAGTGAGATTGTGTGGAGTTCAACGGACCTTGTGAGTTTGCAAAGGATGGTAGGGTGAGTCCTAATGCACCTGGGGTACATATAGTCGAGGGGTAGTGTTGTAACCATTAGAATAAGATGAGCATCGAGGCCTTGGGTAAAAATAGTCAAGGGTCGGTGTGATGAGTCTAAAAAACATGTGTAGAGGCGTCTGGGGAAAGGCCAATGCATTGCTAAGTCATCGATGCACTTTGGGTATAAATGGTCAAAGGGCAATGCACAATTCAAGGTCTTGGAAGGGTCGAACACCAAGCTCCATAGAGAAGTGTTAAGGCCCTGGTAATAGTGGTTAAGGGTCAGTGTTTCTCAAATGGTCAGTCTTGGAGAGTTTTAGCAAGGGTTAAACATGAGTGTTGAGTAAAACCGAGCGAGCATAGCATGATGTGAGATTTCATGTGATAGTTGCATAGCATGATGCGAGAATTCATGTGTTAGTTTCATAGCATGGTGTGAGAATTCATGTGTTGGGTGAGTTTATGCTTATTTTACTTACTTATATATGTAGAGCATGAGGCTTTTGTTATTACTTTTAAAAGCATGTTTGAGTGCGTGTGAACAACAAGATGTTTGTTATTTGATGTTTAGCGGCTCACCAAGTGTGAGCTACTTACTCATTACACGTTATGTACTGACTCACTACTAGATTTTACAGGTGATGGCGATTACTATGAACCCGATGATGCAGACCATGAGGCATGATGAGAGGACACCATTACCAACTTGTGGTTTCTTGGTAGAAGTTTTCCTCTGACATGCATAGGTAAGGTTCTAGTTACATCTGAGTAGATGCTTCGTATAGGCTTATACCTTCTATTTTTTATTCCTTTTGTCTCTCTTTGTTTTTGAAGTTATAGATAGGCTCTTGTGGCAGAACTTAATTCATGGAATAAATGTTCTTGTTGTTATAAACTTACCCTTTCTTTCTAGTGGTTTATTTAAGTTGAGTTTGTTTAGAGTTAATGTGAATCTATTCATACTGTGAGTTTGGGTGTGTTGTGCTAATGCCAGGAGATGTGGGAGTTGTTATTGAAGGGAATAATCGAATTATACCCATAGCGGAAGTGTTGAAATCAACTTTGATTTTATTTTAGAATTAAAAAAACTTAAGGTTAAACACAAACCATACCTTGAAAATAATATGGAGAATATTTTGGCGGGTCTTTTTCTCCTTGTATTCCAACTCCAATGAGGTTGAACTCCAAGACTTCCACAAAGTCTTCCTTGCTATGACTCAAACAGAAGACCAAAGAGGTTTGTGGGAACCTTTTTGAAAATAGAGAGGGGAATGAGAGGAGAATTTCAAGAGTTTTTTTCTCTTTTGAATAATGCACACAATCGCTCACCCCTAGGGTTCTATTTATAGTGGTCTAGGATAAATAATTAAATAATATATTTTAGTATCAAATATATTAAAATATATTTATCTAACAAGTTTGAATCTTATTCAAATCTTTCCAAATTCTCCAACGACATCTATTTCCTTATTTGAATCTAATTCAATTTAATAAATATCTTTTCTTTAATGTATCTTAATACATTAATAATTTCTTTGATATTTAATGTATCATAAACAATAAATATATTTTTCCTCATTTAATATATCAAATAATATATCAAATACATTAAATTGTAATTTGAACATTTCAAAATTTTCTCTCAACAAAATTGATCTCTATTTGTTCATATGAGCTATCAAGAGGACCTTATGGACCTATAGATTATAATCTCCAATGATATAAAATTAATTAATTAATTTTCATTCATTAACTCTATGTCACGTCACTATAGACCTAGAGTTGCACTCTTATGTACTGTAGGACAAGTTATGTTCATGGGTATAACGACTACATACAAGTCAATCCTTCACAAGTTGTTCATAACTACAGCTTGGTCAAAAGTTTGTTTTACTCTTTTAATTCCATCTTGCACCTTAAGTACCACTAATCCTCTAACGAACAATTTATTTATGATCTAATCATAAATTAAGTCCCTCTTGGGCCAATGAGAGGGTGAGGCCACATTGTTCAAGTCCAGAAATCAGCACTTAAAGGAACCACTCATCTACTTACCCTATATGGAAAGGAGTGAATTTCATCTTGTGAAATTATGTTCCCAACTCCCTATTTGGTCAAATCTTCAAAATGGTAGGCTTATTGAATCAGATACAAAAGCCACTCTCACTCATGCAAATCAAAAGACAAGCTCTCACAAGTAGGAGTTCATAACTCACTCAAGATTAAGATTGAGTCGCATATGATCATCCTGATGAAATATTAATCTTCTAATTAACGGATTTATAAAGAGAGATTAAATATTTCGTAGTTCAGTCTTATACAAACTCATTGTATAAGATACCCCCACTCACATGTTTCTACGTGAACGATTTGGATCAAATCATTTGTAACTATTACAAAGTGGGCCATATAAATAGTGTTATCAGAATAAAACACCCAACCTTATCCATACAATATGACCCTTTAGGTTATTTCTTGAATATGACCCTCCCGTTTGTCAACCACATATTGTTCAAGATTACACTAATAACCTTGGATTTTTTATATAATGGATAATATTATATTGCAAATAAAATAATCAAAATTATTATTAATTATTAAATAAATATTTAATTATGAGCCTTTAGGGCATAAATTTCAATAGTTATTTAGCTTAAAGTGTGATCTTCTTGTCTAATAGGTGTCAAAAAATATTTTGGGTAGCTTGTAGTTAGTCATTATGCTGCTGAAATTTCCAGCCATATTGGTTGCTAGTTTGGTAGTGTTCCCTAGAATAGGCTAACTTTTGGGAGCGTTACACAAAACGTTAGGCCCAAAGCCAACAAAGCTCAAATTAAGATGGTTGGGATCAAAACACCATCAAAGTCCAAGCCCACGATACACCCATGGAAAGCTCTATAAATAGAAGAGTTAACCTTCATTGCAAGAGTTCAAAAAATTTAGGCCCTGTTTGGTTTGTGATCCGGAAATATTTTTTGAAAACAAAGAATTCAGCCGAAAACAAAAACAAATATCTTATTTTCATTTTATCTGAAAAACACGTTTGGTTCCAATTTAAAAACTTTAAATTTGAATTCAAAAATTGAAAACTGTGTTTGGTTGAAATTTGAAAATGTAGAAAAAGATTAATATGTGTTTCATAGAATCAATTTTTCATGAAAAAACTAATATAATTATTTCTTACTATAGCGAATTTGAACTTATTGTTGCCGAAAAGTAAAAGGAAGATTGTGGAGATAGCGAAGATAGCAGAAGGAGAGGTGGTTTAAAAGATTTTTGGTTTCTTAAAATACAAACGGTAAAATTTATAAAATGAATAAAACTTTTCCAACCAAAAAAAGGAAAAGAAATTCTTTCCAGTAAGAGAGAGAAAAAAAAAACATTTATCGAAAATGATTAATGTTTATACAACGTTGTGCTTGTTAAATCAATAGTATAATTATCTATAAATATTTTCAATAACTTTGGTTTGTTGATCTTTATTTTTTGTGATTTTTGTAATAAAAAGTTACTCATAAAAATTTAATAATAGATCCACATTGTAGATAGAGGTACGCTTATGAGTTTTGAAGAAAAAAGATAAATTGTAATATTCAATTTTGTTGTTTTGATGAAAATCGTGTTTTTTGAGGAGTGTCTATTGTTTTCATTATTTTAAAAACAAAGAAAACAACAATTTATCATTTCCAAAAATAGGCCATTTTCGGAGTTGTTTTTGAAAACAGTTTTTGAAAATAATTGTACCAAACGCATTTTCATCGTTTTTCTTATATTTTTTTGTTTTCGAAAACATAAAAATGAAAATGGATCACAAACTTAACGGGACCTTAGAACTCTAAGAATTCAAAGAAAACTCCCAGAAGCCTGAAGACTTTCTAAAGACTTTCTAAACTAGAGACTTAAAAAGATCATAAGACTTAGATAAAAAAAAATTTCTTTGAAGAACTGAAGACCTCAAGGCACCAATATAGTTGAAGATTTAATCTCGCGAACAAATTGCAAAGCCTTCGAGACAAATTACATTAAAGAATAAGTTGGATAAATCTCTTGAGACAAATTTACATTCAAGAACAAGCTGCAAAGCTCTCAAGACAAATTCACATTCGAGAACAAGCTGCAAAGACCTGAAGACTAATTTACATTTGAGAGAGAAAATAATCAAAAGATAAATATTAGAGATTGTATATACAAACCCCAAATTTAATAAAATTATATTTAGTCCACGAATTAAATTACTTTGTTGAAGTCTCATATGAAAAATTATCTTTTTAAAAATAAAGGTTAAATTATACAAAATACTCCTGAACTTTGGGGTATGTTGCAATTATGCTCCTAGACTCTAAAAAGTTTCATTTTACCCTTGAATTTTGAAATTTATTCCAAAAAGTACTCTTGGAGAGTTTTTTTTCCGTTAAATAAAATGGAAATTGACGTGATCGCTAATGTGTAAAAATTGCAAGTCATATGTGACATCATTTACAACATCATTCACATAACTTGATGTGGCAGTTGATGTGTAAAAATTGATTATGTAAATGATTTTAATGATATCTTTTTTTAGATGAAATAAATGGGTAACAATGATCTTAAGCTTCTATATAGTTACCAATAATATCATGTACACCTTCTAATTTTTACACATCAACTGCCACGTCAATTTCTACCTTTTATTTTAACAAAAAAATATATTTTTTGGAACAATTTCAAAGTTCAAGGGTATTTTTTTGAAGTTCAAAGATAAAAATGAAACTTTTCAAAGTCTAGAGATATAATTGAAATCTACCCAAAATTTTGAGGATATTTTGTACAATTTAACCAAAAATAAATGATATCATGTACAAATCTTATGATGGGGTTGAGTTGTGAAAATTTTCAAATTCTCGAGGTGAAAATTTTCTCTTATTTAATAAAAAATTTCAACATGATGATAAATTAACGGTCATAATCTCACCCATAGCGTCTAATTCTCACTTCACTCTTGAAGTTGATAAGATTAAATGAGAAAAAATTTCTAAAATAAAATACATTTTGACATTAAATTTTCTTAAATAAATGACCATTTTTATAATAAAATAATTGGATAATGTACATGGCAGTGCACTTTGTGAGCTATTTTTAGGGCCTATTTATTACTAGTTTTGAAGTTTAATTGGCTATTTTTACCCACGTATTTGTTGAATTTGTAGGAATCGAGCATTTGGAGTGAATCAAAGATTTTGAACATATTGAGAAAAATGAGTAAATGGGCAAGAATTGGAGAATTGAAGAAAAATGGAGAAGAAATCAAGGTACAAAATTTGAAAGGGAAGCGTCGAGGCACTAACACGACCTAGCCAATAATCCTACAAGAGTAGCGTTGAGACGCTAGTTCAATCGTCTCAATGCTACGAAGTGAAGACAATGCGTCACCGACGCCACTCAACACTGCACAACACCAAAGAAAATGTGTGTTTCCAACTTTCATCTAGAATGTCGAGACGTTGCGCCTAGCATCTCGACGCTACCCAAAATTTCCTTAATTAATCCACATGTTAGGGTGCAACATCTCGATGCTGCCCTATATTTTCTTTAAATACGTCTTTTTTATTCGTTTTCGGGGAGTCACTTTGGAAAGACAAAAACCCTATTTTGAATCTACCTTGATTTGGAGAGTTAGAGGAGACCATCGGAGCTAAGGAAAGGAATTTTCAAGCTCGTGGTCTTGGATATCGTGACGAGGACGGACGATTGACACACGGACATCAACTTTTCTTCTCTTACTTTACATATTATATTTTTGCTATGGGATTTTTATTGAGTTTTGTATTTGATTCGTTAAACATGGTAGCTAAAACTCTTTTGTCTTAGGGATTGATGTAGCCGGTTAGATTTAATTGAATGCCTTGATTGATTGTTTTTACTTCATTCATACTCTTATTTGCTTAATGCTTTTAATCCCTTGATCACAGGTTAATTATTGATTGGTTTTGAACTTATGCTCGGGAGAGGTAGTTTAGATTAGAACTTAATTGCATGATTAAAGTTTTTCTAAGATCAAGAGATTTAGGATTCCTTTAGAAGTTGTTAATAGAAGTAGACTTAAGGCCTTGTATGTTAATGAATCTAGATAAGAATATTGGGTTCATAATATGCTTGAGATTTAATTGTGTTAAGGAGAAACAATTTTTATTTATGCCTTCCTAACTTATGGAATAATTGCGTGCTCAATCTTGGTTCTTTAATTAATTGATTCCTCTTTCTAGTTTGTGAAATCAATTCTCTAGGATATTCTCTCTAATTTTTCTCACATTTAATTTCAGTTGTTTTAATTGAGTTTTACGTTCCATCATTTGATTAATTTCTCTAAATAAAATTGGCCGATTGTATTCATAGTACTTGAGTAATCTAGAAAACCAATCTTGAGGAATACACTCTTAATTACACGTTTCACTATATTAAAACTTGACTCGTACACTTGTGGTAGCAATTCACGCATCAGTAAGATACAATATTGTAACAATTTTTTAAAGGGGTGTTGTGGGTGTTAATTCCTTTCCTACATATATATGACGACTCTCAAACTTAATCTAGTTTATGCATATCAATTTTATTTTTTTAATTGGGTATCCAATCAGACGTTCAATATAATTAATGCCGACTTCAAAACTCTTTTATTTAAACAAGACTCTGAAAAGAAGACAGGGAGAACGTTTATCCTTTTCTTTTATTACAAATTTCCAATTCCTACAACAAATAAAACAAAATTATTTTTTAGTATTTTATAATTACTAGACAGATTCATTCTATGCCCTTCTCTCTCTACTTTTATTTATGTTACTTTAATGATGATGATTCTTAGGATTTTATTTTTTCCTCTTCCCATCAAAAAGACAATGCTCTGTGAAGACTTGTAATTGTGTATGGTGTTGGTGCAAATCTTGTGAGTCATGGTCAATCTTCGTCGGTTGGTTTGTGTCTGTGATGGAATATCCACAAAATACCCATGGTTTTGGGTTGGAATGATTTTGGGTTCCATACCCAAAACCATGTTTGGTACAAGGTGTTCAAAACCCTTTGTTTTGAAACACAATTCCATGGGTTACAAAAGTGCAACTCCATGGAGTTGTTTTTCTCTTCCATTTTCCGTTTTTCATTTTCGGCGATCACTTCAACAACAATTCTGATGACAACTTCGACGACCACCGACAACGACAACTCTGACGACCACACCAGCGACTCGACCAATGCTAACAATTACCTCCGACGACCACTACGATGAGAACTCTATAGACCAGTCTGATGACCAACCTTACGACTCGACCACCCCAACAACTCGACACTCCGATGATCCAACCACCCCAACGACCCGACTTGTTCGAACTACCACCAACGACCATCTGACAACCACTCCGACAACCCGGCTACCCAGCAACCATAGTTGACGACCAACCCGAAAATTCGACCACCTAACAACCACCTAGCAACCACCGTCGATGACCACCTAGTGACCATTCCAATGACCCGACCACCCCAATGACTACTTCAACGATCACCTCGACGACCTGATAACCCAACCACCAAAACCACCATTGACGACTACCTGGTGACTACTTTAGTGACCTCCATGGCGACCCGACCACCCTAATGACCACTCCAGCACGACTCGGCTACCCAACCACTCGACAACCACTATCACAACCACCCAACGACCATTATGGCGACCTGACTACCCTAATGGCCACTTTAGTGACCCGACAACTACTGTCGATAACTACCCAACGACCACTCCGGGGACCTGACCACCGTGCAACTACCACCGGTGACCACCTCAACAACCCAACTACCCCATTAACCTAACCACCCCAACGACCACTCCAACGATCACCCCAGCAACCCAACCGCCTAGTCAATTTTTTAAAATGTTCAAATAAAACTAAAAATGGCTACTAAACAAATTTTTTAACCCATTATATTTGAAATGAGTTTCAAAATACTGTGCAAAATAGAGTCTCTAATATTTTAATTTCTAAAATAGAACTCAAATTTTATAATTCCTTTATCCTTGAAATATATTTCAAAATACGGTGCGAAATTTTGTTTAAATTCTATAGTTTCTTAAATAGACCTCCAATATTTTAAAATTTAAAATAGAGTTCCAAAAATAGTTTAATGAATACTTTGTAAAATAGAGTTTTAAATTCCCTAATTTCTTAGATAGACTTCCAAGTTTTCAATTTCTAAAATAGAGTTCCAAAAATAGGTTTCATAATAGTTTGTGGAATAGAGTTTTAGATTTCCTAATTTATTAAATAGACTTTCAATTTTTTAATTTCTAAAATAAAGTTTCAAAAATAGGTTTCATAATACTTTATGAAATAGAGTTTTAGATTCCCTAATTCATTAAATAGACTTCTAATTTTTTAATTTCTAAAATAGAGTTCCTAAAATAGTTTTCTGAATACTTTGTGAAATAGAGTATTAATTATTTAAAATATATGTTCTTACTAATATTATTTAATTTTACATCATAATGAATGAAGTGAATGAGATATCATTATATTTGTACAAACTACACGTTCATATTTAACTATTCTTGAAAGAATTGATCAACATAATTTGTTAAAATATTGATATGAAATTCAACCAACAATTATCAAGTCAAATAAATGGATCTAAAAAAACAAATGGTTTAAAAAAAAAAACCTAAACAAACACAGTCCAAACCAACCCAACCCTGCACTCCAAAAATAAGTTTCAGCAAACTAGCCAAATCTAATCCTGCACCCCAAACACAGTAATCAGGAATTTCAGGATTTCTAATTCCAACCAATTATTTTTAGGATTCCTGATTCCTAAAATTTTTAATTTCAAACCAGCACGTCAAACACTCCCTTAAAATTTATGTTTAGTTACATTGATATTTTTGTTCAATCTCATCCACTAACGAATGTGACTTTCGTTTCCAACAATGCTCGACACTGTTACTCTACCAAAGTGTCGTACAACAGTAATAAGTGTCGACAAGATCTCGACACCTAGATTGACGAGGTCAACCAAGTTATAGCTAGTTTGGGTTCTCATTGGTCATGATTTGTGATTCTCCTCCATTTTCTCTGTACTTAATTCATAATAATAGATAAGTTTGGTCCATACGAATTGAATTTTGGTCCATACTATTTGAATTTAAAAAATTCAATTTAATTTCTATAATTTTAAAAAATTCAAATTAACTTCACAAACGGTTAAATTTAGGCTTTTAGTTTTTAATACATCCATTTAAAATTTTATTAAAATTCTCAATTTCACACATATTTAGGCACGTAAGTATGTTACTTAAAAGAAATGAATCCTTTTCATGGATAGATTGGATTTCAAGGATAAACGAGTTGAATTATTTCATGTGTCAATAGTATCTAAATAGCATATTTTCATGTATTTGAATAGGTTAATAAAACAATAATTTCACATCAATATGCTTTTTCTTAACAAATTTTAACAAGTTTTCTTTACAAAAAGGACCTCATTGAGAAATTTCAAAACATTTAAAAATTTGAAAATATAAAAGACGAACTTGAGAATCACCCCAAATATTAGGAACTATACATTTACCAAATTTTAATGGAAGACCTAAGACAAACGTATAAGTGGTATCCAAGGAAATTTTTTTATAGAAAGTTTATGGATTAAAATATTATAGACAAATTCCAAGGCTTTTATGAATTGCTTTGCCTAAAACACCCTTATATTTAATATAAAATTATGCTCTATAATTTATCCATAACACGTTTTAATTTTATATAATTTCTTTTTACGCTCTCTCTTTATACATTCTACTTTTTCTCATCCACCTCTTCTTATAACATTTTCACCATCTAACTTTGAATACTTACTTTTACTCCATTCATTTTTTATAATTTTACAAACGCTTCTATTGAAATAAAATTTCTCATTCCAAAAGTTGGTTTCTTAAATAAATATATATCTTTTCATATAAAACACTTTCAATTACATCAAAAACACATTTACAATGTTAGAACAAATATTTTTATTACAAAACTACTTCCCAAACACATCGATTTATGTGGTTTAAATGTGGATATAAAATATTGTAACATCCAACCAAGTTTGACAAAAGAATATAATGGGTTTGGATTTTGGGTGGCAGACTTGGCGGCTCGATCACGAATTTAAATTGGGTTTTTTCCACCCACTTCAATTAGTGGGAAGATGTGGTGTATCATTTTACATGGCCCAAAATAAATAAATAAATAATAAAGTTGGTTTTGTTTCTTTCTTTATAATGTGGCAAAATAGTCAAAGGGGAAGTGCATTTCCACATCATTTTCCTTTTACATAGCTTTCAATAATGATGGTATATCAAAATTGATTTCTTCTTGTTTTTTTTTTTTTTTCATGTTGGGTCATTTCTAGTTTGATAAACTTATAACATCACAACATTATTAGCACATTGATTAGAACATATATTGTTGTTTTAGCCCGTGGATTTATTGTGTTTTTAAGTGTTAAAATCATTACGTATCTTGGATACAAATGAAAAAAGAAAGTGGATGATTAGACAAAATAAAATTGTACAATCCATAAAAAAGTTTTGATATATTGCTTTGAAGGGAGGTGTGTATGTTGTATGTGTTATTAATTATAATACTTTTGTTCGATTGTCCACTTTTTCTCTAAATATTTTATCAGATGAACCAACATGCGTCCATCAATAAGAGCATATTCACATTATCATTTAGCTCATAATGTTAATGCTAGGAGCAAAATAAAATCACAATTCAAAATTCAAGTATACAATTGAAAATTTTTCAAGTTAAAGTATCAAATTTAAATGGTTAAATTTTCAATTTAACGTTACAAATATACATTTTAAGAAAATCGTGTATAATCAAACCAATGCAGCTAGTGACCATTTCCTATATAATTTTGTTCCCTAAAATTTTAAATAAAGCTAAGAAGACATTAATTTTTTTTTCTTTTTTTTTTTTTAGTTCAACACTGTGTAGAGGTGGAAATTAGAATCTCTAACCTTTTGATTGAGTATATTATGTCTTAACTTGATATGCTTAGGTAGGATAAGGAGACAGTAGTATAAGTCTTTAGGAATTACCCTAGAAAATATTAATATTTCATAGTCATTCCCATTTTTTAATTAATAATTTAAACAAAAGTGGATCTCTAAAAAAAATAATAATAAAAGTGAAAATTAAAACATTTTTGGATACTCTTTTTTCTTTTTTTTGAGTTCAACAAGTGGAGTTGAGATTTCAACATATGAACTCTTAGTTGAGAGCATCTGTTTTATGTTAGGTAAGTTATGCTCAGTTTGACACATCTTTTGGTTACTTAAACTATTGTTACAAATTTAGTTAGGAGGGGCTAAGTTTAGGAAGACCATTGGATGTTATATGATTTATATCTTGAAATGGGTTTTGGAAAACACCTTTTTACTAGAATATCAAATAAAAAATTTCAATTATATTTTGATTACTAACCAATTAAGAGAGTTACTTATAAATCTCTTTTTTTATAACCTTTCAAATCTCTTTTTTTATAACCTTCTTTAGTATTTTCAAAGTTGATATTTTTTTAAAACAATTTCCAGTGAAATTTAGGGTTAGATGCATTGCAAGTAAACGCCCAATAAGTTTGAATCCCTTATGCCTATGAAGAAAACATGTTGAAAGAAAGGGAAAAGAAATCCTAAATCCTCTTCTTTTTTTTCAAACGACGAGTAAAAATTGTACTTAATCATATAGATTTAGGTTTTCAATCCAACCCTTGAGAGTAATTATATTCAATAAGACCAAAAAGAGAGATGTCCTTCAATAAAAGAAATTCATTCATAAGGACGAAGCTAAGAAGGGAAAGAAGACTTGCCCCCCTCTTAACTCATCTCAGGTTAAAAAAAAAAAGAATTAAAATTTTAAGATTTTACAATTTTCTCTCTAAATTTGTCTGTCTTAAATTTTCAAAATTAAAAAATTATATATAAAAAAAGTTAAAGTGTAAGATTTTTCCCTTATTAAAATGTCTTGTTGCACTCTTGTTTTTCCCATTTAAGTCATCTAGCTTCTATATATTAGAAAAACATGATATTCTATCTCAAAACTAATTAGCAAATCCTCAACATACCTCCTTAAGATGATGCCTCTTTCGGTTCACCATTCTTAGGTCGAATTCCAATCTTTGGATCAAATACCCATTTGGGGTTCATGTCTCTAATACCACCATAAGAATATCAAGATTGAATAATTATTCTCTTTGATTTCTCAACATATGCATATACAAGGCAGAAGGAAGATGAAACAAACCAAATAAATGAGAAACTGAATAAAAGGTTTATTTTTACATAACAGTTTGGACACGTGTAGACCTAAGAGTGGTAAAAGGGTGATACTCCAATATTGGCTTCCACCGTAAAGCAGTTGAATCTCCTTTTGAAATGTAAATCTGCAGCATGTACATCTGTATTTTAAATCTACATTTTCATCATCGACTCATGTCAATACCATGCGTTCTATCATCATTCTCAACACTATATTACTTGAGCATAAGAGAAATTGTCTGAAATAATATAAACCTAAACAAACAAAAGGTCTATTTGAGAGTAAATTTATAATATGTACTTTTAAATTTAGTAAAAGTATTTTAATTGTAGAATTTTGTTAAGTTGAGCTTCATAATCAAGTATTCCAGGCAAAATCACTTTTGAAGTACTTTTTTACTAAGTTTTTTTTTAAGTGGTTTTGATTTTTTCAAAAACACTTTTACATTTCCTCCGAACATAATAATTTGAAAAAAAAAAAATATTTTGGTCATTGTCAAAAACACCTCATAAATGTGATCTAGATCTACAAATAATATATATTTTCATCTAGTTTATCTTAACCTCGGATCTTTTTACGGATCACTTTTCTCAATCGAAATAGTAACTCTGAGTTTATACCCCACGCATATATATATATGATGAGATTTAAACAAACTTTGTTTGATTTTTTTTAAAGGCTTAATTAATGCAGATAGGGGAGGAAAAGTCGAAAGCTAGGCTATGAGACTGTTAACTTTTCCACATAAATAATGAGGTTATGAATAAAGCAAATGAGAAAGTTTCTCACATGGTATATTTAATAATATTCCAATAGAATTTTAGTGGGAGACAGTATCTTATATAATCTGTGTTCTCCATTATTTTAACTGGACACTAAAGTTTCCCACTGTCAAAATTTTTTAAGTTTACTTGAATTTTACCATTGATTTTCAATCCAATGGTTCACATTCATTCTAATTCTATAACATATGGTCTCCTCTAATCATCATCAATGTTTCACATTAAGTCCATGGTTTACATGGCAAGTATATTATTTATTCATCAAGGAGAGGATAAGATTTTTTTTAATTCTTGTATATAATATCTTTTAAAGATTAAATATATAATTTGGTTCTCACTTTTGCTTTATTCTTTTAAAAGTTTTGTTTTTTTTAATTAATTTTTTTAGTCTCTCATAGCTACAACATAATTGAGTTGGAAGAACCTCACATAAATATGATGAATTGAACATATCTGCATTGTTGAATAGCTCAATTAAAGTTTAGATAATCAAATCCTCACATCTACATCATTAAAATAAATAAATATATATATGTCCACCCATAAAATTGAGTATTTATCGCCACAATGCATAACTTGATTGTTGTTATAGAAATTGAATCATTCTTAAATTAGTCTACACTAAACATGTTTAATTTATCAAGATGGAATTTAAAAAGTGAAGTGTATTTTATATTGATGATAACGGTTAATTCTTTTAAGTAATTTTTCTTAATTGTTAGTTTCGTATTGCACATTCTCATTCTTTTTCTCTTTCTTTCTTTTTCTTTAACCTCGATGCAAAATTGATGAGCCTTTCCACACTTAGACTTTGGCAAGAAATCATTCATTATTTATATTTTCTCTTTGTACTAACGAATCATTTCTATCTTTCGTATCCATCTTTTAGATTACATATTAAGTAATTGTTGAATCGAATTAATTTAATTTAATTTAATTTTTTCTTTAATTTAAAGAATAACCTACCACCAGAACTATAGTGTCTAGACTTTCTACTCAAATTAATTAACTTCATCATATCTCAATTAATTTTTGTTATTTCATTTATGACAGTCTTAGACTTTTTCATAACAATGTATACTTTTCAATATCAAATTGAGTGACAAATGAATGAAGTATTTTTAATCTAAAACTTAGAGTCATATGTGACCACATTATTCTAATAAGTATTATTTATGATTGACAAAATGAGCATTTACTTTGTAAACAAATATATATCCAAAGAACACGTAATAATTATTCTTTGCCTTTGGTGATTATTTAATTAATAAAATAATCAATCTATATATAATTTTAAAAAATTAGTAACAAATCTTTGGTTAAATTCTTATTTTGGTTCATTAAGTTTTTGGATTATTCTATTTGGTCCTCAAATTTTCAAAAGGTTTATTTTAGTTTATAATCTTTAAAGCTTATTCTATTTTTGTACTTGAATTTTAAAAGGTATGTTTTAGTCTCAAAAACTTAAGAGAACGACCATTTTAGTTCTCGATCTTAATTAGTTTATCTTATTTGTTTGAAGAATGGATGACATTATTTGTTTAATTATGTTAAGATACCGTAATTGTTATTTTTCAAAGGAATGAACCAACATAGAATTTAAACCTTAAAGTTTTAGGTCCTATTTGATAACAATTTAGGTCTCATTTGACAACTATTTAGGCCCCGTTTGATAACCATTTGGTTTTTGGTTTTGGTTTTTGAAAATTAAGCTTGTTTTCTCCTAATTTTTCTACCATGGTTTTCATCTCCCTTAAGGAAGCATTTGAATTCTTAGCCAAATTCTAAAAACAAAAACAAGTTTTTGAAAACTATTTTTTTTAGTTTTCAAAACATGGCTTGGTTTTTGAAAACATAGGTAAAAGGTAGATAACAAAACAAGTAAATCCATGGATTGGAATAGTATTTATAGGCTTAATTTTCAAAAACCAAAAACCAAAAACCAAATGGTTATCAAACGGGGCCTTAATTTTTAGTTTTTGGTTTTTAAAAAATAAGCTTGTTTTCTCCCAATTTCTCTACAATGGTTTTCATCTCCCTTAAGGAAGCATTTGAATTCTTAGTCAAATTCTAAAAACAAAAACAAGTTTTTGAAAACTACTTTTTTTAGTTTTCAAAACATTGCTTGGTTTTTGAAAACATAGGTAAAAAGGAGATAACAAAACAAATAAATTCATAGGTGGGAGTTGTATTTAGAAGCTTAATTTTCAAAAACCAAATGATTATCAAATGGGACCTTAGTTTTTAGTTTTTGGTTTTTTAACATTAAGTTTATAAACTATTTGGTTTTTGAAAATTAAGCTTCGCTACAAGAAATTCATCATTTAGGGATGAAAATAAAACGTCGCTAAAACCACAAATTCGACACAAAAACTCTTCAGGGATGAAAATAAAAACATTGCAACAAACATCGCTGAAACTTAGTAGCAGAAGATCTTTTGCAACGTTTTGGAATAAAATGTCGCAATCTTGCAACGAAAACTTACGAACACCACAAGTTGCGACGAATAAGTTGCTTTCGCCGCACAGTGAGTACGACGAAACTTTTGGTTTTCGTCACATGAGGTTTGTGACGAATTACTCTTTTTCGTCTCACGACTTGCGACATAATGCTCTTTTTCGTCGCACATAGAGTGCGACGAATTGCTGTTTTCGTCACACAAATTGCAACGTAATTCTCGTTTCCGTTGCACTTAAGGTGCGATGAATTGCTATTTTTGTCACACCTCTTTGCGACGAAATTCTTTTTTCGTCGCATGCCTAATTGCACCGAAACCTATCTTTCGTCGCAAGTCTCTGCATAAGCTTTGAAATGAAAGCTAGCTATACGTCACAACTTTTGTTAGTTGGTAAAAAAATATATTTTATTTTTTTCTCTCTCAAATCTAAAAATTTAAATATTTGTCAATTAACTCTTTTTCTCGTCGTTTATGTATATATTTTATATCTAAACCAAAGATACATTCTAATAAACATTGCATACAAATAATAAAATGAAATAGGATAGAATAAATATATTAATCAAAATAAGTGAGAACAATATCACTGGGGCATGTTCTAGGTTATAAAGTTGCAAAGTTAGAAAATAAGTGAGAATATCATTTGTAATAATTTATTACTATCTAATATGAATCCTACCATGCTATTCAAGACTAAAGAAAAGCTTAAAATGGAGTTGAATTAAATGTAGTCAAGTTTTATTTATGACGAGCTCAAGATGCATTTAATGAACTCAAGTTCTACTCATGCTTCATCAAAGACAAGTTAAGCTTCATTTATGAAACAAGAGCTTCAAGATACTTCAAGTGGGGCTTTATTTATGCATGATAGGTTACAACGACTTTCAAGACTAACCAATGAACTTGAATCTCGAATTTATGGCTCAATTTAATGTAATTTCAGTTTTAAACCTTTCATTTACGTGTGTTTAGGTTACTTTTGAGTTAGTGGTTATTATGACATTCATGTACTTGGGAGTTACAACTCTTAAGTTGACAATAGGGTTTATTTGATGTCCATATATATAGCCAAACTAACTCATTTGTAAAGGGAGAGATTTGGAAATGTAATCAAAATGAGCCTTTGAGGTTTATTATAGCCTAGAGCCATGCTTCTTTGCAATTCTATGTAGTTTAGGTTGCATGCTTGGAATCATTCAAGCTTGACTTGATCAATCTTGTTTGTGGAGTGGTTCGAATCTCAAACAAGTTTTCTTGCCTTGAGATATTTGATCAACAAGGTAATCTGGTTCTTACTTTCCTTGAGTTGATTTTCAAAATTTATAAGGAGGTGTAATTTCTTTGATTCCAAGGTTCTTGCTTCTTCAAAGCTTGGATTATTGGGTTGAGAATTAGGGTTGCCTTATCACTATCACAAACAACGAACATAAACTTTTACAAAATATAGAGACATTATTTTAAGTTGATACAATTCATTATCCAAAATGAGTGAAAAGGCGATGATCATTCATCTACTGTATCGTCAACAAAGATTGGTTTAATCCTGCACATAAACAACAACTACACATAAGTAAAGATGAACAATGAACCATCCTCAATTACAAATATTAAATCCCCCCTATCACATTCACTAAGAAAAGCTCATTCTTAAACCTAAGAAAAGTCACCTTCCTTTTCAAACACTCAAGTTACAAACTCATTCTTAAACCTAAGTAACAAAAATAACAATCACAAATATTAAACCCCGCCTCCCTAAATCATCATCAATCACACTTTTGCAATTCTCTCACCCAAACCACATTTTATAAAGAAAACCACAATATGCCTAATAATCACAAATAATAAGAATAACACCCCCCTCAAACCTCAACCACATTTACTAAGAAAACTACAATATACCTAATAATCACAAACAACAAGAATAATACCCCCTCCCCCTCCTGCAAAACCTCAACCACATTCACTAAGAAAAGGACATGCATAATAATCACAAAACAATTACTATCACAACTTGAAGCTAAAAAGTCAGCTTCCTTTTCAAACACACAAGTTACAAGCCCATTCTTAAACCTAAGTCGCAAACGAAACAACAATTACAAACAAAAAGAACATACTCCCCTAGCCCCCCCCCCCCCCCCCCCTCTTCAAAAAAAAAAAAAAAAAAAACTCTGAACCAGATTCACTAAAAAATTACAAGCATACTAATCATAAAAGAGTTATCAATCAGTCTCAAACATAATTAGAGTTCCAACAACTATATAATCAGGATCTCAATCTAAAAACTAAGACAAATTTTCAAAAACATTTATAGATCAATATGAACATAATTTCAAAGTTATAAAAACTATACCTTACTAAGTGATGGAGTTTCTCCATGATATACCCATCTATCACAGGTGAAAGATATTCCATATTTGTATAAATCTCCTTTGACATCACAATGTCGTTTCATTTTGATTTTTTGACAATTTTTGCATGGGCAACGTGTAAACCCTCTCTTATCGATATGATTCTTTGCCACACTAATAAATGATCTTATTCCATCAGTATATTCTTTGCACAATTTATTCTGAATTCTTATCCAACCTTTATCCATATCTTATCCTAAGAAACATACAAGGGAAACTTATCATTAATTTAATATCCTAAGAAACATTCAAGGGAAACTTATCATTAACTTCAACAAAAATAAATGTATAATATGTATAAGACTAACTTTCAACATTCCCACATCATTAGGATAATCAATAAACATGTGAGAAATCATAAACTCCAACTAAAGGAAATCACATTTACTAAAAGAAATCATAATATATATCTAACAATCACAAAACTCACTACTATCACAACAACAAATATAAACATCCCTCCCTCTTCCTTCCCCTCCTCTATCCTCAACAACATTCATTAAAAAAAGCACAAGCATAACAACAAATAAAACTAAAAAAAAAAAACACAAGCATAACAATATTCAATAGGCTCAATAAACTCCTTTTAATCATAAACTCTAACTAGGAGCACAATATCAAAAATTAAAAAGTAACATTTTAATCACCTTTTAACGTTCAATAGGCTCAATTTGATTTAAATCACAAAATAGGCTTAGGCTTCAAATAAAATTACACAATAAGCTTAAAATCAAACTTTAATCACACACAACAAACTTAATCACATAAATAGGCTTCCAATCACATTTTGAATAAACAATAGACTTCCCCCATACAAATCAAAGGACAAGTCCTCACAGGCAGGAGTTCATAACTCACTCAGGATTAAGATCGAGTCGCATATGATCATTTTGATTAAATATTAATCTTCTCAATTAATGGATTTATAAAGAGAGATTAAATATTTCGTGGTCCAATCTTCTACAAACTCATTGTATAAGATACCCTCACTCACATGTCTCCACATAAACGATTTGAATCAAATCATTTTAATTATTACAAAGTGGGTAGCATCAATAGGTTACCAGGATAAGACACCCAACCTTATCCATATACTATGACCCTTTAGGTTATTTCTTGAACATGATCCTCCCGTATGTCAACTACATACTGTTCAAGATGACACTGATAACCTTAGATTTTTCATATAATGGATAATATTATATTGTAAATAAAATAATCAAAATTAGTATTAATTATTAAATAAATCATTAATTACGAGGCTTTAGGGCATAAATCCTAACAAATTTGAAATACCTACGACAGAAATTTGCGGCGAATACTTCACGTCGCTAAGTTTGCGATGATTAACTTTTGTCGCTGTGATTTCGTCCCTAAATGCATTATTTCTTGTAGTGTTATAAACATTACTTCCACATACCAGTTTCTTTGTTCGGTTGTCTACTTTCTACCAATATTTTCAAAATCAAAGCTAAGGTTTGAAAAAAAAATGTTTTTAAAAACTTGTTTTTGTTTTTGGAATTTGTCTAAGAATTCAAATATTTCCTTAAAAACCATGAGAACCATGGTAAATAAATTGTGAGAAAATAAGTACAATTTTCAAAAAACCAAATCGTTATCATAGAGGCCCTAAAGATTAAACTACAAGCTCAGTCCCTAAACTTTCAAGTTTGTGTCAAATAGGTCCTTGAACTTTAAAAAGTATCAATAGGTCTCTGAACTTTAAATAGTGTCCAATAGGTCTCTAAACTTTCGATTTGGTGCTTTTGCTTTCAATTTTAAGTCTAATAGGTTTTTGACCTATTCAATATTTTTTAAAATTTACAAACCTATTTAACACAAAATTAAGTCCAATGTCCTATTAAACACAAAATTCAATTTTATGTCTAATAGATTCGTTAACTTTAAAAAAATAATGTTTAATATGTCAAAGACATCCTATTAGACAAAAAATTAAAAGTTTAAGAACCTATTTAATATTTTTAAAGTCCAGGGACCAATTAAACATAAAATTGAAAATTTAGAGACTTATTAGATACTTTTAAAGTTTAGGAACCTAGAAAACACAAATACGAAAGTTTAAAATTTAAAGACTAAACTTGTAATTTAACCAAATTAAAAAAAAAAATTGAGCTTTTTAAAAAAGAGTGATGATACATAGCTAAAACAGGGAAAGTACGAACATCCTATGGGGAAGGGCATTAAATAAAGAAAAGCAATACATTTTCAATGATCTAAAACAGTTTGTTGGTCAATTTATAAATGAATTTGAAGAAGATAGCATCATATAGTGAAGTACAAGGAAGAAAGCATTATTTTGTTGGTAGGTTTTATGGATTATTTTCTCTCCCTTGCACCAAAGGACATGAGGAGTTGACAAATCTACTACACCCATTTTTATTTTTTATTATTTTTTATTTTTCGTTTTTTAATCAAAATATCAGTTGGGTTGGTGCCATATCTTTGGTGCCATATCAGTTGATTTTTTATTAAAAGAAAATTAAACATATAATTGAGAAGAATGAAGATATATATTTTGCTAAAATGTTAGTGTGGATGTTTACTTTCAAGGGAATAATCGAATTAAACTCATAGCGAAAGCATTAAAATCGATTTTGATTTTATTTAGAATTAAATAATAAAAATAATGAAGGTTAAGCAAAACATACCTTGAAAATACTATGGAGATATTTTCTGGCTGTTTTTTACTTTTCTTGTTCCAAGACTTCCACAAAAGTCTTCTTTGCTATGACTCGAACACATGACTAAGGCTTGTGGGAGCCTCTTGAAAGAAAATCCATAAGGGATTTGAGAGAGAGAAGTCTAGAGAGAATTCTCTAATTCTCTATTGAGTAGATGTGTGTTGTGTCTAATGGCTCAACCAAATGATCCTATTTATAGAGACCAAGCGTAAATCTTTGTCATAATTATATTTTAATATCTAATATATTAAAATATATATTATACTTATTTGAATCTCATTCAAATCTCCTACGATATTTTTTTTTTTTAATCTTATTCAAATTTTATAAATATCTTTTTTTTAATGTATGTAATATACATTAATTATTTTAATATTTAATGTATCAAATACAATAAATATATTTCCTCTTTCATATTTAATATATTTGACATATTAAATATTAATTTGAATACTTCAAATTAAATATTCATTTGAAAATTTCAAATTTTTCTTTCAACTAAATTGATCTTTTAATGTTACTATTAGCTAGTAGGGGACCTTATGGACCTACAGATTGTAAGCTCCAATGATACAATATCAATTATTTAAACTCTTTAATTAATTAATTTTCAATCATTAACTATATAGGTCACTCCACTATAAACCTAGAGTTGCACTCTTATGCACTGTAGGACAAGTTGTGTCTATAGATATAATCATTACATACAAGTTGATTCTTCACGAATTGTTCGTAATTACAGCTAGGTCAAAAGTCTGTTTTACCCTTGTAATTACATCTTGCATCTTAAGTACCACTAATCCTCTAATGAACAATTTGTTTATGATCCAACCATAAACTCAGTCTCTCTCATACCAGTGAGAGAGTGGGGCCCTATTGCTCAAGTTCCGAAATTAGCACTTAAGGGAACTACTCATCTACTTACCCTATATGTGAAGGAGTGAATTCTGTCTTGTGAGATCATGTTTCCAGCTCCCTATTTGGTCAAGTCCCCAAAATGGTAGGCATATTGAATCGGCTGCAAAAGCCACTCTCACCCATGCAAATCAAAGGACAAGCCCTCACAGGCAGGAGTTCATAACTCACTCAAAATTATGATCGAGTCGCATATGATCAATCTGATGAAATATTAATCTTCTCAATTAACAGATTTATAAAAAGATATTAAATATTTCGTGGTCCAATCTTATACAAACTCATTGTATAAGATACCCTCACTCACATGTCTTCACATGAACGATTCGGATCAAATCATTTGTAACTATTACAAAGTGGGTCGTATCAATAGTGTTACTAGGATAAGGCACCCAACATTATCCATATACTATGACCCTTTAAGTTATTTCTTGAATATGATCCTCCCGTATGTCAACCACATACTGTTCAAGATTACACTAATAACCTTGAATTTTTCATATAATGGATAATATTATATTGCAAAATAAAATAATCAAAATAATTATTAATTATTAAATAAATCATTAATTACGAGGCTTTAGGGCATAAATCCCAACATGTTTGATATTAAAGAGGATTTATTATGTTTGCTTAACCTCAGATGTAGGGAATTTTTTTAGTAAGGGGATATATACATGTGTTTAACTTCTAAATTTATTTCATTTTGGTCATGCAGTTTTAAATGTGTATTCTATGTCCTGTTGTTAACCATTTTGTTTTCGATTTTCTATCCTCAAAAATTATGTTTGCTTTCTCACAATATTTTGGTAAGTTTTACAACTTCTTTAAAAACATATTTCTCACTTCCAGTTTGTTGCATTTCTCTCCTATACTTGTTAAAAACTTGTGATGGCTAGCAAGAAATTCATGTTCACTGGTTAGTAGTTAAGTATTTTTCAAACTAATATTAAGCAACAGAATAGAAGCAAAGATTAAAGTTATTGTTTTTTGAGAAAATTGCATAAACCACTTGTAAGGGTTTGTTACAATCACACCCTTGAATTTTTAATTTGATCAATCAACCCCCTATACTTTATTAAGTGTTGCAATAACAATCATGAATTTTTAATTTGATGAATTGGCTTCATGTACTTTGTTAAGTGTTGCAATTAGTCTCTTCTGATAGTTGTTGTTAAATTCTCTTTTAATTGGGGTTCACATGTGTGACTCACATGTGAGTAGGGAAGAGCAAACTTTTTATTGGCAGGTCTAAAAAACAAAAGGAAAAAAAGTTTTATGTGCAAAAAAGAAGTGTAGGAAGTTTCAATTTAGTGGGTGTTATTTGGGATGTGTGATTTTTCTGATCATTTTTTGTTTGTCATGATGTGAAAGAAGAAACCCCAAAAACCTAAGGAGATTACAGTCACCATAACTGAAACTTCCATCTCCAAATTAGCTGATGATTGTGTTCTCCAATCTGTACAACCCAGAAAGAAGGGTTGCCCTCATAATGTTATTAGAGAACACATGCGGTTCCATCTCAAAACCAATTGGCAATGAGAGGAGTAACTCATGCATCTTATTAAGAATGTGAAGTCTCCCAATCTTTCCAATGTGGGATCTTCAATATGCCCCCTCAAGATTTTGGGTTCACCATTATTGGATCGGATCCCAATTTTAATTTTTGGACCGAATACCCATTTGGGTTTAATGGGCTCTGATACCATATTAGAGATACATGAAGTTCCATCTCAACGCCAATTGGTGTTGAGATGGAACCTCATGTATCTCTAATATGGTATCATAGCCCATAAAACCCAAATGGGTATTCGGTCCAATAAAACCCAAACGAGTATTCGGTCCAATAAAACCTAAACGGGTATTCGGTTCAAAAAAATTAAATTGGGATCCGATTCAAGAATGGTGAACCCAAAGAGGCACCATCTTGAGGGGGCATATTGAAGATCCCACATTGGAAAGCTTGGGAGACTTCACAATCTTAATAAGATGCATGGGTTATTCCTCTCATTGCCAATTTGGTTTTGGGATGGAAACTCATGTGTTCTCTAATATGGTATCAGAGCCCATTAAACCCAAATGGGTATTCGGTCCAGAACCTCTATTAATTGTCCCCAATTAAACAGTAATTTAACAACAACTAACAGAAGAGGCTAATTGCAATACTTAACAAAGTATAGGGAGCTGATTGATCAAATTAAAAATTTATGGGTGTGATTGCAACATTTAAACAAAGTACAGATAGCTGATTGATCAAATTAAAAATTTAAGGATGTGATTGTAACTATCTTCATATTTTAGAAGTGGTTTGTGCAATTTTTTTTTTAAAGTCACATACTAATCTAAGTATTACGAAAGTTTAAGGACTAAAATGAAATAAACCTAAAGGTTCAAGAATCGAGATAAAATTTAAATTCTACCATGTTCTACTAAACTAATCTCTTTCTATATACAATTATTTATTTATTGCATTTTTTATATTCTCGCATCGATCGTACATTTTGACAATAGAAAATTATAGATTATGAGAAGATAACATATGATCGTGAGTGGAACTAGATATTTACTTAAGAGACAAAAGTTTACATATTGTAACTTTTTTACGTGTACAATTCTTGAATTCGAAATTTTTTTTACAGACAACTTTGAAATTTACAGGTGTTTGTTGAAGAGAGACATTCAAAAGAATGTTGTTAAGTGATTTACAGGTGCTTGTTATAATGGAATTCTTTGTATGATAGTTTTATAATGCTATGTTTAAAAATACATTCTAGATACTAATATATATATATGCGCACTTTATTTTATTCTCAAGGTTATTCATGACTCATGTTTAAGTCATTAACTTAAGAAATATTTGAATTTAATTTCTTTTCAAGTTAAAATGAAGAGGGGAGGGTGTACAAGTTGAGACAAAGAGGGTGAGAAAAGAAGAAAGGTTTCTATGTTATTCTCTTTCCAGAACAGAGAGCTTTGTGTCATAAAACATGTACCGTTGAATTCGACTAGCCACTAAAACTAAAAGTGAACTTAAATTATATATGTACAAGATGAATGACTACTATATATTAGAATTAGTTTATTTGATAGGTTCAATGTATCTGGTCAAGTCAAATAGAACCAAATTAAATTAAAATATAGGAATGAAATATCAAACAACATGTTGACATATTTGTAAATCAAAAAGTTCGATAAAGATATAAAAGATTAATAGATATTTCTAAATATGGTATAAATATATCAATGAAATATCAAAAAACATATGTATATCAAATCAAAGGAAAAATTACAAAAATTCATCTTTGAACTATAGGGGTTGTTACAACAATCACACTATTGAATTTTCAATTTGATCAATCAATCTTCCTAAATTTATGAAATTATTGTTGCAATTAAACCCTTAAAGATTGTAAAATTCACAATTCCCCTTAAATTAGCAACACTATTCCCATCAAATGCCTTGAACCATAAGAACTAAAAAAAAAACTCTTGAATTATAGGATTGTTACCATCAAACTCAAATTTTTTACATCTATTTTTTATTTTTCTTAAATTGATATGGAAACTCAACATCCATATGAAAAAACAAATTATTTTGTTGGTTAATATTGTATTTTTCAAATTTTATAAGGTTGAAAAAATTGTTTAAAATTGTTTAAATGGTAGAATTATATAATTTAAAGTTTTGATCGTAACAATCTTCATAGTTCAAAGAATGTTTGTGCACTTTATAATTTTTAAGGGCTTAATAAATTTCTTAAGTTTAGGAAGGTCATTGATCAAATTAAAATTTTGAGGTGATTGTAACAACTTGTATAATTCAAGGGTGATTTTTGTCATTTCCAAAAATTAAAAAAAATAAATATAAATACTAATATGGAAATTTATAACTTATTTTGGAAGTGTAAAATACTTATTGATTAATGGAATGATTTTTACAAGTTTTTAGGTTTTTTAAAATATCTATTGTTGTTGCCAAATTTTGGATAGGAGAAATCTCACCTGACCTCCACGTGACAACCACAGTGAATTTGTAGTTCAAGGAAAGAACGTGACCTGCAAGACAAGTGAAATCTAAGTATCAGTGTGGTACTTGCCACATAGGCTCCGATGCTTAAGTTAGCTAGGAAGCTTTTTTAGAGAGTGTAGCAAGAGTTATGGAGAATGAATGAACTTATCATACTCTTCCCCTTAGGGAGAGTTTAAATATCTTCCTTTCGCGGGTTTCTCGTGGTTCCGTTTTCGAATATGGAAAGGAAAGATTGAACTGGGCTGAATCGGGGGTACAAGTGCCACGAGCGACCGAGGCAAGACCCAAAAATGGGCCTTGCCAACCTGTCGGCCTCGGCCAAGTCGACCACGGGCTTTAGCCGAAGCCTAAGCTTGTTTCTTCTCCCTCTCATTTTGGGTCTATCCCCTGTCAGTTTCGAGCCCTTGTGATCTATATTCAGCCTTTAAGCCCTATCTTGTCTTTAATTTCTATGATAGGGCTTTTCTAGGACACAATAATGAGTTCTTGGCAAATTAGGAGAGGGAACATGTCGTAGACGGGCTGGACCATGTTAAGGGAGCCAAAGAAGGTGGGCCCGACCTCATGATAGGATCGACCCATGTGGTCGACCTCGGCCTATGCCGAGGCTAACTAAGAATTTGGGTCTCGGTCCCAAATTTCTGCCTCTTTTATCTCTTGGAGGCCCAATCTCGTTTTCGTTTTGGTCCAATTTGATCTGTTTTAACTCATTTTGAGCTCCTCTTTGCATATTTGCTCTTCCACTTCCTTTATAACACATGATTTGTTCTTTCAAATTTTACCTATAACATTAGCCCCCCCTCCCTAATTAGGGTTCATGGTTTAGCTTTTCAGTTAAGGGCTAATTGCATGGGACAACCATAGAATTTTACCCATAACATTAGTCCCCACTCCTCTTTGCATATTTGCTCTCACTAGGACTAATTCAGTAAGCTTCGACTTCTTTCTTTATTGGGACAACCATAGTTATTTTGAGCTTTCAAGAAGCCCCCTGTTCATGTGCCTTAACTTGAAAAGTCCATATAACCTTGTTTATTAGGGTCGGCCTCGTCCTCCTCTATATTTTATGGCTTCTGGGTTATCTTTATACTTCGAGTGCTTTTTGTTTGGTAGCTTATGTGCCTTTTGTTTAATAGGGAGACATATCTCCTTAGTAGCTTCTGTGCCTTTTGTTCAATAAGGAGGCATATCCCCTAAGTAACTTCTCTTTTGTTTTATAGGGAGACATATCCCCTAAGTAGCTTATGTGCCTTTTGTTTAATAGGGAGGCATATCCCATAAGTAGCTTCTTTGCCTTTTATTTAATAGGGAGGCATATCCCCTAAGTAGCCCCCACTCAAGGAGGATATTACTTGTAGGAAGATCTCTTTTGCTTGAATACAAATTCGTTTTCAAAACATAACTTGTATTGATCAACTTAAAATGAGCAATAACAAACCTAGCCTATTACATGAGACTTGCTAACCTATCAATTGAATTTAATGAATCTAAACTCAACGAACATAGTTTGATCAAAGAAAATAAATGCTAAACTAACTCTGTATGAAGAGGATTTAGGGTCGGCCTCGGCTAAATATGAGGTCGGCCTCAGGCGACCATGAGGTTGATCTTGACCTTTTTCCACACGTACATCGATGTATTTCTTCAAGAATCCATTTTGGATTAGAGCCTCAATGTCATCCTTTAGCTGGAAGAAGTCTCTAGTCATATGTCCATGATCTTCATGGTAGAGACAATATTTTTGTCTATCTCTCTTGTTTGATCATGTTTTCATCTTTTCAAGTAGCTTTAATAAGTTTGAATGGCGTACCTCCATTAGAATTTGCTCAAGGGAAACTGATGTTGGAGTGTACTTTTCGAACTTTCTGGATGGGTGGACAAGTCGAAGTGGTTTATGGTCATCCATCTTTTGTCTCTTGCCCTCTTGGTGTAATATCTCACTTGGTCTTTTTCTATCATTGAATTGATCTGATCTTCTTTCAAGCTCATCAGTTTTCTTCTTCATACGAAGTAATTCTTTTGCACATATGTACTTTTGAGCTTGAGTGATGAGCTCTACATACGATGTGGGTTTTCTCTTTCCCAAAGTTCGTATGAGTCTTCGATCTCTGAGTCCATTAATTATGGCCATCAATGCTGCTCCGTCAATGCAATCCTCAACATGTAAAACTTCACTATTGAATCGAGCAATATATTCTTGTAGGGTTTCTTTGGATCCTTGTTCGATGGAAAGAAGGTGAGTTGCTGGCTTGCATTGATCTCTTCCTCCCAAGAATTATGTCACGAATGATTGAGCCAATTCCTTGAATGAACTAATAGATCGTCTTTTTATGTTGCGAAACCAACTTCTTGCTGGTCCCACTAGAGTGAATGCGAAGGCTCTGCATCTGATTGCATCTTCCACTCCATGAAGTTCCATCCATGATCTATACACATCTAGATGCACTACAGGTCCTTGTTTCCATCATAGGGTTTAATCTTTGGAACTTTCAATATGGGAGGTAGTTTCACATTCATGATTTCATCAGTAAAAGGTGGATCTACTTGTTCGATCAAAGTATCAATATCAAACCCTACATTTTTTTACCTTGTGCATATTTCCTTGGATATGGTCTAGCTTGCTTTGAATCGTCAATAATTATGTCCTCCATGGAAGATTGTTCGCTTCATCTTTGGCCCCAAAATTTTCCTTAGCTTCGGCCTCGACCTCAATGTCGACATTGACCTCAGCCTCGACTTCAAAATTGACCTAGTCCTCGGCACCAAAATTGGCCTTGGGGACTGTCTATTGTTTTTTCCGCTCGATGACACTTCTCAGTGATGAGGACAACGACCCTCAACATATCTCCACAATGGTATGATATTGTCCACTTTGGGCATAAACCCTCATGCCTTTGCTTTTGGTTCTCCCAAAAGGCCTCATACCAATAGAGATAGTGTCCCTCACTTATAAACCTATGATCTTCCCCTTATCTAGCCGATGTGGGACTTTGGTCGCACTCCCAACAATCCTCCCCTTGAACAAAGTACCAATCGAGCCTCCCTTCAAATAGTCATCTATATGTCTAACTCTTATCCTGACAAATTCCTTTACTGGAGCACACCGCTAGTCCAGGCCAACTCCTTTACCAGAGCACACCACCTATCCGATAGAGCTCTCTAGCACGGATCTCCACCATGACTACGCCTTCGAGGCTTGGCTCTTTTGTTCGGCACCTGAGGATTCTATCGACCACTACTCAAGGGCATGGCTCTGATACCAATTGATAAGGACAACGACCCTCAACATATCTCCACAATGGTATGATATTGTCCACTTTGGGCATAAACCCTCATGGCTTTGCTTTTGGTTCCCCCAAAAGGCCTCATAACAATGGAGATAGTGTCCCTCACTTATAAACCCATGATATTCCCCTTATCTACTCGATGTGGAATTTTGGTCACACTCCCAACACTCAGATCCGTCGCTTCAGTACTTGGAAGATTTCTCACTTAATCCTCTGCCAAGGATCTCTATCGCTTCTTTTCCTCGATTACGCTTCTTAAATCCGTCCATTCTTCGAATTGATCCAAGGCTAGGGTTTTGTCCTTGCCTCGACCTCGGCCTCGGTTTCGACACCTTTTACCTTGGCTTTTTGATGTCGAGTATATGACAGATCCTATTCCGTTTGTTCGACTTACCTTGCTTCCTTTTTGGTTGTGTTGATCTAGTCGCTTTACAACCAAAGTAGCTTGAACGATCTGGTTCGCCTTGGCCTCTTTGTGGTCGGCCTCGACCATGTGATGGTTGGCCTCGGCCTCGGCCAACAGGGACTGGTCGGCCTCGACTTTGGCCAACAGATTTTGGATGATTTCGATTTGATCTTCGAGGCATGTTCTTCCATTCGAATCGATTTCGTCTTGATTCCAATTGCGTTTTCTCATAATTTTGATCATTCTTAAATGGACACGACATGCAAATTATTTCAAGCAAGCTTGATTTTTTTCCCCATAGATGGCACCAACTGTTGTTGCCAAATTTTGGACAGGAAAAATCTCACCTGACCTCCACGTGACAACCACTGTGAATTTGTAGTTTAGAGAAAGAATGTGATCTGCAAGACAAGTGAAATCTGGGTACTAGTGTGGTACTTGCCACACAGGCTTCGATGCTTAAGTTAGCTAGGAAGCTTTTTTAGAGAGTGTAGCAAGAGTTATGGAGAATGAATGAACTTACCTTACTCTTCTCCCTAGGGAGAGCTTAAATACCTTCCTTCCCCGGGTTTCTCGTGGGTTTCCATCTTCGAATAGGGAAAGGAAAGATTGAACTGGGCTGAATCGAGGGTACACGTGCCATGAGGGACCGAGGCAAGGTTCAAAAATGGGTCTTACCAGCTTGGTCGGCCTCGGCTGGGCCAACCACGAGCTTGGGCCGAAGCCCAAGCGTGTTTCTTCTCCCTCTCATTTTGGGTTTGTTCCCTGTCAATTTTCGGCCCATTGTGATATGTATTGGGCCTTTTAGCCCTGTCTTGTATTTAATTTATGTTATAGGAATTTTCTAGGACAGAATGATGAATCCATGGCGAATTAGAAGAGGGAACATGTCCTAGATGGGTTGGACCATGTCAAGGGAGCCAAAGAAGGTGGCCCGACCCCATGAATTTGGGCCTTTGGGAACCCAAATTCCTGCCTCCTTTATCTCTTAAAGGCCCGATCTCTTTTTCTTTTTGGTTCAATTTGATCCAGCCGAGGCCAACCATGAATTTAGGCCTTCGAACCCAAATTCTTGCCTCCTTTATCTCTTAGATGTCTGGTCTCTTTTTCCTTGTGGTCTAATTTGATCCGTTTTAACTTGTTTTGAGCTCCTCTTTGCATATTTGCTCTTCCACTTCCTTTATAAACATGATTTGTCCTTATGGTCAAATTTTACCCATAACATCTATCGATGACCATATTTTAGGATTACATTGATGTTCTCATAAATTTAAAACCTCAACACTTCAATCTTAGCATCAATATTTAAATTTCCAAACATACTCAACATAGATTAATTCAATGTTGTGTATTATATTTTTTTTTTGGGTTCAATTTTTAAAGAATATTCTTGATAGATAATACCCACAAAAAAAAGGTACATACCGTTATTAGTTTACAATATGATATTGACTCTAGAATTGTCCCCTCAATAGTGTTAAGGTTGAAGAACACCTGGAATATTCCAAAGAACATGACCAAAATTGACATGTAAATTAAATAAAGTAAAAATTGAGTAGAAAAGATATACATAGAATAGAAGATTGAGAGGCTTAGAAAATTGGGATCGCAAACAAAACAAACACAAATATGTGCCATCTAAATTCCTTTAGACCCTCTTCCCAAGTGGCCATTTAATTTCTATTCTGTCATCATTTAACTCTTTTGCATTTCCAAGCCGCCGCGTCCACTACCAATATATTTTTATATTCTAATAATTTAATTTCCAAACACCAACTCTCCAGTTTCTCCTTTCCCTTTTTTTTTTTTTTTAAAAAAAAAATTCGGGTGCTAACTGTCAAATCGACTTATTGAAACCATAAAATTTATCCAAAGTGAATCGAGCAAACTTTTTCCAGTTACGATATATTCACACTTTAAATCGATCAAACCAACGTTGTACGAGGTTGTTTTTTCTTTCGCCTTCTACTTATGTGCAATTCAATATAAATGAAAGAGGCAAAGATAAAATAGTTGAAAATCTTTGAAATCTACCAACCCACCTCACCAAGCATCTTTGATTTAGACTTTATAAGAAAATATAATTAAGTTATTTCTATTGGTAAAAAAAATTAACTAGAAATTGAGAAGAAAAAGTTTTAGAGTACATATGACAATATTTTTATTCACATGCATGGAGTGTTCCTTTTTAATAGGTATTGAAAAAAAAAATCATGTTTATCTGAGTATTTATCAGGCCGAATTCAAGAAATATCTATATTTATAACTAATGTAGAAAAATAATTCAAATTGAAAAGAAACCGTAACGCTTTGGTTGATATTAAACTTTTGCCAAAAATGTTAGTAGAAAGATAAATCATTAAATTTTCTTTGCTTTCACTCATTATGAAAATTACAAAATATAGTTTGAGCAAAAATTACATGATGAAGCAAATCTCTTTTAATTATTAAATGATGAAAAAAGAACTAAAAAAATAATTTCAATCCATAAATATCAATTAATTCAATGCAAAACCATTTCCTTCCTTGGCCTAAGCTAGCCTTCTACTTATTTTTGGTATGGATATTTTGATGAAATAGAACAAATGGTCATTGGAAAAAACCATCAAATTATTCATTAACAAAGTGAATAGCTTTTAACTTAAAAGTAATCAAACCCATAACTTTTAACAAAATCAAAATTAAAGAAAGAATAAGATGAAAAGAAGAAAGGAAGATCCCTAATGAAACTGTTAATTTTGATAGTCCATAGTCAAAGTTTTTTTTTTCTTATTTAGTACATAGTCAAGGTATTTGTACCTTATTAAAAGGTCGTAGACTTAAATTCTCACCTAAAGAAAAAAAAAAGTTTCCATCAAATTCAGCCACACTCATTTCATTGATATACAAATTCGGGACAAAATTCTAAAAGAAAAAAAAAAGATCATAGTTAATTAAGCATGTAATTAATGGAAATTCACGAAGGTAAGAGATTTTGATTGCCATCTTGTTGATTTGCAGAGCACGTGCAACACCGTGGACTGGGGGCGACGGTGGCGCCTGCAGGCGTAGCCATGAACGTGGGCATGTCGTCTCCGGCCATGATGACCAAAATCTTCGGCTCCATTACGAGCTCCAGGGCGGCGGACCCGGCGGCCGGCGGGTCCTTCTGGCTGCCGGCTGAAGAGTTACCGGTTAAGCGTTTTCGAAAGGAGCATGCGAGGATGATGAGAGCTCCGGCGATGAGAAGCATGGTGAGAGATAGGCCGCCGAAGAGGTAAGGAATTGGAGACTTCCATAGGTGGAGCTTGGCGGCGGCGATGGGTGGTGGTGCAGTTGCGGTGGCTAGGCGCCTCATATTTGTTTTTTGGGGTTTTGTGTTGGGGGTGTGAGAAAATTGGCCAAATGGGATGTTGAATTTATAGGTGGATTTTGTTAAGGGTTTTGTGACTTTCAAGGTTATGTGAGGTTACTAAAATGCCCTCCTTGAGTGGGAAGGGAAGATTCTTTTGTGCTGCTATTGATGCCCTCTGGGGTACTTTTTTTTTTAATGGTTGTTTCATTACAAAAAGAAAAAAAATGACTCTTTTTAAGTCTCAAATTGGTCTTCTCACATTCAATGAGAGTGTTGCCTTTTTTTCTTTAGGGTAAATAAATGTACTTTCAGTTTCTTTTCAGAGTCTAGGTACGTATAAGTTTTTTTTTTTTTTTTTTTGAAAGTAGAGTGTTAAGTATAAGTTTGGAGTTTAAAGTGGAGGGTTTAAGATATTATGTTTGAAATGCAGGTTTACAAAATAATTATATATGTGTGCAAGGTTTGAGATAGATTTGCCAAGTCAAATTTGGGTTGGAGAAATCTTCATCCCTAAATCTAGAATAGACTTAAGTCAAACTCACTTTAAGTCTAACCTATGCTTTAAGGGGGTGTTTGGAGCAATGGGTTGGGTTGGGTTGTTTTGGAATCCAAACCCAAACCCTTGTTTGGGCCACTGTGTTCAATACTCAATGGTTTTGAAACACAACCCCATGGTTTTGCATAATGAAATAGGGGGGTTTGATTTCCAACACACCGGTTTGCTCCTCATTTGACACATGTTTTCATTATCACGTTTTCTTATCTCTCTCGTCTCTTCCGTTGTTTTTTTTTTAATTAGTATCTCACATCTTTTTTGTAACAAACAATAAATTATTACAAATGTTTGTTTTATACATGTCATAACATAACCAAATTTCGTATTTGACAAAGTAATTATTTTTTTTTTTTTGAAAAACAAGAAATTATTACAAATGTTTTATTTTTTTATACTTGTCATAAACCTAACCAAATTTGATATTTGACAAAGTAATTATTTTTCATTGGAAACTCACATTTTTTTTTTGTAAAATACAATAAATTATTACAAATATTTTTTTTATACTTGTCATAAACCTAACCAAATTTGATATTTGACAAAGTAATTATTTTTCATTGGAAACTCACATTTTTTTTTTGTAAAAAACAATAAACTATTATAAATGTTTTTTTCTATACTTGTCATAAACCTAACCAAATTTGATATTTGACAAAGTATGTTGATTTTTCATTGGAAACTCACATTTTTTTTTTTGTAAAAAATAATAAATTATTACAAATATTTTTTTTTATACTTGTCATAAACCTAACCAAATTTGATATTTGACAAAGTATGTTGATTTTTCATTGGAAACTCACATTTTTTTGGTAAAAAATAATAAAATATTGCAAATATTTTTTTTTAATACTTGTCATAAACCTAACCAATTTGATATTTGACAAAGTAATTATTTTTCATTAGAAACTCACTTTTTTTTTTTGTAAAAAATAATAAATTATTACAACTGTTTTTTTTATACATGCCATAAACCTAACCAAATTTCGTATTTTACGAAGTAATTATTTGCATTTCCAGTAACAAATTTCTCATTCTTATACTAATTAAAAGGTCTGTTCAAAAGTACTAAAAAAAATTACCCAACTTACACAAAGGATTCTACAACTAACCAAAGATTGCCACTAGAATATAAGGAAATGAAAAAAAAAAGACCAAAGTAGCAAAGGAAAAAAGGAAAAACAAAAACTGCACAACCCTAGGGTTCAGAACACTGCACTCCAAACACTGTTTCCTGATTCCCAGGGTTCAGAACACTGCACCCCAAACACTGTTTTCTGATTCCCAGGCTTTCAAACCCCCTAGAACAAACTCCCCAGGGTTCCGATTCCAAGGGTTCTGATTCCGAAACGGTGCTCCAAACGCCCCCTAAATGTCTTATTGTGTGTTTACCATTCAAATAAGGGTCAGGATAGTAATCAAAACTTTTTTTTTAGTTCAACAATGGTAGGGGTGGGAGATCCAACAATCAACCTTTAGAATAGTAATTAGTGTCTTATTCACTAAGCTATACTCGGATTGGCGGGTGGTATTCATAACTTACAATCTAATTAATGTCTTGATCAGTTGTGTTATTTATGTAGAATTTCGTATGTGTTTTGAAGTGTGTTGTATACCATTTACATATATGCCAATTACTACAAGGATTTTGTGTAACGACCAACATTTTCAAGTATTAATTAAAGTTTTAATTTTGAGATTTGAATTAATTGTAAGGCTAATTTCATGTTTAAAGTTGTGTTGAAAGTTAATTTTAGAAATTTGCATAATTGAAATTTGAGAAATTGGAGGGTGAATAGGGAAGAAAGAAGGGAAAAGGGGAATTAATTGGTTTGGGGGCAACTTTTGTTAATTAGGTGACTTTGAGCAAAGCCCAAGCCCAAGGAGAAGTCAAGCCCAAATATCCCTCTCTAAAGCCGTCATCTTCTTCAACCTTCTCCTCTTCCTCCATGAAAAACAATCTCCACCATCAATCTCTCTCTATCTTTCACCACCAAAAGACCCATCCATTTGAAATCTTCTTCTTCTTCAACAAACATACATCGCCGAATTTGTCCCTCACATGCAATTACTGTTCACGGCGACTGTTCATCGGTACTGTTCACGGCACGTACTGTTCATCGCGGTACTGTTCACGGCACGTATTGTTCATCGGTACTGTTCACGCGCGTACTGTTCATACCGCGAATACTGTTCATACCGCGAGTACTGTTCATACCGCGGGTACTGTTCACGACGCCGAACTCCACGAACCGCCGCCGATCTGCTGCAGTTTGATTTTTCTGGCGGATTTTTGGTACTGCACAGCGCTGTTTTGGCTCCTTTTGCACGTGGGTAAACTTATTTTAGCTATAATCTTACAGTTTTCAAATAATAGATGTAGTTTTGGGCATTGACATGGAAGTTTGGAGATTTACCCATTAATTTTTGGGCTCTATTTTGGAATAACCATTGTAGGTGGAGGTTGGTGTGACAAGATCGAATCAAACCACCATTTATTTAGTAAAGCTTGGGTCGGTTTGGAGAAAGAACGGAGGTAAATTTTCCATCCTAAAATCAAGCAAATCCTTGGAGTTTTGGATTTTTGGTAGATTAAATTTGAGAGTTCAATTAAATCAAGAACCTTGTGTTTTGAATTGAGTTTAACCACCAATTTGAGATTAAGTTAAATGTTAAGGAATTTATTCTAAATTTTGGAACTTTAGTTGGTGTAAGGAACTTTGAGATTTAATTATGGATTTTAGGAATTGTTTCTAACCTTAGGGATGGTTTGATTTAGGCTCCAAATTATTTGGTTGAGGTTCAAGGCGAAGGAATTTTGGTGAGCAATTGGGTGATTTGGACTATTGAGCTTAGCCAAGGTAAGGGACTTTATGCCGGTATGCTTGAATGCAAGTCAGGAACTGAATTGAAAAAAAAGATATATATATTTGAATTAAAAAGTTTTTATAAATATTTTACTATGGATTTTCACTTGTTTTGCCAAATCTTCTCATGAATGTTATGCATGATTTATGACTTTGATTTATGATAAATGATGTGAGAATGTTGCTTGTGTTGCATCATGGAATGAGAAGTTTAAAATGCTTTGGGACCTCATGCATACATTATGTTTTCATGATAAAATTGATTTCGAAGGCTGTGGCAATTACCCTCCTAAATTTATTGATGTACATCTATATGAAAAGGAGCCTCACAAGGCTATATGAAAAGGAACCTGAAAAGGTTAAATGAAAAGGAACCTGAAAAGGTTAAATGAAAAGGAAAAGTTAGGTTGGGTTAATTGTCCACATTAAGCCGAAGAGAAAAAGTTGAAAGAGAAACGTTTCCACTATGAAAGGAATTTAGGTCCCACGAAAGGAAAGAAAGAAAATGTTTTCGAAAACTCATTATTTATGTGTATGCATATCCTGACCCGGTAGTAAGGTCACTTACTGAGTATTTTAAATACTCATCCTTTTTCAAAATGTTTTTCTTTTCAGGTAAAGGCAAGGACATATCTTAGGCGAGTGACAAGGTAGTTTGCTGAAAGGGTCATGGGTGTCATGAAGTGTATAGTTTCTGCATCTAGTTTATGTTTTAACTCAAATTATTTTATTAAGTAAACATCAGTTATTTTGACATTTTAATTCCAAGTATCTTTTGAAATGTTTTAAAAAAAGGGATCCCGAATTAAAGGTTCTTTGGTTGTTTATGAAGAAATTTAATTCTTTTTGTCCAATACTAAAGTTTCAAAATTTTCATGTGCATGCAAGTAGTAACGTCCCTAGAAAATCTATTAGGAAGAGTCGGGTGTTACAGTTGGTATCAGAGCCCAGAGTTACGGGTTCTGTAGACTTGCTTACATCGTAAGCATTAAGTGTCCCCATGACCAAAGAGCGAACGCCTTGTCACCGCCAGGTATGTTATTGTATAAAATGTTTGCAAAAAAAAAAAAAATTAGAAAATGTTTTGTTCTGAAAAAAAAAAAAGGTTTTGAATAGATATGATTAATGTGATGTATGAAAGGTTTGTTTGAGATGTCTTTTGATGTTATACTCTATTTTGAGTAATCGAAAGGCTTGTGTTGAAAAAGAAGCTTTCTTGGCATAAAACACTTGCTCAATTGAGAGATTGAAGTAGTCAAGTGTAGACAAGAGAAATGAGATGAGATCTAAAGAGGCTAGAGCTTTGCAAAAGACATTAGTTGATGATGCTCTTCAGTAAGATTGTTTTTTTAGGAATGATAAGTTATGGATAGGATTACACTTTGGAAGTTTAAGGCTTTGGTGTACTAAGGTATTTGTGGATTTTCATGTGTCATGCCCAAGGGAATGAAAAGGGTGAAAAAGTAAAGTGTATGGGATGATATGAGAAATTTCCTTTGTATCACTTAACTTGATTAGTGTGGTTAATGAAAAAGGTTATGTGGTTCAAAAAGGAACGTAAGACATAAAGGAAGAGCAAATTGTTAGTTGGAATTGAAAGGTCATTTTCAAGGTACCCCAAACTATTTGGATTTTTAACCATAACCATAAAAATGGAATTTAGTTCATGATGGGATCAAGAGAAGATTTGGTTTAAAAGTAAGGTCATTTATTAAAAAAAAAAAAAAAAAAATCCCACCAAAGGTTCAATTTTGAACTAGACCTAAGAGAAGATTATAAATGGAGTTATGTTTTTTGGTTGCTGAAGATAAACCTTCATTGGAGAATTAAAAAGGGAATCATACGCATAATGACCTTATTAAAGACAAGTATGAGTTAGAACAAAAAAAATTGAGGAATAAAGGTTTTGCATATTAAAAGTCAAAGGAAATCAAAGGTAGAGACATCAAGTACACAAGCATGGCTTGACTTTTGCATTATGACTTATGATTGGGAGTCTTTAGATTGGCTAAAGAAATCTTGGTACTATGTGGAAGCTTAGAACTTTTGTGGGTATTGATGGATTAAACTGTAGGATATTTGACTACGAAATTCAACTTTAGTATGAGATTTCTTTTCCTAACAAAGAATTAAACAAGGATATTTTGAATATTGGAATAGTTCCTTGATGAGTTTCGTATTTGTTTTAAATAGGAGTTGAAGAGAACAACCTTTAAATTGAAGTGATTTGTTTTTAATAGTTGTCAAGGAACTATTGAAGTGAACTAATGAAGTCATCAATAATCTTATTGAAGTGAGGAATTATGCCAACTTAAAGAGGGTGAAAAAAAAAAAAAGAAGTTATGTTAGTGTTAAATCAAGCAAGCTGGACATTTCAGGTTTATCACTAGCACAATACATAGACATGAGCATAGAGCTCAAGTCAAGAACAATGCTCATTTTTGGCTTTGGGTGGAATGACCCTAACAAAGCTATTGTAGCCCAAGTCACAGATACATGGACTATTAGACCAAAACTTCATGTGCCCTAGCGTTTTACCATGGGACACATTAATTGTTGTTCATTAAGAAAAAAAAAAAAAAAAAAAATATTGGCGAACCAGGCAGTTACGCATTGAGTTTCAGTAATTATAGAGACCTATGAGTTTATTCAAAGACTAAAAGACAAAATGAGGAGTACCTTGGGCACGTAACTACTAGGGAATGTATCATAATGGACCCTTTTAAAAATGGAATCAGTTCGTCATTAGCCTAAACCTAGTAAATGGCGGAAAGTCGTAGTTCCTTAGATCTGCAGGCTACTCTAGGATGTCTGTTTGAAATATTCCTAGCTAGGCAGCACCTTTAACTCAGTTGACTCAAAAGGGAATCACTCTTGTGTGGCATGGTGCTTGCGAGACGAGCTTGCAGGAGCTCAAGCGGAGGTTGGTTTCATCCCCTATCTTGACCTTACCTGATGAGTCAGGCAATTACGTGGTGTATAGTGATGCATTTAAGAAAGGCCTAGGTTGAGTGCTGATGCGACAAAGGAAGATAATTGCATATGCTCCCCGACAGTTGAAAGAACAATTGACTTTAGCCCAGTGTTAACTATTCTTGATGGGACGAAAAGTTCAATGGTATACAGTGATGCTTTAAGGAAATGATTGGATTGTGTACTAATGTAACATGAGAAGGTTATTGCTTATGTCCCATGTCAACTAAAGGAACCCGAGCTTAGTTACCCCCACTCATGAAATTATCAACGGTTTGTTAATGCCTATCTATGGGACATAAAGAAGATTTTACCCTCCCTAGTGACTCAGCTTTGCTGTACCAAAGGAGATTACTATAACTCTCAAAGGATTAGCATATCAGAAAATAGTTGTTAGAGGAGGCACACAACACTTCTTTGCATTCTAGCGATACAAAGGTTAAGAATCTCAAGAAGTATCATTGGTTTGCAGACGTTGTCGGTAGACGATTGGTCTGTCCGCAAATAAAAGCCCCAAGGTCTAAGCCCAGCAGGCTTGTTACAACCATTGAGTGTGCCACAGTGGAAGTGAGATGAAATCTCTATGGGCTTTGTGGTAGGGCTACCCCGGACAGTTAGAGGCTACACCGTGATTTGGGTTATTGTGGAATAGACTTACTAAGTCAGCACACTTTCTTCCAGGGAAACCTACTTACCCCGCAGAGAAGTGGGCACAATTGTACATGGAGGAAATAGTTAGATTACACGGAGTTCCTGCAAGGATTGTTTCGGACAGAGATTCTCGATTTACATCTAACTTCTGGAGAAGTTTGCAAAAGGCTCTAGGTACTCAGTTGGATTTCAGCACGTCTTTTCACCCCCAGACAGATGGACAGACAGAACGATTAAACCAGATATTGGAGGATATGCTACGGGCCTGTGTGTTGGACTTTGCAAGTAGTTGGGATACCCACTTGCATTTGATGGAGTTCGCCTACAATAATAGTTACCAAGCAACCATCGACATGACACCATTTGAAGCATTGTACGATAAAAGATGTAGGTCTTCTGTGTACTGGGACGAAGTTGGTGAGCATCAGTTGTTGGAACCCGAGTTAGTCCAAGCCACAAATGATGCAATTAAAAGGATCATAGCAAGGTTGCAAACCGCACAGAGTATACGGAAAAGCTATGTTGACTCGAGACGAAGGGACTTGGAGTTTGAAGTAGGTGACCACATGTTCTTGAAGGTGGCTCCAATGAAAGGGGTTCTGAGGTTTGGTCGGAAAGGAAAGTTAAGTCCACGTTTTATAGAGCCGTTTGAGGTTCTGGAGCAGATTGGCCTTGTAGCTTATAGATTTGCCTCGCCGCCATCACTTTCTGCAGTATATAGTGTGTTCCATGTGTTCATGTTGAGGAAATACATGCCAGATCCATCACATGTGATATACTTTGAGCCTTTACAGCTGAATGAGAACTTGAGCTATGAAGAAAGGCCTGAGCAAATTTTGGCGAGAGATCAGAAGACTTTTCGTAATCGAGAGATTAATCTTCTTAAGGTGCTTTAGCAAAACACCAGTCTGTGGAGGCTACTTTGGAGCGAGAGGATGAGATGCGAGCTAGATACCCCAAGATTTTCAAGGCTAGAAACTTTCGAGGACGAAAGTTTTTTTAAGGAGGGAAGATTGTAACGACCAACATTTTCAAGTATTAATTAAAGTTTTAATTTTGAGATTTGAATTAATTGTAAGGCTAATTTCATGTTTAAAGTTGTGTTGAAAGTTAATTTTAGAAATTTGCATAATTGAAATTTGAGAAATTGGAGGGTGAATAGGGAAGAAAGAAGGGAAAAGGGGAATTAATTGGTTTGGGGGCAACTTTTGTTAATTAGGTGACTTTGAGCAAAGCCCAAGCCCAAGGAGAAGTCAAGCCCAAATATCCCTCTCTAAAGCCGTCATCTTCTTCAACCTTCTCCTCTTCCTCCATGAAAAACAATCTCCACCATCAATCTCTCTCTATCTTTCACCACCAAAAGACCCATCCATTTGAAATCTTCTTCTTCTTCAACAAACATACATCGCCGAATTTGTCCCTCACATGCAATTACTGTTCACGGCGACTGTTCATCGGTACTGTTCACGGCACGTACTGTTCATCGCGGTACTGTTCACGGCACGTATTGTTCATCGGTACTGTTCACGCGCGTATTGTTCATACCGCGAATACTGTTCATACCGCGAGTACTGTTCATACCGCGGGTACTGTTCACGACGCCGAACTCCACGAACCGCCGCCGATCTGCTGCAGTTTGATTTTTCTGGCGGATTTTTGGTACTGCACAGCGCTGTTTTGGCTCCTTTTGCACGTGGGTAAACTTATTTTAGCTATAATCTTACAGTTTTCAAATAATAGATGTAGTTTTGGGCATTGACATGGAAGTTTGGAGATTTACCCATTAATTTTTGGGCTCTATTTTGGAATAACCATTGTAGGTGGAGGTTGGTGTGACAAGATCGAATCAAACCACCATTTATTTGGTAAAGCTTGGGTCGGTTTGGAGAAAGAACGGAGGTAAATTTTCCATCCTAAAATCAAGCAAATCCTTGGAGTTTTGGATTTTTGGTAGATTAAATTTGAGAGTTCAATTAAATCAAGAACCTTGTGTTTTGAATTGAGTTTAACCACCAATTTGAGATTAAGTTAAATGTTAAGGAATTTATTCTAAATTTTGGAACTTTAGTTGGTGTAAGGAACTTTGAGATTTAATTATGGATTTTAGGAATTGTTTCTAACCTTAGGGATGGTTTGATTTAGGCTCCAAATTATTTGGTTGAGGTTCAAGGCGAAGGAATTTTGGTGAGCAATTGGGTGATTTGGACTATTGAGCTTAGCCAAGGTAAGGGACTTTATGCCAGTATGCTTGAATGCAAGTCAGGAACTGAATTGAAAAAAAAGATATATATATTTGAATTAAAAAGTTTTTATAAATATTTTACTATGGATTTTCACTTGTTTTGCCAAATCTTCCATGAATGTTATGCATGATTTATGAACTTTGATTTATGATAAATGATGTGAGAATGTTGCTTGTGTTGCATCATGGAATGAAAAGTTTAAAATGCTTTGGGACCTCATGCATACATTATGTTTTCATGATAAAATTGATTTCGAAGGCTGTGGCAATTACCCTCCTAAATTTATTGATGTACATCTATATGAAAAGGAGTCTTACAAGGCTATATGAAAAGGAACCTGAAAAGGTTAAATGAAAAGGAACCTGAAAAGGTTAAATGAAAAGGAAAAGTTAGGTTGGGTTAATTGTCCACATTAAGCCGAAGAGAAAAAGTTGAAAGAGAAACGTTTCCACTATGAAAGGAATTTAGGTCCCACGAAAGGAAAGAAAGAAATGTTTTCGAAAACTCATTATGTATGTGTATGCATATCCTGACCCGGTAGTAAGGTCACTTACTGAGTATTTTAAATACTCATCCTTTTTCAAAATGTTTTTCTTTTCAAGTAAAGGCAAGGACATATCTTAGGCGAGTGACAAGGTAGTTTGCTGAAAGGGTCATGGGTGTCATGAAGTGTATAGTTTCCGCATCTAGTTTATGTTTTAACTCAAATTATTTTATTAAGTAAACATCAGTTATTTTGACATTTTAATTCCAAGTATCTTTTGAAATGTTTTAAAAAAAGGGATCCCGAATTAAAGGTTCTTTGGTTGTTTATGAAGAAATTTAATTCTTTTTGTCCAATACTAAAGTTTCAAAATTTTCATGTGCATGCAAGTAGTAACGTCCCTAGAAAATCTATTAGGAAGAGTCGGGTGTTACATTTTGACTTTTTCTCAATGCTTTAAAAAGCATTAGCAAAAGGTTATATCCGATTCGGCAATTCTCTGTTGGCAAAGGCTTTGCCAACGCTACTCTCTTAGTGTCGACATAAGCAACCTTTACTGACACTACCCTCTTAGCGTCGGCAAAGGCGGCTTACGTTGACGCTAAGATGGTAGCGTCGACAAAAGTTGAAATTGCTAACAGTTTTTCAAAAATTATTCGTAGTTCCTCTATGTCATAATTGTTTTTTTTTTGTTAAATCTCAATTTTTTTCTTTTGAATGTCATTATAATTTGAAGCTTTTTGTACCTAAAAATAATTGTACACAAAATAATAGTAATATAAAAGATAATATATATTTCAAACCAAATTTGTTCTTACAATTTATTTGTGGAAAGTTTGAGTTCAAAATAAAAATAAATTACAACATAAATATTAACCAAAATAAAATAAACCTAAGTAAATCTAGGAAGAAAGTTCATGCTCATTCACTTCATATTATCATAATTTTGGAATGTAGGCTTTGAGAACAACATTGACCCAAAGTACCTAAGAAAAATAAAGCTAATAACTCATTAAATTAAAACGAAAAACTAAACTTATCAAAACTTATACGCGTAACATCAAAGTTTAACTAACTTATCACAATATATAAACATCAACCAAATTTAACTAACTTCTCAAAACAAATGAACATCACATCAAAACTTAACTAAGTTACTAAAATTTTAAAACATAACAACTAAAATTTAACTAAAACCTATAAAAACTGATGAACATAACAATTGAAACTCAATTATCATGAACAATAAATACTAATTAACAAATCAAATTAACTCAAATATAAACTTAGAAATTAGATAACAACTAAATTTATCAAAAACTATATTGTAATTGAAAGACTAAAGAAAAAATATATAACAAAATAAAAAAAAAAAATTAAACTCATCGAACGAACACTTAATGAAACCAATATAAACAAGTAAATCTACTTCCATATTTTTTCTACATCTCTTAACACTTACCAACCTCTCCTTACACTCAAAATGATCAAAACAATCGCGCAACAGATAATTTGCAAATATGTAATTATCTCAAAGTATGCTTCAAAAGCATTTCAAGAGGATTAAAGAATCAACAACATGCTTAAACCATTGAATTCTAACAATTCCTATACACCATGACCAAACAACATGAGGGACCTAGACATGCCTAGCCCACTCTTGAACCCCTCAAAATTAGTTGGTTACACATGCCTAAAAAGCATTATGGGATCTAAGGAACCAAAATGTGTGCCTAAAAGAAATTAAACAAATCTAATGGACTTCAAAACTACAAGTTTATGCACACACATAATTCTAACTTATATGGACCTAATATTAGTCTCAATCCTAATTCACTGGCCGATTACCATACATAATTCAAACACTTCTGGAAATATGGCCTTTCTTTTTTTTTTTTTCTTTTTTTTCTTTTTTTGAGTACAACAATATGGCCTTACTTGACAGTTGTACTTTTTAGTTCCTTGACGTTTTTCCTAAAAATTGTCAAGAAAAAACATGATTTGAACTTTAAATTGTCAAGAAAAGCATGAAAAAACACGTAACTGGACGGAAAATTTTGAATTTAATCACGCGCAAAATGCTTGTCACTGGAAATACGTCAAGTTCAAGAAATTGTTGTTTCTAAAAACTCAACCTTTATTAAATGTCAAGAATAATAGGTATATAAAATATAGTTTGGTACTGTGATCTTTTTTTTTTTAGTTCATTGTACTGTGTTCTTGATTATTTATAAATGTCAATAAATATAGGTTAAAAATAAGGGAATTGTAATGGGTAGCAAAAAATATTAGGATATTTGCAAATCTAACCATGTTTTTTGAGATTTGCAAATATAGCAAAAAAATTTAAAATATGGTTTCTGTTTTTTTATTATTCTAATTTTACTCTTATTGGTGTATCAGTAGGTATATCAGTAATATATCTGATATACTTTATATTTGTATATCAGTCAACTGATATATACCTAAAACGAAGTATATTAATGATATTACTGATATACCTACTGATACACTGTAGGACAAGTTGTGTCCATGGATATAACTATTACATGCAAGTCGATCCTTCACGAGATGGTCATAATTACAGTTGGGTCAAAAGTTCGTTTTACCCCTGTAATTACATCTTATACTTTAAGTCCCACTGATCCTTTAATGAATAATTTATTTATAAATTAAGTCCCTCTTGGGCCAGTGAGAGTGTGGGGCCCCATTGTTCAAGTCCCGACATAAGCATTTAAGAGAACTACTCATCTACTTACCCTATATAGGAAGGAGTTGTAACGCCCCTCGTTATACAATTAGCCTATTTTGGAGTAATTAGGCTCAATTATTCATTACAGTTCTAATTTGGGAAAAAAAATAAAATTTTGAGGTTTACCTTTAAGTTAGATTAAATTTCTAATAATTTTAGGGAAAAGAGATTTTTAGTTAAATCTTGAATTCCTAAAGTTTGGAAGTTTAGTTTTAGATTCTATCTCCAAAATTCAAGAGAAACCCAAATCCTCAATCATTTAGGATTTTCCAAATCTTGAAGAGTTTAAAATTAGAAATTTCTAAAGTTCTAAAATGTTTTCTTGTTTCTTATGAGCATTTTCATTTAGGAGATCATTTAGGAGTTTTTATGGACTTTATTTGGGCTTTATGTTAGTCTATTAAAGAGTAAAAATAAATTTAAAAGAAAAGGAAAGTAAGAGAGAGACAAAAGAGGAAAACAATCCCTAGCCTTCAACTTCATCTTCTTCCTCTCTCCCTCTCACGTTTTTGAGCAACCACCTAACCCATCTTCTTCTTCTTCTTCTTTGACCACGCCGAAACCACCTTATTCCTCTCTCCGGAGACGACACACGACAAGCACCACGACGCTGGCGACCTATTCGACTGCCAACAAACTCACAGACGCGAGACCCACACGTTCTCCTTCGTTTTGACGAGGTATGTCTCATACCCATGCCAAATCAACCTTGGTTTTGGATTACCCATACCTTAAACACCTTTTCTTTGTAATTTTTGCTTGTTTGGACTCAAAACAGCCCACATTCAAAGCCATTTAATGCAAAAAATGAGATTTCCAGCAAACCAATGCTAATTCCTTCTTGTTGGACGAGGTTTGTTACTTACCCATGCCTAATTGACTTTAGTTTTGGATTACCCATGCCTTAAACACCTTTGGTTTGTAATTTTAGCTTGTTTAGACTCCAAACAGCCACGAGGTCGTTCAAGGCCAAAACCGAGATTTCCAGCAAAGTTTCGGTCTATTTGGCACAGTTGGGTAAGTTTTAACATGTTATGGACCTTTCGCAAATCCATTTAAGTATCGTAGCATTAGTTCTAACATGTAGGTAGTTTGTAGTTTGGGATCGAGTCAAACACCTTCGGACAGCAAACAATAAGCATAAGGGCTCTTTTGGTACGTTTTAATGTATTTTAAACCTTTTGCAAACAACTTTAGGTATTATAGCTTATGTTATGATGCGTGAGAGCTTTCTGTTTGCAGTTTCAAATCAATGTGATCTCATTCGAACACTTTCGAACTCAACCAGCAAGGTGCAAGGCTTGTTCTGGTAAGTTTAGAGTGTCTTAGCCTTTCAAAATCCTTTATTAAGTGCAGTAAAATAGTACCTAATCATTGAGAAGATCTTAAATGTAGTTTGAACACTCCAAATAATTGCCCATGTTATTCTTGGTAAGGATTAGGTGTTCAGTTGGGTTTTGGAGCATTCACTTTACCATTTAAGGCTAAAATCTGAGTAAGTATACCCCGTTTGATCATATTCTAGTTTGCTCAAAGGTTTTCGAACTAAGCGTAACCCCTAAAAGCTTGTCTCTTTGTTTAGGAGCATTTTGGATTATTTTTAGGAAAGCTTTAGGTAAGTAGTTTCTACTTGGTGGGTCTGTTTGATTGTATGCAGCATGTTCTATGTTTCTTATTTGATTGGTGCGCGTTATATATATTATGTGCTTTGTTATACCTTTTGATGAGCATGTTTTATGTGTGGATTTGTGAAGTTTACATGATGTTAGCATGCTGATTAATTGAGCTTGAAACTATGTATGAGAATGTGTGGTTTGGCATGAGACATGGTTTAGTAGCATACTTTGATAACATGCATTTAGTAAGTTTGTGAGGAGGTTAGCGAACTTTGTGAGCTTGCTAAGGATTGTAGGGTGAGTACCAGTGCACCTTGAGTACAAATGGTCGAGGTGTGGTATTGTCACTATTGGAATAAAAAGAGCATCGAGGCCTTGGGTACAAATGGTTAAGGGTCAGTGTGATGAGTCTAAAAAGCATGTGTTGGGCACCTGAGATAGGGCCAATGCATTGCTAAGTCATCGGTGCACCTTGGGTACAAATGGTCAAGGGGTGATGCACAGTTTGAGGCCTTGGTAACATTGGTCAAGGGTTCGAACATCAAGCTCCGTAGAGAAGTATTGAGGCCCTAGTAACAGTGGTTAGGGGTCGATGCTTCTCGAAGGGTCAGTCTTGGAGTGCTTTGGTGAGGGCTAAACATGAGTGTTGAGTAGAACCGAGCGAGCATGACATGATGCAAGAATTCATGAGTTAGTTGCATATCATGGTGCGAGAATTCATGTGTTAAGTGAATCTTATGCATAGTTTACTTGTTTATTTATGCATGGTATGATGTTGGTGAACTTACTTTGAATAAGCATGTTTGGGTGCATGTGTATAGCATGTTGTTTGCTGTTTGATGTTTGGTGGCTCACTAGGTGTGAGCTACTTACCAGTACGTGTTATGTACTGACCCACCACCAGGTTTTGTAGGTGATGACTAGTACTATGACCCTGGTGATGCTGGAGAGGAGGCACAAGAAAGGAGATACCATAGCTAGCTCTTTGATTACTTTAGTAGTTGTCCTTGTTGAATTTTATTTAGTTAAATTACTTTTGCAGTTGGTTTTGTTGAATTGCAGACTAGTTATTGGAGTGTTGTTTCCTTCTTAAAAAGTTTAAGTTTGAGTTTGGTTTATCTTAGGTGTATTATTTATGTTTAAAGTTTAGTAATAGACATTTAGGTTATTGTGAGATTGTGTTTGCTTGAAACTGATGAACTTAAGAAAGTTTAAACATTTAGGTTATTGTGAGATTAAGTACTTTACATATTTAGCTTGAAACTATTGGATTGTGTTTGCTTAAAACTGATGAACTGGTCTAGTACTTTACATATTTAGCATGTTGGTTCGTTTGTGAATCTTGAGTTTGGAGTTGGAGGTTGTGGTTTGGTTACTCTAGATATTGAAGTGTTACTTTTTTTACCAACAATGCTAGGGAAAATTTTGGTTATCTCGTAGTTATGCCATTATGCTGTCGAAATTTTCGTGGCATGATGGTTATAAGCTTAGTAATGTACTTAAGATAGTTTAAAATTTGGGGGTGTTACAAGAGTGAATTTCATCTTGTGAGATTTTGTTCTCATCTCTCTATTTGGTTAAGTCTCCAAAATGGTAAGCTTATTGAATCAGCTACAAAAGCTACTATCACCCATGCAAATAAAAGGACAAGCCCTCACATGCATAAGAGTTCATAACTCACTTAAGAGTAAGATCGAGTCGTATATGATCATCCTGATGAAATATTAATCTTCTCAATTAATGGATTTATAAAAAGGGATTAAACATTTCATGGTCTAGTCTTAAACAAACTCATTGTATAAGATACCCTCATTCACATATCTCCACTTGAACGTTTTGGATCAAATCATTTGTAACTATTACAAAGTGGGTCGTATCAATAGTGTTACCAAGATAAGACACCTAACTTTATCCATATACTACGATCCTTTAGGTTATTTCTTGAACACGATCCTCCTATATGACAACCACATACTGTTCAAGATTACACTAATAACCTAGAATTTTTCATATAATGGATAATATTATATTGTAAATAAAATAATCAAAATTATTATTAATTATTAAATAAATCATTACATGTGATGGCTTATCCTTTGATTTGCATGGGTGAGAGTGACTTTTGTAGTTGATTCAATAACCTTACCATTTTGGAGACTTGACCAAATAGGGAGCTGGGAACATAATCTTACAAGATGGAATTCACTCATTCCCATATAGGATAAGTAGATGAGTAGTTCCCTTAACTGTTGATTTTGAGACTTGAACAATATGACCCCACCCTCTCATTGGCCCAAGAGTGATTTAGTTTATGGTTGGATCATAAAAAAATTGTTTATTAGAGGATCAGTGGTACTTAAGGTACAAAATGTAATTACAGGGGTAAAACGGACTTTTGAACTAGCTATAATTATGAAAAATTGTGAAGGATCAACTTGCATGTAATGGTTATATCCATGGACACACTACAAGAATTTTGAGTTTTTCCGACGCCAAAATTGGTCGGGAAATGTCCAAAAACCGTAGGGAAATGTATTCTCGATGTAAAAAATTGCGTCGGCATGGTCGTCGGCATATCCCCTTTGCGGATGCTTTTGCCGACCAAATTTTAGTGGCGTCGACATTTCCTAGCAATGCCGACACCACTTTTTGGTCGGCAATTGCAGGAAATGCTGACCAAATAGCGATTTGGTCGGCATTTCCTACAATTTCCGACCAAACCGCGATTTGGTCGGCATTTCCTATAATTGCCAACCAAAATGAAATTGGTCAGCAATTCTCATAAAGGCCGACTAAATCTCAAATTGGTCGGCATTGCTTGATTTTGATATTTTATTAATTTCAATATATTTTTGCCTAAATTTTCACTGTAATTTAAACATATTGTACTTAAAATAAATTGTACACAAAATAAGTCAAATAATACTTTACATTAAACCAAATTTGATTACACCTTGTTCATACATTCATACAAGATAAAAATAAAACTTTTACACAAATAAATTTAATCTAGAAACAAAAGTTTAATGTTGACACAAATAAACTTAAGTTCTCATAATCTTCATGGTAAATTTTTGTCCTACTCTCAGAATAATGTCGACTCAATCCACCTATAAAAAATAAAAACATGAACTTAAGAAAAACACCAAATTTAAGAAAGCAACTAGAAACATAAAAACTAAACTAACATTTCAAAAGTATCAAAATTTAATTAAGTTACAAAACTATATAAGCAAAACACACCAAATTTAAGAAAGCAACCAGGTTCATATAAATTTACTAAGTAAACCAAATTACATAACTATACAAGTAACTTTTTCTAAAGCAAAAGCACAAACATGTACATTTACATATAATTTAACATATAGACCTAATACTAATGAAGTATATATATAACAAATTATAAAGAACTAACAAAATGTAACAAATCATCTAACTTATAACGAATTATAAGGAACTAAAAAAAATTAATTGTAACAAAAACAATCAAACTTTCTACTAACTTCCAAAGTTACAAAACACATGAATATGACGAAGAAAAACCATCAAAACAACTAAATTAATCTAACTTACTAAGTAAACTAATAATAAACTCGCCTCGAAATAATGCCTTGTTTGTAGCATTCTCTCTCTTGACTCTCTCGAGAGTTCTCTCTAGCGTTTTTGCTAGTCTTCTCCTTCTTCCTTTGGATACGTATTCCTTTGGACAAGAAGGTAGTTGTTTGACATGGATGTTCTTGAAAAAAATGCAAAACATGAAACTCTCAGAAAAAGAGGCGTCTGAGATCACGACTGAGAAACTTGGAAACGGGATAGCCTTGCTCAATCTCAACATTTGCCTAGTCGGCAAAATAGCCACACACCGATTAATCAACAATGATGCTTTCTGTAATGTGATGAGGAGGGTTTGGGGGTTTTGCAGAGGTTTGACGATTGATAACATTGGAGACAATTTGTTCCTCATAAATTCGCAATCAAAACAGGGACATGATAGAATTCTTGAGGAAATCCCCTAGTGGTTTGACAAGAATCTAATCCTACTCAAGATACCTACGACATTTGACTTACTGGAGAAAATGATCTTTGATTTGGCTCTATTCTGGATCCAATTTCATAATGTCCCTATTGGACTGAGAAACGTGGCTATTGCTCGGACTTTAGGAAATCGGGTCGGCGAGGTTGAAAGGGTTGATACAAATGATGTAGATGAATGTTGGGGCAGGTTTCTCCGAGTACGAGTCAGAATGAAAATTGATGAACCGTTATGCCGTGGATTGACCCTTAACGGAGGATGGAATGGTAAGATTTGGATCGATATAAAATATGAGCAATTACCGGATTTTTGCTTCATTTATGGATTTATAGGGCACAACGAAGCTTCCTACTCTCAAAGATCCTCGGCCAACAGTGATTTGAAGCAATTTGGGGTGGGTCTGAGGGCTGATTTGAACCAAAATCCACGAAGAAGACAAACTGGGCATGAAGGGTTCTCGCAAGGAGGTCGAGGTTGATCGGGTGGAAGGGAATGGGAGGCTGGAAAATATGTGCAAGATGAACGAACAAGAACCTGAGGAGACTTCTGTTGAGAAACCATCGGAAAAACGCCACTCAGTGCAGTCCACAGAGGAGCCGCCATGAAAACCAACATTACCTTGCCGAAAAATTGTTGACCCTTTCCGACGAAGGAACGAGTGATACACCGATGCAATTAAAGCAAACAACGGTAAATCCAGGTAATTTCTCTCAACCTTCTGTTTTTGTTTCGGAGATTAATGGCAATATTCCTTCCGTTGAAGGTATGGCTTCTAATCTTACGGATATGGGGGAGATGCCAATTCCAGAGTCAATGGATGCTTTAAAGAAGGGGACATATGTTGTTAAATTAGGACAGGCTGGATATCAAAATAAAAGCAATTCTAGTGAGAATTTGGGCTGCATAAAAGAGAGGGACTGTGGGCCTAAGAGGTTGGGCCAAACTTTTAACCAGAGTCAAACTTTAGTTTATGATCTACTTAAGCATGATCCAAAAGAGCACCCATATGACCCAAACAAATTTGACAAAATGGAAATTGATCTAGCATCTTTAACTTCTCGAGTTTTTAAAGGTAAATAGGAGCTTATTAATACAACGGTTGGCGGCCAAATGGATGAGCGGAGTGAGCAGACCACTATGGGAGATCTCAAAAATACAATTGGTTTGGACAAGAATATTGTGATGAATTTCGAGGAACAAAATCTATCTCAGAAAACAAAAAAAGGGAAAGGATGGAAAAGATTGGTTAAACCTCATGATGATCAAATCCAGTCCTCCATTTCCTCAATACAAGGAAAGAGTTCTAAGCGTATGGCAAAAGATGATTTTGTAAATGACAACTCAGGAAAAAAGACTAAGATTTCAATCCTATTGGATGATGGGATTTGATCGGCGGAGCCTGATTATCAGGCCCGTCGAGAGCCATGAAAATCATCAGTGGAATGCTCGAGGAGCAGGGAATCCTCGGGCATTCCGAGCACTAAAGGATTTAGTGCAAGAGAAAAATTCCCAAGTTGTTTTTCTTATGGAAACAATGGCAAATCAAAGTCGCATGCAATGCCTTAAGGAGAATATCATGTTTCAGAATGTTTTTTCAATAGACAACAATGGTTTGAGTGGTGGTTTGGCTTTATTTTGGCAGGACTCTATTGGTTTAAGTATTATTTCGTTCTCTAAAGTTCATATTGATACTAATATCACTTTTCAGAGTAGTTCTTTTAGGTTTACAGGCATGTATGGCAAACCCAGTCCAGCCAATAGACATTTATCGTGGACATTACTTCGAAGACTTCATGATTATCCCCATAGAGCTTGGCTAGTGGCTAGAGATTTGAATAACATTATTCAGGAAAGTGAAAAGGATGGAGGGTGCAATTTTAATATAGCGCAAAGTCGTCATTTTCTAAGTGCGCTAAATGATTGTGAATTGAAGGATCTGGGGTTCTTAGGGAACATGTTTACTTGGCTTAATCGGAGACAAGGGGAAGCTTTTATTCGAAAGCGTCTTGATCGCGCAGTTGGTAATGTGGGACTTTCCTTTCTTTTTAATTCTATTATCGTTACCAATCTTGGTTTTATGACTTCAGATCATCAACCCATTGAAGTCTGCCTTCAGAATCATATTACCAGGCCACAATGGAAGAGGAAAGTTCGACATTTTAGATTCGAAGAATCTTGGACTCTTTATGAGGACTGCCAGTTGACAATCCAAGCAGGTTGGGAGAAGGGACAGTGAAGTAGATACCCAGTAAATTTGCTCACACGTATCCGAAGTGTCTCTGAGGAACTCAAACGATGGGGGCGAAATAAAACTAGGGCGAAATAAAACTAGAAAGTTTAAATCTAGGATTGCCGAGGTTAAGGACCGGATCGAGAATCTAACAGCTAACCGTTTGGATGATGTCGCTATGACACAACTAAAGATGGAAGATAAGCGACTGGATCATATTCTTACGGAGGAGGAGGTTTACTGTCACACCCCCTCCCGAACTAACCGCTAACTTAGCCCGGAAGATAGTGTGAAGCCATCAGACATCGTTTACCTTTCTAACGATACCTGTGACTTGTAACATCTGATAAACATACTATGCTGGCATATGAAATACTTTAAACACAACACATCGGAACTTTGTAAATTACTATATGTACATAAGGAGCGGCTCTACTTAAACCTCACTTGAAAATTAGAACGGGTAGAGAGCACTACAACCCAAAATATACCCAACCATGATTTACACAACCACCACCACTAGTGCATACATGAACATGACTATACGTTCCTTCCAAAATATCTACAATGTATATACGGACTCGCTACAAAACCCCATCCACGTACAAAATATCAAACTTAGAGAGTGCTCGGCAGACTATGGCAGGATCTCAGGCACCGGGAGCTCGATCTCTACCTGAAAAGTTGGAAAACATTGAAAGAATGAGCTATAAGGCTCAGCGAGTGACTTAGTTTAGGCTACTAACTCGCAAATCATAAAACCTGATAATCTATGAGCATATGAATATGTATTCAAGCGTTAAATATAAATGTATAGTCACAATAGTTTTTCCTTTCAGCACATCAGCAGGTATGTCATTAAAAACTCACAATGCATATCAAGAATATTAACCATTTAAGGAAAAACCATATGACAATCTATGTTGTGTAGGGCACGCCCAGTACAACCAACATTCATTCTACGATGTAGTGGGGCCCGCCCAGCACTCCCATCGTCTTTGTCGTAGTGGGCCCCGCCCAACACTCACGACAGCATTGTTGTCACGGAGTACACTCAACGTCGACAACAGAAAATGACCTGTGTGCACACGGTATTATACAGCCTCGGGCTCAATATCTTAATCATTTCCTAGGAAACCACGTATGCTCATAAGGATGTGTTTAATGTTTAAAAAAACCATAAAGCATTTAAACTAATTCCTTCTTAGGAAGTCTTATATTTCCATAAACATAAATTCAGGCATAGAAATCGTTTTCGAAATTCGTTTTATCACTCACAGTGTTAAAACTAGATCCTCGGCCCGTAAACTTGACCTACTTCCTCCTGGCCTGTAAAAAAAATAAACCACAACCAAGCATTAGAACTTCAATCTCAAGACTTTCAAACTTAAGATTACAAATATCACTCCATCTATTTCCCAGCATTCTGCAGATTTCATACTCTAACTTCACATACTCATAACTTCTTCATTACTTAGCTACAAATGATGTACTTTATACCAAACTCTTCCTTTTTGAACCCTCTAAAACTTATCTGAAGGAATGGAATCGAAATTCCCAAAGGATGTGTCCGTAAATACCTCGAAAGTGACTTCCCTAAAATTAAGCTTCTGAAATTTCCAGAATCGTTTTTCTGCTGCACAGCACACTTGACCTGAATTTTAAAGCCACTTCCAATCATGTTTTACTCACGACTTCTTCATGAAAGTTATAGGAAATTAAATAAGATTTCCAACCATACCTAATGGAGCTTCTGATTCAAATCCTACAGATCAGTATGTCTCAAACACCAGAGGTTTCTTAGATTTGATAGCAAAATCTCTCCTCTGACTTCCCCTTCACAAATCAATAATTTAAAGTCCGATTTTGCTCGAGCTTCCTTCACGAAATTTGTTTGAAAATGGGTTAACTTTCAAGAAAATCAAACCTCACCTCTTAACTCTTCTTGTGGAGTTCAAAACGTTCTAAACATCACTAGTGAGTAGAGTTGATCACCTAGTTGCCATGGAGGCTTGTGCTGAGTTTTCCTCCTTCTTCTTCAACTTCCAACCCCAGCAAGCTCTCTTTTCCTCTTTCTTCCACCTTCTCCCACGAAATGCCCTGTTTTTCTTTAATAAAAAAGAAGCAAATGGGAGAAAATGGGTTAGAAAACTTATTTAATTTTTTTTTTTTTTGGTGGTGAGTGCTCCAAAGTTTATCCATTCCCACATTTCTTTTTCCTTTTCTTTTTTTTTTTTTAAAACAAAACATACCAAACACCTAGCTCCTTATTGTTTTCCCTTATCCCTTTCTCTTCTTTTTTTTTTTTTTTTTTTTAAAGAAATTTCAAGGAAAAATCTCGGGTTTACATTTAATGGAAACAACGCTCCCTAGAAGATTGGCTACGGTGGGGGATCACAATGCAAAATGGTTTCACTCTAAGGCTACTGAAAGGAATGGGCATCCTTGACTCCAATGGAAATTGGGTGAAAAGTAGGGAGGAGATTGAAAGTGTGTTTCTTCCATATTATACTGAACTTTTTAATTCTTCTGACTTACATGCGCAGGAAGTCAATGAAATTTTACAGGCAACCGAGCCAGTAGTGACAGAGGAGATGAACGCCTCACTCGACCGCCCATTTGGCCTTCATGAAGTGGAAGAGGCTCTTAGGCAAATGCACCCAACCAAAGCTCCTGGCCCAGATGGTCTTCCAGCCCTTTTTTACCAAAAATATTGGAATGTTGTGGGGAAGAGGTAATAAGCACATGTCTTCGATGCCTCAATGATGGAGAAATTCCAAACGATATCAACAAGACAACAATTGTGCTTATACCAAAGTCCAAAAATCCAAGAACGGTGAATGATTATCGACCCATAAGCTTATGCAATGTGTGTTATAAAATCATCTCTAAAGTGCTTGCCAACCGTCTTAAATCTATTCTTCAGTTTATCATTTCTGAGAGCTAGAGTGCTTTTGTTCCTAGCAGACTAATAGCCAATAACATCGTTGTGGGTTATGAATGTTTGCATTTTATTAAGTGCTCTAGGTCTAAGAAGAATAGTTATGCTTCTATTAAATTAGATATGAGTAAAGCTTATGATAGGGTGGAGTGGAATTTTCTGAGAAACATGATGGCAAGGTTGGGTTTTAGTTCTTCCTGGATTCATAGAATTGGCATGTGCATCAAATCAGTTTCTTTCTCTATTCTTCTAAATGGAATTTGTACACAGATGTTTAAACCTACTAGAGGTCTTAGACAGGGCGACCCTTTATCTCCTTATTTGTTTCTCATTTGTGCTGAAGGGCTCTCTAGTCTTTTAAACAAGGCAAATGTCACTAATAAAATTATAGGCTTGAAAATTGCTCGAAATGCACCTTCTATTTCTCAACACTCTTTTTTGCAGATGACAGTTTATTATTCTTAAAGGCTTGTCAACAGGAATTCATGGAGCTCCAAATAATTTTGAAAGTTTACGAAGCTGCTACTGGCCAAGTTATCAATTATAATAAATCAACGGTTGCTTTTGGGCCAAGAGCGGATTATGAGTCACAAACCTTATTGGCAAGCAGTTGAAAATCAAAATCGTGGCGGACCATGGAAAATATTTTGGGTGCCCTTCTTCCTTGTCTAGAAATAAAAAGGCTCACATGAATCATATCAAGAATAGAGTACAAAAGGTGTTGCAGGGGTGGAAAAGGCGTTTGTTCTCAACTGCTGGAAAAGAGGTTCTTATCAAAGCAATAGCACAGGCAATACATACCTACACACTCACTTGCTTTAAGTTACCCCAGGGTTGTTGCTATGACCTAAATAGACTCATAGCTAATTTCTGGTGGGGTAGCTCTGAGCAAGGGTGAAAGATTCATTGGCTGAATTGGTCTTCTATGACAAAACCAAAAGACAGAGGTGGGTTGGGTTTTCGAGATATTAAGGTTTTCAACCAAGAACTCCTGACAAAACATACGTGGAGGATCATCTAGAGACCCTAGTCCTTAGTGGCAACCATTTTAAAGGCTCGTTACTGCCCAGAAACGGAGTTCCTGAAGGCTAGATTGGGTGGGCGACCATCCTATGTTTGGAGAGGAATTTTATGGGGAAGAGAGCTTTCTATTCAGGGTGGGAGATGGCGAGTTGGGAATGGGGAATCGATAGATATCTATGAAGACCAGTGGATTCCTCGTGAGAAAACTTTCAAATTGTTGTCTATGCAACGCCCTCTAATAGATCGACGGGTCAAACGTCTATTTATGGAAGGCTAAAAGTGGAATGTTGAACTCCTAAAAGAATTATTTCTGGAGGAAGATGTTGATAAAATTCTGGATATTCCTATAAATGGTAGTCATTGTCAAGACACTTTCTTTTGGCATTATGACCGAAAAGGGATTTACTCAGTTCGTAGTGGCTACAAGTTGGCAATGGATGCGACTCACGGGGCATCCTTATCTGACAGCACTGCCACTTTGGAATGGTGGAAGACCTTATGGAGTATTGACATCCCAAGTAAAATAAAGATATTCATTTGGCGTCCTAGTCTCAATATTCTGCCTACCAGAATGAATCTCCTAAAGCGACATATCGACTGTGATCCAAAATGTCCTCTCTGTGGGCAAGAAAGCGAAACAACGGTGCATGTATTGTGGGGATGTAAAATGGTAAGGAAGCACTGAGCTCGATGGAGTCCAGTGCAAAATTTTCTCCAGTCTCATTTTTCTGATATGATGGATTTGTTTTGCAAGGCACAGGTGTCTCTTCAAAAAGAGACGATGGCGATATTTGTGACAACTATGTGGGCCCTGTGGAAATGTTGAAATATTGTGGTGTTCAAAAGCAGTATCACAAAAGGAATGGAGAACGACCAAATCTCATGTGCTTCAAGCTATGTGGACGATTTTATGGCAGCGAACCAGTCTATAGCCTCAAGAGGTCAACTAATAGGGTGATGACGAATGCAGGTGATGGAGGAAGTAGAACCACATCGAATCAATCCAACGGCCATACCGCCTCTCCCACCAGTTGGGTACCACCGATCAACAACCAGTATAAACTAAATGTGGATGCAGCGGTCCTCAACGGAGAGGCGGGTATGGGTGTGATCATTCGAAATTCCAAGGGAGAAACGATGGCAGTAGTAGAACTTTTTTTAAAGATGAGTTGTTCAGTTGAATGGGCAGAAGCCAATGCTCTTCTTGAAGGGGCTCGTTTAGCTCATGAGGTCGGTCTTAGTCCAATATGGGCTGAAGTTGATTCCAAAACGATGTGGAACCTTGTCACAGGTTGTGATCATCACCAAAATGAGATTAAACCACTTATTGATCAACTCAAAGATCTACTCAAAGCAAATCACATAGTGGGATTTCCTTCTGACTCCAAGAGCAGGAAATGGGGTGGCCCAGACTCTTGCAACTCATGCAAGGCGAGAGAGACATTCAGCAATATGGATTGAGGATTGTCTTCCATGGGCGCAACACATTTTGATTCAAGAAATGGTGACCATGAATACTTTCACTCTTTGTTGATTTTTTGTTTGTTTTGCTTACGTATTCCTCAAAAAAAGAAAAAAAAAACTAATAATAAACTCATCAAATTATTATACTGAACTAAAACAATCAAAACAACTAAATTAATCTAACTTATAAGTATAACACCAAATTTAACAATACACAATCAAATCTAACTTTTTCCAAGTAAACCAAAGTTACAAAACTACAAGTAACTTTTTCAAAGCAAAAATTATGAACACAGTTAAACTTAACTTAAACTTATGAAAAAATATGAGTATTACCTAAACTTTTCAATAGGCATACATAGCCTCTAAAACTCAACCACATCATGAGCATAAGCTCAAAGAAACCAACTAATCAACACATCAAATTCATAACCAACTAAGAGAATGAAAACTTTATAAGTATAACACCAAATTTAACAATACACAACCAAATCTACCTTGTCCCAAGTAAACAAAAGTTACAAAATTACAAGTAACTTTTTCAAAACAAAAAATTACAAATACACTTTACTTTGTCAAAAAAGTTACAAAACATATATATATATTGTAATGCCCCGCGTTATAAAATTAGCATATTTCAGAAGTAATTAAGATTAGTCGTTAGTTACAATTCTAATTTGGAAAATTAGAATTTGAAGTTTTATCTCTAAGTTCGATAAATTAAGTTTCCATAATTTTGTAGAAAGAGATTTTTAATTAAATCTTTAATTCCAAGGTTCGAGAATTTAATTTTAGATCTTATTTTCAAGTTCAAAAGGAACCCAAATCCTCTATTGAGTAGATTTCAACCCAAATCTTTTAGGTTCTTTATTTGGAATTTTATTTTTGGTAAGTAATAGAGTTTTGGAAATTAGGAGATTAGAAAATTTTCCTCCCCTTATTTGTTTAGGGATTTTATTTATTTGGAGAATTAGAGAAACTAGACAAAAAGAAAGGGTAAAGTAAACCCTAGCGCAAAATTATATTCTTTTCTCTCTCCCACATCTCCTTTTTCGTGAGACACCACCACCCTCCCCCTCCATCGATTTCTTCTTCATTCTTCTTGCCGATAGCTTCTCTCTCTCTCTCTCCCCCTCAATTCAAGCAGCCATGCGACCGTCGAAACCACTACACGAACACACCGCTACCTGATCGATCACAAGCAACTCCCCCCTTCGCCGAACACTGCAGATCTGCAACTCTATCATACCTTCGAAACTCTCCAGCCCTAAGATCTCGCCGCTGCAGCTCCGTCCGCAGCCTCTGACGTCGCAGTTCACCAGATTTCATTGCTATTGCTCCGTCCACTCGTCGTCTACTATCGAAACTCAGATCGGTCCCTGCCATTTATGCAATGGGCTGTAGTCGTTCGCTTGAGTCTCTGCGAGCAGTGGGTTATTTCTGGCAGTGTCCTCTCTATTTTGGTCACATGTGACTTGTGTAATTGGCCTCTTCGTTCGACGTGGGTGTTTGGGCGTTGGGCGTGGTCATGTTACAGCTTCGAGCAAGGGCATGTTTCAACATCAGATTTGATAGATTTTGGATTCGATTGGAAAAACCCATTGCAATTGGAGAACGAAATGAACATGGATTAATTTGATACCAATTTAGCAAGGCGTTGGGACTGTTTTGGCAAGGTTAGCACCCCTTTAACTCATACGAACTGAATTAAAGTATCTCATATTAGTTTTAATGCTTGGAATACTTTTTAATTGCAAGTTTTGAACACTTTTGGCCGTTACCCACAACTCAAAAAGCCTCAAATTAGTTTGCCCATAGCCCGTAGAGGTTAGTTTGGTGTTTACGAACCAACTCGAACACCAACCAACAAGCATTTGAGCCCGTTTGGTGTAGTTCGGTAAGTTGTGACACACTTTAGATCCTTTCAAACTCATTTAAAGTACCTTAGTTCAGTTGCTAACCTTTGAGACTTTTGTTTGTAGTTCCTAGCCAATTCGAACTCGTCGAATAACCTTCCAACAAGGGATCAAGTTCGTATCGGATTGGAATTAGTTTCGAACTGTACAAACTAAGTTTAAAGTCATTTTGGGGTAAATACATCCCTTTTGTATACTCTTTTGGATTTGAATAAGGGTTCCAAATGGATTTCTAGCGCCTAACTCATGTTTTATTGTTAGGAACCTTATTGGCTTGCTTTAGGGGCGCTTTAATACATTTGGTAAGTAGAGTTCTACCTGATGAGTCTGTTTGAATGTGTGAAGCATGCTGTATGTTTTCTTGTGATGATATTATGCGATTTATGTAACTCTCCATGAACTGTCACGAGTTATACGTTCTGATATGTGTAAGTTGCTGTGATGTTAAGTTGTTTACCCTTGTGGTTTGAAGCATGTTGAATGTTGAGACTACTTGAGATTGTGCAATGTTATCTATGATGTTATGTTGAAAGCATGATCTTGAGGAAAGTAGGTTGTAAGCATGGTTTAGAAAGCATGTTTAATATTCATTCTAGATTGTTGTGAACTTGTTTAGGGAGGTTACCGAACCTTGAGTTATGATAACAGAGGATGCTAGGGTCTCGAGTATAAATGGTCGAGGACTAACATTGTGATGAAAGGATATGAGATGGATATCAAGGGTCGAGGTGATGAGACTTGAAACAAGTATTGAGGCCTTGAGAAAAAATGGTCAAGGGTCAATACGTTGTTAGATATCGAGGCCTTGGGTAAAAATGGTCAAGGGTCGATGTGGTTAAGTCATGTTTGCTTTGGGTAAAAATGGTCAAGGGAGCGATGCACAATTCGAGGCCTTGGGTAAAAATGGTCAAGGGTCGAACGCTGAGCACCATAGAGAATCGTTGAGGCCCTGGGTAAAAATGGTCAGGGGTTGGCGTGTCTCGAAGGAATCAGTCTCAGGTAGCTTGTGAGGGCTAAACACAAGTGGATTGAGTGACTCAGTTGAGTTTGAGTGAGCTTGTTGAGCTTAGGCAGGGGTTTCATAAGCATGAGATAAGCATGGTACATGTATGAGTACGATTCGTGAATTAATGATGTTGTATGCGATGCTTGTATAAGATGTATGTCTAACTCGTTATGGAAAGCATGATAATTGTAAGCATGTTGCTTTGCCTTGTGTGTTGTATGCTATTTGGTGGCTCACCAGGTGTGAGCTACTTACTGAGTACGCGTTATGTACTGACTCACCAACAGTTTTGCAGGTTGCTAAAGTTTCCATGAGCTTGGTGGTGAAAAGGAGACGTTGGAAGAGACCATTAGCTGATTTTCTTTTCTTTAATAATTATTTTTCGCTGAGCTTAGTTTAGTAAAACTATAATAAGCTAGCTAGATGGTTTATTTTCTTTAGTAGATGAGCACTGGGGATTTGGATATTGTGATTCATTCATATATGTCTTCGTTTGTTGTTGGATAAGGTACTATTAGTAATAGTTTGGCATTGAGAGTTTTGCTATGTACTTTGAGATGTTCTTGAAACGTAGTCAATAGAAGATTGTTCTGTCTTAAGTGATGCATCCTGTTGATGAATCCTTTTTAAGAGTTATGACTTAAATGACCTTATCAGGTGATAAATGGTACGAGGTCTGACTCGTCCTTGTAGTTTGGAAATGATGTGTTGTTTCTTGCTATAGAAGTGTTGTTTTCTTGTTAACAGGTGCTAGAAAATTTTTGGTAATCTAGTAGTTACGCCGTTATGCTGCCAAAAATTTTGGGCATATCGGTTGTAAGATTTGTAACGTATTTAAGTTAGGTTAAAAATTTGGGGTCGTTACATATATATATATATATATATATGAGTTTTGCCCAAATTTCTCAATATACATACATTGATCTAAAACTCAACCATCATGAACATAAGCTCAAAGAAACCAACTAATCAACACGTCAAATTCATAACCAACTAAGAAAATGAAAACTTTATAAGTATAACACCAAATTTAACAATACACAACCAAATCTACCTTGTCCTAAGTAAACCAAAGTTACAAAATTACAACTTTTTCAAAACAAAAAATTACAAACACACTTTACTTTGTCAAAAAAGTTACAAAAAATATATATATATATACACACATATATGAGTTTTGCCCAAACTTCTCAATACACATACATAGCATCTAAAACTCAACCATCATGAACATAAGCTCAAAGAAACCTTAATCAACACTTTCGTTGTATAACGAACTCAAACAATCAAAATTCTACCAAATAAACTAACTTTACCAAGTAAACCAAAAGTTACTAAACATAATAAGTAACTATTTCAAAAACCAACTATCATGAACATAAACTCAAACAAACCATAAATAAACTCAAAACTTAAGAACTTAAACTCACAATTTAACTAAAACTTTAGACAAATAAAAGTGTAGTTTTACCTAAAACGTTTCAAAATTTATGAACATATATACATAGCATCTAAAACTCAACTATATCAGGAACATACATAGAAACCAAATAAACTCAAATTATTGGCTACCTCTACTGTAAGATAGCCATACAGAATTTGTCTTACTATGTATAAGCATCTCAATTCAATCTCAAAGCGTACTAACACCCCACTCTATCCAATGCTCAAATCATTGGCTACCTTTACCGTAGATAGCCATACAAAAGTAGTTGTAGAGAGATCATACCTATTTAGATGATCCTTGTGAGCGGATGAATTGTGTAAGCATTGCTCGGAGGCTAGCCAACTCATATGAAGTTCGATTCTCGACTTCTTCCAATCTATGTCTAGTCTCAGTCAACTCTTCTCTTATGCTCACAATTTCAACTTTGGCACGATTCAATTCTTCTTTAGTCTAGTTCAGTTCTTCTACTCGATGTGTATTTTCGTTGAGCCAATTCAACGCTCAACTCATGCTCTCGTTGTGTTTCCCCACTAGATGTTGAGCCACTATACTGCCTCTATTTTGGCTTTGGTTCCCAACCCATGCCTTTAACGTGGCCCGATTGATGGCCCAAAATAGTTTCGACGATCTCAGCTTGGGTGAGTGGTTGGGACCCTTCTAAACTGGGTGCCTCTTGCAACTCTATCATTTGACTTTACGAGAAAAATTAAAATAAGTATTATTTGAGTAATAAGATTATAAACACACATTAAAAGTATGAACTTACATGAGCAACACTGACTGTTGGATTCACCCACATTTTTCCTTCTTTGTATCTTGTTTTTTCGAATAACTCAATTGGTCCAAGTTCAACACTGTTTTTTGTTTTCTGTAACTCAAAGTTTTTAATATATTAGTAATATTGAAAAACAAGAAAATAATAAAAGAAACATTTTTCAACCCTACCTGTGCTTCTCGTATATGAATGAACATTTTAGACCCAGCACGATGGTTGAAAGGTAGCTTGATCGGTTCTTTTTATTTGTCTCCGTAGTTTGCTAACAAAATAAAATATTAGTAAATGGATCTAGAATTGTGCATGTGAGATGACATATTAATTAAGAAATGTAAGTAACATACCTTCCATTTAGGACAATCCCACCTATCGCATAGCATATGCCAATCGGCTATATCAACCACCCTATGATATGGGTGTGCACGTCCCTCCTCAAGAGAATATTTTCTATAATGTTTGAACAAATCCGCCCTATACTCCTTGAATGTAGTCAACATCTCACGTTCAATAAACTCGTGGACGACATACTTAGACAAATCCAACTCGAAATGGTTCTACAAAAAATATATAATATTAATTTTAGAGAAAATTAGACATCATAAACACAAACAACAAAAAAATAAACTTACCAGAAGTTTGTTTTTTACGTTGTCCTTTAGATCTGTGGACACATCTTTCCACTTGGATAGACGCATTGGAAATGATTCTCTTACAATTGTGCGAATCTGGCTGCTAAACTTTGTAGCAAAATTACACACAGGCTTCTTCAACTCATCAGTTATATGTATTGTAATTCTCCCATGTAAGTTAACATATTTGTCTAACTCTATGCCCCTCGAATATCCCCTTACTCTACGTGCAGAATTATCTAAAACACAAATAATTAAGCTAGTATGTAAATGCAAAATTATGAACAAAAGTTTATAAGAGGATTATCCTGAAGTCTCGCCTGTAGAAGACACTGCAACATTTCCAAGGTCTGCGCTAGAGTCGCCATTGGCAAAATGATTAATCGCCTCATTTTCCAGTTGAATAGGATGCACCATTGTCTCTCTAAAAGCACACATGAAACGAATGAATGATACAAATAAAATAATAAGCATAAAAAATTTCTAAAATAAGTAATGAAATACATAGTTACTCCAACTGTTAATCGCTATCATCATCTGAATCAAAATTCTCATCGGAGCTGGAAGTAATCTCAGGAGAAACTTTTACATCCTCTCTTTCATCATTTATGAAATCATTATCATTATTTGATGATACTCTTCTACTTAGGTTCTCTTCCACGATGGTGGGATCAATATCATCCCTGCATAATGCGTTCTCCTGAATTGATTCGTTAACTCTGATTCCATCCTCAACTTCTATCAACTCAAGTTGGTTATTTCCAAGATCTTCTACCTCTGGAACATCCCACAAGCGTTTGTTCTGAACCACTTGCACCACCTTCCAATTATTGCCATATTTCGGATCGTCGAGGTAAAATACTTATTGTTCTTGAGTAGCAAGGATGAAAGGGTCATCCACATACCAATAGTGAGATGTATTGATTGATCTCAACCCTAAATGAAAGTGTGATCTATTCTTTTTACTGTCTGTGTCAAACCATTTACATTTAAATATCATAACACGTCTCATCTTCACATATTCTAAGTCCAACACCTCAGTCAATACACCATAGAAATTCAATTCATCGCCTTGACTTTCACTTTCTCCAGGCACCAGGACTCCACTATTCTGTGTAGCTCGACAATTATCAGGCGTTATAATGTGAAAGCGTATTCTATTAACAATGCATCCACTATAAGAGCGCACTTGAAAACTAGGTCCCATTGCCATTGAGTCCAAATCATCAGACATATTTCCACTTTCACGCAATGAGAGAACCTATTAATTCATTAATATACGTTATAAATCTTATTCATGATTTAAATTACATTTATATACTCTCATAACTCTTAACTTACATGAGCCTTAAACCAATTAGGAAATTGGAGTTGGTGTCTTTTATATAAATCTTTAGCAGTCTGTGCTTCTGGACGAATTAGTTGCAAATGTTGTCTATTAAGACAATAAATCAAACGTTCAGTCTCAAATTTATTTCAATTTTATATTGAGATTGAGAGTGAGAATTAGAGTGTTCGAGACATACGTACGATAAGACTTTATTTCATCACAATTGTTCAAAATATACCAATGTACTATTCGTTTCTCCTCAGTGGATAAGGTCCTTGCGGTTGAGCCCCCCAATGGTCTTGCACTATGTCTGAATACTTCAAAGTCACCACAAATCTTGTTTATGAAAATTTGATCATCATTTCGTTCATCTCTATTGAATCTCGTTTCAATCCCAGTTAAATACAAAGAGCAAAAATTCAATGATTCATTCATTACAAATGCTTTTGCTATGGAACCCTCAGGACGAGCTTTGTTTCGCACGTATTGTTTAAATGTTCGTAAACTTCTCTCAATAGGATACATCCAACTGTAGCTAACAGGACCCACAACTCTGGTTTCATATGGCAAGTGAACTGCAAGATGCACCATTACATCAAAAAATGCAGGTGGAAATATTTTTTCCAACTTACAAAGTATGATTATAATATCTGATTGCAATCGATCCAAATCACTTGTGCGTATTGTTTTCGCGCATAGATCCCAAAAGAATGTACATAGCTCAACAACAGTAGTGGACACATCTTTAGGTACATATCCTCGAACACCAATAGGAAGAGGTCGCTGAAACAGAACATGAGAGTCGTGAGTTTTCAACCCCCATAGTTTTCCATCGTTGACACTAACACATCGTGATACATTTGATACAAACCCATATGGAAACTTCATTGATTTTAGAAACTTACAGAAATCAACCCTTTCTTTGGTAGTCAGCGTGTATGCAGCATGTGGCATTACAACCCTATTGCCTGTCTTCTTCAAGTGTAGATCTTTCCGTATATGAAGATCCTCTAGATCTAATCGAGCGTTTGTTGTGTCCTTGGTTTTTCCCTCAATATTTAACAATGTACCAACCAAGTTGTCGCATATGTTTTTTTCAATGTGCATCACATCCAATTTATGTCTTAACATAAGTTTTGACCAGTACGGGAGTTCAAAGAAAATACTTTTTTTCTTCCAATTAAGATCAGTTCGTTTCCGTTTCTTATCGTGCTTCGCTGGATGTTTACTGAGCACAGGAAAGTTCAGCATACAAACTTCTTGTAAGATCTCATCTCCATCCAGTACTGCTGGAGGAGGTCTAGACTCAGTATTTCCGTCAAATTGCTTACTCTTAGGCCAACTGTGACTCTCCGGAAGATAGCGTCGATGTCCCATGTAAGAAATTTTACCTCTTATCCTAAAAGATGAAGTATCTTCTTTACAAATGGGACATGCTTGGTAACCTTTCGTACTCCACCCAGATAAGTCGCCGTACGCAGGAAAGTCATTAATAATCCACAACAAACTTGCGTGCAGTTGAAAGTACTCGCTACTAACTGAGTCATAAGTGCGCACACCATTCTTTCATAACTCTTTCAACTCTTCAATCAATGGTTGCAAGTAAACATCAATTTCTTTACCAGGAGATTTTGGCCCGGGAATAAGTAAAGACATGTGAAAGTTGGTTTCTCTCATGCATTTTCAAGCTGGCAAATTGTATGGAACTAGCACCACCGACCACATACTGTATGAAGTGCTCATATTTCCAAATGGATTAAATCCATCTGATGCTAATCCCAACCGAACATTCCATGGTTCCAAAGCAAATTGAGGGAATTCACGATCAAAATGCTTCCACCCTTCACCATCAGTTGGATGTCGTAACACACCAACTTCCTCAACACGCTTATCTTTATGCCATCTCATTTCAGAAGCAAAATGTTTCGATGAAAACATTCGTTTCAATCTTGGTATCAATGGAAAATGACATAAAACTTTGTGTGGAATCTTTTTCCCTTTGCCATCGTTCACTTTATATCGAGACTCACCACATGTTGGACATTGTTGACAATCAACAAATTCTTTCCAATATAATATACAATCGTACTTGCAAGCATGAATTAACTCATAGTTGAGCCCTAAGTCACGCAACTTCCTCTTAGCTTCATAGAATGAACTAGGTATACATGTATCGATTGGCAATGCTACCTTTAACAATTGTAGTAACATATCAAATGATTTATTACTCCAATTGTTAAGAACCTTAATATGCATCAATCTTACCAAAAAGTTTAATGACGAGAATCGCGTACAATTAGGGTATAGTTGATTACATGCTTCGGTCATTAAATCCTCAAATACGGTTGAAGTATCCTTCTCATGGACATTAGGGAGCATCTCATTTTCAAAATTATTGTCTTCTTCTATATTTGCTTCGGCAATTGGGACTTGAAGGTCATTCAAAAGGTTGAACATCTCATTCTCTCCATTGAAATCATTAGACTCTGTAGTACTTGAATATCGTAATAAGCTAAAATTTCAATCTTAATATCCTAGCAAGTTCATATAGTTTAATAATATATTAAAAGCTAGCAATTGAAAATGCAACTACAAATACATAGAAATGAAGTTCAAAGTAAAAACATGAGTTAATATATAGGCAATTGAATGATTTATTATGACCCACCATGGTAATCCATCAATATATAGGTTAGGTATTGATTTATGCCAATCATTGACTATTGCATAATGTATTAAAGAAAAAAAAAGAAGTAACACAAGTCTACTTATCAAGTAACTACTTAATAAAATTCTCATTTCAATTTCTACTAATCAAAAGCAAAACTTACGTATGAAAATTATATGTGAAAAAAAAGTATGAAAAGTATAGGCTAGCTAGGTAAATGTAAACAACATAAAATGGTTACAATTAAACTCAAAAAAGTATTGACCTTGAGTATGTAGCCCGTTTGAAGACTTTGTTTTAATCCTTCAACAGAAATGCCCTATTTTAAAAAAGCATATATAATTTGGTCATTATGCAATTGGTACAATTAAACTCTAGTATTATAACCATTGCTAATTTGGTAGTGACAAATTGAAAATTGCCCAAATCACTTCTCAATTATGAGGATTGTTACAATCATACACTAAAACTACAAGATTATTACAATTTAACTTTAACTCTTTTTTTTTCCTTTTTCTGAGTGATTATAACTCATTTGAATTTCTACTTATCTTCAAAACTTAAGTAAACAACATAAAAAATCTAACCAACCTAAGTCATAATTATAAAACCAACATAATTATATAACAAATTTAGAACTTATCTTGTTTACTTGATAACAAACATAAAAAAGTCTAACCAACATAAGATATAATAACCAACACATCTACTAACTTATGTTTATTTGATAACCAACATAAATATATAATCAACATAAGTCAAAATTATATAACCAACATAATTATATAACTCATCTACACATAAAAAGTCTAACCAACTATATATATTTAATATTCAACTCCATATCCATGAATAAGAATAATTAACTCCAAATAACTAAAATTAACTTTAAAGTACAAATAAACTAAATACATGTAGATCTATTTATTTACAATAACTAACATACTTTACAATAATTAACTCAAAATAACTAAAATTAACTTTAGAAAATGATTTAACATACTTTGTTTGAGTGCAAAAAAGTTTAAAAGTAGATTTTTACATATTTTTTTCCCCAAAAAATCTAGAAGCTTTGTTGGTTTGAGCTCCAAAGTATTCGAACTTGCAAATATATGATTACACAAACCAAAGCACACTAAACTTAAATAGATTTTGTCAAATAAACATACTTTGTTTGAGTTTGAAAGAGTTTAAAATTAGATTTTTACATACTTTTTTCACCAAATGAGCTAGAAGCTTTGTTGGTTTGAGCTCCAATGTAAACCCGAGATTTTTCCTTGGAATTTCTTTAAAAAGAAATTTGTTAAAACATTTTTGGGAAATTGTTGTATAAGGAAAAGAGGAATAAAACAAAAGAAAGGGTAAGGGAAAACAAAAAGGAGTTATGTGTTTTGGTATGTTTTGTTTTAAAAAAAAAAAAAAAAAAAAAAAGAATTGAGGGAATGGATAAGCTTTGGGAGCACTCACCCATTTTCTCCCATTTGCTTCTCTTTTATTAAAAAAAAAATAGAGCATTTCGTGGGATAGGTTGAAGAAAGAGGAAAAGAGAGCTTGCTGGGTTGGAAGTTGAAGAAGAAGGGGGAAAACTCAGCACAAGCCTCCATGGCATCTAGGTGATCAACTGTACTCACTACTGTTGTTTAGATCGTTTTGAGCTCCACAAGAAGAGTTAAGAGGTGAGATTTGTTTTTCTTGAAAGTTAACCCATTTTCGAACAAATTTCGTGAAGGAAGCTCGAGCAAAATCTGACTTTAAATTATTGATTTGCGAAGGGGAAGACAGAGGAGAGATTTTGCTGTCAAATCTGAGAAACCTCTGGTGTTTGGGACGTTCTGATCTGTAGGATTTGAATCAGAAGCTCCATTAGGTATGGTTGGAAAGATTATTTAATTTCCTATAACTTTCATGAATAAGTCGTGAGTAAAAAATGATTGGAAGTGGCTTTAAATTTCAGGTTAGGTGTGGTGTGCAGCAGAAAAACGATTCTGGAAATTTCAGAAGTTTATTTTTCGGGAAGTAGTTTTCGAGGTATTTACGGACACATCGTTTGGGAATTTCGATTTTATTCCTTCAGATACGTTTTAGAGGGTTCAAAAAGGAAGAGTTTGGTATAAAGTACATCATTTTTGGCCAAGTAATGAAGAAGTTATGAGTATGTGAAGTTAGGGTATGGAAGTGGTAGAATACTGGAAGTAGATAGAATGGTTTTGCAATTCTAAGCTTGGAGTTCATGAATTCAAAGTTTTAATGCTTGGTTTTGGTTTATTTGATAGGCCAAGAGGAAATAGGTCAAGTATACAGGCCGAGAATCTGGATCTAACGCTGTGAGTGACAAAACGAATTTCGAAAACATATTCTATGCTTGAATTCATGTCTATGTGAATATAAGACTTCTTAGGAATGAATTAGCTTAAATGTTTTATGTTTTCTGAACACATGGTTATGAGCATACATGATTGCCTAGGAATGATTTTAAATGCTCGTTGTGAGCTTAGATTTTTCCAACGAAATTTACATGTGAGCATATGTTTATTGATTTGCTAAAATCTAGTGAAAATATTATGATTTCAGGCAAGCATGCTCTAGCAGGTAATGTTTAAAGATTATCATGTGTTTTTCTGAGACTCGAATGAGTAAATGATTGAGATATTGAGCTGAGGCTGGTTAGTATCGCGTGCACACAGGTCGTTTTCTGTTGTCAACGTTGAGTCTACTCCGTGACAACAATGCTGTCGTGAGTGCTGGGCGAGCCCCACTACGACAAAGACGATGGGAGTGCTGGGCGAGCCCCACTACATCGTAGAGTGAACGTTGGTTGTACTGGGCGTGCCCTACACAACGTAGATTGTCATATGTTTCTAGATGGTTAATATTCTTGGTATGCCTTGCGAGTTTTTAATGACATACTTGTTGGATTTCTGAGAAAGACTATGGTAATTATACGTTTATATTTAGCGCTTGACTACCGACACATATGCCCAGAGTTTACCAAATGTTATAATTTGCGAGTTAATAGTTATAAACTCAGTCACTCACTGAGCTTCCCAGCTCATTCTTTCAATGTTTTCCAACTTTTCAGGTAGTGATCGAGCTCCCGGTGCCTGAAATCCTGCCATAGTCTGCCGAAAGCTCTACGAGTTTGATATTTTGTACGTGGGTGGAACTGTATAGCAAGTCCAAACATTTTGTAGATATTCTGAGAGGAACGTATAGTATATTCATGTATGCACTAGTGGTCGTGGTTGTGTAAACCATGGTTGAGATGTATTTTGGTTGTAGTACTCCCTACCCGCTTAGAAGTTCAAGTGGGGTTTAAGTAGGACTGCTCCGTATGTATATATAGTGACTTTCAAACTTCCGCTGTGTTGTGTTTAAACATTTTAATTCCAGTATAGTATGTTTATTAGGTATAACAGGGTCACAGGTATCGTTAGGGAGGAAACGATGTCTGTTGGCTTCACGCCATCTTCCGGGCTAAGTTAGCAGGTGGTTCGGGAGGGGGTGTGACATCCAAAGTGTTCGAACTTGCAAATCTATGATTACACAAACCAAAATACAATAAACTTAAATGGATTTGCAAAATACTCTTTAATCTAACTATATTAACTATTTAAGAACTAAAAAATTTTACAATATTACCACAAGCAAATAATGGGCGGCAGCCAGCAAGATGGGGGCGGCGACAGGGTGGGATAGAAGGAAAGGGGAGAGAAGGAAAGGGAAGGGAGAGAGAAAAATGGGGGCGGAGGCGGCGATCTGGGGCAGGCGGCGGCGGTCTAGGGCAGGCGGCAGTGGTCTGGGGCGGCGGCGGGAGGCCGATCAGCTGGGGGGTGGTGTTGGGTGTCGGTGGATGTGGAAGGAGAAAAGAGAGGGGAGAAGAGAAAATGGGGAAAAATTGGGAATGATAGGGAAAATAATTGGGGGAAAAGGGAGGAAAAGGGGGTTCTTTTTCAAGCCCCCTTCATTAGGAAAGGTCGACGGTTCAGACCGTCGGCCTTTCTGCCGAACCGCCGACAGTTCGGCCAACCGTTGGCGGTTTGTCAACCAATCGTCGATGGTTTGTCAAACCGTCGGCGGTTCCTTGCCACGCACCAAACTGGTACCGGTTTCTCAAGAAATCGGCTAAGGTTTGACAAACGGTCGGCAATTCGTCAAGGAACCGTCGACGGTTTGCCAAACCGTTAGCGGTTCCTTGACGAATTTCCAACCGTTTGCCAAACCATCGGCGGTTCCTTGAGGAATTGCCGACCATTTGTCAAATCGTCTGCAATTCGTCAAGGAACCACTGACGATTTGGCAAAATTGTCGACAGTAAGCAAGATATGCCGACAGTTTTATAAAATCGTCAGCAATTACCTTCGATTTTACCAATGGTTAATTTTACCATCGGGAGTAGCTACTTAATCCGAAGAATTTTAAAGCGTCGGGAATAATAACGTCGGCATAACCTAAAATTCTTGTAGTAACACAACTTGTCCTACAGTGCATAAGAGTGCAACTCTAGATCTATAGTGAAGTGACCTAAAGTTAATGAATGAAAATTGGAGCTTATAATCTGTAGGTGCATAAGGTTCCCTTGCTAGCTTAGTAATACTAAAAGATCAATTTAGTTGAAAGAAAATTTGAAATGTTCAAATTAATATTATATATATTAAATATAAAAGAGGAAAATACATATATTGTATTTGATACATTAAATATAAAAATAATTAATGTATATTAGATACATTAAATAAAATATATTTATAAAATTTGAATAAGATTCAAATAAAGAAATAAATATAGTAGGAGAATTTAAAAGATTTAAATAAGATTCAAATAGATTAAATATATGTATTTTAATATATATATATATATATATAATTTAAGTATGATAAAGATTTGCCCCAGGTCTATATAAATAAGACTTTTGAGTTGAGTCATTAAAGCAAACATTATAGAGAATTAGAGAATTCTCTCTAAAAATCTTCGTGTCCAATCCCTTGTGGATTTTATTTCAAGAGGCTCCTACAAGCTTTGATCCTGTGTTCAAGTCATAGCAAGTAGACTTTATTTTCATATTTACTCCAAGTAAGTTTGCTTAATCATATTTTTTTAGTTTAATTTTAAATAAAATCAAAGATGATCCAATGCTTCTATTGCGGATTGAAACTTTCATTCCTTCATATTATTGGTCTATCGGTAATATCATTGATAGACTATTGACAAACTTTATATTGAACATTGCATGTGGGAAATAAAATATATTAGTAGTGCACACAAGTGATATACTCTATATTTATGTATATATCATATGTGAGTTACTGATATACTTATAATTAACTTCATATAAGTATATTAGTAATATATCAATGGTTTATTGTTATTCTATCAATAGTATATCATTGATAGACTATTGGTATACTTTATATTGAAAAACGCTATATGGGTATTTTGACTTTTTGCTCCATCCGTTTGGGTTGGGCTTTTTTCTTTTGCTATTTCTGCAAATTGAATAAACAAGTGTCACGGCTGCAATATATATATATATATTGCTATTCATGCAATTTTTCAAATTAATTTTAGTATTGATATACAATCATCTCTCTCTTCTTAGCCACCTCCCTCCCAGTCCCTCGATCTCACGGCAGTTGGGTGGAGGAGGAGTCGTTCACCGATTCAAATTCGATCTGAAAATAGTGCAAGAAGGATCGATAGAAAGCGCTTTAGAACCAGAACGCGAAACGATTGAATTGAAACCACTCGAAATTGGAAATGACGCGGAAAGTTTTTTAGGCCTGCGCTTCTACTCGAGAGCCTAGTCGCCGACGACACTCCAGAGAGAGAGTTCCGGCAAAAGAAAGGGTCTGTTCTGCAGTGCCAGAGTTCTCCATCTTGTTCAAGAAGGTATTTATATATTGATTCTGATCGTTGATTCTGTTTCTTCTCTTGTTTTACGATGTGAAAAATGAAGAAAGGTGAGCGGATATGAGGGTTATTGTTCCAATTGAAATTCCTTGTCATTTTTTAAATCATTAAAGCTACCTCCAACTGCGACTGAAAAAATGGCCGATGGAGAAGAAGCCACACTGCGTCATTCAGTGGTCAATGACTACCACAAGAAACTCCTTCAGCACTAAGAACTCGACGCTAGAGTCCGATCTCGTATGTCCCTCCCTAACCAATTTTACAATCTACTCCTGTGTTTTTACTTTGTGAATTATTCCATGAATTTTTCCTGATTCGAGTAATTATAGGCTTTGAATCTTCTACAATGGCCGTTCCGTAGAGACATTTTTAAAATCTTGGTGTTTGAAAGCCCTAGTATTTCCAAAACTCAGTGTACAGAGAGTTATGTGGGAAGTGTCTGTGTAGTAAGGGGAAGTGGGATAGAAGATAGGCGTTAAGGAGATAATTTTGGAAATGATCTGTTAGGCTTAGGATGAACTAAGTGGATTTTTTATGCTCTTTTTGAGATTTAGTGGGTTCTACCAGTACTGCTTGAAATATAATCCATTTACTTTAGTAGTCAGTAGTGGCGATAGTTGCGAGAAAAGAATTCTCATCCTTGTGGAATCTTGGTTGGACGAAGAGAAACTCATGGAAGTAAGATATTTTTAAAGGTTCCCAAGTTTGTTGATTTGATTATAAAATGTGAGAGAAAATGGATTGGTAGTAGTACTCCTTCGGATAGAGTTAAAGGTTGGTTGAATGTAGTTGATAAGGAGCAACGAACGAATGCAGTTTTATTTTTGCCGCATGTTAGATAGTTTACTAAGTGTCCTTTCATATTAGATGGACTAGAATTATTGGGTGAATCATGCCAGACACTCTCCATCTGAAGATAAATGAATCAAAAAAGTTATGGTGTGCTCAAGTTTTCTTATGTTAATATCCAAAAATCCCATTCAAGTTACATTCATGAGGATTAGTAAAAAAAAAATAGAACCTAAGAAGCATGGACATGGACATGATAGGACACGGTGATACATCAATTTCTAAAAAATTAGCACACGGACACGTTGGAGACACATTCTTTTTTTATTATTATTATTTTAACATATATGTAAATTTAACATAAAATACTACCTATACTCCACTAAAACGCATAAAATGTCAAGTTAATTAAGTTTAACTTTAATTCAATTTAACTTATAGAAAGTTAAGGGAAAAAAAACATACTTCTAAATGGTGAATAATCGGTGGCGAAGAGGACTGACAATGGCGAAGAGAATTGATGGCTAGTGGTGAGTGGTTACTTGTTAGGGGTTTTAGATTTCATGATTTTATTTCATTTTTGTTTTTTTTTTTTTATAAATTTAAATGATTTGAGCCTTTTTTTTTTCAAAATTTTTCCAAGCCGTGTCCAAGCCATGTCCGAAATTTAAAAAAATAAAAATAAAAAAGGACAATGTAAAATAGCGTGTCAGACATGTGTCCGGACATATCCATGTCCGACATGTGTCTGACAAAGACACTTGGCCTAAAATGAAGTGTCCGTGCTTCCTAGAATAGAACTTATGCAGTGTGGATGTGATAGATTTTCTGAATTTTTTCAATTTATCTTCTTATTTTAATTTTTCTCATGTTATCAACTATTTTCATTCCTTAATTAGTTGATTAATTTCTTCAGGTTTCTTATGAAATATAATTAGCATGTGTGGTGTAACTAGCATGTATACAGCATGTGAACCATATGACTTGTTGTTGTGTCTATTGCTGACAGCTTTGCTGCTAAATGAAGTAGTAGTTCATTTGCGTATATCAAAGCAAAGACAATCTTTACTCAGGTAATTTTATTAGAACTTCAAAAACGCCTATAATGGTTAACATGAAAAGTGCCACATCATGTTTTCAATGCAAAAACATAATGCTCTTGAGTTTTAAATGATTTAAGTTATAACTAATGATTAAGGTTACACCTATAACTAATGCATCTTATCTAATCCATCACAAGAATTTGAAAACTTAGGCTTCTAATCATTTAGTTTTTGAAAATTGTGTTTGTTTTCTCAATTCTCTACAATAGTTTTCATCTTCTCTACAATGGTTTCCATCTTTCTTAAGGAAACATTTGAGTTTCTAGCTAAATTCTAAAAACAAAAACAAGTTTTTGAAAACTACTTTTTTTAGTTTTCAAAACTTGGCTGGGTTTTTTAAAACATATGCAAAAGGTAGATAAAAAAATATAGAAACCTATAGGTGGAAGTAGTATTTATAGACTTAATTTTCAAAACTAAAAACCAAAAACCAAATGGGTTATCAAACGGGACATTGATTGACCCTTTTGCTGTCAATGGTAATCTGTTTTAGGAAGCTTTTGGTAACTTGCAAATGCAATTTGAACTCCTGTTTCTTTTCTCAGTTTTTAAATATGGGTTTTCGTTTAGGCTAACTTTCATATTAGACTTGTTGTCTGGTGGCTTGAATGAAACTTAGTATAACAACAAACAATTGATAACTCAACTAGATAGTTTTACACGAAAGATGGTTAAAATAACTAAGCAATTTTCATACTCTCCCTTTGCTTTCATTTCTTAATGTCAATATACAGTTCTGAGATTTTATTGCCAATGCATTCATTTCTTTAGTGGTTTACCTTTCCAACATACGTCATTGAAATATACTTTACACAATGGTTTGAGAATGAAAACGTGGCTTTGTGAAAGGGACAAAGTGAATGAGCAAGGTTGAGAATTTTGGTCCTTCAGCCTTTGAGTTAGTGGCCTAAATATATGCATCCCTCCAAAATTTGTTTCAGTTTCTGGGAGTTTTAAGTATTTTCTCTCAGCGGCTTTAATTTTGAAAAAATAGAAATAGGATCTATAATTTTATTATTGTAATTCTAACAAATGTCACGCAAATATTTTGTGTAACGACCCATCCTGGATCTCAACTTAGGACTTACTCAACAACACCCTTAACTACGAACAAGGAAAAATGAAACAAACTTTCAAACAAGACAGATAAACATTTCACAAAATTACTTTAATTTGGGATCCCAATTTCAAAACAAAACAGTTCTTGCAAAAATAATTAAATTCAAAGACAACTTGCCAGAACTGAAAGTAAAACAAAACACAAATCCAAACATGAAGGAAACAGGAACAACATGAAACTGGGCAACTCTTCTACCCTAGGAAATAGGGGACACGATCTCCATAGTCTTGCCAGACCAATGCCCTTGCCAAACACTGTACCTCTTGAGTCTATTGACCACTTGAAAGAGAAAACAATGTAGCATAGAATGAGTATAAAAATACTAAGTAAGTAGCTCACTTAAGATCTAAGGGCTCACAGTCCAATCACAACAACTAGCCAACACTTCACAAACCACTCAAGCTCCAGATCTTCCTCAAGTTCTCTACACTCTCTTTGCTAAGTGAATACCTAACTCACCCTCAACTATGGCATTGCCTCATTGCTATACTCTAGAGCCATGCTTCCTATCCACGAGGATTCACCCCTATAGCTAGCATACAACAAGAAGGATCACAACCCTTAAGCCATACCTCGAAGCCCACCCGTTCTTTGGCTAACACCTGCAATGAAGGACACACCCTCCATGCCATCACACAATAGGGTACACAACCCACTGCTAGTCTCTACAATGAAGGACACACCCTCCATGCCATCACATATCTGGATACACAACCCACTAGCTAGCACATCGCATAAACATCCTAGGCAAGCATGCTTCAGGTGGGGTAGTAAATGTCATTAGCCTAATGCTCCTAAGTCTTTCCCTAACTCTATCAGGGTTCTCAAGACCTTCCAACAACATTTTAACATCAACACAAAGGTCATGGTAATCAGGACCTTAGGATTAAATCCATAACCACAACAGATCAGAGCTGCCAGTTCAAAAGCATAATGCATGAATTTCAGACACAAGCAACCAAAGAACTACACATGCCAACAATACTTATCATGCAACTTTAAGCCCTTAAACCAACATAGCCACATACTTAGGCAATTTTAAACTCAACATAAAGTTTCAAAACAATCCACCAACTACTACATGCTCCTTATATACAATTCAGGCATGCATACACAATTCACAAAAATTAAATAATGCCTTTAAGGGGCTTAGTCCAAATAGCTACTTACCTTTAGGCAAAAATAACTAATAATCCAAGCACCCAAAAATAATCCCCTTCTGAAAAATTATTTAGCACCACCTAGCAACAAATAAAGCAGCAAAAAAATTAACTTAAAGCATGGCTAAAATTATCCAATTAAATCCTAAAATTAATTTTGGGGTTTTTCCTTAAAAGATGATGAAAAAATCTCACCTTTCCATCTCCTTGGACAGTAACCTAACTTGCTAAAAATTGTGCTAAAACCACTCCAATTCTAAAGTCTGCCCTTCCCTTACTGTGGTTATCCTTCAATTTAATTCAATAATTTAAAGGTCAAAATCACTTATCAAAATAGCTCCTAAAATTTCACAGAAAAGGTCCTAAACATGCATCAAATTAAATCCAATTTATGTTTGACCTTACTGTAAAAATAATTCGTCAAAAATCCAATTTAATCTTACCCACACAATGTTGTATATTGGCTTAAAACATCTAAAAATTGCTCCAAATGGCCTCCAATTGTGATGGGTTTCCTAAATTCGAATCCAAAACAATTTGGGTTAATTTAAATGGCCACTTAAACACCAAACCAACCTAAAAATTCATAAATTAGACTTGGATTTGCGTCGAAAACCTTACCCAAAATAAAACGACGTCGGAAGGGGCTAAACGCTTGTTGGTTTGTCAGAAAATGACCCTAATTGCTTGTTGTCTTGTAAACTGAGAGGGAGAGAGGGAGACTGCCGACGGTGGCTGGCTGGATTTGTAGCAAGCAGCAACGACAAGCTATGGCGGGTCTGGGCGTTCAGCTGTAGCGCGGTGGATCTGGAAGCATGCGAGTTGTCATGTTCGCACATAATGGGAGGTGAGCGGCTGGGCTGCAGTTGTGGCTTCGTGGCATTCAAGGGGCGGTGCAACGCATGGCAGGGCTGGGTGGCGAAGTGGAGCTTGCAGTCGACGGAAGGGAGGGAGAAGAAAAAGAAGAAGAAAAATATGAAGAATAAGAAGGAGAAGGGGGGTTCCGTGTGCAGACTTCATGAGAGAGAGAATAATAAAGGCTAAAAAAAGAAAAAGGAAAGGGGGTGTGCCGTGAGAGGAGAGAGAATTATGGGGATTTGACTTTTTCTATTTCCTTTTTTTCAAACAAATCTCCAACGACCACAACATTTTACTTTTCCCTTTTGCCCTTAACCAAACTCACATTCAAAATAAACCAACTGCAAATTTTTATAAGGTATACATCTCAAATAACTTGAAGTTCCAACAATAAATCAACTAGAAAAAATGTCAGGCATTACAACTTGGCATGGAGGGTGTGTCCTTCATTATAGGTGCTAGCTAGAGGGCGAGTGGGCCTTCGAGGTGTGGCTTGATGGTTGTGATCCTTTTTTTTGTATGTTAGCTGTAGGGTTGAATCCCCGTGGATAGGAAGCATGGCTCTAGGGTATAGCAATGAGGCAATATCATAGGTGAGGGTGGGTTAGGTGGTCACTTAGCCAAGAGAGTGTGGATAATTTTAGTAAGATTAAGAGCTTGAGTGGTTTGTGGAGTGTTGATTAGTTGTTGTGATTGGACTGTGAGCCCTTGGATCTTAAGTGGGCTACTTATTGAGTATTTTTATACTCATTCTATGCTACATTATTTTCTCTTTTAGGTGGTCAATAGACTCGGGAGGTGCATGGTAGAGGTATTGGTTTGGAAAGGCCATGGAGATCATGTCCCCTATTTCCTAGGATAGAAGAGTTGCCCGATTTCCTACTGTTCTTATTTCCTTCATGTTTGGATTTGTGTTTTGTTTTACTTTCAGTTCTGGCGAGTTGTCTTTGAATTTAATTATTTTAGCAAGAACTGTTTTGTTTTGAAATCAGGATCCCAAAATAAAGTAATTTTGTGAAATGTTTATCTGGTCTTGTTTGAAAGTTTGTTCTATTTTTCCTTGTTTGTAGTTAAGAGTGTTGCTGAGTAAGTCTTAAGTAGCAATCCAGGGTGGGTCGTTACAATTGGTATCAGAGTCCTAGGTTTTAGGTTTTGTAGACTCGCTTACATCATAAGCACATGTTTCTCCATAGCCAAGTTTAAGAAGAATGTCTCGCCATCACCAAATTTGTCATTTGCCAAAGGTGAACATGTACTGAACTGTTGATTATTGTTTACTATTGCCTTGGGTTGCGCTTGTTGGATCATGTGTGGTGGTTATTCGATGATAGATTAACCCTAGGTTTGTTTCTTGTTAGATATGGTGCGAGGAAGAGCAACTACAAGTAGAAGAAAAGGTGGTCGTAGGGACCGAGGTCGTGGGGCCCAAAGGCAAGAGGACCCTATCTCGGACCCTTGGTTGAAGAGCAGCCGATAGAGTAGAATGACCCTATCCTAGACCCCTGAATGACCATCTCCATGAGCCCCTGGGCACGTTAGTGAAGCTTGGTCACCTGGTTGCAGTTTAAAGAGGCTTTCTTCGAGAAGTATTATCTGGCTATTATTAAGTACCGGAAGAAGTCGAAATTCTTAAGGCTGAAACGGGGTGACCACCATTCGATGGATGAGTACGAACGAAGGTTTACCATACTCTTCCGTTTTGCCTCGGACTTGGTGGATAAAGAGGCGAAGAAGACAAACAGGTTCATCATGGGCTCGAATGATTACCTATATGGCTCAATGGTAGCACATAACTTACCCATTTACACAACAGCTCTACGGACCGCCACCTTGATTGACTCACGCAGCTGCAGGTCAAGGGTAGTTGGTGGGCAGGGTTCCAGCTCTGGACAGAAACAGAAGTTCGACCAAGTATTCAGGAGGTCGAATCGAAATTCGGGTCATAACCAGCGTGTAGGCCCTCAGCAAATGGTTGGTCAAGGTTTACAGTGGATGAGCTGTGGAAGGCGTCACGATGGAGTCTGTTGACTCGAGAAAAGTTTAAGGCCTACTAGCTGTCTTGCAAACCGAGAGGGAGGCTGCTAGCGGTGGCTGGCCAAATCTATAGTAGGCGGTGGCGGCGAGCTATGGCAGATCTGAGCGTTCGATTGCAGTGCGGTGGATTTGGCAACGTGCGAGGTCTTGCATTCACACGGAACGGGAAGTGAGTGGCTCGTAGCTTTTAGGGGAAGGCGTGACGCAGCGCACAATAGGGCTAGGTGGCAGCGTGGAGCTTGCAATCAACGAAAGGGAGGGAGAAGAAGAAAAAGAAAAAGAAAAGAAGAAGAAGAAGAATGGGATTTTGTGTGCAAACTTCGTGAGAGAGAGAGAATGATATAAGCTAGAAAAAGATAAAGGAAAATGGGTGTGCCATGAGAAGGGAGAGAAGTATGGGGGATTTGACTTTTTCTATTTTCTATTTTTTTTAAAACCATATTTTACTTTTCCCTTTTTCCTTTAACCAAACTCACTTCAAAATAAACTAACTCCAAAATTTCATAAGCTATACACCTCAAATAAGTTGAAATTCCAACAATAAATCAACTAGAAAAAATGTCGAGAATTACAACCTTCCGTCCTTGAGAACTTTCGTCCTCGAAAGTTTCTAGTAGTGGAACAGTTCAAGATACAAAGCTCGCATCTCATCTTCTCGCCCCCAAGTTACTTCCTCGACCTAAGGTTCTGCCAAAGCATTTTGAGCAAATAAATTTCTCGGTTGTGGAAAGTCTTCCTATCCTTTGCCAGGATTTGCACGGGCTTTTCCTGCTACAAATCGCTCATCCCAGGACTATTATTGTCACATCCAACAAGCGATCTGACACTAGAACCTGGCAGACCTTAACCTTTTCTCAAGTCAACAACTCTACCCCAACTGGGGTCGAAACTAACAAACTATAACCTAAAGGCTCTAATTGTAGCTGAGCTTGACTCACAACAGTAGTAGATATAAACGAGTGTGTACAACCAGAATCGAATTACACAAAGGCATAATGGCTAAGAATGGGTAAAATACCTCTCACCACTGTGGGCGAGCCCTCTGCTGTCTTGCTAGTAGAAGCATACGGCCTACCTTCTGTTGACCCAGCTGCGTACCAGAGTTTCTATTTACAGTGCAATTGGTCGCTACATGGCCCGACTTGTCACAATTATAGAAAGATTTCAGCTTGTCCTTCTTTTCGCTCGACAGACCGACGAAAGGTGTCCCACCTTTCCACAACTAAAGCACGTCTTGGTGGCTGCAAAAGAGGCTCCATCGTGATGCCTTCCACAGCTCGCCCACTATAAACCTTGACTAACCACTTGTTAAAGGCCTTCACACTAGTTCAGACCTGAATTTCAATTAGGCCAACTGAATGCGTGGTCAAACTTCTGTTTCTGTTAAGAGTTGGAAACTTGCCCACCGGTTACCCCTGACCTGCGGGTGCATGAGTCAATCAAAGTGGTGGCTCATAGAGCCGCTGTGTAAGTGGGCGGGTTATGCGCTACCACTAAGCCATATAGGTCATCATTTAGGCCCCATGAAGAACCTTTTTGTCTTCTTCGCCTCCGTGCCCACCAAGTCTGGGGTGAAATAGGAGGGCATGGTAAACTCCCATTTGTATTCATTCACCGGCTGGTGATCACCCTGTTTTAGCCTCAGAAATTTCGACTACTTCAGGTACTTTATGATGGCCAGATAATACTTCTTGAAGAAAGCCTCCTTAAACTACAACCAGGTGACCGAGCCTTCACAAACGTCAATCGATCTCTTTGCAGACTCCCACCAAAGGAAAGCCCAATCTCTAAGCGCAAACTCAATGCACTGAACCTCGTGTTCTTCAGGACATCGCATACACCGAAAGATTGACTCTATAGAAGCCAACCACGCCTCAGTCGCGGTTGGGTCTACATCATGCCCATCGAAATGGTAGTGGTCATATTTCTTGAAGTCCCTTAGATATCTTGCTTCCTCCATCAAATAATCCCAATCCTACATAATCAACACTGCCAGACTTTCCAGTGCCGTCTAAATAATGGCCTGCAGTGCATCTATGGTTAGAGTTATAGTGGCAGCCTGTATCAAGGGTGTTGCCTGCTCCGATACTTGCCCCGCTGGAAATTCTACATCCAAGCTCTTGGAGATGGTCATTCTGCTCTGCCGGCTGCTCCTCAATCGGGGGGTTCGGGATAGGGTCCCCCTACCTCTTGGCCCCACGACCTCGACCCCTACAACCACCTCTTCCCATACCAGTAGTGGCTCTTCCTCGCATCTAACAACAAACTAACCTAGGGTTAATATATCATCGAGTAACTACTACACATGTAATCCAACAAGCGCAACCCAAGGCAACAGTAAACAACAATCAATACTTCAATACATGCTACAAACATTTAACCATATGATACTTTTCACCTTTGGCAAACGACAAACTTGGCGATGGCAAAGCATTCTTCTTGAGCTTGACTATGGAGAAACATGTGGTTACTATGTAAGTGAGTCTACACAACCTAAAACCTAGGGCCCTGATACTAACTGTAATGACCCACCCTAGATCGCTACTTAAGATTTACTTAGCACACCTTTAACTATGAACAAGGAAAAATATATCAAACTTTCAAACAAGACCAGATAAACATTTCACAAAATTACTTTATTTTGGGATCCCGATTTCAAAAAGAAACAGTTCTTGCCAAAATAATTAAATTTAAAGGCAAATCGCTAGAACTGAAAGTAAAACAAAACACAAATCCAAACATAAAGGAAACAAGAACAACAACAAACTTGTCAACTCTTCTATCCTAGGAAATAAGGGACACGATCTCCATAGCCTTGCCAAACTAATGCCCCTACCAAGCACCTTCTGAGTCTTTTGACCACCTGAATGAGAAAACAATGTAGCATAGAATAAGTATAAAAATACTCAGTAAGTAGCCCACTTAAGATCCAAGGGCTTACAGTCCAATCATAACAACTAGCCAACACTCCACAAACCATTCAATCTTCTAATCTTCCTCAAGTTCTCTACACTCTTTTGGCTAAGTGACTACCTAACCCACCCTTACCTACAGTATTGCCTCATTGCTATGCCCTAGAGCTATTCTTCCTATCTACGTGGATTCACCCCTATAGCTAGCATAAAACAAAAAGGATCACAACCCTCAAGCCACACCTCAAAGGTCCACCTGCCCTCTGGTTAGAACCTACAATGAAGGACACACCCTCCATACTAAATTGTAATGCCCAAAATTTTTTCTAGTTGATTTATTGTTGGAATTTCAAGTTATTTGAGATGTATACCTTATGAAAATTTGGAATGGTTTATTTTGAATGTGAGTTTGGTTATGGGCAAAAGGGGAAAGTAAAATGTTATAGTTGTTGGAGATTTGTTTGAAAAAAAAAGGAAATAGAAAAAATCAAATCCCCTATAATTCTCTCCCCTCTCACAACACACCCTTTTTCCTTTTTCTTTTTTTTAACTTTTATTATACTCTCTTTCTTATGAAGTCTACACACGAAAGCCCCCTCATACTCCTTTTTCTTCTTATTCTTATCATTTTTCTCCCTCCCTTCCGTCAACTGCAAGCTCCACGTCGCTGCCCAACCTTGTAGTGCCCTATGCTATCCCCTGAACGCCATGAAGCCACAGCTGCAGCCCAGTCGCTCACCTCCCGTTCTGCGCAAATAGGACACGCTGCCAGATCCACGTTGCTACAGTCGAATGCTCAGACCCGCCATAGCTCGTCGTCACCTCTTGCTACAAATCAGGCCAACCACAGCCAGCAACTCCCTCTCAGTTTGCAAGAAAGCAAGTGGTTGGGGTCGTTTTCCAACCAACCAAAACGCTTTCAGCCCCTTCCAGCGTCATTTTATTTTGGGTAAGATTTCCAGGGCAAATTCAAGTCTGACTTATGAATTTTTAGGTTGGTTTGGTATTTAAGTGGCCATTTAAATTAACCCAAATTGTTTTGAAATCAAGTTTTAGGAAACCCATTGCAATTGGAGGCCATTTGAAGTATTTTTGAGACGTTTTAAGCCATTGTACAACACTGTGTGAGTAAAATCAAATTTGATTTTTGGCGAATTATTTTTACTATAAGGTCAAACATAAATTGGATTTAATTAGATGCACGTTTAGGACTTTTCTGTGAAATTTTAAGGACCAGTTTTATAAGTGATTTTGACCCTTAAATTATTGGATTACATTGAAGGATAACCACTGTAAGAGAAGGCCAAACTTTGGAATTGGGGTGGTTTTGGCACAATTTCGAGCAAGTTGGGTTACTGTCTAGAGAGTTGGAAAGGTGAGATTTTTTCACCATCTTTTAAGGCAAAACCCCAAAAATAATTTTAGGATTTAATTGTATAATTTTAGCCAAGCCTTGAGTTAAGTTTTTTGTGCTACTTTATTTGTTGCTAGGTGGTGCTAAATAATTTTTTCAGAAGGGGATTATTTTTGGGTGCTTGGATTATTAGCTATTTTTGCCTAAAGGCAAGTAGCTATTTGGATTAAGCCCCTTTAAGGAATTATTTAATTTTGGAGTATGTTGGAAAATTGTGAATTGTGTAAGCATGTCTGAATTGTATATGTGGAACATGTAGTAGTTGGTGGATTGTTCTAGAACTTTATCTTGAGTTTAAAATTGGCTAAGCATGTGGCTATGTTGGTTTAGGGGCTTAAAGTTGCAAGATAAGTATTGTTGCCATGTGTAGTTCTTTGGTTGCTTTTGTGACTGAAATTCATGCATTACGTTTGCGAACTGGTAGCTCTGATTTTTCGTGATTGTGGATTTAATCCTAAGGTCGTGATTATCTTGACCTTTCTGTTAATGTGAAAATGTTGTTGTAAGGTCTTAAGAACCCCGATAGAGTTAGGGAATGGCTTAGGACCATTAGGCTAGTTACACCTACTACCCCACCTGGAGCATGCTTGCCTAGGATGTTTATGAGATGTTGCTAGCTTGTGGGTTGTGTACCCTAATATGTGATGACATGGAAGTTGTGTCCTTAATTGCAAAGACTAGCTAGTGGGTTGTGTACCCTATTGTTTGATGGCATGGAAAGTATGTCATTCATTGCAGGTGCTAGTCAGAGGGCAGGTGGGCCTTCGAGGTGTGGCTTGAGGGTTATGATTCTTCTTGTTGTATGCTAGCTATAAGGGTGAATCCTCGTGGATAGGAAACATGGCTCTAGAGTATAGCAATGAGGCAATATCATAGGTGAGGGTGGGTTAGGTGGTCACTTAGCCAAGAAAGTGTAGAGAACTTGAGGAAGATCAGGAGCTTGAGTGATTTATGGAGTGTTAGCTAGTTGTTGTGATTGGACTATGAGCTCTTGGAAGTGGGCTACTTATTGAGTATTTTTATACTCATTCTATGCTACATTATTTTCTCTTTCAAATGGTCAATAGACTCAGGAGGTGCATGGCAGGGGCATTGGTTTCACAAGGCTATGGAGATCGTGTCCCTTATTTCTTAGGATAGAAGAGTTGCCCAGTTTCCTGTTGTTCTTGTTTCCTTCAAGTTCGGATTTGTGTTTTGTTTTACTTTCAATTTTGACGAGTTGTCTTTGAATTTAATTATTTTAGCAAGAACTGTTTTGTTTTGAAATCAGGATCCCAAAATAAAGTAATTTTGTGAAATGTTTATCTTGTCTTTTTTGAACGTTTGTTCCATTTTTCCTTGTTCGTAGTTAAGAGTGTTGCTAAGTAAGTCTTTAGTAGTGATCTAGGGTGGGTTGTTACATTTTGTTTACTTAGCTTGGTTCTTTACTGATGCTCAAATTTTTACAAGCAAATATCATCGTTTAATTTAGATTTGCATAAATTTTGCACTCGAATAAATATTCTTGCATATGGCTGAAGAGTATTATTTTTTCTGTATTGATGATATAGGACCTTCGTAAGAATGATTTCAGTCTTTTGCCTATTTTTCTTATACATGACTAAAGGCATGAGTGATTGGTATATTTTGTGTTTGAATGACAGTAATGGAAATTGTGAGAGAAATGGAGTTTATCAACATTAGAGAATGGAGAAGGAAGCTAAAACGAAGCTAAGTACTATCAACTGCTTCACAGTGGTATTATTCTACTTATTCATTTTACAGTGAGTTTATTAAATTGTATTACTCTGTTTTTCTAACTTTTATGTTCATCTAGCTTATATATTTTGCAATGAGTTCACTAGGTTTTGTTGCTCGAATTTGCAAGTGTATAAATCGTTACAAGTAATACAGTGATTGAATACCATGATTGTTCTCTACAGGGAGTGAATTTTACCAATTACCAAATTCTCTAGCCTCAATTTTATCTAAACACTGAATTATCAAAGATGAATAAAATTTAACTTGCTTGAAAAATAAATGTGACTAAAAATAGAGAATTAAACTTAATTGGTAAGAGCTTTAGAGCAATGACTTCACTATTTTTTCCTCATACTCTTTGTTTATTAATAGCTAATGTGTTCTTCTATTTCTAGGTTGTTGGCAAGCTCTACTCTATAGACTCGATATCCTTTCTTGAGCAATGACGATATTCATTAAATAGTAAATTGTCTATATCTCTATGACAATTCAAACAATTCAACTATTAAGCCCGTAGAACCTAATATTGCCACACAATCTACAAGGATATTTCTATCTCAAATATAAATTTGGGAAAACAATTCAGATCATCAACAATCTTGTCTCTCAACCTCAAATTATTGACACAAAAACAATGTAAAGAATGGCCAGATCTAAGCATGCATTAAGTTCAGAAGAATTTTCACAACCACAACTGAAATAGAAACATCGTTTATTAACTAAGAAAGAGTAGGATTCGAGTATCGATTACATCAAAGCTTTAGAAAGAAAAACTTAATTCATAATATAAAACTTAACAAGACTAGCTAAAAGTATCAATGGAGTCATGACAAGCAGAAAAAGTGAACAGAGAAACGAATCCAAGTGATTGAACAAGTTTCCAAGTGTAACGCTTGCTCCAGTCCTCCAAAGTGGCATTTTCTCTTTTTCCTCTATTTTTGCATCTTCCTCTCTGTTTTTTGCCTCCAAATCTCCTTCCTCCCCCTTTTTGACGACTAAAAGACGATCTTTTATACTTAGGGTAGTCGATGTAGTGCCTAAGCGCTGTCAAAAAGAGTGAAAACCAGTACTGTAGCATCTAGGCACCTAAACCAGTGCCTAGGCACTATCATTCTATCCTTTTACACTATCTGTGATTTTAGCTTTCAACTTGAAAATCAAAATGAAATCTTTGATCATCTATAAAAATAAAAGAAATGCATGAATTAAAATTCAAAAACTATAAGAAAACTAACTAAAAACAACCTAAACAAGATATAATAAATAAATATAAAATGGACTTATCAAATACCCCCAACTTAGCCTTTTGCTCGCCCTTGAAAGGAATCATGAAAACAAAACTCAACAGTGCATATGTCATGCAAAGTGAATAGTTTCATGCCTCAAAAGAAAGTTCATCAACTTTAAAAATAAAAGAACAGAAAATGCAAGCAATGTCAATCAAATCTAACAGATAACCTTCGTTGTCTTCATTTTAAAGCCCTAGACGTGTGTGTGTACAATTCTTGGTATTTTACTACCCTACAACTCAACGAAACTTTTTACCACAACAGAACTTGCCCAACTTCCAGTGGACTCTAAGATCTCACCTTTTGGCCAGCCTTCACTCTAGCAAAACCATGTCAACTAAGATCATTAGGAGTTTCTAATAAATAAGAATATTAGCAACATTTTTTTTCTTTACTTTGCTTCTTATTTATTTATTTATTTATTTTTATTATTAGAGAGAGTCTCTTAGTCACTTACACCTTCGTTCCAAAGTACTAACACTTTGTGATGAAAGTAGTTGACTACGGGCACAAGTCATTTTTAAGGCTGCTTTCACATATTCACTTCCTAAGTAAACTTTTCATGCAAAGGAAATCATGGGTTTCATGACTGCCCTTGGTTACTCAGTTCACTCTAGAAGTAGGAATATCTCCCTTTTTTTTCACATAAAAGAAACCAACAAGAAGTAAACAACCTAATTTTTTTCCTAGCAACATTGCATTTCCTTTGATTCAGAAGGCCATAGCAAGTTCTAAGACAACAAAAAAGTTTCCTCTAAGAATAAAAGTAACAAAATACTTAGACTTTAGTGCTATAAAAGTATCAAATGGCTAAAAATAAAGTCAATTACACTTCTCAGTCAGACAATAATCAATCTACTTGCACTTGTTTACCTTTAATTTCAAAAGAAATCAGAACACTTTATTAATAAGCAAAAACTATAACAACTCAAAGAAGTTACCCTACCCCCAACTTCAAAACATGCATTGCTCTCAATGTCTGAAAGGAACAAAAGGACAATAAATAAAAATCAATTATAAGGGTTAACGAGACTTCCCTGAATGTGCTGACTTTCAAGAATCCAAAGCTCCAGTGACCTCATATTTACTTATTGGGAGTTCTCTTTCCTTCATTAAAAAAAAAAAAAAACTAAAGTAACAGAAAAATAATGTTAGAAAATAAAAGTTGCAAAAGAAACCTTTGGGTTGCCTCCCAATAGCATTTGATTTATAGTTCTCCACCTGACTTTTCTTCTCTTCTTCAAGGTGGTTTTAGTAGTATGATGCATGTGACTTCGAAGAAGATTAGGACGATGGTGATCCACTCCCAAAGATGTCTGAACAATTCGTATGATATGAAGGGTTGGGATCCTTGAAGATTTTAAATATGTCTGACTCATCCTGAACTTATAGCTTCAGCTCTCCTAATTCTACATCAATCTTTGATCTTCCCGTGGCCAAGAATGGTATTCCCAAAATCATAGGCATGTTGTCATCAAGATAAACTTCCCCACCTTGACCAGGACATCCTCAATGATTCCGCATGGATGCCTAATTGATATGTTAGCTAATTGCAAGAAAACGGTTGTTGGTCTCACCTCTCCTATTCCTAGTCTCTTAAAAATAGACAAAGGCATCAAGTTAATATTGGCTCCTAGATCACATAATGCATTAGCAAAGATAATATCACCAATCGAACAAGGAATAGAAAAACTCCCTGGATCTTTTAGTTTGGGTGGTAATTTTTTTTGCAATATGGCACCGCACTCCTCTCTGAGTGGAACCATTTCATAATCCTCTAATTTCCTTTTCTTTTTCAAGATGTCCTTCATGAATTTGATATTATGTGGCAATTGTGCAAGGGCATCTGCAAAAGGAATGTTAATATGCAGTTTCTTAAAAATATCAATAAACTTACTGTATTGCTTATCATTTTTGTTCTTCTAGAGGCGTTGAGGGAATGGAGTGGCTAATGAAGTAGCCAACTGTGGTTTATCCTCAACTCGCTTAGTGGATGATTATGGAGTAACTTGTTTTTCTTGAAATTCTTCTCTGGACTTCTTGTTCTGCATTGGCTCAACCAACTCCTTACCACTTCTTAAGGTAATTGACTTACAGTGCTCCACTGGATTCTTTTCTGTTGTGCTCGATAAATTACCTGGAAGCCTATCCACCATCATGTTGGCTAGCTGACCTACTTGCATCTCTAAATTTCGAATGGGTGCTGCTTGATTCTGAAAGGTGGTCTTTGCAGTCATGAATTGATTCGTAGTGTTTGCCAACTGAATCATTGCCTCTTCAAGGCTATTTTTCTTTTCTGGTTGTTGAAATTCTGGTGGTGGTATGTTTGGAGTTTGATTATACTTCCATGAGAAATTAGGATGATTACAGGGAATGGAATGACAAATGAAGTAGCCAACTGTGGTTTATCCTCAACTCGCTTAGTGGATGATTATGGAGGAACCTGGTTTTCTTGAAATTCTTCTCTGGACTTCTTGTTCTGCATTGGCTTAACCAACTCCTTACCACTTCTCAAGGTAATTGACTTACAGTGCTCCACTGGATTCTTTTCTATTGTGCTCGGTAAATTACCCAGAAGCTTATCCACCATCGTGTTGGTAGCTGATCTACTTGCACCTCTAAATTTCGAATGGATGCTGCTTGATTCTGAAAGGTAGTCTTTATTTTAGTCATGAATTGATTCGTAGTGTTTGCCAACTGAATCATTGCCTCTTCAAGGTTATTTTTCTTTTATGGCTGTTGAAATCCTGGTGGTGATTTGAGTGGAGTCTGATTCTACTTCCATGAGAAATTAGGATGATTACTCCAGCTAGGATTATAGGTATTAGAGTAAGGATTATTTTGTTGAGAATTAAAATTCCCAACAAATTGAGCCTATTCAATGTGACCAGGCATAAATGGATTCCCAACTTGACAATCTTCACTTCTATGGCTCCCATGGCAATATTCGCAATAGATAGGTGGTGACTGAATAATATTTACCCCCAGTTGACTAGACTGAAGTTGCCTAGCAAGTGAAGCAACCTATGCAGTCAAAGTGGCAATAGCATCCACCTCATTCACTCTCATTGCCTTTTTCTTGACTGATCTCTCACTTCGCCATTTGTAGTGATTCATTGTCATTTCTTCCAACAATTCAAAGGCCTCATTTTCAGTTTTGTTCATGAATGCTCCTCCTGAAGATGCATTAATGGTGGTCCTCGTATTTCCATCTAAACCATTATAAAAATTCTGTACTTGCATCCATTGAGGCAATCCATGGTGAGGACACTTTCTTAAAAGCTCCTTATATTGTTCCTAAGCTTCATACAAACTCCCTCCCTCATACTAATAAAAATTACTGATCTCACTGCAAATCTTGGTCGTCTTTGCTTATGGAAAGAACTTGAATAGAAACTTTTTAGCTAGATCATTCCAAGTTTCTATAAAAGTTGTGGGCAAAGAATTTAACCACTGCTTCAACCCTTAAGAGTGAAAGGAAAAAGTCTCAATCTGATAGCATCATCTGCCACTCCATGATACTTGAATGTATCACAAATTTCCAGAAAATCAGAGATGTGAGAGTTTGGGTCTTCACTTTGCAATCCATTGAAACTCAAAGCGTGAACCATCTGCAGTGTAGCTAGCTTGATCTCAAAATTATTATCTTGAATGGCTGGCCTTCGGATAGCAGAATGAATATTAGTTATGTCAAGCATCACATAATCTCTCAAAGCCATATTCCCATTCTGTGCTTCGTCGTTTGCCATCCTTTCTTACTCTAGTGCAATACACTCTCTCTTTTCTTTTTTATTTTTTCTGCAAGTGCGTTCGATCTCCAAATTATTTTCGCATACACTTGCTTCAACTCCTAAAAAAAACAAATGAATTAAAACAAATAAAATACAACTTAGATTAAGACTAAAACTATTGATTTCGATATTGGAAAAATAAGCATTCACTCCTCCCGGCAATGGCGCCAAAAACTTGTTGCTCGAATTCACAAGTGTACAAATCGTTACAAGTAATACAATGATTGAATACCACGATCGTTCTCCATAGAGAGTGAATTTTACCAATTACCAAATTCTCTAGCCTCAATTTTATCTAAGCACCAAATTAGCAAAGATGAATAAAATTTAACTTGCTTGGAAAATAAATGTGACTAAAAATAGAGAATTAAACTTAATTGGTAAGAGCTTTAGAGCAATGACGTCACCGTTTTCTCCTCCTACTCTTTGTTTATTAATAGCTAATCTGTTCTTCTATTTCTAGGTTGTTGACAAGCCATATTCTATAGACTCGATATTCTTTCTAAAGCAATAACGGTATTCACTATGACAATTCAAACAATTCAACTATTAAGCCCGTACAACCTAATATTGCCACAAAATCTACAAGGATATCTCTATCTCAAGTGTAAATTTGGGAAAACAATTCAGATCATTAACAATTCTTGTCTCTCAACCTCAAATTATTGACACAAAAAATAATGTAAAGAATGGCTAGATCTAAACATCCATTAAGTTCAAAAGAATTTTCACAACCACAACTGAAATAGAAACATCGTCTATTAACTAATCAAGAGTAGGATTTGAGTATCGGTTACATCAAAGCTCTAGAAAGAAAAACTTAATTCACAATATAAAACTTAACAAGACTAGCTAAAAGTATCAATGGAGTCATGACAAGCAAAAAAAAGAGAAGGAAAAAGTGAAAAGAGAAACAAATCCAAGTGATTGAACAAGTTTCCAAGCATAGCGCTCGCTTTGTTTGGTTGCTCCGGTCCTCCAAAGTGGCGTTTTCTCTTTTTCCTTTGATTTCTACCTTTTCCTCTATGTTTTCCACTTCCAGATTTCTCTCCTCCCCCTTTTTGACGACTGAAGACGATCTTTTATACTTAGGGCAGTTGATGCAGCGCTAGGCACTGTCAAAAAGAGTGAAAACCAGTACCGCAACGCCTAGGTGCTATTATTCTATCCTCTGCACTGTCTGTGGCGCCTAGGTGTTGTTATTTTATTTTATTTTTTTGAGCTTTCAACTTGAAAATCTTCAAACTTTGACCTTCAAAATGAAATTTTTGATCACCTATAAAAACAAAAGAAATGCATGAATTAAAATTCAAAAACTATAGGAAAACTAACTAAAAATAACATAAACAAGATATAATAAATAAATATAAAATGAACTTATCAAGTGTATTACTCTATTATATAGTGAAGCTTCACATTAATATGCAGTTATGTTCTTAGGGGTGTTAACTTGGTTTTATTTTGAAGGTATTTTATGCTTAGCTGGAATTTTGACATTTTATACATTAAAAAAATTAATACCCCAAATCTTAATTCTTTTATTTACATTATTTGCATTTTTTTCTTATGTATCAGACCTGAACTTATGCATCAATGGCTTCAAGTACAAATTTTACCATGTTCGACCAAACTTCAAAGAATTATATGGATTTCTTTTTTTGTAATTTTTGCAATTGAAAATATTGTACTTGACAAACACTATAATGATGTGAAAATTATATGTGACCATGTTATTTGTTCATTTCGTTAATGAAATTCTGTCTTCAATATATCAAATTGTTGGAACACAATGCTTTTAGATTCAAGATAATAGGGAAACATTTATTAGAATTGAAAATAAAAATCACAACCAAACATGACATGCCAAATGTGTCAAGAACTAATTAAATTGACATTCCTGCAACATAAGATAAATACACAAGTGACACATTAAAATCGTCAAGTTTTAACAAAAATGATACATAATAATTGTCAAGAATTTATATACTTGACGCTTTAGAAATGTTAATGAGTTTAATATTTTTGACATTTAAAAAATATCAAGGAAAGTATATCTTGATGCTTCTCTTTTGTCACATTTTAGGCACCTTATTCTTGACGATAACTTCCTTGACGTTTTTAAAAGCGTCAAGGGATTAAATTTTGACATTTCAAAAGCGTCAAGTAATACATTTTTTTTCCTTGTATTCTTGTAGTGAAACTTATATGAAAAATAAGACAACCAAAAAGTTAGTCTCATCATAGATTATAGATACATCATAAGTCGATTTTTATATATACTCTTAAAAACAAACAAACTATTTTCAAGTATTATTTTACCACTTCCTATCAAGAACATTGTTGAGAAACTTTTTTTTTTTAAATTGATGGATTAATTTATTAATGTTAAAGTTATCATGTAATTAGTTATTTTATCTAGAATCTTCCATGTAAACAAATTAAACAAATACAAAGAATACAATCACTTGTCCAAACTCTAACCAAACTAGTCAAACATGTTTGAATTTTTATTCTAGAAAATTAAACCCAAAAAAAAAAAATTATAAAAACTTGTTAGATTAAGACACCGGACACCCCCAATTTTGGACCTATGATTGAAGGTTTGCTCAAATATAAAAAATAGAGATAAACAGATTAGAAACGTACAATTTTGTATAAGAGAACATAACATTGCTGAACAATAATGTTCTAAAAATAGCAAGAACATAAAAAAATCAACCTGCTCCAAGCCTCCAACACTATTGTTTAGTTCTTCAAAACTAATTGAAATGGGAAAAAACACAAACAACAGGAGATTCGATTTATAGTAGACAACTAGACATAGACACAGCACATAGTCTCACTTTTTTTTCTTTATTTTTCTTTATATTTTCATTTAATTATCTTATTTCATTATCATATCACTTCACTTTCACATCAAAATCCCATCAAATTTTACAAATTTCAAAATAAAAAATTTCAATTTCCCAAACATATTTTAAATCACAAAAAATATTTTTATTTTTTACATTTTGATTATTTTATTATTTTTTTACCATCTATAAATACCCACTTCATTTCACTTTCTTCTTCACCAATCACCACAACAACTCAATCTCCAATTCTCAATTCTCTCCAATTCCAATTCTCTCAATTTCCCTCTAATTCTCTCAAATTCCCTTCTTAAATTAGGAGTTTTAGCTTATAATTTACTTTTTAGTCTATCTACATTACTTTTAAGTTTCAACTTTCAAGTTTATTATCTCTTTATATTATTATTTAACTTTTGTTTTATAAATAATAATGATTATTTTTTTGTTCATTTAAACTATCTTCGTTAGTTAATGGTTGTTTATTATTAATTTTTTTTCTTTTTGTTATAATTGTTATTATTATGGATCGATATTGAAGTGTTGTTCTTATGTTTCTTAATTTTATAATTTTCTTATTAGTTATATTGTTTATGAATTAAATAATTCATTTATATACTAGTTTATTGTAATTTGAATAAATTGACTATACTTTATTCTCAAACACACCGTTCTGTCTAGGCTGAGGTATTTAAGTTGACCATATGGGAACACCTCTACCTAAGAACTAAATTGGAAATGGAGCTAGTCATTTTTATTCAATTTTTTTTTTTAATGTTTGTGAAATAAACAATATATTCTGTTAGTGGTGATAATTTTATATTAGTTTTTAGAAAGTATAGATTGTATATTTATTATTATTTTTTGGTTTATTAATAGTGTTCATAGATGGAAGGAGGACGTTCAGATTCAGTTTGGGCTAATTGCATTCCATTGGATGGAAATAAATCTGACACTGTTTGCAATTTTTGCCAGTTGGTGATTAAAAGCGGTAGCATCACCAGATTCAAACATCATTTATCTGGAAATGATCCCAAAAAGAACACCAGACCTTGTTTGAATGTGCCACCAGAGGTGAAGAAATAAATTGCAGATCAACTGAAAATGAAGGAGAAAAAAAATTGGAGAAGCGAAAAACATGAAAGAAATTCAAAAGGATTTACGATCCAATCTGAAAGGTCATCAAGTCGATGACAGAGTGATGAAGAGGATATTGAAGTCTTTGATATGACTATGAGTTACTCAGAAAGAAAACAATATCGTGAAGTTATACGTAACTCAAGAAAGACGGCCGAAGAGGAGGAAGATATGCGACGAAGTGGCTTTAGTGACGTCAAGGCTCTAGTCAATTCCAACAGTCTAGTAGTATGAAGGAGCTCTCATACTACAAGTCTGAAGGAGCTAAACAAAAAAATTTGAAGGATATGTTGTCAGGAGGAGCCATTAGACAAAATGTTGGACGCCTAATCTCTCGTTTTTTTATTTGTGACAATATCGCACCCAATAAACTAAAGCCGCATCATTTTAAAAATATGGTTGTGGGAATACAAAAAGCTGGTAAGTATGCTTATTAACTATTTTCAAGCATGTTTTTTTTGTAATACAATTGTACTTACATAAATCCTAATTCAAATGAGTTTTCATTTTGTAGGTATGAGAGTTGAAGTACCCTCACCGTACGAAACTCGCAATAAATATTTGGATATGGAGTATGAAGATATGGAAAAATATGTTCAGGAGCAGAAGAAAAAGTGGAAAACTTTTGGTTGCACGATCATGTCTGATGGATGGACAGGACCAACAAAATTATCCATCATAAGATCAGTTGATGCTTCTAAACAAGTTAAAGACCATAAATATATTTATAATCTCTTGAAGAATTTCGTTCGAGAGATAGGGAGTGAGAACATAGTCCAAATAGTGACAGACAATGGCTCTGCTTTCAAGAAGGCTGGAGAATTGATAATGAAAAAATTTAATATTTATTGGACCCCTTGTGCAGCCCATTGCATAGATTTAATGTTTGAGAATATAGGTAAAAGGGCCTCAGTAGACAATATTATTAGAGCTGCACGAGGGGTGACCAATTATATATATAATTATAAATGGTTACTTAGTAAAATGCGCGAGATATGTGAAGGTGATATTGTCCAACCTGGTGCCACTAGATTCGCAACAAATTATCTTGCATTAAGTAGAATGCTGAAGAAGAAAGCTGGATTAAAACAGCTATTCACTAATGATGCATGGTTTAATGACAAGTTGAGTCGGACGAAAATTGGAAAAGAAATTGAATCTTGTGTATTGAATCACTTATTTTGGGATCAAGTGGAGAACATTGTCAATATTTTTGAGCCAATGTACACTACTCTTCGAATTGTGGAATCTGAGGTTGTTCCAACGATGCCTGTTATCTATAGCTTGGTTGAAAATTTGAAATCTAGAATCAGCCATATCAAAGACAGAGGCTGGGTCAACCAAGTCATTGAAAATCGATGGGACAAGACACTTTATCATCCTCTTCATGCTGCATGTAAAATTAATTATTAAATTAAAAGTAAGTATGTTTTTATTTTCATTAATTATATTTACTATTGTATTAGACTAATAAATTTGAATAAATTGACTCTTCCAGAGATAGTTCTGTCTAGGTTGAGGTATTTAAGGTGACCGTAAGGAAACACCTCTACCTGGGAACTAATTTGAAAATTGAATTAGTTAATTTTATTCACTCTCATTGATTACTATTAGCTGAGCATGAACAAATTGGCTAAATGATTTTTTCTAAAGATAGTTCTATCTAGGTTGGGGTATTTAAGTTGACCATAAGGGAACACCCCTACCTGCGAACTAATTTGGACAATGAATTTGTCAATTTTATTCATCACATCAATTATGAATTTTTTAATATTACTAACCAAATTGTTATATGATATCATTTGTTGCTCATTATTTGAATCCATAATATCAATACACTCATGGTATTGGAATGGATTTCAATTTGATTGAGGCTGTACATACAATATATTATAAATTGTTTCCAAATTGCCCAAATGCTGGAGATTTTGGAATGGAGGTAATTATAGAAAAGAAATCAATAGATAATTATCTAAATTTAAATACATATAAATTCACCTAATAGATAATATTTTAATGCAGCTTATATATTTTAGAGATGCCAAAATGAGTTTTGGAGAACGAGGTGCGATAAAATAAATAAATAAATTGCAAACATGTAAGTAGCATTTAAAATTATGATCATCTACTACCAATTAAATTAAAGTAAAGATAAAAAAAAATACTAATTTTTTTTATCTATTATTATTTTTTTGGTGTTTGTGCAGCCCATTGGTGGAGCATGTATGGTAAAAGTCCTCCTACAGTACAGAAGCTAGCTATGCGGGTTTTGTCTCAAACGGCTTCGTCATCTGCATGTGAGCGGAACTGGAGTACGTTTGCCTTAGTCCATACAAAGCAACGTAATCGGTTAGCTTACGAAAAACTCCACAAACTTGTTTTTTCCTACTACAACATGAAATTGAAGCTTAGAGATATGGGGGCCAAAAGTGAAAAAGTAGCAGAAAAATATTACATCGATTTGGTGGATGTCCTGGCAGATCCAAATGATGATGGTGATGACCCACTTTTTCAATGGGTCCGACCAACACATTTTGAGTCTGGCAATCTAGACCCCGAGATTGCCAACATGGCTGCAAAGATCAGTGTCAATGTGGAGCAAGTAATAAATAAAGAAGTTAGGATGCCTGACGACCAATTAAATGACTATCAATTTAATGTCTGTTTAGAAGCTAGTTATTTTGAAGCGGAACTTCAAAAAGTGAGAAAAAGTGTCGTACAGGTAAGTCAGCAAATGACGAAGACGATGACAGTACAGACGATGGCAATGATGATGATAATACATCTAGTGGAGGAGGTGATACAAATGCTGGGACTTCAAGTGCTTACCAAGCTGGGGAATGACAATCTAATGAACCAGGAATAAGTCCTTTTACTTGTGAGGCTGGATTCGACCATGTCACCCAAGACGAGGACCATGGATCTCGAGAGGGTGGTGAGGGAATTGCTGCTATTGGTAAACCGTTCTATCGACATAGAGATGCAGAATATTTTTATTCGACAAATTCGGATGAGAATTCCTTACTTTCAAGTATGGAAATGATGAGCATTAGCAGCAATAACACACAACAAGGCTATGGTCAAGGTAATTATTCTTACTCAAATTATGATGATTCTTCAAGTTCTGGTCATAGCAATGTTCAGCCTAACTTTCCACCACAGAGTTATCTTCCATCTGAAAATCAAGGACCATCGACTGATGAGATGTATCCATGAATAGGGTCTATATGTTGACCGTACGAGTCATATCGTTTTCATGTAAGCAACTATGTTCAACATTTTCAATAGAGGATGACTTGAGAGCAATATTGTAATTTCTATAAGAATTATCAAGATTATGGATTAGATGCTCCAAGGTCATCTTTTTGGTATTAGACATGTATATTTTATATTAAACAATTCACAATTACTTTGTCACATACAAATATGTCATATCTTCTCTAATTACCAATATTTAATATTATTTTATGTAGTCAATTATGATTTATGAATGCTTAATTATATTTATAGTTTGATTAAATCATCATAATTAAAGTCTCATTGAATATAAATATTACATATAATTTAGATATATTATATAATGTTAAAATAAATCAATTATGGTATAATTAAGCCATAATTAAAGTTTCATGAAATACTTCAAATAATTTTAATCAATTTCTATATTTTTTTTCTCAAATTCCTATTCGCATCGACATTTCAATCGATATTTATATCTAAATATTATCTTAGTTTTTAGATGTGATGCTTAAAAATGGTCAATTATAGTCTAATTAAGCCACAATCAAAGTTTCATTTGCTAATTCAAACAATTTCTATAAATTTCCACGATTTTAAATTTCCCTGAAATTTCCATCGACATTTCCATAAAATTTAGACCTCGACATTTCCATCAACATCGGCATTTTGAACCTTGCTATGAGTATGTATTTGTTTATAAAAAAAAAAGAAATACCAAAAAAAAGAAGAGAAGACTAAAGAGACAAGAGAGAGAAGTATCAGTATGTGAATTATGAGTATGAGAAAAGAAATTTAAGAATTGAGATGACATCATTGACATGACATTACCGTGTGTCAGTCAGCAATCAACCCTTATCCATTGATTTGGCAAATTGGCAGTGACATTGACAATTGACACTTAAAAAAAAACAAAAACGAAACTTGGACGACATGTCGTCAACACCTCGAATTTTTGAGGTGTTGACGACATGTCATCGAAAGGAGGGGGGGGGGGAAACGACATCCCCCGGACGACATGTCGACCGACATTTTCCACCATGGTCTCATGTAGTTCACATAAAATATAACAAAAATATTAACTTATATAAAAAGAATTTTAAAAAATTATGTGTAATAATAGTACTGAATTCAACATTTCATTTAAGAAATTTCCACATATATCTCTCTCACTACACATCAACCAAAAGAAACACATACGACATACATAAACAACGAATCAAAAATCAACCAAATAAATGAATGAATATCTCATCACCAAAAAAAACTCCGCCAAACTAAACTTGATTCAATTAAACCCTCCAACTTATTTCAAACATAACAACACTCAACCCTTCTCTCAAACCACGAATAAATTTCAATAATTGTAAAATAACACACAAACATCACCATTTTGAAAAAAAGTCAGCAACAGACACATTTCAATCCGCTTCGTCAAAATATCATATTCGGCAATTTTTCGTAGAATCGAACTAGACTAATTAAAGAGGGAAAAAGTCATATACCTTGCAAATCTTAACATTGTCTTTCTGCACTTCCTCGACATTGTGTCTCCGCACATCCTTGACATTGTCTCACGGTATTACTCGAAAATGTTGTCGCTGGTGGAGTCATCAGAGAGGATCAAATCCGCAAGGGGAATGGAGAACTTGTGAAGGAGTCGGTGTCATCAGCGGGGGACAAGCAGCTGGGCGGAGATTAGCAGCGGCGACAACGACGGTGGGAGTGATCGGTGGTGGAGGCAAAAGAAGAAAAGGAGAAAAGAGGGTTGGGGGTTGGCAGCGGTGAAAAGAGATGGTAGGATTTAAAATTGAAAGAAAAAACCTTTGGTTGAAGTCATACTTTTGTCGATGATTTTTATTTACCATCGGTAGAAGTTTACTTTTGCCGATGATTTTTAACAACTAACCGCAATTCTATTTATCCCGACGACTTTTGTGGCGTCAAGAGAGAAAGCATCACCAAAACTGAATTTCTTGTAGTTTGCAACTTGAAATCAATTGTTGAGACATGTATATCTTCCCGTAGAGACAGTGGTGGATCCATGAATTTTATACAGGGGTGGCACAATATACATACAAGTTCAATAAAAGGAATCTATAATGAAAATTTAAAAAATATGCATAGCTTCATAAATAAACTAATTTCATAGTTCAACAAACTCAATATTGGAGCGCACATCAACAATGTAATTTTGAAGTTGATCCTCAAGCACAGAGAGTTCAATAGTTGAAAAGTCTCTTGGATAAAATTGAGCAAGCTGACTAAGTTTTTGTCTATCAAAAGCAGCAAATGAGTTACTTAAAAACTTCAACACGATAATGATGCAAACTTGTAATTGGTAGAGATTTTCGCTTTTGTCGTCCTCGAACCAAAAACATATCATCCATCTTAAGCACTTGAATATCATGGCTATTGCAGAAATTAGAAACTACATCCAACAATGAATCCCAACTAGATTCCCTTGTGGTTTGCAGTCTTTTTTTATAAATTTTGACTAAATTCATTACATTCACAATAATGTCCTGATCTTTTTTTGGTAATGCTTGAGATAACTCATTTGTGATTCCCAAGACAATTTTCATAAAATGTATATCAATGGTATATTATGTATATCCCGACAAGTGATGCAAAATTATACTTCTTAGTAATAGCTCTGAAAGTAATGAAAAATACAAAATCAATTATGTAAATCAAAAGAAATAAATTACTCGCAAATAAAACAAGAAACGATAACTTTTGAGTTTATTGATTACAATTTCCTAGATTAAAAATTATAAAAACTAAAAGTCTAAAAAGAATTCGAATCTTACTTGTCAAATGCCAATGATATATTTATTATGTATATCCCGACGAGTGACGCAAAATTATACCTCCTAGTAAAAACTCTGAAAGTGATGAAAAATACAAAATCAATTATGTAATCAAAAGTAAGAAATTACTCACAAATAAAACAATAAATTATATGTTTTTAGCTTTTTTATTACAATTTCCTAGATTAAAAATTATAAAAACTAAAAGTCAAGAATGAATTTGAATCTTACTTGTCAAATGCCAATGGTATATTATGTATATCCTGATTAGTGACGCAAAATTATACCTCCTAGTAATAACTCTGAAAATAATGAAAAATACAAAATCAATTATGTAAATTGAAAGTAAGAAGTTACTCGTAAATAAAAAAAAATAAACGATACCTTTTAGCTTTTTGATAGAACTGAATGCATTATTTAGAGGGTAAAAATATTTCTAAATTTAAAAAAAAAAATACTATGGCTAGTATTGTGTTGGTTTTAAATAAAAAACTTACTTACCTTATACAAAATATTATATGAGAGATTTGAAACTTGGAAGATGGGGGACACACAAGCCCATGTGGAGAGAAAGCCCATCATTTGCAAAAAGAGAATATAAGGTGGAAAATCGAAAATAAAATTGCATCCCGCGTGTTTTGATCCCAAGTTCTCATAGGATAGTTGGTGCCCCCTCCTACCAACTCTTCCAACATCAATTTTGATACTTAATATGTATCTATATATTTATATTATTAAATAGCTCTTATAATTTATATTAAAAATATAAAGACGAGATAATTTGAGGGGGGCACGTGCCCCTCATGGCCCCTACGTGGATCTGCCCCTGCGTAGAGATCAAAGATTTGAACTCCCACCTCAACATTTGTTATAAAAAATAAAAATAAAAATAAAAAGAACTTTGCTGAATGAAAATAAATTAATTTAAAATAGTAATTTTTATGAGTCCCAAAAAATTTTAGGGCAAGTACGTTACTATGTGCTAACTGCCAAGTCACATATAATGAATTTAAAATCTATTTTGTTAATTTTTTTAGAGTTCAATAATGTGTACGGGTGGAGGTCCAAACTTTCAACTTGTTGGTCGAAGTTATAATGTCTTAACTTGTTGACGTATGCTCACATTAACATCTATTTTATTAAACTAAACCTAGAGTATTTTTAACTCATTTAATAAAGTGCAATTTGACATTACATCATCATTTTATTAAAAGAAAAACTTGGCTGCATGTTGAGCTGCAGCCATATATATCGCCCAGACACATGGGCCAAGCACAGTGCGACACATGTAATGCAATTTTTTTTTCTTTTGCCTTTTGCCTTCTGATTTCTTTTTCATTTAAGGGAGATATATTCCTATATGCTATATTCTAAAATCTCTCAAAATCTTTTCAATATACCACCATAAATAACATATTCTTTTCCTTCGTTTTTATTTACAAAATCTTTAACAATATCATTTTTCTTTTTTCTTTTTTAATAACTATTTCTCTTTATCGTTGTATATTGTAAAGAAAAAAATATTACTTATAGTTGGTATATTATTTTGGAGAGATTTTAGAATATAGACCCTCTAGAAATATATATGAAAAGGATAAAAGATAATAAAAATATAAAAGATAAAAGGCAAAAAAAAAATTGTTGGCCACGTGTATAAATGGATGCAGCCCTAAGTTTCTCTTTTATTAATTAATTTCAACATTAGATTTAAAAGAAAATTTTTCAATATGTTATGAATGAAATTAAAACTCTAAAAAATTTATTAGTCAGATTGAAAAAACATGTACCATAAGGACTCAAATATATATTTAGCCTTATTTTTAAGTCTTTAATGTTATTGCAAATTATATAGTTAAAGAAGGGTCTTTCAAAAATTAGAGTTTAGAAAACAATTTGAAAATGATGGATTTCGTATAAAGAATAAAAGTATTAGTTCTCATTTATATATTCTTCTTGACTGTCATATTTATACACATAAAATTATATTGTTGCTGCCTCTTATTCATTCATAACATTTTAACTATATAACAAAAGTGTTTTTTTACAATGGATAATGTACAAGATAAGTATTACATTAAATATTCTTGCTTAGATTTGTGTGGATCAATACTATTACTTAGTAAATTGAAACTTGGTTGGGAAGCAAACAATGCATTTAAATTTAAAAAGCTAAAAATGGAAAAACATTAAACAAGACAGCACGACAAAATTAATCAGTTTAAACCTTTTCAGATGTAGCAAACCACATCGCCCCTATTCAAATTGAATTTATGTATGTAAATATTTACAAATTCATGTTTAACTATTAGTTTATTTTGAATTAGTAGTTAATGATCGGAAAATACGAGTAATTAATTTGAGAGAATTCGCTGTCATGATAAGAAAACTAGTTTCAATTAATGAAACTAAAGAAACTTTAGAAGTATTAGTTGGTGATATTGAAGTCTCACACTTTTTTTCTGTTGCTTTGAATCAATTTTATGCTTATGCTTTGATTCGTTCACAAAGTCTTGATCCAATAGGTTATGGTTTTTTGTTTTTGGTCAATTCGAGCATAACTCAGTGAATAAGACATCAATTACCATCTTAAAGATCGATAGTTCAATCTTCCACCTCTGCAATTGTTAAACTTTAAAAAAGTTTTTTTTTTCAATTCAACAACATGTGGGGTGAGGATTCGAATATCTGATATTTTAGTCTAAGATATATGTCTTATCCAGTTTAGCTATGATCAAGTCTGCTATTGAGTTCAAAAATGTGGAGAAGAGATTTAAGATTGGATTTAATTAATAACTATTAATTCATTAGTATTTCCTATGATAACAATACAACGTTGCTCATATTCTAGTGATGGTTCGTTCATTTGCGAAATTTGCTCAATATTTGCATTAGGAAGGAAATAATGGATGTCATTTATATTCTTCGAAACTGTACGTCATATTTATACACCTATAATATCATTTCATAGTTTTTTTTTAGTTCAACAATATGTGAGGTGGGAGATTCAAATCTCTAACCTCTTGATTGATGATACATATTTTATGCCAATTGAGTTATGCTCATGTTAGCTATCCTTTTAGAGTATTGTTGTTGTCTCTTGTCTAAATAGATTGATTGATTATGATTTAAAAAAAAAAAAAAAAAGAAGTGCTAAATAAGTATTACATTAAATATTATTGAAATTTGATTGGGAAACAAGCAGTTGATTTAAATTCAAAAATCTAAAAATGGAAAGAAATTAAACAAGACAGCACAAAATTATTTAGTTTAAACCAGTCTTCTTTTCAAAGAGAGAAGACTTTGACAATGATTTTAGATATGGCAAACCACGTCACCCAATTTAAATGTTTATGAATTCATGTGTATCTTTCTTGAATTTCCTGTGCTTAATGTTTTTTATCAGTTCTAAATTTCACAAAAATATAGATTTTTTTTTTTGTTATTTTCAATTAATTGTTGAATGCTCGAGGAATATTAGTAATTAATTTCGGGGAATTTGTTCCCCTAAAATAATCTGAATCGATGAAAGTATAGAAACTCAAAAGAAATTACTTGGGTGAAATCAAAGTAGTTCACACGTAATTTCAAAAGAGAAATGAGACACATATAAATAAATTTAATTTGTATTAATTTGAATTTAGTGGAATACAATTTCTAATGTTTATCCTTTGATTCTTTCTCTTTCAAGTGTAATTCGTCTAAGGGCTTTGCAACTTGTTCTCGGACGTAGATTTGATTCGAGGGCTTTGTAGCTTGTTCTCAAATGTGGATTTATTTCGAGGGTTTTGCAGCTTGTTCTTGAATATGAATTTGTCTCAAGAACTTTGTAGCTTGTTCTCGAGGTTGAAACTTCAATCAATTTTAAGGGCCTTGAAGTCTTCAAGTCTTGAAGGGTCTTTGGCCTTCAAGGGGTGTTCAACACCTAAGAGCTTCAGGGAATGTTTGGCACCTAAGGACTTTAGGGAGTGTTTAGCACCTAAGGACCTCAAGGATTCTTTCTGAGTTCTCTTGAGAGTTTAGTTTCTGAACCCTTCAAATGAAGGAGAGTCCTTCTATTTCTAGAGCTTTCCATGGGCATGTGGACTTGGACGCCTTCGGGCCCAACCATGGACTTGGATTTTGTTGGCTTTGAGTCCAACTATTTGAATTTGAGTTTTATTTAACTTTGGAAGACATAAACATAAATAGTGAATTTGGGTTAAAATATGCAGATGCCAAAATAATTTCTTTTCAGTGGTAGAAGCCTTAGAGCAGATGCCAAAATATGCAAAGTTCCTTAAAGATATGCTCATCAAGAAAAAGAGACAAGCCGAGTATGAGATTGTGCCACTCTCTACAGAATGTAGTTCTATTTTTGCTTGTCCAATTCCTCCTAAACTTCGAGATCCAGGAGCATTTACAGTACCTGTGTCAATTGGTGGTAAAGAAGTAGGGAGAGCTCTATGTGATCTAGGAGCTAGCATAAATCTTATGCCATTGCCAATTTTTCAGAAGTTGGGGATAGGGAAAGCAAGGCCAACTACTGTAACGCTTCAGTTAGCAGACAGATCAATCACTTATCCTGAGGGGAAGATTGATGACATCCTGGTTCAGGTGGATAAATTTGTGTTTCTAGCCGATTTTATTATCTTAGACTATCAGGCTGACAAAGATGTTCCTATAATTTTAGGAAGGCCATTTTTAGCTACTGCAGGAACACAAATTGATGTACCAAATGGAGAGTTAAAAATGAAAGTCGACGATCAAGAAGTGAAATTTAACATCTTTGATGTAATGAAATACCCTTCTGACAAGGAGGAGTGCTCTGCCATTAGAATCAGTGAGGAATTAGTGGAGGAAGACATTGAGACAAATTTTTTGGAATATCACATGCAGATGTTTGATGAGATTCTGACAGAAGAACCAGAATGTTGCAGCAAGGCTCAAGAATCAGAAATTGTTGGTGAAATCTCAAATTTCAAAAGAGTTTTCGAATCTTTGGAACTAGCTGAACGGAAGTCGCCACCTATACAACCATCAATTAAAGTTCCTCCCAAGTTGGAAATGAAACCTTTACCAACACATCTGAAGTATGCATATTTGGGAGATGGGGAGACATTACCAATTATTGTTTTAGCAAATCTGATTCCTGAAAATGAAGACTTACTATTACAATTGCTGAAACAATATAAAAGAGCTATTGGTTGGACGTTGGCCGATATTCAAGGAATAAGTCCATCATTCTGCATGCACAAAATAAATTTGGAAGATGGGAATTTCAAGTCTATTGAGAATCAGAGAAGACTCAACCCCAGCAATGAAAGAAGTGGTGAAGAAAGAGATTATAAAATGGCTAGATGCAGGGATTATCTACCCCATTGCTGACAGTAGCTGGGTGAGTCCTGTTCAATGTGTACCAAAGAAAGGAGGTATGACAGTGATAGTTAACGAGACTAACAACTTAATACCAACCAGAACAGTGATTGGTTGGAGGATTTGTATGGATTACAGGAAGCTTAATAAAGCTACCCGTAAAGATCATTTCCCTCTTCCATTCATTGATCAGATGTTGGATAGGTTGGTTGGCAAACAATACTATTGTTTCCTTGCTGGTTACTCTGGTTACAACCAAATTTCAATAGACCCCAAGGATGAAGAAAAAACTACCTTTACTTGTCCGTATGGCACATTTGCTTTTCGAAGAATGCCTTTTGGGTTGTGTAATGCCCCAGCAACTTTCCAGCGTTGCATGTTAGCCATATTTTCTGGCATGGTAGAATCTATTATGGAAGTGTTTATGGATGACTTTTCAGTATTTGGGGAATCTTTTCAAGCATGTTTGGAAAATTTGGGACGGGTATTGCAAAGATGTGAAGAGATAAATCTTGTGTTAAATTGGGAAAAGTGTCATTTCATGGTCAAGGAGGGGATAGTATTAGGACATAAGATTTCTAGAAGAGGCATTGAAGTTGATCAAGCAAAAGCGAAGTTATAGAAAAATTGGAACCACCCACATTAGTGAAAGGAGTAAGGAGCTTTCTTGGACATGCTGGTTTTTATAGAAGGTTTATAAAGGATTTTTCCAAAATTGCTAAGCCTTTATGTCAATTGTTAGAAGTGAGTAGAATATTCCAGTTTTCTGAGGATTGTTTGGAGGCGTTTAAAGTTTTGAAGACAGCCTTAATCACAGCACCAGTCATATCAGCCCCTGACTGGAAACTGCCATTTGAAGTGTTGTGTGATGCCAGTGACTACGCTTTAGGAGCAATGCTGGGGCAAAGAATTGGAAAAATCACGCATCCAATCTATTATGCCAGCAGAACTCTGAATGATGCCCAGTTAAATTATACTACCATTGAAAAAAAGTTGTTGGCCATGGTGTTCGCCCTGAAAAAGTTTAGATCCTATTTAGTGGGCACAAAAGTGGTGGTGTATACAGATCATGCTCTTTGAAATATTTGTTAGCGAAAAAAGCTTCAAAGCCAAGACTAATTCGTTGGGTTTTGCTCTTGCAGGAATTTGATTTGGAGATTCGTGACAAAAGGGGATCAGAGAATCAAGTGGCAGACCATTTGTAGAGAATAGAGCAGCAGACTCAGTTGCTGCAGCAATCAGAAATGCAGGATGCATTCCCAGATGAGCAGTTGTTAGCATTAACTCAGGTTTTGGATGAAGAAATCCCATGGTATGTTGATTATGCAAACTATTTTAGCTGCTAACATTTTGCCTACAGATTTGACAAAGCAACAATTAAAGAAATTTCTGCATGAGGTAAAGTTTTATTTTTGGGATGACCCTTATTTATTTAGACATTGTGCATATAATATGTTGGGTAGGTGTGTCTTTGGGAAAGAAATCCAGTCAATTTTGCAGCATTGTCATGCTTCAGCTTACGGTGGACATTTTGGAGGCCAAAGAACTACATCAAAGGTTTTCCAATCAGGTTTCTTCTGGCCTACGGTATTTAAGGATTCTCATTTCTATAGCAAAACTTGTAATGAATGTCAAAGGACAGGGACCATAGGAAAAAGAGATGAAATGTCTCAAACTTATATTCTAGAAGTCAAATTATTCGATGTATGGGGTATAGATTTTATGGGGCCATTTCCTCCATCTTTTGGCAATATTTACATTTTGATGGTTGTTGACTATGTGTCCAAATGGGTGGAAGCAATTGCTTGCCATGTGAATGATGCCATAACTGTTTTGAAGTTTTTGCATAAACATATTTTCACAAGATTTGGTACACCTAGAGTCTTGATAAGTGATGAGGGATCACATTTTGTCAATAAGATGCTTAGTAATTTGCTGTTAAAATATAATGTCAAGCATCGAATTTCAACTCCTTATCATCCACAAGCTAATGGCCAAATTGAATTGTCAAATCGAGAGATAAAAGGAATTTTGGAAAAAGTTGTGCATCCAAGTAGGAGAGATTGGTCAAATAGGTTAGAAGACGCTTTATGGGCATATAGGACAGCATATAAAACACCTTTAGGAATGCCTCCTTATAGGTTAGTTTTTGGAAAAGCTTGCCATTTACCACTTGAATTAGAGCACAAAGCATTCTAGGCGATAAAAGAGTTGAATTTTAATTACGCTGCTGATGGAGCAATAAGGTTGATGCAGCTAAATGAATTAGACGAATTCAGACATTTTGCTTATGAGAATGCCAGAATTTACAAGGAAAAAAATGAAATTGTGGCATGACAGGAGAATTGTGCCTAAAAATTTCGAGCAAGGGTAGAGAGTGTTGTTGTTTAATTCCAGACTAAGACTATTTCCTGGTAAGTTAAAATCTAGAAGGTCTGGACCGTTCTCTATTGTTAAAGTCTTCCCTTATGGAGCACTAATGTTGAAAGATGAGAAAGATGGGAGAGAATTCAAAGTGAATGGTCAAAGAGTTAAACATTACTGGGGAGAGGAATTTCAGAGGAAGCTTGCTTCCCTGAAATTGCTAACAGAGTGACAGAGCAAAATTATTGCTGGAGCATTACAATAATCGAGCAATTTTTTTTTGTTTTCTCCGAAAGAAAGAAAAAAAATATAAATATAATTAGAAGTTTGGAATAATTAGTCTTTTCTTTTCTCTTTCGTTTTCATCATTTTCATCCTTTTGCAGGTTGCCTTTTCGTTTTTCTTAGGTTTATTTTTGTTTTAATTAGCATTCAAAGAAAGGAAAGGACATGAAAGGACATCTGCCCGATCATTAAAGCTGATGACAGAACAGTTGGGAAAAGGAGACTAAATCGTACGGTTGGGGATTAAAGGATGAATTGCATGCAAGGACAACCGTAGATGCGTTTGAAAGAATCAAAATCAATTATTGCTGATTTGATTTTATCAAAAAAGGAATCTCATCCCAACAAAAAGGACGAAAAATGGGGGATTTTCGAATTTGAACTTTTGTGACAAATGACTCTTTTACCCTAGCCGTTCATCTCTTTAAAAGAAACCCTAGCTATGGTTGATGGAATAGCCATAGTGTCCTCAACGTTGAGCCTTCGAAACCACTTTTCAAGTCCATTAGAGAAAATGCCTGCCAAAACAAGGGGAAGAAAAATGAAAGAAGTTGGAGAGGAAGCTTCGTTGGAGCAATCTGTTTCTACTCCTAGTCCTTCTAAGAAGAGGGGACCGAAAAAGGTTAGAAGAAAACTTGTGATTGAGCAATCAGAGGAGGAGGCAGAGAATGTTGAAGTCGACACTGCCGCAACAGAGCCGGTTGAAGTCACTGCATAAGAAGATGAAAATAGAGCAGAATTGTCAGAACGTGAAACAGAGCTGCAGCAACCATCTGTTAATGAGTTTGATCTAGCAAGGGTGATGATAGAGCAACCTGAGGAGACAGAAGCAGAGATTCAAGAAATTGCGCAAGAAACTCCTCCAAAGAAATCAAATAAGAAATCCAAGAAGAATAAGCGTTCAGTGGAAAGCGTTCCAGACATGCAGATGCCTCAAGATAGTGAGATACGGGATGTAGCTGTTGAAAATATAGCGGAATCTTCAAAGAAGAAAGGGAAGAGGCCGATGAAAGAATCAAAAAAGTACCCTTGGGAACGTTTTGTTTCAGCAAAAGCTAAACGAAAGTTTGAGGAGCTGAAGAAAAAAGAGCTGTTGGGTGAAAGAGGGTTTGACTCAGACCTGACCAAGTTACCACCATTTTTTAAAGAAGGCATTGAAGCTTTAGGTTGGCAAAATTTTGCAAAATAGCCTGATGAAGCGGTACTGCAAATGGTGCGCGAATTTTATGCTAACATGGATGTGAAAGAGGGCTACTTGACCATTGTGCTCGAAGTGCCTATGGACTGGTCACCATAAGCTATCAATGATCTTTATCAACTGGTGGATTTTCACCACGCCATTTTTAACGATATGGTTAGCGCTCCATCAAACGAACAGATCAATGCTGCACTTGAAGAAGTAGGAGTCGAAGGATCACAGTGGATGGTGTCGAAAATGGGAACCAGGACATTTCGAGCAGCCTACTTGAAGAAAGAGGCAAAAGTATGGCTAGCTATGATGAAACTTCGGATGATTCCCACCACTCACGACTCTACAGTATCAATGGAGCGCATTCTGTTAACTTTTGCGATTATGAAAGGATTCAATGTTAATGTAGGAAAACTTATTACTAATGAAATTGCTCAATGTTCCAGGAAAAAGGTAGGAAAGCTATTTTTCCCCAACACCATCACTATGCTTTGTAGGAGAGCCGCAGTACCTCAACACCCAGACGATGATACCCTTTTTGAAAAAGGAGTGATTGATTCTGCTAACTTAGATCGTCTGCAAAGAGGGAAAACTAAAGCTGGAGGTGTGCTGATTGGGCTTGATAAGATTCTGGAGCAGCAAAGCCAAATTCTGTAACGATTAGAGCATTCTGAATTGCAACAGCAAACATATTGGCTCTACACTCAAAAGATAGATGTTGTAATGAAACGAGCTTTGCGAGCCAATTTCACAAGACCCTATATTGATGCTTTCCCTACATTCCCTGAAGAAACCTTGACCCCGTGGGTTCCACCACCTGCTGATGACCAAATATTTGAAGAAGAGGATGATGAGATTGCGAATGAAGAATGAGAGGGATGTTTGCTTAATCCCTATTTAATCTGCTTTTGTTGTGTTGCTGCTTTGTTTATTTAATTTCTGCATTTAGTCTTTGTTGCTTTAGTTTTTGCTTCCTTAGTTTTAGTTGTTTAGTCTGCTGCTAAAGTATTTTGTGCTTTGTTAGAAAGAAGTAAAGAAAGAAAAGAATAATGAAAAGGTTGTCTTAGTATACCTCTATTTTGAAAATGAATGAAAGAAAATCTATGCCCTGTGTTTTGGAAATGTTGTGCCTTGTGTTAGTCTTGTTCTTAAGTGTGTAAAAGAATTTGTTTCAAAATATGAAAGCTAGCACAAATAACTTGTTCCAGCAAATGGTTAGTTAGCTGTGTTCTGCCTGATTAATGCATTGTTGCATCTTAGATTTGGCGAATGGTGTTGAGAATGCTGGACGATTGCTCATGATTTAGCATTTTAGCTTTTGTAATCTAAGTTAGCTCATGCTTATGCTTTATAAACCTTAGAGCTAAGATTGGATTGTTTTTAGAGCTATCCTTCTGTAAAGCCCTAGATTTTAGGAAGACTCCTTCTCAGCCAGTCATTAACAAAGTCACTTCCTAGTTTAGTTCTAATTTTTGTTGGTTGCTAATAAGTTTGGGGGGACCGGTGTTTTAAAAAAAAGAAAAAAAAAATTCTACTCTAGGTGAGCACTCCTCTTCTCCATGATACACTCATATCCCTTTAGAAAGCCCTTGTATTATTATGTATTAGAGCCTAGTAGGCTGTACATATATATATATATATATATATATATATATATATATATATATATATATATAATTGGGGCTTGTTAAAGTAATTTGAGTGTTTCTTTGTGCTCGTAGTTAGATATCTTCACCACAAAGTGTTGGTATTCTAGAGCGAAGGTGCAAGTGGCAATTAGATTGCTTTAAAAAAAAAAGAAAGAAAAAAAGAAAGGAAAAAAAAAATCCACAAGGGATGAGTGCTGCCTAACAGTTACACCCTCCCAAAGCTTAGGTGAGCTTCATCATAAAATGTTGTCATTCTAAGAAGTAAGAATGGGTAACAAGAAGGATAATCTTGATTCAAAAGGGAGAATGAGTGTAGACCTCTATGGTGATGGCTTGAAAGCTAGGGTGCACGACATCATAAAATGTTGTCATTCCAAGAAATAGAGCTATGACTTTGAGGTGTCCCTAAAGAGAGAGTCTAAAAAAAAAAAATTGATGATTGAAGTTGTGTGGAATATGTTGTAGCTTGCAAAATTCAGAGTAGCAGGAAGTATTTGAGTTGAGGCTTGGCCATGAGATTGCTTAGTGAGTCTAAGGACTTGAATATTTCGTGTAAAGGAGTTGTAGAGCTAAAAAGTATCTAGTTGAATTCTATGGTTTATGGCAAAAGAGCAAAAGCTAGAATTTTGAAGCAGGACAACATTCATGAAGTTGTTTAACTAGACGTTTTGATGGAGCAATTAAGGTGTTTTACCTGTGCATTCTTTGACAGCAGAACACTTTAGCTAACCATTGACTGGTGTTAAATCGTTACTTGGGGAGGAGTAATGATTCAAGTTTGGGGCTTTGATAACTCTTAAAATAAGAGTTAAATGCTATCATTCTAGGATTGAAATGTTATATTTTATCTCAATTTATCTTATAAATACCCTAGCCTTGAGTTATTTTGCTCTAAGTTTAACTTTGATGTTGTAAAATTCTTATTCGAGCAAGATTATCATTATTAACGAATTTGATGTGATTAATTTAGGGTTTGATTTAAGAAGGACTCTTGATGATAAGGGCAGCAGTTTTACAACAATTTGCTGGAGCAAACCTTGCAATTCAGGCCAATACAACTTTCGCACGTGAGATGATTAATTCATTAAATGAGTTGGCAAATGTTAGATGAATCAGCCTATTGCAGTCAATGGGAGCCTGCCACATCGTTAGTCCTGTCTAATCAGCCCTCATTTGCACAAACTATGAGGTATTTAGGTTTTGGGGCAGCCGTTTATATAGAGGAGGGGAGAGATAGAAGAGAGGCTGGAGAATCGGAAAGAAGCAGAGAAAAACGGAAAGAACAGCTCGAGGCTGCCGGAATATTTCAAAAAGAGGAAGGGCTTCCCATTGGAGCTCTCGCCGAATGCTGATCCACCCTTTCTGCTGCAACATTTCGATTTCTTCTTGTTCTTGTTCTACTTCTTTCTAGTTTATCAGCATTGTTAGCATTATGTCTGTATTCTTACTTACTTTATGTTTTCCTTTAGTTATGAATTGATCATCTACAAGGTGAGGATTAGGGGTTGGATGTTTTGAGTTACCTACATCTTAATACAATGTCTTTAGCTCAATCTGGTTTTTAAGAGCTTTTATTTCTTTAGCACAATTTCGTTTGGCCAACCATGTTGTGCAGTGTTTCTCTGATTTCTGGGAAGAATAGAAGGAACTGATTGCTTAAGAACTACATTAGCCTCATGTTAGGGTTAGTAGCTAGCTAAGTGAGGGGATTAGGGATAATCACTCACCTAATGCACACAAATACAGTGCGTTACTTATCGCTGGAGTAATGGGAATGAAACAGCAGATTTCTGGTGATTCGGGAGAATACCACGTGAGTTGTAGTGGATTGAGAGAATTGAATATATATCTAAGATGTAGAATAGATTAAAACGGAAAATTACCCCTAATCCGAGCCTTCCATTTAACTCTAGGTACAAGTTCAGTCATTCTCTGTTTTCTGCATTTTTACTCTGTTATCTATGTTTTAGCATTTATTTTGTTCCAGCAATTCCGAATTATTTTATTTCGTTTCCTTGATGACTTTAAATGGTTACAAATTGAGTTTATTGAGAATCAATTTGTGGTAAATTAGTGAATTATTAGTCTCTGTGGATACGATAATTTACTTACCACTTGCTACAAATGAATGTGTACACTTGTGCATCGACATCCTAATATGGCTGACTCATTCATATCACTCTAGCAAGCGTGTCAGGCCCCATTGTTCAAGTCCCAAACTTAGCACTTAAGGGAACTACTCATCTACTTACCCTATATGGGAAGGAGTGAATTCCATCTTGTGAGATTACGTTCCCAGCTCCCTATTTGGTCAAGTCCCCAAAATGGTAGACATATTGAATCGGCAACAAAAGGCACTCTCACCTATGCAAATCAAAGAACAAGCTCTCACAGGTAGGAGTTCATAACTCACTCAGGATTAAGATCGAGTTGCATATAATCATCCTGATGAAATATTAATCTTCTAAATTAACAAATTTATAAAAATATATTAAATATTTCGTGGTCCAGTCTTACACAAACTCATTGTATAAGATACCCCTACTCACATATCTCCACATGAACGATTTGGATCAAACCATTTGTAACTATTATAAAGTGGGTCGTATCAATAGTGTTGTCAAGATAAGGCACCCAACCTTATCCATATACCATGACTCTTTAGGTTATTTCTTGAACATGATCCTCTCGTATGTCAACCACATACTGTTGAAGATTACACTAATAACCTTGGATTTTTCATATAATGGATAATAGTATATTGCAAATAAAATAATCAAAATTATTATTAATTATTAAATAAATTATTAATTACGAGGCTTTAGGGCATAAATCCCAACACATAACACCTCCAAGCTCGAAGTACTTGATGTTGGATCTCCCCATTAAAGTCCCCTATAACTTCCATTCTGCACCTCCTCTCCTCTCTCCAAATTTCCATTCTGTCCCTTTCTCTATGGTTTAGGCAAGAAGAAAAAACTCCAATGAGCTAATTTTATTTCTCTTTCTTTCGTTTTTAATTCTTAAAACAACTTCAGCCACATGTCAAACACCCAAAATAAACACCACATCTAACACGTGTACAGTCCAAAATTTCCTTTCAAAATATTATTTTTTTTTCTTTTCATTTCCTTTCCATAACTAAAATTCTAGTTTTTTTTTTCTAGTTTTTTTTTCCTAAAAAAAATCAAAAAAACAATTAGGTCCTTACAACAATACTCGAACTTGTACTTGTAGTGAGCAATGCTCAAACTTAAAGACTTGAAGCATGCAAAACTCGAACTTGAAGACTTGAAGGGGCGAAGGGCGAACCTTGAACTTGGAGGAGAGTGAAGCCCGAACTTTAGAGTGAGTGAGTGAAAAATCGAACTTGAGGAGAATGAAGCTCGAACTTTAGAGTGAGTGAGCGACGAACAAAACTTGAAGGGGGTTGAAGTTCGAACTTTAGGGAAATGAGCAACGAGCCGAACTTGACGGGGTTGAAGCTCGAATTTTAGGGGAGTGAATGACGAACTGAGCTTGAATGGAACGAAGCTTGAACTTTCAGAAAATGAGCGACAAACCGAACTTGAGGAGAACGAAGCTCGAACTTTAGGGGAGTGAGTGACAAACCAAACTTGAGGGGGTTGAAGCTTGAAGTTTAAAGAAGTGAGCGACGAACCAAGCTTGAAGGGAACAAAGCTTGAACTTTAGAGGAATAAGTGACGAACCAAACTTGAGAGGAACAAAGCTTGAACTTTAGGGGAGTGAGTGAAGAATCGAGCTTGAGGCGAACAAAGCTCGAATTTAAAGTGAGTGAGGAGCGAACCATACTTAAGGTGGACAAAGCTCTTTCGTATGCATCCAACTTGTAACGTCTTGTTTTCATGGGGATGGAAACTTTTTTTGGAGACTAAGCTTAAAATTTTCTTTTCCTTTAAGTTGCCTACGTAACCTTTGAGTGAAAGAGATAAAGTTAAAAAGTAGTTCAAATATTTTTTTTAAGCCATTCACCTTTTTAGCTCATGTGGGCCAAGAGCATCATGCAGTTTAAGCTCTTGCGACGATGAGCTTTCTTTACATCTTAGATGTTCTTTTCCTCATCACGGTCTTGATCGGGTCCTTCATTTGTAAAATTTGTTAAGACAATGAAATTTGTCTTCACTATCAAGGAACCATCTGTATTTATGAGAACAACTTTCTTTTCAGATGTTAAGGAACAAGATTGTGAATCTTCTTGTCTTTGTTTACTCCATCAAACAGTTCCACCTTCGAGGTGTTCATCTTTCTTTCATGTTGATCGCTTATTACTTTGAGGCGATAAAAAAATATGTTGAAGGTCGATCTTTCTTTGATGTGAAGACGTTTAGCCTTTGGAAGGCCGAAGGTCAAGTCGATACAGAAGTTTGACATTGGTTTTCTTCTTTTGTCGCAACCATACTCATCCTTTGGAAAACTAAAGGTCGAGCAATTGAAGACTTGATGCGATTAGAGATAGAAATTCTTTGCTCGGCTTCTTTTGAGTCATCCATTTCTTCCACATTTATGCAATATGAACTTGCAGAGTTTTCTTTCTCTTTTTCCATGAGAAAGAAATTTCTTGGGATGAATTCTTTTAAGGTCACCAATTGTCAAGGTTGAGAAAAAAAATTTACCTACCTTCCTCTCAGGTTTAGGTTTCCTTGGATCCTTCTTTCTTTGATACTTATTCTTTTTTCTGAATGGGTAATGCTCCTTCTGAACAACATGTTGTCTTGGTTTCTTTTGACAAGACATAACAGTCCAATCTTTATCTTGATCTTTGATAGGCTTGACCACATCTTGAAGTTTGTTTCTTGGTACCTCATGTTGAAACAAATAGATACAGGCTCTTGATAACACTAAATTAGTGCCATATTTATGCCTTATTTTAGCTAGTTTTACGCTATATTTGTGAGCTTTTACATTGACTTATTGTTGATTTCAGGAATTTGAGCAATTGAAAGCAGAATTGTGAATCTTGGAGCTTTATGGTGAAAATGTAGCTTAATTAGAGCTTTTGGACGAGCTAAGGACAAGATGAGAAGGTGCACAAGCTGTTGGGGCTGAGAGGACAGCGTTGTAAAGCTTGAAATGGCGTTGCAACGCCATAATCTGGTGTGCAAACCCGAGAGTCAGTGTTGCAACGCTGTCCTGTGGTGTTGCAACGCTAGAAACGCGCTAAATAGATGAGGTTCCACCTGTAGCGTTGCAACACTACAAATGGCATTGCAACGCTACCCTACACAGCGTTGCAATGCTGTACCTAGAGTTGCAACGTTGTACCTAGCGTTGCAACTCTGTTTCGATTATAGTTTCTAATACTTCGATTCTTCATTATTTTTGGGGGGCGAAGTTGGGGAGTTTTTACACCCTAATCCACAATTTGAGAGAGTTTAGAGAGGTTCGAGGCTGATTGAGAGTAGATTGCTTGAAGATTTGATGCCAAGGTTCGTGGAGATCATAGCAGCAGCGATCGATTGATGAGTAACGAGTTTATCTCTCTGTTTTCTCTGTATTTTTCTACTGTGATTGAGTGTTTTGAGATGGATTTGGTTGTTTTGCACTGAATTATGATGTACCTTGACTAGATAGTAGAGTTTAGGGCTTAATTAAGCCTTTGGACCATGTAATTGAATTTAATTGGGAAATTGTGATTAATTATTCGTTGTTAATTTCATGCAATGTTCTTAATGCTTTAATTCCCATAATCAAGGAGCTAATGAACTGCTGGTTTATGCTACTGCTTGACAAAGAATACATAAATTAGAGCTTAAATTGCATGATAATTGATGTTTGGACACGACAGTGATAAGAACATCAATTAGGGTCAATAATAGGGTTCGTTAATGCCAGGGAGAATTAATTAATGAAATGGACACGTAATTTAATTAATTACACCCGAGATTTGCAAGAGCTCGACAGAGGATTCCATGATACACAACTTTTAGATTCAATTAAATTGCTTAATTAATAACAAATGCCTGTTAGACTCAATAAATGGTCAATTAGTGAGATTAATGTCCTAAACTCGGCCCTTAAATTCATGCTCTTTCCTTTTATTCCTTTATTGCTTATTTTTAGTCTTTTTCATTACATGTGTCTTCTGGTGGTTTGTTTTCCTAAATAAAATTAGATGCGATTAAGAATAGTATTTAATTGATTAACCATTTCCAATTCCCCGAGGATTTGATACTCGGTAATATTTACCGTTTTATTATTACTTAGATCGTGTGCGCTTACGTGTACCCCGATCAAGTTTTGGGCATCGTTTCCACGAAAATTGGCAGTTAATTCAATTAATATTGTATTGAAAGTGTATAATCTTAATTTAGGAGTTTTTATTCTTGTTTTTAATTAGTTTTCTCTATTTCTTTGTTTTATTTTGGTTGGGTGATTTGTGGTTTTTTTTTTTTTTTTTTTTTTGTGGAGCATTAAGGTGTTTAATAGAGTTCTTGAAGTTTTTTTGCTTGTTCTTAATTTTGCAGGACACTCCATAGCATTTTTAATCTAAATTCTTTAGCCATGGATGAGGAAAATAAGGCAATTCGATATTAGTTTTTTGCCGGAGCTACATGTAGACTACTCTGGAATAGCGTACACACCCATCGTTGTAGACAATTTTGAGCTAAAGGCTGGTCTAATTCATATGGTTCAAGACAGTGCATTTCGGGGGCATTCATTCGAGGATCCGTATTATCATCTGCGCATGTTTTTGGATATAAGTGGGACGGTAAAAATTAATGGTTTTAGCTCTGATATTTTTAATTTACGCTTGTTTCCATTTTCTTTGCAGGATATGGCGAGACATTGGTTCGATTCTTTAACCCCTGGAGGTATTTCAACTTGGAGTGAGCTGACGAAGGCGTTTCTCATACAATTCTTCCCTCTTGCCAAAATAGTGAAGCTCATAATAGAAATTTGCATGTTCAAGCAAAAAGATGAGGAGCAACTTTACGAGGCATGGGAATGCTATGAGGATATGTTGAGGAATTGCCCACCACACGAATTTCCCGATTGGCTTCAGGTACAACTTTTCTATAATGGGTTGCTTAGTACTAACAAAATTACTCTTGACACTGCAGCTGGAGGGAATTTTCTAGCTAAGTCAGTGAAGGAAGCTCGAGCCCTATTAAAAGAGTTGGCTATCACAAGCTACCAATGGCTGTTAAAGGATTTTACATCATATAAGGGAGCTTGTGAAACCAACGAGGTTAGTGCTCTCAAATTCCAAGTTGAAATGCTAACAAAGGCATTGAGTAAATTGACAGGGACAGGATTGAAGAAAGACTATGAGGAACCTAGTCCCAAGCATGTTCAAGTTGTGAGCACAAGAAGCATTGGATGCAGTTGTGTTAAAAAGGTTAAGCCTGAAGATGTTGAGAACCACCCAGAATCTTAAGAGAAGAGAAATGCACTTGTAGGAATTATGGGGAGATTTTTAGAGGAGACCATGAGCAAGTCTCATATGGTGAACGATACGGAGGTGTTGACGCGCGTTCGGGTAGAAACCCAAGGTGCTGTGATCCAATATTTAGGAGATAAAATTAAGCAAATGGCAGCACTCTTGGATAGTTTGCAAGGAGGTCAGAGTGATTTACATGTTATTCCTACTGACCCACTTATGGAATGTACAACCATATCCCTAAGAAATGGGAAAGAACAGAAGGAGCCTGATCGTAAGAAGGAAGATGTGCCAAGCACAAGAAAGGAACGGGATATCGATGAAGAGGTAGCTTAGGAAGAGGAAGCACCTCAGAAGCTTAATTCAGGGAAGTTATCTAATTTTATACCTTTTGTTCCTAATGAAATTTTGTATCCTAAGAGATTTAGAAAGAAAAAGTTAGATGATGAGTTTGCTAAATTTCTTAAGCATTTTAAGAAACTTCACATAAATATACCTTTTGCTAATGCGCTTGAATAGGTACCCAATTATGCAAAGTTTATGAAGAAAATTCTAGCAAACAAGAGGAAGTTTGAAAAGGATGAAAGAGTGCAGATGAACGCCGAGGGCGATGCTATCATTCAAAGGAGGCTACCACAGAAAATGAACGACCTAGGGAGTTTCACTATCCCTTGTATTATTGGTAGTGTTCACATAAAAAAGGCACTTTGTGATTTAAGGCCGAGTATTAATGTAATGCCTTTTAGTGTTTTCAGAACACTTGGAGCAGAGGAGCTTAAACTGACAAGCATAGTGCTTCAATTGGTAGATCGTTCTCTGACGTACCCAAAAGGTATTTTAGAGGATGGTCTAGTTAAAGTTGATAATTTATTTTCCCTGTAGATTTTGTTATCCTGGACATGGAGGAAGATGCGGAGGTCCCAATCATCCTGGGGAGGCCATTTCTGGCTACAGGACTCACTCTGATCGAGGTTCACTCAGGAACTCTAACTCTACGTGTAAATGATGAAAAGGTAGTGTTCAACATGTTTAAGGCATTGAAACACCTCGATGAGGTTAGAACTTGCCATATGATTGATGCTTCAGATACTATTGTGGATGAATGTATTGGGTTAGTGACTCTTGTTGAAGAGTTTGAGGTTGGCATGCCTGATTTGTGTGGTGAGTTGTCTGAAAATCTAGATTGTGAGCATGCCTATTTTTGTGATAATGTTGTAGAGGCACCTTTAGGACACAGTAGGGAGGAGGGAATGATCTCTGAGTCTATTTGTGCACAAGTTGACACTCCTCCTCCTGAATTAAAGCAATTGCTTGCTCACCTACGTTATGCTTTCTTGGGTGACTCTTCTACTTTCCCTATGATTATTGTTGCTGAGTTGAGTAAAGTAGAAGAGGAAAAATTGTTGAATGTTTTGCGTGCACATAAGTTTGCTTTAGGATGGTCTATTAGTGATATTAAAAACATTAGCCCATTAATTGTTATGCATAAAATTTTGATGGAGGATGACTTTAATCCCATTGTAGAACACCAAAGGAGACTTAACCCCACCATGAAGGAAGTGGTAAAAAATGAGGTGATTAAATTACTAAATGCAGGTATTATTTTTTCTATTTCTTATAGTTATTGGGTAGCCCCGTGCAGGTTGTGCCTAAAAAGGAGGGATGAAAATCGTAAAGAATGAAAAGAATGAAGATATCTCGACCAGAACAATGACTGGATGGAGTGTGAAGCTCAACAAAGCCACCAGAAAAGATCACTTTCCTCTTCCTTTTATTGACCAGATGTTGGACAGGTTAGCAGGTTATCTTATTACTGTTTTCTAGATGGTTATTCAGGTTAAAATCAGATCGCGATAGCACCTGAGGACCAGGAGAAGACAAAATTCATTTGCCCTTATGGAACATATGCCTTCAGGCGAATGCCATTTGGGTTGCGTAATGCACCTACCACCTTCCAACGCTGCATGATGGCTATCTTTGCAGACTTTGTCGAGGAGATTATGGAGGTTTTTATGGATGGTTTTAGCATTTTTGGTGCTTCTTTCGATTCTTGTTTACATAATCTTTCTCATGTGCTGCAGAGGTGTCAGGAAACTAACCTTGTTCTTAACTAGGAGAAATGCCATTTTATGGTAAAAGAAGGTATAGTTCTTGGCCACAAGGTATCTGCAAAGGGACTGGAGGTAGATCGAGCTAAGATTTCTACAATTGAGTAATTGCCACCTCCAATAAATGTTAAGGGAGTTCGTAGCTTTCTAGGACACGCAGGGTTTTATTGTCATTTCATTAAAGATTTTTCTAAAATTACTAAACCCCTGTGTAATTTGCTTGAGAAAGAGGCTCCTTTTGTTTTTAATGAGGATTGCATGCTAGCATTTAATGTTCTTAAGGATAAGTTGACTTATGCACTTGTGATAGTTGTACCTGATTGGAGTCAACCATTTGAAATCATGTGTGATGCTAGTGATTATGCATTAGGAGCAGTCCTAGGACATCGTAAAGACAAGTTTTTTAGGGCTATTTATTATGCAAGTAGAACTCTGGATAGTGCTCAACAGAATTATACTACCACTTAGAAAGAGATGCTTGCTGGTTTGTTTGCTTTTGATAAATTTAGGCCCTATTTACTCAAAGGAATGAACTCTTCATCCCGCAACGGAAGCATTGGATCGTTTTTTATTTTATTTAAAATTAAACTAAAAATAATATTAATTAAGAAAACTTAGTTTTGAGATAAATATGATGGAGAATATTCTGGCGGATCTTTATCTCTTCCATAAAGTCTTCCTGGCTATGACTTGAACACAGAACCAAGGCTTATGGGAGTCTCTTGAAAGAAAATCCACAAGGGATTGAAGAGGAAAAGGTCTAGAGAGAATTCTCTAATTCTCTCTATTGATGAGGTATGTGTTGTGAAGAATGCCCAATGGCTCACCCCTAGGGTCCTATTTATAGTGGTCTAGGGAAGATAATTAAATAATATATTTTAATATCTAATATATTATAATATATTTATCTAACCAATTTGAATCTTATTCAAACCTTTTAAAATTCTCCTACGACATCTATTTCCTAATTTGAATCCAATTTAAATTTAATAAATATATTTTCTTTAATGTATCTAATATACATTAATTTTTTTAATATTTAATGTATCAAATACAATAAATATATTTTCCTCTTTTATATTTAATATATCTAATATATTAAATATTAATTTGAACATTTCAAATTTTTTCTTTCAACTAAATTGATCTTTTAGTGTTACTATGAGCTAGCAAGGGGACCTTATGGACCTACAGATTATAAGCTCCAATGATACAAAATTAATTAATTAAACTCTTTAATTAATCAATTTTCATTCATTAACTCTAGGGTCACTCCACTATAGACCTAAAGTTGCACTCTTATGCACTATAGGACAAGTTGTGTCCGTTGATATAATCACTACATGCAAGTGATCCTTCACGAGTTGTTCGTAATTACAGCTGGGTCAAAAGTCCGTTTTACCCCTGTAATTACATCTTGCACCTTAAGTACCAATGATCCTCTAATGAACAATTTGTTTATAAGCTAGCTAAGTCCCTCTCGGGTCAGTGAGAGGGTGGGGCCCCATTGTTCAAGTCTTGAAATCAACACTTAAGGGAACTACTCATCTACTTACTCTATATGGGAATGAGTGAATTCCATATTGTGAGATTATGTTCCCAGCTCCCTATTTGGTCAAGTCTCCAAAATAGTAGGCATATTGAATCGGCTACAAAAGCCACTCTCACCCATGCAAATCAAATGACAAGCCCTCACAGGCAGGAGTTCATAACTCACTCAAGATTAAGATCGAGTCGCATATGATCATCCTAATGAAATATTAATCTTCTCAATTAACGGATTTATAAAGAGAGATTAAATATTTCGTGGTCCAGTCTTACACAAACTCATTGTATAAGATACCCCCACTCACATATCTCCACATAAACGATTTGGATCAAATCGTTTGTAACTATTACAAAGTGGGTCGTATCAATAGTTCCAAGATAAAGCACCCAACCTTATCCATATACTATGACCTTTTAGGTTATTTATTGAACATGATCCTCTCATATGTCAACCACATATTGTTCAAGATTACACTAATAACTTTAGATTTTTCATATAATAGATAATATTATATTGCAAATAAAATAATCAAATTTATTATTAATTATTAAATAAATAATTAATTACGAGGCTTTAGGGCATAAATCCCAACATTTACTTGGTTCGAAAGTAATTGTGCATACAGATCATGTTGCTATTTGTTATCTTTGTAGTAAGAAAGATTCGAAACCTCGCTTGATTAGGTGGATTCTTTTGTTGCAGGAATTTGATTATGAGATCAGGGATAGGAAAGGCTGTGAGAATGTCGTGGCAGATCATTTGTCTTGATTGAAGCATGTGCCAGAGGTGCAGACCCTCCCTATAAAAGAAGACCTTCCCGACGAACAACTTTACGCAGTTAAGTCGTCTTTCCCTTGGTATGTGGATATTGTGAATTATCTTACTTCAGGGAATTTTCCACCTAATTTGAGTGCCCAGCGAAGGAAGAAATTCTTGCATGACACGAAGTCTTACCTGTGGGATGACTCGTTGCTTTTCAAGGTATGTTCTGTTCAGATCATTAGGAGGTGTGTACCTATGGAGGAAGTGGCCAAAATTCTACATGTCTGCCACTCTTCTCCATATGGTGGACACTTCGGTCCTTCAAGAACAACTACAAAGGTACTTCAGTCTGGTTTTTTTTGGCCCAGTTTGTTTAAAGACTGTTATACTTTTGTAAAAACATGTGATAGGTGTCAACGAACAAGCAATATTTCTCGTCGTCATGAAATGCCCTTAACCCCCATTCTTGAAGTCGAGTTATTTGATGTATGGGGTATAGATTTTATGGGTCCTTTTCTGTCCTCTAATGGTTATCTTTATATTTTGGTTGTTGTTGATTACGTGTCTAAATGGGTTGAGGTTGTAGCAACTAAGACTAATGATGCACGTGTTGTATTGAAATTTCTACAAAAGCACATATTCACTAGATTTGGTACACCACGAGCTATTATTAGTGATGAAGGATCTCATTTCTATAATAAATTGTTTGATTCACTGATGAAAAAGTATGGTGTGAAGCATAAGATATCTTTGGCTTATCATCCCCAAACTAATGGACATGCTGAAATTTCTAACAGGGAGATTAAGCAGATATAAGAGAAGACAGTGAAGACAAATAGGAAAGATTGGGCATGGAAGCTTGACGATGCTCTTTGAGCATATAGGACGACCTACAAAACACCGATAGGTACCTCGCCGTATTGATCGGTGTTTGGAAAGGCTTGTCACTTACCTTTGGAGTTGGAGCATAAAGCGTATTGGGCGATCAAGAAGTTGAACCTTGACCCACACAAAGCTGGAGAGCAATGCCTACTTCAACTAAATGAGTTAGAGGAGTTCAGAACCCAGGCATATGAGAATGCCAAGTTGTACAAGGAGAGGACATCAAGATGGCACGACAAGATGATTCAGAACAGTTCCTTCGTACCGAGTCAGCAAGTCCGTTTGTTTAACTCACGTTTGTGTTTGTTCCCAAGTAATCTGAAATCAAGGTGGGCAGGGCCATTTACAGTTATAGAGGTACTCTCACATGGTGCAGTCAAGGTCATGGATAGTGAAGGAAAAATTTTCAAAGTAAATGCACAGAGGATAAAGTATTATTGTGGCGTTGAAGAAAGGCGCCTGGAGAAGATTATTTTGGACGATGATTGAGTTGTGTTAACACACCATCGAGCAATCAACGTTAAAAATTTGCGCTTCCTGTAGGCAGCCAGGTGTTAAATACTCGTTGCTTGTTTTCTTTTCTGCTTTTGTAGTTAGTTAGTGAAGGAGTTTTTCGCTGATCTAATGCTTCCACTTATCATTCCTTGGTGCTCGCAGTTCAGCCTTGCTCTCATATTTTCGTGATGGATTATTTGGTCGATAATGGACTCTTCAATTTTAGGGCAGCATCATTCTCCTTCTAATTATATGTCCTTAAGCAGGTTGAATTGGCTATATTGTTTACATTGAGGACAATGTATAGTTCAAGTGTGGGGGGTTTACATTGAGTTTTTGTAGACTTGTTTTAGGATGGTGCATGCTGAAGTGATGATGAAATTTTATGATTTGTGCTCTTTAGTGGATTGTTTGTGCATATGTATTGTGGAATGTGAGCATGATAAAATCTGGGTAAATTTAAAATTTTGGCCTTAGATTCTTTGCAAATGTTGAGCACGTAACCTAGTGTTGATTAGTTGAATATTTAGATGAGCATTATGTTTTCCATATGTTTGTTGTCACCCCGATAGGCTTAAGGTTTGATTAAAAGGTGACCTTGTATGGTTGTTAGTAATGTTGTACTTGGAGTTTCATGTTTACTTGCTTGTAGTGGAAAACATGAAAAATAAAATAAAATAAAATAAAATAAAAGGTACTAATGTGCTTTTGGTTTTCATGGGGTAAAAAGAGATGCCCCTGCTGTGATCAGTTAGGCCACTCATTGAGTGAATGCTCTAGGTAAGGGTCCCTGCAATAGATGTGCGAAAGCTAATACCCTAGGGTGAATAAAATTATATTAGTATGAGGGACGTCTAGTAATTTCAGGCATCCTAGTTAAGTTTTACTTGCTATTTATGTAAGTTAGCTGGATAGTTGAGTCCTAGGGCCAGTGTAGGGGGAAGATGAATGGAGGAGAGCATAAGATTACTTTGAATTAGTAAACGAGTCATCATGAGGCTATGCACACACACATGCAAAGAGTTTAGAGTTCCTTTTAAATTGCTCGTGATTTAGGCATGTTCTCATTTCATTGTTCTTGCTCTCTAATTCTACTTTTGAGTACATTGAGAATTGAGTCACTTACGCATGCAGTTTTTTGAAGTATTTTTCTTTTTAAGGAGAGTCTGATTTTATTTTGCTCGGGACTAGCAAAAGCTTAAGTGTAACGGTATTTGATAGCACTAAATTAGTGCCATATTTATGCCTTATTTTAGCTAGTTTTACGCTATATTTGTGAGCTTTTACTTTGACTTATTGTTGATTTCAGAAATCTAAGTAATTGAAAGCGGAATTGTGAATCTTGGAGCTTTATGGTGAAAATGGAGCTTAATTAGAGCTTTTGGACGAGCTAAGGACAAGATTAGAAGGTGCACAAGTTGTTGGGGCCGAGAGGACGGCGTTGCAATGCCAGCGTTGTAAAGCTTGAAATGGCGTTGCAACACCATAATCTGGTGTGCAAATTCGAGAGCCAGTGTTGCAACGCTGTCTTGTGGTGTTGCAACGCTAGAAACGAGATAAATAGATGAGGTTTTGTCCGTAGCGTTGCAACACTAATAATGGCATTGCAACGCTACCCTGGACAGCGTTGCAACGCTGTTCCGATTTTAGCTTCTAATACTTTGATTCTTCATCGTTTTTGGGGGGTTTTTACACCCTAATCCATGATTTAAGAGAGTTTAGAGAGGTTCGGGGCTAATTAAGAGCGGATTGCTTGAAGATTCGACGCCAAGGTTCGTGGAGATCGTAGCGGCATCGATGGATTGATGCGTAACGGGTTTATCTCTCTGTTTTCCCAGTATTTTTCTGATGTGATTGAGTGTTTTGAGATGGATTTGGTTGTTTTGCACTGAATTATGATGTACCTTGACTAGATAGTAGAGTTTAGGGCTTAATTAAGCCTTTGGACCATGTAATTGAATTTAATTGGGAAATTGTGATTAATTATTCGTTGTTAATTTCATGCAATGTTCTTAATGCTTTAATTCCCACAATCAAGGAGCTAATGAACTGCTGGTTTATGCTATTGCTTGACAAAGAATACATAAATTAGAGCTTAAATTGCATGATAATTGATGTTTGGATACGACAGTGATAAGAACATCAATTAGGGTCAATGATAGGGTTCGTTAATGCCGAGTGAGAAATAATTAATGAAATGGACACGTAATTTAATTAATTACACTTGAGATTTGGAAGAGCTCGACAGAGGATTCCATGATACACAACTCTTAGATTCAATTAAATTGTTTAATTAATAATAAATGCCCATTAGACTCAATAAATGGTCAATTGGTGAGATTAATGTCCTAAACTCGACCCTTAAATTCGTGCTCTTTCCTTTTATTCCTTTATTGCTTATTTTTAGTCTTTTTCATTACATGTTCTTCTAGTGGTTTGTTTTCCTAAATAAAATTAGATGCGATTAAGAATGGTATTTAATTGATTAACCATTTCCAATTCACTGAGGATTCGATACTCAGTAATATTTACCGTTTTATTATTACTTCGATCGCGTGTGCTTGCGTGTACCCCAATTAGCTCCGAGGTTCTAAATTGGACTAGGCGCACTCCTTGATCGTGAAGCAGACTAGAGTGTATTTGACTGCATGTGTTTGTTGTCACTGCAACATGATTTGTTTGAGCTAATTTATCGAGGTCTAGCTCTCATGGCTCTCCAACGATTTATGTAGTCGACAATGAGTTCACCTTTTCGTTGTCTAGTATTGGTGAGCTCGAACATGCTGACAGTGCGTGTTGTGCTGTAGAAGCAATTTAGAAACTCCATTTCGAACTTATACCAACTATCTATCAACTCGGGCTCCAGGTTGGTGTACCAGTTAAAAGCGTTCCCCTTCAGTGTTCGAAAAAACTGTTTGACCAGTAGATATCCTCGTATGCCAACGTTTTCACATGTTTCAAGGAAATGAGCAACATGTTAGTTTGGATTGCTCTTTCCATCAAATTGTTGAAACTTTGGTAGTTTATATCCAATTGGTATTCTCAAATTATCGATTCTCTTAGTACATGGTTTAGAATACAAGAGAGAACTTTGAGAAGCCCCACCATATTGAGCTCTAATGAAGTTCTTTATAATGTCCTGAAGTTGTTGGACAGACAGTGAAGCGATCGAAGTTGAGTGTTGTAGTTGATCTTCCTGCACAACGATATTCTCTTTGTTATGACTTTTGAGAATAAGAGTTTGACTTGATTTAACAAGATCTTGACTCTCAATTTTGTTTTTTAAGTAGGCAATTTGAGAATCTCTTTCTTCAACTGCCTTCATCAAGATGTTGATCTGCTCCTGCATCTCTGCCATTCTTTCTTCCATAGTGCTTGCTCTAGTTGTCATGACAAACACTATGTCATAATCAAGATCGAACAAGGGGTTATACTTAACAAAAAACTTGTTGTTAGTCAATGCCCCCAACAGTGTCATTACTTCGCTTGCCAAAATAGAGGTGATGGGCTGTTGTAGAAACACATAAAAGCAAAGCGCAAGTGCACGTTGTCCAAACAAGTAATATATGGAAGTATTCCAAGTATCAAACCCAAGGAAACGGTTAACAAAAAAAATTTCAGTTAACAACACAAATATTTTCAAGTTGTAATCGAAGGTAACCAAGTAAATAAGATGTTCTAGGGGTTTTGTGCAATAAAAATAAAGGAAACTAAAAGAAAAGATAAGAAAACAGTAACGAGAAGCAAGGGATTCAAATCTGGTTCAACCCTAAGGAAATGCGCTCACCATGCACCCACAAACTTGCTTAACTAGATCCGGCTATTTTAGAGATTTTTCCTCTTGCACCCACATACTGACTCTTTTGAGTTCTGTGCGATTCAGACAAAATGCTACTGAAATGCGCCCGCAACCTATCCTAACCGACACTTAACACCATGAATCGAGTTCAACACTTATTCAGCCCTTTTTTAAGTGCTTTTAGGAGTCTGTGCAATTAAACACATATGTCTATGGCTAATTTTAACCTAGATAGATAAAGAACACAACTCAATGATTCTAAAGGTTTTTGTCCTATGTCTAGGTACAAAAAGTGAAGTTCTATGTCTAGACTCTTCTCCTAGGGTTTTTTTTTATGAAATCATGTGCTTGATCCAACCCTTTCAGTATTGAATCTCACACAAACTATGCTAACTCAAATGATCAGTTTAAGCTAACAATGAAACTTAAACTCAATAAAAGCAAACGATGCTAAATGTTAACCAAAGTTGCTAGAATCACATGGTGAGGCTTATCTCCTTTTTAGAGTATTCACTTCATTGAATCCCCTCCAAGGAGTTTAGCTACTCATTGAAAAGAAAACTAAAGTGCCGAAAATAAAAAGAAAACTTGATTGAGAAAAGATAGATTTCATTGAAATAAAGGAATAGAACTATACTGAAAGTTTGGAATTGAAACAATAACAACTTGAAACAAAACTTGAATTACAACTTGAAGAATTGAAATTTAATAAATGACACAGAAACTTACAACTTAATGAAAGAATAAAACAACAACTAAACTTTAAAGAAAAATAGGACAAAACTTGAATAAAAGCGATAAAGAACCTGAAGTTTGTTCCTTCTTTCTGACTTTTTCGACCTCTTTCGAAGAGAACGAGGTCTTACACTCTCTTCTTTTGAAGTTCGTGTACGAATGAAGTATGAACAGAACTTGGGGGAGACTCAGTATGACGGTGAAAAGAAAAGAAAACTGCAGAATTTGGTGAAGAGTAGAAATTCGAGCTCCTCAAAACTAAAGCTTAAGCCGCCTTTTATAGACCTCAAGGCCTAGGGTTTGCTGTCGAGATCAGTGTAGAGAAGGTTGGCTAATCATATTCCTTGATCCTCGAAGATTTGATGGAGAATAATTGACTTTATCTGATTTTATCTGCAAATCTCACGAATTTGGGAGAATCTGCCAAAAAGGTCTAGATGCAGCCGCATAGTGAGCGCAATTTTTCTATTTTTGAAATGGTTTAACTGTGGCCGCATAGTTAGGCGCATTTTGAGTTCTTTCTTCAACAGTTAGAATTTGGCTTCTACTCTCAATTGATGGCGCATCTTAGTCCCATATCTCTTGGATCATCTTTCACTTGCCTCAGTTGTGGCCAGAATGTTGGCACATTGGATCTTTTTCAGCCCCTACCTAAAACCAACAAAAATTAACACTTTCTTAACAAAAATGACTCTAAATACATCTAAAAACTTATTTTTACAAAATCATGACTTCAAACACATGAAAACTTGTTTTTACTTAAATTTACTCTTAATGACATGAATTATAATATTAAACACTCGCTTTCTAAGCAAATAGCTTAGTTTTTAGAGCCAAATAACACTCATAAATGAGCATTATCTAGAGGCTTTATCTTCTTGTAGCCTCAGTTCATTGGAGCAACTATAGGTAATAGAACATGTGTAAGAGTTACTCATAACAGCGATCATTGAAGAAGTTTTGGATGACATCACTTTACTTGTGTTTTGAGATAAGAGAAAGAGATGAGAGGTAGAGATGGTCTCACTGGGCAAATTTGTTCACATATAATTTCAATAAAGAAATAAGACACATGGAATGAACATGAATTTGTATTTATTTATGTGGGTGTAGTACAATCTCTAATATCTATCCTCTGATTCTTTCTCTCAAATGTACATTTGTCTTGAGGGCTCTGCAGCTTGTTCTCAAACGTAGATTTGTCTCTAGAGCTTTGCAACTTGTTCTCGAATGTGGACTTGTCTCGAGGGCTTTGCAGTTTGTTCTTGATAGTGGACTTATTTCAAGGGCTTTGCAGCTTGTTCTCGAACGTAACTTTGTCTCGAGGGCTTTGCAGCTTGTTCTCGAGGTTGAAGCTTCAATCAATCTTTAGGATCTTGAAGTCTTGAAGTCTTGAAGAGCCTTTGGTCTTCAAGGAATGTTCACCACCTAAGAACTTCAAGGAGTGTTTGGCATCTAAGGACTTTAGGGAGTGTTCAGCACCTAAGGACCTCAATGATTCTCTTTAAATTCTCTGGAGAGTTTAATTTCTAAACCCCTCAAATGAAAGAGAGCTTCTCTTTATAGAGCTTTCCATGGACATGTGAGCTTGGGCTTTGATAGTCTTTGGGCCCAACCATGGACTTGGGCTTTGGTTGGCTTTGGGTCTAACAATTTGGATTTGAGTTTTATTTAACTTTGACTCAAATTCCATATAACCCAATTTGACTAAATTAAATTTAATTGTTTGGTCAAATTGTCATAATGAAGACATGTGGTCATTTAATTTTTTTTAGAATTTGACAATTTTTGTCTTTAAATTAAATTTGGAACACATGTCAATTTATAATTGGTCCCAAATTTAATTATTTGTCATTTCTTAATTAATTTGGAATAATGACGTGGCAATTGAAGATTGACTGAAATTTCTCAGCCAACAGTCTCAAGGTTTTTTCTTATTGCTATTCCGATTTATTCTTCCTTTAATTCATTCACATATTTTTAGTCTTAGGGACTGTTTGGGGTGCAGAGTGAGTTATTATAGTCTGTGTCACACCCCCTCCCGAACTAACCTCTAACCTAGCCCGGAAGATAGCGTGAAGCTATCTGACATCGTTTACCTCACTAACGATACCTGTGACTTTGTCACATCTGATAAACATACTATGCTGGCATATGAAATACTTTAAACACAACACAGCGGAACCTTGTTAATTACTATACGTACGTAAGGAGCGGCTCTACTTAAACCTCACTTGATATTTAAAACGGGTAGAGAGCACTACAACCCAAAATATACCCAATCATGATTTACACAACCACCACCACTAGTACATACACGAACACAACTATACGTTCCTTCCAAAATATCTACAATGTATATACGGAAACGCTACAAAACCCCACCCACGTACAAAATATCAAACTTAGAGAGTGCTCGCAGACTATGGCAGGATCTCAGGCACCGGGAGCTCGATCTCTACCTGAAAAGTTGGAAAACATTGAAAGAATGAGCTATGAGGCTCAGCGAGTGACTTAGTTTAAGCTACTAACTCGCAAATCAAAACACTTGATAATCTATGAGCATATGAATCTGTATTCAAGCGTTAAATATAAATGTATAGTCACAATAGTTTTTCTTTTCAGCACTCCAGCAGGTATGTCATTAAAATCTCACAAGGCATATCAAGAATATTAACCATTTAAGGAAAAACCATATGACGATCTACGTTGTGTAGGGCACGCCCAGTACAACCAACATTCATTCTACGATGTAGTGGGGCCCGCCCAGCACTCCCATCGTCTTTGTCGTAGTGGGGCCCCGCCCAGCACTCACGACAGCATTGTTGTCACGGAGTACACTCAACGTCGACAACAGAAAATGACCTGTGTGCACACGGTACTATACAGCCTCGGCTCAATATCTTAATCATGTCCTAGGAAACCATGTATGCTCTTAAGTATGTGTTCAATGTTTAAAAAAAACATACAGCATTTAAACTAATTCATTCTTAGGAAGTCTTATATTTCCATAAGCATAAATTCAGGCATAGAAATCGTTTTCGAAATTCGTTTTGTCACTCACAGCGTTAAAACTAGATCCTCGACCCGTAAACTTGACCTACTTCCTCTTGGCCTGTCAAAAAAAAACCAAAACCAAGCATTAGAACTTCAATCTCATGACTTTCAAACTTAAGATTACAAATATCACTCCATCTATTTCCAGCATTCTGCAAATTTCATACTCTAACCTCACATACTCATAACTTCTTCATTACTTGGCCAAAAATGATGTACTTTATACCAAACTCTTCCTTTTTGAACCCTCTAAAACTTATCTGAAGGAATGGAATTGAAATTTCCAAAGGATGTGTCCGTAAATACCTCGAAAACGACTTCCCGAAAAATAAACTTCTGAAATTTCCAGAATCGTTTTTCTGCTGCACACCACACCTGATCTGAATTTTAAAGCCACTTTCAATCATTTTTTACTCACAACTTCTTCATGAAAGTTATAGGAAATTAAATAAGATTTCCAACCATACATAATGTAGCTTCTGATTCAAATCCTACAGATCAGCATGTCTCAAACACCAGAGGTTCCTCAGATTTGATAGCAAAATCTCTCCTCTGACTTCCCCTTCACAAATCAATAATTTAAAGTCCGATTTTGCTCGAGCTTCCTTCACAAAATTTGTTCGAAAATGGGTTAACTTTCAAGAAAATCAAATCTCACCTCTTAACTCTTCTTGTGGAGTTCAAAACGTTCTAAACCTCAGTAGTGAGTAGAGTTGATCACCTAGTTGCCATGGAGGCTTGTGTTGAGTTTTCCCCCCTTCTTCTTCAACTTCCAACCCTAGCAAGCTCTCTTTTCTTCTTTCTTCCACCTTCTCCCACGAAATGCTCTGTTTTTCTTTAATAAAAGAGAAGCAAATGGGAGAAAATGGGTTAGGAAACTTATTTAATTACTTTTGGTGGTGAGTGCTCCAAAGCCTATCCATTCCCACATTTCTTTTTCTTTTTTTTTTTTGTTTTATTACTCTTTTCCTTATACAACAATTTTCCAAAAAAGTTTTAACAATTATTTTATTTTTTATTTTTTTATTTTTTTCCCTTTGTTTCTTTTTGTAAAGAAATTTCAAGGAAAAATCTCGGGTTTACAGTCTGTGGGTTACAATAGTCTGTGGAGTTATATAATTTGTGTTTAGGATGCAGAGTTATTTAGCCTGGGTTATAATAGTCTGTGTTTAGGGTGCAGAGTATTCCACATACTATTATAACTCAGACTATTATAACTCAAACTATTATAACCCACGCTCCAAACAGCCTCTTATATATTACGATGGAACTTAATGAATCATTATTAATGTATTAACAATTTCCATGAAAATGATACTTTACCCGTATTAGTTGTGACAATTTGTGCACTTGCGAAATCGCATAATATACATATTAGGAGAAAGGGTCAAAGATAAATTACATTAAAAACAAATAATAAGGAATGAGAATAACTTAAGAATTAAAACACATTTCTCAAAACGAAAAAAAATTGAGAGAGATTTTAGACTGAGGAGAATGCCGGATATATGGTCTTTTCTTTGGCCTTTCAGTTTCTATCGTTGAAGTCTTTATTTAGTTGGATTATCTAATGTTTCTTTTTTCTTTTCTTTCTTTTTTTCCTGTCAAATAATAAAAACAAAAATGAGTTTTTTAAAATTTATCAAATAATTTAGAAACTATACTATGAAAAACAACATCTTACTTTATTGTCCAAAGAATTGTTCTTTAAATATTGTTTCCTCTCATTTGATTTTAGGCTATGTTTTATTTTAGAAATACCAGAACTTGTGAATAGTAATTTTAAATTTATAATAATTTAACATTTACAATGCCGCCTAACACTACTCTTAGTTCTAAATACAAAAGCAAAAGACTCATTCTCAAAACAACATCCATAATTTAGATTTGGTTTAAATTCTATTTCAATCTTTGGTTTTTTTCCCTTTTTTTTTTTTCTTTGACTTGTACCAATCGAGTGAATGATTGAAATATGACCCTAGTTCCAAAATAAGATATCCATACTCAATCGAGTGAATGATTGAATTGAACCAATCTGACCCATCAAATATTGATTTTTGGGTTGATGATACGAAATCCATATGAGAGGAAACAGTATGAAGAGATCCAAATCGAAGGCCAAACCTTCTCAGAGAGAACACAGAAATGGAGTGCTTTCAGTATTAGATGATGGAAGAAAAATTCAAGGATTCCCAACCTCAACTACAAAACAACTCAGCCAAAGTTAAGGAATTTATTAGAAAGCCACAAAGCATTCATTCATTCAGTCAGTCAGTTGTGGTGTGTTGATGCAATTTCTGCTCATCGAACAGCCCCAGAACAGATATTATTAACCACGACGAATAACAGAGCATTTCAATTAAAATTAAGAACACAAAATGATGATGAAGAGCAAGATTTAAATCTTTGACAGTTTGGCGATCTTGAACCATTCAGTGTGGAATGATCCCTCCATGTCGATCCTTTTGTATGTGTGGGCACCGAAGTAGTCTCGTTGAGCTTGGACCAAATTGGCAGGCAATCTTTCCCTTCGGTAACTGTCAAAATAAGCAAGACTTGAAGACATGCCTGGAGTACTAATGCCGGAGTTGATCGCTAGGCAAACCACTCTTCGCCAAGCTGATTGTCGCTCGATGATCTCTTTAGCAAACTCTGGGTCCACGAGAAGGTTGGCGAGATCTGGGTTTCTATCATATGCCTTCTTGATTCTGTCCAGGAAAATGGCTCGAATGATGCAACCACCTTTCCAAATCCGAGCAAGTTCCCCCAGTTTCAAGCCCCATCCTTTCTCAATACTCTTGGCGCGAATCAGATTCATTCCTTGAGCGTAGCTACAGATTTTCGATGCATAAAGAGCTTGTCTGACATCATTGATCAGCTTCTCCTTGTTTACCTCTTGTGCAGTTGAGCCATCGCCGAACTTAGCCGATCGAAAGACTTTAGCAGCTTCCACCCTTTCCTCTTTCAACCCACTAAGAAATCTTGCATCAAGAGAAGAAGCAATGGTAGGAGCTGCAACGGAGAGCTCAGCAGATTGCTGCACAGTCCACTTACCAGTGCCTTTCATGCCTGTCTTGTCCAAAACCTGGTCAACCATATGGCCCTCTCCCTTGTCATCCTTAATTCCAAAAATATCTGCAGTGATTTCAATCAAGAAGCTTTGAAGTTCCCCGTTGTTCCATTCCGTGAAAACTGCGCGAAGTTCCTTGTTCGACAACTTTCCTGCTGATTTCAATACATCGTAGGCCTCAGCGATCAGCTGCATATCACCATATTCAATCCCATTATGGACCATTTTAACGAAATTACCCGATCCTCCTTTTCCTACATATGTCACACAAGGACCGCTATCAGGAACTTGAGCTGCCACCTTGAGAAGAATGTCCTGAATGTACTTGTAAGCATCAAAGGATCCTCCAGGCATCAATGAGGGGCCGTTTCGGGCTCCCTCTTCACCACCTGAGACTCCCATTCCGAGGTAAAGAAGACCCAATTCAGCCATAGCTTTCTCTCTCCTCTCAGTGTTCTCATACCACTCATTACCACCATCAATTATACAATCACCTTTCTCCATGTATGCAGAGAGAGTCTTTATGGTCTGATCAACTGGTGCTCCTGCCTTAACGAGCATGATGACAACACGAGGCTTTTGGATTGAATCAATAAAAGATTTAGGATCATGGAAGCCATACACAGGGAGATTTCCTTCAGCTTTGGCTCGTTCAATGGTCTCGTCAACCTTGGAAGTAGTTCGATTATATACAGAAATCGGGAAGCCTTTTTCTGCAATATTGAGAGCCAGATTTTGGCCCATGACAGCCAAACCAGCAAGACCTATTCGTGTAGGACTAGGCGCCATCCTCTTGCCTGTCTCAAGCAAAATTATCAGTACGAAAAAGTCTTCAATTCGAATAACAGAAACAAGGAGCCACAAACCATGTAAAATATGCTTCGATGGAGGCTAATAAAAAATGAAAACTACTCATGCATTCAGAAACTATTCAGTTTTCAAAAAAAATACAAATCAAGACACCACCCGACTACCTTCACTTTAGTTTTTGCTATGTTAAACAACCATATCGTCATTACTTAACTAAGATATATGAAACATTGAGCCTAGTTTTTGGATTGCCAAACCAACAGATAAATAAATAGGAACGTTCATAATCACATTGCCATACAAAATAATCAGGAAACTCTAGGAATGTGTTCACTGATCAAGATCACACGATAATGAATGAATAAATCATTAAAAAGAATGTATTAACTATTACCAAATGATGAGCAAAATTAAGGCAAAGATTCACTATTTTCTATAATAGTCGACAACCATGTTAAATTATCATTCGACACAAAAGTTTAAGATGAGGTTGTGATTAATTTAATTGTTTAATGTATGGAGACCTTCTGACGTGCATTCAAATATTAATTTGATTAGTGAGCACTGAGCAATATAGAACTATGAAAACAAAATGAGAAGATACAATAGCAAGAATTTGACAGTAAGATTAAAATCTGATGCTCTCATATCATTTCAAACCATTAGTTGACTCAGACACTTAAAAAGGGTTAAAGTGCACTATTAATCCTTCCATTTCAATTCTTATAACAATCTCGCCTTTATACTTTTATCTTTTATTTGAAACGATTTAATCCTTATACTTTAAAAATCCATAACAATTAGAATCTCGAGTTAAGACTTTCATTAAACTTTTTTTTATAAGAAAAAACAATCCATGTATCAAATATGGACAAGTAGATGGTCCTCCTCTGATCTAAAATTGAAGGTAGTTGAATTATCTGTCCATCCATATGAATTAATTACAATAACATTTTTAACATTAGGAACTTGATCTTTACATATTACAAGAGCTAGAGAACCAAAATACAAAGATGAAAATGTGTTTCAACAACACAACTTGAGCAGCTGGATATACTGTAAACAAATCTAGCATTTCAGCAGCTCCAAGAAGTTAAGATATTGAATCCAACAATTTTACCACAAAATTTATGAACGATTTCAACAAACCCAAGTTGGAAAAACATAGATATCTCACAAACTAATAAATACAAAGAAATACCAATTACTCCACCAGATCAAACACAAAACCACAGCAAGAAAACAAATAATGAGAATAGTAAATCTGGAGGGGAAGTTGAATTTTGAAGACCCAGAACAATGGCAACAATTGTTTCAGAGGAGAAAGAAAACTGCCCCAAATTCCATGCAAAACCCAGAAAGATTAAAGCATCAATACCTCAAAATTTTTGTATCTGATGGTGAAGATGGAGAAAGATTTTCAGGAATTGGGAAAAAGAAACCCCAATGTCTTCGAGATCTTGTGTTTCTGCAGGAAGAAAACTGAAGACTTTATTTAGCGCTTGGTTGCGTACCTCGAAATTCGAACGGCCATCGCTAGGTGGAGGAAAAATATTGAAATTAAAATTTAAAAGTGCAAAAAGAAAAAAGAAATGATAAATCTACTATTTCGTTCGAGCTTGGTAGGTTAAGGGGATAGATTGTGTTGTAAAATTGAGAGGCGAAATCGGGCACCAAAACTTTACCAAATCATATAATAATAATAATAATAATACAAAAGATGAAATATAAAAAGAATATATATATATATAGTATAAACAAAAGAAAGTGCAGATTTATGGAAAATTAAAAACACAAAAATTAGAGAAAATGGGAGAAAAATTGGTGTATTTTCTTTTCCAAAAATCTCTCTATTTATAGGTAATTTAAGAGAGGATGATGTGGTACATTTGGACACCAATCTATGGCCTTTAGAAGACACTTTGGCTATGGAGAAAATGCCACTTGGCATGGATAACAAATGGTCATGTGGAATGGGCATTTACATATGTCATATTCACAATACTCCCCCTTAAATGCCCATTTATATAAAATATGCCTCGTTAAAACCTTACTAGGGAAAAACCCAATGGGAAGAAAAACCCCAGTGAAGGAAAAAGAGTACATATTTTATATAGTTTACTATAATACATTCACTCCCCCTCATGGAGACATCACTTAAAGTCTTTGAGTCGCCGCATTCCAATGCTATATACTAATTTATCGAAGGTTGCAGTTGGTAATGCCTTTGTAAATAAGTCAGCCAGGTTATCTTTTGAACAAATTTGTTGTACAGTGATATCGCCATTTTCTTCAAGATCATGAGTATAGAAGAGCTTTGGTGAGATATGCTTTGTTCTATCTCCTTTGATATATCCTCCCTTGATTTGAGCTATACATGTTGTGTTGTCTTCGTATAACATCGTTGGAAGAGGTTTACTTGAAGACAAGCCACATGTCTGATGAATGTGTTGTGTCATCGATCTTAGCCATACACATTCTCAACTTGCTTCATGAATAGCGAGGATTTCAGCATGATTTGAAGAAGTGACCGTTATAGTCTGTTTCACTGATCGCCACGATATAGCAGTTCCTCCACATGTGAATAGATAACCTGTCTGAGATCTAGCTTTGTGTGGATCAGATAGATAACCAGAATCTGCATAACCAACTAGATCATACTTTGATTTGTTAGAATAAAATAAACCCATATCAATTGTCCCTCGAAGATATCGGAGTACATGCTTAACTCCGTTCCAATGTCTTTTTGTAGGACATGAACTATATCTAGCTAATAAATTTACTGAAAATGCAATATCTGGTCTTGTGTTATTAGCCAAATACATAAGTGCACCAATTGCACTAAGATATGGTACTTCAGGACCAAGTAGTTCTTCATTGTCATCTCGAGGTCGAAATATATCTTTCTTTATATCCAGTGAACGAACTTCCATTGGAATGTTCAATGGATGTGCTTTATCCATATAGAATCTTTTTAAGATTTTCTCTGTATAAGTTGATTGATGAACAAATATCCCATCTGCTAAATGTTCAATTTGCAAACCAAGGCAAAATTTTGTTTTTCCAAGATCTTTCATCTCGAATTATTTCTTAAGATATTCTATTGCCTTGGATAACTCTTCAGGAGTTCCAATTATATTTAAGTCATCAACATATACAGTTATAATAGCAAATCTTGACTGAGACTTCTTTATAAAAACGCACGGACATATTGGATTATTTTGGTATCCTTCTTTCAACAGATATTCACTCAGGCGATTATACCACATTCGTTCTGATTGTTTTAATCCATATAATGATCTCTGTAACTTTATTGAATACAATTCCCGAGAACTTGATTCATATGTTTCTGGTATTTTAAATCCTTCCGGGATTTTCATATAAATGTCATTATCCAGAGATCCATATAAATACGCCGTGACTACATCCATTAGATGCATATCAAGCTTTTCATATACAGTCAGACCAATCAAATATCTTAGCGTTATTGCATCCACCACAGGAGAATATGTCTCCTCATAATCAATACCAGGCCTTTGCGAGAATCCTTGTGCAACAAGTCTCGCTTTATATCTTGTGACTTCATTCTTTTCATTTCTTTTCCTTACAAATACCCATTTATATCCTACAGGTTTGACGTTTTCCGGTGTTGGGACTACTGGTCCAAAAACCTCACGTTTTGAAAGTGAGTTCAACTCTGCTTGGATTGCTTCTTTCCACTTCGGCCAATCCTTTCTACGTTGACATTCTACGATAGATTTTGGGTCAAAATCGTCACTTTCATGAATAATATCATGAGCAACATTATAAGAAAAAATGTTGTCAATAATGATATCATTTCGGTTCCATCTCTTTCATGTTGTAACATAGTTTATAGAAATTTCATTATTATCCTCAAGCGTTTGATTTTCACCAATACTCTTTTGAGTAGTTGTATTCTGGATTTCTTCTGGAACATCCATACCTTTTATTGAATCATTTTGATTCTCAACTACTTTTCTTTTTCGAGGATTTTTATCTTTAGAACCTATTGGTCTACCACGCTTCTGGCGTGCTCCAGACTCATTATTGACAACTTGTTCCTTTGGGATATCAACTTTTGATGGAGCATTTGCAGCTGGTATATATGATTTAGTCACACTTTTAGTATCTGTGAATGCATCTGGTAGTTGATTTGCTATATTTTGCAAATGAATTATCTTTTGAACTTCAAGTTCACATTGATTTCTACGAGAATCTAAATGAGATAATAACGATGCATTCCATGTAATTTCTTTTTCCAACTTCTTAATTCCTCCCCCTAATGTTGGAAAATTTGTCTCATTAAAATGACAATCAGCAAATCGTGCAGTAAATACATCACCCGTCAGGGGTTCAAGATATTTAATAATTGATGGGGAATCAAAACCAACATATATTCCTAACCTCCTTTGAGGACCCATCTTAGTACGTTGTGGTGGAGCAATCGGTACATATACTGCACATCCAAAAAATTTTAGATGGGAAATATTTGGCTGCTGGCCATAAGCTAATTGCATTGGGGAGTATTTATTATAAGCTACTGGCCTAATACGTGCCAGTGATGCAGCATGCAAAATAGCATGACCCCATACCGATGTAGGAAGTTTAGCTCTCATAAGCAATGGTCTTGCAATTAGTTGCAGACGTTTTATAAATGATTCTGCTAGACCATTTTGTGTATGAACGTGAGCTACAGGATGTTCAACACTTATCCCAATTGACATACAATAATTATTAAAAGTTTGGGATGTAAATTCACCAGCATTATCAAGTCGAATGGTCTTAATTGTATTATCAGGAAATTGTGCTTTTAACTTAATTATTTGAGCAAGTAATCTTGCAAATGCAAGATTTCGACTTGATAATAAGCATACATGTGACCATCTGCTGGATGCGTCAATTAATACCATAAAATATCTAAATGGACCACTTGGTGGGTTAATAGGTCCACAAATATCACCTTGAATTCGCTTTAAAAATGCAGGTGATTCAATCCCCACTTTAGCTGGTGATGGTCTAATAATTAATTTCCCTTGAGAACAAGCATCACATGACAACTCATTGGATTGAAGAATCTTCTGGCTCTTTAAAGGACGTCCATGTGAATTCTCAATAATTTTTCTCATCATTATTGACCCTGGATGACCCAATCGATCATGCCAAACACTGAATATTTCTGGATTCATGAACTTCGGGTTCATTATTGCATAACTTTCGATTACTCGTATATGAGTATAGTATAATCCAAAAGAAAAAGCAGGCAGTGTTTCTAATATACGTTTTTTATGTGAAACAATAGATGTTATATAGAGACACTCTATATTATTTTTACAATCAGTTTCAACATGATAATTATTTTCACGTATATCTCTTAAAACTTAATAAGTTTCTTTTCGATTTGCTAGAGAACAGAGCATTATTAATTGTAAATCTTGTTCCTCTAGGCAAAATAAAGTTTGCATTTTCAAAACCTTCAATCAGATTTGCAGAACCTGATATAGTATTGACTTTTGCTTCCAGCATTGTCAATCTAGTAAAATATTTTCTATTTATGAGTATCGTGTGCGTAGTTGCGCAGTCTGCCAGACATAAATCCTCATTGCTCATTTTCGAGTTACTCAACATATTGAAATTGTTCATATTTCTTCATTGAAAAGAAAAGAAAAACGATTACAAAGAGTCTTAAATATATATACAAACAAAACAACAACAAAAACATACTAAACAGTACTTAATTATATATTTTCATACAAATCATCCTCTACTTGTTTGATTGCATCAATTCTCTCTCCAGGAGATTCAAAATAATCAGCTACATCAAGATGCATCATATTGGAGGGGTCAAACACATCATCTTCTTGAATGGCAAGATTTACCTCCACATTCTTTCCTTTTCCTTTTTCCTTCAGGGAAGCTTGATAGAGATCAACAAGGTGTTTTGACGTACGACAGGTACGTGACCAGTGCCCAGTCATTCCGCACCGGAAACATTTATGCTCATCACCTTTCGAACTTCTATCTTGTGGAGCCTTTCCTTTATGATCATCACTTCGTGTGGGTTTCTTAAAATTATAATGCCCACCACGAAAATAGGTATTTCTTCCTCTACCGCGGTCCCGACCTCGACCACGACCACGACCTCGACCACGGTTATTAAAATTCACAACATTCACTTCAGGGAATGGTGTTGCTCCAGTTGGTCGGGATTCGTGATTTTTCATCAATAACTCGTTATTTTGTTCAGCAACGAGAAGACATGAGATAAGTTCAGAATATTTTGCAAAACCCTTCTCTCGATATTGCTGCTGCAGGAGCATATTCGAGACATGAAAAGTGGAAAATGTCTTCTCTAACATATCAACATCAGTAATCTTTTCTCCGCATAATTTTAATTTTGAACTAATTCTGAAGAGTGCGGAATTATACTCACTTACTGATTTAAAGTCCTGCAACCTTAGATGCATCCAATCATAACGAGCTTTTGGAAGAATAACTATTTTTTGATGATCGTACCTTTCTTTCAAACCTTGCCATAGAACATAGGGATTTTTTATTGTAAGATACTCCATTTTCAATCCCTCGTGAAGATGATGGCGAAGGAAGATCAAGGCTTTTGCTTTTTCTTGATTTGATGCATCATTTCCTTCTTTAATTGTTTCTCCAAGATTCATAGAATCTAAATGGACCTCAGCGTCAAGGATCCACGACAAGTAGTTATTTCCATTAATATCCAGGGCCGCAAATTCTAGCTTTGTAAGGTTTGCCATAATAACACTATCAAAATAATAATATATATTTATATTAGAAATTTAACATAAACCAAATGCGTAAAAATGGCTTACCTATAAGACTTACCTTTAGCGGGAAAAATGACAGAGATTCGTGCTGATAACGTGTTGTAAAATTGAGAGGCGAAACCGGGCACCAAAACTTTACCAAATCATATAAGAATAATAATAATAATAATAATAATAATAATAATAATAATACAAAAGATGAAATATAAAAAGAATATATATATATATAGTATAAACAAAAGAAAGTGGAGATTTATGGAAAATTAAAAACACAAAAATTAGAGAAAATGGGAGAAAAATTGGTGTATTTTCTTTTCCAAAAATCTCTCTATTTATAGGCAATTTAAGAGAGGATGATGTGGTACATTTGGACACCAATCTATGGCCTTTAGAAGACACTTTGGCTATGGAGAAAATGCCACTTGGCATGGATAACAAATGGGCATGTGGAATGGGCATTTACATATGCCATATTCACAATAGATTGGACTTTTTATTTTTTTTAGTTCAACAGGTTAAGATTTAACATGCATCTTATCTACCTGAGTTTTATTTATTTTTAGTTCAATAAGGTAGAAATTAAGCTATCTACCTTTGTGAAGATAATTAGTATCTTCTCTATTAAACTATATTTAGATGGGTTATCTTATGTCTTAAGTAATATTTATATTAATAATAAATAAGATAAAAATAAGTACTTCGATAATAGTCAATTTGAACACAACGTAAGTGGTTAATGCATAATCATTGATTAATAGGTCAAAGTTTCAAATCTTCTACCCACATGTTTTTGAACTACAATAATAGGTACTTCTATTAATATTCACCTACTAAATCGATAAATATATTATTTTTTTACTATGGTTTGTTAAGTTGGCAAATTTATTAAACTTTTTAAATTTTTAAATTTTTGTTTTTTTAGATACAAATTTATGTGGTTTGTATTTGGAAATTTGGATTGTGAAAATTTGGGTTTGTCTATCCTATATTTACTCAACATGTGGGTGATTTTCCAAACTTAGCATATAGTATAAAATACAATTTGTTTCATGAATTTGAGATTTATGTTTGTATAGTTTATGTAATTTGCACAACAAGAATTTTGGGTTTTTCTGATGCTAAAATTGGTCAGAAAAAGTCCAAAAATCATCGGAAAAGGTATTCCCAACGCAAATTTTGGTGGCATCGGCATTTCCTAGCAATGCCGACGCCATTTTTTGTTCGGTAATTCTTTACATTGTCATCCAAACGCAATATGGTCAGCATTTCCTTGAATTGTCGACTAAACTTTGTTTAGTCGGGCTTTCCTTGAAAAATGCTGACTAAACAAATTTTGGTCGGCCAAATAGATTTTGGCCGACAATTCTTTAAATTACCGACCAAACGCAATTTAGTCGGCAATTCCTTGAAAGGCCAACCAAACCATGAATTTGGTCGGCATTGCTTTATCTTTGATATTTTATTAATTTCAATAGATTTTTGTCTAAACTTTTACTATAATTTGAACATGTTGTTCTTAAAATAAATTGTACACAAAATAAGTCAAATAATACTTTATATTAAACCAAATTTGATTACACCTTGTTCATAAATTCATACAAGATAAAAATAAAAATTTTACACAAATAAACCTAATCTAGAAACAAAAGTTTAATGAATATAAGTTCTCATAATCTTCATGGTAAATCTTTGTCCTCATTTCAGAATAATGTCGACTCAACCCAGCTATGAAAAACAAAGACATGAACATAAGATTAAAACTATAAACACATAACTAAACTATTTTAAAAGTATCAAAATTTAATTAAGTTACAAAATTATATAAGCAAAACACCAAATTTAATAAAGCAACCAAGTTAATCTAACTTTACTAAGTAAACTAAATTACATAACTATATAAGTAACTTTTTCTAAACCAAAAGCACAGACATGTATATTTACACATAATTTAACATATAGACATAATACTAATGAAGTATATATATATACCAACAAAATCATCTAACTTATAACGAATTATAAGGAACTAAAAAAAATAAATTTAACAAAAACAATCAAAACTTTATACTAACTTCCAAAGTTACAAAACTCATGAATATAACAACGTAAAACAATGAAAACAATCAAATTAATCTAACTTACTAAGTAAACTAATAATAAACTCATCAAATTACTATACCGATATAAAACAATCAAAACAACTAAATTAATCTAACTTTACTAAGTAAACAAATAATAAACTCATCGAACTATAACAAACAAATCTTTATAAGTATAACACCAAATTTAACAAAACCAACCAAATTAATCTAACTTTACCAGGTAAACAAAAGTTATAAAACTACGTAAGTAACTTTTCCAAAATCAAAATTACAAACATATTTACCTAAACCTTAACTTAGACTTATCAAACAAAGTTACAAAACATATATATGAGTTTTGCTTAAACTTCTCAATACACATACATAGCATCTAAAACTCAACCATCTTGAACATAAGCTCAAAGAAACCAAATAATCAACACATTAAATTTATAACCAACTAAGAGAGTGAAAACTCTATAAGTATAACACCAAATTTAACAATACACAACCAAATCTAACTTTTCCCAAGTAAACCAAAGTTACAAAATTACAGTTAACTTTTTCAAAAAAAAATTTACAAACACACTTAACTTTACTTACAACTACAAATACATAGAAATGAAGTTTAAAGTAAAAACAGGAGTTAATATATAGGTACATCAATGATTTATTATGACCCACCATGGTAATCCATCAATATATAGGTTAGTTATTGAATTATGTCAATCATTGACTATTGCATAATGTATTAAAGAAAAAAAAGAAGCAACACAAGTCTACTTATCAAGTAACTACCTATTAAAAATCTCATTTCAATTTCTACTTATTAAAAGCAAAACTTAAGTATGAAAAGTATAGGCTAGGTAAATGCAAACAACATAAAATGGTTACAATTAAACTCAAAAAAGTAGGAAAAGTATAGGCTAGGTAAAAGCTAGCTTGAGAGGATGAGAATTGGCCTTGAGTATGTAGTCCGTTTGAAGACTTTATTTTAATCCTTCAATAGAAATGCCCTGTTTTAAAGCATATATAATTTGGTCATTATGCAATTGGTACAATTAAACTCTAGTATTATAATCATTGCTAATTTGGTAGTGACAAATTGAAAATTTCACAAACCACTCCTCAATTATGAGGATTGTTACAATCATACACTCAAACTACAAGATTATTACAATTTAACTATTTTTTTCCTTTGTCAGAGTGAATATAACTCATTTGAATTTCTACCTATCTTCAAAACTTAAGCAAACAACATAAAAAGTCTAACCAACCTAAGTCATAATTATATTACCAACATAATTATATAACTCATCTAGAATTTATTTTGTTTACTTAGATAACAAACATAAAAAAGTCTAACCAACATAAATCATAATAACCAATACATCTACTAACTTATTGTAACACCCAAGACGTTTTGGGTAAGTTTAAAATGTTATTTTGGTAAAGTTTTATTAAGAATTTAATTGCTTTGAGGGTATTTTAGTGATTTTTGGAAAAGGAAAGGGTATTATGGTTAATTATAGAGAAGAAAAAGGGCAATTTTGGAAATTATTGTTGGTCAAGGGGCAATATGGGAATTTTGTTTTTTTTTTTTAAAAGAAAAAGAATTACCATCCTTATCCCTCCACTTTCTTCTTCCTCTCTCTCACGCAGCTCTCTCTCTCTCTCGTGGGTCTTCTTCCCGAAATCACTCCCTCCCGTTGGTCTCTCTCTTCTCGATCTCTCTTGCTCCTTCTCCCTCTCGATTTCGTCTCTCCCTCTTCTGTCTGTCTCTCTTTCTCCCTTCCGTTTCCGACCAGCCGCCGGGTGGAGCTGCACCGGAGACGCCTCCATCTGTGTCGCAAGCTGAACCCCGATCAGCCACGCGCGACTGCAGTTCTGTATGCCAGCTCGTCTTCCGCCGTCTCTCTCATTCTCGGTTCTGGGACAAACAGCAGGAGGAGGCTGTTTCGGAGCAAATATTCATCGGATTTGTGTTTATGCACTGATCGGAGCCACTCCAGGAACGGATCTGTCCAAATCCGAAGACAAAGTGCCGATAGGAAGTTCCACGCGCTGATCGGAGTCCTCACGCGCCGGCCACGCGCGCCCAAGCGCCGCCGCCGGAGTTTCACGCGCTGCCGCTCGCCGGCGTTGGGTAAATTTTGCCATTTGGTCCGTTTCGTCGAGTTATTAATGTTAGAATGCGTTTTAGCGTAATTCGGTTGGTTTAAGACCTGTTAGGACACTTTTTAGGTGATTTGTCGAGGACCTTGGATTGTACTTGGAGTGGGGACTCGAGAAGCTCATTACTAGTGGAGAAGGGTATTTTAGTAAGTAAAGATTTAAGGTAAGGGATCTCACAACGAAAGAAGTTTTCGAAACCTATAGCTAGCCCTATATTTACTTTGAAGTTTATGTTTCCGTGTTAAGTATTTAAGAAAGAAAGTGTTTTACATGTATATTCCTTTTACACTAGTTCCATGAGTTCCATTTGAGTTTTCATGTTAAAAAGAATGGAAATGATATGTATGTCTTTGAAATGCGATTGCCTTGACTTATGCATTCATGAGTATATTCTAAAACGAGCGGGACCTCATGCATGTGTTGTGTGCTCATGAAAAGATTTATGTAAGGCCGTGACGATAATTCTCCCAAAAGTTTTATGTGGGTTATGAGGGAACCCGAGTCTTCGGATTCTCTATGCTCCCGGGGTTCGAGAGTGCTCCACGATGGTAGCCGACGGGCTTGAGTCTTCGGACTCCACGATGGTAGCCTTCGGGCTGAGTCTTCGGACTCCACGATGTATGTTAGCTTTCGAGCTCAACTCTCAGAGTTAGGGGAGGACTCTATTCGATGGAAAATTAGGTCTTCGGACTATTTACGAGGCCCTCGGGAGAATTTAATCGTTCACGAGAGCCGCAAGGAAAAGTACATGGTTTATAAAACGAATTTTAGGTCCCCTACTAAAGCGATGGTTTACGATGGTTTTATGATTCAAAATGACATGTTGCATGCGATTGAAACTTTTACTTTGAAACTATGAGTTACTTACTGAGTATTATTCGTTAATACTCACCCTTTTCCTTTTAAAATGTTTTCAGGTAAGGCTAAGATCGGCCCTAGCGCATGACCGGAGATCAGCTACTTGAGTCATGGGAGCCGAGCGATCGCTATTCCGCTTCTTTTATGTTTCTGGATGTACATAGAACTCATGTCGAGTTTTTAAATGTTTAGGAGGATGTTTCAAAGTCTTTTAACCTTTCTTTGTAAATCGTGCACGTGTATTTGGCTTTCTATGTTTGAATTCACTTGGTTTCTGCTGTTTGAACCCTAGCATCATATTGAGAAGTTTGTTGGATGCTAGGAGGTTGTTTGAAAATCTTAGAAGTGTGTTTTTCTATGTCTTATCAGGTAAGGGTCAAATTTTTGGTTTTCTCGTAGTTACGCCGTTATGCTGCCGAAATTTTCGATAATATAGCGACGTGACTTAGTAATGACTCTTAGGTAGCGTGTTGAGCCTATAGGGTCGTTACACTTATGTTGTTTACTTGATAACCAACATAAATATATAATCAACATAAGTCAAAATTATATAACCAATATAATTATATAACTCATCTACAACACAAAAAGTCTAACCAACTTATGTTGCCTACACAACCCAACTAACCTAATTAGTACTAAAAAGTCTAACCAACCATATGTAATGTTCAACTCCATATCCATGATTATAAGAATAATTAACAATACAAAATAGCTAAAAATAAATTTTAAAGTATAAATAAACCAAATACATGTAGACCTACTTATTTACAATAAACTATAAAATACAAATTCAAAATAAAGAAAAGAAAGGAAGAGTTCCAAAGATTAGATATCAATCTAAACTATTTTAACTGTGTTCGAAATCAACCCAAACCTACCTTAAAATTTGTTTCAACACTCCGTGACAAAACCAAATCCTAAAACAAAAGAATTCAAAGGTTAGATACCAATTTAAACTATTTTAACTGTGTTCGAAAAACCCTAAACATAGATTTATCACCTAAAATTGACCGAAACATACTTAATATTTACTTAAAAGTGTTCAAAATATTAGCAAAAGTGTTCAAATGAGTTCGAAACTACAAAAAAAAAGACTTTTCAAATGTTAGAAAATGATCTAACATACTTCGTTTGAGTTCGAAAAGGTTTAAAAGTGGATTTCTACATACTTTTTTCACCAAAGAAGCTAGAAACTTTGTTGGTTTGAGTTCCAAAGTGTTCGAACTAGCAAATATGAGATTACACAAACCAAAACACAATAAACTTAAATAGATTTGCAAAATAATCTTGAATCTAATTATATTAATTACTCAAGAAATCAAAACCTTTACAATACTACAAAAAGAAAATAGTGGGCGACGGCGATTCGGCGAGCAGCGGGGTGCTGGTAGACTGGGGGGTCGGTGGTGGGCTAGGCGGCTAGCAGTAGGGGCGTGGGTGGGAGAGAAGGAAAGGGAGGGAAGAGAAGGGAAGGGAAGGGAAAGAAGGGGAGGGAGATGAGAGAAATGAAGGGGGCGGGCGGGCAGTGGGGGTGTGGGTGGGAGAGAAGGAAAGGGAGAGGAGAAAAAGAAGGGGGTGGGCGCGTCGGCGGAGGGTGGCGGGAGGGTGGGTGGGTGGATGGGAGAGGAGAAGAAGGAAGGGAGAAAAAAGAAAAAGGGGGAAATTTTGGAAGGGGAAGGAAAGTGGGGGGAAATGAGAGGAAAAATGGGGCTCATTTTCGAGCCCCCTTAATGAGGGAAGGCCGAATTTCCTGCGAACCGTCGGCCTTTCTAGGGAACTATTGGCGATTACGGGCCGAATGGTCAACGTTTCATCGAATCGTCGGCCATTCAACGAAGAATCGTCGATGGTTCACTGAACCGTCGACGATTTTTTGCTTATTGATGATGGTTTATGAAAACTGTCAGTGTTTATCCCTTTATTTACCGATGGTTTAGGCAAAACTGTCGACATTACGTACTATATGCTACGGTTTACGAAACCGTCGACAATTCTCTTATTTTTTTACCGACGGTTAAGTTTACCGTCAAGAGTTCCTACTTTGTCTGACCATTTTTAAAGCGTCAGGTGAAATAACGTCGGGATAACCATAAATTCTTTTAGTGTTGTAGCTTAACAAATTAATCATTATTGAAGATCATACGAACTTTCAAACTTTTCGTACTAAATATAGATTCAACATTTTTATCTTGGTTGATTGCATAAATTAAGTTATGAGTTAGTCGTCAATTTTAGCGTAATTCAATTAATTAAAGTTGTAGTTAGAATTTGCTCTCACAATTTGAATGGTAATATCATATCAATAAATGGAATATTATGAGTTGGTCATCCTTTGTAATTTGTCGTCATGTTTCAAGTGTTTCCTTGGCAAAAAAGAAATATGTTGATGTGGTAAAATCAAAACTGTAGATCACTATCACATTTGTAACTTTTTGAATGGTGATTAGGTGGAATGAAGATAAACGTTAATAAAATGAATGCCTATTTTTTGGAAAAGTAATTTATCTTTTCGGAAGGATATCGATTCAAAATAATAATAGAAAATATAACTATGAAATATTTAAAAATGGATGGGTTTCAATTTTAGGAGAAAAAAAAAAGGTGGGTTTAAATAAGTTGATTTTTTTCAGTTAAATAATTATGAAGTGGTGATCCATCGACTTTTGGGATAGTAATTAGTGATGTTGAGGGTGGAATTGCCAATAAGGGTCAAGTCCATGTATTGGTCCGTGATAAAGAGCTTGTCAAAGGCTCTATCAAATATAATTATTAACCAGACCTCTACAATTTGCAATAATAGCGGCTAGGGTCGATCTCAGGGATTAGATTTCTTAGATTTAATTAAATACCATAGTTACTCACACCGAATTTTATCTAGAGAACCCAAACTTAAGAGGTAGATAAAAATAAACTAAGCTATGTATTTATAGTGTTGAAGACACTTAGAGGGGACCATTTTTAAACATTGATTTTAACCAAGTAAATCCAAGTTAACCCAATTAAGAGATTATTTATATATTCAACTTTTATAAGCGAAGAAATCATACATATATTCAGTTGACTCTCTCAAGCCCAACTAAAACTCATGCTCAATTATTAAATCAACTCTCCAGTCTAAATCTTATAATTGAATATGGTATTATGCAAACCCTTAACAGCTTCTATTAGCAAACAATTCATTCTCATGCTTAAGCTTACTAATAAGTATGCACACCAATCTAGATTCAAGTTCTACTCTTCCAAGTTATAGCTTAAGTCATATGCAATTAACTCTTGCCAGAGAATTAATCAAGACAATGAGAATGCATAATGAAAGTTGAACAAATAAATCTCAAAATAAAACTATCTATCACAATCAAGTTTAAACACATGAGTTCAATCTTTCAAATCCACAATTACAACTAAAATCATACAGAAATCTAAAAACAAAAAGTACGAAATAAATAGGAAATAAGGGAAAAACTCTCTGACGCGTGCCACACTCATTCCCGTTGTGATATATTGCAATCTTGAGCCATGAATGTCTTCCTCGACTCTCAAAAGTGCTCCCTTAGTACCAAATATGAGGTAGAAATTGACTCTAGACTGGTCCCTCTCCAAATGGTCTCCCCCAATCAGCAGCCAAAATGTTCTTTTTATAAACACCGAGACAGCATCTTGATGTTATGACCTAATTTGCACAGTAAAGAAGGAATATTGGGGTAGCGTTGAGATGCTACACACAACGTCTCAAGAACACGGACGGAAAGAGCCTTATGCGTGTGTTTTGGGTGTTGAGACACTAAAAAATGGTGTCTCAACGCCATCTCTGCATGAATTTGAGTTTGGATGGTTGCATCTATAGCGTTGAGACGCTATGGACAACGTCTCAACACTATCCTCTTGGGTCTTGAAGCTTTAAATTGTTTTCTCTTCAATCCCAAAGCTCCAAATCATGCCTTGAAGCTATACTTTCTCTAATATCTTCTTTGTTTGCCTAATTTCACCGTATTTGCTCGAATCTACAAAATGAATGAATTAGGTAAATGAAAATACAATTTAAAGTCATAAACTAGCAATAATATAAGCTTAGAAATAGCTCACTTTTGTGTGGTATCAAATACCCCCAAACTTAGATTTTTGCTAGTCCTCGAGCAAAATAAAATACAACTCTCAAATGATTAATAATTACAAACATGAGGCTCAAGCTTCAATATTCTAAATAATAAATAAATTACAAAAGTAGAAATTAATCAAACATACCCCATTGTTGAGAAATTTAAATTTAAAACTCTACTCCCTTGTGTGTGTGTGAAATCTCTCCCATTTTAGTCTTTATATGCTCGAAACAGTTTTATATAACACTCATTTCATTTGTCCCCTACTCTGGCTCTAAGTTCCACTTATTAGGCTTCTTCACATTCAAGAAAATAATGTGCCACTAAGGTGCCTTAAACACGAGGTAGGCCTTCCCCAAACTTGATTTTTTTTTCAATATTTTAATGGACACTAGCTTTCACACTTCTACTGTAGGGACCCTTACCTAGAGCACTCGCTCAATGAGTGGCCTAATTGAACACAACAGAGGTAGCTCTTTTTGTCCTAAATTTTAAGCATGCAAGTTATTTTTGTTTTCTTTTAGTTAAGATAGATACAATGAAACTCAACTAGGCAGTAGTGTAACCATAAAATTCCTTTAGTGTAACATTATTAACTATCATGTAACTCGACCTTCTAATAGGTTCCTAGTCCTTTCGGGGTGACAACAAATATATGGACCATATAACCCTATTCTAAGCCTACAAAACCAAAAAACAGGAGAACTAAGTGCAATACTTATATTAAGGACTTAAGAAAAAATTAAATTAAGCTCAGTTCAAGGGTATGCTCTAATATTTCCAGAATTACAAACTATCATTATTTCAAACATATCCTAAGCTGTCTTAGCCACCATTAATGTAATAATTTTCGTTCAGATCACTAAAAAAATGCTCAGAAACTAGGATTTGCAAATTACAAACTTAAAACTAGCATTGTCCTCAATGTAAAAAGTTAAATTTAGATATTATAAGGATAATGGAAAAAGAAAGAGTGAACATTACTACCCTAATAAAAAAAAGTGTCATAATGTCCTCTGTGAATGGGAGAAAAAAGGTCACTTGAATGATCGATGGCCTACACAATGGGAACGAGATTTAATGGCACTCCAACATTCTAAATTAAACATAGAACTAACCAAAAGTAAAAGAGATAGAAAACTTGGGTTGCCTCCCAAGAAACGCTTTCTTTAACGTCTTTAGTTAGACGAGGCTCAAGTGGCAAATCAATTCTTGCACGAATTCATGCCGACATCCTTGGTGAGCACCCATTCCAAAGGATCCCTATTCAACATCACTTCTTTAAAATCATTAGTCAAACTATCAATATCGTCCACAAACATACATTAGCTCACTTCGCAAGGGTATTTCATTACTTTGCTCATGTCGAAAGTTTCCTTTTCATCTTTTACCTGAAAAGATATCTTTCCTTCTTTAACATTCATGGAGGCTTTCCCTGTGGCCAAGAAAGGTCATCCCAAGATAATGGGAATATCATCATCACCCTCCATATTGAGCACTACGAAGTCTATAGGAATTAAAAATTTGTCTACCTTTACTATGACATCCTCTTCTATACCTCTAGGGTAGGTGATGGAGCGATCTGCTAATTGTAGAGAGATTCCTGTGGGCTTTAGTTCTTTAAGACCCAATGTCCTGTACACAAAATAAGGCATCAAATTAATAGAAGCACCTACATCACATAATGCCCTATGAAAAAAAGAACTACCAATGGTGCAGGGAACAGTAAATCCTTTAGCTTGGGTGGTAGCTTCTTGTGGAGTGCGTTACTGCACTCTTCTGTCATGCATACAATTTCAGAGGCCCCAAACTTCCTTTTGTTTGTTAAGATTTCCTTCATGAACTTCGACTAGCTCGGTATTCGCTCTAGGGAATTTGCAAAAGGAATGGTTATTTGAAGATTTTTAAATAATTCGAGAAATTTAGAGAACTCAGCATTCAAATTTTTCTTCTTGAAATGTTGAGGGTAAGCAATCTGATTCAAGACAAATGGAAGAATTGGACTAGATGGCTTTGCAGCCTCATGTGCAGGTGCGTCTTCCTTATCTTTATTCTCAAGTGATTCATCATCCTCATTATTGTGGCGCCCTATAGGTCCTCCAAATTCTTTCCACTTCTCAGACTTATAGCCTTACATTGCTCCCTAGGATTAATTTTTGTATCACCGGAAAATTTCCCTTTATGCAGTGCATGTTGGGATTTATGCCCTAAAGCCTCGTAATTAATGATTTATTTAATAATTAATAGCAATTTTGATTATTTTATTTGCAATATAATATTATCCATTTTATGAAAAATCTAAGGTTATTAGTGTAATCTTAAACAGTATGTGGTTGACATACTGGAGGATCATGTTCAAGAAATAACCTAAAGGGTCATAGTATATGGATAAGGTTGGATGTCTTATCCTGGCAACACTATTGATACAACCCACTTTGTAATAGTTACAAATGATTTGATCCAAATCATTCATGTGGAGACATGTGAGTAAGAGTATCTTATATAATGAGTTTGTATAAGACTGGACCACGAAATATTTAATCTTTCTTTATAAATTCGTTAATTGAGAAGATTAATATTTCATCAGGATGATCATATGCGACTCGATCTTAATCCTGAATGAGTTATGAACTCCTGCTTGTGAGGGCTTGTCCTTTGATTTGCATGGGTGAGAGTAGCTTTTGTAGCCGATTCAATATGCCTACCATTTTGGGGACTTGACCAAATAGGGAGCTGGGAACATAATCTCACACGATGGAATTCACTCCTTCCCATATAGGGTAAGTAGATGAGTAGTTCCCTTAAGTGCTGGTTTTGGGACTTGAACAATGGGGCCCCACCCTCTCACTGGCTCGAGAGGGACTTAGTTTATAATTAGATTATAAATAGATTGTTCATTAGAGGATCAGTGGTACTTAAGGTGCAAGATGTAATTATAGGGGTAAAACGAACTTTTGACCCAGCTGTAATTACGAATAACTAGTGAAGGATCGACTTGCATGTAATGATTATATCTATAGACACAACTTATTCTACAGTGCATAAAAGTGCAACTCTAGGTCTATAGTGGAGTGACCCTAGAGTTAATGAATGAAAATTGATTAATTAAAGAGTTTAATTCATTAATTTTGTATTATTGGACCTTATAATCTGTAGGTCCATAAGGTCCCCTTGCTAGCTCATAGCACTAAAAGATCAATTTAGTCGAAAGAAAAATTTGAAATGTTCAAATTAATATTTAATATATTAAATATAAAAGAGGAAAATATATTTATTGTATTTGATACATTGAATATTAAAATAAGTAATGTATATTAGATACATTAAAGAAAATATATTTATTAAATTTGAATTGGATTCAAATTAGGAAATAGATGTCGTAGGAGAATTTTAAAGGTTTGAATAAGATTCAAATTGCTTAGATAAATATATTTTAATATATTAGATATTAAAATATATTATTTAATTATCTTTCCTAGACCACTATAAATAGGACCCTAGGAGTGAGCCATTGGGCATTCTATACAACACACATCTCCTCAATAGAGAGAATTAGAGAATTCTCTCTAGACCTCTTTCTTTTCAATTCCTTGTGGATTTTCTTTCAATAGGCTCCCACAAGCTTTGGTCATGTGTTCGAGTCATAGCCAGGAAGACTTTGTGGAAGAGATAAAGATCCGCCAGAATATTCTCAATAATATTATTTTCAAGGTATGTTTTACTTAACCATAATATTATTATTTAATTCTAAATAAACTCAAACCGATTCCTACGCTTTCGCTTGGGTTTAATTAGATTATTCCTTTCATGTTTATGCAACTCGAAACAAACCTTAAACAAACGTTGGTTTCAAACTTTGATGACCTCATCCCAATGGATGAGTGACGAGGTGCGCAGTGTGTCACGGTCATGCTTGTCCAGGGCGTGTTGCCCATGGCCGCATGCCCATCTCAACCCCTTTTAGTCATGCTTTCATGTTATTTATTTAGCTTTGCTTTATAGTTAGCTTTCCTTGTATTTTTGTGGCCGTATGACTCCTCGCCACTTTTCATGTTCAAGCCTGTCAAAGGCAAAAATCCTAGAATGTACTATAGGAGGGTATGACTAGTTGTCCAACCTTCCTACCCAGAGTTATATGCTATTAAGCCGTGGCTGTCCCTTTCTTGCTTTCTAGTGTATAACAACATTCTTTCTAAATCTTTTCATGTAATTTCTTTCAAACGCTTTATAAAACATTTTCTCCCGAGACCCGAAGGGAGGCTAGACCATATACGGAAGTAGTCCGCAACTTTCGTTTTTCGCACGGCTGACTTGCTCGCCAGGTTAGAGCAAGTGTCGCATGGTTGAAGAGCTAAGACCGTGATAAGTGGTATCAGAGCCTAATTGGCTCCTTGAATTGAAAAGTTGCGACCATGTCCGTGACCGAAGAGTTAGGCAAGGCCCATGTTGACCGATGGTCCCAGATCGAAGAGCAAATGCTCTTCCTAAGAGAAGTCCCTGATAGTGTCCGGTTTCTGGAATCTCGCCTGGATGAGATTGCCGCGAAGGCCGACACGATTGATGCGGTAGCTGGCCGCCTAGACGGGATGGCCGTCAGAAAATTGATGGTGAGGGTTGAGGCCCTGGAAGATAAAGCCACACGTCCTGTTGGCTTCGAGCGAGGGGATAGCTCGTCGGGCTCTGTTGCCCACATAGAGGAGTGCGTCGAGAGTCTAGACAGCGCGCAGAGAGCAATAACTCAGATGGTGTCTGACCTTTCTGAGGATGTGAGAGCTGCCATCGATGTTGTGAGGGCAGAAGTGGCGAATCTGAGCGCTCGAGTGAATCTCACCATGAGAGCAGTGGGAAATCAAGCCCCAGCTGGGAGCATTGTACAACTAAATAAGGTGAAAGTGCCTGAACCTAAGCCCTTCTGTGGGGCCCGTGATGCAAAAGCCTTGAAGAACTTCATATTTGACATGGAGCAATACTTCAAGGCCACAAGTACAACATCTGAGGATTCGAAAGTCACCTTAGCGACGATGCATCTAGTGGATGATGCCAAACTATGGTGGAGATTCTGGTATATGGATATCCAAGAAGGACGATGTACCATCGATACATGGGAAATATTGAAACAAGAATTGCGCTCCCAATTCTTCCCAGAAAATGTCGAGATATTAGCAAGATGCAAGTTGCGTGAGTTGAAACACACTAGGACCATTAGAGAATATGTGAAGCAATTTGCCGGATTGATGTTAGACATCCGAGACATGTCGGAGAATGACAAAGTATTCTATTTCGTTGAGGGGTTGCAGTCATGGGCCAAGTCCAAACTTTACGAACAAAGAGTACAATGCTTGTCAGAAGCCTATGCAGCTGCAGAACGCTTGTTCGATCTCATCACCAAAGTAAGCCACGAACAATGTCAAGATGTGAGACGAAACCAATCTTCCCCAAGTAGGGAGAATAGAAATTCTCGGCCTAACTCTCCAAAGAGTGGGGGAGGGGACCAAGTTATAAGCGAGGGAAGAGATAATAGATCGTTCCAACAGAGGAATGAAGTTTGTGGCGAGGGCCACATTATCAGAATAACTACAAACCAAGGCCCCTATCCTGCTTCATATGTAAAGGGGCCCATCGAGTGTTCGAATGCCCAAAGCGAGCAGCCCTCTATGCTTTCCAAGCCTCGTTGGCGAGTATATCAGGAACCAAGGGCGAAACCTCTGAAGAAGATGGGGGCGACACCCGAATCGGAGCCTTGAAATATTTATCAGCCTAGCAGAAGAAGGTGGAGGGAAGCAAAGGATCCACTCCACGTAGTCTCATGTACGTCGACGCATGGATAAATCATAAACCAGCAAGAAATACCATGGTCGACTCGGGAGCAACCCACAACTTTATAACGAAGTAGAAGCACGTCGATTGAACCTACGTTGGGTTGGAGATGTGGGAAAAATTAAAGCTGTGAATTCAGCAGCCTTACCCGTTTTGGGTGTTGCGCGAAGAGTGCCAGTGCAGTTAGACGCTTGGAGTGGTCAAGCAGACTTTGTAGTCGTCAAGATGGACGACTTTGATGTTGTGTTGGGGATGGAGTTTCTCCTCGAGCACAAAGTAATACCGATGCCGTTGGCAAAGAGTTTAGTGATCACGCGGTCCAAACCCACCGTGGTCCACACCGAGTTGAGGCAGCCAAATGAGGCGAAATTATTATCAGCCCACCAACTGAATGGGGGCCAAGATAGACATTGCAACGCCAAGTCCTTGATGTTGATCAACCTTGGAGAAGGAAGAATCACCACAACTATATCTCCTCTATGGAGTGGAAGCTGAAGCCAGAAGTTGCTCGAAGTTATGTGAAAGAAGCGCCAATGAGTACAAGGGAGTGGGTCGAACATAAATGGTATAATTCGCTGAGAAGGCAAGAAGCGTCGATCCCACCGATCACCCTAAAGAATGCTTTTGAGGCGCTGGCTGAGAGAACGCCTCAAGTCAATCAAAGCGAGAATATGAAGAAGTTTCTCGAAGACTGGAAGAGAGGCCAGAACACAGAGGTCCGCTGGGACCGTTGAAGACCTGAAGACAAGATGCTCATGCGACTGCTGAGTTCGAGCGGAGTCGGTTGACGAGGATGTCAACCATTTAAGTGGGGGAGAATGTCACGGTCATGCTTGTCCAGGGCGTGTTGCCCGTGGCCGCATGCCCATCTCAACCCCTTTTAGTCATGCTTTCATGTTATGTATTTAGCTTTGCTTTATAGTTAGCCTTCCTTGTATTTTTGTGGCCGTATGACTCCTCTCCACTTTTCATGTTCAAGCCTGTCAAAGGCATAAATCCTAGAATGTACTATAGGGGGGTATGACTAGTTGTCCAACCTTCCTACTCGGAGTTATATGCTATTAAGCCGTGGCTATCCCTTTCTTGCTTTCTAGTGTATAACAACATTCTTTCTAAATCTTTTCATGTAATTTCTTTCAAACGCTTTATAAAACATTTTCTCCCGAGACTCGAGGGGAGGCTAGACCATATACGAAAGTAGTCCGCAACTTCCGTTTTTCGCACGGCTGACTTGCTCGCCAGGTTAGAGCAAGTGCCGCACGGTTAAAGAGCTAAGACCGTGATACAGTGCACCTACCTGCCACATTTCATAAATGCGTGTTGAGTAACTACTTAATGACTTTGTTGTGTAGGTAATTGATGCTCTATTCATGTTCGTTCGGACAAAGACGAACATCCACCCCCACTTATGTCGTCGGAAGTTTGGATTTGGTTGCATTTTAGTTCTTGAGTTTTCAAACTCAACAATTTTATCTTGAGGTTTGGATTTGGTAGCATTTTTGTCTATTATCAGTTTTTCCATTAATTAACTAACGAAAAGTTGAGATGACATTTTTATTACTTTTTTTTAAATTTTTTTTCTCTCATATTTCTCCCTCCTCCTCCCATCTTTCTCCCTCTTCTATCCATGGCAGCTGCCACTTCCGCAGTTGTGGTTGTTGTCAACATTGTCGCTCCTCTTCTTTCTTTTTTTTCTCTTTTTTTTTAATCTATTCTTCTTCTTCTTCTTTTCTCTCCTTCTCTTATTCTTCTCTTTCCCCTTTCTCTCCTTCCCCATGTTTTGAAGAAAAAAAAAACTAGAACGACATTTTTCAGATCTGGAACGACTCTGGATTCGTTCAATACCAGAAGAGAAGAATGACGTCGTTGACTGTCAAAATTTAATTACATAATCGTTCAAGAAATTTATGGTAACAGGCTCATTTCATAGAAAATTTCATTACATAATCGTTAAGGATATCTTGATCCTACAAAATTAGCATCAAAATCAAAACCCTCGATTAATTTATTGGCTTAGTTACTAAACCTCAGTAACCATGGCTTTTTTCTCTGAAGATTGGAATTAGTTCGATAGAACTCACAAGGAAGAGTAATATCAAAATGACATGGGAAAATAGAGCAGTGGCAGTGTAATGATGCTTAAACGAACAATGGGTGAAGAAGACGCGGGGCCCTGTGGAAGTGCAAAGGGGTGGGTTTTATATGAATTGGAGGTTTCAGATTTGATATGTAAAATGAAACGACATTTTTTGTTCCATTTTCCATAGGCTGGAACTTGTTCCTGATTTGGAAAATGTTGTGCAAGAATTTTTTTTGGGAAATGTGGGGAGGAAGGGGAAAGAGAAGAAGAAGAAAGGAAGGAGAGGAAAGAAGAAGAAGAAGAGAAGAGAAAAGGAAAAAAAAAAAAAGGAATGATGGCGGCAGTAGTTGCGGTGGCTATATATGGGAGGAAGAGGGATGAGGGAGAAAAAGAAAAAAATTAAAAATATTTGTTATTTTAAAAATTAAGAATATATTTTTTATTTTAAAAAAATGCTAATGAAAAACTAATGGCAAGGATCAAAATACAACCAAATCCAAACTTTAGGGGCTAAAATGTCGAGTTTGGATACTCAGGAACCTAAATACTATCAAATCCAACTCTTAGGAGCCAAAAATGTATTTTTCACTAATCATAATAACACACAATAGCTAAAAAGAAGTTTCATTTAACCATGCAAAAGGCCTCTCAAGAGTCAAGATAGATTTTCAAAATCCAAACCGGTACATTTAGAGTATTTAATTTCATTGTAAGACTTCATTGCCTAGTTTATGAAGGCAAACAATAATTTAGGCTTTATTGGATAATGATTTCATTTTTAGTTTTTATATTCTCGAAAAGTGTGTTTGTTTCCTCCATTTATTTATCCTTATGAAAGAAAGGTTTGAATTCTTAGCCAAATTCTAAAAACAAAAGACAAGTTTTTAAAAAAGCATTTTTTAGTTTTTAAAACTTGGCTTAGGTTTTGAAAACAATTTTACAAAGTAGATAACAAAACACATAAACTCGTAGAGAACCTAAAAACTAAGGCCCTATCTGAAAATTATGGTTTTTAGTTTTTGGTTTTTGAAAATTGTGGTTGTTTTCTCACAATTTCTCTACAATGGTTTTCTTAAGGAAGCATTTGGGTTCTTAGTCAAATTTCAAAAACAAAAATGAGTTTTTGAAAACTACTTTTTTTAGTTTCCAAAATTTGGCTTGGTTTTTAAAAATATATAGAAAAAGTAGATAACAAAACAAACAAATATGCAGATGAAGGTAGGTATTTATAGGTTTAATTTTAAAAAATAAAAAACTAAAAACTAAATGGTTATCGAATGGGGCCTAAATGGTTTATGTGTTTTCAAAAGAGACCCGTAACAATACTACTTGGGACAATTTGCTCGAGTCTAGTCTACTAACAACTTCCATTTGTTCTTGTATATGCTATTAACCAAGCTGTTGCTACTTTGGATTTCTCGGGATGAGAATATCTGATCCGACGACATTCCAGCACTTTTTCGACATTGGAACTTCATTTATTTGTCCGTTGAAGATAACTAGTTTAGGCAATCCATATGGGAGTAGAGCTTTTGATAGAAATTAACAACTTCTTACACAATCTGGGGATCATACTACAAATTTGTCTCCACCATAAACCTTATGTCTAATAGCTCTAATTTTGAATGGCTTGAAAGCAGGGGTTTATAGTTGTTCGGACCGAACCGATCGAACCAATATATTGTGCTTTGATTCTTAGTTTTAATAGAATAGAATCGACCTATACATAATTTAGGAACTCCGTGTAACTCATGGATTGGTACTACCACCTCTCTCTCTCTCTCTCTCTCTCAAATGAATACCTCCATTGGAGCGAGCAAATCTACTCCAGGCGTGACCCAAGACAAAATCAGCTCCAACACGGCTCGACATTGGCGCGGACACCCTCAAGCAGCGATCCGTCAGGTTGTGGCAGCGATAATCTCTGTCACTGTAGCGTCAATGTCCGTTTTTCTCTCACATCTCTCTCTCTCACCAACGCATGTTTAACATTTCACAATTTTACCGACTTGGTTTTACTTACAGCAACGCTCACTTCCATCACTCTCTCGGGCTCTCAACCCAATTTTTTTGCGAGTCCCCCTTTCATAATCTATTCTAATTTTATTGCTTGCTTCTCTACTTGAGTTACTTGATTATTGTTGATTCATGTATTAACTTTCTTACTTGTTTACTGAAACTTTTCAAGTTTTCTTTATCATCTGATTGAAAATACTCTTTTTTTTTCAAGTATTTGAATTGACTTTTTGTTCTTCAGTGTAATATATGTCCAAATTGTTGGTTATTCATGAGACTTCTAAACCAAGTCATATCCTAGTCAAACTCTTCGTTTAGTTGAAATTGATAATTCTATCTTGTAAAGTAGGATTTGTTAGGTCGAAAACCCACTAAACAAACTTTAAATGCTTGGTAACATTTTATTAAAGGAAAAATACTTGGCTGGACACCGGTACCTACACACCATCATTAAATTTCCGACAACTAAGAGAGAGAAAGATGAAAAATGAAAAATTGAAAATTTTTTACTTTCTCTCTCTTAGTTGTCAAAAATTCAATGGTGTACCTATTCACCAGTATGCAATCAAGTATTGTTCTTATTAAACTGGGGAGGGATATGATTCTGAATTTTTCAAGGCCACTTATAAATATTATGGACCTACATATATGCATGTGATTCTAAGATAAATTTGAAAAGACACTTAGAGAAATATAAGAAGTATACATGTAAATAAGAAATGTTGAATGAGGGTTGGATTCTACATGTAATTTAGAATGATGTTTGCTTGTATGGTCATATTGGATAAATTGTCGTCTAAGTTTGTAGAAAGTGAAGGATTTCATAAATTTTGAAAAGCATTAAATCCTAATTTTGTCATTTTATCACGAGCACTATTGCAAAGAATTGTTTTCAATTGTACATGAGAGAGATAAAGAGATTGAAGAGTATTTTAACCCGAAGTGGTCAATGAGTTTGTTTAATAATCAATACATGGACTTCTATTCAAAATGTTAATTACATAGTTATAACAGCTTATTTCATTGATGGTGATTGGAACTTACGCAAAAGAATTTTAAACTTTTGTCAAATAGTTAATCATAGAGGAGATACAATATGAAGAGGAATGGAAAAATGCTTGCAAAGTTGATGTATTGATAAACATTTTACTGTGACTATTAGTAATGCTAGCTCAAATGATGGAGCAATGACTTATTTGATTAAAAAATTAGAAGGAAGAAATGGGTTGATGTTGGATGGTGAATTTCTCTGTGTTCGATGTTGTGTTCATATCCTTAATTTGATTGTTGGTGATACTTTATAAGATTTGCATGTATCTATCATTTGTATTAGAAATGTTGTAAAGTATATTAGGTCAACCTTCTACAATATTGTAAACATTTAAAGATCTTGTTCAAGAATGATACCAAATGGACAAAAAGTTGTCTTATTGTGGATGTTCCAACATGATAGAATTCTTCACTATGATCGATGCAGCTCCTCCAATCTTTCAAAGATCTTTTAAAACTTAATTGCTTCATCCAACATAGTGAAGGATGAACTTCATGATGTAGGAACATCCATAGTAGGACAACTCTTTGTTTGGGATGCTATCTTCTTCAACAAAATCTTTAAATCACTACAATAAACAAAGGAAATAATGACGGTTTGCAAAAAAAAAAAATGCCTGGAAACGATGACGGACACATGAAAACGCACGAAAATTTAAAAAAAAAATTAAAAAAGACCTACAATGCCTGACATTGTATATACCCTTTAGTGGCGGGCAAAGCCCGCCATCATAGGGTCTTTAAAATTTACCCTTTTCCTTTGCGCGTGACAGCTCCCACTCATTTCTCACTATCTCTCTCCTCGACAGTCCCTCTCTCCTCTTACTCTCACTCTCACTCTCACACTCACGCTCACAGACACCGATTTTCTGTTCGCCGTTCAGCTGCCATTCGTGGGCAGTTGTTCATCCATCATTCGTGGGTTTGCTTATAGCCGTGAGTTTGTGTCCAGATCTACACCGCTATGTTCGTCTCGATTTCTCTACCATTGTGGGTTTAGGTCTCACCTTGGGTTCGCTGTGAATATCTACACCGGAGTTCACTGTAGGTACCTATTTTGACAGAAAATTTCAGATCTACACTTGAGGCTCATTCAGATCCACAAAATTTTCTTCTTCTCCAATGAGTTACTCATTTACACTCTTCTTTCTCTTTTCTATTTGCTTTGTTGCTAAGAAAATCCAAGGAAAAGAAAGAAAAAATTAGAATGTTCATGTAATTTGATTTGGTGGGTGCTAACTATTTTTGTGTAGATTGGAAATTATGTTCACTAGATTGACTAATGAAAAAATCAATTTTTTTTTTAAGGTTTAAGTTTGTTTGTTTAGATCCTTTTTTAGTTCACTAAGATGTTATGTTATATTTCTAAATTTTGCTTAATTTTAAGGGTTGGTTTATGTTAATTTTTTATAAGTTTATATTTGATAAGTTTAGGTTTTGTGTTGGTTTAAGGAGTATAGTTGTGTGTGGTGGTTGAGAACTTGAATTATCATGTGGGGGTTGAGAACTTTTGGTTATTAAGTTTGTTATATTGTTAAGTTTTGTTTCATTTTAATTCTTGGTTTATATTAATTTTTGATGAGTTTTGATTTCATAAGTTTATTTTTATGTTAGTTTAATTTGATGAGTTTACTTGAGATGGATGAAGGGTTGAGAACTTTTAGTTATTAAGTTTAGTAACTTTTGCTTAATTTTAATGGTTGGTTTATGTTAATTTTTGTGTTAGTTTAATGAGTATAGTTATTGGGAGAGGGTTGAGAACTTGAATTATGATGTGATGGGGGAGGGGTTGAGAACTTCATAAGTTTTGGTTAATTTTAATTGTTGGTTTATGTTATTTTTTTACGAGTTTAGATTTCATAAAATTATTTTTGTGTTAATTTTATTTGATGAGTTTACTTGTAATGGAGGAGGGATTGGAAACATTTGGTTATCAAGTTTAGTAACTTTTGTTTAATTTTAATAGTTGGTTTATGTTAATTTTTGATGAGTTTTGATTTGATAAGTTTAGTTTTTGTGTTAATTTAATGAGTATAGCCGGGGGGGAGGGGTTAAGAACTTGTATTATGATGAGATGGGAGAGGAGTTGAGAACTTCCTAAATTTTGCTTACTTTTAATTGTTGGTTTATGTTAATTTTTTATGAGTTTAGATTTCATAAGTTAATTTTTGTGTTAGTTTAATTTGATGAGTTTAGTTGTGATGGAGGAGGGGTTGAAAACTTTTGGTTATTAAGTTTAGTAACTTTTGCTTAATTTTAATGGTTGGTTTATGTTAATTTTTTATTAGTTTAGATTTGATAAGTTTAATTTTTGTGTAAGTTTGATGAGTATAGGTGGGGGAGGGGGTATTGAGAACTTGAATTATGATGTGATGGGGGAGAGGTTGAGAACTACCTAAGTTTTGCTTAATTTTAATTGTTGGTTTATGTTAATTTTTTATGGGTTTAGATTTCATAAGTTTATTTTTGTGTTAATTTTGATGAGTTTAGTAAGTCTTTGGTTCTAATATCATTTGATATTAGAGTCCAAAATATCATGATGTTGACTTTTGTATCAACATCATGAACTTGAATGAACAATGAACTCCTTGATAGTTTAATTTTTTCTCAGCTTCTTCTTAAGGACATAGTAAGTACACGAGTTTAAGTAAACATTATTCTTCTTGTAGATCAAACTTTCAAGCCACCAGTTTTATAGTTATGGATAAGTCGTGGATGTCAAAGAATCAGATGTCACCAGAATATGGTTTAGGAGTTGAGATGTTCATCGAAAATGGTCTACGACATTCAAATAGGTCAAATGTCATTTGTTGTCCATGTTTGAAATGTGTAAATGCAAAGTCTCAAAATATGAATGTAGTAACAGACCATTTGTTTATTTATGGTATCGATGAAAGTTATAAAACATGGATTTGGCATGGTGAATCACTACCGATTAAGAGAAACGATGAAAACGTCTCTACTAGTGGAAAAGAGGAAATTGAAGTTGAAGATGAAGATGTTGATGACACAATAGGAATGTTTGAGGCTGCACATAGTTATTTTAATGACAAGTCCCCAATTTTTGAGGAAGTGCTAGATGATGCCAAGAAACCATTATAATCAAATTGTAAGAATTTTACCAAAATATATGCATTGGTAAAGGATGGAGCGATAAAAGTTTCACTGAGTTGTTAGCATTAGTTCGTGACATCTTACCAAGTCCTAATGAAATTCCGAGTTCTACGTATCAAGCAAAAAAGATCTTATGTACTCTTGGAATGAAGTACGAAAAGATTCATGCATGTAGCAATGATTGTTGTTTATTTAGAAAAGAGCTTTCAGATGCAGAAGTATGCCCCACTTGCAAAACATCAAGATGGAAGCTTCGTAAAAATTTGAAGGATGTGATGAAAAACATTCCAGCGAAAGTCATGTGGTATTTTTCTCCTATCCCAAGATTTGAACGAATGTTTCATAGTAAAGAAATATCGAGTTTGTTGACTTGGCATGCTAAAAAATGAGTAATTGATAGGTACATACAACATCCTGCGAACACACTATCGTGGAAACAAGTAGACAATTTGTGGCCAAAGTTTGGTTTATAACCTAGAAATCTTCGTCTTGCTCTTCCAATTGATGGGGTCAATCCACATGGTGATATTAGTAGTAGATATAGTTGTTTGCCAGTTATGTTAGTGACGTATAATCTACCCCCATGGATGTGCATGAAACGAGATTTTTTTATGTTAAATGCATTAATATCTAGGCCTAAACAACCAAGAATTGACATAGATGTTTATTTAGCTCAATTAGTTGATGATCTGAAAAAGCTTTGGAATGATGGAGTTGAATGTTATGATGTACATCAAGAACAATGTTTCACACTCAAGGCTATTTTATTGTAGACTATTAATGATTTTCTCGCGTATGGCAATTTATGTGGTTGTACAGTAAAAGGATATCATGCATGTCCAATTTGTGGGGAGAAAACGTCATCCACTTATTTGTCAAAAGGAAAAAAGATGGCATATCTTGGACATAGAAAATATTTACCACGTAATCATCTATATAAAAGAAAGAATAAAGCTTTTAATGGTGAACAAGAATTGAAATTCACTCCTGAACCATTAAATGGAAAGGAAATTCTTGCAAAAACAAGAAGACTTCAATATTCGTTTGGTAAGAAATCAAGAAACGAAAAAAATAATGGAGATCTTTCAAACACTTATTAGAAGAAGAAGTCTATTTTCTTTGAGTTAGAATACTGGAAACATTTTCACGTGCGACATTGTTTAGATGTGATGCATATTGAAAAGAATGTGTGTGCAAATATTATTGGCACGTTACTTGATATTCCTAGCAAGACAAATGATGGATTAAAAACTCGTCTAAATTTGTTTGAATTGAACATTAGATTAGAGTTGGCCCTTTAATTGGGAGAGAAAAGAATCTTCTATACATTATTGCGGATGGAGAAATTGAATTTGTGTAAGACACTATTAGAAATTAAAGTACTGGAAGGTTATTCATCCAACATACAAAGTTTAGTATTGCTCACAGATTTGAAACTTTACAGGCTTAAGTCGCATGACCACCACATTCTTATGCAGCAATTATTACCTGTGGCAATACATGGTATTTTACCCAAACATGTTAGATATGAAATTATTTACTTATGTTTCTTCTTCAATGCTATATGTAGTAAGGCGATCGATTCATCTAAGTTAAAAGGCTTGCAAGAGAATGTAGTGGTCACTTTATGCTTGTTAGAGTAATATTTTCCACCGGCATTCTTCATAATAATAGTACATCTTGTGGTCTATCTTGTAAGAGAAATAGAATTTTGTGGACCAGTTTATTTGAGGTGGATATATCCTTTTGAACGATATATGAAAGTTTTGAAAGGTTATGTGCAAAATAGAAATCGACCAGAAAGATGCATTAGAGAAAATTATATTGTAGAGGAGGTTGTAGAGTTTTGTTTTGAATTTCTCTATGGAGTTGACTCTATTGGGTTACGCTCATCAATAAAGAAAGAAAATTCAGACATTGCTAGACCATTTTAGGTTGCTCATTATATCAATCTCAGTAAGGAACAATTGAATCAAGCTCATCTTTATGTTTTTCAAAATGTAAATGACGTGCTTCCATATGTAGGGTACGTAAATCTCAAACATTTCACATAACCTTGTAATTATGTGATGATCTAATCATTTTTAAATTTCCATATGTTACATGAATTCAACAGGCAACACATGGAAACTTTATCTAAACTCAATCCCAGTAGATTCAAAAACAAAAAGTGGCTTCAAGATGAGCATAATTGCACATTTAACAACTGGTTGTGTGATCGGATAATCTTAAGAGCCATACTTTTTAATGAGTGGGTGTAATGTTAATTTCTCCTTAATTTAAAACTTAATTTCACGTTGGACTTGCTCTCGAGGTGCCAAATAACTCCATATCATCTTATTTAAGACGGATAGCTCATGGGTCTCGTCCAGATGTAGCCACATATAGTGGTTACGTGGCTAATGGTATTCATTATCATACAAAAAAACGTGATGATATTAGGAATGTCCTAAATAGTGGAATCATTATAACAACTAATACAATGCAAGTTTCCAGTGCTAAGGACAAAAATCATATTATGTCGGACATGACATTTTATGGTGTAATACAGGAAATATGGGAGCTTGATTACCATAAATTAACTTTTTATTTTATTAAAATGTGACTGGATTGGGAATAATAATGAAGATAAAATAGACGAGCTTGGGTTTACAACTGTAGACCTTAATCACATTGGATATAAATTAGACTCATTTATTTTAGCATCTCAAGCCAAACAAGTATTCTACGTGAAAGATTCTCTTGATCCTCGATGGTCAATGGTTTTAACCCATCCTCAAAGAATAGTTGACGATGATTTTTACGAATATGAAGTGGTAGATACTGTTCAAGATTGTAGATATGGAGTCTTAGAAAGAATGCCTAATATTGACGTATCTCATGAAATCAACGAAATGTCATCTACATATCTTAGAAATGATTGTGAGGGTACATGGATTGATAAAGCATGTATTAAATATGGTATGTCATTTAGTAATTTATTCACATTGTTATGAGTTAATGTATCTTACGAGTTATTATATCTTATGTTGTATTTTATGGTGTTTTTCTTACAGATTGAAACAATGAGTGATTCGAGTAGCAGCAATGATGATGGAGTAAATGTAGCTATTCATATGGAGGCTAGATAGGCTGGTCGACGAGGCCTCACTACTATGCGTGAATTGGCACGCATAAGAAATACTGGAGAACGCTTAGTCATTCAATACAATAATCAAGGTCAGGTTGTTGATGAAAATGCAAATAAAATGCAAGTTAGACAACAAATTCCATTGATCTACAACAATTGGAAAGAAGTTCCACAAGAATTGAAACAATTTTTTTTTTATTGTATAGAGGTAAGAATTAATTAATTTTAAGGTAAACATTTTTTATTATGTAGAGGTAATTAATTTTTATTGTGATTTTTCCTATGCAGATGTCGTTCGTGGTGGACTCTAGGTCCAAACGTGCTATTCTTCAATCAGCATCAACGAAGTTTCGGACATTTAAATATACATTGACTCATGATGCGAGCTTGTCGAGGGCTCGTCAAATTAAAATTTATAAACCGATCCTAAGCTACTTGTAGCATTGAGTGGACCGGGTCGATCTCAGGGAACCGAATATTAATTTCTCAAGTTAAATTTGCAAAGGAGAAAGCAATTAAAAAGGGGGGTTTTGTGTTTTTTTTATTAATAAAATAAAACATAAGCAAATAAAAGAAAGATAAATCAAATCTTACTAAATTCCAATCCAAAGGTGCGGTTCTACTCAATTGCAAAAATTGATCATAGACACTCAAAATATTTAAACTTAACAATGCAAGCACTTGGTCAACTTATTAGGAAACCCCAAAAAGTAGCAACTTCCCTAAGGTCATTAACTCTAACAAACGTCAAGTTAACGCTAATTACCTAAACAATTTTTGACGAAACCGCTCTAAATTATTTAGATAAAGGCATTACGTGCGTTGGAAGGACCAAGACAACTAATTAGATGAAATAACTTTAATCTAATTAAGATGCTCCTTTGATTCCTAGAATTAAACATGCAAGCCATGTAATATGGAAACCCACAAAACATACACATGTGATAATCCTAATGCTACCGGCTCATTCAACATGACAATTACGGATCATGATCATGATTAGCAATAAAACATGTAGAGTGATTAAGGCGTCAATTTAATCAAAATACATACTTATAAAATTAACACGGGAATCAAAGAATATTTGCAATTGAAAGAAAACTACGTTAAGGTTCAAACCTCACAATATTGCAATTGATTACAACCGACCTCTGAATTGGGAACGCGAAGTTTAGCCGAGCATCGTGATAAAATTTGATACCATTATTGTCTAAGGAGAAAAGAGAAAAGGAGTCTAAAAACTCTCTAAAAACTTCTAGGCCAAGAGGCCAAAAAGAGATCCCCCTTGCTGTCCATAAGAAGGCTTAAATAGCCTTGAAGTAGACAACTTACACAAGTAAGAAACCCTAAATTCTAGAAAGATATTTTCCCAAAACAATTAGGGAATAATATTTAAAATAAAATAAAATAAAGTAAATAATGTTCTCTCTTGTAAAATGCTGGAAAATACATCTAAAACTCGAAAATCCTTCCCTAAATTCTCAAAACAAACAGAGAATGTTGCAAATAAGGAAAGTTTCTGGATTGCACAGTCTTCATTATTTTGCCCATAACTTCTTCTCCAAACCTTGTATCAAAGTGATCTTTATATTGTTGGAAAGATCATTCCGAGATCTTTAAAATGATATCTAATTTGAATATATTCCAAAACGTGAATAGCAAGATAATGGGAACGGAAGTTGGCACAAAATATTCTCGGGTACAGCAGTTTTCCAGCAGGAGCAGTAATCACTCAAAATGCCATAACTTTCATAATACTTATTGGAATGTAATGAGTCTTATACCGTTAGAAAGATAATTCAATAAGCTTCGATTTGATACCAAATTGGAATATATTTTCATCTCTAAATATCATGATATGACCGGTCAAGTTTGGTATAGAAATTCAGTTGCTTGAATCACCTCCAATTTGGTCCGAATTAATTCCGAAATGGTGCAAACTCTTCAAAACATGTGAATTGCTTGAATCCCTAAAAAATAATAATAAAACACATAAAATCCTTCTAATTAACAAGAAATAAATGTAATTAAATAGGACTTTATAGGTCCTATCAACTCAGAAGTACATACTTCCATGCAAAGATGAACCATCTTTGTTGAAGAGTCCTCCTGAAAAGTATTCACACATTGATCAAGAACAATGGGAGACATTTGTTAATGCTAAAATATCTGAAGAGTGAGGTAATTACATTATTCTAATATGTGTTTTAAATATTAGTGAAATTGTTTTGATGATTTAAATCAATGGTCTTATGTTATACAGGTGCCTAGTCGTGTCCAGAAAGAACAAAGGGAAAAATGTAAATATAATCACCATATCGCTCGTAAGGGATATGCAAACTTGGCCGAAGAAATAGTGAGTAACATTAATTAAATTATTTCTTATGATTATATGTTGATGATAGTTAATAATGTGTATGTTCATATAGGAATTGTCAGACGATCCTTCCAATCGTGCAACTTTATGGAAGGAAGCACGAAAAGGAAAGAATAATGAATACTTTGATGACGACATTAGAGAATGTGTTAATCGAGTTGTAAGTTTATATATTTTTATTTTAATATGATGTAGATGTGATTCTTAGATTAAATGTCTTATGATTATGTGTTACTTTGATGATGAAAATGTGTCAATCTAAATGGTTGTGACAGGACGAGTTAGCTATGGCACATAAGGGTAAAGATATTTTGACCGAAGCATTGGGCACGCCAGAACACAAGGGACGTGTTAGGGGAGTGGGTAAGTTTGTTAAACCATCATTTTATTTCAATGTTGTTAAAGGAAAATCAAAACTAGGTGAAGAGTATGACAATAAATGTGCGACACAAGGCTCACGATCAAAGAAGTCTACAAGTATAGGAAGTAATATTTCAACGACAAAGTCAAAAGGAAAAGAGGTCATTGATGAGCCAGAATAAATTTTAGAGGTAAGTTTTGTTTATATTGTGGAATTTAACCATATGGTGTGACACTTCAGTTCTTCCTTTTAAATTTTTGAAGGGAACACTATGCCACATGGCTATAGGATCAGTGGATAACATTGTTGCTGTAGGCACAATGTATGAGTCTGATGTTCAATTTCCAACTATTCATGGAATTCCACTAGGAGCCAATAATGTCAGAGTAGTGGGATATGATCATGGGCGAAGATGTTATCATACCAATTCCTTTAATAGGAGAAATAGAAACTTTAAGTCAAACGAAGGGTAACTTCGTGGCATGACCTCGCGAACTTGTAATTCTGAATATGGCTAAAAAGATATGTCTTTTTTCAACTTAAATATTTTTTTTATTCTTCCTTTACAATTTCAATTTTGTTTGTAATAGGTTCATTCTCCGGCCAAATCTAAGAAAGATGTTTCTGTCAATGTCCCTGTTTCACAATCTTTTACCTACATGGATGTCCACATTATTATCAAGGTTTTGAATCGATATGTTATGCTCTCTATTTAAGAGGGCGATACAATTCAAATCAACTTGAATGAGCACATTTTCAGAAAGGAGAAAGCAATTTGTTTACATCGTGACGACATCATGCATTATTGTGGGATGGTGGAGATAGGCTATTCATGTATAGTTACATACATAGTGTAAGTATACAAAATCTATTACATTTTTTTATTCACGAACTACGTTTTTTAATGTTTTATAATAATTTTAATTTTCTTTAGGTATCTTTAGACTGTATGTGACTACGAAATAATCAGTAAGTTCATGTTAGTTGATGTTAATCAAATAACCATTTCAAATTACGTGAAGTGTCAAGAAACTCGTTGCAGAAATCTAGCCAACAGGTTAGACATGGTTAATTTGAATTTGGATCAACTAGTACTCATCCCATATAACACTAGGTAAGTAATGAAAATTTAAATTACTTTAACTTAATTATAGTTTTTTTATTCATAAACAGTGATATTAGAATATTCATTGTTAATAATTTTCATTGGATGTTGATCGTTATCCATCCGCGAGAGAATACTATTTATGTATTAAACTCTTTGCGTAGTAAGATCGAAGAAAGTTTTCAAGGGACCATAAATACGTAAGTGTTCTAAACTTTTATTAGTTGTTAGTTTCTACATTTATATTATTCTAATGTTTCAACGTTTAGATCATTGAGAATGTGGCAAGCTAAACACTCACTCTCACAATATTGCTCTAATATCATTTGGAAACTTGTAAAGGTAAATTTGCATTGACTATATTCTTTATTTGATCAAATTTGGATTGAAATCTTATATGTACAACTCAAATATGTTGTTTTTCAATTATTTTACATGTAGTGCCGCAGCTAATTGGGTTCTGTAGAATGTGGATACTATGTGCAAAAGTATAGACGAGAAATAGTGTACAACTCTAGTATCTCCATAAGTAACCTTGTGCGTATTATTCTTTTATCTTTTAAGTGATTATAAATATTTGATTTATTCTTATGTTATATGTATATTTATTTTTCTTTGTAGTTTAACACAAAAAGTGCATATAAACTAGAAGAAATTGACGAGATTCGAATAGAATTGACAGATTTTGTTGGAAGATTTGTGTAGATTTATTTGTGGATTCGTTAGTTTTGTGCATTTGATGTAAGTAGTAAATTTAATTGTTGTCTTGTTAGATGTAGAATGAAAATACTTGTTTATAAATATACTAGAAGTGTATACATTTGGATATTGTTAAATGTAGTTTGTGGAGGGACGGGTGCTCCCATTGTTTATTGTTTAGATGTATATATGCATTCTTTTGAAACTAGTGCTGGATATTGTTGGATGTAGTTTGTGGAGGGACGGATGGTCTCATACGTATTATGTGTACAATATAGAAGTGTTATATGTGCATTTCAAGTTAGTTTTGGACTGTTTTAGTAGAGGTCATGGCGAAATTTTCACTTTTTGATTTTTGTTAAATTTTAGGAAAGATCAACTATGGTTCCATTGTTTGTTGTGTAAATTGTATGTATAAAAAAAATTGTTGTTTAGATGTACATATTTATTCTTTCGAAATTGCTGCTGGATCTTGTTGGATGTAGTTTGTGGAGGGATGGGTGGTCTCATACATGTGTATGATATAGAAGTGAATTGCATTATTTCAAGTTAGTTTTTTTGTTGTTTTAATAGAGGTCATGTCGAAATTTCCACTTATTGGTTTGATTCAATTTTGGTGAATGAATGTTAAAAATCTTCTTAGTGAATTAGGTATATTACTTAGTTTTATCTTAGTGTATTAGTGTATTCATTGTTCTAAAATTGCTGTTGGATCTTGTTGGATGTAGTTTGTGGAGGAATGAATGGTTTCGCATGCATGTTTATGATATAGAAGTGAATTATATGTACATTATTTCAAGTCAATTTTTGGTTGTTTTAGTAGAGGTCATGCCGAAATTTTCACTAATTGGTTTGATTCAGTTTTGGTGAATAAATGTTAAAGAATCTTATTAGTGAATTAAGTATATTGCTTTAGTTTACTCTTAGTGTATTAGTGTATTCATTGTTCTAAAATTGCTGCTGGATCTTGTTGAATGTAGTTTGTGGAGGGATGAGTGGTCTCTCATGCGTGTTTATGATATAGATGTAAATTATATGTTCATTATTTCATGTTAGTTTTTAGTTGTTTTAGTAGAGGTCATGTCGAAATTTTCACTTATCAGTTTGATTCAGTTTTGGTGAATGAGTGTTAAAGAATCTTATTAGTGAATTAGTTATATTACTTAGTGTTATGGGTGAAATTGGACCAAAAAGATAAATCCTTACAAGGGAATATTGCTGTAAGGACCCTACTTATTCTACTAGACTTCCTAGGGACGCTACCACATACATTCTACTATAATTTCAGAATTCTTTAATAAAGACACAAATCGATTCAATAACTTATTTATCAATCAAAAACTTTAGCTCGGGATCCCTTTATTTCAAAACATAAGAATAAATCAAAACATTTAAAATCCATAACAAAAATAATTTGCAGAACTCAACGGTTAAAAAGTCATGAAAAATAAATAAATAAAATGCTAGCCTATAAGAGTTTGCGGAAATAAAACTTTTTCTACGTCACCCATGGCCCCTGCAGCAACTACCAAGTCATTCGCCCATGATGCCCTTGCCTTTACCTGAAAAGAAAAAAATATTTTTGAAAAGGGTGAGTATTTTACAATACTCAGTAAGTGACCTCACTACCAAATCAGGATATGCATACACACACATAATGAGTTTTCGAAAACCTTTTTCTTTCCTTTAATGGGACCTAACTTCCTTTCATAGCATAAGCATTTTCTTAAAAATTTCCCTTCGGCTTTTAATGTGGACAATTAGACCCAACCTAACCTTGCCTTTCACATAGCCTCATAAATTCCTTTACACATAGCCTCGTAAGGCTCATTTTCATATAACCTTTTTAGGTTCATTTTCATATAGATGTACATCAATAGTGTTAGGGGGTAATTGCCACAGCCTTCGAAATAACTTTTATCATGAAAACATAATGTATGCATGAGGTCCCAAAGCATTTTAACTTTTTAATTTCATGATGCAACGTAAAGCACAGTTCTCATATCATCATACATCATAAATCATACATGTAAAAACTCATTTTCACACAAACAATACATTTACCAATTCATCAACATCATGAATAACACATTTATAAAACTTTTATTTTGAAGGTAACATTTTCTTTTCAGTTTAGTTCCCGATTTGCATTTAAGCGTACCGGCGTAAAGTCCCTTACCTTGGCTAAGCTCAAGAAAGGATCCTCAACTCCTATTCCAGAAATCCCTTGGTACCTATAATCAATTTCAAGGATCAAGCTTAACATTCATAGCCTTTAAACTCCGATTCTAGACTTATTCCAAGAAACCCATAGCTAGTAGGAACTCATACTCATAATCACTCATGTGTTTCAAGGCTCATACTTAAAATTCACTTAAAGTCTAATCTATCTAAGGTCCAAACTTGGAAAAAAAAATTTGGATTTTACCTTCGTTCCTCTCCAAAACAGAATCGAGCTTTGCCGATCAATCCTATGGTTTGATTCGATTTGTTAAACTAACCTCCACCTACAATGGGTATTTCAAAAATAAATCCCAAAATTAATGGGTAAATCTCCAAACTATGCCCAAAATCAGAATTCTATTGTGAAATCCATGAGTATACAACACGAGTTAGCTTACCCACGCGAAAACGGAGTCAACCCACGGCTGTACAGTACCGGAACTCGCCGAAAAATAGCCCAAAACAGAGCAATTCGTCGGGTACCCAGATTTGCAGCACGGCGGCGCGCGAGCAGAGCAGCGGCGGCTCGCGGATCGGTCGACGGCTCGACGGCGTTCGTTCGTGGGTCAACAGCGGCGTGCGACGGCAGGCGGTCTGGCTGTGGTTCGGATCTGAGCGGCGGTCGTAGCAGAGGTTCGATGCTCGCGGTTCGAGCGGTTGCACGGCGGTTCGGCAGTCTGCGCGACGGCGGTTCGGTCTGACGTTACGGCAGCGGCCGGATCTGCAGCGGCGGCGGTGACGTGGTGTGGGGAAGAGCTGCTGCAAAAATCCTTCCTTGCCTTGCTTCAATGGTGGTTTTCGAAAAACACAAATGGAAAAGGAAGAAGATGAAGATGATGGCTGGCTTGGGAGTTGCTTGAAGAGCTTGGCTGACCTAGGGCTGCGTGCATAATAAAGTAATAGAGAGGGATAATTGTGGGCTAGGCTTCTCTTGGCTTGGGCTTGGCTAAAAGTCCCTTGAATTACAAGAATGCCCCCAAACTAAATAAATCCTATTTTTCCCTCAAATCTTCCCAAATTACCCTCAAATTCTCCAATTTCAATTTTGCTAATCCTCAAAATTAAATTCAATACAACCTTAAGCATAAAATTAACCTCACTATAAATTTAAAATTCAAAATTAAAGTCTTAATTAATACCTGAAAGTGCCGGTCGTTACAATTGCAATATAAGATTAACCTTTTGAAATCCTATTCCTAGATAAAAGGGGAAAAATCTATTTAAACTCTTATCTGAAAGTCAAATATCCTATAAATAGGTCATTATGGCTCAAAGACAGGGTAAGTTCAATGATTCTCCATAACTCTTGCTACATTCTCTAAAAAAGCCTCCCAACTAACTTAAGCATCGGAACCTGTGTGGCAAGTACCACACCGGTACCTAGCTTTTTCACTTGTCTTGCAGGTCACCCTCTTCCCTTGAACTACAAATTCACCGTCGTTGTTACGTGAAGGCCAGGTGAGTTTTCCTGTCCAAAATTTGGCAACAACAATTGGTGCCGTCTGTGGGAAAGACAAAAATGCTTGCTTGTGAAACTGCATACGAGATCAAGGAGGATGAGCAACCGAGTCAATGGAAACCATCAAAACATCAATGGAGAAGATTCGGATGATGACCATCATCCACGGAGGACAAGGTCAACCAGCCCTCCTCGGCCTCGCCCCGATGGCCGCCAATTCGAAGTTTTACAAAAGCAAGTGGACGACATGGACTGAAATCTCACTCGAATTCTGGACATTCTAGAAAAACAGGATCCAGCAACAAAGGCTCAAGAAGATATATTGGCGAGAGACCCTACCAAAGGAAAAGCTCCAATGGTGAATGAGGAAATAGGTGAAACAAATTCCTCTATCCTAAAACCAAAGGACAAGCTAATCCTTGGCAGGAACAAGTCAAGAGAACCTCTACGTGATGAGCACACCAGGACAAGCAAGGTGAGCGGATTGAAATATGTGATTCAAGTTGTCGCAGGAGATGTCAGCCTAGGCCAACCACAGGGTCGGCCTTCCAAGGAAAAGTACGGGACAATAAGCTCTAATCTACGGAGCTTAATCGAAGAAAAACGAAGGTTGAAGGATGATGCCGAGGTCGAGGCCAAGGCTAGGACCGATACTCCACCATGGAAAGCCGAGCTTCTGAAGATTCAAAAAGAGTTGGGGGCTATCCAAGAAAACTTTCAAAGACTTCTAGAAGTTGAGGGTTTCGACCTAGAAGCTTTAATCGAACGAATAGATCCACCATTCACTGATAGGATCATGGAGTACAAGGTACTTGAGAATTCAAAGTACCTACTATGAAGCTTTATAATACTAAGAGTGATCCAGTAGAACACCTAGACACTTATCGATCATGGATGGAACTCCATGGAGTTTCAGATGCAATCTGATGTCGTGCTTTCTCTTTCACTCTTACTGGACTAGCAAAAGAATGGTTTAGAAAATTGTTGGAAGTCGATTGCCTCCTTCAGAGATCTAGCCCGAGCCTTTGTTACATAGTTTCTGGGCGCTCAAGATCAACACAAGCCACAGATGCACCTGCTCACCATTAAGAAATGACCAAAGAGAGCCTAAGGGAATACATTGCTAGATTCAATGATGAGGCTCTACAGATCGAAGGATACACTTAAGGGGCAGCCTTGATTGCTATTGCAGCTGGACTGCAGGACAAAAGACTCCTTCGCTCTATAGGCAAGAAGGAACCAACCTCATATGTGGAATTCATAATAAGAGCACAGAAGTATATGAATGCTGAGGAGTTGCTGAGATCGAAGGTAGCAAACACAGAAGGTAGATTAAAAAGTGACAAGTCATATGATCGAGAAAGGATAGGAGAGAACTCACATTCTCAATCAAAAAAAAGAGAGAGGGAGGATAAGGGAAGGAGGACGAGGCCGACCAGACCTTAGGGTCGGTCACTTTTTAAAATTTGACAAATATACTCCTACCACGATCCCTCCCCACGAGATATAGATGGAAATTCGAAACTTAGATCTGGTCAAGTATCCGAAAAAGATGAGAATGCTACTTTACAGCATTAAAGGAAGTCAAACAGATGAAAGAATTCAATCCTCTTCACCACATGGTCGAGGCCGACCCTAACATGGTCAAGTCCCATTCTTCTCCAATGGAATTCTAGAAGTTCCATTTGCTCTTTCAAGTAGACAATAAAAATGTATGTACTCAGGCATGAGATTGTTACAACAACTTCCTCCGTGACTAGGGAGCTACTTAGGGAATATTATTCCCTATCAAACAAAAATACAAAGGAGGCCGAGGCCGACCCTCCCTTAGGTCGAGGCCGAGGTGAGGTTTTTTACCACGAGAGGACAGGAAACTACAAAGGGGATATCACTTGATGGTAAAAAAATGAATTGACCTTTTTAGAAATTGATTTTTATCTTTCTAAGAGAGGATGATAAAAAAAAAACTACTCTCTAGAAATCGATCTCCATATTTCTAAGAGAAGAGTATCAAATAGCCTCCCATGAAATTGATTTTCATCTTTCTAAGAGGAAGGCTCTAAACCTAAAATTTTCTCTAGTGGAATTGATATTCATCTTCCTAGAGGAGAATCTTAGACCTATGGAAGACTAAGTTCAATCTCATGGGGTTCGACCTGCAAATCCTAAGGATAATTCGAACCAAGACTTTGGAGCCCTAAAATTTTCTCCAGTGGAATCAATATTCATCTTCCTGAGGAGAATCTTAGACCTATGGAATACACAATCCAACCTCACAGGGTTCGACTTGGAAATCCTAAGGATAATCCGAAGAAAGACTTTGGAGCGCTCAAGAACGTTATATTTAAAACCGACAAAAGGATTATACTCTCAAATTGGATCCCATACTTTAGGCTCATAAGTAATAAGTCACACCATGAACTCCAACTAGAGAGTGTGAGCTAATGTTATTGGTGAAATTAGACCAAAAAGATAAATCCAAATTACAAGGGAATCTTGCAATATAAGATTAACCTTTTGAAATCCTATTCCTAGATAAAAGGGGAAAAATCTATTTAAATCCTTATATGAAAAGGAATATGAAAGTCAAATATCCTATAAATAGGTCATTATGGCTCAAAGACAGGGTAAGTTCAATCATTCTCAATAACTCTTGTTACACTATCTAAAAAAGCCTCCCAGCTAACTTAAATATCGGAGCATGTGTGGCAAGTACCACACCGGTACCTAGCTTTTTCACTTGTCTTGCAGGTCACGCTCTTCCCTTGAACTGCAATTCACCGTTGTTGTCACGTGAAGGCCAAGTGAGTTTCCCTATCCAAAATTTGGCAACAACACTTAGTTTTATCCTAGTGTATTGAATGTGGTAGTTTTCATTTAGCCATTTATTAAGTGTTTTAATTTATTTTAGGTTAGCTTTGTTAAATTTTAGCAAATTAGTTCAACTAATTTGACATTTAAACTTTTTTTATAATTTGATTTAGTTTTTGTTCATAAATACTATAAAATCTTTGTAGTTAATAAGTTAATTGTTGTGTTTGTATAAAGTCTTATGTTTATTGAGTTATAAAATACAAATGAAATTGTATTTTGTGTACAGGTTTGACGAAATGATAAATATTGTTGGTTAGCCATTAGGGCAACCAACAATTTTTTTTTATTAAATTATGAACAAAACGATGACGGCCATTGCCTGTCATTAAAACTTTCAAAACGGACATTTAATGACGCACATATAACATTTAATGACGGGCATAGGCCTTTAATGTCATACATGGACTGACATTAAAAGTTTGTGTCATTTCTTTGTAAATTTTTAATGACAGTCGATGATCGTCATTAAAAACTCCTTTAATGACGAGCATTACCCGTCATTAAAGGGTGAGCATCATTGCAGCCTAAATTGACCACAAATACAATGTCGGTCCCTGTAACTTTTAATGACGGGTGACGTGTTTTCATGATCGGTAATAATCGTTATTAAAGGATGACCGTCATCGTAACCCCAATTGAAGCATAGAACACAGTAGCTTTTAATGACGGGCATCGAGTTTTCATGTCAGACATTGACCTATATTAAAGGTCGCCCGTTATCGTATCCTACAATGTCACTCGTATTGATGACGGGCACTTGTCCTTCATCATTTCCCTATAATGACGGGCAATGCCTGTCATTAAACGCCAAATTTGTACTAGTGAATGATTGCAATCTTGTCGAAAATGACCTAACATACTTCACATCATTTCTAATACGAATGATAGATACATGCAAATCTTTTAAAGCATCACCAACAATCAAATTAAGGATATAAGCACAACATTGAACATGGAGAAATCCACCATCCAACACCAACCTATTGCTTCCTTTTAACTTTTAATCAAATATGTCATTGTTCCATCATTGGAGATAGCATCATCAGCAATCATAGTAAAAAGTTTAACAATACCACAACTTTGCAAGCATTTTTCAATTGCTCTTCCCATTATATCTTCTTTATGATTAGCTATTTGACAAAAGTACAAAACTCTGTCGGTGTAAGTTTCAATTACCATCAATGAAATAAGCTTTTATAACCATGTAATTAACATTCTGAAGGTTAGTCCATATATCAGTCATTATACAAACTCGTTGACCACTTCAAGTTAAAGCACTCTTCTCTTTTTCTCTCTCATGTATAGTTGAATTGAAAATAATCCTTTGCAACAATGACTTGGGATGGAATTACAAACCTAGAGTTTAATGCCTCGCAAAATTTATGAAATTCTTTCACTTCCTACAAACTTTAATGGTAATTCATCCAATATGACCATACAAGCAAACATCATTACATAATTCTCTTGGATGAACGATGTAGTTATCAAATTACATTCATAATCCCCTCCCCCCCAACAATCCCTTAATTTGCATGTATGCTTTTTACATTTCTCTAAGTGCATTTTCAAATTTATTGTCCCATTTCTTTTAGAATCACATGCATTGTAGCCCCACAATATTTACAAATATTCCTAGGAAATTTAGGATAAGATCCCTTTATTTTAATAAAAGGTTCCAAGCATTTGAAACTTGTTTAGTAAGTTTTATTTTACCTAACCATTAGGATTATCAATTTCAACTAAACGGAGAGTTTGACTAGGATGACTTGATTTAGAAGTCTCATTTGTTGAAGATGAAGTCACCTAACATATTAATCAAGAAAAATTTAAGTCCCAAAACAATTGGACAGAAACCAAATCAAACCAAGCTTATGAATCACCAACAATTTAGAACATAAATCCACATAAGAATAAGAATTCAATCAAATACTTCCGAAGAAAAAATTGGGTATTCTGAATCAGTCCCATTGATGAAGAAAACTTCAAAGTAAACAACTAATAAATTCATAACATGATTCAACCATAATCAAGCAGCCCAAGTAGAAGTAAGTAAGGGAAATTAGAAGAGAGTATGAGAAAGGGATTCCAATTTTAACATGGAAGGCTAAATTTTTTGGCTGATAGCTTGAGAGAGAGAGTGACAGAAGTGGGTGTCGCTACTGATTGTCGCCACTAGTTGTGGTTGTTGCAGGTCACATCTCTCAACCAGATGCTTCATAATCTAAGCCATGTTCTATTTCCAATGTTGAAAACTTAACCTTTAACAACAAAGTTGCATTATAAATACTATGTAAAAACATCAACGCCACATACCGTCTTTGTCTCATTTGCAAGTTGTGGTCAAAAGTAGAACAAAATCAGAGTATTGTAAATACGCAAGAACGTCTATGTCAAGTGTCATCTTTTGTCTCAATTGTTATGTTATTGTCACAGGCAGAAAAGATCCGGAAGTTAAAGAGAAAAAGAAATCATCCAATTTCACTGGGGATAGAATCCTTCCTTGAAACATTGGAGCCTATCCAGCGTTAAGTTAAATTGCCAGTAACATTGATGCAATTTAAGAATTAAAATATTGGCTTGGCTATATTACAAAGGTTTTGCTTTAAACATAACAGCTGATGAGAAATTCAAAACTTTAAGCAATAACTCATGAAAGAAACTACAAGATCTGATTGGTGACAGAGCCGCTACAAGCTCATCTAAAGTCCAAAATTGCACACCTGCACAAAGTCCATATCACTGTCCACATATTTAGTCCAAAAACCTTTATACTGGTTCATGGCAATGTCAAGCCACGGTTTCATGTTTCCATTGTAATGAATGACTGCAGCATTGTTGATAGCATCCATGCTTATACTAGGATTGTAACCAAGACCAAGCACGTGCCAAGATCTGTCCAGTGACTTTGTTTTTGAGTAGAAGGTGATTAGACCAGGTGGAAGAGTTCCCCCACTCCATAAAGATCCGTCCTCATTCTAATAAAAAAGTTCAGGGGAAAATCTTGTAAGTTCTCGAACTAAATCAAAAGGCAAAAGCTAATATCACTTTCAGAAACATAATAAAGATAAGGCAATTGGAAAGGATGAGATAAACAAGCCATGAAATCTCAACGTGGTAGAATATAATGTATAAGCTCTTAAGAATATAAAGAGGCAACTAAAAAATTTGGTTCAAAACCAGATACTAACCAAGTTCTGCCAATAATTGTACTCTTCCGTACATTTCTCACTTCTCCAAGCATCAAGATCAAAGATATTCATCCCAAAAGACCAAGCACATGCCTTGGGATTCAACTTCTCCTTAATTAGAGGGTCTGAGAAGTTTAAATAATGAGCAAGTCGATGAAAGGATCCAAAGCAAGTCTCAACTGCACCATTTACCCTCCCGTCCAAATCTATCTTCCACAATTCTGTTAAATCTTTTTGAACAACCACATCATCTTCCAAAAATACGATTTTCTGCAACTTAGGAAACATTTCAGGCAAATAAAACCGAAGGTGATTCAACAGGGACGTATCCTTAGGGTTCTTAAATTTTATCATGTTGTCTGCTCGATTTTCAGAGGAAGGCTTTTGGAAGTTCACTGACTCCTGTTGCCTTAACAATGGCACATATGATGAGTTCAAGAAGGTAAAATCTCCCACAGCCTTTATTTCAATGTGAGCTCCTTTATCCACTGGCCTCATCTTAAACCAGACCTTCATTGCTGCAAGATTCATCCTATCTGTAACAATATGAAAAACATGTTTCCATGGTTCTTCAGCATTCTTCACCACAGATCGCACCACAACAGACACGGCAATGATATTATCTGAGAAAATTGCATAATGGTACAGACTCGGATCCTCAAACTCAGCCTTAGGTTCATCATCTGTATATTTCTCCGGGTGCGAAATCTTCTCCTCCACAAGCCTCATAGACAAGCAATGCAAGCTTTTTGGTATTGACCTTGCAGCAATAGAGCTCGCAAATGCCCCATTCTTCTTTGCCTTGACAAGCAACTCATTAACTGCAAAAATCGTGTCTTTCAACTTCTGAATTTTCAACTGAGTATCATAATTCTCCTTCGACTCAACAATAATCATCCTCGCAGTCTTCACCCTATCCTTCACCTCCTTCTCAAATTGCCTCAACACATCCTCATCCAGCGGACCAGTCGAATCAAACAACGTCCCACGGTAATTCGGTTTCATCTGAATATCCGAGAAATTTTGAGCTAAATCATCAAACATCTTCAATTGCTTAGACATCTCAAGCTTGAGCTTCCTAGCATACGCAGCATAAGCATTAACAAGGGTGATGTGATCACTCGCTTGCTTATATATCAAATCTAAACGAGTTTTCAATGGATCAGAATTCAGAGTCAAAAACGTTCGGCGCACATATGCATTTCCAGTAGTAGGAAGGGCCTGCATCAAAAACATAAAAAAAAAAACAAAAAAAAAAACACTCAAGCTATTTCCAAAAGAAGAAAAAACAACCCCACTGATGCCATTTCTCACTCGACAAGATAAAAACGCTACATAAATTAATTCGATCGAGACATTACGAATTGGGTCTCATCTGCAATCAAATTTATGAAGTGGGGATGTACTAAATCCAGTTCCAGGCATTGTCAAGTTGATTTCCACTCGATTAAAACGAAAAATCTAGCAAATGAGAGAACAAAATGAGGAAAAAGAGTGGATATAATTACAGAATCGTGGTGTGGCGTGGAGGGATTTGTCGTGAAGATGACTGAAAGAGTGGCAATGAAGAGAAGCAAAAACAGAGCGGAAATGAAGATCCGGTAAGAGAAGAAGCTCCGTAGGTTGAACCCGCCGAAATTCGACGCTCCTCGGCTTCCCCGAACGGCAACCGCCATTGCTGGTGCACCCCGACTGAAGCAGATTCAGCAATCTGTAAGTGAATGAAGCTTAAACGAAAAAAGGAGAACAAGATCTGAAATCTGAGGTTGTTGAATCAAGCGGGATGTGGAAAAAGATCAACAGATTTGGTTAGCCAATTTCTTCAATTGTTTTTAGATTTTAATTAATTTTTGGGAAAAAAGCATTTTTGACCCCTAAACTTTGCATGTTGTATCAATTTTAACCATAAACTTTCAATTTCATCAATTTAAACCTCATACTTTACAAATTGTATCAATTTTAACCTTAAACTTTTAATTTCATCAATTTAAACCTCAAACTTGTATTAATGTATCAATTTACACCCTCGGTTAAGTTTCCATTTCAATCCTTATTAGAAAAGTTTTCCACACATGTCCAAAGTCACGTGTTACTCTATAATAGGTATGTATTTGTTATTTTTTTTAAAAAAAATAAAATTGCTGAAGAAAATTGGAGTAGACTCTCCATAATGTCTTTCAATTTAGAGCATGACTTTTTTTCAATTTTTTTTTACTTCTTATCTTATCTGATTCTGTTTTTTTTTTCATTTAATTAATTGAAGGTATTTCAATTGTAATGCATGATTCTACTTAATCCACCGGCTTTTAGTAGAAACAAAGCTTATTTGCACCATATTTGTTCTCAATGGAGTACTCTCCTTTTTGAATCGTTTGCCAATATTTTTTTTTTAATTTCTCATCGGCCTTTAACTTGATTTGTCCTCCATCCACTGCAATGGACGTGGGACTTTCATAATCATCACCCTCATTAGAATTTTTGTCCTTTTCTCTCCAGCATCGATGTCACTTTAATCACCTGTAAGATTGTCGACGGGGCCAACAAGGTCGGCTAGACCAGTTCATTATGTTCATGGGCGTCATTTTGTTTGTCATTTCCTCTCTTGTTCTCTCCCGCATTTTAGCTGAGCTCAATCTTCTTTATACTTGTCGTAATTGGTATTGACACCAATGGCGAGAGAGACATGTTCATTTTGTGTGAGTCCTACTTTTGAAAGTCGAGTTCGTGGTTTTCATGATGGTGGCGATCTAGAATTGTTTAATTATTCTTTTAGTAAATTTATTTTTTTTTAAAATAACAAATAAGTACCTATCATAGAGCAAAATGTGGCTTTGGACATATGTGGGAAATCTTTCTAATGGTGATGGAAATGAAAACTTAAACGAAGGTGTAAATTGATACACTTTTTGAAGTTTAAATTGATGAAATCAAAAGTTTAGGGTTAAAATTGATACAATTTACAAAGTTTGAGGTTTAAATTAATGAAGTTAAAAGTTTAGGGTTAAAATTGATACAATTTGCAAAGTTTGAGGTTTAAATTGATGAAATTGAAAGTTCAGGGTTAAAATTGATACAACATGCAAAGTTTAGGGGTCAAAAATGCTTTTTTTCCTTAATTTTTTTTTCCGTCGGTGAGATGAAATTGGGAAGTAGCCAAAATAAAGATATCCGTGTTTTTGCCCTGGAGCGAGTAGACAGGAGGACGGAGTCTAACTAAACAAGCTCCAAAACAGAAGGGTATGTTTGGATTTCTGAAATGAGTTGGGCCTATTTCTTTTTCTTTTTTTCTCTCATTTTTTATTAATTTTTTTATTTCAACAATATGGAAGAAGGATTCGAACTTCTAACTTATTAGTTGAGAAAATGTGTTTTATGCCAATTGAACTATGTTCATGTTGACCATTTTATTTATTTTCAAGAGCAAGTAAATATGTACATAATTGTAATTTATATTAAATATTTGGTTAAATTATAAAAAATACCCCTGAACTTTGCTATTTGTTTAGAAAAATACTTCTATTATTTCAAAAGTTGCAATACTACCATTGACCATTCATAAACATTTCAAAACTACCCTTGGAATAGAAAAACCGTTAGAATGTTGGACGAAAAGTCGACGTGCGTTCTTTTAAACTTAATTCAGACAAGCATCCTAATCACTGCTACATAGATTTTTCGTCTAACATTTTAAAGGATTTTCTACTCCAAGTGTTGTTTTGAAATGTTTATGAAAGGTTAAGGGTAATATTGTAACTTTTTTGAAAAAATATGAGTATTTTTTTAAACAAAGGGCAAAGTTCAAGGGTACTTTTTTATAATTTAGCCTAAATATTTTTTATACTATGTTCATTGTTAGTAGTTGTAACGACCCGACTTTTTCTATTATAATTTCTAGGGACGTTACTACATGCATGCTAATGAAATTCGAAAACCTTTAAAAAAAGATTAAAAAAAAAACAAAAAACTTTATGCTAAAACAATCAAAATCTTTTGGTTTAGGATCCCTTTAAAATCATTACAAAACATAAAAATAAAATAAAATTTTAAATCAATTGAAATACTTTCATGACATAACCTCTGCTAACAAATCGTTTTAAAGAGAAAACATTATAAATGCGGAATTCTCCTCGGTGTCACCATGGCCCTTTTTCAGCACATTATCCTATCAACCGCCTATGATTCCCTTGCCTATCCTGAAAAAAAAAAACATTTTTAAAAAAGATGAGTATTAAAAATACTCAGTAAGCACTACTGGGGTCAGAATATGCAAACACATGCAACATGATTTTTAAGAGAAACTTTTTCTCTAGTGGGACATAAAACTATTCATCAATAGACTTTTCATCTTTTCCTCTATGGCCATGTGTGGACAATTAACCCTTCTTTCCTTTCCCAACTACTTGGTATAGTAGATCCCTTTCGAGGCTTTACCCCAATTGATGGTTAGTTGATATCCAGTCAGCGGAGCGGGGCCGCAGTCTACTAGGTGCCTAAAATTTATTCATTTTCCTCTAAGTATGCATCACTTTCATGCACACAAGAAAGGGTAATTGCTACAAAAACTTTTTAAAACATTATATGAAACATACAAATGCATGAGGTCCCACAATAAACATTTAGATCATCATCGTGATGCAACATGAAACATCCTTTACACATACATCATCATAAATCATTCGACATGCATCATAATCACAAATAATACCATACTTGGCAAACATACATGTAAAATCATTTTCATTTAAACATATAGCATTTTAAAAATTCAATTCCCAACATGCATAAAGCAATCCGGTGTAAAGCCACTTACCTTGGCTTAAACTAAAATGACTTGCTTTCCCCTTTTAAGGAGATCTTTTGCCCCAACCTTTAAAGTACTCTTCGAAAGAACGCCCGACTGCTCACCAAAATGATGTCGCTTCTCAATCTGCTTCCCTAAATTCAAAATTTTCCCATAATAGTAACTCCAATTAGAACTTAATCCAAGACTTTAATCTAACAAGAAGGCTTAAAGACAGGCATTACCGACAAAAACCAACTAGAGGCAAATTTGAAATCTTACTGGACAACATGCTAAAATGCTCACTTTCACAAATCAGAAGGATGGAATGAAGTGGGTGCTTAAACTTGTGATCGATCGATCAATTAAAAACTAGTTGGAGTTGAAGAAAATCGTAGAATAAGACCAATAGTTAACAAAAATGAAAACCACTGGAGGAAGCAAAAACTCACCTGCTGCACGTCATTTGCCACTGCCCGGAACATGCTGCCACTATCTAGATTGTGTCACTAGACAGAATGGACTAGCTGGGCTCGAAATCTGCCACCAGAATTCGATGGAAATCGCTGCCCAATGCATTGCTGCTGTTGTTGCTGCTTTCACGTGCCACGATGGAAAGGGAGATGCCTTTTGTCTAGTTGCTGATCGGAAAACACCAAGGGGCTATTTGGGGCAAGGGTTATAATAACCTGTGGAATACTCTGCACCCCAAACACAGACTATTATAACCCTAGACTAAACAACTCTGCATTTTAAACAATATTATATTATTTCACAAACTATTATAACCCACAGACTATTATAACCCCCTGTTATTATAACCCACTCAGTGCCCCAAACAGCCCCCAAGTGTGAGAGAGCTTCTTGCGTGAAGGATGAAGTTGGAGAAGACATGCCTTGGGAACTGTGCCTACCAGAAGACAAAATAAAGGGGTATTTAATTCCCTTTTTTCAAAACCTAGTTGACCTTGAAATTACCACCTTACCCTTTCCTCACTTCATAATAACAACAAACCCACAATATAATATCCAAAAATTGGAGATTTGATTTTAAATTCCAAGCTTAGCACGGGAGCCTCAATTTTCTTTTCTTTTTTTTTTTTTCCCTCAAATTCGCAAATCACCTACAATTTTCATAATAGTCCAACAACTTAATGAAAGTGCTCGTCACACACAGTCAAATAAATTTATAAACCAACCACAATTTGCAGTAAAAAGTGGCGAGTCGAACGCAGAGAGGCGAAACTATGGTTATTTAATTTTCTGTCCTTGGACTGCTAAAACAACAAACCAATAGGGGGTTTTCATGAGAAGAATTTAAAATTGTGGAAAAATAAATCATGCAAGAATTAAAACAAACTGAATTTAGAAACATGCAAGGGAATTAAAAGTAGGGAAAACAAATTGAGAACTCACGAATTAATTAAAGTGCTAATTCAAAGTAAATCGGGATTCGTTTTGCAACTCTAATCATGAAATTATTCTAAACATGCGATATTACAAGAATTTTAAGACTGACCAGTCTCCTTGGGACACCGTAAGAGCCTCCCCAAAGAACCAGAGTTCTAAGACTCGGGATAGGTCAAAATGCAATAGGTTAAGACGACGAGCCCTTCGTATTCAACTATTACATGCGAATGGATTCTAAGGCCTACCATGTACACACAATTAAGCAATTCTTCTTAACTGATCGACGTAGCACTAACCCCTTTACTACTCTAACTAAGCTAGAGCCAAGGACACCTACAAGTACTTCTAGCATAGCAAAGCAAACTCTAAATCGATTGAATTGTTAGGTCAATTAAAGAAGAGAAATCTAGAAATAAACAAAAGAATCAATAAGCCAAAATACCTACTGTAATAAATTGAAATTAATACTTAAGTTCTCACAATGTTGCAAAACTAGTCCCTAATTACCTTGAATTATCTAATAATCCTAACGAAACATTGCTCCACCCAAGCTCAGGGCCATAATACAAGCCCAAAATGAAAAATGAACTCAAGAGCTGTCTAAAACAGTGATGAACAGAGGAAGAAATCTCAAATTGAGGACTAGATTCGGAAAAAACTAACCCTAAATTGAGAATGGCGTTTTTAAAGAATTCGTGAGAGCGTCGAGATGCTGACAGTGTTGAGTAGGGCTTGTTGCAATGTCGAGTGAGGCTTGCACTCGGGAGACTTGCGACAACGTCTTGACGATGTTGGGCAACAAATCGAATTAAACCCAATTAGAAGCGTAGGAATCGGTTTGAGTTTATTTAGAACAAAATAATAATATTATGGTTAAACATAACATACATTGCAAATATGAAGATATTTCTGGCAGGTCTTTATCTCCTCAGCAAAGTCTTCCTGGCTATGACTCGAACATAGGACCAAAGCTTGTGGGAGCCTCTTGAAAGAAAATCCATAAAGGATTGGAGAGGAAGAGGTCTAGAGAGAATTCTTTAATTCTTTATTGAGAAGATGTGTGTTATATCTAATGGCTCAACCCGAGGGTCCTATTTATAAAGACCAAGGGCATATCTTTGCCATAATTTAAATATTATATTTTAGGTTAAAATACCATTTTGGTCCCTATACTTTGGGCTTTATTCCATTTTGGTCCTTGTACTTTGGGCTTTATTCCATTTTGGTCCCTGTACTTTCAAATGTCTAATTTTAGTCCCTGAACTTTCAATAAAGCTTAAAATTGGTCCCTACTGTTAGTTTATTGTTAATTTTTCTTTAAAACAAATAATCTCTATTAGCTTTCCCTCTATAAATTTTGGAAGTATGTTCACATTGTGTCTTTTCTTGTATTAAAATTATTATGATTATTTAACCAATTTTGGTAAAAACCAACTTCAAACTTATCATAGGGACCAATTTTAAGCTTTATTGAAAGTACAGGGACTAAAATTGGACATTTGAAAGTACAGGGACCAAAATGGAATAAGGCTCAAAGTACAGGGACCAAAATGGTATTTTAACCTATATTTTAATATCTAATATATTAAGATATATCTTATACTTATTTGAATCTCATTTAAATCTCCTACGATATTTATTTATTTGAATTTTATTCAAGTTTTATAAATATCTTTTATTTAATGTATCTAATATACATTAATTATTTTAATATTTAATGTATCAAATACAATAAATATATTTTCCTCTTTTATATTAAATATATCTAATATATTAAATATTAATTTGAACATTTCAAAATTTAATAATTAATGTATCAAATACAATAAATATATTTTTCTCTTTTATATTTAATATATATAATATATTAAATATTAATTTGAACATTTCAAATATTTCTTTCAACTCAATTGATCTTTTAGTGTTACTATGAGCTAGCAAGAGGACCTTATGTACCTACAGATTATAAGCTCCAATAATACAAAATCAATTAATTAAACTCTTTAATTAATTAATTTTCATTCATTAACTATAGGTCACTCCACTATAGACCTAGAGTTGCACTCTTATGCACTGTAGGACAAGTTGTGTCCATATATATAATCACTACATGCAAGTTTATCCTTCATGAGTTGTTCGTAATTACAGTTGGGTCAAAAGTCCATTTTACCCTTGTAATTACATCTTGCACATTAAGTACCACTGATCTTCTAATGAACAATCTATTTATAATCTAATTATAAACTAAGTCCCTCTCTGGCCAGTGAGAGGGTGGGGCCCCATTGTTCAAGTCTCGAAATCAGCACTTAAGGGAACTACTCATCTACTTACCCTATATGGGAAGGAGTGAATTCCATCTTATGAGATTATGTTCCCAGCTCCCTATTTGGTCAAGTACCCAAAATGGTAGGCATATTGAATCGGCTATAAAAGCCACTCTCATCCATGCAAATCAAAGGACAAGCCCTCACAGGCAGGAGTTCATAACTCACTCAGGATTAAGATCGAGTCGCATATGATCATCCTGATGAAATATTAATCTTCTCAATTAATGGATTTATAAAGAGAGATTAAATATTTCGTGCTCCAATTTTATACAAACTCATTGTATAAGATACCCACATTCACATGTCTCGACATGAACGATTTGGATCAAATCATTTGTAACTATTACAAAGTGCGTCGTATCAATAGTGTTACCAGGATAAGGCATCCAACCTTATCCATATATATGTCCCTTTAGGTTATTTTCATCCTTTCGTCTGTCAACCACATACTATTCAAGATTACACTAATAACCTTGGATTTTTCATATAATGGATAATATTATATTGCAAATAAAATAATCAAAATTATTATTAATTATTAAACAAATCATTAATTACTCAGAATGTCTAGGATTACGAGACATGTCTTATCTTTGCTAGGGCAAGTGAGAGAACATGTTGGGTATAGAGTATGCCCTAGGATACATGTAAACCCGGAATCCCTCCTTGAAAATTCTTAAGAAAAATGTATTGGTAAGCTTGTTAAAAAAAAAAAAAGAGAAAGAAAGGTAAAAAACAAAAAGAAAAAAAAAAAAGAAAAAGGAAGAAAGGTGGAAGGTGTATGTTTTGTTTTAAAATAAAAAAAAGAAAGTGGAAAGGTGGAATTTTCACTCACCTCCTTTCTTTATAACCCTCTCACACACTTTCACCCAATTTAGAGTTTCATTTACCAAAGGAAAACAGAGGGGTTTGGAGGGAGAGAGTCTGAAAAGAAGAAGAAGGAGATTTTGAAGGTGGAATTGAAGAAGAAAAGGGGGAAACGCAGTCCAAGTTGCATGGTAAATTCTGGTGTTCAATTCTGCCAACATCTGGTTTTTTGATCATACCGAGCTCCACAGGAAGAATTAAGAGGTAAGGTTTGATTCTTCTGAAAGTTAATTCATTTTAGAACGATTTTCGTGAAGGAAGCTCGGGTAAAATCTGATGTTATGTTAATGATTTGTGAAGAGGGAACCGAAGGAGAGGTTTTTCTGTCAAATCCGAGGAACCTCTGGTTTTTGGGATGTGCTGATCTGTAGACTTCGAATTGGAAGCTGTATTAGGTATGGTTGGAAAGATGATTTAATTTCCTAAACCTTTCATGAAGAAGTCGTGGTTATAATTTGTTTGGAAGTTGCTATAAATTCCAGGTTAGTTTCGGGTTGCAGCAGGAAAACAGTTCTGGTTTAGCAGAAACGTGTTTGGGGAAAATGGCTTTCAAGGTAGTTACAGACACATCCTATAGGAATTTCAATTTCACTCCTTCAGATAAGTTTTAGAGGGTTAAAAAAGGAAGAGTTTGGTATAAAGAACATCATTTTTGAGCAAGTAATGGAAAAGTTATAGGTGTGTGAGTTTAGGGTATAAAATCTGTAAAGTGCAGGAATTAGATGGGAGGGCTTTTGCATTTCTAAACCTTAAATTCATGAGGCCGAGATTCTAATGCTTGGTTTTGATTTGTTTGGCAGGCCAAGAAGAAATAGGACAAGTTTACGGACCGGGAATCTAACTTTAACGCGGTGAGTGACAAAATGAATTCTGAAAATAAATTATATGCTTGAACTTGTGTTTATGAAAAGAAAAGACTTCCTAAGAATGATGTAGCTTAAAGATTTATGGTCTCTTGAACACGAATTCATAAGCATATATGGTTTCCTAAAAATGATTTAAATTGTTCGTTGTGAGCATATGTTTACTGATTTTCTGAAACTAGAAGAAATACCTTAATTCCAAATCTACATGTGTTAGCAAGAACTGTTAAAGGTTTTCATGTGTTTCTCTGAGACCTGAATGAGTTAATGGTTGAGATACTGAGCCCGAGGTTATATAGTACCGTGTGCACACAGGTCATTTTCTGTTGTCGACGTTAAGTGTACTCCGTGACAACAATGCTGTTGTGAGTGCTGGGCGAGCCCCACTACGACAAAGACGATGGGAGTGCTGGGCGGGCCCCACTACATAGTAGAATGAACATTGTTTGTACCGGGCGAGTCTTACACAACTAATTTGTCATATGTTTAAAATGGTTAATACTTTTGACACGCTTGCTGGACTTCTGTAAAAGCTATTGATGTTATATGTTATGATTTACGAGTTAATAGTTTTAAACTCAGTCACTCACTGAGCTTCCCAGCTCATTCTTTCAATGTTTTCCAACTTTTCAGGTAGAGATCGAGCTCCCAGTGCCTGAGATCCTGCCATCGCCACCGAGGGTTCTCAGAGTTAGATACTCTGTACGTGGGTGGTATTATATAGCGAGTCTGCTCGTAGTGTAGATAACTTAAAAGAGACGTGTAGTTATGTTCGTGTATGAAACTAGTGGTCTTGTTTGTGTAACCAACGAGTGGTTGTGTTTTGATTGCTCAAGAGAGGTTTTAACTAAAACTGCTCCGTGTGCATATGTAGAAATTTTCCAGGGTTCCGCTGTGTAATATGTAAAGTATGTCGTTTACAGGTATGGTTTGTTTATCAGGAATTAAAAGGGTCATAGGTATCGTTAAGAAGTGAAACGATGCCTGTTGGCTTCATGCCTTCCTCCGGGCTAAGATAATAGGTGTTTCGGGAGGGGGTGTGACAACTTGGTATCAGAGCAGTTAGCTCCATGGGAAACGAGATAGAACGAGTTAGCTCTAAGAAAAAACTGGGAAATAGAGAGCATGTTAACGAGTTAGTTCAGATAGAACTAGTAAAGCATGGTCCAAGTAAGGACAAGAGTAAGTCTAGTCAGGACTAGAATATGAATAGAAGTTTGGTATTGTACATTTGAGTTAAGTATCCATAGCACGTCTAATGTATTGATATGTTATAGGAGTCATGCCACCACGTACTAGGAGACGACGCAGGCAGGATCAGGATGGGACGCAGGATCCTACCCAAGGTCAATCTGAAAGGGGATCTAGCGCCCCGAGAGTTCAGACTGGGGCAGGAAACGAGCAGCATGCTAGTTCCTCATAGGGGATAGAGAGAGCAGGGCCAAGTGATCCAGAAAAAGCATATGGAATAGAACGCTTAAAGAAATTAGGAGCCACAGTGTTCGAGGGTTCCACAGACCCAGCTGACGCCGAGGTTTGGTTGAATATGCTGGAGAAATGCTTTGATGTGATGACTTGTCCTGAGGAGCGAAAGGTCAAGTTGGCCACATTTCTGCTGCAGAAGTAGGCAGAAGGATGGTGGAAATCGATACTAGCCAGGCGTAATGATGCACGTACCATGGATTGGAATTCTTTCAGAGGCATATTCGAAGACAAGTATTACCCTATCACGTATCGTGAGGCAAAGAGGGATGAGTTCTTAGAATTGAAGCAAGGGTCGCTTTCAGTGGCCGAGTATGAGAGGAAGTATACCGAATTGTCCCGGTATGCTGATGTGATTGTGGCATCTGAGAGTGACAGGTGTCGAAGGTTTGAAAGAGGGTTGCGTTTTGAGATACGTACCCCGATCACAGCTATCGCAAAATGGATGGACTTTTCCCAGCTAGTAGAGACTGCCCTACGTGTGGAGCAGAGTATAGCAGAAGAGAAGTCAGTAGTGGAGCCTAGTCGTGGGGCTTCGACGGCTAGTAGCTTCCGAGGTTGTGAGCAGCGAAGGTTCACACCTGGGGTGAATGTTTCAAGTCGTCAGGACTTTAAGAACCGATCTGGTGGCCAGGCATCGAGGCAGACGAGTGTGGGTAGTACCTATCAGAGGCAGAGTCAGAGAGCACCCAATCAGTCTGCTAGATTTGTAACAAGACCGCAGGCAGGGCAAGAGTCTATTGCTAGTGTGACGAGGAGAATCCCATGTACGAATTGTGGCAAGAATCATCGGGGCCATTGTCTTGTTGATGCTGGTGTGTGCTACCAGTGCGGACAACCAGGGCATTTCAAGAGAGATTGTCCACAGCTGAGAGTGGTCGCACAGAGAGACCTGGGGGTTGAGTCCCAGACGGTTGAGCAGCCGAGGGTTCTAGTAGCTGCACGGCAGGGCACCAGTGGTGTTAGACAGAAAGGAGTTGTAGGGAGACCTAGACAGCAGGGAAAGGTTTACGCTATGACTCAGCAAGGAGCAGAGGATGCACCAGATGTTATTACTGGTACGATTCTTGTTTGTAATGTACATGCACGTGTTTTAATAGATCCAGGTGCTACACATTCCTTTGTTTCTAGCATGTTCCTAACTAAGCTAAATAGGAAGCTAGAGCCTTTATTTGAGAAGTTAGTTATATACACTCCAGTTGGGGATGCTTTACTAGTCAATGAAGTGTTACGGGATTGTGAGGTCTTAGTAGAAGGTCTCAGTATGATAGTGGATCTTCTTCCACTAGAGTTGCAGGTGTTAGACGTAATCTTGGGGATGGATTTCTTATTCACTCATTATGCTTCCATGGATTGCCATAGGAAGGAAGTAGTTTTCAGGAAACCAGGTTTGGCTGAAGTAGTTTTCAGGGGAGAAAGAAAGATTATGCCTATGAGTATGATTTCAGCCCTAAAAGCTGAGAGGTTGTTGAGGAAGGGTTGCACGACATTTCTTGCACATGTAGTGGAGGTGCAGAAAAAAAAGTTGAAACCAGAAGATGTTCCTGTCGTGAATGAATTCCTTGATGTTTTTCCAGCTGACCTGGCAGGTTTGCCACCAGATAGGGAAGTTGAGTTCACTGTTGATTTGTTACCAGGATCAGCACCTATTTCGCGAGCGCCGTATAGAATGGCACCAAGCGAGCTCAAGGAACTGAAGATACAATTACAAGAACTAGTTGACAAGGGATACATCAGACCTAGTGTATCGCCTTGGGGAGCTCCAGTGTTATTCGTAAAGAAGAAAGATGGTACTCTAAGATTGTGCATTGACTATAGGCAGTTAAACAAGGTCACGATACATAACAAGTACCCTTTACCACGCATAGATGACTTGTTTGACCAGTTGAGGGGAGCATCAGTGTTCTCTAAGATTGACTTAAGGTCAGGATACCATCAGTTAAAGGTTAGGGAATCAGACGTTCCTAAGACAGCATTCAGAACGAGGTATGGACACTATGAGTTTCTAGTAATGCCTTTCGGTTTAACTAATGCACCAACAGTTTTCATGGATCTCATGAACATGATCTTTCATCAGTATCTGGATCAGTTTGTTATAGTATTCATTGATGATATACTAGTTTACTCAGTTGACAGGGAAGCCCATGAGAAACATCTGAGAATTGTTCTGCAAACACTACGTGATAAACAGTTGTATGCTAAATTCAGCAAATGTGAGTTTTGGTTGAATCAGGTAGTGTTTTTGGGGCATATCGTCTCAGCAAATGGAGTTAGTGTGGATCCGTAGAAGGTAAAAGCTGTGGTCAATTGGGAAAGACCAGCTAGCGCAACAGAGGTACGTAGTTTCCTAGGTTTGGCAGGATACTACAGACGGTTTATTGAGGATTTCTCACGATTGGCATTACCCTTGACAACTTTGACAAGGAAGAATGTTAAGTTTGAGTGGTCAGATAAGTGTGAACAGAGTTTTCAGGAGCTGAAGAAGAGATTAGTAACAGCACCTATTCTGGCACTCCCTGTAACAGGGAAAGAATATGTGATTTACTGTGATGCTTCGAGGCAAGGATTAGGGTGCGTGCTTATGCAAGAAGGAAAGGTAATAGCTTATGCTTCAAGGCAACTGAAAAAGCACGAGTGTACTTACCCTACCCATGATCTCGAGCTAGCAGCTGTTGTTTTAGCATTGAAAATCTGGAGGCATTATTTGTTCGGTGAGAAGTGCCACATTTTCACGGATCATAAGAGTTTGAAGTATATTTTCGATCAGAAAGAGCTGAATATGAGGTAGAGGCGATGGCTAGAATTGATTAAAGATTATGATTGTACTATAGAATACCATCCAGGTAAGGCGAACGTAGTTGCAGATGCATTAAGTAGGAAGTCGAGACTTCCTAGGGATGCTTTATGTGGTATGCGAGCAACCTTCTTAAGTACGCTAAGAGGTTCAAAGGCGGTTGTGACTGCAGAGGATTCAGGAAGTCTCTTGGTTCAATTTCATGTCAGGCCTTCGCTTATAGCAGAGATTGTGAGGAAACAGGCCGAGGATAGGGACTTGCAGAAGAGGTTTGGGAAGTCCAAACAGGACCCAGAGGGGGAGTTTCTGATAGGAGCAGATGGAGCTATATTGAAGCAAGGAAGACTATGCGTTCCGAATATTAGTGAGCTTAAAGATGCTTTACTAGAGGAAGCTCACAATTCAGCTTACGCTATGCATCCAGGAAGCACCAAGATGTACAAAACTTTAAAGGGATCGTTTTGGTGGCCTGGGATGAAGCGGGAGATAGCTAATTATGTGATAAATGTTTAATTTGCCAACAGGTTAAACCAGTTAGACAGAGGCCAGGGGGACTCCTTAATCCACTGCCAGTGCCGGAGTGGAAATGGGAGCATATCACTATGGATTTCCTTTTTGGATTACCACGTACTTCGGGTGGACATGATGGTATTTGGGTAATAGTGGATAGACTCACTAAGACAGCACGGTTTATACCGATTAAAGCGACGTATACACTTGATCAGCTTGCTAAGCTATACGTCGACAAGATTGTGAGTCAGTACGGAGTGCCAGTGTCCATAGTTTCAGATAGAGATCCGAGATTTACATCTAAGTTCTGGCCTAGTTTACAGAAAGCTATGGGGACAAAATTAAACTTCAGCACAGCGTTCCACCCCCAGACAGATGGTCAGTCAGAGAGGACCATCCAGACCTTAGAGGACATGTTGAGAGCATGTGTCCTTCAGTTTAAAGGAAGTTGGGATGCCCATTCATCACTTATGGAGTTCGCTTATAATAACAGCTATCAGACTAGTATGGCATGGCACCGTTTGAGGCTTTGTATGGAAGACCGTGTAGAACTCCCGTGTGTTGGAACGAAGTGGGGGAACGGAAGCTAATCGGACTTGAGTTGGTACAGGTTACGACAGACAATGTGAAGGTGATTAGAGAAAATCTTAAAGTAGCTCAAGATCGTCAGAAGAGCTACGCAGATAAGCGGCGAAGAGACTTGGAATTCCAGGTCGGGGATCAAGTTTTCTTGAAGTTATCTCCATGGAGAGGTGTCCTTCGTTTTGGTCGGAAGGGTAAGCTGAGCCCTAGGTATATTGGTCCTTATCAGATAACAAAACGAGTTGGGCCAGCAGCGTACGGACTTGAGTTGCCAGCAGAACTATCTCGAGTGCATGATGTCTTCCATGTGTCCATGTTGAGAAAGTATATTCCAGATTCGACACATGTGTTGCAAGCACAACCAGTTGAGCTGGAGGAAGATTTGAGCTACATAGAGGATGCAGTTCAAATCCTTGATAGGAAAGAACAGGTTCTGAGAAACAAGACGATCCCACTCGTGAAGATTCTTTGGAAACATCACGGAGTGGAGGAGGCAACCTGGGAACCAGAAGACCAAATGAGGAAGAGTTACCCGACGCTTTTCATCTAAGGACTACTCAATTTCGAGGACGAAATTTCTTAAGAGGGAGATAAGTTGTAAACCCGGAATCCCTCCTTGAAAATTCTTAAGAAAAATGTATTGGTAAGCTTGTTAAAAAAAAAAAAAGAGAAAGAAAGGTAAAAAAAAAAGAAAAAGGAAGAAAGGTGGAAGGTGTATGTTTTGTTTTAAAATAAAAAAAAAGAAAGTGGAAAGGTGGAATTTTCACTCACCTCCTTTCTTTATAACCCTCTCACACACTTTCACCCAATTTAGAGTTTCATTTACCAAAGGAAAACAGAGGGGTTTGGAGGGAGAGAGTCTGAAAAGAAGAAGAAGGAGATTTTGAAGGTGGAATTGAAGAAGAAAAGGGGGAAATGCAGTCCAAGTTGCATGGTAAATTCTGGTGTTCAATTCTGCCAACATCTGGTTTTTTGATCATACCGAGCTCCACAGGAAGAATTAAGAGGTAACGTTTGATTCTTCTGAAATTTAATTCATTTTAGAACGATTTTCGTGAAGGAAGCTCGGGTAAAATCTGATGTTATGTTAATGATTTGTGAAGAGGGAACCGAAGGAGAGGTTTTTCTGTCAAATCCGAGGAACCTCTGGTTTTTGGGATGTGCTGATCTGTAGACTTCGAATTGGAAGCTGTATTAGGTATGGTTGGAAAGATGATTTAATTTCCTAAACCTTTCATGAAGAAGTCGTGGTTATAATTTGTTTGGAAGTTGCTTTAAATTCCAGGTTAGTTTCGGGTTGCAGCAGGAAAACAGTTCTGGTTTAGCAGAAACGTGTTTGGGGAAAATGGCTTTCAAGGTAGTTACAGACACATCCTATAGGAATTTCAATTTCACTCCTTCAGATAAGTTTTAGAGGGTTAAAAAAGGAAGAGTTTGGTATAAAGAACATCATTTTTGAGCAAGTAATGGAAAAGTTATAGGTGTGTGAGTTTAGGGTATAAAATCTGTAAAGTGCAGGAATTAGATGGGAGGGTTTTTGCATTTCTAAACCTTAAATTCATGAGGCCGAGATTCTAATGCTTGGTTTTGATTTGTTTGGCAGGCCAAGAAGAAATAGGACAAGTTTACGGACCGGGAATCTAACTTTAACGCGGTGAGTGACAAAATGAATTCTGAAAATAAATTATATGCTTGAACTTGTGTTCATGAAAAGAAAAGACTTCCTAAGAATGATGTAGCTTAAAGATTTATGGTCTCTTGAACACGAATTCATAAGCATATATGGTTTCCTAAAAATGATTTAAATTGTTCGTTGTGAGCATATGTTTACTGATTTTCTGAAACTAGAAGAAATACCTTAATTCCAAGTCTACATGTGTTAGCAAGAACTGTTAAAGGTTTTCATGTGTTTCTCTGAGACCTGAATGAGTTAATGGTTGAGATACTGAGCCCGAGGTTGTATAGTACCGTGTGCACACAGGTCATTTTCTGTTGTCGACGTTGAGTGTACTCCGTGACAACAATGCTGTCGTGAGTACTGGGCGAGCCCCACTACGACAAAGACGATGGGAGTGCTGGGCGGGCCCCACTACATAGTAGAATGAACATTGTTTGTACCGGGCGAGTCTTACACAACTAATTTGTCATATGTTTAAAATGGTTAATACTTTTGACATGCTTGCTGGACTTCTGTAAAAGCTATTGATGTTATATGTTATGATTTACGAGTTAATAGTTTAAAACTCAGTCACTCACTGAGCTTCCCAGCTCATTCTTTCAATGTTTTCCAACTTTTCAGGTAGAGATCGAGCTCCCAGTGCCTGAGATCCTACCATCGCCACCGAGGGTTCTCAGAGTTAGATACTCTGTACGTGGGTGGTATTATATAGCGAGTCTGCTCGTAGTGTAGATAACTTAAAAGAGACGTGTAGTTATGTTCGTGTATGAAACTAGTGGTCTTGTTTGTGTAACCAACGAGTGGTTGTGTTTTGATTGCTCAAGAGAGGTTTTAACTAAAACTGCTCCGTGTGCATATGTAGAAATTTTCCAGGGTTCCGCTGTGTAATATGTAAAGTATTTCGTTTACAGGTATGGTTTGTTTATCAGGAATTAAAAGGGTCATAGGTATCGTTAAGAAGTGAAACGATGCCTGTTGGCTTCACGCCTTCCTCCGGGCTAAGATAACAGGTGTTTCGGGAGGGGGTGTGACAATACATGTCTTACGAGGTTTTAGAGCATAAATCCCAACAATCTCCCACTTGCACTAAAGCTGGCGAGACATGTATCCAGGGCATACTCTATACCCAACATGTTCTCCCACTTGCCCTAGCAAAGATGAGACATGTCTCGTAATTCTAGACATTCTAGGTGACCCTCAAACACTTTAGCCTGGAGAGTCTCTTTATAGAGATCCAAAGGACTGTTATTAAAAGCCATCTTGATCACTGCCATGATGTTTTCTCTCTCTGGATATGATTCCCTATATATTGGTATTTTCTAATTTCCTTAATATTAGTCTTTGCACCATTGTTATTATAATAAAGATGATAGACTAAATCATATATGAAACACCTTTCAGATCTTCAAGGAACTATTTCAGTCATACAAGTCATTTTGTTGCTTCACAAGAAAAACAATTTAACTTGTATACCATACTCCACTACTTAGGGTAAAATTTATCTTTACATAGAGTTCCTAAATCTTTGTAAGAACCAGTGTATCTTGTAAAAATCAAATCTTTAACTCCATACAAAAATTTCTCATTATCCATAGATAATTTGAGAAAGTTTTTAATTTTCTACTCAATGGTCATACCATTCGTTTAACTGATATATGCTAACCAATTGTATATTAAATGTTCAGTCTCATTTATGTATATCATATATTCTCAATATTTGAGGTGTTTTAGGATACTCTTCTTTAGACATAAATATCAAATATTTGACAACAATTTTGTCAATATTAAGATGTTTGAGACAAAGTTAACATTTTGTTATTAAAATCTCCATATTGGACATGTAAAATATACCGAGTCATTCCAAATCACTCATTTGAAATTGGTTACTTAGTCAACTTTTTATGTTAGACAGACATCTTTTATCATTCATAATGAGTAAAATATCATCAACATAAAACATGAGAAAAATCCACTAAGCAATTAATGATTTTCTTGTCTATATAAGCTTCATTAATATTTATCCAAAGTCATAGATTTTGATACTTTTATCAAACCTTATATTCAAGGATCTAATGGTAAAATTAATTTCATAAATGAACCTTTATTATTTTGCAAACCCTTATTCTTTTGATCTTTGAAAATAAACCTCTTTGATTGATTTGTATAGATGCATTATCTAAGATTTCTTTTCATAAAAGAATTCTAAACATTCATTTTCATATCCCATATGCAATAATGAATTAAATAATACTTACAGACTTTAGTATGACAACAAGTGAGAAAGTTTACTTGCAGTTTACTTGCAGTCTACTTTCTCCTATTAGGTTTAATCCTTTGTCATTAGTCTCATTTTGAGGATAATAAGCCTTCAACTTTGTTATCTAACATGATAATTTTGGCTTCAATTAAGTCCTTGTAAAGGTTGAGTCATCTCATAACTCTCCCACTACGATGAGGCTTATCCAATTCATGACTAGGATTCATTTGACTTTCAAATGTAATTAAATTGTTAACAACTTTTGTTAACTATTTAGTTGCTTCACTTGGAACCAATTTATTAACACTATCTCTCCTTATTAAAAGTTTGTAGTCTTTTATTTGATATTCCTTATAAAAATGATATTTGTCATACAAATACCTTATTCATTTTAGGACTAGATAAAAGACCATTTTGTACTCCTTATGGGTGACCTACACTTAGGCTTATCTTTGAACATATATATTCCAGTTGTTTTTAGGTTTGTTTCAGCATGTAAGCTTAACATTCCCAAATGCTGAAGTGTTGTAAACCAACTTTACTACTCTTCTATAATCTCAAAATTGTCTCGTAGACACTTTTGGAGGGAATAATATTCACTATGCAATCTCTATTGCATATCCTAACTAGAGTTTTGTAATGGCATGTAACTCACTATTGATGTGACCATGTCCAACAAGGTTTTGTTTCTCCTCTTACAGTACAATTTCACATAAATGTACTTGGTATTTAAAATAATTGGGATAAAAACTCATTGTCTGTCAATTAGTCTTAGTACGTAATGTTCTTATACTTTGCACTATGATTTGATCATAATATTTTGATAGATTTACCTAATCGATTTTCAACTTTAGCCTTAATTTTCTTGAACTTTTCTAAAACATTAGACTTATGTTGTATTAGGTAAAGATACTTGTACTTGAATGGTCATCAACTACAGTGATGAAATATTAATGATTTTATTTGACCTTTACATTCGCCAGACCACTTAGGCCAAAATGTATATGCCCAAAGTATTATTTGGCCTTGTAGACTTATCCAATAAAGGCCCAATGATTATCTTGCATGAAATGCAAGATCTACAGACATGTAAAGTAAATAACTCTAACTTTTAGAGAATTACCTCTTACTAGTCTTTTCATTCGATTCAAGTTGATGTTAATCAACCTAAAATGCCAAAGTCAAGTATCATCTTTTAGGAGATAACAATATGTCTTTCTATTCTAGATTTATAATCCTGAATATCTCAGTATTTTGTAGTATAGTACATGTTAACATTTTAACATATACAAATTGTTCTTATCTTAAGAAAAATATATTTTCAAACAATTTTGAAAATATAAACTTTAATACTTCAAAATAACTCATACTATATGAACTTTTTAGTAATAAAGTTTTAGAAATTGAACTTCTCTTATGATAATAAAACACCACATACAACATTAAGTAACAATTATCCTTTAATGACATCTTAATGTCTCCCACTACACTAATTGAGATTATATCGACTGATGCCAACCTGTAGAAACTATTCTACATGTTAAGTATTTTCCAAGAATTACATATTAAATGTAATAAAGAATAAATCTTGATAATAGATCTTATATCGACTATCTAGGTGGCATTATTTATATTCCACCAAAAATCTAGTAAATTAAATTTTACTTTCATTTATATTTTTCTTATCAAAGAGATATTTAAAAAATTCCTCTCACTATGACTGTCCAAGCTAATTTAGGAACTATATCCTTTTATATAGCTTCAGTCATTTGGTTTCTTTTCTTGGATTTTTGTAATACTTAATATTCGAGATCATTTAGACAATTTTTTAAATTTAGCTTCTGTTGACTTCAACATCTCATATGTTGTTGTCATTTTCTTTATCTTCTAAGCTTGACATCTAACATGTCAACTAGGAGATACGTACAAGCTATCTCGTTTACTTTTTATTCATTAATCATGTGTTTCATGAACAATTCGAATAGCATTAGCAATAGGTTTTAAGAACATTTCTCAATAAAGTAAAATTCAAAATTTTACACTGCCATTATAGTGTTAACGTTATTTTTCCAAGTTATAAAATTTCTCAATTTTGACTTATCAGTAATAATATTAAAAATTATGAGAGAAACTGATATAATATTGAAATATAATTTAGCATCATGCAAACAATTATCTATTCAATTTTAACATAGAAATCAAACAATTTGAAAAATGAACTCTATAAATCATTTCTAATGCTATGGTACTTTAGTGAGTTAGAACAAGTGCCGCCGTAGGGTAGGTCAAGTATTCCTTCACTAAACTGAGACAATCTCAACCAAGTATTATACTAGAATAACTCTTATTCCTATAATATTTAGTTATCATTAGTTTGGTCAAGGACATCATTAACAACTTTAATGAGCCATTTGTAAGTGTGACATATAAGATGCATGATAATGCTTAACCTATGGTGGGATTTTAATCTAAATGACATACTTTATGCAACAAACAAACAATTTAAAACATACATCTCATGAATAATTAAATTAAAACTAGCAAAATTGACTGACATATTTGGCATATCCTAAGAAATTAAAAACAATTTAAATTACAATAATTTAAATCCAAGGCATATCTTGGTCTTCAATATCTTTTCGTTTCTTGTATCATTACAAATTAAGATTTCAATTTCAATTTCACACTACTTATTTGAAATCCAATTTAAAAAAAAAAAAATTGAAATCATATTTCAATTTCACATGACTTATTTTGAAATCCAATTTCAAAATCAATTGAAATCTAATTTTAATTTCACATTGCTTATTTTGATTTCCAATATCAAAAACATTTGAAATCAAATTTCAATTTCCAATCCAATTTATTTTGTCTTCATAATTATCTCCAGAAAATTGAATTTGAACTTGCAATTGTGCAATAATTGCATGGGCCAAAGCCCAACAATCTTCCATCTATTCTTTTGACTTCAATTTCAGATTCACAAGTGGGAATTTGGATGCAAAAATCCAATAAAGCAACAACCACATAGGGACAAAATTGCCATCTATTTGGAGGGAGGGTACTGATATTTTTTTTTTAGTTCTCCTTTCTCTCTCCAAAAATACAAGGATATTGAAATAAAATTACACAAAATCCTAAACCTTTTAGGTTTTACAAAATATCTAATTAAATCAATAAATTTATATGCCAAATAGCCTAAACAACGAATTTGCAAACCATATATCACATATATGCAAAAATTAAAATACCCACCATCATAAAACTTTAATTCTAAATAAAACTCAAAGATTGCTCTGATACAAATTGTTAGGGACAACGACCCTTGACATATCTCCACATTGGTATGATATTGTCCACTTTGGGCATAAGCCCTCATAGCTTTATTTTTTGTTTCACCCAAAAGGCCTCGAACCAATGGAGATAGTGTCCCTCACTTATATACCCATGATCTTCCCCTTGTCTAACCAATGTGAGACTTTGGTTGCACTCCCAACAATCCTCCCCTCGAACAAAGTACCAACCGAGCCTTCTCTCAAATAGTCATCTATCCATCTAGCTCTTATCTTGGCCAGCTCCTTTACCGGAGCACACCGCCAATCATATAGAGCTCAACCAACGGACCTCCACCATGACTATGCCTTCAAGGCTCACCTCCTTTGTTCGACACTCAAGGATTCTACCACATTGCTAAGTCAGGGGCATGACTCTGATACCACTGTTAGGGACAAATCAAATTAAACCCAAGCAGCAGCGTAGGAATCAGTTTGAGTTTATTTAGAATTAAATAATAATATTACGGTTAAACATAACATACCTTGAAAATATGGAGATATTTCTGGCGGGTCTTTATCTCCTCTACAAAGTCTTCTTGGCTATGACTCGAACACAAGACCAAGGCTTGTGGGAGCCTCTTAAAAGAAAATCCACAAGGGATTGGAGAGGAAGGGATCTAGAGAGAATTCTCTAATTCTCTATTGAAGATATGTGTGTTATATCTAATAGCTTAACCCAAGGGTCCTATTTATAGAAAACAATGACAAATCTTTGCCATAATTAAAATATTATATTTTAATATCTAATATATTAAAATATATCTTATACTTATTTGAATCTCATTCAAATCTCCTATGATATTTATTTATTTGAATCTTATTCAAATTTTATAAATATCTTTTATTTAATGTATCTAATATACATTACTTATTTTAATATTTAATGTATCAAATACAATAAATATATTTTACTATTTTATATTAAATATATCTTATATATTAAATATTAATTTGAACACTTCAAATTAAATATTAATTTGAACATTTCAAATTTTAATATTTAATGTATCAAATTCAATAAATATATTTTCCTCTTTTATATTTAATATATCTAATATATTAAATATTAATTTGAACATTTTAAAATTTTCTTTCAACTAATTTGATCTTTTAGTGTTACTATGAGCTAGCAAGGGGACCTTATGGACCTACAGATTATAAACTCTTTAATTAATTAATTTTCATTCATTAACTATAGGTCACTCCACTATAGACTTAGAGTTGCACTTTTATGCACTGTAGGACAAGTTGTGTTTATCGATATAATCACTACATGCAAGTCGATCTTTCATGAGTTGTTCGTAATTACAGCTGGGTTAAAAGTCTATTTTACCCCTGTAATTACATCTTGCACCTTAAGTACCACTGATCCTCTAATGAATAATCTGGTTATAATCTAATTATAAACTAAGTTCCTCTCTAGACAGTGAGAGGGTGGGGCCCTATTGTTCCAGTCCCGAAATCAGCACTTAAAAGAACTACTCATCTATTTACTCTATATGGGAAGGAGTGAATTCCATCTTGTGAGATTATGTTCCCAGCTCCCTATTTGGTCAAGTATCCAAAATGGTAGGCATATTGAATCGACTACAAAAGCCACTCTCACCCATGTAAATCAAGGACAAGCCCTTACAGGCAGGAGTTCATAACTCACTCAGTATTAAGATCGAGTTGCATATGATCATCCTGATGAAATATTAATCTTCTCAATTGATGGATTTATAAAGAGAGATTAAATATTTCGTGGTTCAGTCTTATACAAACTTATTGTATAAGATACCCCCACTCACATGTCTCGACATGAACGATTTGGATCAAATCATTTGTAACTATTACTGATAAAGGACTTGTCAAAGGTCCTATCAAGATTAAATTTATAAAAATCGGACCTGTAAATAATTTGCAATAATAGTGGCCAAGGTCATCCACAGGGATTCGAGTTCTTAGATTTAATTAAGTACCATAGTTAATTATGCCAAATTTTATTTAGATAAAACTAACTTTGATTTGATTCTTTTGAAATACATAAAGCCTAAATTATTATGTACACAGTTGGAGTCCAATTTTAGAGAGATATTGTTAATTGCAATTCATGAAACACAACTATGAAGTTGACTAAAAAATTATGAAATATGCAATAGTCCTAAGCCAAGAATTACTAAAATATTCAATTGACTCTCTTGAGCCCAATTGAACTCATGCAAGAAGCAACCTCTCGGTCTGTTCCTACAACTAGACATGGCATTATGAAATTCTCTTAATGACTTCTAATATTAACCTATTCATTCTCATGCAATAGATTAATCATAGTTATGTATCTAAGTCCTTTGTTAAATTTACTTTCTCAAGCAAAACTTAACTTAACATACAAAGCTATGGCCGGGAACTTAGAAGATTAATTCAAGATGCGTAAAAGACGTTACAAACACATTCAATAAATCAAACACAGTCTTATAATAATAATGCAATCAAATATGTGTCTATAATACTCGAATACATTTAAATACAGTCCACTAAATTCTAAAATTAAAGACACAAAGTAAAGGGAATAGTGAAGAACTGGATGACGCGTGCCAACACTCATTCCTGACATGATGTCCCATGATCTCGAGCCTTGAGTCTCCTCCTTAGCTCTCCAATATGCTCTCTAGACCTCCAAACAAGTGCTTCTATTGAAAATAGGATTTAGGTCTCTCCAAAATGGCTCCCTTGCTCGAATGAAGAAGTTTCCTTTTATAGAGTCAAGACAGCGTTGCAATGCTAGGGGCAGCGTTGCAATGTTGTCCCTTCGAAATTTATAAAGAAGGAAAATATTTGTTTGAGTAGCGTTGCAACGTTATGCCTACGATTTTTCAAGGTTGAAAGGCTCTTCAACTGGTGTTGCAACGCTATGCTCTCGAGTCCAAATGCCTTGTTCTTCTTCTTCAACACTTGAATCTTCAAATATAGCCTTAAGTTGCTCAAATTTTTCCAATTATCTCATAATTCTCTGGTTTTTCTCCAAATGCTGGGTTTATGAGAAATAAACATAAAAATACATGAAAGCACACAAAATCATAGCGAAACTAGCATAAACATATGCCTAGAAATATGACACTTATGCATGCTATCAAATACCCCCAAACTTAGATTTTTGCTAGTCCTCGAGGAAAACAGAACCAAAATAACAATTTCACAAGATTTTAATGTAAGAATCATGACTCAAGCCCTTATCTAATTGACATAAAACAATAGAATAACGTCTTAACATACCCTTCCTTAAGCAGTTTAAATTCTATCTATCTCATTCGTTGTGTGTGTGTGTGTTTAACTTCCTTTCTATCATTTTCTACTAGCTTAAGATACTCTTACCAAGACTTTCCTTCATTTTCCCCCTACACTGGCCCTAAGTTCCAATTTTCAAGCTTTCTTACACTACAGAGAGCAATCTACTTAAGCATTCATTTTCTTTCTCATTTTACAAGGGTTACTAACCCCCAAACTTATTTTTTTTCTTATTATGGAGACCCTAGCTTTCACACTTCCATTGTAGGGACCCTTATCCAGAGCACTCGCTCAATGGATGCCCTAATTGATCACAATGGAGGTAGCTCTTTTGATCTCCACACATTAAGAAAAAAAATTATTGATGGAACATGCTTTGGTTATCTTTAAACATTCTAAAAATTCAATAAAGATAAAAGATTTTCTTATTTCAACAAATTTCAATCACTAACTTTCATGTAAGTTGACTATCAATTAGTTCTTAAGCCTATCAGTGTGACAACAACCTCTAGACTCAACAAAAGCATCCTAGCATTCGAACATAATAGAAAGTTAGTTATGTGCTCATGTGTTGCAAGGAGAGTACAAATAAAGTTTAAATGCACTCAATTCAGGACATGCTTCAGAGATACTTCTATTGCAAAAAGAAAAAAAAAAAATCACTTAGATTACTTCCTAGGCTATCCTAATCATTACGAATCATTCAAACATGCTTAAGATCGAAAAACTTTTGTTCAAAATTTGCTAAGAATTATCAGGGCTACAAAGTTCTACCCACCCCCAAACTTAAAACTTACATTGCCCTCAATGTAACATAATCAATGAAATAAATAAGGACAAGGGTAGAATGAGTGAATAATACTAGCCTGATACGATGAGAGACGGTTCCATGAGAATTCCTTGAATTTGCTAGGAGGATACTCAGTACGATCAAGGTCCTACAAAATGGAAACGAGATTTACTTGGCACTTTTTTTTTCAAACAACCTAAACTAGGAAAGAAAAACAAACAAGAAAAGTAAATGAGGGAAAGAAAACTTGGTTGCCTCCCACGAAGCGCTTTCTTTAACATCATCAGCTAGACTAGACTCATGTGGCTTCTCAAGGTACATAGAAATTCTCCCATTTCTTTGGGCCTCTATTCCTGGAACCTACAAAATAGACCAAAGCTAATAGAAACACTAGCTTCTCGTGAGGCCCTGAAGTAGAAATATTTTTGGTATTTTTTAATAAGAAAAGCATAAAAGGAGAAAGATCAAAATAAAAAGACTCATACATGAATTCGTGAGAATAAGAAAAAGAACACTTCAGATAAAGAGAAGAATCAGAAGATAAAACAGACAAATGCCTTATAACCTTAAACTCTACCTCCTGAACTTCCTCAACTAAGTTATGCTCATCCTCACTGACTCGATCCTGATGTGCATCTAAACTTTCTAATTCCTCCCAATTCTCAACACCACTCTCCCTTACCCAAACTCAGTAGAATTGAAAGAATCATGCTCATGATAGGATATCAGTGAATCAGTGATCAAGTGATTCACTGGATATCCCACAGAAGCGATTTGCACTTCACTAACTTCCCTAGGGGTCTGGAGACTCTTAAACCTCTCATCAAACTATAACCTCCTAAGTCTAGTATCCTCTGTAAATTCTCTCAACATTCTCTCTAAGGAGGATTCTTCCTCAAATTGGGCTTCTTGAAAGAAACTAGGATATGGTTCATGGGTCCTAATGCATTCATCATTACCATACATGGGATTTCCATAACTCATAGATTCGGTATGATAATAACTAGGCATTTGATAACCATGGAACACATAATCTTCACTAACAGGCTCATGATCAAAAGAGGGATAACTAATAGAACTAGAAAATGGTGTTGGTTTTTCGGGCTTAGATTCCCTAAAGGGCCAGCCAAATATATTAGAAGCCATTAAACAAAACAACAATTAATCACAGGCTCTCAAGCAACACAAAATAATCACACAACTAGAAACAATGGACCATGACTCAAAAGAAAACAAAAACAAGCAAGATAAAAAAAAAAACAAAACAAAGATAAACCTCTAAATTAAAGCAAAAAGAAGAAAACTAAAAATATACACTATATACACTCCAAATTAAGATTAAGCACTTTCACCACGATATTAATTAAACTAAAATATGCCAATCCCCTGCAACGACGCCAAATTGAATAAAGGACTTGTCGAAGGTTCTATCAAGATTAAATTTATAAAAATCTGGCCTCTAAATATTTTGCAATAATAGTGGCCAGGAACATACACAAGGATTGGAGTTCTTAAATTTAATTAAGTACCCCAGTTAATTATGCCTAATTTTATTTAGAGAAAACTAACTTTGATTTGATTCTTTTGACAAATACATAAAACCTAAACTATTATGTACAAAGTTGGAGTCCAATTTTAGAGAGATATTGTTAATTGCAATTCATGAAGCACAACTATGAAGTTGACTAAAGAATTATGAAATATGCAACAGTCCTAAGCCAAGAATTACTAAAATATTCAATTGACTCTCTTGAGCTCAATTGAACTCATGTTGGAATTAAATCAACCTCTCGGTCTATTCCTACAACTAGACATGGCCTTATGAAATTCTCTTAATGACTTCTAATATTAACCTATACATTCCCATGCAATAGATTAATCATAGTTATGCATCTAAGTCCTTAGTTAAATTTTTCTCAAGCTAAACTTAACTTAACATACAAAGCTATGGCCGGGAGCTTAGAAGATTAATTCAAGATGCGTAAAAGACATTACAAACACATTCCATAAATTAAACACAATCTTATAATAATAATGCAATCAACTATGAGTCTATAATACTCAAATACATTCAAATACAGTCCACTAAATTCTAAAATTAAAGACACAAAGTAAAGGGAATAGAGAAGAACTGGACGACCCGTGCCAACACTCGTTCCCAATGTGATGTCCCACGATCTCGAGCCTTGAGTCTCCTCCTTAGCTCTCCAATATGCTCTCTAGACCTCCAAAGAAGTTCTATAAAAAATAGGATTTAGGACTCTCCAAAATGGCTCCCTTGCTCGAATGAAGAAATTTCCTTTTATAGAGTCGAGACATCGTTCCAATGCTAGGGGCAGCGTCAACGCTGTCCCTTCGAATTTTATAAAGAAGGAAAATATTTGTTTGAGTAGCGTTGCAACGCTATGCCTGCGATTTTTTAAGGTTGAAAGGCTCTTCAAATGGCGTTGCAACGCTATGCCCTCGGGTCCAAATGCCTTGTTCTTCTTCTTCAACACTTGAATCTTCAAATATAGCCTTAAGTTTCTCAAATTTTTCCAATTATCTCATAATTCTCCTGTTTTGCTCCTAATGCTCGGTTTCTGAGAAATATACATAAAAATACATGAAAGCACACAAAATCATAGTGAAACTAGCATAAGCATAAGCCTAGAAATAGCACACTTATGCACGCTATCAAATACCCCCAAACTTAGATTTTTGCTAGTCCTCATGCAAAACAGAACCAAAATAACAATTTCACAAGATTTTAATTTAAGAATCATGACTCAAGCCTCAGTTATCTACTTGACATAAAACAACAGAATAAAGTCTTAACATACCCTTCCTTAAGCAATTTAAATTATATCTATCTCATTCCTTGCGTGTGTGTGTGTTTAACTTCCTTTCAATCATTTTCTACTAGCTTAAGATATTCTTATCAAGAATTTCCTTCGTTTTCCCCCTACACTGGCCCTAAGTTCCAATTTTCAAGCTTTCTCACACTACAAAGAGCAATCTACTTAGGACTGAAATTCTTCCACAAAATTGTAAACCATAAAGGAAAATGGTTTTTATGAGAATTTTTACAAAATTGAATAAACCATGAATGATTAAAAGCTTGAAACTGAAGGACAACTGTCCAAGCTCTAATGTAATCACCGTATGAATAAGACGGTTGACTGAACTTTATTGAGAAGTTCTTTTCAGTGTAGATCTTCTGATTCCATTTTGTAGGAGTCATGACTTTGAAGATCTCTAATTTTGTGTATGCAATAACAATTGGATCTTTCCTATCTGCTATATGAGTAATTTTGGCGAACTTTGACTCTACAAGAATTAACTCATAAAAATTCCTAGATTTGAATACTGAATGGGGGATATAATTAAAATTCCCTGGGTAAATATGAGAAGCTAATTCACTAAAAATTTTAGATTCCCATTTGGGTTCGATTAGAACTTCGTGAATTACATGAAGTTTTTGAAAATATCCCGTAACGATGGGTTTCGGAGTAAATCTTTTTTGTGGTGAAACCACATGATTGTATGTACAAATCCTTTCAATTGATTGAGTAGATGCATACATAAAAGGTCTGGTTATTTGCCAAAGGCATTAGAGGAGTTAAAGGCACCCTTTTTGAATACTTGCGAAACGTTTTTGAGAACGTGTCCAAACTTGAGTAAAATTCTCATCAGGAAGAGCATACTGCTCAACCCTCATAAGAGTAGGTTTTTTAGAGATGGAAAAAGCTGGAGCTTTTCCCTTTTGAGTAGAAGAGGAAGATGAAGCCGAAGGCTTATCTTTCTTACCATCCATTGCTTACAAAGAAATGAGAGAGAGGGAGAAGGGTTTTGAGAGAGATGCTCTCTTGAGAGGTAATCTGCCAAAGAGTTTTGAGTTTCTTTTGTAAGAAAAATCTCAAAATCAAAGCACGATAAAATCGCTTGCCATCTGGCACAGATTGTTTGGAAGCTTGAAAATTTGTTTTAATTAAAAATCTCTTTTTTGATTTTTGAATAATTCTTTTGCATACTGTTCCATACTCCTGAGTGGAATCGTACTATTGATTCCTTCTTATCGTGACACTGTTTTAGGATTCCTCTATATCCAATGTTAGATGCATCAGTCTCTATGATAAGATTTGCTTTATCGTTGATAAGACTTAAGCATGGAATACTTTTGACTAAATCTTTAATTTTCTTGATAGCTTGCGTATGCTCTACTATCCAAGGAAGAGTTTTCTTTTTCAACCTTTGAAAAAGTGGTTTGCAAATAGGCCAAAGATTTTAAATAAAATTCGAAACATAATTTAGACAACCCAAAAATCTTTGTAATTGAGATTTATCTAATATTTGATATGAAAATCTTTGAGTAAAATTGAAAGAACTTTGGATTGGTTTTACTAACCCTAAATGGATATCAAAACCAAAAATCTAATTTGAGTTTTAAAAAGTTTTTCCTTGGGGGTTGAGACTACTAAACCATTAAGCTTTATAAACTCAAAAAACTTTTTTAAGTGAGAAAAATGTTGATCTATACCAGATGAATATATTAAAACATCATCGATATAGATAATTGAAAACTCTTGAATAGGTTCAAGAATATCATTCATCATCTTTTGGAATTCAGATGGAGCATTTTTTAACCCAAAGGGCATAACGTTCCATTCATATTGTTCAAAAGGTACATTGAATGCTGTCTCATACCTATCTTGTTCAATAATTTGAATTTGCCAAAATCCCGACTTCATATTGAATTTTGAAAATATTTTGGCATTTGAAATTAATTTGAGTAAATCTGATTTATTTGGGATTGGATACCTAATCCATTCCGAAACCTTGTTTAAGGGTTTATAGTTAATTACCAATCATGGGATGCCTCGTTCCTTTCCCGTCTGGTTGTTGACATAGAATGTTGCATATGACCAAGGATTTTTCGATGGTCTAATGAGCTTTCTTTTGAGTAAATCATCAATCTCCTTCTTGCAGTGTCCTAGTAACTCAGACTTCATTTGAATAGGACGTGCCTTTGTGGGAATACTTGATTCTTTGAAGTCTTTGACATAGGATAGTTCTACCATATGCTTCTTTCGTTGCCAAAACACATTAGGATGAGAAGAGCATATCTCTTTCTCAATCTGAGTTTGGACGTTTTGAATTCTTTTTTGAATAGCCGAATCTTTCAGATTATCCTTGAATCTTTTAAAGCTAACTTCTTCCTTTAGGAATGATATTTGTTTCTCTTTTAGGGAGATTTCGTTTATTCCAGGTTTGCTACAGTCTAAATGCTGCTTTCTGGCTATTCAGATTATCCTTGACTCTTTTAAAGCTAACTTCTTCCTTTAGGAATGATAGTTGTTTCTCTTTTAGGGAGATTTCGTTTATTCTAGGTTTGCTATAGTCTAAATGCTGCTTTCTCAAACTAGATTATTGAATTTGAAGATAATTTCTTTATCCAATATGGTAGAGGAAATTCCTTCGTTTGAAACCTGAATTTGATATAGTTGAGTAATAAACAGAGTACCTAGAATCACTGCTTGATTTAGGTTCTTGACTAATAGGAAGGATGTCACAAAATAGGCTCCTTCGTTGCAGATGTGGACTTCTGGCAGTTTATGCTTGATAAACAGCGGTTGTCCATTTGCCCCTCTAAGTGTCTCAACTTTTTTTTTCGAAATATTTTGATGGTATTAAGCCTTTATGCACACAATTCTGATTTGCTCCAAAATCTATTAAGGTTATGGCTGTTAATTTGTAATCATGTATCTTCAAGCATACTTTGACATACCATTTTTGGAATTGAACCCTCGTTATGGTTCCCAGAAATGTTTCTTCATGTTCTGATTGTTCTTCGTCATCAATCTTTGGAAGAACATTGGCTTCTTGATTTGCCTTAATCATAGCCATCTTAGAAGATAATTGAGTAATATCCTTTTGATAATCTCTTTGAAGTTGCATGATTCTTCTTTGAGTCTATTGATTTCAAATTGTAAATATGAAATCGTGACTTCTTTAGGTTTTTTGAGTTTTTTGAAGATGTCCTTTAAAGTTATCGGGCTGACAACTTGTGAAGATACCTGATTTGAAGACTCAGGATTTTCCTTTTTCAAAAACTCTTTATGTCGATTGAGGACGGTTCCCTTTAGGGTTTCATCGTTCAGATTTCCTACGACCTCAAATAATAATTCTTGATCTTGAGTAAAAACATTTATGCAATCAAAGCAATTGTGCATAATCTTTTTCCATCACAATTGGGTTTATGAATAAGCTCTCCTTCTAATGAGGAGTACGAATCAAACTCTTCTTATAGTTCAAGAATTTGTCCTTCCTCAAAATCGCTGTCTTCAAAGGATGATTCTTCATAATCAGACCTGAAGACTTGGAGTAACTCTTTCTTAATATCCTCTTGGATATTAAGTTCATTGACCTTCTTCTTCATTGGACATTTTGGTGTGTAATGACTAAATCCTCTGCATTTGTAGCATTGGACTTCTGAAATGTCCTTCTTCCTTGAATACTTTTGTTTTTTTGGGAAGAGTTCTTTTGATAAGAATTCTTCCTGTAAGGAGTTTGCTTATAATAGTATTTATAAGCATTTGGTTTCCTCTGATAGAAGCTTGAGTAATTAAACTTCCTTTTGGAGAAGTTTTTCTTTGCAACAACAGAAGGTGGTTCGCTTGCATCTTTGTAATAATACATATTACAAAAACTTCCGAGCTCTCTCTTTTTGGTGGCCTTTGAGGAATTCAACTTTTCCTGCCTTTTGCTTTAAATACATTGTTTTTTTCCCTCATGGATAACAAATTGAATTAATTCGCCGTAGGTTATTGATGTCCATGGTATCTCACTTGTCTTGTAATATTTTTTTAGATAAAACATTAATTCTATGCCGAATAATTTAGGTAATCTTGCTACAAATCTTTCTTTTCAGAAAATGCTATAGCAATCTACCCTTTTGTATACTTATGTTAGGAAAGTATCTTTGTACCAAAGGAAATCTGGAAATTTAGGACACTTTAACTATTGAAGGTATGTCCCTGCTTGATATTTGTAATTGTCAGCATCACCAATGAAATGCTTTATGATTGCAAAGTAGAGTGTTACTACTACATCATCAACCCTATCTTTCGGAGGAGTTTTGGGAAGAACTGCGGTAGATCCTATGGTTGGAGTAATATCAGGTTGTAAACTACTTTGGGTTCCAGAGGAAGACGATTCTTCTTAAAGTGCCTTCCTTTTCCTATTTGAAGTATGATTTATGATGTTTTTCTTTTCTTCATTAGAATAGAAGAAACTCCAACATCCCTTTAACTGTCCTATAAAACCTTCGCTTATCAGGGCAGTACTTTTTGCATTTGAGTGACCTTTCGAAATATATGTTGAATTAGTATCAAGCATGTCTTGAACGACACCCATGATGAGATATTGAGAAAGACCATCAACATTCCATTCATAGACTGACTGTCCATCGAATGATCTGTTGGTGATATAAGGGGGCTCTTTATAAGCTAGGTCTAGATGAGACATCTTGGGATAGTAATTTTGAGAATTATCATTTGAGTTGTCTCCCGAAATTTTGTTGACTTCTATAGACATCTGTCTTTTTTCCTTGAGAAGTGCTTTGGGATCTTCCATGGAGATAGCGAAACGGGTCATTTGATCTACCATTTCTGATATCTCTTCATCTGAGAACATTAATTTGAGAAGACTTTCTTGCTTTAATCGAGAGATCGACGATTTGCATTTTGAAAATTTTGAGCATATCTTGCTCTTTATTTTTGATTCTTGAAACTGAGCTTCCAATATCTGCACTAAAGAACGGTATTGAAGATTCTTCTTTAGGAAAAGAGTTACCTTCAAATATTGCCTTTTTCTTTTCAGCTGTTACTGAAGTAAGAATCCTTTCGTCGATTCTATCCATCTATTCTGCCATGGTGGATAGAATCTTTTTGGTAAAGTTATTTTGAATTTGAACTCCTCTAATTCCTTTAGAAGGGTTATTACTTCTTCCTTTGGGTTAATTTTCTTGAACGGACTAGCAATGACCATATTTCCATAGAGGCTTTTGAATTCAATTTGCTCTAAGGAAGGATGAGTACTAGAGACCTCTCCTCTTTCTAAGGTCTCCCATTTGATCTTTTTGAGAGTGTTTACTTGATTTACCTTTTGACTATAATTGTCACGATAGGGAAACCATTTGAAGAAAGAAATTTGTTCTTCAAGATTTTTTATGGTTTCTAACCATATTCTCTTGAAGTCTTCCCTTTTTGCATGCTCATAATCTTTGAAGAAAGATTTTCTTGGAATCTTCCACTTGCTTAAGAAATCCTCTTTTAAGAATTTCATATCAACTTTGAATCCTTCTGATATGGCATTGAGTTCATTGAACTGAGTTACCGAGTCTATATCAGTTTGTGTAATGGAATTTATTTTGGCATACTATATATCTGGTATGTGTGGACCAAGATCCACCAAATTGATCCTTGCAGAGTTTGATCTCCTTAGACGCTCACTTCCAAATTGATAAGAAGATGATGATTCTCATCGATATTCAAAAGCACTATGTCTTGAACTAAAGAAGTTCTTAATTGTTGGAGTAGAAGGTGCCTCATCCTGAAAATTGATTTCTACTTGACCATCAGGATGTTCAATAATTTGAGTGAGTGTCTTAAGCTTGGGTGTTGGAGGTGTAAATACATCATTTAATACCCATCTTGACTTTCTGGTGATTTCTTCCCATAATAGAGTTTTGGGAATAGCCATTGTTGATTTTGAGGCGTTTGCCTCAAGGAGTACTGTCGTTCCTCTTGGAGACATTTTCAAGGCTCTTGGAGATATATTCGTTTGCATCATAAGTGATCAAGGAACCCATTTTTAGCAAGTTCGGAATCCCACGAGCCATCATAAGTGACCAAGGCACCCAATTTTGCAACAAAACCATTGAGAGCTTGATGAAGAAGTATGGAGTGACTCACAAAGTTGCCACTCCTTACCACCTCCAAACGAACGGGTAGGCAGAAATCTCTAATTGTGAGGTAAAATCTATTCTCAAGAAAATGGTGAACCCTAGAAGAAAAGATTGGAGTCTTAGATTAGAGGATGCCTTGTGGGCTTATCGCACAGCTTACAAGACACCCATAGGGATGTCTCCCTTTAGGGTAGTGTATGGCAAGGCGTGCCACCTGCCAGTTGAGATTGAGCATAAGGTGTATTGGGCGGTGAAGAAGTGTAACTATGACTATGATCAAGCTGGTGAACAGAGACTTCTTAAGCTAAAAGAGCTTGAGGAGATGAGGCTTGAGTCGTATGAGAATGCCATGATTTATAAAGAAAAAGTGAAGTCATTCCATGATAACATGCTCGTTAGGAAGAACTTCGACATTGGGCAGAAGGTCCTACTATACAATTCTCGCCCCAAGGTGATGCCAGGTAAATTTATCTCTTGTTGGTTAGGTCCCTTTGTTATTACTAATATTTTTCCTTTTGACGCAGTAGAGATACAAAGTCTTGATACATTTAAGCCATTTAAGGTGAATGCGCATAGGCTCAAGGTCTTTAATGAGGGCGATCCCGTTTCCATTCTCTTAGTATTTTCTTTGGAATGCCTAGTCTATTGGGAGCCAAGTTGAAGGAGCCACACGACGAGTCTAGCAATCAACTATAAAAATTTGCACTTCCTGGAGGCAGCCAAAAGATTTATTGCTTTCCTTTTATTACTTTTTGTCTTTTCATTTTCGTAGCTTAGTTAGTATTGGCTATGTTTGGCAGAAGATGTTGTTTTGGAAGGAGAATTATTTCGTGAGCGAGCCCTTACCACCACCTACATGCTAGCAGAGTCAGGGGAGTATTCTTACTTCCCTATCATTTGTCATTGTTTAATTGATTCTTAGCACACATTGAGGACAATGTGTTATTTAGGTTGGGGGTGAGGGTATGCATGTGTTGTTGAGTCCTGAGCATCTAAGTTCGAACTGTATGCTTATATTTTTGAGCTTGTGTGTGTGATGATTTGATTACTTGATGTGTGATTATGACAATCATTGATATGCTCAATATATTGCTTTGATTGTACTTGGTTGAAGTATGTGAATATTATTATGAAATGAGTCCATTTTTTATCCTAATTTTTCAAAAACGTTTCTGATCTTTCCTGCACTTTTTAGCACGCTTAGCCTACCTTTTGTAGTCTTGAAGGTTTAGGGTAGAGTTATAGAGCTGATACCCATGTTGTCACCCCGATAGGTGTAAGGGCTTGTTGGATAGTCGACTTGCTTGGAAAGGGTGAAATGAGTTGCTTAGGAAAAAATTTTGCCTGCTTGTGGAACAAAAGAAAAATAAAAGGTGTGCTTTAAAGAAAAATCAAGAAAAAAAAAAAAAAGAAGAGAAAAAAAGTGAAAAAGAAAACAAGCTTGTAATATGTTAAGAGAAATCATTGAGTAAAAAGAGCTGTCGTTGTTTTGATCAGTTAGGCCACTCATCTGTGGGTGTGGGTCCCTGCAACAGTTGGGTGAAAGCTAGTGCCCTTGGTTTTCAAAGTGATGCAAGTTTAAGAGATCCCTATTGTTTATTTTCAGGCACCTAGTAACCTATTTCTCTCTTGATTGCTTGGTAGCTTGATGGGTAGTCCTTAGTGCCAGTGTAAGAGGAAGATGGGTCGAGAGCTCTATAAACCTACCTCGAGCTTATAAGGATTGCATTAGGGATGTTTCACACACACACGAGAAAGGTCAGAATAGTGTTTTAAGGGCCTCACGGATGGATAGTATCTGGTATGCTTCTCTTGTTTGATTTTTCTAATATATTCAAGCATTGAAGTTAGAGTTATGTGTTTACAACCGATGATTCTCTATCTGTGTTCCTCACTCGAGGACTAGCAAGGTTTAGGTTGGGGGTAATTTGATAGGACTCAGAAAGTCCTTATTTTCTGTATCTAAACCTTGTGGTTTTCAATAGTTTTAAATGCTTAAACTGCTTATTTTGTAGGTAATTTAGTTCAAGGAGCATTCCGGGTCGTTTTGAAGCGTTTTGGAGCTTTTTGGATCTTTCAAGGTTCGTTCGAGCTTAATTCGAGGTCATTAGAAGATTCAAGTGAGACAAATGACTTAAAATGACAAAATTGCCCCTAAAAGGAGCGTCTAGATGCCCAATTGGTGTTGTGCAAGACCCTGAGGACAGAATGTTAAAGAACAGGACAACGTCTCGACGTTGTAATAGTGAGAGTCGCATGACGCTGTAACGAGTCCCAAAAGATGCTGGTCTGATTGGGTGTAGTGTCTCGACGCTGCCTATAGTGTCTCGACACTACTCGAGAATTATAAAAGGAATTTTCCTATTAGGACAAGCCGTCTTCTACCTTTTTCAGCCGATTTGCAGACCTTACCTTTTTGTATAGACTCATTTTTAGTCTCTTACAATTTTTAGGGTGAAATTGTACCAATTGATGGTGTCGGGAGCAAATTTCAAGGCTACCAACTTGTTTGTAACGCTGTTTCGAGGTGGATTTTGATCGAATTTGCACTTTGGGAGGTTTAGTTCTTAATTTCTAGTTAATTTATGTGTTTAAGTATGTTTAGGACTCTGTTTTACTTCAATAAAAGGAATGGCATATTAGATTTGACGAATCTTGTATGTTTATTTCGTTTATCACTATGCACGTGTTTGGAATTCGTCGTTTCATGCATTTGCTTAATTAAGTAGCCACTAAAATGAGTTGTGCTTGCATAAAATAAGGCTTAACCTCTTCATGTAGATTGCATAATGTGTTTTGAGGCCGAATCAACTCCTTAATTGAATTAGGGTCACTAAATCAATTAGCGAGGCTTAACCAACTCCCATTTGTAATGCAATTGGTTCTCCAAGCATGGAACACTACCATGCCTAGCTTGGAGAGTCAATTAGGGACTATTAGATGCTAGGTCGATATAGTCGAGCTTAGGACCAAAGTACGAATTTAGATCCGATGAACCCCCGATCCGGTGTTTAATATGTAATTTCAGTTTCCATCATCTAATTTACCCCTTTAACTTATGTCTTTTAATTTTCCCGCACTTTTACCTTTTAAAGGATCAAAACCCCCCCATGCACGATTTAGTTTGGTTTAGTTCAAATTAAATTAAAAAGTGATCAATTTGTTTCCCTGAGATGGACCCAACCTCTTATACTACAGTATTTGTGGGTCCAGAGTTATAAATATTATTTGGCGAGCCTTCGAAAAGCTCTGTCACTCATACAAGACATAAAGACTCTTCATTATGGACCTCTATTGATTAATTAATTACCCACTATCACTCAAGTAATTACCAACAATCATGCATTTGGTTCTCGCCTAAGCTTCTCTCTACCGAGTTTCCACTTAGTAAGAACTCAATTAAATAGTGTCTAATTAATTAATCTTTAGCACAAACGATAACTAATTAGCCTCTAATCTTGCTGTCACTCAGATAGCTAATTAATCATGCATTAAGCTAACTAAGTATCCTTCGTCGAACTCAACCTATTTCTACCTCAATTAATTAATGAACACTATTTAATGGCATTAAGGCCTAAATACATTAATGAATTTAGAATCTAAATAGTCATGAATATCCATAAAAACAAGTCATTAATCCAAGTCATTCAACAATTAAACATAAATCTATAAGTAACAATTAAATCCCCAACAATTTAAGGAATAATCAATACATAAACAGTCATTACAACACCAAAATCCCTAAATTAAAGCCTATACAGTAGCTAAATTGCAAGGAAAGGAGAAGGAAATGCAAATGGAAGTAGATCAAGCGTTCCTGTCATGATATCCTTAGCCATTGAGTTTTGGATTCATCAATTTCGCTCAAATTTGCTCACAATTGCTCCCCAAAACCCTCAAAATCTGCTTGGAATCGAGATTAGGGCTTTTCCAAACTGACTTGGTCTCCCTTTTCTCCAAGAGAAAACGATGATTAATATTGTCTATCGAGATAGTGTTGAGACGCTGGGGCAACGTCTCAACGCTAAAACGACAAAAATTTTCCCTCAACGTGCGCTACCAGTGTTGAGACGCTATAAGTAGCGTCTCGACAATACCGATGAAAATGATCTTCCATGTGTTTTGATCCTCAAGGCTAGATTTACAACCCTCTCTGTCGACATTGAGATGCTATGGACAACATTTCAACACTGTCCTCATAGTTTTGGCTTCCAGTTTAAGCTACAGCACGACGTTGAGATGCTCTAGACGGGGTCTCAACACTCTCCCCTATTTTCAACACTTCATTCTTCATATTTTCTCTTCTTTGATCTTCAATAAGGCTCTAAAAGGCTCAAATGTCAATCAAAATATTCCCAAACACTCAATTTTGCTCTTCAAGCTCGATTTCTACAAAATCAAGAGAAATAGGCATAAAAACTCACAAAATCATACAAAACTAACATAAATATAAGGAATAAGATAGCACTAAATGAGTGTTATCAAGCATTCAGACAACATTTAGAGAAGCAAAAATTTGTCTAAGTGTAGAATCTTGTGAAGTGCGACTTAAATGAGACTGCATTTGAAGGCAGAAGGCCAATTCCAAGTGATGTAGAAATTTTAGAGAAATGCAGCTAGATATGCGACCACATTTAGACCATTTCGACAAAGGAGAAACGTGCCCAACTATGCGACCATATTTGCACCATTTTCAGCAAATCTTCCTAGATTTGCAGATTTGGCAAATTTTCCCAAAGATTCTTTACAAAATCTCCCTAATTCAAGGAATCACACAGTCATACCTTCTTACACTGACCTTGGATGAAAACCTTAGGCATGAAATCTATAAAAGGCGACTTGAAGCTCAATCTCAAGGGAGCTCGGATTCTATTTTCTTCCCCAAAATCTTGTCATTTTCTCTTTAGTTTTCAGCAACCACACTGAGTGTCCCCCAAGCTTTTTCGTACTCCATTCGAACACTAACTTCGAAAGAATGGAGCATAAGGACTTGTTTTCCTTGAAAAATGTTGAACAAGTTAGTAAAGAAGAATAACTTTCATTTAAGTTTTTGTATTTTCTGTTTTCAAGTTTAGTTGCTGTTATGTTCTTAGTTCGTGTTGTAAGTTTATGTTATTCATTAAATTCACATTTCTAAGTTTTATTTCCAAGTTTTTTTTTTACTTCAAGTCGTTGTTTCAATTTGAAACCTTAGGTTATATGCGAGTTCATATTTCAAATGAAATTATTTCTTTCTCATTCTTGTTTTTTCTTTAGTTTTTGCACTTTAGTTTTCTTTTCGATGAGTAGCTAAACTCCTCAAGGGGATTCAATGAAGTGGATACCCTAAGAATAAGATAAGCCCCACCATGTGATTTAGCAACTTTGCTCAACATTTAACACCGTTTGCTTTTATTCAGTTTAAGTTTCATTGTTAGCTTAAACTGATCATTTGAGTTAGCATAGTTTGTGTGAGATTCAAGACTAAAAAGGTTGAACATGCGTTTTCATAAAAGCAATCTACGAGAATAAGAGTCTAGAAATAGAACTTCGTTTTTTATACATGGACGTAGGGAAAAAACCTCTAGAATCTTTTGAGTCGTGTTTGTTAATTGCCTAAGTTACAATTATCCATAGACAATTGCTTAGGCTCTTAAAAGTTCTTAGAAAAAGGCTAAATAAGTGTTGAACTCGATTCACGTTGTTAAGTGTCAATTAGGGTAGGTTGTGGGCACATCTTGTAGCATTTTGTTCAAATCGTACAGAGCTTGAAAGAGCCAGATGCAGGCACAAATGGGTAGCAATCTCTAGATGAACTTCGCCTAGTTGAGCAAAATACGATCGTATGGTGGGCGTATTTCCTCAGAGTTGAAATAGATTTGAATCCTCTGCTTTCTCATCAGTGTTTTCTCATTTCTTTTTAGTTTTGGTTTATTTTTACTTACAGTTTGCAAAACCCCAAAATTCTCTTTATTTTCTTGGTTACTTCGATTGCAAGATTTGAACAATCTTTGTTGTTAGTTGAAAATTGTGTTACATCCATTCTCTTGGGTTCAATACTTGGAGTACTTCCATATATTACTTGAAAGACAATGTGCACTTGCGCTTTTGGCATAATCACGTCAAGTTTTTGGCACCGTTGCTAAGGATTGACATTTAAAAAGAAAAGTTTAGTTTTTCAATAGGATTGCGATCGCATTTTCACTTTGTCCCAGAGACCCAATTCTATTTACAAGTTTTTGCATGTTAGAGTTGGTGCATGCTCAAAGGGCCTTGCCCTTGTGATCTTGATCCTGAGATAGAGCAAACTTTTCGCCGGCGCCGTAAGGAGCAAAGGAGAAAAAGAAGAGAACTACAAGAGTTGAGTGCATAGGAGAATCCAGAGGAACTTTTTTTGCAGGAATTTTTCATGGATCCACTTGGAGTCGGTCCTCTTGGTGAATAGAGAAGAAGAGCACAACCCAATAATGTGCAACAACCACAACAACCAGTGGTCTAGCAAAATCCCATTTTTATTGCAGATGAACGAGATAGAGCCATAAGGGGTTATGTGGCAGCAACTTTCCGTAATCTTAATATGGGAATCATGGAACCAAACATTGAGGCAACTCAATTTGACTTGAAGCCTATAATGTTTCAGATGCTCTAGACAATAGGTCTATTTGTGGGGCAACCAAACAAAGATCCTCACAAGCACATCAAGCTTTTCATGAGAATCTGCAACTCATTTAAGATGAATGAAGTGTTAAATGAGACATTGAGGCTGAAGCTAATTCCTTTTTTCCTTGCAGGGTAATGTAGAAGCATGACTAGATTCTTTCCCATCAGATTCGATCACTTCTTGAAATGACTTGCCAGAAAAGTTTCTTTTGAAATATTTTCCACCAATCAAGAATGATAATATTCAAGGGGAAATTATCACTTTTAAATAGAGTCCTAACGAAGGCATGGACACAACGTGGGAATGTTTCAAAAAGCTAGTCAAGAAGTGTCAACATCATGGCTTGCTAGCTTGCCTTCTGATCGAGCATTTTTACAACGGGTTGATCCAAACTTCAATGTTCTCAACAAAAATCAAAACCAAAGGTGTGTGAAGTTGGGGTTAAATAATTACAATTTAAAGACACTAGTTAAATATGCATCTCTAACTGTCACCAAAGATGGGCTTTCAACAATGCCATAAGAAAATTGTTCTAAGCAGACTAGTTCTAGCATCTTTAAATACTTATTTTCTTGTAGTATTGCTCTTCAAGCTTCAACATCTACCCTCCCTTTGAGGTTGAAGCTTCAAATCTCCACATTTCTATAATTGTACTTAAAAAAATACCAATAATATCATAGTTTGTGCGCATATAATATATATAATAATTTTAAAGTGTATGATTAAAAGAATAAAACTTGAGTTCCTCTTTCAAAAACATTGACTCAAGTGTTGATGACATCAAGAACAAGTATAAAAGAGAATTCAAGTATATCTTAGTGCGTAAAACACCTATTACCATCTCGTCTAAGGTCGATGGTTTGGTCGCCTACAATTTTCGAACTCTAAAAGAAAAAAAAATAAGTATGCAAAGAAAACATATTTTTGGGTCAATGCTAATTGATCTAAATTTAGTGCTATATTTATGCTCAATTAATGGCTAGTTTTGCGTGTAATTGTGAGCTTTTATGTCGATATTTTGCATATTTCAGGAAACCAAGCAACTTAGACCAAAATTGATGATTTTGGAGCTTTGGGTCATTTGTGGAGCTTAAAAGAACTCAAAATGGAGCTAAGTATAGAGAAGAGGGGCTTCACAAGCGTATTTGGCTGAGGGAATGGCATCTCGACGCTTAGAAGAGCGTTGAGACGTAGTAATTGAGTATGCAAACCCGAGAGCTAGTGTCAAGACACTGTCTTGTGGCGTCTCGATGCCAGTGAGAGACGCACGCGAAGAATGTCATCTAGAGTGTCTCGACAATGAAGATGCTTGCGTTATTGAAACGGTGTGTTCAACACAGAAGCCGTGTCGAAACCTGCTATATATTCATCGTTTTGGGACTGATTTAGGAGAGACCATTTTAGGGTTTTTGGCCCAAACTTCAATAACTTACCATCTTGGGACATGTGGAGCACGAGACGGAGTGTTTGGGAGCAATGTTCGAGACTCGAGATTGTAGAATTCAAGGCAGGAGTGGAGAATTCGGCAACGACGGCCTTTTTTACTGTTTTCTATCCTCTGTTTTATGTATCTTAGAGCTTTAGGATTGTTTGTATTGTGATGCTTAATGGTACTTATGGGCTAATTTTAGTTTTTTAGGGGCTAAGAGCACAATTAGGTTTGGATTTATGGTTTAATTTTGATGTTTGACATTTAATTACTTGTTTAATTGCATTTACTTGGACTGTTCTTATTGCCTCTATATTGGTCATTAATTACTTGATTCTAGTCTTAAATTGTTCTTGACGGAGGAAATTTAAGACCAAACTAATCCAATTAACACCCTAAATTTTCCTAAGTGTTGCTAGAACAACTATGCGTTACCGCAAGTGCACGGGCCCAAGTAATAAAGTGGTATGAGAATACCATATATTGTATCTACAGGGAATTGTTATTGTTGGTTGAATACCGAAAATAATTACAATTGTTTAGAGAAATATAGCGAGTAGCAAGTGATTAAAACAAATAAAAAAAACATGCAAGGAAAGCTAACGATCGAGAACAACAGGGTGAAAGACATTTAGGGATTTAATTTCACTAATTGGATCTTGCAATTAATTAATTGGGCAATTGATATTATTAAATCATTTAATTAACTAGGCCAAGAAGTCTAAATTCAAGGAATCCTCTGTCGAGCTCATCCTAATCTCGGGTGTAGTTAATTAAATCTCGTGTCCGTCTCATTAATTAATCTTCACCAGGCATTATGAACCTTCATTTTGAGCCTCAATTAATTTTTGTTGTTCCTATGTCACTTAGGCAGAATTTAATTGTCATGCATTATTTTTCTAAGTTTAATCTACTATGTCGAGCTCAATTAAACTGACGATCAATTAACCCTATTCCTTCCTTGTTAAAGGCATTAAGAACCCAATGTACAAAGCTATTAATAAGAGATACAATATCAATAAACATCAATTAATTAACTACAAAGATCCATTAGCTACATTAATTCCCCAAATTAATTTAATTAGCCACTAAACATAATCAAAACAGTCCCAATAGCAATCATTTCAACCCAATTAAAGCAACTAAAATGGAAAAAGTGAAGAACAAAGCTAAAACCACATCAATCCACGACTTTTGCCTCGATCTCTGTGATCTCGAGCCTCGATCCTCCACCGAACAGTCTCCAAAAGCTCCCCAGCTCTCCCAGTTTGGTCTGTTTCTGTAAAAGAGGTCTAAAACCCTAAGTGTTCTCCTTGAAATAGAGCAAAGAAATGAATTACTTAAAGCTGCTATGGCCACAACGTTGCAACGCTGTCCAAAATGATGTCATATTCACTATGTACATGAAGGCAGCGTTGCAATGCTATTAGTAGAGTTGCAACACTTCGGACGTATTGCATCTCCTTTGCGTGATTCTAGCGTTGCAACTCCACAAGGTAGCATTGCAATGCTAACTCTCAGGTTTGCCTTCTAAAATGAAGTGTTGCAATGTTATTTTAAGCATTGCAACGTCATCCTCACGGCCCCAACAACTAGCACTTCATCTCTTCCACTCCTTAGCTCCTCAAATGGTTCTAAATTAGCACCATCTTCAACATCTTGCTCGAACTTCATCCATTTCTTTTGGAATTGCTTGGTTTCCTGAAATAAGCAAATAATCAATGTGAAAGCTCACATTTAAACCATAAAGCTAGCTAAATAAAGGTATAAATATAACACTAAATTAGTGCTATCAAATACCCCCAAACTTTATCTTTTGCTAAGCCCGAGCAAAACAACACATCAACCAATAAAATGAATCAATGGTTGCATAACAATGACTCAAACTCAGTGATCTCAATAATGAATTTAAGAACAGATAAACATGAAATAAGCATGCATATCTAATTCACGAGAAATTTAATCAAACTTTGAACTCCTTGTGTGTGTGTGTTTGTAGCCTAAAATATGGAATCTTTACTAGCTCGAAATAGGTTTATAAAGTCCTACATCCGTCTTCCCCCTATACTGGCTCTAAGACTCAATTCAGCTCTCTCACATTCAAGAAGGCAATATCTGGCTAGGTGCCATAACTATTACGGGGTAGCATTTCCCCCAAACTTACTTTTTACTTTGACTTGAAGGCACTTGCTTTCACACATCTATCGGAGGGACCCTTATCTAGAGCACTCGCTCAATGGATGGCCTAATTGATCACGATAGAGGTAGCTCTTTTTACCCTCCAAACACTCAAGCACATGCAAGAAATTTTATTCCTTTTTCTTTTTATTCTTTCTTTTTATTTTTTATTTTATATATATATATATTTTCTTTGTAGGCATATAACAAACCTTTACTCACTCATAATCTCAACATTACTAGTTATCATGCAAGATTACTTACAAACTAAGCCCTCAACCTATCGGAGTGACAACAAACTTTTAGACAATATAAAACCACTCTAAACGTTCAAAATATCAAAATAAGGCTATGTGCTCATCATGTACAAGGAATTCAAAGCAAAAAAATTTTAAATTTACTCAGATTCAGACATGCTTCAAATTTTATGAAAATCATGCAAAAATAAACCCATTAGACATATCACATCATTGATTGTCCTAATCATAACATATGCAACTCAAATCATCAAATTATTCAAATCATTAACTCATCAAAAAATTTCAATTCAGCAATTTAGCTCAAGCAACACATGCATTCCCCCCAAACTTAAACTATACATTGTCCTCAATGTATAATATCATTTACCCTTCCTACACTAGATAAGGACAATTGAATAGAAAAAAGGGAAACGACACAGCCCTGTTAAACAAGAGAACACCATGAGCTTTAAAACTCCATCAAATAAGGGAGATTTGGAAGTATGTTTGGATCATGAGCTCCTGGAAACAAAAATCATAAGCAAAAGCAAAGATCACTAAAACTGCAAAATCAAAACCAACTAAACATAGCAAACAAACAACTTGGATTGCCTCCCAAGAAGCGCTTGTTTAGCATCATTAGCTCGACGTGATCTTAAGACACTTCAAGGCGGCTCAAAAATAAAGAAACCACCATCCTTCCTATTCCTTGCATCCTCAAAAATAGAATTAATCCCTCCTATATGATTTAGATTAGAAAATTTCAAACATGAGGGAAAAATAAAATTGGATTCAATAATAGGATGCAAAGGAATTTTCTCAAGTTCATTTTTTCCAATCTCAATCTCCCTAGGCATGGACATGCTAATATGCAATTTATCAATTAACTCTCCATAACTGAGAAAGTCATCCATAACATGCGTTAAACTCAGCTTCTTATCAACTGCACTCTCTAAAAGCATTATCTCATTTATCACAGACACTCTATTATGCATATTTTCAATAGACAACCCCCCCAAAAAAGAATCATGTTTAGAATGCCCAAATCCCAACATCCTGACACCCTCACATACAACATTTACATTACACGTATTATCATTAACAACACATTCCGTAAGCATAACATCAAGGTGTTTAAAAGCAGACTCATTCCTATCAACTCTACAAACAAATTCATCAGAATCAATAATCATCTCATCAACAAAATCATAATCAACACAAACCGAAGAAGCAACAGAACCCCTCAACAGTAAATCCATGTGATCATCCATATTAAACTTAACAGACTCAAGCTCATAAACCATAGGTAAACTGCTATCAGCAAAGTCAGAAGGCTCATTATTTACCAATCCTATCCTACAACAATTCTCTATTTCAGGCATAGGCATAAGACGAAAGACTTGGAACATTACCTTTTCATCATTTACCTCAAAGGTCAGTTTACCTGTATGCACACTGAACTCGACCTTACCAGTCGCCAAAAAGGGTCGTTCAAGGATAACATGAATCTTGGAGTCATCATCCTCCTTGTCTAGTACTACGAAATCTACGAGAAAGATAAACTTGTCGACTTTAACTAAAATATTCTCAACTATACCACTAGGAGACGTGGTCAATCCATCTGCAAGCTCAAGAGATATAGTGGATAATTGTACTTCCCCAAGATTCAACTTCCTGTAAACAGAGTAAGGCATTAGATATACACTAGACCCTAAATCACATAAAGCACTCTTAATATTAATTGTTGGGATTTATGCCCTAAAGCCTCGTAATTAATGATTTATTTAATAATTAATAATAATTTTGATTATTTTATTTACAATATAATATTATCCATCATATGAAAAATCCAAGGTTATTATTGTAATCTTAAACAATATGTGGTTGACAGACGACATGATCATATTCAAGAAATAACCTAAAGGGTCATAGTATATGGATAAGGTTGGGTGCCTTATCCTGGTAACACTATTGATACGACCCACTTTGTAATAGTTACAAGAGATTTGATCCAAATCGTTCATGTGGAGACATGTGAGTGGGGGCATCTTATACAATGAGTTTGTATAAGACTGGACCACAATATATTTAATTTCTCTTTATAAATTGTTAATTGAGAAGATTAATATTTCATCAGGATGATCATATGCGACTCAATCTTAATCCTGAGTGAATTATGAACGCCTGCCTGTGATGACTTGTCCTTTGATTTGCATGGGTAAGAGTGGCTTTCGTAGCCGATTCAATAAGCCTACCATTTTGGGGACTTGACCAATGATAATTCTCATTCATGAGGATTATTTGGCCTTTAAACTTGGTTATTCTTGTGGTTTTATTCATATTATTTGAGCCATCATACTCAATAATACTCCAATCTTTGAAGCAACTTCCATTGTTTCAAATTTTTGCGTACTTAGAGATTAATTTATATTAGTCTTTTTATTTTTAAAAGACAAATTTTAATATTGATTTCATTCAATATTGTTCTTCTCAATTCTTCATCTTTGATCGTTCTGTCAGCCCGTCTGACAGCAGCGTTGGTAAGACTATTGCGGGGGAGTGTTCCAGGAAGTGTTGTAAGTCCATTGGTTAGCTCTACCCTTGCTTCCTTGCCTCCTTGCTCGAGAGAAAACAAATCATGAGGATAAGATTTGTGCAAGAAGACGACAACAACGAATTTGATAAAGCTACTTTATTAAAGAAAAGATACAATGCAGAAACCAGTCCACATCCATCTTCACATCCACTTTCTCCACCATCCGACAAGCTCCACTTTTTTCAAACTTATCTTTTCCTTTTTCAAATTTGTGTTTTTATGCTTTGTCTTCATGTAATAAATATAGTAAGACTTTTTAGACTATAGGTTTAGACTTTTAGATTCTAGCCTTTTCGACTTTTTAATTTGTAATATTTTACACGTTTAAGTTTGAGACAACTTTTGTCTCATTGTAATTAATTTACATGCTTTCCATAAAAGATGATTGAGATAAGGTCTGTCTTATCCTTTCATCCTTATCTTTTACTCAATTAATTTCAATTGTATTTGGAGTCCGGGGTCTATAAAAACACTTTCAAATTGTATTCAAAGGCATAAGCGAATAAGCTAGCAAAAGAGAAGAAGTAAAAATCTCTCTAAGCTTTCCTATTCCTAAGCCTTCCCGAAAATCAATTCCGATCATATTCTCCTATCCTTTTAGCAATCTCCTTCAAGATTGTGGGATCTAGGAGCAATTGGTATCAGAGCCATCATACTTAATAATACTCCAATCTTTGAAGCAACTACCATTGTTTCAAATTTTTGCGTACTTAGAGATTAATTTATATTAATCTTTTTATTTTTAAAAGACAAATTTTAATATTGATTTCATTCAATATTGTTCTTCTCAATTCTTCATCTTTGATCGTTCCGTCAGCCCGTCAACAACAGCGTTGGTAAGCGTTTGGTGTTCCAGGCAACAAGGTGTAAGACCGTTGGCAAGCCGCGTGTTCCCGTTGCAGACGAGCATTTCGTGAAGAAGAAGAAGTTTGAACGATAATATTGTGTTAAAGCAATATTATTTTTATCTTTCAAAAATATTTTGATTTTTATGAAATAATGTCAAAATTACTCAAATCTTTGATTTCGAAGAAGTTACTCAAAGATACTCAATTTCTTTTCGGCAATGGCTTAATAATTCAGAGTTCATCTGGATTGGTCTTGCCTTAGTCGGAATTTCTGATTCTTTGAATTCTTTCTCATATGGTAAGGTAACCATATGTTTCTTTCTTGTCCAGAAAGCATCTAGATGAATGGAGCAGATTTGTTCTTCAATCTGCTTTTTAATAATCTGGATTTTTTTTCTGAAGTCCAGGTTCTTTAAGCTGGTTTTCAACCTTCTTGAAGCTAACTTCTTCCTTCAGGAAATCAATTTGCTTCTCTTTAAGGCTGATTCTTTTAATCACATTAAGATCATCGTCTCTTAATGGATCAATAAATTAGAATATAATTGTCTTTTCAAGGACGGTTGATACAATTCCTTCATCAGTTACCTGAAAAGGATATAATTGAGTAATAAAAGGTGTACCTATAATCACTCCTTGATTCAAGTTCTTGATGAGTAAGAATGAAGTCACGAAACAAACTCCGTTGTTGCAAATGTGAACCTCAGGTAGCTTGTGCTTTATGAATAATGGTTGATTATTTGCTCCTCTCAAGGTTTTGATTGTTTTTTTGAAATACCTTGATGGTATATGTCCTTCATGAATGCAGTTTTTATTTGCACCGGAATCTACCAGGGCTACTGCATTTAGTTTGAAGTCTTGTATCCTTAAGGATATTTTGACGTACCATTTTTTATATTGAACCCTTTGCAGAGTTGACAAAAATGATGCTTCTTTTGGAGAAGGTTTTGAAGGTCCTGCTTCGTCTCCTTTGCTGGTTACTGAGGAAGTTGCATGTTTTGACTTAATCAGTGCGACTTCAACAGCTAATTGAGAAATATCCTTTTGATAATTTGAACGAAGTTGTTTTACTTCGTATTTGAGTTGATTAATTTCATCTTTTAAGTCTGAAACTTTGACTTCTCTTTTTTCCTTCTTGAAAAGTGCATAGACGTCTTCAATAGAAGGATATTCAGTAGTTATTGAAGAATCTTCTTCTCCATGTTTTACTTCATCTTGGAGGGAAGTCTTCAGTCTGTTGAGAATTGTCTTCTTCAGAGCCACGTCTATGATGTTGCTTGCGGCTTCAAAAAGTAACTCCTGGTCTTTTGTTAAAACGTTTATGCAATTAAAGCAATCACATAATCGTTTACCTTTGCATCCAGGTTTATGAATAGCTTGAATTTCTCCTTCTGAAGAAGAGTAAGAATCCGACTCTTCTTGCAAATAAAGAAGTTGTCCTTCGTCTTCATTTGAATCATATTCTGACTCTTCTGAATCTGTTCGGACAATATTGAGTAGTTCAGCTTTAATATCTTCATCGATACTAAGCTCATTGATCTTCTTCTTAACGAGAAACTTTGGAGCATAGTGCCCATATCTTCTGCATTTGTAGCATTGGACTTTTGAAGAATCTCTTCTGGCAAATTTCTTTCCTCTTGGATTCTTCTTATCATAAGAAGTTTTTCGATGAGGATATTGCCGATGAGATCTGTACACAGTTGGTCTGCTGTTGTACTGTCTTGAGTAGTAAGCCTTGGGGTTTCCAAGTCTTTTCTTTGCCCTTACTGATAGAGGCACATTATGGTTTTGATAAAAATATTTTTTGCAAAATTGTCCAAACTCTTGTTTCCTTTCTTGAGTTTTATTCTGCTTCTCGATCCTTGTGGCTTCGAGACATTGTTTGTCAGCTTGGGATATGACGAATTGACAGATTTCGCCATAAGTGGCCTCTTCCCAGCAAATATTTCCTTTGCAGAATTCTTGGAGGTAGATCATTAATTTCGAGCTGAATATTTTGGGCAGTCCAATTATAAATCTTTCTTTCTAGAAAGGACTATTGGCATATGCTCTTTTGTAAACTTATGTCAGAAAGGTATCTTTATATCATTGGAAATCCTGAAGTTTTGGGTAGGTTAGTTTTTGGAGATATTCTCCTGCCTGAGTCTGGTATTCCTTATCGTCTCCGACAAAGTTTTTGACTATTGTGAAGCAGAGGGTTATGACTGCATCGTCTTTTATATCTCTGCTTGTTGGAATACGAGGTGGTATTGCCGGTACGTCCACAGTCATACCAGTACCACTTTGTGCCGCTGAAGTAGTTGCCTCTTCTCTTCTAGGAGATTTTGAGGAGGAGTTTCCTGAATCAATTGGAGACCTATGAGTAATAATTTTTCTTTTTTCAGCTTATGTGAAAGTAGTTAACCACCATCCTCTTAGTTGTCTAGTAAAATCGGCAACCAAAAGGCGAGCGCTATCATGATTATTATGTCCTTTTGAATTGTATGCTACGTTCGCAACAAACATTTCCTGCACAACTCCCATGATCAGATATTGAGAAAAACCATCGATATTCCATTCATAAATGGATTGACCATCATATGATGAGTGTTGGATAAAAGATCTGTCTTCAATAGACAAATCTGGATGAGTAGCCCTTGGATAATAAGTCCTTGGGTTGCTCTTTGAATATTGCTTTGAGATCCTATTAATTTCTTTAGGATCTTCTTCATTTGGAGTAGATGATTCTCCGGGAATCATTTGAGTACTGGAACTGGTGCCATGGTTTTGAGTATCTTTGAGTAACTTCTTCATAATCAAAGATTTGAGTAACTTTGACATTATTTCATAAAAATCAAAATATTTTTGAAAGATAAAAATAATATTGTTTTAACACAATATTATCCTTCAAACATCTTCTTCTTCACGAACTACTCGTCTGCAACGGGAACACGCGGCTTGCCAACGGTCTTACGCCTTGCTGCCTGGAACACCAAATGCTTACCAATGCTGCTGTCAGACGGGCTGACGAAACGATCAAAGATGAAGAATTGAGAAGAACAATATTGAATGAAATCAATATTAAAATTTTTCTTTTAAAAATAAAAAGATTAATATAAATTAATCTATAAGTACGCAAATATTTGAAACAATGGAAGTTGCTTCAAAGATTGAAGTATTATTGAGTATGATGGCTCTGATACCAATTGCTCCCTGATCCCACAATCTTGAACTCAGATTGCTAAAAGGATAGGAGAATTAGGATCTTTGCAGAATATAAGTGTTTTGCGAATAGTAAAGCTTAGAGAGACTTTTACTTCTTCTCTTTTGCTAGCTTATTCGCTTCTGCCCCTTGAATACAATTTGGAAGTCTATTTAAAGACCCCGGACTCCAAATTTAATTGAACTATAAACTAATTAAAGATAAAGATGAACCTACAGGACATTCCCTGACTTCACATCTTTTTATGGAAAGCATTAAATTAATTACAAGACAAAAGTTGTCTCAAGATAAGACAAAATTTGTCTCAAAACCTAAAAGTCTTAAACGTGTAAAATGTTGAAAACTAAAAAGTCAAAAAGCCTATTATCCTAAAAGTCTAAACCTAAGGTCTAGTATATTTATTACATAAGACAAAGCATATAAAAACAAATTTGAAAAAGATAAGTTTAAAAAGAGGTGGAGGTTGTCGGATGGTGGAGAAGATGGAAGTGAAGATGGACGTGGATTGGTTTCTGCATTGTATATTTTCTTTAATAAAGTAGCTTTATCAAATTGGTTGTTGTCGTCTTCTTGCAGCAAATCTTATCCTCATGATTTGTTTTCTCTCGGGCAAGGAGGCAAGGAAGCAAGGGTAGAGCTTACCAACAGACTTACAACACTGCCTGGAACACTCCCTCGCAACAGTCTTCCACGACGGTCCTCCGCAGTAGGTTCTCCGAGAAACTTTACCAGTTGGATAATATTGGAGCGGATGACGAGTATTTCCTCGTGTGTCTTTTGTTGATGATGCAGAAACAATATTTACTACTGAATTCAAAAGTATTTACATGGAATTCAGTAATTCTTTACAAGTAGAAGGAATTTACATAAAATTTACAAGAAAAATAATATACAAATACAAAATCACACTTTTTTTTTTGTAGGTTCAACGGGAACCTGACCGTCCTTTTAGGAGAAGGAACTCCATTTGAGAAAATATATATTGAGTAATCCTTGATGAAATTCGTAGTTTAACGTCTTTGCGGACTGTCCATAGTTTAACGACGTTTCAGTCAATTGATAGTTTAGGGACAATTTCGGTCCTTCTAGCAGTGATTAAGGATCACTAAGATTTATTTCGTCTTCTTCTTCGTAGATGACAGAAAGAGGAGGAGAAGATGATTTATTTGAATTGGAAGTTCTCTGAATGAGAACTCTTTGAATATCTGCCTCGGTAGCAGTCCGAGCAAGTGAAGCCAGAAGGGCTACTTTGTTTTTTTGAAATTATTGCTGGTTAGTTTTTGAAACATCTTGATAGTGTGGTGTTCATATAAATCAACTGTTGATTTGAGGAAGTGAAACCTGGGATATTGAGAAATTTTCCCACCATTTCACTTTGAGGGTTTTGATCAAATATTTAATATTTGGCTCAAATTTTTAAGTAGATAGATTCCAGTAAAAAAAACCATGGAATCTGGAAATGGATTGAAAACCGAAAGGTTAAAGGAAATGAATTTTTAAATTTATTTTGAGAAAAATAATGGAAAGATTCCTGAACAGGAGTTGGAAAAATTTCCTCACAAAGGCCGAAATTTTTCCACCAATTGATAAACCAGATTGGAAAATATTGTTTGTGCGCCTGTTTGCAAAATTGAATAAACCAGGAATGGTTAAAAGCTTTGTACCATAATACGGCGGTCCAAGCTTTAACGTAATCCTTGTATGAGTAAGAAGGTGGATTGAATCTAATGGAAAAATTCTTTTCTGTAAAGATTTTTTTATTCCATCTTTTTGGAGTAAGGACTCTGAAAATCTTGAGTTTTGAATAGGCGACAACTGTTGGATTTTCCAATCAGTAACATGAGTAATGTCTGCTGATTTTGAGTCGATAAGGATCAACTCATAATAAGTTCGAGTTTTGAGTAAATGATCAAGTATGAAATTGAATTCTCCTAGATAAATTCGGGAGGTTAGCTCTGCAAAGCTGTCTGAATCCCATTTGGGTTCAATGGAAATTTCTTGAAGTACAAATGGTTTTTGAAAATACCCAGTTGTTACTGGTTTTGGAATAAATCTTGGTGCTAGAGACAGCACTTCGTTGTAGGTAGATGACCTAGCAACTGATTGAGTAGAGGGTTGTGTTACAGAAGGTAACATTGTTTGTCCTCCTTCTCTGATGAGGATGGAGGCAAAACGACGTTGAGAACGTGTTCTAACTGGAGTAAAATCTTCATCAGAAAGAGCATATTGCTCTAACTTGATTGGAGTAGGCTTTGAGGATGAGGAAGAGGTAGAAGCCTTTCCTTTTTGAGAAGGGGAAGAGGAGGCAGAAGAATGAGTAGGGAGAGAGTTATTAGAGAGAGGAGAGAGATGTTTTCTTGAGAGATAATCTGCCAATGGGTTTTCAGTCCCTTTTATAGACAGAATTTGAAAATCAAAGCAAGACAGAATTGCTTGCCATCTTGCGAAAATTTGTTTAGAAACAAGATTTTTTACGTCTTTTTCTAATACAAATTTTGGACACTACGAGTTCACTGTGATGTCTTTTGGATTGACAAATGCGCTTGCAGTCTTCATGGGTTTGATGAATAAGGTATTCAAAGACTTCCTAGATACTTTTGTGATTGTTTTTATTGATGATATTCTTGTCTATTCCAAGTATGACGAGGAACACGATGAGCATCTCAGGAGAGTTTTGACAACTTTTAGGGAGAATAAGTTGTATGCAAAGTTCTCTAAGTGTGAATTATGGCTCCAACAAGTGTCCTTTCTAGGGCACGTGGTGTCAAGGGATGGAGTATCTGTGGACCCCACAAAGGTAGAAGCAGTGACTAAGTTGCCTTACCCAACCACGGTCACCGAAGTGCGTAGTTTCTTGGGTTTGGTAGGTTACTATCGACGGTTCGTGTAGGATTTCTCTAAGATAGTTGCGCCTTTGACTCAATTGACTCGAAAGGGTAACTTGTTTGTGTGGAGTGAGGATTGTGAAACAAGTTTCCAAAAGATGAAGCATATGCTGGTCTCGGCGCCAGTACTCACCGTGCCTGATGGAACTGGAGGTTTTGTTGTCTATAGTGATGCCTCAAAGAAGGGCTTGGGATGTGTTCTAATGCAGCATGGAAAGGTTATTTCCTTTGCCTCTCACCAGTTGACAGACTACGAGCGTAACTATCTGACCCACGATTTGGAATTGGCAGCGGTGGTTTTTGCCTTGAAGATTTGGAGACATTATCTATATGGAGAGAAAATCCAGATCTTCACAGACCACAAAAGCTTAAAGTACTTCTTCACTCAGAAGGAGCTAAACATGAGGCAACGCAAATGGCTAGAGTTGGTAAAGGATTACAATGTTGAGATTTTATATCACCCAGACAAGGCAAACGTAGTTGCAGATGCTCTTAGCAAAAAGATAGTGCACACTTCGGCTATGATTACTGAACAAGCTGATATACGAGCCAATTTAGAGCGTGCAGAGATAGCGGTGTTAGTGGGAGAAGCTATCGCACAGTTAGCCCAATTGACAGTTCAACCAACCTTGAGGTTCTCAGTGGGGGGGATCCCAGACTAGTGAGCATGTTCCGTCAAGTAGAAACAGACCAGGCGAGTGAGTTTTCCCTATCTTCTGATGATGGTGTTTTGTGTCAGGTACGTTTGTGTGTGCATGAGATTGATGAAATTAAGAATGAGATTTTGACCGAGGCGCACAGTTCTCCATTCTCGATGCATCCAGGTAGTACAAGATGTATCAGGATCTGAAACAGTTTTACTGGTGGCCTAACATGAAGAGGGATGTGGCGGACTATGTTAGCAAGTGTTTAGTTTGTCAGCAAGTGAAGGCACCAAGACAGAAGCCAACAGGCTTATTGCAACCTTTAAGCATGCCATAGTGGAAGTGGGATGAAATCTCTATGGACTTCGTTGTAGGGCTACCCAGAACAGTTAAAGACTACACAATGATTTGGGTTATTGTGGATAGACTTACTAAGTCAGCGCACTTTCTTCCAGGGAAACCTACTTACTTTGCAGAGAAGTGGGCACAATTGTACATGGAGGAGATAGTTAGATGGCCCGGAGTTCCTGTGACGATTGTTTCTGACAGGGATTCCCGATTTACATCTAACTTCTGAAAAAGTTTTCAAAAGGCTATGGGTACTCAGTTGGATTTCAGCACATTTTTTCATCCCCAGACCGATGGTCAGACAGAACGGTTAAACCATACATTAGAGGATATGCTACGGGCCTGTGCGTTGGACTTTACAGGAGGCTGGGATACCCACTTGCATTTGATGGAATTCGCATACAATAATAGCTACCAAGCAACCATCGGCATGGTACCGTTTGAAGCTTTGTACGGTAAAAGATGCAGGTCTCCTATTTACTAGAATGAAGTTGGTGAACGTTAGTTACTGGGACCCGAGTTGGTCCAAGCCACAAATGGCGCAATTAAAAAGATCAGAGCAAGAATGCAAACCGCACAGAGAAGACATAAAAGCTATCCTGACTCGAGGCGAAGGGACTTAGAGTTTGAAGTGGGTGAACATGTGTTCTTGAAGGTGGTCCCAATGAAGGGGGTTTTGAGGTTCGGTCGGAAGGGGAAGTTAAGTCCACGTTTTATAGGGTCGTTTGAGGTTTTGGAGCGGATTGGCCCTGTAGCGTATAGATTGGCTTTGCCGCCATCGCTTTCTACAGTACACAGTGTGTTCCATGTATCCATGTATCCATGTTGAGGAAATACATGTCGGACCCATCACATGTGATTAACTTTGAGCCCTTGCAGTTGAATGGGAACTTGAGCTATAAGGAAAGGCTGATGCAATTTCTTGCGAGTGACTAGAAGACTCTTCGTAATTGAGAGATCAATCTTGTTAAGGTGCTATGGCAAAACCACCAGTCCCAGGAGGCTACTTGTGAGCGAGAGGATGAGATGCAGGCCAGATACGCTGAGCTTTTTCAAGGCTAGAAACTTTTGAGGACGAAAGTTCTTAAGGAGGGAAGATTGTAACGCCCGACTATTTAAGGATTTATTTTATTGGTGTCAATATTATTATTGCTTTCTCCCCCTTAATTTGGTAATTTAGGACTTAAAGGTATTGTTGTGTTGGGCCATGGAGGGTAAATTGGGAAGAAAGAAGAGGAAATGAGATTTAAATGATGTTTGTGAAAGAGTTAATATCACAAAAGCGGAAGCAATTTTGGATCTTAAGCACTCAAATTACATCAATTTAATCAAACAAACAGCATGCTGAAAACCCAAAAAACAAAGTATAAGAAAACTCACCTTTGAAGCTCAAATTCTCCAAACCCGTTGCAAATTTCTAAGCACGAACACTTCGTGGACCACCTCTAGGGTCTTCCATACTATCCTCAGGCCTTGGAACAGATTGTGGAATCCTAGTTTGAGAGAATTTTGAGAGAGAGATGGCAAAGGTCTGTAAAAATCTACAGCAATTTTTTTTCTCAAAATCACCAAATCCCTTGTGTTTCATTGCTAATTAAAGCCATTAACAAGCTTCATCAAGCTTGCTAAACATGACAACACATAAGCAAGGAGGTTAGTCATCAAAGAGGTGTCCAATTTTCGTGAATTTTGAGTTTGAGAGAGGTTAGTTATACAACCACCGCAAACTTCAACATTTCCCACTTTGAAATTCAATTTTGTAATTTAAAATTAATTATAAATTAATTTTTAACATAATTGATTATTAATTAATTAATTAAACAATTTATTTAATTTATTTAATTTAATATCAAATATTAATTAAATAATCGGATCAAATCTCGATCTAAAAACCGACCTCTCGAACTTGAATCCCTATTCATGTATTAGACCGAACCCATATTTAAATCATTTTAAATATGTCCATCTCTCTTCCTCATAGTTTAATTCATAATTAAACTCTGATACGTTAAGTATATCGCATATAATTAACGTTTACTCCCAAAACCCGAATTCGAACAATTCAAATTCTTTTCTCTCATACTGTTACAAGGCTTAGTCCAAGCTAGCAAGGAGGACCTAATGGACCTACAAATCATGAGCTCCAACGATACGAGACTAACCGGCCAAACTCTTTAGCCAAGCTAATCAACATTCGTTAACCGCTGGGACACTCCACTAAAACCCAACAGCTGCACTCTCCTCACTGTAGATATATTTCTGTCCACTTGATATAACCAATTGTTCATTAGAGGATCAGTGGGACTTGAGGAACAAGAAGTAATTACAGGGGTAAAACGGTTTATTAGACCTAGCTTACTACCCCTCGGTAGCAGTTGCTTTGACTTACTGAAGTATCGTTGCAAAAACAATAATGAGTTTATGGGTACATTATTACTTTTGCTAAACAGAATTGGATGCAATTGGTATCAAAGAAAGTTTTGAGCACTCAATTTGCATCAATTTGAGCTTGGTGGGTATGATTTTGAAATTGAATTTTCTGGGTGTCTAAAGTGGAACTTTCGATTTTGGCATCAAAATTGAGCTTCAATTTATAGTCCGTTTTGTAATTGCCCGAGCGTGTATGGCCTTAATGTGTGAAGAAGAGTCTGTAAACAATTTGGAGTCATTAGAGTTCATATAGGCTTCCATTTTGAAATGAGAAGGTGAAGCGTTCAAGCTGGGAAACAGAGGTAGAAGCTGCTGTAATTTTTCCTGCCCAGACCGGTTCACAAAGAAGGTTGAAGAAGTGGTCCGATTTTTGGGTTTTCGGTCCGGTTCAGGCTGGGATCAGACCGGTTACAATTTAATCAAACAAATAGCATGCTGAAATCCAAAAAACATAGTATAAGAAAACTCACCTTTGAAGCTCAAATTCTCCAAACCCATTGCAAATTTCTAAGCACGAACACTTCATGGACCACCTCTAGTGTCTTCCGTACTATCCTCAGGCCTTGGAACGGATTGTGGGATCCTAGTTTGAGAGAATTTTGAGAGAGAGATGGCAAAGATCTGTAAAAATCTGCAGCAATTTTTTTTTCAAAATCACTAAATCCCTTGTGTTTCATTGCTAATTAAAGCCATTAACAAGCTTCATCAAGCTTGCTAAACAACTGGATTTGCAGCCAGTTAGGATAATCGTGCTGTGGGCATCTTCTGAGCAGCTCCTTGTACCGTTCCTAAGCCTCGAACATTTGCTCACCTTCAAACTACCTGAATGTCCCAATCTCTGTTCTAAGTCTGGCAGTCTTGGCTGGTGGAAAATTTTTTGTAAGGAAGGCTTGGGCCAGCTCATCCCACGTGGTGATACTCTGAGGCTCTAAGCTTTCCAACCAATCTCGAGCCTTGTCCTGCAAGGTAAAAGTAAACAGACGTAAGCAAATGAATTCATTAGATACACCATTAATTTTAACAGTTCCACATAAAGCAAGAAAAGATTTCAAATGTGAATTTGGGTCCTCTGTAGGATGTCCTCGAAAAGCACTGTCCCTCGCCATCTGAATCAGGCCAGTTTTTAGCTCAAAATTATTTGCAGCGATGGGTGCATGGACTATTCTAGAGCTCTATGCAGGGAAGACATGTTTAAAGTAGTCCATGATAGCCTTTTGCTCCTCTGCTTGTTTGCCCGCCATTTGTTGATTTTGAGTTTCTCTTCAAATTTGTAGGTTTCGTTTGTAGGTGCGCTCAATTTCTGGATCAAAGGGCTCCAAATTTTCTCTAGCCTTGGGCATAAACCGAGTGAATCTGAACAAAATACAACAAGATCAAATTAAAAAATTAAAAATTTAAAAAATTATACAACTTTCCAAAAATAAATTATCTACACTAATTACACTCTAAATTAAAATTAAGCTTTTTCACCACAATATTAATTAAACTAAAGTACGCCAATCCCCGGCAACGGCGCCAATTTGATAAAGAGCTTGTCGAAGGCTCTATCAAATGTAATTATTAACCAGACCTTTACAATTTGCAGTAGTAATGGCCAGGGTCGATCTCAGGGATTGGATTTCTTAGCTTAATTAAATACTATAATTACTAATGCTCAAATTTTATCTAGAGAACCAACAATCGAAGAAAAGTCAGATTAAAACCTAAAATAATTATTTACATGGTTGGAGACTCTTAGAGGGAACCTCTTGAAACAATGATTTAATTTCATAAAACTATTTGATCTTATATAAGAGGTAACTTACATAAATAACAGTTATAAGCCAGGAAATTAACCAATTTATTAGTTGACTTTTCCAAGCCCAACTAAACCTCATACTTAGTGATAAATCAACATTCCAGTCTATTTTTATAACTAAACATTGTATTGAATAAAATTCTAGTGTGACTTCTATTAGCAAAAATTCCATTCCCATGCAAACATTCACTAATAATTATACATTCAGATCTAAATTTGAGTTCGTCTTTTTCAAGCAAAAACCCAATTTTATTAGAAATAAACGCTGGCCAAACGATTAAACAATACTTTCAAGAATGCATAAATAACTTGCTACAATATAAATGTCTCTAAAATTAAACCAAATAAGTGAAAATAAACCAAGTTCAAGACATTTGATCTCTACAAAAACTTAAGCAACATCCAAAAACAATGACTACAAAATAAATAAGGAAGAAGGAAAGAACTCTCTGACGCATGCCACACTCGTTCCCGTAGTAAAACACCGTGATCTCGAGCCTTGAATGTCTTCCTCAGCTCTCAAAAGTGCTCCCTTGGTCCCAAATATGATGTAGAAATCGATTATAGACTGGTTCCTCTACAAATGGTCTGCGCCAAAATTGAAACCATAATGTTCTTTTTATAATTCTCGGGGCAGAGTCGAGACGCTAGGGACAGCGTCTCGACGCTGTACCCTAATTCGCAGAATAAGATGGAAAAATGGGGTAGCGTTGAGACGCTGTACGCAGCGTTGAGACGCTACGGACAGAAATCTTCCAGCTCACTCGTTTCTGGCTTCGAGACGCTATAAAGTAGAGTCTCGACGCTGCTTCTGCGGGAAACTGGATTTGAATGGCTACAATTATAGCATTGAGACGCTATGGACAGCATCTCAACTCTATCCTCTCGGGTCATGAAGCTTTATCTTGTTCTCTATTCAATTCTAAGCTTTTAAATCATGTCTTTAAGCTCCAAAAACGCCCGTATCGTCCTCATGAGCTCTATTTCGCCATGTTAGCTCAAATCCTATAAAATAAATGAATAAATGCATGAAAGCTCAATCTAAACATACAAAACTAAGACAAATCTAAGTCTATAAATAGCACATTTTTTAGTGCTATCATCGAGTCATAGCTAGGAAGATTTTATGGAAGAGATAAAGATCCGCCAGAAATATCTCCATATTTACTCCAAGTAAGTTTGCTTAACCTTAATTTTTAGTTTAATTTTAAATAAAATCAAAGACGATCCAATGCTTCCGCTGCGGAGTAAAACGTTCATTCCTTCATTGTGATGGTGGGTATTTTAATTTTTCATATATGTGATATATGCGGTTTGCAAAATTCGACGTTTTACGCTATTTGGCATTAAATTTATAGTTTTGATTAGATCAAATGTAAAATCCATAAGGATTAGGGTTGTTTGTAAACTTTCTTTTTCAAATTTATTATATACATTCTTTAAAAAAATTTAAATTCAAACCAGACCTTGCAATTTTTTTTTTTTGCCTTCATGTTATACCAAGCTTGGTTTAGCTACAAGTAATTCCAAAAAGTTGCTAGAAATTTTGAGTGGGTCCAAGTTGAGTCAATCTTGAAAGTTGTTCATTCAAGAATTGAGATTTTACTTGTGAGGTTTGGAATTTGTTTTTTAATGAAAAAGCCGATGACAATTCAATTAGTGAAGGTCACTTGTGCAATTGGTGGTGAAGAGTCTTTGAGACTCACATTTGATCAAAATTTATGATCTTACTGGCGGTAAGTCTTAATCACACAGATTGGTGATGGTTTCGTCTACAATCCTAAGTACCCTCACAATCATTTCTAAGATATGTAGATGACATTTCGTCGATTTCATGAGATACGTCAATATTGGGCATTGTTTTTAAGACCCATATCCACAATCTTGAACAATATCTACCACTTCATCTTCGTAAAAATCATCTTCAACTATTCTTGGAGGAGGGGTTAAAACCACTGACCATCGAGGATCAAGAGGATCTTTCATGTAGAATACTTGTTTGGCTTGAGAGGCTAAAATAAATGAGTCTGATTTATGTCCAATGCGATTAAGGTCTACAGTTATAAACCCAAGCATGTCTATTTTAACTCCCTTATTATTCTCAACCCAGTCACATTTTAATAAAATAAAAGTTAATTTATCGTAATCAAGCTCCCATATTTTCTGTATTACACCATAAAAGGTCATGTCCGACATAATAGGATTTTTATCCTTAGCATTGGAAACTTGCATTATATTAGCTGTTATAATGATTCCACTATTTTGGACATTCCTAATATCATTGTGTTTCTTCGTATGATAATGAATACCATTAACCACATAACCACTATATGTGGCCACATCTGGACGAGGCCCATGAGCTATCCACCTTAAAGAAGATGATATAGAGTTGTTTGGCACCTCGAGAGCAAGTCCAACCTGAAATTAAGTTTTAAATTATGTTGGAATTAACATTACACCCACTCATTAAAAAGTATGGCTCACAAAATTACCCGATCACGCAACCAACTACTAAATGTGTGGTTATGCTCATCTTGAAGCCACTTTTTGTTTTTGGATCTACTGGGATTGAGTTTAGATAAAGTTTCCATGTGTTGCCTGTTGAATTCGTGTAATATATGAAAATGTCAAAGTTATTGGATCATCACATAATTAGAAAATTATGTGAAAAGTTTGAGATTTGCGTACCCTACATATGGAAGCACATGATTTACATTTTGAAGAACATAAAGATGAGCTTGATCCAATTGTTCCTTACTGGGATTGATATAATGAGCAACAGACAATGGTCTATCAATGTCTGAATTCTCTTTCCTTGTCGATGAGCGTAACCCAATAGACTCAATTCCAGAGAGAAATTCAGAACAAAACTCTACAGCCTCCTCTACAATATAATTTTCTCCAATGCATCCTTCTGGTCGATTTCTATTTCGCACATAACCTTTTAGGAATTTCATATATTGTTCAAAAGGATACATTCACCTCAAATAAATTGGTCCACAAAATTCTATCTCTCTTACAAGATGGACCACCCGATGTACCATTATCGTGAAGAATGCGGGTGGAAAATATTTCTCTAACAAGCATAAAGTGACAACTACATCCTCTTGTAAGCCTTTTAACTTAGATGAATCGATCACCTTACTACATATAGCATTGAAGAAGAAACATAGGCGAATAATTGCATATCTAACATGTTTGGGTAAAATACCACGTATTGCCACATGTAATAATTGCTGCATAAGAACTTGGTGGTCATGCGACTTAAGCCTGTAAAGTTTCAAATCTGTGAGCGACACTAAACTTTGTATGTTCTATGAATAACCTTCTGGTACTTTAATTTCTGATAGTGTCTTACACAAATTCAACTTCTCCATCCGCGATAATGTATAACATGCTGGAGGTAAGAATATTCTTTTCTCTCCCACTTGAGGGGCCAACTCTGATCTAATATTCAATTCAACCAAATCTAGACGAGTTTTTAATTCATCTTTTGTCTTGCCAGGAATATCAAGTAACGTGCCAATAATATTTGCACACACATTTTTTTCAATATGCATCACATCTAAACAATGTCGCATGTGAAAATGTTTCCAACATTCTAACTCAAAGAAAATAGACTTCTTCTTCCAATAAGTGTTTGAAAGATCTCCATTATCTTTTTCCTTTTTCAATTTCTTACCAAATGAATATTGAATTGTACTTGTTTTTGCAAGAATCTCCTCTCCACTTAATGGTTTGGGAGTGAATTCCAATTCTTGTTTACCATTAAAAACTTTCTTCTGTCTTCTATATGGATGATACGAGGTAAATATTTTTGATGTCTAGATACGCCATCTTTTTCCCTTTTGGCAAATAAGTGGACGACGTTTTCTCCCCACAAATTGGACATGCTTGATATCCTTTTAATGTACTACCACAGAAATTGCCATACGCAGAAAAATCATTAATAGTCCACAATAAAATAGCCTTGAGTGTGGAACATTGTTCTTGATATACATCATAACATTCAATTCCATCATTCCAAAGTTTTTTCAGATCATCAACTAATGGAGCTAAATAAACATCTATGTCATTTCCTGGTTGTTTAGGCCCAGATATTAATGCATTTAACATAAAAAATTTCCGCTTCATGCACAATCGTGGGGGTAGATTGTACGTTACCAACATAACTGGCCAACAACTATATCTACTACTAAGATCACCGTGTGGATTGACCCCATCAGTTGAAAGAGCAAGACGAAGATTTCTAGGTTATAAACCAAACTCTGGCCACAAATTGTATACTTGTTTCCACGATAGTGTGTCTGCAGGATGTCGTATGTACCCATCAATTACTCATTTTTCGGCATGCCAAGTCAACAAACTCGATATTTTGTTCAAATCTTGGGATAGGAGAGAAATACCACATGACTTTTGCTTAAATGTTTTTCATCACATCCTTCGAATTTTTACGAAGCTTCCATCTTGATGTTCCACAAGTGGGCAAACTTCTGCATCTAAAAGCTCTTTTCTAAACAAACAACAATCGTTGCTACATGCATGAATCTTTTCATACTTCATTCCAAGAGTACATAAGATATTTTTTGCTTGATACGTAGAACTCGAAATTTCATTAGGACTTGGTAAGATGTCACGAACTAATGCTAACAACTCAGTGAAACTTTTATTGCTCCATCCAAATTTTGCTTTCAAATTATATAACTTTACCACTGCAGATATTTTGGTAAAATTCTTAAAATTTGAGTATAATGGTTTCTTGGCATCATCTAGTACTTCATCAAAACTTACGGACTTGTCATTAAAATAACTATGTGCAGCCTCAAACATTCCTATTGTGTCATCAACATCTTCATCTTCAACTTCAACTTCCTATTTTTCACTAGTAGAGACGTTTTCATTGTTTTTCTGCCAAATCCATGTTTTATAGCTTTGATCAATACCATAAATAAATAAATGGTCTCTTACTACATTCACATTTTAAGACTTTGCATTCACACATTTCAAACATGGACAACAAATGACATCTGACCTATTTGAATGTCGTAGACCATTTTCGATGAACATCTCAACGCCTAAACTATATTCTGGTGACATCCGATTCTTTGACATCCACGACTTATCCATAGCTATAAAATTGGTGGCTTGAAAGTTTAATCTATATTCATTAAACTAAAACAAAAATTAATTAAACTAACACAAAAATTAAACTTATCAAATCTAAACTTGTCAAAAATTAACATAAACCAACTATTAAAATTAAGTAAAAACTTAGGAATATAACAAAACTTACTAAACTTAATAACCAAATGTTTTCAACCCTCCTCCATCACAACTAAACTCATCAAATTAAACTAATACAAAAATAAACTTATAAAATCTAAACTCATAAAAAATTAACATAAACCTACATTTAAATTTAAGCAAAAGTTAAGAAGTTCTCAACCCTTCCCCCCATCACATCAAAATACAAGTTCTTAACCCCTCCCCCCCCCCCCCCCCCCCTCCCTATACTCATTAAACAAACAAAAAAAAACTAAACTTATTCAATCTAAACTCATAAAAAATCAACATAAACCAACCATGAAATTAAACAAAAGCTACTAAACTTAATAACCAAAAGTTTTCAACCCCTCCTCCATTATTAAATTAAACCAACCATTAAATTAAACAAAACAACTAAACTCATCAAATTAAACTAATACAAAAATAAACTTATAAAATCTAAACTCATAAAAAATTAACATAAACCAATATTTAAATTTAAGCAAAAGTTAGGAAGTTGAGTTTCCCCCCATCACATCATAATACAAGTTCTTAACCCCCCCCCCCCCCCCCCCCCCCATACTCATTAAACAAACAAACAAAAAAACTAAACTTATCCAATCTAAACTCATAAAAAAATTAACATAAACCAACCATTAAATTAAACAAAATTTACTAAACTTAATAACCAAAAGTTTTCAACCCCTCCTCCATCATTAAGCAAAACATAGGAAGTTCTCAACCCCTCCCCCATCACATCATAATTCAAGTTCTCAACCCCCCTCTCTCACAATAACTATACTCATTAAACTTAACACAAAAATTAACATAGACCAACAATTAAAATTAAGCAAAACATAGAAAGTTCTCAACTCCTGCCCCATCACATCATAATTCAAGTTCTCAACCCCCTCCCCCAAAAACTATACTCAGCAAACTAAAACAAAAATTAACATAAACCAACTATTAAAATTAAGCAAAACTTAAGAATCTAACCAAACTTAATAACCAAAAGTTCTCAATCCCTCCTCCATCCCAACTAAACTCATCAAATTAAACTAACACAAACATAAACTTATGAAATCAAAACTCATAAAAAAATTAACGTAAACCAAAAATTAAAAGTAAGAAAAATTTAAGAATATAACAAACTTAATAGCCAAAAGTTCTCAACCCCCTCTCCCACATTCTCAACCTCCCCCCACCACACACAACTATACTCATTAAACAAACACAAAATTTAAACTCATCAAATCTAAACTTATAAAAAAATTAACATAAACCAACTATTAAAATTAAGCAAAATTTATAAATATAACAAAATATCTTAGTGAACTTCAAAAACAATCTAAACAAACAAAATTAAATTTTTCCTTAGTCAATCTAGTGCACATGATTTCTAGATCTACACAAAAACAGTCAATACCCACAAAATCAAATTACATAAACATCCTAATGATGGTACCCACAACAAATTTCTAAATTTTCTTCTTTTTCCTTAGATTTTTTCAGCAACAAAATCAATAAAAAAAAGGGAAAGAGACGGTACCCACGACTATAGATCTAAAGATTTTCAATCAAAAACAGTACCCACGCGAACCTTCGGTGAAGATCTACTCAAAAAACCGATGGGGAGACGAAAACCCACCATGGCAGAGAACTCGAGATGAACGGCGAAGCAACCTTAGTCTAGATCTGGATGAAAAACTCAAGCCACGAGCAAAGCAGAGAAAGGGGGACAAAAAGCGGACGAACGGAGGAATGGCCTGCTGAACGGCGAACGGCAAACGACCTGCTGTCGGGGAGAGAGAGTGAGAGTGAGAGTGAGAGAAGAGATGAGGGTCGGGGAGAGAGAGTGTGAGAAATGGCCTGCTGTCGTGCGAATAGAGAAAAAAGAAAGGTAATTTAAAAAAAAAAAAGATATCTGATATCGGGCTTTGCCCGCCATCATAGGGGAATCTACAATGTCGAGCAATGCCCTACATTGTAGATGTTTAATTTTTTTTTATATTTTCGCGCTTTTTCATTTTGTCCGTCATCATTTCCCATGCTCATTTTTTTCTGACCGTCATTATTTCCTTGTTTTGTAGTAGTGATAGAAGAGTAGTATAGTTTGTTTACAACACTTTACCATTTGGGAATGTTAAGCTCACATGTTGAAACAAGCTTAAAAAGCTTGTATATGTTCAAAGATAAGCCTAAGTGTAGGCCACCCCTAAGGAGTACAAAATGGTCTTTTATCTTGTCCTAAAAAGAATAAGGTATTTGTATGAAAAATATCATTTTTATAAGGAATGTCAAATAAAAGACTACAAAACTTAATAAGGTGAGATAGTATTAATACATTGGTTCCAAGTGAACACTAACTAGTTAACAAAAGTTGTTAACAATTTAATTACATTTGAAAGTCAAATGGATCCTAGTCATGAATTGGATAAGCTTCATCGTAGTGGGAGAGTTATATGATGACTCAACCTTTACAAGGACTTAATTGAAGCCTAAATTTTCATGTTGGATGACAAAGTTGAAGACTTATTGCCCTCAAAGTGAGACTAATGACAAAGGGTTAAACCTAATAGGAGAAAGTAGACTGCGAGTAAACTTTCTCATTTGTTGTCAGAGAGGTTTATTTTCAAAGATCAAAAGCAAAAGGTTAGCGAAATAGTAAAGGTTCATTTATTAAATGAATTTTACAATTAGATCTTTGAATATAAGGTTTGATAAAAGTATCAAAACCTATGACTTTGGATAAATATTAATAAAGCTTGTAGAGACAGGAAAATTATTAATTGCTTAGTGGATTTGTTCTCATGTTTTATGTTGATGATATTTTATTCATTATGAATGATGTAAGATTTCTATTTAACATAAAAAGTTCACTAAGTAACCAATTCCAAATGAATGATTTGGAATGACTCGGTATATTTTATATGTCTAAAATGGAGATTTTAAGGACAAAATGTTAACTTTGTCTCAGATATCTTGTATTGACCAAATTATTGTCAAATATTTGATATTTATGTCTAAGGAAGAGTATCCTAAGACAACCTCAAATGTTGAGAGCATATGATTAATTATCTACTCTAAGTAGGAGACAATTAATGCATATATGAGACTTAACAATGAATATACTATTGGTTAGCATATATTAGTCAAACAAATGGTATGACCATTGAGTAGAAAATTAAAAGCTTTCTCAAATTATCTATGGATAATGAGAAATTTTTGTATATGGAGTAAAAGATTTGATCTTTACAAGATATATTGGTTCTGACAAATATTTAGGAAATCTATGCTAAGATGAAGTTTTCCCTAGGTGGTGGAGTATGATATACAAGTTAAATTGCTTTGCTTGTAAAACAACAAAAGGACTTGTATGACTCAAATAGTTTCTTGAAGATCTGAAAGGTATTTCAAATATGATTTAGTCTATCCTATTTATTATGATAATATTAAGGAAATTAGAAAACACAAACGTATAGGGAATCATATCGAGAGATAGAAAACATCATGGTAGTGACCAAGATGGCTTTTAATGGCGGTCGTTTGGATCTATATAAAATGACTCTCCAGGCTAAAGTGTTTGAGGGTCACATAGAACGTCCGAGATTACGAGACATGTCTCATTTTGCTAAGGCAAGTGGGAGAACATGTTGGGTATAGAGTATGCTCTAGGATACATGTCTCGCCGGCTTTAGTGCAAGTGGGAGATTGTTGGGATTTATGCCCTAAAGCCTCGTAATTAATGATTTATTTAATAATTAATAATAATGTTGATTATTTTATGTGCAATATAATATTATCCATTATATGAAAAATCCAAGGTTATTAGTGTAATCTTGAATAGTATGTGGTTGACATACGGGAGGATCATGTTCAAGAAATAACTTAAAGGGTCATAGTATATGGATAAGGTTGGGTGCCTTATCCTAGTAACACTATTGATACGGCTCACTTTGTAATAGTTACAAATGATTTGATCCATATCATTCATGTGGAGACATGTGAGTGGGGGTATCTTATATAATGAGTTTGTATAAGACTGGACCATGAAATACTTAATCTCTTTTTATAAATTCGTTAATTGAGAAGATTAATATTTCATCAAGATGATCATATGCAACTCGATCTTAATCTTGAGTGAGTTATGAACTCTTGCTTGTGAGGGCTTGTCCTTTGATTTGAATCGGTGGGAGTGCCTTTTGTAGCCGATTCGATAAGCCTACCATTTTGGGGACTTGATCAAATAGCGAGTTGAGAACATAATCTCACAAGATGGAATTCACTCCTTCCCATATAGGGTAAGTAGATGAGTAGTTCCCTTAAGTGCTGATTTCGGGACCTGAACAATGGGGTCCCACCATCTCACTAGCTCGAGAGGAACTTAGTTTATGGTTGGATCATAAACAAATTATTCATTAGAGGATCAGTGGTTACTTAAGGTGTTAATTACAGGGGTAAAAATGAAATTTTGACCCAATTGTAATTACGAACAACTCATGAATGATCGACTTTCATGTAATGGTTATATCCATGGACACAACTTGTGCTACGGTGGATAAGAGTGCAACTCTAGGTCTATAGTGGAGTGACCTAAAGTTAATGAATGAAAATTGATTAATTAAAGAGTTTAATTTATTAATTATATATCATTGGAGCGTGTAATCTATAGGTCTTTAAGGTCCCCTTTCTAGCTCATAGTAACACTATAATATCAATTTAGTTGAAAGAAAATTTTGAAATGTTCAAATTAATATTTAATTTGAAGTGTTCAAATTAATATTTAATATATTAAATATAAAAGAGAAAGATATATTTATTGTATTTGATACATTAAATATTAAAATAATTAATGTATATTAGATACATTAAATAAAAGATATTTATAAAACTTGAATAAGATTCAAATTAATAAATATCGTAGGAGATTTGAATGAGATTCAAATAAGTATAAGATATATTTTAATATATTAGATATTAAAATATAATATTTTAATTATGGCAAAGATTTGCCTTTGGTTTCTATAAATAGGACCTTGGGGTTGAACCATTAGATATAACACACATCTTCTCAATAGAGAATTAGAGAATTCTCTATAGACCTCTTCCTCTCTAATCCTTTGTGGATTTTCTTTCAAAAGGCTCCCACAAGCCTTGGTCCTATGTTCGAGTCATAGTCAGGAAGACTTTGTGGAGGAGATAACGACCCGACAGAAATATCTACATATTTACTCCAAGTGAGTTTGCTTAATCTTATTTTTTTTTGTATAATTTTAAATAAAATCAAAGACGATCCAATGCTTCCGCTGCAAAATGATACATTCATTCCTTCATGAATATCACCTATCGTGCAAGGGATTGTGAAACTACCTGGATCCTTCATTTTAATGGGCAGTTTATCTTGAATTAAAAAACTTATGTTACTCGTCCTGAAGACCCATTCGTAGTCTCTGAACTTCTTCTTTTTCACAAGAATCTCCTTCATAAACTTCTCATAACTGGGTATGCTCTCCAAAGCCTCTGCAAAATGTATGTTAATGTGAAGTGTCTTAAACATCTCTAAAAAATTTTAAATTGTTCATCAAGGTTTTTCTATTTAAAAGCTTGGGGATAGGGAACACATGCAGAATTAAAAGAAATGGAAGGGTAAGAAAGCTTCTCTTGTGTGGTTTTTTCCACCACAGCCTCTTTACTCTCAGTCTCGTCTCATCAATCGTTGTTTTCTTCATCTGCCCATCCAACTGATTCCCACTCATCAATGTAATCGTCTTACACTACTCCCTTGGGTTCACTTCAGTGTCACTCGAGAATTTACCCTTATGCAAGGCATTAACAGAACTAGCCATTTGTCTCACCTGTACCCCCAAATTCTTCAATGCAATGTCATGCTGCTCAGGACATTCTTCAAATCGGCCATTGACATATGCAATTTTGCATACTCTTCCCTTTGTTCCTTGGTGAATGCCACTCTCATCTCCTCCAAATTTATTTTCTTCTTAGATTGAACTGACAATGATGCAAATCCTAGAGGTGGCTGCAAATCATTTATAGTGTTAGAAGAAGAAAAAATTTCATGGTTTCACAGACTTGGGTGATAATAATTGGGAAGATTCTGATTCCCCTGAAAGCTGTATACACGATTCTAATTCTGAATGTACTGGCATTGCTCGATTGACAAATCCTCCATGCTCTTTGAACTCAACGCTACAAGTGAGGCAATAGATGGTGTTGCTCCTGCAGTAGACAATTTATTCAATGCATTAGCAAGAGAAGCCACTTGTGCTTTTAAAGCACTTAACTTATCAATTTCGTAAATTCCAGAGCAAATTTTGGGTGTAGAATAGTCTGATGGCCACTAATAACTTGTCAGGACCATTTCCTCGAGCAACACACGTGCCTCATCAACTATTTTAGCCATAAAGCTTCCTCATGCACTGTTATCTAAAATATTCTTAGTAGGAATTATAAGACCATTATAAAATAATAATACTTGTGGCCAGTCAGGGTATCCATGTTGAGGGCACTTTCTCAACATTTCTTTAAATATCTCCCAGCTATCATTGAGCTGCTCTCCATCCATTTGTTTGAATGTCTCAATCACTATTCGCAATTTTGTTGTTTCGGATGGTGGAAAAGACTTTGTCAGGAAAGCTTGAGCAAGCTCATCCCAAGTAGTTACACTCCTTGGTTTCAACGACTCGAGCCAATCATTGGCTCTTCCATACAAAGAGAACGAAAATAATTGCAAGCAAATAGCATTAGGAACAACATTGTTCATCTTTACCTTGCCACAAATCTCTAAGAACGAGCGTAGGTGCGAATGAGGTTCCCCAGATGGATGTCCTCTGAACGAACAATCGCGAACAATCTGAATCAGTCTGGTCTTCGATTCAAAATTTGTTGCCTGGATAGGTGTATACACTATCCTTGAATGATCAGCAGGAAAGGCAGGCTGCAAATAATCACCAATAGCCCTCGATTCTTCTCTCTGCTCGACGATGATCTCAAGTTGGGTTTTCTTCTCCTTACGAATATGTCTACACGTCCAGTCAATTTTTAAATCCAAAGGTAGAAGATTAACTACCTTATCACTTTGCATGCATCAATGGCCTCCTCAAAAATAAAAAATAATGGAGATCGAGGCAAAAGTCGTGGATCGACATGGTTTTAGCTTTCTTCTTCTCTTTTTCCATTTTAATTGTTGTAATTGGCTTGAAATGACTGCTATTGTGACTATTTTGATTATGTTTAGTGGCTAATTACATTAGTTTGAGGAATTTATGTAGCTAATGGATCTTTGTAGTTAATTAATTGACTTTTATTGATATTGTATCTCTTCTTAATAGCTTTTAGCATTGGGTTCTTAATGCCTTTAACAAGAAAGGAATAGGGTTAATTGATTGTTAGTTTAATTGAGCTCGACATAGTAGATTAAACTTAGAAAAATAATGCATGACAATTAAATTCTGCGTAAGTGACATAGGAACAACGAAAATTAATTGAGGCTTAAAATCAAGGTTTGTAATGCTAGGTGAGGATTAATTAATGAGATAGACACAAGATTTAATTAATTACACCCAAGATTAGGATGAGCTCGACAGAGGATTCCTTGAATTAGACTTCTAGGCCTAGATAATTAAATGAGTTAATAATATCAATTGCCCAATTAATTAATTGCAAGATCCAATTAGTGAAATTAATTACCTAAACGTTTTTAACCCTGTTGTTCTCGATCGTTAACTTTCTTTTCATATTTTTATTCGCTTTATTTCTCTAAACATAATCAATTGCAATTATTTCGGTATTCAACCAACCATAACATTCCTTCTGGATATGATATCTGGTATACTTATACCACTTTATTACTTGGGTCCGTGCACTTGCGGTAACGCATAGCTGTGCTAGCAACAAGTTTTTAGCACCATTGTCTGGGAATTGGCATCGGTTTGGTTGATATTGAGAAGAAAGTAATTGAATTTGATTTAGATGCTTTGATTGTTTGTTTGTTTAATTTTGGTGTTATTTTAGTCTACTTGTTTTGATTTTTGAGGAAGCCATTGATGCATGTGAAGTGATAAGGTGGTTAATCTTCTACCTTTGGATTTAGAAATTGACAGGACGTGTAGACATATTCGTAAGGAGAAGAAAACCCAACTTGAGATCATGGCCGAGCAGAGAGAAGAGCCAAGGGCTATTCATGGTTATGTCTAATCGGTCTTTCCCACTGATTATTCAGGGATAGTGTATACACCTATCCAAGCAACAAATTTTGAATTGAATACCAGACTGATTCAGATGGTTTGTGATTGTTCATTCAGAGAACATCCATATGAGGATCCTCATTCGCACCTACGCTATTTCTTAGAGATTTGTGGCACAGTAAAGATGAACGGTGTCGTTCCAGATGCTATTCGCTTACGTTTATTTCTGTTTTCTTTGCAAGACAAAGCCAAGGATTGGCTCGAGTCGCTGAGACCTGGGAGTGTAACTACTTGGGATAAGTTTTCTCAAGCTTTCCAGACAAAGTTCTTTCTACTAGCCAAAATAACAAAATTGCGAATAGCGATTGGCACCTTCAAACAAATCGATGGAGAGTAGTTCAACGAGAGTTGGGAGAGATTTAAAGAAATGTTGAGAAAGTTCCCTCAACATGGATACCCCGACTGGCTACAAGTACAACTATTTTATAATGGGCTTACAAATTCCTACTAACACTATTTTGCATACCAATGCAGGAGGAAGCTTTATGGCTAAAACAGTTGAGGAGGCACGTGCATTGCTCGAGGAAAGGGTAGTGACAAGTTATCAATGGCCAGCAGACCGTTCTACACAAAAATCCGCTGCTAGAATTTACAAAATTGAGAGTTAAGTGCTTTAAAAGCACAAGTGGCTTCACTTACTAATGCATTGAATAATTTGTCTACTGTAGGAGCCACACCATCCATTGCCTCACTTGCAGTGTTGAGTTCAGAGAGTATGGAGGATTTGTCAATTGAGCAATGCCAGTACATTCAAAATTAGAATCATGGATACGACTTCCAGGGGAATTAGAATCTTCCCAATTATTATCACCCAGGTCTGCAAAATCGTGGAAATTTTTCTTATTCTAACACTAAAAATATTTTGCAGCCATCTCCAAGATTTGCATCATCGTCAGTTCAATTTGAGAAGAAAATAAATTTGGAGGAGATGATAGTGGCGTTCACCAAGGAACAAATAGGAGAGTATGCAAAATTGCAAATGTCAATGGCCGATTTGAATAATGTCCTGAGCAGTCATGACATTGCATTGAAGAATTTGGGGGTACATATGGGATAGATGCCCAGTGTTGTTAATGCCTTGCAGAAGGGTAAATTCTCAAGCGACACTGAAGTGAACCCGAGGGAGTAGTGTAAGGGGATTACACTGATGAGTGGGAATCAGTTGGATGGGCAGATGAAGAAAACAACGATTGATGAGACGAGGACTGAGAGTGAAGGGGTTGTGGCAGAAAAAATCACACAAGAGAACCTTTCTCACCCTTCCTCTTCTTTTAATTCTACATGTGTTCCTTATCCTCAAGCTTTTAAATAGAAAAAAATTGATGAGCAATTTAAAAAATTTCTAGAGATGTTTAAGACACTTTCAATTAACATACCTTTTGTAGAGGCTTTGGAGAGCATGCCCAGTTATGTGAAGTTTATGAAAGAGATTCTCGCGAAAAAGAAGAAGTTCAGAGACTATGAATAGGTCTTCATGACGGGTAACACAAGTTTTTAATTCAAGATAAACTGCCCATTAAAATGACAGGTCCAGGTAGTTTCACAATCCCTTGCACGATAGGTGATATTCATATTAAGAGTGCTTTATGTGATTTAGGGTCTAGTATAAATCTAATGCCTTGCTCTGTTTACAGGAAGTTGAATCTCCAGGAAGTACAATTATCCACTATATCTCTTGAGCTTGTAGATGGATCAACCACATATCCTAGAGGTATAGTTAAGAATATTTTAGTTAAAGTTGACAAGTTTATCTTTCTCGCAGATTTCGTAGTACTGTACGAGGAGGATGATGACTCTATGATTTTTGTTATCCTTGGACGACCCTTTTTAATGACTGGTAAGGCTGAGTATAGTGAGCGTACAGGTAAACTGACCTTTGAGGTAAATGATGAAAAGGTAATGTTCCAAGTCTTTCGTCCTATGCCTGTGCCTGAAATAGAAAGTTAGTGTAGGATAAGATTGATAAATAATGTGCTTTCTGACTTAACTGATAGTAGTTTACTTGTGATTTATGAGTCTGAGTTTGCTGGGTTTAATATGGATGACCACATGGATTTACTGTTGAGGGGTTCGACTGCTTCTTCAGTTTTTGTTGATTTTGATTTTGTTGATGAGATGATTATTGATTCTGATGAATTTGTTTGTAGAGTTGATAGAAATGAGTCTGCTTTTGAACACCATGATGTTATACTTACGGAATGTGTTGTTAATGATAATTTGCGTAATGTAAATGTTGTATGTGAGGGTGTTAGGATGTTAGGATTTGGGTATTCTAAAGATGCTTCTTTGTTAGAGGGGTTGTCTATTGAAAATATGCATAATAGAGTGCATGCAATGAATGAGATAATGCTTTTAGAGAGTACAGTTGATAAGAAGATGAGTTTAGCGCATGCTATGGATGACTTTCAGAGTTATGGAGAGTTTTGACTATTATATTTGCAATATACTATTATCAATTATATTAAAAGTTCAAGCTTATTAGTGTAATCTTGAATAGTATGTGGTTGACATACGGGAGGATCGTGTTCAAGAAATAACCTAAAGGGTCATAGTATATGGGTAAGGTTGGGTGCCTTATCATGGTAAGACTATTGATACGGCCCACTTTGTAATAGTTACAAATGATTTGATACAAATTGTTCATGTGGAGACATGTGAGTGGGGGTATACAATGAGATTGTATAAGACTGGACCCCGAAATGTTTAATCTCTCTTCATAAATCCGTTAGTTGAGAATATTAAATATTTCATTAGGATGATCATATGCGACTTGATGTTAATCTTAAGTGAGTTATGAACTTTTTCCTGTGAGAGCTTGTCATTTGATTTGCATGGGTGAGAGTGATTTTTGTAGCCGATTCAATATGCCTACCATTTTGGGGACTTGACCAAATAGGGAGTTGGGAACATAATCTCACAAGATGGAATTCACTCATTCCCATATAGGGTAAGCAGATGAGTAGTTCCCTAAATAGATGATTTTGGGACTTGAACAATGGACCCCACCATCTCATTGGCCCGAAAGGCATTTAGTTTATGGTTGGATCATAATCAAATTGTTCATTAGAGGATCAATGGTACTTAAGGTGGAAGATGTAATTACAGGGGTAAAACAGACTTTTGACCCAACTGTAATTACGAACAACTCATGAAGGATTGACTTGCATGTAGTGATTATATCTATGGACACAACTTATCATCTAGTGCATAAGAGTTCAACTCTAGATCTATAGTGGAGTGACCTATAGTTCATGAATGAAAATTAATCAATTAAAGAGTTTAATTAATTAATTTTGTATAATTGGAGCTTATAATCTATAGGTCCATAAGGTCCCCTTGCTAGCTCATAGTAATACTAAAAGATCAATTTAGTTGAAAGAAGAATTTGAAATGTTTAAATTAATATTTAATATATTAGACATATTAAATATAAAGAGGAAAATATATTTATTGTATTTGATACATTAAATATTAAAATAATTAATGTATATTAGATGCATTAAAAAAAAAAGATATTTGTAAACTTTGAATAAATAAATAAATATCGTAGGACATTTGAATGAGATTCAAATAAGTATAAAAGATATTTTAATTATGAAAAAGATTTTCCATTGGTCTCTATAAATAGGACTCTTGGGTTGAGCCATTAGACACAACACAAATGACCTCAATAGAGAATTAGAGAATTCTCTCTAGACTTTTTCTCCAATCCCTTATGGATTTTCTTTCAAGAGGCTCCCACAAGCTTTGGTCATGTGTTTGAGTCATAGCCAGGAAGACTTTGTGGAGGAGATAAAAATCCGCCAGAAATATCTCCATATTTACTCCAAGTACGTTTGCTTAATCTTATTTTTTTAGTTTAGTTTTAAATAAAATTAAAGACTATCCAATGCTTTTGCTACAGGATGAAGTGTTCATTCCTAACAATTACTATCAAAGAGGTCTTTGAATTTTATTTAGAATTAAGGTTTTGTATGGTGGGTATTTTAATTTCATATATGTGATATATGTCGTTTGTAAATTGATTGTTTAGGCTATTTGGCAATAGATTTACTACTTTTATGAGATCCTTGTAAAGCCCATGACGGTTAGGATTTCATGTATTTTACTTGAATGACTATGATTGCTTTTGCTTGTGCTTTGTGTTTCCAGGAGCTCGTGATCCAAACATGCTTCCAAATCTTCCTTGATTGATGGAGTTTTAAGGCTCATAGTGTTCTCTCGTTTAACAAGGCAGTGTCGTTTCCCTTTTATATTTTCAATTGTCCTTATCTTGTTTAGGAAGGGTAAATGATATCATACATTGAGGACAATGTATAGTTTAAGTTTGAGGGGAATATATGCTTCGCTTAAGCTGATTTTGAGCTAAATTGAAATTTTTTGATGAGTTACTGATTTGAATAATTTGATGATTTGAGTTGCATACGTTGTGGTTAGGACAATCAATGATGTGATATGTCTAATGAGTTTATTTTTGCATGATTTTCATGAAATTTGAAGTATGTCTGAATTTGAGTAAATTTGAAATTTTTTCTTTGAATTCCTTGTACATGATGAGCACATAGCCTTCTTTTGGTATTTTGAATGTTTGGAGTGGTTTTATGTTGTCTAGAAGTTTGTTGTCACTCCGATAGGTTGAGGGCTTAGTTTGTGAGTAATCTTGCATGATAGTTGGTAATATTGAGCTTAGAAATGAGTAAAAGTTTTTTATATACCTACAAAGAAAAAAACATAAACAAATAAAAAAAATAAAAAAGAAAAGAAAGAAGAAAAATAAAAAGGAATAAAATATCTTGCATAAGCTTGGGTGTTCGGGGGTAAAAAAAGCCACCTCTATCGTGATCAGTTAGGTCATCCATTGAGTAAGTGCTCTTGATAAGGGTCCTATGATAGATGTGTGAAAGCTAGTGCTCTCGATTCAAAGTAAAAAACAAGTTTGGGGGAAGTGTTACCCCATAGTAGTTCAGGCACCTAGCTAGATATTACCTTCTCTAATGTGAGAGAGCTGAATTAAGCCTTAGAGTCAGTGTAGGGGGGAAGACAGATGGAGGACTTCATAAACCTATTCCGGGCCAGTAAAGATACCACCTGTTAGGCTACACACACACAAACATAAGGAGTTCAAAGTTTGATTTAAATTTCTTATGAATTAGATATGCATGCTTATTTCGTTTTTATCTGTTCTTAAATTCATGATTGAGATCATTGAGATTTGAGTCATTGTTATTCAACCATCGATTCATTTTATTAGTTGGTGTGTTGTTCTGCTCGGGACTAGCAAAAGATAAAGTTTGGGGGAATTTGATAGTACTAATTTAGTGTTATATTTATACCTTTATTTAGCTAGTTGTATGGTTTAAGTATGAGCTTTCATGTTGATTATTTGCTTATTTTAGAAAACCAAGCAATTCGAAGAGAAATGGATGAAGTTGGAGCAAGATGTTGAAGATGGTGGTAATTTAGAGCCATTTGAGGAGATAAGGAGTGGAAGAGATGAAATGCTAGCTGTTGGGGTTGTGTGGACGATGTTGCAACACTTGAAATGGCGTTGCAATGCGCCAATTTAGAAGGCAAACCCGAGAGGTAGCGTTGCAACACTACCCTGTGACGTTGCAATGCTAGAATCACGTGACGGAGATGTAGTCCGTCCGAATTGTTGCAATGCTACTAATAGCATTACAATGCTACCTTCATGCACACAGTGAATACGACATCGTTTTGGATAGCGTTGTAATGTTGTCCCTAGAGTTTCAATGTTGTCTCGATAGCAGCTTTAAGTAATTCGGTTATTTGCTCGATTTGGTTGAGAACACCTAGGGTTTTAGACCCCTTTTACGAAAAAAGACCAAATTGGGAGAGTGGGGGAGCTTTTGGAGGCTGTTCAGTGGAGGATTGAGGCTTGGGATCATGGAGATCGAGGCAAAAGTCATGGATCGACGTGGTTTTAGCTTTCTTCTTCTCTTTTTCTATTTTAGTTGCTTTAATTGAGTTGAAATGAGTACTATTGGAATTGTTTTGATTATGTTTAGTGGCTAATTACATTAGTTTGGACAATTAATGAAGCTAATGGATCTTTGTAGTTAATTAATTGACGTTTATTGATATCGTTTCTCTTCTTAATAGCTTTGTGCATTGGGTTCTTAATGCCTTTAACAAACAGGTAATACTGTTAATTGATCATTAGTTGAATTGAGCTCGACATAGTAGCTTAAACTTAGAAAAATAATGTATGACAATTAAATTCTGCCTAAGTAACATAGGGACAACAAAAATTAATTGAGGCTTAAAATGAAGGTTTGTAATGCCAGGTGAGGATTAATTAATGAGCGGACATGAGATTTAATTAATTACACCAGAGATTAGGATGAGCTCGACAGAGGATTCCTTGAATTTAGACTTCTAGCACTAGTTAATTAAATGAGTTAATAATATCAATTGCCCAATTAATTAATTGCAAGATCCAATTACTGAAATTAATTCCCTAAACGTCTTTAACTCCAATTGGATCTTGGAGTTAATTTCACTAATTGGATCTTAGCTTCTCCATTTGAGCTCCATTAACTCCAAACTTGCTATGGTATCTCCAAATTCTGCAGTTTCGCTTCAAATGCTCGATAACTGGAATTTCAATAAATAAACTCGCGAAGATACTGAATATGCTATAAAGACTAACAAAAGTAAAGTCTAGAGATAGCACATTTTGTGTGCTATCAGGTAATTCTTACCGTTTTATATTGCTTGATCGCATAATTTAATTAATATTAGGAAGAAAATAGAAGGAATTAATTTAGTGGTTTTGTGTGTTTTTCCTGTTTATATTTGTTCGTGTTTGCTTGATTTTGTTTTTTGAGTTTTGTGGTTTTTGTTGCGTTTTGCATTTATTTCTATTGGTTTGGATTTTTTGAGGAGGCCGTTGATTTATGCGTAGTGATAAGGGGGTTGATCTTTTGCTTTTAGATCTTGAAATTGACAAACTTGCAGAAGGCTAAGGAAAGAATCCAGAGGTACTATGGACAAACAATGCAACGAGGAGGAAAAGTAAGGCGATTTGCAATTATTTCCAGTCCATATTCCTGGCGAACCATTATGGGATTGTTCATGCGCCCGTTCAGCCGAACAACTTTGAGTTGAAGACGGGGCTGATTCAAATGGCGTGGGACAACACTTTCAAAGGGCATCTGTCGGAGGACCCACATCCGCATATTAGATATTTCCTTGAGATTTGTGGAACAGTAAAATTAAATGGGGTTTCTACTGATGCCATTAGACTGATATTATTTCCTTTCTCGTTGCAGAACAAAGTAAAGGACTTACTCGATCCCTTATGTCGGGTAGCATATCTTCATAGGACAAGTTTGCCCAAGCTTTCCTAATCAAGTTTTTCCCCCCAACAAAGATGACTAAGCTGAGGATAGAGATTGAGACATTTCACCAGCTTGATGGAGAACAATTGTATGAAAGCTGGGAAAGATACAAGGAGATGTAAAGGAAATGCCCTTAGCAAGGCTATCCAAATTGGCTTTACGTACAGTTATTCTATAATGGGTTATTGATAGCTCTTAGAATGAGAGCTATTTAGGGTATTTTAGTGAAGATTTTGTGGCTTAAAAACACTATCTTAGGTACTTTTGTACTGAAAAGCCTCTTTGAATTGATGTTTTAGTAGCACATGAGTCCTTTTTCATGTTAAAAGTACCTTTAAGCTTTTTAATGCATAATATTACTTAATTGTGCTATTTGTGACTTGTGTAGGCCATTGTTGAAGGTAAAAATGGCTAAGTGTGAAAAATCCAACCTGAAATGCTAGAGCTTTGTTGTTGAAAGAGGGTCAAGCTTGTTGAAGCAATTGTTGTGTTTTTTATGAAGCATTATCAAAGCTAGAGCATTTATCTGGGATCAGTTACATAATGAGCACGTGGGAGTTATTTCAATTGAGGTGGACAGTTTATGACACCTGTTTTGAATTAAACCAATCAGGGGTTGCCATTAGTCTTCAAATGTCCACTCAGCTCTGATTTCAAAGAAGAGGAGAGGTTTAAAGCCCTTGCTTGCCATTTTCAGTAGAAGAGCTTGGAGATTAGATATTTGAGGGGGAGGATTTCGAGAAGAAGGAGAAGAACCCTTTTTAGGAGGTGATCCACTTTTGGAAATGAGGGAAATCTGCCATAAAGAAGCTGCCAACATCCCTTTCTTGTCCATTTCTCCTAGTTTCTATAGTATTTCTTTATTTTTCAGTATTTTTTATAAGGATCACGATTCAACCTCCATTTGATGTGCTAAAAATTATTCTGAGGGACGAAGGACCATTTGGAGCGTTGGAGGTCAATGTGTGCAAGATTGAAGTTACCATGGAGTTTCCATGAATAACATTTGAGTTTGGAAATCATTTTCAATACTTCATTTTGTCATTTTAGTTTCATAAACTCTTGAGTCTAATTTTTGAGCTTTTAAATTTCAGTTTCAAGTTTAGATAGTTAAGAAAGGGAGTTACTAAACAAGTTAATCATGGCCACTACTTTTGTAACTATTTTATGGGCATTTGAAGGGTTTTGGGTTACTTTTGTGAAGAGGCTATAGATACCTACGGGATTTGTCTTGTAAAGATGGATGATGATGATTGAATGAGATGAACTCTCAAATTTGAGACCCTTTTCTTGCAATTCTTGTGGTAGAATGCATGTGAGCCATTCAATCAAGCCTTGATCAAGTTTGATTGTGGAGTGACTCAATCTAGAACAAGATTTCCAAATCTTGCTTCTAGATCTTTGATCATACGAGGTAATCTATTTCTAGCCTTGTCTCTTGGTTGATCTAAAATTTGTATAAGGAGGTGTTGATTTCTTTGATTCAAGGGTTCTTGCTTCAAAAGCTTGGATCTTTGGGCTGAGAATTAGGATTGCCTTATCAATTTTGATATTAAAGACAAGTTTTAGAATGTTATTTGAGACTTTTCTTACTGTTATGTTGTTGTATATTCTTTTAATTATGAACTAATCACCCCTTGGGTGAGGGATTAGGGGATTTATTGTTGATTCTTGCTGAATGAAATAGTAGACTTGCATATTCTTCACTCCTATGCCTTGTGTGCTTAATTTTTAGCTTCGATTTGTTTGGCCAACTCACCTGGGCTGTGTTTATCTTGACTTTGGGAAGAGAAGGGATAAACCGAATGCATGGCATAACATTAGTTCTTATTAGGAGCATGCTCTAAGGTAATTGAGGACACTAGGGATGGTAACCCACTTAATGTTTGCAGTTAAGGGCTTAATTTCAGAGGTTAATGGGAGTTAATCACTGACTCTTTGGGAATTCTGGAAAGAATCCGCGAATTAGCTGCATTGAGTGTTGAAGCATGATCTATGCTTTAGCATTTAGTTTGATGAAGCAAAGTTTTACCCCTAATCCTGATCCCTTTTCATAAAAGCTTTTAGTTTCATTTTTATTCATTGTTTTCCTGTTGTTCCAGCATTCCAACACCATTTTAATCTTGTTTCTTAGTTTCTCTTAATTTCATTACACCAATTGATGTTGATTTCTTGTTACCTAACTAAAATCAGCTTAGGCATTGCAAAAATCCACTGAACTAGTCCCTGAGGAGAACAATATTAAAATACTTATCACTTGCTGCATTAGGCTGTGTATACTTGCACATTTAGGGTGTTTTCATTCTGAAATTGCATACACTCTTTTAAGCAACAATTATTTTTTAGTACAAAGACGATCTTGGATACAAGTGCAAGAGGTAGTTTCTTGGCGAAGACGGTGGATGAGGCACATGCTTTGTTGGAGGAAATGGCAGCCACGAGTTATCAATGGCCATCAGACTGTTCGTCATCTTCAAAATCTGCTGCAGGCATCTACGAGATATATGAGGTGAGTGCTCTTAAAGCACAAATGGCATCCTTAACTAATGCATTGAATAAATTGTCAACTGCAAGAGCCAATCAGTTGATCGCCTCACTTTCAGCGTTGAACTTGAAGAGTATGGAGGAGCAGCCTGTGGGGCAGTGATAGTACGTGCAAAATTGAGGTTATGGTTATCAAGGCCACCAAAACCAGAACCTTCCAAATTTTTACCACCCAAGTTTGCATAACCATGAAAACTTCTCTTACGCTAACCAAAAAAATGTCTTGCAGCCACCTGGGTTTGTAGGGACATCGAGCCAAGAGAAGAAATCAAACTTGGAGAAGATGATTGGAACCTTCATTAAGGAGTAGAGAGGAGTGAATCAACACTTGCAGACAACCATCATGACCCTAGCCACAACGGTGAGTGGCCATGACACTACGCTGAAGAACATGGTGGTTCAGATAGGGTAGATCACCATCACATCGAACGTCGTTCAGAAGGAAAAATTCCCAAGTGACACTAAGGTGAACCCATGGGAGCAGTGCAAGGCCATAACATTGAGGAGTGGGACCGAATTATGAGGGGTGTTGAAAAAGGGCGTAGATGATGGAGAGATCAAGAGTTCAGGGGTTGTGGCAGAAAAAATCACACTAAGTAAGCTTTCTTGCCCATCTTTTCATTTTAGTTCTACTAATGACTGTTATGGTTTGGGAAGAGATAAGAATGATGAACGTGAGGAGAAGGAATCAGAGAAGAAAGAAAAAAAGTTCATAGAGCTAGTGAGGAGAGAAGATCATGAGCTAGCGAGGTGTAGACTAGTGGATAAGGGTGCACACATCAGTCCTCCTAGGAGGGATGGAGAGTACCCAATATTCAACTACAGGGAGTTGCCCTTACCCTCATAGATTTAAGGATGTTAAATTAGATGCTCAGTTCGTTGATTTTCTTGAGATGTTTAAGAAATTAAATATTAACATCTCTCTTACAGATGCTTTGGAGAAGATGCCTAACTATGGGAGATTTATGAGAGAAATGTTGTCAAAGAAGAAGAAGTTCAAGGTGAATACAGTGTTCAGTTTGTCTGAAAGATCACTTTGATCCTGAAACAGAAGATACCCCCAAAACAAAAGGATCCAAGGAGTATAATTATTCTTTGTGAAGTTGGTAATTTAACAATAGATAGGGCATTATGTGATTTAGGAGCCAATATTAATCTCATGCCTTACTTTTTGTTTTAGGAAACTTGGACTGCAGAAAATTCAGCCCACTGGTATTACCCTCCAACTTATCGATCAATCGATTACAAGATAAAAAGGTATTGTGGAGGATGTGTTTGTTAGAGTTTACAAGTGCATCTTTAGACTATTGTGGAGGATGTGCTTGTTAGTGTTAACAAGTTCATTTTTCCTGTAGACTTTGTTGTCCTGGATATGAAGATGAGGAGATTTCGATCATTTTGAGGAGGCCGTTCTTAGCCATGAGCAAGGCTGAGGTGAGTATGCATCGAGGTAAGCTAACCTTGTAAGTGGATGATGAGAAGGCAATCTTCCACATATTTGGCCCTATTAATGCTTTTGGTGTTGAGGATAAGAGATTTAGGGTTGATTTAGTGGAAGTTAGACCTTCAGAGCATAATGATAAGAATAAGGCTTGGGACTTTGAAATGCTGGATGTGCTTGGTTCTTCTGATGTATCTCTTGCTATTTCTTTTACTGATTCTTAGAAGATAATGAATATTGGTTATGAGGTGATTAATGATGCCTCTGTTTCTATTAGAAAAAATAATTTGTCTGATGATAGTTTTTTGTTTTTGAGAAAAATGATGAAGATGTTGTTTCTGATCACCTAACTACATGTTGTCTAAATGTGTTGTTAGTGAATATATGTTTTATGCTAATCGTTTGAGTGAGGGTGTTCAGAGAGTTTTGAATATCGAGCATGTGGTAGATGATTTCCTTAAGAATAGTAATTTCTTTAATTGCCATAATACCATGCTTGATAAAATTGTGAACTTCGAGAAGAATGAATTTGAAAATTTGTTTGTTAATGATTTTTTTGTGGAGAGTAATGAGCATGATTCTATTATGCCTCCTTGTTCGAGTCTTGTCCTAGATGGGAATTACGAGGGGATGTTTACTTTAGGTGCTTGATATATTTTTGTTCGTTTTCCTATTTATCATAATTCTTTCTCCCAGTGTTTGACTTTTAATTTTAATGATGAACCTCTAGGAGATTGCGCTCGTGGTATTAAGAATGCAAGAACGAAGAAGGATGTTCGATTCTTTATCTTAGAGCCACCTTGAGAAGAGTTTAGGGAATGTCGAGCTAATGATGATAAATAAGCGCTTCTTGGGAGGCAACCCAATGGTTCTTTATGTATTAGTTGCTTAGTTTTCCTTTGTTTTTGTTGTTAGTTGAATAAAGGGCCCTTGTCTGTTTTGCAGTTCCCTTTGGGTTTTGAGATCGACTGTTCTCATCATTGGAGGTCTCAAACTTTTTCAGGGAAGTACCATTATCCTTAATCTTTTCATTTGTCCTTTTTGCATTTTTAGTTGCTTTGAGGTAAACATTAAGGACAATGTTTGGTTTAAGTGTTGGGAGAATGGTGCTATGCTTGGATGAAAGAAAATTTGATTTAAATGGATGTATCTGTTGATTTTGGGCTTAATTGAAAAAATTGAAAATTGTTTATGATTGTTTGAGACTATGTGCTGTAGAATGGTTTTAGGATTTTGCATGCTTTTGTGATGAAGAGATTCTATGATTTGTAGTCTTTATTGGATTGTTTTTGCATTTGTATTGTGGAATTGCTAAAATCTGAGTAAAATTAAAAAAACTTGTTTTGAATTCTTTGCATTTATTGAGCACTTAGCCTAGTTTTGATAATTTGAGCATTTAGAGGAGTTTATGTTTTCTAGAAGTTTGTTGTCACTCCGATAGGCTTAAGGCTTGTTTGTAAGTGAACTTGCAAGATAGTTTGGAAATTAAGCATAGGAGTAAGAAAAAATGTTAATTTGCCTGCAAAAAGAAAAAAAAAAAGAAGAAAAGTTGATCTTAGAAAAAAATTGTTAGTGAGTAAAGAAGAGAAAAAATATTCTTGCATGAGTTTTAGATGTTCGGGGGTAAAAAGAGCTACCTCTATCGTGATCAGTTAGGCCATCCATTGAGCGAGTGCTCTGGATAAGGGTTTTTGCGATAGTTGTGTGAAAACTAGTGCCCCTGATTATGGTAAAAAGCCAAGTGCTACCCCGTAGTGAGTTCAGGCATCTAGATTTTTATTACTTTCTTGACTGTGTGGGAGCTGAATTAAGTTTCTTGAGCCAATGTAGGGGAAAGATGAATGGAGGAATGCATAAAGTTACTCTTAATTAGTAAATGAGTCATTTTTAGGCTATGGACACACACACGTAAAGAGTTCAATGTTTCTTTTTAAATTGCTTGTCATTTAGGCATGTTCTCCTTCCATTGTTCTTGTTCCCTAAATCCACTTTTGAATACATTGAGAATGGAGTCACTGTTGCATGCAATTTTTTGAACCATTTATCATTTAGTGGGAGTTTGATTTTAATTTGCTCAGGACTAGCAATAGGTAAAGTGTGGGGGTAATTGATAACACTAATTTAGTGCTATATTTATGCTTAATTAGTTGCTAGTTTTGCATGTAATTGTGAGCTTTTATGTCGATATTTTGCATATTTTAAGAAACCAAGCAACTTAGACCAAAATTGATGATTTTGGAGCTTTAGGTCATTTGTGGAGCTTAAGAAGACTAAAAAATGGAGCTACGTATAGAGAAGAGGGGTTTCACAAGCGTATTTGGCCAAGGGAATGGCATCTTGACACCTAAAAAGCATTGAGACGCTGCAATTGGATACGCAAACTCGAGAGGCGCGTGCGAAGAATTCTGTATGGAGCATCAAGATGCTGCCTACAACATCTCGACGCTGAAGACATGCGCGTTATTGAAAAGTGTGTTCAGCACAATGTCGAGATGCGATGCCTAGTGTCTTGACGCTATGTCGAAACATGCTATATATTCATCGTTTCGCGACTGATATAGGAGAGTCTATTTTAGGGTTTTTGGCCCAAACTTCGATAACTTTCCATCTTGGGACCTGTGAAGCACAAGATGGAGTCTTCGTGAGTAGTGTTTGAAGCTCGAGATTGCAAAATTCGAGGTAGGAATGGAGAATTCGACAACAACGGTCTTCTTTACTATTTTCTATCCTTTGTTCTATGTATCTTAGGGCTTTAGGATTGTTTGTACAGTGCTGTTTAATGGCACTTATGTAGGAATGAACGTTTCACTCCGCAGCGAAAGCATTGGATCGTCTTTGATTTTATTTAAAATTAAACTAAAAAAATAAGATTAATTAAGAAAACTTACTTTTGAGATAAATATAGAGAATATTATGACAAGTCTTTATCTCCTCCACAAAGTCTTCCTGGCTATGACTCTAACACGAGATCAAGGCTTGTGGGAGCCTCTTAAAAGAAAATCCTTAAGGGATTGGAGAGGAAAAAGTCTAGAGAGAATTCTCTAATTCTCTATTGAGGAGATGTGTGTTATATGAAGAATGTCAAATGACTCACCTCTAAGGTCCTATTTATAGTCGTTTAGGGAAGATAATTAAATAATATATTTTAATATCTAATATATTAAAATATATTTATCTAACCATTTTGAATCTTATTCAAACCTTTTAAAATTCTCCTACGACATCTATTTCCTAATTTGAATCTAATTCAAATTTAATAAATATATTTTCTTTAATGTATCTAATATACATTAATTATTTAAATATTTAATGTATCAAATACAATAAATATATTTTCCTCTTTTATATTTAATATATCTAATATATTAAATATTAATTCGAACACTTCAAGTTAAATATTAATTTGAACATTTCAAATATTTCTTTCAACTAAATTGATCTTTTAGTGTTACTATGAGCTAGCAAAGGGACCTTATGGACCTACAGATTATAAGCTCTAATGATACAAAGTCTAGTGTCATTCCACTATAGACTTAAAGTTGCACTCTTATGGACTGTAGGACAAGTTGTGTCCATTGATGTAATCACTACATGCCAGTCGATCCTTCACGAGTTGTTCGTAATTACAGCTAGGTCAAAAGTCCGTTTTACCCCTGTAATTACATCTTGCACCTTAAGTACCACTTATCCTCTAATGAACAATTTGTTTATGATCCAACCATAAACTAAGTCCCTCTCGGGCCAGTGAGAGGGTGAGGCCCCATTGTTCAAGTCCCGAAATCAGCACTTAAGGGAACTACTCATCTACTTATCCTATAAGGGAATGAGTGAATTCCATCTTGTGAGATTATGTTCCCAACTCCCTATTTGGTCAAGTCCCCAAAATGGTAGGCTTATTGAATCGGCAACAAAAACCACTATCACCCATGCAAATCAAAGGACAAGCCCTCACAAGCATGAGTTCATAACTCACTCAGGATTAAGATCGAGTCACATATGATCATTCTGATGAAATATTAATCTTCTCAATTAACGGATTTATAAAGAGACATTAAATATTTCGTGGTTCAGTCTTATACAAACTCACTATATAAGATACCCCCACTCACATGTCTCCACATGAACGATTTGGATCAAATCATTTGTAACTATTACAAAGTGGGTCGTATCAATAGTGTTACCAGGATAAGGCACCCAACCTTATCCATATACTATGACTCTTTAGGTTATTTCTTGAAAAATATCCTTCTGTATGTCAACCACATACTGTTCAAAATTACACTAATAACCTTGGATTTTTCATATAATGGATAATATTATATTGCAAATAGAATAATCAAAATTATTATTAATTATTAAATAAATAATTAATTATGAGGCTTTAGGGCATAAATCCCAACAACTTATGGGGTAATTTTAGTTGTTTAGGGGCTAAGAGCACAATTTGATTTGGATTTATGGTTCAATTGTGTTATTTGACATTTAATTTCTTATTTAATTGCATTTAATTAGACTATTCTTATTGCCTCTAATTAATTGGCCATTAATTAGTTGATTCTAGTCTTAAATTGAGCTCGACGGAAGAGATTTAGGATCGAACTAATCCAATTAACACCCTAAAGTTGGATAAGTGACATAGGATTAACAATTGATAGGATTAACAATTGACAGGTGAGACTTAATATGAGCAGACTTAATCTTAACTAATTAATCAATTAGCGCTAAGGACACTTGGGCAAGCGGTTAATTAAGCATGTTCAAATGAGGCCGACATGAGATTTCGATCGGTTTAGCTTTAGGTTTATGGAATTAGAAAGATTAATTAAATGTCGTATCCAATATTTCCATAATTACAACCTAATTCGTGCTCGATCCCCTAAACTACCCCCTCAATTTGGTATCTCCAACAGTTTGATTGTCTTCTAGTTTAGATTTAATTTTAAAGCCTCGGTTATTTTAGCCTTTGCCCTAAATAATTCCAACTGTGAGTAATTTTAGTAATTAATCAACTAAAGAACAAGCTTCCATTTTCGCTTCCCTAAGGATTCGATACTCGGTAATTCTTACCATTATATATTACTTGATTGCGTGCGCTTGCATGTACCATCGAACAAATGCGTCTGCAAATGGGTCCCTATTGAAGAAGATAGTCAACGAGTCAAATGAGATTTTAGATGCAATCGTCTCTAACAATAGTCAATGGGGAGACGAAGACACACATTATACTAGAAAAATTGTAGGTGTATGCGAGATTGATGCATTAGCAGCATTGAGCTCGCTGATAATTCTCATTCATGAGGATTATTCGGCCTTTAAACTTAGTTATATTTGTGATTTTTATTCATTTTATTTGATGAAAAATAAAAAAGTAGTTGAATTTAATCACATGATTGATGGAAGACCTTTAAATTAAGTAAGTTGAGAAAAGAAAACAAAAGAAGAAAAAAATTCATACTTACTTAATGTTTCGATATAGGATTTTTATGGAATGCAACAACAATGCAATTGCAGGGCAATTGCATTTTCGGCAGATCTGGAAATTAAGAGAGAAACGCAAATTTTAGGATTTTGAACAAAAGTTTACCCACGAATTCAGCAAGATGATGAGCTGTGATTGTCCATCACCCAACAGGGAAACCCTAGCATGAAGTCCCTATAAATATTAAAGAAGAAGCCGACGAGAGGGAGCTCGATTTTTGGGAGGAAGATTTTGTTTCATTTTTGGGTTTTCACCTACGGCAGTAGTTTCAATTCTCGGAGTTATTCTGTTATTCTTCTTCCTAAAAGTCAAGAATCTCTTTATCAATCCCATCTCCATAAGAATTGGATGTGGTTATGAACAAACTTCTTGTTCGATTGAGCTGAGAGGAATGGGCTTTTAGGATGGTTAAGTTTCTTTCGATTTTTGCAAAATTTTGTTCTCTTGTTTCTGTCAATTGCGTTAAATTAGCTACTGGTTATGCTTTTTCAATTTTAGTAAATTTAATCTCAGTTATTTGAATTTTGGGAAGCTACTGTACTTGAATTTTTTATATATATGCAAGTTTCTTTAAGTTGTTTAGCACTTCGGGAATTCTTTCATTGAGTGATATAACAGAATCTTGGTAATTAAGTTTCTTTACATCAAATTGTATTTGCAAATTGTTGCAAGTTTACCTTGTTGTACCAATGAATTTTATCAATTTATGTTTACTGGTTTTTTGTTTATTTTATTATGATGAGCTAAATTTCTTTTGGGATTCAAGTTTGTGAATGCCTTAGAGGAAAGATGTAAGACTCAATAGCAAAAAACAATCAAGCTAATTCTTGAACCATTGTTTGCTTTTGGTGAGTTCAATGTCGGGTAATCCTAGTTGGCCATCTAGTGTTGCTTGCCAAGCTATAACTTAATACCGAAAGGGTTAAGGGAAGTGGATGTCGAAAAAGTAATGGAGGAAAAGGCTTAGACATAAGTCCGAAACATCAACCCTAGACATAGGACGAGACTCCAAAACCACTAGAGTTGTGCGCAAAAATATCTCAGTTAGATTAGTCATAGAAATATAGGTTTAATCACTTAGTCTCCTAAAGAAACGTCATAGAAGGTCAAATAGGAGTTGAACTTGATTTACTTAGTTCTTGGGCTAGCTACGACTGCAATTGCCTTCCTGTTGCATTTCTTTCCAAAGGGGCATTAGCATTATTGAATCCCTTTTCATTTTCATTATTTTTCAAACAACTTTTAAGTCAAAACACCTCACAAATCTTTAATACCCATGGTTACTTTAAATTGCAATTTGTCAACAATTTCGTGCCACCTAAAATTCATTTTATTAAAACCCGTTCCCTTGGGTACGATACTCTGGAGTACTCCAGTTTCTGATTACTTCGATCAAGTGCACTTGCGTGTAGCAAAGCCCGAATCACGTGCATATCTCAGTAATGAACAACACTTTGAAGAATTTTACTATGTGGAACCAAGCCTTTATTGCTACTTTGAATCAAATCTCTACCCCTTCTTGTGTTTATGGCAGCGAAGGTCATCTTTACAACAATTGTCCTTACAACCTTACCTCTGTGTGTGATGTAGGACAAAATCAGTCAAATCCTTACTCCAACATGAACCACCCAGGCTGGAGGTAGCATCCTAACTTCTCTTGGAGAGGATAGAATGCAAGCACATCAAATACAAATCAATACGTGAAGCAAAGATTTCCTCTAGGTTTCAATAATCGACAACAACAACCGTACACACATAAGAATGCTGTGTAAATGCAACCGCAATCGTCACCACAAAATCCTTCATTAGAGACTCTTATGAAGGAGTTCATGGCTAAAAATGAAGCCATCATTTAAAGTCAAGCTGCATCATTGCGAAATCTTGAATTGTAGGTCGGACAATTGGCGAAAAAGATGAATAATGGGCCTCAAAGAGCATTGACAGACAACATGGATAATCTACAAAGAGAGGAAAAGGAACACTAGAAGGTAAACACTTTTAGGAGTGGACTCAAATATGACAAGCCTGAGATGCCAGTGGAGTGCAAAACCCTACAAGTTTGCAAGAAAAGTGAGAACAAGGAAGACAAGGACTTAAAATAAGAAATTGCAAGTGATGCTACCACCCTTGCGACTGCAAACCAACTTGAATAGCATATGAACATTCCTATGAATGAAAACCTTGCAAGGAAAGCAGCCAAGGATGCGATAACAAAGCACCCTGAACCTAAGCTTGAGAAGAAGGCGACACCAGTAAAGAAACAGGAGAATCTATATCAGAGTGTCAGACCTCCACCATCATTCCCCCAAAGATTTTAGAAGAAGAACCAGGATGAGCAGTTCAATAAGTTTATGGACATACTTAACCAACTACACATCAACATTCCATTGGTGGAAGCTCTTAAGCAAATACCCAACTATGACAAGTTCTTGAAGGGTATTTTGACTAGAAAAGAAAAAGCTAAGAGGGTTCGAAACTACTATCACTGAGAATTGATGTGCTAAGGAGCAAAGTGCCGACTTAATTGTAAGATCCATGCAACTTTACTATCCCATGCATGATAGGAGGACAAGGCATTGGACGAGCATTATGCGACCTCGGAGCAGCATCAACTTGATGCCTCTGTCTGTTTTCAAGCAACTAGGAATTAGAGAAGCTAGACCTACCACAGTAACTTTGCAGGTGGCAAACAGGTCAATAGCTAGGCCCACTGGGAAGATTGAAGATGTCCTCGTTAAGGTGGACAAATTTGTTTTTCCTACAGATTTCATAATCCTAGATTGTGAGATGGACAGGAAAGTTCCTGTCATCTTGAGAAGACCATTCCTACCCACGGAGAGAACAATCATAGATGTCCAGAAAGGGGAGTTGACGATACGAGTGAATGATCAACATATCACTTTCAACATGCTAAATGCATTGCGATAGATGGAGAAGTGCTCGAGCTTAGAAATTTGTGTTTCGTTTGAACTTTATGAATTCCAAGAAGATAGGTTTGAAGAAGAAAGTCTCGAAGAAGAAGAATCTGAACAACAACTAATTGTTGCCACATATACACCCACAATTGAAGAATCAAGTGCATTGAGACTAACAAAGGATAAAATCGTGCCAATGAAACCCTTAATGATTGAACTAAAAAGAATGAACATTTCACTCCGCAGTGAAAGCATTGGATCATCTTTGATTTTACTTAGAATTGAATAAAAACTAATTAAGGTTATGCAAACATGCCTTAAGATTATATGGAGATATTTCTGCCGGGTCTTTTTCTCCTCCACAAAGTCTTCCTACCTATGGCTCGAACATAGGATCAAGGCTTGTGGGAGCCTCTTGAAAGAGAATCCACGTGTGATTAGAAAGGAAGAGACATAGAGAGAATTCTCTATTTCTCTAGTGAGGAGATGCGTTCTCTTATGGCTTAACCCAAAGGTTCTATTTGTAAAGATCTAGGGCAAATCTTTGCCATAATTATAATATTATATTTTAATATCTACTATATTAAAATATATATTATACTTGTTTGAATCTCATTCAAATTTTAAATATAGATTTTTCTTTAATGTATCTAATATACATTAATCATTCTAATATTTAATGTATCAAATATAATAAATATATTTTCCTCTTTTATATTTAATATATTAGATATATGAAATATAAATTTGAACAGTTCAAATTTAAGATATTAATTTGAACATTTCAAATTTTTCTTTCAACTAAATTGATTTTTTAGTATTAATATGAGCTAGCAAGGAGACTCTTCTGCACTGTAGGATAAGTTGTGTCCATAGATATAATCTTTACATGCAAGTTGATCATTCACGAGTTGTTTGTAATTATAGCTGGGTCAAAAGTCCGTTGTACCCCTATAATTACATCTTGCACCTTAAGTACCACTGATCAACATATGAACAATCAGTTTATAATCTAATTATAAACTAAGTCCCTCTTGGGCCAGTGAGAGGGTGGGGCCCCATTGTTCAAGTGTCGAAATCAGCACTTAAGGGAACTACTCATCTACTTACCCTATATGGGAATGAGTGAATTTCATCTTGTGAGATTATGTTCCCAACTCCCTATTTAGTCAAGTCCCCAAAATAGTAGGCATATTGAATCGGCTACAAAATCCACTCTCACCCATGCAAATCAAAGGACAAACCATCATAGGCAGAAGTTCATAACTCACTCAGGATTAAGATCGAGTCGCATATGATCATCCTGGTGAAATATTGATCTTGTCAATTAACAGATTTATAAAGAGATATTAAATATTTCGTGGTCCAGTCTTACACAAACTCATTGTATAAGTGATGACTTGCTAGAGTGATGTGGAATTATGCAGAAACTTGATGCGTTTGCTAGAGCAATGTGAACAATTGTGCAATTTAGAGTGTCAATGTGCAAGTGTACACATCCTTTTTATAGCAAGTGGCAAGTAAAATTATCGTATCCACGGAGACTATTGATTTTTCTAATGATCCTAAATTAATTTTTAGTGACTCATTTGGTAACCATTCAAAATTATCGAGGGAAATGCCATAAAAGAAATCATAAATGCTGGAGCAAATTTAATGCTAAAGCATGCAAAACAGAGTAAAGACTTCAGAAAACAGAGAACGATTAACTTGTGCTTTAATTAAAGGAAAGGCTCAGATTAGAGGTAAGTCATGCATTAGCTAAGTTATAAACTGAGTATACATTCATTCCAATCGATTCACTACAGACTACACGGTATTCTCCCGAATCACCGAATATATGCTGCCGCAATTAAATTACTTCAGCACAATAAACCGTCTGTACTTTCTGTGCGTTAGGCGAGTGGCTATCCCTAACCTACCCACTTAGTCAGCAACTAACCTTAACGAGGGGCTAACGTGGTTTTTAAGTTTTCAGCCCCTCCTATTCTTCCCAGAAATCAGAGAGACGGTGTTTGAAATGGCTGGCCAAGCGAAAACAAACTAGTAATAAAAGCCCTTAAAAACCAAACCGAAGGAGATGAAGTCTACTCAACTATAACATTAGCAAATAACAATCATCCTCTAATCCTCACCTAAGAGGGATTAGTTCATGTTACAGTGAAAACGGAAAAACAGTAGAAATGGAAACATGATGAAAATAAAAACAGAAACAACTAAAAGACAGTAGAAATTGTAGCAGGAGAAGTCGAAATGCTGCCCCAAGTTTCTTGCCACAGCAACGGCGTTGCTCTGACTGGAATCCTTCCGTTTTTGGCAAACTTCGGTGAAGGCTCCTGGTCCAAGCTCTCCTCTGCTGTTATTTCGGGATCAGCACCTTTCTTCTCAATATCTGCCTCCTCCTTTTACACAAAAACGGCTGGCCATTATAATAGTCACCCTTTTATGAAAACGAGGGCTGACTGGGCTTGACCTAGTGACGTGGCGGCCTCTAATTCGCTGGAAGCAGATGACTGGACTGACAGATGCCAGCTCAATTAATGAATACAGCTTCCACGTGCGAATTTCGTAAAAGCCTGATGCACGAAATTTGCTCCAGCAATTAATTGTAAAACTGCTGTTCTTGGCTTCTTAAGTCCTCCTTAATCCGCCCTGATTTAATCACATAAAAGGCCTTAATTAGATAAATTTGCTCTAATAAAAATATTACTATATCAAAATTACTCCTAGAGCAAAATGACTCCAAGCTAGGGAATTTCCAAGATTCATAGATATAAAATATAGAAATTTAGCCCAAAAATACAAGCATATAACTCTTAATTTAAGAGTTATCAAACCCCCAAACTTGAATCATTACTCGTCCTCGAGTGATGCTTCCTTCACCTATACATGTCAAAAGCTACTTCTACTTGACCACTGAATTCTTATATGCATTCCCACCATTATAGTGATGCTCCAGCATCAAACTTGCTCCATCAACTCAATATATACTGTCCTGCTTCAAGATTTCAAATTATGTTCTTTTGCACATGCCCAAGAATTAACTAGACACCTTTTAGCTCCGAAGCTTTTATCACTTAGAAGTTCTAATCCTCAAGCTCATTATGCAATCCCAAACCAAACTTACACAAGAGTGCTTCCTCTCTAAGACTAATCTTTTAAGCTAGCACAAAACTTGCACTTTTCTCTTCTTTTTTTTTTTTTTTTTTTTTTTTTTTTTTTTTTTACTACTCTCTTGGAGATCCTTGAAGTCATAGCCCTATTTCTTGGAATGACAACATTTTATGATGTCGTTCACCCTAGCTTTCAGGCTCACCACCTCATAGGCATAACACTCATTCCACTTCTTTTCTAAGATTGACCCTCATGTCACTTCCCTCTTGCTTCTCAGAATGGCAACATTTTATGATGAAGCTCACCTAAGCTCTAGGAGAGTTGTGACTATTAGGCTAACACTCATCCCTTGCTTCCTTTTTCTCTTTTTTTTTTTTTTTTCTTTTTCTTTTCAAAGCTTCTTCATGCAGCTTATACCTTCGTTCCAGAATGCTAACACTTTTTGGTGAAAACATCTAGCTACGAGCACAAGCTGCACAGAGATTGCTCTACCAAAACCCTTTTTCTGAGCTAACTCTTTTTTTTTTTTTTTTTTTTTTAACAACCTAACAGGCTGGGCTTGCTTGCAAGGGAGAGGAGTGCATCTTAGGAGTAGAAGAGGAGTGCTCCCTAAGAGTATATCCTAAAAAAAAATAACAGGCAAAATCTTCAACAATGCTCTAGCAACTTCAACACGGCCCCCCCAAACTTACATCGCTCATTGTCCCCAATGAGAGAGTAAAGGGAAGACCCCCAAACTTATTACAAGCTGGCTAAATAGACTAGAATTGGACAGAAAAGTAAACTTGGTATCCTTTGGTTGGGAATGAGCATTCCTAGACTTCTAAGCTTTAAAAGGGATGGCTCTATAAGAATCTATTTAAAACTTAGGACTTCTTGTGCAAAAGATTCAATAACCTAAAATGCTAAATCATCAGCAGTCATCCAGCAGCTTGAATATAGGAACAAATTTGACTAAGAAGAAGAATTCAAGGCACAAGCAGAGCACAACTTAATTAACATGCAATTTCTAATTATGCTCCAGCAATCTAATTGCTTTAACAACAGGCTTAGGCAAGAACAATTCATTCAACACTTAATTTTAATTTTAAGAGCAAGGAGGCTGAACAAGATATGCTTTTCAATTACTACGCGCAGGAGATCATGATTACAGAATTAACTAGGAGCAGCTTTTCTTCTTCGCAATCTAAGTCCTAACTTCTAAAAGCTTAAACCTAAACAAAACAAAACAACTACTAAAGCAGAAATAAGCATAAGCAACAACTAAGTAAAGACAAACAAAAGTAAACAGATAGCAAATGGTTAAAGGAAGACAGACTACATCCCTTCGCCTTCTTCTTCGGATGAGTCTTCGATATTTTCTTCTTCTTCAAACGGTTGGTCAGCAGATGGCGGCATCCAAGGGGTCAGTACTTCTTCTGGGAAAGCAGGAAAAGCAGGGAATGGCTTTTGGAAATTGTTGAGCAAGGCCTTCTTAATAGCGGAGTCTCTTCTTCGAGCGTACAACCAGAATATTTGCTGTTGCATTTCTGCATGCTCAATCCTCTGCAGCAATTGTTGTTGCAACTCCAACAGCTTGTCAACTCCTCTCAGAAGACCTCCAGCTTGATAGCTTCCTTCCCTTCTTTGCAGGCGCTGAATGCTGCTTGGATTAATGACACCCTTATCAAATAGTATGTCATCCTCAGGGTGTTTAGGCACTCCCGCCCGATCACACAGCATTGTGATAGTGTTTGGGAAGAATAACTTCCCAACTTTCTTCTTGGCACAGCTCTCAATTTGCGCCGAGATAATCTTCCCCACATTCACGCTTAACCCCTTCAGAATTGCAAAAGTCAGTAGGATTCTAGCCATTGATACTGTCGAGTCATGGGTTGTCGGAATAAGGCGGAGCTTGACAAAGGCCAACCACACATTTGCTTCGTTGTTGAGATATGCTGCTTGGAAGGTTCTTGTTCCACCACTTGAAACCCTCCATTGAGCATTTCCTACTCCTACCTCCTTTGCTGCAGCATTTAACTGTTCCACAGAAGGAGCAGTGATCATCTCATTAAACAATGCGTGGGGGAAGTCCTCTAGATGGTATAGATCATTAATGGCCTCCGGTGACCAATCGACTGGGACTCCACGAACTATGGCCAAATACCCCTCCTTTGGGTCTAAATTTGCATAAAACTCCCTAACAACCTGCACTCTTGCTTCGCTCGGCTGCCTTGCAAACTGCTGCCAACCCAAACTCTCAATTTTTGAGCTTAAAAACTTCGGTAGCATGGTTAAATCAGAACTGAATCCTTTCTCCGGCAGAAATTCCTTCTTTTTCAGTTCATTATATTTCTTTTTCGCACTAGAGGAAATAAATCTTTCCCAAGGAAATTTTGTACCTTCTTCCACCTTTTTCTTGCCTTTCTTCTTCGCCTTGGCAGCCATTGCTGCAGCATCTTCCTCTTCTGGCTCCACTTCTTCTGTTGGAGTCTCCTCTGCCCCAGATGCTTCAGCAATTCGCTTTCTTTTCTTTCTCTTCTTCTTGGACTTTTCTGGCGATTGTTCTATTATCGCTTCATCAGTCACTAGGCTCTGTACAGGTGGTTCTTCCCTCACTTGGGTTTCCTCATGCTCTTGCATTTTTTCTGCTTCAGGAACTTCTTCGCTTCCCACATTCTCTTCTATGTTTTCGATAGGTCTTTCCTCTTCTGCATGTTCTTGATCAATGACCTCTGTTTCAGCAACTTCCTCAGTTTCGACCAGCGGTTCTGGCGTTACCTCTTTCACAACCTTCTTCTTCTTTTTCTTTGGTGACTTCCTCTTTTCTTGCTCCGGAATGACCTCGGCTTCTACCGGTTCAGAAGGTTCACCTTCCTGAAGCTTTGATCTGCGCGTTTTTGCTGGCATTTTTCCGGCGAGAAGGATAGAATTTTCAGAGCTACAGAGTTCGGGTTGAGATAGCAAAGAGGATGGGTAAATCCAATGGCTAGGGTTCAATTTAAAGACAATGACTAGGAGGGCATACTGGTCTTTTCCTCCAGATTTTTAAATTCAAAATCCCTTAAAAATAGCCTTGACTAACGTTATACCCCTTGAGAATCGCTGACAGCCTCAGATTTGATCATAAACCCATATCGTTTTCCCCAGATATTTTTGCTGCCACACTCTCTGCATGCCTCTGTGAGATTAATCCCCAACCACTCAATTAAAAAGATTCCGAAAATTGCTATGTCTTTAAAGTTGCCGTACCAACTGCCTTTAATTCCTTAACCGAAAAAGGAATTTTCTCTGTCCTTCCTTTTTAAGAAAAATCTGTTTCCCTTTTTTATTTACAACTCACAAAAGATAAAATAAACGATCTGCACAATAAAGAAAAACATTAAACTCCTAAAGAAAATAAAACAACAACTCGACTAAAAAAAAATTCTGGAGCGTAAAAATATGCAATAATACTCAATGCTCCAGCAAAATAATTGCTTCGTCATTCTTCTGTCAAACTCAGGGAGGCAAGCTTCCGCTGAATTTCTCCTCCCCAATAATGTTTGATGCGATGGCCGTTCACCTTGAATGTTCTGCCATCTTTCTCATCCTGCAAAGTTATTGCACCATAGGGAAATACCTCCACAATTGTAAATGGACCAGACCATCTAGACTTAAGTTTTCCTGGAAATAGTTTTAGTCTAGAGTTGAACAGTAAAACTCTTTGTCCTTTCTCAAAATGCTTCGGCAAAAGCCTTTTATCATGCCACAATTTAGTTTTCTCCTTGTATAGCCTGGAACTTTCATACGCAGCATGCCTCATCTCATCTAACTCATTAAGCTGCAGCAACCTTAATGCTGCATCATGAGTATTTGACTATACTCATGATGCAGCATTAAGGTTGCTGCAGCTTAATGAGTTAGATGAGATGAGGCATGCTGCGTATGAAAGTTCCAGGTAAATGACAAGCTTTACCAAAATGCTTTGTGCTCTAACTCTACAGGTAAATGACAAGCTTTACCAAAGACTAACCTGTATGGTGACATACCTAAAGGTGTTTTGTAAGCTGTCCTATATGCCCAAAGAGCATCATCCAACCTAGTGGACCAATCTCTTCTATTTGGATGCACAACTTTTTCAAGTATTCCCTTTATCTCCCTATTGGATAACTCTATTTGGCCATTAGCTTGTGGGTGATAAGGTGTTGAGACCCTATGCTTCACATGATATTTTGCTAATAAATTGCCAAGCAGCTTGTTAACAAAATGGGTTCCTTCATCACTAATTAAAACTCTAGGTGTGCCAAATCGTGTAAAAATGTGCTTATGCATGAATTTCAAGACAGTTTTAGCATCATTTACAGGACAAGCCACAGCCTCAACCCACTTTGATACATACTCAACAGCCATTAAAATATAGTAATTGCCAAAAGAAGGAGGAAATGGTCCCATAAAGTCTATACCCCAAACATCAAACAATTCAACCTCTAAAATGTAAGTTAAGGGCATTTCATCTCTTTTTCCTATCATTCCTCTCCTTTGACAAGTATCACAAGTTCTACTAAAAAAATGTGCATCTTTAAAAATGGTAGGCCAATAAAAACCTGATTGGAAGACTTTTGCTGCCGTGCGTTGCCCTCCAAAATGTCCACCGTATGGAGAAGCATGGCAATGCTCAAGAATTGATTGAATTTCACTTCCAAAAACACACCTTCTATAAATATTGTCAGCACAATGTCTAAATAAATATGGATCATCCCAAAAGTAAAATTTTACCTCATGGAGGAACTTTTTCAATTGCTGTTTAGACAAATCAGAAGGTAAAATGTTAGCAGCCAAATAATTAGCAAAATCAGCGTACCAAGGAATTTCATTGTCTAGCACTTCTGAGACTACCAACAATTGTTCATCTGGAAATGCATCTGTTATCTCAGGTTGCTGTAGCAATTGCTGATGCTATTCCATTCTAGAGAGATGATCAGCCACTTGATTCTCCGACCCTTTCTTGTCTTTTATCTCTAAGTCAAACTCCTGCAAAAGCAACACCCATCTTATTAGCCTTGGTTTAGCATCTTTTTTCGCCAACAGGTATTTTAATGCCGCATGATCGGTATAAACCACCACTTTGGTCCCAATGAGATATGATCTGAATTTCTCCAGCGCAAAGATCACAGCTAGCAGCTCTTTCTCTGTAGTGGTATAATTCAACTGAGCTGCATTCAAAGTTTTGCTGGCGTAATAAATTGGATGAATGATTCTGCCATTCCTTTGCCCCAGCATAGCTCCTACTGCGTAGTCACTTGCATCACACATTACTTCAAATGGCACACTCCAATTTGGTGCAGCAATAATTGGTGCATAAACTAATGTTGTCTTCAAGGTGTTAAATGCCCTTACACATTCCTCAGAAAATTGGAATGGTCGATTGACTTCCAGCAAAGTACAAAGTGGCTTGGATATTTTTGAAAAATCCTTAATGAATCTTCGATAAAATCCAGCATGCCCAAGAAAACTCCGTACTCCTTTGACTGATGATGGTGGCTCCAATTTTTCAATGATCTCCACTTTTGCCTTATCAACTTCAATTCCTGCCTTAGAAATTTTGTGCCCAAGGACAATTCCTTCCTTGACCATAAAGTGACACTTTTCCCAGTTTAACACAAGGTTAGTCTCTTCACATCTCTGCAATACCTTACACAAATTTTCTAAACAGGATTGAAAAGATTCTCCAAATACTGAAAAATCATCCATAAATACCTCCATTATAGACTCCACCATATCTGAAAATATGGCCATCATGCAGCGCTGAAAAGTTGCTGGAGCATTACACAACCCGAAAGGCATTCTTCTAAAGGCAAATGTTCCATAGGGGCAAGTAAATGTTGTCTTCTCCTGGTCTTGAGGAGCAATGGTGATCTGATTATACCCAGAATACCCATCAAGAAAACAATAATAAGCTTGCCCTGCCAACCTATCCAACATCTGATCAATAAACGGCAGTGGAAAATGATCCTTCTTGGTGGCTTTGTTCAATCTCCTATAATCCATACAAATCCGCCAACCTGTTACTGTTCTAGTTGGAATCAACTCATTGGCTTCATTAACAGTCACAGTCATACCTCCCTTTTTAGGAACACACTGCACAGGACTTACCCAATTGCTATCAGCAATTGGATAAATGATTCCAGCATCCAACCATTTGATCACTTCCTTTTTAACAACTTCCTTCATTGCAGGATTAAGCCTTCTTTGATGTTCAATGGTTCTGAAATTTCCATCCTCCAAATTAATTTTGTGCATGCAAAAGGAAGGACTTATACCTTGTATATCTGCCAATGTCCACCCAATTGCCTTCTTGTATTGCTTCAGCAATTCTAAAAGCAGTAGCTCATCCTCGGGTGAAAGATTTGCTGAAATAATGATTGGCAAAGTTCCTTTTTCTCCCAGATATGCGTACTTTAAATGTGTAGGGAGGGGTTTCAATTCTAACTTAGGAGGCACCTTGATTGATGGTTGAATTGGTGGAGATTCTCTTTCTGCAAGCTCCAATGATTCAAATAACCTCCTATACCCAGGAATTTCTGCCACACTATTCACTTCAGATCTTTTGCTGCAGCTTTCTAAATCTTCTTCTGGAATCTCTCCAAACCTTAGATCATGATGCTCCAGCAAATTAAGCTCAAACTTTTCTTTTATTACATCATCAAGGATGTGAATAGCTGAACACTGTTCTCTCTCCGCTGGGCATTTCATAGCATCGAACACATTAAATTTCACCTCCTGATCATCCACAGTCAATGTAATGGTTCCCTTAGCCACATCCACTACTGTACCTCCAGTTGCCAAGAAAGGTCTCCCTAAGATGATTGGTACCTCCTTGTCTGCTTCATAGTCCAGAATAATGAAATCCGCTGGAAAAATAAATTTATCCACTTGTACCAATATATCTTCAATCTTCCCTTCAGGATATGTGATTGACCGATCAGCTAACTGTAAAGTTACAGTTGTTGGTCTTGCCTCTCCAATGCCTAATTTCTGAAAAATAGACAATGGCATAAGGTTTATGCTGGTACCTAAATCACAGAGGGCTCTTCCTACTTCTTTTCCTCCAATTGACACTGGTATTGTAAATGATCCAGGATCTCGAAGCTTTGGTGGAATAGGATTTGCAACTATAGCACTACACTCTCCTGACAAAGGCACAACTTCAAATTCCATTGGCCTCTTCTTCTTGGTTAGGATATCTTTAAGGAACTTCGCATACTTCGGCATTTGCTCAAGAGCTTCTACCAAAGGAATGTTTATATGAAGTTGTTTAAAGATATCAAAGAACTTCTTGAACTGCTGATCCTGATTTTTCTTCTTTAATCGCTGAGGAAATGGTGGTGGTGGTGGCACAAATGCTGGACTCACAGTAGCTGGCTTCTGTGTTACTGCTGAACGTTTTGCTCCAGCACTGTCTTCTGCTTCAGCATTCTCAGTATCCTTTGTTTTCTCAACATCCTCTGTACTCTCAGCATTCTCTGTTTCTTCCAGAATCACATTTTCAGGCTCAACTGTGTCTTCCTCTGTCTGCACTGCTGATTCTTTACTTTTCTGCTTTTGCTTGCTCATATTTTCTGTTACAGCAAGAGGTCTTCCACTCCTCAACTCAATCGCTTGTACTTGTTCTTTACCTTCTCTTTTTGGAGTCTCAGTGTCTGAAGGAAGTTTTCCCTGAGGTCTGGCCTTCAACTCACTTGCTAATTGTCCCATTTGAATTTCTAAATTTCTCAAGGAGGCTTGTTGGCTTTGAATTACAGCATCATTCTTGGCCATATACTCCTTCATGAGGCTCTCCAAAGAGGTTCCAGGAATTGATTGATTAACAGGCTTTTGATGTGGAAACTGTTGATTTTGCTGCTGTGAAAATCCGGGAGGATACTGCATTCTTTGATGACTTTGATGACTTTGATTTGCTGCAGCATTACTTCCTTGACCACTCCAAGAAAAATTTGGGTGATTCCTCCATCCTGGGTTATACGTGTTGGAATACGGATTGTTCTGCCTCATGTTTTGATTTCCAACATAATTTACCGAAGCTGGGTTTCCAGGACAGAATTCAAACGTATGCGCTTCCCCACAGTAAACACATGATTCTGCTGTGACTTGATTAACTGAGGCAGCATTCTGTGACACATTCCCCATTGACATGTTCTTCAAAATATTTGCCATGGAAGCAATTTGGGCACTTAATGATGATAATGCATCAACTTCCAACACTCCCTGCTTCTTCTTCCCAGGGTTGCTTCTTACATCTGCCCACTGAGAACTATTGGTAGAAATTCTCTCCAAAATCTCATAGGCTTCATTAAAAGTCTTTGAAAGCAGAGCTCCATTTGCTGAAGCATTTACCATGTTCTGAGTATCCAAATTCAACCCATTGTATAGTGTCTCCATTTGGATGCAATGTGGTAGACCATGGTGTGGGCACTTTCTTAGTAATTCTTTAAACCGTTCCCATGCTTCACTAAATGTCTCATCATCATACTGCCTGAATGCTACTATTTCAGCTCTATACTTTGCATTCTTCGTTGGTGGAAAATACTTTATCAAGAATTTCTCTGCCAAATCGTTCCACGAAGTGATAGATCCAGGTGGAAAAGTATTCAACCATGCATTTGCTGCATCTCTAAGAGAATATGGACATAATATCATCCTAAGTGCGTCTTTTGATACTCCTTGTTTCTTAAATGAATCACTCACACTTAGAAAAGACTTAAGATGCAAATGTGGATCTTCAGAAGGTAGGCCATGGAATTGTCCCACCGTTTGCAACATTTGAAACATAACTGGCTTCATTTCAAAATTTGCTGCTTCAATTTCTGGTCCAGCAATTCCAGGATATAATTCATCAAATGTGGGTACTGCATAAGCCCTGATAGCTCTTTCCCTGTCATTGGCTAAAAGAACAGGATTCTCAGCCATATTTCCCTGATTAACTGGTCGATTTCCTCTCATTTCAGGTTGTGGTTGATTCTCATCGACAGCAGGTCCTACTCGGGGTCCAGGCGGTATAAGTGGGTCTTGTCTTTCCATTAGATATCGCCTATCTCTTTGACCAGCTCTTTGAGCTCTTCTTCTTAAATGAAATGTTCTCTCAATTTCTGGATCAATTCGAAATTCCAAGTCAGAAGACTTGTTCATACACCACTAACACACCTGAAAGTAAAACCAAACAGCTAATTCAGATTCAATTAAGCACCAGTTACTAAAAATCAATTTAAGTAAAAGAAAAATTGAATAGTCCCCGGCAACGGCGCCAAAAACTTGATGACTTGCTAGAGTGATGTGGAATTATGCAGAAACTTGATGCGTTTGCTAGAGCAATGTGAACAATTGTGCAATTTAGAGTGTCAATGTGCAAGTGTACACATCCTTTTTATAGCAAGTGGCAAGTAAAATTATCGTATCCACGGAGACTATTGATTTTTCTAATGATCCTAAATTAATTTTTAGTGACTCATTTGGTAACCATTCAAAATTATCGAGGGAAATGCCATAAAAGAAATCATAAATGCTGGAGCAAATTTAATGCTAAAGCATGCAAAACAGAGTAAAGACTTCAGAAAACAGAGAACGATTAACTTGTGCTTTAATTAAAGGAAAGGCTCAGATTAGAGGTAAGTCATGCATTAGCTAAGTTATAAACTGAGTATACATTCATTCCAATCGATTCACTACAGACTACACGGTATTCTCCCGAATCACCGAATATATGCTGCCACAATTAAATTACTTCAGCACAATAAACCGTCTGTACTTTCTGTGCGTTAGGCGAGTGGCTATCCCTAACCTACCCACTTAGTCAGCAACTAACCTTAACGAGGGGCTAACGTGGTTTTTAAGTTTTCAGCCCCTCCTATTCTTCCCAGAAATCAGAGAGACGGTGTTTGAAATGGCTGGCCAAGCGAAAACAAACTAGTAATAAAAGCCCTTAAAAACCAAACCGAAGGAGATGAAGTCTACTCAACTATAACATTAGCAAATAACAATCATCCTCTAATCCTCACCTAAGAGGGATTAGTTCATGCTACAGTGAAAACGGAAAAACAGTAGAAATGGAAACATGATGAAAATAAAAACAGAAACAACTAAAAGACAGTAGAAATTGTAGCAGGAGAAGTCGAAATGCTGCCCCAAGTTTCTTGCCACAGCAACGGCGTTGCTCTGACTGGAATCCTTCCGTTTTTGGCAAACTTCGGTGAAGGCTCCTGGTCCAAGCTCTCCTCTGCTGTTATTTCGGGATCAGCACCTTTCTTCTCAATATCTGCCTCCTCCTTTTACACAAAAACGGCTGGCCATTATAATAGTCACCCTTTTATGAAAACGAGGGCTGACTGGGCTTGACCTAGTGACGTGGCGGCCTCTAATTCGCTGGAAGCAGATGACTGGACTGACAGATGCCAGCTCAATTAATGAATACAGCTTCCACGTGCGAATTTCGTAAAAGCCTGATGCGCGAAATTTGCTCCAGCAATTAATTGTAAAACTGCTGTTCTTGGCTTCTTAAGTCCTCCTTAATCCACCCTGATTTAATCACATAAAAGGCCTTAATTAGATAAATTTGCTCTAATAAAAATATTACTATATCAAAATTACTCCTAGAGCAAAATGACTCCAAGCTAGGGAATTTCCAAGATTCATAGATATAAAATATAGAAATTTAGCCCAAAAATACAAGCATATAACTCTTAATTTAAGAGTTATCAATAAGATACCCCCACTCACATGTCTCCACATAAAGGATTTGGATCAAATCATTTGTAACTATTACAAAGTGGGTCATATCAATAGTGTTACCAGGATAAGACATCCAACCTTATCCATATACTATGACCATTTAGGTTATTTCTTGAACATGATCCTCTCGTATGTCAACCACATATTGTTCAAGATTACACTAATAACTTTGAAATTTTCATATAATGGATAATATTATATTGCAAATAAAATAATCAAAATTATTCTTAATTATTAATTAAATCATTAATTACGAGGCTTTAGGGCATAAATCCCAACACAAAAGCCACTCTCACCCATGTTAATCGAAGGAAAAGCCCTCATAAGCAGGAGTTCATAACGTACTCAGGATGAAGATCGAGTCGCATATGGTCATCCTGATGAAATATTAATCTTCTCAATTAACGGATTTATAAAGAGAGATTAAATATTTCATAGTCCAATCTTATACAAACTCATTGTATAAGATACCCCCACTCACATGTCTCTATATGAACGATTTAAATCAAATCATTTGTAACTATTACAAAGTGGGTCGTATCAATAGTGTTACCAAGATAAGACACCAAACCTTATCCATATATTATGACCCTTTAAGTTATTTCTTGAACATGATCCTCCTATATGTCAACCACATGTTGTTCAAGATTACACTAATAACCTTGAATATTTCATATAAAGGATAATATTATATTACAAATAAAATAATTAAAATAATTATTAATTATTAAATAAATCATTAATTACGAGGCTTTAGGGCATAAATCCCAATAGGAACCACCAGTGTTGGAACTCAAGTCACTTCCATCTCACCTGAAATACATATTTTTGGGAAAAGACGAGACTCTGCCAGTGATTATCTCTGCATTCCTCACTAATGAGGATGAACTTTCTTTATTGCATATCCTCTACAGGCAAAAGAAGGCGCCTGGGTAAACAATAGCAAACATACGAGGAATCAACCCTTCTTTTTGCATGCACAAGATCAATCTAGAGGAATGCTTCCATCTAGATTCCTCGTGGGATATGATACTCAGTGCTCTTGTTATTATTACTTTGACCACGTGTGCTTACGTGCAAATTAATGAAACATCTGCTCCTAATCTCGTGCCTAATTATCTAACCTATATCCCTATGGCCCTAATTAACTAAACACGACATTAACGAACCTTTATTATTAACCTCTATTAATTAATTATTAACCTCGCTACCACTCAAGTATTTAATTAGTAGTCATGCATTTAGGACTAATCTAAGTTATCTCTCCCTAGTTCAACCTAGGTAACTAATCAATTAATCTCGAGATTAAAAGCATTAAGAATTACCACTTGCAAAACTAAGCTCCCTCTCCCAAGTTCACTTAGACATGATTCATTTAATCAAGAGTCTAAAGGCATTAAGCACAATTACATAAATGAAAATAATGTTAATTAAACCATGATAATCAATCAATTAAGCTAAAAGTCTAGCCAATAACATCAAACCCATTGAAATTAAGATTTATCTACTCATAATAACCAAATAGTCCATAAATCTTAATTACAACACTAATCTAAATACTGAAAATAAAGGAAAAAGGAAAACAATGCTCAAACGATGTCGATCCTGCATTCCCGTGGCGATCTACAACGAACTTGAGATCCACGATCTTCAATTCCGCTCCAATTCTCTCCCAAAACCTCCCAATTAGGCTTTGTTATCGAGATTAGGGTTTAGAACCCTCAGTTTGACTCCCTTTGCACAAAGAGAAAAGAAAGAATTTATACTTCCTATCGAAGCAGCGTCGAGACGCTAGGGACAACATCTTGATGTTGTCTAAAACCCAGCTTTTCCTTTGCTCGAGCGCCCCCAGCATCGAGGCGCTATAAGTAGCGTCTCAATGCTACGGATAAAAATTGTCTTTCATGTGTTTTGATCGTTGAGGCTAGCATTACAACCCTGTCTGGCGGCGTTAAGACACTATGGACAGTGTCTCAACGATGTCCCTTTGAGTAGAATTTCTTTAAGGATTCATTTCAAGACCGTTTTGACTCTCTAGAGAGCATCTTGACACTCTCCCATGCATTATTCATCTCAAAAATATTCTCTTCACTTATTGGATCTTTAATTAGGCAAAAAAAAAACTCTAAATTGACCAAAATACCCTCAAACACTCCGATTTTTCTCTTTAATCTCGATTTCTACAAAATCAAGATAAAGTGGCATGAAAGCATATATTTTAAGCACAAAACTAGCCAAATAAAAGGTTATAAGGTAGCACTATTTTGAGTGTTATCACAACTCTACATCAATCTTTTCCCTTCTCGTGGCCAAGAATGGTCTTCCAAAATTGTAGGCATGTTCTCATCTTCCTCCATATCCAACACCAATAAATCTATGGGAAAGATAAACTTTCGTAGAACATCTTCAATGATTCCCCATGGGTGCTCAATAGATCAATCAGCCAGTTTCAAAGAAATTGTTGTTGGCCTTGCCTCTCCTAGTCCCAACTTCTTAAAAATATACAAAGGAATCAAGTTAGTACTGGCTCCTAAACCACAGAAAGCAATAGCAAAGATAATACCATCAATCGAACAAGGAATAGAAAAACTTCCTGGATCTTGAAGTTTGGGTGGTAATTTTCTTTGCAATATGGCACTGCACTCCTTTGTGAGTAAGATCATTTCATAAACCTCCAACTTACTTTTCTTCTTCAAGATGTCCTTCATGAATTTGTTATAATGGGGCATTTGTGCAAGGGCATCTAAAAAATGAATGTTATGCTGGGATTTATGTTGTAAAGCCTCGTAATAAATATTTTAGTATTTGATAATTATTTGATTATTTTTATTTACAATTTATAATATCGATTATATATAAAAATCCAAGGTTATTAGTGTAATCTTGAACATTATGTGGTTGACATAAGAGTGGATCATGTTGAAGAAATAACCTAAAAGGGTCTATAGTATATGGATAAGGTTGGGTGGCTTATCCTAGTAACATTATTGAGTAATAGTTACAAATGCTTTGATCCAAATTGTTCATGTGGAGACATGTGAGTGGGGTATCATATACAATGAGTTTGTATATGACTAGACCACAAAATATTTAATTTCTCTTTATAAATCCATTAATTGAGAAGATTAATATTTCAACAGGATGATCATATGCAACTCGATCTTAATCCTGAGTGAGTTATAAACTCTTGCATGTGAGGGCTTGTCCTTTGTTTTGCATGGGTGAGAATGGCTTTTGTAGTCGATTCAATAAGCCTACTATTTTTTAGACTTGACCAAATAGAGAGCTGGAAACATAAGTTTCACAAGATGTCATAGGATCAAAATAGTACTAAAGTATCTGCCTAATTCTTGTTAGTTTGATATTTTTATGTGTTTAATTGTCCATTTTGTAGGCAATCGAGCAAGAGTAGTGTTTTGGAGTGTCTACATCCAATTGGAGATAATTTGAGTCAATTTGGAGGTCATTTGAGCTACCGAGCTAAAAGAACAAGTGAAATGACCATTTTGCCCTTGTCGCTGCTTGGAGCGTCAAGACACTGAAAGAAGACAGAATGTGCAAGAACAGGACAACGTCAAGACATTAATCATAGCATTTTGACGTTGTCACAATGGAGCATCGAACAGACCTCTCGTGATGCTGCAACGAGCCCCTCAAGACGCTGGTAGCGTCTTGACACTACTTCAATTTCTATAAAAGCAAATTTCTCCCATTTAAGTCATTAAGTTCGAATTGTACAACCGCCATGGGCTTCTTCTCCCGCCATCTTTAGTTTTCAGTAGTTTTAGCTTAAATTAGGGCGTTTTGATTGATCCTTGGTGTCAGGCTACGTCATTTAGATGGCCTACTAGACTTGCAACGTCGATTCAGGTTGTAAACAATGGTACAATGTAATTTTTATTAGATATATGCTTAGTTCTTTATGCTTTACATTTTAGCTTAATAACGTTTATGCTCGTAGGTAGATTGACACTCTATACATGTCGAGTATGTTTTGAGGTTAGTTTAAAGTAGCAATTAGCTCGAGTATCGTTTAACATGTTTATCTCTTAATCTTTGTTTCAAAGCATGAATTTATTTGTAGATAGCCTGACAACCTATTCGCGTAGAATAAGTTTATGATTGTTAGTTTAAGTAGAGGTAGGTTGCCTCATGTTTGTATAGTAGAGGCATGTCTCTCATGTACTTCTCACGATAGGATCTTAGAATTAAGAGAGTGGGATAGTTAAATTAGATAGGCTAATCTAGTTTAGTCAATTCGTCTTAAGCTACCCCTAGAACATAATACGGCTTGATCTTAATTGCTGAATTAGATTTCAAGTTGGTCATTTGTGATAAAAAATAACATTATTGCTTATTTTACCCCAAATCGGTGCCTGAGGTGATTTCGTTATCTTTTATGCTTTCAGTTTAGTCATTCTGTCTATTTTTATGTTTGAACCCCCTTTATCTGTGTCAGTCCGTGTCAATAAGAAACCCATTTAATAGAGATCAATTAATTTAATTTTCTATGGTTCAACCCAGTTTACTATTAATTACTACAAGTAGTTAATCTTAGATCAGTAATTATAAATGTATTTGATTGAGCCCTCGACAAGCTTCTGATCAAGATGGAATTCACTTCTTTCCATAAAGGGAAAGTAGATGAGTAGTTCCTATAAGTGCTGATTTCAAAACTTGAACAATGTGGTCACACCCTCTCACTGGCTCAAGAGGGACTTAGTTTATAATTGGGTTATAAACAAATTGTTCATTAGAGGATCAGTGGTACTTAAGGTATTAGATGTAACTACATAGGTAAAATGTACTTTTGACCCAACCGTAATAATGAACGAATTTTGAAGGATAAATTTGTATGTAATGGTTATATCCATCAACACAACTTGTCTTATAGTGCATAAGAGTACAACTCTAGGTCTATAGTGGAGTGACGTCTAGTTAATGAATGAAAATTAATTGATTACAGAGTTTAATTAATTAATTTTTTTATCATTGGAGTTTATAATCTGTAGGTCCATAAGGTGCCTTTGCTAGCTCATAAGAACATAAAAGGATCAATTTAGTTGAAAGAAAAATTTGAAATGTTCAAATTAATATTTAATATACTACGTATATTAAGCAAAGAAAATATTTATTTATTGTATTTGATATATTAAATAATATATTAAATTTGAATGAGATTCAAATAGATTATATATGATGTAGATAATATACGTTGTAGGAGATATTTGAATGAGATTCAAATATATTAAATATATATGATAATATATTATATATTATCATTTTGGCAAGGATTCTACCCTAAGTCTTTAGAAATAGGTTGAGCCAAAACTAAGCTCCCTACATAGAAAGAAATTCTTTACGAATTTTTCCTCTCCGTTATTTCTTTCAAGAGGTTCCCACAAGACTTGGTCCTATGTTCAAGTCATAGCAAGGAAGATCTGGTGGAGATTCAACATTTGCTGGAAAACATAGGTGTCATGTCCGCCTTTAGTTACTTGGTTAACTCAAGGAGGAGGAGTATCTCTCCTTTATTCTTTTTTTTTATTCTTTTTTTTTTTCTTCTCTTTTTTTCATCAATTAGGTCTAGCAGCAAAAAAAAAACATTACAAGGTGTAAAGACATTACAAGATATACACCCCCCCCCCCCCCCCACCGCCAAAAAAAAAAAAAAAAAAACTTAAGAGAGGCAATGTCCTCATTGACTACTTTGCGACTTTCACAAAGAATGAGTTTGTTGTAGGCTTAGGCTTTTGCAAAAACTTCAAGGCTAAACTCTCTTAAACATGTTAGATAGGCTAAACACAAGGAAGTTTAGATTTGAAAAGGTTTGCAAAGAAAAATGAATGACTCAAAACTCATAATTTAAAAACTTAGAAGCTATGATAAGTTGGCTCTTTTGTGTAGAGATAAGCTCTAATGATCATCACTAAGGATTTTTCAGAGAAACAACAAAAATAAGCATGCTTGACATCAACAAGTTCAAGTCATCTAAGTCAAGAGTTCAAAAATTCTGACATATCAACAAAAACAAAACCTAATGGCTTATTCACAAAACAAACTTCAAACTGACCTAACTAACAACATACTAAACTAAAACTAACAAGTTTATTCACAAGAAAAAGATTAAAGACAAGCAAGTACCAAAGATAGTCAAGAATCATAGATAAGCAAAAATCATATTGCAAGATAAGCGAGAGTAGGTAAGCAAAATGAGCGAAAGGAGAGAAGTAAGAGTAAGAGGCTCCCTTAATCATCAGATGAATCTCCTCATCCTCGTCATCAGAGCTCTAGGGCATCTAGATCAAAATATTAGGAAACTCTGGAAGACTAGGGCAACTCCAAAGGCCACTGTGAGATAAAATTCTTTAAGTGCCTCATCTCTGGTCTTAACATAGGCCCAATAGGCCTTCAACTGGGCCTAGATATGCTCAAACTAACCCATCATAAAATGACTAGAGTGTGTGAAAGAAGAAGTTGGAGTAGAGGTTTGCAAAGGGGTTGCAGTCGCATTGTTTGCAACGGGCTGCTTTTGTGCAGCGAAGACCTTTCTCCTCTTCTGAGCATTTGATAAATGGGCTTGTCAAAGGCCCTATCAAATAATATTTATAATTCTGATTGGTTCAATTTTAGAAGGAAGAAGAGTTGAATTATCTCTTCTTGAAATTTTCTTGATTTATGAGTTTTGATTCATGATTAGTTTGAACAAGTTCAAGTTGCTCTGCTTCTTTTCCTTATCGTGGGTTTTCTTGTTTTATGCTTTAATTTCTAATTAAACAGCAGGTTTTTTAAATTCCTTTAGTTTTGTTTGCAAGTAGGCTTTTAAGTAATTCTCTTAAGCATGGATTTTAATTCAAAAATTTGTTGTAGGATTTTTACTTTTAATATGAACTAAAATTCTTAGGGGGTCCAAGGATGTGAATTCCCTAAGAAGTAAATTGTAGCCAAAATTCCAACAACCCAAGCCTACATCTCAATTGTTTGCTTGTGTTCAATAAAATTCCGTTGAGATCCTAGCTTGATCAACTAGGGTAGCAACTCGAGCTTAGATCTAATGCTGATGAGGTTAGTGATAAGCGGATTTCGCACAAGTGATGGAGACAAGAGCTTAGACATAAGCCAATTCTTTACTCTAGACATAGGGATTAAAGACTCCAAAGCCCATAAAATTGTTGAGCCAAAGTATCTAAGATAGAGAGACTATAGACATATAAGTCGACCACTTAGTCTTCTAAAAACCTAATTTCAAGGTGAATAGGAGTAGCAATTTTGGTTTACAATTGAATGTATAATAGGTTGGAATTGCAATTTTGGTTTGCAATTACAACTTAGGGCAATGACATTCTTGAGCCCCTCCATTCTCTAAAGAATTTCTTTTGCAATTTTCATTTCTTTTACAAAGTCTATTTAGTTTACTATTCAATCTTGCAATTTTTGATTATGCAATTCAGTTATGCAATCTTTGTCACTTTAACTTGCAATTAGATTATGCAATTATTTTGTTTTTACAAACACACCAATCCCAACCTTGTTTTTGCAAATTTTCAATTTTTAGCAATAATTTTTGTTACACCGTTCCTTGTGGGATCGATACTCAGGAATACTCTTGTTTTAATACTTGAATTGGCAGTGTGCACTTGCACTGAGGTTGAACTTATTTACTTACTTTTCTATAATAAAGTTCACCCGATCAGCAGTGTCGAGACGCTGTCCCTAGCGTCTCAACACTGCCACATAACATAAATTATGCATTTTGAGTACAGAAAATGGGAGCCCATTTGGAGAGGAACCATTCTAGACTCAATTTGTACTCGATATTTAGGAGTAATGGAGCATTCTTGAGAGCCAAAGAACACATTCAAGGCTCGAGATCGTGGGGCATCACGACGAGAACGAGTGTGGCATGCATCAAAGAGTTTTTCCATTTTTCCCTATCTATTTTCTAGTCATTGTTTTTAGAATTTTATGAGTTATAGATTGTAATTGTGAATTTGAGCAGTTGAACTCAGCTTTTGAACTTGGTTATTTTTGGATGCTTGGTTTAATCTTAGAACTTGTTATATATGCATTCTTATATTTACTGTCTAATCTTTTGGCCAAGGTTTAGTTTTGCATAATTTGAGTTTTAGCTTCGTTTGCATAACTGTTTGTAAACTTTTGCATGAGATTGAATTGTTTGCTAATAGAAGCCGTTAGGAGAAGTTTCATAATGCCATGTATAGTTATGAAATTAGACTAGAAAGTTGAGGTATTAATTAAGCATGCGATTTAGTTAAGGCTGGAGAAAGCCAATTAAATGTCTCTGTAATTTCTTGGCTTATAATTGCTGCATATATGATTTGTTTCGTAAATTTACAAAGCTAGCGTTTAATTATTTAAACCAATGTTTAAAAAGTGTTCTCTTTAAGTGTCTCCACCTTGTAAATTTAGTTTAGTTTTTAAATATTTCATCTCTCGATTTTAGGTTATATAGATAAAATTAGGTGTGAGAAGTCATGATAGTTAATTAATCTAAGAAATTTAATCCCTGTGATCGACCCTAGCCATTGTTATTGCAAATTTTTAGAGGTTTGATTTATAAATATATATTTGATAGAGCCTTCGACAAGCTCTTTATCACATATTCCCAAAGAAGTTGGAAACGAGCCCATGAAATCAATTCCCCATACATCAAAGATTTCTACATCTAACATATAGTTCATCGGCATCTCATTTTTGGCTGAAAGGTTTCCCGTTCTCTGGCACTGATTAGATTACTTAGTGAATTGATGTGCATCTCTAAATAGATTTGGCCAATAATACCCACTCTGAAGTATCTTAGTTGTTGTCTTCATCCCTACACTATGGCCACCATATGAGGCTGTGTGACATTCCTCTAAAATCCTTGGCATTTCTTCTGCCATTATACATATTCTCAAAATTCGGTCAAGTCCCAACATATACAAGTATGGTTCATGCTAGCAATATTACTTGATGTCATTTTAGAACTTCTTATGTTGTTGCCTTGATGCACATGTGATAACTCTTAGAAAAAGGTGTTGTCGTTTTCTTGGGGGAGCTTATCGAAAAAAGGGAAGAAGAAGATTCGAAGGAAACTGTTGCCTCAATTTTTTGGGAAAGGAAAAAAGCTACCGTGGAGCGGAACATTGCAGTATTTTGATTCCATTTTGGGCACTTTTTTGTTCTTCCTTCTTTCCTCTTGCTTTAGTTCTACTATGGCTTAAGTATGGGTGTTAGTTTTCTCTTTTTATATATTGTAACTTGCATTATGAGCTAAAAACTCATAAGGTGAGGATTAGGGAATAACTATATTAACTTGAACCATTGCTAAATCATATTTGTTAAATTCAATTTTATTTTTAAGTGTTATTAATGTTTAAGCATAGGTCTGTTTGGCCAGCTTAACTATTGCATTGTCTTCTTGATGTTCGGGAGAAATAGAGGCTAATTCTTAAAAATCACATTATCTTGTTTACAAGGGTTAGAAGCTATCTAAGCAAGTGGGTTAGGGATAACAACTTGCCTAATCCACTATCGAAACAACGACTAGTGGGTTGAATTAGCAAAGTTGTCGATTCAGCATCATTCTCTATTAGTTCTCATTTGCAAGTCATTCATGTTCTAACACTTTGTCTAAGCTTAATTTCTGTTTTAGCACTCTGTTTACTTTTGTAATATTTTCATTCCTGTTTGCAGTAGGTATTAATTACCCTAAAAAAAATTGGTTACTATACTGAGTTACTAGAAATTGATTCTTGTTATAGGAAAATTACTAATCTATGTGGATACGATAATGTACTTATTGCTTGCTACAGTTCATGTGTACACTTGCACATATCAGAACCTAATTTTTGCTAAAATAAGTAGTATACGTTAGCTAGTATCAAGTTTTTTGGCGCGTTTCCAAGGATTAGTATAATTTTTTCTTTGCTTGAATTAATTTTTAGTGAACTGGTGCTTTATTGAATCTGAATTAACTATCTTGATCTCATTACAGGTACTGTTAGTGGTATATGAACGAGTTCCTTAGTTTGAAATTTCGATTTGATCCTATGATTGAGAGAAAATTTCACATAAGGAGACAAGTACAGAGAGCTAGGAAAAATCCAATGGAAAGACAAGATCTACTTATGATGCCTGGACCACGAGTAGGACCTTAAACAATGAGAATCAACCACAACCTGAAGTGAGAGGAGATCAACTAGTTAATCCAGCGAATGCGACTGAGAACCCTATTCTTCTAGCCAATGACAGGGAAAGAGCCATCAGTGCCTATGCAGTCCCAACATTTGCTGAGCTATATCCTGGGATTGCTTGACAAGAAATTGAGGCAGCAAACTTCGAGATGATGCTAGTTATGTTCCATATGTTACAAAATGTCTAACAATTCCATGGCTTACCTTCGAAGACTCGCATATGCATCTAAAGTGGTTCCTATGTGTGAGTGACTCATTCATGAAACAAGGTGTATGAAAAGACGCACTTAGGATGATATTATTTCCATACTACCTTAGAGATGCAACAAAAGCGTTGTTGAACACTTTTGCGCCAGAATATATTACTGCACGAAATGAATTGGCAGAGAAATTTCTGATAAAGTACTTTCCTCCAATAAAGAATGCAAAGTATAGAGCTGAAATAGTGGCATTCGGGCAATTTGAGGATGAGACGTTTAGTGAAACATGAGAGCGGTTCAAAGAATTATTAAGGAATTTTCTTCACCATGGTTTACCACATTGCATCTAAATGGAGACACTGTATAATGGACTAAATTTGAATATGGTGAATGCTTCAGCGAATGGAGCCTTGCTTTTTAAGACTTTCAATGAGAAGTATGAGATTTTAGAAAGACTCTCTACCAACAGTTCTCAGTGGCCAGATGTACGGTGTAGTCCTAGGAAGAAGAAGAAAGGAATGCCAGAAGTTTATGTTTTTATTATCTTTAAGTGCTTAGATTCCCTCTATGGCGAACATTTTGAAGAACATGTCTACGGGAGGTGCACCTTAGATTGAAGCTTCGGTAAACCATGTCTCAGCATAATCATGTGTCTATTACTGAGAAGCACATAAATTTGAATTTCGTCCAGGAAATCCAGCCTTGGTGTACTACATTGGAAACTAGAACATGCAGAACAATAACCCCTTCTCCAACATATATAATCTGGGATGGAGAAACCATCAAACTTTTCTTCAAGCAGTCAAGGGAATAATTCTCAAGGGAATCAAGGTAGAGAATGAATTACCCTACTGGATTCGGACAACATAATCAGCAGTTTACACAGCCTATCCAAAAGACTGTAAATCAAACAACCCTTGGAAGTTCTTTAGAGAGCCTCATGAAAGAGTACACGACAAAAAATGACGCTATAATTCAGAGCCAACGAGCTTCTTTAAGGAATTTGGAAATCCAAGTTGGTCAGTTAGCAAGCAATTTGAAAGCTAGACTCAAGGTAAACTGTCGTCAGACACTGAAATTCCACAAGGAGAGGGCAAAGAACAGGTACAAGCTATTGAGCTGAGAAGTGGAAGACCTCTTCTTGTAGCAGAAAGTATGGGTAAGTGATGTTGTGGGTATTTTTCGTCGTTAAGCTTGTTACGCCCATCAAAATAATATTTATAAATCTAACCATAAGCCTGTAGCAAGAAGTGGCTAGGTCGATCCACGGGGAGGAATGTAATTTGGTATTCATTTACCTAATTAAAATTAATTGGTGACCGGGGGGTTTTGGTGCTTGAAAGTATAAAATAATGCAAAGAAATTGTAAATTGCATTAAAAAGAATGAGAGTAAGAGTAAAATGGTTATCAAACAAACTAGACACCAATTCGAAAGTTTCACGTTGAGATAGGATTCAGTAATGCCAATCATAGGTAACAAAAATAGTGAGTTTCATGCTTGAATATGCTCACATGTCCAAATGAAGCACGTAAGAACTTCTAATTGCTCCTAGTACAGTTTAACCAAGCCCAAGGGCTAATTAGACACCAAACAAATCTAGAAGTGGGCACAATACTTGTAGCAACCTATTTTTGTCCGACTTCTTTTTATAAAATTGATTGCTAGTTAAAATAAAATTTATGCATTTTTTTTATATTTGTTATTAAATTTTCTCATTATTGGAATGTCTCCACTTTGATATTTGTTTGTTATTTGCTAATTTTACTTTTTTATGCCTTTTATTTTTTATTATTATTATTTTTTTAAAGTCGGAAAAACCTTAGTTTTTTTTGGATAAAAACAAAATTATGGTTAAATGAGTAAGTTTTGTATTTTGTTTTGCTTGACCAAAAGTTGTTGGTCTATTTTGGTGCTAAGCTCATGTTGGCATGATTTCAAATTGCAAAACTTGGTCATTGGAATAATACACAAAAGAGGAAGTAATTTGGGCTTTTTATACTTCTCTTTTCCTTCTTCAAAGGGGAGCCACACTCACACACAACACACCACTACATCCATCCACTCACAACAAAAAAAAAAAAAAAAAAAATATCCTACAACCCCCATATCCATATAACACATCCAAACACATATCACAACCACACATGCATTGAGAGGTAGAGAGAAAAACATAGTGAGCTTCATTCAAAATCAACAAAAATCTGTAACACAAAAAAAAAACCCTAACTTAGTTGGAGGTTGAATTTGGTAGGGCTTTGTCCCAAGGATCCGTGCCTCAAACAACAAGCTAGTTGGTTGTTCTTGATCTCAACTTCTAGATCTTCGTCTCTATCTCGACATGGCCTCAAAAATCGTAGTTGAGTAAGGGTATTAAGAGTTTACTTTTACTTTTATTGTTTCTTATCTCTATTTAATTTTATTACAATGTGAATCTTTACCTATCTTGGTTTTGCATTATGCCTTAGATCTTTTGTTTGATGCCATTGATTTTATTTTATTTTTATGGTTTATCTCCCCTACTTATCTACCATTTTTCTCCATCTCCATTTTTCTTCTTCTTGGCTCTTGAGTTCGTTGTACTAAAAAAAAAAGAGAAAAGAAAAAAAAAAAGAACAAGAGAAAAAGGAAGCAAAATGTTGTGAAATCAAAAGGAAAGTTTGTGTAACATACCTTACATTACGCGAGTATGAGTGAGTAGAGATTTGCTTCTACAAAATGTTGTTACTAGCATGGTGAGGAAGATTTGAAGAAGAAGAGAACTTAAAAAAAGAGTGATGTGTGGTTAAAAAAAAAGAGAACTTTTGTTTTTATGTTTTTTATTCACTAGTTTTAATTTTTTATTATTATTATCTTTATGTGTGAGAAGCTGGATTTTTTTTTTTTTATTACTATTATTATTATTATATTTTTATGGGTGGCTGTTTTGCCGCCCATGTGTTTGAAATTTTCTTTTATGTATTTTGTTGTTCTTGTCTCGTCAGTGGCAGTGCCACTGGCGCAAGTTTTTTTTTTTTAATTTATGATGTTTTAATTTATTATTTTTCTTTTTTTAATTGTGTCTATATGTATTTATTATTATTATTATTATTATTATTTGAAAGGATATATCTACTTTATTTTAAGTGTTGTGTTTTTTTTATTAGCACATTTTCTTTGTGTTATTTTTGTGTGGTTTAAATGTGAATATGTTTATTATTTATTATTCTTGTGAAATTGATATATGCATGCTAATTAGTACATGATTTTAATCTTTTAATCCATACTGTTTATAAAAAAAACTGTCTGACGACGGAATCCAGAAATATTTGGAAGTCCGATTTTCTAATTTTTTCGAGGTGAGGAATCGATCCTTTGGATGTCCAAGATTGATTTCAATATTTTTTTTTTTCTTAAATTTTTTAACATGCTTGTGTATAGTGCTTGTTTGATTGTTTGCTAATGAAAAGATTATTATGAGTTTGTCTTTAAAATGCATTTATTTATTATGCTTACTTTTGATTTTCTTGTTTTTCTTATTGTTTTTTTTTTCAATCTCTTTTTATAAAATTGTTTCCAAATCTTTAAATTTGCTATATTTTTGAGTTTATGAAAGTTTTATAACCAAAGTGTCATTTCTAAAGCTTTTTGTAATCTCTTTCTTAAAAAGTGGTTTTCAAGGTTGTTTTTTTTTTTTTTAATTCCTACAACGGAATCTAGAAATATTTGGGAGTTCGATTTTCTATAATTCTTGAGGTGAGGGATCATTATCTTTTGGAGTTCGAGATTTTGGTCCCAAAAAAAAAGGATTTAATTAAAACAATTTTTTTTTTAAAAAAAAACTTTCTTTTATAAAAGGCAATTCTATGACAGAGTTGAGAATTGTAAAATTTCTCATATTCTTGAGGTGGAGAATTTTTCCTACGTTTTTTTGGGAATATTTGTAATATTGTCACTTGATGGAAATTTATCCACTTATTTTATGGGATCATGACTTCAAATATTGGAGAAATGAGAGGTAAATAAGACATTGCTTTAAAAATCTATTTTTCCGTAAATAAGATTTTTCTTCTAAAATCGTTTGCAATTCATGATTAAAATTTTGCCACTGTTTTAAGCGAGTGTTGTGGGGTGCTAACACCTTCCCCACACACAAACAACTTCCGAGCCCAAATCTGATTTTTGCATACCATTTTTTTTCTTTTTTTTTTTTCAAAAAATTGTTTTATTTTATTTTTGTGCCCAATCACACCACAAAAAGGATTGATGGCAACTCCTTTTTCAAATCTCCCTTTTTGAGGATGTCGGCTGCTCCACGTCGCAGGTACGCGGCGACAGCTTGGTGACTCTACTGGGGACATGAGGTTTTACCTCGAGAGTTAGGCCATTTTTATTATCTTGAATTGCGTTGTTCTTTAATATTGCTTTTATTGTATATTTTGCTTTAGTTATCTTAATTATTTCACACACGATCACAAGCCTCCTGCCCGGGATTGAGGATGGAGTAGTGTTGACCTTTGAGAAGCATAAGCTTCCTTGTAGGCACATAAAAAATCCTCACTCAATTTGGTCTTATGATCGTGTATGATTATGTTGACTAATTTAGGGACGTTTTGTCTGTAGGATTTTGGAATCAACAACACTTGTTTGGGGCCTTTATATTTTTTATTTGATTGTTTTGAATCCAATCACAAGTCTCCTATCTGGGCGTTTCCTAATAGGATTAGAATTGAGGACGAAGTAGTGTTGACCTTCGAGGAACATATGTTTCTGTGCAGGCACACCAAAATCCTCACTCAACTTGGTCATTCCGTCAAATTTATGACTTTGTGACCAATTTGAGGGCCTTTGTCGTTTAGGACCTAAGAATTAACTTCACTTGTTTAGAGCTTTTATGCTTTGTATGCTTACTTTACTCTATTTTTGTCATCCCCTTATGTTTGTCCTCTTTGACCTTTATTTTATTTATTTCATTCTTTCATCCATATATCCTCTCATTGGCATCTACATGGCCTAATTAAGTTGAGAGTCATTTCATTAATTATCATGCTTAATCCTAGATTGGTAAGCATATTCATTTACTTGTTGTGTCCCAAGAATCCGTGCCTCAAACAACAAGCTAGTTGGTTGTTCTTGATCTCAACTTCTAGATCTTCGTCTCTATGTAGTAGTTGGAGTTTTTATTCTTTTAATATTCTTGTTTATTGTGCAGTTCTTTTTCTTTATTTTGTTAGGATTTGTTGAATAAATGAAAAGCATAAAAATTTTGAATGGGAAAAGGAGAACGTTGTCGTTTCGATCAAAAAAATCAAAAAGGAGTTCATATAACAGATTAGAAAGAAAGATGAATTTTGGATTATTTAATTGAGTGGTTGGGAATTTATTTGGGAGAAAGCATGCATAGGGTGTGGCAGCAAAATATATGAGGAAGCGATTTACAAATAATGGCTGATTCGATGACATCAACAAATTTTGAATTATCACGTCATAAAAGGCGATTTATGGGGGATTTTAAAATTTGAAAACTATGTGAAAAGGACGAAAATGTCTCAGCTCAATTGTCTTAAAATTAAAACCCTAATCCATTTTTAAAGCCATTCTCATTTGCTACCTCAAACCCTCATCGGTACATTTCCAATTCCTTACCCTCGCTGGAAAAATGCCTGCAAAATCTCGTAGAATAAAGCTACAAGAAGGCCAACCATCTGAGCCAATGGAGGCTTCTGTTCATGCTCTGCAGAAGTATAATAGAAAATCATTTGAAAAAGAAGGTATTGAAAGAATCAACATCAAAGAAGCAACAGGAAGTTAAAGAAAATGTTGAAGAAGAGAATGATGTTCCAGTGCAAATTGAATGAGGAGGAACCGCTGAAATTATTGAGGGAGCAACATTGCAAAAAGAAATTCCAGCGATCGAAGTGAATGGAATAATCGAATTAAACCCACAGCGAAAGCATTGGAATGAACTTTGATTTTATTTTAGAATTAAATTAAAAATAATTTAAGCTAAGCAAAACTTACGTTCAAAATAATATGGAGAATATTATGGCAGGTCTTTTTCTCCTTGTACTCCAACTCTAATGAGGTTGAACTCTAAGACTTCAACAAAGTCTTCCTTGCTATGACTCGAACAATGAACCAAAGAGGTTTGTGGAAAACTTTTTGAAAATAGAGAGAGGGAATGAGAGGAGAATTTCAAGAGCTCTTTTCTCTTGTGAAGAATGCCCACAATGGCTCACCCTTAGGGTTCTATTTATAGTGGTCTAGGGAAAATATTTAAATAATATATTTAAATATATAATATATTAAAATATATTTATCTAGCCAGTTTGAATCTTATTTAAACCTTTCCAAATTCTCCTACGACATCTATTTCCTTATTTGAATCTAATTCAAATTTAATAAATATATTTTCTTTAATGTATCTTAATACATTAATAATTTTTTTTTGATATTTAATGTATCATCTACAATAAATATGTTTTCCCTCATTTAATATATCACATACATTAAATTTTAATTTGAACATTTCAAAATTTTCTCTCAACGAAATTGATCTCTATTTGTTCATATGAGCTAGCAAGGAAACCTTATGGACCTATAGATTACAAGCTCCAATTATACAAAATTAATTAATTAAACTCTTTAATTATTTAATTTTCATTCATTAACTATAGGTCATTCCACTATAGACCTAGAGTTGCACTCTTATGCATTGTAGGACAATTTGGGTCCATAGATATAATCACTACATGCAAGTTGATCATTCACGAGTTGTTCGTAATTACAGTTGGGTGAAAAGTCCGTTTTACCCCTATAATTACATCTTGCACCTTAAGTACCATTGATCATTTAATGAACAATTTGTTTATGATTCAATCATAAACTGAGTCTCTCTCGGGCCGGTGAGAGGGTAGGGCCCCATTGTTCAAGTCCTTAAATCAGCACTTAAGGGAACTATTCATCTACTTACCCTATATGGGAAGGAGTGAATTCTATCTTGTGAGATTATGTTCTCAGCTCCATATTTGGTTAAGTCTCCAAAATGGTAAACTTATTGAATTGGCTACAAAAGTCACTCTCACCCATGCAAATCAAAGGACAAGCCCTCACAGGAAGGAGTTCATAACTCACTTAGGATTAAGATCGAGTCGCATATGATCATCTTGATGAAATGTTAATCTTCTCAATTAACGGGTTTATCACGAGAGATTAAATATTTCGTGGTCCAGTCTTATACAAACTCATTGTAGAAGATACCCCACTCACATGTCTCCACATGAAAGTTTACTCGCAGTCTACTTTCTCCTATTAGGTTTAACCATTTTCCATTAGTCTCAATTTAAGGGCAATAAGTCTTCAACTTTGTCATCTAACATGACAATTTGGGCTTCAATTAAGTCCTTGTAAAGGTTGAGTGATTTCATATTTTTCCCACTACGATGAGGCTTATCCAATTCATGATTAGGATCCATTTAACTTTCAAATGTAATTAAAATTGTTAACTATTTACTGACTTCACTTGGAATCAATTTATTAACACTATCTTACCTTATTAAAGGTTTGTAGTCTTTTTGTTGAATTAGAAATTTCAGCCAATCACTAATTGCCACATCATTAAATTAAATTAATGATAAAATAAATTTAGGACCAATTACAAATTTACATGTGTCATAAAATTAAATTAAAAGACATGAAAAATTGGCAAATCAAATAATGCCACATGTCTAGCATTGATCCATTGGGTGACTTAAGCTAGTCCAATCAAATTATCCCACATGGCAGTTGGACCCGAAGCTGGTTTGGTCCGAGATCATTAAAAAAGAATTGAACCAACTTTAAATAATTTGAACTTATTGAAAAGGATTGAATTAAGCTTAAATAAGTCTAAGTCCTAAAGTTGGGCACAAAGTTAACTAAGCCCAACCCATATAAGGTCCATCAAACTCTATAAATAGAGGAGACCACCCTCCATTTGAAAACATTCGGAAGAGCCAAAATCTAGAGCATTCAGCCAGAGGTTTAGAAGCTTCAAGTTCAATTAGAGAATCCAGAGAATTCGAAAGACCCAAGATTCAGAATTCAGAAGATTCAATGATTAGAAGACTTTAAGAAGATCAACAAGCCGACAAGTCGATCCAAGATCAACAAACCATTAGGCCTATCCAAGATCAAAAAGCCGACAAGCCGATCCAAGATCAATAAACCTATAGGTTGATCCAAGATCAACAAGCCTACAGGTCGATCCAAGATCATCAAACCGAAAGGAGGAGACCACAGTCCATTTGAAGGCATTCAGAAGAGCCAGAATCCAGAGCATTCAGCCAGAGATTTAGAAGCTTCAAGTTCAATTAGAGAATCTAGAGAATTCGAAAGACCCAAGATTCAGAATTCAGAAGATTCAATGACTACAAGACTTTAAGAAGATCAACAAGCTGACAAGTCGATCCAAGATCAACAAACCAATAGGCCTATCCAAGATCAAAAAGTCGACGAGCCGATCCAAGAACAATAAACCCACAGGTTGATCCAAGATCAACAAGCCGATAGGTCAATCCAAGATCAACAAGTCGACAGGTCGGTTCAAGATCATCAAACCAACAGGCCGATCCAAGATCAACAAGCTCACAAGCCGATCCAACATCAACAAGTCGACAGGTTGATTCAAGATCATCAAACCGATGAGCCAATCTAAGATCAACAAGACAACAGTCCAATCCAAGATCAACAAGCCAGCAAGTCAATCTAAGCGGATCAACAAGCCAACAGGCCGATCCAAGAAAATCAACCAGTCATAGCTCAAAGCTTACATATTCGAGAGAAAGAATCAGAGAATAAATATTAGAGATTGTAACAATTATACAAAATCAATAAAATCACGTTCATATCCACGAATTAAATTTCTTTGTTGAAATCTCGTGTGAACAAATTAGCACGCCCAGTGGGATCGTCTCTACCTCTCATCTCTTTCTCTCTCTTTGAGAAAACATGACATCGAAAGAAGTTTCTTCAAAGGTTATTGCTTCAAGTAACTCCTACATGGGGCCAATCATTAGAAGTCGCTCCAGAGAAATCTAACATGAAGAAAGTCAAACACCTATCATTGCAAACAAAATGCTGAGACTCATGACAAAATATGCTCAAGCTAATGTTGCCAGTGCAGAAAATCTTTTGTTTGGCAAAATTACTTTTCCTTCTCTTCAACCAAGAGAAATATCAAATCATGACGTGATGTCCGTTATGATGACTGATGTAGGCACCAATGAGGAAATAATGGTTGAAGTTGAAAAGAAGATTAGCATGTTACTAAAAGCAATCGAAGAAAGAGACTACAAAATTGCTTTGCTCAAGAACTAGATTAAAAGTCGTGATGCTGCCGAATCAAATCAGACCCCTGCCATCAAAGACAAGAGAGAGACTGTTGTACAAGAAGATCAATCACAACATTCCACTTCAATTGCTTCATTATCTATCCAACAGCTCCAAGATATGATCATGGATTCCATCAGAGCACAATATGGTGGACTTACTCAGAACTTCCTTTTGTATTCCAAGCCATATACCAAGAGGATGGAAAATCTGAGGATACCTAGTGGATATCATCAACCAAAGTTTCAACAATTTGACGAGAAGGGCAATCCCAAGCAACACATTGCTCACTTTGTCGAGAAGTGCAAAAATGCTTGTACCCAAGGAGATCTACTAGTCAAGCAGTTTGTCCAAACACTGAAGGGAAATGCTTTTGACTGGTACACCGACCTTGAGCTTGAGACTATCAACAGTTGGGAGTAGTTTGAAAAGAAATTTCTAAATCACTTCTATAGCACAAGACAAATTGTCAGCATGTTTGAGCTCACCAACACAAGGCAACAAAAAATTGAACCCGTTATCGACTACATAAATCATTGGAGAGCCATGAGTTTCGATTGCAAAGATCCTCTCACTGAACTATCTGCTATCAAAATGTGCATTCAAGGCATGCATTGGGGACTTCTTTACATTCTCCAAGGTATAAAGCCTCACACTTTTGAAGAACTAATAACTCGCACCGACGACATGGAGCTAAGTATTACTAGTCGAGGAGACAAATACCTTTTAGTCCCTAACTTAAGGGAAGAAAGAAATAACATCGAGCTGACTTTAGAGGAATCTATGGTTGTCAATACAACTCTTTTAAAATCATCTTCAAAAGGAAAGGGCAAGCGAATTGAGAAGCAATAAGAAAACGAGAAGTGTCACATAACTTTGAGGGAAAGGCAAGAAAAAGTCTATCCTTTTTTTGATTCTGACGTTCCTGATATGTTGGAACAACTTTTAAAGTTGCAGTTGATTGAACTGCTTGAGTGTAAATGACCAGAAGATATGAAAAAAGTTGATGATTCCAACTACTGCAAGTATCACCAAGTCATCAGTCATCTGGTGGAAAAATGTTGTCTTAAAGGAACTGAATTTGAAGTTGGCTCAAAAAGGGAAGATTGAGTTGGATCTCCATGAAGCAGCTCAATCAATGAAAAGGAGCGCTTAGAATGGAAATGCTCCTTATCACAAGATCCTAAACTACATGATGCTCATGGCCCACATGAGCTTAAAAGGTGAATGTTAAAAAAAACAAAAAAAAAAAATCGTTGAACTACGTTATGACTTGATCCCTTCTATTGAAGGGTACGTAGGCAACTTAAAGAAAACTTCAAGTTCAGTCTTTCCAAATAAGAAAAAAATGTGTGTCACGACTATTGAAGCATGACACTACAAATTGAAGGTGTTCATCCCTACTGAGGGCAACACAACAAATTGAAAACACTCAACCCAATTAAAGGTGGTGACACAACAAGTCAATGGGATGCTACAAACTAAATGCATACAAAAGGGATAACTTCGGTCGCCGCTCCACTCTTAGGCTTAGAGGCTTCATCGTTGCCTCATCTCCAAGTTTGGTCGACCTAGAGGTTTCGTTATCACTCCATCTTCAAGTTTGGAGGCTTCGTTGTCACACTCTCTTCAAAGTTGAGGTTACCGCTCTCTCTCCAAAAGTTGAGGTTGGAGGGCAGTCAAGGTTGTCGCTCTCTCTCCGAAGTTGAGGATGTCGCCTCTTTCTCTACCAAGTTGAAGTTTCCACTCTCTCTTCGAATTTGAGGATGCCGCCTCTCTCTCTACCAAATCGAAGTTGTCGCTCTCTCTCCAAAAGTCGAGGTTATCGCTCTCTCTCCAAAGTCGAGGTTGTCGTTTCATCTTCAAAATCAATGTTGCAATTTCAAAGTCAAGGTTGTCGATTCACCTTCATAGTCAAAGTTATTGCTTCACCTTTAAGTTCAATCTCCCTTCAAAGTCGAGGTTGTCGTGCTCTCTCTTCAAAGCTGAGGTTGTCGATCTCTCTCCAAAGTCAAAGTTACGGTTTTTTTTCCAAGTTTGAGGTTGTCACTTCATCTCTAAAGTTGAGGAGGTTGTTGCTTCATCTCTCAATTCGAGGTTGTTGCATATCTCCCAAGTCGAGGTTGTCGCTTCATCTCCTAAGTTAAGGTTGTCGCTTCATCTTCAGAGTCGAGGTTGCCACTCTCTCTCCAAAAGAATCTAATCTTATTAGGAAACAAATAAAGATAAATTAAATTCAAATTTTAAACTATTTAAAGCATGAATCAAAATATCTTTATTTTAAGGAAATCATAATCTCATTAGGAAATATCCTAATCCTATTAGGAAAACATGGATTTCATTTATGAAAGAAAATATCCTAATTTAATTTTCCAAATATAACAATTATATTCAAAGATATTGTCCAAGTATTACAATTATATTAAAAGATATGGAAAATATAAACTTATTAGGAAAGCATGTTAATTCTATTAGGAAACATTCTAATCAAATTTTCCAAATATAACAATTATATTCAAAAGTAATTAAGATGCATGATCATGCTTAATCTATGGTGGGGTTTTAATCAAAATGACATACTTTATACAACAATCAATTAATTTAAAACATAGATCACATGCATAATTAAATTAAACTTAACAAAATTGATCGGCATATTTGGCATATCCTGAGAAATTGAAAACAATTTAAATTACAATAATTTAAATCCAAGACATATCTTATTCTTCAATATCTTTCCTTGTTTGAACCATTCCAAATTTAGGATTTAGAAATCCTAAATTTTCAATTGCAGCAGCCGGCTTCAAGAAACACATTTGAATTGAATGATCTTTTCAACAATTACAACAAATCCTAACCCTTTTGGGTTATACAATTGATCTAATCAACGTAATAAAGCTAATGCCAAATAGCCTAAACAATCAATTTGCAAACCACATATATCACATATAAGTACCCACCATACAAAACCTTAATTCTACGTAAAATTTAAAGATCGCTTTGATGCCAATTGAAGGGAATAATCGAATTAAACCCATAGCGAAGCGTTGAAATCGACTTTGATTTTAGTTTACAATTAAATGAAAAATAATTTAGGCTAAGCAAACCATACCTTTAAAATAATATGAAAAATATTCTAGCAGGTCTTTTTCTCCTTGTACTCCAACTTCAATGAGGTTGAACTTCAAGGCTTCCACAAAGTCTTCCATGCTATGACTTAAACAAAGAACCAAATAAGTTTATGGAAACCTTCTTGAAAATAGAGACAGGGAATGAAAGGAGAATTTCAAGAGTTCTTTCCTCTTGTAAAGAATGCACACAATGGCTTACCCCTAGGGTCTTACTTATAGTGGTCTAGGGAAAATAATTAAATAATAAATGTTAATATCTAATATATTAAAATATATTTATCTAACAAGTTTGAATCTTATTCAAACCTTCCCAAATTCTCCTACGACATCTATTTCCCTATTTGAATCTATTCAAATTTAATAAATATATTTCCTTTAATGTATCTTAATACATTAATAATTTTTTCAATATTTAATGTATCATATACAATTAATATGTTTTCCCTCATTTAATATATCAAATATATTAAATTTTAATTCGAACATTTCAAAATTTTTTCTCAACGAAATTGATCACTATTTGTTGATATGAGCTAGCAGGGGACCTTATGGACCTACAGATTTTAAGCTCATGATACAAAATTAATTAATTAAACTCTTTAATTAATTAATTTCCATTCATTAACTATAGGTCCCACCACTGTAGACCTAGAGTTGCACTCTTATGCACTGTAGGATAAGTTGTGTCCATGGATATAACCACTACATACAAGTCGATCCTTCACGAGTTGTTCGTAATTACAGTTGGGTCAAAAGTCCGTTTTACCCCTGTAATTACATCTTGCACCTTAAGTCTCTATTCGGCCAGTGAAAGGGTGGAGCCAAATTGTTCAAGTCTCAAAATCAGCACTTAAGGGAACTATTCATTTACTTACCCAATATGGGAAGGAGTGAATTCCATCTTGTGAGATTATGTTCCCAGCTCCCTATTTGGTCAAGTCCCCAAAATGATAAGCTTATTGAATCAGCTACAAAAGCCACTCTCACCCATACAAATCAAAGGACAAACCCTCACAGGCAGGAGTTCATATCTCACTCAAGATTAAGATTGAGTCGCATATAATCATCCTGATGAAATATTAATCTTCTCAATTAACGAATATATAAAGAGAGATTAAATATTTCATGGTCCAGTCTTATTCAAACTCATTATATAAGATACCCCTACTCACATGTCTCCACATGAATGATTTGGATCAAATCATTTGTAACTATTACAAAGTGGGTCGTATCAAGAGTGTTACCAGGATAAGGCACCCAACCTTATCCATATACTATGACCCTTTAGGTTATTTCTTGAACATGATCCTCTCATATGTTAACCACATACTGTTCAAGATTACATTAATAACCTTGGATTTTTCATATAATGGATAATATTATATTACAAATAAAATAATCAAAATTATTATTAATTATTAATTAAATCATTAATTACAAGGCTTTATCGCATAAATCCCAACATGAAGAAACCTAAGAGCAGAGAACAGGGGTTTATTCAAGAGAAGGCTATGGAATCACCAATAAAAACAAAGAAGAAAGCCAGGAAGAAAAAGCATTATGCTAAGAAGGTAATAGCAGAGGAAGTGAGAGTAGAGGAGTTGGAGATAGAACAACGTCGTGCTAAAGCAAAGAAAAAGGGAATGAAGAAAGTGGTTGAAAACCAAAAATATCCATTTGAAAGATTCCTTTCTGTTCGAGCAAAACAGAAGTATAGCGGCTGAAGAAAAGGGATTTCCTTGCATAAAGGGATTTGATTCTGATCTAGCAAAGCTACCCCAATTTTTAAGATCAAGAATTGAAAGCCATGGCGACATGTGTTTGCAAGACAGTCGGATGATTCTCAGGTACAAATTGTTCGAGAATTTTATGAAAATTTGGATAGAAAAGAAGCTTCATGGTTATAGTGCGAGAAGTCCTAATTGATTGGTCGCCAAAAGCCATCAATGATTTGTACCAGTTGGAAGATTTTTCGAATCCAATGTTTAACGAGATGGCCATAGCCCCTTCAATGAATGCATCAATCAAAGAGGTAAGGGTGGAAGATACACAATGGCGAGTCTCAAGCACTGGAGCAAGAACCTTCCAAGCAGCACACCTCACAAATGAAGCAAATGTCTAGCTAGCATTTGTCAAGCTCCGTTTGATACCCACCACGCACGATTCAACTATCTCCATTGAGCGAATCTTGCTAACTTTCACAACTCTTAAAGGGTTAAGTATTAATATTGGGAGGATTATTTCTGTTGGAATTATACAATGTGCAAGGAAGGGTGTAGGGAAATTGTTTTTCCCAAATACAATTTCAATGCGGTGCAATCGAGCCCAAGTGCAAGAGACCCAAATGATGATATATTCTTTGATAAGGGTGTCATTCCAGCATGCATTGCTCGTCTGCAGAGAAGGAAAGGTAGTTCCAAAGCAGGTGGTCTCCTTCAAGGGATGGACAAGCTTCTGGAATAGCAACATCAACTGCTTCAGAGGATAGAATATGTAGAAATGCAGCAGCAAACTTTCTGCCTTTACACTCAAACGAGGGATATGGCCATAAAGAAGGCTCTGCACAAAAATTTCTCGAAGCCATTTACAGCCTTCCCAACCTTTCCAAAGGAAATATTGACCCATTGGATCCCACTGCCTGCCGATCAACCGCTTGAAGATGACGATGAAGATGAAAGAATGTCAGAGGAGGAATAAAAGAAGGGATGTTGCATGTTCCCTTCTATGAAAATTGATCTGCTTTGTTTTAGTTATTTCTATTTGGTTTAAGTTTATTTTTGCCTATGTTTTTATGCGAGTAAATTGGATGAAAATTGTAGTTAAAAAAATTGGCAAAAATAGATGAATTTTTGTCCTTATTGAACTCCGTATTTTGTAAAAACGTATTGCAATTGGAATAATTAAAAAAAAACTATTTTTTTTTTGTCTTCTTGTGGGATGCATCTCTAGAAGAGACGCATTCCATTTTTTTTGTCCTTTATTTATTTATTTTTTAAATCTATTAAATGAGTTTTTTTTTGTTGTTTTTTATAAATACCATTAACATTTTTAAAAAGTTTCCCTATCTCTAACGTTTTTTTAAGAATTAAATATATATATATATATATATATATATTTTGCAAAAAATGATTTAAATAATTCTATAATTTTATAAAAGATATACCTAAATTTTTTGTTTAAGCCATTAGATGTTCTTTACAAAATTTGATTTAAAGAATACTATAATTTTACAAATACTATACATCTTCTAAAAATGTATTAAATTTTTAAAAAGACATAATTAAATGCATATGCAAATAATTTTTTTTTTCATGTTTTTTATGAAGCTAGTAAATGTTTTTTACAAAAGGTGATTTTGAAACTTCCATAATTTTACAAGTTATATCTATGTATTTTTTCTTTCTTTTCTAATTACGAATTTTGAGACGTAATTTATACTCAATATTTTTGTTTGATTATTTTGAGTTTGCTTAGGTTAAATTATAAATTTAGTCCCTGAACTTTGAAGTTTGTGTTTATGTGGTCCCTGAACTTTCAAAATTACAAATTTATTCCATAAACTCTCGAAATTTTTTAAATTAACAGATCTACTAGACACAAAATTGAAAATTTTGAGTTCGATTAGACAAAAAATTTAAATTTATATCTAATAAATCAATGAATTTTTATAAATTTTGAATTTATCAAGGGCCTATTTAGACACAAAATTGAAAGTTCAAGGACTTATTAGACACAAAATTGAAAGTTTAGGGACCTATTCGACACTGTAATGCCCCCCAAATTTTAATATAACTTAAGGACATTACTAAACTTACAACCAATATGTCCAAAAATTTCGGCAGCATAACGACTTAACTACAAGATAACCAAAATTTTCCTAGCACCTGTTAGACAAGAAAACCACACTCGAACAAAACCAAAATTTTCCTGGCACCTGTTAGACAAGAAAACCACACTCCAACAAACCAAAGTAACTAAGCACAACCTCCACATCTCCTGGCTATAATTCACCACACCCAAACTCCTAGAATAAACATAATTTCATCAACTCAAAACATACTTAATTCAAATAGATTAGCAGGAACAAAAGGAAATTTTAACAACTAGGACTTTCAGTTCATAATCTAGTTATATCAAAATAACCTATCTATTTTTCAAAAATAATAAAGAATGGGAAGACCTATACCTAGCACCTATACAAAACAACTAGAATCCTATCTATGCAATTCAAAGAAAATCAATACTAAAAAAAAGCATGTAATACTAATGGTGTCCTCTCATCAGGTCTCCTTGTCTGCATCACTAGTTTCGTAGAGCTCCTCCTCACCTACAAAATCTTTTGGTTGGGGCAGTAAGTATAAAAGTACTCAGTAAGTAGCTTATACCTAGTGAGCCACCAAACATCAAACAACAAACAACATGCTATACACACACACCCAAACATGCTTATTCAAAGTAAATTCACCAACATCATACCATGCATACATAAACAAGTAAATTATGCATAAGATTCGCTTGACACATGAATTCTCGCACCATGTTATGCAACTAACACATGAATTCTCGCACCATGTCATGCAACTAACACATGAATTCTCGCATCATGCCATGCTCTCTCGGTTCTACTCAACACTCATGTTTAGCCCTTACCAAAGCTCTCCAAGACTGACCCTTCAAGAAGCATCGACCCTTTACCACTGTTACCAAGGCATCAATACTTCTCTATGGAGCTCGGTGTTCAACCCTTGACCAATGTTACAAAGGCCTCGAACTGTGCATCGCCCCTTGACCATTTGTATCCAATGTACATCGATGAATTAGCAATGCATTGGCTCTTTCCCAACCATCTAACACATGCTTTTTAGACTCACCATTCCAACCCTTGACCATTTGTACTCAAGGCCTCGATGCTCATCTTATTCCAATGGTGACAATACCACCCCTCGACCATTTGTACTCGAGGTGCACTGGTACTCACCCTATAATCCTTAGTAAACTCACAATGTTCGCTGACCTCCTCACAACCACACCACATCCATGCTACCTAAGCATGCTACTAAACCATGTCTCATGCCAAACAACACATGCCCATACATGCTTTCAAGCTCAATTAATCAACATACTAACATCACGTAAACTTCACAAATCCACATCTAAACATGCTCATCAAAAGGTACAACAAAGCACAAAATATATATAATGTGCACAAATCAAATAAGAAACATAGAACATGCTGCACACAATCAAACTAACCCACTAAATAGAAACTACTTACTTAGAGCGCTCCTAAAAATATTCCAAGAGTTCTTAAACCAAGAGAATAATTTTTAGAGGGTATACTTAGTTCGAAAACCTTTAAGAAAACTAGAACGTGCTCAAATAGGAGTATACTTACTTAGAAATAGTCTAAAATGCTAAAGCGATTCTTCTATATTCAAGCCAAACTCCCAATACTTACTGAAAAAGACTTGCCCACTTGCTGGAAAGTATTTGAAAAGGCTCTAAAGTGGTTTAGAACTACAAATAAAAGGTATCCAAGCAATAAAAATAATCTAAGATACTTTAATCCATTCTAAATGAGTTTAAGGGGTGCTAACCTTGCAAAAACAGGCTCAATGCCTTGCTGATTTATGTTCGAATCAACCCAAAATTGCAAACCCAAGGTTCTTATACGTTAAATCCTAAGCCATAACACCTAAAGTGATTTGAAAAATATCAAAACTCATTGAAACTTACCGAAAGAGTCCTTACACTTGATGTTTGCTGTTCGAAGGTGTTCGAATCGATTTTGAATTGAACACTAAAGGTTTCTACATGATAGAACCAAAGTTACAACACCGAAATGGGTTTGCGAAAGGTCTATAACATGTCGAAACTTACCAAACAGCTCCAAACAGACCGAAAGCTTGCTGAAAAATGCAATTTCAACACCAAACTTCTTCGACTGCGGTTGGTCGATGTCCAAAGAAGCCTAAAATAGTAAAACAAAGATGTTTAAGGCATGGGTAATCCAAAATTAAGGTCGATTGGGCATGGGTATTGAAGATCTAAAACTAAAAAGGAGTGGGTTGACCAAACCTTGTTGAAACAATAGGGAAAACATGTGGGTTTGCATACTGGTCGCCTTTCGACGTCGTGAGGGTGGGGTAGCACCATGGGTTGTGTCGCGTGGGTTTCGTTGTTGGAGTCGCATACAGAAGCTGCAGAATTTGCATCGTGGTAGTGAGTTGTTGCCATTTGGACCTCAAGAAAAGAATCGTTGTTGCAAGGTTGAAGTTTGTGTGGGTTTTGCTGCCAAAGAGCTGTTGTTGCCTGAGAGGAAGAAGAAATCGAGGGGGAGGTGTCGGTTGGTCTTGCGTGAAAGACAAGAAGAAGAAGAAGAAGAAGAAGAAGAGAAAAGGTTAGGGCTTGTTTTCCTTTTTTGTCTCTATTTTACTTTCCTTTTCTTTGAACTCCACTCATTTTCTCCAAAACTAAAGTAAATAAGAATGAAAAATTCTAGGATCTCTTAATTATCTCTTAAACTTTTCCAACTTTTTATCTCTATTCTAAATTTTGAAACTCCAAATAAAGTACCAAAAGATTTTGGATAAAAATCTAATTAATAGGAGATTTGGGTTCCTTTTAGACTTGAGAATAAAACATTACAACTAAGTTTCTAAATCATGGAATTAAAGATTTAATTAAAAACCTCTTTTCCCAAAATTAGAGAAACTTAATTTATCAAAATTAAGGGACTATATTCGAAATTCTAATTTTTCAAATCATAATTGTAACAAATATCTCAGTCTAAATATTCTAAAATAGCCCAATTTTATAACACGGGGCGTTATAGACACTTTTGAATGTCAAGGGACCAAATAGACACAAACCTCAAAGTTAAGGGGCTAAACTTGTAATTTAGCTTTTTACTTATTTTATTTTATTTTATTTTGAGCTTAACATGTAAAAAACATTATAAAAAAACTCTAATAATTTAATGAGTTTAAAAAAGCAACAATAACAACCGTTTTTATTTAAAAGAAAAAACAACTAGTAAAATTGTTAGGCTCAAAATTAAATAAAATCAAAATAATCAAGCAAAAATATTGAGTCTCAAAATTCATAATTAAAAAATAAAGGAAAAATGTATAGCTACAACTTGTAAACTTATGGAAGACAAAAAATGACTTGCTTATTTTAATTATGTATTTTGTAAAATTTAATGCATTTTTAGAAGATGTATAGTATAGTATTCTTTAAATCAAAATTTGTAAAGAACATGCTTAAACAAAAAAACTAGGTATATCATTTATAAAATTATAGAATTATCTAAATCAGTTTTTGCAAAAAAAAGAAATATTTAATACCTTTTTTACAAAAAAAAAAAAAAAAAAAAAAACTTATAAAAAAATAATTATTTAATGGGTTAAAAAAATAAACATAAATAAATAATAAAAAAAATTGGAAAAAGTGGAATGCGTCTTTTCTATAGACGCATTCCACGACAGACACATTCCACTAAAAGACAAAATAAAAAAAATAATTTTTTAATCATTTCAATTGCTATGCGTCTCTTGTAAAGACGGAGTTCAATAAGGACAAAAAAACTACCCTCTTTTCCTAAATAGTTTCAATTACATATGTTTTTGCCAATTTTTTTAACTACAATTTTCATCCAATTTACCCGATTAAATGAGGGATATGGCTATAAAAAAGGCTCTGCACAACAACTTCTTAGATCCATTTATAGCCGGATCCCACCGCCTGCTGATCAACCCCTTGAAGATGATGATGAAGATGAATAAAGAATGTCAGAGGAGGAATAAGAATGGATGTTGTATGTTCCCTTCTATGAAAATTTATCTACTTTGTTTTAGTTATTTATATTTGGTTTAAGTTTATTTCTGCCTATGTTTTTATGCTTTAGTATTTAGAAGTTTGTGTCAAAGAAAGAAAAAGATTAGAAGGAAAAATTTGTCTGATTTTGCTATTGTAGTTTTTGTTCTTCATGTGAAAATGAAAGTAAGTTTGCTTTAGCTTTCTAGTCTTATGATTTGGTTCTGAAAGAATTGCTTCCTTTCTTATGCCTTTATGTGAAAGCAATTAGATTTGAGATAGCATAAAGAGTGGTTAAATGTCAATATAAGTTGTACTCTGCATGCACCTTGAATTCTTAATGCTTCATTAAATTAGTCCTTGTTGTTAAAGACTGCTGGATGACTGCTGATGATTTAACATTTCAAGTTTTGTTGGTATGATATAATTAAATCTTATGCACAGTAAGCCCTACGTTTTATATAGATTTTCATAGAGTCATTCCTTTTAGAGCCTGGAATTATATGAAAGTCTGATCCCAACTAATCTATAACAAGTTCACTTCCCTTTCTAATTCTAGTCTTTCTAGTTAGCTTGTAATAAGTTTGGTGGTTTCCATTCACTTTCCCTCATTAAGGACAATGAGTGATTTAATTTTTTTTTGGGGGGGAAGGCGTGTAAGTATTAAAAAATAATAATATAAAAATATGAGTCCAACACTAGGATCTATGCTCATGGAGCACTCCTCTTCCCCACCTAAGATGCATTTCTCTCTCATACAAAGAGAGCCTAGTCTGTTTATCACTTTTCTGAGGCAATAAAAGTTAGCTCATGAAAAGGGGTTTTTGCTAAAGCAATCTCTGTTGTGGCTTGTGCTCATAGCTAGATGTTTTCACCACAAAGTGTTAGCACTCTAGAGCGAAGGTACAAGTTACATTGAGAAGCTTTGAAAAAAAAAAGAAATAAAAGAAGTAAAGGATGAGTATTAGCTTGATAGTCACAACTCTCCTAGAACTTCAGTGAGCTTCATCATAAATGTCTCCATTCTGAAAAGCAAGAGGGAAGTGACAAGAGGGTCAATCTTAGATAAATAATTGGAATGAGTATTATTCCTTTGAGGTGATAAGCCTAAAAGCTAGGGTGCACAACATCATAAAATGTTGTCATTCTAAGAAATAGGGCTCTGACTTCAAGGATTCTCTAAGAGAGTAGTAGATTGTTGTTGTAAAAAAAAGAGAGAGAAAGTTTGTGAGTCAGTATTACGTTAGCTTTATGAAGTTAGTTTTAGCAAGGAAGTATTCGTGTGTAGGTTTGATCATAGGATTGATTGGCAAGCTTAAGGATTATAATTCTTGTTGTGATAAAAGTTTTGGAGCTAAGTGACTCCTAGTTAAATCTTAGCGTGTGAAAAAGAGCAGAAATTGAAAGCTTGAAGCAGGACAACATGTTTTAAATGGTAGGATCAGGTTTAATGCAAGAGCATTATTTCTTTTGTGGTAATGTATTTGAGAATTCGTTGGTTGAGGAAAAGGTGGCTAATTGGCATGTTTTAGGTTGAGAAAGCATTACTCGGGGCCGAGTAATGATTCAAGTTTGGGGGTTTGATAACTTTTAGAAAAAGAATTATGTGTAGCATTTTTAGGACTTATTTCGCCCTTTTTTTTATTATGATTAACTTGAACTTTCTCATGAAAACCTATGGTTCATTTCTAATTGCTATAGTAGTTCTTTTGGGTATTGCAAATGTATTGTTTGAGCATATAGGCTTTTAATGGTGTGAATTTGTGATTAATTCAGGAAGTTAGGAATGTAGTGGAGTTAATCGAGTCCTCAAGAAATGGAGGCTGGAGTAAGCATTGATTTTGCTGAAGCATTTTGGAGGGAAAAAGTTCGCACGAGTTTCACATGTGAGGAACACAATTAATTAAATTAATTGGACCCGTGTCAGCTGATCAATAGTTCTATCAAATGAGAGGTCACCATTCTGGAGGTCAATTATATTCAGCCTTGATTTGCACGAAATGAGAGATATAAAAGGTGTTGTTGTCATTTTCTTAGGGGAGCTTATCGAAAAAAGGGAATAAGAAGATTCAAAGGAAACCGTTGAAGCCGATTTTTCTGAAAAGGAAAGAAGCCATCATTGAGCAGAACTTTGCAACATTTCGATTCCATTTTGGGCAATTTTTTGTTCTTCCTTCTTTCCTCTTTCTTAAGTTATACTACAACTTGAGTAAGGGTGTTAGTTTTCTGATTTTTTATATTGTAACTTGCATTATGAGCTAAAAACTCATAGGGAGAGGATTAGGGAATGACTGTATTAACTTGAACCATTGTTGAATCGTATTTTTTAATTTCAATTTGATTTTTAAGTGTTACTAATGCTTAAACATAGTTCTGTTTGGCCAGCTTAACTACTGCATTTTCTTCTTGATGTTCGGGAGAAATAGGGGAGGATGATTCTTAAAAATCACATTAGCTCATTTTATAAAGTTAGAAGTTATCTAAGCAAGTGGATTAGAGATAACAACTTGCCAAATGCACTATTGAAACAACTAGTTTTGAAAGTTAATCGCTTATTTCAAGATTTTCAGGAGATTTTCTTAGAGTCTGTTAGTGGGTTGAATTAGCAAAGTTGTCAGTTTAGCATCATTCTCTATTAATACATGATTTACACTAATCTGAACTTGTTAGTTCTCATTTGCAAGTCATTTGTGTTCTAACACTCTGTTTAATCATAATTTTTGTTTTTGCACTCTGTTTACCTTTGCGTTATTTTCATTCCTGTTTGCAGTAGTTATTAATTACCCTAAAAATTTTGTGGTTACTATAATGAGTTGTTGGAAATTAATTATTGTTATAGGAAAATTACTAATCTCTGTGGATACGATATTTTACTTATTGCTTGCTACAGCTCATGTGTACACTTGCATATATCATAACCCAATTGCTGCTAAAATAAGTAGTATACGTTAACAAGTATCAACCTAGAAGAGTTAAACCACTTACCAAGTAGTTCACTATGTTCATGTACTAAGGTTCTTCGTTTCCTTCAACTACTAGTAGTCTCTCATCCACAAATGTGTTTAAGATTTCTCTTATATCTCCTCTTCGGGCCTCTTCTCCTAGTCGGGATAGATGATCTGTAACTTGATTTTTTGTTCCCTTCCTATCCTGAATTTCAACATCAAACCTTGAAGGAGTAAGATCCATATAATCAAACGAGGCTTCAAATCCTTCTTGGTCAAAATGTACTTTAGTGTTGAATGATCCGTGTGCATTATCACCTTAGTTCCGACTAGATAAGGTCTAAACTTGTCAAATGAAAAAACTACAGCTAGAAGTTCTTTCTCTTTCGTGGTGTAATTCACTTGGGCTTCTGTAAGTGTCTTGCTGGCATAGTAAATAGGTTGTACTATCCTCCCTTTTTTCTACCCTAACACTGCTCCAACAATGAAATCACTGGCATCACACATGAGTTCTAATGGGAGAGTCGAGTTAGGCTTAACCATTATTGGAGCTGTGCTAAGTGCTTCTTTAAATTTATTGAATGTCTGCAAACATTCTTCATCCAACTCAAAAGGTTTTTCATGCTCTAACAATCTGCATAATGGCTTGGATATCTTAGAGAAGTCTTTGATGAATCTTCTATAAAAACTTGCGTGGCCCAGGAAACTTCTAATCTCTTTCACCGTGCTCAAAGGAGGTATTTTAGAAATCAATTCTACCTTTTCTTTGTCAACCTCGATTCCCTTCCTAGAGATTTGATGTCCTAATACTATCCCTTCCTATACCATGAAATGACCCTTCTCCCAATTTAGTACTAAGTTGGTATCTTCACATCTTTTAAGCACTTGTTCGAGATTGTCTAAACAATTAGTAAATGTTTTTCCAAAGACGAAGAAATCATCCATAAAAACTTCTAATGTCTTTTCCACCTGTCCGAGAACATGGCCATCAAGTACTGCTGAAATATCGCCGGTGCATTGCAGAGAACGAACGACATTCTCTTGAAAAAAAATGTACCAAACAGACAAGTAAAGGTACTTTTCTCCTGGCCTTATAGAGTTATTGTGATTTAGTTGTAACCTGAGTATCCGTCAAGAAAGCAATAATACTCCTTTCTTGCAAGTTCATGCAAACTCTCCATCTCGTCACTATTCTGGTAGGAATGAGTTTGTTCTTCTCATTTTCAACAACATTCATTTCTTCCTCAATACTAATTGCACAGGACTAGCCCAGTTACTGTCGAAAATAGGATAGATAACTCTTGCATCTAGCCACTTGATTATCTCTTTTCTAACCACTTCCTATATCACAAGGTTTAATCTCCTTTGATTCTCTATTGAATTCCTCGCTCCTTCCTCAAGATTTATCTTATGCATATAGAAGGACGGGTTGATTCCCTATATATTTGCAATGGTCCTGCCGATGGCCTTTTTGTGGTTGGCTATAACCTGTATCAAATATAATTCTTGTTTGTCATAAAGATTGGTTAAGATGATAACTGGTAAAGTTTTATTATCTCCAAGAAAAATGTATTTAAGGTGAGAGGGTAGAGGCTTGAGGTCCAAGCTGGGAGGCTCAATAAGAGATGGCTTGAGTGGCTCAGATCTCTCTTCCTCTAGCTCTAAGATTTCTTTTGTTAAAGGCACATCTTTGTATTCAACTTGTAGGTCATTCATTTCTAAGACTTCTTTTTCATCAACTTCTTCTTCAGGATAACTGATATCTAGAATTTTCTGCAAATCATAAAAAGAAAAATAGTCCGATAAATCTAGAAATGAACACTCCTCCATATCTCCTTGATATTTTAATGCATTCATCACATTAAAAGTGATCTTCTATTTATTCGCTCTCATTGTAAGTTCTCCTTTCTGTACATCTATTAGAGTTCATCCTGTTGCTAAGGAAGGTCGCCCTAAGATAATTAGGACTTCTATGTCGGCTTCATAGTCCAATAATGAAATCTGCTAGGAAGACGAACTTATCAACCTTCAAAAGTACATCCTCAATCTTCCCAATTGGATGGGTTAGAGAGCGATATGCTATTTGAAGGGTGACAGTGGTTGGTTTCGCTTCACCGATTCCTAACTGTTTGAACATTGAAAGCGGCATAAGGTTAATACTTGCATCTAGATCCCACAATGCCCTTCCTACATCTCTGCCTCCAATGGAACATGGAATCGTGAAGTTCCAAGGTCCTTAAGCTTTGGGGGTACTTTGCTTCTTACTAGCGCATTGCAACATTCTATTAGCACAACTGTTTCATACTCTCCCACTCGTCTTTTCTTTGATAGGATGTCCTTCAAGAATTTCACATAGTTTGGCATATGTTCAAATACTTCCACCAACGAAATATTGATGTGAAGTTGCTTCAATATGTTCAGAAACTTGCCAAACTGTGGATCCTTACTTGCTTGGTTAAATTTTTGAGGGTATGGTAGTGGTGGCTTGTAATTCTAATAAAGTTTAGTTTACTTTGGAGAATGTCCAAGTGCAACTTTTCCTGTCTTACTCTGCTTCTTTTGTACTTAGTCATCTTCACTTGACATGTTCTCCATAGATTTCTCTAACTCTGTTGAGTTTGAACCTTCATTTGACTCCTTACGGTCTTCTTCATTTGACTTCTCTTTCTCTTTCTCTTTTTCTTTTTCTGTGGAATCCCTCATCACTTCTGAAGTTGAATTATTTTAAAGCTACGCTGAACGTGCTGGCCCTTCATATTCCATTCAGCTCTTTAGAGTTAGCCTTGCAGTTCTCTTTTCCTTCGTGTTGAGGTGTTTTTGTGTTGCTAAGCAACGGTCTTTGAGGTCTATTTTTTAGTTCATTTTCCAGTTATCCTACTTGAATCTCCAGGTTCCGCATTGTTGCATCGTTCCAAGCCATGTATTCTTTCATCAAGCTCTCTATACTTGGAGTTTGTGAAACTTGTGGTTGAGATTGCTGATAATTCTTCTACAGCACTTGTTGTTGTTGAGGTTAAACATGGAAAAAAATCCTTGCTTTCCGTATTGGCTTGAAGCATTGTTACTCATACTTATTTTTCCTCCCAAAGAGAAATTGGGGTGCTTCCTCTAACCAGGGTTGTACATGTTGGAATAAGGGTTCCATCGACTATGATTCCCCTGTTGATCTACATAACAATCAAATGCCAAATTAAATTGGCAATTATCAAACAAATGATTTTCATTACAATAAGCACAAGAAGGATATGAAATTTGATTCACAAGGGCAATCGCTATATGATTCCCCATAGTTAGGTTTTACAACATGTTATGCATAGATGCCATCTGTGCATTTAGTAATGCGATTGCATCCACTTCTAGTATACCAGCAACATTCTTCGTGGAAGTTGTAGTGATTGCAGCTTCCTCTCCCCAATTCAAATTGTTTGTAGCAATAGTATCCAAGATCTCATTGGCTTCATTTACGAATTTCTTCAGCAAGGATCCATTTGTTGTTGCATTGACCAATGCCTTTGATGCTTGGTTCAAACCATTGTAGAAGTGCTCGATCACAATGCATGCTAGGAGACCATGCTATGGACATTTTCGAACTAACTTGTTGAACCTCTCCCTAGCTTCATTTACAAGCTCATTTAATGCTTGTGATAGGACCAAAATAGTCTAATTTTACTTATGCTAATTCATGCTAGTTCGTTAGATTTTAAGTGCTTAATTGTTCATTTTGTAGGTATTCAAGCACAAGGTGTATTTTGGAGCATTTGCATCCATTTAAGGTTAATTCGAGCCAATTTGGAGGTCATTTGAGCAACTGAGTGAAGAATATAAGTGAAATGCCAAAATGTCTCTAACGAAAGTGTCTCAACGCTGCTTGTAGCGTGAAGACAGTAATAAAGAAGATTATTGGAGAATAGGACAGTGTCTCAATGCTATCCCAAGTTCGGGCGCGCTAGCCTCACTCGACTTTGTGATGAGCCCTGCCAGACGCTATCGCTATTTCTATAAAAGCATTTTTTCGCCAATTTGATCATTAAGTCCAATTTCTAAAACCTCCATGGGCTTCCTCTCCCACCATCTTTACTGTTTTTCATATTTTTAGGCTTAGATTAATGTTTATGATTGATCCTTGGTGTCGAGCTTCATCAATTCGATGTTTTTCTAGGCTTTCGATGTCGATTCGGGTTGTAAACGATGGTACAATGTAATTTTGGTGAGATTTTTGGCTTATTTTAGTGATAATTCCATTGTTTGTTGGCTTTCAATTCTTGTTCATATACCTTGAGCATGCTTGTGTGGTTGATCTGGCAAATTAGTTGTATTTGATACGCTCATAGCTATGCAAGATTACTTGTAGGGGTCCTCAATTTCGTGTTTAATTTGAGGAGCAATAGGCTAACAATCACGTTAGTAATTAGGTGTAACTACTTAATTTTACTTCACACATGATAATCCTTAGAATTGTTAGTGCGTTTTAATTAATTTCGATTGGCTAGTCGATATTAATTAACTCATTTCAGCTTGCCCCAAGTGCTTAATGCGTCTAATTAGATTGCATGGAATGTTCATGCCCAGCTTGATAATTAGATTAGAATCAATATAGGCATTTGTAAAATTTGTTTAATTAGAGGAGGCTTCCACGATATTTCGAGAAGTCAGTTATAATGGAATTGGCATATCTCTTAAAAAATTTGTGATTGAATTTACATTGTTTCTAGTTTTACCTTGAATCGGTGCCCGAGGTGAGATCCTTATCTTTAATGCTTTCAATTTAATCCTTTTGTCTTTCTTTTATGCTTTATCCCAAACCCCTCAGTCCATGTCAGTCTGTGTCAATAAGAAATATGTTTAATAGAAATCAATTATTTGGTTCCCTATAGTTCGACCTGGTCCACTATTAATTACTACAAGTAGTTAATTTTAGATCGGTAATTATAAATTGTATTTGATGAGCCTTTGAAAGATCTTATCAAATTGGTATCGTTGCCAGGGAACCGCCAATTAAATTGATTTCTTAATTTTGGTTTTCTTATTTTAATAAAAACAAAAGATACAAAAAAAAAGTCTATACTTGTTTTCCTTTTATGGGTAACAGTTTCAGGAATTTCAGTGGAGCTGCCTTGCACGACGATGTGGTTAGTGATTTAAATTCTAGAATTTCTAAACTAGTCTATTTGGCTTCTCGATTGTTTGAAACGCAGGAGCGTTTGATTTGATGTCCCTACAACCATGGAGGAGTTCCTGGTCAGCACGAGATGAGCCACTATCCTCACGGTCTTGAGTGGGATTGTTCATATGGATGCCAGGAGGAGCAGCAGAGCTTGAGCCCCCAATCTTCAGTTTCAGGTATGTCTATTGAGGAGTTAATTAAGTTAATTACTAAAAATACTCTTCAGTTGCAGCAGGAAAGACTCTAGAGTCAACAAAAAAATCTTCAATTTCGAAAGGAGATGGCCTGGTTACAAGGTGACTCCGTCACCTAGTTGGCTGATCCAGTGGCGAGTCTGGAGAGTCCTCAAGAGCAACCATCTTTAGACATCCTTGAGGTACGAAGTGAGGTTGATGTAGAACTTAACGATAAAATTTGTTTGCCATGTGAAGAACAGATAAGTGAGACAAGTGAGGAAGTCGAGCTTCAGTTCCATGTGGAGGTCTAGGTGATAGAGTTGGAGGTCAAAAGACCTGCGTCTGTTCTATCTTTCAAGTTTTCTTTATTATGTGAATGTTCTTCTTCTTTGTCTTACTTGTTAAAGTCAGAGTCTTATTATTTTGATTTATCTGCTTTTATATTTTTAGAGTCCAAAAATTACAAAAAGACCTGCATTTCCAGGGCCCATCAGATATTGAAGAGCTTACTTTGTGCAGTGAGCTTTGTGGATTCGAGAAAGAAAGGGCCGAAGAAATGGAAGAACTTCTAGGTACCCTGATGCGTGCCACACGACAAGTCGAGCAATCGACTATAAAAATTTGCACTTCCTAGAGCCAGACAAGCTTGAAAATTTTAAATGCTTTCCTTTTACTGCTTTATGTTGTTTGCTTTTTAGTAGCTTAGTTCATTTTTTTTGCAGGTAATAAAGTGACCTTTAATGAGGAAATTATCATTCTAGGAGGCCGGAGATGCACCACCACCCACCTACATGCTTGGAGTTTTCAAGGGAGTTTTTATGTTCCTTTATCTTTGTCCTAGTTCTTTTTAGATATTTATACATTGGGGACAATGTAAACTTTAGGTTGGGGGTGGAGTTTACAATTTTATTGAGCTTAATATTGAGTGACCTGTGGTCACGCAAGCGCACGCGATCGAAGTAATATAAAATGGTATCTGAGTACCAAGTATCAAATCCCACAGGGAACGGAGTAACAAAAATTTTGTTTTGCAAAAGTGTAAGGAAATTTGCAAATTTGAAAAGTAAGAATGCAAAAATAAAGTTGGGATGGGTTGTTGGTGAAAAACGGAAATTGCGAAATCTAATTGCTGAATCTAGAAATGGCAATATTAGAAATAACAGAAATTGCAGAATTAAATTGCAGAATCTAATTTGGCAATGAGCGAAATGACTAAAAATTGCAAAATTAAATTGCAGAATCTAAATTGGCAAGATTGGGTAGCAAATTAGATGAACTTAGAGAATGAAATGATAAAGGATGGGGCTCAAGAATGTCATTGCCCTAAGTCGTAATTGCAAACCAAAATTGCAATTCCAACCTACTCCACACTCAATTGTAAACGAAAATTGCATCTCCTATTTACCTCGAGATTAGGTTTTAGGAGGCTAAGTGAGAGACCTATATGTCTATAGTCCCTCTATCTTAGATAATTTTGGCTCACAATTTTATGGGTCTTGGAGTCCTTAATCCCTATGTCTAGGGTAAGGAATGGCTTATGTCTAAGTTCTCTTTCTCCATTACTTGTGTGAAATCCACTTATCATTAACCCTGTCGGTATTAGATCTAAGCTTGAGTTGATACCCTAGTTGATTAATCTATGATCTCAACTGAATTTTAATCAACACAAGCAAACAATTGAGATGTAGGCTTGGTTTTTATTGTAATTTTTTGGCTACAATTACTTCTTAGGGAATTCACATCCTTGAACCCCCCAATAAGTGTTAGCTCATATTTTTGATGAAAATCCTAAAACTAATTTTAAAGAAAAAGTTCATAGTAAAACGGTGTAAATCAATTAAATAAAACACTACTTACAAAATGAATTTTGGCTATTACTAGGAATTCAAGCAAGGATAATTAATAGAATTTAAGCCAAGATAACAAGGGCAACTAAGTAATTTTCTTTATCTCCTCCCTTCTGCCATGACCTTCTACAAACATAAGTTGAAAATTTCACAGAAGCTAAAACGAAGAAGAAAAACAGAGCATGAAGCAAGATTTCGATTCGGTGACTAACACACTTCTTCCTATCCAATCGATTCAATTTCCTCCACCTTTAGAGAATAATTGATCTTAATGATTCAAGAAACTCTTGAATCGGACTGGAAAACCCAAGGAAGGTGAAGAAATTAATTGAGCAAAATGAATTGAAGAAGGAATTCTAAAAGAAATATTTTGAATGAACTTGGAATTCCCTACAAAGTAATGCATACTTGAATCCAATTGAGAACAAAGGGATAATTCCCATAACCATTCATCATATAAGAAAGAAATTCTGATACACTGTGAATAAATCCTTGGTGAAAAAGAACAACAAAAACTGAAGAAAAAAACAGAGGGTGCTTCTTGAGAAAGATACCCACTAACGTAAATTGAAAGTTAACTCAAACTTCAACCAAAATACATCAAATTGAGAATAGAAGTAATTTAAACAACGCTCCTGTAATACAAACTGAAAGAAACTGAGATGGGATTTGAATAAAATGACTAAAAACAGCAGCAAAATATGAAAACAGAGGCTTGACGAACTCCGAAAACCCACAAACTGATTCTTGAAATCGACCGAGGAATCCCGAGCCTTTTCTTTCGGCTTCTTTCCTCTTCTTTTGTAGATCTTCTTAGGGTCCAAATCTGCCAAGAATCACGCTCCAATCCCTTGATTTGTGCAAAAATTGCTCTTCCCATTTATGGGTTTCATCATTCACGCGGGTGTAATTTTTCCATATATGCTATGCCCAGGATTGCCAAAACGGATTTAGCAATCTGATTTGGCAATTTCCAAAATTCCTGCAAAAAGAACCAAATTACTTAGAATTCTCTTCCAATTGCTATCACATTCCATTCTTCCTCAATTTCAAACAATTTTCCACTATTTTCAATTAATCTTAGGACAAACAAGAGTTTTTCGAGTATTTGGAAATTAAATAAGCCTTAATTTTAAGGCTTATCACACCCCCAAACTTAAGATGTTGCTTGTCCTCAAGCAAATTTTTTTTTTTTAAAAGTTTATAGTGGTAACAATCAACCATGTTTGATCAGCAATTGGTTTAGCGTGATTAACTTCTCAGAGGATCTTCAAACTCATAATATCTTTGCCCAACTTGCTCAACTTGCTCTTCCTACTTTCTTCATGACTTAACACTTTTTGCCACATCCAATTTAACTTAAACTTCTACTAGTTCAGGTAGATTTCACTAAGTTGTCCTAGCAAAAGATTCAAATTGCTCTAATTTCTTCTCCCCCAAACTTATTTCATGCTGTCAATTTTTTTTTTTTAAATGATGTATTTCAGTCAATTGTGCCTTCGTTTCAACTTACTAACGCTTTGTGGCGGAAGTAGCTGACTACGAGCACACATCACCTAATACAACCATACCCGTTTTCTTATTGAACAGTTCATGCAAAGCAAATCATGGGTGTCATGACTTACCCTGATTACTTGGTTAAGTTTTGAAAAGAGGGGTACATAATATATTTTTTTTTTTTTGATACAGCACATTTTCACACAGGAACATAATTGTTTCCCTCCTCCAAACTTAAACTGGTTGATGTCCTCATTGACACTTGAATTATGGGGAGATGTAGGGGACTTAGAAGAACTTAGTGTTTCTATCTGAAGTATGTATTAATTTAAGCCTAACTGGATGTGATCAAAAGTGTTAACTAAATGCAAGAGTAGTACTGACCTAGTCGAACAGGTGGGTGGGAGATATTTAATGAAAATGGGTGTTCCTACCTCATCATCGAAGTTTATTTTTTATTTTTTTTATGTATTTTTTATTTTTTTTTATTTTTTTTATTTTTTTTATTTATTATTATTATTATTTTTTAATTAATTTTGTTCAACAAGTAATGAAAAGGATTGAAATAACAATGCTTGAAGTTTGATTAATAGACTATGAATGATAAAGTTAACTAATCCTATAGTGACAATCTAAACAAGAACACAGGTTAACAACATGAAGTGATCCAAAAATAAAGAGTTCAAAAATGAAATTTCAGTAAAAATTCAAAGTTCAAGAATGTAAAAGAGTGTGTGAGAGAACTCCCCTAAAAAGAATAAGATTGATTGTCATGCTGAGATTCTGATGGATGTGCAAGCAGGATGTTTGGAAATTCTGGGAACATTGGACCCTTCCCCTTTGTGAGTGTTGCCAATGTTTGCTGGAGGGCTTCATCACGTTCCTTCACATACCCCCAGTAGGCTTGCAATTGTTCTTGAATCTTCTTTTTGTGGTTAGTGAGGATTGCCAAATCAGATTGCAGAATTGGCAATTATGCAATTCTCTTTGCACTCGTTTCAGCACCCTTTTCAGCACTCTGTTCTTGAGGTATTTCCATGTGAAGCCTCATGACTTTTCTTTTATTGTGACTCATCAAGCCCTGACACCAGTAGCATCCCATGGCCTTATGTTTGTACTAGGTCTGATCACCTTGAGGCCGGCCTTCTTGCACAACTTTGTGATCAAAGCTCCAAAGAACATTTTACCCGCCTTCTTGTTTCGTCCAACCACCATCTCATGCTTGATCAATCTGCCCACATTGATTTCATACCCCTTATATATGTTGTAAAGGAGCATGATACGTTCTTGAGAAATAGTGGAGGTGTGGGTAGTGGGCAAAATCCTATTATTGATGAAGTTTAGCCATACCGAAGGCTCATCCTTCAAATCCCCTGCAAGCAAATGTCTTCTCCCTTTATGTGTTATTTGCCATTGGACTCCTGGGTGTGCAAGCATTTTCAGGGCTTCCTTTATTTGCTTTTTGGTTGGGTTTTCTATGGCTGCATTTCCTGAAGGATTTCTCAAGGACTTGAGCTTGTAAGTGTCATTGATGCTTTTGGCCGAGTAGTCCACCCTTTGGTTTTAAATCATGAGTTCATTTTTTCTTTCATTTCCTAAGTGGGCATAGAACTCGATCACCAATTTTTCATCCGCTGGTTTCGGATGTTTGCATAACCTTTCCCATCCATATTGCTCAATCCTTGATGTTATGAATTCTGGCACATTTGTCGTGAATCCTTTCTCTACTATCAATCCCATCTTTTTCAAATTTTTTCTTCTCTCCCCCACATCAATCATCTCTTCTTCTTCACTTTCTTCATCATCTTCTTCTTCTTCTGTCTCTTCAACTGCTTCATCTTCTTCCTCATCTTCTTTTTCTTCTAAACTCGTTTTTTCAGTTCCTACTTTCGGTTCAAGATCGATAAAAGAGTGGGAGTCTTGCAGCTGTCTCTTCGATTTCTCGTTATCGGCGGAAGGCATTTTGGGCACTGGGGTTTCAGGTAGTGATTTAAGGCTTGAAGGTAGAGGCCTTGAGGGTTCAGTGAGGGCTTCACTCTTTGTCACTGGTGTCTTTCTTGGCCGGCAGTGATATGTGCTCATCGAAGGTTGCATGTTGAAGGAGGTGAGGGGTTCGGTCGAAGGAGGAAGAAGATGAAGTGGTTGGGGAAAATTTACTAATTGGCTTAACTTCCCTTCTTTGTTTTATTCGAAATGAAGGAGGAAAATAATTTTAAAATGGGCAACGGTTGGGTTTCATTTAATTGATTCCCTTCCTTATTTGCCCCTAAAAAGATGTCCTTCCTTATTCACTTCCTCCTTTCCTTTTACGAGAACGCGCGAGGATTGCAAAATCGCAAGTTGCAATTTCTCTTTGGCATTTGCGTGAGATACATTGCAACATCGAGATTGCCAATTCGAAATTGCAATTTTTCTTTGCCAACTTCACAATCATTGCCAATTTGCGATTGCAGATTCGGGGTTCAGCAATTTTTACCTGCATTGTTTGCAACTTGCAATTTGCACTTTTTGAATTCTTATTCCCTTGGATGTTCTTTCATTGTCTTCTTGTGACTAAAAGTAGCAGATTAAAAAGTTCACACACTGTATATATTTTTCTTTTTCTTTTTTCTTTTTTTTTCTTTTTTTTAAATAAATCAAGAGAAACGGCTATGTACATCTAGCATGGTGGTCTTTCATTTTTCCTCTAGCAATGAGATGACAACTTTGTGTAGGTTCAAATCGTCTCCCCAGTATGGCTTGACTCTTTGACCATTGACCTTGAAGATATTTCCCTTGTCATCTCTTAGCTCAACTGCACCGTGCTCGTAAACCTTTTGAATAACAAAGGGTCCGGACCAACATGATTTAAGTTTCCCTTGGAATAACTTTAATCTTGAATTGAACAATAGGACCTGTTGTCCTTGTTCCAGCTATTTTCTTCGGATCCTTTGATCATGCCATTTCTTCATTTTTTCTTTGTAAATTTTAGCATTCTCATAGGACGCATGTCGGAGTTCTTCGAGTTCATTCAATTGTAGTTTTCTCCTTTCTCCAGCTTGATCCATGTTGAGGTTTAGCTTTTTTATGGCCCAGAAAGCCTTGTGTTCGAGTTCAAGTGGTAGATGGCATGCCTTCCCAAATATGATTATGTATGGTGACATTCTGATAAGAAAATAAATGACCAAGAAGACTTTAATTCTTACTTCCAAGCTAAGGTGTCTACACAAAGTGAAGAGTTGCATCCTTTCAAGATGGATAAGGCACCTTTTCAACCAAGAGTCATGATGAATCTAAAAATCCAAATTCATTCACATCTTTAATGCATTATGTACCTATTAAATTCATGTATTTACATTTAATTTGGTTCATGTATGGATTTGAAAGGTTAGGGGCTGAACTTAGACTACATAGGTGAAAGGATGTGTCCTTTCATGGTGTCTATTCAATTAGTATAAATACGGCTATCATTTTGTCATTGGAACACAAGTTGAAGTTGAATGAAATCTCATATTTGAGTTTAGTATCTCTCAAGCTTTATGCTTTCTTTGTATTCTTGTGTTTAGAATGCATGTCTAGAACTTTCAATCTAGTTTGATCCATTAGATTGTGGAGAGTTCGAAATCTAGAAGATAGGAACAAGTTCTCCTTTCTTCTTGATCATCGATCACCTTTTCCAAGTAAAATCTGTTTAACTTTCATGGGGTTGTTTATCATCTTGTTAATGGGGTTTTCTTATTATTGTTGTGGGGGTTCACCTTGAATAAGGGGAGTTCTCAAGCGTAATTGAGATAGTTCCTTTATCATTTGGTATCAGAGCTTAGGCTCTAAACAGATTATATCTTTACTTGTTTTCCATTCCATTTCATCTTTTCCTTTCTTATTTCAATCCTTACATCTTCTTCCATTTTCTTGTGACTCTTCATCTTCTCATCTTTGATTCATATTTTATTGTACTTGCTGCCAAAAAAAAAAAAAGGTGTGACTTATCATTTTCTTGTGACTATTCGTCTTCTAATCTTTGCTTCATTTTTTCTTTCATTGTACTTGCTGGAAAAAAAAAAAAGAGAAAATTTTCCATTGCATCTTTCCATACTTGTTTTCTAAATTTGGGATTTTGTGACTTTTCACATTATTGGATTTATTGAAGTGTTCTTGCATGATTTTCATAACAATACTAGAAGACTTGCTGGAGTTTGAGAATTAGAAGTCTTAAGAGTATCTCTTCATTCTGAGTGCAAACACGAGTGACCTTTCATCTTCCAAGGGAGTAAAAAAAAACGTGAGGGAGGGATTGTGAGGTCCATTTCTTGTTATTTTACATTATTTTGCAGCATGTACCACCGAAGACGAAAACATCATGAGACCTACAATAATGATGATCCATTTTGGAAGAATTTTAGAAAGAATTTGGCTGAGATACGCCAATCCATAAATTACATGGCTGAATTATGTAAAGAGATGAATTTGAGAGACCAAGCCATCAAGAGTCAAGCTGCACGATCCATTCGAAACGAGGAAGATTGTCAACTACCTCAAGATGTCCAACCTATTCAAAATAATGAAGATCAATCACCATCCCAAAAAGAAAGTTTGAATGGTGAGGTTGTTGAGGTAGATGAGGTGATATTTGAAGTATGTGTTAAGAATGAGGTGGAGACAAAATCTCTAGAGAAAAGTGAGGACAATGAGAATATTAAGAAAATAGAGAAAATAGAATGTGTGAAAAGTGAGACAATAGTGAAAAAGGAGGAAAATGAAAAACAAAAGAGTGGGTGTAGAGAAAAATGTTTAAGCGAAAAAATTCATGAGAGTGAGGTTTGTTTTCCAATTAATGTTTTCTTCCAATGTCTTCCTAGTGTTTTTGATTGTTCATTCGCGACGAATTGGATTAAGTTTGAAATTCTTGATCAACGACCAAGGGAGAAGATTACTCTATTGAAAAAGTTCACATGTGATCCAAAAGAAGAGGTTGCAATCCAAGTGTTCAAATTAGCTCGAGATGATAAATACAAAGCTTCTTTGCAAGGAGATATTTTAGATTCGAGGACGAATCTTCTCAAAGAAGGGGAGAATGATAAGAAAATAAATGACCAAGAAGACTTTAATTCTTACTTCCAAGCTAAGGTGTCTACACAAAGTGAAGAGTTGCATCCTTTCAAGATGGATAAGGCACCTTTTCAACCAAGAGTCATGATGAATCTAAAAATCCAAATTCATTCACATCTTTAATGCATTATGTACCTATTAAATTCATGTATTTACATTTAATTTGGTTCATGTATGGATTTGAAAGGTTAGGGGCTGAACTTAGACTACATAGGTGAAAGGATGTGTCCTTTCATGGTGTCTATTCAATTAGTATAAATAGGGCTATCATTTTGTCATTGGAACACAAGTTGAAGTTGAATGAAATCTCATATTTGAGTTTAGTATCTCTCAAGCTTTATGCTTTCTTTGTATTCTTTTGTTTAGAATGCATGTCTAGAACTTTCAATCTAGTTTGATCCATTAGATTGTGGAGAGTTCGAAATCTAGAAGATAGGAACAAGTTCTCCTTTCTTCTTGATCATCGATCACCTTTTCCAAGTAAAATCTGTTTAACTTTCTTGGGGTTGTTTATCATCTTGTTAATGGAGTTTTCTTATTATTGTTGTGGGGGTTCACCTTGAATAAGGGGAGTTCTCAAGCGTAATTGAGATAGTTCCTTTATCACATTCCTAGAGGTGCCTTGAAAGCAGTCCTGTGTGCCCACAATGCATCGTCCAATCTTACCGACCAATCTTTTCTGGACGGATCAACTGTTTTTTCTAATATCGCCTTGATTTCTCTATTTGAGAGTTCAGCCTGTCCATTGGTCTGTGGATGATATGCAGTTGCCACCTTATGTTTCACATTGTATTTTTCAAGCAGGCTGGCCATTATTCTGTTGAGGAAATGTGTGCCTTCATCACTGATCAACATTCTCGGTGTTCCATATCTTGTGAAGATATTTTTGAGAAGAAACTTTTTGACCACCTTGGCGTCATTTGTAGTTGTAGCCACTGCTTCTATCCATTTGGATACATAATCTACCGCCAACAAAATGTAATGGTTGCCAAAGGATGGAGGAAATGGTCCCATGAAGTCGATTCCCCAAACATCAAAAATTTCTACTTCTAGCATATATTTCATCGGCATTTCATCTCGTGTTGTCAAGTTTCCTGTCCTTTGACACTTGTCGCAACCTTTTGCAAAAATTTGAGCATTCTTAAATAAGGTTGGCCAGAAATATCCACTTTGCAAAACTTTTGCTGCTGTCTTGGTTCCTGCAAAGTGGCCTCCATATGGAGCCATGTGACATGCTTCTAAAATTTTTCTCATTTCCTTTTCAGCAACGCATCTTCTCCATACATGATCTGGACCTAATTTATATAGATAGGGTTCATCCCAATAGTAATACTTCATATCATGGAAGAATTTCTTTAATTGATAAGAAGTTGCTTCTGGGGGTGTCACTCCACTGACCAAATAATTTGCAATATCAGCATACCATGGATCTGGTCCAATCTCCACAGCTAACAACTGTTCAACAACAAATACATCCTTTATTTATGTCTTGTCTTTCTTCTGAATAATGGTTTCTAGCCTGGACAAGTGATCTGCCACTTGGTTTTCGGTGCCCTTCCTATCTTGGATTTTTATATCAAACTCTTGTAATAATAATATCCATCTGATTAGTCGTGATTTTTCCTCCTACTGCGAAATCACTTGCATCGCACATTAACTCAAAAGGTTGTGACCAGTCCGGTTCTATTATAATTGGAGCAGAACTTAATGCCCCTTTCAACTTGTTGAAAGCTTCCATGCATTCTTGATCAAATACGAACTTTCAGTCGTGTTCTAGCAACCTACACAAGGGTTTTGATATTTGTGAGAAGTTCTTGATGAATCTTCGGTAAAACCCTGCATGTCCAAGGAAACTACGAATATCTTTCACAGTTTTTGGTGGGGGTAATTTTGCAATTAACTCAACCTTGGCTCTATCCACTTCTATTCCTTTCCTTGATATTTTATGACCTAGCACAATTCCTTCTTGCACCATAAAATGGCATTTTTCCCAGTTTAGCACTAGGTTTGTTTCTTCACATTGAATTAACATCTGTTCTAGGTTATCCAATCATCCCTGATACGTCTCGCCAAACACAGAGAAGTCGTCCATGAAGATTTCTACTGTTCGTTCGACCATGTCTGAAAATATTGCCATCATGCATCGCTGGAAGGTTGTAGGTGCATTGCATAATCCGAATGGCATTCTTCGGAATGCGAATGTTCCATATGGGCAAGTGAATGTTGTTTTATCTTGATCTTCAGGAGCGATCGTAATCTGGTTGTAACCAGAATAGCCATCCAAGAAACAGTAATATTCCTTTCCTGCAAGTCTGTCCAGCATTTGATCTATGAATGGTAGAGGGAAATGATCCTTTTTGGTGGCCTTGTTCAAACGTCTATAGTCCATACAGACTCGCCATCCTGTTACCGTTCGAGTGGGGATTAATTCGTTCTTCTCATTTTCTACTACTGTCATCCCGCCTCGTTTGGGTACACATTGGACTGGACTCACCCATCTACTATCGAAGATGGGGTATATGACTCCCGCATCAATCCACTTTATGATCTCCTTCTGTACTACTTCTTTCATTGCCAGATTCAATCGTCTTTGACTTTCCACTGAATGCTTTGCTCCTTCTTCTAGGTTGATTCTATGCATGCAGAATGAAGGACTGATTCCATGGATGTCTGCAATGGACCATCCAATTGCTTGCTTGTGTCGTGCAAGTACCTGTGTCAAAGAACTTTCATCCTCGTGAGACAAAGTGGCAGAAATAATTGCTGGAAAGGTCTCATCTTTTCCCAAAAAGATATATTTTAGATGTGGTGGTAATGGCTTCAGTTCCAATTCAGGTGGTTCCAGAATGGATGGTTTGATCAGTGCTGCTTTGTCTCCGTCCATCCTTAATGGACTTATTTCTTTCACGAATGCTGTTGGTTCAGTTGACCATTCTTCATCTTTTTCCGACTCTTCTTCTTCTAGGTATTCTTGTGGTTCGTAAAATTGCAATGCTTCTACAACGTCTACTTTTAAGGAATCTTCCATGTCCCCAGGGTACTTTAATGCGTTCAGTACGTTGAAAGTGATTTGTTGGTCATGCACTCGCATTGTAAGTTCCCCTTTTTGGACATCTATTAAAGTTTTCCCAGTGGCCAAAAATGGTCGTCCTAAGATGATTGGAACGTTTCGGTCTGCTTCACAATCCAAAATTATGAAATCTGCAGGGAATACAAACTTATCAACCTTGACTAGGACATCATCTATTTTACCAATTGATCTATCTGCTAATTGCAGGGTCACTGTTGTTGGGCGAGCTTCACCTATGCCCAATTGTTTGAAAACGGATAAGGGCATTAGGTTAATGCTTGCTCCCAGATCACACAAGGCCTGTCCGACGTCTGTTTCTCCAATCATGCATGGGATTGTAAAGCTGCCAGGATCCTTTAACTTGGGCGGCACCTTGCTTGTTAGCAATGCATTGCAATTTTCTGTCAGTGCCACCGTTTCGAATTCTCCCAATTTCCTTTTTTTTGTCAAGATGTCCTTGAGAAATTTAACGTAATTTGGCATTTGCTCAAGTGCTTCCACTAATGGAATATTGATGTGGAGCTGCTTGAGAATATCCAAAAATTTGTTAAATTGGGTATCTTGATTCTTCTTTTTGAGTCTTTGAGGAAATGGGGGTGGTGGTCTATAAACTGGTTCAGGGTCCTTTGTTTCAGGTGCTTTGGTTGTGATCTTGGTTTGTTCATTTTTTGGTTCTTCTGCACTGATCTTCTCTTTTTCTTGATTTTCCCTTTCTGCAGTTTCTTTCTCATCTTCTGCAATTTTATTGGGAATTACTTCTTCCACTTCTTGTGGCATCTTTGGTCCTTCATAGTTAAGTCCACTACGTAAAGTAATTGCCTTGCAGTGTTCCTTCCCTTCTCTTTGAGGGTTCTCAGTGGTGCTTGGAAAGGTCCCTTGAGGTCGATTCTTCAATTCATTGGCCAACTTCCCCACCTGCATTTCTAAACTTCGTAGTGAAGCTGCCTGACTTTGAATAATGGCATCGTTCTTTGCCATGTTTGCTTCATTTTTGGCCATGTATTCTCTCATCAAGGCTTCTAATGATGAATTGTGTACTGCAAGTTGAGCTTGTGGTTGTGTCGCATTCTTGGGAACAAAAGTTTGCTGTTGTGAATTGTTGAATCCTGGTGGTCCTCCTTGCTTTCCATATGAATTGGCATTCGTTGTGTTTGCACCTTGTCCTCCCCATGAGAAATTGGGATGCTGCCTCCATCTAGGGTTGTAGGTATTGGAGTAAGGGTTTGCCCTGGGTTGTCCTACATAACAAACAGAAGCTGGGTTATGAGGACAGTTGTCAGCCAGATGGTTATCATTACAGTAAATACAAGGTGGAGTGGCGATTTGATTAATGGAAGCTATTGGGGCCTGGTTTCCCAGAGTTAATGATTTTAAGGTGTTGTTCATTGCCGAAATTTGTGCGCTCAAAGCTGCAATTGCATCCACTTCGTGCATTCCTGCAACATTCCGAGTGTTGCTTGGCTCTTCTTCTCCCCATTGGCTATTGTTGGACACCATGGCATCCAAGATTTCGTTCGCCCCGTTCACTGTTTTCTTGAGTAGAGATCCGTTGGCGGATGCATTGACTAGAGTCTTCGAAGCTTGTGTCAGACCATTGTAGAAGTGCTCGATCAACAGGCACGCTGGCAATTCGTGGTGTGGACATTTTCTCACTAGCTTCTTAAAACGCTCCCATGCATCATCTACTCCTTCATTTATTCCTTGCCTGAAGGTGATGATTTCCCCTCTAATTTGTGCATTCTTTGTCGGTGGGAAATACTTCAGAAGGAACTTTTCTGCAAGTTCGTCCCAGGTTGTGATCGAGTCTGGGGGAAATGAGTCAAGCCATGCCTCTGCATTTCCCTGTAAAGAAAAAGGGAACAATTTCAGCCTCAATGTGTCATTAGAAACTCCCGTCAATTTGAATGAATTGCAGATTCTCATAAAAGTCTTTATGTGCTTGTGTGGATCTTCATTTGGCAATCCAGCAAATTGTCCTATCGTGTTCAACATCTGGAACATCACGGGCTTTAGTTCAAAATGATTTGCTTCTATTATTGGTTCTGCAACCCGGTGTTCAGATTTCGGAATGTAGCAGCTGCATAATCCCTGATGGCCCTATTCCTTTCTTCTGCAATAAATATGGGATTTTGCATAAGATTTGCTTGCTGCTGAGCATTGTTGTTCATTCCATTGCTTTGGCCCTCATTGCCAAGTGGATTAACTCGAGGTCCATCTTCCGGTCGATCCATGAGTGGTTCCTGCAAACAAGTCTCCACAGATTTCTCCTGGGTGTTCAACTAGCGTTGTTCCTGTTTCTTCCTCCTTTGCTGCCTACGGCGCCGGTGGAAGGTTCTCTCTATCTCAGGATCTAGCTCAAAGAGATGAGGCTCTTTTTGCATACACTAGATCTACCCTGCAATGTTTGCAAGTGAAATTCTACCCTTCTGCAATAGAAAGAAAAATTGCAATTTCCTCTTACAAATGTTGCTAAAAATAAAATTTTTGTTAAAAACTGCCGTTCCCCGGCAACGGTGCCAAAAACTTGATCGGTGGTCACGCAAGCGCACGCGATCAAAGTAATATAAAATGGCATATGAGTACCAAGTATCGAATCCCACAGGGAACGGAGTAACAAAAATTTTGTTTTGCAAAAGCGTAAGGAAATTTGCAAATTTGAAAAGTAAGAATGCAAAAATAAAGTTGGGATGGGTTGTTGGTGAAAAACGGAAATTGCGAAATCTAATTGCTGAATCTAGAAATGGCAATATTAGAAATAACAGAAATTGCAGAATTAAATTGCAGAATCTAATTTGGCAATGAGCGAAATGACTAAAAATTGCAAAATTAAATTGCAGAATCTAAATTGGCAAGATTGGGTAGCAAATTAGATGAACTTAGAGAATGAAATGATAAAGGATGGGGCTCAAGAATGTCATTGCCCTAAGTCGTAATTGCAAACCAAAATTGCAATTCCAACCTACTCCACACTCAATTGTAAACCAAAATTGCATCTTCTATTTACCTCGAGATTAGGTTTTAAGAGGCTAAGTGAGAGACCTATATGTCTATAGTCCCTCTATCTTAGATAATTTTGGCTCACAATTTTATGGGTCTTGGAGTCCTTAATCCCTATGTCTAGGGTAAGGAATGGCTTATGTCTAAGCTCTTTTTCTCCATTACTTGTGTGAAATCCGCTTATCACTAACCCTGTCGGTATTAGATCTAAGCTTGAGTTGATACCCTAGTTGATTAATCTAGGATCTCAACGGAATTTTAATCAACACAAGCAAACAATTGAGATGTATGCTTGGTTTTTATTGGAATTTTTTGGCTACAATTACTTCTTAGGGAATTCACATCCTTGAACCCCCCAAGAAGTTTTAGCTCATATTTTCGATGAAAATCCTAAAACTAATTTTAAAGAAAAAGTTCATAGTAAAACGGTGTAAATCAATTAAATAAAACACTACTTACAAAATGAAATTTGGCTATTACTAGGAATTCAAGCAAGGATAATTAATAGAATTTAAGCCAAGATAACAAGGGCAACTAAGTAATTTTCTTTATCTCCTCCCTTCTGCCATGACCTTCTACAAACATAAGTTGAAAATTTCACAGAAGCTAAAACGAAGAAGAAAAACAGAGCATGAAGCAAGATTTCGATTCGGTGACTAACACACTCCTTCCTATCCAATTGATTCAATTTCCTCCACCTTTAGAGAATAATTGATCTTAACGATTCAAGAAACTCTTGAATCGGACTGGAAAACCCAAGGAAGGTGCATAAATTAATTGAGCAAAATGAATTGAAGAAGGAATTCTAAAAGAAATATTTCGAATGAACTTGGAATTCCCTACAAAGTAATGCATACTTGAATCCAATTGAGAACAAAGGGATAATTCCTATAAACATTCATCATATAAGAAAGAAATTCTGATACACTGTGAATAAATCCTTGGTGAAAAAGAACAACAAAAAGTGAAGAAAAAAACAGCGGGTGCTTCTTAAGAAAGATACCCACTAACGTAAATTGAAAGTTAACTCAAACTTCAACCAAAATACATCAAATTGAGAATATAAGTAATTTAAACAACGCTCCTGTAATACAAACTGAAAGAAACCGAGATGGGATTTGAATAAAATGACCAAAAACAGCAGCAAAATATGAAAATAGAGGCTTGACGAACTCCGAAAACCCACAAACTGATTCTTGAAATCGACCGAGGAATCCCGAGCTTTTTCTTCCGGCTTCTTCCCTCTTCTTTTGTAGATCTTCTTAGGGTCCAAATCTGCCAAGAATCACGCTCCAATCCCTTGATTTGTGCAAAAATTGCTCTTCCCATTTATGGGTTTCGTCATTCACGCGGGTGTAATTTTTCCATATATGCTCTTCCCAAGATTGCCAAAACGGATTTAGCAATCTGATTTGGCAATTTCCAAAATTCCTGCAAAAAGAACCAAATTACTTAGAATTCTCTTCCAATTGCTATCACATTCCATTCTTCCTCAATTTCAAACAATTTTCCACTATTTTCAATTAATCTTAGGACAAGCAAGAGTTTTTCGAGTATTTGGAAATTAAATAAGCCTTATTTCTAAGGCTTATCATTGAGTCATGAGCATTTGAGTTCAGACTATTTAGCTTTTGAGCAAAAATTTGAGATTTTTTAGATATTTAAAAAAAATTGTCCTTATATTGATTGTTTTGCATGTTGTTTGAGTCTTTGAGTACCTGAGTTCAGACTTTTGATTGATATGTTGAGCATGTGTTTTGCTGAAATTTTGAGATTTCTGAGCTTGATTTGATGGATGAATTGGATTTATGCTTCTTGATTAGGATAGTCTATGACATGTTTTCTATAGCTTGTTATTTGCATTTTGATCAAACATGAAGCAAGTTGTCTTAATTTTAGCATTTTTTAAAAAAAATCTTTGATTCTCTTGAATGTTTTGAGCACATTAGCCTACCTTTTGTTTTCTTGAAAGCCTAGGGTAGCTTTATGGAGTCTAGATGTCTGTTGCCACTCCGATAGGCTTAAGGACTAGGTTGATGGTAGATTTTTACACGAAAGTCTATAATGTCTTGCTTAGGGAAAAAGAATGTGTATTTGCCTGCAAGAAAGATAAGAAAAGAGAAAAGGAAAATTGAGCTTAGAAAGAAAAATCATTTTTGTGAAAGAAAAGAGAAGAAAAAGAAAAGGGAATAAGCTTGTAATGTGTATGAATGTTCAAGGGTAAAAAAAGTTTCCTCTATCGTGATTAGTTAGGCCATCCATTAAGCGAGTGCTCTAGATAAGGTCCCTACGATAGTTGTGTGAAAGCTAGTGCCTAATCGGTGTACACGCAAGCGCACGCGATCGAAGTAATAATAAAACGGTATTCCTATCGAGTATCGTATCTATTGAGATTGGCTTTTAATTCAATTAAATACCGCGAATAATCTTACTTTACTTTATTTAGAGACAAAATGCAAGAGGAAAATAGGGAAATAAACTCTAATCCTAGAAGGCAAGATAAATGAGAGGAGGTACCGATTAAGGAGAATTTAGGGAAACCGAGCACTCGTAGGTTGATTTTATGAGAATTTTAACTCGCCATATAATTACGCCTTGCCAATTTCATAGACCTAGAGCTAAACCGGTCGAAATCTCCTATCGGTCTCATTCGAACACGCTTAACTAATCGCTTACCTAAGTGTCCTTAGCCGTAATTGATTAGCTACTTGGATTAAGCCAACTCATCTTTAGCCTCACCCTTCAATTGTTGTTCCTATGTCACTTAGGCAATCTAGAGGCGTTAATTAACTAAGTCTACCCTAAACATCCTCTGTCGAGCTCAATTTAGGACTAAATCAGCATACTAATGACCAGTTAATATGAAGCATTAACTACAACCCAACTAAATTAAACGTAACATGTAAATTAAATGGCTAAAGTGTCAACTACAACATAAAACCAAACCTAATCGTGCTCTTAATCCCTAAATACAAATTTAGCCCAACATATTCCTATAACAACACAAAATCCTCTATATTACAGCAAATAGATACAAGAAAAGAGGGAAGAAAAACAAAGATAAGACCGTCGACACCGAAATTCTGACTTTTGCCTTGACATCTGCACTCTTGAGCCTCAAACTTTGCTCCGAACACCTCCAATCCGTAGCTACAAGTTCTAAGAGGGTAGGAATCGAAATTAGGGGTCTAAAACCCTAAATGGCCTCCCCTAATTTTCAAAAGAAACGATGAATTAATAGGCTACAGTCATGACAGCGTTGCAACGTTGTCCTAAAACGTAGACGTTTTGGCATGTGCATAGGGGTAGTGTTGCAACGGTACAGAAGAAGCTTTCCTCTTGCACATGTTTCTAGCGTTGCAACACCACAATGCAGCGTTGCAACGTTGGCTCTCAGGTTTGCACATCAAATTGTGGCATTGCAACGCCGTCCTCTCGGCCCCAACAGCTCGTGCACCCTCTCTTCTTCTCCTTAGCTCCTCCAAAAGCTCTAAAATAGCTCAATATTTAACATAAAGCTCCAAAATCCTTAATTCTAGTCTCAAATGCTGAGATTCCTGAAATCAACAATAAATCAACGTAAAAGCTCACAAATATAGCGTAAAACTAGCTAAAATAAGGCATAAATATAGCACTAATTTAGTGCTACCAGTGCCCTTGAGTCAAAATGATTCAAATTTAGCCTGGGTTTGTTTGTTTTTCAGACACCTAAGTAAAGCATTGCTTTCTTGATTATTTTATGGCTTGATAGCTAGTTCTTAAGGCCAGTGTAGGGGGAAGATAGACTGAGGACCCTATAAACCTACCCAAGCTTGTAAGGATTGCATTAAGGAAGCTAAACGTACACACACGTGCAAGAAATGATATGAAAAGTTTTTAAATTTCTCATGGATGGACTGTGTATTGGCTTTGCTTCTTCTTTTGTGAATTATTGGTTATCTTGAACATTGGGATTAGAGTCATGAGCATGCAACCAATGAATCATATGTAACCGAGTGAAGAATATAAGTGAAATGACTAAAATGTCCCCAACAAGAGCATCTCAATGCCGCTTGAAGCGTTAAGACGCTAATAAAGTAGATTGTTGGAGAACAAGACAGCGTCGAGAAGTAATCTTAGAATAGGACACGGTGTCTCAACATTGTCACAAGTCTGCGCACACCAGCCTCACTCACTCAACACTATAGCGAGCCCTGGTAGACATTGGGTAGCATCTCAACGCTACTGCTATTTCTATAAAAAAAAAATTCTCCAATTAAGTCATTAAGTTCGATTTGTACAGCTGCCATGGGCTTCCTCTTCACCATCTTTATTGTTTTTCATAGTTTTAGGTTTAGATTATTTTCTGTGATTGATCCTCGATGTTAAGCTTCATTGGTTCGATGTTTTTCCAAGCTTTAGACGCCGATTCAGGTTGTAAACGACTATACAATGTAATTTTTGTAAAATTTTTGGTTTATTTTGGTAATAATTTCATTCCTTATTGCCTTTCAATTCCTGTTCATATACCTTGAGCATGTGTGCGTGGTTGATTTGAAAAATAAATCATATTTGATATGTTCATAGCTATGCACGATTATTTGTAGGGGTCATCAGTTTCGTGTTTAATTTGAGTAGCAATAGGCTGACAATCACGTTAGCAGTTAGGTGTAACTACTTAATTTTACTTCACACGTGATAGGCCTTAGGATTGTTATCGTGTTTTAATTAATTTCGATTGGCCAGTCGGTATTAATTAACTCATTTTGGCATGTCCCAAGTGCTTAATGCGCCTAATAAGATTGCATGGAACATTTGTGCCCAGCTTGATAATTAAATTAGAATCAATTTAGGAGTTTGTAAAATTTGTTTAGTTAGGGGAGGCTTCCTATCTCTTAAAAAATATGTGATCGAATTATACATTGTTGCTAGTTTTACCCCGAATCGGTGCTCGAGATGAGATCCTTATCTTTATTGCTTTTAGTTTAGTTCTTCTGTCTCTATTTTACGCTTAACCTCATTAGTCTGTGTCAATGAGAAATCCAATTAATAGAAATCATTTATTTGGTTTCCTGTGGTTTGACCTGGTTCACTGTTAATTACTACAAGTAGTTAATTTTAGATATGTTATTATAAATGTATTTGATGAGCCTTCAATAAGATTTTATTAGCTTGCTTGAAAGTTATGATTTCTCCCCTGAGTTTAGCATTCTTTTTTGGAGGAAAGTACATCTCGAGAAACTTCTCCACCAAATCTGGCCATGATGTAATTGAGTTAAGGGAAAGTGAATCCAACCATGCTTCTATGTTTCCCTGTAAAGAAAAAGGAAATCATTTTAGTCTCAATGTGTCCACGGATACTCCATTTGTTTTAAACGAACTACAAATTCTCATAAACTGCTTAATATACCTATGCGGATCTTCGCTTGGAAGTCCATAAAATTGCCCCATCGTGTTGAGCATTTTGAACATCATGGGCTTCAACTCGAATTGTGGTGCTTCAATTGGTGGTTCTAAAATTCCAGTATTTAAAGTTTGAAAAGTTGGTGCTACATAATCTCTTATAACTCTATCTCTATCATCCCAATGAAGGTGGGTTTTTGAAGGTTTTCTTGTCTTCCTCCAAAAGCTTCACCATTTGGCATATTCGGCTGTGGTGGTAGCCCATTATTCTGATTAAATCCTCTGTTTTGTGGGTCAACAGGAGGATCAACTCTAAGTGGATCCATGGAAAATTGTTGAATAAACCCGACTTTCGCAAAATTCTCCTATGCGCTTAACTCCTTTTGCTCCCTCTTCTTTTGCCTTTGTTCTCTATGACATCGACGAAAGGTTCGTTCTATCTCATGATCTAGTTCATAAAAATAAGGCTCTTTACTCATACTCTAACCTCAACTGGAAAGAAAAATAAAAATGAAAACAAAGGTCAGCTTCCTTAAGATAGTAAAATAAGATTGCACTTTATTCGCAATTCTATAAGACTAAATTTTGGCTAAAACAGTCCCCGACAACAGTGCCAAACACTTGATAGGCGATGAAACGAACGTATGTTTGAAATAATTATTTCGAAAAGTGATTCAGCCCTAGCGCAAGTATACGTTGTCCACAAGTACTATAAAATGGATAAAGTCCAAGTATCGATCCCACATGGACTGTTGATAAAGATTTAGGGTTATAAAAATGCTTTTTGATGCAATCTTAAGGTAACCAAGATAAGTAGCAAAGATATTAATAGTAATGTGACTTAAAACATTGATAAAAAATATGGAAATTCAATTAAATATCAACCCCAGGAAACTTTGCTAAAACATTGCGACCGCATAATCACCTTTTTAACTTTGTACTATGAATTGAGTTTAACTCTTATCCAACCTTGAATTCAAGCACCCGTAAGAGGCTAAGCAGTTGCTTCTACATGTCTGTGGTCAACTTATTTTAGATAATTAAAAAAATGGAATCTTATGTCTAGGCTTGCCTCTTACATCCCTTTTATGAAGACCGTTTATTGCCCGTCCTTTTCAGTACCAGACTCAACATTGCATGCTAATTTAAGTGGCTAGTTTAAACCAACATCTAAGACTTAAAATCAATAAAAGAATAATGGACACAAGTAAGTTGGTGATTATTGGAAGCAATATGTTAGGCTAAGTTAATCCATATGGGTATCCACAAAACCAAATCCCAAATAAAAATTTAGCTAGACATGAAAGAAATGAAAATAAAATTATTCATTGAGATAGAATTCATAAGTACAATAATGTATGGAAATGAAAATAACAAGTGCTGGAAAAAAAGTAAACTCAAACTCCTAATGCATAAACTAGGTTACATTCAAGGGAAAATCACTCTAAGAGTCGATCCAAACTTCTTTCAACGTGGAATCAATCTATACAAGTGATAGCATGCAACTATGCTATCTTATTTCCTATTATTTTAGCTAGTTTTGCTATGATTTTGTGTGCTTTCACTCATATTTTCATATAAATTGCAGAAACTGAGCTAAAAGAACAAAGTCAAAGTGTTTGGGGGTATTTTGGTCATTTTGGAGCTATTTCGGGTCATTTTGGAGAGCCAAGTAGAGTGGATATGAAGAATTAAGCATTTGGACCCTAGAGCTAGCGTTGCAATGCTATAAATGCATGCAAGAGGAAAGCTCTGTCCATAGCGTTTCAACGCTACCACTGTACATTCGAAGGAACGACAGCCCTTTGGACAGTGTTGCTTAGAGTTGCAACGTTGCCGCAACTACAACCTATTTATTCATCGCTTTGTTTTTGAATTAGGGGAGGCCATTTTAGACCCACAATTTCGATTTCTACCCTCTTGGGAATCGTAGATATGGATTGGAGGTATCCGAGAGCAAAGTTCGAGGCTCGAGATCGTAGATTTCGATGCGATAGGTGGGATTTCGACGTCAACGATCTTATCTCTATTTTTCTTCCCTCTTTTCATGTATTTATTTGCTGTAATATAGAGGATTTTGTGTTGTTATCTGAATATATTGGGCTAAATTTGTATTTAGGGAGTTAGAGCATGATTAGGTTTGGTTTTATTTTGTAATCGACACTTTAGCTTTTTAATTCACTTGTTATATTTCTTTTAGTTCGGTTGTGCTTAATGCTTCACATTAACTGGCCATTAATATGTTGAATTAGTCATAAATTGAGCTCGACAGAGGATGTTTAGGGTAGACTTAGTCCAATTAATGCCCAAACCTAATTAGCTCTAGGTCTATGAAATTGGCATGGCATAATCAAATGGTGAGTTAAAATTCTCATAAAAGAAACCTTAGAGTGCTCGATTTCCCTAAATTCCCTTAATTGGTACCTCCTCCCATTTATCTTGGTTTTTAGAATTAGATGTTTATTTTCTCTGTTTCCTCTTGCTTTGTGTTCTCTAAATAAAGTAAAGTGAGACTATTCGTGATAATTAATTAAATAAAAACCAATCCTAGCGAATACGATACTCGATAGGAAAACTATTTTATTATTACTTCGATCACGTGCGCTTGCATGGCAAACGATCAATCAAGTTTTTGGCGTCGTTGTCGGGGATTGGTGTCTTTTAATTCAATTAATATTGTGAAAAATTTTCTTCTTTGAATTTAGAGGTTTATCTTTGCTCTATCTTGCTTGTTTTTGTTTTTGTTTGTGTCCTGGTCCTTGGTTTCTGGCTGTGTGGTTATTTGGTATTTGATTGAGCCTGTTTTTAGTTGTTTTATTTGATTTTGGTGGCTTCTGATAGATTTGAGTGGCTCTTTAGGGAATCTGAGCCCGAAGAACAAACACCACATTCTAGTTCTTTTCCATATAGTTATCCCTTGGTTAATTATGAGCCTTTTACTGAGGGTATGCATTTTATGGTTATCAAATACCTAATTATTATCATATTGAATTGATGAGTTGTGGAAATCCCATGTATTTTCAAGAAGCCTAAGTAGAGGAAGAATCTTTTCTGAAAAGAATGATGAGAGAATTTACAGAGTCTCCCGACTACTAGGGAGGTTAGTGAAGTTCAACCTACTCCGTTAAGGTGTCCAGTGAATCACTTGATCACTAATGCACTGATAGCCTTACCTGAGCCTAATTCTTCCGATCCTATTGAGTTTGGGCAGTTGCGGGAGTAGATTATAGATATAGGAGAAGAACTAGAGAGTTTTACCACACACAAGGATCGAGTCTATGAGTATGAGAGAGTATATGAGCGTATTTCAATTGATGATGTTCATGAGGAAGAGTTTGAGGCTATCAGGCCTTTGCCTATTTTATCTCTTGATAGTCCTCTTTATCCTGAGTGTTCTTTTTCTTATTCTCACGAGTCTAAGTCTGAGTCTTTTTATTTTGACCTTTCTCCTTTTATGCTTTTATTGAAGGGAATAATCGAATTAAACCCACAGCGGAAGCATATGAATCGTCTTTGATTTATTTAGAATTAAACTAAAATACAAGGGTTAAGCAATAAATACCTTGAAAATATGGAGATTCTTCTGGCAAGTCTTTATCTCCTCCACAAAGTCTTCCTTGCTATGACTCTAACAAAAGATCAAGGCTTGTGGGAGCTTCTTGAAAGAAAATCCTCAAGGGATTAAAGAGGAAGATGTTTAGAGAGAATTCTCTAATTCTCTCTTTGAGGAGATGTGTGTTGTTCAGAATGCGCAATGGCTCACCCCTAGGGTCCTATTTATAGTGATCTAGGGAAGATAATAAAATAATATATTTTAATATCTAATATATTAAAATATATTTATCTAAACAATTTGAATCATATTCAAACCTTTTAAAATTCTCCTACGACATTTATTTCCTAATTTGAATCCAATTCAAATTTAATAAATATCTTTTCTTTAATGTATCTAATATACATTAATTATTTTCATATTTAATGTATCAAATACAATAAATATATTTTCCTCTTTTATATCTAATATATTAAATATTAATTTGAACACTTCAAATTAAATATTAATTTGAACATTTCAAATTTCTCTTTCAACTAAATTGATCTTTTAGTGTTACTGTGAGCTAGCAAGGGGACCTTATGGACCTACAGATTATATGCTCCAATGATACAAAATCAATCAATTAAACTCTTTAATTAATTAATTTTCATTCATTAACTATAGGTCACTCCACTATAGACCTAGAGTTGCACTCTTATGCACTGTAGGACAAGTTGTGTCCATAGATATAATCACTACATGTAAGTCGACCCTTCACGAGTTGTTCGTAATTACAGCTGGGTCAAAAGTCCGTTTTACCCCTATAATTACATCTTGCACCTTAAGTACCACTGATCCTTTAATGAACAATCTATTTATAATCTAATTATAAACTAAGTCCCTCTCGGGCCAGTGAGAGGGTGGGGCCCCATTGTTCAAGTCCCGAAATCAGCACTTAAGGGAACTACTCATCTACTTACCCTATATGGGAAGGAGTGAATTCCATCTTGTGAGATTATGTTCCCAGCTCCCTATTTGGTCAAGTCCCCAAAATGGTAGGCATATTGAATCGGCTACAAAAGCCACTCTCACCCATGCAAATCAAAGGACAAGCCCTCACAGGCAGGAGTTCATAACTCACTCAGGATTAAGATCGAGTCGCATATGATCATCCTGATAAAATATTAATCTTCTCAATTAACAGATTTATAAAGAGAGATTAAATATTTCGTGGTCCAGTCTTATACAAACTCATTGTATAAGATACCCCCACTCACATGTCTCCACATGAATGATTTGGATCAAATCATTTGTAACTATTACAAAGTGGGTCGTATCAATAGTGTTACCAGGATAAGGCACCCAACCTTATCCATATACTATGACCCTTTACGTTATTTCTTGAACATGATCCTCTCGTATGTCAACCACATACTGTTCAAGATTACAATAATAACCTTGGATTTTTCATATAATGGATAATATTATATTGCAAATAAAATAATTAAAATTATTATTAATTATTAAATAAATTATTAATTACGAGGCTTTAGGGCATAAATCCCAACATTTATTATGCCAAAATACCAAAAATATATCTGCTTCAGGGTCTCTTGAGAAGCTAGTGTTTCTACTAGCTTTGGTCTGTTTTGTAGATTCTAGAAAGATGGGCCCGAAGAAATGGGAGGATTTCTACGTACCTTGAGAGCCCACACGGTAACACATCGAGCTAATGACGTTAAACAAACGCTTCTTGGGAGGGTTATTTCAGTTATTTAATTTTAGTTTGCTTTTGTTTCTGTTTTTAGTTGAATAAATAGCCTTTGTCTATTTTTCAGCTCCTTTAGTGTTGAAATCGATTATGCTCATCAGTGGAAGCTCTTCAATTCTAGGAAGTACTATTACCCCTTTTATCTATTATTTGTCCTTTTTGCATGTTAATTGCTTATCTAAACATTAAGGAGAATGTTTGATTTAAGTGTGGGGGGAATATGCTAGGCTGTTGTTGAGATTATGATATTTTGTTCAATTTTGAGAATTTGGGCTTAATTTGAAAATTTTTATTCATTGAGATTGTGTGTTGTAGTGTTGTTTTGGGATTTTGTATGCTAAAGTGATTAAGAAATTCAATGATTTGAGCTCTTTAGTGGATTGTTTTTGCATATTTTTCATAGCATGTTGAAATTTGAGTAAATTAAAATTTTTGCTTTGAATTCTTTGCAAATATTGAGCACTTATCCTAGTTTTGATAAGTTTAGTATTTAGAAGAGTATTATGTTTTCTAGAAGTTTGTTGTCACTCTGATAGGCTTAAGGCTTGGTTTGTAAGTGAACTTGCAAGATAGTCTGTAAGATTAAGCTTAGGAGTAAGAAAAAGTGTTAATTCGCCTATGAAAAACATTTTAAAAAAAAGAAAACAATTTGAGCTCAAAAAATAAAATGGTAGTGAGAAAAGAAAAGTTTCTTGCATGAGTTTTAGTGTTCGGGGAGTAAAAAAAGCTACCTCTATCGTGATCAGTTAGGCTATCCATAGAGCGAGTGCTCTGGATAAGGGTCCCTACGATAGTTGTGTGAAAGCTAGTGCCCCTGATTGTGGTAAAAAGAAAGTGTCGGGGAGTACTACCCCATAGTGAGTCAAGCACCTAGCCTTTTATTACTTTCTTGATTGTGAGGGAGCTGAATTGGGTCTTTCAAGCTAGTGTAGGGGGAAGATGAATGGATGAGAGCATAATATTACTCTGAATTAGTAAACGAGTCAATACTTAGGCTCGCAAAGAGTTTAGAGTTTCTATTAAATTGCTTGTGATTTAGGCATGTTCTCAATCCATTGTTCCTTATTCTCTAATTCCACAATTGAGACTATTGAGAATCGAGTCACTCTTGCATGCAATCTTCCAAAGCATTTATCTTTTTAGTGAGAGTTTTGTTTTGCTTTGCTCGGGACTAGCAAAAGTTTAAGTGTGGGGGTATTTGATAGCATGGAATTATGCTATCTTATTTCCTATTATTTTAGATAGTTTTGCTATGATTTTGTGTGCATTGACGCCTATTTTCATATAAATTGCAGAAACCTAGCTAAAAGAGCAAAGTCAAAGTGTTTTGGGGTAATTTGATCATTTTAGAGCTATTTCAGGTCATTTTGGAGAGCCAAGTAGAGTGGAGATGAAGAGTTAAGCATTTCGACTCGAGAGAAAATGCTTAATTCTTCATTACAACGCTAGAAACACACACAAGAGGAAAGATCCATCCGTAGAGTTGCAACGCTACCACTATACATTCGAAGGAATGACAGCATTTTGGACAGTGTTGCAACGCTGTCCCTAGCGTTGCAACCTATTTATTCATCACTTTGTTTCCGAATTAGGGGAGGTCGTTTAGGATTTTAGACCCCCAATTTTGATTCCTACCCTCTTAGGACTTGTAGCTACGAATTGGAGGTGTTCGAGAACAAAGTTTGAGCAAAAGTGCCAATTTCAAGGAAAAAGTCGGGATTTCGATGTCGATGATCCTTTCTCTGTCTTTCTTCCCTCTTTTCATGTATTTATTTACTGTAATACAGAGGATTTTGTGCTATTATCTGAATATATTGGGCTAAATTTGTATTTAGGGATTAAGAGCACTATTAGGTTTGGTTTATGTTGTAATCGATACTTTAGCCATTTAATTTAATTGTTATGTTTCATTTAGTTGGGTTGTACTTACTGCTTCGTATTAACTGGCCATTAGTATACTAATTTAGTCCTAAATTGAGCTTGACAGAGGATGTTTATGGCAGACTTAGTCCAATTAATGCCCCTAGATTGCCAAAGTGACATAGGAACAACAATCGAAGGGTGATGCTTAACATGAGCGGGCTTAATCTTAATTAGCTAATCAATAACGCTAAGGACACTTAGGTAAGCGATTAGTTAAGCATGTTCGAATGATACCGATAGGAGATTTTGACCTGTTTAGCTCTAGGTCTATGAAATTGGCATGGCATAATTAAATGGCCAGTTAAAATTCTCATAAAATCGACCTAAGAGTGCTCGATTTCCCTAAATTCCCTTAATTGGTACCTCCTTCTATTTATCTCGTTTTTAAAGATTAGATGTCTATTTTCTTTGTTTCCTCTTTCTTTGTGTTCTCTAAATAAAGTAAAGTGAGACTATTCGCGATAATTAATTAAATTAAAAACTAATCCCAGTGGATACGATACTCTATAGGAATACTGTTTATTTATTACTTCGATCAAGTGTGCTTGCTTGGAAAACGACCGATCAACAAGTTAATTCTCTCTAAGGATAAGTGTTCTAGGGTGTGAAATATGAGTTTCTCCCAAAGGAATTCTCTCCAAAACCGCGTCATTCCCTAATCTAAGTCTCTCACTTGAAATCTAGGGTAAGTTTGATTTTCCACGGCTCTCACTTCGAGCTCCACGAATCATCCTTTATATAGGCCTTTGGAGAGTGAGTAGTTATCTATTTTTGTGCCTTGGACCTTAACTTTGAACCCTCAGAGTCAAAATTGGGTGTAGGTTGCTATTTTGACTCAAACAGATTGGACCACGGACTTCTCGAATTTGACTGGAATTAGGGTTATGGCCGCAATATTTTTTGCCTTGGAAAAAATGTTGTTGTAATCCCCCGTTTTGGCATATTCCTACAAAAGAGCAAAATATGGTTAAATTCACCAAAAAATGACTATTTTACCCCTTAAATGACTCAATTATCACCAAATGACTATTTCCATGTGACTCTTTTACTTACGCATGCTTTTGGACAATAAAAACATGTAAATACATGCAAACAACCATACTTTAACCAAGAAATAAACTAGATTTAGGACCAAATAAAAGTGATAAACATAGTTCATCAACTTCATTAAGGTTGTTAATGATGTCCTTGACCAAATTAATGGTAACTAAATGCTATAGAAATAAGACTTATTTTGGTGTAACATTTGGTTGAGATTGTCTCAATTCAATGAAGGAACACTTGACCTATCATAAGGCGGCACTTGTTCTAACTCATTGAAGTATCATAACATAAAAAATGAGTTATAGGGTTCATTTATCAAATTTTTTGTTTTCTATGCTGAAATTAAATGGATATTGATTACATGTTGTTAAATAATATTTGTATATGTATATTTCAATACTATGTCTAGTTCTCTCAAAATTTTAGTTTTTCGTATTACTGTTTCTTCAAATTGAGAAAATTATATCACTTAGAAAAGTAACGATAACACTATAGTGGCAGTGTAAAAATTCTGAATTTCTGTTAATTAAGAAATGTTCTAAAAATCATGTTTCCAATGCCAATCAAAGTGATTCGTGAAGCACATGATTGTTAAATCAGAGGTAACGAGATAGCTTGTACATATATCCTAGTTGACATATTAGATGTCATGCTAAGAAGATTAATATATATATATATATATATATATATATATATATATTAACATATGAGATGTTGAAGTAATAGAAGCTAAATTTAGATAATTGACTAAATGATCTGGAGATTAAGTATTACAAAAATCTAAGAAAATAAAATAATTGACTGAATCTATAGCAGGAAATAGTTTCTAAATTAGTTAAATAATGAGAATAATTTTTGAAATACCTCCATGGGAAGAACAATATAAATAAAAGAAATTTTGATTTACTAGATTTTTTTTGTTGAAAATAAATAACCTCACCTTGATAGTTGATTCAAGATCCAATATCAAGATTTGTTCTTGATTAGATTTAATATGTAATTCTTTGAAAATAGTTAATGTTATAGTATAGTCTCTACATGTTAACACTAGGAAACCCATCTCAATTGGTGTAGTGGGAGACATTGAGATGTTATTAAGTAATGATTGTTACTTAATGTTGAACATATATACATAGATATATATATATTTTGACAATAAGTGGGGTAGGAGATCGATCATTCTCATTTATGAGAATTATTTGGCCTTTATACTTAGTTATTCTTGTTATTTTATGTGTGTTATTAGATAAAAAGGCTAGCAAAAAGTTGGTTTAAATTGAATTATTGTTGGAAGTCTTTTAAATTAAGTAAGCGGAGAAAAGAAAGCGAAAGAAAATGAAAATCATACTTGATGTTTTTGTGCAGGAATTTGAAGAATGCAACAAAAATGCAATTACATTGCAATTGCATTTCTGGCATATCTGGAAAAAAAATACAACAGAAATGCATTTGCATTTCTATAAAAATCTAGAAAACGCACCAAATACTGGATTAGCAAAATTTTGGGGATTTTATGCTATTCTTCTCCACAAATTCAACAAGGCAAGTTGACCCAAGCTGCACATGAACAAATATGGAAACCCTAGCCCATAAACATATCTAAAAGTAGGGGTGTTCACGGTCCGGTTCGGTCCGGTTTTGGACAAAACCATGGACCGAACCGAACAGGTCGGTTTTGAAGATGTCTAAACCGACCAAAACCGAAGATTCTTCGGTTTCGGTTTTCGAACCGAACCGAGCATGTTCGGTTCGGTTCGGTTTTAACCATTTTTTTTTTTTTACCAGCCATTTTTCCACCTAAAAGTTGCAGCTCACCCAGCACAACATTACCTAACCTCATCAATGCAAAATATAATTAAAATTTCTTTAAAATCCAAACATAATCACATATTCCATATGTTTTCCTTATATTAAATACAAATTCATTCATCCATTCACATCTCAACACACAATCTAAATTGAAATTAAAATAAGCAAAGTCCCCATCAAAGTTTTAAATTATAAATATTAAAAACAATAAAACAAATAAAATACAAGCTCATCCAAAGTTCAAATACAACATAGAATGAAATTAAAATATAACAAACAAACTATAAAGTCCCCAACAAAGTTTGAAGTTCACACACAATATAATTTCAAATTACAAATGAACCAAGCAAGAACAAGCATAAATTTTCTCCAACTTCATCCTTCAATCACCCAAAATTGTAATTGTTGATTCTTCATCTCCACTAATGACTTCTACAAAAAAATAATAATAATAATAGATACACATAACCAATTAATTTATAAAATATAAATAACGAGATATTAAAAAATATGTTTACATTACAATTTACAATTAAAAAATAATTACCTGACTCAATCTTTTCAATATGGTCTGTTGTTGTCTCAATTACTTCAAGTCTATGTGCAATTGGTGTAGAACACATCCAATTTTGTGTACACACAAGAGCTTGAACTGTTCTTGGAGATAATGTACTACCATATAAATCCAATACTCGACCTCCTGTACTAAAAGCCGACTCTGAAGCCACTGTTGAGATAGGAATGGAAAATACATCCTTAGCCATTTTTGCAAGAATCTTATACTTAGCAGAATTTACCTTCCACCATGCCAAGATGTCAAAATTATTGTCTATGTCGAGGTCATCTACTACCAATTCTCCAGACCTTTCACATGGCTCAGATATATACCTATCAAACTCGGTCTTACTCTCTTTGTTATCTTTCTGATTCAAGTGTTGAGCAAATTTATAATAATTACGACGAGCTCGAGATTCACCAACACTACTAGCCTTGTTTTTCTCTTCTAGTTCCATCATACTCTTCTTTTTTGCTCTCTCCTCACTGTCATCCATAGCATTTTTATACTCATCATACATTTGTCTAAGCAAATCTTCAACTTTCTTCCCAATTTCATTTGCAATCTTTTCATCATATAAATTTGTAAGCATAAATACCACAAATTCAAGTTTATAACGAAGGTCTAGCACAACAGCAACATACAAGAGAAATTTTGTCCTATCATTATTTTTCCAATATTTGTCAAACTTGGCTTCCATCCTTTTTGCCATGGCACTCAAGAAAGAATTCCCACATGTTGAATAATCTTGGATTTGTTGTTGAATTAAACAAACTTCATGAAAATATAGATTTGATGTTACAGATGATGAAGCAGAAACTCGCAAAGTAACATCATGGAATAATTTCAAAAACTTGATAAAAGCACGTGCATTATCCCAATCTTCTCTCGAAGGAACACCTCTCTTCTTATCTTTTCCCATAAACTCTAAAGCATATTGTGCATCCTCCACTTCTAGCATTTCAAAAGCTTTTTGAAATTTTTCAGCAACATCTAACATGATATATGTAGAATTCCATCTAGTAGGAACATCCAAACAAAGTGAATTCTTACTAGCTATTATCTCATCTTTCACACAATTCTTAAAAGTAGCTAGTCGAGATGATGAAGATCTTACATATCGGATTGCATTCCAAATCTTAACAATCGATTCATGGAGCTCTTTAAGAGCATCACCCACAATAAGATTAAGAATATGAGCACACCATCTTACTTGCAAATACTCACCATCCAAAATAGTTCCATTCCAATTTCTTATTTTTCCTCTCAAGTAATTAATAGCCACATCATTGGAGCTTGCATTATCTACCGTCACAGTCAACATTTTCTATCCCCCATTCTAACAAACATTCTCAATCTTTTTTCCAATGGTATCTCCCTTATGATTTGTAATCAAGCAAAAATTTAAAATTCTTTTTTGCAATTTCCAATCATCATCAATAAAGTGTGTTGTGGGAACCATATAGTTGAGGTTTTGTATTGAGGTCCATGTGTCGGTAGTTAAACTAATCTTTAAATCTTTCCTCCCTATAAAGGCTTTCAACTTTTTCTTTTCATCCATGTAAAGTTTAAGACAATCTCTTGTAACAGTCGTTCGTGAGGGCACAACAAATTTAGGCTGCAAAGTAACTAAATACTCTTGAAATCCTTCTGATTCCACTACTCTAAATGGCAACTCTTCAACAACAATTAATTTTGCAAGTGCTAGTCTACATTTCTCCATGCTAAAAGTCGTAGCAACCAAATTAGAACTGCCTTGTCCTTCTTTCTTTATTTTTTCAAAACACATAAGTTTTTGTTTAGCTTCATTTATTCTCCCAGGATATTTTTTGCACTTAGTTCGTATGTGTTTTAGCATATTTGTCGTACCATTCTTTTGAGTGTCACATGCATATGTAACGCCACAATAATTACACTTTGCCCTAGGAAAATCAGAACTACCTTCAATCTTTTTAAAATGTTCCCACGCACCTGAAATTTTATTCGAGGTATTAGTTGACTTGCTTTTTTTTGCAATTTGTGTTTGCTGTGAGGGCGAAGTAGGTGGTGACTTTTTCTTTTCCTTGTTCTTTATGCTAGGAGTTGTAGTATCTTGAGATTCTTGACTACTACCCTCCATAGTAAACAACTGTTTAAAAAAGAATAATGAAGAAACAAAAGACATTAGTTAACACTTAACAATAATATGTTGATCTATAACAATAAAATAAATATGAATGTCCCATTTTGTGTCTCTCTCTAAAACATCTTACATAATTAAATAAATCAATTATTGGTCATTTTCAAGGAGAAAATAAAACCCCCATTTTGTTTTTCACATAACTCAATTTATTACAATAAAAAGTGCCTATAAAAATAAAAATTTTGGCCAACTTTTCAACAACACTCTTCTCCTTTTCCATGTATTAGCCCAAAACCAAAGAATATTAAAGTTTCCAACTCTAAATATTTAGTTAAAGGACAAGGAAATTCTAACATACGAACTAGAAGTCTAGAAATATTTATTTAAAGTTTCCAACTCTAAAATGAAAAATTAAGACCGAGAAACAAAAATTAAAAATTAAGATTGATCTATAAACTCAAAGTTTACAAGTGAGAAACTAAAATTAGTAACAACTAACCTTAATATTTAAAATTTGGGGACTTCGAATAAAACTTCGTGGCGAACAACATTTCAACACCCCTAGCTGAAGAGGAGACGGAGAACAGTCTAAAATTAGTAACAGCACTTCGTGGCGAGGGGAGAGGAGACGGAGAACAGTCGATTAGAAACACTGCTGCTTCTCTTCCGATGTTGAGAGACTAAGCCTCCAACTTGGCGTGTATGCGATGCGATTGGGTGAACGGTAGGGACTAGGGAGGTACTTTCAAGGTCAACCTTCACCGTTTCAAGGATAAATGAAGGAGCTGCCTGCGGTGCTGTATGCAAATGCCGAACTGAAAGCCGAAGGGAGAAGATTCGAAGAAATGAGGGAATGAAAAAATTAGGGTTTGCTATTTATAAAAACAAAAATGAATTAATGAAATTAGGATATTGGGCTTGGGCTTTTCACATGAAAGAAATTGGGCTACTGGAATTCAAAACAACATTTCTAATTTCTAAATATATAATAATAATTACTATTCGGTTTTTTTTTCGGTTTTTTCAGGTCTTGAACCGAGAACCGAACCGAATTACCTCGGTTTCCTAAATACATGAACCGAAAAACCATTTTTAAAAATAAAAACCAAACCAAACCAGTCGGTTCGATTCGGTTCGGTTCGGTTCTTCGGTTTTTTCGGTTTTGTGCACACCTCTACCTAAAAGAAGGAAGAAAAAGAGGCAAGGATATAGGTTTTTCTCACACAAACATACCTTCGGGCTGCTATTTTTTCTTCTCTTTTGCTGCTATTTTTTTTTTCTCTGTTTTCCAGCCCCTTTCAACTTTGAAACTCAATCCTTCATCAAGAAAGTTGAAGGAAGTGAAGGCTCAATTCCCTTTGAAAAAAGTGGAGTTGAGTCGATTTAGTAAGAAGTGAAAAAGGGGTTGTGTTCTTCCATTCCTTAGAATTTATTTTCTGTTTTATTTAAGTTATTTTCTTCTGTTTTAGGAACTTAGGTGCTGCTGTATTTTCATTCATTTAGTTGTATTTCAAGATTTCAGTTAGTTGTTTAAGTTTTTATTGTATTTTCAATATTCAGTTCTTAGTTCTCAATAAAATTTCAGCTTATTTGAATTAAATTTTCTTCTTCCAAAGTTTTATTCTTTTTTATGTTCTTTAAGTTTTGGTTAAGTTATTTTTATTTCTACATTCTAGAACTTTATCTATTCTTTCTTCATTCACAGATATGCATTTTTATTACTTTAAAGCTTTGTTTTTCACTTTTGCAATGATGAGCTAATTTTCCGTAGGGGTTCAAGTTGGTGAATGTCTTAGAGGAAAGATGTAAAGCTTAAAAGTACTAACAATCTAGTTAACACTTGAACTTTGTTTGTTTTTGTTCCTTTAAAATTTGGTCTGATTTATTTTTTCCTAAATGAGAATGATTCGAGATTTCTATAAATTGAAGGCCAAAGACAAGCTTTTGGAGGAGTCCATTTTTTTTTTCATTTTCTCTCTCTCTCCCCACGTTTTCTCCCTCTCTACCCCAATTCTTGTACACTTTTTTTTTCTCACACATTTCCCTATTTTTCTCTCCCACAAATTTTTTTTTTCTTTCCCTTTGACATTCACATTTTTTTCCTCTCACTCCAACAATTTCTTTTTCTCCCTCCCATCTCTAAATTTCTCTCTCTCCCTCTCTTTTTTTTTCCTCCTCCAACACTTTCTCGTTGTTTCATTTACAACAAAAGCCGGCAAGGAAAACAAAGCATTCACAACCATCTTTAATGGTGAGTTTGTCTTATCCCAAATAGGACTTTTATTTGTATGTGTTTGCATATTATTGTTAGGTTTATTCTAGACTAATTTCATATATACATTATGTATATTTGTAATGTTGAAATTTCATGAATCATGGCGTAAATCCTTATTTGGTTAATTAATTTCACTAATTGTATTTCGATTTAATAGACGATTATGTATATTATGTCAAATTTCATTACTGAAGTATTCTTGGTAATTTCTAATAATTGTATTATAAATTTTTTAGAAAACCTTTTAAATACCTTCCAATGACGGAACTCAAAATACTCGGGATGCCGATATTTTGGTTTTTTAAGGTGAGAAATCGATTTCTTGGGATGCCAAGATTTGATTTTAATATGTGCCTTTTAAACAAATGTATTTAATAAAATTTTTTCCTTTTAAAAACATGAAAAAAATATTTGATAAAATATAATTTCCTAAATTAATATTTTCAATATATATGTATATTGTGTATAAACCATAGATATTCTAGAGTCTTTGATTCAATAGCTCTAAAAAAAACTTTTCCAATGATAGACTTTTAATTTTCGGAATGCCGACATTGTAAGATTCTTGAGGTGAAAAATCAAAATCTTGGGATGGAAAGGTTTGACTTTTTATATGTTCCTAACAAAAAAAAAAAAAGAAAAATATATAAAAAAATATTAAAAAAATTTGTTTCTTTTTTTCATTTTTCCTTTATAAGGAAAATTGCTTTGTAAATTTCTTTTTCATAAAAAGTAGTTAAAAAAAAACATATTTTCATAAAAAGCATTTTCATGAAAGACATTTTCCTTCCAAAATTTATTATATTTTTTTTTATAAAAAGTACAAAAAAAAAAGATTTTTATAAAGTGCATTTTCATAAAAGGAATTTTCTTTTAAATGGAGAATTTAATTATCTAAATTCATTTCATTGACTTCCTTTTCAAAGAACCAAATCAAAATAAAAATTATTTTTCCATAAAAAGTTCACGTTTTCTTTTAAAAATAGAAAATAATGAAGAGTTTCCTTAAAAATAATTCTTTTCTCACAGATGTTTTTCAAATTAATAAACCAAATGTTTTCCTTGAAAAAACGTTCCTATGATGGAAATTGGAAACTCAAGATGTTGATTCTCCAATTATCTTGAAGTGATGAATTTATTTTGGGATGCCAAATTAAATTCAAATAAATTTTGAATGGCTTTATGCCAATCATACTTATTGCTCAGTATTTAATTTTAAAATAGTGATCAATAAAACATGGAACATTTAAAAAATCAAAACAAAAACTTTTTTTTTCTACAAAGGCACTTTTCATTAAAATAACACAAGAAAAGTAACATTTCGTTCCTTGAACGAGTGTTGTGGGGTGTTAATACCTTCCCTATACACAAACGACCCCGAACCCAAAATCTTTTATTTGCAAATCATCTTAACACATTTTTGGGTGCCCAGTCACACCCTCTAAATAAAGATTGGTCGCGACTCAATGTTCCTCCTTTTGGAAATAAAGTCGGCAGCTGTGCGTTGCAAACCATAGCGATAGCATGGCAACTCTATTAGGGACTTCAATTTTTAAGCGGGTCAATTTTATTTTTTTTCTTGTGTCATTGATTTTGTATATATGACCTTATGTATTGCATTTTTTTTTTTTTAATTTTGTAAACACACACGTACACAAGCCTTCTACCCAGGCTTTACCAGTAGGATTAGAATTGAGGATGAGTAGTGGTGACCTTCGAGGAGCTATGACTCCCGTGTAGGCACATGAAAACCCTCACTCAAGTCGACCTTATTCAGGATGTTGATAAGGCTGCCTCAATTTTTCTTGGATAAAGAATAAATCGAGGATAGCTTGGGGACCTTTATCCTTTAGACAATAGAGCTTCACCAAACGTGTTGTTATTTATATGTGTGCAAATGATTTATTATTATTTATTATTCTTTTTTTTATATCTCATCATGTCTTTTTATATCTTTAATTATTGGTATACCATGTAAACATATTATTGGCGCTTTCCTTTTCCATATTTTGTTTTCTTGTTTTTTTAAAGAAAAAAGAAAAAAAAAACTTTATTATTGCTTCATCACATTCATTACATGCTCATCATTTGTTGTACAAAATTTACAAAAAAAAAAAATGAAAAAAAAAACTTTTAAAAATTGAACAAATATCTTTGATTATTGGCACACCTTCATAAACATATTCTCGGTGCTTTCCTTTTACTTTTTTTTTCCATATTTAGCTTTCTCAGTTTTTTTTCTTTTCTTTAACTTTTATTTTGTTTCATCTCACATTCATTACATGCTCATCATTTGTTGTCCAAAATTTTCAAAAAAAAAAAAATGAAAATTGAAAAAAATAAACAAAAGTTCAATCTTTATTACTTGAAATTTTGAACGATTTCAGACAAACTAGATACTGAGGTTGCAATGGAAAGAAAACCGATAATCGCAATTGAAAGCCAAAAACTTGTGCGTCAATGGTGTCAAAACAGATGCAAGCAAAATGTGGGGACGCTGTTGAAGGATGTCTCAAATCAACCCACAGTGACCAACATCTTCAATCATGTTATTCCATGCACGAGAAAGCAAAGAGTGATTTGGGAGTGATTTACACCAAAGTAAAGGATGTCATTCGAGAAGAAATATAGATACATAACAAGTCTGTACATATTTAGAGTAATGAAAATGCATTGGCAGTCACATTATATTTTTGGGATCAAACTAACAAATGTTTTGTGTTCATTCCCTCGACATGATGTCTATCATTGAAGAACACTAGGAGTTGCTCTGAATGCCTATAACGTTTGAAATAAAAGCCTATTTCTTCAACGAAAGTAACACAATTGCTGCTGATGTGGAGGATCAACTCAAGATTAAGGGTGGAAGTGAAGGACAATCTTTATATTACCTCATAAACCTTGTTCCAACAGCATAAGGATAATGAATTAAGCTTTAAGCTCTTTGCACTATACGTGTTTTGGTCAATCTTCGTGCACATTTGCCCATTAGATTTTTGAACAGTTGCGTACATTTGGCATTATTCCATGAAATAGTTTCGTATGTGAAGATCACTAAATTATTCCATGAAATTGAATATGGCATTAATCTAATTTTACCTATCATCACAGAAACAATATCCTCATTAGATTTTTGTAAATACAAGGGAAATGTAGATTTATTGGTCACACTTATTTGTTATACATTTGGTTGATGAGTCATTTCAGCACCCACCTTACTTTGGCCATCCACAAGTAAAATTCTCCAATTCGTGAAACACTACCCTATGGTGGAATTTAGATAGTTGAGCACAAAATAGACATGCAATGTAGAGAATTATGGATATCATTCTTGAAAAGTGAAGACATAATATGGAGGGCAGTGTGGACACCTCTACAACCAGTAATTTACAAGTGCGGTAAATTTCAGGATGTTCCACTATTGGGCCTTGGGGAGGTACTAGTTATGCACCCTTTAGCTCTACGCCAAACATGGATAGAACATTTCATCCTAGTGACACATGGGATGAGGAACCTTGATTTTAATTATGAGCAAGAGGATTCAAGGCAGCAAATTTTGCAAATGATAGAATCCTAAAGAGATATAAAAAAATAAACATTGAAAAGCATAGCGATGTCTCCACACCTAAATACAAGTCATGGTACGAAACTATTCAAACATCATACAAGAATGAAGAGGAACGGAGATCACTACTTCAAAAGGAGTCTGCTGATGAAAGTACTGAGTGGAAGGGCTGAAAACCTGTTGCTCTAACTGTAGAATGAGAGGTTACTTCAGGAAGCAAACTAGTGGAAATAACAGGCTATAAAGGCAAAAAGAAACTTGACTGAAATAAGGAAGTTGTTGAAAAAACCAAATTAAGCTTGATGAAGAGGATCAAGAGTTAGACTTTGAGAATAGACAACTAGATAAAAACGTCAGGAAGATGAAAAAAAGATAAGGATGTTTTATAGAGTGCCCTAAAAGAAAAAGATTCACAGATTGCTGACCTACAAAGATGTATTGCTTCCATTTTGGGGACTCGCTTATGAGCTAAATACAAAGATCGATGCGTGAACTAAACAAGTTATTGAATATGAGGAAACAATAGTGCATTGCATACAATCAATGAAAGTATGGAGCATCAGATGCAAAAATGTCAAGGTTCTACGACGAATATACTGTCAGAACATTAACAATTAAAGGGAAAGTATCAGTCCCTATTGAGTAACCAAGCCAACTCGAAGAATCTTCTTCAAGAAAACTCAAGTTTAATCCAAAGTTGTAAAGACATGAAGGTCCGGATAAATAACGTTGGGCGAAAGGATAAGAGTCATGGCAAGAGGAGCTAGGGCATTCGCAGAGTATGCATCTAAACTTAGAACAGGCATTTTGCATCTAAACTTAGAACAGGCATTTCATTGTTGTAGTCCAATGAAGAGGAATTAGGAGAATTTTTAATGTTTTGTAAAGGGAATCATCCTACATCAGTCGTTTCTTTTACAGCAATGACATTTTCTTTTGAGTGTTTTGGGTTTGATTTAGTATTTCATTCAATTATTTCATTTTATAAAATTTGAAGTCTTTTGTTTCATTTTTGCACAACAATGTGAGCCTAAAACATTTTTTTTATATCTTTCCATTCAGTGTTTGTTTTTCTTTAGTCCTTCTCAGATTTAGGGTAGTAAAAAAACCATTTTTGTAAAAAAAAAAAAACATAATTATTTTTTAGCAAAAAAAAATCATTTATCATTGACTTGTACATATTTTGAAGTATAACTCTCATGTTTCTAACAAAATCTTTGACTTTTTTTAAAAAAAAAAAAAAAAAAAGAAATATTTCAAGGTAATGTTTTTGTAGCATAGTTATTTCTTAGCAAACAAAAAAACAAATCATGCATCATTGACTTGTACATATTTTGAGGTATAATTTTCATTTTTTTTAGCATTCAATATTTTCTAAAAAAATCATGTATCATCAACTTATATATATTTTGAACTATAAATTTTATGTTTGTAACAAATTCTTTGACTTTAAAAAAAAATAAAATAGAATCTTCTAGGTAATAAACTTAGAATTTTTTTTAGGCTAATTAACTTAACTTCATTTTCCTTAGCAGACAAACTTGAGGATCTAAATCATGTTTGAAAACAAACGGAGTCCTTGTCTGAAGAAGAAGCAAAAAAAAAAAAGAAAAAAAGAAAAAAAGAAAAAAAAAAGGTCCCAAAAAAAAAAGAAAAGAAAAAATGTGGATGTCATCATGAACTCACTCAACCTGCTTATCGAACTTTTTCTTGAACGAGTGTTGTGGGGTGCTAATATCTTCCCCATACACAAACGACCCCCGAACCTAAAATCTTTTATTCACATATTATCTTAACATATTTTTGGGTGCCCAGTCACACCCTCTAAATAAAGATCGATGACGACTCCATGTTCCTCCTTTTGGAAATAAAGTCGGCAGCTCCGCGTCGCAAACCGTAGCTACAATATTTATTATTATTTTTTATTTATTTTCTTTTGCCAAAAACACCTCCCAACATTTTTATAACCTTGGTTACCAAACTTGTAATTTGAAAACAATTTTTGCTATCATTTGAATTTTGTTGTATCTGTTCCCTATGGGATCAATACTCTGGAATACTTCTAATTTTATATTACTTTCATCGACAGTGTGCACATGCACTGGACTCGAGCTTTGTTTTTAAACTAAAAATCTTTTCTTAAAGCCCCCACGTTTCAGTAAAATCAAGTTTTTGGTGCCATTGCCAAAACTTGAGTTATTGTTTGTCCTCAAGCAATTGCAAAATAATTATAGAGACATAAACACAAGCCAAAGCAGATTCTAAGAATAATTCTTTTAAAAAATACGCCTCTCAGGAGAGGTCTCATGCTCATAGCACTTTAACTTTACTTGAATGCTTCCACTACATGCAACTTCCATGCCTTCCTTGTCTAAACAAAATAATTTCCTCTCATAACCTCACCTTGGATTCATACTACCTATTACCTTTAGTCAAGTTTCACTTAGTTGATAAACAAGCTAACTTTACACACTTTTCTTAACTAACAATGTTCCCCTCGAACTTGTGTTCCATTACTACGATACATACTTTTTTTTTTAGAGAGAGTCTCACTGTCACTTGTACCTTCGTTCCAACTTACTAACATTTTGTGGTTAAAGTAGCTGACTACGAGCACAAGTCATTACTAAGATTGTTTTCACATACTCACTTCCTAAGTTAACCTTTCATACAAAGGAAATCATGGGTGTCATGACTGCCCCTGGTTACTCAATTAGCTCTAGAATGATGAATATCGCTTTTTTTTTTCTTTTTTTTTTTAATCCTAGCAGTTGTTACAACACATAGTATTACAACAACATACTATTACAACAGTAGTATTACATATATTACATGACTCACCCCCCCAAACTTAAATGGGTAAATGTCCCCATTGACGAAGGATAGCACAAGGGGTGATTTGCAAAACATCTAAGCTTGACTCTCTTAAAGGGATTTAGTGTACAAAGTTAGGTGAGTTTGAGGCTTGGGTGTTTTATAAAGACAAAAAATCATGAAATTTTTTGTTCACAAAGCATCTACGTAATGTTTCTAAGTATTTAATGAACTGAGCATACTCCAAATTTCATCATAAAGGGTATTCAACAAGAACAAAACTCAAAGAAATCAGACAATAAATGTGTTGTCAACTTGAATAAGTCAAAAGCATTTACAATTGTTTTTTTTTTTTTATTCAAAGCAAAGAGCTAAAGAAATCATTAAAAAAACCTAACTAAATCGTAAACCAAAAGAAACAAAAAACAAAAGCTAGAAAGATAGGTCAGCAAGAAACTTCCCTATGCGGAGAAAAATGTATTGTTGCTATCATTACTTTCTTCAGGGGTCTTGGAGTTTTGAAGAAGAATTGTTGGGAAGTCTGGAAAAGTGGTCATTTTCCTTTGGATAGCGTGGAAAGTTATTGCTTCATCATTTTCTTTGACATACTCCCAATGTGCCCTGTTTGGTTGAGTTTTCTGAATTTGCAATTGCAACTTACTTTCGCAATTGTGATTGCAAGACTTTTTTTCTTCACCTGAAACTCAAAAGTAGAGCACCAAAACGTTCAAACAATTTCTCCTAAGCCATAGTTAACATTTTGAAATTTCCAATTTCGAACTGAAAGTTGATTTATCGAACTCCCAAATGAATCCCCAAGTAGAGGTGTTCCCTTAGTGGTCAACTTAAATACTTCAGCCTTGACAGGATTCTCTATAGACAGAGACTCTCTAAATCAAGTTTCTTCATTTTGATTGGAATTCCATAAGTTGAAATTTTCTCTTTTTTTTTTTATTTTTTTTTGTTTGGACTAAAAAATAAAATTATCCTACTCCAGTAGGTAGACCACAACCGTGTTCCTTCATTTTGCACCTAGGTCTCGATGATGGACGAGATTTCAGTCTTAATTGAGGTGCTTTGATCACAACGAGCCTTGCCTGCTCAAGAGATTTATATGTGCCTTTGAAAGTAGAAATTGTGGTTGCAACTCGTGTCACATACTGCAAATTGTCATCCTTCATACTCTCATTTTTCCATTTTTCTTCATTTAGTGTTTCTTGCAATCTGCAATAAGTCAAAGTAGGTCATTCTAGTATCAGGAGCACTTTGGATGTCATTTGCTGTGAAATTGCAACTGCATAGCTCACTGCAACTTCCTTGGGTGGTTCTTTCTTTTCTTGAAGTGGTTCTTCTTTAATCCCTTCTCTCCCTTCTAACTCCTTAGTGTTTTCAAGTGTTAAAGCGCTTTCTGCTTTTACTGGGAGTTTGAGATCTTCATATTCGAATTTACTTGGTGTCATCGCCTCACATTCTTCTTTTTCTTCTTATTTTGAAGTCTCTGTATTATTGAGCAAGATTCCTTGGGACCTGTTCTATAATTCATTTGCAATTTGTTCCACTTGGATCTCCAAATTCTATAAAGATGTGACTTGGCTTTGCATCACAACATCGCTCTTTGCCATTTATTCTCTCACGAGTTCTTCAATGGTAGGCTCGTTTGGAATCATCTTCTCTTGTTGGAAACACTGGTATTGATGTTGATTTGCAAAACTGGGTAGAAATCCATAACATAAAGAATCAGGATTATAAAAATAATTCTCGAATAAATGACTTCCTTTACAATAAATACAAAAAATAAAAGGGTTAAGGTTAGTAGGAGCTATGGAATTTCTCATCATCAAAGTCTCCATCATGTAGCTTAATGATGAACCTTGTGCGCTCAATGTTGCAATGATGTCTACTTCCATCTTGTTGATTATCTCAAGCAATTCAACCCTAAGTTGTGCCTTTCTCCTCTTGCAATTGCTCTCCCTAAACTTTCAAAACAATGTGAACAAGAATTGGGCTTTCTCTTGGAAAGAGGATAATTGCAATTGCAATCTATACTAAAAAATTGAATTTTGTTAATAAAGTCGTTCCCCGACAACGGTGCCAAAAACTTGATCGATGCTATACACAAGTGCACGTGATCGAAGTAATAAGAAACTGGAAGTATTTCAGAGTATTGTACCCAAGGGAACAGGTTTTTAGTATAGTTGAGTTCTTATTCAATTTCTGCAAGCATTGTATTTTTGTTTCTGTTATTTGATTTAAAGATAGCTACTGGTTTGTATGTTTTCTTTAGCATTTTAATAAAGTTATAGATTTTTCTAATTTTGATTCCAGAGCATTCTTTTGGCAAAGTAAGTTTTTTATACAAGTTTGTTTGCAAGAGTTCTTTACATTATTTTCAATTCTCTTTCATACCAATGAATTTCTTTAGTTCAAGCTTACTGTTTTTTGTTAGTTTTATTATGATGAGCTAAATTTCCTTAGGGATTCAAGTTGTGAATGCCCAAGAGGAAAGATGTAAGGCTCGATAACAAAAACAATTTAGCTAACACGTGAATGTTGGGTAAACCTTAGTTGGCCATCTAGTGTTGTTTGTCAAGCAATAACTTAATACTGAAAGGGTTAAGGGAAGCGGATGTCGGAAAAGTAATGAAGGAAAAGGCTTAGACATAAGTCCTAAAACATCGACCCTAGACATAGAGCGAGACTCCAAAACCACTAGAGTTGTGCACATATATATCTAAGTTAGATTAGCCATAGAAGCATAGGTTTAATCACTTAGCCTCCTAAAGGTACTTCATAGAAGTTCGAATAGGAGTTGAATTCGATTTACTTAGTTCTTGAGTTAGCTATAATTGCAATTCCCTTCTTGTTGCATTTTCTTTCCAAAGGGCCATTAGCATCTTGAATCCCTTCTTCATTTCCATTGATTTTTCAACTATTTTTTCTTTTAGCCAAAACACCTCACAAACCTTTTTATACCCACGGTTACTTTAAGTTGCAATTTGTCAAAAAATTTGTGCCATTTTAATAAACTTTATTAAAATCCATTCCCTTTGGTACGATACTCTGGAATACTTTAAGTTTCTTATTACTTCGATCGCATGAATTTGCGTGTAGCATCAATCCGAGATTCGAACCTCTGACCTTTTGGTAGAGAGTACATACTTTATGCGAGTTGAGCTATGCTCATGTTAGCCTGAATATAGTATTTTTAATACGTTAAGAGAAATTAGATTTCTGTGATTGTATTACTAAATAATTCATATAGTATGAATTTTGGAAGTAATGAAGTTTATATTTTTAAAATTGTTTGAAAATATGTTCAGTTGAAATTAAGAACAATTTTAAGTATTAAAGATGTTAACATTTACAATACTACACAATATTGAGATATTCAGAATTATATAACCCATAATGGAAAGACAAAAGTTTTCTCCTAAAGATGATACTTATCCTTGGCTTTTAAGGTTGATTCAAATAAACTTGAATAGAATTAAAATACTAGTAATAGGTGATTCTCCAAAAGTTAGAGTTAATTACTTTACTATCTATGTCAAATGAAGGCTTAGAATTCTTTTTCTGAAAAGAACTCTTGAAGAATGTGCTACAAGAATCAATTAGAAAGGATTAGTTTCTAAGATCAAAAGCAAAAAATTTGCAACTTGTAAAGTTCATTTATGAATGAATTTTACCTTTAGATTTTTGAATATAAGGTTTGAAAAAAGTATCAAAACATGTGACTTTAAATAAATATTAATGAAGCTTGTATAGATAAGAAAATCATTAATTGCTTGGTGGATCTTTCTCATGTTTTATGTTGATGACATTTGACTCATTATTAATGATGTAAGATTTCTATCTAACATAAAAACTTGACTCACTAACCAATTCCAAATGAATGATTTGGAATGACTCGGTATGTTTTATACGTTCAAAATGGAGATTTCAAGGATAAAATGTTAACTTTGTGTAACGACCCGGCTTCTCCTATTAGACTTTCTAGGGACATTACTACATGCATGCTGAAGAAATTTAAAATTTCTTTAATAACAGACAAAAAGAATTAAACTTTTTGCTAAACAATCAAAATCTTTTTGCTTGGGATCCCTTTAAAAAATCATTTCAAAACATAATATGAATTAAAATGTTTAATCAGCTGAAATAGTTTCACAACACATTGTTTACTTAACAAAATATTTTTAACTAACACACTATCTAAATGCGGAAGTCATGACTTTCAAAGTCACCCATGAACCTTTCAGCAAACTGTCTTGTCAATAGCCTAAGATATGTCTTTGCCTTTACCTGAAAAGAAAAACATTTTTGAAAAAGTGTGAGTATTTAAAATACTCAGTAAGTGACCTCACTACCGGGGTCAGGATATGCATACACATACATAATGAATTTTCAAAAACATTTTTCCTTTAGTGGGACCTAAAACCTTTTCATAGGGGAAACGTTTCCCTTTTTAACTTTTCTCTTCGGCTTAATGTGGACAATTAACCCAACCTAACCATGCCTTTTTATTCAACCTTTTCATCTAGCCTCATCATGCTCCTTTTCATTTAGCCTTATCAGGCTCTTTTTCATTAAGATGTACATCTATAACTTTAGGACGGTAATTGCCACAGCCTTCGAAATCATTTCATCATGAAAATACACATGTATGCATGAGGTCCCAACGCATTTTCATTTCCATTCAGTGATGCAACATAAAGCAACATTAGCACATTGATCATCATAAATCATACATCACATTTGTAAGAGCATTTGGCATACATGTGAGAATTATTTTTAATACATAGCATTTCAAAATTCATCAGCAATCATAACTAAAACATTTATGAAAATCTTTTTATTTCAAAAGTAATTTTTCAATTCAGTTCCCGACTTGCATTTAAGCATACCAGCATAAAGTCCCTTACCTTGGCTCAATAGCTCTCTTTCTCCTTTTATGGAGATCTTTTCTCGGCCTATAATGATTTCAAAAGAACTTATTACTTGACCAACTCAACTTATGAACCTTAGGCAAACTTACTCAAATTATTGTATATTCACATGAACCCACCATGAATTTGACTACATTAAATTCTTCAACAAGAATATTCACCCACCTAGGTAGCTAAGTTTACCCCCAACTAGTTACCAAGATAACATAATTTCATTCCTCTATTATTTCAAGTAAGTCCTTTTGATAATACACACGATTCTCCAAATCTCTAAGCCCTCTATTCCAACATAGCCATAAACTTAGTCAAAATTTAATTCTAATTTACCCATAGTAAGATTTCTCTAAATATGGCATGCTTCCTAATTATGAATTTCATGATTTCCTTCTAAAATTCATAATAATAACCAAGTCACAAGTAACTTAAAGGGCTTAATCCAAAATTGAATCGGAGTCGAAATGTACCCAAATCATAACGCAATCGAGCACTATTCGAAATTCGAAATGCTGATTGGAAGACGGCGGCAAGTGAACAGTGACGGCGGCGAGTGAACAGTGTCGCACGTGAAGGACAAATCCGGCGATGGGTGTTTGTTGAAGAAGAAGAAGCTTTAGGATGGATGGGTCTCTTGGTAGTGAAAGGGAGAGAAGAGAGAGATTGATGGTGGAGGCTGTTTTTCGTGGAGGAAAAGGAGAAGGTTAGAGTAGAGAAAGCCTAGGGACGCGTGAATTTAGAGTTTCTAAATTAATTCCCTTTTTTCTCTTTTCCTTAATAACCAACAGTCAAAACCATCCTTTCTCAATTTCACCCCTCTCCTATTCCTTCATTCTCCTCTTTTCCCAATTCTAACCTCTTAACTAGACTCTATATTGTCTTGGAAAACTTAAATTAATTCACTTAAGCTCAATTCCTTCAAACTTAACCCTCAAACAACAATTCTATCAAGCCCAACAAAAATAACTTAACCTTAAAATCAATTAGATAAGAAATTAAACCAAAGGTCATAAGAGGAATTAAATTATGAATTTGGCACTTAATTAATAAAAGCCTTCTCCACAAAGTCAAAATTTTAGTTATTATGATTTATCTCACTGAGGCCAAATTTTCTCAAAGTGAATTCCAAACAACACTTCCAATTAACTCAATCAAACTCAAATCAATCTTCAAAAGAATAAAAGTACCCTTGTTTGAAATCGTGGGCGTTACACTTTGTCTCATACATCTTATGTCACACCCCTTCCCAGCTTACTTGCCTAACCTAGAAAGAGATGTAAAGATAGAGACAATCAACCCTATTACTAGCTCCATGAAAAATATACAAAAGTAAGTCAAGCATGTTTCAATGATCAACATTTATGCTTTTGAAGAAAAACAAAGGTCAAGCATAGTTCTAAAATAGAGTCACTCACAATCACCAAAAGGGTTCCAAGGATTATAAGCTATTCCTATCTCCGTTTGCCCTGAAAAAGAAATTAATAACATTAATTCCTTTCCTTATACACGTTAAAAACATATCTAATTCAGTCTCATAACTCAATTCATAATACCATACACACTTGGGTGTAAGGTATATAGAAATGGAAGCACATCTCCTTCAATCTCTTGCTAGCAGTTTTTTTTTTTTCTTGCACCTAAAATTCCAGGTTCAACTTTTAGCTTGGGTTCCTCAAAATTTAGCAAAACAACCATCTAATATTTTTTGATAACCCTCAAATAAAACATCTAAACTTACTTACCTCAAAATTTTAGCTTCTAATTCGTCCTCATGAGCTCAAAATCACCAGATTTCTTCACCCTGTTCTGCTGGCCGAAAAACTGGGAACACCTCTCGGTTTTCTTAAATTTTCACAACCTTCTTCTTCATATTTTCTCACAAAATTTTCCAGACCTAATCTTCATTCAATTTCTGAGATTTGGCTCAAGAATCATCGAATTTGCTCAAGTGGATTGAGAGATATGACTGTTTTAAGTTTATCCACTTCCTAGAGCTTCCAGCTGTCTACTGCAGTCACAAGTGTTGGACAGCTCATCCTTCCACTATAACAAAAAAAACTCCAACGAAAATGTAACTAAAATGGCAAGCTCCTCCTTCTCTCTTTAGACTTTAAGTCCCTTTCAATCCACCTAAATTGTAAAGAAATTTTAACTAAATTAATTAGAAATTACAGCTTTTGTATTCAACACAACATACACCTAATGTGTACCCAACTTGCTCATGACCTTAACTTACTTCAACTCAACTTTTAATATGCTTATCCCAATGCGTAACCTGTCTCCTTATGAAGCTTTGTGTACGTTAATATCCACAACTTAGGAGATTCCCAAATTCTACCACGACATCTTTTAGTGCAACCTATATCAATTTGCATATGTCAAAACATCATATATGAGCACAATATGATCAAAAGAGAGTTTAGGGCTTACAATTTACTACCCCCTTAAGAGGAATTTCGCCCTCGAAATTCAGCAACATCATTTGTACGAGAAAAGTTGTGGGTACTTTTCTTTCATTTGGTCTTCGCTCTCCCAGGTTGCTTCCTCGACCTCGTGATTTCTCCACAATACTTTTACCAACGGTATTGTCTTGTTCCTAAGTACCTGTTCCTTCCGATCAAGTACTTGTAGAGGTTCTTCCTCATAAGATAGATTCTCCTTAAGTTGCACTGGTCCCGCCTTGAGCACATGTGATGGGTCAGAAATCTATTTCCTCAACATTGATACATGGAAAACATTATGTACCCGAGACAACTCTATAGGTAAAGCTAATCTGTAAGCTGATGACCCTATACGTTCCAGAATCTCGTAAGGACCTATATATCTCGGGCTCAGCTTTCCTTTCCTTCCGAACCGTAAAATACCCTTCCACGGGGACAATCTCAAGAAAACTTTGTCTCTGATTTCGAATTGTAAATCTCTCCTTCGCTTGTCAGCGTAACTCTTTTGTCTATCTTGCGCTGTCTTCAGCCTTTCCCTGATAAATTTAACATTTTCTGAAGTAACTTGGACTAACTCTGGCCCTATTAGCTTTCTTTCCCCTACCTCACCCCAACATATAGGGGTTCTACATCTTCTTCCATACAATGCTTCGTACGGTGCCATTCCAATGCTAGAATGATAGTTGTTATTGTATGCAAACTCCATCAATGATAGATGAGTTTCCCAACTTCCTTTATACTGCAACACGCATGCTCGAAGCATGTCTTTGAGGGTTTGGATGGTCCTTTCTGACTGACCATCAGTCTGTGGATGAAATGCTGTACTGAAGTGCAGTTTAGTTCCTAAGGCTTCTTGAAGGCTCGGCCAAAACTTGGAAGTGAACCTCGAGTCCCTATCTGACACAATTGATACTGGGGCTCCGTATTGGCATACAATCCTGTCAACATACAATTTAGCCAGTTTATCCAAGGTAAAAGTTACCTTAACTGGTAAAAATCGAGCAGTCTTGGTAAGTCTATCAACTATCACCCAAATCCCATCATAACCGCTCGGTGTCCGAGGAAGTCCAAAAAGGAAATCCATGGTTACATGCTCCCACTTCCATTCAGGTACTGGGAGTGGGTTTAGAAGTCCTCCTAGTTTCTGTCGTTCAGGCTTCACCTGCTGACAGATAAGACATTTAGAGACATACTCTGCTATCTCTCGTTTCATTCCTGGCCACCAATAATGGCTCTTCAATGTCCGGTACATCTTTGTCCCTCCCGGATGCATCGCATAAGCTGAACTATGTGCTTCCTCCAGTATTGTATTTCTCAAAGCTTCATCTTTAGGTACACAAAACCTACCGCACTTCATCAACGCCCCATCACGTCTTATTTCGTAATCTGCTCTCTGCTTCAAGTTCACCTCTTCCATCAATTTCTTGAGGACAGGGTCTCTAGCTTGACTTGAGATAACCTCATTAATTAAAGTAGGTCTTATCTGAAAATGAGCTAACAGATTTCCTTTTTCACCAACTGACACTTCTGCATTAGAACTCTTGAGTTCCTCTAACAGAGCCACTCTAACAGCATTAAGTGAACTCTTAGGTTGCTTCGATTTCCTATTGAGTGCATCAACTACAACATTAGCCTTCCCTAGGTGATACTCGATGGTACAGTCATAGTCTTTTATCAACTCGAGCCACCTCCGCTGCCTCAAATTCAACTCCTTCTGCTCAAAGATATATTTTAAACTTTTATGATCTGTGTAGATATGACATTTCTCACCAAACAGATAATGCCTCCAAATTTTTAAAGCTAACACAACTGCTGCGAGTTCCAGATCATGAGTAGGATAGTTACACTCATGATTTTTCAGTTGTCTTGACGCATAAGCGATCACTTTCCCATCCTGCATAAGAACACATCCAAGGCCCTGATGTGATGCATCACAGTAAACCTTAAACTCTTTTCCCGTGGTAGGTAGAGTTAATACCGGTGCTGTCACAAGTCTGTTCTTTAACTCTTGAAAACTTTTTTCACACTCTTCACTCCACTCGAACTTCGTGTTCTTCTTTGTCAAACTGGTTAATGGAAGAGCTATCTTTGAAAACCCCTCGATAAAACGTCGGTAGTATCCTGCAAGTCCCAGAAAACTACGGACTTCCGATACTGAAGTGGGTCGTTCCCACTTGACTATTGCTTCTGTCTTCTGAGGATCCACTTGAACTCCGGCTGCTGACACTACGTGTCCCAAAAACACAACCTGCTCCAGCCAAAACTAACACTTACTAAGTTTAGCATACAGCTTCCGATCTCGTAATGTCTGTAGCACTATTTTGAGATGTTTCGCATGCTTCTCCTTACTTTCTGAATACACTAAGATGTCATCAATAAATACTATCACGAACTGATCAAGGTAAGGATGGAAAACTAGATTCATGAGATCCATGAATGCTGCTGGGGCATTTGTTAACCCGAATGGCATTACCAAGAACTCGTAATGCCCATACCTTGTCCTGAAAGCTGTCTTTGGTACATCAAAGTCCTTAATCTTCAATTGATGGTACTCCGATCGCAAATCAATTTTGGAAAACACCGAGGCACCCTTTAGTTGGTCGAACAAGTCATCTATACGGGGCAAGGGATACTTATTACGTATTGTTACTTTATTTAACTGTCGGTAATCAATACATAATCGTAATGTCCCATCTTTCTTTTTCACAAATAACACAGGTGCTCCCCACGGAGATACGCTTGGTCGGATATAACCCTTATCCACCAACTCCTGCAACTGAGTTTTCAACTCCTTCAATTCCTTCGGTGCCATCCTGTACGGTGCTTGAGATATTGGCACCGTTCCTGGAATCAAGTCTATAGTAAACTCCACCTCTCTATCAGGTGGCAACCCTGATAGCTCCTCCGGGAAAACATCTAAATACTCACATACTACTAGAATGTCCTCAGGTATCAATTTACTCGTCGGTGCACAAACTACATATGCGAGATATGCTGTACAACCTTTATTCAATAATTTTCTAGCTTTAATAGTTGATATTATACAAGTAGGCAATATCTTCCTATACCCTTTAAAGATGACCTCAATGTCGCCTGGCTTCCTCAACACAACTTCCTTCCTATGACAATCCATAGAGGCATGATACCTAGACAAAAAATCCATCCCCAAGATAACGTCGAACTCTTGAAGATCTAAGGGAATCAGTTCGGCTGTCATAGTCATACCATCTACTTCTACCATACAATTCCTATAGAAGCTACGGACTATCATCATAGCACCAATAGGAGTATATATGCACAGTTCTTCAGATAGAGGTTCTAATTCCCCCTCAATATTAGTAGCAAACATACAAGAGATAAAAGAATGTGTAGCTCCTGGATCTAATAACACATGCGCAGGTTTACCACAAATAGAAAGTATACCAGAAACAACTTCTGGTGCATCATCTGCCTCCTGTTGTGTCATGGCATAGATCTTCCCCTGCTGTCGGGGTCGGCCTACAGGTCCTTTCTGCATAGCCCTACTAGTGCCTTCTCCTCCAGCTACCCCAATCGTTTGCTGCTGGTTCACAGTCTGAGACGCAGTTCTCTGTCCTACCTTGTTCTCCTGCATTAGCTGGGGGCATTCCATCTTAAAATGACCTTCTTGCCCACAATTAAAACATACATTACTCCCACTCAAACATCGACCCCAATGATACTTTCCACAAGTGTTGCATAATGGTTTCCTAGCTGAACTAGCTACCGACTCACCGGGTTGTCCTGTACGAGAGTCTCTTGCTGACCCTGTCGAAAAACTCGATCTCTGCTTCCTCTGTCTCTCCCTACCTCCACTCGTACCAGTCTTGGAAGTATACTGCCCACCACGATGAGGTTTGAAGCTCCCTTTTCTAGAAATTCTTGGGGTGAATCTCCCACTATCTCCTGGTTGGAGCCGATCTCGTGATGAACTAACCGAATAACTGGTACGTCCATCACCTACAACTCCTCTTCCCATTCTTTCCTCTACTAGGCTTCGCTTTACCCTTAGCGCTGTCTCCACTAGTTTGGAAAACTCAACCCACTCTGAACTTGCTGTCACAGGCGTTCGGATCTCTGTTCGTAGACCATCCTCGAACCTTTTGCATCGATCTATCTCGCTTGCAACAATAGTGCTAGCATACTTTGATAACTCTGTGAACTTCTTCTCATATTCTGCTATTGTCATCGATCCCTGAACGAGCCCCAGAAACTCGTTCCTCTTCGCATCACGGTAAGAACTCGGATAATACTTATCTTCAAATGCCTTTCGAAACTCTTTCCAACTCCATGCTTCCCCTTTTCTGCTCTCTGTTATCTTCCACCAATCATCTGCTCCTTTCTGGAGCAAGAATGCTGCTAAATCAACCTTCCTTTCATCAGGGCATCTCATAACCCTGAAACACTTCTCAATCTGATTTAACCAAACCTCAGCATCAGCGGGATCTGTCGTGCCCTCAAATGTTGTTGCACCCAAGGCCTTTAGTCTTTCAATGCCATACTTTTTTTCTGGGCCTGCTTGTGTTGATCTAACACTTTCAGCTAATCTTTGAGTTATCCTCGTAAAAATCTGTTCCTCCAGGTTCACCTCTTGCTAAGGATGACTAGACTCTCCCTCTGATACCTCTCTTCCTCTATTGCCAGTAGCTTCTTGAGTTCCGGCCTCCACTTGCCTGCCTCGTTTGCCACCTCGAGCCATGGTCCTAAATTATACAATCTTGTTAAAATAATTAAGACAACAAGCTCCTAATTTAATGCATGAACCTAGTTCCCTTCCCAAAACCTTTTGCTCTGATACCAAGTTGTCACACCCCTTCCCAGCTTACTTGCCTAACCTAGAAAGAGATGTAAAGATAGAGACAATCAACCCTATTACTAGCTCCATGAAAAATATACAAAAGTAAGTCAAGCATGTTTCAATGATCAACATTTATGCTTTTGAAGAAAAACAAAGGTCAAGCATAGTTCTAAAATAGAGTCACTCACAATCACCAAAAGGGTTCCAAGGATTATAAGCTATTCCTATCTCCGTTTGCCCTGAAAAAGAAATTAATAACATTAATTCCTTTCCTTATACGCCTTAAAAACATATCTAATTCAGTCTCATAACTCAATTCATAATAACCATACACACTTGGGTGTAAGGTATATAGAAATGGAAGCACATCTCCTTCAATCTCTTGCTAGCAGTTTTTTTTTTTTCTTGCACCTAAAATTCTAGTTCAACTTTCAGCTTGGGTTCCTCAAAATTTAGCAAAACAACCACCTAATATTTTTTTGATAAACCTCAAGTACAATATCTTAACTTACTTACCTCAAATTTTCAGCTTCTAATTCCTCCTCAAGAGCTCAAAAGAAACTGATTTCTTCACACTGTTCTGCTAGCAGTTTTTTTTTTCTTGCACCTAAAATTCCAGGTTCAACTTTTAGCTTGGGTTCCTCAAAGTTTAGCAAAACAACCATCTAATATTTTTTGATAACCCTCAAATACAACATCTAAACTTACTTACCTCAAAATTTTAGCTTCTAATTCGTCCTCAAGAGCTCAAAATCACCAGATTTCTTCACCCTGTTCTGCTGGCCGAAAAACTGGGAACACCTCTCGGTTTTCTTAAATTTTCACGACCTTCTTCTCATATTTTCTCACAAAATTTTCCAGACCTAATCTTCATTCAATTTCTGAGATTTTGGCTCAAGAATCATCGAAGTTTCTCAAGTGGATTGAGAGATATGACTGTTTTAAGTTTATCCACTTCCTAGAGCTTCCAGCTGTCTACTGCAGTCACAAGTGTTGGACAGCTCATCCTTCCACTATAACAAAAAAAACTCCAACGAAAATGTAACTAAAATGGCAAGCTCCTCCTTCTCTCTTTAGACTTTAAGTCCCTTTCAATCCACCTAAATTGTAAAGAAGTTTTAACTAAATTAATTAGAAATTACAGCTTTTGTATTCAACACAACATACACCTAATGTGTACCCAACTTGCTCATGACCTTAACTTACTTCAACTCAACTTTTAATATGCTTATCCCAATGCGTAACCTATCTCCTTATGAAGCTTTGTGTACGTTAATATCCACAACTTAGGAGATTCCCAAATTCTACCACGACATCTTTTAGTGCAACTTATATCAATTTGCATATGTCAAAACATCATATATGAGCACAATATGATCAAAAGAGAGTTTAGGGCTTACATCTTATATTGACAAAATTATTGTCAAATATTTGATGCAAAACTTTTAAGAATTATAATGTATCATTCTAATATGAAAATGTTTTTGTCTAAGGAAAAGTATCCTAAGATACCTCAAATGTTAAGAATAGAAGATTGATTATCTACACTTAAGTAGGAAACAATCTATTGAGACTTAACATTTAACATACAGTAAAGTTGGTTAGCATGTATCAGTTAAACCAATGGTTTGACCATTGAATGAAAAAATCAATTTTTTTCTAAAGATATATATGGATAATGAGAAAATTTATTTTTGTGTATGAGGTTAAAGATTTGATCTTTACAAAATACACAAATTCTTATAAATATTTAGGGAAATCTATGTCAAGATCAAGCTTACCATAAGTGGCGGAGTATGTATATAAGTTAAATATAAGCAACAAAAGAACTTGTATCACTCAAAAGGTTCCATTTGAAAGGTGTTTCAGATATGATTAAGTCTATCACACTTTATTATGATAATGGTGGTGCAATGGCTAAAATTAAGGAACCTAGAAAATACCCATATATGGTAAGGCATATTGAGAGAAAGTATCATGTTGGTGAACAAGATGACTTTAAGGGGGCGTTTGGCGTGTAGAGTTGAGTTGAGTTGGGAAGAGTTAGTTTGTCAGTGAGTTCATAAGTCTGTAACCCGAAGTAGATTGATTTTTAGCTAACTATTTTTGTTTCCTTTATTTTTATTTTTTCCAATCATTCATCTAGAAACATATTTTTCCAACTTTCCAACATTGAATTTAAATGTCCACTTCAAAAAAATAATATATTTCAACACTGATCTTTTATAAAAAAAAAAAACATCATTCTTTATCTTTCTTTTTTTAGAAATTAACTTCTTTCAAACTATAGGCAATGTAGTCTTGTTTTCTCTTTCTGCTACACATTGAACTGCTTTCAATTTATAGAAATCAAATATTTGCATTACACATTGAACTTCTTTCAATTTATAGAAATCAAATGTTGCATTCTTTATAACAACAAATAGCAATTGATGAATGGAAAAAAGGCAATGTACCTATATTCTTTTTCTTTAAACACAAATTGAACTTCTATCAAAATATAGAAATCTAAGGTTTCATTTTCTAAACACACATTGAACTTCTTTGAAACTTACAAATGAGGACCTTATTATGACATTTTTCAATTAACAATAAGGTCTTCATTATGGGGGAGTTTGTTTTTTAAACAAAAAACACATTAACCATTACGTATTCTCTTTTTTTTTTTTTCTCTTTTGCAAAGAAACATTGTTTGTTTACATTTGTAACACATGTACTAAATTGAACATCTTTGAAAAAGAGAATGCCACTATTTTACTTTTTCAAGTGTCATGTAGGAGGGGAATATTCACAAAATATTAGTAGGTCATTAAGGGCTTATTTACATGATTCACAAAACATAATTATGGTTAATGAAACATAAGTAATGGCCAACAATGGGTCAAGTTAGTAAGTCCGAAGAGCAGAGAGTCAGACCAACTAAGTACATGCGCATTTCATATTATTTTGAACCATGGGAGTGCCATCGGTTGCTGGGAATTATTGTCGACGATAGTCGCATTCAGTGAACGACAGTTGTCGGATAAGGTCGCCAACGATTTTCGTCGATCGTCGGAGAAGGTAGTCGGCAGTGGCCGTCAATTGCCACATATAGTCGTCAGTCGTCGGAGAAGGTCATCAACAATGGTCGTCGGTCGCCGGAGAAGTTTGCCAGTGAAGGAAATAATCGAATTAAACCCATAGCGGAAAAGTTGGAATCGACTTTGATTTTATTTTAGAATTAAACAAAAAAAATATTTTAGGATAAGCAAAACATACCTTTGAGATAAATATGGAGATATTTCTAGCTGATCTTTATCTCCTCCATAAAATCTTCCTAGCTATGACTCGAACACAAGACCAAGGCTTGTGGGAGCCTCTTGAAAGAAAATCCACAAGGGATTAGAGAGGAAGAGGTCTAGAGAGAATTCTTTAATTCTCTATTGAGGAGATATGTGTTGTGTCTAATGGCTTAACCCAAGGGTCCTATTTATAAGGACCAAGGGAAAATTTCTACCCTAATTAAAATATTATATTTTAATATATAATATATTAAAATATATCTTATATTTATTTGAATCTCATTCACATCTCCTACGATATTTATTTATTTGAATCTTATTCAAATTCTATAAATATCTTTTATTTAATGTATCTAATATACATTAATTATTTTAATATTTAATGTATCAAATACAATAAATATATTTTCCTCTTATATATTTAATATATTAAGTATTAATTTGAACATTTCAAATTTTTCTTTCAACTAAATTGATCTTTTAGTGTTCCTATGAGCTAGCAATGGGACCTTATGGGCCTACAGATTATGAGCTCCAATGATACAAAATCAATTAATTGAACTCTTTAATTAATTAATTTTCATTCATTAACTATAGGTCACTCCACTATAGACCTAGAGTTGCACTCTTATGCACTGTAGGACAAGTTTTGTCCATAGATATAATCATTACATGTAAGTCGATCCTTCACGAGTTGTTCGTAATTATAGCTAGGTCAAAAGTTCATTTTACCCCTATAATTACATCTTGCACCTTAAGTACCACTGATCCTCTAATGAATAATCTGTTTATAATATAATTTTAAACTAAGTCCCTCTCGGGACAATAAGAGGGTGGGGCCCCATTGTTCAAGTCCCGAAATCAGCATTTAAGGGAACTACTCATCTTCTTACCCTATATGGGAAGGAGTGAATTCCATCTTGTGAGATTATGTTCCCAGCTCCCTATTTGATCAAGTTCTTAAAATGGTAGGCATATTGAATTGGCTACAAAAGCCACTCTCACCCATGTAAATCAAAGGCCAAGCCCTCACAAGTAGGAGTTCATAACTCACTCAGGATTAAGATTGAGTCGCATATGATCATCTTGATAAAATATTAATCTTCTCAATTAACGGATTTATAAAGAGATTAAATATTTCGTGGTCCATTCTTAAACAAACTCATTATATAAGATACCCCCACTCACATGCAGAAGTTCATAACTCACTCAGGATTAAGATTGAGTTGCATATGATCATCCTGATGAAATATTAATCTTCTCAATTAACGGATTTATAAAGAGAGATTAAATATTTCGTGGTCCAGTCTTACACAAACTCATTATATAAGATACCCCCACTCACATGTCTCCACATGAATGATTTGGATCAAATCATTTGTAACTATTACAAAGTGGGTCGTATCAATAGTGTTACCAGGATAAGGCATCCAACTTTATCCATATACTATGACCCTTTAGGTTTTTTTTTAACATGATCCTCCCATGTGTCAACCACATACTGTTCAAGATTATACTAATAACGTTGGATCTTTCATATAATGGATTATATTATATTGTAAATAAAATAATCAAAATTATTATTAATTATTAAATAAATCATTAATTACTAGGCTTTAGGGCATAAATCCCAACAGTCAGAGGTGGTTGCCGGAGAAGGTTGCCAGTATGGCTACCGGTCGTGGAGAAGTGGTGATAAAATATATTAATAGGATTACTGTATAAGTCGATGGAGTTAATATCCTAACACTGAAGCAAGTCGGTAGAGTTGAGTTTTTTTTTATGGGGAGTTAATTTCTTCTTGGGCCAAACAGTGAGTTGAGTTTAAAACCCAACTCAACTCAACTCAAGTCAGAGGGTCAAACGCCCCCTAAATGAAAATTGTTTTGATCTATATAAAAAGACTCTCTAAGCTAAAGTCTAGGATTGCAGAAATGTCTCACCTCTCTAGGGCAAGTGGAAAAACATGTTGGGTGTAGAGTATGCCCTAAAATACATCTCTCACTGGCTTTAAAGAAAGTGAGAGATTGTTAGGATTTATGTCTAAAGCCTCGTAATTAATGTTTTAATATTTAATAATTATTTGATAATTAATTTATTATATTTATTTGCAATTTATAATATGCATTATATATAAAAATCCAAGGTTATTAGTGTAATCTTGAACAGTATGTTGTTGACATACAGGTGGATCATGTTCAAGATATCAATCAAAACAGGAATAACATTCTACACTCAAAAGTAATGAATGTTAACATCAAAGCTTATAAACATAACAACTAAACTAAATTATCTTTTAAAAAATAATCAACTAACACATTTAAAACTAATCAAACAAACTATTAAACTTAAGTTATCCAAACTTATAAACATAAAGAAAAAAATGCTATTTAAAGATATACATATGGTAATATTCAAAAGTAAAAATATGAGAATCAATTCTACTTAAAATCAATATTGAAAACACGAACATAACATCAAAACTTAACTAACTTATCAAAACTTGTGAACATAAGATCTCTAAACATAACCAACTTATCTAAACCTATAAACATAACATTAAAACTAAACTTAACTAAATTTAAACTTATGAATATAACAATATCTAAGCAAGTAAATTGAGTTCCATACTTTTCTACATCTCTTAGCACTCACCGACCAATCTCATATACTCAAAACAATCTTTTAGCACACACCTACCTGATCTCTTAGATTCAAAACAATCAAAAACTACACTTTAATCATACAAATAAGCTTCAAATGAAACTTTGAATACACAATAGACTCAAAATCACAATATAATCACACAAATAAGCCCAAAATCCCATAATAAGCTCAAAGTCAAACTTTAATCACATAAATAGCCTCCAAATTTAACTCACTTTTCAAAACTAATGAACCTAAGAACTAAATGTAACTTCAACTTTTCAAACTAATAAACTTTTAACATCAAAACTTAGACATAAAAAATATGAATATAACAACTTGCAAAATATCCTAATTAAACAAACTTATCATGAAAAAGAATTCCAACACATTAAATTAAAACAAACCACTAAACTTAACTAACTTATCTAAACTTATATACATAACAACTAAACTAAACTATCTTTTCAAAACTAATAGCTTGGCATAAAAACATGAACTTAAGAACTAAATATAACTTCAACTTTTCAAAGCTAATGAACTTTTAACATCAAAACTTGACATAAAAATCCTATAAAAGAGTATTGTAACTTATCCAAACCTATAAAAAAATTATAAGACACACATTCAAATAGTTTCTACCCAATTTATTCTACTATTCAACTCTATTGGAACTCAAATAAATAAAGAAACAGCTTCTTTCTACTTCATCAAGCCATGAAAGCACTCATAAATAACAAATATCAGATCATTAACACACCTAAACATGAATCACCTAACCTATTATAATCTAGTTTCAACTAAAACATGAACAATTTCTCTTAGAAAACCTTATACAAAGCAAACAAATGAAAAACTCACTTCCAGATTTAGCCCCTTTTGGAGTTGAAGTCGATAAAACAGCTGACGAAGCCACAATCCAAGATGCAAGACGCAAGACTAGTCATCTCAATGGTATTCTCACATAACCTGCATAAACTCTTCAAGCCCCTTTCTAGATGTCCTCAAAAGCCTCTTTACTACTATTTCATGTCCATCTATTAATTTTTCCTGAAAAAATGAGGGAATTTTTTTTTATCATATTTCTTCAACTCAATAAACAAAAAGAAACATACGTAAAAGAACTATCCCACCTTGTACCCTAGCCCAAACCCACCCTGACCAAGCTTAATTGTTATTGAAATGAAAGGGATTAGTGGCAGTTTCTAGCTTCTCAAAATCAAAAAGAGGCAGCTCATGTTCACCACTCTAATGAACTCCCATGCTTAAAATCCCCAAGAAAGATTCAAGAAGTAGTAAAACGAAATCATATGACATTTTTATGCAATCCCTGCTCATATGGCAGAAAAGAAAGCATGGATGAGGTAAAACTGACAGACAAAAACAACCTCTTAGTAAGAGTTGGGCGATGACAGTGGCGAGGCAACTGTTGCATGCCTTTTTAGTCAAGCAATGCAAAACCGCAAGTGTACGGGTCAAGTTTTAGTATAGTGAATTTAAATATTGAGTATCATCCTCAAGATTGGGTTTACAATTTAATTGATTACCATAGTTATTAACAGTTGATTTTATCTAGAGAACCATCAATTGAGATTTAAGAAAAATTAAAAACTAAATCTAAATATTTACAAAGTGGAGACAACCAGAGGGAACATTCTTAGAACTTAAATTGCTTTTATTAAATTTCATCTTAATTAATTAATTCAACTTTAACATGCAACAACTTATAAGCCAAGAAGATGATTATTATTAATTGACTTTCCCAAGTCCAATTAATTCTCTTGCCTAATTATAAAATCAACATCCTTGTCTATTTTCTACAATCAAACAAGGCATTAACAAATTTCTTTTAATGGCTTCTATTAGAAAAATTCACATTCCACTGCAAGATATTACTAACAGTCATATATCCATATTCTATTCTAAATTATACTCTCCCAAGCTAAAACATAAATAAAAAAAACAATTAATCTTTGGCCGGAAGACTAAAAGTATTAAGCACAAAAACGCAGGAATAATCTTGTTGCAATATAAAGAAAAATTACTAATTAAATAAAATATTCATGAATGTAAAAAATAACAACAAATCCTAAAAATATAGTTTAGTCACTGAAAATTCACAATAAAAACCCAAACTCATCTAAAAATCCATAAAAGAGACTACAAAGAAAAATGGAAAAGATAAAAACTCTCTGATGCATGCCAATCCTCGTCTCCGATGTGCTGTGCCATGATCTCGAGCATTGAATTCCTTCTTTGGCTCTCAAGATTTTCTACTAAATCCCAAAAGCTGAGTAGAAATGGAAGTCTGACTTTTCTCCCTCCAGTTCGTCTCTGCAAAATCAGAAGTGAAGGGCTCCTTTTATATTGCGAGGCAGTGTCAAGACGCTAGGGACAACGTCTAAACGTTGCAATTCCATTTCGTCTCAAATTTAAAAAATAGAGATTGCGCCTCGACACTATCATCTCATTCTATCTTATATTAGGAAAATCAAGTAGCGTCAAGACGCTGCACACATCGTCAAAACGCTACACACATCGTCAAGACGCTAAGGATGAAAAAAGGCCATAATGTGTGTGTTTTGGCATTGAGACGCCAATAGGTAGTGTCTCAATGCCATCCTCTTAGTTTTCTTGGCTCAATTCTTGATTTCTCTTTACTCGGTTGCTCTAATTGATGCCAATTTGCTTCCTTTTCAACCATAAATCATCCAAATGCTTTGTTTTCCTCTAAATGCCTGAAATCTATAAAATAACTAAATAAATATGTGAAACCACTAAAATATAATACAAACTAACAATAAAACAAGTCTTAGGAATAGCACATTTTATGTGCTATCAAATACCCCCAAACTTTGCCTTTTGCTAGTCCTCGAGTAAAATAAAACAAAACCATATTTCAAAATAATAAATACATGCTTTCGACTTATGCCTCAATAAATCTAAATCTCAAAATATTAACAACATACAAAAATATTCAAATAGAGTCTTTCATCAAGAAATTTCAAAAATAATTTATTTTTTTCTCTTGTGTGTGTGTATATAGTTTCAAAACCATACTAGAAGAGTGTAGGTTGTGACTCCCACAAAGTAGACATATGCAAAGGTAGCACACTAGTTTTGATCGTCAGACCTCGTAAGGGCCAAGAGAAGACAAGTCCCATGATGCGACTGAGGAGGACAATGCATCATCTAACACACCAAGATGAGTGGACAAGATTGCCAGGCTGAGGTGCAAGCAAGATTTGAAGCACCAGTGTTGTCAGTGATGTAAGTGACAACCTTAGTGGGGGCCAGATGGGGCCTCGGGCCATAGCCTCAAAGTCAGAGTTTTGTCGTGAGTTTTGACGAGTAGCTCTAGCGTTAAGTCTGTATATCCGAAAGATGTAAGCTCGCTAGATTTATTGTCAATTGGAGTCCAAACGAGCGCTCCACGTTGGCGTATGTTCCCTCGCCAAATTGACGTGCATAGATGTCAGACCAAGAATGCCTCATAACGTACTAGGGGGAGGCATGGTGTTGGCTCTCCACCACCCTTGGGCCTCATGGCTTAAGTGAGCCACACCATGGCACATGCGTGTGTCATAGAATGGGCAAACATTGCAAGAAGAGTGTCTTGGGCGTCTTCCTTTAGAAATAGGTTTCCAAGGATAGTGTCGGGTGGCAAGAGTGTGCCGATATTGCGCCCTTTTCCATGGGTCGGAGGTTGCACCATAAGGCCCAGTAGCGGCACACGATATCAAAATGACTTGACATGGACACAGAAGGGTTCATTCCTTGATTATGACTCGAATGGATGGATGTCGGGAGGTCTCATTTATGAAGACGACCCCCATGGGTAGGTTCTCAATAAGCATGTCTGAGCGAGTAGCTAAGTCAGATGACATCCCAATGCTTGGGGTGGCATCATGAAGCATCAATGGGACTTGAGAGTTCTCGGTTGGCGCGGTACTTGCTCGTTATGTCCCAGTAAGCATTATAATGGCCCAATACATTCTAATTTCCATAGTGTGTATCTGATAAGTCCCGGTAATGGTTGAAATCACCTGGTAAGCTTCAGTTAAACTTTTTAGGTCGTTTTGACCCAATGAAAGGTCTAAACACATCCTGGTGAAGTTTCAAACAGATGTAGAAGCGTTGTTGGCGTGTTGTTGAGAACCAAGATGATGATTAGAGATGCGAATAAGTGAATAAATGACATTGGCCTACTGTAGAAGCAAAGTTAAGCCTTGGAATTTTGCCTAGAGTAGAGGCAAGTCGGCTAGAGTCGTAAAAGAGTTGAAATACACATACGGACAACATGTATGACCAAGTTAACTTCTGCTACGTATCAAATGAAGCTTGGTTGAGTTGAAAAACCTCGCCTAAGGTCCAACGAAGCCACAAAGGGTTGCGAAAAATGAATTGGGGCTTGAGTTTCCCTCAAGGCTGGCCATGATCGAGCGAAAAATCATAGTGCCACATAGTGGGGGAGTTATGACCGTGACATCTAGTCTCCAATTTTAGTCTTTATAAGCCCAAAATAATTTTAAAAGCCTTATGCCTCATCTTTTCCCTACTCTGGCTCCAAGTCCCAACTATTAAGCCTCCTCACATTCAAGAAAGCAATATGCCACTAAGATACTTCACATAACCCCCAAACTTGAATTTTTTCTATATTTATTAGTTAATTAAGACACTTTCTTTCACACATCTACTGTAGGGACCCTTACCCATCAACTCATAGGTGGCTCCAACTAATCACAGTAGATGTAGCCATTTTTGTCTCATTTTAAGTACAATTTTTCTTTTTCTTTTTCTTTCTTTTTGATTTTTCTATGATAAGCACAATTAAATAGCAGGAATGAAAGTATTTTCTCATAAGTGTAACATTACAACCTATCATACAATTTAACCATCTAATTAGATCCTTGACCTTTTGGAGTGACAACAAGTAAAAAGTAAAATAATCATATTCTAAGTTTCAAAACTAAAAACAATTGGCTTATTTGCTCAAAAGTTGCAAGAGATGAAAAGAAATTTTTTTAAAATTTACTCAAATTCCGGCTATATTCTCATATTTTAGCATTTGTGAACAACCAAAATCTAGCATACATCCTAGGTAGTCCTTATCACATGCATTGTACCAAATATTCATCCATATTATTCTAAAAATTTTAAAAATATGCTAAAAAATTAGGACTTTCTAAAGTATTGCCCACCTCCAAACTTAAAACACACATTGTCCCCAATGAAATAATAAATTTAAAGCATGCAAGACAATGAAAAAGAGAAGGGTCAACGATACTGCCCTAATATGCAGGAGGGAATCTCCAAAGTAGTCTCAGTGTATGGAAAAAGAAAATACCTAAATGATCTAGGTCCTACGCAAGTAGGAACAAGATTAAATGGCACTCAAAACAACTTAATCTAGAAAATGAATGAAACAACCTAGTCTAAAAAATGAAAGGAAACAATCCTAGTTTAACAAAATAAATGAAAGGAAAGATGAAGAACATAAAACTTGGGTCGCCTCCGAAGAAGCGCTTTCTTTAACATCTTTAGCTAGATGAGGCTCAAGTGAATGGGTCAATTGCTGATAGAATCATTTCCATCAAAGTTCAGAGCTAACTCTTGAGGATCCTTATTCAACACAAATCTTTGAAAGTGAATCTCAACAAAAAGAAAACAAAAATAAAAGTAATGAGAAAAACAAAAACTAAAAACAAAAATAAAGAAAAACATGAAAAATAAAGAAAATAAATACAAACTGAAAAATACAAAAATACAGAGATTATATAAAATATACAATATTTACAATCTAGATTAAAATCTCATGTGTTTCTCCACAATATCAATTAAATTGAATAATTGCCAATCTCCGACAACGGCGCCAAAAACTTGTTGAGTGACTTTTTAGTCAAGCAATGCAAAACCGCAAGTGTACGGGTCAAGTTTTAGTATAATGAATTTAAATATCAAGTATCGGCCTCAAGATGGGGTTTCCAATTTAATTGATTACTGTAATTACTAACATTTTATTTTATCTAGAGAACTATCAAGTGAGATTTGAGAAAAATTAAAAACTAAATCTAAATATTTACAAAGTAGAGACAACCAGAGGGAACATTCTTAGAACTTAAATTGCTTTTATTAAATTCCATCTTAATTAATTAATTCAACTTTAACATGCAACAACTTATAAGCCAAGAAGATGATTATTATTAATTGACTTTTTCAAGCCCAATTAATTCTCTTGCCTAATTATAAAATCAACATCCATTTCTATTTTCTACAATCAAGCAAAGCATTAACGAAACTTCTTTTACTGGCTTTTATTAAAAAAATCCTCATTCCTATGCAAGATATTACTAACAGTCATGTATCCATATTCTAATCTAAATTTTACTCTCCCGAACTAAAACTTAAATCAAGAAAACAATTAATCGTTGTCCAAAAGACTAAAAGCATTAAGCACAAAAACACATGAAGAATTTTGTTGCAATATAAAGAAAAATTACTAATTCAATAAAATGTTCATAAATGTAACAAACAACAAAAAATCTTACGAATGTAGTTCAGTCACTCAAAATTCACAATAAAAACCTAAACTCATCTAAAAATCCATAAAAGAAACTACAAAGAAAAATGGAAAAGATAAAAACTCTCTGATGCATGCCAATCCTCGTCTTTGATGTGATGTGCCATGTGAAGGGAATAATCTAATTAAACCCAAGCGGAAGCGTAGGAGTCGGTTTGAGTTTATTTAGAATTAAATAATAATATTATGGTTAAACATAACATACCTTGAAAATATGGAGATTCTTCTGGCGGATCTTTATCTCTTCCACAAAGTCTTCCTGGCTATGACTCGAACACAGGAGCATGGCTTGTGGGAGCCTCTTGAAAGAAAATCTACAAGGGATTGGAGAGGAAGAGGTCTAGAGAGAATTCTCTAATTCTCTCTATTGAGGAGATGTGTGTTGTGAAGAATGCCCAATGACTCACCCCTAGGGTCCCATTTATAGTGGTCTAAGGAAGATAATTAAATAATATATTTGAATATCTAATATATTAAAATATATTTATCTAATCAATTTGAAACGTATTCAAACCTTTTAAAATTCTCCTACGACATTTATTTCTTAATTTGAATCCAATTCAAATTTAATAAATATATTTTCTTTAATGTATCTAATATACATTAATTATTTTAATATTTAATGTATCAAATACAATAAATATATTTTCCTCTTTTATATTTAATATATCTAATATATTAAATATTAATTCGAACACTTCAAATTAAATATTAATTTGAACATTTCAAATTTTTCTTTCAACTAAATTGATCTTTTAGTGTTACTATGAGCTAGCAATGGGACCTTATGGACCTACAGATTATAAGCTCGAATGATACAAAATTAATTAATTAAACTCTTTAATTAATCAATTTTCATTCATTAACTCTTGGGTCACTCCACTATAGACCTAAAGTTGTACTCTTATGCACTGTAGGACAAGTTGTGTCCATTGATATAATCACTACATGCAAGTCAATCATTCACAAGTTGTTCGTAATTACAGTTGGGTCAAAAGTCCGTTTTACCCCTATAATTACATATTGCACCTTAAGTACCACTGATTCTCTAATTAACAATTTGTTTATAATCTAATTATAAACTAAGTCCCTCTCGGGCCAATGAGAGGGTGGGGCCCCATTGTTCAAGTTTCGAAATCAGCACTTAAAGGAACTACTCATCTACTTACCCTATATGGGAAGGAGTGAATTCCGTCTTGTGAGATTATGTTCCCAGCTCCCTATTTGGTCCAGTCCCCAAAATGGTAGGCTATTGAATCGGCTATAAAAGCTACTCTCACCCATGCAAATCAAAGGACAAGCCCTCACAGGCAGGAGTTCATAACTCACTCAGAATTAAGATCGAGTCGCATATGATCATCCTGATGAAATATTAATCTTCTCAATTAACGGATTTATAAAGAGAGATTAAATATTTCGTGGTCCAGTCTTATACAAACACATTGTATAAGATACCCCCACTCACATGTCTCCACATGAATGATTTGGATCAAATCATTTGTAACTATTACAAAGTGGGTCGTATCAATAGTGTTACCAGGATAAGGCACCCAACCTTATCCATATACTATGACTCTTTAGGTTATTTCTTGAACACGTCAACTACATACTGTTCAAGATTACACTAATAACCTTGAATTTTTCATATAATGGATAATATTATATTGCAAATAAAATAATCAAAATTATTATTAATTATTATATAATTAATTAATTACGAGGCTTTAGGGCATAAATCCCAACACCATGATCTCGAGCCTTGAATTCCTTCCTTTGTTCTCAAGAGTATCTTCTAAATCTCAAAAACTAAGTAGAAATCAAAGTCTGACTTTTCTCCCTTCAATTCGTCTCTCTAAAATTAGAAGTGAGGGGCTCCTTTTATAATGCGGGACAACGTCTCGACGTTGCAATCCCATTTTGTGTAAAATTTAGAAAATCGGTACAACGTCTCGACATTTTCATCCCATTCTGTCTTATATTATGAAAATCAAGTAGCGTCGAGACGCTACGGATGAAAAAAAGGCCAAAATGCGTGCATTTTGGCATTGAGACACCAACAGGTAGCTTCTCAATGTCACCCTCTTGATTTTCTTGGCTCAATTCTTGATCTCTCTTAACTTCATTGCACTAATTGATGTCAATGTGCCTAATTTTCGTCCATAAATTATCTAAATGATTGGTTTTGCTCTAAATTCCTGAAATCTATAAAATAACCAAATAAATTTGTGAAAGCACTGAAATATAACACAAACTAACAATAAAACAAGTCTTAGGAATAACACATTTTGTATGCTATGAATGGCAGCAACAGTGGTGGCTTAGTGGTGAGGAGTGGTTTTCGACGACTGATAGCAGAGAGGAGAGAGGAATCAGCGGCTGATTAAAGAAGAAGAAGAAGAAAAGAGAAGGGAGAGGGAGGGGGAGATGGCGGCAGCGGCGTACAACATAGGACAGTGTCTACGAGATAGTGGCGAAAGAGGTGTTGAATATAGCTAAGGGAGATTGGCGGTGAGAAGTGAGGAGGAACTAAGGAAATCAGCGAGAGGATTTTCGAGGGAGGCGTTGAGAGGAATTTTTCGCAAATGGAAAGAAGAAAGAGCCCTTAGGGCTTTACACAAACTTCTCTTGATGCTTTTAAGGTCGTGTCGAGAGAGGGTGATGGGACATTATAGTGCATCGGGACTTCTCCCGACGGCATCAAATTGTGGGAGAAGGTAACTTCACTTGACGCACTATAATGTCGCGTCAGGAGAAACACCCTCTCCCAATGCCATTTAAACGGTGTCAGGAGGGATTTATTTCTTTCGATGGCAAACATTGCCATCGGGAGAGTTTTTTTCTCCTTACGAGTTTCTTAGCGTCGGGAGAAACAAATTTTGTTGTAGTGGTTGTTATAAAAAGACAAATACTTCACCTTAACAAGATTTTTTACGGATAGATATTAAATCATTACAAATGTTAAACTATAAAAATTAAATGGTTAAATTACAAGTTTAGTCCCTAAACTTTCAGGTTTGTTTCTATTTGGTCTCTGAACTTTAAAAAGTGTCTAATGTGTCCTTGAACTTTTAGAGTTGTGTCTATTTGGTCCTCAAACTTTAAAAAGTGTCCAATAGATCCTTAAACTTTCAATTTTGTGTCCAATAGGTCCCTGAATTTTAAATTTTGTGTCTAATAGGCCTTTGACGTATTCAACTTTTTTAAAATTTACAGACCTACTAGATACAAAATTGAAAGTTTAGGGTCCTATTAGACATAAAATTCAATTTTATATCTAATAGATCAATTAAATATTAAAAAAATTCAATATATCAAGAACTTATTAGACACAAAATTAAAAGTTTAAAGACCTATTAGACATAAAATTGAAAGTTCATGGACCTATTGTACTTTTTAAAGTTCATAGACATAGACCTAAATGTTCAGGGACTAGATTTGTAACTTAACTAAATTAAATCTACATAAAGTTCAAGAACTATATATATATATATTGAAAAAGCATGAACTATATTATTAATTACATGAAATCAGACCACAAAAAAGGTTGTATGGTAAGTGGAAATGCATAGTAGTGAGGAATGAATACGACTCTAAATCCGTGTTATTATTAGATAGCGAATTTTTTTTTTTTCCTTTTTCTTTTGTTTGATTTCAACATTCGATAGCAATTATATCTTAAAACTATCAAAGAGTAACAAAAACAAATATTGGTTAATCTTTTTTAAATATAATTGTTCTATAAAAGTGACTGTTTAATCTCATCTTAAGCAATAATACCTTAAAATAATTGATTATAGCTAAGACATATGTTGCTGGTGCGATTTAATTCAGACCAAGTTATTTCTCAAAAAAAAAAAAAAGAAAAAAAAAATCAGTCCAAGTTGGTTGAGTTTTTGGGCTGCTTGGACTAAAGCCCACTTTTGTATATTTTATATTTTGTCATATTTTATTGGAAAATTATGGCAAAGAGCACGTTTTCACCTATATATTTCATAAATGATGCATTATTAAAAAAAATTTCAGTTTTAGCATGGCTTACATTTATGAGAACAGTTTATTCCATTGATGCCCCTACGATTTTTTCTCATTATTGTAATAATGTTATTATTATTATTTATTGTTTCCATAACCATATCATTCAATTTAGATAAATGTTATTATTGTATTTTCTAATAAAATCATTAAATTTAAGTAAATAACTTTACCATTAATTACATTTCAATCTCCACATTTTCCATTCTTCCACCAAATTAAAACTTTCTATTACTGCCTTTCGATTTTTGTCAAAAAAATGAGTAGGTTTTATTTTTTTACGTCCTCAAATTGCTTTTGTTGTATTTCAATTATTCTCATTAGATGTATTGACATAACCTTTTTCTTTTCTTTTTTTTTTAATTTTGTCTACACATTGTTTTTTTTTTTTTTGTCACTTCCTTCGATTTTATTGTTTTTGCTGTCAATTCTCCTTCATTTGTTTTCACATATTTTTTTGTTTGCTTCTATATTTTTCGTTTGGTTTTTCTTTTCACTATTTTGAAGTTTTATAAGGTTAATGTACTTTTCTTTTTTTTTTTCGAAACAATTAATTTTTTTCTATGTAATAAAGGTACATAATCAAGTATGAATGAATGGAGCCAAAGAGAGCATAGCTCAACTGGCATATTGAAAGTGTTAATGACCATGAGGTCTGTGGTTCAAATCCCCCCAACCCCTATTGTACTCAAAAAAAAAAGTATGAATGAATGGAAGAAGTTTGTCTCTTTGGTTTGATATATACAATCATTTAGGAGCTGTTTGGGGCAAGGGTTATAATAACCCGTGGAATACTCTGCACCCCAAACACGGACTATTATAACCTCAGACTAAACAACTCTGTATTTTAAACAATATTATATTATTTCACAGACTATTATAACCCACTCAGTGCCCCAAACAGCCCCTTATATTTTTCATACCGAAGTATAAGATATATAATATATAATCATATATATATAATCGTGTATGAAACAATTGTATAGTTCAAGATTAACTTACATTAGAAAATGATATACACTATGGACTATATTCTCATATAATGTTAATAGTATATATTGACTCCTATATATCATATATACATGTCTATATATAATCATCCTATATTTTCTATAGGTAAAAAATTCATTCACCTACACATGGTTTATGGCGTAATATATATATACTGATTTGTTCATTAATATATACATAGCATATATATGATACCTAACTAGACCAACACAGTAACAAAAATATGTTGATTTGCATAGTATAATAGATATATACCTACTAATTTGTTCATTAATATGTCCATAGCATGTTAAATATATACGTTACCTACATCGTAATAGATATATAACTACTCTCTTCATTGCATTATATAATATCTATATAGACACACACTAACTCTTTGTTCATGTAACACACTTTCAAATATAAATTGATAAATATACAGAGGGAAAAAAGGCTCAAGACTTATTTCTGCTCTCATCTCCATTGGGATAGAGATTTAATTTTCTGCCATAACAAACAAAATGGCCCCAAAAACAACCAACATCATCGAGTAGGAAAATTAATCAAGAAACTGGAGTTATTGCCCATTCTTTCAATTGCAATGTAAAAAGTTTAATGGAAGTTATTTAACATAACCCACCATTTATAACCACCAATGTTGAAGTTCTGGGATTCATATCTTTCATGTTGGGAACTAGCACTTCAGCAATGAAAATGATTGGATTTTGAGGGTATAATGGACTATAGATTTCCGGAGGGGAATGCTGAAACTAAAGATCAACTTCGAATAGTCGCCAGATTTTTGGACCACGCTGAACTTTCACTAGAGAAGAAACATAACGTAAACCCTCTCAAACCCTCAATTCTTTTGGCTGTTGAAACGGAAGAGACGAAGCGCAAGAGGCTGGTTAAATAGACATTAATGATTTGGAGGGAAGTTATGGAATATATGAGAGATTGGGGGATATTTTCAAATCTATTCTAGAACGGTTATTTAAAATATTCCACTTTATTTTTCTCCTTTTTTATCTCACGAATTTACATCCATTACAACAAAATATAATGGGCATATATGTCAATTTAACCATCTATTATATTTCAAATGGCTTGGCTTAAGACAAAGCTAAAATTTATTTTAAATCTTGACAATTGTGTAATTTGAGGTTTCAAATGAGCTATTTATGTAGTTAACCCTATTTTATTCCCTTGTTTTAGCTTTTGTTGTACTCTAGCCCTAGGAATCATTTTTTTAGTACAACAAATGTAGAATATAAGGATTTGAACCTCTAACCTCATGAGAATGAGTACATATCAATTACTTCCAAGCTATGATTGTTTTGGCATAGCCCAAGCAACTATGTATATACATGAGGAATAAAGTATCGAATAGGGAAGTAATATTTTAAATACCTAAATTTCATCTATTATAGATCATGAAAATCTATGATTCCTTTCAAAAGCTAGAGAGAAACTAATTATGCACTACAAGAAAAAAGGGATATAATAGCTAATAGAAAATGCTATAATAGACTTTTTATAGCGTTTTTGCGAGAGTCCTGACAGCCCATGTTATTAAAAGTCCAAGACTTTTGATAGAATTTTTTGTTAGCTATAACCAATGCTATAAAAGACTTTCAGCCCGTTTGGATTGCAAATATAAAATATCTGGGAGTTAAAAAACTAAGGAGTTAAAAACCCAAGTAATTATTACCCATGGATAAAAATAACTCATGCATGTGTTTGGATATGGATGATAATTAATTATGTGGGAGTTTAATTATTACTTTTATCTCTCTTCTCTCTTCTCTCTTCTCCATTTTCCAAGGAAAAAAGTCCCAAGTAAAAAAAACTCATCTCCTACATGGATAATAAAATCTCATGGTTCATGGGTTATTTTTATCCATGGGTATTACTTAGGTTTTAAAAAGTAAAGATCAATGAAACAAACATTGGTTTTTTATACAATTGCCAAAACCCATCTCAAAACCAGTGAAACAAACGGGACCAAAAAGATAACCTATTTAACTTGCTATGACAAGCTATATAGTCTTATGTATTAAAGCTATAATAAGTTTCTATAGCTAATAAATAGTGTTACAATAACTTTCTAATAGCAATTTTTTTAATGTTATTATAAGTTTCTATTGGCTCTTTTTTTGTTTTACACCATTATGAGATTTTATAGTTTTTTTTAACGTTATTATAAGTTTTTCTTGTCATTTAATATTTTGAATTTTTTCTAATGGTCATCTTTTATTACTTATGGTGATGCTATAATCCATTTACTCATGTCCATCAAGTATCCAGTAAAATAATTTTGGACAAAACCATTTTATAACTAAACAAACATACATGAATTGTCTTATGGCACTTAAAATATCACAACTTTCAACTCATAATTGAAATTTTGCAATTCATTACATCAAAAAATAACATATTTAATAAGTTGTGTCCAACAAAATAAAAGAAATTCACATATAACTCTTAATTTAAGAGTTATATGCTAGCATTTCAGTAATTGTCAATTTTTACCTCATTATATTGTAGAAAACTCCTAACTTTGAGTTATTTTGCTCTAGGTTTAATTTTGATGTAGTAACATTATTATTAGAGCAAGATTATCATAATTAATGAGTTTTATGTGATTAATTCAGGGTTTGATTGAGGAGGACTCCCGAAGCCATGGGTAGCAATTATACAACGTTTTGCTAGAGCAAATCTGGCAATTTAAGCCAACACGAATTTCGCACGTGAGAGTTGCTGCTCATTAAATGAGCTGGAAGATGTCAGTACAGTCAAGCGTGTTTCAACCAACAGAAGCTCGCCACGTCACGGGACTTGTCTAATCAGCCCTGATTTGCATAAAGAAAGGGGATATATGTGTTGGTCAGCCGTTTTTTTAGAAAGGGGAGGAGGAAAGAAGGTCTGAAAGTCGAAGATAGAGAGATAGGAGAAGAGCTCCGATTCTGGAGGCCATAGGAGGAAGTTTTCCAAATAAGGAAGGTTTTTCCCAGGGGATTTGACGTCAATGCTGAACCAAGCTTTTTGGGGCAACATTCCGTCTTCTTCTTCTACTTTTTCTTCTTCCATTTAGTTTTTCTGCACCATTTACTTTATGTCTATATTTCGATTTCTTTGTTGTAGTTTTTACATTATGATTTAATCACCATAGGGTGAGAATTAGAGGATGATTTCTTTTGATTAATGTTATAGTTGAGTATATTTCATTTCCTTCAATCTGGTTTTTAAGAGGTTTTATTCATTAGCTCATTTCCGTTTGGCCAGCCAATTTGAGTAACGTTCCTCTGATTTTTTGGAAGAATATGAGGGGCTAAAAGCTTAAAAACCATATTAGCTCCGTGTTAGGGTTAGTAACTAGCTAAGTGAGTAGGTTAGAGATAATCACTCACCTAATGCACACACAATATAGTGGGTTAAACTGTGCTAAAGTAATGGAAATGAAACAGTATATTTGTAGTGATTCGGGAGAATGCCGTGAAATCTGTAGTGGGTTGAATGGAATGAATATGTACTCGAGTTGTAACTTAATTAAAGCATGATTTACCTCGAGTCCAAGCCTTTGTATTAGCTCAAAGTATCTAGACTAGTTGTTATTTGTTCATTTATGATTCCTCTATTTTCTCTGTTTCAGCAAGCATTTGTTACTTTATTTTAATTCAGTTCCTTAATGAATTTTCTAGGTTACAAATTGAGTTACTAAGAGTTAATTTCTGGTAAATTGAAGAATTAATAGTCTCTGTGGATACGATAATTTACTTAGCACTTACTACAAAAGTATCTGTACACTTGCGCATAGATATCATAATATTGTCTAATTATTCATATTACTCTAGCAAGGTATCACTCATCTACTTACCTTATATGGGAATGAGTGAATTCCATCTTATGAGATTATGTTCCCAGCTCCCTATTTGGTTAAGTCCTCAAAATGGTAGGCTTATTGAATCGGCTACAAAAGCCCTCATAGACAATGAACAAATTAAGATCGAGTCGCATATGATCATCCTGATGAAATATTAATCTTCTCAATTAACGAATTTATAAAGAGAGATTAAATATTTCGTGGTTTTTCGTGGTTCAGTCTTATACAAACTCATTGTATAAGATACCCCCACTCACATGTCTCTACATGAACGATTTGGATCAAATCATTTGTTACTATTATAAAGTGGGTCATGTCAATAGTGTTACTAGTAAGGCATCCAACTTTATCCATATACTATGAACCTTTTGGTTATTTCTTGAACATGATCCTCTTGTATGTCAACCACATACTGTTCAAGATTACACTAATAACCTTGGATTTTTCATATAATAGATAATATTATATTGTAAATAAAATAATCAAAATTATTATTAATTATCAAAAAATTATTAATTACGAAGCTTTAGGACATAAATCCAAACAAGAATATCTCGACTATGATAGCATGGCCGAGACCTAAAGGATTTCAACGGCGGCATTGGCAAGGTCACGATACTCTGACTCAGCACTTGATCTTGAAACAGTTTTTTGTTTTGAGGAAGACCAAGAGATTAAATTGTTTCCTAAAAAGGTGCAATAGCCATTGGTGCTTCAACAATCATTCAGATAGCTAACCTAATCAGCATCAGTAAGGCACATAACAGAGATTGGCGAGGGGAAAAAGCGTAACCCATGAGCAATGTGCCTTTCAAACACAGTAAAATCCTCTTTACAGCAAGCGAATGAGTTGTGGTTGGAGCATGGAGGAATTGATAGACCTTATTAATAGCAAATGAAATGTCAGGCCTTGTGATGGTACAATATTGCAATGCTCTTACCAGGCTTCGTTACTCTGTTGGATTTGGTAAGGGATCACCATTGTGAAGAGATAGAGTGGCACCAAAACTCATGGGAGTAGATATTGGTTTACAATCAGTCATGTTGGCCTAAGACAACAAATCAGAAACATATTTTTGCTGAGATAAATGTAAACCATTTACAGAAATGGAAGCTTGAATCCCTAAGAAAAATAATATAACCGACCTAAATCCTTGAGTAAAAACTGAGCACTTAAGCGGGAAATCAACAAGTGTAACAATGTAGTGTTGCTACCCGTGACTATTATATCGTCTACATACACCAGTATAATCACAATTTCTGTTGATCGACGATAATAAAACATGGATGAGTCAATTTTTGATGCAGAGAAACCCCAATCAAGCAGACAAGAACTTAATTTGAGAAAACATAGACGAGGACTGTGTTTAAGACCATATATTGCCTTATGCAACTGACACATGTACTTAGGATTGGTAGCATCAATGAACCCCGAAGGTTGTTCCATAAACACCTCTTCATATAGGTCAGCATTAAGAAAAGCATTGTTGACGTCAAGTTGTTGAATCAACCAACGAAAACTAACTGCGAGGGAAAAAACAATCCGAACAGTTGAGGGTTTCACGACCAGACTAAAGGTTTCGAAGTAGTCAAGGGCAAAGGTTTGTGTGAAGCCTTTTGCAACCAATTGAGCTTTATGTTAATCAACATCACCATTCGATTTCAATTTAAGATGATATATCCATTTGCAATCCACAGGACGCACCCAGACGGGGGATCAACGAGGGTCCAAGTTTGATTTCGAAGCAAAGCAACAATTTCACTCTTCATGGCAGACTTCCACTCAAGACACAGTAAAGCGCGTTTGTAGGACATTGGTTTGGTAAGGGAATGATTGATGGAAGATTTTGTTGACCAAGCTTTAGGATTAAAGATGCCAAGTTTGGATCGAGCATAGGGTGAGTATTTTTGGAGGAAGGTCGAGGGAGCTGAAGAGAAACGGGGGAAGATAAAGGAGTGGGAGTGGTGGTTGGTTGAATGGATGGAGAAAGAGCAGGAGATGGTGACAAATGGGTAGAGATAATAGGAGATGGAGACTCGGTGAGGTCGCGAGGTTGAGATTGAGCCAGAGGAGATAATGAACGAGGGAGAGAGAAAGGAGAAACATGCATTGTTTGTATGGAGGGAGGAGAGATGGAAGAAGCTGAAACGGATGTGATGGGAGAAAAAGAATTAGTGGAGGAAGTGGGTAAAACGTGGAAGGGTATAGACTGAGTAGACGATAAAGAAGACAGAGGGCTAGGGAGGTGTTGTACTGTGGGGGAAGTAAGCACATGGGTGGGAATGATGGTGGGTAAAAAAGGTGAGTGAATTGAAGTTGACTATGGATAAGGGAATAAAAACAAATTTGGAGTAAAGGCATGGTCTGGAGTATGAGTTTTTAAAGATGGAATTTGAATTGCAGCATGCTGAAGGGAAAAATTATTTTCGTCAAAGACCACATGACAAGAAATATAGAGATGCCCAGTTTTGTGATCAAAGCATAAGTATCCTTTGTGATTTGAACTATAACCAAGGAAAATGCATTCCGCAGAACGAAATTGAAGTTTATGGTGATTGAAAGGTCGAAGGAAGGGAAAGCAAGAACAACCAAAAACTCATAATAATGTGTAATCAGGTTCTTTTATGTAGAGAGTGAAATAGAGAGAATTGTTAGATAAAACCGGAGTGGGTAGCCAATTGATTAAAAAAATGGCAGTTTGAAAAGCATATGGCCAAAAGGAAAGGGGGATTGAGGAGTGAGCTAATAAAGAAAGTCCAACCTCAACAACATGTCGATTTTTACGTTCAACTCGACCGTTTTACTGCAGAGTATATGGACATAAGATTCAATGTGAGATACCATTAGAGACAAGATATTTAGAAATGGATCGAAATTCGCCTCCTCAATCAGATTGAAGGGCTTTAATTTCTAAATTAAATTGAGTTTTCACCATGTGTCTAAATTGAATAAAAATAGAAAGGACTTGATCTTTGGTTTTTAAGAAATAGAGCCAAGAATAGCAACTATAATCATCGATGAATAATAGAAAATAACGTGAGCCATTAACTAAAGTTGTCGGGGAAGGTTCCCATAAGTCAGAATGAACCAATTCAAAAGGACTCAATGCTTTACTATGACTCAATGAAAATGATAACTTATGGCTCTTGGCCTTTTAACAAGAAAACAAACAGAGGACTCATTGTTGGCTTTGTAGTCCAACTTACATGACTCTTAGACTTTAGCAACAATAGGAGATGAGGAATGACCAAGACGAAGATGCCAAACATTGGCACTAACTCGAGATACAAAAGCAGCAGCAAACGACGAATGTGAACCAGTCGAACTCGATGATGGCGACAAACTAAGCTTGTAGAGCCCACCCTCGAGGTTGCCCCAAAGTAATATTTTCTTGGTAAGGAGATCCTTCACAACAAAAAAGGTGGGAAAGATTCAACAGAGGCTTTATTATCACAAAACATTGAAATACTAACAAGTTTATGAGACATGGAAGGGTTATGTGGAACATGAGAAAGATTAAGAGGAAGAGTAAATAAAGAGGGTAATAAAACAGAACAAACATTTGAAATGGGGAGAGACATACCATTACCCACGTCACTTGTTCACCACCATTATAAGGTGTTGGATTGGATAGAGAGTTTAAATCAGGAGTAATGTGATGAGTGGCATCGGAATCCATATACCACGCATCATCCGGAATATGAGATGGAGGAGGGTAGGGGTTTATAGCCAAGGGAGAGACAGAAATGGAGTTGGTTATGGGAGCAGGGGCAATTGTTAGAAAAGCTTGAGGGAAGAGGTTAGGAGGATTATACTGTAAATTAGCACGATGATAGCAAACCGAGGCAAGGTGACCAAACTTGTGGCATATTTGTCATTGGACATAGTTTTGATGGAGAGTTGAGGGACAAGGATTACTGCGAATAAGAGGATAGAGACTCAGTTTGCCAAGGATTCTAGGTTGAGTAGTAGCTTGTTGGCGATCATGGTTTGAAGGAGGAAAACATGTAGCACACTTTGTGGAAGACTGAGAGTTGAAAACCTGCAAAATTAGCTTGAACATTGTTAAGATGATCAACTGAGTTTTGGCGCTCAAGACGATATTCGTAGCTTAAGAAAGGAGCCTGAACATCTTCAACCGGAGGAAGCTCAGCATGATGTTGAATAGAAGTAGCAAAAGCATTGTATTCGGACCCAAGGCCTTCTAAAATGTAAGAGATATGATCCTTAAGAGAGGCCGGTTCACCAATGGAGGAGAGTTTGTCAGCAACTTCTTTAATTTTAGCCAAGTATTGTGTGACAGAGAGCCCATCTTTCTTGATCCTTTGAATTTGAGATTTGAGAGTAAGAACCCGAGTAGAATAAGTAGATTCATAGGTTCAATGCAACGATTCTCAAATATCGCGAGCAATGGAGAAGAAAATGATATCTCCCATTTTTTCTTCAGTGAGAGAGGAATAAAACCAAGACATAATGGTTCGATTATATTGTTCTCAAATAGTAAACTTAGGATTAGGTTGACGTCGAAGGTTATCAAGGAACTGTGGTGGGGGAGGAAGAGATCCATTAATGAATCCTTGAAGGCCATAAGCGTAAGTAAGGTTAATGAACTGATTCTTCCATAGTAGGTATTTCGAGCCAGCTAGTTTAACATATAGAGATTGGCCAATAGTTGGGTACATTTGGAGAACGAAAGGGGTTGAGTTAAGAAAGGGTGAAATGGTGGGAGGTTGATACATTCCAAACTGCGGTCCGGGAGAGGAAAAAGACGGGGAAGGCTGTGAAAAAAATGGTGGCAACATGGAAAAAAGGCCATGGACCGATAATGTGACGGAAGGTCGAATGGGATTTGGAGAGGGAGGAAGTATACTGGAAGAAGTTTGGGTTAATGTGGGTTGACTTGATGAAGCCCAAGATCAGAGGAAGTTATGGGATGTCGCTCCATTATCGAGAAAAAAGGACCTGAACTTCTGATACCATAAAAGAATAAAAACCCTAAAAGAAGAAATTAAGAGAGAAGAAGGTTGTAGAATTTTATTCACTATTTATTGAAAATATAAAAGAGACAGCTGCACTATATAAACACAGCTTTACAAAGGACATGTGTCAGCAAGAAGAGGAGAAACCCAAACATAAACAAACTAATACAAAGGAAACGATAAAGCATAAAATACAGCCTTAAACAAAACATAACCACACTAATCTGATTGATTAACACAGTGGATGTAGGCATTCAACGCTGGAGCACTATAACTCTGAGTAACAGTCTTCTTCTTTCTTTCCTTGAATTTGATCTATGCTCTGTTATTTTTCGATTGGTTTCTCTCAAGAACTTCTAATACATAGAACAAAATGTTAGTAAATGTGTCAATACATAAGCAAAAGCATGAAAAGTAAACCAATTAAAAGATATATTTATATTAGAATGAACTTCAATAATTATAATGCTACAAACTAATAGAAACTCAAGAGATAAAAAGAAGAGTTCTCACTTTGAAGATAGTAAGAATTGGGAAAAAGTAGGTTGGCTCTCAGATATCATCTTACTTGTGTAATAAAGAGCACTAAGTGAAAAATTGTAGCCGTAAGCAAAATATCACAACATAGCAAAATCCATGAAGTCATTTTCAACCAATTCTATAAACAAAATATCACAATAAAGTCAAAATGATAACTCTCATAAACGTTTCAGAAAAAGGTCAAAAGTACTTAAATTTCTCTATGAGAAAGCACTTGGTTAGTGCTTTAGACTCAAGTGGTTGATTAGAAAGAAATTTTAATTTAAGATCATGGAGCCAAAAACTAAAATAATATGGCATTAAGTCTTTTTTTACTAAAGTGCTTATGATTAAAGTACTTCTTTCTAAAAGTACTCTCATGAGATCTTGCAATTAGTTAAGTAGAAGACAAATATATAGATATCACTATTTCAAACAAAGTGAATCATTGTTCCTCAAGATGTAGAAAATGAATCAAAGCAAAGAGAAAAGTGAGTGAATCAATCTCACTACTTCAAACAAAAAGACCCAAAATAACTAAATGACTACCCATCAAGATTTTACTTTTCATTTTCTCAAAAGCCAAACAAGCTAAAAAATAGACATGGACACCAAAAATAGAGTTGAAACATAAATAATACCAATAGATTTACTTATTACTAAATATTTCTTAAGATCTAGAAATGGTCATGTTATGGGTAAAATTGGACCACAAGAACGGGCTGAAAAGACATAATAATTGAGGGCCAAACGGAGTAAAAAGACTAATACGAATTAAAACGGGCCAAAATCGAGTTGGAACCGGACCAACAAGCAAAGAGGAAGACCATAAGGCCCAACTAAGGGCCTTTTCTCTTTTCCCTTGGCCCATGCAGTCCCTAATCAAGCTCGATCTAGTCCTTTTTGTCCTATTCCTCTTCTCCAAAAACCATAGGAAGGAAGTATTTAAACTCTCTTCTCCAAAGGAGAGAGGTAAGTACTCTTTCTCTACACACTTGCTACACTCTTAAAAGGTTTTTTGATTGAAGCATCGGAGCCTATGTGGCAAGTACCACACCGGTACCCAGATTTCCATTAGTTTTGGATGTCACATTCTTTCCCTGGATAGAAATTTTACGGTTGTTATATCATGAAATTTTGGCAACAATAGGTCATATTTAATAACAGAAGTTTGAGATCTACAACTAGGAGTGAAGAGCAAAACTTCAAACAAAAGCAAATTTATGAATGAACATATATCTTAAATAAGAAATTGCAAAGGCACATTCAATCAACACATGTAAAATTAAAAGAAAACTAATGCTTTAAAGCTTGCAAGATGACTAAGCACAATAATGATTGCACTTTTATTCTGTTTTATATTAACAGTCCTTATTGGAGCCAAAATTAATCTCTTGAGCGTCAACTTGTACACTTGCATTTCTTCTGTCAGTCCATAAAAACCGTTGTATGTATTATACAAAACAAAAAGCTTGAATACAGTGATCAAAGATACATCAATTTCGTTTGATTCATTTGGTTTTCTTTCAATTTTTTTTAATATTAAACCAGATGTATAATTTGAAAAGTAAAAAGAGACATGATATGTGAGGCAATATAGTATAATAGATGGATTAATTGAAGGGAGTAATAGTGTATTTGGTGCTGAAACGTGGAGGACTTGTCTTTCTTCAAGCTTTTTTCTTTTGGCCCCCACACCTCTCTCTCACACAGCAAAAGAGAAGTGGATGAACACAATTTTGGTCTTTATCTTATACGCCTTTTTCAATTGCTATTTAAAGAAGGTTTTGGGCGTGACGCACTAATGGGTTTTTTTTCCAAATTTTTAGTTTTTTTCTTAAAATGCTATATTGAAAGGCTATAAAATTTCATATTTCTTGTAGTATTATTATTTACTGAGTTAGTTTTACAATCACTTTTATGATGATATACTATAAATCTTTTAAAAAACATGAGAGCTCAAATAAAATTTCCCCTTCTGTTTGCACTTTCATAATAAATTTCATGTTGGAAAATGATATATGATTAAAATTTTAAAATTTATATTGAAATAAAAAATATACAAATACAAATGAACCTTTTTTTTTTTGGTATAATTATAAATATTCTATGGAATGAATTATAGATGTAGATAACTTTTTTTATGAAAGCACAACTTAATTTGATTTAAATTATTATTTGACAATAATTTTCCTGAGTGATAGAAATAACACCTTTTTCAATTGGACACTACTTTAGATCTAGCATCTTGGTCTTCAAAATCTACTTTATTTTATCATGATAGCATCTCTTCTCTGACTTTAAATTGGAGTGCACTTCTATAAGCCCCTTCTTGTTGTATGTGTCTCAATGTCTATAAGTGGTATCTTATTAAAAAAAGGGAAAAAAAAAGAAGTATATTGGTATATAGTCTCTTATAAAAAAAAATTGTTAAAATACCATTTTGGTCCCTATACTTTTGAGATTCATTCTATTTTAGTCCCTATATTTTCAAATATTCAATTTTAGTCTCTATACTTTCAATAAACCTTAAAATTAGTCCCTACCATTAGTTTATGGTTAATTATTCCAAAAAAATTATCACTCTCTTTCAACCTTCCTTTTATAAATTTTGAAAACATATTCAAATTGTATCTTTTCTTGAATGGAAATCATTATTATTATTTTGCAAAGTTAGATAAAAATTAACTCGCCAAACTAACTATAGAATCTAATTTTAAGATTTATTGCAAGTACATGGACTAAAATTGAACATTTAAAAATACAATGACCAAAATGGAATGAATCTCAAAATAGAGACTAAAATGATATTTTAACCTAAAAGAAATAGTTTAGACATGGCTATTGCTACGATGAAAAATATACTAAAAAAAAGATAAGATGAAAAAAGTACTAAATTTATCATTTGTAAACTTATAAATTGAGAGTGTCGGAGAGACTGGTCGTCTACTCTGACGGGTTAGGTTGGCCGATGGCCTTGGTGGTGGAGTTGAAGACTCCATGGAATCGCGAATCACGATTCCTGGAGAACGTTGTCTAGGTCTGACCACCAGTGTGAAATCAGAATCTAGAGCATATCGCTCTGCAGTCATCGGACTTGCAGTTTGAGACGAGGTTGAGGCTTTTCTTTGCCTTTTGAGACAGGGGTTGCAGGGCTCTTGCCCTTTCTACTGGACATCTTTTTTCCTATCACTTTGGAAAGAGGAAGAGGATGGCCGAGAGGGAGAGATTTTAGAGAGGGTCTTATTTAGAAACTCTCTTGATAGATAATCCGCTAAGGGGTTTTGAACTCCTTTTATAGGCAAAACCTCAAAGTCGAAACATGATAAGATTGCTTGCCATCTGGCAAAAATCTGTTTTGAGACTAAATTCTCAACATCCTTTTCTAAAACAAATTTAGATGCTTGAGAATCCGTTTTAATGATAAATCTTTTGTTTATCAAATCTCCTTGAAATTTTTGAAAGCATAAAACTATGGCCAAAATTTCTTTTTTGATTGTGGAATAATTTTTCTGGGTATCGTTCCATACTCCAGAATAAAATCTCACTATTTGTTCTTGTTTATCCATACAATGTTTGAGGATTCCTCCATATCCGATGTCGGATGCGTCAGATTCCACTATCAACGATGCTTCTGGATTAACAAGACTTAAACAGGGTAATGATTTGACTAAATCTTTTATTCTCTTTACAGCTTGCGTATGCTTAGCTGTCCAGGGTTTTGGATTTTTTCTAAGTCTTTGAAACAGTGGTTTGCAAATGGGCCTCAAGTTTTCAATAAAATCTGAGACATAGTTGAGACAGCCCAAAAACCTTTGTAATTGGGTTTTGTTTAAAATCTCGTCTGGAAAATTATCCGCAAATTCTATGGACCTTTGAATTGGGATTATTTGGCCCATATGGATTTCGAATCCGAGAAAACGGATTTTGGTTTGAAATAGTTTTATTTTTGAGACAGATATTACTAAACCATTTTGTTTAATAATATCTAAAAACTTTCTCAAATGAGAAAAATGTTGATCTATACCTGATGAGAAAATTAAAACATCATCGATATAGATAATTGAAAATTGAGATATAGGATCAAGAATATCATTCATGATTTTTTGGAATTCTGACGGAGCGTTTTTCAAGCCGAATGGCATGACGTTCCATTCATATTGTCCAAAAGGAACATTGAATGCAGTCTTGTAACGATCTTTTTCTGAAATTTGAATCTGCCAGAATCCTGACTTCATATCAAATTTCGAAAATACGTTCGATCCTGATATCCTTTTTAATAAATCATTTTTGTTGGGAATTGGATATCTAATCCATTCCAAAACTTTGTTTAAGGGTTTGTAGTTGATTACCAACCTGGGTACACCACGCTCCTTTTCTGCCTGATTGTTGACATAGAATGCTGCACATGACCATGGGCTTTTAGATGGTCTGATCAGCTTCCTTTTTATCAACTCGTTGATCTCTGACCGACAATTTTGTAACAATTCAGAGTTCATCTGGATTGGCCTTGCCTTTGTCGGAATTTGAGATTCTTTGAATTCTTTTACATATGGTAGATTTACCATATGTTGCTTCCTGTCCCAAAATGCATTGGGATAGTCTGAGCAGACTTCTTTTTCAAATCTTTGTTTTAAGATTTGAATCTTTGCCTTCATTTGTTTTTGTTGAATGTTTTCTTCAATTCTTTTGTAACTGACTTCTTCCTTTAGAAAGGCTATCTGCTTTTCTTTGAGACCGATTGTATTCAGCTGGCTCTCTTTACTCATAGAATGAACTTTATGAGTAAGTATGGGTTTAATCCATTCGAACAGAATTTTCTGTCCCATGGATTGAGTATGTATCCCTTCTTCTGATACGCTTAGGGGATACAGCTGTGTGAGGAATGGAGTACCTAAAATCATACTTTGACTTAGGTTTTTCACCAGAAGACAGGAAGTTACGAAACATATCCCTTCTTTACAGATATGTATTTCGGGTAACTTATATCGTATCTTCAATGGTCCTCCATCAGCTCCTTTTAGGAGTTCCTTCGTCTTCTTGAAGTACTTTGATGGGATTAGTCCCTCTCGGATGCAGTTCTGATCTGCTCCTGAATCTATCAAGGCAACGAGAGTTACCTTAAAATTTGCAACTTTCAAGGTTACCTCTGTATACCACTTTTGGTATGAAACCTTGGTTATGGTGTTTAAGAACACCCCTTCATTTATCTTCATCTCCTTTGATGGTTCTTCGATCTTCTGCTTTCCTTTATGTAAGGAAGCTATTTCTGTTGACAGCTTAAGGTGATTATCCTTGCAGCTTTGCCTTAGTTCTGAAACTTCTCTTTTGAGAGTGTTGATTTCAAATTGTAGGTCTTGAACAGTGACCCTCTTTTCTTCTTTCATTCTTCCCAGAACATCATCTAGAGTGATGGGAGTAATGTCCAAGTTGATGTCTTTCTTTTCATCTTCTTTCTTAGATGAATTCTTTTTCAACGACTCTTTCAGTTGCTTAAGGACAGCAACCTTTGTTTCTTCTTCTGGGAGCTTCTCCACTAGGTCTAGGAGAAATTCCTGATCACTTGTTATAACATTTATACTGTTATAGCAGCCGCATGCTCTGCCTCCTTTGCAGTCATTTTTATGAATTTCTTCGAATTCTCCTTCGTCAGAATAGTAAGATGAATCCTCAGATTCTTCTCTTATTACCTGAACATCTTTGTCTGAATCTGATTGAGAGTAGTCACTGGAGCTTGATCCAAACGCGACTAGCAGCTCCTTTTTTAGATCCTCATCAATCTGGAGTTCGTTGATTTTTCCTCTTAAGGGACATCTATTAGAATAGTGTCCGAACTTCTTGCATTTGTAGCACTGAATCTGTTTTCCAGACTTCTTGTGCCTTCTTTCCTCCGTATATGAGGGTCTCTTGTAGGTTGGTCTACGTTTGTAGCCTCTTTCTTCACGATATACGTTTGGTTTCGTATATCCTCTTCTGGGATGAGAGTGCTTCTTAATTCTTCTCGCCTTTCTTTTTTCTATTTGAGAAGGAGCGTTTCTTTGTGGCACGACATTGTACATGTCACAAAAGTATCCTAACTCCTTTTTTCTGTTGGCAGCCGTGTTGGCTTTTGCCTGTGCCTTTACTTCTAGGCATTGCTTCATTCCAAAATTGACAACATATTGGATTAGCTGTCCATATGAGGCCACTTTCCAATCTAAAGTTTTTTCTGTCTTCAGCTCTTCAATATACTGAAGCAGTTGTGTTTGGAATAGCGGGGGAAGCCCAGTGATAAACCTTTGCTTCCAGATCTCGCTTTCACAATCATCCCTTTTGTAAACTTCTGACAAAAAGGTATCTTTATACCATCTGAAATCTTGGAGCTTTGGGCACCTAAGATTGTTCAGTGATATACCAGCCATATATCGGTAATTGATAGTTGTGCCCATGAATGCTTCTGCAATGCCATGGGTCAGGGTAATTACCGCATCTTCTACTTCTTCTTCGATTATCGCATCCCTAGGGACTATCGAAGATGAAGCTTCATTGGATCCCGTGGAACTTCCTGTTGTTCCCGTCGGTCTTCTCGCCTTGTGTCTGAGTATTTGTTTTCGTTCTGCATCGGTAAATCTATGATCCCACCATCCTTTTAGGATGCCAGAGAATCCTGCCGAAAGGAACTTGGCTGATGCATGGTCAGAGTGTCCCTTGGTGATGTAGGCAGTGTTTGCCATTAACATCTCTTGGATGACTCCCATGATCAGGTACTCAGAAAGGCCGTCGAGATTCCACTCATAGATCGAATCTCCATCGTATGACCCGTACGTCATGTAACTTCTTTCTTCGTACATTAAATCCGGATTAGAAGGTCTCGGATACCAGTTTCTCTGCTCACTTTGGCGAGATTCTTTGTAATAGTTCCGAGTATAGCTTCTTTGATTTTGGATTTTCAGTACGTTTTTTGGGTTTTGATCTTCAAGGGCCATTTGGCTAAGATCTTCTAACACGTCTTCAACTTCTGATTCGTTTAAGACGTTGACTTCGTCTGTGGAATCTTTCATTGTTAGTTTCTTCAGACGGTTATCCACTTCTAGGATGAACTTGTCTAGACTTCTGTCTAGGTTGGACTTCATCCTTGGTATTGAACTCCCTACATCTGTTCTGAAGTATGGAGTTGTTGGTTCAGTGCTCCCAAATTCTCCTTTGGGAATCTTCTTCTTTGTGGTGGTTACTTCTTCTGTAATTTTCTCTTCTACCCTGTTTAATTGTTCAGACATAGTAGAGAGAATTCTGTTGGTATAATTTCCTTGGAGTTGAAGTCCCCGAATCCCCTTTGAAGGATTCTGCTCTTCAACATTCTGGTCTATCAGTTTGAAAGGTACAGCCATCACGGCTTGATTGGAGCTTTCAAACTGTATAGCTTCTAAGGGAGGATGTGTAGAGCTTACCACTTCTCCTCTTGCGGTTCTCCATGATACCTCCTTTAATACATTGATTGACTTTGCTAGCCAATCTTCTTTGTTCATATACCATTCAAAGAAAGGTATATTTTCTTCTAAGGTTATCATAACCTCTTTTCATTCAGCTTTGAGTTTCTCCCTTTCTTCAGCGTCAAATTGCTCGAAGAGTATCCTTCTGGGTTCTGCCCATGCGGGATCTAGGAAGTCTTTATTCAGGGCGTCCTTGTCTATTTGGAATTCGCTCTGAAGTACATTAAGCTGATTTGCTTCCATATCTGTCTGAGTTGGCGAAGTATTCCTTTGGTAGTGTACCTCGGGAATATTTGGGTCTAGATTGACCTTCTCTATTCTGAGAGAGGTCGACCTTGGCAACCCTGCAGACGAAGAAGGTGCTGCTCTGCTTGTAGAGGCACTATGTCTTGAAGGAGCGAAGTGAGTTACCTTTGACTGTGGAGGATCCTCATCTTCGAACTCGATATGGACACTTCCGTCTGGTTTTTCCTCTATGAGGGTCAAAGTCCTTGGCTTGGGTTTTGGTGGAGTGAAAGCTTTCTCCAAATCCCATTCGGACCTCCTTGTTATGTCTTCCCATGATAACATCTTGGGAATCTCTATCAGATTATTTTCAAAGTCCGCTTCGAATAGGATCGTTTGTCCTTCTGGCGGTGCTTCTACAATACATCTTGGATCCAGCGTTGTCTTCATAATTTTGTAGCTTATTCGCCATATTATTGCGAATGATTCTGTCATCTTCTCAACATTCAAATTCTTGAACTTGATATCCAATACTAAAGTGTTTAGTATATTTGGATCAGTTAAAGAAATTGGAAAGTTGGGGTAGACATTGAAGTAGACTGGTCCTCTCCCTAGGTTTGCTTCAATGAGTCCTAGCATGGAGTTCTTGTAGTCTCGGTGTCTCTTGTCTCTGAGTGCGACAAGGATTGGAATATCTAGGCCTGGACGGTATAAAGGTCTTATACCTACTTGTACGAGGCCTATATGAAGGAATTGGTATTCTTTCTGCTTATGTTCCCATAACATTTCTGCAGAGAATAGCCTTATCATTTCTGGATTGTTGACGATCGGGATTGTCCTTTCAACAACCTTGATTCCCTTCATTTGATTGAATATTCCGGTGTCGTATATTAACGATGGCTTCACCTTTGGAACATTCCATTGAAGAATTGATCTTTCGATGGATTGGATAGATGATAGTGTATTCTTAATGTTAAGATCTGCACTATCTCCTTCTTTGAATCGGTGCTTATTTGCTTCTAGCACCATTTGCTTCTCAGCTCTTTCTACTCGGGTGGCTATTGCCTTCTTCTGCATCTCTTCGGCCTGTCGCCTTCTTGCTTCAGCATTTGTCTTCCATTTGTTGAAAAATATCTTTACACGATCGGTCATCCGATTATGATATTTTCTTTCTTTAAAATCTGAGAGAATAGAGTGAATTCTCTTTAATAACTTCTTCTTGCTTCGTCACCTGGAATCCGTCTTCTCGTTATCAGGGGGAACGGGCGGCTTACCAACGGTCTTACGCCTTCTGCCGGGAACACCTTCAGCCCTTGCCAAACACCTGACAGCCACGAGACCAAACTGACAATAGAAGGGATTGGAAGAAAAAGTATGTTAAAAAGAATTAACGAAATTCTTTCCGATTACAAAGAGAGACTGATATCACGATCATATACCCCCCGGGAAAAGAATTTGAAATCAACAAAGATATTCCCTGTAGAAGTTCAAAAAGCCTACCATCAATTCCAACAAAATATAGGCAAGAACGAATTTCCAAATTTATTTCGATTCTGCTTATATTTTAAAGTCTCATGGATACTCAGCTGGAATTTCCAGTCTAGAGTAAAAGATAATGTCAAAGAACTCGCCAAAACGGTGAAGATTAAATGGTGGGATAAATATGATATTTCCCATCTGTCTCAAGAAGGATTGAAAGAGTGGTTCTCTTACAATCAAGAACTACTTGATCAATCAAAGAGTAATTCAGAATTTCTGAATACTCGGTCTCATTTAATCTCGAGGCTTGCCCAAACAACCTCAGAGGAAGAATACCAGAGGATTCTGGAAGAAGCAAAAAGCAGAACTCCTTCTCATCACAGCGAAGCTGACGATGACGAAGAAATGTCTCCATACGATCTAAATGATCTATACCTAGATTCACAACCTCCGTGAATCTTGTTTCAAAAAAAAAAAAAAAAAAAAAAAAAAAAAAAGGAAAAAACCTCCGAAACGAGGATAAACTATTGTCATATATGTATATATTTTCTATATGTTTTTCATCTTTCCTGTACATTCCTTTTAGTCTTTTCTAGTCAAGATTTTAGATCTTGATTTTAGATTCATTTTTGTACAATTTCTTGTATCTTTCTGTATATTCTTTTTAGTTTTTATAATCGGGAAATTAGTTCCTGATTATCTATGTTGTAAAGTTTTGAGTCTGTAAATTATTAGTATGTATAGTATCAGATGTACAGAATCCCTTGTAAAGGTCTGGATTCTGTATTGTGCATAGTAAAATCAACATCCACTTCCAGTCTTGTGCCAGCGCATCAACAGAGCAAATGGCGTAATAAGTCTCTCCAGAGTTGCTACTTGGAAACAAGTTAGCATAATCAGCCTCTTCAGAGTTGCTATTTGTTTCAGTGAAAGACTATTGCTTGAAGATATCAAAGGTTGAAGATGAGGACCTGCTGCGGATCTTTAGGAGTTGTGTTCCCGGTAGTAAGTCGCCAGGTGGGCGCTGTGAAACCGTTGGTAAGCTCTCCGGTGTATCCTTGCCTCTTCAACAGTCTTGAAGTATCGGACAGAAGCAATAATGAAAGACTGACGCATCACTTTAATAAAGTTACTTTATTAAAGATGAAAGGACAAGCACAACTGGATCAGAATGATGACGATTCGTCTTACTTTTTCAATTGAGAAAGTTTGGTTCACGCAGGGCATGTCCTGTCGGTTCAAACTTATCTCTTAATTAGCTTAGTTTAATTGCCGTTTCAAATCCGGAGTCTATAAAAGACTTCCGAGTTGTAAAGGAAAGGTCATCGAGAAATATTTGCGAGCTTCACTTGCTAAATATTTATTAAAGTTGTTTGTTTATTGCTTTTTAGAAAGTAGTTTGTCTCCATTGAGAAAGTTTGGTTCACGCAGGGCATGTCCTGTCGGTTCAAACTTATCTCTTAATTAGCTTAGTTTAATTGCCGTTTCAAATCCGGAGTCTATAAAAGACTTCCGAGTTGTAAAGGAAAGGTCATCGAGAAATATTTGCGAGCTTCACTTGCTAAATATTTACTCAGCCTTCCTATCTCCCACTCCCCAATCCTTTTGTAACCAATTTATCATTTTATCGGTGGCCGTCAACCCACGGCGGGATGTTTTGAGGAAACAATAATGGGATAAGCGAACAACGTATTCATCTGTATCTCAATATTATTATTCTTCTTCATTCATAATAATGCTCCATCCACATTTTGTATGGATTGATCAAACCTACAAAATATCAATAAAAATTAAGTTAAATTATAAGTAATTTGTTCTATAAAGTCTATTAATTATATATTTCATTGGAATACAAAATATTATCCTTCTCTTACATCTCAAAGATTCACATCCTCATCCACTAGTTTTTAATACCATACTCCAAAAAAAAAGCTAGTAACATATTTGGATCAATTTATTTTAGTAAGGGAGACAGTAAAGTTGGTAAACTCAAACTTCTTGCTTAACATGTGATCATTAACAATTTTTCTATACTTGCAGAATAGTTCTTCGATATTAAGGGCTTCTCCAAACTCAATAATTGACATTATTAATTTCGGCTCTCTCTCTCTCTTTGGTTTCTAATAATTATTTGCTGTTGAATGCATTTGTATTTATAATGGTGGAGTTGCATCAGCTACAGAAAAGTTGTTTCAGAAGAGAAATTATTCAATTATGAGGTTATGACAATATGACTGACAGTGTTACACCATTAGATGTATGTGAGAAAAAAATTATAAAAGTATTTCGCTTTTGTATCTAATGGTCACTAGGGACAGATATTTTTAGATATACATCTAACAGTTATTAGATGACAGTCACACATTGGGGCGGCCTCATTGAATTTAAATATTTGTTTGGAAATTGTGAATATAAACAGACAAGGAGGTATGGTAGAAGATGTCAACATTTTCCATTCATTAGTTGCAGTTGCAGCTGGCATTGTGCAGAAAGGGTCATGTGATAAATTCGGGCACGATTTCCATTTCTCCCTATAAGTTCCTAAATTATTGCATATCATGTAATAATTTCTTCCACCATAACCACATGTCTGCAAATAATTGCTTCCATTATTATAACCACGTATTTGCATTTATATTTTTTAGCTCAATCGACGTAGGGAGGTGGGAGATTTAAATCTCTAACTTCTTAGTTGGGAGTATATTTGTTAACCATTTGAACTATGGATAACAATAATTTTTTTTTTGGGCAAAATACACTTTTGGTCCATAAAGTTTGGATTTGGTGTCTATTTGTCCTCTAAAGTTTCAAAATGGATATTTTTGTATGTGAGGTTTGGAAAAATGTTTTAAATTGTCCATGAGTTAATTTGCCCGTTAGTTGACTAAAGGAAAAATGATGTGACATGTGATGTGGCAAATTTTAAATGAGGTGGAAAAATTTACTAATTATATATTAATTTTTAAGATTACATGGCTTTTAACCCTCTCTACTCCTTTCTCTCTCCCCTCCCTTCCTTTTCCTTCCTCCTCATCCTCCATTTGGATATAATATAAAGTGAATAATACTTTCCTGAACTTATCCACCAGTTCAGTAGCTGTGGTGGGCCAGCGGGAGTTGCATCCATCTCATTTTCACCATTCATGTCGCCAAAAAACACAAATCCAAGCAACCCCATGTAGAAACAAATTGAAGAAAGCTACAAACCAAAAATAAAAGGGAAAATTTAATTGTTGTTGTAGATTCTAATAAAACCAATCTCAAACTTGGAAATCGAAGTCCAATTCCCTTGTGCCTCCCAGAACTCTCTCTAAAAGTCTCTTCCCCTTTCATGTGTCTTTCGTGTCTCTCTAAATATCTCTCTCTCTACAATGAGAAAATTGGGATTGTGTTTATTCCATCCATGAAGAAAAATAAAGATGAAAAATGAAGAAAAATAAAATTACAAATAAAGGAAAAAAAAATTTCACCGATAGAAAAAATTATAAACGGTTGGAGGAGATGAAGAGAAACAAGAAAGGAGAAAGAATGGAAGAAAAGGAAGGGAGGGAAGAGAGAGAAAGGGATAGAGAGTTTAAAAAAAAAGAAGAAGCCATGCAATCTTAAAAAATGATATAAAATTAGTAAATTTTTGTACCTCAACATCAACATGCCACGTCATTTACTTGTTAAATTAACTCAAACCTTTTTCCAAACCTTAGGCACCAACCGTGTCCATTTTGAAACTTCAGAAACTGTAATGCCCCACGTTACTAATTAGGCTTTTAGAGGTTAAATTTCGCCTTGAAATTCCCAATTCTATTAATCTTAGAATAGTAGGACTTAGTTATTTTTTAGGTTCTAATTTGGAATATTGGAATTTCAATTTAGACCTTAAGTTTGATAAATTAAATTTTTAATAATTTAAGGAAAATATATTTTTAATTAAATCTTTAATTTTCTGAAGGTTGGAGGTTTAATTTTAGGAAAATATATTCAGCCTAGTTTTGGATTACCCATAGGTCGTGGTGTTCAAATTCATTGAATTGAATCGATTTGGTCACCAACCAACGCAGCGCAACCTCTGCTCCTCACATTTCGCAACTTGTAAAGGTGTTTTCCCTTCCTTTCAGCAAGGTTCAACTCTAACCCACACTAAATCAAGTTTAGATTTGAGTTACCCACTCCCTAATAGTTTCAAATCTACAGGTTTAGGCCCCTTGGAACTCCATCGAACACTTTTCAGCCCACATTTGAGTCTGTTTGGCAAAGTTCAGTGAGTTCCAGCACGTTCTGCCCCTTTCGCAAAACAATTTAAATGTTGTTTCGTAGGTTCTAACACATTGGAGCCTCCTATTTGCAGTTTCAAACTAATTCAATCCCCTTCGAACACCAACCAGTAAGGGACCAGGTCTGTTTACGCCTTCTTGGTAAGTTTAAGCATGTTTCATCCTTTTCACAAATCACTTATAGGGTTGTCACTTGGTTTCTAACCTTTGGAGGTGTCTTCTTTGTAGTTCGAACTAATTCGGAGTCCCTTTGAACACTTTTCAGCAAGGTTTCAAATCGTTTGAGCGAGAATAAGTGGGTAACAATCGCTCTAAATCCTTTTCGAATACTTTTTAAGTGTTGTAGTTCAATCTCTAACCTCTTAGGGGCTGTTTGGCGTGCTGGTTTGGAATCAGAAACCCTGGGGTTCTGGAACTCTGGGGTTTCTTGGCTGGAATCAGAAACCCTGGGGTTTCTGATTCCTGTGTTTGGGGTGCAGGGTTGTGTTGGGCTAGTTTGCTGAAACCTGTGTTTGGGGTGCAGGGTTAGGTTGGGCTGGGTTTGTTTAGTTTGTTTTTTTTTTTTTAAATTTTTCAAACTGTTTATTATTTTTTTAAAAAATCTTACACTTTTTTTTCCTACTCCATTTTTTAATTTCATAATTTTTTTTGGTGTGTTACATACCAACTATTTAACCAATTATGTAGAGCAATTGTTACAACTATAGTTCAATTTGAATTATACTATGTGTAGTTTGTATAACTATATGCTATCTCATTCACTCCACTCATGATGACATAAAATTGAAGATTATGCGTAGCAACAGATAATTAATAGGTGCAATGTAAGAATGGTGTTGCCAATGGTAAAGTAAAACAAAAAATTAGAACTAAGATCTAGTTCTAAAAATATCATAACACACATTCCAGATGAAATGACAAGAAAGTAGAAGTAGTTGTCCCAACACAAATGTAAGTCATAAGAGTGGTAGATGAAAGTGATGAAAAGAGAGTTAGGTTCTAGGTGCTTTCCCCAAAATTTTCACGTAGTAATCATACTTCCAATCTGGGGTGAATGTAAAGAAGGAGTTTAACATCATACTATCTGAGAGAATAGTCTTTGCAACAGCCATTTAATCTTGCCTTGTCATCCCTGGGATCGCATTTAGTTTTGCATATAGCTCGTCCACGCTGGCCTTTTTAAAATATTGACTAGGTGGTTGGGTCGCTAGGGTGATTGTTGGAGTGGTCGTTGGGGTGGTTGGATTGATGGGGTGTTTGGGTATGCCGAGGTGGTCGCCGGTGGTGATTGCACGGTGGTCCGGTCGCCGGAATGGTCGTTGGGTGGTTTTCAACAGTAGTTGTCGGGTCCCTGGAGTGGTCATTAGGGTGGTCATGTCGCCGGAGTGGTCGCTGGGTGGTTGTGGCAGTGGTTGGGTTGTTGGAGTCACCAGGGTGGTCATCAGGTGGTCGTCAACAGTGGTTTTGGGTGGTTGGGTTACCAGGTCGTCAGGGTAATTGCCGAAGTAGTCATCAGGGTGGTCAGGTCATCGGAGTGGTCACTAGGTGGTTGTCTACGGTGGTTGCTAGGTGGTTAGGTTTTCGAGGTGATCGTCAACTATGGTTGTCGGGTGATCGGGTCATTGAAGTGGTTGTTGTCGGTGGTTCGGGAAAGTTGGGTTGTTTGAGTGATTGGGTTATCCGGGTGTCTAGTTGTTGGGGTGGTCGAGTCGCAGGGGTAATTGTCAGACTGGTCTCTCGAGTTCTCATCTCAGTGGTCGTCAGAGGTAATCGTTAGCGGTGGTCAGGTCGCCGATGTGGTCGCCGGAGTTGTCATTGGAGTGGTCGCCGGAGTTGTCATCATAGTGGTCACCGGAGTTGTTGTCGGAGTGGTCGTCAGAGTTGTCATCGGAGTGGTTGCCTGAGTTGTTGTTGTCGGAGTGGTGGCAAATGGAAGAAGAAAACATGGCACAAACCCCATGGGGTTGCACTGTTGTAACCCATGGGGTTGTGTTTCAAAACCAAGGGTTTTGAAACACCTTGTGCCAAACATGGTTTTGGGTTTGGAACCCAAACTCATCCCAACCCAAACCCATGGGCCAAACGGCCCCTTAGAGTGTTTTGATTGCAGTTTCGAATTAGTTCAAAACACTCTCGAACTTGAACCAGCAAGGCTGATGGTATTTTTGGTAAGTCTTAGAGCCATTTTATCTTTTTGAACTCATTTAAAGTACCTTAAATAAGTTTCTAATGCTTGGTGCTTCTTTACTTGTAGTTTCCAGTCGATTTGGGGTCTTTTGGACACTTCCAGCAAGTACCCAAGTCCTTTTGGATAAGGATTAAGTGGTGAGACCTTGTTTAGGCCTTTTAAAGCTTGTTTTAAGTGATGTAAGTTTAGTTCTATCCCTTGGGATTCCTGCTTTTAGTTGTGGTTGTGTTTTGGAGTGCTAGGTTGAGTTCAAGGGAAAGTTTGGGTATGAAAGTTCCTTTGAACACTCTTTCTTTTTCAACGAAGCTATCAAACTCACTCCTCACCTCTAGACTTTGTCTTTATGTTTTAGGAAGCTCTTGGGATGAGTTTAGGAGCGTCATAGGTAAGTATAGTTCTACCTGATGAGTCTATTTGATTGTGTGGAGCATGTTATGTGCTTTAAATTTTGTTATTTATATATCTATATCTACTCTATGCCTTAATGTATCTTTTGATGAGCATGCTTGGGTGTGGACTACTTGTGAAGTTTATGTGATGCTAGCATGTTGGATTCTTGGGTTGTTTGTTTATGCATAGTATGTGTGTTGCGAATGGATTGTTTGTTGGGGGCATAAAGCATGGTCTAGGAGTATGCCTAGGAAACATGCATTCTAGTGAGATTGTGTGCGAGGTTAGAGGACCTTAGTTGTGATAAAGGAAAGTTGGGTGAATACCAAGTGCCTCGAGTAAAAATGGTCAAGAGGTGGTATGTCATCCATGAATTTAGGAGTAGCATCGATGGCCTAGTTTTAATATAGTTAGGGTCGATGCACTAAGTTTAGAAAGCAAGTATTGGAGATTCTCGAAGATGTTGATGACCCTCGATGGAATCAATTGGGGCCGACGACGAACGTCGGTGGCCTTGGATAAAATGAGTTGGGGCCGACTAAGAGCATCGGTAGTCCTAGATAAAATCAGTTGGGGCCGATAGAGAATGTTAGTGGCCTGGATAAAATCAAGTAGGATCAACATGTCTCGAAGGGATCAGTCTCAATAAGCCTTGTGAGAACTAAATTATGAGTATTGAGTGAGCTCGTGGAGTTTGAGTGTGCATGGTAGGATGTAGAATTCATGTGTTGTGTGAGTTTTATGTTTACTTTACTTGCTATGTAGGTTGTGAAGGGAATAATCGAATTAAACCCCATAGCGAAAGCTTTAGATCGCATCTGGTTTATTTAGAATTAAACTAAAATACAATTTTAGTTTAAGCAAAACATACCTTTTGGAGATATTTCAACCAGGTCTTTATCTCCTCCACAAAGTTTTCCTTGCTATAACTCGAACACACAGGACCAAGGCTTGTGAAAATGTCTTGAAAGAAAATCCACGAGGAATTAGAGAGGAAAAAGTCTAGAGAGAATTCTCTAATTCTCTATTGAGGACATGTGTGTTAAAATGGCTCAACCCAAAAGTCCTATTTATAGAGATCTGTAAATCTTTGTCATAATTAAATAATATATATTTGAATATCTAATATATTAAAATATATATATTTAATCTATTTGAATCTTATTCAAATCTTTTAAATTCTCCTACGATATTTATTTCTTTATTTGAATCTTATGCAAATTTTATAAATATCTTTTCTTTAATGTATCTAATATACATTAATTATTTTATATTTAATGTATCAAATACAATAAGTATATTTTTCTCTTTTATATTTAATATATCTAGTATATTAAATATTAATTTGAACACTTCAAATTAAATATTAATTTAAACATTTCAAATTTTTCTTTCAACTAAATTGATCTTTTAGTGTTACTATGAGCTAGCAAGGGGACCTTATAGACCTATAGATTATAAGCTCCAATGATACAAAATTAATTAATAACACTTTTTAACTAATCAATTTTCATTCATTAACTCTAGGGTCACTTGACTATAAACCTAGAGTTGCACTCTTATGCACTGTAAGACAAGTTGCGTCCATGGATATAATCACTACATTTAAGTCGATATATTTCATGAGTTCTTCGAATTACAGATGGGTCAAAAGTTTGTTTTACCCCTGTAATTATATCTTGCACCTCAAGTACTACTGATCCTCTAATGAACAATTTGTTTATGATCGAACCATAAACTAAGTCCTTTTTGAGCTAGTGAAAGGGTGGGGCCCCATTGTTCAAGTCTCGAAATCAGCACTTAAGAGAACTACTCATCTACTTACCCTATATGGGAAGGAGTGAATTCCATCTTATGAGATTATGTTCCCAGCTATTTATTTGGCCAAGTCCCCAAAATGGTAGGATTATTAAATCGGATACAAAAGCCACTCTCACCCATGCAAATCAAAGAACGAGCTCTCACAGGCAGGAGTTCATAACTAACTCAGGATTAAGATCGAGTCGCATATGATGATTCTGATGAAATATTAATTTTCTCAATTAATTGATTTATAAAGAGAGATTAAATATTTCGTGGTCCAGTCTTATACAAACTCATTGTATAATATACTGTAAGACTCACTTTTGGTCACCTAGAATTTTGGATATGCATTTGACATATGAGTTAATTGATTTGAAATATTTTGATGAAGGAGAAAGTTTGAAGAAAAATAGAAATAAAAGAAAAGTTCAAAGAGTGAAGTAGCACTTGGTAAAAAAAAAAAAGAAAAAAAAATAAGAATTTTGTGCTATTTTTGCAATTTAGAAGAGTGGATTATTAAAAAAAAGAGCGAGAAAGATAAATTTAGAAATGAAAAGCAAGCCTATGTTGGAAGCTTTGTTAAAATAAGTAAATAACAAAATAACAAAAGGAATGGATGTGACTTCACACAAGCCACACAAAAAAAAAAAAAAAGAAGAAAGAAAAGAAGTTGACGGGAAAAGAGAAAGAAGGAAAAAGGGAGAGAAGGGAAAAAACCCATTTGAAGAGAGAGAAAGAAAGGAAAGAAAAAAATCTAACTAGAGAGAGAGATGGGTTCAACAAAAGGAAGGATGGCTAGAACATAGTTCAAGAAGTCATGGGGACACCGAAACTGATCGTGAATATTGTTGTTAAGGCTTAAAATTGATCGAAGAAGCTCCTAAACAAAGATTTTGGATCGAGTAAACTATTTTTTTTGTAAATGTTGAAAGATTAAGAAAAATATGAAAGTGTTGAAGACTTTTTAATGTGCGTTTTTTATTTCTCTTTGTTGAAACATTTTCATGGATTTTGTTGGTAGGGTATTTGCATAAAAATGGCTTGGAATGAGCGGAAGAAAGGAAAAAGAGGAGATTAAAAACTTAAGGTGAAAGACATAAATTGGTGAGTTTTTTTATTCCTTTAAGATTCTTTTTAGCAATGGAACATGGATTGTGGAAGAAATGAAACACAATATGAGTTAGAATGGAAGATGGAAAGGGTAAATAAAAGAAGTTTTGTAGGTGGAGGAAGGAAGAAAAAGATAAATAGTATAAAAAAAAAGAGAGAGAGAGATGCAAATATGGCTTTCATGTGGATGACTACCTATTAAATGAAGAATTGAAATATTTTTATTGTTGAAAAGTACAATGTGGGTACATATAGGAGTTAAGGAGGAGAGAGGATATCCTATTGTATGTTGGGTATTAGCTTGCACCCTTTAGAATTAATGAGTTTGATGTTTTAAATTGGTAATTAAGGAACTACGCATTAATGAGTTTGATGTTTTAAATTGGTAATTAAGGAACTACTCATATGGTGTTTAAATTAATTTTAGGCCGAATAGAAATTGAGGTGACTATTACAATATGAAATTCTCGCATCGACAATTTTGTGAGTGGTTATTTTATATAGTATTTCAATTATTTTACTAATTGATGAGTTTTTTGTGAGATTTGAAATCAATTGCAAGTTATATTAATGTAAATGATTTAGTTATTGATAATTTTGACAAGTTTCAGGAAATTACGTGTATTTCGTAAATTGTTTATTTATTGAAATTGATGATTTACTAATTTGTAAAGAAAGTGGCATATGTTCACTAAATTGAATTCATGATTTAGCATTTTTGAAATTCAAGGGATTTATATTTATGTGAAATTTTAGCTACAATGACTTATTTGTATTATTTAGGCTTATGAAAGGTGAATCTATAGAAATCTCTAGATTTTAGCCAATTGGCAAAAGTTCAAATTATTTTAGATGATATCAAGTATTTGAGAGTTTTAGAAATGACTCGATTTTCAAATCATGATTTGAGTCGATATACGAGTTTTTGGATTCATGTAAACCCAAATGTGAATATGAGGATTTTAGTTGCAACAGTTGATCTTTTGAGTGATGGATTAAAGTTATGAAACCTCAATTTGAGAATGTGTGGGGTTTGAGAACTTATGATGATTATCATATAGAAATTGTTTTCAAACCACCAGATATTGTACCCATTGTGGCTTCTCGATACACTTACGCGAATGTGTTTCTGTAGTGTATGTATTACTAGTTACTTTGCTATGTATTTGGAGATTACTTGATGCATAGTATGACAAGTTTGCTCTACTATATACGTCAAGACTCTCTGTATATAGTATAACCAGTTGCTCTGCTGTGCGTATTAGATTACTTTACGCCAGTATGACCAAGATTGCTCTGCTACACATCTTGAGATTACTCGATGCGTAGTATGACCAGATTTGCTATGCTATGAGTTTTGAGATTAATCGATGCATAGTATGAACAGTTGCTCTACTATGTATGGGGGTTCAGTCTATGCATAGTATGACTAGTTTGCTCTGTTGTATATGTTGAGATCCGTCGTATATAGTATGACTAGTTTGCTCTGTTGTATACGTTGAGATTTGTCGTATATAGTATGACTAGTTTGCTCTGTTGTATACGTTGAGATCCGTCGTATATAGTATGACAAGTTTTGCTCTGCTGTGCGTATTGAGATTACTTTGCTCCAGTATGACCAGTTTCGGGTACAAGTTTAGTAATGAATTTTCCTAGTCATGTGACCAATTTTGTTTTAAGAGACTATGTTTTAAAAAGACTATGTTTAAAAATTTATGTTTTAAAGATCTTCTAGCCTTACTCCTTTCAGGTTGCTTAATTGCAAATGTATTTACAAGCATTTGGAGGTTTCGATCTGCAAGAATGTTTATTATGTTTAGAGGTTATACACTACGATTATTTATGATAGAAGTTTGTCAAAGTGAATTTCTTATGAACTCATACTACTCACTGAGCTTACTACCTCACTCTTTCTTTTTAAAATTTCAAATAGGTAGGACTTGAGTTTCCAATGGGCCTATCGAGGTTGAGATCTGCCACCATACTCATGCATATTACATTTCATTTTACATGTAAAATTTAGTATTTGTCTCTCTTTGGAATTAGGGTGGCTAGCTATTTTATTAATGACCTTGTACCATTTTTTTTATTTTATGATGGTTTGTAAATTGAACTAATTATACTTTCCATTATTTGTTTGTTTTTTTTGTTATGTTGTGGTTGTTGATTCTGAACTGATTACTGATTTATGTGCGTTAAAGTACACTTGGTGGCCGTGTTGGAGTTTGAATAAATCTTTGGGAGTGTATTTTTCAATTTCAAGTAAGTTTTATTAGATTTTCAAGAGAAACTTTGTCGAAGTTTTTACGAATTTTGGTTTCAATAAAGGTTTACTAGCTACCTATTGTTTTCAAAATGTGTTTAGTCCTTATATGTTCGACAATAGATTCCATAGTTTAGTTGGGATCTATTATCAGCACACCTGACCTAGGTTGGTTAGTGTGATCTAGGGCAGGGTGTGACAGATATCCACCACTCACATGTCTCCACATGAACTATTTGGATCAAATCCTTTGTAACTATTACAAAATGGACGGTATCAATAATGTTACCAGGATAAGGCACCCAACCTTGTCCATATACTATGACCCTTTATGTTATTTCTTGAACATGATCCTCCCGTATGTCAACTACATACTATTCAAGATTACAGTAATAACCTTTGATTTTTCATATAATGGATAATATTATATTGCAAATAAAATAATCAAAATTATTATTAATTATTAAATTAATCATTAATTACGAGGCTTTAGGGCATAAATCCCAACAATCTCTCACTTGCTTTAAAGCCGACAAGACATGTATCCTAGGGCATACTCTATACCCAACCTGCTCTCCCACTTGCCCTAGCAAAGATGAGTCATGTATCGTAATCCTAGACATTCTAGGTGACCCTCAAATACTTTAGCTTGAAGAGTCTTTTTATATAGATTCAAATGACTGCTATTAAAAGTCATCTTGGTCACTACCATGATGCTTTCTCTATCTCGATACGATTTCCTATACATTGGTGTTTTCTAATTTCCTTAATATTAGTCTTTACACCACTATTATCATAATAAAAATGATAGACTAAATCATATCTGAAACACTTTTCAGATCTTCAAAAAACTATTTGAGTCATACAAGTCCTTTTTTTGTCTTACAAGCAAAATAATTTAACTTTGTATACCATACTCCACTACCTAGGGTAAATTTTATCTTAACATAGATTTATTAAATCTTTGTAAGAACCAGTGTATCTTGTAAAGATTAAATCTTTTACTCTATACACAAAAAATTCTCATTATCCATAGATAATTTGAAAAAGTTTTTAATTTTCTTCTCAATGGTCAAACCATTCGTTTAACTGATATATGCTAACCAATTGTATATTAATTATTAAGTCTCATTTATGCATTAATTCTCTCTCACTTAGAGTAGATAATTAATCATATGCTCTCAACATTTGAGGTGTCTTAGGATACTCTTCCTTAGACATAAATATCAAATATTTCACAACAATTCTATCAATATAAGATGTTTGAGACAAAGTTAACATTTTGTCCTTAAAATCTCCTTTTTGGACATGTAAAACATATCGAGTCATTCCAAATCACTCATTTGGAATTGGTTACTAAGTCAACTTTTTATGTTAGATAGACATCTTACATCATTCATAATGAGTAAAATATCATCAACATAAAACATGAGAAAAATTCACTAAGCAATTAATGATTTTCTTGTCTATACAAGCTTCATTAATATTTATCCAAAGTCATAGATTTTGATACTTTTATCAAACCTTAGATTTGATAGTACGTAAAAGTGTGTTATTTCTAGGCTTAGTTTTATGCTAGTTTTGCTATGATCGTGTGTGTTTTCATGTATTTTTATGTATATTTTGCAGAAACCAAGAAATTGGAGAAAAATTGGAGAATTGTGAAGTATTTGGACGAATTTGGAGCAATTAGAGACTATAATTGAGGATCCAAGAGTTGAAGAGGAAGAACAAAGTGTTTGAACTTGGGAGCATAGCGTTGCAACGCCACTTGTAGCGTTGCAACGCTACATTAGCAACCATTCAACCTTGGAGTGCAGCAGACATAACGTTGCAATGTTGTTTGTAGCATTGCAACGCTACAACGATTTGTAAAAAAGGAAAAAGGGACAACGTTGCAACGTTGCCTCTAGTGTTGCAACGCTACCCACTATCTATAAATAGGAAGCTTGTGTTTGGTGCAAAGGGAGTCGTTTTGAGCGACCAAAAATCCTAAACTCAATTCAAACTTTTGCTTGGGACCTAGAGGAGACCTTTGGAGAGCTAAGGAAGAGACTCGAAGCTCGCGATCACGGGACATCACGATGGGAACGAGTGTTGGCATGCGTCCCTTAGTTTTCTCTCTTTTTTCCTTTGCTTTATCTTTTGAATTGGGGATTTTTGTGGACTGCTTATGTACTGTTTATCTGTGTTTTAGACATTAGTTTGGTTGTATTTTTGAACACTTGGTTGATTTTTAGTTTATGTAATATATTGATGTCTTTTATAAATCTCGTCTTTATTGTCTAAACTTTTGGCCATGATTTTGCATGTTAAACTCGATTTATCTCAAGTGAGTAAATGTAGTTAAAGAACATTAGATGTATGACTAGGTTAATCTAGTGCATGAGAGTGAGTAGGTTAATTCTAGAAACCTTAAAAGAATGACTTAATGCCATGTTTAGAAATAGAAATAGATCGAGAGATTGATTTATTCTTTTGCATGAGTTCAATTGAGCTTGAGAGAGTCAATTGATTACCTTAGAAATTCTTAAATATAAAATCAATTAATTAATCAATTCAATTAGGGCTTAATTCAATCAATCATTCATGTTTCTCAAAATTGGACTCCAAGCGTGTAAATATTAGTTTATATTTTATTTTCCCTTATCTCCAATGTTTGGTTCTCTAAATAAAATTGGACATAATTAACTATGGTACTTAATTAATCTAAGAACTCTAATCCATGTGATCGACCCCGACCACTATTATTGCAAATTTTTAGAGGTTCGGTTTATAAATTTATCTGATAGAGCCTTCGACAAGTTCCTTTATCAATATTCAAAGATCTAATGGTAAAATTCATTTTATAAATGAGCCTTTATTATTTTGCAAACCTTTTTTCTTTTGATCTTTGGATATAAACCTCTCTAATTGATTTATGTAGATGCATTATCTAAGATTTCTTTTCATAAAAGAATTCCAAACATTCATTTTTTATATCTCATATGCAACAATGAATTAAATAATGCTTACAGACTTCAGTATGGCAATAAGTGAGAAAGTTTACTCGCAGTCTACTTTCTCCTATTAGGTTTAACCATTTGTCATTAGTCTCACTTTGAGAGCAATAAGCATTTTTACTTTGTCATTTAACATGACAACTTGGGCTTCAATTAAGTCCTTGTCAAGGTTGAGTCATCTCATAATTCTCCCACTACGATGAGGCTTATCCAATTCATGACTAGGATCCATTTGACTTTCAACTGTAATTAAATTGTTAACAACTTTTGTTAACTATTTAGTGGCTTCACTTGGGACCAATTTATTAACACTATCTCACCTTATTAAAGGTTTGTAGTCTTTTATTTGACATTCCTTATAGAAAAATAATATTTGTCATACAAATACCTTATTCTTTTTAGGACTAGATAAAATACTATTTTGTACTCCTTAGGGGTAGTCTACACGTAAGCATATCTTTGAACATATACAACCTTTGTAATGGCGTGAAACTCACTATTGATGTGACCATGTCCAACAAGGTTTAGTTTTTCTTCTTGCAGTACAATTTCACATAAATATTGTACTTGGTATTTAAAATAATTGGGATAAAAATCCATTTTCTATCAATTTGTCTTAGTACGTAAGGTTCTTGTACTTTCTATTAGGATCTGATCATAATATCTTAATAGATTTACGTAATTGATTTTAAACTTTAGCCTTAATTTTCTTCAACTTTTCAAAAATTTAAACTTATGTTGTATTAGGTAAAGATACTTGTACATTGAATGATCATCAACGAGAGTGATGAAATATTCATGACTTTATTTGGCCTATATATTCACCAAACCAATTAGGTCAGAATGTGTAAGCCCAAAGTATTCTTTGGCCTTGTAGCCCTATCGAATAAAAGCCCAATGATTATCTTGCATGAAAGACAAGTTTTACAGACATGTAAAGTAATTAACTTTAACTTTTAGAGAATTACCTCTTACAAGTATTTTCATTCTATTCAAGTTGATTTTAATCAACCTTAACTGCCAAAGTCAAGTATCTTTTAGGAGAAAATAATTTGTCTTTCCATTCTGGATTCTATAATCTTATATACCTTAATATTTTGTTGTATAATACATGTTAACATTTTAACATATAAAAATTGTTCTTATTTTCAGCTAAATGTATTATCAAACAATTTTTAAAATATAAACTTTAATACTTCAAAATAATTCATACTATATGAACTTTTCAGTAATAAAATTTGAGAAATTGAATTTCTCTTGTGGTAATAAAATCTCACAATCAACATTAAGTAACAATTATCATTTATTGACATCTTGAATACCTTAATATTGCAGTGCTCTGACCATGCTTCGTTACTCTGTTGGATTTGGTAAGGGATCACCATCGTGAAGAGATAGAGTGGCACCAAAACTCATGGGAGTAGATATTGATTTACAACCAGTCATATTGGCCTAAGACAACAAATCAAAAACATATTTTTGCTAAGATAAATGAAAACCAGTTGCCGAAAAGGAAGCTTGAATCCCTAAGAAATAAGATAATCGACCTAAATCCTTGAGTAAAAACTGAGCACTTAAGCGGGAAATCAACAAGTGTAACAACGTAGTGTTGCTGCCCGTGACTATTATATCGTCTACATACACCAGTATAATCACAATTTCCATTGATTGACGATAATAAAACATGGATTCGTTAACTTTTGATGCAGAGAAACCCCAATCACGCAGACAATAACTTAATTTGAGAAACGATGGACGAGGACTGTGTTTAAGACCATATATTGCCTTGTGCAACTAACACACATACTTGGGATTGGCAACAACAATGAACTCCAAAGGTTGTTCCATAAACACCTCTTCATATAGGTTACCATTAAGAAAGGCATTGTTGACGTCAAGTTGTTGAATCAACCAACGAAAACTAACTGCAAGGGCAAAAACAATCTGCACAGTAGAGGGCTTCACGACTTGACTAAATGTTTCGAAGTAGTTAAGGCCAAAGGTTTGTGTGAAGCCCTTTGCAACCAATTGATCTTTATGTCGATCAACCTTACCATTCGGTTTCAGCTTAAGACAATATATCCATTTGCAACCCACGGGACACACCCAGACGAGGGATCAATGAGGGTCCAAGTCTGATTTTGAAGCAAAACAAAAATTTCACTCTCCATGTTAGACTTCCACTCAGGATACAGTAAAGCACGCTTGTAGGAGATTGGTTCGGTAAGGGGACGATTGATGGAGGATTTTGTTAACCAAGCTTTAGGATTAAAGATGCCAAGTTTTGATCGGGCATAGGTGAATATTTATGGAGGAAGGTCGAGGGGGCTGAAAAGAAACGAGGGAAGATAAAGGAGTGGGTGTGGTTGTTGGTTTAATGGTTGGAGAAAGAGCAGGAGACGATGACAAATGGGTAGAGATAATAGGAGATGGGGACTCGGTGAGGTCGCGAGGTTGAGACTGAGCCAGAGGAGATGATGAACAAGGGAGAGAGAAAGGAGAAAATAACGTTGTTTGTATGGAGGGAGGAGAGATGGAAGAAGCTGAAACGGATGTGATGAGAGAAAAATAATTTCTGGAGGAAGTGGGTAAAATGTAGAAGGGTATAGACTGAGTAGCTGATAAAGAAGACAGAGGGCTAGGGAGGTGTTGTACTATGGGGGAAGTAGGCACGTGGGTGGGAATGATGGTGGGTAAAAAAGGTGAGTGAATTGAAGTTGACTATGGATAAGGGAGTAAAAACAAATTTCGAGTAAAGGCATGGTCTAGAACATGAGTTTTTAAGGATGGAATTTGAATTGCAGCATGTGATAGCTCGTAGAATGAGGCTATTTAGGGTATTTTAGTGAAGTTTTTGTGGCTTAAAAACACTATCTTAGGTACTTTTGTATTGAGAAACCTTTTTGAATTGATGTTTTAGTATCAAAGGAGTCCCTTTTCATGTGAAAAGCACCTTTAAGCTTTTTAATGCATAATATTACTTAATTGTGCTATTCGTGACTTGTGTAGGCCATTGCTGAAGGTAAAAGTGACTAAGTGTGAAAAATTCAACCTGCTATGCTAGAGCTTTGTTGTTGATAAAGGGCTAAGCTTGCTGGAGCAATTTTTGTGCTTTTGAAGAAGCATTAGCAAAGCTAGAGCATTTATCTGGGATCAGTTACACAAGAAGCACGTGGGAGTTATTTCATTAATTGAGGTGGACAATTTATGACACCTGTACTGATTTAAACCAATGAGAGGCTGCCATTAGTCTTCAAATGTCCACTCAGCCCTGATTTCAAAGAAGGGGAGAGGCTTAAAGCCTTTGCTTGCCGTTTTTGGAGAGGAGGTTCTTGGAGATTAGACATTTGAGGGGGAAGATTTCGAGAAGAAGAAGAGAACCCTTTTTGAGAGGTGATCCACTTTTGGAAAGGAGGGAAATCTGCCATGAAGAAGCTGCCCAACATCCATTTCTTGTCGATTTCTCCTAGTTTCTACAGTAATTCTTTATTTTTCAGCATTTTGATATTAAAGACAAGTTTTAGAATGTTATTTGAGACTTTCCTTACTGTTTTATTGTTGTCTTTCTTTTTAATTATGAACTAATCACCCCTTGGGTGAGGGATTAGGGAATTTGTTGTTGATTCTTGCTGAATGAAATAGCTGACTTGCATATTCTTCATTCCTATGCCTTGTGTGCTTAATTTTTAGCTTGGATTTGTCTGGATGACTTGTCTAGACTGTGTTTATCTTCACTTTAGGAAAGGGAGGGATAAACCGAATGAATGGCATAGCATTAGTTATGATTAGGAGCATGCTCTAAGGTAATTGGGGACACTAGGGATAGTAACCCACCTAATGTTTGCAGTAAAGGGCTTAATTTCAGAGGTTAATGGGAGTTAATCATTGATTCTTTGAGAATTCTGGAAAGAACCAGCGAATTAGCTGCATTGAGTGTTGAGGCGTGATCTTTGCTGTAGCATTTAGTTTGATGAAGCAAAATTTTACCCCTAATCCTAATCCATTTTTTACAGAATATGTTTAGTCCCATTTTTATTCACTGTTTTCCTGTTGTTCTAGCATTCCAGCACCATTTTAATCTTGTTTCTTAGTTTCTTGTAAGTCCATTGCACCAATTAATGTTGATTGACTGTTACCTAACTAAATTCAGCTTAAGCATTGCAAAAATCCACTTAACTAGTCCCTGAGGAGAACGATATAAAAATACTTATTACTTGTTGCATTAGGCTATGTATACTTGCACATTTAGGGTGTCTCCATTTTGAAATTGTATACACTCTTTTAAGCAACAACATGCTGAAGGGGAAAATTATTTCCATCAAAGACCACATGATGAGAAACATAGAGATGCTCAGTTTTGTGATCAAAGCATAAGTATCCCTTGTGATTTGAATTATAACCAAGGAAAATGCATTCTGCATAACGAAATTTAAGTTTATGGTGATTGTAAGGTCGAAGGAAGGGAAAGCAAGAACAACCAAAAAATCGTAATAATGTGTAATCGGGTTGTTTTTTGTAGAGAGTGAAATAGGGAGAATTGTTAGATAAAACGAGAGTGGGTAACCGATTGATTAAAAAAAATGGCAGTTTGAAAAGCATATGGCCAAAAGGAAAGGGGGATTGAGGAGTGAGCTAATAAGGAAAGTGCAACCTCAACAACATGTCGATTTTTACATTCAACCCGACCGTTTTATTGCAGAGTATATGGACAGGAGATTCGATGTGAGATACCATTAGAGACAAGATATGTAGAAATGGACCAAAATTTGCAACCTCAATCAGATTGAAGGGCTTTAATTTCTAAATTAAATTGAGTTTTCACCATGTGTCTAAATTGTATACAAAATAAAAAGACTTGATCTTTGGTTTTTAAGAAATAGAGCCAAGAATAGCAACTATAATCATCGATGAATAACAAAAAATAACATGAGCAATTAACTGAAGTTTTCGGGGAAGGTTCCCATAAGTCAGAATGAACCAATTCAAAAGGACTCAATGATTTACTATGACTCAATGAAAATGATAACCTATGGCTCTTGGCCTTTTGACAAGAAGAACAAACAGAGGACTCATTGTTGGATTTATAGTCTAACTTACATGACTCTAAAACTTGAGCAATAATAGGAGATGAAGGATGACCAAGGCGAAGATGCCAAACATTCGCACTAACTCGAGATACAAAAGCAGTAGCAAACGGCGAATGTGAACCAGTCGGACGCAATGATGGGGACGAACTAAGCTTGTAGCGCACACCCTCAAGGTTGCCCTGAAGTAATATTTTCTTGATAAGGAGATCCTTCACAACAAAAAAGGTGGGGAAGAATTCAACAGAGGCTTTATTATCACAAAACGTTGAAATACTAACAAGTTTATGAGACATGGAAGGGCTATGTGGAACATGAGAAAGATTAAGAGGAAAAGTAGATAAAGAGGGTAATAAAACAGAACCAACATTTGAAGTGGGGAGAGACATACCATTACCCACATCACTTGTTCACCATCATTATAGGGTGTTGGATTGGATAGAGAGTTTAAATCAGGAGTAATGTGATGAGTGGCACTGGAGTCCATATACCACGCATCATCCAGAATATGAGATGGAGGAGGGTAGGGGTTTGTAGCCAAGGGAGAGACATGAATGGAGTTGGTTATGGGAGCAGAGGCAGATGTTAGAAAAGCTTGAGGTAAGAGATTAGGAGGAGTATACTTTAAATTAGCACGATGATAGAAAACTGAGGCAAGGTGACCAAACTTGTGGCATATTTGGCATTGGACACGGTTTTGATGAAGAGTTAAGGGACAAGGATTACCGTGGGTAGGAGGATAGGGACTCAGTTTGCCAAGGATTCCAGGTTGAGTAGTAGCTTGTTGGTGATCACGGTTTGAAGGAGGAAAACGTGTAGCACGCTTTGTGGAAGATTGTGCTGAAAGTTGAAGACCTGAAAAATTAGCTTGAACGTTGTTAACATGATCAACTGAGTTTTGGCTCTCAAGATGATATTGGTAGCTCAAGAGAGGAGCTCGAACATCTTCAACCAGAGGAAGCTCAACATGATGTTGAATAGAAGTAACAAACGCATTGTATTTGGACTGAAGGCCTTCTAAAATATAAGAGTTACGATCCTTGAGAGAGACCAGTTCACCAATGGAGGAGAGTTTGTCAACAACTTCTTTAATTTTAGCCAAGTATTATGTGACAGAGAGCCCATCTTTCTTGATCCTTTGAATTTGAGATTTGAGAGTAAGAACTCGGGTAGAAGAAGTAGATTCATAGGTTCAACGCAATGATTCCCAAATATTGCGAGCAATGGTGAAGAAAATGATCTCTCCCATTTTTTCTTCAATAAGAGAGGAATAAAACCAGGACAAAATGGTTCGATTATATTTCTCAAATAGTAAACTCAAGATTAGGTGGAAGTCGAAGGTTTTCAAGAAATTATGGTGGGGGAGGAAGAGATCCATTAATGAATCCTTGAAGGCCATAAGAATAAGTAAGGTTAATGAACTAATTCTTCCCTAGAAGGTATTTCAAGCCAATTTGTTTAACATATAGAGATTGGCCAATAGTTGGGTACATTTGGAGAACAAAAGGGGTTGAGTTAAGAAAGGGTGAAATGGTGGGAGGTTGATACATTCCAAACTATGGTTGGGGAGACGAAAAAGATGGGGAAGGCTGTGAAAAAAATGGTGGCGGCATGAAAAAAGGGCCATGGACTGGCATTATGATGGAAGGTCGAATGGGATTTGGAGAGGGAGGAAGGATACTAGAAGAAGTTTGTGTTAATGTGGGTTGACTTGATGAAGCCCAAGATCAGAGGAATGTTGGGCCATTATCGAGAAAAAAGGACATGAACTTCTAATACCATAAAAGAGTAAAAACCTAAAGAAGGAATCAAGAGAGAAAAAGGTTGTTAAATTTTATTCACTATTCATTGAAAATAAAAAAGAGACAACTGCACTACATAAACACAGCTTTACAGAGGACATGTGTCAGCAAGAAGAGGAGAAACCCAAACATAAACAAACTAATACAGAGGAAAACGATAAAGCAGAAAATACATCCTTAAACAAAACGTAACCACACTAATTTGATTGATTAACACAGTGGATGTAGGCATTCAACGTTGGACCACTATAACTCTAAGTAACGGTATTCTTCTTTCTCTCCTTGAATTTAATCTATGCTCTGTTATTTTTCGATTGGTTTCTCTCAAGAACTTCTAATACATAGAACAAGATGTTAGTAAATGTGTCAATACATAAGCAAAAGCATGAAAAGTAAACCAATTAAAAGACATATTTATATTAGAATGAACTTCAATAATTATAATGCTACAAAATAATAGAAACATAAGAGATAAAAAGAAGAGTTCCCACTTTGAAGATAGTAGGAATTGGGAAAAAGTAGGTTGGCTCTCAAATATCATCTTACTTGTGTAATAAAGAGCACTACGTGAAAAATTGTAGTTGTAAGCAAAATATCACAACAAAGTCACAACATAGAAAAATCCTTAAAGTCATTTTCAACCAATTATGTAACCAAAATATCACAACTAAGTCAAAATGATAACTCTCTTAAACGTTTTAGAAAAAGGTCAAAAGTACTTAAATTTCTCTGTGAGAAAGAGCATGGTTAGTGCTTTAGACTCAAGTGCTTGATTAGAAAGCACTTTTAATTTAAGAGCATGGAGCCAAAAACTAAAATAATATGGTATTGAGCACTTTTTACTAAAGTGCTTATGATTAAAGTACTTCTTTCTAAAAGTACTCTCATGAGATCTTGCAATTAGTTAAGTAGAAGACAAATATATAGATATCACTATTTCAAACAAAGTGAATCATTGTTCCTCAAGATGTAGAAAATGAATCAAAGCAAAGAGAAAAGTGAGTGAATCAATCTCACTACTTCAAACATAAAAGACCCAAAATAACTAAATGACTACCCATCAAGATTTTACTTTTCATTCTCTCAAAAGCCAAACAAGCTAAAAAATAGACATGGACCCAAAAATAGAGTTGAAACATAAATAATACCAATATATTTACTTATTACTAAATATTTCTTAAGATCTAGAAATGGTCATGTTATGGGTAAAATTGGAGCACAAGAACAGGCTGAAAAGACATAATAATTAAGGGCCAAACGGAGTAAAATGACGAATACGAATTAAAACGGGCCAAAACCGAGTTGGAACCGAACTAACGAGCAAAGAAGAAGACCATAAGGCTCAACTAAGGGCCTTTTCTCTTTTCCCTTGGCCCATGCAATCCCTGATCAAGCCCGATCCAGTCCCTTTTATCCTATTCCTAAGAGAAATTCTCCAAAAACCATAGGAAGGAAGTATTTATACTCTCTTCTCCAAAGGAGAGAGGTAAATCCTCATTCTCTACACACTTGCTACACTCTTAAAAGGTTTTTTGATTGAAGCATCGGAGCCTGTGTGACAAGTATTGAAGGAATGAATGTTTCACTCTACAGTGGAAGCATTGGATCGTCTTTGATTTTATTTAAAATTAAACTAAAAAAAAATAAGACGAAGCAAACTTACTTGGAGTAAATATGGAGATATTTCTTACGAGTCTTTATCTCCTCCACAAAATCTTCATGGCTATGACTCGAACACAAGACTAAGGCTTGTAGGAGCCTCTTGAAAGAAAATCCACAAGAGATTGGAGAGAAAAATGTCTAGAGATAATTCTTTAATTCTCTATTTAGGAGATGTGTGTTATCTCTAATGGCTCAACCCAAGGGTCCTATTTATAGAGACCAAATGAAAATCTTTGCCATAATTAAAATATTATATTTTAATATTTAATATATTAAAATATATCTTATACTTATTTGAATCTCATTCAAATCTCCTACGATATTTATTTATTTGAATCTTATTAAAATTTTACAAGTATCTTTTATTTAATGTATCTAATATACATTGATTATTTTAATATTTAATATATCAAATACCGTAAATATATTTTCCTCTTTTATATTTAATATATCTAATATATTAAATATTACTTTGAACACTTCAAATTAAATATTACTTTGAACCTTTCAAATTTTAATATTTAATGTATCAAATACAATAAATATATTTTCCTCTTTTATATTTAATATATCTAATATAGTAAATATTAATGTGAACACTTCAAATTAAATATTAATTTGAACATTTCAAATTTTTCTTTCAACTAAATTGATTTTTTAGTGTTACTATGAGCTAGCAAGGGTACCTTATGGACCTACAAATTACAAGCTCCAATGATATATAATTAATTAATTAAACTCTTTAATTAATCAATTTTCATTCATTAACTTTAGGTCATTCCACTATAGACCTAGAGTTGCACTCTTATGCACTGTAGGACAAGTTGTGCCCATGGATATAACCATTACATGCAAGTCGATCCTTCACGAGTTGTTCGTAATTACAGTTGGGTCAAAAGTTCGTTTTACCCTTGTAATTACATCTTGCACCTTAGTTTTACCCCTGTAATTACATCTCGCACCTTAAGTACCACTGATCCTCTAATGAACAATTTTTTATGATCCAACCATAAACTAAGTCCCTCTAGGGCCAATGAGAGGGTGGGGTTGCATTGTTCAAGTCCCGAAATCAGCACTTAAGGGAACTACTCATCTACTTGACCTATATGAGAATTAGTGAATTCCATCTTGTGAGATTATGTTCTCAGCTCCCTATGTGGTCAAGTCCTTAAAATGGTAGGCATATTGAATCAGCTACAAAATCCACTCTCACCCATGCAAATCAAAGAACAAGCCCTCACAGGCAGGAGTTCATAACTCCCTCATGATTAAGATCAAGTCGCATATGATCATCCTTATGAAATATTAATATTCTCAATTAACGAATTTATAAAGAGAGATTAAAAATTTCGTGGTCTAGTCTTATACAAACTCATTGTATAAGATACCCTCATTCACATGTCTCCACATGAACGATTTGGATCAAATCATTTGTAACTATTACAAAGTGGGTGATAGTGCACGAAAGTGTGCTATTACCTGGACTTAGACTAATGCTAGCTTTTGGTTTTAAAAGATAATATTGATGCCTTTTATGTGTAATTTGTAGGTTCTGAGCTAATAAAGAAAAATCGAGAAAAATGCAAATACTAGGATGAAAAAGGAAGTAATTTGACTTCAATTGGAGCTATCAAGTGAAGAAGAGAAGAGAATTGAATCAGAAAAGCTGAAGCTAGAGCGTCGAGACGCTATATGTGAACCCTTGCAAAGCAGAATTTTTGCACACGTAGCGTTGAGACGCTGCTTTATAGCATTGAGATGCTGAAAACACGCGCACTAGGTCCTTTCTATTTGTAGCGTTGAGACGTTGCGTGTAGCGTCTCAACGCTACCTCGATTTTCCTTCTTTACTATGCGAATTAGGGTACAGCTTCAAGACGCTGTCCCAAGTAGTATAAATTTGTCTCTTTGGTTGCAGATGGGGGGGAGGCTTTTTGGAGAAAATACACCCTAGTTTCGAAACACACCTAGTTTTTTGGACCTAAGAGAGTACTTTTGAGAGCAAGGAAGGGATTCTAAGCTCGAGATTGTAGGACATCGCGCTGGGAACGAGGATTGGCACGCGTCTAAGAGTTTCTCTCTCTTTCCATCTACTTTGTTGTTGTTTTTGAACTATTTCTAGAGTTTAGATTTTGTTTTTGTAGACTTTGCATAGGTAAACTCTAGGAACTTGTAATTGTTAAGACTTGGCTTGAATTTTGATTCTTATCATCATGCAATCTTATTCATGCTTCTATATCTGAGCTTGTGGCCAAAGTTTAGTGACGTTAATTTGAGTTTTAGCTTGGGAAAGTGAGACTTTAATTTTAGTGCGATGCATGACTAATAATATATTGTTGCATGGGAATGAATGATTTATTATTAGAAGTTGTAAAAAATTCACTTGTTGGCATTCTTAATTGAAGAATTAGACTGGAAGGTTAAGGATTCAGTTTGGCATAATTTTAATTGGGTTTGGAAAAGTCATTTAACCAATTTGGTGATCTTCTGACTTATGATCATTGCATGTATTTATGTTTCCGGATTTAAACCAAGTGGTGCTTCATGGCTAAAATATTACTCGCATGTAATTTCTCTAAAATTGTCTCCAATCTTGTAAATATATATTTTTAGGTTGTAAAGTAACTATATCTCAAGTTTCAATCCTCTAGATAAGATTGAGCATTAGTAACAATGGTAATTAGTTAAATTAAAGAATCCAATCCATGTGATCGACCCTGGCGACTATTACTATAAATTTTAGAGGTCTAGGTAAATAAATATATTTCATAGAGCCATCGACAAGCACTTTATCAGTGGGCCGTATCAATAGTGTTGTCAGGATAAGACACCAAAACTTATCCATATACTATGACCCTTTAGGTTATTTCTTGAACATATTCTCCTGTATGTCAACCACATACTGTTCAAGATTACACTAATAACCTTGGACTTTTCATATAATAGATAATATTATATTACAAATAAAATAATCAAAATTATTATTAATTATTAAATAAATTATTAATTATGAGGCTTTATGGCATAAATGCCAACAAGTACCACATCGGTACTCAAGTTTCCATTAATTTTGCAGGTCACATTCTTCCCCTAAATACAAATTTTACGATTGTTGTAACATGAAGGTTAGGTGAGATTTTTCCTTGTCTGGATTTTGGCAACAACAGGTCATATTTAATAACAGAGGTTTGAAGATCAAAACTGCAAACAAAAGCAAATTTATGAATGAACATATATCTTAAATAAGAAATTGCAAAGGCACATTCAATCAACACATGTAAAATTAAAAGAAAACTAATGCTTTAAAGCTTGCAAGATGACTAAGCACAATAATGATTGCACTTTTATTCTGTTTTATATTAACAGTCCTTATTGGAGCCAAAATTAATCTCTTGAGCGTCAACTTGTACACTTGCATTTCTTCTGTCAGTCCATAAAAACCGTTGTCTGTATTATACAAAACAAAAAGCTTGAATACAGTGATCAAAGATACATCAATTTCGTTTGATTCATTTGGTTTTCTTTCAATTTTTTTTTTAATATTAAACCAGATGTATAATTTGAAAAGTAAAAAGAGACATGATATGTGAGGCAATATAGTATAATAGATGGATTAATTGAAGGGAGTAATAGTGTATTTGGTGCTGAAACGTGGAGGACTTGTCTTTCTTCAAGCTTTTTTCTTTTGGCCCCCACACCTCTCTCTCACACAGCAAAAGAGAAGTGGATGAACACAATTTTGGTTTTTATCTTATACGCCTTTTTCAATTGCTATTTAAAGAAGGTTTTGGGCGTGACGCACTAATGGGTTTTTTTTCCAAATTTTTAGTTTTTTTCTTAAAATGCTATATTGAAAGGCTATAAATTTTCATATTTCTTGTAGTATTATTATTTACTGAGTTAGTTTTACAATCACTTTTATGATGATATACTATAAATCTTTTAAAAAACATGAGAGCTCAAATAAAATTTCCCCTTCTGTTTGCACTTTCATAATAAATTTCATGTTGGAAAATGATATATGATTAAAATTTTAAAATTTATATTGAAATAAAAAATATACAAATACAAATGAACCTTTTTTTTTTGGTATAATTATAAATATTCTATGGAATGAATTATAGATGTAGATAACGTTTTTTATGAAAGCTCAACTTTATTTGATTGAAATTATTATTTGACAATAATTTTCCTGAGTGATAGACATATCACCTTTTTGAATTGGACACTACTTTAGATATAGCATCTTGGTCTTCAAGATCTACTCTATTTTATCATGATAGCATCTCTTCTATATAGAAATCCCAATTCTCACAACAATTACAGGAATATCCAAAGGTGGCCGACAGGACAGACCCCTGTTTGATCTTATCTCTTTGGAAACCCAAAATTCTCAATAAAACAAAAAACTTTACAAAAGTAAAAGTTAACTTTAATAAAGCTACTTTCGAAAAAGTAAGGAAAATACAAAATTACAAAAGTTAAAGCAAAAAGCTGATAACATATGTCTGCACTTCATCTTCTTTTGTCGAGGTGATGATGTCACCCAGTGTTTCTCCTGAATGGCCTGGACTGATTGCTTTATGATTAGTATTCTATCTTCTAAATACCTTAAGAATCCGGCGTTAAACCACTGAGGGTGCGATCCTGGGACTTACTTCGGCCTCCTGCCATTGCTGCCCTAAGCACCTTACCATCTTCTCTTGGTATTTAGTTGATTAAATTTATCATAGCAATCTTATCCTGTTCGAGGATTTGTCCTTCGCTCTCTGCGCGGCCTGTGAGTCGGTTATTCTCACTTGTTCTGGAGTGTCACTATCTCCATCATCCTCCCCTTTCAATCGGAGACTAGCATAGTTGACGATGATATTCTGTTGCAGACTGGTTTCTTACAATACATAATTTACAAAATTATTATTATTAATTTACATAATAATCATACCCTTCAACTCGGTTGAGAATCCAGGTATGGATCTAAGATATCGAAATTTAAATACGGATCGTATTCAAAATCGATATTATTGACAGAAGACTGTGATATGATTTCATCAATATCATCATCTTCTTTTTGAATTTGGACTTGCTCAGTAGGAGTCTGAGAAGCTGTTTGAATTACAGTCCTTAGTTCGGAAGCAGATGATGCTCCGGCTAAAGATGCAATAGTTGAATTTCGTTGTAGAAGGAATTGTTCTTCTTCTACACGAGAATGATGAGGATTAGCCTTTAAGAACTGGCTTATCCTTTCTGCTGTGAGATGAGAAATAATAAATTTTTCCCACCATTTGATCTTTAAAACCTTGTTAAGGGTTTTAAATTTTCCCTTTGGAGCCAGTTGGAAGTTCCAACAGACAATCCAAGGTATTTGAAAATTCAAAGAGAATCTAAACGTCATCGCAAGTGGTGACGAGTGGACACTGGTTGAAAATAGATGAAATGACTTTTGTATTTCTACGGGAAAGATTTCCTGTAAAATACCAAAGTGAATCCACCATCTTTGAAACCAATTAGGAAAGTTAAATTTGTAAGATTTCTTACAAAAAGTAACAAACCAAGAATGGTTATAAGGTTCATACCAAAATATATTGTACCATGCCATGATGTAGTCATGATAACAATATGTTTGTGGTCTGAAACTTCTTGAGAATCGTTTGGGAACCGACATCCCCTGAGACCAGTGAGATGGCGTAAGAACCCTTAAAATTCTCAATTTTGAGAAAATTATTCTTGACGGATCATTTCTGTCCGGCACATGAATTATTTCAATTGATTTGGTATCAACTAAAATAAATTCATAGAATAATCTCGTTTTTGAAATATCCTCAGGCATAAAAAGAAAGCCAGAAGGATAGATTTGAGCACATACTTCATTAGGAGTAGGACCATCGAATTCGGGTTCGATGATGATTTCTTCTAACGAAGTTTTTGTATGATAACCTGTTATCTGAGGTCTTGCCTGAAAGACAGCAGGTCGTAAAGTCCTAGCATAGGATTGTGGTCCTGATGCTGGCCTGATTGTATTTAGAGAAGAGGGAGCCTGAACAGGTCTTTCTCCTTCTCTAATTGATAAATTCCTCTGTGAGGAACCTTGACGTCGTCTGGAAATCGTTGTATAATCGAGATCCATAGCGTAATGGTCTGCATTCATGGGAGTGATTGCAGCCGTTTGAGCAATGGGGCGTTTTCCCCTTTGAGAACTAGTTCCAGAAGAACTAGCAATTGATTGAGCTACTCCTGGGTTGGAGTTATTTGAGGAGGTTGGCCCTGGGGGCCTGGCTGGCGGTCTTGGATGACCGTGTTGCATTTGAGAGAGAGGGCTTTAGAGATTTTTTGAGAGAGATGTTCTCTCGAGAGGTAATCTGCTAAGCTATTCTCGCTGCCTTTTATAGGCACAATTGAGAAATCAAAGCAAGATAGGATTGCCTGCCATCTTGCGAAGATTTGTTTTGAGACAAGATTTTTTATATCTTTTTCAAAGATATATTTACTTGCTTTTGAATCAATTCTGACAAGAAAATCCTTGTTGATTAGATCTCCTTGGAACTTTTGAACACAAAGTACTATTGCTAGTACTTCTTTTTTGATGGTGGAATAGTTCTTTTGAGCACTATTCCATATTCCGGAATGGTAACGGATAAGTACTTCTTTTCCGTTAACTTCCTGTTTGAGGATACCGCCGTAACCGAGATCTGAGGCATCGGTTTCAACGATAATGTTGGTTGACTCATCCACTAGCGATAAGCACGGGATGGCTTTTGATAAAGCCTTGATGGATTTGACAGCACTAGTGTGCTCGTCTTTCCATGGCTTTGGATTTTTCTTAAGTCTGTCGTATAGCGGCAGACAAATGATACGGAGATCTTTAATAAAGTCTCCGATATAATTGACACAGCCAAGAAATCTCTGTAGCTGAGTCTTATCTTGAATAACATCGGGAAACTTATCCACGAAGTCTAATGACCGTTGGATAGGTTTGATGATTCCTTGATCGATTTCGTATCCTAAGAAACGAATCTTTGTTTGAAATAATGTAATCTTGGGTAGAGATACCACAAGACCATTTTTCTTGATTATATAGATAAAACATTTTAGATGTTTAAAATGTTCTTCTATCGTTTGAGAATATACAAGAACGTCATCAATATAAACTATTGTGAAGTCTTGATACTGATTGAAAATGTCATTCATGATCTTTTGAAACTCCGAAGGAGCATTCTTTAGACCAAATGGCATTACATTCCATTCGTATTGGTCGAATGGTACATTGAAAGCGGTTTTATACCGATCTTTGACATTGATCTGAATCTTCCAGAAGCCAGATTTCATATCAAATTTTGAAAAGACTTTTGCAGAAGCTATTTGCTTAAGCAAATCTTGGCGATTAGGTATTGGATACCTAATCCATTTGAGAACCTTGTTTAAAGGTTTATAGTTAATAACCAATCTAGGAATGCCACGTTCCTTTTCAGCTTGATTATTAACGTAGAAAGCCGCACATGACCATGGGCTCTTTGATGGGCTTATTAAACCCTTTTTGAGAAGATCGTCAATCTCGTTCTTACAAGTCTTGACGAGCTCTTTTGACATTTGAATGGGCCTTGCCCTAGTAGGGATCTGGGCCTCATCAAAATTATCCACATAGGGAAGATCCACTATGTGATATTTTCTGTCCCAAAAGGCACTTGGGATATTTGAACATATTTCAGTCTGAATTCTTTTCAGAATTAGCTGAATATTATTTTGAACAGAAGGTTTAATGATTTCTTCAGAAATCCTTCTGCATTTGATATCATCTTGAAGGAATTCTATTTGCTTTTCCTTCCTAGAGATTTTGTTGAGGCATTCCTCAATATTTGAAATATACTTTGGAGTTATGTTTTTCACAGAACTCAAAGATAATTGTTTTTCCCAGTTTATGAGAAGTAATACCTTCTTCAGAAACTTCGAATGGATAGAGTTGAGTGAGGAATGGTGTTCCGAGAATCACTTCCTCATTCAAATCTTTCATACAAAGAAATGTGTTTAAAAAACACACATCTTTGTTGCATATGTGGACTCCTGATAGTTTGTAGTTAACTATCAGTTCCTGATTGCCGGCTCCTCTTAGAGTCTGGTAAGACACCTCAAAATACCTGGAAGGAATAATTCCTTCATTTAGGACATTTTGATCAGCTCCTGAGTCTATGAGGGCTATTACTGTAATTTTATAATCACGGATTTTTAAAGTGATTTTTGAATACCACTTTTGATTGAAAACTTTGTTAATGTAATTAATATTATCATTAACAAGTATTTGAGAAGATGATCTCGTTACAGCAGGTATCATCTGATTTGATCTTTCTTGAATAACAAGCATTTTGTTTTCAAGAGAAGTAAGTCGTTGCTTTGTGTCAGCAACTTCCCTTTTGAGGGTTTTGATTTCCAATTGCAAGTCTTGGATTCTGACTGGCATTGGATTTTCTTCCCTTTTGAGCCTATCAATTACTTCCTGAAAGTTGAAGTAGATAGGTTTTCTTTCTTCTTCATCAGATGTCCCTTTAAGTTCTTCTTTGAGCTTAATGAGCATCTGTTTTTGAATAAGAGGATCAGGAATTGCTTCGATAGATTCGAAGAGTGTTTCCTGAATTTTTGTAAGTACGTTGATGCATCCTCCATAAGGAATGACATCATCGTCTGTTTCACTCGAAGAAGAAGGATCAAAGTAATCAGTACCTTATTCTATTTGATTAATCATATCATTATCAGAGGATTCTGAGGAAGAATTTCCTTTGATAGATAGATCTTCAAAGATACTAAGTAGAGATTGTTTGACATCGTCATCGATCTCTAACTTGTTTATCTTTTTCTTGAGGTCTGGGCATTTACTAGCGTAATGTCCAGTCTTTTGACAGTTGAAGCACTTAACAGTGCTCCTGTCAGCGGCGGCTTGTCTTTTCTTAGCCTTCCGCTTGTTGTAGTATTTCCTTTTTCGAGGAACATACTCATTTGAGGATCGTTTGCTTTTGGAAAAAAGCTTTTTATTCGATCTTTTCTTTGAAGGAGGTTTATTTTCAACCCCGTATTGCTTGCAAAAAGACCCCAGTTCCTTTCGGTAATCTGCGTCTGTTGCAACTCTTTTGTTATGCTGCTGCTCCTGGCAGAGTTTTAAGCAAACTGCCTGGATAGCACTATGGATATCCCCATAGGTTAGGGATGCCCAATTGATTTCTACTCCTCCATGTTTTGTTGTCATGGTAGAATAGAATTTTTGACTTACATATTTGGGTAATCCGGAAACAAACTTTCGTTTCCAAACATTATCCCCACATGTAGTAAGATTATAAAGACGTGCCATATAGGTGTCTTTATACCATTTGAAATCACTCATCTTGTGGCATTTCATCCCCAAGAGAGCTTCCATTGATTGATCACTGTATAAGTCGGTTCGACCTATAAAGTGTTTCATACAAGTGTAAACAAAAGTGTCTACACAATTGGGAGACGTGTCTACGTACCTTTCTTCTAGACCGTCAGCATTGATTCTAGTCTTAGTGGTGTCTAAGACTGATTCGCTTATTGACTTCCTGTTTTCTTCAGTTAATTGATTATACCACCAACTTCTTAGATTACCTGTTAATCCGGAAAGTAGGCAGACTAAAATTTCGGGCTGAGTAAGCTTCTTGGCGGAGTAAGCAGTACTTGCCACGAACATTTCTTGGAATATAGTGACCATTTGCCCTTCAGAGCAACCGTCAATGTTCCAAGTGATAAGAGAAGTCCCGTCATAAGTACGAGAGTCCGGTTTGAAATCATCCCATCCGAGATCGGGTGGTGATGGTCTTTTGTAATGATTCTTCAATTCAGTAACGTTACTGATAGGAAGAATCTTTGTAGTTGATTCGGAAGGATCAACCCTTTTGATCATATTCAAGTTTTCGTCTTTTTTAGAAAGTCCGAAAGCCTGAATTGTTCTTTTAGAACTTTCTGCTTTATTGCTAGCAGTAGGTTCTTCATTTGATAACTTCTTATTGATTTTTCCAAGAAGTTCTTCAATACCGGTTTCGCCAATCTTTAAGGCAGGTTGCCTTGGGTTTGGTTGAACCGTTGGTCGGAGAGGGTCGATTTTCGGAAAACCGACATGCTCCTTTGAAACCATCTTAACCGTTTGGTCAGAGGTTCTTATTTCTTCAACTGACTTTGATAGAGTCGTAAGGACTTTATTAGAGTAGTTGAGTTGTTGTTGGATGTTCTTGATTTCTCTAACACCAACAGCTTTTGTTTTCTCTTCATCAATCGATTTGTAAGGAGAAGAGATTATTTTTTAGGAAGGGACTAAAGGATGAGAGAAATTAGCTTCTTCTTCCGGAGGATAATCAGAAGTTATTTCTTTTCCAGTAGTCGTTAGCCAAATGGTTGGCCTTTTGATAACATTAACCTGACGATTTATCAAGCTAATGAAATCTGGTTTAGTAAGAAGACCTTTAAAACTTGTCCTCTTACCCTTTTTGTGATCTTCGAAAGCCATGGTGAGATAATCATCATACCTTTCGTCAATTGATTTCTCAGTGGTGAGAGTATTGATCTGGTCATAAATATGTCCAGATTTTCTTTCCATTTCAGTCTGAGTAGGAGATAGAGATCCTTCAGACTTTTCTTGTTGAATGTCTGGAATTGGATAGTCATAATCCACTCTAAGGGATCTGGACCTTCCAACAGACCTTTGACTAGTAGTGGGAGAGCTCAAATAAAATTTCCCCTTCTGTTTGCACTTTCATAATAAATTTCATGTTGGAAAATGATATATGATTAAAATTTTAAAATTTATATTGAAATAAAAAATATACAAATACAAATGAACCTTTTTTTTTTGGTATAATTATAAATATTCTATGGAATGAATTATAGATGTAGATAACGTTTTTTATGAAAGCTCAACTTTATTTGATTGAAATTATTATTTGACAATAATTTTCCTGAGTGATAGACATATCACCTTTTTGAATTGGACACTACTTTAGATATAGCATCTTGGTCTTCAAGATCTACTCTATTTTATCATGATAGCATCTCTTCTATAACGACCAGACTTTTCTATTAGACTTTCTAGGGACGTTATTACATGCTTGCTAATGAAATTAAAAAAAAAAAAAAACTTAAGTAACAATTCAAAAAGCAATAAACTTTTGCTAAACAATCAAAAGCCTTTACCTCGGAATCCCTTTAAATTGGTTTCAAAGAAAAAGAATAAATTAAAACATTTTAACAATTGAAATGATTATCTATATACTTCCACTAAGAAAAAAAGCATTCCAAACGTGCTTACAATGAAGAAAAATTGCAGAATTAAAGCTCCTATAGGTCACCCATGGCCTCTTACAGCAAACTATCATGTCATTCGCCTAAGATGCCATTGCCTTTACCTAAAAAGAAAAAAAAACATTTTGAAAAGGGTGAGTATTTAAAATACTCCGTAAGTGACCTCACTACCGGGGTCAGAATATGCAAACACATACAAAGTGATTTTTAAAACCTTTTCCTCTAGTGGAACCTAAAACATTTTCAGAGTGGAAACGTTTCCCTTTTAACTTTTCTCTTCGGCTTAATGTAGACAATTAACCCAACCTAACATTTCCTTTTCATCTAACCTTTTCAGGTTCCTTTCAATTTAACATTTTTCAAGTTCCTTTCCATTTAACCTTTTCAGGTTCATTTTCATTTAGATGTACATCTATAATTTTAGGGGGTAATTGTCACAGCCTTCGAAATCATTTATCATGAAAATACACATGTATGCATGAGGTCCCCAAAGCATTTTAAATTTTTATTCCATGCTGCAACACAAAGCAACATTCTCATATCATTCATCATAAATCATAAATCATGCATCACATTCATAAAAATATTAGGCAATCATACATGTGAAAATCCATTTCCATATAAAATAAAGCATTTTAAAATTCATCACAAATCATAAATAAAACATTTATAAAACTTTTCATTTTGAATGTAATTTTTTTTTTCAATTCAGTTCCCAACTTGCATTTAAGCATACCGGTATAAAGTCTCTTACCTTGGCTAAGCTCAAGAACGGATCCTCAAACTCCTATTTCAGAAATCCCTTGCCAAACCTACAACAATTTCCAAAGGATCATGCTTGACATTCATAGCCTTTAACTCAAATTCCAAAAATCACCCTAAGACGTTGGTTTAATAACTCAACTTATCCCAAAGGAAACTCATATCTAGGAGGAACTCATACTCATAATCATATATGTGTTCCCAAAGCTCATACTTCATAATCATCCGAAAGCCCAAACTACCTCCCAAACTTAGTAAAAGAACTAGGAGATTTTTTTTTTCTACACAATCCAAAACATAGAATTGAAGCCTAGCATATACTCAAGGATTGCTTGATTTTAGAATGAGAATTTTACCTCTGTTCTTTCCCCAAAACAGAACCAAACTTCGCCAATTAGATGATGATTTGATTCGATTTTGCCGAGCCAACCTCCATCTACAATGGGTATTCAAAAATAGAGCCCAAAAATCAACGGGTCAACCTCCAAATCACCAAAACAATGCCCAAACCAAAACTTCAATATGAAAACCATAAGGAGACAACACGAAAAAGCTTACCCACGCAAGAACGAAGGCGATTTACAGCTATACAGTGTTGAAAATTTCCAGAAAATAGCCCCAAAATAGAGCAATTCCGCCTGTACATTAACTGCAGCAGCGACGGCACTCGGGGTTCGGCAGAAGCGGCGACGTTCGAGGATCGGATCTGCACTGCGTTCGGGCAACCTATCTGCAAGGCAGCCGTTCGGGGAGCGTTTTGCAAGGCAAGTTGGGGTTCGTGGGAGACGGCGGCTGTTTATGGTATGCTAGACTGCAGCGGTCTACGGGGTGTTCGGGCGGTGGCTGCGGCGGATCGGTCAGAGGCGGTCGCAGTTTGTAGGTCTGGGCAACAACGTGAAACATGGGCAAGAAGAGAATTTTTTTTTTCTACTTTCAGATGAAGCTGTCGAACACCAAGGGAGGAAGAAGAAAGAGGGAGAAGATGGTGGCTTGGCTTGGCTTAAAACTTACCTAGGGCTACGTGCATTAAATAGAAGAGAGGGAAATTAGGGCTTGGTTTCCCTTGGGCTTGGCTTGGCTTAAAACTCACATAAATAACAAAAATGCCCCAAACCCAATTAATTCATTTTCTCCTTCAAATTCTCTAATTTACACTATGCAAAACTCCAAATTTAACTTTCATACACCACATAAAATGAAATTGGTCCCACAATTAAGCTAAATTTCAAATTTTAAATTTTAATTAATACTTGAAAGTGTCGGTCGTTACATCTTCTCTGACTTTAAATTGGAGTGTACTTCTATAAGCCCCAAGTGGTATCTTATCAAAAAAGTAAAGAAAAAAAAAAGAAGTATATTGGTATATAGTCTCTTATAAAAAAAAATGTTAAAATACCATTTTGGTCCTTGTACTTTTGAGATTCATTATGTTTTAGTTCCTATATTTTCGAATGTTCAATTTTAGTCTTTATACTTTCAATAAACCTTAAAATTAGTCCCTATCATTAGTTTATGGTTAAATTTTTCCAAAAAAAGTAATCACTCTCTTTCAACCTTCCCTTTATAAATTTTGGAAACATATTCAAATTGTACCTTTTCTTGAATGGAAATCATTATTATTATTATTTTGCAAAGTTAGATAAAAATTAACTCCACACTAACTATAGAAACTAATTTTAAGATTTATTGAAAGTACATGGCCTAAAATTGAAAATTTAAAAGTACAGTTACTAAAATGGAATGACGAATCTCAAAATAGAGACTAAAATGATATTTTAACCTAAAAAAATAATTTAGACATGGTTATTGCTACGATGAAAAATATAAGATGAAAAAAGTACTAAATTTATCATGTGTAAACTTATGAATTATGGTAGATAGACAAGTAATATAAAGAACCATTTTGTTGCTTGTAGTTTCGAACACAATAATTGACATTAATTATATATTTGATTGGAATACAAAATATTATCCTTCTCTTACATCTCGAAGATTCAAATCCTCACCCACTAGTTTTTAATACCATATTCTAAAAAAAAACCTAGTAACATATTCGGATCAATTTATTTTAGTAAGGGAGACAGTAAGGTTGATATACTCAAACGTCTTGCTTAATATGTGTTCATTAACAATTTTTCTATACTTGCAGAATAGTTCTTCGATATTAAGGGCTTCTCCAAAGTGATGAACCAGAAGTGGTTCAACCACAGATCTAATCATTTTTGTAGCATAATAACCACAGTCTATAGATGCATTTGATGATGAGTGACGCTCTGTGCTGTAAAAGTTCCAACAATTAATTTTTGAAACTTCAAGACAATTAATGGTAAAGCTTCCTTCATTTAAGATCTCAACTTTCACTTCTGATGGAGATGGCATGTAGTTTGGAATATTGAATGAGTCGACTTTTTCTGCATCCACAAATCCCTGTAATGAGTTACATTAATTGGGAGAAAAAAAACATCAATACCTTTCTCTTTCATTCATCAAAATTGTAATATCAAGGAAAAATTATTCTCAGTGAGGCCGCCACAATCTGGATGGCAGTTTTTCACCGTTGGATGTCCAGAGAGAAGTGCCTCGAATTTGTATCTAATGGTGATGTGGCGGCCTCATTGAATAGTTTGTCCACATAAAGGAAAAAATATGATGTTATATTTTACCTCAGCAACCATGTTGTTGAGAGCTAAAGTCAAAAAACCCCAATTGTAACAATACTCTTCACTACACGGATCTTTACTTGTTCTTCACATCATGGTTAGAACCATACGTCCTCCAATTATTACTTCTTTTGCACGACACTTCAAAAACATAGAAAAATCCTTTTGGAATTGCCTATAATAAGCTTCCGACACACTCTTTGGACTTGTACTACTAATGAAAACGTTCCCTTTATTACTCTATATCCCTTTTGGAACCTGCCATTAAAATTTTACACTACTTCATATAAATGCTCAATATATTCTTTGCAATCATAAATCTATAGAAAATAGAGAGAAATTAAATAATGCACTAGGGTTTTGGAAATCACCTGAGAGAGCCAATGAAGACTATAAGAAGAATAAACAAAATGCAAACTTTCGGGGGGAAAGAGCCTACCATAGAAAGAACCGGGCACACCATTGAAGAAACATGGACCAAGACAACCTCCAACTTGGGTGTTCAAATTATCCAAGAAACTTGGCAAAGATGTAAAAATGAGATTGAAGTCACTCCCATGGAGATCATTCAAGAAAATTTGATACTCCAAAAGTTGTTGTTTGTGAAACTTTTGACGAATGTCCTCCACTTGTTTGATTAGGTTGGAGGCAAACATGAGAGCATTTGGTCCTGAAGAACAACCTAAATCTGCTATGGTTAACGTTGTTGGGAAGGTGGCGCCACATAAGAAATCGGTAATGGCTTCCTTTGCAATTGGCCATGTCATAGATATTGCCTTCCGCTATTCAAAGTCAAGAGAAAATTAAACGACCAAAAATCTCAAGTGCCGTGATCAAGTAAGTTTTGTTTTGTTAAATAAAGAATATTACCGGAAGCAAGGAGTTAGAAGCATAGCTGGTGTCTCCCCTTCCTCCATTCATATGGAACATTATTAATTTCGGCTGTCTCTCTCTCTTTGGTTTCTAATTATTTGCTGTGAATGCATTTGTATTTATAATGATGGAGTTGAATCAGCTACAGAAAAGCTGTTTCAAAGGAGAAATTATTCAATTATGAGGCCGTAACAATATGACTAATAATTTTATACCTTTAGATGTATGTGAGAAAGAAATTATAAAAGTATTTTGCTTTTGTATCTAATGGTTACTAAGGACAAATATTTTTAGATATACATCTAATAAGCAACCACACATTGTGGCGGTCTGATTGAAATTAAATATTTGTGATGTATTTGGAAATTGTGAGTATAAACAGACAAAAGGAAGTATGGTAGAAGATGTCAACATTTTCCATTCATTAGTTGCAGTTGCAGCTGGCATTGTGCAGAAAGGGTCATGTGATAAATTCGGGCACGATTTCCATATCTCCCTATAAGTTCATAAATTATTGCATATCATGTAATAATTTCTTCCACCATAACCACATGTCTGCAAATAATTGCTTCCATTATTATAACCACGTATTTGCATTTATATTTTTTAGCTTAATCGACGTAGGGAGGTGGGAGATTTAAATCTCTAACTTCTTAGTTGGGAGTATATTTCTTAACCATTTGAACTATGGATAACAATAATTTTTTTTTTGGACAAAATACACTTTTGGTCCATAAAGTTTAGATTTGGTGTCTATTTGTCCTCTAAAGTTTCAAAATGGATATTTTTGTATGTGAGGTTTGGAAAAATGTTTTAAATTGTCCATGAGTTAATTTGCCCGTTAGTTGACTAAAGGAAAAATGATGTGACATGTTGATGTGGCAAATTTTAAATGAGGTGGAAAAATTTACTAATTGTATATTAATTTTTAAGATTACATGGCTTTTAACCCTCTCTACTCCTTTCTCTCTCCCCTCCCTTCCTTTTCCTTCTCATCCTCCATTTGGATATAATATAAAGTGAATAATACTTTCCTGAACTTATCCACCAGTTCAGTAGCTGTGGTGGGCAGCGGGAGTTGCATCCATCCCATTTTCACCATTCATGTCGCCAAAAAACACAAATCCAAGCAACCCCATGTAGAAACAAATTGAAGAAAGCTACAAACCAAAAATAAAAGGGAAAATCTAATTGTTGTTGTAGATTCTAATAAAACCAATCTCAAACTTGGAAATAGAAGTCCAATTCCCTTGTGCCTCCCAGAACTCTCTCTAAAAGTCTCTTCCCCTTTCATGTGTCTTTCGTGTCTCTCTAAAAATCTCTCTCTCTAGAATGAGAAAATTGGGATTGTGTTTATTCCATCCATGAAGAAAAATAAAGACGAAAAAAGAAGAAAAAAAAAATTACAAATAAGGAAAAAAAAAAATTCACCAATGGAAAAAATTATAAACGGTTGGAGGAGATGAAGAGAAACAAGAAAGGAGAAAGAAAGGAAGAGAGAGAAAGCGATAGAGAGTTAAAAAAAAAAAAAAAAAGCCATGCAATCTTAAAAAATGATATAAAATTAGTAAATTTTTGTACCTTAACATCAACATGCCACGTCATTTACTTGTTAAATTAACTCAAACCTTTTTCCAAACCTTAGGCACCAACTGTGTCCATTTTGAAAATTCAGAAACTGTAATGCCCCACGTTACTAATTAGGCTTTTAGAGGTTATGTTTCGCCTTGAAATTCCTAATTCTATTAATCTTAGAATAGTAGGACTTATTTTTTTGGGTTCTAATTTGGAAAATTGGAATTTCAATTTAGACCTTAAGTTTGATCAATTAAATTTTTAATAATTTAAGGAAAATATATTTTTAATTAAATCTTTAATTTTCTGAAGGTTGGAGGTTTAATTTTAGGAAAATATATTCAGCGTGGTTTTGGATTACCCATAGGTCGTGGTGTTCAAATTCATTGAATCGAATCGATTTGGTCACCAACCAACGCAGCGCAACCTCTGCTCCTCACATTTCGTAGCTTGTAAAGGTGTTTTCCCTTCCTTTCGGCAAGGTTCAACTCTAACCCACACTAAATCAAGTTTAGATTTGAGTTACCCACTGTAAAACCGAGATTTACGAGATTTTTTCTTGAATTTTTTTTTAAAAAAAAAAGAGGAAAAAAAAATGTTTAAAACATTTGTTTTGGTTTTTTTGTTTTTTTAAAAAAGAAAAGAAAGAAAGGAAAATAGGGAAAAGGAGAAAAAAAAACAAAAGTGGAAGTTTTATTCATTTTACAAATATACTTATATCCACCCAATTTAGAGATTCATTTACCAAAGGAAAACAGAAGGGTTTCGAGGGAGAGAGGCTGAAAGGAGGAAGAAGGAGATTTTGAAGGTTTAATTGAAGAAGAAAAGGAGGGAAGATCAATCCAAGTTGCATGGAAGATTTCGTGATCAACCCTGACTACCTCTGATATTTGGAACGTTTAGAGCTCCACAAGACGTATTAGGAGGTGAGATTTGATTTCCTTGAAAGTTAACTCATTTTAGAACAATTTTCGTGAAGGAAGCTCGAGCAAAATCTGAATTTATGTTATGGGTTTTTGAAGGGGAAGTCGGAGGAGTGTTTTTGCTGTCAAATCCGGGGAACCTCTGGTTTTTGGGATATTCTGATCTGTAGACTTCGAATTAGGAGCTGTATTAGGTATGTATGGGAAGCTGATTTAATTTCCTATAACTTTCATGAAGAAGTCGTGGTTAGAAATTGATTGGAAGTTGCTTTAAATTCCAGGTTAGTTTCGGGTTGCAGCAGGAAAACAGTTCTGGTTTAGCAGAAACGTGTTTGGGGAAAATGGCTTTCAAGGTAGTTACAGACACATCCTTTAGGAATTTCGATTTCACTCTTTCAGATAAGTTTTAGAGGGTTCAAAAAGGAAGAGTTTGGTATAAATAACATCATTTTTGAGCAAGTAATAGAAAAGTTATAGGTGTGTGAGTTTAGGGTATAAAATCTGTAAAAGTGTAGGAATTGATGGAGTGGTTTTTGCAATCCTAAACCTTAAATTCATGAGGCCAAGAGTCTAATGCTTGGTTTTGTTTATTTGGCAGGCCAAGAAGGAATAGGACAAATTTACGGACCGAGAATCTAATATTAACGCTGTGAGTGACAAAATGAATTCTGAAAATAAATTCTATGTTTGAACTTGTGTTCATGAAAAGAAAAGACTTCCTAAGAATGATGTAGCTTAAAGATTTATGTTCTCTTGAGCACGTGTTCATAAGCATATATGGTTTCCTAAAAATGATTTAAATTGTTCGTTGTGAGCATATGTTTACCGGTTTTTCTGAAACTAGAAGAAATACCTTAATTCCAAGTCTACATGTGTTAGCAAGAACTGTTAAGGGTTTTCATGTGTTTCTCTGAGACCTGAATTAGTTAATGGTTGAGATACTGAGCCCGAGGTTGTATAGTACCGTGTGCACACAGGTCATTTTCTGTTGTCGACGTTGAGTGTACTCCGTGACAACAATGCTGTCGTGTGTGCTGGGCGAGCCCCACTACGACAAAGACGATGGGAGTGCTGGGCGGGCCCCACTACATCGTAGAATGAACATTGATTGTACTGGGCGAGTCTTACACAACTAATTTGTCATATGTTTAAAATGGTTAATATTTTTGACACACTTGCTGGACTTCTGTAAAAGCTATTGATGTTATATGTTATGATTTACGAGTTAATAGTTTTAAACTCAGTCACTCACTGAGCTTCCCAGCTCATTCTTTCAATATTTTCCAACTTTTCAGGTAGAGATCGAGCTCTCGGTGCTTGAGATCCTACCACAGCCTGCTGAACGCTCTACGAGTCTGAGATTTTTGTATGTGGATGGTGTAGTATAGCAAGTCTGCTCGTATTGTACATAACTTAATAGGGATGTGTAGTTATGTTGTATATGGAACTAGTGGTCTTGGGTGTAGAAAGCACGTCTGGTCGTGTTTGGCTTGTTCAAGTTAGGTTTAACCAGAACCGCCCCGTAGGTATGTGTAATAAGATTCCTAGTTTCTGCTGTGTGGTATGTATAGTATCTCGTATACAGGTATGGATTGTTTATCAGGAATTAAAAGGGTCATAGGTATCGTTAAGTAGTGAAACGATGCCTGTTGGCTTCACGCCATCTTCCAGGCTAGGTTAGCAGGTGGTTCGGGAGGGGGTGTGACACCCACTCCCTAATAGTTTTAAATCTACAGGTTTAGGCCCCTTGGAACTCCATCGAACACTTTTCAGCCCACATTCGAGTCTGTTTGGCAAAGTTCAGTGAGTTCCAGCACGTTCTGCCCCTTTTGCAAAACAATTTAAATGTTGTTTCTTAGGTTCTAACACATTGGAGCTTCCTATTTGCAGTTTCAAACTAATTCAATCCCCTTCGAACACCAACCGGTAAGGGACCAAGTCTGTTTAGGCCTTCTCGGTAAGTTTAAGCATGTTTCATCCTTTTCGCAAATCACTTATAGTGTTGTCACTTGGTTTCTAACCTTTGGAGGTGTCTTCTTTGTAGTTCGAACTAATTCGGAGTCCCTTTGAACACTTTTCAGCAAGGTTTCAAATCGTTTGAGCGAGAATAAGTGGGTAACAATCGCTCTAAATCCTTTTCGAATACTTTTTAAGTGTTGTAGTTCAATCTCTAACCTCTTAGAGTGTTTTGATTGCAGTTTCGAATTAGTTCAAACACTCTCGAACTTGAACCAGCAAAGCTGATGGCATTTTTGGTAAGTCTTAGAGCCATTTTATCTTTTTGAACTCATTTAAACCTTAAATAAGTTTCTAATGCTTGGTGCTTCTTTACTTGTACTTTCAAGTCGATTTGGGGTCTTTTGGACACTTCCAGCAAGTACCCAAGTCTTTTGGATAAGGATTAAGTGGTGAGACCTTGTTTAGGCCTTTTAAAGCTTGTTTTAAGTGATGTAAGTTTAGGAGCGACATAGGTAAGTAGGGTTCTACCTGATGAGTCTATTTGACTGTGTGAAGCATTTTATGTGCTTTAAATTTTGTTATTTATATATCTATATCTACTCTATGCCTTAATGTATCTTTTGATGAGCATGCTTGGGTGTGGACTACTTGTGAAGGTTATGTGATGCTAGCATGTTGGATTCTTGGGTTGTTTGTTTATGCATAGTATGTGTGCTGCGAATGGATTGTTTGTTGGGGGCATAAAGCATGGTCTAGGAGTATGCCTAGGAAACATGCATTCTAGTGAGATTGTGTGCGAGGTCAGAGGACCTTAGGTGTGATAAAGGAAAGTTGGGTGAATACCAAGTGCCTCGAGTAAAAATGGTCAAGAGGTGGTATGTCATCCATGAATTTAGGAGTAGCATCGATGGCCTAGTTTTAATATAGTTAGGGTCAATGCACTAAGTTTAGAAAGCAAGTATTGGAGATTCTCGAAGATGTTGATGACCCTTGATGGAATCAATTGGGGCCGACGGAGAGCGTCGGTGGCCTTGGATAAAATGAGTTGGGGCCGACTAAGAGCATCGGTAGTCCTAGATAAAATCAGTTGGGGCCGACAGAGAATGTTAGTGGCCCTGGATAAAATCAATGAGGATCAACGTGTCTCGAATGAATCAGTCTCAAGAAGCCTTGTGAGAACTAAATTATGAGTATTGAGTGAGCTCGTGGAGTTTGAGTGTGCATGGTAGGATGTAGAATTCATGTGTTGTGTGAGTTTTATGTTTACTTTACTTGCTATGTAGGTTGTGAAGGGAATAATCGAATTAAACCCCACAACGAAAGCATTAGATCGCATTTGGTTTATTTAGAATTAAACTAAAATACAATTTTAGTTTCAGCAAAACATACCTTTTGGAGATATTTCAAGCGGGTCTTTATCTCTTCCACAAAGTTTGCCTTGCTATAACTCGAACACAGGACCAAGGCTTGTGGAAACCTCTTGAAAGAAAATCCACGAGGAATTAGAGAGGAAAAGGTCTAGAGAGAATTCTCTAATTCTCTATTGAGGACATGTGTGTTAAAATGGCTCAACCCAAAAGTCCTATTTATAGAGATCTGTAAATCTTTGTCATAATTAAATAATATATATTTGAATATCTAATATATTAAAATACATATATTTAATCTATTTGAATCTTATTCAAATCTTTTAAATTCTCCTACGATATTTATTTCTTTATTTGAATCTTATGCAAACTTTATAAATATCTTTTCTTTAATGTATCTAATATACATTAATTATTTTATATTTAATGTATCAAATACAATAACTATATTTTTCTCTTTTATATTTAATATATCTAATATATTAAATATTAATTTGAACACTTCAAATTAAATATTAATTTAAACATTTCAAATTTTTCTTTCAACTAAATTGATCTTTTAGTGTTACTATGAGCTAGCAAGGGGACCTTATAGACCTATAGATTATAAGCTCCAATGATACAAAATTAATTAATAACACTTTTTAACTAATCAATTTTTATTCATTAACTCTAGGATCACTTGACTATAAACCTAGAGTTGCACTCTTATGCACTGTAAGACAAGTTGCGTCCATGGATATAATCACTACATTCAAGTCGATATATTTCACGAGTTGTTCGAATTACAGATGGGTCAAAAGTTTGTTTTACCCCTGTAATTATATCTTGCACCTCAAGTACCACTGATCCTCTAATGAACAATTTGTTTATGATCCAACCATAAACTAAGTCCTTTTTGAGCTAGTGAAAGGGTGGGGACCCATTGTTCAAGTCTCGAAATCAGCACTTAAGAGAACTACTCATCTACTTACCCTATATGGGAAGAAGTGAATTCCATCTTATGAGATTATGTTCCCAGCTATTTATTTGGCCAAGTCCCCAAAACGTTAGGATTATTAAATCGGATACAAAAGTCACTCTCACCCATGCAAATCAAAGAACGAGCTCTCACAGGCAGAAGTTCATAACTAACTCAAGATTAAGATCGAGTCGCATATGATGATTCTGATGAAATATTAATTGTCTCAATTATTTGATTTATAAAGAGAGATTAAATATTTCGTGGTCTAGTCTTATACAAACTCATTGTATAATATACTGTAAGACTCACTTATGGTCACCTAGAATTTTGGATATGCATTTGACATATGAGTTAATTGATTTGAAATATTTTGATGGAGGAGAAAGTTTGAAGAAAAATAGAAATAAAAGAAAAGTTCAAAGAGTGAAGTAGCACTTGGTAAAAAAAAAAAGAAGAATTTTGTGCTATTTTTGCAATTTAGAAGAGTGGGTTATTAAAAAAAGAGCGAGAAAGATAAATTTAGAAATGAAAAGCAAGCCTATGTTGGAAGATTTGTTAAAATAAGTAAATAACAAAATAACAAAAGGAATGGATGTGACTTCACACAAGCCACACAAAAAAAAAAGAAAGAAAAAAGAAGAAAGAAAAGAAGTTGACGGGAAAAGAGAAAGAAGGAAAAAGGGAGAGAAGGGAAAAAACCCATTTGAAGAGAGAGAAAGAAAGGAAAGAAAAAAATCTAACTAGAGAGAGAGATGGGTTCAACAAAAGGGAGGATGGCTAGAACATAGTTCAAGAAGTCATGGGGACACCGAAACTGATCGTGAATATTGTTGTTAAGGCTTAAAATTGATCGAAGAAGCTCCTAAACAAAGATTTTGGATCGGGTAAACTATTTTTTTGTAAATGTTGAAAGATTAAGAAAAATATGAAAGTTTTGAAGACTTTTTAATGTGCGTTTTTTATTTCTCTTTGTTGAAACATTTCCATGGATTTTGTTGGTAGGGTATTTGCATAAAAACGGCTTGGAATGAGCGGAAGAAAGGAAAAAGAGGAGATTAAAAACTTAAGGTGAAAGGCATAAATTGGTGAGTTTTTTATTCCTTTAAGATTCTTTTTAGCAATGGAACATGGATTGTGGAAGAAATGAAACACAATATGAGTTAGAATGGAAGATGGAAAGGGTAAATAAAAGAAGTTTTGTAGGAGGAGGAAGGAAGAAAAAGATAAATAGTATAAAAAAAAAAAGAGAGAGAGAGATGAACAAATATGGCTTTCATGTGGATGACTACCTATTAAATGAAGAATTGAAATATTTTTATTGTTGAAAAGTACAATGTGGGTACATATAGGAGTTAAGGAGGAGAGAGGATATCCTATTGTATGTTGGATATTAGCTTGAACCCTTTAGAATTAATGAGTTTGATGTTTTAAATTGGTAATTAAGGAACTACTCATTAATGAGTTTGATGTTTTAAATTGGTAATTAAGGAACTACGCATTAATGAGTTCGATGTTTTAAATTGGTAATTAAGGAACTACTCATATGGTGTTTAAATTAATTTTAGGCCGAATAGAGATTGAGGTGACTATTACAATATGAAATTCTCGCATCGACAATTTTGTGAGTGGTTATTTTATATAGTATTTCAATTATTTTACTAATTGATGAGATTTTTTGTGAGATTTGAAATCAATTGCAAGTTATATTAATGTAAATGATTTAGTTATTGATAATTTTGACAAGTTTCAGGAAATTACGTGTATTTCGTAAATTGTTTATTTATTGAAATTGATGATTTACTAATTTGTAAAGAAAGTGGCATATGTTCATTAATTGAATTCATGATTTAGCATTTTTGAAATTCAAGGGATTTATGTTTATGTGAAATTTTAGCTACAATTACTTATTTGTATTATTTAGGCTTATGATTTGTGAATCTATAGAAATCTCTAGATTTTAGCCAATTGGCAAAAGTTCAAATTATTTTAGATGATATCAAGTATTTGAGAGTTTTAGAAATGACTCGATTTCAAATCATGATTTTAGTTGATATACGAGTTTTTGGATTCATGTCCCCAAATGTGAATATGAGGATTTTAGTTGCAACATGTGATCTTTTGAGTGATGGCTTAACGTTATGAAACCTCAATTTGAGAATGTGTGGGGGTTTGAGAACTTATGATGATTATCATATAGAAATTGTTTTCAAACCACTAGATATTGTACCCATTGTGACTTCTCGATACACTTACGCGAATGTGTTTCCGTAGTGTATGTATTACTAGTTACTTTGCTATGTATTTGGAGATTACTTGATGCATAGTATGACAAGTTTGCTCTACTATATACGTCAAGACTCTCTGTATATAGTATAACCAGTTGCTATGCTGTGCGTATTGAGATTACTTTACGCCAGTATGACCAAGATTGCTCTGCTACACATATTGAGATTACTCGGTGCGTAGTATGACCAGATTTGCTATGTTATGAGTTTTGAGATTAATCGATGCATAGTATGACCAGTTGCTCTACTATGTATGGGGGTTCAGTCTATGCATAGTATGACTAGTTTGCTCTGTTGTATATGTTGAGATCCGTTGTATATAGTATGACTTGTTTGCTCTGTTGTATACATTGAGATCCGTCGTATATAGTATGACTAGTTTTCTCTGTTGTATACATTGAGATCCGTCGTATATAGCATGACAAGTTTTGCTCTGCTGTGCGTATTGAGATTACTCTGGGCCAGTATGACCAGTTTCGAGTACAAGTTTAGTGATGAATTTTCCTAGTCATGTGACCAATTTTGTTTTAAGAGACTATGTTTTAAAAAGACTATGTTTAAAAATTTATGTTTTAAAGATCTTCTAGCCTTACTCCTTTCAGGTTGCTTATTTGCAAATGTATTTACAAGCATTTGGAGGTTTCGATCTGCAAGAATGTTTATTATGTTTAGAAGTTATACACTACGATTATTTATGATAGAAGTTTCTCAAAGTCAATTTCTTATGCACTCATACTACTCACTGAGCTTACTAGCTCACTCTTTCTTTTTAAAATTTTCAAACAGGTAGCACTTGAGTTTCCAATGGGCCTATCGAGGTTGAGATCTGCCACCATACTCATGCATATTACATTTCATTTTACATGTAAAATTTAGTATTTGTCTCTCTTTGGAATTAGGGTGGCTAGCTATTTTATTAATGACCTTGTACCATTTTTTTATTTTATGATGGTTTGTAAATTGAACTAATTATACTTTCCATTGTTTGTTTTTTTTTGTTATGTTGTGGTTGTTGATTCTGAACTGATTACTGATTTGTGTGCGTTAAAGTACACTTGGTGGCCGTGTTGGAGTTTGAATAAATCTTTGGGAGTGTATTTTTCAATTTCAAGTAGGTTTTATTCGATTTTTAGGAGAAACTTCGTCGAACTTTTTACGAATTTTGGTTTCAATAAAGTTTTACTAGCCACCTATTGTTTTCAAAATGTGTTTAGTCCTTATATGTTCGACAATAGATTCCATAGTTTAGTTGGGATCTATTATCAGCACACCTGACCTAGGTTGGTTAGTGTGATCTAGGGCAGGGTGTGACAGATACCCACCACTCACATGTCTCCACATGAACTATTTGGATCAAATCCTTTGTAACTATTACCAAGTGGACGGTATCAATAATGTTACCAGGATAAGACACCCAACCTTGTCCATATACTATGACCCTTTATGTTATTTCTTGAACATGATCCTCCCGTATGTCAACCACATACTGTTCAAGATTACAGTAATAACCTTTGATTTTTCATATAATGGATAATATTATATTGCAAATAAAATAATCAAAATTATTATTAATTATTAAATAATTAATTAATTACGAGGCTTTAGGGCATAAATCCCAACAATCTCTCACTTGCTTTAAAGTCGACAAGACATGTATCCTAGGGCATACTCTATACCCAACCTGCTCTCCCACTTGCCCTAGCAAAGATGAGTCATGTATCGTAATCCTAGACATTCTAGGTGACCCTCAAATACTTTAGCTTGAAGAGTCTTTTTATATTGATCCAAATGACTGCTATTAAAAGTCATCTTGGTCACTACCATGATGCTTTCTCTATCTCGATACGATTCCCTATACATTGGTGTTTTCTAATTTCCTTAATATTATTCTTTACACCACTATTAGCGTAATAAAAAGGATAGACTAAATCATATCTGAAACACTTTTCAGATCTTCAAAAAACTATTTGAGTCATACAAGTCATTTTTTTGTTTTACAAGCAAAACAATTTAACTTTGTATACCATACTCCATTACCTAGGGTAAATTTTATCTTAACATAGATTTATTAAATCTTTGTAAGAACCAGTGTATCTTGTAAAGATTAAATATTTTACTCCATACACAAAAAATTCTCATTATCCATAGATAATTTGAAAAAGCTTTTAATTTTCTTCTCAATGGTCAAACCATTCATTTAACTGATATATGCTAACCAATTGTATATTAATTATTAAGTCTCATTTATGCATTAATTCTCTCCCACTTAGAGTAGATAATTAATCATATGCTCTCAACATTTGAGGTGTCTTAGGATACTCTTCCTTAGACATAAATATCAAATATTTGTCAACAATTCTATCAATATAAGATGTTTGAGACAAAGTTAACATTTTGTCCTTAAAATCTTCTTTTTGGACATGTAAAACATATCGAGTCATTCCAAATCACTCATTTGGAATTGGTTACTTAGTCAACTTTTTATGTTAGATAGACATCTTACATCATTCATAATGAGTAAAATATCATCAACATAAAACATGAGAAAAATTCACTAAGCAATTAATGATTTTCTTGTCTATACAAGCTTCATTAATATTTATCCAAAGTCATAGACTTTGATACTTTTATCAAACCTTAGATTTGATAGTAGGTAAAAGTGTGTTATTTCTAGGCTTAGTTTTATGCTAGTTTTGCTATGATCGTGTGTGTTTTCATGTATTTTTATGTATATTTTGCAGAAACCAAGAAATTGGAGCAAAATTGGAGAATTGTGAAGTATTTGGACGAATTTGGAGCAATTAGAGACTATAATTGAGGATCCAAGAGTTGAAGAGGAAGAACAAAGTGTTTGAACTTAGGAGCATAGCGTTGCAACGCCATTTGTAGCGTTGCAACGCTACATTAGCAACCATTCAACCTTGGAGTGCAACAGACATAACGTTGCAATGTTGTTTGTAGCATAGCAACGCTACAACGAGTTGTAAAAAAGGAAAAAGGGACAGCGTTGCAACGCTGCCCACTATCTATAAATAGGAAGTTTGTGTTTCGTGCAAAGGGAGTCGTTTTGAGAGACCAAAAATCCTAAACTCAAGTCAAACTTTGGCTTGGGAGCTAGAGGAGACCTTTGGAGAGCTAAGGAAGAGACTCGAAGCTCGCGATCGCAGGACATCACGATGGGAACGAGTGTTGGCACGCGTCCCTCAGTTTTCTCTCTTTTTTCCTTTGCTTTATCTTTTGAATTGGGGATTTTTGTGGACTGCTTATGTACTGTTTATCTGTGTTTTAGACATTAGTTTGGTTGTATTGTTGAACACTTGGTTGATTTTTAGTTTATGTAATATATTGATGTCTTTTATAAATTTCGTCTTTACTGTCTAAACTTTTTGCCATGATTTTGCATGTTAAACTCGATTTATCTCAAGTGAGTAAATGTAGTTAAAGAACATTAGATGTATGACTAGGTTAATCTAGTGCATGAGGGTGAGTAGGTTAATTCTAGAAACCTTAAAAGAATGACTTAATGCTATGTTTAGAAATAGAAATAGATCGAGAGATTGATTTATTCTTTTGCATGAGTTCAATTGAGCTTGAGAGAGTCAATTGATTACCTTAGAAATTCTTAAATATAAAATCAATTAATTAATCAATTCAATTAGGGCTTAATTCAATCAATCATTCATGTTTCTCAAAATTGGACTCCAAGCGTGTAAATATTAGTTTATATTTTATTTTCCCTTGTCACCAATGTTTGGTTCTCTAAATAAAATTGGACATAATTAACTATGGTACTTAATTAATCTAAGAACTCTAATCCATGTGATCGACCCCGGCCACTATTATTGCAAATTTTTAGAGGTTCGGTTTATAAATTTATCTGATAGAGCCTTCGACAAGTTCCTTTATCAATATTCAAAGATCTAATGGTAAAATTCATTTTATAAATGAGCCTTTATTATTTTGCAAACCTTTTTGCTTTTGATCTTTGGATATAAACCTCTCTAATTGATTTATGTAGATGCATTATCTAAGATTTCTTTTCATAAAAGAATTCCAAACATTCATTTTTTATATCTCATATGCAACAATGAATTAAATAATGCTTACAGACTTCAGTATGACAATAAGTGAGAGAGTTTACTCGCAGTCTACTTTCTCCTATTAGGTTTAACCCTTTGTCATTAGTCTCACTTTGAGATCAATAAGCATTTTTACTTTGTCATTTAACATGACAAATTGGGCTTCAATTAAGTCCTTGTAAAGGTTGAGTCATCTCATAATTCTCCCACTACGATGAAGCTTATCCAATTCATGACTAGGATCCATTTGACTTTCAACTGTAATTAAATTGTTAACAACTTTTGTTAACTATTTAGTGGCTTCACTTGGGACCAATTTATTAACACTATCTCACCTTATTAAATATTTGTAGTCTTTTATTTGACATTCCTTATAGAAAAATAATATTTGTCATACAAATACCTTATTCTTTTTAGGACTAGATAAAATACTATTTTGTACTCCTTAGGGGTAGTCTACACGTAAGCATATCTTTGAACATATACAGCCTTTGTAATGGCGTGAAACTCACTATTGATGTGACCATGTCCAACAAGGTTTAGTTTTTCTTCTTGCAGTACAATTTCACATAAATATTGTACTTGGTATTCAAAATAATTGGGATAAAAATCCATTTTCTATCAATTTGTCTTAGTACGTAAGGTTCTTGTACTTTCTATTAGGATCTGATCATAATATCTTAATAGATTTACGTAATTGATTTTAAACTTTAGCCTTAATTTTCTTCAACTTTTAAAAAATTTAAACTTATGTTGTTAGGTAAAGATACTTGTACATTGAATGATCATCAACGAGAGTGATGAAATATTCATGACTTTATTTGGCCTATATATTCACCAAACCAATTAGGTCAGAATGTGTAAGCCCAAAGTATTCTTTGGCCTTGTAGCCCTATCCAATAAAAGCCCAATGATTATCTTGCATGAAAGACAAGTTTTACAGACATGTAAAGTAATTAACTTTAACTTTTAGAGAATTACCTCTTACAAGTATTTTCATTCTATTCAAGTTGATTTTAATCAACCTTAACTGCCAAAGTCAAGTATCTTTTAGGAGAGAATAATTTGTCTTTCCATTCTGGATTCTATAATCTTATATACCTTAATATTTTGTTGTATAATACATGTTAACATTTTAACATATAAAAATTGTTCTTATTTTCAGCTGAATGTATTATCAAACAATTTTTAAAATAGAAACTTTAATACTTCAAAATAATTCATACTATATGAACTTTTTAGTAATAAAATTTGAGAAATTGAATTTCTCTTGTGGTAATAAAATCTCACAATCAACATTAAGTAACAATTATCATTTATTGACATCTTGAATACCTTATATTGCAATGCTCTGACCATGCTTCGTTACTCTGTTGGATTTGGTAAGGGATCACCATCGTGAAGAGATAGAGTGGCACCAAAACTCATGGGAGTAGATATTGATTTATGATCGGTGTTCACGCAAGCGCACGCGATCGAAGTAATATAAAATGGTATCTGAGTACCAAGTATCGAATCCCACAGGGAACGAAGTAACAAAGATTTTGTTTTGCAAAAGTGTAAGGCAAATTGCAAGTTTGAAAAGTAAAAATGCAAAAATCAAGTTGTTGGTGGAAAATCGAAATTGCTAATTCAATTGCTAATCCAGAATGGCAATGTTGGAAATAACAGAAATTGCTAATCCAATTGCTAATCCGGAATGGCAATGTGCGAAAAGACTAAAATTGCATAATTAAATTGCTAATCTAAATTGGCAATATGAAATGGGAATTTGAATGAACTTAAGAATGAAATGATAAAGGATGGGGCTCAAGAATGTCATTGCCCTAAGTCGTAATTGCAAACCAAAATTGCAATTCCAACCTACTCCACACTCAATTGTAAACCAAAATTGCATCTCCTATTACCTCAAAATTGGGTTTTTTAGGAGGCTAAGTGGGGGCTCTATATGTCTATAGTCCCTCCATCTTAGATAATTTTTGGCTCACAACTTTATGGGTCTTGGAGTCCTTAATCCCTATGTCTAGGGTAAGGAATGGCTTATGTCTAAGCTCTTTTACTCCATTACTTGTGTGAAATCTGCTTGTCACTAACCCTGTCGGTATTAGATCTAAGCTTGAGTTGAAACCCTAGTTGATCAATCTAGGATCTCAACGAAAATAAAATCAACACAAGCAAACAATTGAGATGTAGGCTTGGTTTTTATTGAAATTTTGGCTACATTTACTTCTTAGGGAATTCACATCCTTGAACCCCCTAAAAAGTTTAGCTCATATTTTTAATGAAAAACATAAAACTAATTTTAAAGAAAGATTTCATAATGAAATTTAATAAAAAAAAAACTAACTTATGAATTGTAATTGGGTTTTCCTAGGAATTCAAGCAAGACTAAATAATAGAACTAAGCAAGTTGGCTAGGGTAAATAATTAATTTTCCTTATCTTCTCCCTTCTGCCATGCCTTCCTACCACTTTAAATTGAAAGTTTCTTTCTGTACAGCAACTAAACAAAACATAAAGGAAAAACATAGCATACTTTCTGCAAAAAAAAAGAAAACAGAGGAAGGAAAAACCACGAAATTAACTCAAGAAAATGCCTCCAAAAACTGAATTAAAACTTCAACTTATTCACTTGAATTAGATGGGATAATTTGAAGGAAAACAAAACTACATTGCAGCAATAACAAAACAAAAACAGAAACGAAAAGAAACAATGCAGAAAACTGCAGAAAACAGAAAGAAAACCGGCTCCAAAACGTCCTCCAATTCGCCTTCAAATCGACTTCTTTTCACTTGAATTGGACTAGAAAGATTGAAGGACAAATGGAACTACATTGCATCAGAATTTTGGTAAAAAAAAAACAGCAGAAAAATGCAGAAAACAGAGGCCAAAAACGTGAAAAAACCCACGAGCAAAAACTCCCAAAAACGCCTCCAAATCGACTTCTCTTGCTCCTCCTCTTCTTCCCTATTTATATGCCTTCATTAGGGTTGAAGAATGCCCAAATTTCGTGCTTAATTTCCTCCAAATCGGGCTGTAATTGAAGAATCTCGAAATGAGTTTAATGCAGAATTTTTTTCCTTTTTTACAACCCAAAAACCCACGAAAATTGGTCCTTCAATTCGCCCTCAAAATCCGATTAATGGCTCCTCTTATTCTTCCTCATTTGTAGGCATTCATTAGGGTTGAAGATTGCCCAAAAATCATGCTCCAATTCCCTTGATTCGTGCGAAATTTTCTCTTCCCATTTATGGGTTTTTCGTTCGCGCCCAGAAATTTCTGCCCAGAACATAGATTGCCAATCAAATTGCCAAACCAGATTGGCAATCTGATTTAGCAATTTCACATTCCCTGCTCTAGGATTGCCAATTCGCCGGTTTGGCAATGGTCTGGCAATTGGTTTGGCAATTCCTGCAAAAGAATCACAATACTTAGAAATCTTTTCCAATTGCTATCAAATTTCATTTTTTTCCTAATTTCAAACAATTTTCCACCATTTTCAATTAATATTAGGACAAACAAGAGTTTTTTTTAGCACTTTAGGATTTAAATAAGCCTTAATTTCAAGGCTTATCAATTTACAACCAGTCATATTGGCCAAAGACAACAAATCAAAAACATATTTTTGCTAAGATAAATGAAAACCAGTTGCCGAAAAGGAAGCTTGAATCCCTAAGAAATAAGATAACCGACCTAAATCCTTGAGTAAAAACTGAGCACTTAAGCGGGAAATCAACAAGTGTAACAATGTAGTGTTGCTGCCCGTGACTATTATATCGTCTACATACACCAGTATAATCACAATTTTCGTTGATCGACGATAATAAAACATGGATTAGTCAATTTTTTATGCAAAGAAACCCCAATCACGCAGACAATAACTTAATTTAAGAAACGATGGACGAGGACTGTGTTTAAGACCATATATTGCCTTGTGCAACTAACACACTTACTTGGGATTGGCAACACCAATGAAGTCCAAAGGTTGTTCCATAAACACCTCTTCATATAGGTTACCATTAAGAAAGGCATTGTTGACGTCAAGTTGTTGAATCAACCAACGAAAACTAACTGCAAGGGCAAAAACAATCTGCACAGTAGAGGGCTTCACGACCGGACTAAAGGTTTCGAAGTAGTCAAGGCCAAAGGTTTGTGTGAAGCCCTTTGCAACCAATTGAGCTTTATGTCGATCAACATCACCATTCGATTTCAGCTTAAGACAATATATCCATTTGCAACCCACGGGACGCACCCAGATGAGGGATCAACGAGGGTCCAAGTCTGATTTCGAAGCAAAGCAACAATTTCACTCTCCATGTTAGACTTCCACCCAAGATACAGTAAAGCACGCTTGTACGAGATTGGTTCGGTAAGGGGAGGATTGATGGAGGATTTTGTTAACCAAGCTTTAGGATTAAAGATGCCAAATTTGGATTGGGCATAGGTGAATATTTATGGAGGAAGGTCGAGGGGGCTGAAGAGAAACGGGGGAAGATAAAGGAGTGGGCGTGGTGGTTGGTTTAATGGTTGGAGAAAGAGCAGGAGACGGTGACAAATGGGTAGAGATAATAGGAGATGGGGACTCGGTGAGGTCACGAGGTTGAGACTGAGCCGGAGGAGACAATGAACAAGGGAGAGAGAAAGGAGAAAATAGCGTTGTTTGTATGGAGGGAGGAGAGATGGAGGAAGCTGAAACGGATGTGATGGGAGAAAAATAATTTCTAGAGGAAGTGGGTAAAACGTAGAAGGGTATAGACTGAGTAGCTGATAAAGAAGACAGAGGGCTAGGGAGGTGTTGTACTATGGGGGAAGTAGGCACGTGGGTGGGAATGATGGTGGGTAAAAAAGGTGAGTGAATTGAAGTTGACTATGGATAAGGGAGTAAAAACAAATTTGGAGTAAAGGCATGGTCTAGAACATGAGTTTTTAAGGATGGAATTTGAATTGCAGCATGTGATAGCTCTTAGAATGAGAGCTATTTAGGGTATTTTAGTGAAGTTTTTGTGGCTTAAAAACACTATCTTAGGTACTTTTGTATTGAGAAGCCTCTTTGAATTGATGTTTTAGTGTCAAAGGAGTCCCTTTTCATGTGAAAAGCACCTTTAAGCTTTTTAATGCATAATATTACTTAATTGTGCTATTTGTGACTTGTGTAGGCCATTGCTGAAGGTAAAAGTGACTAAGTGTGAAAAATTCAACCTGCTATGCTAAAGCTTTGTTGTTGATAAAGGGTTAAGCTTGCTGAAGCAATTTTTGTGCTTTTGAAGAAGCATTAGCAAAGCTAGAGCATTTATCTGGGATCAGTTACACAAGAAGCATGTGGGAGTTATTTCATTAATTGAGGTGGACAATTTATGACACCTGTACTGATTTAAACCAATGAGAGGCTGCCATTGGTCTTCAAATGTCCACTTAGCCCTGATTTCAAAGAAGAGGAGAGGTTTAAAGCCCTTGCTTGCCGTTTTTGGAGAGGAGGATCTTGGAGATTAGACATTTGAGGGGGAGGATTTCGAGAAGAAGAAGAAAACCCTTTTTGGGAGGTGATCCACTTTTGGAAATGAGGGAAATCTGTAATAAAGAAGCTGCCCAACATCCATTTCTTGTCCATTTCTCCTAGTTTCTACAGTAATTCTTTATTTTTCAGCATTTTGATATTAAAGACAAGTTTTAGAATGTTATTTGAGACTTTCCTTACTATTTTATTGTTGTCTTTCCTTTTAATTATGAACTAATCACCCCTTGGGTGAGGGATTAGGGAATTTATTGTTGATTCTTGTTGAATGAAATAGTTGACTTGCATATTCTTCATTCCTATGCCTTGTGTGCTTAATTTTTAGCTTGGATTTGTCTGGATGACTTGTCTAGACTGTGTTTATCTTGACTTTGGGAAAGGGAGGGATAAACCGAATGAATGACATAACATTAGTTATGATTAGGAGCATGCTCTAAGGTAATTGGGGACACTATGGATAGTAACCCACCTAATGTTTGCAGTTAAGGGCTTAATTTCCGAGGTTAATGGGAGTTAATCACTGATTCTTTGAGAATTCTGGAAAGAACCAGCGAATTAGCTGCATTGAGTGTTGAGGCATGATCTTTGTTGTAGCATTTAGTTTGATGAAGCAAAATTTTACCCCTAATCTTAATCCCTTTTTTACATAATCTGTTTAGTCCCATTTTTATTCACTGTTTTCCTGTTGTTCTAGCATTCCAGCACCATTTTAATCTTGTTTCTTAGTTTCTTTTAAGTCCATTGCACCAATTAATGTTGATTGACTGTTACCTAACTAAATTCAGCTTAAGCATTGTAAAAATCCACTTAACTAGTCCCTGAGGAGAACGATATAAAAATACTTATTACTTGTTGCATTAGGCTGTGTATACTTGCACATTTAGGGTGTCTCCATTCTGAAATTGTATACACTCTTTTAAGCAACAACATGCTGAAGGGGAAAATTATTTTCATCAAAGACCACATGATGAGAAACATAGAGATGCTCAATTTTGTGATCAAAGCATAAGTATCCTTTGTGATTTGAATTATAACCAAGGAAAATGCATTATGCATAACAAAATTTAAGTTTATGGTGATTGTAAGGTCGAAAGAAGGGAAAGCAAGAACAACCAAAAAATCGTAATAATGTGTAATCGGGTTGTTTTTTGTAGAGAGTGAAATAGGGAGAATTGTTAGATAAAACGAGAGTGGGTAACCGATTGATTAAAAAAATGGCAGTTTGAAAAGCATATGGCCAAAAGGAAAGGGGGATTGAGGAGTGAGCTAATAAGGAAAATGCAACCTCAACAACATGTCGAGTTTTACATTCAACCCAACCGTTTTATTGCAGAGTATATGGACACGAGATTCGATGTGAGATACCATTAGAGACAAGATATGTAGAAATGGACCAAAATTTGCAACCTCAATCAGATTGAAGGGCTTTAATTTCTAAATTAAATTGAGTTTTCACCATGTGTCTAAATTGTATAAAAAATGAAAAGACTTGATCTTTGGTTTTTAAGAAATAGAGCCAAGAATAGCAAGTATAATCATCGATGAATAACAAAAAATAACATGAGCAATTAACTGAAGTTTTCGGGGAAGGTTCCCATAAGTCAGAATGAACCAATTCAAAAGGACTCAATGATTTACTATGACTCAATGAAAATGATAACCTATGGCTCTTGGCCTTTTGACAAGAAGAACAAACAGAGGACTCATTGTTGGATTTATAGTCTAACTTACATGACTCTAAGACTTTAGCAACAATAGGAGATGAAGGATGACCAAGGCGAAGATGCCAAACATTCGCACTAACTCGAGATACAAAAGCAGTAGCAAACATCGAATGTGAACCAGTCGGACGCAATGATGACGACGAACTAAGCTTGTAGAGCACACCCTCAAGGTTGCCCTGAAGTAATATTTTCTTGATAAGGAGATCCTTCACAACAAAAAAGGTGGGGAAGAATTCAACAGAGGCTTTATTATCACAAAACGTTGAAATACTAACAAGTTTATGAGACATGGAAGGGCTATGTGGAACATGAGAAAGATTAAGAGGAAAAGTAGATAAAGAGGGTAATAAAACAGAACCAACATTTGAAGTGGGGAGAGACATACCATTACCCACATCACTTGTTCACCATCATTATAGGGTGTTGGATTGGATAGAGAGTTTAAATCAGGAGTAATGTGATGAGTGGCACTGGAGTCCATATACCACGCATCATCCAGAATATGAGATGGATGAGGGTAAGGGTTTGTAGCCAAGGGAGAGACATGAATGGAGCAGAGGCAGTTGTTAGAAAAGCTTGAGGTAAGAGATTAGGAGGAGTATACTTTAAATTAGCACGATGATAGCAAACTGAGGCAAGGTGACCAAACTTGTGGCATATTTGGCATTGGACACGGTTTTGATGAAGAGTTGAGGGACAAAGATTACCGTGGGTAGGAGGATAGGGACTGAGTTTGCCAAGGATTCCAGGTCGAGTATTAGCTTGTTGGTGATCACGGTTTGAAGGAGGAAAACGTGTAGCACGCTTTGTGGAAGATTGTGCTGAAAGTTGAAGACCTGAAAAATTAGCTTGAACGTTGTTAACATGATCAACTGAGTTTTGGAGCTCAAGATGATATTGGTAGCTCAAGAGAGGAGCTCGAACATCTTCAACCAGAGGAAGCTCAACATAATGTTGAATAGAAGTAACAAACGCATTGTATTTGAACTGAAGGCCTTCTAAAATATAAGAGATATGATCCTTGAGAGAGACCAGTTCACCAATGGAGGAGAGTTTGTCAACAACTTCTTTAATTTTAGCCAAGTATTGTGTGACAGAGAGCCCATCTTTCTTGATCCTTTGAATTTGAGATTTGAGAGTAAGAACTCGGGTAGAAGAAGTAGATTGATAGGTTCAACGCAATGATTCCCAAATATCGCGAGCAGTGGAGAAGAAAATGATCTCTCCCATTTTTTCTTCAATAAGAGAGGAATAAAACCAGGACATAATGGTTCGATTATATTGTTCTCAAACAATAAAATCAGGATTAGGCGGAAGTCGAAGGTTTTCAAGAAATTGTGGTGGGGGAGGAAGAGATCCATTAATGAATCCTTGAAGGCCATGAGAATAAGTAAGGTTAATGAACTGATTCTTCCCTATAAGGTATTTCAAGCCAGTTTGTTTAACATATAGAGATTGGCCAATAGTTGGGTACATTTGGAGAACAAAAGGAGTTGAGTTAAGAAAGGGTGAAATGGTGGGAGGTTGATACATTCCAAACTGCGGTCGGGGAGACGAAAAAGATGGGGAAGGCTGTGAAAAAAATGGTGGCAGCATGGAAAAAGGGCCATGGACTGGCATTATGACGGAAGGTCGAATGGGATTTGGAGAGGGAGGAAGGATACTATAAGAAGTTTGTGTTAATGTGGGTTGACTTGATGAAGCCCAAGATCAGAGGAATGTTGCGCCTTTATCGAGAAAAAGGACATGAACTTCTAATACCATAAAAGAGTAAAAACCTAAAGAAGGAATCAAAAGAGAAGAAGGTTGTAGAATTTTATTCACTATTCATTGAAAATAAAAAAAGAGACAGGTGCACTACATAAACACAGCCTTACAGAGGACATGTGTCAACAAGAAGAGGAGAAACCCAAACATAAACAAACTAATACAGAGGAAAACGATAAAGTAGAAAATACATCCTTAAACAAAACGTAACCACACTAATTTGATTGATTAACACAGTGGATGTAGGCATTCAACGTTGGACCACTATAACTCTAAGTAACGGTATTCTTCTTTCTCTCCTTGAATTTAATCTATGCTCTGTTATTTTTCGATTGGTTTCTCTCAAGAACTTCTAATACATAGAACAAAATGTTAGTAAATGTGTCAATACATAAGCAAAACCATGAAAAGTAAACCAATTAAAAGACATATTTATATTAGAATGAACTTCAATAATTATAATGCTACAAAATAATAGAAACATAAGAGATAAAAAGAAGAGTTCTCACTTTGAAGATAGTAAGAATTGGGAAAAAGTAGGTTGGCTCTCAAATATCATCTTACTTGTGTAATAAAGAGCACTAAGTGAAAAATTGTAGTTGTAAGCAAAATATCACAACAAAGTCACAACATAGAAAAATCCTTAAAGTCATTTTCAACCAATTCTGTAACCAAAATATCACAACAAAGTCAAAATGATAACTCTCTTAAACATTTTAGAAAAAGGTCAAAAGTACTTAAATTTCTCTGTGAGAAAGAACATGGTTAGTGCTTTAGACTCAAGTGCTTGATTAGAAAGCATTTTTAATTTAAGAGCATGGAACCAAAAACTAAAATAATATGGTATTGAGCACTTTTTACTAAAGTGCTTATGATTAAAGTACTTCTTTCTAAAAGTACTCTCATGAGATCTTGCAGTTAGTTAAGTAGAAGACAAATATATAGATATCACTATTTCAAACAAAGTGAATCATTGTTCCTCAAGATGTAGAAAATGAATCAAAGCAAAGAGAAAAGTGAGTGAATCAATCTCATTACTTCAAACATAAAAGACCAAAAATAACTAAATGACTACCCATCAAGATTTTACTTTTCATTCTCTCAAAAGCCAAACAAGCTAAAAAATAGACATGGACCCAAAAATAGAGTTGAAACATAAATAATACCAATATATTTACTTATTACTAAATATTTCTTAAGATCTAGAAATGGTCATGTTATGGGTAAAATTGGAGCACAAGAACAGGCTGAAAAGACATAATAATTAAGGGCCAAACGGAGTAAAAGGACGAATACGAATTAAAACGGGCCAAAACTGAGTTGGAACCGAACTAACGAGCAAAGAAGAAGACCATAAGGCCCAACTAAGGGCCTTTTCTCTTTTCCCTTGGCCCATGCAGTCCCTGATCAAGCCTCATCCAGTCCCTTTTATCCTATTCCTAAAAGAAATTCTCCAAAAACCATAGGAAGGAAGTATTTAAACTCTCTTCTCCAAAGGAGAGAGGTAAATCCTCATTCTCTACACACTTGCTACACTCTTAAAAGGTTTTTTGATTGAAGCATCGGAGCCTATGTGGCAAGTATTGAAGGAATGAATGTTTCACTCTGCAGTGGAAGCATTGGTTCGTCTTTGATTTTATTTAAAATTAAACTAAAAAAAAATAAGACTAAGCAAACTTACTTGGAGTAAATATGGAGATATTTCTTACGAGTCTTTATCTCCTCCACAAAATCTTCATGGCTATGACTCGAACACAAGACTAAGGCTTGTAGGAGCCTCTTGAAAGAAAATCCACAAGAGATTGGAGAGAAAAAAGTCTAGAGATAATTCTTTAATTCTCTCTATTGAGGAGATGTGTGTTGTATTTAATGGCTCAACCCAAGGGTCCTATTTATAAAGATCAAGAGAAAATCTTTGCCATAATTAAAATATTATATTTTAATATCTAATATATTAAAATATATCTTATATTTATTTGAATCTCATTCAAATCTCCTACGATATTTATTTATTTGAATTTTATTCAAATTCTATAAATATCTTTTATTTAATATATCAAATATATATTAATTATTTTAATATTTAATGTATCAAATACAATAAATATATTTTCCTCTTTTATATATAATATATTAAATATTAATTTGAAAACTTCAAATTAAATATTAAATTTGAAATTTTCAAATTTTAATATTTAATGTATCAAATACAATAAATATATTTTTATCTTTTATATTTAATATATCTAATAAATTAAATATTAATTTGAACACTTCAAATTAAATATTAATTTGAACATTTCAAATTTTTCTTTCAAATAAATTGATCTTTTAGTGTTACTATGAGCTAGCAAGGGTACCTTATGGACCTACAAGTTACAAGCTCCAATGATATATAATTAATTAATTAAACTCTTTAATTAATCAATTTTCATTCATTAACTTTAGGTCATTCCACTATAGACCTAGAGTTGCACTCTTATGCACTGTAGGACAAGTTGTGTCCATGGATATAACCATTACATGCAAGTCGATCCTTCACGAGTTGTTCGTAATTACAGTTGGGTCAAAAGTTAGTTTTACCCCTGTAATTACATCTTACACCTTAGTTTTACCCCTGTAATTACATCTTGCACCTTAAGTACCACTGATCCTTTAATGAACAATTTTTTATGATCCAATCATAAACTAAGTCCCTCTCGAGCCAATGAGAGGGTGAGGCTGCATTGTTCAAGTCCCGAAATCAGCACTTAAGGGAACTACTCATCTACTTGCCCTATATGAGAATGAGTGAATTCCATCTTGTGAGATTATGTTCTCAGCTCCCTATTTGGTCAAGTCCTTAAAATGGTAGGCATATTGAATCAGCTACAAAATCCACTCTCACCAATGAAAATCAAAGGACAAGCCCTCACAGGCAGGAGTTCATAACTCCCTCATGATTAAGATCAAGTCGCATATGATCATCCTTATGAAATATTAATATTCTCAATTAACGGATTTATAAAGAGAGATTAAATATTCCGTGGTCTAGTCTTATACAAACTCGTTGTATAAGATACCCTCATTCACATGTCTCCACATGAGCGATTTGGATCAAATCATTTGTAACTATTACAAAGTGGGTGATAGTGCACGAAAGGGTGCTATTACCTGGACTTAGACTAATGCTAGCTTTTGGTTTTAAAAGATAATATTTATGCTTTTTATGTGTAATTTGTAGGTTCTGAGCTAATAAAGCAAAATCGAGAAAAATGCAAATACTAGGATGAAAATGGAAGTAATTTGACTTCAATTGGAGCTATCAAGTGAAGAAGAGAAGAGAATTGAATCAGAAAAGCTGAAGCCAGAGCGTCGAGACGCTATATGTGAACCCTTGCAAAGCAGAATTTTCGCACACATAGCATCGAGACGCTGCTTTATAGCATTGAGATGCTGAAAACATGCGCACTAGGTCCTTTCTATTCGTAGCATTGAGACGTTGCGTGTAGCGTCTCAACGCTACCCCGATTTTCCTTCTTTACTATGCGAATTAGGGTACAGCTTCGAGATGCTGTCCCAAGTAGTATAAATTTGTCTCTTTGGTTGCAGATGGGGGGGGAGGCTTTTTGGAGAAAATACACCCTAGTTTCGAAACACACCTAGTTTTTGGGACCTAAGAGAGTACTTTTGAGAGCAAGGAAGGGATTCTAAGCTCGAGATTGTAGGACATCGCGATGGGAATGAGGATTGGCACGAGTCTAAGAGTTTCTCTCTCTTTCCATCTACTTGGTTGTTGTTTTTGAACTATTTCTAGAGTTTAGATTTTGTTTTTGTAGACTTTGCATAGGTAAACTCTAGGAACTTGTAATTGTTAAGACTTGGCTTAAATTTTGATTCTTATCATCATGCAATCTTATTCATGATTCTATATCTAAGCTTGTGGCCAAAGTTTAGTGTTGTTAATTTGAGTTTTAGCTTGGGAAAGTGAGACTTGAATTTTAGTGCGATGCATGACTAATAATATATTGTTGCATGGGAATCAATGATTTATTATTAGAAGTAAAAAATTCACTTGTTGGCTTGCTTAATTGAAGAATTAGACTGGAAGGTTAAGGATTCAGTTTGGCATAATTTTAATTGGGTTTGGAAAAGTCATTTAACCAATTGGGTGATCTTCTAACTTATGATCATTGCATGTATTTATGTTTCCGGATTTAAACCAAGTGGTGCTTCATGGCTAAAATATTACTCGCATGTAATTTCTCTAAAATTGTCTTCAATCTCGTAAATATATATTTTTAGGTTGTAAAGTAACTATATCTCAAGTTTCAATCCTCTAGATAAGATTGAGCATTAGTAACAATGGTATTTAGTTAAATTAAAGAATCCAATCCATGTGATCGACCCTGGCGACTATTACTATAAATTTTAGAGGTCTAGGTAAATAAATATATTTCATAGAGCCATCGACAAGCACTTTATCAGTGGGCCGTATCAATAGTGTTGCCAGGATAAGACACCCAATCTTATCCATATACTATGACCCTTTAGGTTATTTCTTGAACATGATTCTCCCGTATGTCAACCACATACTATTCATGATTACACTAATAACCTTGGACTTTTCATATAATAGATTATATTATATTGCAAATAAAATAATCAAAATTATTATTAATTATTAAATAAATTATTAATTATGAGGCTTTATGGCATAAATGCCAACAAGTACTACATCGGTACTCAAGTTTCCATTAATTTTGCAGGTCACATTCTTCCCCTAGATACAAATTTTACGATTGTTGTAACATGAAGGTTAGGTGAGATTTTTCCTTGTCTGGATTTTGGCAACAACAGGTCATATTTAATAACAGAGGTTTGAAGATCAAAACTACAAACAAAAGCAAATTTATGAATGAACATATATCTTAAATAAGAAATTGCAAAGGCACATTCTAATAGGTCTGCCTTTGTCTAATAGGTCTTTAAATTTTCAATTTTGCTTCTAATAGACCTTTGAAGTTTTAATTTTGTATCCAATAAGTCTATGAAATATTCATTTTTTTTAAAAAGAAATTAATTGTTCTATTAGGCATAAAATTTAATTTTGTGTCTAATAAGTTTTTAACTTATTCGACATTTTTTAAAATTAATATATTTATTAATTAAAAAATTAAAAGTTTAAGGTTTGATTAGATACAAAAATAAATTTTATGTCTAATAGAATAGTTAAATTAAAATCCTATTAGAAACAAAATTGAAATTTCATAGATCTATTAGATATTTTTAAAGTTCAAAGACTTATTAGACAGAAAATTAAAAATTTAAAGACTTATTAGATACAAGTTTTTTATGCGATTAATTTTTCTAAAATAATTTACTAAACATTATTTTTTTTTCATATATTTATAATTCTAACGGGTTTTAACTTACTAAAATTCTAACGGGTTTTAACTTACTAAAAAAACAAAAATAATATATCAATATAGATATTATGAAATTTAAAATTGAGAATTAAAATAACATATATATATATATATATATTAGAAAAAGAAAAAAAAATCAAATTAAATTCAATAGCTGCGCGCGCTAAGTGGGTTCCCGGACTCCAAAATCGAAAAAAGATATGAAGAAAGATATATATATAAATCAAACTGATAATTTCAGGGGGGGCACCTGTCCCTTTTGGCCCCAATGTGGATCCGCCCATGCTTGACCAAGAGATTAGAGGTTCAAACCTCCACCCCTACTTGTTGTTGAACTAAAAAAATGGTATTTGTTGTCAAATTATTCCTTTATTAACATATTTGAACATGTCACTTAAAAAAATAGATTTTATTAATTTGTGGGCTAAATTTTTCTAATAGACAAGTAGAGTTTCATGTGTCAAGTAGCATTGAGTGACATGTCTAAGTATCTTAAACATGTTAATAAAAGAGATATTAATCAAAGCTGTGGCACAAGTAATTCGAAACTACACAATGAGTTGTTTCCAATTTTCTATCTCTTTATGTAATGAACATAATTTGTTATGTGCTAGATTTTGGTGGAGAACTATTAATAGTGACAAGAAAATTCATAGGCGGAGCTGGAAGAAAATGTGTTTTAGGCAAAGATCAAGGGGGATTGGGCTTCAGAGATCTAAGAATTTTCAACTAAGCTCTGTTGGCAAAGCAGAGTTGGCGGCTCATCAAACGCCCTAATAGTCTTGCTTCCAGGATCCTATGAGGAAGATACTACAAACATGGTACTTTATGATGGCAACCATGGATAGTAATCCATCGTATACCTGGCGTAGTATCTTGTGGGGCACAACCTATTTACCAAATTAGGCCTTAGGTGGAAAATTGACAATGGAATGAATGTTGATGTGGCTTTGGATCCTTGGATACCATGTGCTCGTTCTATGTTCACGAAAATATTTGGACGTGGTCTAAAGTTGATGCGTGGAAATGCTCAATGGAATGAAAAGTTTATTAAACATTACTTTGTACTAGAGGATGTAAAGGATATTCTTAATATTCCTCTCAGCCTACTTAAGTCAGATGATACACTTATTTGGAACCTTGATAAATATGGAGTGTTCAAAGTGAATAGTGCATACAAGCTTGGCATGACCTTGTCCAATGGTGATGAAGCGTCGATCTCTAGCATGGAAAGCCAACGTCACTTCTGGAAAGGTTATTGGACCGTTAAGGTACCATCCAAGATTAAAATCTGTGTATGGCGCATACATCATTCTACCAAACCTTTCCAATCTTTCGCAAAAGGGAGTTACTTCTAACCTTTCTTGTATTTTCTGTAAAAACAGGATTGAGACGACAAGACATCTCTTCTAGGAATACAAGTTTTCACAAGGTATAGGCGCCACTACTTTGCAAACTTTGATAGTCTCTTTACATATGACAGGAGGACATGAGACATAAAGGATTATTGCATAAAACTTTGGACAAAGGAGGAAAAGTGACAGTTGGAGATCAACTTAACCATTCTTTGGCAAATTTGAACTTACCAGTAGGGGTGAGCAAACCAAACTGAAAAATCAAGCTAACCGAATCAACGCCAGTCAGTCGTGGAGCCTAAAAAAGGTACCAACCGACGTTGGTTTTATATTAAAGAAAAAAAAAAAGGAAGAGGAAAACAACCTACCCCCATGGTTTTTCTTCAAATAGGTAATGATTACATATTTAAATAAACACTTTTTAATTATTATTTTATTTTATCTTATATATTTTATCTTTTTTTTTTTGTATCTCCCCTTCCTTATTTTCTCGCCTTTCTTTCTCCTCTTCTCTATTCACTTTCTCTCTTCCCCCTCTTTGATCTTTTCTCCCTTTCTCTTCAGAGCTTTTTCTTCGCTAACTGTCGAAGCCCAATGCCGCCACCAATGGACCACCTTTGTTTTCTCCTTCCTCCTTCTCCCTTCTCTCCTTTTCGTATTTTCCCTTCTTTCGTTCTCATCTTCTCTCCTTTTTTAATCAAAACTTTCTTTGCCTCTTGCCAGAGCCCACTGTCACCATGGACAACACACTTTTTCTTAGCAGCTCCAAATGAACCTCCAAAACTAACTGATCTTTGCATGTGTTGGTTGATTAGTTCCATAACCACTCCCAAAATCGACGATACCGACTGATCAAAATCGACTTGTCGATGGTCGGCACCAGTTTGAGCCCAAAATTAACGTCGCCCTACCGACACTCACCCCTACTTACTAGAACCAAATTCTTTATCAAGGTGGTGTCCCAAATACCAAGCATTTAACCAACACGATTACAAAATACACAGAGGAATTTTACATGATGAAGTTTCAACAAAATCTTCAACAAAATCCAGACAATTTTTCTTCAACGAGGTTGATTTCGCCTAATCATTCATATTAGCTGTGGAGAACTTCAGACTGCAACGCATGGAAAATTAACAGCGACGTATCTTGGAACACAAATCTAGATAGAATAGAAGATTGGATGGGTTATCCGAGTCTAGAATGGAAACTTAATATATGTAGGTTGCTCAAGTATAACAACCCATTAGAACGTTTCCTAAGTTGAAGCTCGTGCCATTTGCAAAGCTATTCAAGCGGCACCTAAGGGCTTTGCAAATCGAATTCATGTTGAAGGAGATGCAATTAACATAATCCGTCTGTTCGGGGAATTGCAAATAACATAGGAAAATGGAGTAAATATTGAGAAACAAACACGTAAACAATCAGGTTGAGGCGCGAGTATCTCGCTCTCTTTAAGGAGATTCAATCCCTCTGCGGTGTATATTTATTTATCCACCATTGATACAGTAGTTCTTCTCTGGCATGTCCCCTCCAGGATACAACAATCCAACTGAAACGTTGTGTAGCTCAAACCACTCTATACTATGAGGTTGAGCTCAAAGCTTCACAACAAAGAACACCCTTATTTTGGCCAATTGTTCTTAAAAGAGCAAAGTAGATAAATATGAGATAGTAGATAGAAGAGAAGATTGAAAAATGTTGTGTGTAGAAAGTGTTTGTGAGATAGGTATTTATAGGATTTTTTAGATCTAGTAAATTTATGATACAAGCTTTAACACCCCCTCAATTAACAAAAATATATATGTTTTTCACTTAAAAAGAAAACATCTCAAAATTACTACTTCATTTAAAAGATAAAACTTCTCTAAAATTAATAGTCAATATTAAAATGTAACAACATTCCCCCACTCATTTTAATATTTAAAAATAATCAAAATCAATTGACCAAAAGAAAGATAATTATGCATCATAAATGTGTGACTCTGCATTGAACATTTACTCGTGAAATAATAATCTCTACTCTAGCATTAGTAGTGGTCTTCGACTTGAACTCTAACACTTAAGGGGAAATAGAGAACTTTTATCCACACATAATTATCCAGGTATTGACACGAGCTTTATTGGTTAGCACATTATGGCTTTATGCTGATCCCAGAATTTCATGAGTGTATTTGAGAATAAGCCCCAAATCCTCATAGAGAGTGGCCCCACTCTCACACTCATATAGGTAAAATCTATCAAGGGTTGGTCCTATTGTTGGGATTTATGCCCTAAAGCCTGGTAATTAATGATTTATTTAATAATTAATAAAAATTTTGATTATTTTATTTGTAATATAATATTATTCATTATATAAAAAATCCAAGGTTATTAGTGTAATCTTGAACAGTATGTGGTTGACATACGAAAGGATCATGTTCAATAAATAACCTAAAAGGTCATAGTATATGGATAAGGTTGGGTGTCTTATCTTGGTAACACTATTGATATGGCCCACTTTGTAATAGTTACAAATGATTTGATCCAAATGTTCATGTGAAGACATGTGAGTGGGGGTATCTTTGATGGAAAGAAAGCGCAAGTGCACGCTGTCCAACAAGTAGTATATGGAAGTATTCCAAGTATCGAACCCAAGGGAACGGTTAACAAAGAGCTTTTCAATTAACAACACAAGTACTTTCAATTGGCAACCAAAGGTAACCAAATAAATAAGATGTTTTTTGGGGTTTTGTGCAATAAAAGTAAATGAAACTAAAGAAAAGATAAGAAAACAGTAATGAGAAGCAGAGAGTTCAAATCAGTTTCAACCCTGAGGAAATCCGCCCACCACGCTCCCACAAACTTGCTTAATTAGGTCCGGTTATTTCAGAGATTCTGCCTCTTGCGCACGCATACTGCCTCTTTTGAGTTATGTGCGATTCAGACAAAATGCTACTGAAATGCGCCTGCAACCTACCCTAACCGACACTTAACACCATGAATCGAAATCAACACCTATTCAACCCTTTTCTAAGTGCTTTTAGGAGACTAAGCAATTAAACACATATGCCTATGGCGAATTTCAACTTAGATAAATAAGGAACACAACTCAATTATTCTAAAGGTTTTTGTCCTATGTCTAGGTACAAAAATCGAAGTTCTATATCTAGACTCTTCTCTTAGATTGATTTTATGAAAACACGTGCTCGATCCAACCCTTTCAGTATTAAATCTCACACAGACTATGCTAACTCAAGTGATCAGTTTAAGCTAACAATGAAACTTAAACTCAATAAAAGCAAACGATGCTAAATGTTAAGCAAAGTTACTTGAATCACATGGTGGGGCTTATCTCCTTTTTAGGGTATCCACTTCATTGAATCCCCTCCAAGGATTTAGCTACTCATTGAAAAGAAAACTGAAGTGCAGAAAATAAAAAGAAAACTTAAATGAGAAAAGATGAACTTCATTGAATTAAACGTGCGGAATTGAAACAAAGCTTGAATTACAACTTGAAGAATTGAAATTTAATAGATAAAACATAAACTTACAACTTGATGAAAGAATAAAAATAGTAGCTAAACTTTAAAGAAAAACATAACGTGCAAAACTTAAATGAAAGCGATAAAGAACCCTAAGTTTGTTCCTTTTTTCTGACTTTGTTCAACCTCTTTCGAAGAGAAAAAGATCTTACACTCCCTTCTTTCGAAGTTTGTGTCCAAATGAAGCATGAACAGAACTTGGAGAAGACTCGGTTTGGCGACTAAAAAGAAAAGAAAAACTGCGGAATTTGGAGTAGAATATAGAAATCCGAGCTCCCTGAAATTGAAGCTTGAGCGGCCTTTTATAGATCTCAAGGCCTAGGGTTTTCTGCCGAGATCAGTGTGGAGAGGCCTGACCGATCATATCCCTTGATGCTCGAAGATTTGAATGAGAATATTTGATTTTATCTGTAAATCTCGCGAATCTGGGAGAATCTACCGAAAAGGTCCAAATGCGGCCGTATAGTTGAGCGCAATTGTGTTGTTGTCAAAATGGCCTAAATGCGGCCGCATAGTTGGGCGCATTTTGAGCTCTTCTTGCAACATTTGGAATTTGGCTTCTGCTCTCAATTGCTGGCGCATACTGGTTGCATATCTCTTGAATCATCTTTCTTTTGCCTCAATTGCGGCCAGAATGTGGGCTCATTTGGGTCCTTTTTCAGCCTCTACACAAAACCAACAAAAATTAACACTTTCTTAACAAAAATGACTATAAATACACCTAAAAACTTATTTTTATCAAATCAAGCCTTCAGACACATGCAAAACTTGTTTTTACTTAAATTTGCCTATATGACATGAATTATAACATTAAACACTCGTTTTCTAAGCAAATAGCTTAGTTTTTAGAGGCAAATAACACTCATAAATGAGCTTTATCAATCTTATACAATGAATTTGTATAAGACTGGGCCACGAAATATTTAATTTCTCTTTATAAATCCGTTAATTGAGAAGATTAATATTTCATTTGGATGATCATATGCGACTCGATCTTAATCCTGAGTGAGTTATGAACTTCTGCCTATGAGGGCTTGTCCTTTGATTTGCATGTGTGAGAGTGGCTTTTGTAGCCGATTCAATATGCCTACCATTTTGGGGACTTGACCAAATAAGGAGCTGATAACATAATCTCACAAGATGAAATTCACTCCTTCCCATATAGGGTAAGTAGATGAATAGTTCCCTTAAGTGCTGATTTTGGGACTTGAACAATAGGCCCCACCCTCTCACTAGCCCAAGAGGGACTTAGTTTATAATTAGATTGTAAACAGATTGTTCATTAGAGGATCAGTGGTACTTAAGGTGCAAGTTGTAATTATACAGATAAAATGGACTTTTGACCCAACTGTAATTACGAATTACTCGTGAATGATCGACTTGCATGTAGTGATTATATCTATGGATACAACTTGTCCTACAGTGCATAATAGGGCAACTCTAGGTCTATAGTGGAGTGACCTATAGTTAATGAATAAAAATTAATTAATTAAAGAGTTTAATTAATTGATTTTGTATCATTGGAGCTTATAATATGTAGGTCCATAAAGTCCCATTGCTAGCTCATAGTAACACTAAAAGGTCAATTTAGTTGAAAGCAAATTTTGAAATATTCAGATTAATATTTAATTTGAAGTGTTCAAATTTAATATATTAGATATATTAAATATAAAAGAGGAAAATATATTTATTGTATTTGATACATTAAATATTAAAATAATTAATGTATATTAAAATATAATATTTTAATTCTTGCAAAGATTTATTCTTGGTCTCTATAAATAGGACCCTTGGGTTGAGCTATTAGTCATAACACACATCTCCTCAATAGAGAATTAGATAATTCTCTCTAGATCTCTTCCTCTCAAAACCCTTGTGGATTTTCTTTCAAGAGGCTCCTTGATAAGCCTTAGAATTAAGACTTATTTAACTCCCAATTACTTAAAATATTCTTGTTTTGTCTTAAGATCATTTGAAAATAGTTGAAAGTTGCTTGAAAATAAGAAAGAAATAAGAATGAAGGCAATTAGGATAAGATTCTAAAAAAATTAAGCTTGTTTGCAGGGAATGTGGAAATTGCAAAACCAAAATTGCAATTTCATGAAACTGCAATTCTGGAAGCAGCAGAAAAATTCAAAAAAGGAAAAAAAATCTGCATTTACCCATATCCGAAAATCATCAATTCTTGCACGATTTGGGGGATTTTGAGCACGAAATTTGGGCATTATTCAACCCTAATGAAGGCTTATAAAAGGAGAGAAGATGAGTGAAGAAGGAGATCGGTTTTGGAGGCGTTTTTGGGAGCTTATTTCGTGGGTTTTTATTTCCTCTGGTTTTTTTAGTTTTCCTCTATTTTTCCAGTTTATTTTTCTTCTCTGTTTTAACTATAGGTTGCTGCTGTTTGGGTCCCTTTTTCTTCAAAAAAATTCAGTCTGATTCAAGTGAAAACTTGGATCGTTAAGATTCAATCTCTTTTTAGAAATAGTTGAAGGAGTTGAATCGATTGAAATCTAAAGAAGAAAAATGAGTTTTTGTTCAAGTTTTCTATATTCCGGTTGGTTCTTAGTTTAGGTGAATTTAATTTCTGTTTTAATTCATTTGGGTTGTAATTTTTCATGTTTTTTGTTCCTTACTTACTGTATTAAGCATTGGAATTGAGTTGAGATTATTGAAGCAATTGAAAGAAATTTTTTGGATTTTTTTTAAAAATTCATGTTCATGGTTTTTTTTTAGAAGTTAGTTTGAGCTTATTTCTTTGAAAATTCTCTTTCATTGCTCATGGGTATGATGGGATGAAATCTTCATTGTCTATTACAGCACTTGCTTTTAAAATTAAATTTCAATTGCTTTCAATTTCCTTTGGTTTTAGTTGCCATAAGACTTAGCCTTAAGTAAATTCTTTTCCAATATGGATTTTATTTCTAGAAATTGTTTTGAATTTTGTGAGTTAAATATGAGCTAAACTTATTAGGGCGTTCAAGGATGTGAATTCCCTAAAAAGTAATTGTAGCCAAAATTCCAACAAAAACCAAGCCTACATCTCAATTGTTTGCTTGTGTTGAATAAAATTCCGTTGAGATCCTAGATTGATCAACTAGGGTAGCAACTCAAGCTTAGATTTCATACCGACGGGGTTAGTCATAAGTGGATTTCGCACAAGTGATGGAGAAAAGAGCTTAGACATAAGCCAATTCTTTGCCCTAGACATAGAGATTAAGACTCCAAAACCCATAAAATTGTTGAGCAAAATTATCTAAGATAGAGGGACTATAGACATATAAGTCACTCACTTAGTCTCCTAAAACCTAATTTCAAGGTGAATAGGAGTAGCAATTTTGGTTTACAATTGAATGTAGGATAGGTTGAAATTGTAATTTTGGATTGCAATGATCAACTTAAGGCAATGACATTCTTGAGCCCTTTCTTTATCTAAAATTTCTTTTACGATTTCATTTACCAAGTCTATCTAGTTTGCTATTCAATATTGCAAAATTTTGATTCTTCAATTCAATTATGCAATCTTTATCATTTTATTTTGCAAATTTTTGATTATGCAATTCAGTTATGCAATTTTTGCCACTTTAACTTGCAATTAGATTATGCAATTATTCTCTTTTTACCAACACACCATCTCAACCTTGTTTTTGCAATTTTAGTTTCCAAGTTGCAATTCTTCCTTACACTTTACGTTACAATATTTTTGTTACACCGTTCCCTGAGGGATCGATACTCAGGAATACTCCTGTTTTAATACTTGCATCGGCAGTGTGCACTTGCACTGGGATTGAACGTATTTACTTACTTTTATTCACCCAAAGTTCACATGATCAATCCCACAAGCCTGTATGCTATGTTCGAGTCATAGCTAGGAAGACTTTGTAGAGGAGATAAAGACATCCAGAAATATCTCCATATTTACTCAAAGTAAGTTTAATTAATCTTATTTTTTAGTTTAATTTTAAATAAAATCAAAGATGATCCAATGCTTCCACTGCGGAGTGAAACGTTCATTCATTCAATTGGTATAAGAGATTTCTTTGATTTTTATTTAGAATAAAAAGATCAGTAATAGTAGGTATTTTAATTTTATCATATATGTGATATATGTGGTTTACAAATTGACTATTTGACATTAGATTTAATGTTTTGATTAGGTTATGTGTGTATTTTTTATTCTCAAATAAACCTGCTGCTTCACTCATAATCTTGCCGCCGACTTCAATAATTTGAACCGAGCAATCAATGTGCATAATGTGAATAAGTTGCCAACGTTGGAGCTGCATAAATCTTATAAGATTTTTCGGTAGAGCACATGAAAGACTGATCGGTTACATGAAAAATCAATTGGAGAATTAATTCTCAAACTGATGGGGAAACTTTAGCTAAACAAAGATATGAGTGGTTTGTATTACACATGCTGCCATTTACATTCAAAAGCCCAATCCAAAAAGCTCATGCATGATTTTCAGTTGTGTTGTAAATTATTAGGTATATATATATACATATATCTTGCAAATAGCGTTGAATATAAGGATTGCAAAGCGATGATTTTTTTTTTCTATTCCATGCTGAATTCGGCTCAATTGGAAGTCGCGGTACATTGAAGTTGCTGCTGATGAATTTTTTATTTCCAATTTGCTTAATGGTAAACTAGCTGCAATATGAAAAATGAGTGCTGATTTTGTAGGATTCTCAAAATAAGCAACCAAATTGAATTTCAATTGAAATTATATTTCAATTAGATTTCAATTTGAAATTGAAATTGGATTTCGATTGGAGATTGAAATATCATTTTGATTGAAATTGAAATTCAAATTCAAATTTCATATATGAATCCACACGAAATCAAAAGCAGTTGGGTTAATGGCTTGAGATATGATTTCAAATTTCAGAAATTGAAATTGGAGTTGTTTAGACTTGGTATTTGGTCAATTGAATGGATCCATAATTTCAGGCAGTGAGTTGGTCATTCAATTGGAGAAATTTGTGAAAAGTTTTCAAGATGTGGCTGCTATTTTTGGTAAACCTAGTCTAAAAATGGAAATTCGAAGACCAAGATATGTCGTGGATTTAATTATTGTAATTTAAATTATTTTCAATTTCTTAGGATATGCCAAACATACCGGTCAATTTTGATAAGTTTAATTTAATTATGCATGTGATGTATATTTTAAATTAATTGATTGTTGCATAAAGTATGTCATTTAAGTTGAAATCTCACCATAAGTTAAACATGATCATGCATCTTAATTAATTTTTGAATATAATTGTTATATTTAAAAATTTGATTAGGCTATTTTCTAATAGCATTAAGATGTTTTCCTAATTAGTTTATATTTTCTATATTTTGAACATAATTGTTATATTTAGAAATTGATTGGAAAATTGAATTAAGATATTTCTTAATTGGAATGCATCTTTCTTAATTGGATTAAGATCTTTCCTGATAAGATTAAGATTTTCTTAAAATAAAGATATTTCTAATTCATGCTTTAAATAGTTTAAAATTTAGATTTAATTTATCTTTATTTGTTTCTAATAAGATTAGAATTTAGGATAATCTTTTAATTTTGTTTTAAAGGGTTTAAAATGGTAGAAATTAAAGATTATCCATAAAGTGAATTAGTTTCTAATAGGATTAAAAACATTGCTTAAATTCACTTAGGTTCATAAATCTAATAATTAATAGTTAATTAAATATTAATGAATTTGAAATAAAAATTGACTATAAGGGAACTCTGTCTATGGAATGTTATGTCTAGACTGGGGTATTTAAGCTGGCCGAAAGGGAACACCTCTAACTAGGAACTGACCTGGGAGTTGAATTAGTCAAATTTTATTTAATTTCACTAAGCATGCGCATAATGTGATTTTTTTTTTTTGAAATAGTTTAAAAACTTGATAATTCACATTAAAATCAATCTAACTAACATAAGGGTTATGAATGGTAGATTGAGGAACTTAGATAAATGAGATTAGCCTAATTTGTCTAAGTAAGAGAAAACGCTATTTCAAAATAGTAAGTGAAATAAGAAAATGTGTCAACATATCCTATGGTCTCTATCATTAGTTCACATCGTGAGATTCATGTGGGGCCTCGTGGCAGCATTTGGACCACCCCCCTACGGAAGGTGTTTGCATGGGTCAATGTTAGGGTGAACTCCTAAGAAGGATAGGATTGTAGTTTGCTTCCAATAACCTACCCTATGACGACACTTGTTGGGATAAAACTATGTGATCTAAAATGATGGGTCACACTTACAAAGGGCTTATTAAGGTTGTTAATAATGTTCTTGACCAAACTAATGGTAACTAAATATAATTGGACTAAGAGTTATTCTAGTATAATACTTGATTGAGATTGTCTCAGTTTAGTGAAGGAACACTTGACCTACCCTACGACGGCACTTGTTCTAACTCACTAAAGTACCATAGCATTAGAAATTATTTATAGGGTTTATTTATCAAATTATTTGATTTATATGCTAAAATTGAATGGATAATTATTTGCATGATGTTAAATTATATATTTTATATATTTCAATATTATGTCAGTTTCTCTCATAATTTTTCATTTTATTACTGATAAGTCAAAATTGAGAAAATTTTATTACTTGTAAAAAGTAATATTAACACTATAATGGCAGTATAAAATATTTATTTGTCTTTATTGAGAAATGTTCTCAAAACCTGTGGCCAATGCTAATGTAATTGTTCGTGAAGCACATGATTAATGAATCAAAAGTAAATGAGATAGCTTGTATGTATCTCCTAGTTGGAATGTTAGATGTCAAACATAGAAGATTTTTTTTTAAAAAAAGACAACAACATATGAGATATTGTAGTCAACAGAAGCTAAATTTAGATAATTGTCAAAATGATCTCGAATTTAAGTATTACAAAATTCCTAGAAAACAAACCAAATGACTGAGGCTATATAAAAGGAAATAGTTCCTAAATTAGCCAGGACAATCATAATGAGAGGAATTTTTTAAATACCTCTATGGGAAGAAAGATATAAATGAAAGTAAATTTGATTTACGAGATTTTTGGTGGAATATAAATAACGTCACCTAGATAGTCGATATAAGATCTACTATCAAAATTTATTCTTCATTACATTTAATATGTAATTCTTGGAAAATACTTAACATGTAGCATAGTTTTTACAAGTTAGAACCAGGAAGCTCAACTCAATTAGTGTAGTGGGAGACATTAAGATGTCATTAAGTAATAATTGTTAATTAATGCTGAATGTGGTGTTTTATTACTATAAGAGAAATTCAATTTCTCAAACTTTCTTACTAAAAGGTTCATATAGTATGAATTATTTTTTATATTTTCAAAATTATTTGAAAATACATTCAACTGAAAATAAGAACAATTTGTATATGTTAAAATGTTGACATATATCATACTACAAAATACTGAGATATTCAGGATAATAGAATCATATTGTTTTCTCCTAAAAGACAATACTGACTTTGACATTTAAGGTCGATTAAAATCAACTTGAATTGAATGAAAAGACTAGTAAGAGATAATTATCTAAAAGTTAGAATTAATTACTTTACCTGTCTGTAGATCTTGCCTTTAATGCAAGATAATCATTTGGGATTTATTAGATAAAGCTATAAGGCCAAAGAATATTTTGGGCTTACACATTTTGACCCAAGTGGTCTAGTGAATGTAGTCATGAATATTTATCACTCTAGTTGATGATAATTCAAGGTACAAGTATCTTTACTTAATACAACATAAGTCTAAATTTTTGAAAAGTTCAAAAAAATTAAGGCTAAAGTTTAAAATCAATTAGGTAAGTCATCAAGACATTATGATCAAATCATAGTGGAAAGTACAAGAACCTTACGTACTAAGATTAGTTGATAGAAAGTAGGATTGTATCCCAACTCTTAATACCAAGTACAATTGTATGAAACTGTGTTGCACGAGGAGAAACAAGTATTGAGATTTATGCACTAAAACCTCATAATAAATGATTTATTTAATAATTAATAATAATTTTGATTATTTTATTTGCAACATAATATTATCCATTTTATGAAAAATCCAAGGTTATTAGTGTAATCTTGAATAGTATGTTGTTGACATACGAGAAGATGATGTTCAAGAAATAACTTAAAGGGTCATAGTATATGGATAAGGTTGGGTGCCTTATCCTGGTAACACTATTGATACGGCCCACTTTGTAATAGTTACAAATGATTTGATCTAAATCGTTCATGTGGAGACATGTGAGTGGCAGTATCTTATACAATGAGTCTGTGTAAGACTGGACCACGAAATATTTAATCTCTCTTTATAAATCCGTTAATTGAGAAGATTAATATTTCATTAGGATGATCATATGCGACTCGATCTTAATCCTGAGTGAGTTATGAACTCCTGCCTGTGAGGGCTTATCCTTTGATTTGCATGGGTGAGAGTGACTTTTATAGCCGATTCAATATGTCTACCATTTTGGGGACTTGACCAAATAGGGATGATAACTCTTAAATTAAGAGTTATATGCTTGTATTTTTTGGACTAAATTGCCATATTTTATCTCATTATATCTTGGAAATTCCCTAGCTTGGAGTCATTTTGCTCTAGGACTGATTTTGATATAGTAATATTTTTATTAGAGCAAAGTTATCCTAATTAAGGTCTTTTATGTGATTAAATTAGGTTGGATTAATGAGGACTCAAGAAGCCAAGAACAGCAGTTTTACAACTAATTGCTGGAGCAAATTTAGCGATTCAGGCTTATACGAAATTCGCACGTGGGAGCTGTTATTCATTAATTGAGCTGGAATCTGTCAGTCTAGTCACGTGTTTTCAGCCAACCAGAGCCCGCCACGTCACAAGGACAAGTCTAATCAGCCCTCGTTTTCATAAAGGGTGACTTTTATAATGTGGCAGCCGTTTTTTGTTATTGAAGAGGAGGAGGAGAAGTGAGGTTCCCGAAATAACAGAGAGAGCTAGCTGGAGAGGATAAGAGTGTCAACTAGGGAGCCACCACCGGAGTTTTGCCCAAAACGGAAGGTTTCCAGTCGGAAAGACGCCGATGCTGGGTCAAGAAACTTGTGGGAGCATTTCGACTTCTCCTGCTATATTTTCTTCTGTCATTTAGTCGTTTTCTGTATTTAGTTTCATTATGTCTACATTTCTACTGTTTTTCCGTTTTCACTGTAGCATGAACTAATCACCATAAGGTGAGGATTAGAGGATGATTGTTTTTAGTTAATGTTATAGATGAGTAGACTTCATCTCCTTCGATTTGGTTTTTAAGGGGTTTTATTCTTAGTTTGTTTCTGCTTGGCCAGCCGTTATGAACATCGTCCCTCTGATTTCTTGGAAGAATAGGAGGGGCTGAAAACTTGAAAACCACGTTAGCCTCTTGTTGAGGTTAGTAGCTAACTAAGTGGGTAGGTTAGGGATAGCCACTCGCCTAACGCACATAAAGTACAGTGGGTTTATTGTGCTGAAGTAATTTAATTGCGACAGCATATATTCGGTGATTCGGGAGAATACCGTGAAGTCTGTAGTGAATCAAATGGAATGAATGTGTACTCAGTTCGTAACTTAACTAATGCATGACTTACCTCTAATCCGAGCCTTTCCTTTAATTGAAAGTACAAGTTAATCGTTCTCTGTTTTCTGAATCTTTACTCTGTTGTTTCATGCTTTAGCATTAATTTGTTCCAGCATTTATGATTTCTTTTATTGCATTTCCCTTGATAATTTTGAATGGTTACCAACTGAGTTACTAAGAATTAATTTAGGATAATTAGAAGAATCAATAGTCTCCGTGGATACGATAATTTTACTTGCCACTTGCTATAAAAAGAATGTGTACACTTGCGCATTGACATCCTAATATTGCATAATTTCACATCACTCTAGCAAGGTCATCAAGGGAGCTGGGAACTTAATCTCACAAGATGGAATTCACTCATTCCCTTATAGGGTAAGTAGATGAGTAGTTCCCTTAGGCCCTGTTTGATAACGTTTCCGTTTCCTGTTTCCCGTTTCTTGTTTTTTAAGAACTAGAAATAGGAATATGTTTGATAACTATTTATGTTTCTTGTTTCTTGAAAAAAAAGAAACAGAAACGGATATTTGTTTGATAACTGTTTCTCGTTTCTTGGTTTTTTTTTCCCTTTTTTTAGTATAAATAGAGTTTAATATGTATAATATAAAAAAGATATAGCATGCATTAAAATAATATTAAAAGTAATTATCAATATCTCAATGTAATATCACTAAAAAAACATATCTAATGCAAATTATACTAAAAAATAGTATCTATTACAAGTAAGCCCCGATACGAAATTAAAAACAATAATAAAATTGTATTTATCCTTCACATGTTGCCCAGATTTGATCTGCAATGTTGTCTCTTACTCGAGCCATTTTCCTTAAATGATGTTGGCCCACATCTAACTCAATTATATTATTTTGTAAATTGTCCGGCAAACTCTGTACATCTTCAACGATCATTGATTCATTGCTAAAATCATTGAATAGATCATCTTGACGATCATTCAATCTAATGTAATTGTGAATAGTACAACATGCTGTTGGAAAATATTTTTGTGTGTTGACCGGGTAAGGAGGCATTTGTTTAAGAATAGGGAATCGAGCCGTCAACACGCCAAAGTAACGTTCAATAACATTTTGTAGTGAAGAATGTCGATAGTTAAACACTTCTTCCCTACCTCGAGGTTGATTTCTCCTTTCTCTAAAATCTCGTAAATGGTATCTTTGGCCACGATATGGTGCTAAAAATCCAGGCATATTTGTATATCTAGAATCAACAAGATAGTACTGGTCTGCATAACATAAAACACATAAAAACTTGTGATGAAGTGAAAAGTTGAATTAAAATATAAATAACACATAATTATATACCTCTTTTAGGCATAGGAAATTTATTCTTAGGATATCTAATACATTCAAGGAGTATGCGAGAATTATTGGCTGATCCTTCCCAACTAGACATGACATATGTGAATAACATATCAAACGAACAAACACACATTATATTCCATGTTGTGTCAGTTTTTCTACCACGAAATGGTATTTGTTCATTTTTGGGAATACATGCAGCAATATGAGTGCCGTCAATTGCACCAATACAATCTTGAAAAATATACATGAGCATAAATATATTTTCAAAATGTTATGCTTGTGAAAAAAAAATTAAGGCATTACCTTAAAGAAAGGATAATAATTAGGCTTGGATGTGATCTCTGGTGGTACATTCTCTACGTTGGGTGGACAAATAATTTCTACTCCAAGCTTGCAAACCTTCTTCAAAACAAGGTTAAAAACTCGAGAAATAGTTTGACCTGAATGTTGAAACATTTCCGCTACTATACTATTTCTCTCATTGTGTGATATGATTAATAAAAAAAAATGGCAACTTTCTCTTGAACAGTAAGATACCTAGAAGCTTTCAAATTCGTCTTCGCTTTTAAATCTTCACAAAAAGCTATGAATGTACCTTTTTTCATCCTAAAGCAATCAAAGCATCTTATGTCGTTGCCATTTAACAACTCGATCACATAATCATGACCTTTTAGTAAAGAAGTTCTACATGGTTGTCTAGAAGATTGCATCTTGTGAAAGCCAACAAATAATAAGTTGAAAAAGATGTATACAACATCATTGTCGTCATCAGAATCAAAATTCAAGTCATTGTCTTGAATTAAATCCATAAGGATATCCCTAAATCAAGCATGAGCAACATGAAACCATATAATCAAACCACATAATTCGATGTTTAAGTTTAATATGTGAAAAAGTAAATGACATCAAACTACAAAAGTAACATCCCAAAAATAGTCACTAGAAATAGAAGATCAACACAACCAAGCTTCAAGTTTGAGTCAAAAAGCCAAAAAAAAATCCAAAAAACCAAAAATATTTTTCTTCCTACGAATCAAATACTACAAAAGCACAGTGAAATCTAGATACTACGTATGAAATCTTTCTTCCTCGCATCAGGCATTAGTAAAAATAACTTTCTCCAAGCAACATCTCCATGCAAAAGTTTGAGCAACATCAAGATCCTCCATTGCATTCAAAAATTTGAAGCATTCCATCAACTCCTCATCGACAACACCTTTTTCTTTTGATGTTTGACCTTCCTCAACTTGACTTACGATAGAATTAAAAGATCTTTTTTCGAGGATGTCATTTCTTCTCTTGGCACTCTTAGCATACACACCTATAAATGAAGACATGAAACTGCTAAATTCGTCTCTCTTGTTTTGAACTCGTTTTCTACTTTTTTCATGACCACTATCTTCACCAATCATATTTGTATTTCTTCCAACATCATTTTCATCTTCATAATCTGAAGGAAGTTTTGTCGATGGACAAGCATTTGCACCTATAGTTGTAGTATCTCCAAAGATTCTCATAAGCTTTGCATAGTGCGGGCAACCACTTTTTTTAAACCTCTTAGCTCTCTTATTGACATATAAGAAATTTCACAATAGTACATAAAACCAATCATAGTTCAATAGAAGATTAAACATTGAAAAAGAAAACACTTTCCGTTACTTTATACCTTAAAAAGATCATTCCATTGCTCATCTTCTAGGGTGATAGTGCCCAATAATGGATCCCAACCATTTCCTGACATATCACTCAATATTTTTTTGAAGTCTTTGTAAAATTGTCTTAATTTGTTGAACTTATTTTCAATTGATCATGAGTATAAGCATATCCAGTACCAACATTTAGGTGGGTTCTCATATAATTTCAACTAGTCCTTGTAAATGTTGTGGTTGGTTGATTGCCCTTTGCGACCTCTTCATCCATTAAGTCAATAAATAGAGTCTCATTCTTGTCAGGCCATGGTCCCTCACTTTTCAACCCATCAATTTCAACAACCTCATCAACGCAATGCTTTTCTGATGATTGTTGTGACATCTAGAAACATTATCAGAAAATTTCATGTGTAAATTATACGCAATGCTTTTCTGATGCTTTCCAGGGTTCATTTGTTCTAAAAGAAACCTTTCTAGTCCAAAGGAATATACATGCCAACATTCATTGTAGAAAACAATCATAAGATTAAAAAAAAAATCCTAACGTCCAAATGCCTAAAAGAAGTTAATTGTGGAAAGGGATAACTCCAAATTAAGTACTTACAACACAGGGGATTGCAAGAAACCTACAAGGAACTTGAGAATTAGCTACTGTCTCCAATTTCATCACAAATTCCTTCCTATTTAAAAGTTAGCTTCCTTTTTCCTTCTTTCACTAAAAAAACTGTAGATATGAGCATAGACCTGCATGAAAGTAAATAAAAGAAGAAAATATTTTATGCAAAAACATTGAAAATTGAGGAACTAAAACAAAATATTTGAAAATTTACGTATCAAAATTAGTAAGAAAGTTGAAATAATCAAGACTTTCTTTTTCCTTTTGAGTACAACAAATGTGGGGAGATTTAAAGTAATCAAGACTACATAAGCATAATAATTCCAACTTAGGATTTAAGCCAATATGAGAAAAATTTGAAGTTTTCAGAAATATCAAACCGGCTCGAACAAGTTCTGCATTTTAAAAGAAACATTGGAAGAAAATATATGTGGATAGGAAAAAAGAAAGAACAAAACCACTGAGGCACCACAGAGAACAAAAATAAACCAGTATAATATGAAGGGTAAGGTAAAGGATAGTTTACAACATAAGAGATAAAGGAAAGTTTTTAGAGGTTTTTTGGGTTTGGGATGAAGGGTTGAAGCAGCTTTTGAAGCTCTTTTTAAAGAGTGTGAGTTGGTGAAGGAGAAAAAGGAAAAAAAAAAAGTACATTCTACATGTCATTCTATGGAAGACCTTTCTCCTTTTTTGAATCAAAATCTTCTTTTTTTCTTTCTAGTCACTATTCCTCATTCAATCCCTTTAATCACTTTGATATGAAAGACAAAGGTACAAATCCAGGGATATTGTTCACCACAGAGAACAATTCCATCCATTTCTTTAATTGATCAAAAACACAATTATATCAGTAACTTTTAGCAACAAAAATCAACCCCCTTGCTGCAAATTTAAAATTTAGACTGCAACCAAATATCAAAATTTGTAAAGACAAAATGCAAAAGCCATCTCCCTTGAAAAAAAAAACTGAAGAAACAAACCATAAATTAAATAGCACTTAAATTAAACTAAATAGCCAACCAAAGCTGTAAATTTATGTCCAGAGAAAAAACCAAAGCTAATAGAAAACTGAGGCAAACGGTTGAACAAGGACTTGTTTCTTCAACTTCACACAAACTACTTTTCTCAATTCTTCAGAATAGAAGAAAGAAAAATCCCAAATCTTCAAAACCCACCTTCGTTGCCTCATCTGCCCTACCTTTCTTCTTCCTTTTTCTATTACCTTCTGAACCCCATCTCTTTCTCCGTCATTGCTACCTCCACCGCCTCCCAGACCCATCAGTTCACCAATTCCCACCCTCCTCCGCCGCACAGCCATCCTTACGGTTCAACTCCTTAACCGTAACAACCACAAATCGCAAACAAACAAGAGATTTAAACAGATAAAAGAACTCACCTCTTGATGAGAAGATAATTTCGAGCAGAGAATCACCGATGAAAGGTTAGGGCAGAGAACTTCCAGTAAACGAGAGAGATGAATTTCGTGAAAGGGAATAATCGAATTAAACCCACAGCGGAAGCATAGGAATCGTCTTTGACTTATTTAGAATTAAATTAAAATACAAGGGTTAAGCAATAAATACCTTAAAAATAATATTATGGAGAATATTCTGGCGGATCTCTATCTCTTCCACAAAGTCTTCCTGGCTATGACTCGAACACAGGATCAAGGCTTGTGGGAGCCTCTTGAAAGAAAATCCACAAGGGATGAGAAAGGAAGAGGTCTAGAGAGAATTCTCTAATTCTCTCTATTTGAGGAGATGTGTATTGTGTAGAATGGCTCAACCTAAGGGTCCTATTTATAGAGACAAAGGGAAAATCTTTGCCATAATTAAAATATTATATTTTAATATCTAATATATTAAAATATATCTTATATTTATTTGAATCTCATTCAAATCTCCTACGATATTTATTTATTTGAATCTTATTCAAATTCTATAAATATATTTTATTTAATATATCAAATATATATTAATTATTTTAATATTTAATGTATCAAATACAATAAATATATTTTCCTCTTTTATATTTAATATATTAAATGTATTAAATATTAATTTGAACACTTCAAATTAAATATTAAATTTAAAAATTTCAAATTTTAATATTTAATGTATCAAATACAATAAATATATTTTCCTCTTTTATATTTAATATATATAATATATTAAATATTAATTTGAACACTTCAAATTTTTCTTTCAACTAAATTGATCTTTTTAGTGTTTCTATGAGCTAGCAAGGGGACCTTATGGACCTACAGATTATAAGCTCCAATGATACAAAATTAATTAATTAAACTCTTTAATTAATCAATTTTCATTCATTAACTCTAGGGTCACTCCACTACAGACCTAAAGTTGCACTCTTATGGACTGTAGGACAAGTTGTGTCCATTGATATAATCACTACATGCAAATCGATCCTTCACTAGTTGTTCGTAATTACAGCTGAGTCAAAAGTCCGTTTTACTCCTGTAATTACATCTTGCACCTTCAGTACCACTGATCCTCTAATGAACAATCGGTTTATAATCTAATTATAAACTAAGTCCCTCTCGGGCCAGTGAGAGGGTGGGGGCCCCATTGTTCAAGTCCCGAAATCAGCACTTAAGGGAACTACTCATCTACTTACCCTATATGGGAAGGAGTGAATTCCATCTTGTGAGATTATGTTCCCAGCTCCCTATTTGGTCCAGTACCCAAAATGGTAGGCATACTTGATCCGCTAACACGCAAGTGCACGTGATCGAAGTAATAAAGAAACTGGAAGTATTCCAGAGTATCGTACCCAAGGGAACGGGGTTTAACAAAATCTATTTTGAATGACACAAAATATGTTTGCAAATTACAATGGTGGTAACCGAAATTTCAAAATGCAAGAGTTTGGTTTTTTAACAAGAGTAAGTAAAAATTCTATGAGAAAAAAATAAAATAGGGATTCAAGTGATGCAAGCACCTTTGGAAGAATGCAACTCACTTTGCAATTGCAATCATAGTTAACATGTGAGACTAAGTAAACCGAGTTCAACTCCTATTCGATTTTGATTCAAAACCTTTAGAAGACTAAGTGATTAAACCTATATGTCTATGGCTAATCTAACTTAGATACTTCGCACACAACCCTAGTGGTCTTGGAGTCTCGCCCTATGTCTAGGGTCGATGTTCAGGACTTATTTCTAAGCCTTTTCCTCCATTGCTTTTGTGACATCGACTTCCCCTTAACTCTTTCGATATTAAGTTCGAGCTTGATGAGCAAGCACTAGTTGGCCGGCTAGGTTTACCCAAATTTAAATTCAACAAAAGCAAACAAAGTTCACATGCTAACTAGATTGTTTATGCTTTAGAGTTTTACATTTTTCCTTAGGGCATTCACCAACTTGAACCCCTAGAGAAAATTTAGCTCATTGTGGAAAAAGTAAAAATCCCAAAATTATTTATTGAAAATTTCATAGTTTTAAAAGAGGAGATAATTAATTCCAAAGAAAACCTAATTAAATTACCAAGAAAAATGTCTACTAAGAAAGTCAATTTTCCTAGAATATGCTACTGGAGTTCAAATTCTGTTTTCAACAGGAAGCCCACGGATGAATAAGAAAATGAAGGGTTTTGAGCATGGAAATTAACAACATTTTCCAATCCACCACCTACAGTATATAGTGCTTAACCCACATGGGACGGTCCAAAAGCCGTCACGAGGCCCCACATGAATCTCACGATGTAAACTAATGATGGAGACCGTAGGATATGTTGACACATTTCCTTCTCCCACTTACTATAATACTTTCTCAAAAGATTCACCCTGATATTGATCCATGCAAACACCTTCCGTAGGGAGGACGGTCCAAAAGCCGCCATGAGGCCCCACATGAATCTCATGTTGTGAATCAATAATAGAGACTGTTGGATTTTTGACATGTGTCCTTTTCCCGCTAAGTATTTTGAAATAGGGTTTTCTATTACTTAGAAAAATTAGGCGAATCTCATTTATCTAAGTTCATCAATCTACCTTTCATAACTCTTATGTTGTTAGATTGATTTTAATGTGAATTACTAAGTTTTTAAACTATTTAAAAAATAATAATAACATTATGAGCATGCTTAGTGAAAATAAATAAAATTTGACTAATTCAACTCCCAGGTCGGTTCCCAATTAGAGGTGTTCCCTTTCGGTCAGCTTAAATACCCCAGTCTAGACAGAACCTTCCATAGACAGAGTTCCCTTATAGTCAATTTTTATTTTCAAATTCATTAATCTTTAATTAACTATTAATTATTAGATTAATGAACATAAATATTTTTAATCTTATTAAAAAAATAATTCACTTAGATAGTCTTAAAAATCCATCATTTTAAACCCTTTAAATTAAAAGATAATCCTTGATATTTTATTCTCATTCTATTAGAAAAATAGAAGATAAATTAAATTCAAAACTTAAACTATGGATAATCTTGAAATTCTACCATTTTAAACCATTTAAAACTAAATAAAAAGATTATCTTAAATTCTAACAAATAAAGATATATTCAATTCAAATTTTAACTATTTAAACCATCAATTCGAAATATCTTTATTTTAAGAAAATCTTAATCTCATTAAGATATATCCTAATCCTATTAGGAAAACATGGATTTCATTTATGAAAGAAAATATCCTAATTTAATTTTCAAATATAACAATTATATTCAAAGATATGGAAAATATAAGCATATTAAGAAAATATCTCAATTCTATCAGGAATCATCCTAATCAAATTTTCCAATATAACAATTATATTAAAAAATTAATCTTAATTCTATTAGGAAACAACGTAATCAAAATTTTAAAATATAATAATTATATTTAAAAATAAGATAAGATGCATGATCATGCTTAACCTATGGTGGGATTTTAAATTTAAATGGCATACTTTATGCAACAATCAAACAATTTAAAACAAACATCTCATGCATAATTAAATTAAAAATAGCAAAATTGACCGGCGTATTTGGCATATCCTAAGAAATTAAAAATAATTTAAATTACAATAATTTAAATCCAAGACATATCTTGGTCTTCAATATATTCCTTGTTTGGACCATTCCAAATTTAGGATTTAGGAATCCTAAATTTTTTTCACTTTTTTTTTTTCCGAACGTTTTTCGCTGTTGACTTCTTCAGCCCATAAAATCGAAATTTTCAGCTATCGTAGTCATTCAAGTAAAATACATGAAATCCTAATCCTTATGGGTTTTACAATGATCTAATCAAAGCAATAAATCTAATGATAAATAGCCTAAACAATCAATTTGCAAACCACAAATATATCAAATATATGATAAATTAAAATACCCACCATCACAAAAATTTAATTCTAAATAAAACTTAAAGAGGCTCTGATACCAATTGAAGGGAATAATCGAATTAAACCCACAGCGGAAGCATAGGAATCGTCTTTGATTTATTTAGAATTAAACTAAAATACAAAGGTTAAGCAATAAATACCTTGAAAATAATATTATGGAGGATCTTTATCTTTTCCACAAAGTCTTCCTGGCTATGACTCGAACACAGGACAAGGCTTGTGAGAGCCTCTTGAAAGAAAATCCCCAAGGGATTGGAGAGGAAGAGGTCTAGAGAGAATTCTCTAATTTTCTCTATTGAGGAGATGTGTGTTGTACCGAATGGCTCAACCCAAGGGTCCTATTTATAGTGACAAAGGAAAAATATTTGCCATAATTAAAATATTATATTTTAATATCTAATATATTAAAATATATCTTGTATTTATTTGAATCTCATTCAAATCTCCTACGATATTTATTTATTTGAATCTTATTCAAATTCTATAAATATCTTTTATTTAATATATCAAATATATATTAATTATTTTAATATTTAATGTATCAAATACAATAAATATATTTTCCTCTTTTATATTTAATATATCTAATATATTAAATATTAATTTGAACACTTCAAATTTTTCTTTCAACTAAATTGATCTTTTTAGTGTTTCTATGAGCTAGCAAGGGGACCTTATAGACCTACAGATTATAAGCTCCAATGATACAAAATTAATTAATTAAACTCTTTAATTAATCAATTTTCATTCATTAACTCTAGGGTCACTCCACTATAGACCTAAAGTTGCACTCTTATGCACTGTAGGACAAGTTGTGTCCATTGATATAATCACTACATGCAAATCGATCATTCACTAGTTGTTCGTAATTACGGCTGGGTCAAAAGTCCGTTTTACCCCTGTAATTACATCTTGCACCTTAAGTACCACTGATCCTCTAATGAACAATTGGTTTATAATCTAATTATAAACTAAGTCCATCTCGGGCCAGTGAGAGGGTGGGAGCCCCATTGTTCAAGTCCCGAAATCAGCACTTAAGGGAACTACTCATCTACTTACCCTATATGCGAAGGATTGAATTCCATCTTGTGAGATTATGTTCCCAGCTCCCTGTTTGGTCAAGTCCCCAAAATGGTAGGCATATTGAATCGGCTACAAAAGCCACTCTCACCCATGCAAATCAAATGACAGGCCCTCACAGGCATGAGTTCATAACTCACTCAGGATTAAGATCGAGTCACATATGATCATTATGATGAAATATTAATCTTCTCAATTAATGGATTTATAAAGAGAGATTAAATATTTCGTGGTCCAGTATTATACAAACTCATTGTATAAGATACCCTCACTCACATGTCTCCACATGAATGATTTGGATCAAATCATTTGTAACTATTACAAAGTGGGCCGTATCAATAGTGTTACCAGGATAAGGCACCCAACCTTATCCATATACTATGACCCTTTAGGTTATTTCTTGAACATGATCCTCTCGTATGTCAACCACATACTGTTCCAGATTACACTAATAACCTTGGATTTTTCATATAATGGATAAGATTATATTGCAAATAAAATAATCAAAATTATTAATTATGAGGTTTTAGGGCATAAATCCCAACATTTCGAGCATCTCAGATTTGGAAACGGGAGAAGGGAGGAAAGAAACGGAACACTAAAAACTTATTTTAGGATTTTTTCAGATTTGGGCCTAATTTTGGAAACAAGAAACAGGAATGATTATCAAACAAGCCCGTTTCTCAAAAAATGAGAAACAGAAACAAGAAACAGGAAACATGAACGTTATCAAACAAGCCCTTAAGTGTTAATTTTGGGACTTGAACAATGAGGCCTCACCCTCTCACTGGCCCGATAGGGACTTAGTTTATGGTTAGATCATAAACAAATTGTTCATTAGAGGATCAGTGGTACTTATGCTGCAAGATGTAATTACAGCGGTAAAACAGACTTTTGACCCAGCTGTAATTATGAACAACTAGTGAAGGTGATCGGCTGTCACGGAAGCGCACGTGATCGAAGTAATATAAATTGGTATCTGAGTACCAAGTATCGAATCCCACAGGGAACGGAGTAACAAAGATTTTGTTTTGCAAAAGTTTAAGGAAAATTTCAAGTTGAAAAGTAAAAATGCAAAAATAAAGTTGGGATAGGTTGTTGGTGAAAAATCGAAATTGCTAAATCCAATTGCTAATACAGAATGACAATGTTGGAAATAACAGAAATTGCTAAATTGAAATTGCAGATTCTAAATTGGCAATGCGCGAAATGACTAAAAATTGCAGAATTAAATTGCTAAATCTAAATTGGCAATATGAAATAGCAATTTGGATGAACTTAAAGAATGAAATGATCAAGGATGGGGCTCAAGAATGTCATTGCCCTAAGTCGTAATTGCAAACCAAAATTTCAATTCCAACCTACTCCACACTCAATTGTAAACCAAAATTGCATCTCCTATTTACCTCGAAATTGGGTTTTTTAGGAGGCTAAGTGAGAGACCTATATGTCTATAGTCCCTCTATCTTAGATATTTTTGGCTCACAATTTTATGGTCTTGGAGTCCTTAATCCCTATGTCTAGGGTAAGGAATGGCTTATGTCTAAGCTCTTTTACTCCATTACTTGTGTGAAATCCGCTTATTACTAACCCTGTCGGTATTAGATCTAAGCTTGAGTTGAAACCTTAGTTGATCAATCTAAGATCTCAACGGAAATTCAATCAACACAAGCAAACAATTGAGATGTAGGCTTGGTTTTTATTGGAATTTTGGCTACATTTACTTCTTAGGGAATTCACATCCTTGAACCCTCTAAGAAGTTTTAGCTCATATTTTCGATGAAAATTCTAAAACTAATTTTAAAGAAAGAGTTCATAATGAAATGGTGCAATTTAATTAAATAAAACACTAACTTATGAAATGAAATTTGGCTATTCCTAGGAATTCAAGCAAGGATAAATAATAGAAATTAAGCCAAGGTGGCAAGGGCAACTAAGTAAATTTCCTTATCTCCTCCCTTCTGCCTTGACTTGTACAAACATAAGTGGAAAAATGTTTACAGAAGCTAAAACGAAGAGAAAAAAAAAGAGAAACAGAGCATGAAAGCAAGGATTCGATTTGGAAGAAATAATTCGAATAAACTTGGAATTCCCTACAAAGTAATACATGTTTGCATCCAATTGAGAGCAAAGGGATAATTCCCATAACCATTCATCATATAAGAAAGAAAAATTGATACACTGTGAATGATTTCTTGGTGAAGAAGAGCAATAAAAACAGAAAAAAAACAGAGGATGTTCTTGAGAAGAATCACCCACTAATGTAATTGAAAGTAACTCAAACTTTGACCAAAATACATCAATCGAGAAAAGAAGTAAATTAAACACTGCTCCTGTGGTACAAACTGAAAGAAATTGAGATGGAAATTGAATAAATTGACCAAAAACAGCAGCAAAAATACGAAACAGGGGCTGGATGAAATTTCGAAAACCCAAAAACTGATTCTTCAAATCGACCCCCGAAAATCGTCTCCCTTCTTCCGGCAATCTTCTTTTGTAGATCGGTTTAGGGTTCAATTTTTCTAAGAATCATGCTCCAATTCCCTTGATTTGTGCTAAATTTCCTCTTTCATTTATGGGTTTCGTCATTCACGCGTTTGCAGACTTTCCATATATGCTCTGCTCAGGATTGCCAAACTGGTTTAGCAATTTGGTTTGGCAATTTCCGAAATTCCTGCAAAAAGAACCACATTACTTAGAACTCTTTTCCAATTGCTATCATATTTCATTCTTTCCTAATTTCAAACAATTTTCCACCATTTTCAATTAATCCTAGGGCAAACAAGAGTTTTTTCGAGCATTTGAGGATTTAAATAAGCCTTAATTTTAAGGCTTATCAGAAGGATCGACTTGCATGTAGTGATTATATCCATAGACACAATTTGTCCTACAGTGCATATGAGTGTAACTCTAGGTCTATAGTGGAGTGACCCTAAAGTTAATGAATAAAAATTAATCAATTAAAGAGTTTAATTAATTAATTTTGTATTATTGAAGCTTATAATCTGTAGGTCCATAAGGTCTCCTTGCTAGCTCATAGTAACACTAAAAGATCAATTTAGTTGAAAGAAAATTTTGAAATGTTCAAATTAATATTTAATATATAAAATATATTAAATATAAAAGAGGAAAATATATTTATTGTATATTATACATTAAATATTAAAATAATTAATGTATATTAGATACATTAAATAAAAATATATTTATAACATTTGAATAAGATTCAAATAAATAAATATCGTAGGAGATTTGAATGAGATTCAAATAAGTATGAGATATATTTTAATATATTAGATATTAAAATATAATATTTTAATTATGGCAAACATTTACCATTGGTCTCTATAAATAGGACATTTGGGTTGATCAATTAGACACAACACACATCTCCACAATAGAGAATTAGAGAATTCTCTCTAGATCCCATCATCTCCAATCTCTTGTGGATTTTCTTTCAAGAGGCTCCCACAAGCCTTGGTCCTGTGTTTGAATCATAACCAGGAAGACTTTGTGGAGAAGATAAAGATCCGCTAGAAATATCTCCATAATATTATTTTGAAGGTATGCTTTGCTTAAAATTATTTTTTAGTTTAATTTTAAATAAAATCAAAGATGACCCAATGCTTCCGCTGTGGAGTGAAAGTTCATTCTTTCTATTGGTATCAGAGCGGTCTTTAACTTTTTATTTAGAATTCAAGTTTTACATGGTGGGTATTTAAATTTCATATATGTGATATATGCAGTAGTTTTAAAATTGATTGGTTAGGCTATTAGGTATTAGATTTATTGCTTTGATTAGATCATTGTAAAACCCATAAGGGTTAGGATTTCATGTATTTTACTTGAATGACTATGATTGCTGCAAATTTCGACCATCTTGGTTGAAGAAGCCGATGGCAAAAAAGGTTCACGAAAAAAAAAGAAAAAAAAGAAAAATCGAGATTGAAGTCAAACATATTCGGCTGGCGTTTTATTATATTCTTAAACGTTCTGGCAACATAAAATATATGTTTGGTTCATTGGTCAATGGGTGCTTGTTGTTATACTCTAGGTCTAAGGTTAAACACTTGGGTAATGTAGTTATTTATTTATTTATTTTTGCGGCAGCTAGTGCTATAATTGGAAGACAAGATTTAGGTTTCTAAACTCTAAATTTGGATGGCCAAACAAGGAAGATATTGAAGCCAAGATATGTTTGGATTTAAATTATTTTCAATTTCTTAGGATATGACGGTCAATTTTTCTATTTTTAATTTAATTATGCATGAGATGTATGTTTTAAATTGTTTGATTGTTGCATAAAGTATGCCATTTAAATTTAAAATCCCACCATAGTTTAAGCATGATCATGCATCTTATCTTATTTCTGAATATAAATATTATATTTGAAAATTTTGATTAGGTTGTTGCCTAATAGAATTAAGATTAAATTTTTAATATAATTTTTATATTGGAGAATTTGATTAGGATGTTTCCTAATAGAATTGAGATATTTTCCTAATACGTTTATATTTTCCATATCTTTGAATATAATTGTTATATTTGGAAAATTAAATTAAGATATTTTCTTTCATAAATAAAATCCATGTTTTCCTAATAGGATTAGGATATATCCTAATGAGATTAGGATTTCCTTAAAATAAAGATATTTCTAATTCATGCTTTAAATAGTTTCAAATTTGAATTTAATATATCTTTATTTGTTTCTCATAAGATTGGAATTTAGTATAATCTTTTAATTTAGTTTTAAATGGTAGAATTTCAAGATTATCCATAGTTTAAAATTTGAATTTAGTTCATCTTTATTTGTTTCCTAATAAGATTAGATTCTTTAATTTCAAAATAAGATGAGATCTTTTAATTTCCTAATAAGATTAGGTCTTTCATAAATAAAGATAATTTAATTCAAAGATAAAATAGTTTAAGTTTTGAATTTAATTTATCTTTTATTTTTTTAATAGGATTAGAATAAAATATCCAATATGATATTTTAATTTGTTTTAAAGGGTTTAAAATGGTGGATTTTTAAGATTATCCAAGTGAATTATTTTTTAATAGGATTAAAAACATCTATTTATAAACTCACTTAGGTTCATTAATCTAATAATTAATAGTAAATTAAAGATTAATGAATTTGTAATAAAAATTGACTATAAGGGAACTCTATCTATGGAAGGTTCTGTCTAAGATTGAGGTATTTAAGCTGACCGAAAGGGAACACGTCTAACTGGGAACTGACCTATGAGTTGAATTAGTCAAATTTTATTTAATTTCACCAAGCATGCTCATAATGTGATTATTTTTTTTAAATAATTTAAAAACTTGGTAATTAAAATCAATCTAACCAACATAAGAGTTATGAAGAGTAGATTGAGGAACTTAGATAAATGAGATTAGCCTAAGAAAACCCTATTTCAAAATAGTAAGTGGGAGAAGGAAATGTGTTAACATATCCTAAGGTCTCCATTATTGGTTCACATCGTGAGATTCATGTAGGGCCTCGTGGCGGCTTTTGGATCGTCCCCCTACGAAAGGTGTTTGCATGGGTCAATATCAGGGTGAACTCCTGAGAATGATAGAATTGTAGTTTTGTTTCTAATACTTGACTTACCCTACGACGACACTTGTTGGGATAAAACTATGGGATCTAAAATGATGGGTCACATTTACAAATGACTCATTAAGGTTGTTAATGATATCCTTGACCAAACTAATGGTAACTAAATATTATGGGAATAAGAGTTACTCTGGTATAAAGCTTGGTTGAGATTGTCTCAGTTTAGTGAAAGAATACTTGACCTACCCTACGGCGACACTTGTTCTAACTCACTAAAGTACCACAGTATTAGAAATGATTTATAGGGTTCATTTTTCAAATTGTTTGATTTCTATGCTAAAATTGAATGGATAACTGTTTGCATGATGTTAAATTATATATATATATATATATTAATATTATGTTAGTTTATCTCATAATTTTTAATTTTATTACTGAAAGTCAAAATTGAGAAATTTTATTACTTGGAAAAGTAACATTAACACTATAATGGTAGTGTAAAATTTTGAATTTGTCTTTATTGAGAAATGTTCTAAAAAACCTGTTGCTAATGCTATTCGAATTGTTCGTGTAGCCCATGATTAATGAATCAAAAGTAAACGAGATAGCTTGTAGGTATCTCCAAGTTGACATGTTATAAGATAAAGAAAATGACAACAACATATGAGATGTTGACATCAACAGAAGCTAAATTTAGAAAATTGTCTAAATGATCTCGAAGATTAAATATTACAAACATCCAAGAAAAGAAACCAAATGACTGAAGCTATATAAAAGGAAATAGTTCCTAAATTAGCTAGGACAGTCATAATATGAGGAATTTTTGAAATATCTCTCTAGGAAGAAAAATATAAATGAAAGTAAATTTGATTTACTAGATTTTTGGTGGAATATAAATAACGCCACCTAGATAGTCGATATAAGATCTACTATCCAGATTTATTCTTCATTACATTTAATATGTAATTATTGGAAAATACTTAACATGTAGAATAGTTTCTATAAGTTGGCACTAGGAAGCCCATCTTAGTTAGCGTAGCGGGAGACATTAAGATGTCATTAAGTAATAATTGTTAATTAATGCTGAATGTGGTGTTTTATTACCACAAGAGAAATTCAATTTCTCAAACTTTATTAGTAAAAGGTTCATATAGTATGAATTATTTTTTATATTTTCAAAATTGTTTGAAAATACATTCAACTGAAAATAAGAACAATTTGTATATGTTAAAATGTTGACATATATCATACTATAAAATACTGAGATATTTAGGATTATAAAATCCAGAATGGAAAGACATATTGTTTTCTCCTAAAAGATGATACTTGACTTTGACATTTAAGGTTGATTAACATCAACTTGAATGAAATGAAAAGACTAGTAAGAGGTAATTCTCTAAAAGTTAGAATTAATTACTTTACCTGTCTGTAGATCTTGCCTTTCATGCAAGATAATCGTTGGGGCTTTATTAGATAAGGCTATAAGGCTAAAGAATACTTTGGGCTTACACATTCTGACCCAAGTGGTCTAGTGAATGTAAAGGCCAAATAAAATCATAAATATTTCATCACTCTAGTTGATGATCATTCAAGGTACAAGTATCTTTACTTAATACAACATAAGTCTAAATTTTTGAAAAGTTCAAGTAAATTAAGGCTAAAGTAGAAAATCGATTAGGTAAATCTATCAAGACATTATGATCAGATCATAGTGAAAAGTACAAGAACCTTACGTACTAAAATTAGTTGATAGAAAGTGGGATTGTATCCCAACTTTTAATACCAAGTGCAATATATGAAATTGTGCTGCAAGAGGAGAAACAATTTGAGTTACACACCATTACCAAACTCTGGTTAGGAAATGCAATAGAAATTGCATAGTGAACATTATTCCCTTCAAAAGTGTCTACGAGACAATTTTGGCATTATAGAAAAGTAGTAAAGTTAGTTTACAACACTTCAATATTTAGGAATGTTAAGCTCACGTGCTAAAACAAACCTAAAAATGTAACGACCCTATAAGCTCAACACGCTACCTAAGAGTCATTACTAAGTCACGTCGCTACATTACCAAAAATTTCGGCAACATAACGGCGTAACTACACGAAAACCAAAATTTTGACCCTGATAAGACATAGAAAAACACACTTCTAAGATTTCAAACAACCTCCTAGCATCCAACAAACTTCTCAATATGATGCTAGGGTTCAAACAGAAGAAACCAAATATACGTGCACGATTTACAAAGAAAGGTTAAAAGATTTTAAAACATTCTCCTAACATTTAAAAACTTAACATGAGTTCTATATACATCTAGAAATATAAAGGAAGCGGAATAACGATCAGTCGGCTCCCATGACTCGAGTAGATGATCTCCGGTCACGCGCTAGGGCCGATCTTAGCCTTACCTGAAAACATTTTAAAAAGGAAAAGGGTGAGTATTAACGAATAATACTCAGTAAGTCCATCATAGTTTTAAAATAAGAGTTTCAATCACATGCATCATGTCATTTTAAATCATAAAACCATCGTAAACCATCACTTTAGTAGGGGACCTAAAATTCCTTTTATAAACCATATACTTTTCCTCGCGGCTCTTGTGAACGATTAAATTCTCCCGAGGGCCTCTGAATAGTCCGAAGACATAGTTTTTCTGTCTAATAGAGTCCTCCCTACCTCTGAGAGTTAAGCTCGAAAGCTAACATATATCATGGAGTCCGAAGACTCAGCCCGAAGGCTACCATCGTGGAGTCCGAAGACTCAAGCCCGTCGGCTACAGTCGTGGGGGCACTCTCGAACCCCGGGAGCATATAGAGTCCGAAGACTCGGGTTCCCTCAAAACCCACATAAAACTTTTGGGAGAATTATCGTCACAGCCTATATAAATCTTTTCATGAACACAACACATGCATGAGGTCCCATTCGTTTTAGAACATAGTTATGAATGCATCAGTCATAGCAATCGCATTTCAAAGACATACATATAATACACTTTCTTTCTTAAATACTTAACATGAAAACATAAACTTTCAAAGAAATCATAGAGCTAGCTCAAGTTTTGAAAACTTCTTTCGTTGTGAGATCCCTTACCTTAAGTCTTTATTTATTACAATACCCTTTCTTCACTTAGTAATAAGCTTCTTGAGTTTCCACTCCAAGTACGATCCTCGGTCCTCGACAATTCACCTAAAAAGTGTTCTAAACGTGTCTTAAACCATCCGAATTACGCTAAAACACATTCTATCATTAATAACTCGACGAAACGGACCTAATGGCAAAATTTACCCAACTCCGGCGAGCGGCGGCGCGTGACCGGAGCACGGCGGCGCGTGCGGCGGCGGACGGCGGCGCGTGGCCGGCGCGTGGAGCTTCCGATCGGCGCGTGAGGGCGCGTGGAGCCTCGTTTTCGTGCGAGACTCACGGATCTGGGCTTTCCGGTCGGATCTGAGTTCTGTTCGATGGAGGAGAAGAAGAAGAAGTCCGGCGAAGCTACTGTCGTCCGGCGAAGAAGCTCACGGCGAGGTTGGGTGTTCGGTTCAAAGCTTCTCCGGCGATCAAGACTGTGTGGGTCCTCGATTTGGAGCTCCGACGGTCGTTGCTCGCGAGTTTCCGGCGAGGCGTTGGTGTTCGGCTGAACGTTCGTGCGGCGAAGCTCTCGATCGGCGGCGAGAATCCGAGGAAGAAGAAGAAGCAGCCGGCGACTGGAACTTCGACGAGAGAGAGAGAGTTGCCGTGAGGGAGACGATCGAGTGAGAGAGATCGGAGAGAGAGCGGCGGGAAGGAGCTTCGGCGAGAGAGAGAGAGAGAGAGAGAAAAAAAATCGGGAAGGGAGAGGCTGCGGGAAGAAGAAGAAAGAAAAATAAAAATAAATAAATAAATAATTAAAATAATAATAAATAATTAAAATAATAATAAATAATAAAATAATATTATATATAAAAAAAAATCAAAATATCTTCTCTAAAAGACCAAAATGCCCTTTCCTTTTCCAAAAATCACCAAATTACCCTTAAAATAATTAAATTCATAATAAAACTTTACCAAAGAGTCTCGGGTGTTACAAAAAAGCTTATATATGTTCAAAGATAAGTCTAAGTGTAGGCCACCCCTAAGGAGTATAAAATGGTCTTTTATGTAGTTCTAAAACGAATAAGGTATTTGTATGATAAATATCATTTTATAAGAAATATTAAAAAAAAGACTACAAACCTTCGATAAGGTGAGATAGTGTTAATAAATTGGTTTCAAGTGAAGCCACTAAATAGTTAACAAAAGTTGTTAATGATTTAATTACTTTTGAAAGTCAAATGGATCCTAGTCATGAATTGGATATGCCTCATCGTAGTGGGAGAGTTATGAGATGACTCAAACTTTACAAGGACTTAATTGAATTCCAGATTGTCATGTTAGATGACAAAGATGAAGGCTTATTGCCCGCAAAGTGAGACTAATGGCAAATGGTTAAATCTAATAGGAGAAAGTAAACTGCGAGTAAATTTTCTCACTTGTTGCCATACTGAAGTCTGTAAGCATTATTTAATTCATTTTTGCATATGTGATATAAAAAAAAATGAATGTTTAGAATTCTTTTATGAAAAGAAATCTTAGATAATGCAACTACATAAATCAATCATAGATGTTTATTTTCAAATATCAAAAGCAAAAGGTTTGCGAAATAGTAAAGGTTCATTTATGAAATGAATTATACCATTAGATTTGTGAATATAAGGTTTGATAAAAGTATCAAAACCTATGACTTTGGATAAATATTAATGAAGCTTGTATAGACAAGAAAATCATTAATTGCCTAGTGGATTTTTCTCATGTTTTATGTTGATGATATTTTACCCATTATGAATGATGTAAGATGTCTATCTAACATAAAAAATTGACTAAGTAACAAATTCCAAATGAGTGATTTTGAATGACTCGGTATATTTTATATGTCCAAAATGGAGATTTTAAGGACAAAATGTTAACTTTGTCTCAAACATCTTATATTGACAAAATTGTTGTCAAATATTTGATATTTATGTCTAAGGAAGAGTATCCTAAGACAACCTCAAATGTTGAGAAAATATGATTATCTACTCTAAGTAGGAGACAATTAATGCATAAATGAGACTTAACAATTAATATACAGTTGGTTAGCATATATTAGTTAAACGAATGGTATGACCATTGAGTAGAAAATTAAAAACTTTCTCAAATTATTTATGGATAATGAGAAATTTTGTGTATGGAGTAAAAGATTTGATATTTACAAGATATAGTAGTTCTTGCAAAGATTTAAGAAATCTATGTTAAGATGAATTTTACCCTAGGTGGTGGAGTATGATATACAAGTTAAATTGTTTTGCTTGTGAAGCAACAAAAAGACTTGTATGACTCAAATAGTTCCATGAAGATCTGAAATGTGTTTCAAATATGATTTAGTCTATCCTATTTGTTATGATAATAGTGGTACAAAGACTAATATTAAGGAAATTAGAAACCACCAATGTATAGGGAATCATATTGAAAGAGAGAAAGCATCATGGTAGTGACCAAGATGGATTTTAATGGCAATCGTTTGGATCTATATAAAAAGACTCTCAAGACTAAAGTGTTTGAGGGTCACCTAGAATGCCCGAGATTATGAGACATGTCTCATCTTTTTTAGGGCAAGTGGAAGAACATGTTGGGTATAGAGTATGCCCTAGGATACATGTCTCGCCGGCTTTAGTGCAAGTGGGAGATTGTTGGGATCTATGCCCTAAAGCCTCGTAATTAATGATTTATTTAATAATTAATAATAATTTTGATTATTTTGTTTGCAACATAAGATTATCCATTTTATGGAAAATCCAAGGTTATTAGTGTAATCGTGAACAGTATGTGGTTGACATACGGGAGGATCATGTTCAAGAAATAACCTAAAGCGTCATAGTATATGGATAAAGTTGGGTGCCTTATCTTGGTAACACTATTGATACGGCCCACTTTGTAATAGTTACAAATGATTTGATCCAAATCGTTCATGTGGAGACATGTGAGTGGGGGTATCTTATACAATGAGTTTGTGTAAGACTGGAACACGAAATATTTAATTTCTCTTTATAAATCTGTTAATTGAGAAGATTAATATTTCATCAGGATGATTATATGCGACTCGATCTTAATCCTGAGTGAGTTATGAACTCTTGCCTGTGAGGGCTTGTCCTTTGATTTGCATGGGTGAGAGTGACTTTTGTAGCCGATTCAATATGCCTATCATTTTGGGGACTTGACCAAATACGGAGCTAAGAACATAATCTCACAAGATGGAATTCACTCATTCCCATATAGAGTAAGTAGATGAATAGTTCCCTTAAGTGCTGATTTTGAGACTTGAACAATGGGGCCCCACCCTCTCACTGGCCTGAGAGGAACTTAGTTTATGGTTGAATCATACAAAAATTGTTCATTAGAGGATCAGTGGTACTTAAGGTGCAAGATCTAATTACAGGGGTAAAACGAACTTTTAACCCAGCTGTAATTATGAACAACTCATGAAGAATCGACATGCATGTAGTGATTATATCCATGGGCACAATTTGTCCTACAGTGCATAAGAGTGCTACTCTAAGTCTATAGTGGAGTGACCCTAGAGTTAATGAATAAAAATTAATCAATTAAAGAGTTTAATTAATTAATTTTGTATCATTGAAGCTTATAATCTATAGGTCCATAAGGTCCCCTTACTAGCTCATAGTAACACTAAAAGATCAATTTAGTTGAAAGAAAATTTTGAAATGTTCAAATTAATATTTAATATATAAGATATATTAAATATAAAAGAGTAAAATATATTTATTGTATTTGATATATTAAATATTAAAATTTGAAATGTTCAAATTAATATTTAATTTGAAGATTTCAAATTAATATTTAATATATTAGATATATTAAATATAAAAGAGAAAAATATATTTATTGTATTTGATACATTAAATATTAAAATAATTAATGTATATTAAATACATTAAATAAAAGATATTTATAAAATTTGAATAAGATTCAAATAAATAAATATCGTAGGAGATTTGAATGAGATTCAAATAAGTATAAGATATATTTTAATATATTAGATATTAAAATATAATATTTTAATTATGGCAAAGATTTACCATTGGTCTCTATAAATAGGACTTGTGGGTTGAGCCATTAGATACAACACACATCTCCTCAGTAGAGAATTCGAGAATTCTCTCTAGATCTCTTCCTCTCCAATCCCTTGTGGATTTTCTTTTAAGAGGCTCCCACAAGCCTTGGTTCTATGTTCGAATCATAGCTATGAAGACTTTGTGGAGGAAATACAAATCCGCCAAAAATATCTCTATAATATTATTTTCAAGGTATGTTTTGCTTAATCTTATTTTTTAGCTTAATTTTAAATAAAATCAAAGATGATCCAATGCTTCCACTGCGGAGTGAAACGTTCATTCTTTCAACAAGACCTTGTTAGACATAGCCACATCAATAATGAGTTACACACCATTACCAAACTCTTGTTAGGATATGCAATAGGGATTGTATAGTGAACATTATTCCCTCCAAAAGTGTCTACGAGACAAATTTGAGATTATAGAAGAGTAGTAAAGTTAGTTTACAACACTTCAATATTTAGGATTGTTAAGCATACGTGCTGAAACACATCCAAAGAGGCTGAATGTGTTAAAAAATATATGCCTAAGTGTAGGTCACCCCTAAGGAGTATAAAATGGTCTTTTATCTAGTCCTAAAACGAATAAGGTATTGGTATGACAAATACCAATTTTATAAGAAATGTCAAATAAAAGACTACAAACATTTAATAAGGTGAGATAGTGTTAATAAATTGTTTTCAAGTGAAGTCACTAAATAGTTAACAAAAGTTGTTAACAATTTAATTATATTTGAAAGTCAAATGGATCCTAGTCATGAATTGGATAAGCCTCATCGTAGTGGGAGAGTTATAAGATGACTCAACCTTTATAAGGGCTTAATTGAAGCCCAAAATTGTCATGTTAGATGATAAAGTTGAAGGCTTATTGCCCTCAAAGTGAGACTAATGGAAAATGGTTAAACCTAATAGGAGAAAGTAGACTACAAGTAAACTTTCTCACATGTTTACATACTGAAGTCTGTAAGCATTATTTAATTCATTGTTGCATATGGGATATGAAAAATGAATGTTTAGAATTCTTTTATGAAAAGAAATCTTAGATAATGATCTACACAAATCAATTAGAGAGATTTATTTTCAAAGATCAAAAGCAAAAGGTTTGCGAAATAGTAAAGGTTCATTTATGAAATGAATTTGACCATTAGATCTTTGAATATAAGGTTTGATAAAAGTATCAAAATCTATGACTTTGGATAAATATTAATGAAGCTTGTATAGACAAGAAAATCATTAATTGCTTAGTGGATTTTTCTCATGTTTTATGTTAATGATATTTTACTCATTATAAATGATGTAAGATGTCTATCTAACATAAAAAGTTGACTATGTAACAAATTCCAAATGAGTGATTTGGAAGACTCTGTATATTTTACATGTCCAAAATGGAGATTTAAATGACAACATGTTAACTTTGTCTTAAACATCTTATATTGACAAAATTGTTGTCAAATATTTGATATTTATGTCTAAGGAAGAGTATCCTAAGACATCTCAAATGTTGAGAGTATATGATATGCATAAATGAGACTGAACATTTAATGTACAATTGGTTAGCATATATCAATTAAACGAATGGTATGACTATTGAGTAGAAAATTAAAAAACTTTCTCAAATTATATATGGAAAATGAGAAATTTTTATGTATGCAGTTAAAGATTTGATCTTTACAAGATACACTGGTTCTTACAAAGATTTAGGAAATCTATTTAAAGATAAATTTTTACCCTAAGTGGTGGAGTATGGTATACAAGTTAAATTGTTTTGCTTGTGAAGCAACATAAGGACTTGTACCACTCAAATATTTCCTTGAAAATATGAAAGGTATTTCAGATATAATTTAGTCTATCATCTTTATTATGATAATAGTGGTGCAAATACTAATATTAAGGAAATTAGAAAACACCAATGTATAGGGAATCATATCGAGAGAGAGAAAGCATCATGGTAGTGACCAAGATGGCTTTTAATAGTAATCTTTTGGATCTATATAAAGAGGCTCTCCAGGCTAAAGTGTTTGAGGGTCACATAGAATGTCTAGGATTACGAAACATGTCTCATCTTTGCTGGGGTAAGTGAGAGAGCATGTTGGGTATAGAGTATGCCCTAGGATTCATGTCTCGCCGGCTTTAGTGCAAATGGGAGATTGTTAGGATTTATGCCCTAAAGACTCGTAATTAATGATTTATTTAATAATTAATAATAATTATGATTATTTTGTTTGCAATATAATATTATCCATTATAAGAAAAATCTAAGGTTATTAGTGTAATCTTGAACAGTATGTGGTTGACATACGGAAGGTTCATGTTCAAGAAATAACCTAAAGGGTCATAGTATATGAATAAGGTTGGGTGCCTTATCTTGGTAACACTATTGATACGACCCACTTTGTAATAGTTACAAATAATTTGATCAAACTCTTTCAGGTGGAGACATGTGAGTGGGGGTATCTTATACAATGAGTTTGTGTAAGACTGGACCACGAAATATTTAATTTCTCTTTATAAATCCGTTCATTGAGAAGATTAATATTTCATCAGGATGATCATATACAACTCGATTTTAGTCCTGAGTGAGTTATGAACTCCTGCTTGTGAGGGTTTGTCCTTTGATTTGCATGGGTGAAAGTGACTTTTGTAGCTGATTGAATATACCTACCATTTTGGAGACTTGACCAAATAGGGAGCTGAGAACATAATCTCATAAGATGGAATTCACTCATTTCCATATAGAGTAAGTAGATGAGTAGTTCCCTTAAGTGCTGATTTAGGGACTTGAACAATGGGCCCCACCCTCTATTAGCCCGAGATGGACTAAGTTTATAATTAGATTATAAACAGATTGTTCATTAGAGGATCAATGGTACTTAAGGTGCAAGATGTAATTATAGGGGTAAAATAGACTTTTGACCCAGCTGTAATTACGAACAACTCATGAAGGATCGATGTTGTGCAAAAACTCACTACGCAAGCATACACAATCGTAGGTAGTAAATGATAAACAAGGTCGATCCCACAAGGACTAATGTAAGCGAATTCGTTGAAATTAAGCACAAATTGTCCATGCACAACTAAGTTAAAGAACACAATTAAACCTGCAAATTGACTAAAAACAAGCACAAAGGAGACTACTAAACTAAGAGAGACTTAGAAAGGCAAAGTATAACTTTAAACAAAGATTAGAGAGGCTAAACACGTACTAAAATGATGAAAACAAGGGGTTGGAATTTAAGAAGGCAGTAGCTGTTTTTGCCCAATTGAGGTTAACAATGCTGTAGCATTAGACACCACAATGTTATACAGAAGAGAATTTTCACCTACAACCGACCCAAAAACATCTTGAACTCGATTTTCTTATCTTCAACACTGAGTTAAGCATATGTCTATGAAAACCCAATGCTAAAGAAAACTAATGAGACCCAAATTCCTCAAATTCACAAGTTTAGAATGTATATCTACACCCCACAATTTCTATCCCTAAGGAGAAATCACTTGCTCCATTTATGCTAATCCACCCATTCCTAACACTTTCAGTATTAAGAACTAGTTTATGTCTTACCTAAGGTGATCAAACTCAAATAAGAACTTGCATTAAACACCACAAATGGAAGTATAACTTCATAAAAATGCATTGAGTCAATACGGTTCAAACAACTACATAAATCTTTAAATTCTAGCCCTAAAACACTTAGCCCATAACTTTAAAACTGAAAATAAACCTTAAGAATTTAGAAATCAATAACATAATGGGATTAATCTAAGAGTTATACCCAAAATGGCTACAAAAGTATGCTAACCTAGCTAAAAGATTAAGAAAAACTTAGGGCAATACAAAAATCAACAACTAGAAGGTAAAACTAGAAAGAGAATTAGGAAGAAAGACTAAAATATGGTGAAGTTTCTTCTTCTTCTGGAAATCAGCTCCAAAAATCGCAGCTCCTCCTCTTCTTCCTTCTATTTTTTGGGTTTTTTTTCCCTTTTTTTGGCCTTTCCTCTCATTTTACGATGGCTTCCTTTGTTCTTTTCCCTAAAAGGGATGATTTGGCTCTCCCCTTCCACGTGGCGGCTGATTGCTGTTCTATTTTTAATAAATGATGACTCTCACGCTGATGTAAGCTTTAAATTTTTCGTAAAAATCTGCGTCCCAATGCGGTTTTTGATGCTGTAGCATTGCGACCCACATTAGAAATGTAGTTTGCCATGCTGTAGCATTGGTAACCATATTCCAACTTCCAGCCCATAAGATTAGTCCACATACCTTAGATAAACTTGTCCAAATGATAGAACAATTCACCAAGAGTAAAGGAAGAATGAATGTTTTTTCAAAACACATCATTCCTTAATAAAACTACTAAATAAAGGCCCAAAACTGACAATGAAATTCAAATAACTCGAGTTTTAGTGAGGTCTAGGACTGAAATTTGTGATAATTTACTCCCATTTCATGAGATTATCAATCGACTTGCATGTAGTGATTATATCTTTGGACACAACTTGTTCTACAGTGAATAAAAGTACAACTCTAGGTCTATAGTGGAGTGACCTATAGTTAATGAATGAAAATTAATTAATTAAAGAGTTTAATTAATTGATTTTGTATCATTGGAGCTTATAATCTGTAGGTCCATAAGGTTCCATTGCTAGCTCATAGTAACACTAAAAGATCAATTTAGTTGAAAGAAAATTTTGAAATGTTCAAATTAATATTTAATATATTAGATATATTAAATATAAAAGAGGAAAATATATTTATTGTATTTGATACATTAAATATTAAAATAATTAATGTATATTAGATACATCAAATAAAATATATTTATAAAATTTGAATCGGATTCAAATAAATAAATATAGTAGGAGATTTGAATGAGATTCAAATAAGTATAAGATATATTTTAATATATTAGATATTAAAATATAATATTTTAATTATGGCAAAGATTTACCCTTGGTCTTTATAAATAGGACCCTTGGGTTGAATCATTAGACATAACACACATTTCTTCAATAGAGAATTAAAGAATTCTTTCTAGACCTCTTCCTCTTCAATCCCTTGTGGATTTTCTTTTAAGAGACTCCCACAAGCCTTGGTCCTGTGTTTAAGTCAGATGGATTAATATATAAAGATAATGCATATTTACAGCCACCTTATAATTCATTTTTCCCTTTGAACCTAGTTCTCAGGATCTCTGATCACTATGTGGGTATCCTTATATATGACTCATGACAATTATATGGGCTTCAACCCATCCTCCTCGATGTATTTCAGATCATTTCTATATTCAAGGCCTTTGTTAATGGGTCTGCAAGATTATCACAAGATTTAATGTAATTCGCATTAATAATCCCATTACTCAAATAAGATCTCACAGTACTATGTTTTCTTCATATAGGTCTAGATTTACTGTTATAAAAACAATTTTTTACTCTACCAATTGTGGCAGTGCTATCACAATTTATCAAAATAGGAGGTATGGGTTTCTCCCACATTGGAATTTCATAGAATAAATCTCTTAGCCAACTTGGTTCCTCTCTAGCTGAAGCTAAAGCAATAAGTTATGCTTCTATAGTAGAGTTGGCAATAATTGTTTGTTTTTTAGATTTCCAACAAATAGCACAACCTCCGAAGGTAAAAATATACCTTGTAGTAGATAAAGAATCACTTGACAATGTATTCCAATTACCATCAGAAAATCCTTCAACAACAGCAGGATATTTTTCGGGAAATTGTCAAAAATAGAACAACTTAAGGGGCATTAAAGAGATTTAGGATGGGTTTTTAATTTAAAGAGTAATAGGACTTTTGAGACTATGAAATTACCAATTTACCCTCTTTAAAAAAATCCCTTTCTACCTTAAACCCAGAAAATTGTTCTTCTTTGCTAAGAAAACCACCTTTGGTCATATCAGATTCGGAGACTCTCTGCAACAGATTTTTGCTCCAAGCAGTCGAAGATGTCGAATCGGCAAAGCTCCTTCTGCCCTATCTCCAGCGTGTTGACGAATTGCAGAAGCATGAACCTCTTGTCGCATATTACTGTAATTCTTAGCTTCAATTCTTCATCCAGGCCTTTTTTTGTTTTGAATCTTGATTGATTGGGCGTTTTCCATGTTAAGGTCGATTATATGCTATGGAACGCGGGCTTAAGATTCCACAGGGCGAGCTTACCAAGACCACAAATGCACTCCTTGTTTCCCTCTTGAATCAGCTCGAGAAGGTTGTGGATTTAATTGTTTTGTCAATCCAATATTTGTTCAAGTTAGTTGTTTATATGGATGTTTTGGTGCCGAATATTAACTATTGCTTATAATGAATTTTTGTTTGAAGATTTGGTATCTTGTCTAATGGAATGGATAGCCTACCTAGAATCAGAGCTGATCAAGGCAACTTGCTTCAAAATATGATTGCTTAATCCAAAATGCTTCTTCCTTCATTGTTTGCTTCAGTTCTAAGAAATTTTAGGAGGATGGTAGATGGGTAATTCTGCCATTTTTCCATTTTTTCCCAGGATTCTTGTGATGGTTTCTTTCTGTCAATGAAGTTAGTTGACCTGATTTTCTAATACTTGGGATTTAAAAAGACTTAGAAGGGGGCGTACCAAGAGAGGTTTGACTGAATAGGAAGGTGCGAGAAAAAAAAACAGCATGCTAAATAAGTTCTTTTTTGAAAATTTTCACTTGTGCTATGGCCATTAAGTAGTCTCTGGATATGTTTGAATGTTGGATAGCTTTGCTTGGTTGTTTATCCTTGTTTAGTGCATTTTTTCTAGGTGCGAGAAAGATGCGAGAAAAAAAACGGCATGCTAAATAAGTTCTTTTTTGAAAATTTTCACTTGTGCTATGGCCATTAAGTAGTCTCTACATATGTTTGGATGTTGGATAGCTTTTCTTGGTTGTTTATCCTTCTTTAGTGCATTTTTTCTAGGTGCGAGAAAGATGCGAGAAAAAAAACAGCATGTTGAATGAGTTCTTTTTTGAAAATTTTCACTTGTGCTATGGCCATTAAGTAGTCTCTGCATATGTTTGGATGATGGATAGTTTTTCTAGGTTGTTTATTCTTCTATAGTGCATTCTATTCTAGGTGCGAGAAAGGTGCGAGAAAAAAAACAGCATGCTAAATAAGTTCTTTTTTGAAAATTTTCAATTGTGCTATGGCCATTAGGTAGTCTCTACATATGTTTGGATGTTGGAATAACTTTTCTTGGTTGTTTATCCTTCTTTAGTGCATTTTTTCTAGGTGCGAGAAAGGATTGAGAAAAAAAACAGCATGTTGAATGAGTTCTTTTTTGAAAATTTTCACTTGTGCTATGCCCATTAAGTAGTCTCTGCATATGTTTGGATGATGGATAGTTTTTCTAGGTTGTTTATTCTTCTTTAGTGCATTCTATTCTAGGTGCGAGAAAGGCACGAGAAAAAAAAACAGCATGCTAAATAAGTTCTGTTTTGAAAATTTTCAATTGTGCTATGGCCATTAAGTAGTCTCTACATATGTTTGGATGTTGGATAGCTTTTCTTGGTTGTTTATCCTTCTTTAGTGCATTTTTTCTAGGTGCGAGAAAAAAAAACAGCATGTTGAATGAGTTCTTTTTTGAAAATTTTCACTTGTGCTATGGTCATTAAGTAGTCTCTACATATGTTTGGATGTTGGATAGCTTTGCTTGGTTGTTTATCCTTCTTTAGTGCATTTTTTCTAGGTGCGAGAAAAATGCGAGAAAAAAAAAACAGCATGTTGAATGAGTTCTTTTTTGAAAATTTTCACTGTGCTATGGCCATTAAGTAGTCTCTACATATGTTTGGATGTTGGATAGCTTTGCTTGGTTGTTTATCCTTCTTTAGTGAATTTTTTCTAGGTGCGAGAAGATGCGAGAAAAAAAACAGCATGTTGAATGAGTTCTTTTTTGAAAATTTTCACTTGTGCTATGGCCATTAAGTAGTCTCTACATATGTTTGGATGTTGGATAGCTTTGCTTGGTTGTTTATCCTTCTTTAGTGCATTTTTTCTAAGTGTGAGAAATGTGCGAGAAAAAAAACAGCATGCTAAATAAGTTCTTTTTTGAAAATTTTCACTTGTGCTATGGCCATTAAGTAGTCTCTACATATGTTTGGATGTTGGATAGCTTTTCTAGGTTGTTTATCATTCTTTAGTTCATTGTTTTTTAGGTGCAAGAAAAAAAAAACAGAATGCAAAATGATTCCATTTCTGACATATTTCACTATTTCTATGCCCATTAAGTATGTCTTGGTGTTGGATTGCTTTGTTAGGGTGTTTATCATTCTTTAGTTCATTATATTTTAGGTGCGAAAAAGGTGCGAGAAAAAAAACAGAATGCAAAATGAGTCCATTTATGACACATTTCACTCTTTTTATGCCCATTAAGTATTGTTTGCATATGTCTTGGTGCTGGATTGGTTTGTTAGGGTGTTTATCATTCTTTAGTTCATTGTTTTCTAGGTGCGAGAAAAAAAAATAGAATGCAATATGAGTCCATTTATGACATATTTCACTCTTTCTGACATATTTCACTCTTTCTATGCCCCCGTTAATGAGCTACCGACTCAAAATACTTCAACCAGAGATCGTGAAGAGTCAGATGTGACAGAGATATCACCATTCAAAGTTATACGTCCATATGTCGCGTTGCAATGTACCAAATTTTTTATAAGGCGGGATGGAGAGTCTAGACATACAAAACCTTGGCCCATTGTAATGGTAGAGTCGGCTCCAATTCAACGTAATTGTTGTGATTGTGGTGTATTCATCGTTAAGGTTTTTGAATACGTTGTAACTGGTTCTGATTTTGTAAGTTTATGTCAAACAAACATGCCATATTATAGAAAACAGTTGGCTTTCCAACTATGGACAAATACTCCGATGTATTAAATGACTAATATTTCAATATATATTATAATGAGAATTTCATTATTTTGAGTACATTGTTTGAATGTCAAGATACTTGTTCCCTATTATTGTCATGTTTTCTAGGTGCGAGAAATCTGCGAGAAAACAAACAGAACTCAAAGTACCCACTTTGATATATTGGATTATTTTTTAGGTACAAGGAACTACGAGAATTTTTTTTTTTAAAAGAACTCATTTGTTATGGTTTTTGTGGAATATCTAGATATGATTTGTTACTCTGAACTTTGATTTGTATGTACAAGAAATTGCGAGAAACTACAAGAAAAAAAAACAAGTTTTCTTAGAAGTACCCATTTTTTTGCTTGCTTTGTAGGTATGAAAAACTGCGAAAAAAAGAAACGAAACGCAAATAAAAAAGTAAACTACACACCTTTTGTTCCCCACTCAACAAAGTAAAGATAAGCAAATTTTTTTTAACAACCCAAAATATAAAATTGTGAAGAAAGTTTCTCAAGCCTACCCAAAGAGAGATTTCAAGAAATGAAGCTTTTTTTTTCAAGAAATTTTTTTGCCGCCGCCGCCACCTAGTCAAACTGTGTGTGAAGGAGAAATGTTAGATGAGAAAAGAAGAATGGAAAAATATTGAGGGAAGAAGGAGAAAGGAATGTGAGAAGTGAAAGGGATTTTTTTAAAGAGGGTAAATTGATAATTTCATAGTCTCAAAAGTCCTATTAGTCTTTAAATTTAAAACTCATCCTAAATCTCTTTAATGCCCCTTAAGTTGTCCTATTTTTGACAATTACCCATATTTTTTATAAAGTAAGCCATAGTCTTTTGTTCCTAATAAATATTTCATAAGACGATATATGGCATGCCAATGTTCTTTACCTAGCTTACTTGTAAACCTGCTAAGAACTCCTATTGCATATGCAATATCAGGTCTAGTGCAATCAGTTGCATACCGTAGGCTATCAATCACGCTAGCATACTCCTTTTGATTAATTACATCACTTTCATTTTCAATGGGAAACAAGTGAACACTTGAATCAAATGGAGTAGACACATTTTTACAATCAAAATAATTGTATTTTCTGAATATTTTCTGAATATAATGTGATTGGTCAAGAAAAAACCCATATGAGGTTTTGTTATTTTCATACCCAGAATAAAATTAGCCTCACCAAGATCTTTCATGTCAAAAATGGCTTCTCAATAATTTTTTTTGTTTCATTTATAACAAAAATATTTGAGCCAAATATGAATAAATCATCAACATATAGGCTAATAATAACATGTGAATTTTCCCATGATTTATAATAGATGCAATGATCACATTCATTTGATTTATAACCATTATTTAGCATGCAGGAATCAAATTTCTCATGCCACTGCTTTGGGACTTGTTTTAAGCCATATAAGGATTTAGTAAGCTTACACATTTTGTTCTCTTGCCCAGGTTCTATAAAACTTTCGGGTTGGTTCATATAAATTTCTTCTTCTAAATCCCCATTTAGAAAAGCTGTTTTCACATCTATTTGATGAATACTCATATAAAAAATTGCAGCAATTGCAATTAGCAATCTAATAGATGTGATTCTTGTAACTGGAGAAAATGTATCAAAGAAGTCTGAGTCTTCCTTTTGTTTAAAATCTTTCGCGATAAGTCTAGGTTTGTACTTGTCTATACTACCATTCGGTTCGACTTTTTTCTCAGGATCTATTTACACCCTATAGTTTTACAACCTTGTGGTAAATCAACTAATTTCTAAGTTTTACTAGAAATTAGTGATTCTATTTCATCATTCACAGCCTCTTTCCAGAAAATTGCATCTGGAGATGACAAAACTTCTTGCAAAGAAATTGGTGTTTCTTGAATGTTATAAACATAAAAATCAGGACCAAAATCTTTTACAGTTCTAGCTCTTTTACTCCTCCTCAATTCAACTTGAGAGTTATTTTCATGATTATCACTAGGAGTAGATGAACCAAACTTAGAGGAAGTTTGTTCACAACTTTGACCCCCACTATTTCTTGAATGGAAAGGAAATTTTTCTTCCTGAAAAATTGCATCCCTTGATTCAAAAATCACATTATGTTCAATGTCAATAAATCTATACGCTGTACTATGAACTGCATATCCAAGAAAAACACAAGTGGTAGCTTTAGACCCTAATTTAGGTCTTTTTGGATCTGTCAGCCTCACAAAAGCTAAACATCCCCAAACTCTTAAATATCTAAATTTTGGTTTATACCCTTTCCACAATTGAAAAGGTGTAATTTTTGTTTTTTTTATGTGGCACTCTCTTTAAAACATGACAAGCAGTCAAAACCGTTTCACCCCAAAGATTAAAAGATGCATCTGATTCTAATAGCATAGCATAGTCAAACCAATTAAGGTTCTATATTTTCTCTCAGCTATTCCATTAGAAGCAGGTGAATATGGTGGAGTAGTCTAATGAATTATTCCCAATGATTAAACATATGAATTGAATTCAAATGATTCATATTCTCGACCTCTATCACTTTTAATTCTTTTAATTTTTCTACTGAATTGTTTTCAACTTCGAGGAGAAATTTTTTAAAATTCTCAAAAGCATCACTTTTATTTTTCAATAAATAAACATGAGTATATTTTGAAAAATCATCAATAAAAGTAATAAAATATCTATTTCCTCCTCTAGTTAAAATTCCCTCAAATTCACACAAGTATGTATGAATTAACTCTAGTAATTCATTATTTCTTTCAACGCTTTTTTGAGGTCCTTTTGTAATTTTAGCTTTACTACATATTTCACATTTCTCAAAATCATTTTTTAAACTATGAATTAATCCAATACTACTCATCACCCCCACATATTTACTATTTATGTGACACAAACGAGCATGCCAAAAATTTAAAGAAGAAAGCATATAAACCGAACTAGTAGATGCTTTATTAATATTCTCAATGTTCAATTTGAACATTCCATCACAAGCATAACCTTTTCCAACAAAAATTTCCTTTTTATGTTATCACATATTGATCAGATTCCATAGTTTGTTTAAAGCCAGCCTTATTAAGAAGATAACTCGACATTAAATTCTTCCTCATGGAGGGTGTATAAAGCACATCTTTCAAAATTAGAACCCTTCTAGAGGTGAATTTTAATTTAACCTCTCCAGTTCTTATAGTTTGGGTAGTATGGGAATCACCAAGCATTATTGTTTTAGGCTCCTTAAAAGGAGTATAAACTTTGAACCAATCGTTGTCATAATAGACATGTCTATTGGCTCCAGAATCAGCCCATCATCCTTCAACACTTTGAATCATATAAATATCAGTCATCATAGCTACAAATGGTTCTTTGATAACATTAGCCTGAGGTACAGGTTCATGTTTTCGAATTTTGCAGAATCGAGCAATATGTCCACTTTGCCACAAACAAAGAAAATTTCTCTTGAGTGTTGATGATATACTTGATTCTTATTCACTTGGCTTGGATTTTTCTTATTAGAAAAGTGAGGTTTATTATTCTTTTTTATATAACTCTTCTTTGACTTTAAATGACTAGTTTTAGGAATCTGACCCTTAGGTAAACTATCATTAGAAGAGATTAGATTTACCTTGGTGGAATTTTCATTGCCTTCTTGAACCAATGCATCTTTCCCTCTTGCCTCTTCTTTCACACGAATGCGAGTAATTAGCACTTCTAGAGAAATTTGTTTTTGCTTATGATGCATATTTTTCTGAAATTTTCTCCATGATGGTGGAAGCTTGTCAATTATGTCGACAACAATAAGATTGTCTCCAATCCGAATTCCTTCAAATGTTACTTCAGCTACTATCATCTGAAAGTCTTGTGCTTGCTCTACTACAGATTTTCCATCTACCATTTGGAAGCGAAAGAAGCGACTTGCAACATATTTTTTTGCGCGTACTTCTTCAGTATTATATTTATCTTGCAAAGCTTTCCATATTTTCTTGACAGATATGAAAGTAGTATTATAATAATCATAAAAATGATCAGCAAGACAATTTAAAAGATAGTACCGACATTTGTACTCATCTTTTTCATACTTATCAATTTTCTCTTGGTGTTCCATGAACTCTTCAATGCTCATGCTTTCAGCATCAATCTTCTTTGGGTTTTTTTCTGTGAGGACATAGGCCACTTTGAGAAGATTAAGGTAGAACAATGCTTTTCCCTTCCATCTCTTAAAGAGCGCTCCCTTAAATCAAAAAGGCTTGTTGAGATCTCCAACATTCTCATTAGACTTCTCAATTGTGGACTCCATGATGAATCTCCTTAAAATTGTTGGGGGAATTACAAATAACAGAGGAAAATTGAGTAAATATTGAGAAACAAACACGTAAACAATCAGGTTGAGGCGCGGGTATCTCACTCTCTTTAAGGAGATTCAAGCTTTCTACGGTGTATATTTATTTATCAACCATCGGTGTAGCAGTTATTCTCTGGCCTGTTCCCTCCAGGATACAACAACCCAACTGAAACTTTGTGTAGCTCAAACCACTCTACACTATGAGGTTGATCTCAAAGCTCCACAACAAAGAATATCCTTCTTTTGGCCAATTGCTCTGAAAAGAGCAAAGTAGAGGAATATGAGATAGTAGATAGAAGAGAAGATAGGAAAATGTTGTGTGTAGAAAGTGTTTGTGAGTGAGGTATTTATAGGATTTTTTAGATCTAGTAAATTTATGACACAAGCTTTAGCACCTCCTCAATTAACAAAAACATATACGTTTTTCACTTAAAAAGAAAACATCTCAAAATTACTACCTCATTTAAAAGATAAATATTCCTTAAAATTAATAGTAAATATTAAAATGTAACAACACCGTCCATTACGTGACAAGGATTGTGATTTAATGGGGTTCTTTTCATTACTACTGCACAAGGCTTGGCTTCTAAATGGAATATAATTTCCTTTGATTATACACCAAGAGGTTGTAATAAAGTGGCCCATTTGTAGGCTACTCATGGCTGTCTAAACGACGCTGCTACCACTTGGATTGATTCTTTTTTTATGTGGCTAAAGGGGATCAATGTTTAGAAGACTAGTCATTTATCTAACCATAGTGGGGTTCGTCCCAATAATGGTTTTGTTACTGGTGCTTCTGCACCTTTGATTTCTAATAATATATTTGGAGGAATATATTTTTTTAAAACATTATTTCCTTACAGAAAAAATATATCACTAAACATACATACGTGTCAACCTGAATAAAACTCAATTGGTTAAAAGGCATATATCTTCGACCAAGAGCTTAGATATTTAAATCTTCACTCTCATCTATTATTGAACTCAAACAAAAAAAGAGCAATTTATTGTCGAATTATTTCTTATTAACACATTTGAACACATATCACATGAAAAAAATTGATTTTATTAATTCGCGGGCCAAATTTTTCTAATGGACAAGTTGAATTTCATGTGTCAAGTAGCATGTCTAAGTGTCTTAAACATGTTAATAAAATAATAATTTAATGATATACATCAACTTTTCGTTAACCGAATTCTTAAAATAAAAAAAGGCTAAATTATAAAAAAAAAAAATAAAAAATCCCCTGAAAATTTTTATTTATTTTAAAAATACCCTTATTCTTTCAAAAGTTCCAATATTACCCTTGACCTTTCATAAGCGTTTCAAAACTACATTTGGAGTAGAAATCCATTAGAATATTGGATGAAAAATCGACATGGCACGGAACTTCGTTTTTTCAGATTTAATCCAAGCAAGCGCAGTCACCGCGGCATGTTGTTTGAGGTCAATGTCATGTCTATTTTTCGTCCAACATTCTAACAGATTTCTACTCGAAGGGTAGTTTTGAAATGTTTATGAAATATTTTGGGTAATATTGTAACTTTTGAAACAATGAACGTATTTTTTGACACAAAGGGCAAAGTTCAAGGGTATTTTTCTTTTTATAATTGAGTAAAAAAAATCTTTTTAATAAGAAATTTTTTTATGAAATAACTGAATTGAGCATTTTTAATACAGTAAGAATAGAATTGAGAATTTTAAAAATTAAGGACGAAATTGAGAAAATTAACTTAAAAATCTATAGACCAACACAACTAGTATATTTAGCTTAAATAAAATTGCAAAATATTCGACCATTATATTTATATTTCAATAGTCCATAAAAAGATTCATGTGAAGCAACATTTTCAATAATCCATAAAAAGATTGATGTGAAGCAACATTTTCTAGAGGTGGAATAGTTTGAAATTCTTTATCAATAAAATCATAGACGATATGATAATATAATTCATTACATAGATCTTTTTACAGTACAACACAACACACGGTAACAGTACAAGTAGCTGCTTTATTCAACCACAGTTTGTTATAGTTTAAAATACACGTATTGTGTAATATATATAATTATTTTAATTCATGCAGTGTGACATCGTATAATATAATGTTTGAGACTCAAAGAATAGGACATGATGGATCCCTTTTCACGACCGTGACCTCAACCGGCCTTTCAATTATGCGGCAGAGTAGTTCATTTTGGTCTCGAATTCGATCTCCCAATTGTTTTTGTATTTCTCGGGATTTCTTTTCCGCTTGGCGCCTCGCTTCTCTCTCTTCTGCTATTTGTTGTTCAAGCTTGATTTTTACCTCATTTAACTTCTCCTCGAGCTTCGTATTTAAAAACAAGCTATGTGTGAAGGGTTGTCCTCCATTTTGGGCTATCACTTCATTTACAACGGTAAAAAGATTATTTACTTGTTCCGCATTCTTTGCTCCACTCGAGGTTTTGTTATCGAAAAGTACGCAACGGTTTTTGCAAGCAGCTAGAATATCCTTTAAGGCCACGGGACATTCATGCAAGTAATCTTCGAAGGTGACGTCATCGTCGTCTTCGAATTCGTCACCCCCTGTGAAAACTACAATGGCATAGTCCAAAATTTTGAATCCAAATAAATTTTGTAGGATTTTGACGGTGGCTTCTTCTTCTTGGGAGAATCGATTTTTCACTGAGAAAACCAAAAGAATGGCATGAATCCCATTGCTTGCCAAATCGATGCATTTCACTATTTTCCTCGTGATGTATTCTGTTCCACTGGATAAATCGAACATTCCTACACATTTTATTGTATGAGAGAAATCAACAACAAAGACTGTTATTTGATTAATTTTTATATTATAAATAATAATAAGAAGAAGAATAGATGTGTGCATTGTGTGTTTGGTATGTTTTTTTAAAGTGTTTATAAATGATTAAAAAGTGTTTTTAAAAAAAAGCAAAGAAAAAAAGGTAATGTTTGGTTTAAATTTTAATGAGTGGCAATTCACATTGCCATACTGGCAAATATATTAACTGAGTTATGATTTTTCAAATATGTTAGTTTTTTAGTAATTTTTTGGGCACCTATTTAGATATATGTTTACGTAAATTTCTTTTTCCTTCATATATTTATGATAGTCGTCTATTGATGATATATGTCTATCAATAATAGACTAATAGACATGTGGAGTTGAGATATTGTAGGAGGAAGAGACTATAGCTCAGACACGTTTCAAGGCTATTACAGTCTTTTATGTGAGTAGGTTTAGGCTGGACCTTTTTTTTTTATTTTTAATAGTGCATCACAAACAATGAATGAAGTTCTTGGAACTTATGACCTCCAAGAAGAGGTAAAAATAAGTTATGTTCAAATTTGTGTGTAATCTTTGTACTCTATAGCAATTTTAATAGACGTATAAACTATCTAATTAGATCTCTATCACTAATTACATCAATTTAATATTTACACTACCAAAAAAGTTCCAAAAATCAAGTAAATATGAGGCTATTAATGACAAAAACTTACTAAATATTGAAAGTTCAAAGATTTATTAGAAATTATATAAAAAAATATTTATTAAAATAATTTAAAATACAAATACAAGATAAGCAGCACATTGTTGAATGTTCAAAAACTTAACTATTAGAAACTTAAGTCTCAACACTAACGTCCCGTTTGTTGATCTCATTTGATTTTTGATTTTTGGTTTTTAAAAATTAAGCTTATAAACACTACATGTAATTATAGATTTATTTGTTATCTACTTTTCACAAATGTTTTCAAAAGCCAAACTAAGTTTTAAAAACGAAAAAAAAAAAGTTTTAAAGAACTTGTTTTTGTTTTTGGAAAGATGAAAACCATTATAAAGAAATTGTGTGAAAACCAGTACAATTTTCAAAAATCAAATGATTATCAAACGGGGCCTAATCAATACATCCAATGTTGAGAGTTCATAAACCAAAGTTATAATTAAGTTATAATTTAACGTTAATTAATTACTTATTCGTTACAAGGGAATATCGATCACATTTATCAATTTCCTAAGAATTTAAAGACTAAAATTATAATTTAATATTAATTTAAAATATTATTTTGGTTAATGTACTTTTAGTTTTTGTTCATTTTGATCCATGTACTTGAAAACATCTATTTTGGTCTCTATGTATTTTTGAAATGTCTACTTTAGTTCATGTACTTTTAAAGGTAACAATTTTGATCCTGTCATTTTTATTTTTATCTCATTTTTTTTTCGATCACAATTTTCAACACAACGCTGAAATGAATAAAAATTTCTTGACATGTAGCAATAACATTTTATTAAAGGCTTTATGTTATGTTTAGAATCTATGTTAGAATTTTGCAAACAATGATCAAAATATTCACTTTCTAATAGTATATAGACCAAAATAGATGTTTTGGAAATACAAGAACTAAGACCGTATGTTATGTTTAGAATCTATGTTAGAATTTTGCAAACAATGACCAAAATATTCACTTTCTAATAGTATATAGACCAAAATAGATGTTTTGGAAGTACAAGAACTAAGACCGTACCCCGTTTGGTTTTTGTTATGTTTTTAAAAATTGTGCTTGTTTTCTTACAATTTCTTTACAATGATTTTCACATTTCCTAGCCATATTCTAAAAACAAAAACAAAAAATTTAAAACTACTTTTTTTAGTTTTCAAAACTTGGATTGGATTTTGAAAACATTTGTAAAAAGTAGATAATAAAGCAAAGAAACTATAGGCGGTAGTAGTGTTTTTAAGCTTAAAATTTTCAAAAACTAAAAAAAAATTAAATGGTTATCAAATAGTACCTAAAAGTGGACAAAAGTATAAGGGCAAATATCAATTTATACTATAAGGTTGTATCAATAAAAACCCTAAACTAATAATTGTATCAATTTAAACCATGAACTTTCATATGTATATATCAATTTACACCTTTTGTCAAATTGTGTTTGAAAAACGTTAGTTTACACGTGTGCAAACTTATAGTTATATCAATTAAAGTCCTGAATTTTCATAAGTAAATCAATTTTACTCTCGTTTTAAATAATTGACAAATTTCAAATGGAGGGCCTAGATTTTTTAAAAGCTAAGTCTACACACGTATGAAAATTGATGTTTGGACAATTTTTGAATTGAGAGCCTAAATTGATTCACTTATTATAGTTTGGGGGTTTAATGGATAGAATAAATAGTATGTAAATCACTAATAAATTATTATTATCTTCTTTTCTTTTTTTTTTAGAAAGCACTAATAAATTACTTTTTTAAAAAGCAAACTACAGAATTACATATTTCTTACCAGGAGTGTCTATGACATTTATTACTTGCCCTTGTCGCACACATGACTGCAACTCGGAGCTTCTTGTAATGCCCGATGAACTTTTTCTTGACTTGAACGCCTTCTTTCCAAGAATACTGTTTCCAGTTGCACTTTTTTCATTTCCAGTACGACCCATTAACACCATAGTTAGAGAAGGAACAGCAGCCATTTAATTAATAATATATTGAAGATCGATTATATTGCAGAGAAAGAAGAGAGACTTCAAAGCCAAATTGCTGCGGTAAAAAAAAAAAGTTCTCCCCCATTTATAGAACCATAAAACTCACTGTCACTGTCACTTTGAGGAGTAAATTAAAGTTTAAGCCAAGCTGAAGTACTCTAAGTATAAATCCTATACTTAAGCACCCGAGATTGACTGACTCAACAGAACCCGAATCCAAATTTTCAATTTTGCTTCTAATTAGAATGTGCCTTTGTGAAGACACTTTTGTATTTGTGATAAGAGAATGGACTTTGGTATGCCTTCTTTATTGTCATAAGAGAGTGAATTTTGGCTTGTACCTATGGTGATGGATTTTGGGTCCTGAAAAACATTCTTGCATTTTCACCCAACATTTTCAAAGAAATTTTTGTGTGTTTTACATGAGATTTCTTAAAATAAACTTTACTTAATTTTAGTTATGTTTGGGTAGTACATATACTCTCTCAAATAGAATTTTTTTTTGAGTTCTTTAACCGTTTATTTTTCAGATTAAATCTTCAATTTTTTTTTTTAAATTTTACTTTTGAGATTAAATTAAGATTTTTATTCTTAAAAGTCTTTTGATTTTGTCGTCTTTAGTCTTTTCAAAAAGTCTTTAGAGGGTCTTCAGTCATCTAGAAATTTTCTTCGACTTTTTTGAACTTTTTTTAAAATGGAGGTCCTTGAGTATATGCTAGGCTTCAATTCTAAGTTTTGGATTGTGTAGAAAAAAAAATCTCCTAATTCTTTTACTAAGTTTGGGAGGTACTTTGGGCTTTAGGATGATTATGAAGTATGAGCTTTGGGAACACATGTATGATTATGACTATGAGTTCCTCCTAGATATGAGTTTTCTTTGGGATAAGTTGAGTTATTAAACCAACGTCTTAGGGTGATTTTTGGAATTTGAGTTAAAGGCTATGAATGTCAAGCATGATCCTTTGGAAATTGTTGTAGGTTTGGCAAGGGATTTCTGAAATAGAAGTTTGAGGATCCGTTCTTGAGCTTAGCCAAGGTAAGAGACTTTATACCGGTATGCTTAAATGAAAGTTGGGAACTGAATTGAAAAAAAAAAATTACATTCAAAATGAAAAGTTTTATAAATGTTTTATTTATGATTTGTGATGAATTTTAAAATGCTTTATTTTATATGGAAATGGATTTTCACATGTATGATTGCCTAATATTTTTATGAATGTGATGCATGATTTATGATTTATGATGAATGATATGAGACTGTTGCTTTGTGTTGCATCATGAAATAAAAATTTAAAATGCTTTGGGGACCTCATGCATACATGTGTATTTTCATGATAAAATGATTTCGAAGGCTGTGACAATTACCCCCTAAAATTATAGATGTACATCTAAATGAAAAGGAACCTTAAAAGGTTAAATGGAAATGAACTTGAAAAAGGTTAAATTGAAAGGAACCTGAAAAGGTTAGATGAAAAGAAAAGGTTAGGTTGGGTTAATTGTCTACATTAAGCCGAAGAGAAAAGTTAAAAGGAAAACGTTTCCACTCTGAAAATGTTTTAGGTTCCACTAGAAGAAAAGGTTTTAAAAATCACTTTGTATGTGTTTGCATATCCTAACCCCGGTAGTGAGGTCACTTACGGAGTATTTTAAATACTCACCCTTTTCAAAATGTTTTTTTTTCTTTTTACGTAAAGGCAAGGGCATCTTAGGCGAATGACATGATAGTTTGCTGTAATTGGCCATGGGTGACCTATAGGAGCTTTAATTCCGCAATTTTTCTTCATTGTAAGCACGTTTGGAATGTTTTTTTTTCTTAGTGGAAGTATATAGATAATCATTTCAATTGTTAAAATGTTTTAATTTATTCTTTTGCTTTGAAACCAATTTAAAGGGATTCCGAGGTAAAGGCTTTTGATTGTTTAGCAAAAGTTTATTGATTTTTGAATTGTTACTTAAGTTTTTTTTTTTTAATTTCATTAGCATGCATGTAATAACGTCCCTAGAAAGTCTAATAGGAAAAATGTGGTCGTTATAGAAGAGATGCTATGATGATAAAATAAAGTAGATCTTGAAGACCAAGATGCTATATCTAAAGTAGTGTGCAATTCAAAAAGGTGTTATGTCTATCACTCAGGAAAATTATTGTCAAATAATAATTTCAATCAAATAAAGTTGTGCTTTCATAAAAAAACGTTATCTACATCTATAATTCATTCCATAGAATATTTATAATTATACCAAAAAAAAGGTTCATTTGTATTTGTATCTTTTTTTATTTCAATATAATTATAAAATTTTAATCATATATCATTTTCCAACATGTGAAATTTATTATGAAAGTGCAAACAGAAGGGGAAATTTTATTTAAGCTCTCATGTTTTTTAAAAGATTTATAGTATATCATCATAAAAACCGTTGTCTGTATTATACAAAACAAAAAGCTTGAATACAGTGATCAAAGATACATCAATTTCGTTTGATTCATTTGGTTTTCTTTCAATTTTTTTTAATATTAAACCAGATGTATAATTTGAAAAGTAAAAAGAGACATGATATGTGAGGCAATATAGTATAATAGATGGATTAATTGAAGGGAGTAATAGTGTATTTGGTGCTGAAACGTGGAGGACTTGTCTTTCTTCAAGCTTTTTTCTTTTGGCCCCCACACCTCTCTCTCACACAGCAAAAGAGAAGTGGATGAACACAATTTTGGTTTTTATCTTATACGCCTTTTTCAATTGCTATTAAAAGAAGGTTTTGGGTTTTTTTTCCAAATTTTTAGTTTTTTTTTCTTAAAATGCTATATTGAAAGGCTATAAAATGTCATATTTCTTGTAGTGTATGTTGTAAGGGGGGTGAAAAAGTTTGGAAGAATTGACTTTGTTGGGATCTTTTGCTTTATAGAATATGTAAAATTTGTGGTTGAAAATAACTTTATGAAATTTGCTTTGTTTTTTTTTTTTTTTTTGGGGGGGGGTGGTGGGGGGGAGTGATAAAAAGTTAGAAGAGTTGACTTTGTTGTCATCTTTGGATTATGCTAGGTTGTAGGAGGTAAAAAAGTTTAAGAATTGACTTTGTTGGGATCTTTTGCTTACAAGAATATGTGGAATTTGTGGTTGAAGTGATTTTATGAAATTTTCTTTGTTGGGAGGGGGGGGGATTGGAAAAAGCTTTGGAGAGTTATTGTTGTGAGTTTGTTGCTATCTTTTAGCATATGGGATATGTGAAATTTGGTCGAAAATGACTTCATTGGATTATGCTATGTTGTAACGAGGGTGAAAAAAGTTTGGAAGAATTAACTTTGTTGGGTTCTTTTGCTTATAGAATATGTGAAATTTGTGGTTGAAAATGACTTTATGAAATTTGCTTTGTCTTGGGGGGGGGGGGGGGGGGGGGGGGGGGGGGGAGATGGTTGGAAAAAGCTTGGGAGAGTTATCCTTGTGAATTTGTTTCAATCTTTTAGCTTATTGGATAGGTGAAAATGTTTTGGGAAGTTACATTTTTCTCTTTGTACGATTTGTATTATGTATTTTGCATACTTGTTGCTAGGAACGCATTGAACAAACTGAGGTTGAGACAATAACTTCTACAAATAATGTGGTTGATGATGCCTTAAGTAAAGTGAGGCCCTGATCGTGGGAATGTAAGAGGACTTGGGTTTGGTGTGACTCGTTCAAAATTATCTCTCTTGTCTCAACAAGATAACAAGTACACAATTTTTGAAAAAGAATATTTGAAGATGAAGGAGGAAATGATAGAAATGAAATCAATGATGTCATGTTTGATAAAGAAACAGGTAAACTTTTTTATTAAGTTATCTTAAGTTCAATTTTTTGTTTTGTTTTGAATGTACTCCATATTATGTTTCATCTCAAATTATTATAGGTTGAACCAAGTGAGGAACTTTCAAATGCTACTGCAAGTGTACCTAAGCCAACAAATATTCATTCAACTTTTCCGATACCTTCTCCATCGGTAAATTTATTTTGTAATGTGATGAATAAAATTATTGATTTCATTATTATCCAATTCTCATATCGTATTCGTCCTTTGGCCCGTTTTAATTCATATTCGTCCTTTTACTCCGTTTGGCCCTTAATTATTATGTCTTTTCAGCCTGTTCTTGTGCTCCAATTTTACCCATAACATGACCATTTCTAGATCTTAAGAAATATTTAGTAATAAGTAAATATATTGGTATTATTTATGTTTCAACTCTATTTTTGGGTCCATGTCTATTTTTTAGCTTGTTTGGCTTTTGAGAGAATGAAAAGTAAAATCTTGATGGGTAGTCATTTAGTTATTTTTGGTCTTTTATGTTTGAAGTAGTGAGATTGATTCACTCACTTTTCTCTTTGCTTTGATTCATTTTCTACATCTTGAGGAACAATGATTCACTTTGTTTGAAATAGTGATATCTATATATTTGTCTTCTACTTAACTAATTGCAAGATCTCATGAGAGTACTTTTAGAAAGAAGTACTTTAATCATAAGCACTTTAGTAAAAAGTGCTCAATACCATATTATTTTAGTTTTTGGTTCCATGCTCTTAAATTAAAAGTGCTTTCTAATCAAGCACTTGAGTCTAAAGCACTAACCATGTTCTTTCTCACAGAGAAATTTAAGTACTTTTAACCTTTTTCTAAAACGTTTAAGAGAGTTATCATTTTGACTTTGTTGTGATATTTTGGTTACAGAATTGGTTGAAAATGACTTCAAGGATTTTTCTATGTTGTGACTTTGTTGTGATATTTTGCTTACAACTACAATTTTTCACTTAGTGCTCTTTATTACACAAGTAAGATGATATTTGAGAGCCAACCTACTTTTTCCCAATTCTTACTATCTTCAAAGTGAGAGCTCTTCTTTTTATCTCTTATGTTTCTATTATTTTGTAGCATTATAATTATTGAAGTTCATTCTAATATAAATATGTCTTTTAATTGGTTTACTTTTCATGCTTTTGCTTATGTATTGACACATTTACTGACATTTTGTTCTATGTATTAGAAGTTCTTGAGAGAAACCAATCGAAAAATAACAGAGCATAGATTAAATTCAAAGAGAGAAAGAAGAATACCGTTACTTAGAGTTATAGTGGTCCAACGTTGAATGCCTACATCCACTGTGTTAATCAATCAAATTAGTGTGGTTACGTTTTGTTTAAGGATGTATTTTATGCTTTATCGTTTTCCTCTGTATTAGTTTGTTTATGTTTGGGTTTCTCCTCTTCTTGCTGACACATGTCCTCTGTAAGGCTGTGTTTATGTAGTGCACCTGTCTCTTTTTTATTTTCAATGAATAGTGAATAAAATTCTACAACCTTCTTCTCTCTTGATTCCTTCTTAGGTTTTTACTCTTTTATGGTATTAGAAGTTCATGTCCTTTTTCTCGATAAAGGCGCAACATTCCTCTGATCTTGGGCTTCATCAAGTCAACCCACATTAACACAAACTTCTTCTAGTATCCTTCCTCCCTCTCCAAATCCCATTCGACCTTCCGTCATAATGCCAGTCCATGGCCCTTTTTTCATGCTGCCACCATTTTTTTCACAGCCTTCCCCATCTTTTTCGTCTCCCCGACCGCAGTTTGGAATGTATCAACCTCCCACCATTTCACCCTTTCTTAACTCAACTCCTTGAAATACCTTATAGGGAAGAATCAGTTCATTAACCTTACTTATTCTTATGGCCTTCAAAGATTCATTAATGGATCTCTTCCTCCCTCACCACAATTTCTTGAAAACCTTCGACTTCCGCCTAATCCTGAGTTTACTGTTTGAGAACAATATAATCGAACCATTATGTCCTGGTTTTATTCCTCTCTTATTGAAGAAAAAATGGGAGAGATCATTTTCTTCTCCACTGCTCGCGATATTTGGGAATCATTGCGTTGAACCTATGAATCTACTTCTTCTACCCGAGTTCTTACTCTCAAATCTCAAATTCAAAGGATCAAGAAAGATGGGCTCTCTGTCACACAATACTTGGCTAAAATTAAAGAAGTTGTTGACAAACTCTCCTCCATTGGTGAACTGGTCTCTCTCAAGGATCATATCTCTTATATTTTAGAAGGCCTTCAGTTCAAATACAATGCGTTTGTTACTTCTATTCAACATCATGTTGAGCTTCCTCTGGTTGAAGATGTTCGAGCTCCTCTCTTGAGCTACGAATATCATCTTGAGCGCCAAAACTCAGTTGATCATGTTAACAACGTTCAAGCTAATTTTTCAGGTCTTCAACTTTCAGCACAATCTTCCACAAAGCGTGCTACACGTTTTCCTCCTTCAAACCGTGATCACCAACAAGCTAATAATCAACCTGGAATCCTTGGCAAACTCAGTCCCTATCCTCCTACCCACGGTAATCCTTGTCCCTCAACTCTTCATCAAAACCGTGTCCAATGCCAAATATGCCACAAGTTTGGTCACCTTGCCTCGGTTTGCTATCATCGTGCTAATTTAAAGTATACTCCTCCTAATCTCTTACCTCAAGTTTTTCTAACAACTGCCTCTGCTCCATAACCAACTCCATTCATGTCTCTCCCTTGGCTACAAACCCCTACCTTCCTCCATCTCATATTCTGGATGATGCGTGGTATATGGACTCCAGTGCCACTCATCACATTACTCCTGATTTAAACTCTCTATCCAATCCAACACCCTATAATGATGGTGAACAAGTGATGTGGGTAATGGTATGTCTCTCCCCACTTGAAATGTTGGTTCTGTTTTATTACCCTCTTTATCTACTTTTCCTCTTAATCTTTCTCATGTTCTACATAGCCCTTCCATGTCTCATAAACTTGTTAGTATTTCAACGTTTTGTGATAATAAAGCCTCTGTTGAATTCTTCCCCACCCTTTTTTGTTGTGAAGGATCTCCTTATCAAGAAAATATTACTTCAAGGCAACCTTGAGGGTGTGCTCTACAAGCTTAGTTCGTCCCCATCATTGCGTCCGACTGGTTCACATTCGCCGTTTGCTACTGCTTTTGTATCTCGAGTTAGTGCGAATGTTTGGCATCTTCGCCTTGGTCATCCTTCATCTCCTATTGTTGCTAAAGTCTTAGAGTCATGTAAGTTAGACTATAAATCCAACAATGAGTCCTCTGTTTGTTCTTCTTGTCAAAAGGCCAAGAGCCATAGGTTATCATTTTCATTGAGTCATAGTAAAGCATTGAGTCCTTTTGAATTGGTTCACTCTGACTTATGGGAACCTTCCCCGAAAACTTCAGTTAATTGCTCATGTTATTTTTTATTATTCATCGATGATTATAGTTGCTATTCTTGGCTCTATTTCTTCAAAACCAAAGATTAAGTCCTTTCATTTTTTATACAATTTAGACACATGGTGAAAACTCAATTTAATTTAGAAATTAAAGCCCTTCAATATGATTGAGGTAGCAAATTTTGGTCCATTTCTACATATCTTGTCTCTAATGGTATCTCACATCGAATCTCGTGTCCATATACTCTGCAATAAAACGGTCGGGTTGAATGTAAAAATCGACATGTTGTTGAGGTTGCACTTTCCTTATTAGCTCACTCCTCAATCCCCCTTTCCTTTTGGCCATATGCTTTTCAAACTGCCATTTTTTTAATCAATCGGTTACCCACTCTCGTTTTATCTAACAATTCTCCTTATTTCACTCTCTACAGAAAACAACCCGATTACACATTATTACGATTTTTTGGTTGTTCTTGCTTTCCCTTCCTTCGACCTTACAATCACCATAAACTTAAATTTCGTTATGCAGAATACATTTTCCTTGGTTATAATTCAAATCACAAAGGATACTTATGCTTTGATCACAAAACTGAGCATCTCTATGTTTCTCATCATGTGGTCTTTGATGAAAATAATTTTCCCCTTCAGCATGCTGTTACTTAAAAGAGTGTATACAATTTCAGAATGGAGACACCCTAAATGTGCAAGTATACATAGCCTAATGCAACAAGTAATAAGTATTTTTATATCGTTCTCCTCATGGACTAGTTTAAGTGGATTTTTGCAATGCTTAAGCTGAATTTAGTTAGGTAACAGTCAATCAACATTAATTGGTGCAATGGACTTAAAAGAAACTAAGAAACAAGATTAAAATGGTGCTGGAATGCTAGAACAACTGGAAAACAGTGAATAAAAATGGGACTAAACAGATTATGTAAAAAAGGGATTAGGATTAGGGGTAAAATTTTGCTTCATCAAACTAAATGCTACAGCAATGATCATGCCTCAACACTCAATGCAGCTAATTCGCTGGTTCTTTCCAGAATTCTCAAAGAATCAGTGATTAACTCCCATTAACCTCGGAAATTAAGCCCTTAACTGCAAACATTAGGTGGGTTACTATCCATAGTGTCCCCAATTACCTTAGAGCATGCTCCTAATCATAACTAATGTTATGTCATTCATTCGGTTTATCCCTCCCTTTCCCAAAGTCAAGATAAACACAGTCTAGACAAGTCATCCAGACAAATCCAAGCTAAAAATTAAGCACACAAGGCATAGGAATGAAGAATATGCAAGTCAACTATTTCATTCAGCAAGAATCAACAATAAATTCCCTAATCCCTCACCCAAGGGGTGATTAGTTCATAATTAAAAAGAAAGACAACAATAAAACAGTAAGGAAAGTCTCAAATAACATTCTAAAACTTGTCTTTAATATCAAAATGCTGAAAAATAAAGAATTACTGTAGAAACTAGGAGAAATGGACAAGAAATGGATGTTGGGCAGCTTCTTTATGGCAGATTTCCCTCAGTTCCAAAAGTGGATCACCTCCCAAAAAGGGTTTTCTTCTTCTTCTCGAAATCCTCCCCCTCAAATGTCTAATCTCCAAGATCCTCCTCTCCAAAAACGGCAAGCAAGGGCTTTAAACCTCTCCCCTTCTTTGAAATCAGGGCTGAGTGGACATTTGAAGACCAATGGCAGCCTCTCATTGGTTTAAATCAGTACAGGTGTCATAAATTGTCCACCTCAATTAATGAAATAACTCCCACGTGCTTCTTGTGTAACTGATCCCAGATAAATGCTCTAGCTTTGCTAATGCTTATTCAAAAGCACAAAAATTGCTCCAGCAAGCTTAACCCTTTATCAACAACAAAGCTCTAGCATAGCAGGTTGAATTTTTCACACTTAGTCACTTTTACCTTCAGCAATGGCCTACACAAGTCACAAATAGCACAATTAAGTAATATTATGCATTAAAAAGCTTAAAGGTGCTTTTCACATGAAAAAGGACTCATTTGACACTAAAACATCAATTCAAAGAGGCTTCTCAATACAAAAGTACCTAAGATAGTGTTTTTAAGCCACAAAAACTTCACTAAAATATCCTAAATAGCTCTCATTCTAAGAGCTATCACATGCTGCAATTCAAATTCCATCCTTAAAAGCTCATGTTCTAGACCATGCCTTTACTCCAAATTTGTTTTTACTCCCTTATCCATAGTCCACTTCAATTCACTCACCTTTTTTACCCACCATCATTCCCACCCACGTGCCTACTTCCCCCATAGTACAACACCTCCCTAGCCCTCTGTTTTCTTTATCAGCTACTCAGTCTATACTCTTTTACGTTTACGTTTTACCCACTTCCTCCAGAAATTATTTTTCTCCCATCACATCCGTTTCAGCTTCTTCCATCTCTCCTCCCTCCATACAAACAACGCTATTTTCTCCTTTCTCTCTCCCTTGTTCATCGTCTCCTCTGGCTCAGTCTCAACCTCGTGACCTCACCGAGTCCCCATCTCCTATTATCTCTACCCATTTGTCACCGTCTCCTGCTCTTTCTCCAACCATTAAACCAACCACCACGCCCACTCCTTTATCTTCCCCCGTTTCTCTTCAGCCCCCTCGACCTTCCTCCATAAATATTCACCTATGCCCGATCCAAACTTGGCATCTTTAATCCTAAAGCTTGGGTAACAAAATCCTCCATCAATCCTCCCCTTACCGAACTAATCTCCTACAAGCGTGCTTTACTGTATTCTTAGTGGAAGTCAAACATGGAGAGTGAAATTGTTGCTTTGCTTCGAAATCAGACTTGGACCCTCGTTGATCCCTTGTCTGGGTGCGTCCCGTGGGTTGCAAATGGATATATTGTCTTAAGCTGAAATCGAATGGTGATGTTGATCGACATAAAGCTCAATTGGTTGCAAAGGGCTTTACACAAACCTTTGGCCTTAACTACTTCGAAACCTTTAGTCCGGTCGTGAAGCCCTCTACTGTGCAGATTGTTTTTGCCCTTGCAGTTAGTTTTCGTTGGTTGATTCAACAACTTGAAGTCAACAATGCCTTTCTTAATTGTAACCTATATGAAGAGGTGTTTATGGAACAACCTTTGGACTTCATTGATGTTGCCAATCCCAAGTAAGTGTGTTAGTTGCACAAGGCAATATATGGTCTTAAACACAGTCCTCGTCCATCGTTTCTCAAATTAAGTTATTGTCTGCGTGATTGGGGTTTCTCTGCATCAAAAATTAACTAATCCATGTTTTATTATCGTCGATCAATGGAAATTGTGATTATACTGGTATTTGTAGACGATATAATAGTCACGGGAAACAACACTACGTTGTTACACTTGTTGATTTCGCGCTTAAGTGCTCAGTTTTTACTCAAGGATTTAGGTCGGTTATCTTATTTCTTAGGGATTCAAGCTTCCTTTTCGGCAACTGGTTTTCATTTATCTTAACAAAAATATGTTTTTGATTCGTTGTCTTAGGCCAATATGACTGGTTGTAAACCAATATCTACTCCCATGAGTTTTGGTGCCACTCTATCTCTTCACGATGGTGATCCCTTACCAAATCCAACAGAGTAACGAAGCATGGTCAGAGCATTGCAATATTGAGGTATTCAAGATGTCAATAAATGGTAATTGTTACTTAATGTTGATTGTGAGATTTTATTACCACAAGAGAAATTCAATTTCTCAAATTTTATTACTAAAAAGTTCATATAGTATGAATTATTTTGAAGTATTAAAGTTTATATTTTAAAAATTGTTTGAAAATACATTCAGCTGAAAATAAGAACAATTTTTATATGTTAAAATGTTAACATGTATTATACAACAAAATATTGAGGTATATAAGATTATAGAATCCAGAATGGAAAGACAAATTATTTTCTCCTAAAAGATACTTGACTTTGGCAGTTAAGGTTGATTAAAATCAACTTGAATAGAATGAAAATACTTATAAGAGGTAATTCTCTAAAAGTTAAAGTTAATTACTTTACATGTCTGTAAAACTTGCCTTTCATGCAAGATAATCATTGGGCTTTTATTGGATAGAGCTACAAGGCCAAAGAATACTTTGGGCTTACACATTCTAACCCAATTGGTTTGGTGAATATATAGGCCAAATAAAGTCATGAATATTTCATCACTCTCGTTGATGATCATTCAATGTACAAGTATCTTTACCTAATACAACATAGGTTTAAATTTTTGGAAAGTTGAAGAAAATTAAGGCTAAAGTTTAAAATCAATTACGTAAATCTATTAAGATATTATGATCAGATCCTAATAGAAAGTACAAGAACCTTACGTACTAAGACAAATTGATAGAAAATGGATTTTTATCGCAATTATTTTAAATACCAAGTACAATATTTATGTGAAATTGAACTGCAAGAAGAAAAACTAAACCTTGTTGGACATGGTCACATCAATAGTGAGTTTCACGCCATTACAAAGGTTGTATATGTTCAAAGATATGCTTACTTGTAGACTAGCCCTAAGGAGTACAAAATAGTATTTTATCTAGTCCTAAAAAGAATAAGGTATTTGTAAGACAAATATTATTTTTCTATAAGGAATGTCAAATAAAAGACTACAAACCTTTAATAAGGTGAGATAGTGTTAATAAATTGGTCCCAAATGAAGCCACTAAATAGTTAACAAAAGTTGTTAACAATTTAATTACAGTTGAAAGTCAAATGGATCCTAGTCATGAATTGGATAAGCCTCATCGTAGTGGGAGAATTATGAGATGACTCAACCTTGACAAGGACTTAATTGAAGCCCAAGTTTTCATGTTAAATGACAAAGTAAAAATGCTTATTGCTCTCAAAGTGAGACTAATGACAAAGGGTTAAACCTAATAAGAGAAAGTAGACTGCGAGTAAACTTTCTCACTTATTGTCATACTGAAGTCTGTAAGCATTATTTAATTCATTGTTGCATATGAGATATAAAAAATGAATGTTTGGAATTCTTTTATGAAAAGAAATCTTAGATAATGTGTAACGCCCGGCTTATTTACGGGCATTAATTTCAAATTATGGAATTAAGTGGAATGATTTTCATTTGGAAAGTTAAATTTGAAGGTTAATTTGAATTTTAGAAAGAGAAAAAAGGGCATATTTGGAATTTAATAAGTTGTTAAGGGCAATTTTGGAAATTATTGTTGGTCAATGGGCAATATGGGAATTTTGTTTTTTTTTTAAGAAAAAAGAAAAAGAATTACCATCCTTATCCCTCCATTTTCTTCTTCCTCTCTCTCACGCAGCTCTCTCTCTCTCTCTCTCTCTCTCTCTCCCTCGGCCGAACACCATCCGTAGCCTTCTTCTTCTTCTCCGACCAGCCCACCGCCGTTAACCCATCCATCGTCGGCCTCCTCCTCCTTCTTCTTCTTCCGTCAGTCCCGAGCAGCTTCGCCGGAGTCGATCCTCGCAGCCGACCCTTCTCCTTTTTCTTCATCGTCTTCGCCGAACGACAGCAGCTCCGCCGAAGCTCCAACCTCGCCGCCGACCTCCTTCTTTTTCTTCGTTCGCCGGCCAGTCCCTCGACCCCAACTCAGTCGAAGCTCCTACAACAGTTCGTCGGTCGGATTTTGATTGCAGTCGCCGGATCCGTTCAGTACCGAGCAGCACCGATCGCCGCAAGCCTCGCCGGAGTTTCAGATCTCATCGGATTTGTATTTACGCACTGATCGGAGCCACCCCAGGAACGGATCTGTCCAAATCCGAAGACAACACGCCGATCGGAAGTCCCACGCACCGCCGTCCGCCGCCGCACGCACCGCCGTCTCCGATTCCAATTTTCGAGCCCGAACAGTCCCCGTTACGATCGTGTTTCGATTTGGGTAATTTTGTTACTCAATTGAATTTACTTAAGGATTTTAATTGGATCGATCGTTAACCAATGGACTTAAATTTCAGGATATTGAATTGAGAATCAAACTACGGAATTGGAGACAAATATTTAAATTTTCAGCAAGCTTTGGATCTCTAAGTTTGAGCAAGAATCAAGCTCGTAAATTATTTATTCGGCTTATGTAAGTAGTCATTTGGATTTAAGCCATTTAAATTCCTTTGAGATTGAAATGTATGTTTGATAGTTTGATAATTTTGAAAGCATGCTTGAAAGCGGTGGTTATGAGATATGAAAAGGTTAGTGGTTATGTTTAAAAGAAATCTTGAGCTAAAACGGCCTAAGTTGTGGTCATAAAGGAATTAGTGGCTTAAAGTTTCAAGTTTAATATGTTAGCATATGAACCTCTTTAAGAATTTGTTCGAGGTTGTAATTGGGCAAGCTTGGACATGAATGGAGTGATTTGTGAATAGTCATTCTTGCCTAAATTATGAGTATGTGCGCGATGTCGTAGTTGGTTAAATCAATATAAGAATTATGGTGCTGGGCTTAAGATTGCCTGAAACTAGTTGCTACTTTAGTTAAGGGATTCAAAGTTACAAGTGAATGAATGAATGTGGTAGGGTGGTTTGACCCAAAAGGTTCCAAAAGTGCTGTGAAAGTATGAAAGCCCGTTAGATTGATGCTTCCAACCCTAATTCTGTTGTTTCGTGCGAGTTTGTAAGCCTAGAACGCCTGTGATGTGATGAGCATAGGGATGCGTTCTCTATTGTCGTGTGCTAGCTTAGGGGATGTGTTCCCTGGTTGCCTGTGTGGCTAATGAAATGAGTATGAGGGTTATAGACCTTCACGAGTTGGGTTCTAGGTTACAGTACTCGCAGCTATGGCTCGAAGATAGGGTCGGAAAGTGTTAAAAGTTGTGGAAGGATGAATTGGACTTCTGAGATATTTGGTTAGCTGTGGAGTGCAGAAAACTTGAATTTTAGATTGATTGGTTGATTGGGTTCAATGCTTTTAGGTTCAGGTTGAGTTAAGGGCTGTAGTAGAGCACCCTAAAGTATGCCATACTCAGGGTCGGGGACCGTATTTTATGTGTTCAGAATGGCCTTATGTTTGGGCTGATTTAACAAGTTTTGGATGGGTCCGAATGTGAGTAGAGGGTTACTGGTCGTCCTGATTTCTAGAATGGTTATGGAACTGAATTCTGAATTAAAAGGGATGGAGGGCTATGTGCTGCTAGCACAGGTATGTGCTTGTGAACTATGGGCCAGGTTGTGAATGTGGTCCGGATATAACAAATGGTTTTGGTATGGTAGATTACCCTTGAGATTCCAAAAGTGGTGCGAAAATGCAAGGAGCTTGATAAAATTAGAGCCACCTGATCTTATGTCTCTCTTGGGCGAGTCTGTAACTCTAGGTTGACTAGATGTGATGAGAGTGAAGGATTGTGTTCCTTCACTGTGGTGCTAGCTTAGGGGTGATTCCCCAATTATGTTGAGCGTAAGGATTGTGATCCTTAGCGCCTGTGTGCTAGCTTATGTGTGATTCCCCACTGTGTTGAGCGTAGGGATGCGTTCCCTAGCGCCTGTGATGCTTAGGGGTGATTCCCCAATTATGTTGAGCATAAGGGATGCGTCCCTTATTGCCTGTATGCTAGCATAGAGGGGTGATGTTCTATTGTATGGAGGCGTGAGAGTTACTTTCTTTCACGGCCTTAGTCAACCTAAGTTACTTAGCTCGTTGGTAGTGCTCGAGACAATGCCATACCGGGATGGACTCAGGTAGGGTGTGCTAGTGGTAGTTGGATGATTGATGAGTAGAGATTAAGAGGCAGATATACGTGCCCGGGCAAGAATTGTGTTGATAAGGCTAGCATAGGGGCGTTATCCCCAGAGAGTTGTGACGAGCATAAGGGTTACGATCCTTATTGCCGTGAGTGCTAGCATAGGGGCGAAGACCCTAGAGATTTATGTTGAGCGTAGGGAATGCGTTCTCTAGCGCCTGTGAGCTAGCTTAGGGGTGATTCCCTACTGTGTTGAGCATAGGGATATGTTTCCTATTGTCGTGTGCTAGCTGAGAGATGATTCCCCATTATGTTGAGCGTAGGGAATGCGTTCCCTAGCGCCTGTGTGCAAGCCTAGGGGTGATTGATCTATTGAGATGAGTGTGAGGGTTATATACCTTCACAGGTTTGGGTTCTATGTAACAAGACTCGCAGGTATGACACGAAATTAGGGTCAAATAGTAGTGAATGTTGTGAAAGGTTAAATGGACTCTTAAAATAATTGAAGGAAGTATTTGGAATCTAAATACGAGCTTGAGTAAGAGCTTGGTATGGTTTCTTTATACATTGGACCCTTAAGTGGGCTACTTACTAAGTATGTTTATACTCATGTTTGCTACCTTGTTTGTTTTGAAGATTGTGCACATTCTCGGGGTGGATGACGCAGGCGACGACTTGACGAGACTATGGAGACTCCACCAAAATCTCTTTTCCCTGTTTAAACTTTTAGTTTTGTTTCCTTGTTCCTTGATGTATGTTTGGTCTGTAAATTCCAAATATTCTTTAGTTATCATGTATTTGGTTAGGGTTTCTTAAAATCCTGTGTTTGATGTGAAGCTCAGCATACTTGTCGTAGTTTGTTGGATGCTGAGCGTTTTATCTGAGTTATAGAAGTGTTTTTCATTCTTATCAGGGTGTTGTAAAATTTTGGTTTCTCCTAGTTACGCCGTCATGTTGCCGAAATTTCGGGCATGAGCGAGGTAACTAGGTCATGCTTCCGCTCTAGAGTGTCGTAGGAAATCGGGTCGTTACATAATGCATCTACATAAATCAATTAGAGAGGTTTATATCCAATGATCAAAAGCAAAAAGGTTTGCAAAATAATAAAGGCTCATTTATAAAATGAATTTTACCATTAGATCTTTGAATATTGATAAAGGAACTTGTCGAAGGCTCTATCAGATAAATTTATAAACCGAACCTCTAAAAATTTGCAATAATAGTGGCCGGAGTCGATCACATGGATTAGAGTTCTTAGATTAATTAAGTACCATAGTTAATTATGTCCAATTTTATTTAGAGAACCAAACATTGGTGACAAGGGAAAATAAAATATAAACTAATATATACACGCTTGGAGTCCAATTTTGAGAAACATGAATGATTGATTGAATTAAGCCCTAATTGAATTGATTAATTAATTGATTTTATATTTAAGAATTTGTAAGGTAATCAATTGACTCTCTCAAGCTCAATTGAACTCATGCAAAAGAATAAATCAATCTCTCGATCTATTTCTATTTCTAAACATGGCATTAAGTCATACTTTTAAGGTTTCTAGAATTAACCTACTCACCCTCATGCACTAGATTAACCTAGTCATACATCTAATGTTCTTTAACTACATTTACTCACTTGAGATAAATCGAGTTTAACATGCAAAATCATGGCCAAAAGTTTAGACAGTAAAGACGAGATTTATAAAAGACATCAATATATTACATAAACTAAAAATCAACCAAGTGTTCAACAATACAACCAAACTAATGTCTAAAACACAGATAAACAGTACATAAGCAGTCCACAAAAATCCCCAATTCAAAAGATAAAGCAAAGGAAAAAGAGAGAAAACTGAGGAACGCGTGCCAACACTCGTTCCCATCGTGATGTCCCGCGATCGCGAGCTTTGAGTCTCTTCCTTAGCTATCCAAAGGTCTCCTCTAGGTCCCAAGCCAAAGTTTGACTTGAGTTTAGGATTTTTGGTCTCTCAAAACGACTCCCTTTGCACGAAACACAAACTTCCTATTTATAGATAGTGGGCAGCGTTGCAACGCTAGGGGCAACGTTGCATCGCTGTCCCTTTTTCCTTTTTTACAAATCGTTGTAGCGTTGCAATGCTACAAACAACATTGCAACGTTATGTCTGCTGCACTCCAAGGTTGAATGGTTGCTAATGTAGCGTTGCAACGCTACAAGTGGCGTTGCAACGCTATGCTCCCAAGTTCAAACACTTTGTTCTTCCTCTTCAACTCTTGGATCCTCAATTATAGTCTCTAATTGCTCCAAATTCGTCCAAATACTTCACAATTCTCCAATTTTGCTCCAATTTCTTGGTTTCTGCAAAATATACATAAAAATACATGAAAACACACACACGATCATAGCAAAACTAGCATAAAACTAAGCCTAGAAATAACACACTTTTACCTACTATCAAATCTAAGGTTTGATAAAAGTATCAAAATCTATGACTTTGGATAAATATTAATGAAGCTTGTATAGACAAGAAAATCATTAATTGCTTAGCGAATTTTTCTCATGTTTTATGTTGATGATATTTTACTCATTATGAATGATGTAAGATGTCTATCTAACATAAAAAGTTGACTAAGTAACCAATTCCAAATGAGTGATTTGGAATGACTCGATATGTTTTACATGTCCAAAAATGAGATTTTAAGGACAAAATGTTAACTTTGTCTCAAACATCTTATATTGATAGAATTGTTGTCAAATATTTGATATTTATGTCTAAGGAAGAGTATCCTGAGACACCTCAAATGTTGAGAGCATATGATTAATTATCTACTCTAAGTGGTAGAGAATTAATGCATATATGAGACTTAATAATTAATATACAATTGGTTAGCATATATCAGTTAAACGAATGGTTTGACCATTGAGAAGAAAATTAAAAACTTTTTCAAATTATCTATGGATAATGAGAATTTTTTGTTTATGGAGTAAAAGATTTAATCTTTACAAGATACACTGTTCTTACAAAGATTTAATATATCTATGTTAAGATAAAATTTACCCTAGGTAGTGGAGTATGGTATACAAAGTTAAATTGTTTTTCTTGTAAAACAAAAAAATGACTTGTATGACTCAAATAGTTTTTTGAAGATTTGAAAAGTGTTTCAGATATGATTTAGTCTATCCTTTTTATTATGATAATAGTGGTGTAAAGACTAATATTAAGGAAATTAGAAAACACCAATGTATAGGGAATCGTATCGAGATAGAGAAAGCATCATGGTAGTGACCAAGATGACTTTTAATAGCAGTCATTTGGATCTATATAAAAAGACTGTTCAAGCTAAAGTATTTGAGGGTCACCTAGAATGTTGATGATTACGATACATGACTCATCTTTGCTAGGGCAAGTGGGAGAGCAAGTTGGGTATAAAGTATGCCCTAGGATACATGTCTTGTCGGCTTTAAAGCAAGTGAGAGATTGTTGGGATTTATGCCCTAAAGCGTCATAATTAATGATTTATTTAATAATTAATAATAATTTTGATTATTTTATTTGCAATATAATATTATCCATTATATGAAAAATCAAAGGTTATTACTGTAATCTTGAACAGTATGTGGTTGACATACGGGAGGATCATGTTCAAGAAATAACATAAAGGATCATAGTATATGGACAAGGTTGGGTGCCTTATCCTGGTAACATTATTGATACCGTCCACTTTGTAATAGTTACAAATGATTTGATCTAAATAATTCATGTGGAGACATGTGAGTGGTGGGTATCTGTCACACCCTGCCCTAGATCACACTAACCAACTTGGTTAGGTGTGCTGATAATAGATCCCAACTAAACTATGGAATCTATTGTCGAACATATAAGGACTAAACACATTCTGAAAACAATAGGTGGCTAGTCAAACTTTATTGAAACCAAAATTCGTAAAAACTTCGACAAAGTTTCTCCTGAAAATCGAATAAAACTTGCTTGAAATTGAAAAATACACTCCCAAAGATTTATTCAAACTCCAACACGGCCACCAAGTGTACTTTAATGCACACAAATCAGTAATCAGTTCAGAATCAACAACCACAACATAACAAAAAAAAAACAAACAATGGAAAGTATAATTAGTTCAATTTACAAACCATCATAAAATAAAAAAAATGGTACAAGGTCATTAATAAAATAGCTAGCCACCCTAATTCCAAAGAGAGACAAATACTATATTTTACATGTAAAATGAAATGTAATATGCATGAGTATGGTGGCAGATCTCAACCTCGATAGGCCCATTGGAAACTCAAGTGCTACCTGTTTGAAAATTTTAAAAAGAAAGAGTGAGCTAGTAAGCTCAGTGAGTAGTATGAGTTCATAAGAAATTGACTTTGAGAAACTTCTATCATAAATAATCGTAGTGTATAACCTCTAAACATAATAAACAGTCTTGCAGATCGAAACCTCCAAATGCTTGTAAATACATTTGCAAATAAGCAACCTGAAAGGAGTAAGGCTAGAAGATCTTTAAAACATAAAATTTTAAACATAGTCTTTTTAAAACATAGTCTCTTAAAACAAAATTGATCACATGACTAGGAAAATTCATCACTAAACTTGTACCCGAAACTGGTCATATTGGCGCAGAGTAATCTCAATACGCACAGCAGAGCAAAACTTGTCATACTATATACGACGGATCTCAACGTATACAACAGAGCAAACTAGTCATACTATATACGACGGATCTCAACGTATACAACAGAGCAAACTAGTCATACTATATACGACGGATCTCAACATATACAACAGAGCAAACTAGTCATACTATGCATAGACTGAACCCCCATACATAGTAGAGCAACTGGTCATACTATGCATCGATTAATCTCAAAACTCATAGCATAGCAAATCTGGTCATACTACGCACCGAGTAATCTCAAGATGTGTAGCAGAGCAATCTTGGTCATACTGGCGTAAAGTAATCTCAATACGCACAGCAGAGCAACTGGTTATACTATATACAGAGAGTCTTGACGTATATAGTAGAGCAAACTTGTCATACTATGCATCAAGTAATCTCCAAATACATAGCAAAGTAACTAGTAATACATACACTATGAAAACACATTCGCGTAAGTGTATCGAGAAGTCACAATGGGTAGAATATCTGGTGGTTTGAAAACAATTTCTAAATGATAATCATCATAAGTTCTCAAACCCCCACACATTCTCAAGTTGTGGTTTCATAACTTTAAGCCATCACTCAAAAGATCAACTATTGCAACTAAAATTCTCATATTCACATTTGGGTTTACATGAATCCAAAAACTCGTATATCGACTAAAATCATGATTTGAAAATCGAGTCATTTCTAAAACTGTCAAATACTTGATATCATCTAAAATAATTTGAACTTTTGCTAATTGGCTAAAATCTAGAGATTTCTATAGATTCACCTTTCATAAGCCTAAATAATACAAATAAGTCATTGTAGCTAAAATTTCACATAAACATAAATCCCTTGAATTTCAAAAATGTTAAATCATGAATTCAATTTAGTGAACATATGCCACTTTCTTTACAAATTAGTAAATCATCAATTTCAATAAATAAACAATTTACGAAATACACGTAATTTCCTGAAACTTGTCAAAATTATCAATAACTAAATCATTTACATTAATATAACTTGCAATTGATTTCAAATCTCACAAAAAACTCATCAATTAGTAAAATAATTGAAATACTATATAAAATAACCACTCACAAAATTGTCGATGCGAGAATTTCATATTGTAATAGTCACCTCAAACTCTATTCGGCCTAAAATTAATTTAAACACCATATGAGTAGTTCCTTAATTACCAATTTAAAACATCAAACTCATTAATGCGTAGTTCCTTAATTACCAATTTAAAACATCAAACTCATTAATTCTAAAGGGTTCAAGCTAATATCCAACATACAATAGGATATCCTCTCTCCTCCTTCACTCATATATGTACCTACATTGTACTTTTCAACAATAAAAATATTTCAATTCTTCATTTAATAGGTAGTCATCCACATGAAAGCCATATTTGTTCATCTCTCTCTCACTTTTTTTTTTTTATACTATTTATCTTTTTCTTCCTTCCTCCACCTACAAAACTTTTTTTATTTACCCTTTCCATCTTCCATTCTAACTCATATTGTGTTTCATTTCTTCCACAATCCATGTTCCATTGCTAAAAAGAAGCTTAAAGGAATAAAAAACTTACCAATTTATGTCTTTCACCTTAAGTTTTTAATCTCCTCTTTTTCCTTTCTTCCGCTCATTCCAAGCCATTTTTATGCAAATACCCTACCAACAAAATCCATGGAAATGTTTCAACAAAGAGAAATAAAAAACGCACATTAAAAAGTCTTCAAAACTTTCATATTTTTCTTAATCTTTCAACATTTACAAAAAAACAGCTTACCCGATCCAAAATCTTTGTTTAGGAGCTTCTTCGATCAATTTTAAGGCTTAATAACAATATTCACGATCAGTCTCGGTGTACCCATGATTTCTTGAACTATGTTCCAGCCATCCTCCCTTTTGTTGAACCCATCTCTCTCTCTACTTAGATTTTTTTTCTTTCCTTTCTTTCTCTCTCTTCAAATGGGTTTTTTCCCTTCTCTCCCTTTTTCCTTCTTTCTCTTTTCCCGTCAACTTCTTTTCTTTCTTCTTTTTTCTTTTTTTTTTTTTTGTGTGGCTTGTGTGAAGTCACATCCATTCCTTTTGTTATTTTGTTATTTACTTATTTTAATAAAGCTTCCAACATAGGCTTGCTTTTCATTTCTAAATTTATCTTTCTCGCTCTTTTTTTTAATAACCCACTCTTCTAAATTGCAAAAATAGCACAAAATTCTTCTTTTTTTTTTTTTTTTACGAAGTGCTACTTCACTCTTTGAACTTTTCTTTTATTTCTATTTTTCTTCAAACTTTCTCCTCCATCAAAATATTTCAAATCAATTAACTCATATGTCAAATGCATATCCAAAATTCTAGGTGACCAAAAGTGAATCTTACAGTATATTATAAAATGAGTTTGTATAACACTGGACCACGAAATTTTTAATCTCTCTTTATAAATCAATTAATTAAGAAAATTAATATTTCATTAGGATCATCATATGTGACTCGATCTTAATCTTGAGTTAGTTATGAACTCCTGCCTGTGAGAGCGCGTTCTTTGATTTGCATGGGTGAGAGTGACTTTTGTATCCGATTTAATAAGCCTACCATTTTGGGGACTTGTCCAAATAAATAGCTGGGAACATAATCTCATAAGATGGAATTCACTCATTCCCATATAGGGTAAGTAGATGAGTAGTTCTCTTAAGTGTTGATTTCGAGACTTGAACAATGGGGCCCCACCCTTTCACTAGCTCAAAAAGGACTTAGTTTATGGTTGGATCATAAACAAATTGTTCATTAGAGAATCAGTGGTACTTGAGGTGCAATATATAATTATAGGAGTAAAACAAACTTTTGACCCATCTGTAATTCGAACAACTGGTGAAATATATCAACTTGAATGTAGTGATTATATCCATGGACGCAACTTGTCTTACAGTGCATAAGAGTGCAACTCTAGGTTTATAGTCAAGTGACCCTAGAGTTAATGAATGAAAATTGATTAGTTAAAAAGTGTTATTAATTAATTTTGTATCATTGGAGCTTATAATCTATAGGTCTATAAGGTCCCCTTGCTAACTCATAGTAACACTAAAAGATCAATTTAGTTGAAAGAAAAATTTGAAATGTTTAAACTAATATTTAATTTGAAGTGTTCAAATTAATATTTAATATATTAGATATATTAAATATAAAAGAGAAAAATATACTTATTGTATTTGATACATTAAATATAAAATAATTAATGTATATTAGATACATTAAAGAAAAGATATTTATAAAATTTGCATAAGATTCAAATAAAGAAATAAATATCGTAGGAGAATTTAAAAGATTTGAATAAGATTTAAATAGATTAAATATATGTATTTTAATATATTAGATATTCAAATATATATTATTTAATTATGACAAAGATTTACAGATATCTATAAATAGGACTTTTGGGTTGAGCCATTATAACACACATGTTCTCAATAGAGAATTAGAGAATTCTCTCTCGACTTTTTCCTCTCTAATTCCTCGTGCATTTTCTTTCAAGAGGTTTCCACAAGCCTTGGTCCTGTGTTTGAGTTATAGCAAGGAAAACTTTGTGGAGGAGATAAAGACCCGTTTGAAATATCTCCAAAAGGTATGTTTTGCTTAAACTAAAATTGTATTTTAGTTTAATTCTAAATAAACCAAATGCGATCTAATGCTTTCGTTGTGGGGTTTAATTCGATTATTCCCTTCACAACCTACATAGCAAGTAAAGTAAACATAAAACTCACACAACACATGAATTCTACATCTTACCATGCACACTCAAACTCCACGAGCTCACTCAATACTCATAATTTAGTTCTCACAAGGCTTCTTGAGACTGATTCCTTCGAGACACGTTGATCCTCATTGATTTTATCCAGGGCCACTAACATTCTTTGTCGGCCCCAACTGATTTTATCTAGGACTACCGATGCTCTTAGTCGGCCCCAACTCATTTTATCCAAGGCCACCGACGCTCTCCGTCGACCCCAATTGATTCCATCAAGGGTCATCAACATCTTCGAGAATCTCCAATACTTGCTTTCTAAACTTAGTGCATCGACCCTAACTATATTAAAACTAGGCCATCGATGCTACTCCTAAATTCATCGATGACATACCACCTCTTGACCATTTTTACTCGAGGCACTTGGTATTCACCCAACTTTCCTTTATCACACCTAAGGTCCTCTGACCTCGCACACAATCTCACTAGAATGCATGTTTCCTAGGCATACTCCTAGACCATGCTTTATGCCCCCAACAAACAATCCATTCGCAGCACACATACTATGCATAAACAAACAACCCAAGAATCGAACATGCTAGCATCACATAAACTTCACAAGTAGTCCACACCCAAGCATGCTCATCAAAAGATACATTAAGGCATAGAGTAGATATAGATATATAAATAACAAAATTTAAAGCACATAACATGCTCCACACAGTCAAATAGACTCATCAGGTAGAACTCTACTTACCTATGACGCTCCTAAACTCATCCCAAGAGCTTCCTAAAACATAAAGACAAAGTTTAGAGGTTAGGAGTGAGTTTGATAGCTTCGTTGAAAAAGAAAGAGTGTTCAAAGGAACTTTCTTACCCAAACTTTCCCTTGAACTCAACCAAGCACTCCAAAACACAACCACAACTAAAAGCAGGAATCCCAAGGGTTAGAACTAAACTTACATCACTTAAAACAAGCTTTAAAAGGCCTAAACAAGGTCTCACCACTTAATCCTTATCCAAAAGGACTTGGGTACTTGCTGGAAGTGTCCAAAAGATCCCAAATCGACTTGAAACTACAAGTAAAGAAGCACCAAGCATTAGAAACTTATTCAAGGTACTTTAAATGAGTTCAAAAAGATAAAATGGCTCTAAGACTTACCAAAAATACCATCAGCCTTGCTGGTTCAAGTTCGAGAGTGTTTGAGCTAATTCGAAATTGCAATCAAAACACTCTAAGAGGTTAGAGATTGAACTACAACACTTAAAAAGTATTCGAAAAGGATTTAGAGCGATTGTTACCCACTTATTCTCGCTCAAACGATTTGAAACCTTGCTGAAAAGTGTTCAAAGGGACTCCGAATTAGTTCGAACTACAAAGAAGACACCTCCAAAGGTTAGAAACCAAGTGACAACACTATAAGTGATTTGCGAAAAAGGATGAAACATGCTTAAACTTACCGAGAAGGCCTAAGCAGACTTGGTCCCTTACTGGTTGGTGTTCGAAGGGGATTGAATTAGTTTGAAACTGGAAATAGGAGGCTCCAATGTGTTAGAACCTAAGAAACAACATTTAAATTGTTTTGCAAAAGGGGCAGAACGTGCTGGAACTCACTGAACTTTGCCAAATAGACTCGAATGTGGGCTGAAAAGTGTTCGATGGAGTTCCAAATGGCCTAAACCTGTAGATTTGAAACTATTAGGGAGTGGGTAACTCAAATCTAAACTTGATTTAGTGTGGGTTAGAGTTGAACCTTACCGAAAGGAAGGGAAAACACCTTTACAAGCTGCGAAATGTGAGGAGCAGAGGTTGCGCTGCGTTGGTTGGTGACCAAATCGATTCGATTCAATGAATTTGAACACCACGACCTATGGGTAATCCAAAACCACACTGAATATATTTTCCTAAAATTAAACCTCCAACCTTCAGAAAATTAAAATTTTAATTAAAAATATATTTTCCTTAAATTATTAAAAATTTAATTGATCAAACTTAAGGTCTAAATTGAAATTCCAATTTTCCAAATTAGAACCCAAAAAATAAGTCCTACTATTCTAAGATTAATAGAATTAGGAATTTCAAGGCGAAACTTAACCTCTAAAAGCCTAATTAGTAACGTGGGGCATTACAGTTTCTGAAGTTTCAAAATGGACACGGTTGGTGCCTAAGGTTTGGAAAAAGGTTTGAGTTAATTTAACAAGTAAATGACGTGGCATGTTGACGTTGAGGTACAAAAATTTACTAATTTTATATCATTTTTTAAGATTGCATGGCTTCTTTTTTTTTTAAACTCTCTATCCCTTTCTCTCTCTTCCCTCCCTTCCTTTTCTTCCTTTCTTTCTCCTTTCTTGTTTCTCTCCATCTCCTCCAACCGTTTATAATTTTTTCCATCGGTGAAAACTTTTTTTTCTTTATTTGTTATTTTATTTTTCTTCTTTTTTCGTCTTTATTTTTCTTCATGGATGGAATAAACACAATCCCAATTTTCTCATTCTAGAGAGAGAGATTTTTAGAGAGACACGAAAGACACATGAAAGGGGAAGAGACTTTTAGAGAGAGTTCTGGGAGGCACAAGGGAATTGGACTTCTATTTCCAAGTTTGAGATTGGTTTTATTAGAATCTACAACAACAATTAGATTTTCTCTTTTATTTTTGGTTTGTAGCTTTCTTCAATTTGTTTCTACATGGGGTTGCTTGGATTTGTGTTTTTTGGCGACATGAATGGTGAAAATGGGATGGATGCAACTCCCGCTGGCCCACCACAGCTACTGAACTGGTGGATAGTTAAGGAAAGTATTATTCACTTTATATTATATCCAAATGGAGGATGAGGAGGAAGGAAAAGGAAGGGAGGGGAGAGAGAAAGGAGTAGAGAGGGTTAAAAGCCATGTAATCTTAAAAATTAATATATAATTAGTAAATTTTTCCACCTCATTTAAAATTTGCCACATCAACATGTCACATCATTTTTCCTTTAGTCAACTAACAGGCAAATTAACTCATGGACAATTTAAAACATTTTTCCAAACCTCACATACAAAAATATCCATTTTGAAACTTTAGAGGACAAATAGACACCAAATCTAAACTTTATGGACCAAAAGTGTATTTTGCCCAAAAAAAAAAAATATTGTTATCCATAGTTCAAATGGTTAAGAAATATACTCCCAACTAAGAAGTTAGAGATTTAAATCTCCCACCTCCCTACGTCGATTGAGCTAAAAAATATCAATGCAGATACGTGGTTATAATAATGGAAGCAATTATTTGCAGACATGTGGTTATGGTGGAAGAAATTATTACATGATATGCAATAATTTAGGAACTTATAGGGAGATATGGAAATTGTGCCCGACCCTTTCTGCACAATGCCAGCTGCAACTGCAACTAATGAATGGAAAATGTTGACATCTTCTACCATACTTCATTTGTCTGTTTATACTCACAATTTCCAAATACATCACAAATATTTAATTTCAATCAGACCGCCACAATGTGTGGTTGCTTATTAGATGTATATCTAAAAATATTTGTCCTTAGTAACCATTAGATACAAAAGCAAAATACTTTTATAATTTCTTTCTCACATACATCTAAAGGTATAAAACTATCAGTCATATTGTTACGCCCTCATAATTGAATAATTTATCCTTTGAAACAGCTTTTCTGTAGCTGATTCAACTCCATCATTATAAATACAAATGCATTCACAGCAAATAATTAGAAACCAAAGAGAGAGAGAGAGCCGAAATTAATAATGTTCCATATGAATGGAGGAAGGGGAGACACCAGCTATGCTTCTAACTCCTTGCTTCCGGTAATATTCTTTATTTAACAAAACAAAACTTACTTGATCACGGCACTTGAGATTTTTGGTCGTTTAATTTTCTCTTGACTTTGAATAGCGGAAGGCAATATCTATGACATGGCCAATTGCAAAGGAAGCCATTACCGATTTCTTATGTGGCGCCACCTTCCCAACAACGTTAACCATAGCAGATTTAGGTTGTTCTTCAGGACCAAATGCTCTCATGTTTGCCTCCAACCTAATCAAACAAGTGGAGGACATTCGTCAAAAGTTTCACAAACAACAACTTTTGGAGTATCAAATTTTCTTGAATGATCTCCATGGGAATGACTTCAATCTCATTTTTACATCTTTGCCAAGTTTCTTGGATAATTTGAACACCCAAGTTGGAGGTTGTCTTGGTCCATGTTTCTTCAATGGTGTGCCCGGTTCTTTCTATGGTAGGCTCTTTCATCCCGAAAGTTTGCATTTTGTTTATTCTTCTTATAGTCTTCATTGGCTCTCTCAGGTGATTTCCAAAACCCTAGTGCATTATTTAATTTCTCTATAGATTTATGATTGCAAAGAATATATTGAGCATTTATATGAAGTAGTGTAAAATTTTAATGGCAAGTTCCAAAAGGGATAGAGAGTAATAAAGGGAACGTTTTCATTAGTAGTACAAGTCCAAAGAGTGTGTCGGAAGCTTATTATAGGCAATTCCAAAAGGATTTTTCTATGTTTTTGAAGTGTCGTGCAAAAGAAGTAATAATTGGAGGACGTATGGTTCTAACCATGATGGGAAGAACAAGTGAAGATCCGGGTAGTGAAGAGTATTGTTACATTTGGGGTTTTTTGACTTTAGCTCTCAACAACATGGTTGCTGAGGTAAAATATAACATCATATTTTTTCCTTGATATGGACAAACTATTCAATGAGGCCGCCACATCACCATTAGATACAAATTAGAGGCACTTCTCTCTGGACATCCAACAGTGAAAAACTGCTATCCAGATTGTGGCGGCCTCACCGAGAATAATTTTTTCTTGATATTACAATTTTGATGAATGAAAGAGAAGGTTATTGATGTTTTTTTTCTCCCAATATAACATTCAATCAGTTGAAATAGTTTCACAACACATTGTTTACTAAACAAAATATGTTTTAACTAACACACTATCTAAATGCGGAAGTCATGATTCTCAGAGTCACCCATGACCCTTTCAGCAAACTGCCTTGTCAATCGCCTAGGATATGTCTTTGTATTTGCCTGAAAAGAAAAACATTTTTGAAAATGGTGAGTATTTAAAATACTCAGTAAGTGACCTCACTACCGGGGTCAGGATATGAAAACACATACAAAGTGATTTTTAAAACTTTTTTTCCTCTAGTGGGACCTAAAACATTTTCATAGTGGAAACGTTTCCCTTTAACTTTTCTCTTCGGCTTAATGTGGACAATTATCCCAACCTAACCTTTCCTTTTCATTTAACTTTTTCAGGTTCCTTTTCATATAGCCTCGTAAGGCTCTTTTTCATATAGCCTCGTAAGGCTCCTTTTTATATAGCCTCGTAAGGCTCCTTTTCATATAGTCTCGTAAGGCTCCTTTTCATATAGCATCGTAAGGCTCCTTTTCATATAGATGTACATCCATAATTTTAGGAGGGTAATTGCCACAGCCTTCGAAATCATTTCAGCATGAAAATACACATGTCTGCATGAGGTCCCAAAGCATTTTAAATTTTCATTCAATGATGCAACACAAGGCAACATTCTCATATCATTCATCATAAATCATAAACCATAACTCATGCATCACATTCACAAGAATATTTGGCAGTCAACAAGTGAAAATTCATTTTCATATATAATAAAGCATTTTAAAATTCATCAAAAATCATAATAAAACATTTATAAAAGCTTTTCATTTCAAATATAGTTTTTCAATTCAGTTCCTAACTTGCATTTAAGCATACCGGCATAAAGTCCCTTACCTTGACTAAGCTCAAGCATTCAATTCACCCAAATGCTCACAAAAAGTTCTACTGCCTTGAACCTCGGTCAAACGATTTGGGGCCTAATCAAAGTCATCCTTAAGGTTAGTAAAGATTCCTAAAATCCATAATTGAGCCCAAAGTTTCTTCCACCAACTAAATTCCCAAAATTAGAATTAATTCTATAGCATTTAACTTAATCGCAAATTGGTGGGTAAAATTGAATTTAAGTCATAAGATCCATGGATTAATCTTATTTTCAATTGGATCTACCATACAGCCCAAAACTCAAGGATCTTCGTGACTTACCGAAAATTTCGCTCCAACAGTCCAAATCCTACTGGACAGCGACACGCTCGTGATTTTGATGCCGGAATGGAATGGGTATCCTTGAAACAAAGTCAAGATTCATGAATTAAATCTTACCCAACTAAGATCATCAAAAAACTATGTAGAAACCAATTGCTTACCCACAATTGAAGGTTCGTCAGACTGGAAAAGGCTGATCGGAACGGCGGCGGCGTGAATAGTGACGGCGGCGTGAACAGTAATCGCGGTATTAACAGTATCCCCTCGGTATGAACAGTACCACGATGAACAGTCCCCCCCCCCCGGTGAAACAATACCGCGATGAACAGTACTCGCCGTGAACAGTACCCCTCCCCCCCCCTCCGCCCCCCGTGAACAGTACCTAGATGAATAGTACCGCACCGTGAACAGTACCGCACGATGGATCTTTGTTGAAGAAGAAAAAAAAACCTTTCGAATGGATGGGTCTCTTGGTAGTGAAAGGGATAGAGAGAGAGGGATTGACGGTGGATGTTGTTTTTCATGGAGGAAGAGGAGAAGGTTGGAGAAGATGACGGCTTGGCTTGACCTAGGGCTGCGTGTAGTATAAAAATAATAGAGAGGGATATTTGGGTTTGGCTGCTCCTTGGGTTGGGCTTGGCTCAAAGTCGCCTAATTAACAAAATTGCCCCCAAGCCAATTAATTCCCTTTTTCCCTTCTTTCTTCCCAATTCACCCTCCAATTTTGTCAAATTTCAATTATGCAAAGCTCTAAAATTAACTTTCAACACAGCTTTAAACATGAAATTGGCCTTACAATTAATTCATATCTCAAAATTAAAACTTTAATTAAAACCTGAAAATGTCGGTCGTTACATTGGAGAAGCCCTTAATATTGAAGAACTATTCTGCAAGTATAAAAAAATTGTTAATGATCACATGTTAAGCAAGACGTTTGAGTATATCAACCTTACTGTCTCCCTTACTAAAATAAATTGATCCAAATATGTTACTAGCTTTTTTTTTAGAATATGGTATTAAAAACTAGTGGGTGAGGATTTGAATCTTCGAGATGTAAGAGAAGGATAATATTTTGTATTCCAATGAAATATATAATTAATGTCAATTATTGTGTTCGAAACTACAAGCAACAAAATGGTTCTTTATATTACTTGTCTATCTATCATAATTCATAAGTTTACATATGATAAATTTAGTACTTTTTTCATCCTATATTTTTCATCGTAGCAATAACCATGTCTAAATTATTTTTTTAGGTTAAAATATCATTTTAGTCTCTATTTTGAGATTCGTCATTCCATTTTAGTAACTGTACTTTTAAATGTTCAATTTTAGGACATGTACTTTCAATAAATCTTAAAATTAGTTTCTATAGTTAGTGTGGAGTTAATTTTTATCTAACTTTGCAAAATAATAATAATAATGATTTCCATTCAAGAAAAGGTACAATTTGAATATGTTTCCAAAATTTATAAAGGGAAGGTTGAAAGAGAGTGATTATTTTTTTTGGAAAAAATTAACCATAAACTAATGATAGGGACTAATTTTAAGGTTTATTGCAAGTATAAAGACTAAAATTGAACATTCGAAAATATAAGAACTAAAACATAATGAATCTCAAAAGTACAAGGACCAAAATGGTATTTTAACATTTTTTTTATAAGAGACTATATACCAATATACTTCTTTTTTTTTCTTTCCTTTTTTGATAAGATACCACTTGGGGCTTATAGAAGTGCACTCCAATTTAAAGTCAGAGAAGATGTAACGACCGACACTTTCAAGTATTAATTAAAATTTCAATTTTGAAATTTAGCTTAATTGTGGAACCAATTTCATTTTATGTGGTGTATTAAAGTTAAATTTGGAGTTTTGCATAGTGTAAATTAGAGAATTTGTAGGAGAAAAGGAATTAATTGGGCTTGGGGCATTTTTGTTATTTATGTGAGTTTTAAGCCAAGCCAAGCCCAAGGGAAACCAAGCCCTAATTTTCCTCTCTTCTATTTAATGCACGTAGCCCTAGGTAAGTTTTAAGCCAAGCCAAGCCACCATCTTCTCCCTCTTTCTTCTTCCTCCCTTGGTGTTCGACAGCTTCATCTGAAAGTAGAAAAAAAAATTCTCTTCTTGCCCCTGTTTCACGTCGTTGCCCAGACCCACAAACTGCAGCCGCCTCCGACCGATCCGTCGCAGACCACCGCCCGAACACCCCACAGACCGCTGCCGTCTAGCACACCACAAACAGCCGCCGTCTCCCACGAACCCCAACTTGCCAGGCAGAAAGATCCCCGAACAGCCCCCTTGCAGATCTGCTGCCCGAACGCCGTGCAGACCCGATCCTCGAACGCCGCGGCTTTTGTCCAACACCGAGTGCCGCCGTTGCTGCAATTTCGTGTACCGGCGGGATTGCTCTATTTTTGGGCTATTTTCTGGAAATTTTCAACACTGTACAACTGCAAATCGCCTTCGTTCTTGCGTGGGTAAGTTTTTTCGTGTTGTCTCTTTATGGTTTTCATATTGAAGTTTTGGTTTGGGCATTGTTTTGATGATTTGGAGGTGGACCCGTTGATTTTCGGGCTTTATGTTTGAATACCCATTGTAGATGGAGGTTGGCTAGGAAAAATCGAATCAAGTCATCATCTAATTGGCGAAGTTTGGTTCTGTTTTGGGGAAAGAACGGAGGTAAAATTCTCATTCTAAAATCAAGCAATCATTGAGTATATGTTAGGCTTCAATTCTAAGTTTTGGATTGTGTAGAAAAAAAAATCTCCTAATTCTTTTACTAAGTTTGGGAGGTAGTTTGGGCTTTAGGATGATTATGAAGTATGAGCTTTGGGAACACATGTATGATTATGACTATGAGTTCCTCCTAGATATGAGTTTTCTTTGGGATAAGTTGAGCTATTAAACCAACGTCTTAGGGTGATTTTTGGAATTTGAGTTAAAGGCTATGAATGTCAAGCATGATCCTTTGGAAATTGTTGTAGGTTTGGCAAGGGATTTCTGAAATAGAAGTTTGAGGATCCGTTCTTGAGCTTAGCGAAGGTAAGAGACTTTATACCGGTATGCTTAAATGCAAGTTGGGAACTGAATTGAAAAAAAAAAATTACATTCAAAATGAAAAGTTTTATAAATGTTTTATTTATGATTTGTGATGAATTTTAAAATGCTTTATTTTATATGGAAATGGATTTTCACATGTATGATTGCCTAATATTTTTATGAATGTGATGCATGATTTATGATTTATGATGAATGATATGAGACTGTTGCTTTGTGTTGCATCATGAAATAAAAATTTAAAATGCTTTGGGGACCTCATGCATACATGTGTATTTTCATGATAAAATGATTTCGAAGGCTATGACAATTACCCCCTAAAATTATAGATGTACATCTAAATGAAAAGGAACCTTAAAAGGTTAAATGAAAAGGAACTTGAAAAAGGTTAAATTGAAAGGAACCTGAAAAGGTTAGATGAAAAGAAAAGGTTAGGTTGGGTTAATTGTCTACATTAAGCCGAAGAGAAAAGTTAAAAGGAAAACGTTTCCACTCTGAAAATGTTTTAGGTTCCACTAGAAGAAAAGGTTTTAAAAATCACTTTGTATGTGTTTGCATATCCTAACCCCGGTAGTGAGGTCACTTACGGAGTATTTTAAATACTCACCCTTTTCAAAATGTTTTTTTTTTCTTTTTACGTAAAGGCAAGGGCATCTTAGGCGAATGACATGATAGTTTGCTGTAATTGGCCATGGGTGACCTATAGGAGCTTTAATTCCGCAATTTTTCTTCATTGTAAGCACGTTTGGAATGTTTTTTTTTCTTAGTGGAAGTATATAGATAATCATTTCAATTGTTAAAATGTTTTAATTTATTCTTTTGCTTTGAAACCAATTTAAAGGGATTCCGAGGTAAAGGCTTTTGATTGTTTAGCAAAAGTTTATTGATTTTTGAATTGTTACTTAAGTTTTTTTTTTTTAATTTCATTAGCATGCATGTAATAACGTCCCTAGAAAGTCTAATAGGAAAAATGTGGTCGTTATAGAAGAGATGCTATGATGATAAAATAAAGTAGATCTTGAAGACCAAGATCTAAAGTAGTGTGCAATTCAAAAAGGTGTTATGTCTATCACTCAGGAAAATTATTGTCAAATAATAATTTCAATCAAATAAAGTTGTGCTTTCATAAAAAACGTTATCTACATCTATAATTCATTCCATAGAATATTTATAATTATACCAAAAAAAAGGTTCATTTGTATTTGTATCTTTTTTTATTTCAATATAATTATAAAATTTTAATCATATATCATTTTCCAACATGTGAAATTTATTATGAAAGTGCAAACAGAAGGGGAAATTTTATTTAAGCTCTCATGTTTTTTAAAAGATTTATAGTATATCATCATAAAAACCGTTGTCTGTATTATACAAAACAAAAAGCTTGAATACAGTGATCAAAGATACATCAATTTCGTTTGATTCATTTGGTTTTCTTTCAATTTTTTTTAATATTAAACCAGATGTATAATTTGAAAAGTAAAAAGAGACATGATATGTGAGGCAATATAGTATAATAGATGGATTAATTGAAGGGAGTAATAGTGTATTTGGTGCTGAAACGTGGAGGACTTGTCTTTCTTCAAGCTTTTTTCTTTTGGCCCCCACACCTCTCTCTCACACAGCAAAAGAGAAGTGGATGAACACAATTTTGGTTTTTATCTTATACGCCTTTTTCAATTGCTATTTAAAGAAGGTTTTGGGCGTGACGCACTAATGGGTTTTTTTTCCAAATTTTTAGTTTTTTTCTTAAAATGCTATATTGAAAGGCTATAAAATTTCATATTTCTTGTAGTATTATTATTTACTGAGTTAGTTTTACAATCACTTTTATGATGATATACTATAAATCTTTTAAAAAACATGAGAGCTCAAATAAAATTTCCCCTTCTGTTTGCACTTTCATAATAAATTTCATGTTGGAAAATGATATATGATTAAAATTTTAAAATTTATATTGAAATAAAAAATATAAAAATACAAATGAACCTTTTTTTTTTTGGTATAATTATAAATATTCTATGGAATGAATTATAGATGTAGATAACGTTTTTTATGAAAGCTCAACTTTATTTGATTGAAATTATTATTTGACAATAATTTTCCTGAGTGATAGACATATCACCTTTTTGAATTGGACACTACTTTAGATATAGCATCTTGGTCTTCAAGATCTACTCTATTTTATCATGATAGCATCTCTTCTATAACGACCAGACTTTTCCTATTAGACTTTTTAGGGACGTTATTACATGCTTGCTAATGAAATTAAAAAAAAAAAAACTTAAGTAACAATTCAAAAAGCAATAAACTTTTGCTAAACAATCAAAAGCCTTTACCTCGGAATCCCTTTAAATTGGTTTCAAAGAAAAAGAATAAATTAAAACATTTTAACAATTGAAATGATTATCTATATACTTCCACTAAGAAAAAAAAAACATTCCAAACGTGCTTACAATGAAGAAAAATTGCAGAATTAAAGCTCCTATTGGTCACCCATGGCCTCTTACAGCAAACTATCATGTCATTCGCCTAAGATGCCCTTGCCTTTACCTAAAAAGAAAAAAAAACATTTTGAAAAGGGTGAGTATTTAAAATACTCCGTAAGTGACCTCACTATCGGGGTCAGAATATGCAAACACATACAAAGTGATTTTTAAAACCTTTTCCTCTAGTGGAACCTAAAACATTTTCAGAGTGGAAACGTTTCCCTTTTAACTTTTCTCTTCGGCTTAATGTAGACAATTAACCCAACCTAACATTTCCTTTTCATCTAACCTTTTCAGGTTCCTTTCAATTTAACATTTTTCAAGTTCCTTTCCATTTAACCTTTTCAGGTTCATGTTCATTTAGATGTACATCTATAATTTTAGGGGGTAATTGTCACAGCCTTCGAAATCATTTATCATGAAAATACACATGTATATGCATTAGGTCCCCAAAGCATTTTAAATTTTTATTCCATGCTGCAACACAAAGCAACATTCTCATATCATTCATCATAAATCATAAATCATGCATCACATTCATAAAAATATTAGGCAATCATACATGTGAAAATCCATTTCCATATAAAATAAAGCATTTTAAAATTCATCACAAATCATAAATAAAACATTTATAAAACTTTTCATTTTGAATGTAATTTTTTTTTTCAATTCAATTCCCAACTTGCATTTAAGCATACCGGTATAAAGTCTCTTCCCTTGGCTAAGCTCAAGAACGGATCCTCAAACTCCTATTTCATAAATCCCTTGCCAAACCTACAACAATTTCCAAAGGATCATGCTTGACATTCATAGCCTTTAACTCAAATTCCAAAAATCACCCTAAGACGTTGGTTTAATAACTCAACTTATCCCAAAGAAAACTCATATCTAGGAGGAACTCATAGTCATAATCATACATGTGTTCCCAAAGCTCATACTTCATAATCATCCTAAAGCCCAAACTACCTTCCAAACTTAGTAAAAGAATTAAGAGTTTTTTTTTCTACACAATCCAAAACTTAGAATTGAAGCCTAGCATATACTCAAGGATTGCTTGATTTTAGAATGAGAATTTTACCTCTGTTCTTTCCCCAAAACAGAACCAAACTTCGCCAATTAGATGATGATTTGATTTGATTTTGCCGAGCTAACCTCCATCTACAATGGGTATTCAAAAATAGAGCCCGAAAATCAACGGGTCAACCTCCAAATCACCAAAACAATGCCCAAACCAAAACTTCAATATGAAAACCTTAAGGAGACAACACGAAAAAGCTTACCCACGCAAGAACGAAGGCGATTTGCAGCTGTACAGTGTTGAAAATTTCCAAAAATACCCAAAAATAGAGCAATCCCATAGGTACACGAAACTGCAGTAGCGGCGGCACTCAGGGTTCTACAGAAGAGGCGGCGTTCGAGGATCGGGTCTGCATGACGTTCGGGCAACGGATCTGCAAGGCGACGGTTTCAGGAGTGTTCTGCACGGCAAATTGGGGTTCGTGGGAGACGGCAGCTGTTTGTGGTGTGCTAGACGGCAGCGGTCTGTGGGGTGTTTGGGGGGTGGTCTGTGGCGGATCAGTCGGAGGCGGCCTCAGTTCGTGGGTCTGGGCAACGGCGTGAAACAGGGGCAAGAAGATAATTTTTTTTTTCTACTTTCAGATGAAGCTGTCGAACACCAAGGGAGGAAGAAAAAAGAGGGAGAAGATGGTGGCTTGGCTTGGCTTAAAACTTACCTAGGGCTACGTGCATTAAATAGAAGAGAGGGAAATTAGTGCTTGGTTTCCCTTGGGCTTGGCTTGGCTTAAAACTCACATAAATAACAAAAATGCCCCAAACCCAATTAATTCATTTTCTCCTTCAAATTCTCTAATTTACACTATGCAAAACTCCAAATTTAACTTTAATACACCACATAAAATGAAATTGGTCCCACAATTAAGCTAAATTTTAAAATTGAAATTTTAATTAATACTTGAAAGTGTCGGTCGTTACATCTTCTCTGACTTTAAATTGGAGTGCACTTCTATAAGCCCCAAGTGGTATCTTATCAAAAAAGGAAATAAAAAAAAAAAAAAAGTATATTGGTATATAGTCTCTTATAAACAAAAAATGTTAAAATACCATTTTGGTCCTTGTACTTTTGAGATTCATTATGTTTTAGTTCCTATATTTTCAAATGTTCAATTTTAGTCTTTATACTTTCAATAAACCTTAAAATTAGTCCCTATCATTAGTTTATGGTTAAAATTTTCCAAAAAAAATAATCAGTCTCTTTCAACCTTCCCTTTATAAATTTTGGAAACATATTCAAATTGTACCTTTTCTTGAATGGAAATCATTATTATTATTATTTTGCAAAGTTAGATAAAAATTAACTCCACACTAACTATAGAAACTAATTTTAAGATTTATTGAAAGTACATGGCCTAAAATTGAACATTTAAAAGTACAGTTACTAAAATGGAATGGCGAATCTCAAAATAGAGACTAAAATGATATTTTAACCTAAAAAAATAATTTAGACATGGTTATTGCTACGATGAAAAAATTACTAAATTTATCATATGTAAACTTATGAATTATGATAGATAGACAAGTAATATAAAGAACCATTTTGTTGCTTGTAGTTTCGAACACAATAATTGACATTAATTATATATTTCATTGGAATACAAAATATTATCCTTCTCTTACATCTCGAAGATTCAAATCCTCACCCACTAGTTTTTAATACCATATTCTAAAAAAAAACCTAGTAACATATTTGGATCAATTTATTTTAGTAAGGGAGACAGTAAGGTTGATATACTCAAACGTCTTGCTTAACATGTGATCATTAACAATTTTTCTATACTTGCAGAATAGTTCTTCAATATTAAGGGCTTCTCCAATGTAACGACTGACATTTTCAGGTTTTAATTAAAGTTTTAATTTTGAGATATGAATTAATTGTAAGACCAATTTCATGTTTAAAGTTGTGTTGAAAGTTAATTTTAGAGCTTTGCATAATTGAAATTTGAGAAAATTGGAGGGTGGATTGGGAAGAAAGAAGGGAAAAAGGGAATTAATTGGGTTGGGGGCAATTTTGTTAATTAGGTGACTTTGAGCCAAGCCCAAGAAGCAGCCAAACCCAAATATCCCTCTCTATTATTTTTATACTACACGCAGCCCTAGGTCAAGCCAAGCCGTCATCTTCTCCAACCTTCTCCTCTTCCTCCATGAAAAACAACATCCACTGTCAATCCCTCTCTCTCTATCCCTTTCACTACCAAGAGACCCATCCATTCGAAAGTTTTTTTTTTCTTCTTCAACAAACATCCATCATGCGGTACTGTTCATGGTGCGGTACTATTCATCGAGGTACTGTTCACGGGGGGCGGGGGGGGGGGGGGGGTACTGTTCATCGCGGTACTATTCATACCGAGGGGGTACTGTTAATACCGCGATTACTGTTCACGCCGCCGTCACTGTTCACGCCGCCGCCGTTCCGATCAGCCTTTTCCAGTCTGACGAGCCTTCAATTGTGGGTAAGAAATTGGTTTCTACATAGTTTTTTGATGATCTTAGTTGGGTAAGATTTAATTCATGAATCTTGACTTTGTTTCAAGGATACCCATTCCGTTCCGGCATCAAAATCACCAGCATGTCGCTGTCCAGTAGGATTTGGACTGTTGGAGCGAAATTTTCGGTAAGTCACGAAGATCCTTGAGTTTTGGGCTGTATGGTAGATCCAATTGAAAATAAGATTAATCCATGGACCTTATGACTTAAATTCAATTTTACCCACCAATTTGCGATTAAGTTAAATGCTATAGAATTAATTCTAATTTTGGGAATTTAGTTGGTGGAAGAAACTTTGGGCTCAATTATGGATTTTAGGAATCTTTACTAACCTTAAGGATGACTTTGATTAGGCCCCAAATCGTTTGACCGAGGTTCAAGGCAGTAGAACTTTTTGTGAGCATTTGGGTGCATTGAATGCTTGAGCTTGGTCAAGGTAAGGGACTTTATGCCGGTATGCTTAAATGCAAGTTAGGAACTGAATTGAAAAACTATATTCTGAATGAAAAGCTTTTATAAATGTTTTATTATGATTTTTGATGAATTTTAAAATGCTTTATTATATATGAAAATGGATTTTCACTTGTTGACTGCCAAATATTCTTGTGAATGTGATGCATGAGTTATGGTTTATGATTTATGATGAATGATATGAGAATGTTGCCTTTTGTTGCATCATTGAATGAAAATTTAAAATGCTTTGGGACCTCATGCAGACATGTGTATTTTCATGCTGAAATGATTTCGAAAGGCTGTGGCAATTACCCTCCTAAAATTATGGATGTACATCTATATGAAAAGGAGCCTTACAAGGCTATATGAAAAGGAGCCTTACGAGACTATATGAAAAGGAGCCTTACGAGGCTATATAAAAAGGAGCCTTACGAGGCTATATGAAAAAGAGCCTTACGAGGTTATATGAAAAGGAACTTGAAAAGGTTAAATGAAAAGGAAATGTTAGGTTGGGATAATTGTCCACATTAAGCCGAAGAGAAAAGTTAAAGGGAAACGTTTCCACTATGAAAATGTTTTAGGTCCCACTAGAGGAAAAAAAGTTTTAAAAATCACTTTGTATGTGTTTTCATATCCTGACCCCGGTAGTGAGGTCACTTACTGAGTATTTTAAATACTCACCATTTTCAAAAATGTTTTTCTTTTCAGGCAAATACAAAGACATATCCTAGGCGATTGACAAGGCAGTTTGCTGAAAGGGTCATGGGTGACTCTGAGGATCATGACTTCTGCATTTAGATAGTGTGTTAGTTAAAACATATTTTGTTTAGTAAACAATGTGTTGTGAAACTATTTCAACTGATTGAACGTTATATTGGGAGAAAAAAAACATCAATAACCTTCTCTTTCATTCATCAAAATTGTAATATCAAGAAAAAATTATTCTCGGTGAGGCCGCCACAATCTGGATAGCAGTTTTTCACTATTGGATGTCCAGAGAGAAGTGCCTCTAATTTGTATCTAATGGTGATGTGGCGGCCTCATTGAATAGTTTGTCCATATCAAGGAAAAAATATGATGTTATATTTTACCTCAGCAACCATGTTGTTGAGAGCCAAAGTCAAAAAACCCCAAATGTAACAATACTCTTCACTACCCGGATCTTCACTTGTTCTTCCCATCATGGTTAGAACCATACGTCCTCCAATTATTACTTCTTTTGCACGACACTTCAAAAACATAGAAAAATCCTTTTGGAATTGCCTATAATAAGCTTCCGACACACTCTTTGGACTTGTACTACTAATGAAAACGTTCCCTTTATTACTCTCTATCCCTTTTGGAACCTGCCATTAAAATTTTACACTACTTCATATAAATGCTCAATATATTCTTTGCAATCATAAATCTATAGAGAAATTAAATAATGCACTAGGGTTTTGGAAATCACCTGAGAGAGCCAATGAAGACTATAAGAAGAATAAACAAAATGCAAACTTTCGGGGGGAAAGAGCCTACCATAGAAAGAACCGGGCACACCATTGAAGAAACATGGACCAAGACAACCTCCAACTTGGGTGTTCAAATTATCCAAGAAACTTGGCAAAGATGTAAAAATGAGATTGAAGTCACTCCCATGGAGATCATTCAAGAAAATTTGATACTCCAAAAGTTGTTGTTTGTGAAACTTTTGACGAATGTCCTCCACTTGTTTGATTAGGTTGGAGGCAAACATGAGAGCATTTGGTCCTGAAGAACAACCTAAATCTGCTATGGTTAACGTTGTTGGGAAGGTGGCGCCACATAAGAAATCGGTAATGGCTTCCTTTGCAATTGGCCATGTCATAGATATTGCCTTCCGCTATTCAAAGTCAAGAGAAAATTAAACGACCAAAAATCTCAAGTGCCGTGATCAAGTAAGTTTTGTTTTGTTAAATAAAGAATATTACCGGAAGCAAGGAGTTAGAAGCATAGCTGGTGTCTCCCCTTCCTCCATTCATATGGAACATTATTAATTTCGGCTCTCTCTCTCTCTTTGGTTTCTAATTATTTGCTGTGAATGCATTTGTATTTATAATGATGGAGTTGAATCAGCTACAGAAAAGCTGTTTCAAAGGAGAAATTATTCAATTATGAGGGCGTAACAATATGACTGATAGTTTTATACCTTTAGATGTATGTGAGAAAGAAATTATAAAAGTATTTTGCTTTTGTATCTAATGGTTACTAAGGACAAATATTTTTAGATATACATCTAATAAGCAACCACACATTGTGGCGGTCTGATTGAAATTAAATATTTGTGATGTATTTGGAAATTGTGAGTATAAACAGACAAAGGAAGTATGGTAGACGATGTCAACATTTTCCATTCATTAGTTGCAGTTGCAGCTGGCATTGTGCAGAAAGGGTCGGGCACAATTTCCATATCTCCCTATAAGTTCCTAAATTATTGCATATCATGTAATAATTTCTTCCACCATAACCACATGTCTGCAAATAATTGCTTCCATTATTATAACCACGTATCTGCATTGATATTTTTTAGCTCAATCGACGTAGGGAGGTGGGAGAATTAAATCTCTAACTTCTTAGTTGGGAGTATATTTCTTAACCATTTGAACTATGGATAACATTTTTTTTTTTTGGGCAAAATACACTTTTGGTCCTTAAAGTTTGGACTTGGTGTCTATTTTGTCCTCTAAAGTTTCAAAATGGATATTTTTGTATGTGAGGTTTGGAAAAATGTTTTAAATTGTCCATGAGTTAATTTGCCCGTTAGTTGACTAAAGGAAAAATGATGTGACATGTTGATGTGTCAAATTTTAAATGAGGTGGAAAAAGTTAATAATTTTATATTAATTTTTAAGATTACATGGCTTTTAACCCTCTCCACTCCTTTCTCTCTCCTCTCCCTTCCTTTTCCTTCCTCCTCATCCTCCATTTGTATATAATATAAAGTGAATAATACTTTCTTGAACTTATCCACCAGTTCAGTAGCTGTGGTGGTGTAACGACCGACATTTTCAGGTATTAATTAAAGTTTTCATTTTGAGATTTGAATTAATTGTAAGGCCAATTTCATGTTTAAAGTTGTGTTGAAAGTTAATTTTAAAGATTTGCATAATTGAAATTTGAGAAATTGGAGGGTCAATTGGGAAGAAAGAAGGGAAAAAGAGAATTAATTGGTTTGGGTGCAATTTTGTTAATTAGGTGACTTTGAGCCAAGCCCAAATCTCCCTCTCTATTATTTTTATATTGCACGTAGCCCTAGGACAACCCAAGCCGTCATCCTCTCCAACCTTCTCCTCTTCCTCCATGAAAAACAGCCTCCACCATCAATCTCTCTCTCTCTCTCCCTTTCACTACCAAGAGACCCATCCATTCGAAAACTTCTTCTTCTTCAACAAACATCTATCGCTGGATTTGTCCTTCACGCCGCGATTACTGTTCACGCCGCTCGGGGGGGGGGGGTACTGTTCACATCGCGACGCTATTCACGCGCGGTACTGTTCACACCGCCGTCACTGTTCACGCACCGCCGTCTCCCGATCATCATTTCGAATCCCGAACAATGCCATGATTGCGTTATGATTTTGGTAAATTTCGACTCCGATTCAATTTTGGATTAAGCCCTTTAAGTTACTTGTGACTTGGTTATTATTATGAATTTTAGAAGGAAAACATGAAAGTCATAATTAGGAAGCATGCCATATTTAGAGAAATCTTACTATGGGTAAATTAGAATTAAATTTTGACTAAGTTTATGGCTATGTTGGAATAGAGGGCTTAAAGATTTGGAGAATCATGTGTATTATCAAAAGGACTTACTTGAAATAATAGAGGAATGAAATTATGTTATCTTGGTAACTAGCTGGGGGTAAACTTAGCTACCTAGGTGGGTGAATATTCTTGTTGAAGAATTTAATGTAGTCAAATTCATGGTGGGTTCATGTGCGTATACAGTAATTTGAGTAGTTTGCCTAAGGTTCATGAGTTGAGTAGGTCAAGTAATAAGTTCTTTTAAATCATTATAGGTTGAGGTGAAAGAACTCTATAAAAGGAGAAAGCGAACTAATGGAGCCAAGGTAAGGGACTTTATGCCAGTATGTTTAAATGCAAGTCGGGAACTGAATTGAAAAATTACTTTTGAAATAAAAAGATTTTCATAAATGTTTTAGTTATGATTGTTGATGAATTTTGAAATGCTATGTATGAAAATAAATTCTCACATGTATGTTCTTTAGATACTTTTACAAATGTGATGCATGATTATGATTGATGATGATTATGAAAATGTTGATATATGATGCATCACTATATGAAAATGAAAGAATGCTTTGGGACCTCATGCATACATGTGTATTTTCATGATGAAATGATTTCGAAGGCTGTGGCAATTACCCTCCTAAAATTATGGATAAACATCTATATGAAAAGGAGCCTTCCGAGGCTATATGAAAAGGAGCCTTATGAGGCTATATGAAAAGGAGCCTTACGAGGTTATATGAAAAGGAGCCTTACGAGGTTATATGAAAAGGAGCCTACGAGGCTATATGAATGAAAGCATAGTCAAGATGGGTTAAATTGTCCACATTAAAAGCTGAAGGAAAATTTTAAGGAAACGTTTCCCCTATGAAAAGGTTTTAGGTCCCACTAAATGAAAAATGTTTTCGAAAATTCATTATGTATGTGTATGCATATCCTGACCCCGGTAGTGAGGTCACTTACTGAGTATTTTAAATACTCACCCTTTTTCAAAAATGTTTTTCTTTTCAGGTAAAGGCAAAGACATATCTTAGGCAATTAACAAGACAGTTTGCTGAAAGGTCATGGGTGACTTTGAAGGTCATGACTTCTGCATTTAGATAGTGTGCTAGTTAAAAATACTTTGTTAAGTAAACAATGTGTTGCGAAACTATTTCAGCTGATTAAACGTTTTAATTCATATTATGTTTTGAAATTATTTTTTTTTAAGGGATTCCAAGCATAAAGATTTTGATTGTTTAGCAAAAAGTTTAATTCTTTTTGTCTGTTATTAAAGAAATTTTAAATTTCTTCAGCATGCATGTAGTAACATCCCTAGAAAGTCTAATAGGAGAAGTCAGGTCGTTACAGGTGGGCCAGTGGGAGTTGCATCCATCACATTTTCACCATTCATGTCGCCAAAAAACACAAATCCAAGCAACCCCATGTAGAAACAAATTGAAGAAAGCTACAAACCAAAAATAAAAGGGAAAATCTAATTGTTGTTGTAGATTCTAATAAAACCAATCTCAAACTTGGAAATAGAAGTCCAATTCCCTTGTGCCTCCCAGAACTCTCTCTAAAAGTCTCTTCCCCTTTCATGTGTCTTTCTTGTCTCTCTAAAAATCTCTCTCTCTAGAATGAGAAAACTGGGATTGTGTTTATTCCATCCATGAAGAAAAATAAAGAAGGAAAAAAATTACAAATAAAGAAAAAAAAATTTTCACCGACGGAAAAAATTATAAACGGTAGGAGGAGATGAAGAGAAACAAGGAGAAAGAAAATAAGAAAAGGAAGGGAGGGAAGAGAGAGAAAGGGATAGAGAGTGTAACGACTGGCACTTTCAGGTATTAGTTAAGACTTTAATTTTGAAATTTAAAATTAATTGTAAGGTCAATTTCATGCTTAAAGTTGTGTTGGAATTTAATTTTAGAATTAGCATATTTGAAATTAGAAAAAATTGGAGGGTAGAATGGGAAGAAAGAAGGAAAAATGGGATTTAATTGATGTTTAGGGCATTCTTGTAAATTAAGAGTCACTAAGCCAAGCCCAAACCCATGTTTTAGCCAAGCCCTAATATCCATCTCTACTATTTCTATACTGCACGCAGCCCTAGGTCAAGTCAAAGCCGTCATCTTCTCCAACCTTCTCCTCTTCCTCCATGAAAAACAGTCTCCACCATCAATCCCTCTCTCTCTCCCTTTCACTACTAAAAGACCCATCCATTCGAAAGCTTATTCTTCTTCAACAAACATCCATCGCGCGGATTTGTCCTTCATGCGGGGGGTACTGTTCACGGCCCGGTATTGTTCATACTGCCGGGGGGGGTACTGTTCATACAGCGACTGTTCACGCGCGACACTGTTCACGCGCGATTACTGTTCACGGCAGGTACTGTTCACGCCGCGGGTACTGTTCACACCGCCACCGTCTCCTGATCATCGTTTCGAATCCAGAACAGTGCCACAGTTTCGTTATGATTTTGGTAAATTTTGACTCCGATTCAATTTTGGATTAAGCCCTTTAAGTTACTTGTGACTTGGTTATTATTATGAATTTTAGAAGGAAAGCATGAAATTCATAATTAGGAAGCATGCCATATTTAGAGAAATCTTATTATGGGTAAATTAGAATTAAATTTTGACTAAGTTTATCGCTATGTTGGAATAGAGGGCTTAAAGATTTGGAGAATCATGTGTATTATCAAAAGGACTTACTTGAAATAATATAGGAATGAAATTATGTTATCTTGGTAACTAGTTGGGGGTAAACGTAGCTACCTAGGTGGGTGAATATTCTTGTTGCAGAATTTAATGTAGTCAAATTCATGGTGGGTTCATGTGCGTATACAGTATTTTAAGTAGTTTGCCTAAGGTTCATGAGTTGAGTAGGTCAAGTAATAAGTTCTTTTAAATCATTATAGGTTGAGGTGAAAGAACTCCATAAAAGGAGAAAGCGAACTAATGGAGTCAAGGTAAGGGACCTTATGTCGTATGCTTAAATGCAAGTCAGGAACTGAATTGAAAAAAAAAAAAATTAATTTGAAATAAAAAGCTTTTATAAATATTTTATTATGGATTTTTGATAAATTTTTAAAATGCTTGTTATATATAAAAATGGATTCTAACTTGTTTGTTTCCCAATTTTTTCATGAATGTTATGCATGGTTTATGGTTTTGATTTATGATAAATGATGTGAGAATGTTGCTTGTTTTGCATCATAGAATGAAAAGTTTAACATGCTTGGGACCTCATGCATACATTATGTTTTCATGATAAAATTTGATTTCGAAGGCTATGGCAATTACCCTCCTAAATTTAGTGATGTACATCTATATGAAAAGGAGCCTTACGAGGCTATATGAAAAGGAACCTGAAAAGGTTAAATGAAAAGGAATGTTAGGTTGGGTTAATTGTCCACATTAATCCGAAGAGAAAAGTCGAAAGAGGAACGTTTCCGCCATGAAAGGAATTTAGGTCCCACCAAAGGAAAGAAAGAAAATGTTTTCGAAAACTCATTATGTGTGTGTATGCATACCCTGACCCAGTAGTGAGGTCACTTACTGAGTATTGTAAAATACTCACTCTTTTCAAAAATATTTTTCTTTTCAAGTAAAGGCAAGGGCATCATGGGCGAATGACTTGGTAGTTGCTGCAGAGGCCATGGGTGAAGTAGAAAAGTTTTACTTCAGCAAACTCTTATAGACTAGCATTTTATTTATTTTTATGACCTTTTAACTGTCGAGTTCTACAAACTATTTTTTTGATTTTAAATGTTTTGGTTTATTCTTATGTTTTGAAATAAAGGGATCCCGAGCTAAAGTTTTTGATTGTTTAATAAATGATTGGATCTTTTTGTGTCTTTATTAAAGATTTCTGAATGTATAGTAGAATGTATGTGGTAGCGTCCCTGTGAAGTCTAATAAGATAAGTAAGGTCGTTACAGAGAGTGAAAAAAAAAAGCCATGAAAGCTTTAAAATAATATAAAATTAGTAAATTTTTCTATCTCAACATCAACAGGCCACGTCATTTACTAGTTAAATTAAATCAAACCTTTTTCCAAAATTTAGGCACCAAGTGTGTTCATTTTGAAACTTCAGAAATTGTAACGCCCCATTACTAATTAAGCTTTTATAGGTTAAGTTTCGCCTTGAAATTCCTAATTCTATTAATCTTAGAATAGTAGGACTTAGTTATTTTTTGGGTTCTAATTTGGAAAATTGGAATTTTAATTTAGACCTTAAGTTTGATCAATTAAATTTTTAATAATTTTAAGGAAAAGAGATTTTTAATTAAATATTTAATTTTCTGAAGTTTGGAGGTTTAATTTTCGGCCTTTCATCTCTAGTTACAAAAGGAACTTGAATCTTTTATTCGTTGGATTTTTCTCAAATCTTTAAGATTTTAAGATGGGTTCAAATTTTAGAAAAAGAGAAATATATGAATTTTCAAAGCCCTAGATCTTTTCTCTTCTCTTCTTAGGTATTTTTCCTATTTTAGAAAGAAATTGAAAAGGAAAACAAAAGAAAAAAAAAAAGCCCTAGCTTTCTTCTTCTTCTCCCTCCCTTTACGTGGAAGCCTAGTCACAACCCCCCTCGATTTCTTCTTCTTCGACAGCCTCTCCAACGTGTAGCACGCTTTGTAAAAGATTGTACTGAGAGTTGAAGACCTGAAAAATTGGCTTAAACATTGTTAAGATGATCAACTGAGTTTTGGCGCTCAAGACAATATTCGTAGCTTAAGAGAGGAGCCCGAAATTCTTCAACCGGAGGAAGCTCATCATGACGTTGACTAGAAGTAACAAATGCATTGTATTCGGACCGAAGGCCTTCTAAAATGTAAGAGATATGATCCTTGAGAGAGACCGGTTCACCAATGGAGGAGAGTTTATCAACAACTTCTTTAATTTTAGCCATGTATTGTGTGACAGAGAGCCCATCTTTCTTGATTCTTTGAATTTGAGATTTGAGAGTAAGAACCTTTGTAGAAGAAGTAGATTCATAGGTTCAACGCAACGATTCCCAAATATCACAAGCAGTGGAGAAGAAAATGATCTCTACCATTTTTTCTTCAGTGAGAGAGGACTAAAACCAAGACATAATGATTCGATTATATTTTTCTCAAATAGTAAACTTAGGATTAGGTTGAAGTCGAAGGTTATCAAGGAACTATGGTGGGGGAGGAAGAGATCCATTAATGAATCCTTGAAGGCCATAAGCGTAAGTAAGGTTAATGAACTGATTCTTCCATAGAAGGTATTTCAAGCCAGTTAGTTTAGCATATAGAGATTGGCCAACAGTTGAGCACATTTGGAGAACAAAAGGGGTTGAGTTAAGAAAGGGTGAAATGGTGGGAGGTTGATACATTCCAAACTACGGTCCGGGAGAGGAAAAAGCGGAGAAGGCTATGAAAAAAATGGTGGCAGCATGGAAAAAGGGCCATGGACTGGCATTGTGACAGAATGTCGAATGGGATTTAGAGAGGGAGGAAGGATACTGGAAGAAGTTTGGGTTGATGTGGATTGACTTGATGAAGCCCAAGATCAGAGGAAGTTGTGGGATGTTGTGCCATTATCGAGAAAAAATGACTTGAACTTCTGATACCATAAAAGAGTAAAAACCCTAAAAGAAGGAATCAAGAGAGAAGAAGGATGTAGAATTTTATTCACTATTCATTGAAAAAAAAATAGACAGCTACAGTATATAAACACAGCTTTACGGAGGACATGGGTCAGCAAGAAGAGGAGAAACCCAAATATAAACAAACTAATAAAGTGGAAAACGATAAAGAAAAAAATACTGCCTTAAACAAAACGTAACCACACTAATCTGATTGATTAACACAGTGGATGTAGGCATTCAACGCTGGACCACTATAACTCTGAGTAACGGTCTTCTTCTTTCTCTACTTGAATTTGATCTATGCTTTGTTATTTTTCATTTGGTTTCTCTAAAGAACTTCTAATACATATAACAAAATGTTAGTAAATGTGTCAATACATAAGCAAAAGCATGAAAAGTAAGCCAATTAAAAGATATATTTATATTAGAATGAACTTCAATAATTATAATGCTACAAACTAATAGAAACTCAAGAGATAAAAAGAAAAGTTCTCACTTTGAAGATAGTAAGAATTCGGAAAAAGTAGGTTGGCTCTCAGATATCATCTAACTTGTGTAATAAAGAGCACTAAGTGAACAATTGTAGCTGTAAGCAAAATATCACTACAAAGTCACAACATAGAAAAATCCTTGAAGTCATTTTCAACCAATTCTATAAGCAAATATCACAACAAAATCAAAATGATAACTTTCCTAAACGTTTTAGAAAAAGGTCAAAAGTACTTAAATTTCTCTCTGAGAAAGCACTTGGTTAGTGCTTTAGACTCAAGTGCTTGATTAGAAAGCACTTTTAATTTAAGAGCATGGAGCCAAAAACTAAAATAATATGGTATTAAGCACTTTTTACTAAAGTGCTTATGATTAAAGTATTTATTTCTAAAAGTACACTCATGAGATCTTGCAATTAGTTAAGTAGAAGACAAATACATAGATAAGTGAATCATTGTTCCTCAAGATGTGGAAAATGAATCAAAGCAAAGAGAAAAGTGAGTGAATCAATCTCACTACTTCAAACATAAAGGACCCAAAAAAAAACTAAATGACTACCCATCAAGATTTTACTTTTCATTCTCTCAAAAGCCAAACAAGCTAAAAAATAAACATGGACACCAAAAATAGAGTTGAACATAAATAATACCAATAGATTTATTTATTACTAAATATTTCTTAAGATCTAGAAACGGCCATGTTATGGGTAAAATTGGACCACAAGAACGGGTAGAAAAGACATAATAATTAAGGGCCAAACGGAGTAAAAAGACTAATACGAATTAAAACGGGCCAAAATCGAGTTGGAACCAGACCAACAAGCAAAGAGGAAGACCATAAGGCCCAACTAAGGGCCTTTTCTCTTTTCCCTTGGCCCATGCAGTCCCTAATCAAGCCCGATCTAGTCCTTTTTGTCCTATTTCTCTTCTCCAAAAACCATAGGAAGGAAGTATTTAAACTCTCTTCTCCAAAGGAGAGAGGTAAGTACTCTTTCTCTACACACTTGCTACACTCTTAAAAGGTTTTTTGATTGAAGCATGGGAGCCTGTGTGGCAAGTACCACACCGGTACCCAGATTTCCATTAGTTTTGGATGTCACATTCTTTCCCTGGATAGAAATTTTACGGTTGTTATATCATGAAATTTTGGCAACAATAGGTCATATTTAATAACAGAAGTTTGAGGTCTACAACTAGGAGTGAAGAGCAAAACTGCAAACAAAAGCAAATTTATGAATGAACATATATCTTAAATAAGAAATTGCAAAGGCACATTCAATCAACACATGTAAAATTAAAAGAAAACTAATGCTTTAAAGCTTGCAAGATGACTAAGCACAATAATGATTGCACTTTTATTCTGTTTTATATTAACAGTCCTTATTGGAGCCAAAATTAATCTCTTGAGCGTCAACTTGTACACTTGCATTTCTTCTGTCAGTCCATAAAAACCGTTGTCTGTATTATACAAAACAAAAAGCTTGAATACAGTGATCAAAGATACATCAATTTCGTTTGATTCATTTGGTTTTCTTTCAATTTTTTTTAATATTAAACCAGATGTATAATTTGAAAAGTAAAAAGAGACATGATATGTGAGGCAATATAGTATAATAGATGGATTAATTGAAGGGAGTAATAGTGTATTTGGTGCTGAAACGTGGAGGACTTGTCTTTCTTCAAGCTTTTTTCTTTTGGCCCCCACACCTCTCTCTCACACAGCAAAAGAGAAGTGGATGAACACAATTTTGGTTTTTATCTTATACGCCTTTTTCAATTGCTATTTAAAGAAGGTTTTGGGCGTGACGCACTAATGGGTTTTTTTTCCAAATTTTTAGTTTTTTTCTTAAAATGCTATATTGAAAGGCTATAAAATTTCATATTTCTTGTAGTATTATTATTTACTGAGTTAGTTTTACAATCACTTTTATGATGATATACTATAAATCTTTTAAAAAACATGAGAGCTCAAATAAAATTTCCCCTTCTGTTTGCACTTTCATAATAAATTTCATGTTGGAAAATGATATATGATTAAAATTTTATAATTTATATTGAAATAAAAAATATACAAATACAAATGAACCTTTTTTTTTTTGGTATAATTATAAATATTCTATGGAATGAATTATAGATGTAGATAACTTTTTTTATGAAAGCACAACTTAATTTGATTTAAATTATTATTTGACAATAATTTTCCTGAGTGATAGAAATAACACCTTTTTCAATTGGACACTACTTTAGATCTAGCATCTTGGTCTTCAAAATCTACTTTATTTTATCATGATAGCACCTCTTCTCTGACTTTAAATTGGAGTGCACTTCTATAAGCCCCTTCTTGTTGTATGTGTCTCAATGTCTATAAGTGGTATCTTATTAAAAAAAGGGAAAAAAAAAGAAGTATATTGGTATATAGTCTCTTATAAAAAAAAATTGTTAAAATACCATTTTGGTCCCTATACTTTTGAGATTCATTCTATTTTAGTCCCTATATTTTCAAATATTCAATTTTAGTCTCTATACTTTCAATAAACCTTAAAATTAGTCCCTACCATTAGTTTATGGTTAATTATTCCAAAAAAATTATCACTCTCTTTCAACCTTCCTTTTATAAATTTTGAAAACATATTCAAATTGTATCTTTTCTTGAATGGAAATCATTATTATTATTTTGCAAAGTTAGATAAAAATTAACTCGTCAAACTAACTATAGAATCTAATTTTAAGATTTATTGCAAGTACATGGACTAAAATTGAACATTTAAAAATACAACGACCAAAATGGAATGAATCTCAAAATAGAGACTAAAATGATATTTTAACCTAAAAGAAATAGTTTAGACATGGCTATTGCTACGATGAAAAATATACTAAAAAAAAGATAAGATGAAAAAAGTACTAAATTTATCATTTGTAAACTTATAAATTATGATGGATAGACAAGTAATATAAATAACCGTTTTGTTGCTTGTAGTTTCGAACACAATAATTGACATTAATTATATCATTCATTGGAATACAAAATATTATCCTACTCTTACATCTCAAAGATTCACATCCTCATCCACTAGTTTTTAATACCATACTCCAAAAAAAAAGCTAGTAACATATTTGGATCAATTTGTTTTAGTAAGGGAGACAGTAAAGTTGGTAAACTCAAACTTCTTGCTTAACATGTGATCATTAACAATTTTTCTATACTTGCAGAATAGTTCTTCGATATTAAGGGCTTCTCCAAAGTGATGAACCAGAAGTAGTTCAACCACAGCTCTAATCATTTTTGTAGCATAATAACCACAGTCTATAGATGTATTTGATGGTGAGTGAAGCTCTGTGCTGTAAAAGTTCCAATAATTAATTCTTGAAACTTCAAGACAATTAATGGTAAAGCTTCCTTCATTTAAGATCTCAGCTTTCACTTCTGATGGAGATGGCATGTAGCTTGGAATATTGAATGAGTCGACTTTTTCTGCTTCCACAAATCCCTGTAATGATTTACATTAATTGGGAGAAAAAAAACATCAATACCCTTCTCTTTCATTCATCAAAATTGTAATGTCAAGGAAAAATTATTCTCGGTGAGGCTGCCACAATCTGGATGACAGTTTTTCACCGTTGGATGTCCAAAAAGAAGTGCCTCGAATTTATACCCAATAGTTATTAGGGAGTATGAAAATTATTGAATCCACATCCAACGGCTTTGTGGCGGCCTCATTGAATAGTTTGTCCATATCAAGGGAAAAATGATGTTATATTTTACCTCACGAACCATGTTGTTGAGAGCTAAAGTCAAAAAACCCCAAATGTAACAATACTCTTCACTGCACGGATCTTCACTTGTTCTTCCCATCATGGTTAGAACCATACGTCCTCCAATTATTACTTCTTTTGCACGACACGTCAAAAACATAGAAAAATCCTTTTGGAATTGCCTATAATAAGCTTCCGACACACTCTTTGGACTTGTACTACTAATGAAAACATTCCCTTTATTACTCTCTATCCCTTTTGGAACCTGCCATTACAATTTTACACTACTTCATATAAATGCTCAATATATTCTTCGCAATCATAAATCTATAGAAAATAGAGAGAAATTAAATAATTCACTAGGGTTTTCGAAATCACCTGAGAGAGCCAATGAAGACTATAAGAAGAATAAACAAAATGCAAACTTTCGGGGGGAAAGAGCCTACCATAGAAAGAACCGGGCACACCATTGAAGAAACATGGACCAAGACAACCTCCAACTTGGGTGTTCAAATTATCCAAGAAACTTGGCAAAGATGTAAAAATGAGATTGAAGTCATTCCCATGGAGATCATTCAAGAAAATTTGATACTCCAAAAGTTGTTGTTTGTGAAACTTTTGACGAATGTCCTCCACTTGTTTGATTAGGTTGGAGGCAAACATGAGAGCATTTGGTCCTGAAGAACAACCTAAATCTGCTATGGTTAACGTTGTTGGGAAGGTGGCGCCACATAAGAAATCGGTAATGGCTTCCTTTGCAATTGGCCATGTCATAGATATTGCCTTCCGCTATTCAAAGTCAAGAGAAAATTAAACGACCAAAAATCTCAAGTGCCGTGATCAAGTAAGTTTTGTTTTGTTAAATAAAGAATATTACCGGAAGCAAGGAGTTGGAAGCATAGCTGGTGTCTCCCCTTCCTCCATTCATATGGAACATTATTAATTTCGGCTCTCTCTCTCTCTCTCTTTGGTTTCTAATAATTATTTGCTGTTGAATGCATTTGTATTTATAATGATGGAGTTGCATCAGCTACAGACAAGTTGTTTCAGAAGAGAAATTATTCAATTATGAGGTCGTGACAATATGACTGACAGTGTTACACCGTTAGATGTATGTGAGAAAGAAATTATAAAAGTATTTCGCTTTTGTATCTAATGGTCACTAGGGACAGATATTTTTAGATATACATCTAACAGTTATTAGATGACAGTCACACATTGGGGCGGCCTCATTGAATTTAAATATTTGTTTGGAAATTGTGAATATAAACAGACAAGGAGGTATGGTAGAAGATGTCAACATTTTCCATTCATTAGTTGCAGTTGCAGCTGGCATTGTGCAGAAAGGGTCATGTGATAAATTCGGGCACGATTTCCATATCTCCCTATAAGTTCCTAAATTATTGCATATCATGTAATAATTTCTTCCACCATAACCACATGTCTGCAAATAATTGCTTCCATTATTATAACCACGTATCTGCATTGATATTTTTTAGCTCAATCGACGTAGGGAGGTGGGAGAATTAAATCTCTAACTTCTTAGTTGGGAGTATATTTCTTAACCATTTGAACTATGGATAACATTTTTTTTTTTTTTGGGCAAAATACACTTTTGGTCCTTAAAGTTTGGAATCGGTGTCTATTTTGTCCTCTAAAGTTTCAAAATGGATATTTTTGTATGTGAGGTTTGGAAAAATGTTTTAAATTGTCCATGAGTTAATTTGCCCGTTAGTTGACTAAAGGAAAAATGATGTGACATGTTGATGTGTCAAATTTTAAATGAGGTGGAAAAAGTTAATAATTTTATATTAATTTTTAAGATTACATGGCTTTTAACCCTCTCCACTCCTTTCTCTCTCCTCTCCCTTCCTTTTCCTTCCTCCTCATCCTCCATTTGTATATAATATAAAGTGAATAATACTTTCTTGAACTTATCCACCAGTTCAGTAGCTGTGGTGGTGTAACGACCGATATTTTCAGGTATTAATTAAAGTTTTCATTTTGAGATTTTAATTAATTGTAAGGCCAATTTCATGTTTAAAGTTGTGTTGAAAGTTAATTTTAGAGATTTGCATAATTGAAATTTGAGAAATTGGAGGGTCAATTGGGAAGAAAGAAGGGAAAAAGAGAATTAATTGGTTTGGGTGCAATTTTGTTAATTAGGTGACTCTGAGCCAAGCCGAAATCTCCCTCTCTATTATTTTTATATTGCACGTAGCCCTAGGACAAGCCAAGCCGTCATCCTCTCCAACCTTCTCCTCTTCCTCCATGAAAAACAGCCTCCACCATCAATCTCTCTCTCTCTCTCCCTTTCACTACCAAGAGACCCATCCATTCGAAAGCTTCTTCTTCTTCAACAAACATCCATCGCTGGATTTGTCCTTCACGCCGCGATTACTGTTCACGCCGCCCGGGGGGGGGGGGGTACTGTTCACATCGCGGCGCTATTCACGCGAGGTACTGTTCACACCGCCGTCACTGTTCACGCACCGCCGTGCCCCGATCATCGTTTCGAATCCCGAACAATGCCATGATTGCGTTATGATTTTGGTAAATTTCGACTCCGATTCAATTTTGGATTAAGCCCTTTAAGTTACTTGTGACTTGGTTATTATTATGAATTTTAGAAGGAAACATGAAATTCATAATTAGGAAGCATGCCATATTTAGAGAAATCTTACTATGGGTAAATTAGAATTAAATTTTGACTAAGTTTATGGCTATGTTGGAATAGAGGGCTTAAAGATTTGGAGAATCATGTGTATTATCAAAAGGACTTACTTGAAATAATAGAGGAATGAAATTATGTTATCTTGGTAACTAGCTGGGGGTAAACTTAGCTACCTAGGTGGGTGAATATTCTTGTTGAAGAATTTAATGTAGTCAAATTCATGGTGGGTTCATGTGCGTATACAGTAATTTGAGTAGTTTGCCTAAGGTTCATGAGTTGAGTAGGTCAAGTAATAAGTTCTTTTAAATCATTATAGGTTGAGGTGAAAGAACTCTATAAAAGGAGAAAGCGAACTAATGGAGCCAAGGTAAGGGACTTTATGCCGGTATGCTTAAATGCAAGTCGGGAACTGAATTGAAAAATTACTTTTGAAATAAAAAGATTTTCATAAATGTTTTAGTTATGATTGTTGATGAATTTTGAAATGCTATGTATGAAAATAAATTCTCACATGTATGTTCTTTAGATACTTTTACAAATGTGATGCATGATTATGATTTATGATGATTATGAGAATGTTGATATATGATGCATCACTATATGAAAATGAAAGAATGCTTTGGGACCTCATGCATACATGTGTATTTTCATGATGAAATAATTTCGAAGGCTGTGGCAATTACCCTCCTAAAATTATGGATAAACATCTATATGAAAAGGAGCCTTCCGAGGCTATATGAAAAGGAGCCTTATGAGGCTATATGAAAAGGAGCCTTACGAGGTTATATGAAAAGGAGCCTTACGAGGTTATATGAAAAGGAGCCTTACGAGGCTATATGAATGAAAGCATAGTCAAGATGGGTTAAATTGTCCACATTAAAAGCTGAAGGAAAATTTTAAGGAAACGTTTCCCCTATGAAAAGGTTTTAGGTCCCACTAAATGAAAAATGTTTTCGAAAATTCATTATGTATGTGTATGCATATCCTGACCCCGGTAGTGAGATCACTTACTGAGTATTTTAAATACTCACCCTTTTTCAAAAATGTTTTTCTTTTCAGGTAAAGGCAAAGACATATCTTAGGCAATTAACAAGACAGTTTGCTGAAAGGTCATGGGTGACTTTGAAGGTCATGACTTCCACATTTAGATAGTGTGCCAGTTAAAAATACTTTGTTAAGCAAACAATGTGTTGCGAAACTATTTCAGCTGATTAAACGTTTTAATTCATATTATGTTTTGAAATGATTTTTTTTAAGGGATTCCAAGCATAAAGATTTTGATTGTTTAGCAAAAAGTTTAATTCTTTTTGTCTGTTATTAAAGAAATTTTAAATTTCTTCAGAATGCATGTAGTAACATCCCTAGAAAGTCTAATAGGAGAAGTCAGGTCGTTACAGGTGGGCCAGTGGGAATTTGCATCCATCACATTTTCACCATTCATGTCGCCAAAAAACACAAATCCAAGCAACCCCATGTAGAAACAAATTGAAGAAAGCTACAAACCAAAAATAAAAGGGAAAATCTAATTGTTGTTGTAGATTCTAATAAAACCAATCTCAAACTTGGAAATAGAAGTCCAATTCCCTTGTGCCTCCCAGAACTCTCTCTAAAAGTCTCTTCCCCTTTCATGTGTCTTTCTTGTCTCTCTAAAAATCTCTCTCTCTAGAATGAGAAAACTGGGATTGTGTTTATTCCATCCATGAAGAAAAATAAAGAAGGAAAAAAATCACAAATAAAGAAAAAAAAAATTTCACCGACGGAAAAAATTATAAACGGTAGGAGGAGATGAAGAGAAACAAGGAGAAAGAAAATAAGAAAAGGAAGGGAGGGAAGAGAGAGAAAGGGATAGAGAGTGTAACGATTGGCACTTTCAGGTATTAGTTAAGACTTTAATTTTGAAATTTAAAATTAATTGTAAGGTCAATTTCATGCTTAAAGTTGTGTTGGAATTTAATTTTAGAATTAGCATATTTGAAATTAGAAAAAATTGGAGGGTAGAATGGGAAGAAAGAAGGAAAAATGGGATTTAATTGATGTTTAGGGCATTCTTGTAAATTAAGAGTCACTAAGCCAAGCCCAAATCCATGTTTTAGCCAAGCCCTAATATCCATCTCTACTATTTCTATACTGCACGCAGCCCTAGGTCAAGCCAAGCCGTCATCTTCTCCAACCTTCTCCTCTTCCTCCATGAAAAACAGTCTCCACCATCAATCCCTCTCTCTCTCCCTTTCACTACTAAAAGACCCATCCATTCGAAAGCTTATTCTTCTTCAACAAACATCCATCGCGCGGATTTATCCTTCATGCGGGGGGTACTGTTCACGGCGCGGTATTGTTCATACTGCCGGGGGGGGGGGGTACTGTTCATACCGCGACTGTTCATGCACGACACTGTTCACGCGCGATTACTGTTCACGGCAGGTACTGTTCACGCCGCGGGTACTGTTCACGCCTCCACCGTCTCCCGATCATCGTTTCGAATCCAGAACAGTGCCACAGTTTCGTTATGATTTTGGTAAATTTCGACTCCGATTCAATTTTGGATTAAGCCCTTTAAGTTACTTGTGACCTTGTTATTATTATGAATTTTAGAAGGAAAGCATGAAATTCATAATTAGGAAGCATGCCATATTTAGAGAAATCTTATTATGGGTAAATTAGAATTAAATTTTGACTAAGTTTATCGCTATGTTGGAATAGAGGGCTTAAAGATTTGGAGAATCATGTGTATTATCAAAAGGACTTACTTGAAATAATATAGGAATGAAATTATGTTATCTTGGTAACTAGTTGGGGGTAAACGTAGCTACCTAGGTGGGTGAATATTCTTGTTGCAGAATTTAATGTAGTCAAATTCATGGTGGGTTCATGTGTGTATACAGTAATTTAAGTAGTTTGCCTAAGGTTCATGAGTTGAGTAGGTCAAGTAATAAGTTCTTTTAAATCATTATAGGTTGAGGTGAAAGAACTCCATAAAAGGAGAAGGCGAACTAATGGAGTCAAGGTAAGGGACCTTATGTCGTATGCTTAAATGCAAGTCAGGAACTGAATTGAAAAAAAAAAATTAATTTGAAATAAAAAGCTTTTATAAATATTTTATTATGGATTTTTGATAAATTTTTAAAATGCTTGTTATATATAAAAATGGATTCTAACTTGTTTGTTTCCCAATTTTTTCATGAATGTTATGCATGGTTTATGGTTTTGATTTATGATAAATGATGTGAGAATGTTGCTTGTTTTGCATCATAGAATGAAAAGTTTAACATGCTTGGGACCTCATGCATACATTATGTTTTCATGATAAAATTTGATTTCGAAGGCTGTGGCAATTACCCTCCTAAATTTAGTGATGTACATCTATATGAAAAGGAGCCTTACGAGGCTATATGAAAAGGAACCTGAAAAGGTTAAATGAAAAGGAATGTTAGGTTGGGTTAATTGTCCACATTAAGCCGAAGAGAAAAGTCGAAAGAGGAACGTTTCCGCCATGAAAGGAATTTAGGTCCCACCAAAGGAAAGAAAGAAAATGTTTTCGAAAACTCATTATGTGTGTGTATGCATACCCTGACCCGGTAGTGAGGTCACTTACTGAGTATTGTAAAATACTCACTCTTTTCAAAAATATTTTTCTTTTCAGGTAAATGCAAGGGCATCATGGGCGAATGACTTGGTAGTTGCTGCAGAGGCCATGGGTGAAGTAGAAAAGTTTTACTTCAGCAAACTCTTATAGGCTAGCATTTTATTTATTTTTATGACCTTTTAACTGTCGAGTTCTACAAACTATTTTTTTGATTTATTCTTATGTTTTGAAATAAAGGGATCCCGAGCTAAAGTTTTTGATTGTTTAATAAATGGTTGGATCTTTTTGTGTCTTTATTAAAGATTTCTGAATGTATAGTAGAATGTATGTGGTAGCGTCCCTGTGAAGTCTAATAAGATAAGTAGGGTCGTTACAGAGAGTGAAAAAAAAAAAGCCATGAAAGCTTTAAAATAATATAAAATTAGTAAATTTTTCTATCTCAACATCGACAGGCCACGTCATTTACTAGTTAAATTAAATCAAACCTTTTTCCAAAATTTAGGCACCAAGTGTGTTCATTTTGAAACTTCAGAAATTGTAACGCCCCATTACTAATTAAGCCTATAGGTTAAGTTTCGCCTTGAAATTCCTAATTCTATTAATCTTAGAATAGTAGGACTTAGTTATTTTTTGGGTTCTAATTTGGAAAATTGGAATTTTAATTTAGACCTTAAGTTTGATCAATTAAATTTTTAATAATTTTAAGGAAAAGAGATTTTTAATTAAATATTTAATTTTCTGAAGTTTGAAGGTTTAATTTTCGGCCTTTCATCTCTAGTTACAAAAGGAACCTGAATCTTTTATTCGTTGGATTTTTCTCAAATCTTTAAGATTTTAAGATGGGTTCAAATTTTAGAAAAAGAGAAATATATGAATTTTCAAAGCCCTAGATCTGTTCTCTTCTCTTCTTAGGTATTTTTCCTATTTTAGAAAGAAATTGAAAAGGAAAAAAAAAGAAAAAAAAAAGCCCTAGCTTTCTTCTTCTTCTCCCTCCCTTTACGTGGAAGCCTAGTCACAACCCCCCTCGATTTCTTCTTCTTCGGAAGCCTCTCCAACGTGTAGCACGCTTTGTAAAAGATTGTACTGAGAGTTGAAGACCTGAAAAATTGGCTTAAACATTGTTAAGATGATCAACTGAGTTTTGGCGCTCAAGACAATATTCGTAGCTTAAGAGAGGAGCCCGAACATCTTCAACCGGAGGAAGCTCATCATGACGTTGACTAGAAGTAACAAACGCATTGTATTCGGACCGAAGGCCTTCTAAAATGTAAGAGATATGATCCTTGAGAGAGACCGGTTCACCAATGGAGGAGAGTTTATCAACAACTTCTTTAATTTTAGCCATGTATTGTGTGACAGAGAGCCCATCTTTCTTGATTCTTTGAATTTGAGATTTGAGAGTAAGAACCTTTGTAGAAGAAGTAGATTCATAGGTTCAACGCAACGATTCCCAAATATCACAAGCAGTGGAGAAGAAAATGATCTCTACCATTTTTTCTTCAGTGAGAGAGGAATAAAACCAAGACATAATGATTCAATTATATTGTTCTCAAATAGTAAACTTAGGATTAGGTTGAAGTCGAAGGTTATCAAGGAACTATGGTGGGGGAGGAAGAGATCCATTAATGAATCCTTGAAGGCCATAAGCGTAAGTAAGGTTAATGAACTGATTCTTCCATAGAAGGTATTTCAAGCCAGTTAGTTTAGCATATAGAGATTGGCCAACAGTTGAGCACATTTGGAGAACAAAAGGGGTTGAGTTAAGAAAGGGTGAAATGGTGGGAGGTTGATACATTCCAAACTACGGTCCGGGAGAGGAAAAAGCGGAGAAGGCTATGAAAAAAATGGTGGCAACATGGAAAAAGGGCCATGGACTGGCATTGTGACAGAATGTCGAATGGGATTTAGAGAGGGAGGAAGGATACTGGAAGAAGTTTGGGTTGATGTGGATTGACTTGATGAAGCCCAAGATCAGAGGAAGTTGTGGGATGTTGTGCCATTATCGAGAAAAAATGACTTGAACTTCTGATACCATAAAAGAGTAAAAACCCTAAAAGAAGGAATCAAGAGAGAAGAAGGATGTAGAATTTTATTCACTATTCATTGAAAAAAAAATAGACAGCTACAGTATATAAACACAGCTTTACGGAGGACATGGGTCAGCAAGAAGAGGAGAAACCCAAACATAAACAAACTAATAAAGTGGAAAACGATAAAGCAAAAAATACTGCCTTAAACAAAACGTAACCACACTAATCTGATTGATTAACACAGTGGATGTAGGCATTCAACGCTGGACCACTATAACTCTGAGTAACGGTCTTCTTCTTTCTCTACTTAAATTTGATCTATGCTTTGTTATTTTTCATTTGGTTTCTCTAAAGAACTTCTAATACATATAACAAAATGTTAGTAAATGTGTCAATACATAAGCAAAAGCACGAAAAGTAAGCCAATTAAAAGATATATTTATATTAGAATGAACTTCAATAATTATAATGCTACAAACTAATAGAAACTCAAGAGATAAAAAGAAAAGTTCTCACTTTGAAGATAGTAAGAATTCGGAAAAAGTAGGTTGGCTCTCAGATATCATCTAACTTGTGTAATAAAGAGCACTAAGTGAAAAATTGTAGCTGTAAGCAAAATATCACTACAAAGTATCACTACAAAGTCACAACATAGAAAAATCCTTGAAGTCATTTTCAACCAATTCTATAAGCAAATATCACAACAAAATCAAAATGATAACTTTCCTAAACGTTTTAGAAAAAGGTCAAAAGTACTTAAATTTCTCTCTGAGAAAGCACTTGGTTAGTGCTTTAGACTCAAGTGCTTGATTAGAAAGCACTTTTAATTTAAGAGCATGGAGCCAAAAACTAAAATAATATGGTATTAAGCACTTTTTACTAAAGTGCTTATGATTAAAGTATTTATTTCTAAAAGTACACTCATGAGATCTTGCAATTAGTTAAGTAGAAGACAAATATATAGATAAGTGAATCATTGTTCCTCAAGATGTGGAAAATGAATCAAAGCAAAGAGAAAAGTGAGTGAATCAATCTCACTACTTCAAACATAAAAGACCCAAAAAAAAACTAAATGACTACCCATCAAGATTTTACTTTTCATTTTCTCAAAAGCCAAACAAGCTAAAAAATAGACATGGACACCAAAAATAGAGTTGAAACATAAATAATACCAATAGATTTACTTATTACTAAATATTTCTTAAGATCTAGAAATGGTCATGTTATGGGTAAAATTGGACCACAAGAACGGGCTGAAAAGACATAATAATTGAGGGCCAAACAGAGTAAAAAGACTAATACGAATTAAAACGGGCCAAAATCGAGTTGGAACCGGACCAACAAGCAAAGAGGAAGACCATAAGGCCCAACTAATGGCCTTTTCTCTTTTCCCTTGGCCCATGCAGTCCCTAATCAAGCTCGATCTAGTCCTTTTTGTCCTATTCCTCTTCTCCAAAAACCATAGGAAGGAAGTATTTAAACTCTCTTCTCCAAAGGAGAGAGGTAAGTACTCTTTCTCTACACACTTGCTACACTCTTAAAAGGTGTTTTGATTGAAGCATCGGAGCCTATGTGGCAAGTACCACACCGGTACCCAGATTTCCATTAGTTTTGGATGTCACATTCTTTCCCTGGATAGAAATTTTACGGTTGTTATATCATGAAATTTTGGCAACAATAGGTCATATTTAATAACAGAAGTTTGAGATCTACAACTAGGAGTGAAGAGCAAAACTGCAAACAAAAGCAAATTTATGAATGAACATATATCTTAAATAAGAAATTGCAAAGGCACATTCAATCAACACATGTAAAATTAAAAGAAAACTAATGCTTTAAAGCTTGCAAGATGACTAAGCACAATAATGATTGCACTTTTATTCTGTTTTATATTAACAGTCCTTATTGGAGCCAAAATTAATCTCTTGAGCGTCAACTTGTACACTTGCATTTCTTCTGTCAGTCCATAAAAACCGTTGTATGTATTATACAAAACAAAAGGCTTGAATACAGTGATCAAAGATACATCAATTTCGTTTGATTCATTTGGTTTTCTTTCAATTTTTTTTTTAATATTAAACCAGATGTATAATTTGAAAAGTAAAAAGAGACATGATATGTGAGGCAATATAGTATAATAGATGGATTAATTGAAGGGAGTAATAGTGTATTTGGTGCTGAAACGTGGAGGACTTGTCTTTCTTCAAGCTTTTTTCTTTTGGCCCCCACACCTCTCTCTCACACAGCAAAAGAGAAGTGGATGAACACAATTTTGGTTTTTATCTTATACGCCTTTTTCAATTGCTATTTAAAGAAGGTTTTGGGCGTGACGCACTAATGGGTTTTTTTTCCAAATTTTTAGTTTTTTTCTTAAAATGCTATATTGAAAGGCTATAAAATTTCATATTTCTTGTAGTATTATTATTTACTGAGTTAGTTTTACAATCACTTTTATGATGATATACTATAAATCTTTTAAAAAACATGAGAGCTCAAATAAAATTTCCCCTTCTGTTTGCACTTTCATAATAAATTTCATGTTGGAAAATGATATATGATTAAAATTTTATAATTTATATTGAAATAAAAAATATACAAATACAAATGAACCTTTTTTTTTTTTTGGTATAATTATAAATATTCTATGGAATGAATTATAGATGTAGATAACTTTTTTTATGAAAGCACAACTTAATTTGATTTAAATTATTATTTGACAATAATTTTCCTGAGTGATAGAAATAACACCTTTTTCAATTGGACACTACTTTAGATCTAGCATCTTGGTCTTCAAAAGCTACTTTATTTTATCATGATAGCACCTCTTCTCTGACTTTAAATTGGAGTGCACTTCTATAAGCCCCTTCTTGTTGTATGTGTCTCAATGTCTATAAGTGGTATCTTATTAAAAAAAGGGAAAAAAAAAAGAAGTATATTGGTATATAGTCTCTTATAAAAAAAAATTGTTAAAATACCATTTTGGTCCCTATACTTTTGAGATTCATTCTATTTTAGTCCCTATATTTTCAAATATTCAATTTTAGTCTCTATACTTTCAATAAACCTTAAAATTAGTCCCTACCATTAGTTTATGGTTAATTATTCCAAAAAAATTATCACTCTCTTTCAACCTTCCTTTTATAAATTTTGAAAACATATTCAAATTGTATCTTTTCTTGAATGGAAATCATTATTATTATTTTGCAAAGTTAGATAAAAATTAACTCGCCAAACTAACTATAGAATCTAATTTTAAGATTTATTGCAAGTACATGGACTAAAATTGAACATTTAAAAATACAATGACCAAAATGGAATGAATCTCAAAATAGAGACTAAAATGATATTTTAACCTAAAAGAAATAGTTTAGACATGGCTATTGCTACGATGAAAAATATACTAAAAAAAAGATAAGATGAAAAAAGTACTAAATTTATCATTTGTAAACTTATAAATTATGATGGATAGACAAGTAATATAAATAACCGTTTTGTTGCTTGTAGTTTCGAACACAATAATTGACATTAATTATATATTTCATTGGAATACAAAATATTATCCTTCTCTTACATCTCAAAGATTCACATCCTCATCCACTAGTTTTTAATACCATACTCCAAAAAAAAAGCTAGTAACATATTTGGATCAATTTATTTTAGTAAGGGAGACAGTAAAGTTGGTAAACTCAAACTTCTTGCTTAACATGTGATCATTAACAATTTTTCTATACTTGCAGAATAGTTCTTCGATATTAAGGGCTTCTCCAAAGTGATGAACCAGAAGTAGTTCAACCACAGCTCTAATCATTTTTGTAGCATAATAACCACAGTCTATAGATGTATTTGATGGTGAGTGAAGCTCTGTGCTGTAAAAGTTCCAATAATTAATTCTTGAAACTTCAAGACAATTAATGGTAAAGCTTCCTTCATTTAAGATCTCAACTTTCACTTCTGATGGAGATGGCATGTAGCTTGGAATATTGAATGAGTCGACTTTTTCTGCTTCCACAAATCCCTGTAATGATTTACATTAATTGGGAGAAAAAAAACATCTATACCCTTCTCTTTCATTCATCAAAATTGTAATGTCAAGGAAAAATTATTCTCAGTGAGGCTGCCACAATCTGGATGACAGTTTTTCACCGTTGGATGTCCAAAAAGAAGTGCCTCGAATTTATACCCAATAGTTATTAGGGAGTATGAAAATTATTGAATCCACATCCAACGGCTTTGTGGCGGCCTCATTGAATAGTTTGTCCATATCAAGGGAAAAATGATGTTATACTTTACCTCACGAACCATGTTGTTGAGAGCTAAAGTCAAAAAACCCCAAATGTAACAATACTCTTCACTGCACGGATCTTCACTTGTTCTTCCCATCATGGTTAGAACCATACGTCCTCCAATTATTACTTCTTTTGCACGACACTTCAAAAACATAGAAAAATCCTTTTGGAATTGCCTATAATAAGCTTCCGACACACTCTTTGGACTTGTACTACTAATGAAAACATTCCCTTTATTACTCTCTATCCCTTTTGGAACCTGCCATTACAATTTTACACTACTTCATATAAATGCTCAATATATTCTTTGCAATCATAAATCTATAGAAAATAGAGAGAAATTAAATAATACACTAGGGTTTTGGAAATCACCTGAGAGAGCCAATGAAGACTATAAGAAGAATAAACAAAATGCAAACTTTCGGGGGGAAAGAGCCTACCATAGAAAGAACCGGGCACACCATTGAAGAAACATGGACCAAGACAACCTCCAACTTGGGTGTTCAAATTATCCAAGAAACTTGGCAAAGATGTAAAAATGAGATTGAAGTCATTCCCATGGAGATCATTCAAGAAAATTTGATACTCCAAAAGTTGTTGTTTGTGAAACTTTTGACGAATGTCCTCCACTTGTTTGATTAGGTTGGAGGCAAACATGAGAGCATTTGGTCCTGAAGAACAACCTAAATCTGCTATGGTTAACGTTGTTGGGAAGGTGGCGCCACATAAGAAATCGGTAATGGCTTCCTTTGCAATTGGCCATGTCATAGATATTGCCTTCCGCTATTCAAAGTCAAGAGAAAATTAAACGACCAAAAATCTCAAGTGCCGTGATCAAGTAAGTTTTGTTTTGTTAAATAAAGAATATTACCGGAAGCAAGGAGTTGGAAGCATAGCTGGTGTCTCCCCTTCCTCCATTCATATGGAACATTATTAATTTCGGCTCTCTCTCTCTCTCTCTTTGGTTTCTAATAATTATTTGCTGTTGAATGCATTTGTATTTATAATGATGGAGTTGCATCAGCTACAGAAAAGTTGTTTCAGAAGAGAAATTATTCAATTATGAGGTCATGACAATATGACTGACAGTGTTACACCGTTAGATGTATGTGAGAAAGAAATTATAAAAGTATTTCGCTTTTGTATCTAATGGTCACTAGGGACAGATATTTTTAGATATACATCTAACAGTTATTAGATGACAGTCACACATTGGGGCGGCCTCATTGAATTTAAATATTTGTTTGGAAATTGTGAATATAAACAGACAAGGAGGTATGGTAGAAGATGTCAACATTTTCCATTCATTAGTTGCAGTTGCAGCTGGCATTGTGCAGAAAGGGTCATGTGATAAATTCGGGCACGATTTCCATATCTCCCTATAAGTTCCTAAATTATTGCATATCATGTAATAATTTCTTCCACCATAACTACATGTCTGCAAATAATTGCTTCCATTATTATAACCACGTATTTGCATTTATATTTTTTAGCTCAATCGACGTAGGGAGGTGGGAGATTTAAATCTCTAACTTCTTAGTTGGGAGTATATTTCTTAACCATTTGAACTATGGATAACAATAATTTTTTTTTTGGGCAAAATACACTTTTGGTCCATAAAGTTTGGATTTGGTGTCTATTTGTCCTCTAAAGTTTCAAAATGGATATTTTTGTATGTGAGGTTTGGAAAAATGTTTTAAATTGTCCATGAGTTAATTTGCCCGTTAGTTGACTAAAGGAAAAATGATGTGACATGTGATGTGGCAAATTTTAAATGAGGTGGAAAAATTTACTAATTATATATTAATTTTTAAGATTACATGGCTTTTAACCCTCTCTACTCCTTTCTCTCTCCCCTCCCTTCCTTTTCCTTCCTCCTCATCCTCCATTTGGATATAATATAAAGTGAATAATACTTTCCTGAACCTATCCACCAGTTCAGTAGCTGTGGTGGGCCAGCGTGAGTTGCATCCATCTCATTTTCACCATTCATGTCGCCAAAAAACACAAATCCAAGCAACCCCATGTAGAAACAAATTGAAGAAAGCTACAAACCAAAAATAAAAGGGAAAATTTAATTGTTGTTGTAGATTCTAATAAAACCAATCTCAAACTTGGAAATCGAAGTCCAATTCCCTTGTGCCTCCCAGAACTCTCTCTAAAAGTCTCTTCCCCTTTCGTGTGTCTTTCGTGTCTCTCTAAATATCTTTCTCTCTAGAATGAGAAAATTGGGATTGTGTTTATTCCATCCATGAAGAAAAATAAAGATGAAAAATGAAGAAAAATAAAATTACAAATAAAGAAAAAAAAGTTTTCACCGATGGAAAAAATTATAAACGGTTGGAGGAGATGTAGAGAAACAAGAAAGGAGAAAGAAAGGAAGAAACGGAAGGGAGGGAAGAGAGAGAAAGGGATAGAGAGTTTAAAAAAAAAAAAGAAGCCATGCCACGTCATTTACTTGTTAAATTAACTCAAACCTTTTTCCAAACCTTAGGCACCAACCGTGTCCATTTTGAAACTTCAGAAACTATAATGCCCCACGTTACTAATTAGGCTTTTAGAGGTTAAGTTTCGCATTGAAATTCCTAATTCTATTAATCTTAGAATAGTAGGACTTAGTTATTTTTTGGGTTCTAATTTGGAAAATTGGAATTTCAATTTAGACCTTAAGTTTGATCAATTAAATTTTTAATAATTTAAGGAAAATATATTTTTAATTAAATCTTTAATTTTCTGAAGGTTGGAGGTTTAATTTTAGGAAAATATATTCACCCTAGTTTTGGATTACCCATAGGTCGTGGTGTTCAAATTCATTGAATTGAATTGATTTGGTCACCAACCAACGCAGCGCAACCTCTGCTCCTCACATTTCGCAACTTGTAAAGGTGTTTTCCCTTCCTTTCGGCAAGGTTCAACTCTATCCCACACTAAATCAAGTTTAGATTTGAGTTACCCACTCCCTAATAGTTTCAAATCTACAGGTTTAGGCCCCTTGGAACTCCATCGAACACTTTTCAGCCCACATTTGAGTCTGTTTGGCAAAGTTCAGAGAGTTCCAGCACGTTCTGCCCCTTTTGCAAAACAATTTAAATGTTGTTTCTTAGGTTCTAACACATTGGAGCCTCCTATTTGCAGTTTCAAACTAATTCAATCCCCTTCGAACACCAACCAGTAAGGGACCAGGTCTGTTTAGGCCTTCTTGGTAAGTTTAAGCATGTTTCATCCTTTTCACAAATCACTTATAGGGTTGTCACTTGGTTTCTAACCTTTGGAGGTGTCTTCTTTGTAGTTCGAACTAATTCGGAGTCCCTTTGAACACTTTTCAGCAAGGTTTCAAATCGTTTGAGCGAGAATAAGTGGGTAACCATCGCTCTAAATCCATTTCGAATACTTTTTAAGTGTTGTAGTTCAATCTCTAACCTCTTAGAGTGTTTTGATTGCAGTTTCGAATTAGTTCAAAACACTCTCGAACTTGAACCAGCAAGGCTGATGGTATTTTTGGTAAGTCTTAGAGCCATTTTATCTTTTTGAACTCATTTAAAGTACCTTAAATAAGCTTCTAATGCTTGGTGCTTCTTTACTTGTAGTTTCAAGTCGATTTGGGGTCTTTTGAACACTTCCAGCAAGTACCCAAGTCCTTTTGGATAAGGATTAAGTGGTGAGACCTTGTTTAGGCCTTTTAAAGCTTGTTTTAAGTGATGTAAGTTTAGTTCTAACCCTTGGGATTCCTGCTTTTAGTTGTGGTTGTGTTTTGGAGTGCTTGGTGGAGTTCAAGGGAAAGTTTGGGTAAGAAAGTTCATTTGAACACTCTTTCTTTTTCAACGAAGCTATCAAACTCACTCCTCACCTCTAGACTTTGTCTTTATGTTTTAGGAAGCTCTTGGGATGAGTTTAGGAGCGTCATAGGTAAGTATAGTTCTACCTGATGAGTCTATTTGACTGTGTGGAGCATGTTATGTGCTTTAAATTTTGTTATTTATATATCTATATCTACTCTATGCCTTAATGTATCTTTTGATGAGCATGCTTGGGTGTGGACTACTTGTGAAGTTTATGTGATGCTAGCATGTTGGATTCTTGGGTTGTTTGTTTATGCATAGTATGTGTGCTGCGAATGGATTGTTTGTTGGGGGCATAAAGCTTGGTCTAGGAGTATGCCTAGTGATTGGTGTTACACGCAAGCGCAAGCGATCAAAGTAATATAAATTAGTATGTGAGTACCAAGTATCGAATCCCAAAGGAACGGAGTAACAAAAATATCGTAAAGCAAAATGTAAGGAAAATTGCAACTTTGAAAACTAAATTGCAAAAATAATGTTGGGTTGGTGTGTTGGTAAAAAGAAAAATTGCAGAATCTAATTACAGAATCTAAAAATGACTATAATTGAAATAACAAAATTTCAGAATTGAATTGCAGAATTTAGAAATGGCAATATTAGATAGTGAACTAAAATTTCAAAAGGAATTTAGATAAAGATGGGGCTCAAGAATGTCATTGCCTTAAGTCGTAATTGCAAGCCAAAATTGCAATTCCAAACTACGCCACACTCAATTGTAAACCAAAACTGCATCTCCTATTCACCTTGAATTTAGGGTTTTAGGAGGCTAAGTGAGTGACTTATATGTCTATAGTCCCTCTATCTTAGATTATTTGGTTCAACAATTTTATGGGTTTTGGAGTCCTTAATCTCTATGTCTAGGTTAAGGAATGGCTTATGTCTAAGCTCTTTTTCTCCATTACTTGTGTGAAATCCGCTTATCACTAACCCCGTCGATATTAAATCTAAGCTTGAGTTGCTACCCTAGTTGATCAAACTAAGATCTCAACGAAAATTTATTCAACACAAGCAAACAATTGAGTAGTAGGCTTGGTTTTTATTGAAATTTTGGCTACAATTACTTCTTAGGGAATTCACATCCTTGAACCCCCTAAGAAGTTTTAGCTCAAATTAAAGATAAAAATTTTACAACTAATTTTTTAGGAAAAGTTCATATTGGAAACTTAAATAAATTGCTAATGAAAACTGGAGCTAATTGAATTAATGCAAAATTTCTATCCTAAACAGCTTGCTTATTGGAACAATTAAGACAGTAATTTTTAATGCAAATCTGGGCAATTAATAAACAAGACTCTCAGAAATTTTCAATTTGAATTAAAAACAAACAGAGGACAACTCAAACAAAAAAAATAAAAAAAATTAAACTTGCAGAATTTTAAACTAAGTAGAAAAACTAAATGGTAATACAAGCAAAAATTTAAAGAAAAATAAAACAGAAACTTGAATTGGATAGAAGTTCTTGTAATACAAAGAATAAAAATTGAAAGAAAAACAAATACTAAACTTGCAGCAACTCATGATTAAAACAAAAAAAAAAAAAAAGAAAACAGAGGAAGAAAAGTTAGACAAAAACCCGTGAAACAAAGGTTGGAATTAAACCGAAACTTAATGCAAAACGGAAATCCAATGAAGAACAAGACTATACTACCATCATCTCTTGATAATACAAGAAGAAAATTCAGAAAATAAAAAACAGAAACTGCAGTTTTCGACAAGAACAGAGTAAAAAATTCTGTAGAAACAGAGGAGGAAAAATTTGACAAAAACCCATGATGTAAAGCTCCAAAAACGCCTCCAAATCCGAATTGCTTAGCTCCTCATCTTCTTTCCAATTTATAGGCCTTCATTAGGGTTGAAGATTGCCCAAATTTCGTTCTCAAAATCCCCCAAATCGTGCTGTAATTAAGTTTTCCATATATGGGTTTTTTGCATGAATTTTCGTTCTTCCTTGAATTTTCTGCTGTCCAGAATTACAGAATCTGATTTTGCAATTTCTACATTCCCTGCTCTAGAAACAATTGCAGAATCACGAATTTGCAATTTGATTTTGCAATTTCCACATTCCCTGCAAACAAACTTAACTTGTTTAGAATCTTATCTAATTTTTTTCATTCTTATTCATTTCTTATTTTCAAGCAACTTTCAACTATTTTCAAATGATCTTAAGACAAAATAAGAATATTTTAAGTAATTAGGAGTTAAATAAGCCTTAATTCTAAGGCTTATCACCTATGAAACATGCATTCTAGTGAGATTGTGTGCAAGGTCAGAGGACCTTAGTTGTGGTAAACGAAAGTTGGGTGAATACCAAGTGCCTCGAGTAAAAATGGTCAAGAGGTGGTATGTCATCCATGAATTTAGGAGTAGCATGGATGGCCTAGTTTTAATATAGTTAGGGTCGATGCACTAAGTTTAGAAAGCAAGTATTGGAGATTCTCGAAGATGTTGATGACCCTTGATGGAATCAATTGGGGCCGACGGAGAGCGTCGGTGGCCTTGGATAAAATGAGTTGGGGACGACTAAGAGCATCGTAGTCCTAGATAAAACCAGTTGGGGCCGACAGAGAATGTTAGTGGCCCTGGATAAAATCAATGAGGATCAACGTGTCTCGAAGGAATCAGTCTCAAGAAGCCTTGTGAGAACTAAATTATGAGTATTGAGTGAGCTCGTGGAGTTTGAGTGTGCATGGTAGGATGTAGAATTCATGTGTTGTGTGAGTTTTATGTTTACTTTACTTGCTATGTAGGTTGTGAAGGGAATAATCGAATTAAACCCCACAGCGAAAGCATTAGATCGCATCTGGTTTATTTAGAATTAAACTAAAATACAATTTTAGTTTAAGCAAAACATACCTTTTGGAGATATTTCAAGCGGGTCTTTATCTCCTCCACAAAGTTTTCCTTGCTATAACTCGAACACAGGACCAAGGCTTGTGAAAACCTCTTGAAAGAAAATCCACGAGGAATTAGAGAGGAAAAAGTCTAGAGAGAATTCTCTAATTCTCTATTGAGGACATGTGTGTTAAAATGGCTCAACCCAAAAGTCCTATTTATAGAGATCTGTACATCTTTGTCATAATTAAATAATATATATTTGAATATCTAATATATTAAAATATATATATTTAATCTATTTGAATCTTATTCAAATCTTTTAAATTCTCCTACGATATTTATTTCTTTATTTGAATCTTATGAAAATTTTATAAATATCTTTTCTTTAATGTATCTAATATACATTAATTATTTTATATTTAATGTATCAAATACAATAAGTATATTTTTCTCTTTTATATTTAATATATCTAATATATTAAATATTAATTTGAACACTTCAAATTAAATATTAATTTAAACATTTCAAATTTTTCTTTCAACTAAATTGATCTTTTAGTGTTACTATGAGCTAGCAAGGGGACCTTATAGACCTATAGATTATAAGCTCCAATGATACAAAATTAATTAATAACACTTTTTAACTAATCAATTTTCATTCATTAACTCTAGGGTCACTTGACTATAAACCTAGAGTTGCACTCTTATGCACTGTAAGACAAGTTGCGTCCATGGATATAATCACTACATTTAAGTCGATATATTTCATGAGTTGTTCGAATTACAGATGGCTCAAAAGTTTGTTTTACCCCTGTAATTACATATTGCACCTCAAGTACCACTGATCTTCTAATGAACAATTTTTTTATGATCTAACCATAAACTAAGTCCTTTTTGAGCTAGTGAAAGGGTGGGGCCCCATTGTTCAAGTCTCGAAATCAGCACTTAAGAGAACTACTCATCTACTTACCCTATATGGGAAGGTGTGAATTCCATCTTATGAGATTATGTTCCCAGCTATTTATTTGGCCAAGTCCCCAAAATGGTAGGATTATTAAATCGAATACAAAAGCCACTCTAACCCATGCAAATCAAAGAACGAGCTCTCACAGGCAGGAGTTCATAACTAACTCAGGATTAAGATTGAGTCGCATATGATGATTCTGATGAAATATTAATTTTCTCAATTAATTGATTTATAAAGAGAGATTAAATATTTCATGGTCCAGTCTTATACAAACTCATTGTATAATATACTGTAAGACTCACTTTTGGTCACCTAGAATTTTGGATATGCATTTGACATATGAGTTAATTGATTTGAAATATTTTGTTGAAGGAGAAAGTTTGAAGAAAAATAGAAATAAAAGAAAAGTTCAAAGAGTGAAGTAGCACTTGGTAAAAAAACAAAAGAAAAAAAAAAGAAGAATTTTGTGCTATTTTTGCAATTTAGAAGAGTGGGTTATTAAAAAAAAGAGCGAGAAAGATAAATTTAGAAATGAAAAGCAAGCCTATGTTGGAAGCTTTGTTAAAATAAGTAAATAACAAAATAACAAAAGGAATGGATGTGACTTCACACAAGCCACACAAAAAAAAAAAAAGAAAAAAGAAGAAAGAAAAGAAGTTGACGGGAAAAGAGAAAGAAGGAAAAAGGGAGAGAAGGGAAAAAACCCATTTGAAGAGAGAGAAAGAAAGGAAAGAAACAAATCTAACTAGAGAGAGAGATGGGTTCAACAAAAGGAAGGATGACTGGAACATAGTTCAAGAAGTCATGGGGACACCGAAACTGATCGTGAATATTGTTGTTAAGGCTTAAAATTGATCAAAGAAGCTCCTAAACAAAGATTTTGGATCGAATAAACTATTTTTTTGTAAATGTTGAAAGATTAAGAAAAATATGAAAGTTTTGAAGACTTTTTAATGTGCGTTTTTTATTTCTCTTTGTTGAAACATTTTCATGGATTTTGTTGGTAGGGTATTTGCATAAAAATGGCTTGGAATGAGCGGAAGAAAGGAAAAAGAGGAGATTAAAAACTTAAGGTGAAAGACATAAATTGGTGAGTTTTTTTATTCCTTTAAGATTCTTTTTAGCCATGGAACATGGATTGTGGAAGAAATGAAACACAATATGAGTTAGAATGGAAGATGGAAAGGGTAAATAAAAGAAGTTTTGTAGGTGGAGGAAGGAAGAAAAAGATTAATAGTATAAAAAAAAAAGAGAGAGAGATGAACAAATATGGCTTTCATGTGGATGACTACCTATTAAATGAAGAATTGAAATATTTTTATTGTTGAAAAGTACAATGTGGGTACATATAGGAGTTAAGGAGGAGAGAGGATATCCTATTGTATGTTGGGTATTAGCTTGAACCCTTTAGAATTAATGAGTTTGATGTTTTAAATTGGTAATTAAGGAACTACTCATTAATGAGTTTGATGTTTTAAATCGGTACTTAAGGAACTAAGCATTAATGAGTTTGATGTTTTAAATTGGTAATTAAGGAACTACTCATATGGTGTTTAAATTAATTTTAGGCCGAATAGAGATTGAGGTGACTATTACAATATGAAATTCTCGCATCGACAATTTTGTGAGTGGTTATTTTATATAGTATTTCAATTATTTTACTAATTGATGAGTTTTTTGTGAGATTTGAAATCAATTCCAAGTTATATTAATGTAAATGATTTAGTTATTGATAATTTTGACAAGTTTCAGGAAATTACGTGTATTTTGTAAATTGTTTATTTATTGAAATTGATGATTTACTAATTTGTAAAGAAAGTGGCATATGTTCACTAAATTGAATTCATGATTTAGCATTTTTATAATTCAAGGGATTTATGTTTATGTGAAATTTTAGCGACAATGACTTATTTGTATTATTTAGGCTTATGAAAGGTGAATCTACAGAAATCTCTAGATTTTAGCCAATTGGCAAACGTTCAAATTATTTTAGATGATATCAAGTATTTGAGAGTTTTAGAATTGACTCGATTTTCAAATCATGATTTTAGTCGATATACGAGTTTTTGGATTCATGTAAACCCAAATGTGAATATGAGGATTTTAGTTGCAACAGTTGATCTTTTGAGTGATGGATTAAAGTTATGAAATCTCAATTTGAGAATGTGTGGGGTTTGAGAACTTATGATGATTATCATATAGAAATTGTTTTCAAACCACCAGATATTGTACCCATTGTGACTTCTCGATACACTTACGCGAATGTGTTTCTGCAGTGTATGTATTACTAGTTACTTTGCTATGTATTTGGAGATTACTTGACGCATAGTATGACAAGTTTGCTCTACTATATACGTCAAGACTCTCTGTATATAGTATAACCAGTTGCTCTGCTGTGCGTATTAGATTACTTTACGTCAGTATGACCAAGATTGCTCTGCTACACATCTTGAGATTACTCGATGCGTAGTATGACCAGATTTGCTATGCTATGAGTTTTGAGATTAATCGATGCATATATGACCAGTTGCTCTACTATGTATGGGGGTTCAGTCTATGCATAGTATGACTAGTTTGCTCTGTTGTATATGTTGAGATCCGTCGTATATAGTATGACTAGTTTGCTCTGTTGTATACGTTGAGATTTGTCGTATATAGTATGACTAGTTTGCTCTTTGTATACGTTGAGATCCGTCGTATATAGTATGACAAGTTTTGCTCTGCTGTGCGTATTGAGATTACTTTGCTCCAGTATGACTAGTTTCGAGTACAAGTTTAGTGATGAATTTTCCTAGTCATGTGACCAATTTTGTTTTAAGAGACTATGTTTTAAAAAGACTATGTTTAAAAATTTATGTTTTAAAGATCTTCTAGCCTTACTCCTTTCAGGTTGCTTATTTGCAAATGTATTTACAAGCATTTGGAGGTTTCGATCTGCAAGAATGTTTATTATGTTTAGAGGTTATACACTACGATTATTTATGATAGAAGTTTGTCAAAGTCAATTTCTAATGAACTCATACTACTCACTGAGCTTACTAGCTCACTCTTTCTTTTTAAAATTTCAAATAGGTAGGACTTGAGTTTCCAATGGGCCTATCGAGGTTGAGATCTGCCACCATACTCATGTATATTACATTTCATTTTACATGTAAAATTTAGTATTTGTCTCTCTTTGGAATTAGGGTGGCTAGCTATTTTATTAATGACCTTGTACCATTTTTTTTTTATTTTATGATGGTTTGTAAATTGAACTAATTATACTTTCCATTATTTGTTTGTTTTTTTTGTTATGTTGTGGTTGTTGATTCTGAACTGATTACTGATTTGTGTGCGTTAAAGTACACTTGGTGGCCGTGTTGGAGTTTGAATAAATCTTTGGGAGTGTATTTTTCAATTTCAAGTAAGTTTTATTCGATTTTCAAGAGAAACTTTGTCGAAGTTTTTACGAATTTTGGTTTCAATAAAGTTTTACTAGCTACCTATTGTTTTCAAAATGTGTTTAGTCCTTATATGTTCGACAATAGATTCCATAGTTTAGTTGGGATCTATTATCAACACACCTGACCTAGGTTGGTTAGTGTGATCTAGGGCAGGGTGTGACAGATACCCACCACTCACATGTCTCCACATGAACTATTTGGATCAAATCCTTTGTAACTATTACAAAATGGACGGTATCAATAATGTTACCAGGATAAGGCACCCAACCTTGTCCATATACTATGACCCTTTATGTTATTTCTTGAACATGATCCTCCCGTATGTCAACCACATACTATTCAAGATTACAGTAATAACCTTTGATTTTTCATATAATGGATAATATTATATTGCAAATAAAATAATCAAAATTATTATTAATTATTAAATAAATCATTAATTACGAGGCTTTAGGGCATAAATCCCAACAATCTCTCACTTGCTTTAAAGCCGACAAGACATGTATCCTAGGGCATATACTCTATACCCAACCTGCTCTCCCACTTGCCCTAGCAAAGATGAGTCATGTATCGTAATCCTAGACATTCTAGGTGACCCTCAAATACTTTAGCTTGAAGAGTCTTTTTATATAGATTCAAATAACTGCTATTAAAAGTCATCTTGGTCACTACCATGATGCTTTCTCTATCTCGATATGATTCCCTATACATTGGTGTTTTCTAATTTCCTTAATATTAGTCTTTACACCACTATTATCATAATAAAAAGGATAGACTAAATCATATCTGAAACACTTTTCAGATCTTCAAAAAACTATTTGAGTCATACAAGTCTTTTTTTTTTGTTTTACAAGCAAAACAATTTAACTTTGTATACCATACTCCACTACCTAGGGTAAATTTTATCTTAACATAGATTTATTAAATCTTTGTAAGAACCAGTGTATCTTGTAAAGATTAAATCTTTTACTCTATACACAAAAAATTCTCATTATCCATAGATAATTTGAAAAAGTTTTTAATTTTCTTCTCAATGGTCAAACCATTCGTTTAACTGATATATGCTAACCAATTGTATATTAATTATTAAGTCTCATTTATGCATTAATTCTCTCTCACTTAGAGTAGATAATTAATCATATGCTCTCAACATTTGAGGTGTCTTAGGATACTCTTCCTTAGACATAAATATCAAATATTTGACAACAATTCTATCAATATAAGATGTTTGAGACAAAGTTAACATTTTGTCCTTAAAATTTCCTTTTTGGATATGTAAAACATATCGAGTCATTCCAAATCACTCATTTGGAATTGGTTACTAAGTCAACTTTTTATGTTAGATAGACATCTTACATCATTCATAATGAGTAAAATATCATCAACATAAAACATGAGAAAAATTCACTAAGCAATTAATGATTTTCTTGTCTATACAAGCTTCATTAATATTTATCCAAAGTCATAGATTTTGATACTTTTATCAAACCTTAGATTTGATAGTAGGTAAAAGTGTGTTATTTCTAGGCTTAGTTTTATGCTAGTTTTGCTATGATCGTGTGTGTTTTCATGTATTTTTATGTATATTTTGCAGAAACCAAGAAATTGGAGCAAAATTGGAGAATTGTGAAGTATTTGGACGAATTTGGAGCAATTAGAGACTATCATTGAGGATCCAAGAGTTGAAGAGGAAGAACAAAGTGTTTGAACTTGGAGAATTGTGAAGTATTTGGACGAAAAGGGAGTCGTTTTGAGCGACCAAAAATCCAAAACTCAATTCAAACTTTGGCTTGGGACCTAGAGGAGACCTTTGGAGAGCTAAGGAAGAGACTCGAAGCTCGCGATCACTGGACATCACGATGGGAACGAGTGTTGGCACGCGTCCCTCAGTTTTCTCTCTTTTTTCCTTTACTTTATCTTTTGAATTGGGGATTTTTGTGGACTGCTTATGTACTATTTATCTGTGTTTTAGACATTAGTTTGGTTGTATTGTTGAACACTTGGTTGATTTTTAGTTTATGTAATATATTGATGTCTTTTATAAATCTCGTCTTTACTGTCTAAACTTTTGGCCATGATTTTGCATGTTAAACTCGATTTATCTCAAGTGAGTAAATGTAGTTAAAGAACATTAGATGTATGACTAGGTTAATCTAGTGCATGAGGGTGAGTAGGTTAATTCTAGAAACCTTAAAAGAATGACTTAATGCCATGTTTAGAAATAGAAATAGATCGAGAGATTGATTTATTCTTTTGCATGAGTTCAATTGAGCTTGAGAGAGTCAATTGATTACCTTAGAAATTCTTAAATATAAAATCAATTAATTAATCAATTCAATTAGGGCTTAATTCAATCAATCATTCATGTTTCTCAAAATTGGATTCCAAGCGTGTAAATATTAGTTTATATTTTATTTTCCCTTGTCTCCAATGTTTGGTTCTCTAAATAAAATTGGACATAATTAACTATGGTACTTAATTAATCTAAGAACTCTAATCCATGTGATCGACCCCGACCACTATTATTGCAAATTTTTAGAGGTTCGGTTTATAACTTTATTTGATAGAGCCTTCGACAAGTTCCTTTATCAATATTCAAAGATCTAATGGTAAAATTCATTTTATAAATGAGCCTTTATTATTTTGCAAACCTTTTTGCTTTTGATCTTTGGATATAAACCTCTCTAATTGATTTATGTAGATGCATTATCTAAGATTTCTTTTCATAAAAGAATTCCAAACATTCATTTTTTATATCTCATATGCAACAATGAATTAAACAATGCTTACAGACTTCAGTATGGCAATAAGTGAGAAAGTTTACTCGCAGTCTACTTTCTCCTATTAGGTTTAACCCTTTGTCATTAGTCTCACTTTGAGAGCAATAAGCATTTTTACTTTGTCATTTAACATGACAACTTGGGCTTCAATTAAGTCCTTGTCAAGGTTAAGTCATCTCATAATTCTCCCACTACGATGAGGCTTATCCAATTCATGACTAGGATCCATTTGACTTTCAATTGTACTTAAATTGTTAATAACTTTTGTTAACTATTTAATGGCTTCACTTGGGACCAATTTATTAACACTATCTCACCTTATTAAAGGTTTGTAGTCTTTTATTTGACATTCCTTATAGAAAAATAATATTTGTCATACAAATACCTTATTCTTTTTAGGACTAGATAAAATACTATTTTGTACTCCTTAGGGGTAGTCTACACGTAAGCATATCTTTGAACATATACAGCCTTTGTAATGGCGTGAAACTCACTATTGATGTGACCATGTCCAACAAGGTTTAGTTTTTCTTCTTGCAGTACAATTTCACATAAATATTGTACTTGGTATTTAAAATAATTAGGATAAAAATCCATTTTCTATCAATTTGTCTTAGTACGTAAGGTTCTTGTACTTTCTATTAGGATCTGGTCATAATATCTTAATAGATTTACGTAATTGATTTTAAACTTTAGCCTTAATTTTCTTCAACTTTTCAAAAATTTAAACTTATGTTGTATTAGGTAAAGATACTTGTACATTGAATGATCATCAACGAGAGTGATGAAATATTCATGACTTTATTTGGCCTATATATTCACCAAACCAATTGGGTCAGAATGTGTAAGCCCAAAGTATTCTTTGGCCTTGTAGCCCTATCCAATAAAAGCCCAATGATTATCTTGCATGAAAGACAAGTTTTACAGACATGTAAAGTAATTAACTTTAACTTTTAGAGAATTACCTCTTACAAGTATTTTCATTCTATTCAAGTTGATTTTAATCAACCTTAACTGCCAAAGTCAAGTATCTTTTAGGAGAAAATAATTTGTCTTTCCATTCTGGATTCTATAATCTTATATACCTCAATATTTTGTTGTATAATACATGTTAACATTTTAACATATAAAAATTGTTCTTATTTTCAGCTGAATGTATTTTCAAACAATTTTTAAAATATAAACTTTAATACTTCAAAATAATTCATACTATATGAACTTTTTAGTAATAAAATTTGAGAAATTGAATTTCTCTTGTGGTAATAAAATCTCACAATCAACATTAAGTAACAATTGTCATTTATTGACATCTTGAATACCTCAATATTGCAATGCTCTGACCATGCTTCGTTACTCTGTTGGATTTGGTAAGGGATCACCCTCGTGAAGAGATAGAGTGGCACCAAAACTCATGGGAGTAGATATTGGTTTACAACCAGTCATATTGGCCTAAGACAACAAATCAAAAACATATTTTTGCTAAGATAAATGAAAACCAGTTGCCGAAAAGGAAGCTTGAATCCCTAAGAAATAAGATAACCGACCTAAATCCTTGAGTAAAAACTGAGCACTTAAGCGGGAAATCAACAAGTGTAACAACGTAGTGTTGCTGCCCGTGACTATTATATCGTCTACATACACCAGTATAATCACAATTTCCGTTGATCGACGATAATAAAACATGGATTCGTTAACTTTTGATGCAGAGAAACCCCAATCACGCAGACAATAACTTAATTTGAGAAACGATGGACGAGGATTGTGTTTAAGACCATATATTGCCTTGTGCTACTAACATACATACTTGGGATTGGCAACAACAATGAACTCCAAAGGTTGTTCCATAAACACCTCTTCATATAGGTTACCATTAAGAAAGGCATTGTTGACGTCAAGTTGTTGAATCAACCAACGAAAACTAACTACAAGGGCAAAACAATCTGCACAGTAGAGGGCTTCACGATCGGACTAAAGGTTTCTAAGTAGTCAAGGCCAAAGGTTTGTGTGAAGCCCTTTGCAACCAATTGAGCTTTATGTCGATCAACCTCACCATTCGGTTTCAGCTTAAGACAATATATCCATTTGCAACCCACGGGACGCACCCAGACGAGGGATCAATGAGGGTCCAAGTCTGAGTTTGAAGCAAAGCAACAATTTCACTCTCCATGTTAGACTTCCACTCATGATACAGTAAAGCACGCTTGTAGGAGATTGGTTCGGTAAGGGGAGGATTGATGGAGGATTTTGTTAACCAAGCTTTAGGATTAAAGATGCCAAGTTTTGATCGGGCATAGGTGAATATTTATGGAGGAAGGTCGAGGGGACTGAAGAGAAACGAGGGAAGATAAAGGAGTGGGCGTGGTGGTTGGTTTAATGGTTGGAGAAAGAGCAGGAGACGGTGACAAATGGGTAGAGATAATAGGAGATGGGGACTCGGTGAGGTCGCGAGGTTGAGACTGAGCCAGAGGATTTCGAGAAGAAGAAGAGAACCCTTTTTGGGAGGTGATCCACTTTTGGAAAGGAGGGAAATCTGCCATGAAGAAGCTGCCCAACATCCATTTCTTGTCCATTTCTTCTAGTTTCTACAGTAATTCTTTATTTTTCAGCATTTTGATATTAAAGACAAGTTTTAGAATGTTATTTGAGACCTTACTGTTTTATTGTTGTCTTTCTTTTTAATTATGAACTAATCACCCCTTGGGTGAGGGATTAGGGAATTTATTGTTGATTCTTGCTGAATGAAATAGTTGACTTGCATATTCTTCATTCCTATGCCTTGTGTGCTTAATTTTTAGCTTGGATTTGTCTGGATGACTTGTCTAGACTGTGTTTATCTTGACTTTAGGAAAGGGAGGGATAAACCGAATGAATGGCATAGCATTAGTTATGATTAGGAGCATGCTCTAAGGTAATTGGGACACTAGGGATAGTAACCCACCTAATGTTTGCAGTTAAGGGCTTAATTTCAGAGGTTAATGGGAGTTAATCACTGATTCTTTGAGAATTCTGGAAAGAACCAGCGAATTAGCTGCATTGAGTGTTGAGGCATGATCTTTGCTGTAGCATTTAGTTTGATGAAGCAAAATTTTACCCCTAATCCTAATCCCTTTTTTACAGAATCTGTTTAGTCCCACTTTTATTCACTGTTTTCCTATTCTTCTAGCATTCCAACACTATTTTAATCTTGTTTCTTAGTTTCTTTTAAGTCCATTGCACCAATTAATGTTGATTGACTGTTACCTAACTAAATTCAGCTCAAGCATTGCAAAAATCCACTTAACTAGTCCCTGAGGAGAACGATATAAAAATACTTATTACTTGTTACATTAGGCTATGTATACTTGCACATTTAGGGTGTCTCCATTCTGAAATTGTATACATTCTTTTAAGCAACAGCACGCTGAAGGGGAAAATTATTTTCATCAAAGACCACATGATGAGAAACATAGATATGCTCAGTTTTGTGATCAAAGCATAAGTATCCTTTGTGATTTGAATTATAACCAAGGAAAATGCATTCTGCATAACGAAATTTAAGTTTATGGTGATTGTAAGGTCGAAGGAAAGGAAAGCAAGAACAACAAAAAAATCGTAATAATGTGTAATCGGGTTGTTTTCTGTAGAGAGTGAAATAGGGAGAATTGTTAGATAAAACTAGAGTGGGTAACCGATTGATTAAAAAAATGGCAGTTTGAAAAGCATATGGCCAAAAGGAAAGGGGGATTGAGGAGTGAGCTAATAAGGAAAGTGCAACCTCAACAACATGTTGATTTTTACATTCAACCCGACCGTTTTATTACAGAGTATATGGACACGAGATTCGATGTGAGATACCATTAGAGACAAGATATTTAGAAATGGACCAAAATTTGCTACCTCAATCAAATTGAAGGGCTTTAATTTCTAAATTAAATTGAGTTTTCACCATGTGTCTAAATTGTATAAAAAAATGAAAAGACTTGATCTTTGGTTTTTAAGAAATAGAGCCAAGAATAGCAACTATAATCATCGATGAATAACAAAAAATAACATGAGCAATTAACTGAAGTTTTCGGGGAAGGTTCCCATAAGTCAGAATGAACCAATTCAAAAGGACTTAATGCTTTACTATGACTCAATGAAAATGATAACCTATGGCTCTTGGCCTTTTGACAAGAAGAACAAACAAAGGACTCATTGTTGGATTTATAGTCTAACTTACATGACTCTAAGACTTTATCAACAATAGGAGATGAAGGATGACCAAGGCGAAGATGCCAAACATTGGCACTAACTCGAGATACAAAAGCAGTAGCAAACGGCAAATGTGAACCAGTCGAACGCAATGATGGCGACGAACTAAGCTTGTAGAGCACACTCTCAAGGTTGCCCTGAAGTAATATTTTCTTGATAAGGAGATCCTTCACAACAAAAAAGGTGGGGAAGAATTCAACAGAGGCTTTATTATCACAAAACGTTGAAATACTAACAAGTTTATGAGACATGGAAGGGCTATGTGGAACATGAGAAAGATTAAGAGGAAAAGTAGATAAAGAGGGTAATAAAACAGAACCAACATTTGAAGTGGGGAGAGACATACCATTACCCACATCACTTGTTCACCATCATTATAGGGTGTTGGATTGGATAGAGAGTTTAAATCAAGAGTAATGTGATGAGTGGCACTGGAGTCCATATACCACGCATCATCCAGAATATGAGATGGAGGAAGGTAGGGGTTTGTAGCCAAGGGAGAGACATGAATGGAGTTGGTTATGGGAGCAGAGGCAGTTGTTAGAAAAGCTTGAGATAAGAGATTAGGAGGAATATACTTTAAATTAGCACGATGATAGAAAATCGAGGCAAGGTGACTGTAACGACCCTATAGGCTCAACACGCTACCTAAGAGTCATTACTAAGTCACGTCGCTATATTACCAAAAATTTTGGCAACATAACAGCGTAACTACGCGAAAACCAAAAATCTGACCCTTACCTAATAAGACATAGAAAACACACTTCTAAGATTTTCAAACAACCTCCTAGCATCCAACAAACTTCTCAATATGATGCTAGGGTTCAAACAGAAGAAACCAAATACACGTGCACGATTTACAAAGAAAGGTTAAAAGATTTTGAAACATCCTTCTAACATTTAAAAACTTGACATGAGTTCTATATACATCTAGAAACATAAAAGAAGCGGAATAGCGATCGGTCGGCTCCCATGACTCGAGTAGCTGATCTCCGGTCACGCGCTAGGGCCGATCTTAGCCTTACCTGAAAACATTTTAAAAAGGAAAAGGGTGAGTATTAACGAATAATACTCAGTAAGTCCATCATAGTTTTAAAATAAGAGTTTCAATCACATGCAACATGTCATTTTAAATCATAAAACCATCGTAAACCATCGCTTTAGTAGGGGACCTAAAATTCCTTTTATAAACCATGTACTTTTCCTCGCGGCTCTCGTGAACGATTAAATTCTCCCGAGGGCCTCGTGATCAGTCCGAAGACAGTTTTTCCATCGAATAGAGTCCTCCCTACCTCTGAGAGTTAAGCTCGAAAGCTAACATATATCATGGAGTCCGAAGACTCAGCCCGAAGGCTACCATCGTAGAGTCCGAAGACTCAAGCCCGTCGGCTACCATCGTGGGGGCACTCTCGAACCCCGGGAGCATAGAGAGTCTAAAGACTCGTGTTCCCTCAAAACCCACATAAAACTTTTGGGAGAATTATCGTCACGGCCTTACATAAATCTTTTCATGAGCACACAACACATGCATGAGGTCCATTCGTTTTAGAACATAGTCATGAATGCATAAATCAAGACAATCGCATTTCAAAGACATACATATCATTTCCATTCTTTTTAACATGAAGACTCAAATAGAACTCATGGAAATAGCGTATAAAGGAATATACATATAAAACACTTTCTTTCTTAAATACTTAACATGAAAACATAAACTTCAAAGTAAATATAGAGCTAGCTCAAGGTTTTGAAAACTTCTTTCGTTGTGAGATCCCTTACCTTAAGTCTTTACTTACTAAAATACCCTTTCTTCACTAGTAATGAGCTTCTCGAGTTCCCACTCCAAGTACGATCCAATTTCCTCGACAAATCACCTAAAAAGTGTCCTAAACGTGTCTTAAACCATCCGAATTATGCTAGAACACATTCTAACATTAATAACTCGACGAAACGGACCAATTGGCAATATTTACCCAACTTCGGCGAACGGCGGCGCGTGACCGGAGCACGGCGGCGCGTGGGGCTTCCGATCGGCGCGTGGGGCTTCCGATCGGCGCGTGAGGGCGCGTGGAGGTTCGTTTCTGGTGTGTTGCAGCCCGATCTACAAGAATCCTAGATCATTTTGCTGAAAATCAATCAAACTCGAGCCCAAAACGCCAAACATCTCACGGAATCGAAAACCCACTTTGAAATCGCGGCTGAAATGGTGTTTTCCGGCGAGGGATTTGTGCTGCTCGTGAGTTCCAGTGGCTGCCGGCGTGCGGTTCGACGTTCGGCAGCGAGTTGCAGTGGGCTTCACCGGCTACAGACAACAGAGGTGCGGCGGCTGACTGCTGGGCGTTCGTGGAGCTGATCGGAGAAGAAGAAAAGAAATCGCGAGCAGCGGCGGACAGCGGTCGTGCCGCGGGGTTCGTGGCTGTCGGCGACGGCGTGCGGCGGGGTTCGTGGCTGCCGGCGACAGCGTGCGGCGGCGCTGGAGCTTCGGCGAGAGAGAGAGAGAGAGAGAGAGAGAGAGAGAGAGAGCTGCGCGAGGGAGAGAGAGTGAATTTTCTTTTTTTTTTTTATTTTTTTTTTTATTTTTTTTATAATAATAATAATAATAAAATAATATTAAAATAATATTAAAAAATCAAAAATATCTTCTTCTCTATAAATGACCAAAATGCCCTTTCCTTTTCCAAAAATCACCAATTTACCCTCAAAGTAATTAAATTCATAATAAATCTTTACCAAAACAACATTTTAAACTTACCCAAAACGTCTCGGGTGTTACAGTGACCAAACTTGTGGCATATTTGGCATTGGACACGGTTTTGATGAAGAGTTAAGGGACAAGGATTACCGTGGGTAGGAGGATAGGGACTCAGTTTGCCAAGGATTCCATGTTGAGTAGTAGCTTGTTGGTGATCACGGTTTGAAGGAGGAAAACGTGTAGCACGCTTTGTGGAAGATTGTGCTGAAAGTTGAAGACCTGAAAAATTGGCTTGAACGTTGTTAACATGATCAACTGAGTTTTGGCACTCAAGATGATATTCGTAGCTCAAGAGAGGAGCTCGAACATCTTCAACCAGAGGAAGCACAACATGATGTCGAATAGAAGTAACAAACGCATTGTATTTGGACTGAAGGCCTTCTAAAATATAAGAGATATGATCCTTGAGAGACCAGTTCACCAATGGAGGAGAGTTTGTCAACAACTTCTTTAATTTTAGCCAAGTATTATGTGATAGAGAGCCCATCTTTCTTGATCCTTTGAATTTGAGATTTGAGAGTAAGAACTCGGGTAGAAGAAGTAGATTCATAGGTTCAACGCAATGATTCCCAAATATCGCGAGCAATGGTGAAGAAAATGATCTCTCCCATTTTTTCTTCAGTAAGAGAGGAATAAAACCAGGACATAATGGTTCGATTATATTTCTCAAATAGTAAACTCAAGATTAGGTGGAAGTCAAAGGTTTTCAAGAAATTGTGGTGGGGGAGGAAGAGATCCATTAATGAATGCTTGAAGGCCATAAGAATAAGTGAGGTTAATGAACTGATTCTTTCCTAGAAGGTATTTCAAGCCAGTTTGTTTAACATATAGAGATTGGCCAATAGTTGGGTACATTTGGAGAACAAAAGGGGTTGAGTTAAGAAAGGGTGAAATGGTGAGAGGTTGATACATTCCAAACTACGGTCGGGGAGACGAAAAAGATGGGGAACGCTGTGAAAAAAATGGTGGCGGCATGAAAAAAGGGCCATGGACTGGCATTATGATGGAAGGTCGAATGGGATTTGGAGAGGGAGGAAGGATACTAGAAGAAGTTTGTGTTAGTGTGGGTTGACTTGATGAAGCCCAAGATCAGAGGAATGTTGCGCCATTATCGAGAAAAAAGGACATGAACTTCTAATACCATAAAAGAGTAAAAACCTAAAGAAGGAATCAAGAGAGAAAAAGGTTGTAGAATTTTATTCACTATTCATTGAAAATAAAAAAGAGACAGTTGCACTACATAAACACAGCTTTACAGAGGACATGTGTCAGCAAGAAGAGGAGAAACCCAAACATAAACAAACTAATACAGAGGAAAACGATAAAGCAGAAAATACATCCTTAAACAAAACGTAACCACACTAATTTGATTGATTAACATAATGGATGTAGGCATTCAACGTTGGACCACTATAACTCTAAGTAACGATATTCTTCTTTCTCTCCTTGAATTTAATCTATGCTCTGTTATTTTTCGATTGGTTTCTCTCAAGAACTTCTAATACATAGAACAAAATGTTAGTAAATGTGTCAATACATAAGCAAAAGCATGAAAAGTAAACCAATTAAAAGACAAATTTATATTAGAATGAACTTCAATAATTATAATGCTACAAAATAATATAAACATAAGAGATAAAAAGAAGAGTTCTCACTTTGAAGATAGTAAGAATTGGGAAAAAGTAGGTTGGCTCTCAAATATCATCTTACTTGTGTAATAAAGAGCACTAAGTGAAAAATTGTAGTTGTAAGCAAAATATCACAACAAAGTCACAACATAGAAAAATCCTTAAAGTCATTTTCAACCAATTCTGTAACCAAAATATCACAACTAAGTCAAAATGATAACTCTCTTAAACGTTTTAGAAAAAGGTCAAAAGTACTTAAATTTCTCTATGAGAAAGAGCATGGTTAGTGCTTTAGACTCAAGTGCTTGATTAGAAAGCACTTTTAATTTAAGAGCATGGAGCCAAAAACTAAAATAATATGGTATTGAGCACTTTTTACTAAAGTGCTTATGATTAAAGTACTTCTTTCTAAAAGTACTCTCATGAGATCTTGCAATTAGTTAAGTAGAAGACAAATATATAGATATCACTATTTCAAACAAAGTGAATCATTGTTCCTCAAGATGTAGAAAATGAATCAAAGCAAAGAGAAAAGTGAGTGAATCAATCTCACTACTTCAAACATAAAAGACCCAAAATAACTAAATGACTACCCATCAAGATTTTACTTTTCATTCTCTCAAAAGCCAAACAAGCTAAAAAATAGACATGGACCCAAAAATAGAGTTGAAACATAAATAATACCAATATATTTACTTATTACTAAATATTTCTTAAGATCTAGAAATGGTCATGTTATGGGTAAAATTGGAGCACAAGAACAGGCTGAAAAGACATAATAATTAAGGGCCAAACGGAGTAAAAGGACGAATACAAATTAAAACGGGCCAAAACCGAGTTGGAACCGAACTAACTAGCAAAGAAGAAGACCATAAGGCTCAACTAAGGGCCTTTTCTCTTTTCCCTTGGCCCATGCAATCCCTGATCAAGCCCGATCCAGTCCCTTTTATCCTATTCCTAAGAGAAATTCTCCAAAAACCATAGGAAGTAAGTATTTATACTCTCTTCTCCAAAGGAGAGAGGTAAATCCTCATTCTCTACACACTTGCTACACTCTTAAAAGGTTTTTTGATTGAAGCATCGGAGCCTGTGTGGCAAGTATTGAAGGAATGAATGTTTCACTCTGCAGTGGAAGCATTGGATCGTCTTTGATTTTATTTAAAATTAAACTAAAAAAAAATAAGACTAAGCAAACTTCCTTGGAGTAAATATGGAGATATTTCTTACGAGTCTTTATCTCCTCCACAAAATCTTCATGGTTATGACTCGAACACAGGACTAAGGCTTGTAGGAGCCTTTTGAAAGAAAATCCACAAGAGATTGGAGAGAAAAAGGTATAGAGATAATTCTTTAATTCTCTATTGAGGAAATGTGTGTTATCTCTAATGGCTCAACCCAAGGGTCCTATTTATAGAGACCAAATGAAAATCTTTGCCATAATTAAAATATTATATTTTAATATTTAATATATTAAAATATATCTTATACTTATTTGAATCTCATTCAAATCTCTTACGATATTTATTTATTTGAATCTTATTAAAATTTTACAAGTATCTTTTATTTAATGTATCTAATATACATTGATTATTTTAATATTCAATATATCAAATACAATAAATATATTTTCCTCTTTTATATTTAATATATCTAATATATTAAATATTACTTTGAACACTTCAAATTAAATATTACTTTGAACATTTCAAATTTTAATATTTAATGTATCAAATACAATAAATATATTTTCCTCTTTTATATTTAATATATCTATTATATTAAATATTAATTTGAACACTTCAAATTAAATATTAATTTGAACACTTCAAATTAAATATTAATTTGAACATTTCAAATTTTTCTTTCAACTAAATTGATTTTTTAGTGTTACTATGAGCTAGCAAGGGTACCTTATGGACCTACAAATTACAAGCTCCAATGATATATAATTAATTAATTAATTAAACTCTTTAATTAATCAATTTTCATTCATTAACTTTAGGTCATTCTACTATAGACCTAGAGTTGCACTCTTATGCACTGTAGGACAAGTTGTGCCCATGGATATAACCATTACATGCAAGTCGATCATTCACGAGTTGTTCGTAATTACAGTTGGGTCAAAAGTTTGTTTTACCCTTGTAATTACATCTTGCACCTTAGTTTTACCCCTGTAATTACATCTCGCACCTTAAATACCACTGATCCTCTAATGAACAATTTTTTATGATACAACCATAAACTAAGTCCCTCTAGGGCCAATGAGAGGGTGGGGCTGCATTGTTCAAGTCCCAAAATCAGCACTTAAGGGAACTACTCATCTACTTGCCCTATATGAGAATGAGTGAATTCCATCTTGTGAGATTATGTTCTCAGCTCCCTATTTGGTCAAGTCCTTAAAATGGTAGGCATATTGAATCAGCTACAAAATCCACTCTCACCCATACAAATCAAAGAACAAGCCCTCACAGGCAGGAGTTCATAGCTCCATCATGATTAAGATCAAGTCGCATATGATCATCCTTATGAAATATTAATATTCTCAATTAACGGATTTATAAAGAGAGATTAAATATTTCGTGGTCTAGTCTTATACAAACTCATTGTATAAGATACTCTCATTCACATGTCTCCACATGAACGATTTGGATCAAGTCATTTGTAACTATTACAAAGTGGGTGATAGTGCACGAAAGTGTGCTATTACCTGGACTTAGACTAATGCTAGCTTTTGGTTTTAAAAGATAATATTGATGCTTTTTATGTGTAATTTGTAGGTTCTGAGCTAATAAAGCAAAATCGAGAAAAATGCAAATACTAGGATGAAAAAGGAAGTAATTTGACTTCAATTGGAGCTATCAAGTGAAGAAGAGAAGAGAATTGAATCAGAAAAGCTGAAGCCAGAGCGTCGAGACGCTATATGTGAACCCTTGCAAAGCAGAATTTTCGCACACATAGCGTCGAGACGCTGCTTTATAGCATTGAGATGCTGAAAACACGCGCACTAGGTCCTTTCTATTCGTAGCATTGAGACGTTGCGTGTAGCGTCTCAACGCTACCTCGATTTTCCTTCTTTACTATGCGAATTAGGGTACAGCTTCAAGACGCTATCCCAAGTAGTATAAATTTGTCTCTTTGGTTGCAGATGGGGGGGAGGCTTTTTGGAGAAAATACACCCTAGTTTCGAAACACACCTAGTTTTTTGGACCTAAGAGAGTACTTTTGAGAGCAAGGAAGGAATTCTAAGCTCGAGATTGTAGGACATCGCGATGGGAATGAGGATTGGCACGCGTCTAAGAGTTTCTCTCTCTTTCCATCTACTTTGTTGTTGTTTTTGAACTATTTCTAGAGTTTAGATTTTGTTTTTGTAGACTTTGCATAGGTAAACTCTAGGAACTTGTAATTGTTAAGACTTGCTTGAATTTTGATTCTTATCATCATGCAATCTTATTCATGCTTCTATATCTGAGCTTGTGGCCAAAGTTTAGTGACGTTAATTTGAGTTTTAGCTTGTCGAGGACCTTGGATTGTACTTGGAGTGGGGACTCGAGAAGCTCATTACTAGTGGAGAAAGGGTATTTTAGTAAGTAAAGATTTAAGGTAAGGGATCTCACAGCGAAAGAAGTTTTCGAAACCTAGAGCTAGCCCTATATTTACTTTGAAAGTTTATGTTTTTCGTGTTAAGTATTTAAGAAAGAAAGTGTTTTATATGTATATTCCTTTATACGCTAGTTCCATGAGTTCTATTTGAGTTTTCATGTTAAAAAGAATGGAAATGATATGTATGTCTTTGAAATGCGATTGCCTTGACTTATGCATTCATGAGTATGTTCTAAAACGAGCGGGACCTCATGCATGTGTTGTGTGCTCATGAAAAGATTTATGTAAGGCCGTGACGATAATTCTCCCAAAAGTTTTATGTGGGTTATGAGGGAACCCGAGTCTTCGGATTCTCTATGCTCCCGGGGTTCGAGAGTGCCCCACGATGGTAGCCGACGAGCTTGAGTCTTCGGACTCCACGATGGTAGCCTTCGGGCTGAGTCTTCGGACTCCACGATGTATGTTAGCTTCCGAGCTCAACTCTCAGAGTTAGGGGAGGACTCTATTCGATGGAAAATTATGTCTTCGGACTATTTACGAGGCCCTTGGGAGAATTTAATCGTTCACGAGAGCCGCAAGGAAAAGTACATGGTTTATAAAACGAATTTTAGGTCCCCCTACTAAAGCGATGGTTTACGATGGTTTTATGATTCAAAATGACATGTTGCATGCGATTGAAACTCTTACTTTGAAACTATGAGTTACTTACTGAGTATTATTCGTTAATACTCACCCTTTTCCTTTTAAAATGTTTTCAGGTAAGGCTAAGATCGGCCCTAGCGCGTGACCGGAGATCAGCTACTCGAGTCATGGGAGCCGAGCGATCGCTATTTCGCTTCTTTTATGTTTCTGGATGTACATAGAACTCATGTCGAGTTTTTAAATGTTTAGGAGGATGTTTCAAAGTCTTTTAACCTTTCTTTGTAAATCGTGCACGTGTATTTGGCTTTCTATGTTTGAATTCACTTGGTTTCTGCTGTTTGAACCCTAGCATCATATTGAGAAGTTTGTTGGATGCTAGGAGGTTGTTTGAAAATCTTAGAAGTGTGTTTTTCTATGTCTTATCAGGTAAGGGTCAAATTTTTGGTTTTCGCGTAGTTACGCCGTTATGCTGCCGAAATTTTCGGTAATATAGCGACGTGACTTAGTAATGACTCTTAGGTAGCGTGTTGAGCCTATAGGGTCGTTACAGGTTCATTTTCATTTAGATGTACATCTATAATTTTAGGGGGTAATTGTGACAGCCTTCGAAATCATTTATCATGAAAATACACATATATGCATGAGGTCCCCAAAGCATTTTAAATTTTTATTCCATGATGCAACACAAAGCAACATTCTCATATCATTCATCATAAATCATAAATCATGCATCACATTCATAAAAATATTAGGCAATCATACATGTGAAAATCCATTTCCATATAAAATAAAGCATTTTAAAATTCATCGCAAATCATAAATAAAACATTTATAAAACTTTTCATTTTGAATGTAATTTTTTTTTCAATTCAGTTCCCAACTTGCATTTAAGCATACCGGTATAAAGTCTCTTACCTTAGCTAAGCTCAAGAACGGATCCTCAAACTTCTATTTCAGAAATCCCTTGCCAAACCTACAACAATTTCCAAAGGATCATGCTTGACATTCATAGCCTTTAACTCAAATTCCAAAAATCACCCTAAGACGTTGGTTTAATAACTCAACTTATCCCAAAGAAAACTCATATCTAGGAGGAACTCATAGTCATAATCATATATGTGTTCCCAAAGCTCATACTTCATAATCATCCTAAAGCCCAAACTACCTCCCAAACTTAGTAAAAGAATTAGGAGATTTTTTTTTCTACACAATCCAAAACTTAGAATTGAAGCCTAGCATATACTCAAGGATTGCTTGATTTTAGAATGAAAATTTTACCTCTGTTCTTTCCCCAAAACAGAACCAAACTTCGCCAATTAGATGATGATTTTATTCGATTTTGCTGAGCCAACCTCCATCTACAATGGGTATTCAAAAATAGAGCCCGAAAATCAACGGGTCAACCTCCAAATCACCAAAACAATGCCCAAACCAAAACTTCAATATGAAAACCATAAGGAGACAACACGACAAAGCTTACCCACGCAAGAACGAAGGCGATTTGCAGCTGTACAGTGTTGAAAATTTCCAGAAAATAGCCCAAAAATAGAGCAATCCCTCTTGTACACGAAACTGCAGCAGCGGAGGCACTCGGGGTTCTGCAGAAGCGGTGACGTTCAAGGATCGGTTATGCACGGCGTTCGAGCAACGGATCTGCAAGGCAGCGGTTCGAGGAGCGTTCTGCACGGCAAGTTGGGGTTCGTGGGAGACGGCGGCTGTTTATGGTGTGCTAGACTGCAGCAGTCTGCGGGGTGTTCGGGCGTTGGCTGCTGCGGATCGGTCAGAGGCGGCCGCAGTTTGTGGGTCTGGGCAACGGCGTGAAACAGGGGCAAGAAGAGAATTTTTTTTTCTACTTTCAGATGAAGTTGTCGAACACCAAGGGAGGAAGAAGAAAGAGGGAGAAGATGGTGGCTTGGCTTGGCTTAAAACTTACCTAGGGCTATGTGCATTAAATAGAAGAGGGAAATTAGGGCTTGGTTTCCCTTGGGCTTGGCTTGGCTTAAAACTCACATAAATAACAAAAATGCCCCAAACCCAATTAATTCATTTTCTCCTTCAAATTCTCTAATTTACACTATGCAAAACTCCAAATTTAACTTTAATACACCACATAAAATGAAATTGGTCCCACAATTAAGCTAAATTTTAAAATTGAAACTTTAATTAATACTTGAAAGTGTCGGTCGTTACATCTTCTCTGACTTTAAATTGGAGTGTACTTCTATTAAGCCCCAAGTGGTATCTTATCAAAAAAGTAAAGAAAAAAAAAGAAGTATATTGGCATATAGTCTCTTATAAAAAAAAATGTTAAAATACCATTTTGGTCCTTGTACTTTTGAGATTCATTATGTTTTAGTTCCTATATTTTCGAATGTTCAATTTTAGTCTTTATACTTTCAATAAACCTTAAAATTAGTCCCTATCATTAGTTTATGGTTAAATTTTTCCAAAAAAAGTAATCACTCTCTTTCAACCTTCCCTTTATAAATTTTGGAAACATATTCAAATTGTACCTTTTCTTGAATGCAAATCATTATTATTATTATTTTGCAAAGTTAGATAAAAATTAACTCCACACTAACTATAGAAACTAATTTTAAGATTTATTGAAAGTACATGGCCTAAAATTGAACATTTAAAAGTACAGTTACTAAAATGGAATGACGAATCTCAAAATAGAGACTAAAATGATATTTTAACCTAAAAAAATAATTTAGACATGGTTATTGCTACGATGAAAAATATAAGATGAAAAAAGTACTAAATTTATCATGTGTAAACTTATGAATTATGGTAGATAGACAAGTAATATAAAGAACCATTTTGTTGCTTGTAGTTTCGAACACAATAATTGACATTAATTATATATTTGATTGGAATACAAAATATTATCCTTCTCTTACATCTCGAAGATTCAAATCCTCACCCACTAGTTTTTAATACCATATTCTAAAAAAAAACCTAGTAACATATTCGGATCAATTTATTTTAGTAAGGGAGACAGTAAGGTTGATATACTCAAACGTCTTGCTTAATATGTGTTCATTAACAATTTTTCTATACTTGCAGAATAGTTCTTCGATATTAAGGGCTTCTCCAAAGTGATGAACCAGAAGTGGTTCAACCACAGATCTAATCATTTTTGTAGCATAATAACCACAGTCTATAGATGCATTTGATGATGAGTGAAGCTCTGTGCTGTAAAAGTTCCAACAATTAATTTTTGAAACTTCAAGACAATTAATGGTAAAGCTTCCTTCATTTAAGATCTCAACTTTCACTTCTGATGGAGATGGCATGTAGTTTGGAATATTGAATGAGTCGACTTTTTCTGCATCCACAAATCCCTGTAATGAGTTACATTAATTGGGAGAAAAAAAACATCAATACCTTTCTCTTTCATTCATCAAAATTGTAATATCAAGGAAAAATTATTCTCAGTGAGGCCGCCACAATCTGGATGGCAGTTTTTCACCGTTGGATGTCCAGAGAGAAGTGCCTCGAATTTGTATCTAATGGTGATGTGGCGGCCTCATTGAATAGTTTGTCCACATAAAGGAAAAAATATGATGTTATATTTTACCTCAGCAACCATGTTGTTGAGAGCTAAAGTCAAAAAACCCCAATTGTAACAATACTCTTCACTACACGGATCTTCACTTGTTCTTCCCATCATGGTTAGAACCATACGTCCTCCAATTATTACTTCTTTTGCACGACACTTCAAAAACATAGAAAAATCCTTTTGGAATTGCCTATAATAAGCTTCCGACACACTCTTTGGACTTGTACTACTAATGAAAACGTTCCCTTTATTACTCTCTATCCCTTTTGGAACCTGCCATTAAAATTTTACACTACTTCATATAAATGCTCAATATATTCTTTGCAATCATAAATCTATAGAAAATAGAGAGAAATTAAATAATGCACTAGGGTTTTGGAAATCACCTGAGAGAGCCAATGAAGACTATAAGAAGAATAAACAAAATGCAAACTTTCGGGGGGAAAGAGCCTACCACAGAAAGAACCGGGCACACCATTGAAGAAACATGGACCAAGACAACCTCCAACTTGGGTGTTCAAATTATCCAAGAAACTTGGCAAAGATGTAAAAATGAGATTGAAGTCACTCCCATGGAGATCATTCAAGAAAATTTGATACTCCAAAAGTTGTTGTTTGTGAAACTTTTGACGAATGTCCTCCACTTGTTTGATTAGGTTGGAGGCAAACATGAGAGCATTTGGTCCTGAAGAACAACCTAAATCTGCTATGGTTAACGTTGTTGGGAAGGTGGCGCCACATAAGAAATCGGTAATGGCTTCCTTTGCAATTGACCATGTCATAGATATTGCCTTCCGCTATTCAAAGTCAAGAGAAAATTAAACGACCAAAAATCTCAAGTGCCGTGATCAAGTAAGTTTTGTTTTGTTAAATAAAGAATATTACCGGAAGCAAGGAGTTGGAAGCATAGCTGGTGTCTCCCCTTCCTCCATTCATATGGAACATTATTAATTTCGGCTCTCTCTCTCTCTCTCTTTCGTTTCTAATAATTATTTGCTGTTGAATGCATTTGTATTTATAATGATGGAGTTGCATCAGCTACAGAAAAGTTGTTTCATAAGAGAAATTATTCAATTATGAAGTGATGACAATATGACTGACAGTTTTACACCGTTAGATGTATGTGAGAAAGAAATTGTAAAAGTATTTCGCTTTTGTATCTAATGGTTACTAGGGACAAATATTTTTAGATATACATCTAACAGTTATTAGATGGCAGTCACACATTGGGGCAGCGTCATTGAAATTAAATATTTGTTTGGAAATTGTGAATATAAACAGACAAGGAGGTATGGTAGAAGATGTCAACATTTTCCATTCATTAGTTGCAGTTGCAGCTGGCATTGTGCAGAAAGGGTCATGTGATAAATTCGGGCACGATTTCCATATCTCCCTATAAGTTTCTAAATTATTGCATATCATGTAATAATTTCTTCCACCATAACCACATGTCTGCAAATAATTGCTTCCATTATTATAACCACGTATTTGCATTTATATTTTTTAGCTTAATCGACGTAGGGAGGTGAGAGATTTAAATCTCTAACTTCTTAGTTGGGAGTATATTTCTTAACCATTTGAACTATGGATAACAATAATTTTTTTTTTGGACAAAATACACTTTTGGTCCATAAAGTTTAGATTTGGTGTCTATTTGTCCTCTAAAGTTTCAAAATGGATATTTTTGTATGTGAGGTTTGGAAAAATGTTTTAAATTGTCCATGAGTTAATTTGCCCGTTAGTTGACTAAAGGAAAAATGATGTGACATGTGATGTGGCAAATTTTAAATGAGGTGGAAAAATTTACTAATTATATATTAATTTTTAAGATTACATGGCTTTTAACCCTCTCTACTCCTTTCTCTCTCCCCTCCCTTCCTTTTCCTTCCTCCTCATCCTCCATTTGGATATAATATAAAGTGAATAATACTTTCCTGAACTTATCCACCAGTTCAGTAGCTGTGGTGGGCCAGCGGGAGTTGCATCCATCCCATTTTCACCATTCAGGTCGCCAAAAAACACAAATCCAAGCAACCCCATGTAGAAATAAATGGAAGAAAGCTACAAACCAAAAAAAAAGGGAAAATCTAATTGTTGTTGTAGATTCTAATAAAACCAATCTCAAACTTGGAAATAGAAGTCCAATTCCCTTGTGCCTCTCAGAACTCTCTCTAAAAGTCTCTTCCCCTTTCATGTGTCTTTCGTGTCTTTCTAAAAATCTCTCTCTAGAATGAGAAAACTGGGATTGTGTTTATTCCATCCATGAAGAAAAATAAAGACGAAAAAAGAAGAAAAATAAAATTACAAAGAAAGAAAAAAAAGTTTTCACCGACGGAAAAAATTATAAACGGTAGGAGGAGATGAAGAGAAACAAGGAGAAAGAAAAGAAGAAAAGGAAGGGAGGGAAGAGAGAGAAGGGATAGAGAGTGAAAAAAAAAAAAGCCATGAAACCTTTAAAATAATATAAAATTAGTAAATTTTTCTACCTCAACATCAACATGCCACGTCATTTACTACTTAAATTAACTCAAACCTTTTTCCAAACTTTAGGCACCAAGTGTGTCCATTTTGAAACTTCAAAAATTGTAACGCCCCACGTTACTAATTAAGCTTTTAGAGGTTAAGTTTTGCCTTGAAATTCCTAATTCTATTAATCTTAGAATAGTAGGACTTAGCTATTTTTTGGGTTCTAATTTGAAAAATTGGAATTTCAATTTAGACTTAAGTTTGATCAATTAAATTTCTAATAATTTTAAGGAAAATAGATTTTTAATTAAATGTTTAATTTTCTAAAGTTTGGAGGTTTAATTTTAGGCCTTTCATCTCTAGTTACAAAAGGAACTTGAATCTTTTATTCGTTGGATTTTTCTCAAATCTTTAAGATTTTAAGATGGGTTCAAATTTTGGAAAAAGAGAAATATATAAATTTTCAAAGCCCTAGATCTCTTCTCTTCTCTTCTTATTGGGTATTTTTCCTATTTTAAAAGAAATTGAAAAGGAAAACAAAAGAAAAAAAAAAATCCCTAGCTTTCTTCCTTTTCTCGCTCTCTTTACGTGGAAGCCTAGTCGCAGCCCCCTTCGATTTCTTCTTCTTCTTCGGCAGCCTCTTCGACGTCGTCCTCTCCTCCGACGAATGCACAAACAAGTATCGATCTTTCCTCCTCAAGCTGGCAGCCCTTCCAACGACGACACCCACGCAAGAGTTCACGGTTTTCAGCGTTACCCACTTGAACTCTGGCCTCAAAATCACTTCAGTTCTTGACCCATACTCCATTTGCCTCTTTTTCGATTACCATAGGTCGTGGTGTTCAAATTCATTGAATCGAACCGATTTGGTCACCAACCAGCAGCGCAACCTCTACTCCTCACATTTCGCAACTTGTAAAGGCGTTTTCCCTTCCTTTAGGCAAGGTTCGACTCTAACCCACACTAAATCGAGTTTAGATTTGAGTTACTCACTCCCTAATAGTTTCAAATCTACAGGGTTAGGCCCCTTGGAACTCCGTCGAGCACTTTTCAGCCCGCATTCGAGTCTGTTTGGCAAAGTTCAGTGAGTTCCAGCACATTCTGCCCCTTTCGCAAATCAATTTAAATGTTGTTGCTTAGGTTCTAACACGTGAGAGCCTCCTATTTGCAGTTTCAAACTAATTCAATCCCCTTCGAACACCAACCAGTAAGGGACCAAGTTTGTTGGGCCTTCTTGGTAAGTTTAAGCACGTTTCATCCTTTTCGCAAATCACTTAAAGTGTTGTGACTTGGTTTCTAACCTTTGGAGGTGTCTTCTTTGTAGTTCGAACTAATTCGGAGTTCCTTTGAACACTTTTCAACAAGGTTTCAAATCGTTTGAGCGAGAATAAGTGGGTAACAATCGCTCTAAATACTTTTTAAGTGTTGTAATTCAATCTCTAACCTCCGAGAGTGTTCTGATTGCAGTTTCGAATCAGTTCGAACACTCTCAAACTTGAACCAGCAAGGTTGAGGGTCTTTTTGGTAAGTCTTAGAGCCCTTTTATCTTTTTGAACTTGTTTAAAGTGCCTTAAATAGGTTTATAATGCTTGATGCCCCTTTACTTGTAGTTTCAAGTCGATTCGAGTTCTTTTTGGACACTTCCAGCAAGTACCCAGTCCTTTTGGATTAGGATTAAGTGGTGAGACCTTGTTTACACTACTACAAATTCTATATTACTTGACACATGAGATTTTATATTAGTTGACGTTTTTGTTAAAAAATGTCAATAACTATACTTTTTAAGGAAAATACGTCAAGAAAAATGCAAAAAACATGGAATTTGACGGAATTTTTTGAATTTTTTTCACACTACAAAAAACTTGTGATCTTTGAAATGTCAAGAATGATGGAAATGTACTTGACATTCAAGAATGTCAAACATTATAATACCTCCAAATTATTTATTTCTTTTATTTATTTCCTTGAAGCCTAGCATCCCCTCCCCCACCTTTTATCTTTCTCGCAGCCAAACAAACCAGCCATAAACCCTCGATTTCTTTCTTCTCTCCCAAGCTCACCCACTTGAGTGAACTTTCACCCAGACAACGAATAGTCAACCCCGACGAGTGGCTCCATCTTCTTCGGTGAGTCTCCCTTCACCTACGAACATCACTGACTATAGCCCACAAACTGCAACTCGAACCAACCCAAAACGCCAGGATCTGTGCTCTCAACAGTGACCCGCATTGTTTCGAGGCCTCATACACCTCTTTCTTTCTCTCTATTCCTGGTCGGGTTGTCGAAGCCTCCAAAATAATTACTGATTCTCTAAATCTAACTTGTAGAAATAGTGGACGAGGTCGAATCCCAAAGGAACCAATTGAATTAATTTCTCAAAGTTAATAAATAAATAAATAAATAATAATAAAATAAGGGGGGGTTGAATTGTTGAACAAAAATTGTAATGAATTAAATAGTGAATAAAAAAACGAATAAAAAAAATCAATTTTATGAAAATTCCAATTCAAGGGTATAAATTTCATCCAATTATAAATTTGATCATAGGCTTTAAAAAACATCAATTTCGATTTCTCAAATTCAAAAACTTAGTCTACTTATTTGGAAAATCCATAACAAGTGTAAATTCTCCTATTTCAATTGACTCTGACCAAGCATCAAAATCAAAACTTACCAATTAATCAATTGGGCACGATAGCGTTCCATATCGATTAAATAATAGCATTAAAAATAATGAGAAGGACTAAACCAAAACTAACTAATCGAGATAGCTACAAATTAATTAATTTTGATTCTTTGTTTCCCTAGAGTCTATTATGCAAGCTATGTAAAATGGAAAAGCCATAACTACACACATATAAGCCAACCCCTTGCTACATAATTTAATCAATTGTGACAATTACGGATCACAAAATCATAGATAGCAATAAATCAATTGATACTAAATTACGGCGTCAATTTAATTTAATAACAATCAACATAAAAATAAAAACAAGAAACAAAGAATTCTTGAATTAAAAATAAAATTTCAATTTGGCCCAAAGCCTCACAAAATTACAATTGGAAATTAAATCACCCTTGAACTAGAAATTAAAACTTAGCCACACATGGTGGAAAAGTAATAAAAACTATGAAGGGGAGAAAACATAAAGGGAAAAAAAAAACAGAAAACTCAAAGAACTAAAGAAAATTGAAAACACTCTTTTCACTCTCTAAACCTTTTTTACAAAGGAAGCTAGAACTCTTCACTGCAATTCTCACTGCATTGCACTCCCTTTTATAGGTAGAAATTCCCACTAAAAATAGCTTTGTTCCCTTCTAAAAATATGCTAAGGAGAAAAAGAATAGTTCTCCTTCAATTTCTGCCCAAGAAGAAGGAAATTGCTGATGAAAGAAGAAGATGACTATGCATTTCCAATTCCCATCCACATATCGGCTCCCTTTTTTTTCTACGAAAATCTTGCAGCCACATGAATAAGTAACTTCTTATTTGTTTAGTTAATTGGGCTCAATTTTGAGCCCAATTTCAAATGCAACCAGCATGTGCATATAAAAGATATATATATATATATATATATATATATATATATATATATATATATTTAACTCATTTATGAATTCTGGATAAACCTTTTTTTTGTTTTTGCATATTCTAATTCCTTTCTTATCCATTTATATATTTTTTTCAATTTCTAATTTCCCAATTTCATTTCAATTCGTAAATTTAATCTAAAATATGCTTTTTAGACTAATTTCATAAAATATTTGGCAATTTACCACCTAAACTAAATTAAACACAATTTTAATAATTAAGCACAATATTCAATTAAAATGTAAGGTAATTAGACACAATAAATATGATTAATTAATACTTATCAAATTCCCCCACACCTAATCCATGCTTGTCCTCAAGCATGTCTTAACTCAACATACCAACTCTCCTTCCTACTCCCCTTCATCTCTCTCAACATCCAAGGATACCAATAAAGCCAATTATACATCAATGAATTAAATTGAAGTGACAATCAAGAGAATGAACACTCATAGGATACATTTTATACAAAAAGTCAAGCATCTCATCAATTCACCAAAATCAAATGCAACAAGACTTAACACTCTCACATGGTAATTTCACTCAATACTCTCAAAGTACTTAGGGTGCTTTACTCTCAAAATCAAAACATAGCATGTTATTACCATAGGCTTGCAAATGAATCAAATTTTCACCACTATAGATGAATTGAGTACAAAAATCAAAGGGACTTAACAAGGGTTGTAATGAGGTTCAGGTAAGGGTATGGTAGGAGGAAATTTTAAGGTGTTTTCACAATCAAGACAACAATTGTGTACTTGCATGATATTAATGCCACATAACAATCACAAAAACACACTACCCGAGACTTTGAATTTTATTCCCATGTCTCATTCAAGCACTAAGAACTTTGGAGAAGTAACATTTAATAATTCAAATGCTTTTGGCAAAATTTTCTCCAAATATATATATTTTCCTCTTTTTTTTTTCTTGAAAACTTAACCTTTTTTTTTCTTTTTCTCTTTTTTTCTTCTTTTTTCTCCTGATGTTAAGGCACCTTTTTTTTTTTTTTTACCTTATATTTTTTTTTCACAAATTTTCTCTTTTTGATTTTTTTTTTCTCACTCAAACATTAACTACCATGCAAAATTTTCTCTTGTCTTGGCAAAGGTACAATTGTTGAGGATAACAAATGAAAAGGTCTTAGGCTGAACATAATGTGTTTGAAGCAAGAAAAAAAAATGGAAAATAGGCTCAAAGTGGTTAACTAAAGGGAAAAACATAAAGGTGGGTATTTTGAGAGAGTCCAAAAAATTGGTTAATCCTAATTTTCCCTTATCATATTAAAGCATCAATCCAAAAAATATGGTCTCAAAATGCATTCACAAGCAAGTTCTAGAATAAACACACTAAGTTTGACAACACTCATCCTGAAATATATGGAGCAAAATATAATGAGTTGCTCATAGGCTCAAAAACTCACTGGGAGGTGTAATTTGCATCAAGCCTTGTGCACTTTTCAATCAACAAATCAATAAGACACTATCATATAATTTTTAAAGAAAAACACTAATCATGCTCATCTCTCTCATGCATTAAAATTCAAACCAAAGATGCATTTCTAACTTACAAGGCATTCAAGGATATCAATAAAGACTCAAGGTTTCAAAAGAAAAATCAACATGTACGAATCAAATCATGCTAAATTCAAAGCAATTTTTTTTTAAGAACAGAAATTGTATAACAAAAACCTCCCCCACACCTAAACTATACATTGTCCTCAATGTATAACTAAGCAGATTGTTCACAAAAGAAATGAACAAGAGAAGAAAATTAAACTCCCCTGATTTGCAAACAACTTGGACTGGATAGTTTGTGGTGTTGAGAGAAGCGGTGGTCATGCCTTATTAAAAATTAATGCCCTGCAAACAAAATTAAATAAATAAAACACCAAAATTTAAAACTAAAAATAAAACAAACAAAGAGAAAGAGAATAAAGAGTTGGAAAAGTAAAGAAAACATTTGGGTTGCCTCCCAATAAGCGCTTTTGTTTAACGTCGTTTTGCTCGACGGAGCCAAGAAAGGTTTCATTCATCCAAATAAGTGGGGCAATCCAACCGGAAGCTAATGAGACATGGAGCAATTTCACCCCATGGAAAATTTCAATCTATGACCATTCACCTTGAAAATTTTATCTGAATCCAAGCTTTTTATTTCCACTGCACCATAAGGAAATAAATTAGTAATAACAAATGGGCCAATCCATCGAGAACGAAACTTACCAGGCATAAACTTCAATCGAGAATTATATAACAAAACCCTTTGACCAATCTCAAATTGTTTCCGAACAAGCATGTTATCATGAAACAACTTGGATTTCTCTTTATAAATTCTCGAATTCTCATAAGCATCCAGCCACAACTCCTCCAATTCTTGCAATTGCAATAACCTTGATGCTCCAGCTTTGTCTAGGTCCATGTTGCATCGCCGAACTGCCCAATAATCTTTATGCTCAATCTCCACCGGTAAATGACATGCCTTACCAAAAACCAACCGGTAAGGAGACATCCCTATAGGAGTCTTGCAGGCCGTTCGATAAGCCCACAACGAGTAGTCCAAACGAAGGCTCCAATCTTTTCTTCCTGGATTCACCGTTTTCTCCAAGATGGTTTTAACTTCTCTATTGGAAACTTCAGCTTGTCCGTTGGTTTAAGGGTGGTAGGCAGTGGCCACTCGGTGATTCACTCCATACTTCCTCATCAAAGGTTCGACCGTTCTATTGCAAAAATGAGTTCATTGATCACTAATAATGGCTCTTGGAATTCCAAACCTATTAAAGATGTTAGCTTTGATAAAACCTATTAAAGATGTTAGCTTTGATAAAACCTACAACAGCTTGAGAGTCATCAGTTTTGGTGGCTTTTGCTTCCACCCATTTTGACACATAATCCACAGCCAAAAGTATATAAGAAAAACCACAATAAGAGGGTAAAGGGCCCATGAAATCAATACCCCAGACATCAAATATTTCACAAATAAGAATTGGAACTTGAGGCATTTCATTCCTACGTGTTATTGCACCTACTTTTTGGCATCTCTCACAACTCTTGCAAAATTGATATGCATCTTTAAACATAGATTCCCAGTACAAACCACTGTCTAAAATTTTTCTAGCAGTTCGTCTAGGTCCAAAGTGCCCTCCACATGCATAATCATGACAAAAAGCTAAAATAGACTGGAATTCATTTTCAGGCACGCATCTCCTAATCACTTGATCAGAACAAAATTTCCATAAGAAATGCTCATCCCAAACATAATATTTTGAATCACTTTTTATTTTTACTTTTCTAGACTTACTAAGACAATGAGGTAGATTTCTTGTAACCAAATAATTGACCATATCAGCATACCAAGGAATCATACATGTGAGTTGAAACAAATACTCATATGGAAAATCATCATTAAATGGTAGATCATCTTCTTTTCTTACCAATCTACTCAGGTGGTCTGCAACAGAATTCTCCACTCCTTTTCGATCTTTGATTTTCATGTTGAACTCTTGAAGAAGCAAAATCCACCAAAGCAACCTTGGTTTTGATTCTTTCTTTGCCAAAAGATACTTCAAAGCTGCATGAACAGAAAACACAACAACTTCAGAACCAAGTACATAAGATCGAAATTTATCTAAAGCAAAAACAATTGACAAAAGCTCCTTTTCCGTAGTGGAATAATTGCATTGAGCAGGATTCAAGGTTCTGGAAGCATAATAGATGACATGACTTTTCTTGTCAACTCGTTGGCCTAGAACTGCTCCCACTGTGTAGTTGCTTGCATCACACATGATTTCAAAGAGCAAGTCCCATCGAGGTGGCTGAATAATAGGTGCATTTGTCAACAACTCTTTTAGCTTATCAAACGCCTCTTTGCATTCTTTTCCAAACTCGAATTGAACTTCCTTCTGCAGTAAATTTGTCATTGGCAAAGCAATTTTTGAGAAATCCTTGATAAACCTGCGATAAAATCCTACATGTCCACGAAAAGAACGCACTCCCCTAACATTGGTAGGGTAGGGTAAGTTTGCAATAATATCCACTTTCGCTTTATCGACCTCTATACCCCTAGAAGATACAACGTGCCCTAGTACAATGCCTTGGGTGGCCATAAAATGACATTTCTCATAATTTAAGACCAAGTTAGTTTCAATGCATCTTTTCATAATTTTGGTCAAATTATCCAGGCATTCATCAAATGAATCTCCATATACAGTAAAATCATCCATAAATACTTCAATGCATTTCTCAATATATTCAGAAAAAATACTCATCATGCATCTCTGAAACGTACCTGGAGCATTACAAAGACCAAAAGGCATTCGCTGATAAGCATAGGTCCCAAAGGGACAAGTGAATGTCGTCTTTTCCAGGTCTTCTTGTGCAATAGGGATTTGGTAGAAACCTGAAAAGCCATCAAGAAAACAAAAGAAGGGTTTGCCAGCTAATCGTTCTACCATCTGGTCAATGAAAGGTAAAGGAAAATGATCTTTTCTCATCACTTGATTAAGTTTTCTAAAATCAATACACATTCTCCAACCATTTTGCACACACATGGGTACAAGTTCATTGCTTTGATTCCTTACCACAGTAATTCCAGTTTTGTTTGGAACTACATGAATTGGACTTACCCACTCACTATCTGAGATTGGATAGATGATACTTGCATCCAACAACTTAAGTATCTCTTTCATTACCACTTCTTTCATAGTTGGATTCAACCTTCTTTGCGGCTTCCTCGATGTTTTGGTATTGTCCTCAAGTAGAATTCGATGCATGCAAATTGATGGACTAATGCCTTTTATGTCGGCCGAAGTCCATCCAATTGCAAGCTTATATTCTTTCAAGGTTCTAACCAACTTTTCTTCTTGTTCCGTTGTGAGTCCTTTCGAGATGATGACAGGCAATGTATCAACTTCACCCAAATACACGTATTTAAGGTGATCTGGCAAAGCTTTCAACTCCAGTTTTGGTGCCTGCATGATAGAAGATAACATTTTGTTAGTTGAAGTAGAAATTTCAGCATTTGAATTTACTGGTTCTGATAAAAACAACTTTTCTACACCAATTTTATCATTAATTTGTTCTAAACTAGATTGTGAATTTGATTCATGCTCATGTCCAATATTTTCCTCTCTCTCTCTCTCTATATATATATATATATTATAAAAATAGATTAATTATGGATTCTAGAAATTTTTCTAACCTTAGGATGAATTGATTTAGGCTCCAAATCGTTTGACTAAGGTTCAAGACGTAGGAATTTTGGTGAGCCTTTGGAAAATTTGGACTCTTAAGCTAGCCAAGGTAAGGGACTTTATGCCGGTGTGCTTAAATGCAAGTCAGGAACTAAATTGAAAAAAAAAATTTAATTAATTTGAAATAAAAAGCTTTTATAAATATTTTATTATGGATTTTTGATAAATTTTTAAAATGCTTGTTATATATAAAAATGGATTCTAACTTGTTTGTTTCCCAATTTTCTCATGAATGTTATGCATGGTTTATGGTTTTGATTTATGATAAATGATGTGAGAATGTTGCTTGTGTTGCATCATGGAATGAAAAGTTTAACATGCTTTGGGACCTCATGCATACATTATGTTTTCATGATAAAAATGATTTCGAAGGCTGTGGCAATTACCCCCTAACATTATTGATGTACATCTATATGAAAAGGAGCCTTACGAGGCTATATGAAAAGGAACCTGAAAATGTTAGATGAAAAGGAACCTGAAACGGTTAAATGAAAAGGAAATGTTAGGTTGGGTTAATTGTCCACATTAAGCCGAAGAGAAAAGTTGAAAGAGGAACGTTTCCGCTATGAAAGGAATTTAGGTCCCATCAAAGGAAAGAAAGAAAATGTTTTCGAAAACTCATTATGTGTGTGTATGCATATCCTAATCCGGTAGTGAGGTCACTTACTGAGTATTGTAAAATACTCACCCTTTTCAAAAATATTTTTCTTTTCAGGTAAAGGCAAGGGCATTATGGGTGAATGACTTGGTAGTTGCTGCAGAGGCCATGGGTGACGTAGAAAAGTTTTACTTCTGCAAACTCTTATAGGCTAGCATTTTATTTATTTATTTATTTTATGACCTTTTAACTGTTGAGTTCTACAAATTATTTTTTTATTTTAAATGTTTTGATTTATTCTTATGTTTTGAAATAAAGGGATCCCGAGCTAAAGTTTTTGATTGATTAATAAATGATTGGATCTTTTGTGTCTTTATTAAAGATTTCTGAATTTATAGTAGAATGTATGTGGTAGCGTCCCTAGGAAGTCTAAATTGATAAGTAGTGTTGTTTCATTAGGATATTTCATGGCATCGAAAATATTAAATTTAACAATCTCTCCATCAAACTCTACTGAGAGAGTACCCTCATCTACATCAATCTTTGTCTTAGCCGTTTTCATGAATGGTCGCCCTAACAAAATTGAAGTAGATTTTGAATGTGAATTAATATCCATTTCTAAGATGTAAAAGTCAACAGAGAATATGAGTTCATTAACTTGCACTAGGACATCTTTAACAACTCCTAGAGGGTGAATATAAGAACGGTCAGCTAATTGTATTACTACACCAGTTTCTTGTAAGTCATTTAATTTTAATTCTTGATAAATAGAAAATGGCATGACATTAATGGAAGCTCCTAAATCTAACATGGCACGCTCTATTTTCTTATTACCAATAATACAAGGCAACGAAAACATACATGGATCCTTACACTTTTCTGGCATATTCTTTTGCAAGATAGCCGACACATTCTTACTTACCACAACTTTTTCCTTTTCTTTTGTTTTCCTCTTCCTTGTGCACAATTCCTTCAAGAACTTTGCATACCTGGGAATTTGCTTGACAGCATCCAACAATGGGATATTAATCTCTACCTTTCTAAATGTATCAAGGATCTTCTTTTCATGTTCATCTTCTTTTGGCTTTGCTAACCTGCTAGGAAAAGGAGGTAGTGAAGCATGTGAAGGAAAAGATAAAGGAGGATCAAGTTTTACCCTATTTGGTGCCTTAGAAGAAGCTTCTTCTCCTTCTTTTTCCTTGCTTAGTTCTTTCTCCTTAGGTGGAATCCCTCATGAAGGAATCTCTTTCCCACTTCTCAGCATAATTGCACTGACATTCTCCCTTGGATTCACCTCTGGTTGTGAAGGTAACTTTCCAGAATTTTGGGCTTCCAATTTACTAATTGATGTAGCCAATTGAGTAATTTGGTTGCCCAAATTCTGCATGCCTGCCCTTGTCTCCTGTTGAAATTGAAGAGTACTGTTAGCTAAAGTCTTAACAACATCTTCCAAAGACATACCTGAGTTTGAAATCTGAGCTTGCATAGGAGCTTGTGGTGGTCTACCAAAATTCTGAGGAGGTTGTCTCTGTTGTCCTCCATGATTTTCGTAGCTGAAGTTCGGGTGATCTCTCCATCCAGGATTATAATGGTTAGAGTAGGGATCATACTTCCTTTGAGGTTGACCAGAAAATCCTCCTATGGCATTGGCTTCTTGGAAGGAATCTTGTTGCAGTTGAGAGCACACTTCTGTAGGATGTCCTGGAAGTGAGCATATTCCACACACTTTTGCTGTCTGTAATTGCCCTACAGCCATTTGACGAACCAGAGCAGTTAGATCAGAAATTTGATTTTTAAGTTCACTTACCTCTTTAACTTGCTGAACAGCTCCACCAGCTCTGGTCCCAAATTGTTGAGAATTCTCTGCCATGTTTGAAATTAATTGTTTGGCTGCTTCAGGTGTCTTGTTTACTAATGCTTCACCACTTGCTGTATCAATCATGCTCCTATCCATTGGCAACAGTCCCTCGTAAAAGTACTGGATTAGGAGTTGGTCAGAAATTTGGTGGTGGGAAAAACTTGCACATAATCTATTGAATCTCTCCCAGTATTCATACAACGTCTCCCCAGTGATATGTGTTATGCCGTAAATCTCCTTCCTGATGTTTGCAGCTCTTGTTGCTGGAAAGAATTTCTTCAAGAACAATCTCTTCATCTCATTCCACATCCTGATCGAACCGAAAGTTAGGTAATAGAGCCAATCTTTTGCTTGATCCTTTAAAGAAAAAGGAAAAGCTCTAAGATTGATTTGCTCTTCTGTGACACCATGGGGTTTCATTCCAGAGCATACGATGTGGAATTCCTTCAAGTGCTTATGACGATCTTCACCTGCACATCCACGAAAAGAAGGGAGTAAGTGAATTAAGCCTGATTTAAGTTCAAAATCACCTGCAATTGTAGGAAAAGTAATGCATAAAGGTTGTTGATTTAAATCATAAGCTGCCAGCTGCTTGAGAGTTCTCTCTGCCGTGTTGTCTACCATCTCCTCTTGAAGTTGATCTTGAAATGTAGATGTGTCACCACTATCAAAATCTCTATTGGCTTCTTCTCTAAGACGACGTTTTCTTTCTTTAGTCTCCTTTCTCAGTCTACGTGCTGTCTTTTCGATTTCAGGATTGTACTGCAATTCAATATTTCGAGAAGAGCGACTCATACACTGTAAAATAAACAAATAAATTGAACAATGAGAAACTAAAATAGTTCCCCGGCAACGGCGCCAAATTTTGGTCGGGTTGTCGAAGCCTCCAAAATAATTACTGATTCTCTAGATCTAACTTGTAGAAATAGTGGACCAGGTCGAATCCCAAAGGAACCAATTGAATTAATTTCTCGAAGTTAATAAATAAATAAATAAATAAATAATAAAATAAGGGGGGTTGAATTGTTGAACAAAAATTGTAATTAATTAAATAATGAATAAAAAATCAATTTTATGAAAATTCCAATTCAAGGGTATAAATTTCATCCAATTGTAATTTTGATCATAGGCTTTAAAAAACATCAATTTCGATTTCTCAAATTCAAAAACTTAGTCTACTTATTTGGAAAAGCCATAACAAGTGTAAATTCTCCTATTTCAATTGACTCTGACCAAGCATCAAAATCAAAACTTACCAATTAATTAATTGGACACGATAGCGTTCCATATCGATTAAATAATAGCATTAAAAATAATGAGAAGGACTAAACCAAAACTAACTAATCGAGATAGCTACAAATTAATTAATTTTGATTCTTTGTTTCCCTAGAGTCTATTATGCAAGCTATGTAAAATGGAAAAGCCATAACTACACACACATAAGCCAACCCCTTGCTACATAATTTAATCAATTGTGACAATTACGGATCACAAAATCATAGATAGCAATAAATCAATTGATACTAAATTACGGCATCAATTTAATTTAATAACAATCAACATAAAAATAAAAACAAGAAACAAAGAATTCTTGAATTAAAAATAAAATTTCAATTTGGCCCAAAGCCTCACAAAATTACAATTGGAAATTAAATCACCCTTGAGCTAGAAATTAAAACTTAGCCACACATGGTGGAAAAGTAATAAAAACTATGAAGGGGAGAAAACATAAAGGGAAAAAAAACAAAAAACTCAAAGAACTAAAGAAAATTGAAAACACTCTTTTCACTCTCTAAACCTTTTTACAAAGGAAGCTAGAACTCTTCACTGCAATTCTCACTGCATTGCACTCCCTTTTATAGGTAGAAATTCCCACTAAAAATAGCTTTGTTCCCTTCTAAAAATATGCTAAGGAGAAAAAGAATAGTTCTCCTTCAATTTCTGCCCAAGAAGAGGGAAACTGCTGATGAAAGAAGAAGATGACTATGCATTTCCAATTCCCATCCACGTATCGGCTCCCTTTTTTTTCTACGAAAATCCTGCAGCCACATGAATAAGTAACTTCTTATTTGTTTAGTTAATTGGGCTCAATTTTGAGCCCAATTTCAAATGCAACCAGCATGTGCATATAAAAGATATATATATATATATTTAACTCATTTATGAATTCTGGATAAACCTTTTTTTTGTTTTTGCATATTCTAATTCCTTTCTTATTCATTTATATATTTTTTTCAATTTCTAATTTCCCAATTTCATTTCAATTTGTAAATTTAATCTAATATATGCTTTTTAGACTAATTTCATAAAATATTTGGCAATTTACCACCTAAACTAAATTAAACACAATTTTAACAATTAAGCACAATATTCAATTAAAATGTAAGGAAATTAGACACAATAAATATGATTAATTAATACTTATCAATTCCTCCATCTCTCTACATCTTTACAAGTATTCATTAATTGTGACGTGGTTCCGAAATCGGTATGTGAAGATTGTTGCTACCTCAAGATTGGATATGCTAGATGCTTGGCAAATGCCACAGGCAATACAATGACTTGTATGCTTAATGAGTTATGATTTGTTGTTGATTGTTTTGTTCATTTTTTTTTTCTGGAAATTCGAAGTTAAAGCAACATATTTCTAAGCTTTGAATGATGAATTAGTACTTTGGTTTTCTGTTGTACACAAGAAAGAGTTCTACCAAAAACCAATTGAAAATATTTTAATAATCAAACAGATTTGTAATTAGAACAAATTTAGTGTGAACGGTGGTGATTTACTTGATTTGCCAAGTTCATCCGACTGCTTTATGGTTGACTTTAGTTTGAACAGTGGTGATTTGCTTGCTGATTGCTTGGCGTGAGTGTTGTTTGCTGTGAATTTCCTGATGTGTGTTAATACTGTGAAGTACTTTACTTTTCTTAAACACCAAAGTACTTTAGTTATGTTGGAGAAGACTAGTTACGTTGCAAACTAGTTATGTTGGAGAAGACTAGTTATGTTGCAAACTAGTTTTTACTTTTTGCAGGCTAGTTATGTGGACTAAATGTGGTTTGCCACTTGAGAATCTATCTTCTTCTTATGTAGTTGTGTAGAAAATGGACTATGAATGCAATTTCTATGGAATGAATTGTATTTGTGCAGGCTGACATCAATTTCTTTGGTTACACTGCATGGTTTATCTCGTCAGATTATAATTTTGACTAGTCTTACTTTCGTTCTCCATATAAAAGAATGATCACAGGAAGGAAAGCTCCAAAGTCTAAAAAAAATGTTGGTGAATTTCCTACTTTACTGAATGTTGTTGCAGTTACCAGAAATTTGAGTGTCACTTTGGAAGCATAATATTTGACTTAAAGATAAGGAATGTCTTTCCATAGAGATATTTGGTTAGTTGTCTATTTTATTCTCTTTCCTTTTTTTTTTGTACATACTTTATTCGCAGAAGTATCTTGTTCATCTTTTTACATTTAATTGGAAATTTTCTATATGTAGGTTATGCATGGAGAAGATTATATATGTTTGAGGTTTCTTTTCGAGGAAAAATATAGAGTAGCTACATTTTTAACGTTTCACGAATTCTTGCCAAGTACAGAACATGGTGAGTATGAGTTTTCTGTACACATTCATTTTTTGCTTAAGCTTCCTCCTATTTTGCATCAAACTAGATTAAGACCAAAAGTAATTTGCATAGACAACACATGACACAATATGTGTGAAAATTCTAACAAAACATGGTTCAATGACTAAAACATTCAAAACATTACAACAAAGACTTGAAGTTTCAAAATACTTGTATGATGTATCGATGATCTCATTGTTCTCATTATATATAGATTGAAATTTTAGATTTTGCTAAAGTTTGTTTATATTGTTGATTTGGTGTACTTTCTATGATTTTCATGTAGTCATGACAATCATAGCTTTAACTACTAGTGTAGGTGAATGTATGTTGTTGAGGGTTTATGTTCATTTGATGGGTTTAATTAGTTGTATATTCACAAGTTTAATAAATTTAGTTGTTTGTGTTTATTTGATAAGTTTAGTTTTATGTTACTAAGTTTTGATAAGTTTGGTTTAATTTAGTTGTTACGCTCATAAATTTTAATAACTTAGTTAAGTTTTATTGTTATGTTCATAAGTTTAAGTTTTGATAACTTTAATAGTTCATGTTAGTTTGATGAATTTAATATTTGTGTTCATGAGAAGTTTAGTTGTTATGTTCATAAATTTTTTATAAGTTAGTTAAGTTTTGTATTTATGTTCAATAAAGTTTGATAACTTTAATTGTTTGTGTTAATTTAATGAGTTTAGTTGTTTATTTTCCTTTGAGTATATGACATATATTCATACCCCAAATCTTAATTCTCTTGCTTACATTATTTGCATTTCTTCTTATGTGTCATATCCGATCCATGCATCAATGGTTTCAAGTACAAATTGCACCATATTCGATCAAACTTCAAAGAGTTATGTGGTTTTTTTTTTTTTTTTGGTTTTTGCAACTGACAATATTGTACTTAACAAATACCATAATGCTATGGAAATTATATGTGACCATGTTATACTTATTTCATGGGGTTAATAGTTCTTGTAATTTTGGAATTGTTCATGAGATTGATATAGTTTGGAAATGTTGAAGATATGAAGTTTGTTAATGTTATTAGTGAAATTTTGGTTGATAGATCTTGAATAATGTGTATGGTTTATTTGGTTGATGAAATTCTGCCTTCTTCAAGATATCAAATTGTTGGAAGACAATGCATAAGATTCAAGATAATAAGGATCATTTATTAGAATTGGAAAAAAAAATGGCACAAACAAATATGACAAGCAAAATGCATCAAGAATTAATTAAATTGACATTCCTACAATGTCAAGATAACAACAAACTAGATGCACAAAAAGTGTCAAGTTCTAACAGAAATAATGCATAATAAGTGTCAAGAATTTATACACATAACGCCTTAGACATGTCAATGAGTTTAATATTCTTGACATTTGAAAAATATCAAGGATAGTAGTTCTTGACGCTTCTCTTTTGTCACATGTAGATACCTTATTCTTGATGATGGCTTTCTCGATACTTTCAAAATTCATGTGATGTGTGAGTTTTATGTTTACTTTACTTGCTATGTAGGTTGTGAAGGGAATAATTGAATTAAACCCATAACAGAAGCATTGGATCGCATTTGGAATGAAAACCTCTTGAAAGAAAATCCAAGTCTATAGAGAATTCTCTAATTCTCTATTGAGGAGATGTGTGTTATAATGACTCAACCCAAATGTCTTATTTATAGAGATCTAGAATAAATCTTTGCCATAATTAAATAATATATATTTGAATATCTAATATATTAAAATACATATATATAGTCTATTTGAATCTTATTTAAATCTTTTAAATTCTCTTACGATATTTATTTCTTTATTTGAATATTATTCAAATTTTATAAATATTTTTTCTTTAATGTATCTAATATACATTAATTATTTTAATATTTAATGTATCAAATACAATAAATTTATTTTTCTCTTTTATATTTAATATATCTAATATATTAAATATTAATTTGAACACTTCAAATTAAATATTAATTTGAACATTTCAAATTTTTATTCCAATTAAATTGATCTTTTAGTGTTACTATGAGCTAGCAAAGAGACTTTATGGACCTACAGATTATAAGCTCCAATGATACAGAATTAATTAATTAAACTTTTTAATTAATCAATTTTCATTCATTAACTTTAGGGTCACTCCACTATAAATCTGGAGTTGCACTTTTATGCACTGTAGGACAAGTTGCGTCCATGGATATAATCACTACATGCAAGTCGATACTTTACGAGTTGTTCGTAATTACAGTTGAGTTAAAAGTCTGTTTTACCCCTGTAATTACATCTTGCACCTTAAGTACCATTGATCCTCTAATGAACAATTTGTCTATTATCCAACCACAAACTAAGTTCTTCTTGGGTCAGTGAAAGGGTGGGGCCCCATTGTTCAAGTTCGAAATTAGCACTTAAGAGAACTACTCATCTACTTACTCTATATAGGAAGGAGTGAAATGCATCTTGTGAGATTATGTTCCCAATTCCTTATTTGGTCAAGTTCCCAAAATGGTAGGCTTATTAAATCGGTTACAAAAGCCACTCTCACCCATGCAAATCAAAGTTCAAGCTCTCACAGGCAGGATTTCATAACCCACTCAGGATTAAGATCAAGTTGCATACGATTATCCTGATGAAATATTAATCTTTTTAATTAATGGATTTATAAAGAGAGATTAAATATTTTGTTGTCCAATCTTATACAAACTCATTGTCTAATATACTATAAGACTCACTCTTGGGCACCAAGCATTTTGGATATGCATTTGACATATGAGTTAATTGATTTGAAATATTTTGATGGAGGAGAAAGTTTGACGAAAAATAGAAATAAAAGAAAAGTTCAAAGAGTGAAGTAGCACTTGGTTAAAAAAAAAATAGAGGGAGAGAAAAGAAGAATTTTGTGCTATTTTTGCAATTTTGAAGAGTGGGTTATTTAAAAAAAAAAAGAGAAAGAAAAATAAATTTAGAAATGAAAAGCAAGCTTATGTTGGAAGCTTTGTTAAAAATAAGTAAATAAAAAAAAATAACAAAGGAATGGATGTGGCTTCACACAAGCCACACAAAAAAAAAGAAAAAAGAAGAAAGAAAAGAAGTTGACGGGAAAAGAAAAGAAGGAAAAATGGAGAGAAGGGGAAAAACCCATTTGAAGAGAGAGAAAGAAAGGAAAGAAAAAACCCAACTAGAGAGAGAGATGGGTTCAACAAAAGGGAGGATGGCTGGAACATAGTTCAAGAAGTCATGGGGACACTGGAACTGATCAAGAATATTGTGGTTAAGGCTTAAAATTGATCGAAGAAGCTCCTAAACGAAGATTTTGGATCGGGTAAGCTATTTTTCTGTAAATGTTGAAGGATTAAGAAAAATATGAAAGTTTTGGAGACTTTTTAATGTGCGTTTTTTATTTCTCTTGAAACATTTTCATGGATTCTATTTTTAGGGTATTTGCATAAAAATGGCTTGGGATGAGAGGAAGAAACAAGGGAAAAGATCAAGAGATTAAAAACTTAAGGTGAAAGACATAAATTGGTGAGTTTGTTATTCCTTTAAGCTTCTTTTTAGCAATGGAACATGGATTATGGAAGAAATGAAACACAATATGAGTTAGAATGGAAGATGGAAAGGGTAATAAAAGAAGTTTTGTAGGTGAAGGAAGGAAGAATAAGATGAATAGTAAAAAAGAGAGAGAGAGAGAGAGAGAGAGATGAACAAATATGGCTTTCATGTGGATGGCTACCTATTAAATGAAGAATTGAAATATTTTTATTGTTGAAAAGTACAATGTGGGTACATATTGTATGTTGGATATTAGCTTGAACCCTTTAGAATTAATGAGTTTGATGTTTTAAATTGGTAATCAAGGAACTACTCATATGGTGTTTAAATTAATTTTAGGCCGAACAGAGATTGAGATGACTATTACAATCCGAAATTCTCGCATCGATAATTTTTTGAGTGGTTATTTTATATAGTATTTCAATTATTTTAGTAATTGATGAGATTTTTGTGAGATTTGAAATCAATTGCAAGTTATATTAATATAAATGATTTAGTTATTGATAATTTTGACAAGTTTGAGGAATTTACGTGTATTTCATAAATTGTTTATTTATTGACATTGATGATTTACTAATTTGTAAAGAAAGTGACATGTTCACTAAATTGAATTCATGATTTAGCATTTTTGAAATTCAATGGATTTATGCTTATGTGAAATTTTAGCTACAATAACTTATTTGTATTATTTGGGCTTATGAAAGGTGAATCTATAGAAATCTCTTGATTTTACCCAATTGGCAAAAGTTCAAATTATTTTAGATGATATCAAGTATTTGAGAGTTTTAGAAATGACTCGATTTTCGAATTATGATTTTAGTTGATATATGAGTTTTTGGATTCATGTAAACCCAAATGTGAATATGAGTATTTTAGTTGCAACAATTGATCTTTTGAGTCATGACTTAAAGTTATGAAACCTCAATTTGAGAATGTGGGGTTTGAGAACTTACGATGATTATCATATAGAAATTGTTTTCAAATCACTAGATATTGTACCCATTGTGATTTTCTGACACACTTACGTGAATGTGTTTCCGTAGTGTATGTATTACTAGTTATTCTGCTATGTATCTAGAGATTACTTGATGCATAGTATGACAAGTTTTCTCTGCTATATACATCGAGACTCTCCGTATATAGTATGACTAGCTCTGCTATGCATATTGAGATTACTCTACGTCAGTATGACCAGGGTTGCTCTACTACTTACTCGGTGCGTAGAATGACCATTTTGTTCTGCTATGTGTTTTGAAATTACTCAATGTACAGTATGACAAGTTGCTCTACTATGTATGGGGGTTCAGCCTATGCATAGTATGACTAGTCTGCTCTGCTGTATACGTTGAGATCCTTCGTATATAGTATGATCAGTTTTGCTCTGTTGTGAGTATTGAAAGTACTCTGCAATAGTATGACCAGTTTCAAGTACAAGTTTAGTGATAAATTTTCCTAGTCATGTGACCAATTTTGTTTTAAGAGACTATGTTTTAAAAAGACTATTTAAAATTTTATATTTTAAAGATCTTCTAGCCTTACTCCTTTCAGGTTGCTTATTTGCATATGTATTTAAAAGCATTTGGAGGTTTCAATCTGCAAGAATGTTTATTATGTTTATTGGCTATACACTACGCTTATTTATGATAGAAGTTTCTCAAAGTTAATTTCTTATGAACTTTTACTACTCACTGAGCTTATTAGCTCACTCTTTCTTTTTAAAATTTTCAAACAGGTAGCACTTGAGTTTCCAACGGGCTTATCGAGGTAGAGATCTTCCATCATACTCATGCATATTACATTTCATTTTACATTGAAAATTTAGTATTTGTCTTTCTTTGGAATTAGGGTGGCTAGCACTTTTATTAACGACCTTGTACCATTTTTTTTAATTTTATGATAGTTTGTAAATTGAACTAATTATACTTTTCTATTGTTGGTTTTTTCGTTATGTTGTGGTTGTTGATTCTGAACTGATTACTGATTTGTGTGCATTAAAGTACACTTGGTGGTAGTGTTGGAGTTTGAATAAATCTTTGGGAGTGTATTTTCAATTTCATGTGAGTTTTATTCAATTTTCAGGAGAAATTCAATCGAAGTTCTTACGAATTTTGGTTTCAATAAAGTTCACTAGTACAAAATTGAGTTTTAATGACAGGCATTGTTCGTCATTGAAGGGAAACGATGACGGACACGCGCCAGTCATCATTTCGAGTGTCATTGTAGGCTACGATGACAGACACCCTTTAATGACGAGCATTGCCCGTCATTAAAAAGTGTCTGTCATTGTAGCCTATAATGACAGTCAACTTTTAATTTCGGTCAATGTATGAAATTAAAAGTCAATGTCCGTCATTAAATGTGTGTCATCAAATGTTTGTTTTGAATGTTTTAATGACAGACATTGCCCATCATTAAAAAGTGTCTGCCATCGTAACCTACAATGACGGTCAGCTTTTAATGTCGGTCAATGTATGACATTAAAAGTCAATGTGCGTCATTAAATGTCTGTTTTGAATGTTTTAATGATAGACAATGCCCATCATCATTTGGTCAATAAATTAATAAAAAAAATTATTGGTTGCACACGTGGCTAACCAACAATATTTATCTTTCTCAACCTATGCGCAAAATAAAATATCAATAATAATAAAATATCAATAATATTATTATTTTAAACAACAATTAACTCAATAAACAACTTTAATTAATAAAATATACAATATGGAATATAATAAGAAAATTAACAAATCATTTAATTAATAACAGATCAATTAATTAAAAATATCAACTATTCTACTGAATGAAAATTTAAACAAAAGTACTTACATCAAATATACAAAACTAACAAATTCACAAGTCTATACATATATCTTCTGACAAATTCTGCCCATTCTATTCGAACCTCATCAATTTCTTCTTGTTGATATATGCTCTTATCGTATATATTTTTGTACATAGTACCTGCACTCTCCAAAATCCAAAAATCACTGCTTTAAAAGCACCAAGAGACAAAAAAGACCCATCAACAAACTGAAAGGCAGAAAACAGAATTTCTTTCTTTGTTGCTAACTTAAAGCTTCAAGATCGGCAAACCAAAAAAATGAAGAAGATAAAATCATAAGCCCAAACACTTAAAAAGTGCTATAAGAAAGTTAAACTTAAAGTTCAAGATAACAAATTCAAAGGAATTGGTCAAGCAAATAGTTCAATATAACTATTGAAAGTGATGCATTTCAAGCTCTTGTTCAGCTTAATAGGACATATTTTACCACTCTTCTTTGAATTTCCATCTTCAGATTTACTTTGGGGGAAAAAATAAAAGATTATACTGATATCATAATAAAATTTGAATTAAACCTAAAAGTAAAAGAGGAAAATCCTATGCTGCTTGAAGCCAAATTCATTGAAATCTATAGTTAGTGTCATGGAGATTTTAGATTTACCAATTGATGCTAGAAACCTAAAATATTAAAAATCTGATAAAACGTGGGGAAGTTTAATTCCACAATACAACTCAGCCCATTTTTCAAAATTGTCCTTGCTAAAGAAAGCTACTAAAGAGCCATGCAGCTAAGGAAACAAAAGCCATATGACTATGTGTCACGAGATTAAAGATGGTGTAACACTGACATTCAAGAATCAAAACAATGGGATAGGCAAAGATCTATATCAACAACCACTAGCTCAAGAGAAAACCATAACCATTAGAGTTGATTATAAAATGTTTATACGGCCAAATATTTACTTAACTCAATCACAAAGATATCTCAACATGCAATGCCTTTTAAACATGCAAGTTCCTACTTTTCTATCATGCAAGCAAACACACGATAATCACTCTCATATCATGCAAGTTCTAGTTTTCGAACTTTCACATTTACTCAACGCAATCACACTAATATCTCGACACTTTTCTTATCTAAAAGTAACTCTAACAACTCAACTCCTTTTAAATATAATTGAAAAATAAGTCAAAACAACATGCTTATTATTTCTCATTTAAACAAATAACTATCAAGAATATACAAATAACTATCAATAACTTCTCTTGATTTGAAACTCGCTGTGAACAATGAAAGGCATACAAAAAAGACGTTAAATTACAAACCATGTTAACAATATAAAAACATAGTTTAAGTGCATTATGGTAAGATCTAGATTCAATAATAGATGAACAGAACAAACACGAAGGCACGGTAAAATTGATAGAGAAGGAAACCTAGATCCAATATGAAACCCCCTTTTAGTCATTTATAGAAAATCAAACAATAAACAAACTCAATAACCACCCAATCAACAAGATACCAATCCTTAATTGTTCAGTCTTCAAACAATCAGAAAATGCAAGCTCAAGCTATAGAACAATTCAGACAAAAAGAAACAACAATCCCAATTACAACCATTGAACAATTCAATGTGGACCCATATTCATATTAGTATCTAAAAGAAAGCAAGTGAAAAACTTTGATAAAATTAAAACGAATGAAAAGAAAGCAAACTCTACTCACTACTATAAATATTAGCATCATCAAACTCACTATTAGGTGAATGTGGTAGCTGCGGAATCCAACGATTTCATAGTTCTACTTGGAGATGCTCCCAAAATCTTGTTAAACTCATTGATCTAGCAACAAGAAGGAAGAGCATCCAACTCCTAGACAATATAAGAAAGAAGAATTTAATAACCACAACCACTTTTATGTGAAAAAAAGGAAATTTTTATTACAACAAAGGCCACATGTTTGGCCAAGCCATATACAAAAAAAGCATAACAACTAAACTAAACTTATCAAAACTATATGAACATAACAATTATTTCAAAAAAAAGTCAAAATAAAAGTAAAACAGAGAAAGCAAACCTTGAGATAAGACAGATCAAGAACCTTTAAATCAAAACACTTATTACGCAAAATCTCAACACCAAGATTAGAAACCAGCAAGTACCACTTCAAGCTAAGCCTCTCTAATTTCCCCCAGTCAACAACAATCCTCGCCAACCACAGTCAACAACATTCCTCAGAGCAAGAGAAATAAAAATAGGAGTAAACAACTAACATATCAAAAACTTAGTAACATAACAACAAAATTTAACTAGCTTATCATGAACCCACAACTCTCTTGATAATTGCACCCTTAAACAATACTAACTACACAAAGACCTTAAACAATGTTATTGGAAGATAAACTATCAAAAGTGATGCAACATATGATATTGCAAATGATTGCTCATAGTCAGCAAATACACTATGTCAAAACAAACTAGTCAGTTGCTGCATAGAATTCAATTATATAACTAGTCTCAAATTTGAAGTAAAGGTTTAAGTAGAAAAACAATAGGAACAATAAGTATTCAATTAAGACACTGATGTAGTCATGTGTGTGAATCATTGATATCTTCTTATACTTTAATTAATGGTTTGGAGTTGACGAAGTTGACTCATAGAATGAAAACTTGGTGAGTTTGTGGAACCATATTGTACAGTTCAATGGACTCAACAGTTATTTGTGTATGCACATCTACAGTTATGGATCTTTCTAGAATTAATAATTCAAAGCCCGTCTAGATTTATCAAAATGGTTCTCTCAATTCTGACCATCAAATTTAACTGATACAGTAGAATTCAAACTTCATCAAAGGGCAATTAAAAATTAGGTCTTTTAAAGTCCCAGCTTCATGAAATAACCAATTACACAAAGAATAGACCACACAGGAAATAATTCAGTTCACAAAGAATGTTACACAAATATCAATATCAAAGAGGACAATGAAAGTAGAATAGATTTGTTAGAAACACTCTTTTTCCTTCCTTCAACAATTATAAGCAGCATCACCACAAAATATATAAGCGTATAATTTTAAACCTGAAGTGAAGAAATTTTGTTCCTCCTACTGCTTTTTGATGTCCTCCACTCGATTTTAGAATCATAGTTTGTATTCGGAATGCTTATATGATAAAGCCTGTCACTGACGAGTTTCTTTTGAAGGGGCATAGATTTTGCTTACGATAACATTGGCACTGGCAAGAACCTCGGATACGATGTCCCAGCTTCCACTTCTACAAATAGGCCTATTTATTCCAGAGTGAACAAATTGTATGGTGAGTTCAACCATATATAACAAGCAAATCAACAATATCAACAAACCAAAATTAAGCCAAACAAAGTAGCTAGTTACTTGTCAAGTTTCTTATCATCTAGTTGGCAACTATATATCAATTTTTCTAATGCTTCATCAATGCAATTGACATGCTACTTTCCAATGTCTAGAGAATAATCCAGAATAAGAAGTCCAAGCAAGTATGCAATGCAACTAAATATTTAAAGAAGTTCATCATTACATCCAAGTGAAATACACACATCTCACAATAGTTATTTTAAAAAAAAGATGCAAGGAAGGAAAGAACACCTGAGAGTTTAGATTTTGATCGGTTGGTTCCAATATTTTAAGTGAACTGAGGTTTGTTTAAGGCTAATGATCTATGTTCAAATTTGATCTCTCTATTTGAACCATATCATATTTTCAGCAAATGTAAATTAAGATGATGACATAAAAGGAACTATTTTATTCTACATGACTATATATGGGCAAAAATAGCAAAGTATGCCATTTGTTTTTTACAACCAGATGAAGAGCTCAGAACATTGGCAAATATGTTTCTCGATATTCCAAACTTCTGAAATAATAATAGATTAAAAATGACTTAAAGTATTACACAGTAAGTTGTAACAATTACAGTTCCAAATAATTCATTTCCAAACAATAAAAAATGGCAACAATTTCCTTTACAAGAGACTAAAAGATTGAAAAACAACATCGAAGTGACTGATCTAATGTTATATCCTTCTTATCCATACCTACACACTGTGATAAATTTGAAAATCTTTTCTAACCGATTCACTTCAAATTAATGCTAAATTCACTATAAATACATAAGCACTAGTGCAAGAAAGAAAAAGCACACCACTTAAGATAATATAATGAATTATAAGTACCTCATGGAAACAATCTAAGGATTCATTTTCTCCAAAGAAATTTTAATGAAATCTTCATCCTTGAAGGATAAGGTGGCGTCTAGCTTTCCTATTTCATATGAACCTGAGCTCAAAACAATCACAATGTTTTTCTCAATTTGCTAGCCAAAGCATATAAATATGCAATGTTATTTCTACAAGGTTATAATTGTTAGGTACCAAGAAGATGGAAAATGAATTTGGCAATTTACAATTCATAATAGGCTAAAACATACTTCTATTTTTTTTTATTATGTTTAGATTAGGAAATGCCTCTGTAATGACATTGAAATTCATCGAAAATTATTATGGTCGTAGTCAAATACCAGTTCGATCAAGCACAAGACATTAAGCTTAGGATATAAATCTACCTTTCACCATAACCTAAAACCACTTATGTGGATTTTAAATTTATTTCATCTTTTGATGGGTGAATAACAAAATTGAAAGGAGACATAGTACAAAGTGTTCAGACATCAATCTTTCCTATCAAACAAGAAAAAGCTTAGAATAGAAGAAAATTAAAACCCTAACCCACCTTTCTTTAGATCAATTATATAATCCACCTCATCAATTCCAATTTTTGGCCAACAATTCAATTCACATTCAGAGCTTCAATACACCGAAAAAATTAGAAAACCATACAAGAGAAAGAGTGAAAGAGAGAGGACCTTGGGGGAAATATTGATTTAATAAACATGGTTAATCTTCTCGACGATCTATTTGTCGGCATCGGTCGTGAGATACTACTTCAACTGCTCAAATAAAGCATCATATTTGAGGGGAGATTTGGCAGAATGGCCATTACCAAGAACTTGGAGAAGAAAAATTGGAGAGAAAGATGGAAGAAAATAAACTCGATGTCAGAAAGACTCGTCGTAGTCGCCATCGGCGTTGGAGTCCCACGCTGCATCGATCTAAATCTTCGCATTCTGAAGTAGACCGTGAGTGGATAGCAATCGTGAGAGAGTGAGAAAATGAAAAGGGATTGGGATTTATGCCCTAAAGCCTCATTAATTAATTAATTATTTAATAATTAATAATAATTTTGATTTTTTTTATTTACAATATAATATTATCCATTATATGAAAAATCTAAGGTTATTAGTGTAATCTTGAACAGTATGTGGTTGACATACAGAAGGATCGTGTTTAAGAAATAACCTAAAGAGTCATAGTATATGGATAAGGTTGGGTGCCTTATCCTGGTAACACTATTGATACGACTCACTTTGTAATAGTTACAAACGATTTGATCCAAATCGTTTATGTGGAGATATGTGAGTGAGGGTATCTTAAACAATGAGTTTGTGTAAGACTAGATCACAAAATATTTAATCTCTTTTTATAAATCCGTTAATTGAGAAGATTAATATTTCATCATGATGATCATATGCGACTCGATCTTAATCCTGAGTGAGTTATGAACTTCTGCCTGTGAGGGCTTGTCCTTTGATTTGCATGGGTGAGAGTGGCTTTTGTAGCCGATTCAATATGCCTACCATTTTGGGGACTTGACAAAATAGGGAGCTGGGAACATAATCTCACAAGATGGAATTCACTCCTTCCCATATAGAGTAAGTAGATGAGTAGTTCCCCTAAGTGCTAATTTCAGGATTTGAACAATGTGGCCCCACCCTCTCACTGGCCTGAGAGAGACTTAGTTTATAATTAGATTATAAACAAATTGTTCATTAGAGAATCAGTGGTAGTACTTAAGGTGCAAGATGTAATTATAGGGGTAAAACAGACTTTTGACCCAGCTGTAATTACGAACAACTCGTGAAGGATCGACTTGCATGTAATGATTATATATATGGACACAACTTGTCCTACAGTGCATAAGAGTGCAACTCTAGATCTATAGTGGAGTGACCTAGAGTTAATGAATGAAAATTGATTAATTAAATAGTTTAATTAATTAATTTTGTATCATTGAAGCTTATAATCTGTAGGTCCATAAGGTCCCCTTGCTAGCTTATAGTAACACTAAAAGATCAATTTAATTGAAAGAATCAAATTAATATTTAGTTTGAAGTGTTCAAATTAATATTTAATATATTATATATATTAAATATAAAAGAGGAAAATATATTTATTGTATTTGATACATTAAATATTAAAATAATTAATGTATGTTAGATACATTAAAAAAAAGATATTTATTAAATTTGAATTGGATTCAAATTAGGAAATAGATGTCGTAGGAGAATTTTAAAAGGTTTGAATAAGATTCAAATTGGTTAGATAAATATATTTTAATATATTATATATTAAAATATATTATTTAATTATCTTTCTTAGACCACTATAAATAGGACCTTAGGGGTAAGCCATTGGGTATTCTTAATAGAGAACTCAAATCTCCTCAATAGAGAATTAGAGAATTCTCTCTAGACTTTTTCCTCTCCAATACCTTGAGGATTTTTTTTCAAGAGGCTCCCACAAGCCTTGATCTTGTGTTAGAGTCATAGCCAGGAAGACTTTGTGGAAGAGATAAAGACCCGCCAAAATATTCTTCATATTTATCTCAAAAGTAAGTTTTCTTAATTAATATTATTTTTAGTTTAATTTTAAATGAAATCAAAGACGATCCAATGCTTCCGCTGCGGGATGAAGAGTTCATTCCTTTCATCCCTTTCGTTAGGGTTTGAGAGAGAAAGAATCAGATTCAATGAAGATTATAAATCCACATTTTTTTTATTATTTTTTACTTTGATGACGGTCCTTTAATAGATTCGTTTTCAGAAATCAGCTTATGGGCGCATTTTTAGTGCAATTTTCCATGTCCGTCATTATTGCTGAGCGTGAAAAATCCCATACCGTCATTAAAACTAAGATTTGTTGTAGTGGTTTTACAAGCCACCTATTGTTTTCAAAATGTGTTTAGTCCTTATATGTTCGACAATGGATTCCATAGTTTAGTTGGGATCTATTGTTGGCACGCCATGACCTATGTTGGGATTTATGCCCTAAAGCCTCGTAATTAATTAATTATTTAATAATTAATAATAATTTTGATTATTTTATTTGCAATATAATATTATCCATTATATGAAAAATTCAAGGTTATTAGTGTAATCTTGAACAATATGTGGTTGACATACAGGAGGATCGTGTTCAAAAAATAACCTAAAGAGTCAAAGTATGTGGATAAGGTTGGGTGCCTTATCCTGGTAACACCATTGATACGACCCACTTTGTAATAGTTACAAATGATTTGATCCAAATCGTTCATGTGGAGACATGTGAGTGGGGGTATCTTATACAATGAGTTTTTATAAGACTGGACCACGAAATATTTAATCTCTCTTTATAAATTCGTTAATTGAGAAGATTAATATTTCATCAGGATGATCATATGCGACTCGATCTTAATCATGAGTGAGTTATGAACTCCTGCCTGTGAGGGCTTGTCCTTTGATTTGCATGGGTGAGAGTGGCTTTTATAGTCGATTCAATATGCCTACCATTTTGGGGACTTAACCAAATAAGGAGCTGGGAACATAATCTCACAAGATGGAAATCATTCCTTCCCATATAGGGTAAGTAGATAAGTAGTTCTCTTAAGCGCTGATTTCGGGACTTGAACAATGGGGCCCCACCCTCTCACTGGCCCAAGAGGGACTTAGTTTATAATTAGATTATAAATAGATTGTTTATTAGAGGATCAGTAGTACTTAAGGTGCAAGATGTAATTATAGGGGTAAAACGGACTTTTGACCCAACTGTAATTACAAACGACTCGTGAATGATCAACTTGCATGTAATGATTATATCTATGGACACAACCTGTCCTACAGTGCATAAGAGTGCAACTCTAGGTCTATAGTAGAGTGACCTTAGAGTTAATAAATGAAAATTGATTAATTAAAGAGTTTAATTAATTAATTTTGTATCATTGGAGCTTATAATCTATAGGTCCATAAGGTCCCCTTGCTAACTCATAGTAACACTAAAAGATCAATTTAGTTGAAAGAAAATTTTGAAATGTTCAAATTAATATTTAATTTAAAGTGTTCAAATTAATATTTAATATATTAGATATATTAAATATAAAAGAGAAAAATATATTTATTGTATTTGATACATTGGATATTAAAATAATTAATATATATTAGATACATTAAAGAAAAGACATTTATTAAATTTGAATTAGATTCAAATTAGAAAATAGATGTCGTAGAAGAATTTTAAAGGTTTGAATAAGATTCAAATTGGTTAGATAAATATATTTTAATATATTATATATTAAAATATATTATTTAATTATCTTCCCTAGACCACTATAAATAGGACCCTAGGGATGAGCCATTGGGCATTCTTCACAACACACATATCTTCAATAGAGAAAATTAGAGAATTCTCTCTAGACCTCTTCCTCTTTAATCCCTTGTGGATTTTCTTTCAAGGGGCTCCCATAAACCTTGGTCCTGTGTTTGAGTCATAGCCAGGAAGACTTTGTGGAAGAGATAAAGATCCGCCAGAATATTCTCCATATTTTCAAGGTATGTTATGCTTAACCCTTGTATTTTGGTTTAATTCTAAATAAATCAAAAACGATTCCTATGCTTCCGCTGTGGGTTTAATTTGATTATTCCCTTCAATTGGTATCAGAGCAATCTTTGAGTTTTGTTTAGAATTAAAGTTTTGTGATGGTGGGTATTTTAATTTATCATATATTTGATATATTGTGGTTTGCAAATTGATTGTTTAGGCTATTTGGCATTAGATTTTTTGTTTTGATTAGATCATTGTAAAACCCATAAGGGTTAGGATTTCATGTATTTTACTTGAATGACTACGATAGCTGCAAATTTCGATTATATGGGTTGAAGAATTCGACAGCGAAAAACGTTCGCGAAAAAAAAAAAGAATTGAAGACAGCTTCTGCATTTGAAAATTTAGGATTTCTAAATCCTAAATTTGGAATGGTTCAAACAAGGAAGATATTGAAGACCAAGATATGTCTTGGATTTAAATTATTGTAATTTAAATTGTTTTCAATTTCTTAGGATATGCCAAATATGCAAGTCAATTTTGCTATTTTTAATTTAATTATGCATGAGATGTATGTTTTAAATTGTTTGATTGTTGCATAAAGTATGTCATTTAAATTTAAAATCCCACCATAGGTTAAGCATGATCATGCATCTTATCTATTTTTGAATATAATTGTTATATTTGAAAATTTTGATTAAGTTGTTTCCTAATAGAATTAAGATTAATTTTTTTAATATAATTGTTATATTGGAAAATTTGATTAGGATGTTTCCTAATAGAATTGAGATATTTTCTTAATATGCTTATATTTTCCATATCTTTGAATATAATTGTTATATTTGGAAATTTAAATTATGATATTTTCTTTCATAAATGAAATTTATGTTTTCCTAATAGAATTAGGATATATCCTAATGAGATTAGGATTTTCTTAAAATAAAAATATTTCGAATTCATGCTTTAAATAGTTTAAAATTTGAATTTAATATATCTTTATTTGTTTGAATTTAGGATAATCTTTTAATTTAGTTTTAAAGGGTTTAAAATGGTAGAATTTCAAGATTATCCATAGTTTAAAAATTGAATTTAATTCATATTTTATGATTAAAAATAAGATTAGATTTTTTAATTTCAAAATAAGATGAGATCTTTTAATTTCCTAATAAGATTAGGTCTTCCATAAATAAAGATAATTTAATTCAATGATAAATTAGTTTAAGTTTTGAATTTAATTTATCTTTTATTTTTTCTAATAGGATTAGAATAAAATATCCATGATTATCTTTTAATTTGTTTTAAAGGGTTTAAAATGATGGATTTTTAAGACTATCTAAGTGAATTATTTTTAATAGGGTTAAAAATATTTATGTTCATTAATCTAATAGTTAATAGTTAATTAAAGATTAATGAATTTGAAATAAAAATTTACTATAAGGGAACTCTGTCTATGGAAGGTTCTGCTAGACTGGGGTATTTAAGCTGACCGAAAGGGAACACCTCTAATTGGGAACCGACCTGGGAGTTGAATTAGTCAAATTTTATTTAATTTCACGAAGCATGCTCATAATGTGATTAATTTTTTAATAGTTTTAAAACTTAGTAATTCATATTAAAATCAATCTAACAACATAAGGGTTATGAAAAGTAGATTGAGGAACTTAGATAAATGAGATTAGCATAATTTGTCTAAGTAAGAGAAAACCCTATTTCAAAATAGTAAGTGGGAGAGGAAATGTGTCAACATATCCTACGGTCTCCATCATTGGTTCACATCGTGAGATTCATGCGGGGCCTCGTGGCGGCTTTTGGACCGTCCCCCTACGGAAGGTGTTTGCATGGGTCAATATTAGGGTGAACTCTTGAGAAAGATAGGATTGTAGTTTTGTTTCCAATACTTGACCTACCCTACGGCGGCACTTGTTGAGATAAAACTACTTGATCTAAAATGATGGGTCACACTTACAAAGGGCTTATTAAGGTTGTTAATGATGTCCTTGACCAAACTAATGGTAACTAAATATTTGTAACGACCCTATAGGCTCAACACGCTACCTAAGAGTCATTACTAAGTCACGTCGCTATATTACCGAAAATTTCGGCAGCATAACGACGTAACTACGCGAAAACCAAAAATTGGACCCTTACCTGATAAGACATAGAAAAACACACTTCTAAGATTTTCAAACAACCTCCTAGCATCCAACAAACTTCTCAATATGATGCTAGGGTTCAACAGCAGAAACCAAGTGAATTCAAACATAGAAAGCCAAATACACGTGCACGACTTACAAAGAAAGGTTAAAAGACTTTGAAACATCCTCCTAAACATTTAAAAACTTGACATGAGTTCTATGTACATCCAGAAACATAAAAGAAGCGGAATAGCGATCGCTCGGCTCCCATGACTCGAGTAGCTGATCTCCGGTCACGCGCTAGGGCCGATCTTAGCCTTACCTGAAAACATTTTAAAAAGGAAAAGGGTGAGTATTAACGAATAATACTCAGTAAGTAACTCATAGTTTCAAAGTAAGAGTTTCAATCGCATGCAACATGTCATTTTAAATCATAAAACCATCGTAAACCATCGCTTTAGTAGGGGACCTAAAATTCGTTTTATAAACCATGTACTTTTCCTCGCGGATCTCGTGAACGATTAAATTCTCCCGAGGGCCTCGTGAATAGTCCGAAGACATAATTTTTCCATCGAATAGAGTCCTCCCCTAACTCTGAGAGTTGAGCTCGAAAGCTAACATACATTGTGGAGTCCGAAGACTCAGCCCGAAGGCTACCATTGTGGAGTCCGAAGACTCAGCCCGAAGGCTACCATCATGGAGTCCGAAGACTCAAGCCCGTCGGCTACCATCGTGGGGCACTCTCGAACCCCGGGAGCATAGAGAATCCGAAGACTCGGGTTCCCTCATAACCCACATAAAACTTTTGGGAGAATTATCGTCACGGCTTTACATAAATCTTTTCATGAGCACACAACACATGCATGAGGTCCCGCTCGTTTTAGAACATACTCATGAATGCATAAATCAAGACAATCGCATTTCAAAGACATACATATCATTTCCATTCTTTTTAACATGAAAACTCAAATAGAACTCATAGAACTAGTGTAAAAGGAATATACATGTAAAACACTTTCTTTCTTAAATACTTAACACGAAAACATAAACTTCAAAGTAAATATAGAGCTAGCTCTAGGTTTCGAAAACTTCTTTCGTTGTGAGATCCCTTACTTTAAATCTTTACTTACTAAAATACCCTTTCTTCACTAGTAATGAGCTTCTCGAGTCCCCACTCCAAGTACAATCCAAGGTCCTCGACAAATCACCTAAAAAATGTCCTAAACAGGTCTTAAACCATCCGAATTACGCTAAAACGCATTCTAACATTAATAACTCGACGAAACGGACCAAATGGCAAAATTTACCCAAATCGTAACACGATCGTAACGGGGACTGTTCGGGCTCGAAAATTGGAATCGGAGACGGCGGCGCGTGCCGCAGGGGACGGCGGCGCGTGGAACTTCCGGCGGCGCTTGAACCGTGCGTGAAGGCCGGATTTCGTGCGAGGCTCGCGGATCTGGGTTTTCCGGCAGCTGGGGTTGGTTCACGAGCTGCAAAACCGTCGAGGAGGCGTCCGGCGAAGTGCTAAACGCGACTTGGGAGCTCGCGCGGCGGTGCTGAAGGAAGTCCGATGATGGGGATTACGTGGGTCTTCGATTTGGAGCTCCGACGGTCGTTGCAAGGCTGGATGGTGAGTGGTTGCGGCGGCTACCAGCTGCGATGGCGGTCGGCGGTTGAGCAGAAGCGAGAGGCGGACGGCTGGGCGAACGAGCTGCACCGGCGGCGTGTTGCTTCACCGGCGGCGGCAAGCTGCGTGCGGGTTGCTCGGCGGAAGGGAGAGAGATCGACGGAAAGGAAGAGAGAGAGAGAGAAAGAAGAAAAAAAAACGGGAGTGTTATGGAGAGGGAGAGAGCTTCGTGGGGAAGAAGAAGAGAACAAAGAAAAAAAATAATAAATAAAATAATAAATAAAATAATAATAAAATAATAAAATAATAAATAAATAGTGGATAAGGATGGGGGATTATTTTAAAAAAATCAACTTCCAATTTTGCCCTTTGACCAAACATTAATTCCAAAATTGCCCTTTTTTTTTTATTCCAACTTTCAATTTAACCTTCAAATTTAAATTAGCCAATGAAAATCATTCCAACTTAATTTCCATAATTTGAAATTAATGCCTGTAATTAAGCCGGGCGTTACAATATTATAGGAATAAGAGTTATTCTGGTATAATACTTGGTTGAGATTGTCTCAATTTAGTGAATGAACACTTGACCTACCCTACGACGGCAATTGTTCTAACTCACTAAAGTACCAAAGCATTAGAAATGATTTATAGGGTTCATTTTTCAAATCGTTTGATTTCTATGCTAAAATTTAATGGATAATTATTATGATGTTAAATTATATATTTTATATATTTCAATATTATGTCAGTTTCTCTCATAATTTTTAATTTTATTACTGATAAGTCAAAATTGAGAAATTTTATTACTTGGAAAAGTAACATTAACACTATAATGGTAGTGTAAAATTATGAATTTTTCTTTATTGAGAAATGTTCTCAAAACATGTTGTTAATGCTATTCGAATTGTTCGTGAAACACATGATTAATGAATCAAAAGTAAATGAGATAGCTTGTGTATTCTCCTAGTTGACATGTTAGATGTCAAATTTAGAAGATAAAGAAAATGACAACAACATATGAGATGTTGAAGTCGACATAAGCTAAATTTAGAAAATTATCTAAATGATCTCGAATTTAAGTACTACAAAATTCCAAGAAAACAAACCAAATGACTGAAGCTATATATAAGGAAATAGTTCCTAAATTAGTCAGGACAGTCACAATGAGAGGAATTTTTTAAATACCTTGATCGCTATGCTACGCTACAACACGCAAGTGCACGTGATCGAAGTAATAAAAAAACTGGAAGTATTCCAGAGTATCGTACCCAAGGGAACGGGTTTTAACAAAATCTACTGAGACGACACAAAATATGTTTGCAAACTGCAATTGTGGTAACCAATGTTATGAAAATGATTGAGTGGTTGTTTTTGCTAAAGAAAATAAATAAAAATGATAAAAGAGGGATTCAAACGTGTTTTTGCTCCATTGAAAGAAATTGCGGCCTAATTGCAATTGCAATCCTTTGACTTAACACTTAAGCCTTGTAAACCGAATTCAACACCTATTCGACCTCTATGAAGTATCTTTAGGGGGCTGAGCGATTAAACCGATATTTCTATGGCTAATACGAACTTAGTTAATTTTGCAACACAATTCTTTTGGTTTTAAAGGTTTTGCCCTATGTCTAGGGTCAAAAACAAATTCCTATGTCTAGGCTATTTTCCTTTATTGCTTTTATGAAATCTAAATTTTTATCTAACCTTTTCAGAATTATACTCAATTTTTGTATACTAATCTAGGTGATCAATCTAGACTAATAATAAGCATTAAAATCAATAAAAGCAAACAATCTATGGATGAAGCAAGGTTGCTCTCACAATTAGGCCTTTATTCCTATCTTTAGGGCATTCACATGCTTGAATCCCAAAAAAAAGGAATTAGCTCATTATAGAATAATTGAAAATTAACAATTTAATTGCTATGAAACTCATAATTCACAAATAACTAAACAGAGAAAAGAAAATTCAGAATTTCATAATTAAAGTAAACGAAATAAGGTAAATAAATTCCAAGCAACCCGATTGATTTTTTTTTTTTATCAAAAACACATTGCTACAAAATTAATTTAACAACTTAAGTGCACACAAAGAAATTTCTCACAATCCTGAAGTTAACAGTTTAAAACATGAGATTTTATTCCTTTAGAAATTCAACTCCTATGCGAACAAAAATTCTCCAGAATTTAAGTAAATTGTATAAACGGTGGAAGAAATTAAAATCCAGATTTCTTTACTTTAATCAACTCCACACATGCAAGAAGTGTAAGTAAATAAGGACTGACTCTTTAACTAAAGTTTTAGCATAAATTGAAAAATAAAAAAAACAGAAGCATAGAACAAAAACAGAGCAGTAACTAACGTATGTTCCTCGCGTTGATCGACCCACACACACCTTTACGGGTTGTTGGATCTTTACCTCCTCGAACTCTCGTTGAGGAGGGATCAACCTCGGAATTTACAGAACTAAGATGAAGAAAAGCTTGCTGTAAATTGACAGAAAAAACGTGAAAAACAAACAGTGGGCGAGTAGCAGAAAACGCAGCCGAGTTTTGGATCGTTTTCCCCCTTTTTTATAGGCATTGAAGGCTAGGGTTTCCATATAACTCATCCTCAATCCATGGGCTAACTTCTAGGAATCAAATCGGGATGAGAATCTTCCAAAATCGTGCAGAAAATCCATCATTTGCGTGATTTCCGTCATTTTCGCACTTGATTTGTAAGTCCAGAGAATGCAATTTGTATTGCAATTGCATTCTTCTTACTTGTTCTTCACCTTACATTGCAAATGGGAATGCAATTACATTCCCTTTTGCAAAGTCTTCACTTCTTCAAATCTGCACAAAAACTCAACTTAAGCCAACTTTCTTGCATCTTTTCACTTAATTCCTTCTTTTATCATATTCCAACAAGCTTGCATGAATTTATTTTAAAATGTTATTTTTAGCTTGCTCGGTAATCAATAAAGCATGCAAAAATGGCAAGAACAACTTAGTTTTAGGGTTAAATAATCCTCATAAATGAGAATTATCATACCTCTACAGGAAGAAATAGATGAAAGTAAAATTGATTTACTAGATTTTTGGTGGAGAATAAATAACGTCACCTAGATAGTTGATACAAGATCCACTATCAAGATTTATTCTTTATTACATTTAATATGTAATTCTTGGAAAATACTTAACATGTAGAATAGTTTCTACAAGTTAGCACCAGGAAGCCTATCTCAGTTAGTGTAGTGAGAGACATTAAGATGTCATTAAGTAAAAATTGTTACATAATGCTGAATATGGTGTTTTTAGTAACCATATGCGAAATTCAATTTCTCGAACTTTATTACAAAAATGTTCATATAGTATGAATTACTTTGAAGTATGAAAGTTTATATTTTCAAAATTGTTTGAAAATACATTCAGCTGAAAATAAGAACAATTTGTATATATTAAAAATGTTGGCACATACTATACTACAAAATACTAAGATATTCAAGATTATAGAATCCAAAATAGAAAGACATTGTTTTCTCCTCAAAGATGATACTTGACTTTGGCTGTTAAGGTTGATTAACATCAACTTGAATAGAATGAAAAGACTAGTAAGAGGTAATTCTCTAAAAAGTTAGTTAATTACTTTACCTGTCTATAGATCTTGCCTTTCATGCAAGATAATCATTGGGTCTTTATTAGATAGGGCTAGAACGCCAAAGAATACTTTGGGCTTACATATCCTGACCCAAGTGGTCTGGTGAATGTAAAGGTCAAATAAAGTCATGAATATTTTGTCACTCTAGTTGATGATCATTCAAGGTACAAGTATCTTTACCTAATACAACATAAGTCTAAATTTTTTAAATGTTCAAGAAAATTAAGACTAAAGTTAAAAAATCGATTAGGTAATTAAATCTATCAAGATATTATGATCAGATCATAATAGAAAGTACATGAACCTTACGTACTATAACTAATTGATAGAAAATGGGTTTTTATCCCAATTATCTTAATACCAAGTGTAATTTTGTGAAATTGTGCTGCAAGAGGAGAAATAGGACCTTGTTAGACATGGTCACGTCAGTAATGAGTTACACACCATTACCATACTCCGGTTAGGAAATGCAATAGAGATTGCGTGGTGAACATGATTCCCTCTAAAAGTGTCTACGAGATAATTTTAAAGATTATAGAAGAGTAGTAAAACTGGTTTACAACACTTCACCATTTGGGAATGTTAAGCTTGCATGCTGAACACAAGCCTAAAAAGCTTGTATATGTTCAAAGATAAGACTAAGTATAGGCCACCTCTAAGGAGTATAAAATGGTCTTTTATACAGTCCTAAAACGAATAAGGTATTTGTATGACAAATATCATTTTTATAAGAAATGTCAAATAAAAAAATACAAACCTTTAATAAGGTGAGATAGTGTTAATAAATTGGTTCCAAGTGAAGCCACTAAATAGTTAACAAAAGTTGTTAACAATTTAATTATATTTGAAAGTCAAATAGATCCTAGTCATGAATTGGATAAGCTTCATCATAGTGGGAGAATTATGAGATGACTCAACCTTTACAAGGACTTAATTGAAGCCCAAATTTTCATGTTAGATGACAAAGTTGAAGGCTTATTACCTGCAAAGTGAGACTAATGGAAAAGGGTTAAACCTAATAGGAGAAAGTAGACTGCGAGTAAATTTTCTCACTTGTTTCCATACTGAAGTCTGGAAGCATTATTTAATTCATTGTTGTATATGTGATATAAAAAAAATGAATGTTTAGAATTCTTTTATGATAAGAAATCTTAGATAATGCATCTACACAAATCAATTAGATATGTTTATTTTCAAAGATCAAAAGCAAAAAGTTTGCGAAATAGTAAATGTTCATTTATGAAATGAATTTTACCATTAGATCTATGAATATAAGGTTTGATAAAAGTATCCAAATCTATGACTTTGGATAAATATTAATGAAGCTTGTATAGAAAAGAAAATCATTAATTACTTAGTGGATTTTTCTCATGTTTTATGTTGGTGATATTTTTACCCATTATGAATGATGTAAGATGTCTAACATAAAATGTTGATTAAGTAACCAATTCCAAATAAGTGATTTGAAATGACTCAGTATATTTTACATGTCCAAAATGAAGATTTTAAGGACAAAATGTTAACTTTGTCTCAAACATCTTATATTGACAAAATTGTTGTTAAATATTTGATATTTATGTCTAAGGAAGTGTATTCTAAGACACTTCAAATGTTGAGAGTATATGATATGCATAAATGAGACTGAACATTTAATATACAATTGGTTAACATATATCAGCTAAACGAATGGTATGACCATTGAATAGAAAATTACAAAACTTACTCAAATTATCTATCGATGATGAGAAATTTTTGTGTATAGAGTTAAAGATTTGATTTTTACAAGATACACTAGTTCTTACAAAGATTTAGGAAATCTATGTAAAGATAAATTTTACCCTAGATTGTGGAGTATGATATAGAAGTTAAGTTGTTTTGCTTGTGAAGCAGCAAAAAGACTTGTATGACTCAAATAGTTCCTTGAAGATTTGAAATGTGTTTCAGATATGATTTAGTCTATCATCTTTATTATGATAATATGTAAATATGTAAATATTGCTTTTGTTTTTGTTTTTATTTTTGTTTTTGTTTTTGTTTCCTTTATATATATATAACAAAAATTATTTTGGTGTAAGTGGTGCATAGGTGACTTAATGCATTAGAACTAGAAGTCTTTGATTAAGAGTGAACTTTGTCTAGGAGGGTCTTGTCTAGGTTGAGGTACTTAAGCCGACTGTAAGGGAACACCTCTACCTGGAGACCTACTTGGGAGTTGAATTAATCAAACTTTTAAGTCTGAGTCATTATCACCTTGTATCTGATTCAATTTTTCTTTTATGTTTAATGTGTGAACTTTTTTATACCTTGAGTTAGTGTGCAGGGAATTTTGAAGGACTTGTGAAATTTCAAGGGTTAAGGAGAAAATGTGAAATGAAGATCCAAATGTGATTGCATTCCAAAAGCATAATGTTTATTGCAGGTTTTCAGCTTGAACCAATGTGTTTGGAATTGCGGCCGCATATTGGAAGGTGCATATAGGGCAAATGCAGCCTGATTGCGGGCGCATTTGGCCCTAAATCTTTGTTTTGCAGGAACCACGTGCTAAAGGAGAATTGCGGCCAAAATTGCAGTCGCATAAGGACCTCAAGTCAGAAAAGGAAGTAGATGACGTCAATTAAAACAAGAAAAAGGAAAGAGAGGGTCGTTTTTGGAAAGTTCGAAACGTATAAAAACGTCCGTTAGTTGACCTAGGTCAACACGTTTCAAACTTTCAAACTCCCACACCTTCTTGCCGTTTTCTTACAACCCAAGTACCACTTTCGACCACACTCTGGCGTGATTCCGATCATCTTCTCCAACCAAACCCCTTCATAAAAGTCCTCCATTTCTTCACAGAAAGGACCGACTGCCTCTATTCTCTCTTTTGCAGGTAATTTCGAGAGCAATGGAGCACGAAAAAGTCACCTACAAAAGATGAAGACTCGTGAAGAACCAGTCTGCACTACCGAAAAAATCTGTGACACAGTCTACTCGCACCAGCCCTAAATGAACAACACTGAGAAAGGAAGCAAGGGACAAATCGACTGTAACTTTTCCCACTGGTTCGCCACTGTCAAAACGCTAGAGTGAGTGGGAGGAGGATGTGTGGGAGATAGCTCGATTGAGCAGAGAAGCCATAGAAAGCTTGAGGATGCACTCGGAGGATGAAGAAGAAGAACTAGCCCCTCTGTTGGGAAATCTGTGAAGTGACTCGAGGACATACCAAGGGCAAGAGAAATCGGCGCTGAAAGAGGAAGTTCACGGCCTTGCATGGCTGTATATGTGAAGAATAGGAAGTTGGCACGAAGCGATAAGGTGAAGGCAAAAGGCCCAAATGCGATTGCATCTGTGGCGCAATTGATCCAGCCTCAGGAAACTTCCAAACCTGAGGAAAAGAAGGAAGATGCAACCGCATCTACGACGCATTTGACCCATCAAAATGACTACTCTCCATCTGCTGAAGGAGGAGATGCGCCCGTAGCTACGGCGCATTTGGAGGTGCCTATGCCAACTCACGCCACTCCAACCAAGTCAATCACCTCCACCACTACTCAGGTATTTACATCAAGCCCTTCACCTAGAAAACATAGGATTAAGATGCTCTCCACGCACATAAGGAAGTCAAGGTGGGATATCTCACCAAATGAAGAGGGAGAGGATGCTGCAGAGCTAAGACCACCACAAACTGACGAACATGTGGCTCAAGAAGATATCCCCCACCTGAGTGGGCAGCCATGGTCGCTGTTGGAAATGCCAACGTTGTGGAGCTTGCTGAGAAGCTCCATGAAGAGGCTGAGAGAAGAAGAAAAGAAGAGGAAGAAGAAAATGCGGCCAGGATTACGGCTGTAAACCAAAAATCTATGCAGGAAATAGATGCGACAGCATCCAGACCGCATTTGGACCAGACACCACCACCACCACCAAAGTACCAACACAAGCCAGTTGAGGCCAATGCTGCAGATGCGACCGCATCCAGGACGAAACTAGGGGGCTCACTCCTAATCAGAGCCCTAGAAGAGATGAAGAATAAGAAGGCGAGGAGAAGCCTGAAGCTCCCCTCTATGAGGATGATTTGCAGAAAATCTCAGAGAGCGAGATGCGTAAATCTTCCAATAGGAGGACTAAAAAGAAGAAGAGTAGTAGGACTCAAACTATTCCTAGGCCAAGGACTCGTCATGCCACTACAGAGAGTTCTGTAGTTGAACGCTTTACTCCATTCGACCTCAACAAACGAAAAATTATCATGGGGGACAAAGCTCTTATGTGTGAGAAGGGCTTCACCAACAAAACAAACCACATCCCATAGTTCGTTACAGATGTTATTCGCAAGTTAGGATGTGAGAGATTCTGTGAATAGCCCAACAAAGCCATGGTGCAACTAGTTCAGGAGTTTTATGCCCACCTAGGGGATGAAACTAGGAACGAACTCGAGATTAGAGGGAACGCGGTGCGATTCTTTGCACTAGATATCAAGAGAGTATACATACTCCCATCTTTGAGGAACCCTGCAGGTAACGAAGCAATTGGCAATCCCACTGAGGAGCAGCTGCAAGAGGCCCTAGAGTTCGTTGGACACGAAGTCACGGAATGGAGAGTCTCGCAACAGGGAGTGAGAACCTTGGTGCCTGCCAACATCAAGATAGAGTTGTATGTTTGGCTCCACTTCCTAAAGAACAGGATTCTGCCCACAACACATGACACCACTAGCTCACAGAAGAGGGTCATGCTGTTGTATAGCATTTACAATGGCTTGGACATCAATCTAGGCAGAATATTGAAAGAGGAAATTGTGGCATGCGCTCGAAGGAACGTGGAATGCCTTTTCTTTCCCGCCCTAATAACTAAACTCTACAGGAGGGCGGGATTGTACCCAGAAGGCGGAGAAGAGATTGACAAGTGCAAGGGAACCCTGGATCTGATGGCTATCAACAAATTGAAGGCCTTGCATGCACAAAAGCTCACTTCTCCAAAGAAGCAACCCATCACTCCTACTCCACACTTTGCAGCCGCAACTCCACCGCATCAGACAACACCAGGACCATCTGAGCCACCACAAGACGACATTCAGACTCAGATGCACAGACTTTAGGAGCACAGCAGGGCCTATTAGGCTTATGCAAGAGAAAGGGACGAGGCCATTCGAAAGGCCCTCGCATAGCTGACCAAGGTGAAGGCCCCAACACTACCTGACTTCCCTGCCATTCTCGTAGAGTTTGTGGACCCACAGAGAGATGATTCATTCTCTACCTCTTATGGGAGTATTATTTCTCTACTCTATCTTTATTACTTTCATAGTTAGTTTACTTGCTTTTGTTCTAGGTTAGTTTTTTTGCTTTCATAGGATGGATTTGATGCTTTATAGTATAGGTTGAATTGTTTTTGTTTATTTTCTTTTGTTAAAAACACTTCTTGCTTAATGATTTTCCTTGCACCTTGCACATGCATGAATAAAAATCAAATTTCAAAATCAAGTTTTCATTTTTCTTTCTTTGGTTGCAAAGTTAAAAAGTCCTTTATGATGATACTTAGAGATCTCTCAACTTCCACCTACTTTATGCAAATTTAGGTTTAAGTTTCATGTACCTTATCAATCACTTTTCTTCATAAACCATTCAAATCTGAATTGTCCTTGTGTTTAGACTACTTAATATGCTTAGGAGAGTTTAGTTCAATGCTTAGCAAGTCTAGTCACAACAAAATTTGTACCCCAACCCCTCTTATGCCATATGTTTTTAGTCAATGGAGACATTGACCCATTTAAGTTTGGGGGGGGGGGGGGGGGGGGGGGAGTTGCAATGATAGTGTCATATTGTAAATGCCATTATATGGATGTATCATGTATTACACTGCTGCTAGGGACTCATAAAAAAAAAAGAAAAGAAAAAGAAAAGGAGATACTCCTACTTCCAGAGTTAACTAAGTAACTAGGGGCAGTCATGACACCCATGATTTCCTTTGTATGAAAGGTTGACTTAGGAAGTGAGTATGTGGAAACAGTCTTAGCAGTGACTTGTGCTCGAGTCAGCTACTTTCACCACAAAGTGTTAGTAAGTTGGAGCGAAGGTACAGGGTGACAAAAAAGACTCTCCTTAGAAAAAATGAAAAAAAAAAAGACGAAAAGAAAAGAAAAGAAAGAAAAAGAGCCTAGCAGTAGCATTGAATAAGTTTGGGGGAAGTTGTTATCTTTTGTACTTAGAAAAGTTTAGACTCAGCTTGTTAGACAAAGAAAAGTTTAGACTTTATGACTGAGCCTTAGGTAGAATAAACAAAGTAGGCGGATTTGCATGAGAATGGTTTGTCTTGAAAAATGAAAGATAAAGTCTCATGGGCTAAAACTCCAAGTTTGTGTAAGTACTAAAAGTTGAGATTTCTCCTGAAATGCACTATTTTTCAAAACTTCCTTAGAATGCATATTGTTACTTGTTTGCTTGCTTGTTATTTTTGCTTAAAATTGCTTGAGGACAAGTAATAAGCTAAGTTTGGGGGTGTGATACCGCTCATTTATGAGTGTTATTTGACTCTAAAAACTAAGTTATTTTCTTAGAAAGCAAGTGTTTAACGTTATAATTCATGTCATTTAGGGCAAATTTAAGTAAAAACAAGTTTTGCATGTGTCTGAAGTCTTGATTTGATAAAAATAATTTTTAGGTGTATTTAGAGTCATTTTTGTTAAGAAATTGTTAATTTTTGTTGATTTTATGTAGAGGCTGAAAAAGGACTCAAATGCGCCCACATCCTAGCCACAACTGAGGCAAAAGAAAGATGATTCAGGAGATATGCGACCAGGATGCGCCAGCAATTGAAAGCAGAAGCCAAATTCCAACTGTTGCAGAAAAAAACTCAAAATGTGGCCAACTATGCAGCCGCATTTAGGCCATTTCGACAACAACACAATTGCGCTCAACTATGCGGCCGCATTTGGACCTTTTCGACATATTCTCCCAGATTCGCGAGATTTGTAGATAAAATCAAATAAAATCAAATATTCTCAATCAAATCTCAGAGGATCAAGGGATATGATCGGCCAAGCCTCTCCACACTGATCTCGGCAGCAAACCCTAGACCTTGAGGTCTATAAAAGGCGGATCAAGCTTCAGTTTCAAGAGAGCTTGGATTTCTATCTTCTTCCCCAAATTCTGCAGTTTTCTTTTCTTTTTAGGTGTCGTACCGAGTCTCCCCCAAGTTCTGTTCATACTTCATTCAGACATGAACTTCGAAAGAAGGGAGTGTAAGCACTGGTTCTCCTTGAAAGAGGTTGAATAAAGTCAGAAAGAAGGATTAAACTTCGGGTTCTTTATTGCTTTCATTTAAGTTTTGTACTTTCTATTTTTCTTTAAAGTTTAGCTATTATTGTTATTCGTTCATTTGAATTGTAAGTTTTGTTCTTATTTAAATTGCAAGTCTTCAAGTTGTAAGTCAAGTTTTGTTTCAATTTCGCACTTTATTTCAATGAAGTTTATCTTTTCTTATTTAAGTTTTCTTTTTAATTTCTGCACTTTAGTTTTCTTTTCAATGAGTAGCTAAATCCTTGGAAGGGATTCAATGAAGTGGATGCCCTAAAAAGGAGATAAGCCCCGCCATGTCAGTCGAGTAACTTTGCTTAACATTTAGCATCATTTGCTTTTATTGAGTTTAAGTTTCATTGTTAACTTAAATCGATCACTTGAGTTAGCATAGTCTGTGTGAAATTCAATACTGAAAGGGTTGGATCGAGCATGCATTTTCATAAAAGCAATCTAGGAGAAGAGTCTAGACATAGAACTTCGCTTTTTGTACCTAGACATAGGTAAAAAATCTTTAGAATCATTGAGTTACGTTCTTTAACTTTCTAAGTTAAAATTAGCCATAGATATATGTGTTTAATTGCTTAGTCTCCTAAAAGCACTTAGAAACGGGCTGAATAGGTGTTGAATTCGATTCATGGTGTTAAGTGTCAGTTAGGGTATGTTGCGAGCGCATTTCAGTAGCATTTTGTTTGAATCGCACAGAACTTGAAAGAGCCAGTATGCGGGCTCAAGAGGTAAAATCTCTGAAATAGTCGGATCTAGTTAAGCAAGTATGTGGGCGCATGGTGGGTGCATTTCCTCAGGGTTGAAACAGATTTGAACTCCATGCTTCTCATTATTGTTTTCTTATCTTTTCTTTAGTTTTCTTTATTTTATTGCACGAAAAAACCCCCAAAATACTTTATTTACTTGGTTACCTTCGGTTGCAACTTGAAAACATTTATGTTGTTAACTAAAAAGACTCTTTGTTAACCGTTCTCTTGGGTTCGATACTTGGAATACTTCCATATATTACTCGTTGGACAACATGCACTTGCGCTTTGCTTCGGCAACATCCCACCACCTACACTTATGCATATCTTTGAACATATACAGTCTTTCTAGGTTTGTTTCAGCATGTAAGCTTAACATTCCCAAATAATGAAATGTTGTAAACTAGTTTTACTACTCTCTTATAATCTCAAAATTGTCTCATAAACACTTTTGGAGGGAATAATGTTCACTATACAATCTCTATTGTATATCCTAACTAGAGTTTTGTAATAGCGTGTAACTCACTATTGATGTGACCATGTCCAACAAGATTTAGTTTCTCCTCTTGCAGTACAATTTCACATAAATGTACTTGGTATTTAAAATAATTGGGATAAAAACCCATTTTCTATCAATTTGTCTTAGTACGTAAGGTTCTTGTACTTTCTATTATGATCTGATCATAATGTCTTGATAGATTTGTAACGACCCTATAGGCTCAACACGCTACCTAAGAGTCATTACTAAGTCACGTCGCTATATTACCGAAAATTTCGGCAGCATAACGGCGTAACTACGCGAAAACCAAAAATTGGACCCTTACCTGATAAGACATAGAAAAACACACTTCTAAGATTTTCAAACAACCTCCTAGCATCCAACAAACTTCTCAATATGATGCTAGGGTTCAAACAGCAGAGACCAAGTGAATTCAAACATAGAAAGCCAAATACACGTGCACGATTTACAAAGAAAGGTTAAAAGACTTTGAAACATCCTCCTAAACATTTAAAAACTCGACATGAGTTCTATGTACATCCAGAAACATAAAAGAAGCGGAATAGCGATCGCTCGGCTCCCATGACTCGAATAGCTGATCTCCGGTCACGCGTTAGGGCCGATCTTAGCCTTACCTGAAAACATTTTAAAAGGAAAAGGGTGAGTATTAACGAATAATACTCAGTAAGTAACTCATAGTTTCAAAGTAAGAGTTTCAATCGCATGCAACATGTCATTTTGAATCATAAAACCATCGTAAACCATCGCTTTAGTAGGGGACCTAAAATTCGTTTTATAAACCATGTACTTTTCCTTGCGGCTCTCGTGAACGATTAAATTCTCCCGAGGGCCTCGTAAATAGTCCGAAGACATAATTTTCCATCGAATAGAGTCCTCCCCTAACTCTGAGAGTTGAGCTCGAAAGCTAACATACATCGTGGAGTCCGAAGACTCAGCCCGAAGGCTACCATCGTGGAGTCCGAAGACTCAAGCCCGTCGGCTACCATCGTGGAGCACTCTCGAACCCCGGGAGCATAGAGAATCCGAAGACTCGGGTTCCCTCATAACCCACATAAAACTTTTGGGAGAATTATCGTCACGGCCTTACATAAATCTTTTCATGAGCACACAACACATGCATGAGGTCCCGCTCGTTTTAGAACATACTCATGAATGCATAAGTCAAGGCAATCGCATTTCAAAGACATACATATCATTTCCATTCTTTTTAACATGAAAACTCAAATAGAACTCATGGAACTAGTGTAAAAGGAACATACATGTAAAACACTTTCTTTCTTAAATACTTAACACGAAAACATAAATTTCAAAGTAAATATAGGGCTAGCTCTAGGTTTCGAAAACTTCTTTCGTTGTGAGATCCCTTACCTTAAATCTTTACTTACTAAAATACCCTTTCTCCACTAGTAATGAGCTTCTCGAGTCCCCACTCCAAGTACAATCCAAGGTCCTCGACAAATCACCTAAAAAGTGTCCTAACAGGTCTTAAACCAACCGAATTACGCTAAAACGCATTCTAACATTAATAACTCGACGAAACGGACCAAATGGAAAAATTTACCCAACTCCGGCGAGCGGCGGCGCGTGGGCGCGCGTGGCCGGCGCGTGAGGACTCCGATCAGCGCGTGGCTCCCGGATCTGGACAGATTCGGTCTCGACGGGTCGGATCTGAGCTTCGTGCAGCGTTTTCCGGTGAGGTCTGAGCTGCGCAACTTCGGGTTGAAGGGAAACATCTTCCGACGAGACACCACCTGCGAATCCGACTCCGGCGAGGCTAACGCAGACGATGTCGACCGGCGTTCGTGAGCTTCGGTGAGGCTGAGCGTGACGAGGATGTTGGTCTGAGTTTCCCGGCGAAGAAGCTCACGGCGAGGCTCGAAGGACAGCTGTCGCTCGATCGGCCGAAAAAGAAAGAAGAAGAAGAACGAGCCGGCGGCGAGGATCGAGCTCCGGCGAGCTGCTCGCTGCTGATGGAAGAAGAAGAAGAAATCGGACGAGAGAGAGAGAGAGAGAGAGAGTGTGTGTGTGTGTGTTCGGTCGGGGAGAGAGAGAGAGAGAGAGATAGAGAGGAAAGCTATCGGGAGGAAGAAGAAGGGAAAGAAAGAAAAAAATAAAAATAATAAAAATAAAAATAAATAATTAAAAATAATAATAAAATAATATTATAAAATCAAATATATCTTCTCTATAAATGACCATAATACCCTTTCCTTTTCCAAAAATCACCAAATTACCCTCAAAGCAAATAAATTCTTAATAAAACTTTACCAAAACAACATTTTAAACTTACCCAAAACGTCTCGGGTGTTACAAGATTTACCTAATTGATTCTAAACTTTAGCCTTAATTTTTTTGAACTTTTCAAAAATTTAAACTTATGTAGTATTAGGTAAAGATACTTGTACCTTGAATGATCATCAACGAGAGTGATGAAATATTCATGACTTTATTTAGCCTATATATTTACCAGACCATTTGGGTCAATATGTGTAAGCCCAAAATATTATTTTGCCTTGTAGCCCTATCCAATAAAGGCCCAATGATTATTTTACATGAAATGCAAGATTTACAGACATGTAAAGTAATTAACTCTAACTTTTAGAGAATTACCTCTTACTAGTCTTTTCATTCTATTTAAGTTGATTTTAATCAACCTTAACTGCCAAAGTCAAGTATCCCTTAGGAGAAAACAATTTGTCTTTCCATTATGGCTTCTATAATATTGAATACCTCAGTATTTTGTTGTATAATACATGTTAATATTTTAACATATAAAAATCGTTCTTATTTTCAGCTGAATGTATTTTCAAATAATTTTGAAAATATAAACTTTAATACTTCAAAATAATTCATACTATATGAACTTTTTAGTAATAAATTTTGAGAAATTAAATTTCTCTTGTGGTAATAAAATCTCACAATCAACATTAAGTAACAATTATCATTTATTGACATCTTAATGTCTCCCACTACATTAACTGAGATGGACTTCTTGATGTCAACCTGTAGAAACTATTCTACATGCTAAGTATTTTCTAAGAATTACATATTAAATGTAATAAAGAATAAATCTTGATAGTAGATCTTATATCGACTATCTAGGTGGCATTATTTATATGCCACCAAAAATCTAGTAATCAAATTTACTTTCATTTATATTTTTCTTCCCATAGAAGTATTTTAAAAATTCCTCTCATTATGGATGTCCTGACTAATTTAGGAATTATTTCCTTTTATATAGCTTTGGTCATTTAGTTTCTTTTCTTGGATTTTTGTAATACTTAAATTAGAGATCATTTAGACAATTATATAAATTTAGCTTCTATTGACTTCAACATCTCATATGTTGTTGTTAATTTTTTTTATTAAGCTTGACATCTAACATGTCAACTAGGAGATACGTACAAGCTATCTTGTTTACTTTTGATTCATTAATTATGTGCTTCACGAACAATTCGAATAACATTAGCAACAGGTTTTTTAGAACATTTCTCAATAAAAACAAATTCAAACTTTTACACTATTAACGTTACTTTTCCAACTAATAATTTTTTTTTTCAATTTCAACTTATCAATAATAAAATTAAAATTGAGGGAAATAGTCCTAATATTGAAATACATAAAATATATTATTTAACATCGTGCAATCAATTATCCATTCAATTTTAACATAGAAATCAAACGATTTGAAAAATGAACCCTATAAATCATTTTTAATACTATGGTACTTTAGTGAGTTAGAACAAGTACCGTCGTAGGGTAGGTCAAGTGTTCCTTCACTAAACTGAGACAATTTCAACCAAGTATTATACCAGAATAACTCTCATTCTGATAATTCTCATTTAATTATGAAGATTATTTGAACCTAAGCTAGGTTGTTCTTGTCATTTTTGTGTGTTTTGTTGAATAACGAGCAAGCTATAAATAGTGTTTATGAGATAAATCCATGAAAGCTTGTCGAAGTATTGAAAATGAGGAAAGAAATGGAAATTAAGCTAATTTGTTGTTTTTGTGTAGATTTGGAGGATGTACGAAAATGCAATTGCATCCCACTTTCAAAATGCAATTGCATTTTCGTAGAAGAACAAGATGGTGAATAAAGAGAAAAATGAAATTGCATTCCGCTTTTGAAATGCAATTGCATTTTCTGGAATTCTCACAAGTTGCGGAAATCACAAAAATCGCCATGATTTATGGAGATTTTTCAATATTTATGAGATTTTTCAGCTCGAACTCATGCCCAAAAGTTGACCCAAGGTTGAAAGAGAGTGAAGGTGGAAACCCTAGCCCTTGATGGCTATAAAAACGGGAAGAACGAAGCAAAATGGGAATGGATTTTTCATTCTCAGACAGTAGCATTTAGTCTTCATTTTTCTGTGTTTCTTCTAGTAGATTTGCTTTCGTTTTTCTCTGTAAGTTTCGAGTTTGATCCCTCCTCAACAAAAGTTTGAGGAGGTGAAGATCCAACAGCCTTTAAAGGTGTGTGTGGTTCGATCAATGCATAGAAACATACACTAGCGTTGTTCCTCTATTTTTGTTCAATTTTTATCTCTATAGCTAGGTTCTGCTTTAATCTCAATTTTGTAAGTTGTTGCTAACTATCGAGTCTTTTGATTTTCGTTATTCTTAGCTATAAAATGTCAATTGATTAATTGGAATTACATTTCCACAAGAGTTTGAATTTTCCCGTAGCGTTATTCTTGAAATTCTGGGTTTAAGTAGTAAAAGTATTATCATTGAAGCTTTATTTTTATATTTCCTTTGTGAATGTTTTAAGTTGTGGGATTAGTTTAATAACAAAATTTTCTTAAATAATTTTAGATTGGTTTGTCTTATTATTCTGCAATTAAATTCAATTTATTAAGTATGAGTTTCATAGCAATTAAATTGTTATTTCTCAATTCCTCCATGATGAGCTAATTTTTCTTTTGGGATTCAAGTTAGTGAATGCCCTAGAGGAAAGATGTAAAGCTTAAAAGTACAAACAATCTAGTTAACATTCGAGACTTTGTTTGTTTTTGTTGAAATAACGTGGGTAAACCTAGCCGGCCAACTAATGATTGCTTGTCAAGCTTGAACTTAATTCCGAAAGGATTAAGGGAAAGTGGAAGTCACAAAAGCAATGGAGGACAAGGCTTAGAAATAAGTCCTGAACATTGACCCTAGACATAGGGCGAGACTCCAAAATCGCTACAATTGTGCGCGAAATTATCTAAGATAGATTAGCCATAGAAATATAGATTTAATCACTTAGCCTCCTAAAGATTTTGAAGCAAAATTGAATAGGAGTGGAATTCGGTTTACTTAGTTCTCTTGTGTTGACTACGATTGCAATTGCATTTTTTGTGGCATTTCTTTCCAAAGGGGCATAAGCAACTTGGATCCTCTTTTTCTTAATTATTAACTTTTCGTTTATTTTCTTTACCAAAATCAACCTATCAAGCATTTTTACACCCTCGGTTACCATAATTTCATTTTGCAAACAAGTTTGTGACATCTTCATAGATTTTGTTAAAATCTATTCCCTTGGGTACGATACTCTAGAGTACTTCCAGTTTCTTATTACTTCGATCACATGCACTTGCATGTAGCTTCGATCAAGTTTTTGGCGCCACTGTCGGGGAACAACATTTTTAATAAAATTTACTTTAGACACAAATTGTGAGCAAATTGCAATTTGATTGCAATTGCAATCCTTCTATTGCAGGAAGTCCGAACTTAGTTTGCAAGTATTTGCAGGTTGAGTTTGATGCATGCAAAAAGAGCCTTGTCTCTTGGAGCTAGACCCTAAAATAGAAAGAGCCTTCCACCAGCGTCGTAGACAACAAAGGAGGAAGAAAAAGAAACGACAAGAGTTGAACACACAGGAGATTCTTTTGAGAACTATTTTGCAGGAACCTCAGATGGACCGACCTGTAGTTGATCCTCGAGTTAGTCCTCTAGGAGGAGGGAACTTGCAACAAAATGTAGGACATAATGTTGGGCAAAATAATGCACAACCACAACAAGCAATTCCTCCACAAAATTTCATCTTTATTGCAGAAGAGTAAAATAGAGCAATTAGGAACTATGCAGCTGCAACCTTTCAAAATATGAACACTAGGATTGCATAACCAAACATCGAAGCCAATCACTTTGAGCTAAAACCAGTGATGTTCCAGATGCTTAATGCAATAGGTCAATTTGCAGGACTAAAAAATGAAGACCCACATAAGCATATAAAAACATTTCTCAGGATATGCAATTCCTTCAAATTAACAGGAGTATCTGATGAAGAGCTTTTCGAAGGCTCTATGAAATATAATTATTAACCATACCTTTACAATTTGCAGTAGTAATGCCCAGGGTCGATCTCAGGGATTGGAGTTTTTAGATTAATTAAGTACCACAGTTACTCATGCCTACTTTTCTTTAGAGAACCTAACTTTGGAATGAAACGAGATTAAACTAAATTAACTATTTACAAAGGTTGGAGTCCATTTAGAGAGACTAGTGAAGATTTCATTACATGAAGTGCAACTATGAATTTGATTAAAGAATTGTAGAATATGCAACAACCTTAAGCCAAGAATTACTAAAATATGTAATTGACTCTCTCAAGCCCAATTGAACTCATGTAAAGTAGTAAATCAACCTCTTGGTCTATTTCTACACCTAAACATGGCATTATGAAATTCTATTAATGGCTTCTAATATTAACCTATTCATTCTCATGCAATAGATTAGTCCTAGTCATGCATTTAAGTTCTTTAGTTAAATTTACTTTCTCAAGCTAAATTTAACCTAACATCCAAAGCTATGGCCAAAGCTTAGAAAATTGATTCGAGATGCATAAAAGGCGTTACAATATAATACAATTCAAAAACCAAACAAAGTTTAGAAGTACAATCATCAAAGAGTCTAAACTACTCAAAATTACATCCAATATTCAGTACAATAAATCCTAAAGTTCAAGAAACAAAGTAAAGGGAACAAAGAAAAAATTGGGCGACGCGTGCCAACACTCGTTCCCATCGTGATGTCCCGCAATCTCAAGCTTTGAGCCTCCTCCTTACCTCTCCAAAGTGCTCTCTAGGTCCCAAACAGTGCTCCTTGTCAAAATTAGGGTTCTAGGCTCTCAAAAATGGCTCTCCCAATCCGTATGTCAAATTTCCTTTTTATAAAATCGAGACAGCATCGAGATGCTATAATAGTAGCGTCTCAACACTGCATAGCGTCGCGACGCTGTAACAGTAGCGTCTGAACGCTGTAATAGTAAAAAAATCACTTTTCAATTCATAGCGTCTCAACGCTATACCCTCAGGTTTTCTCACTTGTAATACTTCTTCTAATTATCTTCTTTGATCCAAAGTGTGTCTTTAAGCTCTAATTAAGCTCCAAATAGCTTCAAAAGTCCGGTTTAGCTCCAATTGCTCAAAATCTACAAAATAGATAAATAAATGCATGAAAGCTCACTGTAAACATAAAAAATCAATACAAACCTAATCCTATAAATAGCACACTTTTGAGTGCTATCAGTCTCCAATGACACCCTAAAGCTAAAACTTTTTCCTTTTTCCTTATAGGGAAATGCTGAAGTATGACTCAACTCTTTTCCTCTAGACTCAATCGCCACATGGGATGAACTTGTAGAGAAGTTTCTTTTGAAGTATTTCTCACCCACTAAGAACGCTCAAATTCAAGGGGAAATTATTACCTTCAAACAAGGAATAAATGAAAGTGTAGATGCAGCCTAGGAGCACTTTAAGAAGCTGGTGAGGAAATGTTCACACCATGGCTTACTTGCTTACCTCCTAATAAAGCATTTCTACAATGGGTTGACTCAAGCTTCGAAGACCCTAGTCGACGCATCTGCTAATGGATCCTTGCTCAAAAAGACGATGAACGAAGCAAACAAAATCCTAAATGCAATGGTATCCAATAATTGCCAATAAGGAGAAGATGAGTCACACAGCACCAGAAACGTCGCATGAATGCATGAAATGGACGCAATAGCAGCATTAAGTGCCCATATATCAGCAATGAACAACACCTTGAAGGCCTTTACTTTGGGAAATCAGACCCCTATTTCTAATCTGAACCATATTGCCACTTCTAGTTGTGTTTATTGCAATGAAAATCATCTTGTTAACAATTGTCCTTACAATCCAGTGTCTGTATGCTATGTAGGGCAAAATCGGTAAAATCAGTACTCAAACACATATAACCCAGGCTGGAGAAAGCACCCAAACTTCTCTTCGGGAGGGCAGAACACAAGCGTGTCAAATTCGGATCAGTATGTGAAGCAAGGAACTCCACCAGGATTCAACAATCAACCATCACAGCTGTATACACAAAAAATGCTACACAATTGCAACCACAATCGTCAGCACAAAATTCGTCATTGGAAACTCTAATGAAAGTTCATGGCTAAAAATGAGGCCATCATGAGTAAAAATAGTTCCATCATACAGAGCCAATTCGCCATCATTCAGAGTCAAGCTGCATCTTTGCGTAATCTTGAAATACAAGTTGGACAAGTGGCAAATGAGGTGAAACATAGGCCACAAGGGGCGCTACCCAACACTATAGAGAATCCACTATGCGAGGGCAAAGAGCATTGCAAGACGATCACGTTAAGAAGTGGACTCAATTATGAAGGCCCATAAATGTGCAAGGAGCAAGAAAGTTCAAAGAAAGCCAAGATTCTAAATAGGAAAATAAGGAATGCATAGAAGAAAAAGATCAGAAACCAATTGAAGAGAAATCAGGTGAAATGATAGAGAAAGTGATCGCTAAGCACCCAGAACAAGAAAAGAAAACTCTAACAACAAAGAGTTCAATCTCGACCAGTCAGGAGTACAGACCTTTCTCCAAAGATTCAAGAAGAAGAATCAAGACACACAATTTAACAAGAACCTCCATATTAACATTCCGTTAGTGGAGGTGCTCAAGCAAATGCCTAATTATGTTAAATTTCTTAAGGATATCTTAACAAAGAAACGCAAATTGGGAGAGTTTGAAACAGTGGCATTAACATAAAATTGCAACGCTTTAATCACGAGTAAATTTCTACCAAAGCTAAGAGATCAAGGGAGTTTCACGATCCCTTGCATGATTGGAAACACAAATGTAGAAAGGGCGCTATGCGATCTAGGAGCGAGCATCAATCTGATGCCATTATCTATTTTCAGGAAGTTAGAAATTGGCGAAGCAAGACCTACGACGGTAGCATTGCAACTAGCAAACAGTTCGATAGCTCGTCCAATAGGGAAGATCAAAGATGTGCTGGTTAAATTAGATAAATTTGTTTTCCCTATTGATTTCATCATCCTCAACTGTGAAGCTGATAAAGATGTCCCAATCATTCTAGGAAGGCCATTCCTAGCCAGTGGTAGAACATTAATCGATATTGACAAAGCAGAACTCACAATGTGAGTAAATGGTCAAGAAATCAAATTCAACATACTCAATGCACTAAGATACTCAGGGGAGATGGAAAAATGTTCAAGGGTTGATATTGAAGAATCTTTGCAATTGCATGAGTTTCAAGAGCAATCAGAAGAGGAAGAAGATTATGACGGAGAAGATGAAGAAATAGCACTATCAGAGAATCTGAATAAAGAATTTAACAAAAAGAAAACAAGTGTTATTGTTCGACCCTCAATGGATGATCTTCCCTGCAAAATTGAAGTCGAGGTGAACATAAATTGTTGTGATTCAATATGGAGTTGTGGATTTACAAGATAGAACAGAAAGTACTTTCAAAGTCGTTGGTTAAAGAATCGAGCCTTATTGGGGAGAAGACCTAAGGAGGAAAAGGTTAATCCCCTTGATCAAATTTGAGTAAGAGACCCTAAAATAAAAAATTTTTTAAAAAATCTTATTTATGTGAATCAAGAAGTTGATTAAGCATGTTCTGTCTAAGGAAGAATCTTGTCTAGGCTGAGATATTTAAGTTGACCGATTAGGGAACACCTCTACCTGGGGACCTACCTAGGAAATTTCTTAAGAACTTAGAAATTCAAAAATAAATAAGAAGAAAATATATATATATATATATATAAAATAAAAAAGGGAATAATTCTTTTTCAAGCTCGCAAGAACTTTTTAACGATTTACCTTTGAGTTCAGGTGAAAAGAAGAAAGGAAAAACATGATGCACAAAGAAGAAAAATTGCGATCAAAAGGCAATTGCATTCGCGAAGAATGAGTCAGCATCATGGGACTGAAAATGCAAATGTAAAGCAATTGCATTCTGCCTACAACAGTGAAACAAGGGCTGAATTGTGAAAGAGCAAGATGCAGCAATTTGCCAAACACTCTCAATGCTATCAAAGGAAAAAGAACCGCCAATGATTAGGGGAGTTGTTCTTTGCACCTTAAATTTTACTTCTTAAGTCTTAATAGTTTAGATTGAGATGTTGTTGTCTTAAATTTTTGTGCTTGTCTCTATTCCTTGCATTTTGTCATGATGATTTGATTAACATCCAAATTTTTTGAAGTTCAGTGTCAATTATGTTTGATCTCTTGTTTTGTATGTCTCCCAAATATGTCTCAAAGTTTAAAAATCTTTGATGATGATATTTGGAATAGGCTCGGCTCATTAAAAAGTCCTCAATTATCCACCCAACTTTATGACTTTTTTACTTTCCTTAGCACCCCACCACCCATTCACCTTAGCTTGTGTTTCTATAATTCTAGGGTTATTAAGCTTGTTAATATGCACCCAAGAGCAAAACTAGCCAATGTTGGCATTGCCGCATCTTAAGTTTGGGGGGATAGACACCTTACATTACTTTTGTTGACCCCCACATCGTTGTATATTTATTTTTTGCAATTCATGAAATGTAAACATGTTGTGAGTTGTTGTATGAAGGTTGCGAAGCTTCAAAAAAAAAAGGAGACTCCTCTCTCCAAGAATTAACCGAGTAACCAGAGAAAGTCATGACACCCATGATTGCCTCTGCATGAAAGGTTGATTCACGAAATGAGTAGGTTAAAAATAGTTTCGAGTAGTGATGTGTGCTCGTAGTCAACTATCCTCACCACAAAGTGTCGGTAAGTTAGAGCGAAGGTACAATTGACTAAGGAACCTCTCTACCAAAAAAAAAAAAAGAGAGAAAAAAATCAAGTTTGAATAGCTTGGCAGTAAAAAGAAATAAGTTTGGGGGAGTTTTTCTTTTGTTTAGTCAAGTTGTTTCTTAAAAGATGTCCTATGTAGGAAGCATGCAAGATGAAACTAGAAGAGTAGGGATACAATTTTTAGGAAAATATAGGTGAAAAGTGCTAAGGTTAAGACTAAGGTAGGATTAAAGTTGGTTGTGATAAACACGTGTTATGAGCTTGAGATGTCTCCTGAGATGATCTTTGTTTTGTCAAGAACTTGGATTAGTTGTGAATTTCATACCTGAATAATTATGATTTTGATTGCTTGAGGACAAACAATAACTCAAGTTTGGGTGTGATAATTCTCATTTATGAGGATTATTTGACCCTAAACTAGGTTGTTTTTTTTATATCATTTTTGTGTGTTTTGTTGAATAACGAGCAAGCTAAAAATAGTGTTTATGAGATAAATCCATGAAAGCTTGTCGAAGTATTGAAAAGGAGGAAATAAATGGAAAAGAAAATGGAAATTAACCTAATTTGTTGTTTTCGTGTAGATTTGGAGGATGTACGAAAATGCAATTGCATCCCACTTTCAAAATGCAATTGCATTTCCGTGGGAGAACAAGATGGTGAACAAAGAGAAAAATGCAATTGCATTACACTTTTGAAATGCAATTGCATTTTCTGGAATTCTCACAAGTTGCGGGAATCACGGAAACCACCACGATTTATGGAGATTATTTGTTATTTAGGAGATTTTTCAGCCCGAACTCATGCGCAAAATATGACCCAAGGTTGAAGGAGAGTGAAGATGGAAACCCTAGCCCTTGATGCCTATAAAAACGGGAAGAACGAAATAAAACGGGAATGGGTTTTTCATTCTCGGACAACAGCATTTAGTCTTCATGTTTCTGTCATTCTTCCAGTAGATTTGCTTTTGTTTTGCTCTGTAATTTTCGAGTTTGATCCCTCCTCAACAAAATTTCGAGGAGGTGAAGATCCAACAGCCTTTGAAGGTGTGTGTGGTTCAATCAACGCAAGGAAACATACACTAGCGTTGTTCCTCTATTTTTGTTCAATTTTATCTCTGTATCTAGGTTCTGCTTTAATCTCAATTTTGTAAGTTGTTGCTAACTATCGAGTCTTTTGATTTTCATTATTCTTATCTATAAAATGCCAGTTGATTAATTGGAATTACATTTCCACAAGAGTTTGAATTTTCCCGTAGTGTTATTCTTGAAATTCTGGGTTTAAGTAGTGAAAGTATTATCATTGAAGCGCTGTTTTTATATTTCTTTTGTGAATGTTTTAAGTTGTGGGATTAGTTTAATAACAAAGTTTTCTTAAATAATTTTAGATTGGTTTGTCTTATTATTCTGTGATTTATTTCCCTTATTCGATGTATTAAGTATGAGTTTCATAGCAATTAAATTGTTGTTTCTCAACTCCTCCATGATGAGCTAATTTTTCTTTCAGGATTTAAGTTAGTGAATGCCCTAGAGGAAAGATGTAAAGCGTAAAAGTACAAACAATCTAGTTAACACTCGAGACTTTGTTTTTGTTGAAATAACGTGGGTAAGCCTAGCCGGCCAACTAGTGATTTCTTGTCAAACTTGAACTTAATACCGAAAGGATTAAGGGAAAGTGGAAGCCACAAAAGAAATGGAGGAAAATTAATGCTTAGAAATAAGCCCTAAACATCGACCCTAAACATAGGGCAGGACTCCAAAACTGCTAGAATTGTGCGCGAAATTATCTAAGATAGATTAGCCATAGAAATATAGGTTTTGATCACTTAGCCTCCTAAATATTTTGAAGCAAAATTGAATAGGAGTGGAATTCGGTTTACTTAGTTATCTTGTGTTGACTACGATTGCAATTGCATTTTTTGTGGCATTTCTTTCCAAATGGGCATAAGCAACTTGGATCCTCCTTTTCTTAATTATTGACTTTTCGTTTATTTCCTTTACCAAAATCAACCTATCAACCAAACCCTAGAATTCACCGAGGCTAAAGCTAGAGTCATCCATCAGCCACATAACGATGCTTTGGTTGTTACCCTGGCTATAGCCAACGTGAAGGTTCATAGAATCCTCATAGATGGGGGAAGTTCAACTGATGTTCTCTCTCTGATTGCCTTTAAAGTAAGGTTAGAGAGGGGGCAATTGAAGGAGAATCTAACTCTATTGGTTGGATTTGGGGGAGAAAGAGTAACTCCTGAAGGCAGCATCGAACTTCCAGTCGCCTTTGGTGATGGACTGAATACAACTACTAAGATGGTTAACTACTTGATAGTCGAGTGACATCAGCTTACAAAGCCATATTAGGAAGACCAACACTCCATCAACTAAAGGTTATAACTTCCACCTATCATAAACTACTAAAATTTCCTACTTTGAATGGAGTGGAAACAGTAAAAGGAGAGCATAAAGCTTCAAGGGGGTGTTACTACTTCACAGTACTCAAAGAGGTCAAAAGATCAAGAAACGAGCAAAAAGCATATCTCGACAAGGCCAAGGCCGAAACTGAGGTCGACCACATCCCGATGGATCATTAGGGGGCTTTTCTTTATTTATCTTTCCTTTAGATAGATTTATTTATGTCAATTCCATCGATTCATGTAAAAATTAAAATTTTATTAGCAATAAAATTCTCTTTTGCAAGCTACAAGTTATGCCAACTCAAGCATGGTTTTCAACCAAGAAACTCCTACTTAAGTAGGGGGCTACTAAGGGGATATGCTTCCCTATTAAACAAAAAGCAAAGAAGCTACGTAGGAGATATGCCTCTATGTTAAACAAAAGGCAAAAGCTACTCAAAACGAGACAGAAAAGTCAGTAATTTAAGAAAAGTTGAGGTCGAGGCCGACCGCATAGGCCGAGGAACCGCATAGGCAGAGGAGGAGTGATAGAGGGCTTGTCTAAGGCTCTATCAAGATTAAATTTATAAAAACCGGACCTCTAAGTATTTTGCAATAATAGTGGCCAGGGTCATCCATAGGGATTGGAGTTCTTAGATTAATTAAGTACCATAGTTAATTATGCCCAATTTTATTTAGAGAAACAAAACTTTAAAGTGATCAAAAAGAAAAATAAAATCTAAACTTCTGTGTACATGCTTTGGAGTCCAAATTTTGAAAAACATGCATGGTTGATTACCTTAAGTCCAACTTGAATTGATTAATGACTTGATTTTATATTAACAATCTTAAACCAATAATTACTAAGTTATCAATATTCTCTCTCGAGCTCAATTGAACTCATGCCTAGCAATAAATCAACCTTTCGGTCTATTTCTATTACTAAACATGGTATTAGGCGATTCTCTTAAGGTTTCTAGAATTAATCTACTCACTCTTGTGCAATAGATTAAACCTAGTCATGCATCTAGTGTTCTACGACTAAACTTACTCTCTCAAGCTAAATTTAGTTAAACATGCAAAATCATGGCCAAAGGTTAAGACAATATAAAAAATGCATAAAAGACGTCAATATATAAATTAAACTAAAAATCAACCAAATGTTCAACAACTACAACCAAGCAAGGGCCTAAACACAGATTTACAACATGAGTACAACCCACAAAAACTCCTAAATTCAAGAGAAAAGGAAAAGAAATAGAGAAGAAACTTAGGTTACGTGCCAACACTCGTCTCCGATATGATGTCCATGATCTCGAGCTTTGAGTCTCCTCCTTGGCTCTCCAAAGGTCTCCTCTATGTCCTTAGACAGTGCTTGAATCGAGTTTAGGGTTTTTAGTCTCTCAAAATGGCTCCCTTTGCTCGAAATACAAACTTTCCTTTTATAAAGTCGAGACAGCGTTGCAACGCTGTCCCTTCGAATTTTATAAAAAAAAAAGGGAAAAATAAATTTGGTTGGCGTTGCAACGCTATGTATGCTGGTCTCCAAGCCTGAAAGGCAGCTGAAGTGGCATGTCAACGCTACAGATGGCGTTGGAATGCTATACTCTCGGGTTCACAAGCTTGTTTCCTTCTCTTCAACACTTGGATCTTCAATTATAGCTCCAATTTGCTCCATATTCATCCAAATACTTCTCCATTCTCTGGTTTTGCTCCAAATGCTCGATTTCTGAGAAATATACATAAAAACACATGAAAGCACACACAATCATAGCAAAACTAGCATAAAACTAAGCCTAGAAATAGCACACTATGCATGCTATTAAGGAGAAAGTTGCAAAATTTACCTCAGTTGCAAGTAAGTGACTTTCTTTGGTCTAATGGTTTGAGTTCATGAGTAATGAACCCCTTTTTATCCATTCATCTTGTTTAGTAAGACTTAAGTAATTCTATTTGTCAGAGTTCATCTCTTTGAAGTAAATTTCCTTAGAGAGAAACAATGATGATGAATGGAAACTAAACTTTCATTGAATACCAAAAGAAAAGTCTTACATCGAGATTAAAAAGATAAAAAGGATAAGCCAAATACAAAACATAAATTAGGTAAGAAGACTAGGCCTCATTCATGTTTGCTCCTCCACTACCATTAAAGTCATCTAAATCAGAGAAGGAAAGTAGATCTTTCTTGAAAGAAGCATAATCTTCTCGAATGATCTCACTATTTATGCCCTTGTGATGCTTAGAAAAGAGCTTAACAGCCCAGTTAAACCTGCAATCAAAGATCTCATCCTGCATAACAACATATTCCTCTGTCTTCTTAAACTCCTCAACTAGATATTCTGCATTGGTCAGATGGGCATTGGCTTCATCCAATTAGGTACAAACTGATTGGAGCTCAACCTTTGTAAAATCAAGCTCAATCCTAACCTCAGCCAAAAGACGGTTGGATTGAGTCAAACTAGCTTGAGCTTGAACTAGCTCCATCCTGGGAACACTTGTCTGTTGAAGAGAGGAGATCTTCTCGTCATGGTCATGGCAAACATAGTAAGCCGACCAAAAGCTTAAAGACACAATAATGAAAGAGCCGGTTATAAAAAAGCATATACAAGATAAAAGAAGACAAATAACGACTGAAAGACTTACATGGCGCAACTTACAAACTCCTTCGAAACCAGCCTCCATAGGATCTTCCATTTTATAACCTGGAGGATGGTTATGTCCAACACCCCTCTAGATCTCAAAACTTCTTCCCATAATGTCAATCTCATTCCTTACTGGAGAGTAGTCTTTAGGAAGGGCGAAAGTGGGAAGATTAGAAGGAATATTCTCCTCAGGAGAGGAATGAACGCCCCTTCTGGTACGGCGAGTACTAACATCGAAGGGTTGAGGAGGAAGGTTTGAAGTCTCAAAAGTAGAAACACCTCCCACATCTGAGCTAGAGTTGCTAGCCCTCGAGGGTACAGCTCCCCCAGTAGCTTTCTTTTTCTTCTTTTTCCTTTAAACTTCAAACAAAGAAGTAGATCGTGGAGGCATATCTAAAAGATAGAAGAAAAAAATTGTGAGTTATAGAAAACACACAAAGCATAAGCATAAACAGAGACGCTGAGGCAAAGTAGCCGAGGCCGACCACCTTGGACAAGACCGACCTCTTCCCAGCATAATGATTATAAGAAGAATTTGAGTCTAAATCCAACCTTCAGGAAGAGGGGGTGGAGCAAATCTGATTTCGATAATATTCTTTTGACTCAAAAGAGAAAGATCGAGACGAGCTAGAGCATCCAAACTCCTCACAACTCTCACAACTGCTCGAGCAACAACAAAACAACGGAACTCGATGGGAGCTGAAAAGGAGAAAGTATAGTATGGTTAGATAAAGGTTTATAAAAAAAGTTTCCAAGAAGAAAGGGAAAATAAAAAGAGTATCTCACCATAATCACAAACTTCATGGAAACTGCGTAAGTGGAATTTTGGGGAACACGAGCTAACCAATTTTCACTCACAAAGAACTATTTATTTTTCCATCCATGAACTGAACTTGGTCCATCAATCAGCTTACCACAAGAAGAACTCATATAATAAAAGAAGCGACCAAAAGAAGGGTTATGACTTAAAATGTAGAGAGACATAAAATATGTAGTGTGAGTGGACTACCATTGCCATATGTTGTCCATAATACATAACAGCCTATGAGATAACTCCAACTGTTTGGGACAAGCTGAGCGGGAGCCAACCCAACCAACATCAAAAAGCTTTGTAAAAATAAAGAAAAAGGAAGAAGAACTCCAAATTTAAACATCAAAAAGCTTTGTAAAAAAAAAAAAGAAAAAGGCAACTTCTCCAAGAGGAGGATCTTCGATACGATCATCAGGTCCAGGAACCATCAATTGTACATCGAAGGGAATATCATACTTGTACCGTAGTTGCTCAAGATGAGCCTCAGTCACCAAGGATGATATAGCCTCAAAATATACAGAATGATCATTGAAAAGATGATCAAAAGATGATTGAGCCTCACAATAATTGGTACTAAAAGACTCATCACCAAAGGAAGACCCTTCAACGTCTGGAGAAGTGACATATCATTCACTACCATCTCAACAAGCAAAAAAGAGAAGAAAATAGAATAGTAGTAGAACAACAAGCTACCTTAAAGAGATGAGGAGAAGATGAGAATGGTGTGAGAGATGAGGAGAAATGAACTCCTATTTATAGGAAAAGAATGAAGAGAATTTGGAGGGAAAATTCAATTTGATATTCAAAATTTGAATTCAAATAAGAAAAAAAAAATTGGGTTGGCCAAGGTTGACCCATGTCCTGCAAAAGGCAGGCTTGCCACCACCCGCTAGCCCCATCAGACGGCAGGCTTGAGCATAGCAAAGGCCGCCTCGGTCTAGGCCCAGCCGAGGCCGACCATCCTAATCCGACCGAACCGATCCGGTTTTGGAAAATTAGACACGTGTAAAAAGTGTCCGGGTGCAGTTTTCCCCTCCTGAATGTCCTCCATTATTCATTTTTCTCCTTTCTTCTCCTAAAATTTGCCTAAAATGAAGCTACAATTGTTTAGAACACGCTTACAAAAAGCGAGAAGATACGAGGCTACTGAATAACCAAGAATTCCTTCCAACAAGATGTCATGAAGCTACATGGCTACTAGATGGACAAAATTCCCTCCTATGGGAGGTCGGGAAGTCCAAAATAGTTCTTACGGGGTTTGATGGAAATCCCACTTAAATTTAAGGACGCCCTCGAATTTATATATTCTCTTTAGGAAAGCGGCACAGATTGCGAATCCAGATGAGAGTCTTAGCCACCAAGAAAGATCAAAATTTTTCCTACAGGGTTGGACGACAATCTTGGGGAGATTCAAGGAGAACCTTGGTGCCCTAAATTTTCTTCAGGATGTAGATGAACACGCATCCAGAGGAGAATCTTACCCACCATGAAGAGACTGACCTATGGGGTTTTACGGCAATCCTGGGGATGATCTGAGACGCAAAATAAGCGTCACAGAACCCTAAAATTCCTATAGGAAAATAGAGAAATCAAGACGCAAGATAAGCGTCATGGAACCCTAAAATTCCTACTGGAAAATAGAGAAACCGACACTCTAGGAGACTGAATATCATTACAAGGATGGACAACAACAACTAGAGAGAATTCAAGGCAGACCTCGAAATGTCAACAATGACTCCAAAACTTAATATGCTACTCCCAAGTCAAGCTCCATGCATTATTCCACATGCTTCTAATCTCGAATCCTAACTAAGGAGTGAGGGCTAATGTTATGGGTGAAATTGGACCAGCAAGAACGGGCTAGCTAAAGGGCTGTAACGAAGGGCCAAACGAGGAAAGAAGCCCAATACAAAGTCAAAAAGGAACTAAAATCGACAGAGGCCTGGCCCAAAATGAGAGGGAGGAGAAACGGACTTTGGCTTCGACCCAAGTCCGTGGTAGACCCAACCGAGGCTGACTAGATTGGCAAGGTCGGTTTTGGGCCTTGCCTCTGTCCCTCATGGCCCGTGTACCCTCTGTCCAACCCAGTTCAATCTTTCCTTTCCCCATTCGAATACAAAAACCCACGAAAAATCCTAGGAATGAAGGTATTTAAGCTCTTTCTTGAGGGGAGAGTAAAGTAAGTTCATTCCAGCCTCCAAAACTCTCCAAGAACTACCAAATTCTCTCTGAAAACCCTCATTAACTTAAGCATTGGAGTCTGTGTGGCCTACACCACACCGGTGTCTAGGTTTTTCTTATCTTGCAGGCCGCGTTCTTCCCCCAAGAATACAAATTCACCGTCGTTGTCACAAGAAGGTCAAGTGAGATTTCTCCTGTCCAAAATTTGGCAACAATATATATATATATATATATATATATATATATATAGTTAAACAATATTTGAGAGTTGAGAGATTTAAACATCTAACCTCTTGATCAATTATACATGTTAATTACTGTTCAATGTTCACTTTGGCTAAGTATTAAGTTAGATGAAGATTGACAACATGATAACAATGAGGATCAAAAAATAAAATAAACTTGAGGTGAAATTTAAACCATGAAATTCATGAGAGGGGATTTGAATTTCAATTCTAAGTCCTCGCGGAAAAGCAAACCAAAGGTGGTCAGGCCGTCCCTCGCTTGCTTAGCTTCCACTCCAAAATGTGTCGGCTGTCCTACCTTCTTCATTCTTCTTCACTAAATATATCAAATTGTCCCTTTTTATTCCTTTTTTTTTGTAGGGGATTCTTTTTAAACTAATCTTCAATTTTACTATTTAATATATTGATTTTTCTCAATTAAGTTTCCATCATTAAAACTTGTCAATTTTACTTTTACTATCTCGATTTTTTTTATCTCAATTAAGTCCTTATGTTGTGTCAAGAAAATTGTTAAGCTTTGTCAACAAAAAAACAATATAAGATATTATTAATAATTTATTATTATTAATAAAGCTCAGACATGGAAAACTTATCCTGGTTTAGTTTGGGATTGTTGTAGCTTCTAAAATAATTGCTAGTAACAGTACTTTTAAAAAAAACAGTTGTAATACAAAGTAAATGAATGTTTGACGTTTTAGCTTTGAAGATTAAAAAAAAGGTTAAAGTGTTAAGTAAATTAATGCTAAATTATTAGAGTTTAACTATAATAACCAAATTAGACATAATATTTCAATAATGCATAATGTTAAGTTTATATTTAATTTCAAAGGTTTTATAAGATAATTAATTTAAATTTCATATAATTTAAACTACAATATTCTATTCAGTCTAGATATTTTTATATTTTGATAAGAAAAACAATTTCTAAAAAAATTATATTGAAAAAATGTTATTCCAATTTAAATTAAAAAAAAGTAAGAAAAAATAAATTCAATTGAATTAAAATAAGATAATAGAAACTACAAATTAAATTTAAATAAAAACAAAGGATTGATAGTGAATCATGTCTCAACATCATGGAGATATAGAAGGATAAATAGTTAGTTAGAAAATTTACCAAATTTTTATGAAAGCTAATTTGAAAAGCTACTATCAATTAAATTTTGCAAATCAATGTAATTGAGAAAGTACTTTTATTAAAATTAATTAATAATCAGTTTCACCAACCATAAAAATGGTTAAAATTCTTTTAGAATCACTTTTATAGTCTTCAAAATTAATGTCAAATGCACTCTCAATAAGACCTCCATAATGTGGTTGCCTCTTAATAACCAATGAATGTGAATTAAAAATTTTGCATGCTCCTTTCATATATTCAAGGTGCAAAATTTCCAACCACATTGGAACGCCCTCTTCAAATAATTTGCCATAAAATCATGTAACACTCTTTTTAACAATACTTGCCTACAATAGTATGCCAGAGGCAAAGCTCTTACATACTTTTTGACATAGCGATTTTTTACTGTCTATTTCTAAAAAAATTTAACTACCAAAAATACGCTCCATTCAAGTACTGTTCTACTTGCCAACATGGAGGTAGTATGTTCTTCTCAAAAGTTACAAATCTCATATCAAAATAGAAACCACCAACTCTCCGTTTTCAATAAAAGTCAATGTAGCAATTCGAGCATAGTTCAATGAAGAAGACATCATTTATCGTTTCAAAAGTCAATAGTTCAATCATCCACTTCGCAATTGTTAAGACTCAAAGTAAAAATAAAAATAAAAATCAATGCATTAAGATAAAATTAACAAATTTTAAAAACTAAGGATGAATTTGAAATGTTCAACCATTATCCTGAATTTTGGGACTCTTTCATTTTAATTTATTTGCCATTTAAGTTAATTATTAGGAAAATTTTATTGGATAGCAAAAAATATTGGGATATTTGCAAATCTAACAAATCTAGCCTTGATTTTTTAGATTTGCAAATATACCAAAAAAAAAAAATAATTTGATTTTCATTTTTTTATTATTCAAATTTTACCCTCATTGGTATATCAGCAGTATATTAATAGTATATCTAATATACTTTATATTTGGTATATCAATAGTATATCTGATACACTTTATATTTGGTATAACAGTTAACTAATATATACCTAAAACGAAGTATATTAGTGATACACTTCTTTTTAGGTATATCATGTAATAGCCCGAATTTTCCAATACGGTCATTCTACAATAATGCAGAAGCGTAACAATCAAAACTAAAATAGACTTAAACAAATTCAGCTGAAGTAATTTCTTACAAATGATTTCTAAAAGAAACTATTGAATCCATAACAACAACTTTCTAAGTCTTGTGCCATAGTGCTAAACTTCACTTCTTTCGAGACTATCACTTGATTCTTCATCTGAAAACATTTTGGAAAAACAAAAATGAGTACAGAAATACTCAATATATTTCAACATTAAGTTCAAAAAGTCATTTTCTTTAAAACAAAACATAGAAATTCAGTTTAACAAATCATTTCAATAGTTGAATCAAAGGTCAAATATATCATAATCAAAATAAAAATATCCTTGCAAAACTTTTAATACAACTATTAAAACATTCAGTCAAAACTTTTGAAAAACAAAAATCTTTCAATTGAACAAAACTTTCATTGAACCAAACTTTCAAGCATCGAAACTTTCAATTCAAATAGTACTTTCAATCAATCATTACTTTCAAATATCATCGTGGGAATATGCATTATTTGGGCAGCCTTAATAACATATATGATGGTTACTTGTCGGTAACACCAGTCAATCAATCAGAACATTCAATCAGAGTTGTCGATAAAAATCGACTAGAACATTCAATTCAATTACTTAATTGTGAGGTTATGTGAGTGAAACACACACATGAATCTTCTTTCTAAAAGAATGTCAAACCACAAACTGTGCCTTCCTACAAATAAGCTTCAATCAGTCAGAGATGTCGATAAAATCGACTAGAACAATCAATATAATTACTTAAGTGTGAGGTCACGTGAGTGAATAACACACACATGAATCTTCATTCCAAAGGAATGCCAAACCACAAATGTGCCTTCTCACAAATGTGTCTTCTCACAAATAAGCCAGAACAATTCAATCAATTCCAATTCCATCAATTCCAATTTAGGCTACTAATTCCCAAAACAGAAAATTGGCATATTCGGATAGCCCTATTGAATCAATCAAATACTTTTCAAAATGGTAAACATATTCTTTCATTTAGCAAAACAATTCAAAACATACAAAACAATTTCAATCGGTTTCAAATCACATAAAAACATGCTTTCAGATATTTTGTCAAATAACAATAATCAAAATGAAAATTATTCCAAATTTTCTATTTTGGAAGGGATGTAGAAACTACTTACCTCGATCAATAGTCCTACAATTCTTAATCTCAATCTCAATTCCAAATTTAATCCACTTTCTTGAACAATCATCAACTTTTCCTAGAAGTCCAAACATATCCAATACTTCATTGATCAAAAACCAAAATTCTATCTTAAAGGTCCAAAAGCTTATCAAAAATATATACAATCTTATCTACCCAATTTTAAGTTAGGGACAATAGGGTTCTTGGATTAAAAAAAAAACAGCACTGAAAAATTGGGTTAAAAACACTTTAAAATCCAATTAAAAACGTATTAAAATTGATAAAATTAATGCTTTTTAATACGTAATAAAATACCAAACAAATTTTCTATTATATAATTTTTAAAACCTTTAAAATCATAAAATATGGACAAATAACCCAGAAAAATTTCTGCTCATAAAACAAAACTTTCCAAGATTTTAACATCAAAAGAATAAGGATTTGTAATTTTTTAACCCAAAAACCAGATCTAAAAAGCTTAATAAAACTGCTGTAAAAACCATAAAAACATACAATTTTCATGTAAAAATCAAAACTATATGTTATACTTTACAGTGCAATCATTTGGTAAACTTTTGGTGCAAAAAGAATATGAAATACACTTAAAACAATCCCAATTTTAAAGAAATTCAAAGCTGGAAATTTCTGGAAAATCTTCCATTATCAAAACCTTTAATTTAATCTAAAAGACCTAATTAGAAAAAAAAAATTGATAAAAATTAAGCAAACAAAAAAAAAACTAAAAACTTTTTAGGGCAAAAGATTTCAAGAATCTTTTCATTCTAAACAATCTCAACGAAGCCAAAAAGAAATCAAAACCCAAAACCTTACAAAGAAAACTTCAATAATCAAGAAAAGAAAAGAAATCAATAAGAGCAATAACGAAAATTTACTGTCTTTCTTGTTGGAGAGGAAGGTCTAGAGCGTTTCTTCTTTTCTCTCTTTTTTTTTTGCCGTCCAAAACTTTTGATTAAAAATATTAGGGCTTAAGAGACCCTTTTTAAAAGAACTCTAATCAAAACCCTTAAAAGATTGTCTTCTATTTTTTTTTTTTAAAAAAAAAAGAAAATAAAAATTTATCTCCTAATTTAAAAAGAAGATAAAATCCTAATTCAAAAAGGTTTTAGAAAAATCAATAAAACAAATAAAATAAAAATTCTTTTTTTTTTGTTCAGTTGTTACATATCAGTTAAATAATATACTATATATGAAGTATATCAATAGCATATAAGGGAAATTTTGTATATTTGGTATATCATTGATATATTTCATTTTAAGTATATTTGATATATTTAATATGAAGTACTGATATGCTATTAATATACAATATTAGATATATCACTGATATACTTCATTTTAGGAATATCTGATACATTTAATATGAAGTACTGATATGCTATTAATATACAATATTCGATATATCACTGATATACGTTATTTTAGGAATATAAATCAATGATATACCTAAAATAAAGTACATCAGTGATATACCGAATATTGTATATTAATAGCATATACTTAAAATACAGTATATCAGTAGTATATCAGTATATACTTTATTTTAGATATATCTGATATATTGAATATGAAGTACTGATATATTGTTGATATCCTTTATATGAGTACCTCAGTGAAATGATATACTTAAAATGAAGTATATTAGTACTATATCATTGATTTACTACTGATATACTACTAAACAGGTGTATTGACTAAACAAGTTTATCAATTAAAAACCAGTGTACCAACAAAAAACTAGTGACGAAAAACCATTGATAAAATCAAGGACTAAAAATGTCTTCATAACTTGATCCCATCACAATTTGAAATACATAAAAGTGAATTGAAGAAACGAAGCCAAAGAGACGGAGAAAGTGATATCTGTGTATCGTGTGTCCATCAGTGGTTTAAGTTAAGCATATCATTTTTCAAATGCCCACGTGTTTAAGCGTAATGAGGTGAAACAAAGAGAAATGAATGTGTTTGAATTGGAAAAAAACAGAAACTCTTGACAAAAATAAAGTATATCAGTAGTATATTAGTGATATACTTCATTTTAGGTATATCTAATATAATGCATATGAAGTTCTAGTATATTATTGATGTACTTCATGTAGGAATATTGTTCCACTGATATATCAAAATAAAGTATATCAGTAGTACATCAATGATATACTTCATTTTAGGTATATCAGTAGTATATCACCAGTATATCTGATATACCACTGATATACTTAATAATAGTAAACCACGCGAAAACACGAGGAAAGGAAGTTTGAACTTTTCTGATTTAGCTTTTGGGTGGGGTCAAATTTCTTTTCCAGATTTGCAAATTGGAAAAAGTGAAATCATGTCGACAATAAGCTCATAAGATTTTGCAATCCTTGCAACCAATCCTAATTATTAGGGTAAAAGTAGTTAATTATTAAGGTAAAATATACTGTTGGTCCCTATAATTTGAACTTAGTTTCTATTTGTTCATTGAGTTTTCAAAACTAAAACTTTTGGTCATTGAGAATTGAATTTCAAATTGGTCCTTGAGGTTTCAAAAGTGACATATTTGGTCTCTTAGGCTTGAATAAGATTTCAAATTGGTCCTAAAGTGTGAACTTGATTTTTAATTGGTCCCTGAGTATAAAAAATAAAGGGGGTGTTTGGCTCCTTGAGTTGAGTTGGGTTTTAAACCCAACTCACCGTTTGGCCCATGGAGAAATTAACTCTCCATAAAAAAAACTCAACCCTACCGACTTGCTACAGTGTTGGGATATTAACTCGCCAACTTGTACAGTAACCCTATTAACATATTTTATCACCGTTTCTCCAACGATCGGTGGCCACCGTCGGTGACCTTCTCCCACTACCATTGGCCACCTCCGACTACCAACGACCACCTTAGGCGACCTTCTTTGACGATCGATGGCCATATGCGGCAACTGACGACCACTGCCGACTACCTTCTTCGATAATCGACAGCAATTGTTGACAAACTTGATCGACGTTTGCTACAACACGCAAGTGCACGTGATCGAAGTAATAAAAACTGGAGTATTCCAGAGTATTGTACCCAAGGGAACGGGTTTTAACAAAATCTACTGAGACGACACAAAATTTGTTTGCAAATTGTAATTATGGTAACCGAGGGTGTAAAAGTATTTGAGTGGTAGTTTTTGGCTAAAGAAAATAATGGAAAGTCGAATAGTAAAAAGAATGGGATCCAAGTTGCTTATGCCCTTTTGGAAAGAAATGCTACTTAAAATGCAATTGCAGTCTTAGTTAATACACAAGACTAAGTAAACCGAATTCAACTCCTATTCGATTTTACTTCAAAATATTTAGGAGACTAAGTGATTAAGCCTACATTTCTATGGCTAATCTAACTTAGATAAATTCACACACTATTATAGCGATTTTGGAGTCTCGCCCTATGTCTAGGGTCGATGTTCAGGACTTATTTCTAAGCATTTTCCTCCATTGTTTTTGTGACCTCCACTTTCCCTTAACCCTTTCGGTACTAAGTTCAAGCTCAACAAGCAACACTAGTTGGCCGACTAGGTTTACCCACATTAATTCAACAAAAACAAACAAAGTCTCGAATATTAACTAGATTGAATATGCTTTGAGCTTTACATCCTTCCTCTAGGGCATTCACTAACTTGAATCCCTAAAGAAGAATTAGCTCATTATGGAAGAATTGAAACTTGAAAAGTTGGTTGCTAAAAATCTCATATTAAATGACATATTTTTTAGAGATTAACTGCTGCAATGATTAAATCAAACAAATGAAAGTTAGTAATAATTTATGAATCTAATTCAATAGTCCAAAATGTTCAGGAAAACAATTTATTATCAAAAGTAGGATTCAAGATAGCACCATCATTAACCTTTAAATAATTTCAAATAAAATCTTCTAGGCAGTGATGAAATTGATTAAAAGAAATTCAGAACTTTGGAGCTAAAGTTTCATCTAATTGACAGAAAAATTGAAGGAGAACAAAACTCATACTCTCTTACTTGATTCAACTTCTAAAACGTACAACAAATTAAGTAAATGAAGATCCACTAAATGAGTACATCTAGCAGGAAAACAGAATGCATAAATTACCTAAATAGAGTACAAATGCTAACAGAATTCCTTGCTTTGATCGATCCCAATTTCCTTCAAAAGAAATTGGATCTTTACCTCCTTAAACTTCGTTGAGAAGGGATCAAACTCGGAAATTACAAGGCAAGATGAAGACAAACTACTAAAGAGATTGACAGAAAAATCGAGACTAAAAACTGCTGTTCGAAAACTTGGAAAACAGAAAAACCCAAAAAAACAAAGTGCAGAAAAATCGATACCCACTTCTTTGTTCTTCCTTCCCTTTTAAAGAAATTCTGAGGCCTTTTCTTTCCATCCTGGGCTCCTTAATTCTTGGGTAGACTTTGGGCGTGAGATTCAGGTTGGAATTTCTCCCATAAATCGAGAAAACCCATGAATTTTGGTGAATTTCCGAGAATTTCGTACTGCTTGATAAGTCCAAAAAATGCAATTGCATTTTCCCTCTTGTTCACCATCTTGCCTTCTCAAAGAAATGCAATTGCATTTCATTTGCATTTTCTTCAAGTCTGCATAAAAACAATGATTTTAGCTAACTTTCCTGTGTCTTTCAACTTACTTCTTCTTTTTCCATATTCCGACAAGCTTGCATGAACTTATTTTATAAATGATAATTTTAGCTTGCTCGTTATTCAAAAAAATACGCAAAACTGACAAGAACAACTTAGTTTTAGGGTTAAATAATCCTCATAACTGAGAATTATCATGACCATATCCGGCAACCGGCAGTATCGTCTCTAGCGACTATCGCTAGCAACAATTCCCAACACCGACGACACTCCCATGGTTCAAAATAATATGAAATGCACATGTACTTAGGTGGTCTGACTCTCTACTCCAACAATCTTTCTTCAGACTTACAAACTCGACCCATTGTTGGCCATTACTTATATTTTGTGAACGATAATTATGTTTTGTGAATAATGTAAATAGGCTCTTGATGACCTACTAATATTTCATGAATATTCTACTCCTACATGACACTAATGTGGAAATATATTATCGTTTTCTTGTCATCTTGAAAAATAAAATAAAATATTGGCATTCTCTTTTCCAAAGATGTTCAATTTAGAACATGTGTTTAAACAAATGTAAACAAACAATGTTCCTTTGCAAAAAAAAAAAAAAACATAAACATAATGGTCAATGTGTGTGTGTGTGTTTTTTTTTTAAAAAAAACTCCCTCATAAAGAAGACCTTATTAGTAATTGAAAAAGGTCATAATAAGGTCCTCATTTGTAAGTTTCAAAGAAGTTCAATGTGTGTTTTGAAAATGAAATATGAGATTTCTATATTTTGATAAAAGTTCAATTGTGTTTAAAGAAAAAAAAAATACAAGACATTTCCCTTTTTCCATTCATCAATTTGCTATTTGTTATTATAAAGAATGCAACATTTGATTTATATAAATGGAAAGAAGTTTAATGTGTAATGCAATATTTGATTTCTATAAATTGAAAGAAGGTCAATGTGTAGCAAAAAGAGAAAACAAGGTTACATTGCCTATGGTTTGGAAGAAGTCAATTTCTTAAAAAAAAGAAAGATAAAGAATGATATTTTTTTTAAAAAAAAAGATTAATGTTGAAATATATTACTTTTTGAAGTGAACATCTGAATTCAGTGTTGGAAAGTTGGAAAAATATGTTTCTAGATGAATAATTGGATAAAATAAAAATAAAGGAAATAAAAACAGTTAGTTAAAAATCAGTCTACTTCGAGTTACAAAAAACTGTACCAGATACCCCTGATAACTCAACTTTGCACTCCAAACACAGACTTTCTGACTCAACTCAACCCAACTCTACACCCCAAACACAGACTTTTGAACTCACTGACAAACAAACTCTGCCCAACTCAACCCAACTTTGTGCGCCAAACGCCCCCAAAAAGTAAAATAAAATCGTACTCATCTAAAAAATACATATCAACCAATTCTAGTTGCATATATATGTTAATTGTTACGTTATCATTTTGTTAAGTCAATTAATGATCAACTCTACACAGTGACCAATTAAAACTAATTTCAAACTTTAAAGACAAATTAGAAATCAAATTCAAATTACGATCTCACAGTCCAAGCATGTTACTTTTGAAACCTCAAGAATAGAATATAAACTAAATTCAAACTTCAATAACCAAAAGTATTAATTTTGAAAAGTGTATTTAAAAAAAAAGTATTTTACCTTAATTATTACTGTTGTTATTTAAGTACTTGGACTTTGGATTTAGGCTAAATTATAAAAAAATACTTCTGAACTTTATCATTTGTTTCAAAAACACTTCTCTTCATTCAAAAGTTGTAATATTATCTTTCTCTTTCAATTTTTAAACAAATAATACAGTGAAGATATTTTTTATAATTTAGCCTTGGATTTATTATTCATAATATGAGCAGAAATACGTTTTCCCGATTTTCCTTTAGATTTCGTAGATATTTGTTATAGATGGTCAAACATTTAATATTACACCATAAATATTTAAAAATTACTCAAATACGTTTTATTATTTCATTCAGCATTTTTCAAGTTTTTTAGAAACATCGGGGTGGTGGCGCAGTTGGCTAGCGCGTAGGTCTCATAGCTATTAGAGGGATCATGAGTAGAGATGTCCATTTAACCCACGGGGTTGAGGCCCTGCGGGGACCTGCCCCGAACGGGGCGGGAAATCACCGATTACACGGGGAATGAGGGAGTGAGCAGGGAGAGATTTCTCCCGTTGGCTGATCGGGGATGGGAATAGGGGTTATAATCCCCGCCCTCGTCCCTGGCCCCCGCCCTGCCCCGTATATATATATATATATATATATATATATACTCATTTGGTTTTACGTTTACCCTACTCTCTATCTCTAACCCCAGACCAGCCGCACTGCACGCAAGCAACAGTCCAGTGACGAGTCCTCTCCAATCCTCTCCTCTCCTCATCACGATTCACGACTTCACAAGTCACTCACAAACACGCACGACACGATTCCTTCCTTCAATCCTTCGATTCCTTCCCTCTCTCTCCATCTCAACTCAGAATCAGATTCGTCATCTGACTCGCATCCAGCATCCCCCATCTCTTCAGATCTATTCCAGCCGTTGCAACCCATCTCTCTCACAACCCTGCATATGTCCGACTAGCTTCCCAAATCTGTCCGACTCACTTCCGTCCGTCATAACTTCCGTCCGGCAGCCTCAACGTTCGTCTGTCCATTGCCACCTCCAGCAGGTTCATTTCGTTTCTTCCCTAAATCGTATAGGAGAATAGTAATTTTGGTCAAAATAGTGGGGATTTGGCCTATTTCAATACTGTTTTAGTTAAAATAGTGGAGATCTGGCTTATTTCAGTTCTGTTTAGTTAAACACTAACAAATTTCTTTGTTTGTTTTGATCTAATTTTGAAATCAATAACTTCTAGCGAATCTTTTTCATGTTTAATGTTTATTGTATATGTGCTAAATAAAGTTAGTATATTAATTTTACAATTGATTTATTATTGTAGGTTAAAATGACTTTATCAACAAATAATAAGTCACAACAAGTTGATTCAACTCCAACTTCTAATAACTTGAGTGAACCAACACTGGTCAATAATTGTGATAGTCATAATACACCTATTACCTTAGATAGTGATGACAATAATGATGATGAAGGAAAACGTAGGTTAACATCAATTGTGTGGAATCATTACTGATAAGCCATGAAATTAAGGCTTATTTTAATCCTAAATTGCTCGAAAGAACTCTTGTTTGTCCTATTATTAATGGAAAATGGTGAAAAATTGTTGAAAGAAGGAAATAATGAAATATGGTAGCAATTGGAAAAGATTTCTAAGTATTGTGATTATTTTGCAGGAATTGCCAAACCAATTGCCAGACCATTGCCAAACCAGCGAATTGGCAATCCTCAGCAGCTGCAGATATGGAATTTTCGGGAAATCCGTGATTGATGAACCCATAATTGACAGAGAAATTCTCGCACAAATCAAGGGATTTAGAGCATTATTTTTGGCAAATGGGAACCCTATATCGGTCTACATAAGGAGATTGAAGAAGGCCGAACAAAGGAGGACGATTCGAGGGGTCAAAATCGAAGCTTGTTTGCTGTTTTTCTGGGTTTTGGACAGCCTCTGTTTTGGCTGTTAGCTACTGTCTTTACCATTTTATTCAATTTCCATTCAACTTTCCTTCAAGTTTGTATTACAAAACATTGCCTAGATACCTTGTTTTTCGATTTGTTGTATTTTCATTCAAGTTTAAGTTTGTTTCAAGTTCATTCGAAGGTAGCTTTGCTCGCAAGTGCTCCTCTGTTTTTCTTCAGTTTTAGTTGATTTCTTTCACCAAATTTTCAATTACAGTGCATCAACTCTTCGTTCTTGTCACAATGAATGGTTTTGGGTATTCTCCTTTTGCTCTTAAGTGAATGTAAACAAGTATTATTGCGTAGGAAACTCCAATTCCATTCGAAATTCTTGTTTTTTTTTAGAGTTTTTCTTCAATTCGGATTGTTCAAGCAATTTTCTGCATCTTCCTTAGATTTCCAATCCGATTCAAGGTATTTTTGAATCGTCAAGATTAATTTCGCTCTAAAAGTGGAGGAGATTGAATCGATTGGGTAGGAAGAAGTGGGATAAACATCGAATTAAATTTGTTGACTTCTTGCTCTGTTTTTCCTTATTCTTCAAATTAGCTTCTGGAGAAGGAATTAAAACAAGGTAGGAGAAAGGGAAAGAAAATTACGTAACTACCCTTGCCACTTTGATTTAATTTCAATTAATTACTTTTGCTTGAATTTCTAGGAAAACCCAAATTACATTTCATAAGTTAGTATTTTATTAAATTTCATTATGAAATCTTTCTTTAAAATTAGTTTTATGTTTTTCATTAAAAATATGAGCTAAAACTTCTTAGGGGGTTCAAGGATGTGAATTCCCTAAGGAGTAATTGTAGCCAAAATTCCAATAAAAACCAAGCATACATCTCAATTGTTTGCTTGTGTTGATTTAATTTTCGTTGAGATCCTAGATTGATCAACTAGGGTTTCAACTCAAGCTTAGATCTAATACCGACATGGTTAGTGATAAGCGGATGTCACACAAGTAATGGAGTAAAAGAGCTTAGACATAAGCCATTCCTTACCCTAGACATAGGGATTAAGGACTCCAAGACCCATAAAATTGTGAGCCAAAAATCATCTATGATGGAGGGACTATAGACATATAGAGCCCCCACTTAGCCTCCTAAAAAACCCAATTTTGAGGTAATAGGAGATGCAATTTTGGTTTACAATTGAGTGTGGAGTAGGTTGGAATTGTAATTTTGGTTTGCAATTACGACTTAGGGCAATGACATTCTTGAGCCCCATCCTTTATCATTTCATTCTTAAGTTCATTCAAATTGCCATTTCATATTGCCAATTTAGATTAGCAATTGAATTCTGCAATTTTAGTCTTTTCGCACATTGCCATTCCGGATTAGCAATTGGATTAGCAATTTCTGTTATTTCCAACATTGCCATTCTGGATTAGCAATTGAATTAGCAATTTCGATTTTCCACCAACAACTTGATTTTTGCATTTTTACTTTTCAAACTTGCAATTTGCCTTACACTTTTGCAAAACAAAATCTTTGTTACTCCGTTCCCTGTGGGATTCGATACTTGGTACTCAGATACCATTTTATATTACTTCGATCGCGTGCGCTTGCGTGAACACCGATCAATTACAAAAGACAAAAGATAAATGATACCATTAAAGACGTTTGTAACTACTGTGGAAAAAAGTTAGGAGGGGAATTAAAAAATGGGACAAAGCATTTACATGATCATTTCAAAATATGTCCTTTGAGGAAACAAAGAGACATTAGGCAATCATGTTTGTGACCACAAAAAACTAGTGATGGAAAGGTAATGCTAAATTCATACTCTTTTGATTATGAAGCTTCTAAAAGAGACCTTGCTTGTGCGATAATTTTACATGAATATCCTATTAACATGGTTGAACATAGAGGATTTAGAAAGTTTATGAGTGGTGTTCAACCTATGTTTAAGATGGTTTCAAGAACCACAATGAGGAGAGATATTCTAAAAATTTACAAGGAAGAGAGACTTAAAACAATGAAATTTCTAGAAAACAATTGAAGTAGAGTTGCCATTACTAATGATATGTGGACAGCTAATAACCAAAAGAAGAGATACATGGCAATCACTACACATTTCATTGATGATTCTTGGGTCCTACAGAGCAGGCTTTTGTGGTAATTTAAATGTCCTATTTATTTGTTTTATTACAATTTGTTTAACATATAGGTTCAATCTTAACATGTTATTATCATCGCTTAATATTAGGTTTGTATATGTGTCACATCCACATAGTGAAAGATTACTTTATGATGCATTATTAGAGTGCTTATTGGATTGGAACATAGATCGTAAATTATCTACTTTAACGGTAGATAACTGTTCAACAAATGATTCAATGGTTGAGATTCTGTTGGATAAGTTAGAGTTGAGGACATTGTTGTTGCATGGAATTTTGTTTCACATGCGTTGTTGAGCATATATTTTAAATTTGATAGTGAAGGATGGGTTGGCTGTAATTGCTTATGGTATAGAGAGAATTAGAGATACTGTACATTTTTGGACTTCGTCTGCAAAAAGGAAGGAAAATTTTGAAGAAGCTGCTCGTCAATTGCAAATTCCATGCACTAAAAAGCTTGGTCTTGATTGTGTGACAAGATGGAATTCAACATTTTTGATGCTCAAAACTGCTTTGGTATACAAAAATGTTTTTCCTTGTTTAAAATAACGTGAACCACAATTCAAATGTCTTCCTTTAGATAGTGATTGGACTTTTGCAAAAGAAATGTGTGCTAAATTAGAACCGTTCTACAATATGACTGAGTTATTTTCTGGGTCTAGTTATCCAACTTCCAATGTGTTTTTTCCAGAAATTTGTGATATTAGGTTGGAACTTACTAAGTGGCTTGATTCTGAAATTGATGAGATAAAAGTGATGGCTTCAAGAATGATTTATAAGTTTGAAAAATATTGGAGTGTGATTCACGATGTCTTGGCAATAGCTACAATATTAGATCCTAGATTGAAGATGAGATTGATCGAGATTTACTTTCCCCAAATCTATGGACCTAATCACTATATTACCGAAATGCAACGTGTTCGAGATATGTGCAAGGATTTAATGAAGTATTATATGTCAACTTCAAGTACAGAAGCAGAATCTTCATGTTCTACCATTACTTCAAGGCAATGTGTGAGTAGTTCTAGTTCTCTTGGTCAGAAGAAAGATCGATTTCTCAAGTTTGATGAGTTTGTTAACAATGTTGCTAATGCTGATAATGTCAAATCAGAGTTAGATCTGTACTTAGAGGAAAGTCTTTTACCAAGATCTGATGACTTTGATATTTTAGTTGGTGGAAGTTAAATGGGGTAAAGTACCCTATTTTGTATCAAATTGCCAGAGATATTTTAGTTGTTCCTGTCACTACTGTTGCTTCAGAGTTTGCATTTAGTATTGGAGGTAGACATGTAGGTCCACATCGTTCCCAAATTCATGCTACCTTACTGGAAGTTTTGATGTGTGCTCAAGATTGGCTATGGGCTGAAGGTATGAGTAATTTATTTAAACAATTTTGTTATTGCCATCTAAGATGTTTTGTTATTTTTATCATTTAAAAAGTTTTATTTGTACTTGGAATAGATACAAATACTCCAATAGATGGCAAAGTGTTGGAGACTATTCTCCAAGATCGAGATCCAGATGATGTAGTAAGTAATTAGTTTGTGCCTTCTAATTAACTTTTAATTATTAAATTTATAATAACATTTTTCAATATTTGTTTTTCAGGAATCATGTGCTATAAACCTAAATGGTTGAAGAAGGAAATTGATAGCTATGTTGTTGTTGTAATATTGTTGTTTTGATTATTAAGACTAGTATAATATTTAAATTAAAGATCCTGTTGAAGACTATGGTCGGAATTTGTTGAAGACTATTTTTTTTTTAAGATTCGAAGACTATGTTGTAAATTTGTAATGTTGAAAATTGTTTAGAATTATGTTGGTTGAACGTTTTATTTTTAGTATAATGTTGGTTGAACGTTATAGCTATATATATTTTTGCTTATGGATTAGTTTTTATTAAGACATTAGTTATATATTTTTTATGACATTTTATATTCTCTTCTTTAAATACAAATTTATTGGAAATGGTCTATTTAAAATGTATTAAAAAACAATATATTTAAAAGTTTTTTTTTTTTATAAAAAAACTATCATTTAGAATAAATTAAAACAAACGGGAAAAATTTCCCGCAGGGAATCCGATCCCCTCGAGTTCCCCGCGGGGAATCCCCGCCCCGTTCCGGCGAAAATAAAATGGGGAATTTCGCGAGGACGGGGATTAATATAGGTGGCGGGGACGGGGACAGGGAAGGCTTCCCCGTTCTTGCCCCGCCCATGGACATCTCTAATCCTGAGCTCGAGAGTTTGAGCTTCTCTCACTGCAAATATAATTTATTTTTAGAAAAATAATATTATTCTTTTACCATTTTAGACTTTTATGTTCAATGATATTCAATTTAGTATTAAATTAAAAAAATTATTAAAATATTAAAATGATATAAGCATTTTGATTCATGAGAATAAATATAAATTTTGACTAAAACAGAATAAATATCGATTTAATATATAAAATTATTTATCAATAAACTACTTACAGTCCACGGAGGCATTTTCTAAATAAAAAGGCCTCGATGGGCCTATGGAAAAATATTGTATTAAAAGAACAATTTTTTTCCCTGGGTATCTTTAAATCTCCCTAAAATTATTTCAGTTTTTTTAGTACTAACCCACGTTTGTTTTTGGGAATCTTGATGATCACAATCTTCAGATACATAGAATCATAAATACCTGACAATATAGAGGCCAACATTTTAGATAATCATATTTGTTTTGAAAAAATAATTTATAAGAATATCTGAAAGTATTCAAATAACTATATTTGTTTTGCATGATTGATTTATGAGAATGTGTTAAGATTATGTGTTATTATAATAATGTCTTTATTAATCTTTAGGTAATTTATATATTAGTTTAATATAATTTAAATTTATATCGTCACATGTATTTTGGTGTTTATTAATTTAATATTATATTTGTATATCAATTTAGTTTATACTAACTTTATGGGTTACTTGGTAGAACAAATTAATTTATATTTTGAGATTTTTATAAAATATTTAATATTTAATATTAATTTAGTTTAACTTATATTTTTTCAAATGAAGATCATTGATATAATTGATGGTGTTTTTAGTAGATTTATATCAATCACATTGTAAAATAAGAATTTTTTTAGAGGAATAATATTTAGTGTATTGGATTTGCGTGTGTGTATAATTAGTAATAGTCTTAATAAATTACAACTAAATAATTGAAATAAATAATTTCAAGAGATGTACAAGAGAAAAACTCACTATATACAATTATATTGAGCGGTTATTGAAAAAATAAAATAAAATGAGTATTGCACTTTAAATTTAAATAAATAAATTAAAAATAAATCGAGATATTATTTAAATAACTGTGTAAAATAGAATGAATAGGCAAGTGTCTTGGTCATCGCCACGTCATTTCAAGTCATCGTCACATCGATTTTCCGTCTAATGGATTTCTACTTCAAGAGTAGTTTTGAAACGTTTATGAAAGTTCAAGGGCAATATTGCAAGTTTGAAACAAATGACAAAGTTCAAAAGGTTTTTTTTTTATAATAATTTAGCCTTATGAATTTAGATACTTTGATTTCATCTTAAAAAGAATAAATATGCATCTTTATGAATTTACATCTTAAAAGTTCAAGCTGAACAAAAACTATATTTAAAACTCATTGAATGAATTAAATTCGGTAAATTTCATTTGTTTTTTTGGACGAATTTCATATGTTTCTTATTTGACTTTTTCAATTTCAACAAACTTAAATTGAGCAAATTATTTATTTCAGTTTTTTTAGTACTAAAATAAAGCTTGTATCTTTAGTACTAAAATTATTTCAGTTAAGAATTCATAAATCTATCTTTATAAATTTAGATACTTTGATTTCTGTTGACAATTGTTACTAGACAAGCATTTGTTTTTGTTTTTAGAATTTGGATAAAAATTCAAATATATTTTTTTAAAAAAGATGAAAATTATGATAAAGAAATGGTGAGAAAACAAGTACAATTTTTAAAAATAAAAAAACCAAGGCGTCGTTTGATAACGTTTCCGTTTTTCGTTTCTTATTTCTTGTTTCTCATTTTTTAAGAAAAAAAAAAAAAGAATATGTTTGATAACTATTTCTTGTTTCTTGTTTGTTTTTATATTTATATTGCAAAAAACTCAAAATCAAAATAAAATATTAAATAAAAATACTGGTTGTTTTACCCAGGAGTCGATCCTAGGCCTTGGAATGCGGAAGAAGAAAGTTGATTGCCTCTTGGCCAACAAACCAAGATCCTGTTTTGGTATTTGAAGAAATATAAGAAGAAAAAAGAAATAGAACAGAGATAAACTACTCTTGGTAGTTGGTAGTTTCTAAAATTCAACTCCAATTTTAGAAATGTTTTTTAAATTTTGGAAACAAGAAACAAGATGATTATCAAACAAGTCCGTTTTTAAAAAAAAAAAAGGGAAAAATATCTTTTTAGTCCCTGAGTTTTCAACAATATGTGCGTTTGGTCCTTGAGTTTTTGAAATAGACATTTTTAGTCCATGAGTTTAGGGAAAAATACCTTTTTAGTCCCTGAGTTTTAGAAATAGACATTTTTAGTCCCTAAGTTTTGAGAAATAGGTTTAAAAGGTCATTTGTATTATTATTTTTTTAATATAAAATCAATATTCTTTATTAATTTTTAATATTAACGATTTTTTAAATTTAAACAAAAAAAAAAACTCTCTTCCCTCTCTACCCCATTCTCTCTCTCAATATTAAAAAATCGTTAATATTAAAAATTAATAATTTAAAATTAATCAAGAATATTGAGAGATTTAAAATTAATAAAGAGTTTTTTTTTAATTTAAAAAATCGTTAATATTAAAAATTAATAAAGAATATTGATTTTATATTAAAAAATAAAATAAAATAATAATACGATGGACCTTTTAAACCTATTTCTCAAAACTCATGGACTAAAAATGTCTATTTCCAAAATTCAGGGACCAAAAATGTATTTTTCCCTAAACTCGGGGACTAAAAAGGTCTATTTCCAAAACTCATGGACTAAACGCACATATTGTTAAAAACTCAGGGACCAAAAATGTATTTTTCCCAAAAAAATAAGAAATAGAAAACGAAAATGTTATCAAACAAGCCCAAAAATCAAGGTGCTGTTTGATAACTATTTAGTTTTTTGTTTTTGAAAATTGTGTTTGTTTTCTCACAATTTTTCTACCGTGCTCTTCATATTTCCCACAATAATTTTAATATTTCTTAAAGAGACATTTGAATTCTTAGCTAAATACCAAAAATAAAACACAAGTTTGTGAAAGCTACTGATTTTTTTAAACATACATAAAAAGTAGATAACAAAATAATGAAACCTATATGTGGAAATAGTATTTATAGGCTTAATTTTCAAACATATAAAACCAAAAATTAAATAATTATTGAGACCCAAATGATTATGAAATAGGGACTTTAGAAATTCTTAAATTATACAAAATACCCCTAAATTTGAGATAACTTTCCATTATGCATTTTCAGAACTTTGAAATTTTTTTGTTCAAAAAATACACTTTTCAGAATTTCTCTAAAGAACAAATTCAAAATTTTATGTAAAGCAGATTAGCAGAGGCAATTTCGGCGCAAAATCCTGAGCTTGTGCACCGATTAATAGTTGGAATCAATCCCACTCTAAAAGCCTTTCCATAATGAAAGCTGCATCTGATTCAGTTATTCGAGATTTTCAACACTTCCCCAACTTGAAAATCTCCATTTTAGCGGTCAATGATCACGAACTTTCTCGGAATCAATTTTCCCGCTCGAATCTGTTCACTGCATCTCGCTTACTGACCCATTTCCAGGTTTGATATTCTTGTTCCTCTTTCGTCATTTGCTGAGAAACTGGAGGGAAAAAAACGAGAATGTTGACTCAAAATAGCCTGGTTCTGTTTTGAATTTTAGGTACTTTAAGAATGTTGTCGGTTTAGAGCTTCTGTTTTAGATTTAGTTATCTGTGATCCTCATGGAACAAATGGAAGTCCCAACAATTGTCGTAAATTCAATTTTGTTTCTTCCGTTTTCTCTGCAATCAAACAGTGATGCATGTTAAACAACCAACCAAGTTCATGTTATTACTATGAAATTAGTAAGAACTAATTGAACATGGTAGTGGACAAGCTATCAAATAGATAGGTTGCTACCATAGATTGGGCCCATGATGTCAGAGATCAATCGATTTTGTCCAAAGATCATCGTGTATAGTTTTGGGCCTCATTGTCTTTTTTTTCATGAGAAACAGTTACTTCATTTATTGATAGTATGAAATGTACAAAAGAGGCAAAGAATGCCAAGAGTTACATATGACAATCCCAATTAGCTATGAGGGATGTTAGGCTGTAATCACAGAAATAGGGAGAAAATTTACACTAAGAGAGAGCAATATAAATCATATGTTCAAAAAAAGAGTCGAAGTCTCAATCCTTATCTTCAAAGATGCAATGGTTTTGCTCAAGCCAAATGGACCACAGGAAGCCTTTGATGATGTTGACCCACTTACAGGCCTTTCCTTTGGAGAATGGATGACCAATGATCAAGGAGTCGAGCAGAGAAATCATGTTACATGGGAGAGGGAGGCGAAGCTGAAAGGCAGTGAGGATTTTTTCCCAAAAGAGCCGTGCATAATGACAAGTGGTGAATAAGTGTACCATAGTTTCGCAGCTTCTTCGACAAAGAACTCACCAATTAGGAGAAGTGACAAGCCAAAGAGCCTTCTTAAGAAGCGTATCGGCAGTACTGACACCTTCGTGGCTAAGTTCCCATAGGAAAAATCTAACCTTCTTGGGGATAGGACCTTCCAAATGTTCTTGCATAAATCTTTGTGGGAGTGCTGACCACAAGTCCCCATCTTAAGGCAGAGATTTTTTGAAGAAGGTACTTCCGTCATCAAGAGTCCATTTCCAGAGATCATCATGATTTGGTCTAGGAGGGAAAAAGAGAATGGTGGAAAGACTAGTCCATTCATCAATTTCATCGTCCTTGAGGTTTCAACGTGAGCATAAATCCCATGGAGTGGCTTCGAAACTCCATATACCATCAATTGATCCATACTTTCTGTGGGAGAGGGCAAAAAGTCTTGGGAAAACCAAATAAAGAGGAGTAGAACCAATCCATCCATTAATTCAAAAGGAGGTGGACTTGCCATTGCTGATGATATTCATAGTATTATCATAAATCAAGTCTCTTTGTTCCATGATGTTTTTCCAAGGGCCACGGTGACTTTTAAGCGATTTGTGCTCCGGGTGCATGTCAAAATGGGTCGACCCATATTTGGAAACTATGAATCTCCTCCAAAGAGCTGATTTATCAGAGTAGAGTTTCCATATCCATTTCGCAAGGAGGCTGCGATTTTTGATCTTTATGTCAATGAGCCCGAAGCCTCCTTCAATCAAAGGCCGTTGAATAGTCTGCCAATTTATAGGGTGATATCCCTTAATCTCCTTGTTACCATGCCATAAAAAGGATCTAAATAACCTCTCCAATGTCGATGCTGCAGTAGATGATAGTTTGAACATGGGTAGGTAATAAGTGGGTAAGTTGGTTAAGATAGCTTGTATAAGGGTTAATCGACCACCCTTTGAAATATGTGTGTCATTCCAACTCCTCAATCTTTGTTCCACCTTTTTAACAATTGGTTCCCAAAATCCTTTTGTGCGTGGCTTGCCATTTAAAGGAAGCCCTAAATAAACTGCTGGCCAGGTAGCAACTTTACAACCAAAATCTTAGGCAAGGGCAGCAGTAGTGTCCGGGGCCAAATGAATACCAATGAATTCTGATTTTTGATGGTTGATATAGAGGCCCGTGTTAGGTATCCAAACACAGAAAAACGCAGAAAATATGAATAACACAAAGAAACTAATATATTGCAATATCAAAGGACGTTACAATATAACAATAGCCTTTCGAGAGGGCTATCTCTCTCCCAAAGTCCACAATGGACACTCTACTAAAATTCTCCACACCAAACTAAGGACCCTAACACTCCTATTTATAACCAAGATACTCCTAACTAATTCCCAAAATACCCCTTACTGATAACCTACTAATCTCCCACATATAACCCATACTATGCTATATTAGGACTCTCACAATACTGATACCAATTTGTTAGGTATCCAAACACAGAGAAACGCAGAAAATATGAATAACACAAAGAAACTAATATATTGCAATATCAAAGGACGTTACAATATAACAATAGCCTTTCGAGAGGGCTATCTCTCTCCCAAAGTCCACAATGGACACTCTACTAAAATTCTTCACACCAAACTAAGGACCCTAACACTCCTATTTATAACCAAGATACTCCTAACTAATTCCCAAAATACCCCTTACTGATAACCTACTAATCTCCCACATATAACCCATACTATACTATATTAGGACTCTCACAATACTGATACCAATTTGTTAGGTATCCAAACACAGAGAAACGCAGAAAATATGAATAACACAAAGAAACTAATATATTGTAATATCAAAGGACGTTACAATATAACAATAGCCTTTCGAGAGGGCTATCTCTCTCCCAAAGTCCACAATGGACACTCTACTAAAATTCTCCACACCAAACTAAGGACCCTAACACTCCTATTTATAACCAAGATACTCCTAACTAATTCCCAAAATACCCCTTACTGATAACCTACTAATCTCCCACATATAACCCATACTATACTATATTAGGACTTTCACAGCCCGATGCTTCTTCGAAGTTTCGAATAGTAGCAAAAAGGCTGGAGAGATTTTCCTTTCTCAGAGATGAGAAAAGGATGGTATTGTCTGTAAACTATAGGTGGTTAATAGACATTTATCCCTCTCCTACCACAAAGCCTTTGATGTTGCCATATAGTGCCTCTTGTGTAAGCATACAACTTAGGCAATCTGCCACAAGGATAAAGAGGAATGGGGAAAGGGGGTCGTCATAACGAAGGCCTCTCGAGAAAATGATCTTTCCCCTAGGCTTGCCATTTATGATGATGGAGTAGTTTTCCGAAGATATACAACCCTAAATCCAATTTCTCCATTTGTTGCCAAAACCTTTAGCCAATAGGATATTGTCTAAAAATTCCTAATCAACCATATCAAATGCTTTCTCAATATCTCCCTTCCTTTTTGTTAATGCTAAAGGTTTGAGAGAATCAGAGTGCTCTATTCCATTCACTAAAGAGATATACATACAACTGTACAAGGTTAACCTAAGTAGGAGAAAGTGAAAAGACAATAAAGGACAACCTAATTAATATATTTACAAAAATACAATTATACTAATATAAGAACTCTAACACTCCCCCTCAAGTTGGAGCATATATATTCATCATGCCCAACTTGTTAGAGAGGTAATCTATTCGTGCTCCATTCAATGTCTTGGTGAAGATATCTCCTAATTGCTCTCCAGTCTTCACGAATCCTGTCGATACTAAACCTTGTTGTATCTTCTCACGTACAAAATGGTAGTAAACCTCAATGTGTTTAGTTCGCTCATGAAATACCGGATTAGATGCGCTGCTTGATTATCACACCATAATTTTGTTGGTGTTGTGATATCAAATCCCAATTCAATAAGAAGTTGGCGTATCCAGACTAATTCACATACAGATTGTGCCATTACTCTATATTCTGATTCAACACTTGACCATGATACCACATTTTGTTTCTTACTCTTCCAAGAAACCAAATTACCAACCATGAATACACAATATCCTGAAGTTGATCTTCTATCTTCCTTAGATCTTGCCCAATCAGCATCTGAGAAACATTCAATGTTAATATGCCCATGACTCTTATATAATAAACCATGCCCAGGAGCTGCCTTCAAAAAACACAAAATTTGTTCAACTGCAGCCCAATTATCAACGGTAGGAGAAGACATATACTGGCTCACAATACTCACTGAATAAGCTATGTCTGGTTGAGTTACTGTAAGATAATTGAGTTTTCCCACTAACCTCCTATATCGTTCAGGATCTTTCAATAATTCTCCCTCTTTTGTGAGCTGTAAATTAGGCATCATCGGGGTACTACATGGCTTAGCTCCTAACATCCCTGTTTCAGTCAACAAGTCAATTGTATATTTTCTCTGTGATAACATGATTCCCTTCTTGCTTCTCATTACCTCAATTCCTAGAAAGTATTTCAACATTCCCAAATCTTTTGTGTGGAATTGACTATGGATAAAGGTCTTGAGTGATTGGATGCCCAATGTGTCATCACCTGTAATAACAATATCATCAACATACACAACCAACAGGATGACACCACTCTCAAACCGCTTATAAAAGACAAAATGATCTTTCTCATTCCAAAGCTTTCAATCACCTGAGTGGATTTTCCAAACCATGCCTGTGGACTCTATTTTAATCCATACAAGGATTTACGAAGGCAACATACCTTTCCATTCTCCCTCTGAGCAACAAACCTTGGAGGTTGCTCCATATACACCTCTTCCCCAAGATCACCATGAAGAAAGGCGTTTTTAATATCAAGCTGATGCAATGGCCAGTGATGAATGGATGCTAACGAAATGAATAATCTGACAGAAGCCATTTTAGCAATAGGAGAAAAAGTGTCAGAATAGTCAACCCCATAAGTTTGTGCGTAGCCTTTAGCAACAAGGCGAGCTTTCAACCGAGCTACAGACCCATATGGATTGACTTTAACCGCAAAAACCCACTTACAACCAATAGGCTTCTTTCCTGCAGGAAGAAAAACTAAATCCCAAGTACAATTGTCATCTAAAGCATTCATCTCCTCTACCATTGCAGCATGCCAACCAGGCTAAGACAAAGCTTCATGAACAGTCTTAGGAATAGATAAAGACTATAGGGATGCAATGAAAGAACAGGTAGAAGATGACAAATGGTTATATGAAACAAAAGAGGAAATAGGATATGTGCACTGACGCTTACCTTTAAGAAGAGCAATAGGAAGATCATCGCTTGTGCCTGGATCCAATGATGAAGAAGCCTCTGGTACAGGGCATGAAATTGAAGAGGGTGGTCGTCGAGAATAAACCTGAGTGATAGGTGGGTGAGGAGAAACAAGAACAAATGGAGATGAATTTCTAGAGGGCTCACATGAGGAGAGAATTGTGTAAACAAGAAAATCATCCTTGTCCTTTTTATGCTCTCTCTTACTCTGACTCGAAGAAGGAGAAAAGAAAGAAGAGTCTTCAAAGAATGTGACATCAGGAGAGACAAAGTAACGATCGAGACTAGGACAATAACACCGATACCCTTTTTGGACACGAGAATAGCCAGGGAATATACATTTTAAGGACTTTGGATCTAGTTTGGTGAGTTGAGGGTGAACATCCCGAACAAAGCAAGTACAACCAAAGATTTTGGGTGTAAGAGGAAATGAAGGGAGTTTGGGGCACAAAATACGATAAGGTATCTCACCCTTTAGAACTGAAGAGGGCATGCGATTTATTAAGAAACAAGCCGTTGATACAGCATCAGCTCAAAAGTATTTTGGGACATTCATCTAAAACATTAAGGCTCTCGTTGTTTCAAGGAGATGTCGATTCTTGAATTCCGCAACCCCATTTTGAGATGGAGTATAAACACACGAGGATTGATGGAGAATTCCATGTTCACTTAAATAGGAACTAAGAGCATGGGAGAAGTATTCTTTAGCATTATCACTCTGTAGAACTTTAAGAGAACCACTAAATTGAGTTCGAATTTCAGCATGAAAGTTACGAAAATTAGAAAGCAACTCAGAACGATTTTTCATTAAATATAACCAAGTTACTCGAGAAAAATCGTCGACAAAGGTAACAAAATATCGAAACCCTCTCTTGGACTCAACAGGACACGAACCCCAAACATCAGAATGAACTAATTCAAATGGAGCACTAGCTTGTTTATTGACTCTGGGATACAAATTCAGACGATGAAATTTAGCAAACTGACATGACTCGCAATCTAAAGAAGACAAATAATTAAACTAAGGACGAAGACTCTTCGAGACGGAAAGAGAAGGATGACCCAAACGACAATGTTCTTTAAAGGGAGAGGACACTTTAGAGCATGTAACGGCTGTGGATACTTGTGGTTCAAAAATGTAGAGACCTCCAGATTCATGCCCTTTGCCAATAGTCCTTTTTGTCAAAAGATCCTGAAATAAGCAAAAACCAGGAAAGAATAAGACACAACAATTAAGATCGTGAGTGTGTTTACTAACCGAAATCAAGTTAAAGGAGAACTGTGGTAAACTTAAAACAGAAGACAATGAAATTGAGGTAGTAAGATTGACAGTGCCTGATCCTAAAATAGGAGAGGTGGTTCCATCGGCTATAGTAACATTAGGTGAAGATGTAGATGGACTAATGTTAGAGAATAAACTGGGATTACCTGTCATGTGATCAGAAGCGTCAGAGTCTATGACCCATTTCGAAGAGGAGGAAAGAAGACATGTAGATGTGTTACTTGTGTCGGCAATGGCAGTAATGGGAGTAGAAGATGACGCCTTTAATGACTCTTGGTACTGTCGAAATCTAGCAAACTCCTCAGCTGAAATCGAAATAGACTTGTCAAGGTTATCAGGAGTAGAGGCAACATGCACAGATGGAAACCTCTGCCCCTTATTCAGCAATTTTCTGCAATCACGTTTCATATGTCCAGACTTATGACAATAGTGGCAAACAATATCTCCTGAATTTGCTCTCTGAGTGTTCGAATTTCCTCTTGACATGTTGGGTCCGACCCCTCTATTTCCTTTATACTCATCTGTCTAACCAACTAAGGCACTATTAGACTCAAATGGCAAGATCGCTTGCGACTTTTCAATACGAAGTATTCGAGTATAAGCATCTTCCAACGAAGAGATTTCTGAGCTAGACAGAACTTGATCTTTGGCCATATCATATTTAGAGGCAAGACCAACCAAAAAACTCATAATGAATAATTGTTCACGTTGGGCAGTTTGAACTTTCACATCAGTACTCACGGGCAACAAAGCATTAAATTCTGCGTACTTTGTTTTGCACTCCATAAAATAACTTGTTAGAGATTTTTCGCCTTGACCAGGTTGAAAGAGATTCTTACACACATCGAACACTCTACTGATGTTCCCTTTCCCAGAGTAAAGAAATTCCAAGTACTCTAAGAGTTCCTTGACAGATTCACCATGATTAACCAACCCAACTATCTCGCTCTCAATGGAGTTCTTTATATGGAGAAAAAGTCTAGAATCTAAGAAGCACGGACACGGACACGACACGGACACGGCGACACGCCAATTTCTAAAAATGTAAGACACGGACACGTTGGGGGACACGTTATTTTATTATTATTTTTTTAAGTAATATATGTGTATATATATTGTTTTAGTAATATTTCAAAATAAATTAGGGCTTGTTTGGTATGCAATCTGAAAACAGAATTTTGAAAACAAGGGATTCAATGAAAACAGAGTTGTATTTCATGTTTTCAGATATGTGTTTGGTAGCAGATTTAGAAATTGGATTCCAATTTAAACAATTGTTCAAAATGTGTACAATTATTATTTTATTAGATTGAATATAATCCATTATTAATTAATTTATGAACATGATTTTTATTATAAAATTTGTACAATTATTATTTTACAATATCATATAATTTATAATATATTAAATTATACATATTTTAATTTAACAAAAATAAATTGAGTTTATAACATCAAAAACTATATTTATTAAAGTTTTGGTATTTTCTAATGTAATTCTGCATTTTAAATTTTCAAATTCAAAATCTGGATACAATGAAAACATAAAAAAGTTGTTTTCAGAATTTTCACTATTTGGATCACAGAATCCGGAAACAGTTTTCGAAAACAAGTCTGCCAAACGCATATTCACTGAACTCAGTGAATCTGAAAACATAAAACAGAATCCGGATTGCATACCAAACAGGCCCTTAACCATTCAAATTGAACATAACAAAACAATATGTGCTTCATTAATACATAAATGACAACACTAAGAAGTTCAATACTCAACACAACAAAATATTACAATACAAATGAAAGCTATGAAGCACGGACACGTGTCGGACACCGACACGCTCGGACATGTCCGACACGCAAAAATCGTGTCTTTTTTTTTTTTTTTTTTTTTTTTTTTTTTTTTTTTTTTTTTGCATTTTCGGACACGCTGAGACACGCTGCATCTGTAAAAGCTTCACATAAAATTGAAGAACCATTAGTTTCATACACAAAATAAAAGCCCAAATTGAAAAGGCCCAATGCCCAGCAGCAGCAGTAAACTTTGACTTTTTATTCATTCTTTCTTTCTTCCTCTTTCTTTCTCTTTTTTCAGATTCTGTCTTTGTTATCCTTCCCGATAGATTTTTTCTTTCTTCCTCTCTTTCTTTCTTCCTCTTTCCCGATTCCTCTTTCTTCCTCTTTTTCGATTCTCTCTTTCCCGATTCTTTCTCTTTTCCTCTTTCCTGATTCTTTCTTTCCCCCCTTTCATTTCACTTCCAGCTGTTCTGTCTATCAATAATCTTTGCCACTGCACCCCGCCGACCTCCGATCGTTTGTGCCAACAACCGCTGCTGCTACAAAGGTTTGTTGTGACTTGTGATTTTCTTTTTTTTCTTCATGGTTTTTTTTAAACAGTTATTGTTAGTGTTAGTATAGTAACAAAAAACTTTTGGGTTTGCTTTTTCAATATTAGATGGTATCTTCCTCTTCTAGTAATTGTAGTCAATCATCTCTTCCTTCAATCTCTACTGATAATATTGAAGATGAATCAAAGCCACTTTGGAAATATGTGACCAAGCATCAAAAGTTGAATGAAGGAGGTGGCAATTTCTCATGGCAGTGTAATTTTTGTAATTGCTCAAAGAAAAGTTCTTATACAAGGGTTAGAGCTCATTTATTGAAGATAAATGGTCATGGAATTGGAGCATGTCTAAAAGTTACTCCCCAAGATATTGCCAACATGCATAAATTGGAGGATGAGGCGAAGAGTCGTGCTGCTAAAAAAACTCCTAAAAGCATTCCTTTACCACCTCCAATCTTATCTATTGGTGGAGTTAGTGTGAGTAATCTTTCTAGTACAATTAATTTTGAGCAAAAGAAAAGGAAGAGTGCTCCAAGTGCACTAGAGAGATCATTTAACATGGCATCAAGGGAGCAATTACATGCACTTATTGCTCGGATGTTTTATTCTTCAGGATTGCCTTTTCATTTAGCAAGAAATCCTCATTTTATAGGTGCATTTACTTATGCTGCAAATAATTTATTGTCGGGATATGTGCCACCTGGATATAATTTGTTGAGGACAACTCTTCTTCAGAGAGAAAAGGCAAATGTTCAAAGATTATTGCAGCCCATTAAAGAGACATGGAGTGAAAAGGGTGTAAGTATTGTGAGTGATGGATGGAGTGATTCACAAAGGAGACCTTTGATAAATTTTATGGCAATTACAGAAGGTCAGCCAATGTTTCTAAAAGCGGTGGATTGCTCAGGTGAAGTTAAAGATAAGTATTTTATTGCAAATCTATTGAAGGAAGTCATTAATGAAGTTGGTCCTCAAAATGTGATTCAAGTGATAACTGATAATGCTCCTAATTGCAAGGGTGCGGGGCAAATTATTGAAGCACAGTTTCCGTCAATTGTATGGACACCATGTGTTGTGCATACTCTTAATCTTGCCTTAAAGAATATATGTGCGGCGAAAAATGTTGAAAACAACCAGCTAGTGTATGAGGAATGTAGTTGGATCTCAGAAGTTGCTAGTGATGTGATGGTGGTGAAAAACTTTATCATGAATCATTCAATGAGACTTGCTATTTTGAATGAGTTCGTATCTTTGAAATTGCTTTCTGTGGCAGAAACACGTTTTGCATTTGTCATCATTATGCTCAAGAGGTTTAAACTCATTAAAGGGGGTTTGCAAGCTATGATTATTAGTGACAAATGGACATGTTATAGAGAGGATGATGTAGGAAAAGCGAGACATGTGAAAGAATTGGTGTTGGATGATGAATGGTGGGACAAAATTGACTATATCCTTTCCTTCACTTCACCTATATATGATATGATTCGTGTTTGTGATACTGATGCACCTAGCCTTCATTTGGTTTATGACATGTGGGATACTATGATTGAAAAGGTGAAGATGGCAATATTTAGACATGAAGGAAAACGTGGAGATGAATTCTCTTCTTTTTATGATGTGGTGCATAATATTCTTATTGATCGTTGGAACAAGAACAATACCCCACTCCATTGTTTGGCACATTCTTTGAATCCAAGGTACTTTTTGATCATTACATCTTTCCATTCTTATTCCATTTGTATTATTATTTCTAAGAGTTCAACATTTTCTAAACTTATATTTAGGTACTATAGTGAGCAATGGCTTAAAGAGGACCCTAATCGAGTACCTCCACATAAAGATATTGAAGTAACTCGTGAGAGAATGAAGTGTCTCAAGAGATACTTTTCTGATCCAGAAGACCGTGCAAAAGTGAACTTGGAGTTTGCTAATTTTTCGACGAAGGGAAAAGATTTTTCTGATATTGATTCCATAAGTGAAAGGTATCGTTCTAATCCTAAAGATTGGTGGGCTGTCCATGGTGTCTATGCACCAATCCTTCAATCAATTGCTTTTAAGCTACTAGTGCAACCTTCCTCATCTTCGTGTTGTGAGAGAAATTGGAGCACATACTCATTTATCAACTCTGTTAGACGGAACAAGATGATGACCCAACGTGCAGATGATTTGGTATTTGTCCATAGTAATTTGCGTCTTTTGTCCAGAGAACTCTAGAATATTCACAAGGAGAGACAAAATCATGGGATATTGCTGGAGATTGTTTCGATTCTTTTGAGGATGTTGGAATGCTTGAAATAGCTAATTTATCATTGGATGAACCAGATTTAGAGGCTGTGGTTTTTACTGATGATGATAGTGGATTTGACAAATGTGATCAAGATGAAGACATTCTAGAACTAGAAGTTTGAGAGGAGAGTTTTAGTCTTTTTTTGTATGGGAGATTGAATTTCTTTCTAGTACTTTCATTTGTATTGTAATATTTTGTTGTGTTGGGTATTGAACTTCTTAGTGTTGTCATTTATGTATTAATGAAGCACATATTGTTTTGTTATGTTCAATTTGAATGGTTAATTTATTTTGAAATATTACTAAAACAATATATATACACATATATTACTTAAAAAAATAATAATAAAATAACGTGTCCCCCAACGTGTCCGTGTCTTACATTTTTAGAAATTGGCGTGTCGCCGTGTCCGTGTCGTGTCCGTGTCCGTGTCCGTGTCCGTGTCCGTGCTTCTTAGAATGAAAGTACTAGAAAGAAATTCAATCTTCCATACAAAAAAAGACTAAAACTCTCATCTCAAACTTCTAGAATGTCTTCATCTTGATCACATTTGTCAAATCCACTACCATCATCAGTAAAAACCACAGCCTCTAAATCTGGTTCATCCAATGATAAATTAGCTATTTCAAGCATTCCAACATCCTCAAAAGAATCGAAACAATCTCCAGCAATATCCCATGATTTTGTCTCTCCTTGTGAATATTCTAGAGTTCTTCTGGACAAAAGACGCAAATTACTATGAACAAATACCAAATCATCTGCACGTTGGGGCATCATCTTGTTCCGTCTAACAGAGTTGATAAATGAGTATGTGCTCCAATTTCTCTCACAACACGAAGATGAGGAAGGTTGCACTAGTAGCTTAAAAGCAATTGATTGAAGGATTGGTGCATAGACACCATGGACAACCCACCAATCTTTAGGATTAGAACGATACCTTTCACTTATGGAACAATATCAGAAAAATCTTTTCTCTTCGTTGAAAAATTAGCAAACTCCAAGTTCACTTTTGCACGGTCTTCTGGATTAGGAAAGTATCTCTTGAGACACTTCATTCTCTCACGAGTTACTTCAATATCTTTATGTGGAGGTACTCGATTAGGGTCCTCTTTAAGCCATTGCTCACTATAGTACCTAAATATAAGTTTAGAAAATGTTGAACTCTTAGAAATAATAATACAAATGGAATAAGAATGGAAAGATGTAATGATCAAAAAGTACCTTGGATTCAAAGAATGTGCCAAACAATGGAGTGGGGTATTGTTCTTGTTCCAACGATCAATAAGAATATTATGCACCACATCATAAAAAGAAGAGAATTCATCTCCACGTTTTCCTTCATGTCTAAATATTGCCATCTTCACATTTTCAATCATAGTATCCCACATGTCATAAACCAAATGAAGGCTAGGTGCATCAGTATCACAAACACGAATCATATCATATATAGGTGAAGTGAAGGAAAGGATATAGTCAATTTTGTCCCACCATACATCATCCAACACCAATTCTTTCACATGTCTCGCTTTTCCTACATCATCCTCTCTATAACATGTCCATTTGTCACTAATAACCATAGCTTGCAAACCCCCTTTAATGAGTTTAAACCTCTTGAGCATAATGATGACGGATGCAAAACGTGTTTCTGCCACAGAAAGCAATTTCAAAGATACAAACTCATTAAAAATAGCAAGTCTCATTGAATGATTCATGATAAAGTTTTTCACCACCATCACATCACTAGCAACTTCTGAGATCCAACTACATTCCCCATACACTAGCTGGTTGTTTTCAACATTTTTCGCAACACATATATTCTTTAAGGCAAGATTAAGAGTATGCACAACACATGGTGTCCATACAATTGACGGAAACTGTGCTTCAATAATTTTCCCCGCACCCTTGCAATTAGGAGCATTATCAGTTATCACTTGAATCACATTTTGAGGACCAACTTCATTAATGACTTCCTTCAGTAGATTTGCAATAAAATACTTATCTTTAACTTCACCTGAGCAATCCAGTTCTTTTAGAAACATTGGCCGACCTTCTGTAATTGCCATAAAATTTATCAAAGGTCTCCTTTGTGAATCATTCCATCCATCACTCACAATACTTACACCTTTTTCACTCCATGTCTCTTTAATGGGCTGCAATAATCTTTGAACATTTGCCTTTTCTCTCTGAAGAAGAGTTGTCCTCAACAAATTATATCCAGGTGGCACATATCCCGACAATAAATTATTTGCAGCATAAGTAAATGCACCTATAAAATGAGGATTTCTTGCTAAATGAAAAGGCAATCCTGAAGAATAAAACATCCGAGCAATAAGTGCATGTAATTGCTCCCTTGATGCCATGTTAAATGATCTCTCTATTGCACTTGGAGCACTCTTCCTTTTCTTTTGCTCAAAATTAATTGTACTAGAAAGATTACTCACACTAACTCCACCAATAGATAAGATTGGAGGTGGTAAAGGAATGCTTTTAGGAGTTTTTTTAGCAGCACGACTCTTCGCCTCATCCTTCAATTTATGCATGTCGGCAATATCTTGGGGAGTAACTTTTAGACATGCTCCAATTCCATGACCATTTATCTTCAATAAATGAGCTCTAACCCTTGTATAAAAACTTTTCTTTGAGCAATTACAAAAATTACATTGCCATGAGAAATTGCCACCTCCTTCATTCAACTTTTGATGCTTGGTCACATATTTCCAAAGTGGCTTTGATTCATCTTCAATATTATCAGTAGAGATTGAAGGAAGAGATGATTGACTACAATGACTAGAAGAGGAAGATACCATCTAATATTGAAAAAGCAAACCCAAAAGTTTTTTGTTACTATACTAACACTAACAATAACTGTTTAAAAAAAAAACCATGAAGAAAAAAAAGAAGATCACAAGTCACAACAAACCTTTGTAGCAGCGGCGGTTGTTGGCACAAACGATCGGAGGTCGGCGGTGGTGCAGCGGCGAAGGTTATTGACAGACAGAACCGCTGGAAGGGAAATGAAAGGGGGGAAAGAAAGAATCGGGAAAGAGGAAAAGAGAAAGAATCGGGAAAGAGAGAATCGAAAAAGAGGAAGAAAGAAAGAGGAAGAAAGAAAGAGAGGAAGAAAGAAAAAATCAATCGGGAAAGAGAACAAAGAAAGAATCGGGAAAGAGAGAGAAAGAAAGAGGAAGAAAGAAAGAATGAAATAAAAAGTCACGTTTTAGTAGGGTTTACCTTTACTTTATGTTTTAAAAAAACAGATTGCTGCTGGGCCTTGGGCCTTTTCAATTTGGGCTTTTATTTTGTGTATGAAACAAATGGTTCTTTGATTTTATGTGAACTTTTTACAGCTGCAGCGTGTCTGGACGTGTCCTGGGCGTGTCTTAGCGTGTCCGAAAATGCAAAAAAAAAAAAAAAAAGAGACACGTTTTTTGCGTGTCGGACACGTGTCCGGAGCGTGTCCGTGTCCGACACGGACACTTTGTCAAAAACAAAGTGTCCGTGCTTCCTAGTCTAGAATCATCTCGTAACCAATTCTTCTTAGTATCATCAGTCGGTGGTGAATCGGCGGTGACGTGATCATCCATATCAAGACTCCAAAGATAATGACAAATATTTGTTCGCCATGCATAAAAGTTAGATCCATTAAGCTTATGTTCCGTAACCTTTAACACCATAGGAATCATCTTCGACATCACTATACCTTTCTTTTCAGCCATAATTTCAAAAAAAAAAAAAAACAGTTAAACAAGAGGTGAGATCTGAATCACAGCAAACCTTAAAGGTTCCAAACAAGATATGGCTCCAAACACTATAAACCGAACACCCTATGACCCAAACCAACACATAACACGAAAGAGGAGACCACGACGAACTGACCCACGCAAGACGGAGCAAACTCTGGCGACGCACGAGCCTCCAGGCGTTGATGCGTGAAACTGGTGGCGGATTTTTCGGCGGCGCGTGTGGTCCACGTGCAGACTATTTTCTAGCCAAATTTTCCAAACCTGCTGATCGGCGACTGGGTTGTCTAATGAGTCGGGTGGTGACGAAAAAATAAGCCGTTGACAGACCTCTTTGGTGGCGGCGGCGACGGATTCCAGCGGCAGATTCTGTGGTGATGATGGTAGATTTGATGCACAAAGCTCACAACAAGACGAAGCCCTCAAAGAAGGTGTTCTAAAACTCAAACCCTAATGGTCACAAATCCTTAAGGACAAAAAAATTTTCCTAGAAAACCCTAGGGCTCTGATACCATGTTAATGCTAAAGGTTTGAGAGAATCAGAATGCTCTATTCCATTTACTAAAGAGATATATATACAAGTGTACAAGGTTAACCTAAGTAGGAGAAAGTGAAAAGACAATAAAGGACAACCCAATTAATATATTTACAAAAATACAATTATACTAATATAAGAACTCTAACACTTTTTAGATCGCACATATTCCTCTATGAGCTCATTTGCTATTAAAGAAGCACAGATAATCTGTTGGTCCGCAACAAAGGCCATTTGGTATTTCGAGATAATGAACGGGAGGACCTTTTTAAGGCACTCAGATAAAACTCTGGCAACAATCTTATATAAACAAGTAGTGAGGCTAATAGGCCTAAACTCTCCCATTGTCTTGGCTTTGCTCTTCTTAGGTATGAGGCAAATGTATGTTTCGTTTAGGCTTGCATTAATGATGGCGTTCTAAAAAAAAGTCCTGGAACACTCTCTTAATGTCATCCTTGAGGATGTTCCAATGCTTCTTAAAGAATTCAGTAGTGTAGCCATCCAGACTGGGGGATTTGGTCGTGCCAAGATATCTTTAATTGCATTCAAGATCTCTTCATCTGTGAAAGGGGCTTCAAGATCTATGGACTAAGACTCTGATATGGGATCCCAATTTGCACTGTTTGGGATAGTCCTGTTGCCATGGCCCTTGGTGTACAAAGTTCTATAGAAATCAATGAATTCGGCCTCAATATCGTTGTCTAAAACTAGGCCAGTACCATTTCTAGATAGAAGTTCAACTATGGTGTTCTTCCTCCTCCATGTACACATAACTCTCTGGAAGAAGCTGCTGTTTTCATCTCCCTCGAGGGTCCATTTTAGTTTACATTTTTGCCTCCAAGAAGCCTCTTTACTATAGGAGATATCCAATAGTTCTGATTTGATCTCAATTCGCCTTTGATAAAGAGATTGATTTATGCCCTTGGACTCCTCCAAGTTGTCGATTATGATAAGATCATTTGCTAGGTCAACTTTTCTGACTTTGGTACTACCAAAGGTAGTTTTGTTCCATTCTTTTAGGACTTCCTTGAGAGCCTTGAGTTTCTGTATGAATCCATGACTAGGCCACCCCAACATCTGGTTGTTTTGCCACCAATTACCAAACATAGACTCAAAAGAGTGGTGCCTCATCCACATGTTTTCAAATTTAAAGTATCCAGTTCCCCATTTTTGCTGTCCAAGAGTCATGACTATTGGATAGTGATTGGAGGTGATACAAGGATGCCTCTTGACCAAAGCACTATTAAATTTGTCTATACAAGGGCCCGTTAGTAAAAACCGATCAATAAGGGTCATGCCAGGTCTTTCTTGGAAGCTAGATCAAGTGTATTTTCCATTGGAGAGAGGGGCTGATCAGCACACTATCGTCTATGAACTTGTTGAATAGTCTCATACTTTTTGTAATAGACTTGCCATAGGATTTCTCGAAGGACCATCTAGTCACATTAAAGTCACCTATCATGATCCAGTGTTCTGTACGAAGGTGAGAAAGGTCATATAGCTGGCCATAAAGCATCTCTTTCCGTAGCTCGTGAAGGTCCATAAATTCCAAACAATCAAAATCTGTAACCGTCAGATTGAGAAATAAGTAAAGTTAGGGAGTATGTACCTTCTATGACTTCCAGTACCTTCGTTGATGGATCATTCCATTGATAGGAATGCTTATAAGGGTATATTAGTAATTAGCTAGGGAGTTTGTTAGGTATTTGGTTATAAATAAGGAGAGTAGGAAATGGGGAGAGAAGCATTGATTTAGTGATTTGGTTTAGGGCTTGAGTGAGAGTGCTCAAGAAAGGGGAGGGTCCAAGTTCCTCAAATTACTTGGTTTATGTTGTAGTTTTGTTATATTTTACATTTCAATATATTCGGGTTGTATCATCCACATTATGAGGATTCCACCGGTTGTTTCACATGCATCTAAAGCAGCCCAAACGATCTGTCGAGAACTCCAAAGGGATTTTATAAATCGTCGATCGATACTGCTTCTTTTAGTTTCTTGTAGGATGAAAAAGGTGGCATTAATTTTGAGGAGGAAATCTTTAATGAGGGTTCTTTTTTTCCTTGAGCCCAAACCACGAACATTCCAAGATAGAATAATCATTTAGATGAAGGTGACCCATCTATGGAAAGGGAAGATGGATAGTCATAGTTCACTGTGGAGGTAAGGTTTTTCAACTCCCAGACTAATTTGGCTGATTTAACTGCAATTTTACCTTTCTTTGATTTAGTCGGGATGGCCATAATACAAAGACCATTTTTCCAAAGCCAAGGGGCAAGCTTTCGAATGCTAGGGTGAATAATATCTCCTTCACCTTCAGATTCTCCAGCTGTTTGTTGTTCGTCTTCGATGGTTAAATGATCGAAAATTTCAGACTCCTCAAAAAGGCGTTTGTCTTGCACGATTGAGAATTGTGGGTTAAGACAAATATGTAAAGGTTGAGTCTCAAGGCTTAGTTCTTCAAAATAAAGTCAAGGAGGGATTGGGGATGGTGGGGAAGTTTGATAGATGGTTAGATGAGTAGAGTTAAGAGTCTGGGCAAGGGCTAGAAAGGAGGTCTTCCATATTAGAAGGGCGGGAATTAGACTCGGTAGATTGCTTCTTTCCTTTGAGGAGGTATGTTTATTTTCCATCTATAATCAGAGAAATTATTCAATGAGGCCGCTACAATGTGGCTGCCTTATAATAACCGTTGGTTGTGGATTCAAAAACTTCCATGCTTCCTAATAACCATCGAATATGAATTTGAGGTACTTATTTCTCTCAATCCAATGGTGAAAAACTGACAGTCACATTGTGGCGGCCTCACCGAATAATTTCTCCTATAATCACTGCTTTTTTTGTTGGACAAAAAATGGGTCGGGCTTTAGATGGAGAAGGTGGGCCTTTTGTAGTAGGAGATGGCCCTTTTGTAAGGAGTGGTATTAGGTTGGGGGGTGAAGGGGGGGTTGGTAAGATGACGGTAGTAGTTGGGCTTTGGCAAAGGGAGGAGATTTGGCCCATTTGTGGGGCCCAATGTGTTAGGTAGGGACATAACGGGTTGGTTTGGAGGGTCAATAAGGTACAGGGGATGTCGGCTTCAGGGTTCAGAGGTGTCTGTGTCATCATTCTCATCGATAGTCAAAGGGTGCGTGACATTGGGATATGTACTCGATTCATGGGGAGGAGCGAGGCGAGTGTCAACCCCCTATGTTTGCTTGATAGGTTTCTTCACCGGTGGTGCCTTTGGGCCATGGATTTCAGCATGAAGCCAATATTATAATCTTCGTTGAAGAAGGGCTCAATGCTCACAGTAATGGCTAATGAAGATGATGATGGTACGTGTATCCTTGCTGGAATGAAGCCCATCTAGTTTTCAGCGACTTTGATGCTAACTTCTATCATGTCTAATCTCGATAGAGTTTTCTTGGCAATTTCACAAAGAGCCTCCATATGCGTTTCCAATATATTGGAAGGCATCAATGTTCCATTGGTCCATAGGTAAGTTTTGGACCTTTATCCAGCCCCCATAAGAGGGAACCTGAATATCTCTCTTGTATGCTTCGTGACTCCATCCTTCGAATTTGACAAGGAAGTCTCCCAGCACATGCCACTCGTTTATGGCAGCAAGGTTGGCGGCTTGTTCTGGACTTTCACAGATGAGAAGAGCCTTGTTGGAGTGTATGGGATTGACTACACCAAAATCGCTAATCTTCTATTGGAGAGTTTCCGTGATTGAGAACCAATCATCATGGAAGTCGTGCCTCTATATGATGACAACGAAATAGAGATTCAAGGTTGCAAGGTCGTAGGAAGCTTTTGGTTGGTGAGGAGCAGTTTTCCTATTTTGAGTGGGGGGCTTGGGTTTGTCGATCGTGGTTTTAGTTAGGTTGGATTGTAAGATAGATTTGTAAGAAGGGGCTTTTATAGTTCTTTTTGTTGGCGGTTGGGTGGTTGGGTGGTCATTAATGGTGATGCGGGTAATCAAAGGGGAGAGATGGTTAGCTAACAGTCCTATAAAAAGGTGCCAGCCCTTTCTATTTTCTCCAGCAAGGATAATAAGCTTGGTACATTCCCCATGGCTTTCGAGCTTTGCAATCTCAGCACAGTGCCCTCGTCGGTTTGAAAGCTTTTCCACCCAAAACACGCTTCCATCTAGACGTGTTTCTTTGAAGATCTTCTGGTTGAGTGGGGAGCTGATAAGAAGCTATATAGTCGAGTGAAACCATGAAAGGGAACTCTGAGGAACGATGAAGGAGAAAGATCGGTCTCGCTAATGTTCAGTGAGATGGATCCGCTTGCCAAGGGTTTTTCGGTCAAGGTTGATAGAGAAAGATTTTCGGTCAAAGGAGAAGGAGAAGTGGGTCTTGTTGTCGGCCATCGAAGAAAATTCGACGGCGACCGGTGGGCGAGTGGACGAAGGTCATGGTTGGGGCAGAAGTAGTTGAGGAGAGAGAACTTCAAATTTTTGATTTCCAACTGCAGATTGGCCAGCATAAGAATCAATAATCATTTTTGGGCCTCAATGTCAATGGTGCATATTATTTAAGTCTCGAACATTATGTTGTGGCGGTGTCACTTTACTATGAAAATTTGGATTAGGTTTTTTTTTTGAAATGTTTGGTGTTAGTTTGGCTGATGAAGTTGTCAGTGTACTCAGTATAGAGAGAAGAATACGCCTCGTATTATTCATAAGAAAGACTAACATATATATAGGTACACAAGGAAACCCTAACTAAAGAGTGTACAATTACTATAAAGGACATATATACAAAATAATATATATCATAACACTCCCCCTCAAGCTGGAGCAAATACGTCAAACATGCCCAGCTTGTTGCAGAGATAATTTATTCTTGCTCCATTTAAAGCTTTAGTAAAGATATCTCCCAGTTGTTCTCCAGTCTTTACATATCTCGTGGACACCAACCCTTGTTGAATTTTCTCACGAATGAAATGACAATCTACTTCAATGTGTTTAGTCCTCTCATGAAACACTGGATTAGATGCAATGTGAAGTGCAGCTTGATTATCACACAACAATTTAGCTGGCATAGTAATATTGAAACCCATCTCAGTCAAAAATTGATGTATCCACACTATCTCACACACAGATTGTGCCATAGCTCTGTACTCTGACTCAGCACTTGAACGTGAAACCACATTCTGCTTCTTACTCTTCCATGACACCAAATTGCCTCCTACAAAGACACAATATCCAGACGTTGATCTTCTATCTTCTTTAGATCCTGCCCAATCAGCATCTGAAAAACATTCAACTTTTGTATGACCATGATCTTTATATAAGATTCCACGCCCAGGTGCAGCTTTTAGGTAGCATAAAATTTGTTCTACTGCAGCCCAATGATCCACGGTAGGTGAAGACATATATTGACTTACAACACTTACTGAATAAGCAATGTCTGGTCGTGTCACTGTCAGATAATTCAACTTCCCAACCAATCTTCTGTATCTCTCAGGATCTTTAAATGCTTCTCCTTCTTTAGTGAGTTGCAAATTAGGTATCATCGGAGTACTACATGGTTTAACTCCTAGTTTTCCTGTCTCAGATAACAAATCGAGTACATATTTCCGTTGCGACAAAAAGATACCTTTCTTGCTTCTCATCACTTCAATACCCAGAAAATATTTTAGTGCTCCCAAATCCTTAGTGTGGAATTGACCCTGAAGGAAAGTTTTCAAAGAAGATATACCTGATGTATCATTCCCAGTGATAACGATATCATCGACGTACACAACCAGTAGAGTTATACCCTTCTCAGATCGTCGATAGAAAACAGAATGATCAGATGTACTTTTCTTCATGCCAAATTGCTCAAGTGCTTGACTAAACTTACCAAACCATGCTCGTGGGCTCTGTTTCAATCCATACAACGATTTTCGAAGACGACAAACTTTATCACTCTCCCCCTGAGCAACAAACCCAGGTGGTTGCTCCATATATACTTCCTCTTGAAGATCACCATGGAGAAAAGCATTCTTAATGTCAAGTTGATGCAAATGCCAGCCTTCAGTAGCAGCCATGGAAATAAGTAAGCGAATAGAAGTGAATTTAGCAACTGGAGAAAACGTGTCAGAATAATCTATCCCATAAGTCTGAGCATAGCCTTTAGCAACAAGACGTGCTTTCAAACGAGCAACTGATCCGTCAGGGTTAACCTTAATTGTAAACACCCATTTACACCCAATGGCCTTCTTTCCTGCAGGACGAGATACTAAATCCCAAGTACCATTACCATCTAGAGCATTCATCTCTTCGATCATTGCATTACGCCAACCAGAATGGGATAAAGCTTCAGAAACAGAGTTAGGGATAGAGGTAGAATCAAGTGATGTAAGAAAAGAATATGTTGGTTGTGACAACTGGTGATAAGAAACAAATGAGGCAATAGGATAAGTACAAGAGCGTTTACCTTTACGAAGGGCAATGGGAAGCTCATCACGTGTTCCTGGATCAGATGTCGAAGAATCTTCTGGTACAGGACATGTGTCTGAAGGTAATGGTGATGGCCGTCTGGAGTAAACCTGAGTAATGGGTGGACGATGAGGAATAGATACTGAAGGAGATGGAGTAGGAAGGGAGGATGGAGAGACGATCTCATAGATAAGTAGGTCATCCTCCCCCTGACACGGACTTGACATGGATGGGCTAAAGGGCATATCTTCAAAAAACGTAACATCTGGAGAGACAAGATACTTGTTAAGACTAGGGCAATAACAACGATATCCCTTTTGAACTCGAGAATAACCAAGGAAGATGCATTTTAAGGATTTTGGATCTAACTTAGTACGATGAGGGCTGACATCCCGAGCAAAACAAGTGCAACCAAATATCTTTGGTGTAATAGGAAACAAGGCTTTTGTTGGACAAAGAACACGATAAGGGATTTCACCATTAAGAACAGAGGAAGGCATTCTATTAATCAAAAAACAAGCTGTGGAAACTGCATCGGCCCAAAAATGTTTCGGAACCTGCATTTGAAAGGATAATGCTCGAGCAGTTTCAAGTAAATGCCGGTTTTTTCGTTCAGCGACCCCATTTTGGGATGGAGTGTCAGCACAAGAAGATTGATGAATAATCCCATTTTTACACAAGTAAGATCCAAGCATATGAGAAAAATATTCACCAGCATTATCAGTTCGAAGAGTTTTAAGAGAGGCATTAAACTGATTTTGAATTTCAGCATGAAAGGTACAAAAATGAGTAAGTAACTCAGAACGATTTTTCATTAAATATAACCAAGTCAGACGAGAATAATCGTCAACAAAAGTAACAAAGTATCGAAATCCAGTTTTGGACACTACAGGACAAGGACCCCAAACATCAGAATGAACTAATTCAAACGGAGCACTAGCTCGTTTATGGACTCTATGACTCGAACTAAGACGATGAAATTTGGCAAACTGACAAGACTCACAATTCAACGAAGACAAAGAGTGAAATTCTGGATGAATTTTCTTTAACACTGACAAAGACGGATGACCTAAACGACAATGGACTTCAAACGGAGATGCAACACCAGAACAGGCCATAGCTTTTGGTATCTGCTGATCAAAAGTGTAAAGGCCTTCAGACTCATATCCTTTACCAATAATCTTCTTCGTCATACGATCCTGAAACAAGCAATAGCCAGGAAAAAATGAGACAAAACAATTAAGGTCACGAATAAGTTTACTAACAGAAATCAAGTTAAACGAAAGTCGAGGCAAATGCAAAACAGAAGACAAAGGGAGAGACGGTGTGAGATTAATGGTGCCTGATCCAAGAACAGAGGATGTGGATCCATCTGCCAAAGTGACAGTGGGAAAAGGTGCACGTGACAAAGAGGTAGAAAATAAGCTAGAATTACCTGTCATATGAGCTGTGGCACCAGAGTCTATGACCCATTTAGTGGAGGATGTAAGGAGACAATGATTCGTATTACCTGATTCAGCAAGAGTGGCAATAGGATTCGAAGAAGAAGATGCTTGCAATGATTCCTGATACATCTGGAATTTAGCAAACTCGTCTGCAGAAATAGTAACCGACCTCTCAGATGTATCATTGGTGGAGGCAAGCTGAGCAACTTGAGGCCATCGACCCTTATTCAACAATTTTCGACAGTCACGTTTCATGTGACCCGGCTTACGACAATAGTGACATATTATATCCTGTGAATCTTGTCGTCGATTATCAGAACCCGGTCTCTGAGTGTTGATGTTCATCCCTTTAGTGACCTTAGAATCATTCCGACTAAAGAGAGCACTATTAGACTGAGGAACGGATGGACCAGATGAAAGATTTTCTGTACGGAGGACTCTACTAAAGGCTTCGTCTAGAGAAGGGATCTCGGATCCAGATAGAATTTGTGATTTAGCCATCTCAAATTCTGACGAAAGTCCGTTCAGAAAGCTCATGACACCCATCTTCTCTCGCTGAGCTTGTTGAACCTTTATATCCGTACTAAATGGAAGTAATGTATTAAGTTCTGCACACGCTTTCTTAACTTGCATAAAATAGTTCGTAACAGACTGTTCTGCATGAAAGAAGGCTGTGCAAACTTCGTACATTCTATTAACTTGCTCTTTTCCTGAGTATAAGAACTCTAAAAACTGGAGCAGTTCCTTCACAGAATCACAATGATTCACCAAGCCAACAACCTCCGTCTCGATCGAATTCTTGATTTGAATATACAATCTAGCATCATCTCGAAGCCAAGCCTTCCTTGTGTCATCCTCTGGTGCATCCTGATCAATATGATCATCCATCTCTGTACTTCGCAGATAAAACCGAATTGTTCGACTCCAATCATAGTAATTAGAGCCATTTAATTTGTGTTCCGTGATTTTGGACGAAAGAGGGACCATATTAGAGACCACCACAGGTTTCATCTCAGCCATTAGTTACCAAATAGAGGTAGCAGATAAACCCAATAGACAAAAAACAGATATGGACAGCAAGAAACAGTACCTAATCCCACAAAAATCGTCAAACCCGAGACCAAAACAGTGTGTATCGTCAAAACAAACTACACAGATCGGCCGGAAATAGCAACCCGAACAAAACCCAAGCGGCGGAAGATGGAACGGCGGTGTCACGCGCCTTCACGCGCCGGCGCGTGGTGGTAGCTTCCGGCGGCGCGTGGGGCTCATGCGCGGACTTTTCCGGCGAACGGCGACGGCGCTTCGACTCTCCTGACGGCGGCGCTCCTCCTGAGGTTGGTGGTGTTGACAAACGGCCACTCTAACGTGATGACCCAAACTTCAAACCCTAACCTCAAAGAGAAAACCCTAATCGCCAAAAACCTTCTAAAACCCTAGGGGTGCTCTGATACCATGTACTCAGTATAGAGAGAAGAATACGCCTCGTATTATTCATAAGAAAGACTAACATATATATAGGTACACAAGGAAACCCTAACTAAAGAATGTACAATTACTATAAAGGACATATATACAAAATAATATATATCATAACAGTCAGCACAGTTAATCTTCCTTTCCATAATAGTGGTCGGATTTTTTTTTGTTTGGTGGCTTTCTATATCATTGTTTAGAATATATGGCTAGAAAGAATTGAGAGAATATTTAAGGATATTGAGGGATCTTAGAAGGAGGTATGGAGTGTGACACATTCAATGCTTCCATTTGGGTGTTCTTTATGATTTTTCTAATTGTCCTTTAGTTCTTACTCTCAACACAACTAGAACTATTTTTTATAATTTGGTTTTTTTGTTTTGTTTTGCGGCCTCCTGTGCTCGGGCCATTAATTTTCTGTAGGTCCTTTCTCTTTTTTGTGATGTTATTTCTCTTAATGGAAATTGGTTTCTTAGATGAAAAAGGTTAAAATCATTCCAGTTTGCTGATGACATTAACGCAGCAAGTGCATCTGAAAAATTCAATCACTTGAATGCATTGGTTTAGATTAATGGATGTTTGTTCACTTTCTAGTTTCTATCACATTCTTCATCTGGAGTCCTCATAAAGAAATAAGAGAAAATCATGGTTTTCAGCAGTTTGAATTTTTTTTTAATAAAGAACAAGAACTTGTATTAATTACAAAAACAGCCTAAGGGCCAGAGAAGAGAAAACCCCCGCCCAAGAACTACATAAGAGTCCTCCAATCCATTAAAATCATGAGAAGAGTCAAGACTGTAATTACAAAGAACTTCTTGTGGTTTGAACACCACCAAGAAGTCGTATACTGTACATTAGCCCAAAAATATCCTCATTAACCGACTTGTCGTTGAAGATCCGTTGATTTCTTTCTTTCCATGTGAGCCATAGGAGAGCTCTACTCACACAACTCCACAAAATCTTAGTTTTTCCTTGAAAGTTAAGACCCTTCAAACATTCCATCAACAAATCTTCTGTCTTAAGAGGTAAACAAACCTAGAGGCCAAACTCATTAGAAAGCATATTCCACGCTCTAGTCACAAAAGGATAGTGAAGCAGGAGATGATCTAGGGTCTCTTCACTCCTTAAGCACAAGCTTGACACCGAGGGGGAGAGAGCTCAATTTGGGAATCTTCTTTTAGTTCTTTCAGCCATGTTCAGACTTCTATAGCCAATGGTCCACAGAAAGAATTTCATTTGGAACTTTAAACTTCCAGATCAACGTAATCAGAGGAGCTTTCAGACCTACATTTTTTGATATGGAGGAAAGTAGATTTACTTAGAAGCTTGACGAGTCAATGCTCCATCTAATTTTATCTATATCATCTCTCATTCGAAACAATTCAAGAATTTGATGACATCACTCCAAATATGAAGTTCCCAGTCAAAAATCCATCTTCTGAAGTGTAAATTCCAAGCATGATTGGTATTATTCTAGCATTCTGCAATGTTTCCCCTTTTTTTAAAGAAACTTCGTAAATTTCCCGGAAAAAGGGAGGCTAAGGGACTGTCTCCTACCCATTTATCCTCCCAAAAGAAAATCCTTTGGGTGTTGACAGCTAGATAACAAAACGAGAGAACCCTTCCCTATTCTTGTCAATATCTGTCCAAGGTTTCCTTTTGAGCTCCCTATTGCCTTTTTAGGCAGCCATCCTAAATCATCCACCCCATATATAGCAGCAATTGTTCTCCTCTAGAGAGTGTTCGATTCATTGGCAAACCTCCAAAGCCATTTGATGAGAAAAACTTTATTTCTATTTTTAGAAGCTCCTATTCCAAGGCCTCCCTAACTGATGGGAAGAGAAGTAGTATTCCAAATGATTAAATTATTACCGTTTTAGTAGTGTCCTCCAGTCAAAACAAAATCCCTCACAATATTCTCCATTGATTTTTTTTTTAACACAAAACTAAACTTTTCATTGATGTTTTCCAATCCTGAAATTAAGGATGTATGGACTCTTTTCCTTCTAACACAAGTTTTCTATGTTCTCAAGCCTGCCTCAACATATATTTTAGCATGACAGGGAAAATTGCAGTTGATGACTTGACACTGCCAGTTGTTTAAAGCACAATGCTAATGGAGGGCCTCTAGCAAATAGGAAAGCTGCTGTCATAACTTGGAACTACAAGAATCAAAGCTTTTATTAGTTTCAATGTAAGAAAATTATATGATATACAGGAAGAAATGACATTGAAGAGTTGAAGTTAAAGCTACTCATGTTCTAGAAAAGATTCTGGTTTAATTCTAGTTGAGGACCAGGGGCATCACTAGTAAACTGTTAAAAAGAAAACAACCATTGGACATCTCTTTCTTAGAATTCAGCAGGGATTTGCCATGGGGATTGTACTGGTCGGGTTGTCAAGACCCGCCAAAATAAAACTGATTTCACTATTCTAGCTTGTAGAACAAGTGGTACCAGGTCAATTTCCCAATGAAACCAATGTAATTAATTTCTCAACTTCAAATTTGTACAAAAAGATAAAAAGGGGAGTTTTGGGTTTTGTGAATAAAATAAAATAAAGAAAAATAAATAAAAAGGAAAAAGAAATCTTATCAAAGATTCCAATCCAAGGTACGATAGCGTTCCATATTAAATCAATAACAACATTAAACATAGTGAGACGACTAAGACAAGATTGATTTAGTGAGATAGCTACACCCTAATCAATTTTGATTCTTAACTTCCTAGAGTCTATCATGCAAGCTATGTAGTCATGGAAAAACCATAAAAAACACACACATGAGACAACCCTATTGCTACTAAAATCAAGCATTCATCTATGACAATCACAGATCACAAATTCATGCATAGCAAACAAATAAGCAAGTAATATTAATCGAGACGTCAATTCAATCAACAAAACATGCTCATAAGAATAAAGCAAGAAGAAAAGAAATACTTGGATAAATAACTGAAATTGTACTGAAACCTGAAGCCTCACAGTCTTACAATTGGACTCGAACCAACCTTGAATCAGAAACACAAACTCTAGCTTCTCATCGTGACGATATGACTAACATCCGCCATGGTTCGATCCTTACAAAGGATAGATGAAAAGTAAAGAATTAAAACTCTAAAAGTGTCTAAAAACCTAAAACATAAAGACTAGACTTGTTTGCCTTAAGAAAATAGATACATTTACAGGCAAGTGGTAGCGTTGTGTTAATGCTAAAGGTTTGAGAGAATCGGAATACTCTATTCCATTCACTAAAGAGATATATATACAAGTGTACAAGGTTAACCTAAGTAGAAGAAAGTGAAAAGACAATAAAGGACATCCTAATTAATATATTTACAAAAATACAATAATACTAATATAAGGACTCTAACACTCCCCCTCAAGTTGGAGCATATATATTCATCATGCCCAACTTGTTAGAGAGGTAATCTATTCGTGCTCCATTCAATGCCTTGGTGAAGATATCTCCTAATTGCTCTCCAGTCTTCACATATCCTGTCGATACCAAACCTTGTTGTATCTTCTCACGTACAAAATGGCAGTCAACCTCAATGTGTTTAGTTCACTCATGAAATACCGGATTAGATGCTATATGCAGAGCTGCTTGATTATCACACCATAATTTCGTTGGTGTTGTGATATCAAATCCCAATTCAATAAGAAGTTGACGTATCCAGACTAATTCACATACGGATTGTGCCATTGCTCTATATTCTGATTCAGCACTTGATCGTGACACCACATTTTGTTTCTTACTCTTCCAAGAAACCAAATTACCACCCACGAATACACAATACCCTGAAGTTGATCTTCTATCTTCCTTAGATCCTGCCCAATCAGCATCAGAGAAACATTCAATGTTAATATGCCCATAACTCTTATATAATAAACCACGTCCAGGAGCTGCCTTCAAGTAGCACAAAATATGTTCCACTGCAGCCCAATGATCAACGGTAGGAGAAGACATATACTGGCTCACAATACTCACTGAATAAGCTATGTCTGGTCGAGTTACTGTAAGATAATTGAGTTTTCCCACTAACCTCCTATATCGTTCAGGATCTTTCAGTAATTCTCCCTATTTTGTGAGCTGTAAATTAGACATCATCGGGGTACTACATGGCTTAGCCCCTAACATCCCTGTTTTAGTCAGCAAGTCAATTACATATTTTCTCTGTGATAACATGATTCCCTGTTTGCTTCTCATTACCTCAATTCCTGGAAAGTATTTCAACATTCCCAAATCTTTTGTGTGGAATTGACTATGGATAAAGGTCTTGAGTGATTGGATGCCCAATGTGTCATCACTTGTAATAACAATATCATCAACATATACAACCAATAGGATAACACCACTCTCAGACTGCTTATAAAAGACAGAATGATCTGACTTGCTCTTTCTCATTCCAAAGCTTTCAATCACCTAAGTGAATTTTCCAAACCATACTCGTGGACTCTGCTTTAATCCATACAAGGATTTACGAAGGTGACATACCTTGCCATTCTCCCCCTGAGCAACAAACCCTGGAGGTTGCTCCATATACACCTCTTTCCCAAGATCACCATGGAGAAAGGCGTTTTTAATATCAAGCTGATGCAACGGCCAGTGATGAATGGATGCTAACGAAATGAATAATCTGACAGAAGCCATTTTAGCAACAGGAGAAAAAGTGTCAGAATAGTCGACCCCATACGTTTGTGCGTAGCCTTTAGCAACAAGGCGAGCTTTCGACCGAGCTACAGACCCATCTGGATTGACTTTAACTGCAAAGACCCATTTACAACCAATATGCTTCTTTCCTGCAGGAAGAGAAACTAAATCGCAAGTACAATTGTCATCTAAAGCAGTCATCTCTCCTACCATCGCAGCACGCCAACCAGGATGAGACAAAACTTCATGAACAGTCTTAGGAACAGAGATAGATTGTAAGGATGCAATGAAGGAACAGGTAGAAGATGACAAATGGTTATATGAAACAAAAGAGGAAATAGGATATGTGCATTGGCGCTTACCTTTACGAAGAGCAATAGGAAGATCATCGCTTGTTTCTGGATCCAATGACGAAGAAGCCTCTGGTACAGGGCATGGAACTGAAGAGGATGGTCGTCGTGAATAAACCTGAGTTATAGGTGGGTGAGTAAACACAGGAACAGACGGAGATGAGTCTCTAGAGGGCTCACACGAGGAGAGAATTGTGTAAACAAGAAAATCATCCTCGTCCTCTTGATGCTCCCCCTTACTCATACCCGAAGATGGAGAAAAGAAAGATGAATCTTCAAAGAATGTGACTTCAGGCGAGACAAAGTAACGATCGAGACTAGGACAATAACACCGATATCCTTTTTGGACACGAGAATAACCAAGGAAAATACATTTTAAGGACTTTGGATCTAGTTTGGTGAGTTGAGGGCGAACGTCCCGAACGAAGCAAGTACAACCAAAGATTTTGGGTGTAAGAGGAAATGAAGGGAGGTTGGGGCACAAAGTACGATAAGGTATCTCACCCTTAAGAACCGAAGAGGGCATGCGATTTATTAAGAAACAAGCAGTTGATACAGCATCAACCCAAAAAGATTTTGGGACATTCATCTGAAACATTAAGGCTCTCGATGTTTCAAGGAGATGTCGATTCTTGCATTCTGCAACCCCATTTTGAGATGGAGTATAAACACACGAGGATTGATGAAGAATATCATGTTCACTTAAATAGGAACTAAGGGCATGAGAGAAGTATTCTTTAGCATTATCACTTCGTATAACTTTAAGAGAACCGCTAAATTGAGTTCGAATTTCAGCATGAAAGTTACGAAAATGAGAAAGCAACTCAGAACGATTTTTCATTAAATATAACCAAATTACACGAGAAAAATCGTCGACAAAGGTAACAAAATATCGAAAGATTCTCTTGGACTCGACAGGACACGGACCCCAAACATCAGAATGAACTAATTCAAATGGAGCAGTAACTCGTTTATTGACCCGGGGATACAAACTCAGACGATGAAATTTAGCAAACTGACACGACTCGCAATCTAAAGAAGACAAATGATTAAATTGAGGACGAAGACTCTTCAAGACGGAAATAGATGGATGACCCAAACGACAATGTTCTTCAAAGAGAGAAGACACTTTAGAGCATGTAACGGCTGTAGATACTTGAGGTTCAAAAGTGTAGAAACCTCCAGATTCACGCCCTTTATCAATAGTCCTCTTCGTCAAAAGATCTTGAAATAAACAATAACCAGGAAAGAATGAGACACAACAATTGAGATCGCGAGTGAGTTTACTAACCGAAATCAAGTTAAAGGAGAACTGTGGTAAACTTAAAACAGAAGACAATGAAATTGAGTTGGTAAGATTGACAGTGCCTAATCCTAAAACAGGAGAGGTGGTGCCATTGGCTATAGTAACATTAGGTAAAGATTTAGACGGACTAATGTTAGAGAATAAACTGGGATTACCTGTCATGTGATCAGAAGCGCCAGAGTCTATGACCCATTTTGAAGAGGAGGAAAGAAGACATGTAGATGTGTTACTTGTGTCGGCAATGGCAGTAATGGAAGTAGAAGATGATGCCTTTAATGACTCTTGGTACTGGCGAAATTTAGCAAACTCCTCAGCTGAAATTGAAACAAACTTGTCAGGGTTATCAGGAGTAGAAGCGACATGCGCAGACGGAAACCTCGGGCCCTTATTTAGCAATTTTCTGCAGTCACGTTTCATATGTCCAGGCTTACGACAATAGTGGCAAACAATATCTCCTGAAGTTGCTCTCTGATTGTTCGAATGTCCTCTAGGTGGGTTAGGTCCGACCCCTCTATTTCTTTTATACTCACCAGTCTGCCCAACCAGGGCACTATTAGACTCAGATGGCAAGATCGTGTGCGACTTCTCAGTACGAAGTATTCGAGTATAAGCATCTTCCAACGAAGAGATTTCGGAGCTAGACAGAACTTGATCTTTGGCCATATCATATTTAGAGGCAAGACCAACCAAAAAACTCATAATGAATAATTGTTCACGCTGGGTAGTCTGAACTTTCACATCAGTACTAACAGGCAACAAAGCATTAAATTCTGCATACGTTGTTTTGCACTCCATAAAGTAACTTGTCAGAGATTTTTCGCCTTGATCAGGTTGAAAGAGAGTCTTACACACATCGAACACCCTACTGATGTTCCCTTTCCCAGAGTAAAGGAATTCCAAGTACTCTAAGAGCTCCCCGACGGATTTCACAATGATTAACCAACCCAACTATCTCACTCTCAATGGAGTTCTTTATCTGTAGAATAAGTCGAGAATCATCTCGTAACCAAGTCTTCTTAGTCTCATCATTCGGTGGTGATTTGGCGGTGATGTGATCATCCATATCAAGACTTCGAAGATAATGACGAATGTTTGTTCGCCATGCATAAAAATTAGATCCATTAAGCTTATGTTCCGTAACCTTTGACACCATAGGAATCATCTCCGACATCATGATAGCTTTCTTTTCAACCATAAGTTCAAAAAAAAAACAGATCGACCAGAATTAAAATCTGAATTACTACAAACCCTAAAGTTTCCACACACTATATGGCTTCAAGCACTATAAACCGAACACTCTATTACCCAAACCAACACAAAACATGAAAGAGCAAACCACGGCGAGCTGACCCACGCAAGTCGGAGCAACTACCGGCGGCGCACGGGCCTCCACGCGCCGGCCCGTGAGACTGGCAGAAAATATTCTGGCGGCGCGTGTGGGCCACGCGCAGGGTATTTTCAGGCCGATTTTTTTGAACCTCCTAATCGGCGACTGGGCTTCCTGTTGAACCGAGCGGTGAGGAAAAACTAAGTCGTTGACAGACCTCGTTGGTGGCGGCTGTGACGGATTCCGGCGGCAGATTCTGCTATGATGATGGCAGATTTGATGCACAAAGCTCACAGCAAGACTAAGCCCTCAAAGAATGTGTTCTAAACCTCAAACCCTAATGGGCACAAATCCCGAAGGACAAAATATTTCCCTAGAAAATCCTAGGTCTCTGATACCATGTTAATGCTAAAGGTTTGAGAGAATCGGAATACTCTATTCCATTCACTAAAGAGATATATATACAAGTGTACAAGGTTAACCTAAGTAGAAGAAAGTGAAAAGACAATAAAGAACAACCCAATTAATATATTTACAAAAATACAATAATACTAATATAAGGACTCTAACACGTTGAGACCCCAGATGCAGCGTCGAGACGCTGGCATTCGAAATAGGAAAGAATTGTGAAAATAGTCGTAGTGTTGAGAAGCCCATAGTAGCATCTCGACGCTATGAACGGAAAGAGCTAGGAGCATGCGTTTCAGCGTCTCGACGCTCCAGCATTGAGCTAGGCTCACCGTAGCGTCAAGCGTGGCGTTGTTGGCATATCTTCGTAGCATTTTGACGTTTCAAGGAAATGTCTTGACATTGCCTACACGGGTCCTTTGGCTTGAGATGTTGCTCAGCAGCGTTTTGACACTTGGGTAACGTTGAGACATTATCCTCTCGAAAATTTGAGCTTGATTTTCAATTCCTCTTGACTCAGTTGCTCGATTTATGTCCAAATTACTCATTTTTTATCCCAATTTATCCAAAACGCTCTGGTTAGCTCCAATTCACTTGATCTCTACAAATTAGACAAATAAACACATGAGAGTATAAAAACTAGCATGAAATAAGACATATAAATAGCACATTTTAGGTGCTATCATGTAGCATCAATTTTTCACTGCTAACATTTTAAGAAGATTCAATTTGAATATCATGTAGTGGAGTAAGGAAGAGAAGGGATGGGATTCCTTTCAAGCTTGGACCTCGATTGGCCTGGTAGGAAACAATTTGTTATAATGGTGAAAGGAAAATCGACGGAGACAAGAAAGTAAAAGGATACAACTGTAGGTTATTGTGTCATCATGGCAGCTTTACGTGGTTATAGTTCATGCTTTAGATATTTAAGAGTGAAACTGTGACTGATAGCATAGTCGGAGAGGCATTCTTCCTGAATATAGGTCCAAGGGAAATGGATGAGACAAACACAGGTTATATGTGGACTTTTCTGCACATTTTTGGACGGTTTCTTGTGCTTCAACAGAATTTGAGATGAAACTATCACATGCTAATCAGCTAGTGAGGGTCGGTACATTGAACTAATATTGTTTTTATAACTGTCATCTATTTATCAGTTTCCGTATTCAGTTCCTAAAAGTTTTCAATATAAAAATTCATGCATTGCATGGTAGAAATGGACGACCATTTGGCTTATTGAATCAAAGAGATTGAGCTTAAATGATGAATGTAAAGTTATTTACAGTTTTAAAGTACCATTAACCTTTTGGGTTTGGTTGCATCTACCAGATTTTCTCCATATTCTTGTATCGTGAATCTTTTAGATAGAAATGTGACTCAATTTGATCTGTCCTGTTCTTTTGTTACTTCTTCGAATTGTTGTTATGAACACATATGGCTTTGTATCATGTTGATGCCACATTAATAAGGTTTCATTTAAAGATCTTATGCTAGCACTATTACTTCAATGTAAGCTGGAAAAAGTGAAACAAATTCAAAATGCTACAATTGATGGTTTCCTTCCTCAGAGTCTTGTTCAGCATTCTTGTTCTTGTTGACATTATTATGGCCATAAGGCCTTTTTTTGATCAGACATCCTTGCTGGTGAAAATTCTCATCAGAGATTTTGATGAGTACAGACTAATTCGATTGGTCAAATGATGGGAATCACTGCAAGATATAGTAAAAGATCTACCAAAGAACAACGAAATGATAACTAAAATATTAAGGCTTTTGTTAGTTTCTTATCCCCTCCCCCAAAAAAAAAGAAAAAAGAAAGAAAAAGAAATCATTAAGGCTTCTGTAAACTGAACAATGCTAGTTTACTTCACTTAACCAATTTTAATTCTATGTGGGTCACGACAAGTCTCAAAATCTGTGAAAACTAAGTTTATATTTAAGTGAATTTTTTTTCAAAATGTTTTCCTTGCCATGGCAATTTTTGTTTCATGAACCAATATCCACCCCACTCCTCATTTCAATGCATTTCCAACTATCAGCCACCATTGTCACTCATGGATTCGTACTTTTTCCACTGAGTCATATGACACTGACTTTTATATTCGTCGGCTATTATTCTCAACTTCTCAGCTTGTGTGTGTATTTTGTTATATCCTGTTAAGATGACTATTTCTTTGCTGCAATTGATAATTTTATCTGGTGTCAGACAATTGTGGAATCTTTTATGAATCTAAAGAGGTGGTTGAACCAACTCCATAAATCCTAACTATGCTCAAGGAGATGGCAAAAGGAATAAGAATAAATATGCATCTTAATTGACCTATGGATAAAATGAAAGTCTAAAGATTGTTTTCAGAGAACTTTTATGATCGCAGATGAAGGAATTCAAAGTGAAGGCTAAATAAATACCTTTTATTTTTCTAAAGTTTCGTACAACTTCAGAGGTAGGTAAAGATTTCCTGGCATCTACATAAAGATCAAAGAGAAGGACCATGATTGGCAAAGAAAAAATAAAAAACTTTGCCTCTAGCTCAGCCTTGCAAGATTGAAAACTAATACAAAGTGGATCTAAGACTCATGCTTCAGACAGCTTTTCTTCAGGGAACCACTTGAAGGAGATCTCTTCAAGGTAGGTAAGGATTATGGAGTTGGAAATCTGTAAGCATTTGACGAAGTTCAGATGCTTCCTCCTTAAGCTGAGCATTCTCCTGTAGAGCCCGATCGTGACACTCAGAGACTTGGTTCAACTTATCTATTAGCTGGTGGTTTTCATTCCGGAGCCAAAGGACCTGAGACCACAGCTCATCCAAATGCTTTTGCTTTCGCATTCGCGATCGGCGTGCAGACTCTCTATTAGATATCATCCTCCTCTGTTTCCTCTCATTGATGAGGCTTAGTTGTTGGTCTTCCGCTTCATCAGAAGTTGAGTTACTGCTTAAGGATGGTGGATTCATATCTTGCACCGGAGAAGGATATTGAAATTTTGATAATGGATTACAAAACTGATTAAGCTGCATCATGTTTCTGTTGTCCTGGGACATGTTAAATTGAGAAGAATATAGAGATGGGGTGGATGAAAGAAGATAATGGAGACTTGCAATTTCACCAGGCTTCATGACCAATGTTTTTGAAAACTTGCAGGCTGGCTCTTGGAAGGGGAAAAGATGCTTCAGGTGGAACTTGGGGAGTTTGTTGATAGAGGTTTCACATTTATAGGATTGAAAAAGTTTGAAGTGTCCCCACCACCATCAATTCAGAGGAACAACAAGCTTCTTAAAAACTTGGACCATGCAGATTATGTCTATGTTCTGCAATGTTCATGTATGCATAAATAAATTCAGATACGGTTGGTTTACATGGTTATGCCATGATTCTATGCATGTGTAATATATGCATGTTGTACATAAATACATTGAAATTCAATCTCTTTATGGATAATCCTTTTCTGATCAGGTTTTTGCTTACATCAGGCAAAGAAACTGCACATTGTGGGAAATATAATAATTCTGATGGTAGAATGTTTGGAGGAAGAAAGCACAAGGGGAAGATTGGAGTTCAAGAAGTCAATTTTAAAGGAAGAAATTTGTGTAAGGTGGCTTCTGAAATAATAATATTTTATTTGCAGCCAATAGGACATTGTGTGGAAAGATATGAAAGGAGGAATCAGGTTGAGGAAGGTAAGCCTTTCTATATCCACAAGAAAGTATTTTTTATTTGACTTATTATAATAGATGACTCAAATAGCACTCTAATAAGAGCCAGATTAGAATATTAAATTGCAAAAATTAGACTTGTCTTGAAGCATGCCTTCTTATTCTAGTATATTTAGGAAGATTCTATAGCCTGGTATGTTATGGTATTGGAAATTCAAAATTAAAAAACAATAAAAAGAGAGAAAAACACCCTCTTTCTCTCTCATGGGGTTAGGGGAGATGAAAGAAGAGCAAGTGCAAATGGAAAAGCCATTACAGGAAAGTACAGTAATCAACAAAACACTATCTTTTAAAAAAACTTTATGTTCTTAGAAAGGGGCCATTCATTGCCGTCTTTTTCACCACTCAAATGGACATAACTTTATTTTATCAATTTCATTGCTTGAACTGGAATATAAATGAGAAAGCTACTTGCTAATGAAGGGGAAAAAAAACAAAAAAGCTCAGTAACTGTTTGCTGTGTGTCTCAAGTAATTTATTCTTTTTCATGATATCAGAGAGGCAAACTGTTTCTGCCTCTACTTTTATTTTTACATTCAAATGTTACATTTGTTTAGCACAACAGAGACAAGTACTTACATGTGAGGACTGTGTATACAGTAAACTTTTGATTCCTTGGACAGTGAGTTCCATTTGGGCTGATAAAAAAAATGGTCACTGATTTTCTTTTAATCACACATTGGCTATGTCTCTTCCATTGCAAGCTATGTTTAATGGTGCCACTTTGCACGGTGAATTCAGTTGCTATTAGTCTTTTCTCTTCTTCTATGGTGTCACTTTGCACAGAGAGGGATAGCAAAAATTTCAATGATTTTTTGGACAATGGCAAACATTGAGATGTTTCAAACAAGCAAAATTAGGCCATTGTGGTCAAAATTGCATCAAAGTCACATTGTGGTAACCCCATCAGAAGCAAAGGAGAAAAAGAAAATTGGAGGTCTTGACCACTCAACTGAGTGGAGATATCATGTTTTAGTGGTGAGAATGGATTGTAAGGGGCTGTTTAGATTTATGTTTTTTCAATTGTAGTCTTCCCCATTAAATGGAGAGGGAGAAACGAAAACCCTTGCTTGGGGAAAATGCCCCCTCCCCACTCTTGAGGTTTGGTCAGGTTGAGTGGGCTTTATAAAGTCAACAATTTCATCAGACAGATTCAGACTTCTCTTTCTTTTCTTGTATTCTGTTTGTTCATACCCTCTCTCTTTTTTTGTTGTTTGGGATAGAAATGTATACTTTACCAGAAAAAAAAGGTGTATTTATAGCTGAATTCTTTAACTCTGAATTGTGCAGTACATTGTAGACAGCATTGGCTGGTGGTTATTTTTCTGGTCTTATACAATTAGGGGCTATTTGGGGCACTGAGTGGGTTATAATAACATGAGTTATAATAGTCCGTGGGTTATAATAGTCTGTGAAATAATATAATATTGTTTAAAATGCAGAGTTGGTTTAGTTTGGGATTATAATAATCTGTGTTTGGGGTGCAGAATACTCCACATGTTATTATAACTAAGGTTATTATAACTCTTGCCCCAAACAACCCCTTAGTGAGTTAGGAATAGGATAAGTATTGAGAGAAGTGTTTTTAAGTGGAAGTATTTTTCTCGTAGCACTTTTGAGAGGAAGAGGTGTGGGAGTCATTTTTAGAACAAGTAATTTTAGCAATAGTACTTTGATTATAAGCACTTTAGTTTTAATGAAAAACCATGTTTATGTTAAGTTCTATACTTTAAAAGTATTTTAAAGTACTTTCATAATGATCACTTAGGTCAAAACCAATCTATAAGTGCTTTTGACTTTTTCTTAAATTACTTACAAATCAATTCCAAATATGATAATTTTGAATGAATAGTACTTTTTGACCGGGCAAAAGTACTTTTGGCATGCTTTCAAACTTAATCCTAATTAAGTGTTTCCTCTCAAAGTACTTTTAACTTTAAAAGTGTTCTCAAAATTTTTATAATTATTTTCTTTATCATAAATCAAACACCATAAAAATTTAAAAAATGCTCCTAATTGGCTAAAAAATACTCTTTACTCTTTTAAAAGTTATAACAAACTTTTAAGATCTCAAAAGCAACAAAATTCTTTTTTAAATAAAAGAAATATGATTCATAGTTTCCATTATTCTTCAGAAAAACCATAGTTTCATAGTTTCTATTTCAAGTTTGTAACTCCATGATGCCCTATAAACCTATTATTTCCTAATAGTAAATTTCCTTTTTCTTTTTATTATCATTATTATTAGCTTTTAAGGTGAGACAGGACAATGGTGAACTTGATGTTTGCTCACCTAACAGAACATATCTTATCCCATATTTTTTTGGTTACCAAAAATACCCTTGGGTTAAAAGTGAAATCCATAAATAAAGCAAGGCCTTTTGGAAAAAATGTACTTGAGACACCGCCCTAGAATAACGGTCGGAGTCCCCCCACGGAAAGGGTACTTGATTTAACTACTGACCCTTTTCGTACCACACACTCTCCAAGATATGCAAAGGAAGATGGTTTTCAAAGATTAAAAAAAAAAAAAAGGAAAAAAAAAGGTACTTTTGTAATTTTCAATTATGTTTATTTTTTTGAAAATTTGAACTAATTAATAAATTATACAAAATTCAACCAAGGTACTGAAATCAAGTCATGAAAAATGTCAAAAATCCAATCATAAAAATACTTGAATTCAAGCAATTTAAAAGCACACAAACTTGTCAAGGTGACCATTACTCAACTGTAATTAGTATGTACTATCGACTATAAAGTTAGAGGTTCGAATCTTCTCATCTTCAAATGTTGTTGAATTAAAAAAAACATACACACACAAACTTCGTAAAATATATGGAAATTCATATGTAAAAGTATCCCATACAAACAAATGAATTTAGGTTAAAATATCATTTTGGTCCCTATACTTTGACCTTTATTCCATTTTGGTCCCTATACTTTCAAATGTCCAATTTTAGTCCATGTACTTTCAATAAAACTTAAAATTTGTCCCTACTATTAGTTTATGGTTAATTTTTCTTAAAAAAAGTCAATCTCTATTAGTCTTTCTTCTATAAATTTTGAAAATATGTTCACATTGTGTCTTTTCTTATATTAAAATTATTATTATTATTTAACAAATTTTAATAAAAATTAACTTCAAACTTGTCATAGGGACAAATTTTAAGTTTTATTGAAAGTACAGGGACCAAAATTGAATAGAGCCCAAAGTACAGGGACTAAAATGGTATTTTAACCATGAATTTAATACCAGAAAATTAAAAAAAAAAATTCTTGTTCAGTTATAATTCATAAAAGCGCTCAAAGCTAGCTACAAAGGCAAGGCAACTATTTGGGCAGTTGGACAACACCTCACTTTTGATTAGTCCGAGAGGTATCATGTGCCCATCATCCTTTTCTATATATACTTGTTCGGAAATATTAGCAGGTCTAGAATTTTAGTCTCTGTGGTTTAGAGAAAGTTAGAATTTAATCCTACGATCTTAAAAGTTAGGATTCCTCCCTATAATTTGATAAAATTTAGAAAATATATATGAGAGTTTTATCAAATTATAGAGACTATTTATAAGATTTTATCAAATTATAAAAAGGAAATTCTAACTTTTAAAACTATAGGGACTAAATTTTGACTTCTCTAAACCATATGGACCAAATTTGTAATTTAACCTAAATCATTAGGTATGATATTAGTTTGTTTAGTATTAATATTAAAAATATATGACTTTATATATATAATTTGATATTATTTTTTTAAAAAAAGAAAATATGATTAAATGATCTATATAAAATATACAAGAAAAATAATATAATTTAAAATATTTGATAGGTTTTTTTTAATAGAATTAATTTTTTAAAAATAATTTACTAAATGTTCAAATATTAGTTCAAATATTTATATAATTTAAAGAAGAAACTAAAACTAAAACTAAATATTAAATTAATTTATTAAAAGGTAAAATATTTATATAATTTAAAGAAGAAAACTAAAACAAAATCTATTGCTGGAATATAAATTTTGGCCAATCAAAAATTGTCATGTCATTACTTTAAAGTTAGTGACAAAGTTATTTATTTAATTTGGGATTAATTAAATTTACAAATATCCCTAAATTAAATTAAAGCAAATCTCAATATGCAATTGAGTTATATGAAATTTGGGCCCATTTTAGACTAAGCCCAAATGGGAGGCCCTGATCCAGCAAAGTCTATGCCCAAGGTCAGCCAATCCCAGTCCAAAGGCCAAGCCCAAAGCCAACCATGCACAGTCTAAAGGACCTGACCCAAAGTCCACCAGGCTCAGTCCAACAGTCAGGCCCAAGTTCACTTGGGGGCCTTAGGGAACTCTATAAATAGAGAGCTCCCTCCTCCATTTGAGAAGTTCAGAAGTTGAAACTCTCTAGAAAACTTAGAGAGAATTAAAAAACAAAGACCAGAAGACTCTCTAAACTCTTGAAGATCAAACACTAACTAGAGCCTTGAAGACTAGAAGACTTCGAAGATCGAGAACAAGCTGCGAAGCCCTCGAGATAAGTATACATTCAAGAACAAGCTGCAAAGCTCTCGAAACAAATCTACATTCGAGAACAAGCTGCAAAGCCCTCGAGACAAATCCACATTTGAGAACAAGCTACGAAGCCCTCAAAACAAATCTACATTCGAGAACAAGATGCAAAGCCCTCGAAACAAATTCACATTCGAGAACAAGCTGCAAAAGCCCTCGAGACAAATGTACATTCGAGAACAAGCTATGAACCCTCGAGACAAGTATATATTCGAGAATAAGCTGCGAACCCTCAAGACAAGTATACATTCGAGAATAAGCTGTAAAGCCCTCGAGACATTTGTACATAAGAGATAAAGAATCAGAGGATAAACATTAGAGATTGTACTCCACTACTTTCAAATTAATACAAAAACAAGTTTATTTACACGTGTCTCATTTCTCTTTCTATTTTGAAATTACGTGTAAACATCTATAATACTAAATATCTTAGGGATGAATTTGAATTCATGAAAAGAAATAGGATTTACAATGTAAACTTAGATAAAAGTCTAAATTAAATTAAAACACCTATTTTGTTCTCAAGTATAAATTATTTACTTAAAATTATTTTGTTCTCAAGTATCAACCTTTGAAACAAGGTGGAAACTAGAAGTCCACATATGAGCATAAAGCTAACAAAAGAGAAACTAATTTCAGTATATACAGAGAAATATATAATTATTATATATTACTCTTAAGTTTCTAATTATTATATAGGTTAAATTACTACTTTGGTCCCTGTACTTTGAGTTCGGTTCAATTTTAGTCCCTGTACTTTCAATTGTCCAATTTTAGTCCCTGTACTTTCAATTAATCTCAAAATCAGTCCCCACCGTTAATTTTGGGTTAGTCTACCGTTAAAATTGAAAAAAAAAAAAAATCGTTTCTCTCTCTCTCTTCTCTTCTTCTTTCAATTTTCTCTATCCTCATTTCTCTGGTTTCTCTACTCTTCTCCTTCCCCATTTCCCTTTCAGTCCTTTTTCTCATTTCCCTCCCATTTACTTTCCTCTGTTTTCTTCTTATTCTTCGAATAAACCCTCTCCGATTCCTCTGTTTTTTTTCATCAATTTCCTTTTTATTTTTCCCTTTTGAGGGTTTTTTTTCCATTTCATGTTTGGATTTCAAATGGTTCTCAAAAAAGTCCCAAATCGACGGCGGATTTCAAGCAGAGGGCAAAAAATGGGTAATTTGTTTCGAAAGGGAAATGGGGAAGGAGAAGAGTAGAGAAATCAGGAAATGAGGATAGAGAAAATTGAAAGAAGAAGAGAAGAGAGAGAGAGAGAAACGATTTTTTTTCAATTTTAACGGTAGACTAACCCAAAATTAACGGTGGGGACTGATTTTGAGATTAATTGAAAGTACAGGGACTAAAATTGGACAATTGAAAGTACAGGGACTAAAATTGAACCGAGCTCAAAGTACAGGGACCAAAGTAGTAATTTAACCTATTATATATTACTCTTAAGTTTCCCTACATGGATATGCCCTTGCTCAAGACACTATCAACCAATTTCCAATTCTGGTGAGTCCCTTGACGATTAACTAAAAAATTAAGTAACTGTCTGAGGCGTTGAATAAGTTATAATAGTCTGTGAGTTATAACAATTTTAGTAACTGTCTGAGACGTTGAATAAGTTATAATAGTCTGTGAGTTATAACAATTTGTGGAGTTATGTAATATGTGTTTAGGATATAGAGTTATTTAGTTTAAGTTATAATATTCCGTGTTTGGGGTGGAGAGTTATTAACATCGCCTCAAACAGGCTCTAAAAAAAATTTAAAAAAATAGACAAAAAAAAAAGTTTTATTTGAAACAACTTAGAAAAATAGAGTTTTTTTTTTTTTTTTTTTGAAATGTATCTTCATTTAATAGGGATGCGTTTTTCAAAGAGGCGCATTCGTTTTTAAGCAACGGAGAGGAACGGAAATCTTGACTATCAAATATTATCTTTTAACTAAATCGATTTATCAAAATACCCTCTTTGTACAGTGGCCATGCGCGCCTCCTTTTACGGGGAGCCTGAGTTCGAAATTTGACCAACGCAATTGCTGTTATTATTATTATTTTTTTTAAGTAAAGATAACCACTTTTTTAATTATTATTATATCATTTTGCAGTTTTTTTTCCCTCTTCATAAAAATTTTGAAATTTAAATAAGTATTATTAATTTTATCACAATCAAAGAAAAAATCCCACCCATATCTTGTTGTACTAAAAAAAATGATTGTTATTTGAGTATTTAAATTATAATTTAACTATTATAATATTATATAAAAATAAAAAAATAATTTGGTATATTAATTATTTTTTTTATAATAGCAATTTTTTATTTTATAAATAAAGTGTTAAAAATTAATAATACTTATTTAAATTTCAAACTTTTTAAAAATATAGAAAAAAAACTACAACATGATATACAAAGGTTAAAATGTCGATGTCAATAGAAATGTCAAGATCTCAATTTTATGAAAATGTCAATGAAAATATTGTTAAAATGTCGATATCGGTAAATATGTCCAGAAAAATATTTAAAACAAAAAAATAAAAAAAATATTGAAACTAATAAATAAATATTTTACATTTCTAAATAAATTAAAATACTTATTATTAGTATTTTCTTCTCATTACTTACATTTCGTTGCTATTTTATTTATATTTTAAATAAACCTACCATATGATATTGATATAATAATAATAATAATAATAATAATAATAATAATAATAATAATAATAAGTGATATTATCTTTATTTTTTAAAAAAGGAAAACAATAAAATCAATTACGCAAGTTGGGGATCGAACTCAGCCTCCATGTGAAAGGCAAGGTTTAAAATGTCGATGTCGATGGAAATGTCGAAGTCTCAATTCTATGGAAATGTCGATGGAAATATCGATAAAATGTCGATTTCGATGGATATTTCTGGAAAAATTTTAAAAACAAAAAATTCAAAAAAATATTTAAATTAATAAATGAACATTTTACACTTTTTATATGAGTTAAAATACTTGTTACATTATTATATTCACATTAAGTTACATTTTCTTGCTATTTTTTTTAATATTTCGTCAATTTTGTACGGTATAGTGGAAATGTTGATTCCCCCCTTATGTCGATGTCGAACCCATGGACATGTGGAAATTTATATGGAAATGTCGACATGTCGACGGAAATTTAATACCCTGGTGAAAGGAAGCACGTGTGACCACTGTGCAAGGAGGGTATTTCAATTTAATAAATAAATCAATTTATTTACAACATAATATTTGAGGTCAAAATTTTTGTTCCCCTCTATTTCTCTATTATTTCAAACAAGTGCGTCTATTTGAAAGACGCATTTCAAAATAAAGATAAAAAATACTCTATTTTTCTAATTTGTTTCAAACCAACTCGTTTTGTCTAATATTTTTTAAAAGATTTTTTTAGTTTTCTAGTTAATTGGAAGAGAGTGGAAGGACTAGTTTTCCATTTTCCACTCTACTACTCCCAAATTCCTAATGTCAAGATGTTTTGGACTAATCATTACTTAAGTGCAACTTATCTTTTCTTGATCGATAATTGAGCTAACCACAAGTTTTTTACTTCCAATCTTTTTTCTTTCTAGCATATATTCACTGTATTAACAAACTTTTAACTTGACCATTAGAGCAGTTTAAGTAGCACCATACAAATATCTTTAGGTCCAATATCTATTTCATTTCTTTCTTTTAAGGCAGGGGTCATATCTTGACAATATATATTTTTGTTAGAAATTAATTTGACTAACTGAGCGAATTATATTACAAGGGAAAAAATCAACTTTTTCCTACTTTTAAAATTTTAAAAATATTTCCTTTATATGCAGTGACCAAATATTATTTATATTATTGTATGATATTTTGAATCAATAAAAATTAAAGATTAATTAAAAATATTCCAATGAGAAATCCTTTCTCAACCATTACTTTTCCCAATTATTCTCTAAAAGAGAAGGAAGAAAGAAAATTCTATTTCTTGCAAATGCTATGAATGACTTTTTCAAAAAGTTTGAATGAAAATCCCAAAGACTTGCAATAATTTGTCTGCTCACTTTCAAAATGTTCATGAGAATGATTTGTTGATAAAGAATATATATGAAGAAAATGATCACAGTGTTAATTCTAGATTCTTTTTGAAAAACTATTTTATCAAATGTGTGACTAAATTTAAATCTTTATTTCAAAATATCCGTATCTCTATCAATGAAAAAAATCATGTGCCTACAATTTTGAAGGTTGGAAAATTAAAGATTCTTTAGTCATTAATTTGATCATTTCATTCGTAGAAAGAGAGACATGTCACATGTAGTTTTTTCTTCTCTTTTAATAATTGGATATTTATTCTTTTTAAAAAAAGAGTTTTAATTTTTTTGAAAGAAAACGAATTAAAAGAGGGATCAGAAAGTTACTACAATTTGTCCAATGAACATAACTCAGTTTGAGAACCTCCTTTAAAAGTTGTGGGTTGGAATCTCAATTTTTTTTTTTCAAAAATTTAAAGTTATTGTGAATATGGCATATGTAAATGCCCATTCCACATGCCCATTTGTTATCCATGCCAAGTGACATTTTCTCCATAGCCAAAGTGTCTTCTAAAGGCCATAGATTGGTGTCCAAATGTACCACATCATCCTCTCTTAAATTGCCTATAAATAGAGAAATTTTTGGAAAAGAAAATACACCAATTTTTCCTCCCATTTTCTCTAATTTTTGTGTTTTTAATTTGCCATAAATCTCCACTTTCTTTTGTTTATACTATATATATATATATTCTTTTTATATTTCATCTTTTGTATTATTATTATTATTATTATTATATGTTTTGGTAAAGTTTTGGTGCCCGGTTTCGCCTCTCAATTTTACAACACGTTATCAGCACGAGACTCTGTCATTTTTCCCGCTAAAGTGTTATTATGGCAAACCTTACAAAGCTAGAATTTGCGGCCCTGGATATTAATGGAAATAACTACTTGTCATGGATCCTTGACGCTGAGGTCCATTTAGATTCTATGAATCTTGGAGAAACAATTAAAGAAGGAAATGATGCATCAAATCAAGAAAAAGCAAAAGCCCTGATCTTCCTTCGCCATCATCTTCACGAGGGATTAAAAATGGAGTAACTTACAATAAAAAATCCCTACGTTCTATGGCAAGGTTTGAAAGAAAAGTACGATCATCAAAAAACAGTTATTCTTCCAAAAGCTCGTTATGATTGGATGCATCTAAGGTTGCAGGACTTTAAATCAGTAAGTGAGTATAATTCCGCACTCTTCAGAATTAGTTCAAAATTAAAATTATGCGGAGAAAAGATTACTGATGTTGATATGTTAGAGAAGACATTTTCCACTTTTCATGTCTCGAATATGCTCCTGCAGCAGCAATATCGAGAGAAGGGTTTTGCAAAATATTATGAACTTATCTCATGTTTTCTCATTGCTGAACAAAATAACGAGTTATTGATGAAAAATCACGAATCCCGACCAACTGGAGCAACACCATTCCCTGAAGTGAATGTTGTGAATTTTAATAACCGTGGTCGAGGTCGTGGTCGTGGTCGAGGTCGGGACCGCGGTAGAGGAAGAAATACCTATTTTCGTGGTGGGCATTATAATTTTAAGAAACCCACACGAAGTGATGATCATAAAGGAAAAGCTCCACAAGATAGAAGTTCGAAAGGTGATGAACATAAATGTTTCCGGTGCGGAATGACTGGGCACTGGTCACGTACCTATCGTACGTCAAAACACTTTGTTGATCTCTATCAAGCTTCCCTGAAGGAAAAAGGAAAAGGAAAGAATGTGGAGGTAAATCTTGCCATTCAAGAAGATGATGTGTTTGACCCCTCCAATATGATGCATCTTGATGTAGCTGATTATTTTGAATCTCCTGGAGAGAGAATTGATGCAATCAAACAAGTAGAGGATGATTTGTATGAAAATATATAATTAAATACTGTTTAGTATATTTTTGTTGTTGTTTTGTTTGTATATATATTTAAGACTCTTTGTAATCGTTTTTCTTTTCTTTTCAATGAAGAAATATGAACAATTTCAATATGTTGAGTAATTCGAAAATGAGCAATGAGGATTTATGTCTGGCAGACTGCGCAACTACGCACACGATACTCATAAATAGAAAATATTTTACTAGATTGACAATGCTGGAAGTAAAAGTCAATACTATATCAGGTTCTGCAAATCTGATTGAAGGTTTTGAAAATGCAAACTTTATTTTGCCTAGAGGAACAAGATTTACAATTAATAATGCTCTGTTCTCTAGCAAATCGAAAATAAACTTATTAAGTTTTAAAGATATACGTGAAAATAATTATCATGTTGAAACTGATTGTAAAAATAATATAGAGTGTCTCTATATAACATCTATTGTTTCACATGAAAAACGTATATTAGAAACACTGCCTGCTTTTTCTTCTGGATTATACTATACTCATATACGAGTAATCGAAAGTTATGCAATAATGAACCCGAAGTTCATGAATCCAGAAATATTCAGTGTTTGGCATGATCGATTGGGTCATCCAGGGTCAATAATGATGAGAAAAATTATTGAGAATTCACATGGACATCCTTTAAAGAGCCAGAAGATTCTTCAATTCAATGAGTTGTCATGTGATGCTTGTTCTCAGGGGAAATTAATTATTAGACCATCACCAGCTAAAGTGGGGATTGAATCACCTGCATTTTTAGAGCGAATTCAAGGTGATATTTGTGGACCTATTAACCCACCAAGTGGTCCATTTATATATTTTATGGTATTAATTGACGCATCCAGCAGATGGTCACATGTATGCTTATTATCAAGTCGAAATCTTGCATTTGCAAGATTACTTGCTCAAATAATTAAGTTAAAAGCACAATTTCCTGATAATACAATTAAGACCATTCGACTTGATAATGCTGGTGAATTTACATCCCAAACTTTTAATAATTATTGTATGTCAATTGGGATAAGTGTTGAACATCCTGTAGCTCACGTTCATACACAAAATGGTCTAGCAGAATCATTTATAAAACGTCTGCAACTAATTGCAAGACCATTGCTTATGAGAGCTAAACTTCCTACATCGGTATGGGGTCATGCTATTTTGCATGCTGCATCACTGGCACGTATTAGGCCAGTAGCTTATAATAAATACTCCCCAATGCAATTAGCTTATGGCCAGCAGCCAAATATTTCCCATTTAAAAATTTTTGGATGTGCAGTATATGTACCGATTGCTCCACCACAACGTACTAAGATGGGTCCTCAAAGGAGGTTAGGAATATATGTTGGTTTTGATTCCCCATCAATTATTAAATATCTTGAACCCCTGACGGGTGATGTATTTACTGCACGATTTGCTGATTGTCATTTTAATGAGACAAATTTTCCAACATTAGGGGGAGGAATTAAGAAGTTTGAAAAAGAAATTACATGGAATGCATCGTTATTATCTCATTTAGATTCTCGTAGAAATCAATGTGAACTTGAAGTTCAAAAGATAATTCATTTGCAAAATATAGCAAATCAACTACCAGATGCATTCACAGATACTAAAAGTGTGACTACATCATATATACCAGCTGCAAATGCTCCATCAAAAGTTGATATCCCAAAGGAACAAGTTGTCAATAATGAGTCTGGAGCACGCCAGAAGCGTGGTAGACCAATAGGTTCTAAAGATAAAAATCCTCGAAAAAGAAAAGTAGTTGAGAATCAAAATGATTCGATAAAAGGTATGGATGTTCCAGAAGAAATCCAGAATACAACTACTCAAAAAAGTATTGGTGAAAATCAAACGCTTGAGGATAATAATGAAATTTCTATAAACTATGTTACAACAGGAAAGAGATGAAACCGAAATGATATCATTATTGACAACATTTTTTCTTATAATGTTGCTCACGATATTATTCATGAAAGTGACGATTTTGACCCAAAATCTATCGTAGAATGTCAACGTAGAAAGGATTGGCCGAAGTGGAAAGAAGCAATCCAAGCAGAGTTGAACTCACTTTCAAAACGTGAGGTTTTTGGACCAGTAGTCCCAACACCGGAAAACGTCAAACCTGTAGGATATAAATGGGTATTTGTAAGGAAAAGAAATGAAAAGAATGAAGTCACAAGATATAAAGCGAGACTTGTTGCACAAGGATTCTCGCAAAGGCCTAGTATTGATTATGAGGAGACATATTCTCCTGTGGTGGATGCAATAACGCTAAGATATTTGATTGGTCTGACTGTATATGAAAAACTTGATATGCATCTAATGGATGTAGTCACGGCGTATTTATATGGATCTCTGGATAATGACATTTATATGAAAATCCCGGAAGGATTTAAAATACCAGAAACGTATGAATCAAGTTCTCGGGAATTGTATTCAATAAAGTTACAGAGATCATTATATGGATTAAAACAATCAGGACGAATGTGGTATAATCGCCTGAGTGAATATCTGTTGAAAGAAGGATACCAAAATAATCCAATATGTCCGTGCGTTTTTATAAAGAAATCTCAGTCAAGATTTGCTATTATAACTGTATATGTTGATGACTTAAATATAATTGGAACTCCTGAAGAGTTATCCAAGGCAATAGAATATCTTAAGAAAGAATTCGAGATGAAAGATCTTGGAAAAACAAAATTTTGCCTTGGTTTGCAAATTGAACATTTAGCAGATGGGATATTTGTTCATCAATCAACTTATACAGAGAAAATCTTAAAAAGATTCTATATGGATAAAGCACATCCATTGAACATTCCAATGGAAGTTCGTTCACTGGATATAAAGAAAGATATATTTCGACCTCGAGATGACAATGAAGAATTACTTGGTCCTGAAGTACCATATCTTAGTGCAATTGGTGCACTTATGTATTTGGCTAATAACACAAGACCAGATATTGCATTTTCAGTAAATTTATTAGCTAGATATAGTTCATGTCCTACAAAAAGACATTGGAACGGAGTTAAGCATGTACTCCGATATCTTCGAGGGACAATTGATATGGGTTTATTTTATTCTAACAAATCAAAGTATGATCTAGTTGGTTATGCAGATTCTGGTTATCTATCTGACCCACACAAAGCTAGATCTCAGACAGGTTATCTATTCACATGTGGAGGAACTGCTATATCGTGGCGATCAGTGAAACAGACTATAACGGTCACTTCTTCAAATCATGCTGAAATCCTCGCTATTCATGAAGCAAGTCGAGAATGTGTATGGCTAAGATCGATGACACAACACATTCATCAGACATGTGGCTTGTCTTCAAGTAAACCTCTTCCAACGATGTTATACGAAGACAACACAGCATGTATAGCTCAAATCAAAGGAGGATATATCAAAGGAGATAGAACAAAGCATATCTCACCAAAGCTCTTCTATACTCATGATCTTGAAGAAAATGGCGATATCACTGTACAACAAATTTGTTCAAAAGATAACCTGGCTGACTTATTTACAAAGGCATTACCAACTGCAACCTTCGATAAATTAGTATATAGCATTGGAATGCGGCGACTCAAAGACTTTAAGTGATGTCTCCATGAGGGGGAGTGAATGTATTATAGTAAACTATATAAAATATGTACTCTTTTTCCTTCACTAGGGTTTTTCTTCCCATTGGGTTTTTCCCTAGTAAGGTTTTAACGAGGCACATTTTATATAAATGGGCATTTAAGGGGGAGTATTGTGAATATGACATATGTAAATGCCCATTCCACATGCCCATTTGTTATCCATGCCAAGTGGCATTTTCTCCATAGCCAAAGTGTCTTCTAAAGGCCATAGATTGGTGTCCAAATGTACCACATCATCCTTTCTTAAATTGCCTATAAATAGAGAGATTTTTGGAAAAGAAAATACACCAATTTTTCCTCCCATTTTCTCTAATTTTTGTGTTTTTAATTTGCCATAAATCTCCACTTTCTTTTGTTTATACTATATATATATATATTCTTTTTATATTTCATCTTTTGTATTATTATTATTATTATTATTATTATTATTATATGTTTTGGTAAAGTTTTGGTGCCCGGTTTCGCCTCTCAATTTTACAACAAAAGTGTGATTTTCTATAAAATGCAATACAATTTAAGTGGGCCTTCATCAAGAGTATTCTAAGTCCCGTTTGATAACCATTTAGGCCCCGTTTGATAACCATTTAGGCCCCGTTTGATAACAATTTGATTTTTGATTTTTGGTTTTTGAAAATTGTACTTGTTTTCTCACCATTTCTCTACAATAGTTTTCATTTTCTCTACAATGGTTTCCATCTTTTTAAGAAAACACTTGAATTCTTAGCTAAATTCTAAAAACAAAAACAAGTTTTTGAGAACTATTTTTTTCAGTTTTCAAAACTTGGCATAGTTTTTTAAAACACATCTAAAAAGTAGATAAGAAAACATGGAAAGCTATAGGTGGAAGTAGTATTTATAGGTTTAATTTTCAAAAACCAAAAACCAAAAACCAAATGGTTATCAAACGGGGCCTTAGTTTTTTGTTTTTGATTTTTGAAAATTGTGCTTGTTTTCTCACCATTTTTCTACAACGAGTTTCATTTTCTAAACAGAACATTTGAATTCCTAGCAATACTACTTTCAATTATGAGTTTTCTTGTTTTGCTATCTCGTTCTTACATATATTTTCAAAAACAAAAACAAGTTAAGGAAAACTACTTATTTTAGTTTTCAAAACTTGGCATGGTTTTTGAAAGCATATGTAAAAACTAGATAACAAAACAAGAAAACCCAAACGTAGAAGTAGTATTTATGGGCTTAATTTTCAAAAGCCAAAGACAAAAAATCAAATGGTTATCAAATAGGACCTTAACTATCTGAGTTACTCGCCACCCAAGTGCTATTGGCTAACCAGTTATTAAGACAAACCACTACATCAAAGAAGTCACGTCTTCCATTATCTAGTAGCTCAATCTAACTAAAACCAAGAAGCCACCTCCGAGAATCTAGCAAATTGACTAGGTATAAGATTATAAGTCATCTTAATCTAACCACAACATGTAGTTTCTTGAATAAGTTAAGACAAAGGTTTTCTCAAGTCTCAAACCTATTTGAGGTTTGTAGTTTCTTGAATTTTTGAGGATGCTCTATAGTTGTATTGCAACATTATCTTAACTTTCACATCAGAAAAAATTTCTTAAAATGAGAACAATTATTATGAATAGTGTGAATTGTTCACTATTTGTAAGTTTGCTAGAAGTGTGAAGTAAGTATGTTAACTTGAACGAGCCTAGTAAAGTTTGATTGGGAGAAATATGATGGAAGTTTCAACTTTGGTTGTGGAAAGTGCAAGTCAAGAATGTTTAATACAATCTGGTTTTGCATGAGGCCTTGAAGGGAAGCCTGAGCGGCATTGCTTTTGAAAATTTAAGTGATGGTGGTGGTGTAATGGAGTCTAGTGATGGCTTCAACAAATGTTCTAATAATTTCAACATGAGTGATGAAGATTGGGAGGAAATGGATTTGAGAGCTGCAATCACAATGAGATTAAGCTTGGCTAAGAATGTTCTTGCAAATATGCATGGAATTTCGATAGCCAAGGAGCTAACCTTGGCAGAAGCTTGAAACATTGTATTAGGTACAATGCATCTCAAATCGATTGTACTTAAAGAGCACTTTCACATGTTGTGGATAAAGGAAGGTATGAAAATCTAAGACTATTTGAGTGCTCTAAATGACATTATTGTTTCTAAGTTGGAAGTGATCAAAGTGAAGATAGATGACAAGGATAAGATACTTAGACTCATCTTGTCAGTTCCATCTTATCATGCATATATGAAGCCAATTTTAATATACGAGAAGGAGACTTTGGCTTCTACTGAAGTTACTAGTAAACTTCTATAAGAAGAAAGAAGGTTGAAAAGTGAAAGGTGTACTTCATAGGAGTATTCAATGTTGGTAGTTTGCAATTAGAAGAAGAAGAAGAAGACTGTTGAGAATGTGGACAGTTTGGGCACATGAAAGAAGGTAAGAAAATTTCAGAATATTTGAGTGTTCTTAATGGCATCATTTTTGAGCCGAAGATAATCAAAGTGAAGATAAATAATATGGATAAAGACACTTAAGCTCATCTTGTCAGTTTCACCTTCTTATGAACACATGAAACTAATCTTGGTGTACAGAAAATAGACTTTGGATCTTCTTGAGGTTACTAGCGAACTTTGTTAGAGGGAAAAAGGCCGAAGAACGAATAACGTAGGGAAAAAGATTGAAGAGCGAATAATGCACTTCACAAGAGGATTCAATGCTGGAATTTAGAAATTGGAAGAAGAAGAAATACTCCATGTAAATAAAAAAAAAGGATATTGGAAACATGTATAGTTTGGGGTGTACATAAAAAAAGGTTTGTCTTTGCTTGTTTTGGATAAACGGGGTAAAAATAATGTGTATGCGTGCAAATGAAATATCATGCGTTGAGTTTTATATAGATCATTTATTCAATGTGCATGAAATTGATTTACAACTTTTGTCTACCTTGCGTTAAGCCCAAGTATAAACTCAATGCGAGCAAGTAGTACTTGGAATTATTCCAAAATAAAATCCACAAGGACTTAATAATTTATGCAATTGATTTCTTATTGGTGTTGAACACAGTGGAGAAAAAATAACAATAGGACAATGTGCTGCTAAATCTTGAGCGCAATGAAATAACAATAATTAATTAATATGCAATATTCCTGACTGCACTAGCTAGCTGATTACGTCTATCCCAAAAGCATGGACTCCTACTTATCTTAGCTTTTTCAAGAAGGAAGTTAAGCTCATTATGTAGTCATATGTCTATGCTCAACACAATGTTTTAGTTTTTGCCCATTTTGCTTACAAGTGGTTATTTTATTTCTAAAATAACCTAGTGATTTTATTTTCACTCTTGTTTTCCTTGGACGATCCACACACCTTCACCCTTTCAGTATGACGATATGCTTTTACCTTTCTTGGTTGGCCAAACGAAGATTAGCAATAGAAGAATTATTTACAGCCCGAAAACTAGGAAATAATAATTAGCATTCTAGTTAAGGTTAAGGAACTTACACACCAAGTTCATCTAAGTCATCCCTTGTGAAGATGTAGCTACTTATGGTACCAGAAACAACAAATGATGAAAATGTGAATGAAAATAACACCATTTAATTATAAAAGTAAAAAAAAATGTAGAGCTTGCTACAAAATATCAATGTCTTTAGAATCTTAAACCAACAAGTACAGATTAAATAAGATAGAAAACAGATAGAAAATAGATGTGAAGAATTTAGATAAACTAAAACAATGTTAACGCTAAATACAACAGTTGAATTCCACAATCTTCAAGCTTCAGGTTGAGTTATGCTATTTTTCCAAGAAGCTAAAGGTTAAAGAAGAAATAATGTTGAAACACAAAGAATGATATGAACTGGAGGAATTAGCCAACTCGATCTTCAGCTTTATGTGATGTATAAATAGATGCATTCAACCAATTAAGGAGTGACATGTTCGTGATGTTGACTTTGGTCCATGCTTCTATTGAACGCAAGTTGAAGATGTGGTCCATTCAAATTCAACCAAGGTAGATCCTTGAGTAATGGTCCAATGAGTGTATGCCACATCAACTTCTTGAGCCTTGATCTAATTGATCTTAGGCAATGTTTAGTTGATGTGACTATTCTTGATCATGTGCTGAATTTGGTCAACATGGCTTCTTGCGTTGATGTATCATTCTGATGCTCATTACTTTGCACACATTCCTTCTTCTCGACGCAACTCATTCCTATAACGAAATTTTCTTTAAGAACTTAGGAATGACTTTCAATCTCATAATTTTTATTCAATTCAATGCATTAAAGGTAGATAATGAATTTTCACTCAAAAGCTATAGCAATTCAAGTTTAAACGCATGCTTTCTTCTATTCTCGATGCAAGATAAGTTGATTTTAAGGCTAAATAACTTGTATTTCTACAAATTATCAACTTTAACAAAGTAGGTTCTTTAAAGGGCTTTAAATCAAATGATAACAATGTCTTTCTTGTGAGGGAGAAATTGTGATTTTCTCTAAAGAAAGACAAAAATCAACCTCATGGTATATCTGGTCTACCATAATAAAGGATGTGATGTTAATGATTTCACGAGTTTATGCAGACATTGACTTTAGAATTATGCGAGGTGTGTGTGGTGGAATTTAGGTCAATGGCTAAAGAGCTTTTATGTTAGCTGAGAGGTGAAAGTTGCACTCTAAATTTTGATAGGGTTAATTGACATGTGATGAAAAATAAAAAATTTAGGTGGCTGATAACGCTCATTTAGGAAGGTTATTTAGCTCTAAAACCAAGCTTGTTGTTTAGAAAGTGAGTATTTATTGTCATAATTCATGCAAAAATAAGCATGTGTTTGAGACCTTGATTTGATAAAAGTAAGAATTTGTTAAGTTTTGTTGCTTTTGCTGTAAAATGGACCCAGATGCGCCCAGGATGCAACTATATATGGAGAACAAAGGAATAAATCTAGCTAAGTGCAGAGTCAGGCAAAATGCGCCTGACATGCGACCGTAGCTAGACCTAATCGACATATCTTTCCAGAATCACAGATTTGACAGATTCTCAAAAGATATTCCATCAGATCTCCTCGAATCAAGGGATTATGGTCGACTATAGCTTCTCACCCTGATCTCGGCAGAAACCCTAGACCTAGTGGTCTATAAAAGGCAGCTAGAACTCTCATTTCAACAACTTCAGATAGCTAATTCAAATTTTATTCTTAGATAGTTGTTGTTCATCTTTTGTTTTTAGTTTTTAGTTGCCACTCTGAGTTCCCTAGTGTTGTTCGACCTCTGTTAGATACTATATTAGAAAGAAGAAAAGTGTAAGCACTTATCTCTCTTTGAAAAAGATTGAGTAAGTTAGAGGAGCAAGCTAGATTTTTGTTATTGTTTTTCTTTCTTAGTTCAATTTTTGTTTTTTTTATTTCAGTTGTAGTTTTGCATTTCAATTTCAGTTGCTATTTTGTTCTTATTCAAACTCTAAGTTGTATTCTATTCGTTTTAAGTAATTAAGTTCATTTTTACTTATTCAAGTTTAATTCTTCACTTTTGCACTTTTACAACATGAGCTAAGATTCTTCTTGAGAATTCAAATATGTTGGTACCCTAAGTAGGAAGTACGCCCCACATTGTTCATAAGCAACCTTGCTCAATACTTAGTACCGTTTGCTTTTATTGAGTTTAAGTTTCATTATTAGCTCAAACTGATCATTTAGGTTAGCATACTTTGTGTGAGATTCAATACGGAAAAGGTTGGATTGAACATGCGTTTTCATAAAAAGAAATCTAGGAAAAGTATCGAGAAATAGAACTTTGCTTTTTGTACCTAGACATAAGACAAGAACATTTAGAGTCAACAGAGTTGTAAGGTTTAATTACCTAAGTTAATATTAGCCATAGACATATGTGTTTAAATGCTCAGGCTTCTAAAAGCACTTAGAAAAGGGTTGAATAGATGAACTTGACTGACGGTTCTAAGTGTCGATTAGGGTAGGTTGCAGGTGTATTCTGTTTGTATTTTGCTTGAACTGTACAGAACTTGAAAGAGTGAGATTGAGGCACATATGGGCAGTAATTTCCAAATGAGCATCACCTAGTTGAGCACTCTCCACTTTATTAGCTTGGTAGACAGTGCTAACTCCATTCCCTTGGGATTCGATACTTGGAGTACTCTTCACTTTATTACTTGGTAGACAGTGCTAACTCCATTCCCTTGGGATTCGATACTTGGAGTACTCTTCACTTTATTACTTGGTAGACAGTGTGCACTTGCACTGGGCTTTGGCCCACTCATCAGTGGCATTCCAAGTGGTCTGCTCTCATAGGGGATTAGATTATAGTTCTCTAAGTTGAGAATTATGATTGCTAGTGAAGATAATGGGTATAATACGGGTTGTAGATTCTTCATATATTTTTCCAAGGGAAAATTTGTTGATCTTTTGAAAAATATTAGAAGAGAAAAAAGTCCCACGTTAGAAAGTTAATATGAACTGATAGGTTCCAAGTGCTGTAAAAGGGGTTCATGATTTTTTTTAACTCGTCCCAATTAAAAACACTTTAAGCTTTGGTGTGCTAAACTCTAGTTTAATTTTTTTTTTATTGTTTTATCTTGTTTGAAATAGGGAGAAGAGTGTGAGCGGTATAAACCTTTGAGAGAGTTTTTTTTGGATAATTGGTGTTGGGGAGAGAATTTTGTGTGATTATTATAATTTTTTGCATTGTACTATTTCTTTTTGGGTGCATTGTGGTTCTTTCTTTGATTTGGGAGTTATTTCATATAAGTTTTTGTGTTCTTTGATTGTTGTTATTTCTTTTTGATGCAGATCGTGATGTGTTATTATGTGGAAAATATTTATGGACAGAATGAAATGATGCTACGAGAAATGGATTTCACACACAGATGCTTGTCACCAATTTTGTTTCTTTTATTCTAGAGTTTATCATGCAAGCTATGTGATCACAAAAAAGTTATAAAAATACACACATGAGCCAACACTTATGCTACCTAATCTAATCATTCAAGACAATTACAGATCATGAAATCATGCTTGGTAAACATACAAGCAAGCAATATAATTGAGGTGTCAATTCAATCAATAAAACATGCTCGTAAGAATAAAAGCAAGAATGAAAGAATACGTGGATAAATAAAGGAAATTACACTACGTTTGACGCCTCATAGTCTTACAATTGGACTCGAGACCATTGAATCAGAAACAAGAAGTCTAGCCACTCATCGTGACGATATAGCTAAAATTCGTCATGGTTCGATCTTACAAAAACACTCAATGAAAAGTACAAGAAAAAAAATCTAAAAAGTGTCTAGAAAACTAAATCCTCACATAAGTCTTGTTTTCCCTAGAGAAAGAGAAATATTTATAAGAGGGATGGCAGCGTCGAGACGCTATAGGACACTGTCAAGATACTGCCTCTTTAAAGAAGGAAATATTGCGCGACATCCAACATTGTCGAGACACTTCCTTCAGCGTCGAAACGCTTCAGACAGACTTCCTTGGGCACACTTTTTTAGAGCGTCCAGACGGTGGTAGCAGCATCGAGATGCTACCAGCGTTGAACATAGCGTATCTGCAGCATTGAGCATGGCTTTGTTGGAAAATTTTTGTATCATCGAGACGTTTCAAGGCAGCGTCTCGATGTTACCTACATGGGTCTTTTGTCTTGATTGCTTACTGCAGCAATGTCAAGACCCCATCTCTCCAAAAGGGGTCTTGACGCTATCTTCTCAGGTCAAATGACTTGGACTGCATCTTTCCTTGGCTCGGTTGCTTAAATTAAGTCCAATTAGATTCTTTTTTTATCTCGATTCTTCCAAAATTCTCTTGATAGCTCCAAATTGCTTTATCCCTATAAAATGGACAAATAAACACGTGAGAGTAATGAAACTAGCATGAAATAAGACAATTAAATAGCACATTTTAGGTGCTATCAAATACAAACATGAACAATGCCATAAACAACAACAAAAAATAAGGCGGTAGAGAGTAAAAGAGAACGATGCTGGCGCGGTAGTCGCTCATCCTCTTCAACAGCTTGCCTCAAGCTCAGTAATGGTAGATTGTTACTTCCATGTTCGAAAACTTCAGAGAGGATGATGGAGAGATATCATAAAGGAATGGAGAATGTTCTAATTTTCAAACTATTATGCTACTTGCCCTAAAATCATGATAAGGAGCTTTAGATATGGGGCACTCAACCAATCAGAAGGGACCACATACTCCAAACAAGGTCATTTTCATGCAGGTACAAATGGTGCGGCAGTACGTGTGATAGCACACTTTTGTGAGCTATTTTTGTAGTTTAACTATTGCTTTTTTTTATGTTTTATTGGGTATTTTCACGCCGTATCTGTTTATTTTGTAGGTATTAAGCATTTGGAAGAGAAATCAGAGATGAAGATAATCACAGGACAAAAATGAGGCAAAATTGGGCAAGAATTGGAAAACTAAGAGAAAGGAAGAAGAAAAGGCACCAGTGAGACCCGAGGGGGCAGCGTTGAGACGCTGTCCAACAACGTCTCAACGCTGCCATGATGTAGCCAGGCATGCTGTGAAGACAGCGTCTCAACGCTGTCCACAGCGTCTCAACGCTGAAGGGGACCGCACGCTTATTTTTCCGTCCATAACGTTGAGACGCTGTCCACAGCGTCTCAATGCTACCCGATTTTCCTTAATTAATTCGTGCATTAGGGCATAGCATCTCAACTCTATCCACATCGTCTCAACGCTGTCCCGAGTTTATAAATTTGGGATTTTGATGCGATTTGGAGGAGGCCAATTGGGGAGAAACTTAGCTACTTTTGAAAATTGAGTTTGAGGACGGTGAGAGGAGATTCTGTGGAGCACAAGTAAGAGTTTCAACGTTCGAGATCGTGATATTACAACGGGGACGAGGCTCACACGACGCATTAGTTCTATCTCAAACCTTTACTTAATATTTTTGTGGGTTTTGTGTGCAATTTTTGAAGTGTTATAGTGACCATGAGTAGCTAACTTTGTTTCCTTAGGGATAGATGGAACCGTTGGGCCGAACAATTTGTTGATGTGACTGATTTGACTATTGTATTTCTTCCTATTCATGCAATTGTTCTATTAATGCTTATGAACTCTTGATCAAAGTTTATTTGTCCTCATTAATATGAATTTATGCTTGAAAAAGATTAATTTAGATTTGACTTCGATTGCATGACTAGTAGTTATTGTAGCATGAAAGTGACTAGAGTTCTACTAGAAATCATTAAAGAATTTGTTCTTAATGCTGTGCACGCTTATTAAAGGCTAGATAGATATATTAGTCTTATAAATCGTGCATGAGATTCAATTGTCTTGATAGGGCCAGTTGTTATTTGAACTTCTTGATTTTTGGCATGGAAATACATTAGTTCATCTTTCATTCAATTAAATTGTTAGCTCGATAGGTGAAGTCTAGTCCCTAAGATTTTCTGTCTCCTGATTGTCTCAATTTTATCCTGTTTCACTTTCACATATTTTAACTCACCATTTGATTTTTATCTCTAAATAAAATTGGAGGGTTAAATTCATGGTAATCAATTGAATTAAATAACTCAATCCTGTGGACGACACTTGTACTCTATCTCACTATATTAAAACTTGACCTGTGCACTTGCGGTCTTGCAAATTTATTGCAACAACGTGGTCCCCTTGTTTGAGTGCTACTTTATTGTAAGCCTTGCTCCTTGCAGAGTAGGGCGCACCACTCCTATTCCGACATAGTGATTACTTTTTACAAGTATTTCCTCTTCTAACACGATAGCTCACTAGTGCCTGGTCCTTAAAGTACCTGATGCAATCACGTTAAGTCTAGCAAACTTTATATAGATTTCAAGAATTATAATTGAGAAATAATGCATTAAGGACGAGATTGATAGCACACAAAATATGCTTCTTAGGCTTTAGTTATTGCTAGTTTTGTAGCTTAAATGTATGCTTTCATGATCATATTTGGTTATTTTGTAGATTTTGAGTATTTGGATCAAAACCGAGCTTTTATGAGTTTCATGGTAAAAAGAAATTATTTGGCATCAATTGGAGCAATCAAATGAAGAGAGGATGTGAATTGAGCAAAGAAACCCGAGGGCACAGTGTCTCAAAGCCCGAGAGCATCAAGACGCCCAAAATGTAGCCATTCAAGCAACTTGTCCGTCAAAGCAAAGCACACGCTCGCTCAACGCTTAGAGTTTTTGTCCGTAGTGTCTTGATGCTATATTGATTTTATTTTTTATTTTGAGCAATAGCGCACAACATCTCGATGTTGCCCCCTAGCATCTCGATGCTGATTCTTGCTAGCTTTACGAGCTTCAATTATATCATATGCTTTGATGATAATGAGTTTTTAATTTACTAATGATCTTATTGTTTTAAACTATCCATAACATAGAGTTCGAAAAGAAGATTTCAATGCATTTTGAATCGCTCAAATCGAATGTCAAATGAAAAAGTTATAGACAAAAAAAATTGGGGAGAAAACTAAATTGGTGATGACGTGGATGATTATGGTGGCGACATGTGGTAATGAAAAAAAAAATTTACATGCAATTTTTTTCCTCTCTCCAACGTGATTCTTCTTTGATTGAGAAGACTTTTTCTCTCCAATTCTATGCCAAATCTTCTCCATTTCTCACCCTTTCATCTACACCTTCCATTTTGCATACCCTAGATCCAATGGCTCAATTTTCAATTTCTCAATTTAAATTCTAGCCATTCTCATCTTCTAGCTTACCTCTACCAAGCAAATTTTTCAGCAAACATTATCATCTATTTTTCTCTAAAAAGTTCTGAAAATTTTAAATCTCACACTCTCTTTGATCTTGATTATTGTATTTTATGAGGAAAATTTTGAAGTGTTTTCTAGTGCTCAAAATTGTGCATCTACTCTTGTGAGTTTTTTCTTTTTGTAGGAATATTTTTAATTTCACCATTTAAATTAGGAATTTGTAATAAGGTGTGGGTGCACCTTGGGATTGAGTGAGTGGTTTAATCCTGAATCTGAAAAATGATTTGTAGTGGTTTAATCCTGAACCCAAAAAAAAATTTGTAGTGGTTTAATTTGTTCCTGAACCTATGAAAAGGATTGTAGTGGTTTGATCTTGAACCTGTTTAAAAGGGTCGATATAGATTGGATCCTGAACCTGCAAAAGGATTGATTAAGAGTTGACTTTTGAATCCATAAAAGAGAGACCAATCGATTTGGTTCTCACCCCTAAGAGGACCGTCATAGTAAAATATCTGAGAAGGACTCTTGGGGAGTGGAGTAAGGATTTCCAAATTACTATAAAAATCTTGGGGTTATTCTTCATTTCTACTCTTTTAAATTTTCGTCATTTAATTATTTTTGTGAGTAGATTGCATGCTTAGAAAAATTGTTCTATATTTTTAGAAATTTTTATGATGTTATTTTGATTAGTTTGGATTGAATTATTTTAGTTAAGTTCTATAAAAAAAGTTTACTTTTTAAACAACTCCATTCACCCCCTTCTAGTGTTTGCCATATGATCCTATAATTCAAAGTTTATAAAAATCAGTTTTTGGATGCAGAATGGGGACCCATTTGGAGAGACAGAACCCTATTTTCGAATTCTATACTATTTGGAGATTTAGATGAGCTTGGTGGAGTACGAGAGAGATACTTTGAAGCTCGAGTGCATGGAGATCATAATGGAGATGGGAGATTGACACACGTCATAGTTCTATCTTTCCTTCCGTTTATTTTGTAGTTTTTATTATGGAGTTATTTTTGAGTTTAGGGTTTGTAATAGTAAACATTAGTGACTAAACTTTTTTGTCTTATAGTTTGATGTAGCCGTTAAATTTGATGTTTTGGTTAATTAAATACTTAGACTGATTGCTTTTCTTCCATTCATGCTTTTATGTGCTTCAATGCCTATAATCTTTTGGCCATTGATTGTTTTCTTTGTTGATCTGAATTTACACTTGAGAAATGGCAGTTTAGATTAAACCTCAGTTGCATGACTACGGTCAGTTCTGACATGACCATGATTATGGCTTCCTTTAGAGGTTGTTTTAAAGCAGGAACTTAATGCCATGCATGTTATTAAAAATTAGCAGAACTGTAGGTTTTATAATTTTGTTTGAGAATTGTTGTCTTATTGAAAGGGTCATTCATGATTTAAGACTTCTAGACCTATAGAATATTTTCATGATTAATCTTAGTTGTTTGATTAGTTAAATCATTAGACTAATTGGTGAAATCAATTCCCTAAGATATCTCTCTCCGGATTTGTCTCCATCTTTATTGTTTTATTTTAGTTTTGATCCTATCTTTCTATTTCTTTCTCTAAATAAAATTGGGCGATAGTATTCATAGTACTTAAGTGAACTAGAAAACGAATCCTATGGACAATACTCTGAACACTCAATCACTATATTAAAACTTGACCCATACATTGGCAGTATTGCATTTTACGCAACAAGAATTTCTATTAATGCATGCATTCTTCAAAAACACTTCAAAATTTTTGAAATTTCTCAATTATTTTCTTCTTATTCTTATCGGGCAAGTGAGGGGTTTTTTCTAACATTGGGATGAATTTTAGTTGTGTCAATTGTGAAACAAGTTTCTACAAACCTAACTTAGCTAATATTGAGGTTTTTAAAAAAAATTATTTGGTTTAGTTTTAGGCTAAACCAATCATGTTGATTGGCTTAGGCAGCCAACTGGAGTGAGAGGATGGTGACGCGATGCAGAGACTTTGACAACAAGGTCTTCCATAAATGAGAGTGAGAGAGTAAATGAGGGACGAGAGAGAGAAGGGAAAAGAGAGAGAAATGGAGGAGGGAAGAGAGAGAATGCCACATTGGATAAAATATAAAATTATTCTTTTTTAACCAATGCATTTTAAAATGTAACATCAATTTAAATCCAGGCACCTTGTTAGGCATTAACTATCACGTTATCTTTCTATTAATTTTACCAATGGTCAATAGTACTTAGAGACCATTTAAAACTATTTTTTAAATTTCATGGATTAAAGTGTCACTTTTGAAATCTTAGAGACAAAATAGAATGGGCCATCATGTTTCCTCTCTCATTCGAGGGGAAAGTGGTGGGCAGTAGGGCAACCTCGTAAGTTGCATAAAGGACCTGTGTGGTCTTTGGGATTCTCGGAAGAAGGCAAGCTAAGTTTCTTGGTAACTATGGATGAGGAGAGTATCAATTCATGCATGGAGAAGCCAAAACTAACAGAAAGGGAAGGAACAACTGTTGACGTTGAGGACAACAATATAGGCAAATCAAATAGAAAATTCAAAACAGTACAATGTGCAAGATCTTCACTACAAAGCTTATTAAAGTAGACGTCTTCAAGGCCCTGATGCCAAGAATCTGGAACATGGAAAACAATGTTAAAATTGAGAATTTGGGACGAAATCTTTATTTGTGTAGTTTTAGAAATGAGAATGAGAAAAGAAGAATCATAGAAAATAGTCTGTGCTTTTTTGATAAAGCGCAATTAATATTTGAAAACCAAAAGGGAAGTAGCTACTTTTCAGACCTCAAGTTCAGATATGTGCCTTTTTGGATTCATTTTTACAATCTCCATTTTGCTGGATTATATAAGAAAATGGCAGGAATCTTGGAGAATTTGGTCGGTAGCTACGAAGGAGTGGCATATAAGAAGAAGGGAAAGTCCAAGGAGGGACCCTGAGAGTGAAGGTAAAAATTGATGCGCTTAAACATTTGCTAAGAAGAGTAAAGGTTAGAGCTAGATCAATGGTAGACGAGAGGTGGGTCCCTATCTCTTACGAAAAACTTGGAGATTTATGCTATGGATGTGGATTGATTGGCCATATTTTAAAGAAGTGCGAAACACACCAGGAAGTTAAAGAGGAAGACTACAATATAGTGTAGGGCTAATACATGTTAGGTAATTAAAAGTACTGGGGAAGGATGGGGAGAAGGAAAAAATAAGAAAAAGAGAAAAGAATGGGACAAATGGAGCCCTCCAAAATCAACTCAAGGAAAGGAAATGGGAAAACATAGTTTGGGGAAGAAAGACATTAGCCGAATCACAGTCAGTGGAGAGGGTTCTTCGCCAGATAACAAATCAAAGAAGGAAAGGAATGACGACAACTAGATGGGATAGGGGTATGAGAATCGAGAAATTTTTTTTGAGTGATTTGACATGGACATAAGAGGTAGACGTTAGAGAAAAGAGGATGGAAAATAGTGATGGTGTGGGATAGATGAAAAACAGAGGAAATTTTGTTTTTCCACCTAAAACACAAAAATTGACTATTGTGAAGTAAATAGTGACAATTGAGCCGAATCCTGTTTTGATAGATAGTGGGTCGGAGAAAGGCCTTAACAACAACAAAGACTTTAGGCTTAAAGAGAAAGAAAATGAAAATGATAAATAGGCCAGGTTGGGAATGGAGTTGGACAAAATAATGGTTATTAAGAAAAACCAAGGTTTCGGTCCAACACCTTTAAAACATTACTTGAGCCTTTCAACCATGGGGGATGTAAGGAGAGAAGGAAAAAAAGAGGCTTTAAAACAGTAGAAAAGATTCGAAAGAAAGAAAAGGGAGACCTCTCAAGAGTGTTGGGAGAATGTAGTAGGGCAGAAACACAGGATTGAATCCTCTTATTTTCTTCAAGTTCAAAAGAAGATTTGCTCAAGGGAAGATACAACATTTAATCTATCGGCAGAGGTTGCTAGGCAACCCCACTGGTTGCCCTGAAAATATTATGTTGGAATGTTCAAGGGTTGGAGAACCCATGAACATTCTGACAATGCGAAAATGTGGTTGAGAGTCAAATTCCTCAAGTAAATTTTTTTTCAGAAACTAAGAACATAGGTGACTTAGATGAGAAGTTGAAAAGAGATCTCTAGAGAGATAACTACTTCAATGTGCCGAGCACGGGGAGAAGTGGTGGTCTATCTCTTCTCTGGAACAACGATCTTAATGTTAATATTCTATCTTTCTCTTGTGGACACATTGACATTGTAATTTTTGTTAGGGAAGGGTGTTGGTGCTTTATGGCTTTTTATGGGAACCCAAGTATGGCGAATCACTTAGACTCATGGAAACTCCCCACCCGCTTTGGAGAGGGAAACACCATTCCTTAGTTAATAAGAGGCGACTTTAACGAGATTCTGTATAATTCTGAAAAAGAGGGAGGAGAGGATAGAAGTGAGAGTCAAATGAGATCTTTTAGAGATGTTATAGATAAGTGTAATATGCTGGATGTGGGGTTTAATGGGAGTCTATTCAATGTAATTTTTTCAAGGTTTTGGTTTGAGAAAGATTTGATACTTTTTTTGCGCATGTCGAGTTGATTGAGCTTCACCCCTCTATAAGGGTTGGTCATCTGAACTTTCATTGATCGGATCATAGACCAATTTTAGCTAGTTGGGATGATGAAGTCACTAGCAGTCAAGGGGGAAAATGGCAGACTCCTAAAACTTGAAGAAAGATGGACTCATTGTGTGAAATGCAGAGATATCATCGCATATTCTTGGCTAGATGGAGCCTATTCGTGAAGGGAATAATCAAATTAAACCCTAGCTGAAGCGTAGGAATCGGTTTGAGTTTATTTAGAACAAAATAACAATATTAGAATTAAGCATAACATACCTTGAAAATATGGAGATTCTTCTGGTGTTCTTGATTTTTTCCACAAAGCCTTCCTAGCTATGGCTCGAACAAAGGATCAAAGAGGTTTGCGGGAACTTTCTTGAAAATAGGGAAAGATGGAATGAAAGGAGAATTTTCAAGAGTTCTTTTCTCTTTTTTCTTTTTGTTATCTTCAATGGCTCACCCCTAGGAATTTATAGTAGCTTAGGGAAAATAATTAAATAATATATTTTAATATCTAATATATTAAAATACATTTATCTAATCGATTTGAATCAAATTCAAACCTTTCCAAATTCTCCTACGACATATAATTTCTTATTCGAATCTAATTAAAATTTAATAAATATCTTTTCTTTAATGTATCTTAATACATTAATAATTTATTTGGTATTTAATGTATCATATACAATAAATATATTTATTCTTATTTAATATATCACATATATTAAATTTTAATTTGAACAATTCAAAAAATTCTCTCAACTAAATTGATCCCTATTTATTCATATGAGCTAGCAATGGGACCTTATGGACCTACAAATTATAAGCTCCAATGATATAAAATCAATTAATTAAACTCTTGTTGATTTTCATTCATTAACTATAGGTCACTCCACTATAGACCTAAAGTTGCACTCTTATGCATTATAAGAAAAGTTGTGTCCATCGATCTAATCATTACATGCAAGTCGATCATTCACAAGTTGTTCGTAATTATAGCTAGGTCAAAAGTCCGTTTTACCCCTATAATTACATCTTATACCTTAAGTACCACAGATCCTCTAATGAACAATTTGTTTATGATCCAACCATAAACTAAGTCTCTCTCGGGCCAGTGAGAGACTGGGGGCCCCGTTGTTCAGGTCCTGAAATTAGCATTTAAGGGAACTACTCATTTACTTACCCTATAAAGAAATGAGTGAATTCCATCTTGTGAGATTATGTTCCCAGCTCCCTATTTGGTCAGGTCTCCAAAATGGCAGGCTTATTGAATCGGCTACAAAAACAATTCTCACCCATGCAAATCAAATGACGAGCCCTCATAGGCAGGAGTTCATAACTCACTCAAGATTAAGATCGAGTCGCATATGATTATCCTGTGAAATATTAATCTTCTCAATTAACAGATTTATAAAGAGATATTAAATATTTCGTGGTCTAGTCTTATACAAACTCATTGTATAGGATACCCCCACTCACATGTCTCCATATGAATGATTTGGATCAAATCATTTGTAACAATTATAAAGTGAGCCGTATCAATAGTGTTACCAGGATAAGACACCCAATCTTATCCATATACTATAGATTCTTTAGGTTATTTCTTGAACACGATCCTCCTATATGTCAACTACGTACTATGCAAGATTACAATAATAACTTTGGATTTTACACAATATTGGATAATGTTATACACAATGTAAAATAATAAATTATTTTATTAATAAATGAGAAAATGTTTAATTACAAAATAAAAAACAAGCTTTAGTGCACAAATCCTAACAACTCGTGCCTAGAAAATTTCCAAAGTAAGATCTCAAGATGCATTAGGAACGGTAAGCATTAGGATAGGGCTAGGTTCAATGGTTCCATCAAAGGGTCCATTGTTAAAAAAAGAGGTCGAATTAAGAAGTTTGTACAATGAGGCAAAGGGGGCTCAGCTTCAGGATATTGTTAAGGTTGAAAGAGATCTAGATATCTTACCCGACGAGGAAGAAATATATTGAAAGGCCAGATCGCATGAAGACGGGCTAAAATGGGATGATAGGAACACGAAATGGTTCCACCATAAAGAGCCTCGTATATAAAGAAAATTAATTCTATTAAGGACTTATTCGACGAAGGGGGAGTGTCGAGAAGTGAAGACTCTAGAATAAGCACCATAGCAATAGACTTTTTCAAATGTTTTTTCTCCTCGACCAATCCTTGCATGGAAGATATCAAGAAGGGTTCAGATTGCATCACTGTAAGAGTCACATAAGAGAAAAATGCAAAGCTTTCAAAGGTCTTTACGAGAGTAAAAGTGGAATCAGCCTTGAAGGACATGAATCCTACGGAAACCCTGGGGCCAGATGGAATGCACGCGATCTTCTACCAAAAGTACTGGGACATCGTTAGGAATGAGATGGTTAGAATCTATTTGAGCATGCTTAATGAAGACAGGGATTGGTCAAAGATCAATAAAATGCTGATTACTCTAATTCCAAAGGTCAAGAGTCTGGAGCATATGAAAGAGTTCAGACCTATTAGTATGGGACGAATAGGCTCTTTTCCTAACTTATTACAAAAAAGGAGTTCAAACCCAAACTATTTGCAAAAAACAGGTAGTTTTTTTGTCCTTATTAGAATGCGTCTCTTGAAGATACGCATTCCTTGTTGTGAACAGTAGCAGTCAACACCAATTTTGACCAACTTTGACCGCCAACTTTGACCAGACGATTTCATTCATAATTTCAAATGGAAAGATTTTTTCCCACTAAAATAATACCATCAAATCATTTCAATTAATATTTAACTACCCACATTTCAAAAAATGTGGCACAACCAACAACTTCGTGCCACATTTTTTTTTTGTTTTTTAAATCTTTAATCGAGATGAATAAATCTTAGTCTTTTTAATCTTTAAACCAATTGATCTCTTCTACTATCTTATAGATCATAACCATATTGGTAAAATCATCATAATATTTTTTCCATATTGTATATTTTGTTTTAATAGTGAATGTGTTTATCAAAATAATAATAAAAAACTTGATTGGTGAATGATTGTGTGATGATGAATGATTTATTAAATATTTATTTTAAAGAAAAAATTAAATAAATAATTAGTTGATTTAATGGGTAGTAAATATTAATTGAAAGGACTTGATGGTATTATTTTAGTGGATAAAAATCTTTCTGTTTGAAATTATGAACGAAATCGTCTGGTCAAAGTTGGCAGTTAAAGTTGGTCAAAATTGGTGTTGATTGCTACTGTTCACAACTAGGAATGTGTCTCTTCAAGAGACGCATTCTAATAAGGACAAAAAACCTACCTGTTTTTTGCAAATAGTTTAGGTTTGAACTTCTTTTTGTAATTAGTTTTGAAAACAACTCTATTTTTATAAATCATCCATTAGTACGTGCAACATCATCTATAATAAGTGGCGAAAACGTTGGCTAGCAGACTTAAAAAAGTATTGGACTCGATTATTTTTTATTCTCATCGGCTTTTGTTCTGGGGTGTTTGATCTCAGATAATGCTCTAATTGGATACGAATGTTTTCATGCCATAAGGAACAGGAGGAAGGGCAAAGTTAGGCGGGTTGCTAGGAAACGGATATGAGACAAAATATAAGGTAAACCCAAACTTTGGGACTTGGCAAAAAAACTAAATACACACACATATCCTTGATGTATATTAAAATGAGCATAGGGCACCACAAAAAAGTAAAAGGAAAAAGAAAAAGGAGTTGATCTCACTATTCCATTACGTTTGACTATTTAAATCATATAAAATGAACTGTTACAATAATTAATAGCATTGTATCCCTTCACAGGAAAAAATTATGTAAAAAAAGAAACAATACCATATTTAGAATTTCATTTTCAATTAGAAGACTAAAGAGCTACCCTAAATCTAACAGCTTAGGCCCCGGTTTGATAACTATTTGGTTTTTGGTTTTTAAAAATTAAGCCTATAAATACTATTTCCACCTATTGGTTTCCATGTTTTCTTATCTACTTTTTATATATTTTTTCAAAAACCAAACCAAGTTTTGAAAACTATAAAAAGTAGTTTTCAAATTTTTTTTTTTTTTTTGGAATTTGGCTAAAAACTCAAATGTTTCCTTAAGAAAGATGGAAAACATTTATAGAGAAGATGAAAAACATTGTACGTAGAGAATTGGTGAGAAAACAAGCACAATTTTAAAAAACCAAATAATTTCAAATGGGCCTTAAATAGTTAGGTTAGAATATATATTTTAAACATTTTTTTTTGTGATAGAGCTCAAATATTAATATGATTCATGGAAACTCAAAAAGTGACTTATTAATATCAATAGTTAAAATTCTAGACCTCTCATAGTTTTTTTTTTTTAAAAAAAAAATTCTAGACCTCATACTTTAATATCATATTAAATTGTCATTAAATCACCAATGAACCAAAAAAAAAAAAAAAAATTAAAAGTATGTTTGAGGATGCTTTTAAAATAAGTATTTTTAGTAAAGTATTTTAATCTTATGCACTTAAGTAAAAAACACTTGATAACAAATTAATTTGATACATTTGGCTCTACAGTTTTAAAATGTGTCTTTAGGTGCTTCCCATTCAAACACTTGAGCCAAAAACACTTTACAAGTGTTTTCTCATGAGACATTTCAAGTACTTTTGGCCCTTTCAAAAAGCACATTTAAGCTACTCCAAAATAAAATAATTTTAAATGAAAAAAATAAAAATATTTTTTATCATGTCAAAAGCACTCTCAAATACAATCTAAGTTAATAAGTTAAAAGATAAAAAAGACAGATTTGAGAAAAGAGAAAAAAAAAAAGAAAGAAAGAAAGAGAGATCTCACAGTTAGAGCAAATAATTTGACAATAAGATTTGGTGCAAAGATACACAAAAAAAATAAGTTTAATATGTGTTGCATTAAAACAATAATATTTATATAATAATGGGTGGGTGTGTGTGGGTTTTGTGGCTGAATGTGCTTACGTACTTTGCAGAAATTCTGTCTTTTGTTCCACTAACCCATTTGTGGATAACAAATTAAAGCTGCTTTTGTTTTAATAATATGTTTTACAAATTAATTACCCCATTTTGCTTCTTCTTCTTCTTCTTCTTCTTCTTCTTCTTCTCTCTTATTTAATTCATTTTTTTCCTTTTTTAACGTTCGTCATCTTTGTTGTCCCTTATGTTGCCACTCTCGATTTTTTGTTGCAGTGAGATGTCAATGATCTCAAGATTATCCATGTTGTTTTGATTTTTCTTTTTCTTTTTTGCTTTTAACGAAACCAAACTTGTATTGAGAAGAATGAAAAAAAATACCAAAGCATACAACAAAAAGTGTTGTAACCATTTTAATATTTAATAGTTGTTTAAATATGAATTTCTTTTGAGTCATTAGCTATTTGAGTTTTTTTATTCTTTTAAAGAAAGAAAACGTATTTATGAGATGTTAAGAGTTTAACAAATTTAATTATGTATTTATTTTCTAGATCTAAAAAATCCTACAAATACCTCTCTCACAAACACTTTCAACACAACAATTCCAATCTTCTCTTATTTCTACTTTCTCATATTTATCTTCTTTGCTCTTTTAAGAGCAATTGGCCAAAAGAAGGGTGTTTTTTGTTGTGGAACTTTGAGCTCAACCTCATAGTGCATAGTGGTTTGAGCTACACAAAAACGTTTTAGTTGGGTTGTTGTATCATGTAGGGGATAGGCCAGAGAAGAACTGCTGTATCGGTGGTTGATAAATAAATATGCACCGCAAAGGGCTTGATTGTTTACGTGTTTGTTTTTCAATATTTACTTCATTTTCCTCTGTTATTAGTAACCCCCCAACAATGAAGTCTGCAAGATGAGTCCTAGTACTAGCTACAGGAACGGACTCTAATCCAAAAGTATGAGATCCAAGATGATAATTACGAAAAGTACGAATGCCCATAAAGATGCATTAAATCTAGTTAACCTTCCAAACTGAGCTTTTCATTAATTATTGTTTTTATTGATTTGAATTGATTTGTTGGAGATGTGAATATAAGTCTTACATCGATAAGAAGAAAGAAAAATTTATGGTATACAAGCAAATGACAATATAATAATGGGTATGAAGCATTTTAAGTTAAAACTAAAAAGTGACATTAATTTGAGCACTTAGTGGATAAGACATTAATCACCATCCTAAAGTTTGATAGTTCAATTCTTCATCTCATGATTGTTGAACTAAGGAAATAAAATTAAAAAGTAAATTAAATATTGAAAGTTTGGTTATCTTTTAAATTTTGAGTCTGGTTTTCTTAAAGAGTTTTTACATTGAGGTTCTATGTTTGGTAAAAAAAAAAGACCATGTATATTGTGCAGAAGGTTAGACTCTTGGTTAAACTACATTTTTATAGAACTATGTTTTTTTAATCTTAGTTTTGTTATGGGTCATGTGTTTCATAATGTTAATATTGTTTCTATCATTTTATTATAACTTAGTAGAAATTGTTATTGCTAGTGAAGAATCATTGAAATTCAATAGACATTATCAATTGTACTCCAAAGTGAAATTAGTCCAATCAAATAGCTTTTCCACTTTTAAACTTAAAAAAAGATGTTAAAGCTTAGACAAATTCACATTTTCAACCCATATGGTCTGTAAAGCTCCCATGTCATTCAAAAAAAAAAAAGAAAAAAGAAAAAAATCATAAATTAGTCTTTTTGTTACAATTCCAGACAACTCATTATGTTATCTATATATTTCAAACCTTCGCAAATTCAATGTACCATGAACTAATATGCCATAAAAATAAGTTTCAAACCTTTTTTGTTTTCTAATCATAAAAAAAGTCAAGTAAGCCTTAAAAAAAAAGAGTAAAATATGTTTACTAATAACATCCTTGCTTTTGTTTACCTACTTTTTGAAAACCCCATTGAAATGTTAGCCTAATTCCGAAACAAAGTTTTAGTCCTTTGAACTTATCAAGAAAAAAATATTATTCAAATGTTCAAATCAGAATTTTAAATTTTCCGTTGCAACATGAGGGGTGAATCGACATTTTTATTATATCCTAAAAAAATTGACAAAATATAAATAAAATATCAAAAAAAAAAAAAAAAAACACTGATGTGAAACTAGTATTAATAATAAGAAATTTAACCTTATTTAAAATGGTGCAATATTATTTGTTAATGTAAATATATTTTATTAATTCTTACATTTATAAATGTTTTAGAAATATCTATCAACATTCTCATAAAATTGAGACTTCGACATAATTTCCACCAACATTGACATTTAAACATTGATTCAAATACACTTATTTCTTTTTATCCCAAAAGAAATTAAAACCAAAACAATCATCAAACAAGGAATATCAACAACTTCCTTGCAATTAGAAGGGTTTGAAATCTAGCAAATTGGAACCAAAATCCTTCTCATGATTATAATCATGGTGATGTATAATGGCTGTGATTTATATGCACCCTTTTGCATAGACATTCCTTTGCTACTTGTTCCTTGTCCTACTCTTTTTCTAAAATCATCCTTTGAATATATCTTCTTCTGATCTTATTATATTTTGCCCTGATTTCTCTATCAAAATTTCTCTCTTTCAACTGTTTACAAACCATGCCCCTCTTTAATTTGGCTCATCATTTTCTGAAAAAAAAAAAAAGAACACCCAAAAATGGCAGAACCAACAATTAGTGCCTAGAGAGCTATAGGCTTCCACTTTTTTTCCCTTGTGTTTTTTCAAATTTTATCACTCCAATGAATTTTGGAGGCTGATCGAAGATTTGGAAGATTTAGAAGCACCAATAATGTTTAGAGTTTTAAGGGTTGGTCTGTTTGGAATCCTTTTCAAGTGCTATTTTTTTTTTAAATGTTAAAAAAGTGTGTTTAAGTACTTAAAAGTCATTTCAAACCGATCCTAAATTGTAGATACCGTCAATCTTGTATATATTTTTGTCGCATAGAAAGTTTAAATTAAGTGTTGTTATGAAAAGGTTTAAAAAATAGCTTTGTACCACTATCATTTCCGAAGTGCTTCTAAATACTAACTTTTAAATGACTGAAAAAATTCGATATATTGTGCATATTTGAAATTGAGTTACTATTTATAAGTTTGTGATTTTCAATAGGAATAATATGAAAAAGGGTATTTATGGAAATAAAATTAGAAAAGAGAATGATAAGTTTTCGAAATTAGTTACCTAAATATGTTTCTAGTGATCTGTTTTCTAAAAAGAAGACTGTCTGTCACATTAAATTAAAAGAAAACAATTTTCAAAAACAATAATCAAAACATACTTTTATTACATTTTTATTCCAAAAAGTTAAAGTTGTTTTTCAAAAACTCCTTAATTAACTTGTACCATTATATCAACTATTCACTCTCCAAACAATTAAAAACTTATAGAAAAAGGTTAAAGTATTTAAACTTCGACAATGTTTTCTTTGTTAATTTCAAATAAAAAGTACACTTATTTGTAGAATACTATATGGTAGATTAGAGAAGAGAATTTGAATTCACAAGTTACAAAATATTGATACTTACGTACGGGATGGAACCAAATAAATATCCAAAAAGTAATGATATTATAAAAATTATAGGCCAAAGATATGGTCTGGACAACTGGGAAAGTGTAAATGTGCAAGAGGGCTTATGTGGTGTTGGTTGGAATAAATAATTTATCAAAAAAAAAAAAAACATTAGAGAAAACCAAAAACAGCTAAAGCATGGAGAGCAATAATAAATCATATATAAAATTTTAAGGTCTAAAGTTGTGGTGGCACCACCCCTTTTGGCATTCTTCCATGATCATCATTTTCAAACCTTAAATCATTGGTGTAATTATAATTCTAAGCCCCACTTTATAAAATATATAATATATTCTTAATAATAAAAAATAAAATACCCATTTGGGTTAGAACTATGGTAGATGAGCCAAAGTTGGTTTGAAGAGCCAAATATATATCCATATTAAATATATTTGTGTGGTTTCTAGAGGGCTCTCTCTATTATTTTGTTTGATTGGCTTTTGTGGAGTGTATGAGGGCCATATAAATATATTTATTATATGCAATTAAGCATCCATCCAATTTGTTTGTTGAAAATGACAACTTTGTTTGTATGTTTTTTTTTTTTAAAGAAAAACACTTTAAAAAGGGACCAAAGTGTTATTCTTGGTAGTGATGGAACATTGCTTCATAGTTAAAAACAAATATATCGCAAAGTAGCTCATAAATCAACCTAATAGTAAATTTGACTCTTATTTATATGTTGATTATGATTGATGATATCACTAAAGTCAATTACATTATAATTGTCGAGTGTCAATCACTTTAAGAAATATAAATTTTATTTGTTCAAATTCGATCATTTCCATTATTATTATCTAATGTGAATTGGACTAAATCTAGTTAGTTATATGTAAATGCAATTTTGATGTAATTGCATCATTTAAGTGACTTTAGATATTAAAATATACAGGATTGATTTGAGATTATTTGCTAAGAAAACAAGAACAATTACATACATTATATTGATTCATTAATCTATAGTGTGTGTATATATATAAAATTTAAATTTAAAGTTTTTTTTTATAAAAAAAAATGACTAGTTAGTCTTTCTTTTTAAATAATTGTTTCTAGAAAGGTCGTTTAGAAAAAAAAGAAAAAGAAAGAAAAAGTCTTAATACTTAGTTAAGGACAAAAGAAAATGTTAGACTTTGTTTGACAGTGTTTTATTTATTTTTTATTGTATGAGTAAAGTTATTTGTTAAATATTTCTTTACTTTATTTCTTACTTTTGAAAATAATTTCCAAATCTTGCCAAAGTTTAAAAATAATAATCTAAAAAACAAAAGTTATAATTTAATTTTGAAGGTTATTTATCTAAATTTAAATTTAGCCAAGAATTTAAAAGCATTATTTTAATGACTAAATTTATACCAAGGAAGTTGTTCACAATCATACTCATTTTCTAAAAGTAAAGTAGTTATGAAACATAAAATAATTTGATCTATAAATAAATCAAACGAAATTAAGACATATCATAGTAAAAAAATAAAAAAAAATAAATTTATACATATTGTATAATCTAGAGATTCAAAATGTAAATGAATTTCAAAGTAATTTTTGATGGGTGGATACAAAATATGCATACATACATAAATACATATTAAGGTTCATACATATATACACATACATATGAATACATATATGTATGTCTAGATAGTCAAAAAAGTTAATAAGCACAGAAGTGCATATGTATTAAAGTTATCTTTTTTTTTTTTTTAAATCATGTATTCAAGTTATCATGAAGTTATATCACCTCTACGTAATATAATTTATTTTCATTCATGTCTAGGGGTGGAACTAAAAAAGAAAAGGGGGCAATTTCTCCTCTTAGCTTGTCTTAAATTATATATATATATATATATACACTCTGTCAACCTTTTTTCTTAGAATTGAAAGTGTATATATGAAAAGGTGAAACATAAAATTAATTTTATTCTTTCTTAATTGAGATAATTTCTAACTCCGCTTAAGCCCTTGTTACATGTTCTAGTGGAATTTCCTTATTTCATAGTTAATATAATTATTTGTTAGTTTTATTTATAAAACAAATACTAATTTACTAGCATTATTTCATTAACAACAAAAGTGTAAAGCTTTGGGAAAAAGAATGATATGATTTTTTTACAAAAGTTTTATTAAATTGTAAAATTATTTTAGGTTGAAGATATTTTATCTAATGAGTAATGATTTAAGGGTTTGGTATATTTCTTTTCTTGACGAAATTGGAACAATAATTCTAATGGATAGGAATATGACATCAAATCCACAAATACTTGTTGGGCTTAATTTTGAAGGTTGACCCATTTGCAAATTTTTGTCATTTTTGGAACAAGTCAAAAGGCTTTGCTTAAAGGGTTAGCTGCATAAAAACTCATATGAAGCCTCAAATTACACAAATGTCAAGATTTGAAATAAATTTCAGCTTTGTCTTAAGCCAAGCCATTTGAAGTCCAATAGATAATTGAATTGACATATATGTCCATTATATTTTATTGTAATTGATGAAAATTTGTGATGAAAAAGGGGGAAAAATAAAGTGGAATATTTTCCATAACCATCAAAATAATATATTTGAAAAACTCCAAAAATATCTCATATCTTTCATAACTTCTTCGAATATCTTCTCATTATTCACCATCAAAATCGAGGGTTTAGAACAAATTCTTCAAATTGCCTCTTCACCTTCAGCCTGCATCAAAATCAAGAGTTCACAGCTCGTGTACGATAAAATAGCAGGTTTCCGGCGTGGCTTTCGATTGGTGATGGCAGAGGATTTTCCTTCTACAATGTTGGGTCTTCCTTGTTCGATGGTTGGTTCCATAATCTCTATAAAAAGAAAAAAAATCATAATCATAGGAACTCATCTTGCTCCCCTATTTGTTTGTACCTCATCCATCTCCGCAAAAAGAAAAGAAAAATCCATAATCTCCTCTTTCTCAGAACTATCTTTGTAACGACCGGCACTTTCAGGTATTAATTAAGGCTTTAAATTTTTTATTTAAATTAATTGAAAGGCCAATTGTATGTTTAAGGTGTGTATTGATGTTTAATTTTAAAGATTTAACATAATTGAAATTAGAGAATTGGAGGGTAGAATGGGAAGAAAGAAGGAAAAATGGGATTTAATTGATGTTTAGGGCAATTTGGTTATTTAAGGGACTTTAAGCCAAGCCCAAGCCCATGTTTAAGCCAAGCCCTAATATCCATATCTATTATTTTATACTGCACGCAGCCCTAGGTCAAACCAAGCCTTCAAGCCTTCAAGCCATCATCTTCTCCAAATCTCTTCTCTTTCTTCTTTGATTTTCGACAGCCATTGAAGCAAGAAGACAATTTTTTCTTCAAATCTGCACCTGCCGTACGAGATCCGTCGCCGCCGTCCACCGCCCAAGCCACTCGCCCAGACCGCCGCACGCCACGCAGCTCGACCCGCTGAACCGCCTCCCTAGACCCGAACCGCTGCAGATCGACAAACACTCCCGAACCGCCGCTGCAACTTGCTCCAATCTGCCTTTTGCACAGCCGTTGCAGGACCACGCAATCACCGTCGAATGCCACACGTCGTTGCTTCAACCAGAACGCCGCTGCTGCTGCAAATCGGAGCACCGCCGACCACACGGGCTGACCGTCGCTCGCCCAAACCGCAGATCAGCGAACCCCGACCACTGCCCCTGTTTCACACGTCGCCGCCGTTACCTGCAGGTTCGTGTACTCGATCCAATCAGTCCTCTTCCAGTCCGGCGAGCCTTCAATTGTAGGTAAGCAATTGGTTTCCACATAGTTCTTTGATGATCTTGGTTGGGTAAGATTTAATTCATAAATCTTGATTTTTGTTTCAAGGATACCCACTCCGTTCCGGCATCAAAATCACGAGCGTGTCACTGTCCAGTAGAATTTAGGACTGTTGGAGCGAAATTTTCGGTAAGTCATGAAGATCCTTGAGTTTTGGGCTGTATCGTAAATCAAATTAAAAATAAGATTAATCCATGGATCTTATGACTTAAATTCAGTTTTTACCCATCCATTTGAGACTAAGTTAAATGCAAGGAATTAATTCTAATTTTTGGAATTTATTTTGGTGGAGAAAACTTTGGGTTCAATCTTGGATTTTATGAATCTTTTTCTAACCTTAGGGATGGCTTTGATTAGGCTCCAAATCGTTTTGACTGACGTTCAAGGCAGTGGAATCTTGGTGAGCCTTTTGGGTGATTGGGATTCTTGAGCTTAGCCAAGGTAAGGGACTTTATGTCGGTATGCTTAAATGCAAGTTAGGAACTGAATTGAAAAAAAAAATTAATTTGAAATGAAAAGCTTTTAGAAATATTTTATTAAGGATTTTTAATGAAAATTTTAAAATGCTTGTTGTATATAAAATAAATTTTCACTTGTTGATTGTCAAATATTATTGTGTATGTGATGCATGAGTTATGGTTATGATTTATGAGAATGTTACTTCGTGTTGCATCATGGAATGAAAAGTTTAAAATGCTTTGGGACCTCATGCATACATGTATGTTTTCATGATAAAAATGATTTCGAAGGCTGTGGCAATTACCCCCTAAGTTAAAGATGTACATCTAAATGGAAAGGAACCTGAAAAGGTTAAATGAAAAGGAAAGATTAGGTTGGGTTAATTGTCCACATTAAGCCGAAGAGAAAAGTTAAAAGAGAAACGTTTCCGCTACGAAAATGTTTTAGGTCCCACTAGAGGAAAAAGTTTTAAAAATCACATTGTATGTGTTTGCATATCCTGACCCCGGTAGTGAGGTCACTTACTGAGTATTTTAAATACTCACCCTTTTTCAAAATGTTTTTCTTTTCAGGTAAGGGCAAGGCATCCTAGGCGAATGACAGGATAGTTGTTGCGAGAGGCCATGGGGGACCTATAGGAGTTTTCCTTCCGCAATTTCTTCATTTTAGCATTTTTAGAATATGTTTCCCTTTAGCAGACGTATTATGAAAAATTACTCATTTTTTTTTGTTTAAATCTATGCATATGTTTTGAGACAAATTTAAAAGGGATCCCGAGGTAAATGCTTTTGATTAATTAGCAAAAGTTTATTTTTTTAAATATTATTATTAATAATAATATTGTTATTATTTTCTTCCTTTAGCATGCATGTAGTAATGTCCCTAGAAAGTCCAATAGGAAAAGTAGGGTCCTTACAATCTTTCTCCTCCACTTGTTTGTTTCTTCATCCATCTCTGAAAAAGAAAAAAAAATCCATAACCTCATCTTTCTCCCCCCACTTGTTACCAACAAGGAATCTCTCTTCTTTTCATGGCTTTCAATTTTTGTGTGGGTATGAACAAAATAACATTGTGCATTAGCTTACTAGTTGAACAAAGAAGTTGGTATATATAAGTCTTTGTTTGTTTGTTTGTTTTTGAGTACATGGTATATATTGATCTAACATGATATATTTATGCTCAACATAGTATTCTCTTGATGTATCAATGACAGGATAAACGACTATATAATATAAACTAGGTATATAAATTTCATCCTGATGGATATTTTGTTGTATACCATGAAATTTTGAATATATCATTGATATTTTTTTTAGTGCATGGTATATATAGATCTAACATGGTATATTTAGCTCAATAGGGTGTTCCCTTGATGTATCAATGACAGGGTAGACGACCATATAATATAAACTAGGTATATAAATTTCATCTGGATGGATAGTTTGTTGTCTATCATATAATTTTGAATATAACCATTGATATTATGGTATATATAGAAAATTAGATAACAATAATACAACCTATATATATAATAAGCCAATCCTTAATTTTGCATGCATGGTGTTTGTATGGTTCAACATGGTTCAACATAATTATCCATCTCATTCTAATGACTATCGTAAACCATGCGTAGGTGAATAGGATTATGATCCATCTCATTCTAATGACTGTCGTAAACCATGGATAGGTGAATAGGATTAGTAACTATACAAGATATATGAAGATTATATACTTGTGTTTATATAATATATATCTAAGAATATAATTATGATTATTACCTATATAAAAGATAATACAATTACATACTGATGTTTATATAATATATTTCTATGTATACATATACAATATACTGAATATTATATATTTATAATCGTGTATTTTCAAGAATATTTCATATAACTAATGACGTTTATAACACATATACCATGTACAATTTACTTAATTGATATTATATAACTATAAAAGTTTATACATAATAAGACTACTCATTTCGAAGAAAAAAAGACGAGACATAACAATGAACATAATTCATAAATGCATGAGCAAAACGATATATATAGTGAAGTTTTATGACAAATAATACATATTAAAACTTGTGTTATGAGAAAATTGACCATAACATCAATCAACAAATTGAATAGAAAACTGAATAAGAAAAAAAAAACTAAACATCAATCAAAAAAGCTATCATCAAAAAAATATAAAACAATATAATGATTAATCAAAAAAGAAAAAGAAAAACATCAATGAGAAAAGCAAGTGTGTTTTGTAGCATAGTTGAAATAAAAAACTATATTAAAAATAAACAAAAAAAATGTAGAAGGAACATTACTCATTGTGGAAGACAAATTGAGGTTGACGACAATTGAAATTTGTGCAGGACAAAATATGCTTCGGCAGAAAAACAAACCAAAAAGTATAATAAAATCTAATTTGTTAACCCTATATGTTATTAATGGTAACAAATAATTAACACCTAATTTGGATAATAAAATATTTAACATTATATAAAATAGTTTTATATAATTAATGATAAAATTATTTACCTAAATTGAATGATTTCATTATAGAAACAATAAATCACAACAATAACATTATTATCAAGAATTGCAAAATTTTCAAGCGTATAAATGGAATAAAATAGTTGTAGAAATATGAGCCATGCTAAAGCTGATATTTTATTTAAAATGAGTCATTTGTGAAATATATGGTTGAAAACGTGCTATTTGGCATAATTTTCCATGCATAAAATGTAAAACCACCCTTTGACTAGAAGTGCATTTGGAATAACTTGTGGAAAAATAGTTTTTGAACAAAATAGATTTTTTTTTATAAGCACCATTGAAAAAATTAATAATTTAGGCCCCGTTTGATAATTATTTTATTTTTAGTTTCAACATTTGATCTCTTGGTCAAGGTATATGCTTTATGTCACTTGAGCTATATTCATGTTGGCATAGTTTAAGGTGTGTTTAGTATAGCTTAGCAAGTGATTTTAGATGATCAAAGTGGTTTTTTAAAACATTTTAATAAATAAAAAATACTTCAAATTTTGGATTAATTATTATTATTTTTTTGAAGAAACACTTGAGAGATGAATTATCCAAAAATGACTTTAAAGTGATTAACCAAAAATTCCTCAATATATGTAATAAAAAATAAAAATAAATTTATAATTAATAGAATCACTTTTGAATATAGTACAACCAAACAAATTTGTTATTTAAAAATACTTTTGAAAAAAATGTAAGATATAATAACATTTTTGTTGAAAATATTTTCTTTTTTCAAACTGTTTAAACTAGAAGTTATTCCAAATGGACCTACTCTATGGATTATTCCTGTTTTTCTTGAACTTCTAATTTGAACAATTATCTAACTCTCTAGATTTATGAAACCGTAGCAATAAAAGTTATCTTAATTAAGGTGCTTTATGCGATTAATTCAGGTTTGATTAAGGAGAATTCCAGAAGCCAAGAGCAGCAGTTTTACAATTGTTTGCTGGAGCAAATTTTGCGATTCAGGCTTATACGAATTTCGCACGTGGGAGCTGTTATTCATTAAATGAGTTGGCATCTATCAGTCCAGTCAGCGTGTTTTCAACCATCCAGAGCCCGCCACGTCTCAGGACCTCTCTAATCAGCCCTTGTTTTCATAAAGAATGAGTATATGTGTGGGCAGCCGTTTTCTTGGGAAAGAAGAAGCTGGAAATCCCGAAAATAACAGAGAGAGAGAGAGAGAAGGAGGCGGAGAGCTCCGATTGGAAGGCCATCAACGGAAGTTTACCCAAAACGGAAGGTTTCTCCAGGGGATCAACGCTGATGCTGAGTCAAATATTATGGGGCAGCTTTCCGATTTCTTCTGCTATGTTTTCTGCTTTCATTTAGTAGTTTTCTGCTTTGTTTATTATGTATACATTTCGATTTCTTTTCTGTTGTTGTTTTTCCTGTAGTAAGAACTAATCACCATAAGGTGAGGATTAGAGGATGATTGTTTTTAGTTAATGTTATAGATGAGTATATTTCATTTCCATCGATTTGGTTTTTAAGAGGTTGTATTTATTAGTTCGTATCTGCTTGGCCAGCCGGTATGAGCAGTGTTCCTTTGATTTCTGGGAAGAATAGGAGAGGCTGAAAACTTGAAAACCACGTTAGCCCCTTGTTAGGGTTAGTAGCTAACTAAGTGGGTAGGTTAGGGATAATCACTCATCTAACGCACATAAAGTACAGTGGGTTTAATGTGCTGAAGTAATAGAAATGAAACAGCATATATTCGGTGATTTGGGAGAATACCGTGAAATCTGTAGTGAATCGAACGGAATGAATATGTACTCAATTCGTAACTTAATTAAAGCATGATTTACCTCTAATCCGAGCCTTCCATTTAACTAAAAGTACAAGTTAGTCATTCTTTGTTTTCTAAAATTTTTACTCTGTTTTCCCTACTTTAGCATTAATTTTGTTCCAGCAATAGTGACTTATTTTATTTCATTTCCTTGACAAATTTGAATGGTTATAGTTTGAGTTACTAGGAATTAATTTAGTAAATAGAAGAATTAATAGTCCCTGTGGATTCGATAATTTACTTACCGCTTGCTACAGAAATATGTGTACACTTGCGCATAGACAACAGAATATCGCATAATAATTCACATCACTCTAGCAAGTCATCAAGTTTTTAGCGCCGCCGGGGACTAGTATCATTTTCTTTTTACTTAATTTGATTCTTAGTGAACTGGTGCTTTATTGAATATGAATTAGCTGTTTGGTTTCATTTTCAGGTGTGTTAGTGGTGTATGAACAAGTCTTCTGACTTGGAATTTTGAATTGATCCAGAAATTGAGAGAACATTTCATTTAAGGAGAAGAGCTCAAAGAGCTGGTCAAAGAGGTAGGAGATATCTAATGGAAAGACAAGATCCACTTATACTGCCTGGACCCCGAGTAGGACCTGCTATCGATGAGAATCAACCACAACCTGAATTGAGAGGAAATCGACCAGTTAATCAGGGAAATATGGCTGAGAATCCTGTTGTTTTAGCCAATGACAGGGAAAGAGCTATCAGGGCTTATGCAGTACCCACATTTGATGAATTATATCCTGGAATTGCTGGACCAGAAATTAAAGCAGCAAATTTTGAGATGAAGCCAGTTATGTTTCAAATGTTGCAAACGGTGGGACAATTCCATGGCTTACCTTCTGAAGATCCACATTTGCATCTTAAGTCTTTTCTAAGTGTGAGTGATTCATTTAAGAAGCAAGGAGTATCAAAAGACGCACTTAGGATGATATTATTTCCATATTCTCTTAGAGATGCAGCAAAGGCATGGTTGAATACTTTTCCACCTGGATGTATCACTTCGTGGAACGATTTGGCAGAGAAATTCTTGATAAAGTATTTTCCACCAACGAAGAATGCCAAGTATAGAGCTGAAATAGTAGCATTCAGGCAGTATGATGATGAGACATTTAGTGAAGCGTGGGAACGGTTTAAAGAATTACTAAGAAAGTGCCCACACCATGGTCTACCACATTGCATCCAAATAGAGACACTGTACAATGGGTTGAATTTGGATACTCAGAACATGGTAAATGCTTCAGCAAATGGAGCTCTGCTTTCAAAAACTTTTAATGAAGCCTATGAGATTTTGGAGAGAATTTCTACCAATAGTTCTCAGTGGGCAGATGTAAGAAGCAACCCTGGGAAGAAGAAGCAGGGAGTGTTGGAAGTTGATGCATTATCATCATTAAGTGCCCAAATTGATGCCATGGCGAATATTTTGAAGAATATGTCAATGGGGAATGTGTCACAGAATGCTGCTTCAGTTAATCAAGTCACAGCAGAATCATGTGTTTACTGTGGGGAAGCGCATACTTTTGAATTCTGTCCTAGAAACCCAGCTTCAGTAAATTATGTTGGAAATCAAAACATGCGGCAGAACAATCCGTATTCCAACACATATAACCTAGGATGGAGAAACCACCCAAATTTTTCTTGGAGTGGTCAAGGAAGTAATGCTGCAGCAAATCAAAGTCATCAAAGAATGCAGTATCCTCCCGGATTTTCACAGCAGCAAAATCAACAGTTTTCACATCAAAAGCCTGTTAATCAATCAATTCCTGGAACCTCTTTGGAGAGCCTCATGAAGAAGTATATGGCCAAGAATGATGCTGTAATTCAAAGCCAACAAGCCTCCTTGAGAAATTTAGAAATTCAAATGGGACAATTAGCAAGTGAGTTGAAGGCCAGACCTCAAGGAAAACTTCCTTCAGACATTGAGACTCCAAAAAGAGAAGGTAAAGAGCAAGTACAAGCGATTGAGTTGAGGAGTGGAAAACCTCTTGCTGTAACAGAAAATTTGAGCAAGCAAAAACAGAAAAGTAAAGAATCAGCAGTGCAGACAGAGGAAGACACAGTTGAGCCTGAAAATGTGATTCTGGAAGAAACATAGAATGCTGAGAGTACAGAGGATGTTGAGAAAACAAAGGATACTGAGAATGCTGAAGTAGAAGACAGTGCTGGAGCAAAACGCCCAACAGTAACACAGAAGACAGCTACTGTGAGTTCAGCTTTTGTGCCACCACCACCACCATTTTCTCAGTGATTAAAGAAGAAAAATCAAGATCAGCAGTTCAAGAAGTTTTTCGATATCTTTAAGCAGCTTCATATAAACATCCCTTTGGTAGAAGCTCTTGAGCAAATGCCAAAGTATGCGAAGTTCCTTAAGGATATGCTCACCAAAAAGAATAGGCCAATTGAGTATGAAATTGTACCATTATCAGGAGAATGTAGCTCTATCGTTGCAAATCCTATCCCTCCAAAACTTCGAGATCCTATACAAGTGTCGATTGGAGGAAAAGAAGTAGGAAGAGCTCTCTGTGATCTAGGAGCTAGCATAAACCTCATGCCACTGTCCATCTTTCGAAAGTTAGGCATTGGAGAGGCAAGGCCAACCACTGTGACATTGCAGCTAGCTGATAGATCAATCGCATATCCTGAAGGGAAGATTGAGGACATTTTGGTACAAGTGGACAAATTCATATTTCCAGCCGATTCATTATACTGGATTATGAGGCAGATAAAAATGTCCCGATAATTCTAGGAAGACCTTTCTTAGCTACTGGAGGAACAATGGTGGATGTTGGAAAATGGATTATTACACTGAATGTGGGCGATCAAGAGGTTAAGTTTAATATGTTTGATGCTGTGAAATACCCTTCAGAAATTGAAGATTGTGCAGTTATTAATGTTTCGGAAGGGCTGATTGAAGAGAGTTTTGAACTGGAAATGCAAGAGCAACATACTAAAAAATTTGGAGAAGTTATGGATGAGGATTTGGAATTATGCAGTGTAGCACATGAGTTAGAAAGCATCGATGAAATTTCTAGCAATAAAAGGGTTTTCAAATCTTTGGAGTTAGTAAGTAGAAAGTCACCACCCACTCAACCATCAGTCAAGGAGTTCGATTTGGAGATACAAGATAAAAAGAAGTCTCAGAACCAAGTTGTAGATCACTTCCCAAGATTAGAGCAGCAAAAACAAATGCTTCAGCAACCCAAGATTAAAAATTCTTTCCCTGATGAACAATTATTTACAGTAGCCCACATCAAGGAAGTAGAAACACCTTGGTGTGCTGACCTTGCCAACTATCTTGATTATGGAATTTTGCCCCCTGGTTTATCAAAACAACAGTAGAAAAAGTTTTTCCATGAGGTAAAGTTTTATTTTTGGGATGATCTATTTATGTTTAGACAATTTGCTGATAAGGATGGGAGAGAGTTAAAGGTGAATGGGCAGCGAATCAAACATCATTGGGAGGAGGCGTTGCAACAAAATTGTGCCTCTTTCCAACAATTTGAGGGTGGTTGAAACAAGAATTTTGAGGGAGCATTGGTACTTTAATTGAAAATCAATAATGCTCCCGCTGATGGTTTGTTGCGTTTTGGTTTATTTTCATTTTAGTTATTTTTATTTTCTGCATGTTTGCTTTGAGTTTGTTGTTCTGTTGTAGGTATTCTTATTCTATTGAGATGACAAAGGCTGATAATGCAAAGGTTAGGGCATAATGAATTACAACATCAAACGAAGAAGAAGGAGAAGGGATGTAGTCTGTCTTCCTTTAATCATTTGCTTATCTGTCTGCCTTTATTTGTCTTTGTTAAGTTGTTGCTTATATTTATTTCTGCTTTATTAGTTGTTGCTGTGTTGTTTGAGTTTTTAGAAGTTAGGACCCTAGGTTTGAAGAAGAAATGGAAAGCTCTCTGTTCATGTGATTAGGAATGTAGTAATGATCTCCTGAGCTCGTAGTAATTTGAAAGCATATTTTGTTTCAGTCTCCTAGCTCTCAAATTAAATACTGAATGAAGTGCTTCTTGCCTAAGCCTGTTGTTAAAACAATTAGATTGCTGTAGCATAATTAGAAATTGCATGTCAATTAAGCTGTGCTCTACTTGTTCCTTAACTTCTTATGCTGAATCAAATTAGTTCCTGTATTCAAGATAGCTGGATGATTGCTGATGATTTAGCATTTTAGGTTATTGAATCTTTTGCACAAGAAGTCCTAAGTTTTAAATAGATTCTTATAGAACCGTCACTTTTAAAGCTTAAAAGTCTAGGAATGCTCATTCCTAACCAAGTGATACCAAGTTTACTTCACTGACTAATTCTAGTTTTTTTAGCCAGCTTGTAATAAGTTTGGGGGTCTTCCCTTTACTTTCTCTCATTGGGGACAATGAGCGATTTAAGTTTGGGGGATCGTGTTGAAGTTGCTAGAGCATTTTTGAAGATTTTGCTTGTTAATTTTTTTTTTAGGATCTACTCTTAGGGAGCACTCCTCTTCCACTCCTAAGATGCACTCATCTCCCTTGCAAGAAAACCCAACCTATGTAGGTTGTTAAAAAAAAAGGTTAGCTCAGAAAAAGGGTTTTGCTAAAGCAATCTCTGTGTAGCTTGTGCTCGTAGCTAGATGTTTTCACCAAAAAGTGTTAGCATTCTGGAACGAAGGTATAAGCTGCATGAAGAAGCTTTGGAAAAAAAAAAAAAAAAAGGAAGCAAGGGATGAGTGTTAGCCTAATAGTCATAACTCTCCTAGAGCTTAGGTGAGCTTCATCATAAAATGTTGCCATTCTGAGAAGCAAGAGGGGAGTGACATGAGGGGTCAATCTTAGAAAATAAGTGGAATGAATGTTATGCCTATGAGGTCTGAGCCTGAAAGCTAGGGTGAACGACATCATAAAATGTTGTCATTCCAAGAAATAGGGCTATGACTTCAAGGATCTCCGATAGAGTAGTAGGTTGAAAAAAAAGAAAAGAAAAGAAAAGAAAAGTGCAAGTTTGGTGCTAGCTTAGAAGATTAGTCTTAGAAAGGAAGCACTCTTGCGTAAGTTTGGTTTGGGATTGCATAATGAGCTTGAGGATTAGAATTTTTAAGTGATAAAAGCTTTGGAGCTAAAGGTGTCTATTTAATTCTTAGGCATGTGCAAAAGAGCATAATTTGAAATCTTGAAGCAGGACAACATGTATTGAGTTGAAGGAGCAGGTTTGATGCTAGAGCATTGCTACAATGGTGGTAATGCATATAAGAATTTAGTGGTCAAGTAGAAGTAGCTGTTGACATGTGCAGGTGGAGGAAGCATCACTCGAGGACGAGTAATGATTCAAGTTTGGGGGTTTGATAACTCTTAAATTAAGAGTTATATGCTAGTATTTCCGGGCTAAATTTTCGATTTTTATCTCATTATATTTTAGAAAACTCCAAGCTTTGATGTATTTTGCTCTATGATTAATTTTGATATAGTAATATTATTATTAGAGCAAAATTATCTTAATTAAGGTGCTTTATGCGATTAATTCAGGTTTGATTAAGGAGAATTCCAGAAGCCAAGAGTAGCAGTTTTACAACTGTTTGCTGGAGCAAATTTTGCGATTCAGGCTTATACGAATTTCGCACGTGGGAGCTGTTATTCATTAAATGAGTTGGCATCTGTCAGTCCAGTCAGCGTGTTTTCAACCATCCAGAGCCCGCCACGTCTCAGGACCTCTCTAATCGGCCCTTGTTTTCATAAAGAATGAGTATATGTGTGGGCAGCCGTTTTCTTGGGAAAGAAGAAGCTGGAAATCCCGAAAATAACAGAGAGAGAGAGAGAAAGAGGCGGAGAGCTCCGATTGGAAGGCCATCAACTGAAGTTTACCCAAAACGGAAGGTTTCTCCAGGGGATCAACGCCGATGCTGAGTCAAATATTATGGGGCAGCTTTCCGATTTCTTCTGCTATATTTTCTGCTTTCATTTAGTAGTTTTCTGCTTTGTTTATTATGTCTACATTTCGATTTCTTTTCTGTTGTTTTTCTTGTAGTATGAACTAATCACCATAAGGTGAGGATTATAGGATGATTGTTTTTAGTTAATGTTATAGATGAGTATATTTCATTTACATCGATTTGGTTTTTAAGAGGTTGTATTTATTAGTTCGTATCCGCTTGGCCAGCCGGTATGAGCAGTGTTCCTTTGATTTCTGGGACGCATAGGAGGGGCTGAAAACTTGAAAACCACATTAGCCCCTTGTTAGGGTTAGTAGCTAGATAAGTGGGTAAGTTAGGGATAATCACTCACCTAACGCACATAAAGTACAGTGGGTTTAATGTGCTGAAGTAATAGAAATGAAACAGCATATATTCGGTGATTCGGGAGAATACCGTGAAATCTGTAGTGAATCGAACGGAATGAATATGTACTCAATTCGTAACTTAATTAAAGCATGATTTACCTCTAATCCGAGCCTTCCATTTAACTAAAAGTACAAGTTAGTCATTCTCTGTTTTCTGAAATTTTTACTATGTTTTCCCTGCTTTAGCATTAATTTTGTTCCAGCAATAGTGACTTATTTTATTTCATTTCCTTGACAAATTTGAATGGTTACAGTTTGAGTTACTAGGAATTGATTTAGTAAATAGAAGAATTAATAGTCCCTGTGGATTCGATAATTTACTTACCGCTTGCTACAGAAATATGTGTACACTTGCGCATAGACAACAGAATATCGCATAATAATTCACATCACTCTAGCAAGTCATCAGCTATTTTCCTTTATTGCTTTTATGAAAACTAAATTTTTATCTAACCTTTTCAGAATTAGACTCAATTTTTGTATACTAATCTAGGTGATCGATCTAGACTAATAATAAGCATTAAAATCAATAAAAGCAAACAAGCTATAGAGGAAGCAAGGTTGCTCTCACAATTAGGCCTCTATTTTTATTTTTAGGGCATTCACATGCTTGAATCCCAAAGAAGGAATTAGCTCATTATGATGAAGAAAATGAAAAATAACAAATTCATCAATTCAATACTCATAATTAAATAACTAAAGTAATGTAGATAAAGTTCTAGAATAAAAAGAACAACCCAAATCTGAAATATTTATTAATGAAATACTTGAAAAATAAAAAAAAAAAAATAAAAAAAACACTTCAACAACAAAGGCAAGATAGTAGCAATACTTTAAAGGAAATTTGCAATTTTGTGGAAAATGCTCTCTAGGTACGAACTGTCGTTTACTAAATGAGGAAAACCAAGAATCAAAAGAACACTTCACTTAACTAAACTTCATAAACTTACAAGAATGGAAATTGAAAATATCATCTAGCTATAGAAATAAAACTAACGGAACAAATAACCCACGAAAAACTAGTGTATTCCTTGGTTGATCGATCCAAATACCCATTCAAAGGCAAATTGATCTTTACCTCCTCGAACTTTCATTGAGAAAGGGACCAAAGTCGGAAATGACAGAGCAAAATAGAAGAACAAGATGCTGGAAAAATGACAGAAAAAACGTGAATTACAGATTGTGGGCGAGTAGAAGAAAACCCAGCCACATTTTTCTTTGTTTTCCCCATTTTTGTAGGCATTGAGGGCTAGGGTTTCCCGTGGATTTTGGTGTTTTCCCGAGATTCCCGCAGCTTCCAGATTTTTCAGAAATGCAAGTGCATTTCAATTGCATTTTCTGTTTTTTCAGATTTACCAAAATTTCCCAGAAATGCAATTGCATTTCAATTGCATTTCTGTTGCATTATTTTCCAGACTTATTTTCCGATGGAATGCAATTGCATTTTGTGCTTGTTCACAAACTTGTTTGCCCGAAGAAATGCAATGCTCTTGCGAAGGAATGCTATTCGAAATGCAATTGCATTTTTCCTTTTTGCTTCAAATCTACACAAAAACAACAAATTAGTTTAAATTCCATTCTCTTCTTTTCATTTTCCACTACTCCAACAAGCTTTCAAGAATTTCACTCATCAACACTACTTTAGCTTGCTCGGTAATCAATAAAACATACAAAAATGACAAAAATAACTTAGTTTAGAGTTAAATAATCCTCATAAATAAGAATTATCAACGGCCCACTTTGTAATAGTTACAAATGATTTGATCCAAATCATTCATGTGGAGACATGTGAGTGGGGGTATCTTATACAATGAGGGTGTATAAGACTGGACCACGAAATATTTAATCTCTCTTTATAAATCCGTTAATTGAGAAGATTAATATTTCATCAGGATGATCATATGCTACTCGATCTTAATCCTGAGTGAGTTATGATCTCCTGCCTGTGAGGGCTTGTCCTTTGATTTGCATGGGTGAGAGTGGCTTTTGTAGCCGATTCAATATGCCTACCATTTTGGGGACTTGACCAAATAGGGAGATGGGAACATAATCTCACAAGATGGAATTCACTCCTTCCCATATAGGGTAAGTAGATGAGTAGTTCCCTTAAGTGCTGATTTCGGGACTTGAAAAATGGGGCCCCACCCTCTCATTGGCCCGAGAGGGACTTAGTTTATAATTAGATTATAAACATATTGTTCATTAGAGAATCAGTGGTACTTAAGGTGCAAGATGTAATTATAGGGGTAAAACGGACTTTTGACCCAATTGTAATTATGAACAACTCGTGAAGGATCGACTTGCATGTAATGATTATATCTATGGACATAACTTGTCCTACAGTGCATAAGAGTGCAACTCTAGGTCTATAGTGGAGTGACCTATAGTTAATGAATGAAAATTAATTAATTAAAGAGTTTAATTAATTAATTTTGTATCATTAGAGCTTATAATCTGTAGGTCCATAAGGTCCCCTTGCTAGCTTATAGTAACACTAAAAGATCAATTTAGTTGAAAGAAAATTTTGAAATGTTCAAATTAATATTTAATATATTAGATATATTAAATATAAAAGAGGAAAATATATTTATTGTATTTGATACATTAAATATTAAAATTTGAAATGTTCAAATTAATATTTAATTTGAAGTGTTCAAATTAATATTTAATATATTAGATATATAAAATAAAAGAGGAAAATATATTTATTGTATTTGATACATTAAATATTAAAATAATTAATGTATATTAGATACATTAAATAAAAGATATTTATTAAATTTGAATTGGATTCAAATCAGGAAATAAATGTCGTAGGAGAATTTTAAACGGTTTGAATAAGATTCAAATTGGTTAGATAAATATATTTTAATATATTAGATATTAAAATATATTATATAATTATTTTCCCTAGACCACTATAAATAGGGCCCTAGGGGTGAGCCATTGTGCATTCTTCACAACACACATCTCCTCAATAGAGAGAATTAGAGAATTCTCTCTAGACCTTTTCCTCTCCAATCCCTTGGGGACTTTCTTTCAAGAGGCTCCCACAAGCCTTGGTCCTGTGTTCGAGTCATAGTCAGGAAGACTTTGTAGAAGAGATAAAGATCCGCCAGAATATTCTCCATATTTTCAAGGTATGTTATGCTTAACCCTTGTATTTTAGTTTAATTCTAAATAAATCAAAGACGATTCCTATGCTTCCGTTGTGGGTTTAATTCGATTATTCCCTTCACTAACGACATTTAGTCTCGAAACTTAAGCCCCTTTTTCCATACTAACTACATACTAAGGCCACTTTTAGCTTAAACATCCCCCACATCAAATCCACTAAATAAAACATGCTTCATAAACACAAATATTAAAGCATATTTTCACATTTGACAAAATCTCAAACATACATTAACGTCAAAATAAGGAACTTTAAGAGGCATAAATCCAAATAACTACTTACATTTTACTCCAAGATTCAAGGTAGCCCACCAATTGAACACATGATCCTGAAACGCCAAACAAAGTCCTACATGTTATGGGTAAAATTTAAAACACCCAAACAGCTCCTAAACTCCTCGAAAAAGTCCTAAATTATGGCTAACTAAAATTCCAACTCATGCTTAGCCTTAAATGTGTTGGCAAAATTCGATACCCACGAAAACATTACTGCAAAACAGTGACTAATCTTGCTAGACAGACCCAGACAATAGCTAAAATCGCCCCAAATGACCTTTAAACGCAATTGGTGTTTTGAAACCACTCCAAATCGAAACCAAACAAGGTTGTACAAACACCGAGCTTGTAGGAAAATGACCTCGAAACAACCTCTTCCTTGTTGTCAATATAGAACCGAGAGAGGGAGAGAGAGAGGTGCGGCTGGATGGCTACTGTATGGGCAAATTCGACGAGCGACCGACGACGACGGGCTTTACACTGCAACGACGCGATTGGCTTGCAGATCTGGTCGGTGGTAGGTTTGTGGTTCGAGGATTGAGGAGGAGCTGCAGGTGGTTCAGTGGCGACGTAAGCTTGCAACGACGATGGCTCGATTAGATGAGGAGTGCTGCCAATGGGATCTGGTGAACTGCGACGTCAGTCGGTGCGGAGAAGCTATAGCAGTGAGATCCAGCGAATTGCATGGGTGGTGCAACGGCAAGGTGCATCCGTGTGGGCCTGAGCGTTTGGGCTGCATGGTGGGAGAGAAAGAATCGACGGGAGGGAGGGAAAGAGACTATTGGTTATGGAGGAGGTGGAGGAAGCAGAAGAAAGAGATGAGGAAGAAGAAGAAGATAGGGGAGAGGAGAAAAGTTTATCTCACTTTTAAAAAAAAAAAAAAAAATCCAACTTCCAAAATTACCCTCATACCAATATTTTCTCCCAAAATTGCCTTTAACTAATCTTTTCTATTCCAAATATAGCCCTTTTAACCTCACAAAATTCAATTAGCCCCAAAATCATAAGACTTATTTGAGAATTAAACTAACTAAATTCCAAAATTTTGAAAATAACGCCCTTGAAAAAGTTAGGCGTTACAAATAGACTAAACATTTAGAGCCAAAGGAGTCGTTTATTTCTAGCTTGGTGAGCATTGCAACAATTGAATGAGACAATGAACTTGCATCAATTATGGTATGAATTATTGCAAGAGATGACAACTTAATTATTGTATGAGTGCTCAAGCTATCAAGGTAAAAACAAGTAGGTAGTATAAGACAAAAATATCTCTAATAGAGGTCTGAATCTTCTTAGATTTGGATACAGATACAAGAGACTCGCTAAAACAATCTCCATATGTTTTAAATGCTCCCCCAATTGTTGCTATAACAACTAATTGCATGTGGTTTTTTCATTCTCCAATTTAGAATTAAATTTTTGCATACATGCATTTGGATTGGATTCTGCCCAAAATATTCAAGGAATAATCAACAATTCACTCTGCGGTGGAAAACTATGATTTCTAAACAATTTAGAAATCGATTTTGGATAAACTTTGAAATTATTTAAAATTAAATTTGAAAATTAACATAAATACATGGAGTTTATGGAAAACCTTCGAGAATTCTACAAGGACTCCTTGCTATGACTTGAATAGAGGACCAAAGCTTGTGGGAATATCTTGAAAGGATTTGAGGAAAATTCGAAGAGAATTCTCTGTTTCTCTAGAGGGATGGTCCTTTAGCTCAACCCAAAGGTCCTTTGTTTTGACTTAGGACAGAATCTTTGCCAAGTTCAAATAATATATTTTAATATGTTATATATTAAATATATATTTAAATTATTTGTGTAACGACCCTATAAGCTCAACACGCTACCTAAGAGTCATTACTAAGTCACGTCGCTATATTACCAAAAATTTCGGCAACATAACGGCGTAACTACACGAAAACCAAAATTTTGACCCTGATAAGACATAGAAAAACACACTTCTAAGATTTCAAACAACCTCCTAGCATCCAACAAACTTCTCAATATGATGCTAGGGTTCAAACAGAAGAAACCAAATATACGTGCACGATTTACAAAGAAAGGTTAAAAGATTTTAAAACATTCTCCTAACATTTAAAAACTTAACATGAGTTCTATATACATCTAGAAATATAAAGGAAGCGGAATAACGATCAGTCGGCTCCCATGACTCGAGTAGATGATCTCCGGTCACGCGCTAGGGCCGATCTTAGCCTTACCTGAAAACATTTTAAAAAAGAAAAGGGTGAGTATTAACGAATAATACTCAGTAAGTCCATCATAGTTTTAAAATAAGAGTTTCAATCACATGCATCATGTCATTTTAAATCATAAAACCATCGTAAACCATCACTTTAGTAGGGGACCTAAAATTCCTTTTATAAACCATATACTTTTCCTCGCGGCTCTTGTGAACGATTAAATTCTCCCGAGGGCCTCTGAATAGTCCGAAGACATAGTTTTTCTGTCTAATAGAGTCCTCCCTACCTCTGAGAGTTAAGCTCGAAAGCTAACATATATCATGGAGTCCAAAGACTCAGCCCGAAGGCTACCATCGTGGAGTCCGAAGACTCAAGCCCGTCGGCTACAGTCGTGGGGGCACTCTCGAACCCCGGGAGCATATAGAGTCCGAAGACTCGGGTTCCCTCAAAACCCACATAAAACTTTTGGGAGAATTATCGTCACAGCCTATATAAATCTTTTCATGAACACAACACATGCATGAGGTCCCATTCGTTTTAGAACATAGTTATGAATGCATCAGTCATAGCAATCGCATTTCAAAGACATACATATAATACACTTTCTTTCTTAAATACTTAACATGAAAACATAAACTTTCAAAGAAATCATAGAGCTAGCTCAAGTTTTGAAAACTTCTTTCGTTGTGAGATCCCTTACCTTAAGTCTTTATTTATTACAATACCCTTTCTTCACTTAGTAATAAGCTTCTTGAGTTTCCACTCCAAGTACGATCCTCGGTCCTCGACAATTCACCTAAAAAGTGTTCTAAACGTGTCTTAAACCATCCGAATTACGCTAAAACACATTCTATCATTAATAACTCGACGAAACGGACCTAATGGCAAATTTTACCCAACTCCGGCGAGCGGCGGCGCGTGACCGGAGCACGGCGGCGCGTGCGGCGGCAGACGGCGGCGCGTGGAGCTTCCGATCGGCGCGTGAGGGCGCGTGGAGCCTCGTTTTCGTGCGAGACTCACGGATCTGGGCTTTCCGGTCGGATCTGAGTTCTGTTCGATGGAGGAGAAGAAGAAGAAGTCCGGCGAAGCTACTGTCGTCCGGCGAAGAAGCTCACGGCGAGGTTGGGTGTTCGGTTCAAAGCTTCTCCGGCGATCAAGACTGTGTGGGTCCTCGATTTGGAGCTCCGACGGTCGTTGCTCGCGAGTTTCTGGCGAGGCGTTGGTGTTCGGCTGAACGTTCGTGCGGCGAAGCTCTCGATCGGCGGCGAGAATCCGAGGAAGAAGAAGAAGCAGCCGGCGACTGGAACTTCGACGAGAGAGAGAGAGTTGCCGTGAGGGAGACGATCGAGTGAGAGAGATCGGAGAGAGAGCGGCGGGAAGGAGCTTCGGCGAGAGAGAGAGAGAGAGAGAGAGAAAAAAAAAATCGGGAAGGGAGAGGCTGCGGGAAGAAGAAGAAAGAAAAATAAAAATAAATAAAAAAAATAAATAAATAATTAAAATAATAATAAATAATAAAATAATATTATATATAAAAAAAAATCAAAATATCTTCTCTAAAAGACCAAAATGCCCTTTCCTTTTCCAAAAATCATCAAATTACCCTTAAAATAATTAAATTCATAATAAAACTTTACCAAAGAGTCTCGGGTGTTACAATTTGAATCTCATTCAAATTTTGTAAGATATATGTTTAACTTATTTGAATCTCATTCAAATCTCATATATCTATTAATATATATAGTATATCAATATATTATTTCCTTTAATATTTAATGTATCAAGTACAATAAATATGTACACGTATTTTCCTCCTCTATATTTAATATATCTTATATATTAAATATTTATTTCAACATTTCAAATCTTATTTTCTTTCAACAAAATTGATCCTTTTAATATTCTTATGAGCTAGCAAAGGAATCTTATGGACCTATAGATTATAAGCTCTAATGATACAAAATTAATTAATTAAACTCATTAATCAATTAATCTTCATTCATTAACTCAAGGTCACTCCACTCTAGGCTTAAATTTCAACAATCTCACACTTGCATTGAAGCTTGTTAGATATGTATCCTAAGGCATATTCCTATCATGTTTTCCACTTCTCTAGAAAAGCTTAGACATGTCTCTAATCATGGACATTTTAGGTGACCATCCAACACTTTAGCATGAAGAGTCTTTGTATATAGATCAAAACAATTGTCATTTAAAGTCATCTTGGCCACTACGTCATGATGCTTTCTCTCTATATGCTTCCCTATACATTGGTATTTTCCAAGTTACTTATTTTAATTTTTGCACCACTATTATCATAATAAAGTGTGATAGGTTTAATCATATATGAAAATACCTTCCAGATTAATAAGAAACTAATATTTGAGCTATACAAGTTCTTTTATTACTTCATAAGTAATTATATTTAACTTGTATACCATGCTCCACCACTTAGGATAAAGATTGATCCTTACATGGATTTCTCTAAATCTATGTAAGAACTGGTGTATCTAAAAAGGATCAAATTCTTAACTTCATACACAATAATATAAACCTGAAAAAAAAAAAAAACAGAAACAGAATTTCAGAAATTACTTTTTGAAGTTTCTCAAAATCTACCATTTTTTTAGAAACAAGAAACATGATGGTTTATCAAACATGTCTGTTTCTTGAAAAATGAAAAACAGGAACAAGAAACAGGAAACATGAACATTATCAAACGAGCTCGTAATTTCTCGTTATCCATAGATACTTTGAGAAAGATTTCATTTTCAACTCAGTGGTCATACCATTTGTTTGACTGATATATACTAACCAACGTTACTGTATATTAAATACTAAGTCTCATTTATACATTGAATTGTCTCATACTCATAAATAAATAATCAATCTTATGCAACATTTGAGGTTTCTTAGGATGTTCTTCCTTAGACGAAATAACTCAATGTTAGGATGATGCATTATCATACTTTGAATTTCTACATCAAATATTTGATAACAATTTTTTAAATATAAGATTTTGAGACAAAGTTAACATTTTGTCCTTGAAATCTCTATTTGGATCTATAGGACATTCATTCTAAATCATTCATTTGAAATTTGTTAAGCAGTCAACTCTTTATGTTAAGATAGAAATCTTACATCATTCCCAATGAGTAACATGTCATCAACATAAAATGTGAGAAAAAATATCAAACAATTAATGATTTTCTTGTCTATATAAGTTTCATTAATATTTAAGTTAAAATTTTTGATACCTTTATCAAACCTTATATTCAAAGATCTAGAAGTAATTTTCCTTTCATATATGGACTTTTACAATTTGAAAACTTTTTCTTTTGATCTAGAAAACAAACGCCTCTGATTGATTTGTATAGAAGCACTCTTTAATATTTCTTTTAAAAGAAGAAGTCTAAACATCCATTTTGCATATCTCATATGCAACAATGGATTAGAGAATGCTTATATAATTTAGTATGACAATATGAGAGAAAGTTTACTCATAAACTACTTTCTCCCATTAGGTTTAACTCTTTGCCACTAATTCACTTTGAAGATCTATACCTACTTATCTACACATCTTTTTCTTTGGTAGATCCATTCATAATCTATGGGCTTAACACCTATCAAGAAGACCCATAAGTTTCAAACAGAGATAGAATATATGAACTCTATCTTGAGATTTGTGACTTTGACCTATTGATCTTTGACAGTATCCCTATTGCCTTTTTTAGGTCAATTAAGCCCTCAATACTATCATTTAATATGAAAATTTGGACTTTACTTAAGCCCTTGCAATGATTGAGTCACTTTACAAATGTCTCACTACGATGGGGCCTGTCCAATTCATGAATAGGATCAAATTGACTCTCAAATGTAATTAAATTGTTAACAACTTTTGTTAACGATTTAGTATCTTCACTTGGAATCCAACATATCAACACTATCTTACCTTCTTCAAGGTTTGTGGCCTTTTATTTGATATTCTTCATAGAAAAGTGACATTTGTCATACAAACATCTCATTCTCTTTAGGACTATATAAAAGATCATTTCTACATAGGGATAGAGTATACTTCAGCATATCTTTGAATGTATTCCAGCATTTTTCAGTTTGTTTTAGCTTGTATGCTTAACATTTTCAAATCTTGAAGTGTTGTAAACTAGCTTTGCTACACTTCTATAATTATAAAGTTGTCTTAGAGACATTTTTGGAGGGAATCATGTTTGCTATGCTATCTCTATTATGTGTAACTCATTATTGATGTGACCATATCTACCAATAGGGGTGTACACGGGTTGGGTTGGAGGGATTTATGGACCAACCCAAAAAATTTAGGTTGATCGGGTTTGCTACTCGAAAGAACTGAATACGGTGGGCAACCCAACTCAATTGAATCCTTGTATTTTTCGATTGGGTTGGGTTGGCTTGCTGGGTTGTTTAATTTTTTCTTCTAATTTCCTTAATTATTTAAAATACTTCTACTATAGGTGATACCTTAGACACTATGATCGAGAATGTGTACATGCAAACACACGCGATCGAAGTAATAATCAAACGACACTAGACTACCGAGTATCGTATCCCACGAAGAAGCTGGAAAAAAGCCATTTTCTAGTTAATTAATTACTAGGATTAATCATGTTCAGAATTACTTAGGGTAAAAACTAAAGTAAAAGGAATGCTTCAAAATTAAATCTTCCTAGAAAGTGAATAAAAAGACTTAGAGATACCAAATTAAAGAAAAGTTTAGGGGATCGAGCACTAATTTGGTTGTAATTATGGGAATTGGGCCTGACATTTAATTAATCTTACTAATTCCATAAACCTAGAGCTAAACCGGTTGAAATCTCCTGTCGGTCTCATTTGAAAACGATAATTAATTGCTTGCCTAAGTGTCCTTAGCGCTAATTGATTAATTAATTAGGAGTAAGCCCACTCATATTAAGCCTCAAGCGTCAATTGTTGTTCCTACGTTACGTAGAAAATTTTAGGACGTAATTGAATTAATTCGATCTTAAATTCTATCCGTCGAGCTCAATTAAGGATTGTGATCGACTTATTAATGGCCAATTAATAAGAAGCAGTAAGTACAACTAAATTAAATGAAAATTAACAAGCAATTAAACATCAAATGTCACAATTAAACTATAATTCCAATCCTAATTGTGCTCTTAACCCCTAAACAACTAAAATTAGCCCATAAAGTTCAATGTACAACATAGTAAAAATTGAATTTCGAAAATTTCCTATGGGCAAACTAATCCATATTGCCCTATGTTGGGATTTATGCCCTAAAGCCTTGTAATTAATGATTTATTTAATAATGAATAATAATTTGATTATTTTATTTGCAATATAATATTATCCATTATATGAAAAATCCAAGGTTATTAGTGTAATTTTGAACAGTATGTGGTTGACATACGGGAGGATCATGTTCAAGAAATAATCTAAAGGGTCATAGTATATGGATAAAGTTGGGTGTCTTACCTTGGTAACACTAATGATACGACCCACTTTGTAATAGTTACAAATGATTTGATCCAAATCATTCATGTGGAGACATGTGAGTGGGGGTATCTTATACAATGAGTTTGTATAAGACTGGACCACAAAATATTTAATCACTCTTTATAAATCCGATAATTGAGAAGATTCATATTTCATCACAGGATGATCATATGTGACTCGATCTTAATCCTGAGTGAGTTATGGACTCCTGCCTGTGATGGCTTATCATTTGATTTGCATGGGTGAGAGTGGCTTTTGTAGCCGATTCAATATGCCTACCATTTTGGGGACTTGACCAAATAAGGAGCTGGAAACATAATATCACAAGATAGAATTCACTCATTCCCTTATAAGGCAAGTATATGAGTAGTTCCTTTATGTGTTGATTTCGGGACTTGAACAATGGGGCCCCACCCTCTCACTAGCCCGAGAGGGACTTAGTCTATGGTTGGATCATAAACAAATTATTCATTAGAGGATCAGTGGTACTTAAGGTACAAAAATATAATTATAGGGGTAAAATGGACTTTTGACTCAACTGTAATTATGAACAACTCGTAAAGGATCGGCTTGCATATAGTGATTATATCCATGGACACAACTTGTCCTACAGTGCATAAGAGTACAACTTTAGGTCTATAAGGGAGTGACCATATAGTTAATGAATGAAAATTAATTAATTAATTAATTTTATACCATTGGAGCTTATAATCTGTAAGTTCATAAGGTCCCATTGCTAGCTCATAATAACACTAAAAGATCAATTTAGTTGAAAGAAAAATTTGAAATGTTCAAATTAATATTTAATTTGAAGTGTTCAGATTAATATTTACTATATTAGGTATATTAAATATAAAAGAGAAAAATATATTTATTGTATTTGATACATTAAATATTAAAATTTGAAATGTTCAAATTAATATTTAATTTAAAGTGTTCAAACTAATATTTAATTTGAAGTGTTCAAACTAATATTTAATATATTAGATATATTAAATATAAAAGAGAAAAATATATTTATTGTATTTGATACATTAAATATTAAAATAATTAATGTATATTAGATATATTAAATAAAAGATATTTATAAAATTTGAACAAGATTCAAATAAATAAATATTGTAGAAGATTTGAATGAGATTCACATAAATATAAGATATATTTTAATATATTAGATATTAAAATATAATATTTTAATTATGGCAAATATTTTACCTTGGTCTCTATAAATAGTACCCTTGGGTTGAGCTATTAGACATAACACATATCTCCTCAATAGAGAATTAGAGAATTATCTCTAGACTTCTTTCTCTCCAATCCTTTATAGATTTTCTTTCGAGAGGCTTCCACAAGCTTTGATCTTATGTTTGAGTCATAGCTAGAAAAATTTTATGGAGATAAAGATCCACCAGAAATATCTCCATATTTACTCCAAGTAAGTTTTCTTAATCTTAATTTTTAGTTTAATTTTAAATAAAATTAAAGATGATCTAATGCTTTCGCTGAGGAGTGAAACGATCATTCTTTCACCCTAAGATACATAAAATGGAGGAAGAAAATGGTAAAGAAGACCGTCGTTGTTGAATTCTCATTCTAGCGTCTCGACGCTAGCCCTCGGGTTTGAGCAAATAAAGACAGCGTCTCAATGCTCTTTTGGGCATTGAGATGCCATCCCCTCGGCCAAATACACTTTTGAAGCTCCTCATCTCCATACTTAGCTCCAATTTGAGTCATTTTAAGCTCCACAAATCACCCAAAACTCCAAAATCTCAAACGTTAGTCCGAATTACTCGGTTTCCTAAAATATAGAAAATATCCACGTAAAAGCTCATGATTCTATGAAAAACTAGTAATTAAATAGGCATAAATATAGCACTAAATTAGTGCCATCAGACTACAAAAAAAAGGGCAAAAACTCAAAAATCAAAACAAAATAGAGATCCATCATCTTCCAAAATCTGAAAAATCTCATATATATATATAAAATAAAAAAAAGGGCAAAATCTCAATCTAAGAGATCTATGAAAAACCCAGATTTCAAAAACACAAAAATCGAAGTGAATAGAAACCATAGAGTCAAATGATGGGTATCTCAGAAAACCCTCAAGAAGGAAGAAGATAAGGGGATCTAAAAAGAAATTAAGCAACAAATTGAACCCCAGAAAGTGAAATCAATGGTGGAAATAGGGGGATTTCTAACTCCTCTTCTGATTTGGGATTTGAGAAAAAGTTCAATTCCAAATCAACAACTGATGCCAAATTGAGACTTTCATCATCGATTTCTAACTCATTTTCTACTTTGCGTACCCCTTCCATTTTTCCTTAGAATTCAAGCTCTTTTGTCACTCCGATATCACCCACCGAAAATATAGATGAAGATTTTGAAACAAAAATATAAAGGGATAGAATTTGAGAGTGAGTATAGATGAAGTTCAGAGTGAGGGAGGAGGGGGGTTATGCGTCATGGAGGAGGGGGTGTGCATCGTTATCTTGCGGTGAGGGAGAAATGAAGATGTGTTGCATTCATAATCTAGAGCTAGTAGTTATATATATATAGTAATTCATGTGACTTCGATTTTGTTTGGGTTGAACCAATCCTAAATAACTCAAACTTGAGAACCGAATCGAAACTTTAGTTTTTCAAAAATACCAACCCAACCTAAACTGAAAAAGTTCTCAACCCAACCCAATCTTTACGGTTTGGGTTGGGTCGTTCGGGTTGCTCGAGTCACCAGATTATTGAACACCCTTATCTACCAATGTCTTGTTTCCCTTCCTATATCACCATTTTACACAAGTGTACTCGATGCTTAGAATTGGGATACAATCCCACTTTCTATTAATTAGTCTTAGTACATAAAGTTCATGTACTTTCCACTAGGATTTGATTATAGTTTCTTGATATACTTACCTAATTGGTTTTCAACTTCAATATTATATTCCTTGAATAATCATCAATTAGAGTGACGGAATATTCGTAACCTCATTTAGCTTTTACATTCAGCAGATCACTTAGGTCTGAACGTGTATTTTTTGGACTTATAGCCTTTTCTAATAAAGATGTATTGATTATCTTACATGAAAGACAAGATCTACAGATAGGTAAAGTGTTGAATTCTAACTTTCAGAGAATTACTTATTACTTGTATTTTAATTCTATTCAAGTTGATGTGAATCAACCTTAAGTGCCAATGACAAGCATCATCTTTAGGAGAACACTTTTGTCTTTCTATTCTGAACACTATAGTAGTAAATATCTAAGTATTTTGCAATATTATAAATGTTAACATTTTTACCACGTACACATTGTTCTTATTTTCAGTTGAACATATTATAAAAAAAAGTTTGAAAATTACTTTAGTACTTGAAAAATTCATGTTATATGAACTTACTAGTAATAAAGTTACAAAAATTCAATTTCACTTATGGTATTAAAAGCACCATATTCAGCATTAAGCAACAATCATTAATAATTTAATGACATCTTAATGTCTCCCACTACATTAGCTAAGATGGGCTTCCTAGTGCCAATATGTAGAGACTATTCTCCATTATTAAGTATTTTTCAAGAATTACATATTAGTTGTAATGAAGAACGAATCTTGATAGTGGATCTTGAATCAACTATATCTAGGTGCGGTTGTTTATTCTCTACAAAAAATTCAGTAAATTAAAATTAACTTTTGTTTAAAATTTCTATTATTCACATGGAGGTATTTCAAAAAATCCTCTCATCATGACTGCCATGGCTAATTTAGAAACCATTTTCTTATATAGCTTCAACCATTTAATTTATTTTCTTAAATTTTTTTAATACTTAATCTCAAGATTATTTAAACAGTTATCTAAACTTAGCTTCTACTGACTTCAACATCTAGTATGTTGTTGTCATTTTCTTTATCTTCTTAGTTTGACATCTAACATGTCAACTGGGAGATATGTACAAGCCATCTTGTTAGCTTTGATTCATCAATCATGTGGTTCACGAATAATTTCATTGATATTGGCGACAAGTTTTGAGAACATTTCTCAACTAAAATAAATTCAAGATTTTACACTACCATTATAGTGTTAAAGTTTTTTTTTTTTTTTGATGTGATATAATTTTCTCAATTTGCCAAGTAGTAATAAAAAATTAAGATTGAGAGGAATAGTGGTCGAGTTATTGAGGCCTGCCAAAATAAAACTTATTCTCCTACTATAGCCTGTAGAAATAGAAGAACCAGGTCAAAATTCCAAGGGAACCATCTAATTAATTTCTCAAAGTTAAATTCAAAACAAAAAATAAGACATGAGGGCTTTGGTTTTTTTGTGAATTACATAAAAATAAAGCAAAAGGAAAACAAAACAAAGGAGAAAATTAATCTTACCAAGGTTTCCAATTCAAGGTACAATTCTCATCCAATTGTAACATTGATCATGGGCTTACGAAAGTAATAAATAAATTACTACCCAAGCACTTAGTCCACTTACTAGAAAAAGTGGTGACAAGATTTAGTTCCTCTAAACCAATTGATTCTAACAAAGCATTACAACTAATTCCTATTATCCAAGTAACTGGGCATGCTAGTGTTCCATATTAAGTCAACAATTGCATTAAGAACAAAGGGAGGACTAGAATAAGATTAATTAGGTGAGATGGCTACAACCTAACCAATTTTGCTTCTTTAATTCGACAGTCCATCATGCAAGCTATGTAATCATGGAGAAGTCATAAAAACACACACACGAGGCAACTCTTTTGCTACCTAATTCAATCATTCATGACAATTACAGATCATAAACTCATGCATAGCAAACAAGCAAACAATCAATATCCATCAAGGCATCAATTCAATCAATATTAAATGCTAATAAGAATAAAAGCAAGAAGAAAAGAATACTTGGATAAATAAAGGAAATTGCAATTTAGCCTGAAGCCTTACAATCTTACAATTAGACTTGAACCGACCTTTAAATCAGAAACACGAAATCTAGCCGCTCATCGTGATGAGATAGCCAAAATTCCACATGGTTTGATTGTACAAAAAGATAGATGAAAAGAAAGGAACAAAACTATCCTTAAATTAAAGAAAAATAAGTATTTATAGAAAAGATTGTTGCAACATCGAGATGCTATCCTTGAACTAGTGCGAAAATTAAAAATGGAAGGGTAGCGTCTAGACACTACATGCAGCTTTGAGATGCTACAGATGAAGAATGTTGGGCGCAGGCATTTCTGGCGTGTGCGAAGGCACTAAGGGAAATCTGCAATGTTGAGCGAGGCGTCTTTCGCATATTCGTAGCATTGAGGCTCTTCAAAGTAGCATCTTGATGCTTCCTGTACAAGTCTCTTGGCTTCAATGGTTGCATCAATGGCGTTGAGATGTCCAAATGGCATCTCGACGTTGCCTCCTCGAGAATTTTGGCTTGGACTTCATCTCCTCTGGACTCGGTCTCTTAATTTAAGTCCAAATAGCTCATTTTTAATCCCGATTCTTTCAAAATGCTTTGGTTGGCTCCAAATTGCTCGATCCCTATAAAATAGACAAATAAGAGTGTGAAAATAATAGAACTAATACTAAATAAGGACTACATATAGCACATTTTAGGTGCTATTAAATAGACATAGTGTTGAAATATATAAAAACATATAATTTAACAACATGCAGTCATTATCTATTCACTTTTAGAATAGAATTTGATGAATGAACCTATAAATCATTTCTATTACTATAATGCTCCAGTGAGTTAGAACAAGTCTCATTGTAGGATAGGTCAAGCGTTCCTTCACTGAAACAATCTCAACCAAGTGTTATACCAAAATAACTCTTATTTCTTTAACATTTAGTTACCATTAATTTGGTTAAAGCCACCATTGACAACCTTAATGAGCTCTTAGTAAGTGTGACCCATCATTTAAGATGCTATACTTTTATTCCAACAAGTGTCATTGAAAAGTAGGTCAAGTATTGGAGCAAAATTATAATCCTATCCTTCTTAGAAGATTCACCCTGATATTGATCTGTGCAAACACCTTTCATAACTCTTGATTTCAAGAATTATTCTAGTCAAAATGAAGCTGGATCCTTGTACCTTTGATCATCTTTTAATCATTTAATAGAAAAACTATTAAAAAATTTGCAAAAAAGAATCAGATATGAGTTTTAATCTCTCACCTAGCTAAATGTGTTGATTTAAGTGTAAAAAGAATAGAATTTTGTAGATTTGACATGTTTGTTGCATATTGTACAAAGAGCATAGCCACTATGCAGCCACATATTTTGTAGTGCAATTCGAACTTGCAACTGCAACGACAACTCTATGTTGACCAGTTTTGCGAGTTCTCAACGGGTCAAATTGGAATAAGATATTTTTACCAACTACTCCCATGTCTGACCCTGACTCCTTGAAGTCAAGCATCCCACCTACAATTCAACAAAGGCAACCCACTCTTATAAAAGGAGCTTAAATCTTCACGCAAGGAAGGTTGAATCCGTGAGGAAGAGAAATCTTAGAGAATTAGAAAGTAAAAGCTCTACTACCTTCACCATTTCTAGATTATTTCAACCCTTTAGCCGACAGTTTTAGGTTTGTAATAGTTCAATTCTCCTTGACAATGGAAGATTTGAGCTTGTTGAATGGAAATTCCCTTTGTTTCCCTTTTTCTTTCGAGATTGTCCTAGTCTTAGGTTTAGGTTTTTGTTCAATTCATTCTTCTACAATTATGTTTAGACTATTTTATTTTCGTTTATATTATGAGCTAATTCCCTTGGGATTCAACTATGTGGATATCCTAATGTATGTGCTTTCTTAAAATATAAACTTGCTTGTCTTTTGCCTTACCATTGTGTCATTTGATTTTATTGATTTTCACGTTTATTGCTTGCTTAAACTGACCATTTAGATTTGCATATAAGTTAAAATCAATATTAAAACTGTTGGAGGATAACTAATTTCATAAAACCAATATATGAGAAGATTTTAGACACGCAGAACTTCATGAATTGACCCTAGACATAGGACAATTGCCTATAGGATCTAAAGGGTTATGTAGCTATTTATCTAAGTTAGAATTGACTATAGACATATAGGATCAATTACTTAGACTCCTAAATGCACTTTGAATGACAGGCTGAATAGGAGATGATCCTGATTCACAACACAAGGTAAATGTGACAGACTTACTGGCGCATATTAATAGCATATCTCACTTAGGGTAAAAACATAGTTGAATCATCCCATTACCAATGACATCTTCACATTCTAGATTAACACTTTTGCTTTATTCATTCACTCACCACAATAACCATATTTTTCTTGGTTACCCTTTTGTTGCAATCCAATAAATATTTTACCAAAACATCATGTATGCATATAGTCTCTATGGGATCAATACTTAGAATATTTTAGTTGTTAAGGTAGTGTGCATTTGCACTAATGTTTACCCTCTTTGGGGAAGCCCCAACAACCTTCCATAGGGGGATGTTCCAAAAGCCACTGCAAGTCCCCACATGGATCTCATATTGTGAATCAATGATGGAAACCGTAGGATTTGTTGTCACATATATCCCTGTCCCAGTTACTATTTTGAAAATAGAGTTTCTACTATGTAGACAAATTAGGCTAATCTCATTTATCTAAGTTCTCAATCTTCCCCTTCATAACCCTTATATTGGATAGATTGATTTGAATTAATGTGAATTACCAAGTTCAAACTATTTAAAAAACTAATCACGTTATAAGCCTTCTTAATGAAATTATTTAAAATTTGACTAATTTAAGTCCCAGGTTAGTTCATAGGTAGAGATGTTTTTTTTTTGTTAGCTTAAATATCCCAACTTAGATAGAATCTTCTATAGACAAAGTTCCCTTATAGTCAAATTTTATTTTAAATTCATTAATCTTTAATTAATTATTAGTTATTAGATTAATGAACCTAAGCGAATTATGAAGTCTGGTTTGTAATCCTATTAAAAACTAATTCTCTTAATGGATAATCTTAATTTTCTAAAATTGTAAACCATTTAGAACAAAATTTAATGAATATCCTAAATATTTTCTATTTTTTTTATGATTTTAGACTCACAGAGGCTACGAATCTAAAAAGAGATCATTTAGATCATATTGATCATCTTCTTCACCTGCTTGAGAGCTATGATGAGAAGATGAGGAGGCAACCAAAGCTACCTATTGAATAATTCTTGAAAAATATGCTTTAGACGTAGTTTGAGCTTCAGACGTAGTTTGAGCTTCAGACATAGTTTGAGCTAAATTCAGAATTCTTTTTCTTTGATAAATCTTGAAGGTGGCCATTTTCTTAGAGCCACTGTTTGACTTCTATAATTGTGGTGTGGAAAAATTTGTTTATCCCACCATTTCATCTTTAAGATCTTTTGAATTTGTTTGAAGAATTGATAAGTCGAAATCTGGAAATTCCAACAGTAAATCTAGAGAATTTAAAAATATGCAAAAACGTATTGTAAGAAGAAATGCATTTCTGAACATGTTTTGAGAAAAGTAGAAGAAAGATTATTGAATCGGAACAAGGAAAATATCTTCGATTAATCTGAAGGTCTTCCACCATTTGATTAACCATAAAGGGTAATTGATTTTATGAGCATTTTGGCAGAATTGGATAAACTAAGAGTGCTCATAATTTGGAAACCACATAACATTATACCAAGCTTTGATGTAGTCTCACTATGAAAATGTTTATGGGTTGAATGGTTTTAAAAGAGTCCTTTTTGTTAGGATATTCTAATTCCAGTGGGTTAGATTCAGAACTTTAAAAAATTTTAATTTTGAATATGATATTTCTGAAGGAACTTTTTTTTCTGAGATATGGGTTACCTCGACAGATTTCGCATCTACAAGGATGCATTCATAGTACTTTCTTGTTTTGATAGTGATTCTGGGATGAAATAGAATCCTTGAGGGTATATATTTTGAATAATCTCTATTAATGTTCCTCTCTTGACTTAGCTAAACATGTATGGTTTGTTTCTCAATTGAACATAGGTGACCTACTTACCCTAACTCTCTCAAGAAGGATGTTAAGCACAATGAACCCTTAGATTTCTACACAAGATTCACTAGCAAGACACCCTAGTAATTAATACAACTTGTTCCTCATGAGATTCCCACACACCCTAACCCTTTCGATGCTAGAAATATGCTTTTACTTCACTTCGGTTGGCCAAAACGAAAAGCAGCAATGAAAGAATGATTAAAACTAAGAGAAAATTAACAAATCTTCCAAACATACATTGCTAATCAAGAAATTTACATTATATGGTTCACCATGAGCCAAACCTTAAAGATCTAGCCACTCATGGTGGAAAGCAACAACAAATTAACAAGAACTAAAGTTGAGATGAAGAACATGTTCATAAAATGAAATTACTACAAGCTTCAGTACGGGAATTGAAATACAGGATCGATAACCAAAAAAACTACAAATTACTACAATCCATAGTGGCGCAAACCGAAAGATCTGGGGATGAAGGTCGTGTCTTCTTCTCCTCCTTGTCTCCAGTGAAAGCAACGATGATCGAAAAATATAAATACTATTGATAGCTCTTAGAATGAGAGCTATTTAGGGGATTTTAGTGAAGATTTTGTGACTTAAAAGCACTATTTTAGGTCCTTTTGTACTTAGAAGCCTCTCTAAATTGATGACTTAGTAGTAAAGGAGTCCATTCTCATGTGAAAAGCACTTGTGAGCTTTTTAAGACATAATATTACTTAAATGTGCTATTTGTGACTTATGCAGGCCAATTGTCGAAGGTAAAGATGGCTAAGTCTGTAAAATTCAACCTGTAATGCTAGAGCTTTGTTGTTGATGGAAGGTCAAGATTGCTGGAGCAATGGTTGTGTTTGATAAAGCATTATTAAAGCTGGAGCATTTACCTGAGATCAGTTACAGAAAACGCACGTGGGAATTATTTCATTAATTGACGTGGACAATTTATAACAGCTGTACTGATTTAAACGAATGAGGTGCTGCCATTAGTCAAAAAGTGCCCACTCAGCCCTGATTTCAAGAAAGAAGAGAGATATAAAGCCCTAACTTGCCATTTTTGGAGGAGAGCTGGGAGATTAGACATTTTGGAGGGGCTGAAAATCGATAGAAGAAGAAGAATCCTTCTTGAGAGGTGATCCACTTCTGGAAAGGAGGGAATCCTGCCATAAAGGAGCTGCCCAACATCATTTCTTGTCCATTTCTCCTAGTTTCTACAGTACTTCTTTATTTTCCAGCATTTTGATATTAAAGACAGGATTTAGAATGTTATTTCAGACTTTTCTTACTGTTTTATTGCTGTCATTTCTTGTAATTATGAACTAATCACCCCTTGGGTGAGGGATTAGGGGATTTATTGTTGATTCTTACTGAATGAGATAGTATACTTGCATAATCTTCACTCCTATGCCTTGTGTGCTTCATTTTTAGCTTGGAATTGTCTGGCCAACTTATCTAAGCTGCGTTTTTCTTAAACTTGGGAAAGGGAGAGATGAACTGATTGCATGGCATAGCATTAGTTCTGATTAGGAGCATGCTCTAAGGTAATTGGGGACACTAGAGATAGTAACCCACCTAATGTTTGCAGTTATGGGCTTAATTTCAGCGGTTAATGGGAGTTAATCACTGATTCTCGGGAATTCTGGAAAGAATCCGCAAATTAACGTGCATTGAGTGTTGAAGCATGATATATGCTGTAGCATTTAGTTTGATGAAGCAAGATTTTACCCCTAATCCTGATCCATTTTCACAGATTCTGTTTAGTCTCATTTTACTTACTGTTTTTCCTGTTGTTACAGCATTTTAGTACCTTTTCACTCTTGTTCCTTAGTTCTTTTAATTTCATTGAACCATTTGATGTTTATTTCTTGTTACCTAACTAAAATCAACTTAGGCATTGCAAAAATCCACATAACTAATCCCTGAGGAGACGATATAAAAATACTTATCACTTGCTGCATTAGACTGTGTATACTTGCACATTTATGAGTGTTTTCATTCTGAATTTGCATACACTCTGCTAGGCAACAAGTTTTTGGCGCCGTTGCCGGGGATTAGTTTGATTTTTACATTGTTTAAGTTGTTTTTAGTCATTTTGAGCTTAAGATAGAACTAACTAAAGTTGATTTATTCATTTCAGGTTTATTGGTTGTGTATGAATGAACATCTTGGGTTAGAGTTTATTTTAGATCCAGAAATAGAAAGGAATTTTAGGAGGAGATTGAGAGATCAAAGAGAAGCTATGGCAGATCCACAACTCCCTAGAGATCCTTTAGCTCAACATTTACCTAACCCCGAAAATAGACAGCAGCCAAATCCTGAGATTAATAGACCAGCTGGAGTACTTAATCAGGCTATAGGCCCTGCCAATGCTATAGTTTTAGCAGATGACAGAGAGAGAGCCATTAGGACATATGCCAATCCCTTGGTTGATGACTTAAATCCAGGGATAATTAGACCTGAAATTCAAGCCCCTACTTTTGAGCTTAAACCAGTCATGTTTCAAATGCTCCAAACCATAGGACAAATCCATGGATTACCATCTGAGGACCCTCATTTGCATTTGAAATCATTCCTAGGGGTTAGTGATTCTTTTATAATGCCAGGAGTGTCTAAGGATGCCCTAAGGTTGAGTTTGTTTCCTTACTCCCTTAGAGATGCAGCCAAGACATGGTTGAATGCATTACCTCCAGGGACAGTGGACTCTTGGAACACTCTTGCTGAAAAATTTCTCATTAAATACTTCCCACCTACTAGGAATGCTAGATTTAGAAATGAGATTGTGGCTTTCCAGGAGTTTGATGATGAGACCTTGAGTGAGGAATGTGAGAGATTCAAGGAATTGCTTAGAAAATGCCCTCACCATGGACTCCCTCATTGTATTCAAATGGAGACATTCTACCATGGGTTAAACACAACCACTAAGCAAGTTGTGGATGCTTCAGCTAATGGGGCTCTTTTATCAAAGACCTATAATGAAGCCCATGAAATCCTTGAAAGGATATCATCAAACAACTGTCAGTGGGCTGATTCAAGGAGTAACCCAAGTAAGAAAAACAAAGGAGTTTTGGAGTTGGATGCCTTAACTGCTATAAATGCCCAAATCTCATCCATGGCCAACATGCTGAAAATTTTGACTATGGGAAATGTGGCCCAGAATGCTCCTAATGTGTAGAATGCAGCTGCTGTAAACCAAGTAGGTACTGATTCATGTGTTTACTGTGGTGAGGGCCATACTTTTGAATTTTGCCTCAGCAATCCTGCTTCAGTCTGTTACATAGGAAACCAAAACCAGCAGAGGAACAATCCTTATTCCAATACCTATAACCCAGGTTGGAGGAATCACCCAAACTTTGCTTGGGGAGGTCAAGGGAGTAATTCTCAAGCCACTCAAGTACAGCAAAAGGTGAATTACCCACCAGGTTTTGGGCATCAAGGTTACCAAGCCTTTGGAAATCAGCAACTCATGCCCCAACAGCAGCAAAAAGCAATGCCCCAGCATCATATTCCTGGTACATCTCTTGAGAGCTTGATGAAGGAATATATGGAAAAAAACGATGCTGTTATTCAAAGTCAGCAAGCTTCATTGAGAAATTTGGAATTGCAAATGGGTCAACTAGCTAATGAGCTCAAGGCAAGGCCTCAAGGTAAGCTTCCCTCTGATACTGAAAATCCAAAAAGATAGGGGAAAGAGCAAGTGCAAGCCATAGAGTTGAGAAGTGGTAAGCCATTAGTTGAGGAAGTAGAAGTTCACAAGAGAAAACAGAAGGTGAAAGACAATGCTGTCCAAGTTGAGGAGGAAAAGAGAGAAAAGCAAAATGAGAATGAAGGAAAGAAAGAGGAGGAAGTTGAGATTACACCTAGAGCCGAACCTTCAAGAGAAAATCAGTGTGTAGCTACTCCCATTCCTGAGTTTAAACCACCTCCTCCACCATTTCCTCAAAGGTTGAGAAAAAGAAAAGAAGAAGCTCACTTTGAGAAGTTCATGGATATCTTGAAGGAAATTCATATAAACATACCATTGGTGGATGCTTTGAGGCAAATGCCTAATTATATGAAATTTCTTAAAGATGTCTTGACAGGAAGAGAAAGATTTGAGGAATTTAAGGTAGTTTCCTTAAATGAGGAGTGTAGTGCCATTTTGAGAAAGAAAATCCCAAACAAGGAGAAAGACCCTGGATCCTTCACCATACCGGTTTCCATTGGAGGAAAGGAACTTGGAAGAGCTTTGTGTGACTTAGGAGCTAGCATTAACCTTATGCCTTTGTCCATTTACAAGAGATTAGGCATAGGTGAAGCTAGACCCACAACTGTCACTCTCCAATTAGCTGATAGGTCCATAACTCACCCTGAAGTAAAGATAGAGGATATTCTAGTTCAGGTGGATAAGTTCATTTTTCCTGCTGATTTCATAATTTTAGATTATGAAGCAGATAAAGAAGTGCCTATAATCCTAGGGAGACCTTTCCTTAAAACAGGGAGAACTGTGGTGGATGTTTATGAAGGAACCATTACTTTGAAAATGAATGATCAACAAGTAAAATTCAGCATCTATGACACAATGAAGTATCCCACTGATTTGGACGAATGTTCTGTGATTCAGGTGCTGGAAGAAGTAATCAGTGAGACTGCTGAGCAAGAATTGCTGGAGCATCACAGTCAGTTCTTTGGACAGATTACTAGGGAAAACTTGGAATTTTGTGAATTAACAGAAGAGTGTGAAAACTTGGTTGAAGTAGCTAGCTTCCAAAGAGTGTTCAAATCTTTAGATTTGGAGGAGAGGAAAACACCACCCATGCAGCCATCTATAAAAGATTCTCCCACCCTTGAACTAAAGCCTTTGCCAAACCATTTGAAATATGCCTTTTTGGGAGAAGAAGAGACATTGCCTGTTATTATGTCAGCAAGTTTGCTGCCTAAGGATGAGGAGATGTTCCTCAACCTGTTAAAACAACATAAAAAGGCCATAGGCTGGACTTTGGCTGATATCCAAGGTATAAGCCCTTCCTTTTGCATGCATAAAATTAATTTGGAGGAAGGAAACTTCAAGTCTATTGAGCAGCAAAGGAGACTCAATCCAGCCATGAAAGAAGTTGTCAAAAAGGAAGTGATTAAGTGGCTTGATGCTGGTATCATATACCCTATAGCTGATAGTAGTTGGGTTAGCCCTGTCCAATGTGTTCCAAAAAAAGGTGGGATGACAGTTGTGACAAATGAAGCAAATGAGTTAATCCCCACTAGAACAGTGACTGGGTGGAGAGTGTGCATGGACTATAGGAGGCTTAATAAAGCCACTCGTAAAGATCACTTTCCCTTACCCTTCATTGACCAAATGTTGGATAGGCTAGCTGGCCAAGCTTACTATTGCTTTTTGGATGGGTATAGTGGCTATAATCAAATCACAATAGCTCCCCAGGATCAAGAGAAAACCACTTTTACTTGCCCTTATGGGACTTTTGCCTTTAGAAGGATGCCTTTTGGTCTTTGTAATGCCCCTGCAACCTTTCAAAGGTGTATGTTGGCGATTTTTTCTGATTTAGTTGAGAATATCATGGAAGTCTTCATGGATGACTTTTCAGTTTTTGGAGAGTCCTTTGAGGCTTGCCTTGTGTATTTGGAAAAAGTGTTAAAGAGATGTGAAGAGACTCATTTGGTTCTAAATTGGGAAAAATGTCAATTTATGGTGAGAGAGGGCATAGTATTAGGCCATAAGATTTCAAAAGAAGGGATTGAGGTTGATAGAGCCAAGATTGAGATCATTGAGAAATTACAGCCACCTACCAATGTTAAGGGTGTGAGAAGTTTCTTGGGTCATGCTGGTTTTTATAGGAGATTTATAAAGGACTTCTCTAAAATCTCAAAACCTTTGTGTTCATTGTTGGAGGTAAACAGACCATTTGAGTTCAATTCTGACTGCCTTAGAGCCTTTAACATTCTGAAAACAGCTTTAGTTACTGCTCCTATCATATCTTCTCCAAATTGGCAATTGCCATTTGAGTTGATGTGTGATGCAAGTGACTATGTTGTATGTGCTTTGTTAGGACAAAGGCAAGGTAAGGTCATTCACCCAATCTATTATGCTAGCAAAACTCTCAATGAAGCACAACTAAATTACACCACAACAGAAAAAGAGTTGTTGGTAGTAGTTTTTGCTTTTGAGAAGTTTAGATCTTATTTAGTAGGTTCTAAAGTGGTTGTCTACACTGACCATGCTGCTATTAAGTACCTACTATCTAAGAAAGATGCTAAACCAAGATTAATTAGGTGGGTGTTGCTCTTACAAGAGTTTGATTTGGAAATTAAGGACAAAAAGGGTTCTGAAAATCTGGTAGCAGACCATTTGTCCAGAATTGAAAATTCGCAAAGTTTGCTGCAGCAATCTGATATCAGAGATGATTTTTCTGATGAACGGCTTTTTACAGTAGCTCAAATTCAGGAACTCGAAATTCCTTGGTATGCAGACTTTGCAAACTATGCAGCCAGTGGTATTCTACCTTTGAATTTGACAGGGCATCAAATGAAAAAGTTTATTCATGATTCAAAAGCTTATTTTTGGGATGATCCATACCTTTATAAGCAATGTGCTAATGGGCTTTTGAGGAGGTGTGCTGCTGAAGGGGAAATTCACTCTATCTTGGAACAGTGCCATGCTTCACCTTATGGAGGTCATTTTGGTGGTCAAAGGACAGCAGCCAAAGTGTTCCAATCTGGATGTTATTGGCCTTCAATCTTTAAAGATGCTCACATGTTTAGTAAGGCTTGTGATAGGTGTCAAAGGAAGGGAAATATTGGGAAAAGAGATGAGATGCCCCTCACATACATTTTAGAAGTTGAGTTATTTGATGTTTGGGGAATAGACTTCATGGGCCCATTTCCTCCTTCAAAAGGGAACCTATACATTTTAGTGGCTGTGGATTATGTCTCAAAATGGGTTGAAGCAATGGCTTGTCCAGTGAGTGATGCCAAGACAGTCATGAGGTTCTTGCACAAGCATATCTTCACTAGATTTGGAACTCCTAGAGTGCTAATAAGTGATGAAGGTTCTCATTTTGTGAACAAGGCAATGAATTCCCTCTTGGCTAAGTATAACGTCAAGCATAAGGTCTCCACTCCATACCATCCGCAAGCTAATGGGCAAGCAAAGATTTCCAATAGGGAGATTAAGAGAATCCTTGAAAAAGTAGTGAATCCTAAGAGAAAGGATTGGTCATTTAGGTTGGAGGATTCCCTGTGGGCATATAGGACAGCATTTAAGACTCCCTTAGGTATGTCCCCCTATCGAATTGTCTATGGAAAAGCTTGCCATTTGCCCCTTGAGCTTGAGCATAAGGCTTTTTGGGCATTAAAAGATCTAAATCTGGATCATTCAGTAGCTAGAGCCCTCAGAATGTTACAACTTAATGAACTGGATGAGTTTAGGCAACTGTCTTATGAAAATGCCAAATTGTATAAAGAGAAAACCAAGGCTTGGCATGATAGGAAGTTAGTGCCTAAACAGTTTGAAAAAGGGCAAAGGGTTTTGTTGTATAACTCAAGGTTGAAATTATTCCCTGGAAAATTAAAATCAAAATGGTCTGGCCCTTTCACTGTTTTGGAAGTGTTCCCACATGGTGCTATTACTATAAAAGATGAAAAAGAAAGGAGAGAATTCAAAGTCAATGGCCAAAGGCTCAAGCACTATTGGGGAGAAGATTTTCAAAGAGAAATAGCCTCAAAGAGGCTATTATCTGAATGAATTTGAGACAGAAAAAAAAATGGGAGTTGGATTAATTGGTGTTCACATATTTTCTCCCTTTCATTATTTTATTGTTTTGGTTATACCTAGCTTGGTCACGTTTTAAGTTTTTTACTTGTTTTGTAGTTTTTCTTTTCTTTTGCAGGAGAGCAGTGGGATGGCAGACAACATTGATGAAACAGCTGACATGCAGAGTTTCTGTCTTCAGATTTGCCATTTTTAGGAAAAGACAGTTGTGCAGCTCGAGATCTGACTTCCTGCTAGGCTGCAGCAATCTATATCAATGAAGATGAAGAGGAAGAGCACACTCTTGGAGATGAAGATTGAAGAAAAGGGGAGTTTTGTTTTAAGTTGCTACTGTCTTTGCTTGCTGTTATGCTTATCCTCCTCCATTTGATTGCTTTTATGTTGTTTTTAATTGCTTTTAAGTTCTTAGTTCAGGTAGTTTAGTATCTTTTATATCTTGTTTTTTTTTATCTATTATGGCTGAGTTGTGTGCTTATATTTGAAAAAAAAAATATCTGCCAAGAAGTAATGTTATAAGCTCCCCGTATTTAAATGAAAAGCTAGTAGCTATTATGTAGTTTAATTTTTCTTCCAATTCTGTCAAGCTCAATAATCTTGCACTTCTTTCTTTGAATTTTTTTATTGCCATGAATATAGCTAGCCTCAATGCCCCTTGTTGTTACTGTTAAATCTTGAGAGTTTGCTCCATTTAGCTCAAAAATTGGGAATGGGATGCTTGCTGTTGCTAGTTGTTATTGTTTAAAATAAGTTTGGGGGACTTCCTAACCTCTTTCTTTCACTCATTGAGGACAATGAGTACGATAAGTTTGGGGGGAGTAAGGTTTCCCTTACTGAGTTTTTCTTTTAATATTTGTGTCAAAGAGTACTACCCCTAAGATCAATAATTTCTTTTTAAGCATTCAGGCCCCTTTTGAAAGAAAAAAAAAAAAAAAAAATAGAGCAAAAGTTAGTAAGAGAGTTATTCCTCTGTCAAAAGCTAACCATTAAGACAGGGTTAGACATGAAACCCATGTTTATCCTTGATCTGAAAGGTGGCTTGAGACATGAATATGCCTTAGCAGCCCAACTTAGTAACAAAGCTCGTTGTTAGGCAACTTTCATCACAAATGTTAGTGTCTAAATCGAAGGCTTTGTATACAAAGAGGGTTCTCTCTAAGAAAAAGAAAAAAAAAAAGCAGAAAAGTTGTTTGTTAAAGTTTAGCTGTTATAAGCTCTTTGATGCTTAGGTGAGTTGCACCACAAGTGTGGCCATTCTAAGAACTAAGAAGGAGCTTAGCATAAAGTTAAGGGAGCCTGATTGGTTAAGGAAATGATTGATTCTTAGGGGGAAGGTGCCTTGAAATAGTGTATGTTTTCTTAGTGAAATGAAAATAAGCTGGAAACAGTAGCTAGCTTTCCTTTTTTATGAGCTAATGGAATGCAAAGTGAACTCAATGAAGGAAGAAGGCAGTGGTTTAGCTGTGGGGCTATGTAAAGGCTGAGGCTATGTTCTTGGAGTAAAAAAAAATTCTAGGAAAATCCTTAGGATGCTGAGCTTGAATAAGAATTAGAGAAATTAAACTGCTATAACAGTATCTATGCTGTGATCCAGGTCTTAGCAGGTTAGCTTGACTATTTAGTAGCTGGACTTTATGTTCAAAACTTTCTGAAATAAGGCATTACTCAGGGATGAGTAATGGTCTAAGTTTGGGGGCTTGATAGCTCTTAGAATGAGAGCTATTTAGGGGGTTTTAGTGAAGATTTTGTGACTTAAAAGCACTATTTTAGGTACTTTTGTACTTAGAAGCCTCTCTAAATTGATGACTTAGTAGTAAAGGAGTCCATTCTCACGTGAAAAGCACTTGTGAGCTTTTTAAGCCATAATATTACTTAAATGTGCTATTTGTGACTTATGCAGGCCAATTGTCGAAGGTAAAGATGGCTAAGTCTGGAAAATTCAACCTGTAATGCTAGAGCTTTGCTGTTGATGGAAGGTCAAGATTGCTGGAGCAATGGTTGTGTTTGATAAAGAATTATTAAAGCTGGAGCATTTACCTGAGATCAGTTACAGAAAACGCACGTGGGAATTATTTCATTAATTGACGTGGACAATTTATAACAGCTGTACTGATTTAAACGAATGAGGTGCTGCCATTAGACAAAAAGTGCCCACTCAGCCCTGATTTCAAGAAATAGGAGAGGTATAAAGCCCTAACTTGCCATTTTTGGAGGAGAGCTGGGAGATTAGACATTTTGGAGGGGCTGAAAATCGATAGAAGAAGAAGAATCCTTCTTGAGAGGTGATCCACTTCTGGAAAGGAGGGAATCCTGCCATAAAGGAGCTGCCCAACATCATTTCTTGTCCATTTCTCCTAGTTTCTACAGTACTTCTTTATTTTCCAGCATTTTGATATTAAAGACAGAATTTAGAATGTTATTTTAGACTTTTCTTACTGTTTTATTGCTGTCATTTCTTGTAATTATGAACTAATCACCCCTTGGGTGAGGGATTAGGGGATTTATTGTTGATTCTTGCTGAATGAGATAGTATACTTGCATAATCTTCACTCCTATGCCTTGTGTGCTTCATTTTTAGCTTGGAATTGTCTGGCCAACTTATCTAAGCTGCGTTTTTCTTAAACTTGGGAAAGGGAGAGATGAACTGATTGCATGGCATAGCATTAGTTCTTATTAGGAGCATGCTCTAAGGTAATTGGGGACACTAGGGATAGTAACCCACCTAATGTTTGCAGTTATGGGCTTAATTTCAGCGGTTAATGGGAGTTAATCACTGATTCTCGGGAATTCTGGAAAGAATCCGCGAATTAACGTGCATTGAGTGTTGAAGCATGATATATGCTGTAGCATTTAGTTTGATGAAGCAAGATTTTACCCCTAATCCTGATCCCTTTTCACAGATTCTGTTTAGTCTCATTTTACTTACTGTTTTTCCTGTTGTTACAGCATTTTAGTACCTTTTCACTCTTGTTCCTTAGTTCTTTTAATTTCATTGCACCATTTGATGTTTATTTCTTGTTACCTAACTAAACTCAACTTAGGCATTGCAAAAATCCACATAACTAATCCCTGAGGAGACGATATAAAAATACTTATCACTTGCTGCATTAGACTGTGTATACTTGCACATTTATGAGTGTTTTCATTCTGAATTTGCATACACTCTGCTAGGCAACAACTATGACAAGTGATATTCTCATAAAATGGGAGTAATTGTTGCATTTTCATTCTTAGATCTAGCTAATAGTCAAATTATTTGCATTCCCTCATCAATTTTGTGAATCTTTATTGTTTACTTTAGTAATCGAGCTTGAGAATTAAAAAAAAAAACATCTATTCTTCCTTTATTTCAGTTGGATTCTCTCTTATTTTGGACAGGTATTCTCAAATTTAAAGTTGGTCTAAAGAAATTTTAGGTTGTTGGGCTTTTGGGCAGCTTTTATGAGCTTGGCAAATTTTTGAGGTTAGCAATGCTATAGCATTGCAAACCACATTTCTGGAAACATAATTTTATGCAAAATTTGGATTTGACATAAGCATGGGAGTCAGCAATTGTTAAAAGATGCAAAAATAGGCAGCAACCATGTAGAAAGAGAAAGCCAAATCATCCCTTAAGGGGAAAGAAAAGAAAAGAAATCCATCGTGAAAGAGAGGAGAGCAGCCAAAAAAGGCAGGGAACCAAAAAATGAAAAAAGGAAGGTGGAGGTTGCGATTTTCAGGATGTTATTAAGAAGAAGAAGAAACTCCATCCTCCTACAATCTTTCTTCTTCATTTTTCTTTCTAGTTTTACATCCTAGCTTGTTGGTTTTGTATTGACCGAAGTCATTTTAAGCTTTGAGCTAGGTTAGCATACTTTTATAGTCATTTTGGTGTAACTCTTATATTAATATGAAGATGTTTGTTGTTTATGATTTCTGTTGGTTTGTTTTGAAGTTATGGGCTAAATGTTTGGAAAAAAAAATATCTTTTTGGTTTTTCAGTTTGCAGGCGAGTTTCTATTGAGTCCCTAAGTTTCAAAATTGAACAATCAAGTCTCTTAATTTCGTAAAATAGTTCAATTGAGTCCCTCCACGTTAACCACCATTAATTCTTTAACAGATTGATGACATGGCAATTTTTAATATTAAAATAATAATTTTTTAAATAAATATAATCATTATTATAATAAAATAATAAAACTAAAACTAAAATTAATTATTTAAAAAACCCTTCTTCCTTCTTCTTCCCCTCCCCCTTCTCCCCTACATTTCTTCTTTCTCTCTCTTCCCTTCCTCTTTCCCTCCCCTCGCTTCCTCCCACATCTTTCTTGTCTTCTTCTTCTTTTTCATTTTTCAGATCTATTTTTCAGTCCACAAGCCTCCAAATACTCCTCGTTTCCCCTTTCTTCCTTTGTATATCACCTTCTGCTTTTCCACCTCCAGCCATGTCTCCACCGCCACTAGCCTCTTTAGCTCCCCTGAAATTTACCCAAATTTGGTGGCTGCAAAACGAAAAAGAAGAAGAAAGAACCGCAGAGGAAATAATCTGAGTTTGGATTTTTTGGGATTTTTTCTTGTTTTGTTTTATTTTTTCCCTTTCCTCTTTCTGTCTGGGTTGTGTTTGTTCTTCCAAAAGAGAGGCAACAAAGCAAGTGGGGTTATGAGCTAGGTTAGGGGGTGAGCCTTATTGGGATTTATGTGGAAAATGACTTGCGGAAAATTTGTAGGTCAATATGCTGATTTTGGAGCTGAATAAAAACCTTTTAGTTTTAGTTATTGTTTTACTTAACCTCTGTGTTTGTATAGAGATATTCTGGTAGATTACTTGAAACAAGTGATGGAAATTGGGAAATTATTGTTTGAATTATTGTCGGAGGCTCTGGGCTGAATCCAAATTACTTGAACGACATTGGCTGCAGTGAAGGTCTTTCATTTGTTTACCATTATTACCCAGCTTGCCCATAGTCGAAATTGAAAACGAAGAAGAAGAATAGAAAGATGAGGGAGGAAGAAAGGGGAGGGGAATGGGAAGGGAATAGAGAAAAAGAAGAAACAGAGGGGAGAAGAGGGAGAGGAAGGAGAAGGAGAAAGTTTTTTTTTTTTTAAATAATTATTTTTAGTTTTAGTTTTATTATAATAATCATTATTTTTATTTCAAAAATTATTATTTTAATATTAAAAATTGCCACATTAGCAATCTGTTAAAGAATTAATGGTGGTTAATGTGGAGTGACTCAATTGAACCGTTTTACCAAATTAAGGACTAGATTGTTTGATTTTGAAACTCAGGGACTCAATAGAAACTCACCTACAAATAGAGGGACCAAAAAAGTATTTTTCCCTAAATATTTTTAATGCTAGTATTTAAGGATTGAAGTGGTTGTTGGAACTGTTTTGATTCAATGCACTTTTGTGATGTTATACATTCATTTGTGGTGTTTATTGAAAGTTTGCATTTGAGTTTGATCATCTTAGGTAAGGCACAAGATATTTCTTAAAACTGAAAAGGTTAGGAGTTAGTAGATTAGCATAAATGGAGCAAGTAATATCTTCTTAAGGGGTAGAAGTTGTAGGGTGTAAACATACATTCTAAGTTTGTGATTTTAGAAAAATTGGGTCTTATTAGTATTCATTGGAATTGGATTTTCATAGACATATGTTTAACTTAGTGTTAAAGGTAAGAAAAATGAGCTTGAAAAGTTTTCGAGTTGGTTTTATGTGAATTTTTCCTTTTGTATAACATTGTGGTGTCTAATGCTATAGCATTGCTAAACTCAACTGAGTAAAAATAGCCACTTTAACTCTTTATTTAAATTCATCATTTGCTTATTTAAGTCTTTCTTGTGTAGTCTCTTTCGTGCTAGTTTTATTCAATTTGCAGGTTTAAGTGCGTTCTTTAATTTAATTTTGCATTGGCGAGTTTCTGCTTAATTTCAACAAATTTGAATACATTAGTCCTCATGGGATCGACCTCATTTACCATTTACTACCCACGATTGCAGATGCTTGCATAGTATTGAAGACTAATTGTTTGTACAAAGTTTTTACACAAACAAGTTTTTGGCGTCGTTGTCGAAGACTAATTGTTTGTAAATTTTGTGAAACTGAGTACTTTTATTTACTGTTTGTAGTTTTTAGTTAACAAACACAAATTTGATTGGTTACTTGTGTATTGTACTAGGTGTTAATTGCCTTAAATGAACGAGAAGCACAATCCTAAATTGTTGCCCCTTGATCCCGAGATCAAACACAGATTTCATCAAAGAAGAAGGGAACAAAGAGGATTAGCAAGAGTTGAAAAGGATGGTTAATCCACCAATGAGAGTTAATAATGGAGGGAATGCAGCCGAAGCAGTGAAAAATGAAATAGACCAAGTTATTCAAAAGTATGTCGTGCTAAGATTCAAGCACAGCAGTTTAAGCTAAAACTGGTCATGTTCAAATGCTTTAGCACACAAGCCAATTTGGTGGGAGCCAAATAGAGGATCCTCACCTACATCTTTAGTTGTTTATGAGCGTTTGAAAATGGCTCATAATTTGAGGGGTAAGTGAGGAAGCTCTGAGATTGACATTGTTTCCTTATTCGTTGAGAGAAAAGGCACTTTAATGGTTAAATGCAGTACCACCTAAAGCTATCACCTATTAGAATGACATGGTGGAACAGTTTCTGACAAAGTATTTCCTACTCACGAAAATGGCTAAGCTTCAAAGTGAAATCACATCATTTCAGCAGTTGAAGGAAGAATCACTATATGTGACATGGGAGATATTCAAAGAATTACTGAGAAAATGCCCAAACCATGGTATTCTCTATGGTATTCAACTGTAGACCTTCTACAGTGAGTTGAATGCTAGCATTAGACTAGTAGTCGATGCTTCAGCTGGGGGAGCACTGATGTCCAAGACATATAATGATGCTGATGACATCTTGGAAAAAATTGCAAAGAATAACTATTAGTGACCAATCACGCTCTTTAACCCGACTCGACAGGTAGCAGGAGTGCAAGATACTAGTGCAGTGGATCTTGCGACATAGATTGTTGCTCTTACTAGTATGTTGAAATCATTGAATATGGGTTCAGGAAGTCCATTTGTGCCACAAGTAGCAATGTCATATGTTTATTGTGGTGAGGGTCATTGATCGGAGTACACGCAAGCGCACATGATCGAAGTAATATAAAATGGTATGTGAGTACCAAGTATCGAATCCCAAGGGAACGGAGTAACAAAAAAATATTGTAAAGCAAAAGTGTAAGGAAAAATTGCAAACTTGAAAACTAAAATTGCAAAAATAAGGTTGGATTGGTGAGTTGGTAAAAAGACAAAAATTGCAAAATCTAAAAATGACAATAATTCAAATAACAAAAATTGCAGAATTGAATTGCAGAATCGAGAAATGACAATGTTGGAATAACGAAAATTGCATAATTGAATTGCAGAATCTAGAAATGACAATATTAGATAACAAACTAGATAGACTTAATAAATGAAATTTCAAAAGGGAATTTGGATAAAGATGGGGCTCAAGAATGTCATTGCCCTAAGTTGTAATTGTAAGCCAAAATTACAATTCCAACCTACTCCACACTCAATTGTAAACCAAAATTGCATCTCCTATTAACCTTGAATTTAAGTTTTTAGGAGGCTAAGTGAGAGACCTATGTGTCTATAGTCCCTCTATCTTAGATAATTCGGTTCACAATTTTATGGGTTTTGGAGTCCTTAATCCCTATGTCTAGGGTAAGGATTGGCTTATGTCTAAGCTCTTTTTCTCAATTTCTTATGTGAAATCCGCTTATCACTAACCCCGTCGGTATTAGATCTAAGCTTGAGTTGCTACCCAAGATAATCAATCTAGGATCTCAACGGAAAAGTATTCAACACAAGCAAACAATTGAGATGTAGGCTTGGTTTTTATTGAATTTAGGCTACAATTACTTCTTAGGGAATTCACATTCTTGAACCCCCTAAGAAGTTTTAGCTCATATTGAAAATAAAGATATCATAACTAAATTTTGAGAAAAAGTTCATATTAGAAGTTGTGTAAATTAAATAATTAAGGCAAAAAATGTAGTGCTATTTTCAAATAAACTACAAAGAATTCAATAGATTTTCAATTGAAACAAAGAATCAAAGGCTTTAGACATTCCAGTAAGGGCTAACTTGACTAAAGGCCGAGGACAGAACCATTGAAAATGGAAATTCATGTAACAAATTTGGCTAACCATTCACTCCATTCCAATTGACTCAACCTTCACCAAATTTAGGAGATGGTTAGTCTTAACAACCCAAGTACTACTTGAATCGGATTAGACAAACTAGAAAAGTGCAGAAATTGAACAATCTTGCAGCAAAATATAGAGGTGAAATCAAGGAAGAATTATAAAAGAAACTTGCGATGAATGCTGGATAAAACCACCAAATTAATTCAAAATTGAATTCGACTGAGAACAAGAAGATAACCCCCACAACTATTCGTCATACAAGAAGGAAATTCTAAAAAAAATAGAAGGTTGACCATCGGTAAAATAGAGAACGAAGAAGGTGCAGAAAAACAGAGTAATGTTTTTGAAAAATACCCACCAACTAAGAATGAGAATTAAACTTAAGCTTGCTTCAAAATAACTCAAATGAAGAACAAGGATTGTAATTCAAGCATTTCTCTTCAGTACCAATAGAAAATGGAAAACCAATAATCAGAACTTTAGTTCTTTGGCCAAAACAGAAACTTAACAAAAATTTCCAGAAAAACAGAGCCTCGAAAAGAATGAAAAACCCACGAAAATTAATTTCTGAAATCGCCTCCAAATCCGAATTATCCCTTCGAGCTTCATCCTCCCACTTTTGTAGATCTTCCTAAGGTTGAATTTTTGCCAAAAATCGCGCTCCAATCCCCCAATTCGTGCGAAAATTGATTTTTCCATATATGGGTTTCTTCGCTTGCGCGGGCTTTTCAATTTCCATAATTTCCTTGCCATTCCATGCTACCCAGAATTACAAAATCAGATTCTGCAATTTGATTTTGCAATTTCCATAATTTATGCAAACAAGATCAATTTACTTAAAATTCTATTCCAAATGCCATCACATTCATTTCTTCCTTAAATTCAAGCAATCTTCCACTATTTTCAATTGGTCTTAGGACAAACACGGATATTTTAAGCAATTGGGAGTTAAATAAGCCTTAATTCTAAGGCTTATCAGTCATACTTGTGATGTTTGTCCATCAAATCCAGCATCAGTGAACTATGTAGGTATAATAAGAATTTTAACCCCTACTCAAACACATATAACTTTGATAACCCTAATTTAGTGTTATATTTATGCCTATTATTTAGCTAGTTTTGGTGTGAATTGGTGATCTTTGATGCTTATTTCTTTTGTATTTCAGAAAATTGAGCAATTCAAGGTGAATTGATGAATTTGAGAGATTCTGGGTGTTTTGGAGCAAGAACAGAGTAAATTGTGAGGCTAAAGATGGAAAATGAGTTATATGGAGCTATTGGACTCAAGAGGATAACGTCAAGACGTCATAATTGGCATCAAAAAGCCAAAGTTGTAGTGCAAACTCAAGAGCTAGTGTCAAGACGCTGTCCTATGGTATCTCGACGCCACAAAAACACGAAGTTTGAAATTTTCGTCTAAAGCATCTTGGCATAGCCCTCATGTGATTATGTAGAATGGCACCATTTGGCACAGCGTCGAGACGCTGCGTCGATTACAAGTACATATTCATCTCATTCTTGCTCGAGAAAGAGAGACCAACTTTAGAGTTTTTAGCCAATTCTCGATTTCATACAATCTTGGGACCTAGGAAGCTCAATTAGGAGTGAGAGCAGTTTTCGAGGCTCGAGATCATGAGATTTGAGGCAGAAGTTGAGGATTCGGGGTCGACGATCTATCTACTGCTTTCTTTACTCTTTGCGATGTTCTTTAGGGTTGTATTTAGGGATTTAATGTACTGTTTATTGAGGATGGTGTGCTAAATTTTATTTGTTTAGGGGTTAGAATACTTTTGGACTTGTAATTATCTGTTAATTGATACTATTACCTATTGATTACTCTTTATGAATTCATTTGAATGAGTTAGACTTAATGCTTATAATTAATTGGTCATTAATTAGTTGTTTGTTTTCCTAAATTGAGCTTGAAATAGATAATTTAGGATAAAACTAATTCATTCAATACCTATAATTTTCCTAAGTAACATGGGCTTAATAAAGGATAGGTAAGGCCAATATTAAGTCGGCTTTGTTTAATTAATTGGCTAATTAACGCTAAGAGCACTTAGGTTAATACTTAATTAAGCATGTTTGAATGAGACTGATGGGAGATTTCAATTGTGGTAGCTCTAGGTCTATGAATTAATGAGAGTTAATTAATTAAGCATAATTATGGTCCAAAGTGTGCTCGATCCCTTAAAGATCCCTAAACGTTGTTGTCTCCAGCACTTTAATTGTATGTTTTTTAGTTAATTTCCTTTCCAAAGCATATTTTATTATTTTTCCTTAAATAATCTCACTCATCAGTATTTCTAATAATTATTCAATTTGAAATCAATTTTTACACTCCATGAAGATTCTGTTGGGATTTATGCCCTAAAGCCTCATAATTAATAATTTATTTAATAATTAATAATAATTTTGATTATTTTATTTGCAATATAATATTATCCATTATATGAAAAATCCAAGGTTATTAGTGTAATCTTGAACAATGTGGTTGACATACGAGAGGATCATGTTCAAGAAATAACCTAAAGGGTCATAGTATATGGATAAGGTTGGGTGCCTTATCTTGGTAACACTATTGATACGGCCCACTTTGTAATAGTTATAAATGATTTGATCCAAATCATTCATGTGGAGACATGTGAGTGGGGGTATCTTATACAATGAGTTTGTATAAGACTGGACCACGAAATATTTAATCTCTCTTTATAAATCCGTTAATTGAGAAGATTAATATTTCATCAGGATGATCATATGCGACTCGATCTTAATCCTGAGTGAGTTATGAACTCTTGCCTGTGAGGGCTTGTCCTTTGATTTGCATGGGTGAGAGTGGCTTTTGTAGCCGATTCAATATGCCTACCATTTTGGGGACTTGACCAAATAGGGAGCTAGGAACATAATCTCACAAGAAGGAATTCACTCCTTCCCATATAGGGTAAGTAGATGAGTAGTGAGTAGTTCCCTTAAGTGCTGATTTCGGGACTTGAACAATGGGGCCCCACCCTCTCATTGGCCCGAGAGGGACTTAGTTTATAATTATATTATAAACAAATTGTTCATTAGAGGATCAGTGGTACTTAAGGTGCCAGATGTAATTATAGGGATAAAACGGACTTTTGACCCAGCTGTAATTACGAACAACTTGTGAAGGATCGACTTGCATGTAGTGATTATATCAATGGACACAACTGGTCCTACAGTGCATAAGAGTGCAACTTTAGGCCTATAGTGGAGTGACCCTAGAGTTAATGAATGAAAATTGATTAATTAAAGAGTTTAATTAATTAATTTTGTATCATTGGAGCTTATAATCTGTAGGTCCATAAGGTCCCCTTGCTAGCTCATAGTAACACTAAAAGATCAATTTAGTTGAAAGAAAATTTTGAAATGTTCAAATTAATATTAATTTGATGTGTTCAAATTAATATTTAATATAAAAGAGGAAAATATATTTATTGTATTTGATACATTAAATATTAAAAGTTGAAATGTTCAAATTTAATATTTAATTTAAAGTGTTCAAATTAATATTTAATATATTAGATATATTAAATATAAAAGAGAAAAATATATTTATTGTATTTGATATATTAAATATTAAAATAATTAATATATATTTGATATATTAAATAAAAGATATTTATAGAATTTGAATAAGATTCAAATAAATAAATATCGTAGGAGATTTGAATGAGATTCAAATAAATACAAGATATATTTTAATATATTAGATATTAAAATATAATATTTTAATTATGGCAAAGGTCACTATAAATAGGACCCTTGGGTTGAGTCATTCTACACAACACACATCTCCTCAATAGAGAGAAATAGAGAATTCTCTCTAGACCTCTTCCTCTCCAAACCCTTGGGGATTTTCTTTCAAGAGGCTCCCACAAGCCTTGGTCCTGTGTTCGAGTCATAGCTAGGAAGACTTTATGGAAAAGATAAAGATCCGCCAGAATATTCTCCATAATATTATTTTCAAGGTATTTATTGCTTAACATTTTTATTTTAGTTTAATTCTAAATGAACCAAAGACGATTCCTATGCTTCTGCTGTGGGTTTAATTCGATTATTCCCTTCAAATTCGATACTCAGTACTCAAATACCGTTTTAGACTACTTGATCACGTGCACTTATGTGACATCGAGCAAACTCGGGTTGGAGGCAACACCCAAACTTTTCATGGAACTATCAAGGGGTTGGACCTTCTCACTAGCACAAAAGACCTCTTACATCTCTAGGTTTTCAACAAGGGTATCCTCAGCAAACTTCACAGCCACAAAACGTACAAGTCCAAGATTCTATGTCTTCCATTAAAAGTTTATTGAAAGAGCACATGGCCAAGACCAATGTCATAGTCCAAAGGCAAGTCGCTGCCCTCAGAAACTTGGAAATACAAGTGGGTCAACCAACTTCAGCCTTGAATAATATAGCTCAAGGCACCTTGCCAAGTGATACTGAAAATCCAAGGAATAAAGGAAAAGAAACTTGCAAGGCAATCCAACTTAGAAGTGGGAAAGAGTTGGAACCACCTAAGAACAACATTATCAAGATGAAAGAGCCCACTTCAATCCATGATAAATAGGAAAGTAAACATAATGCAAAAGAAAGCAGTAGAGAGAGTAATAAAGAAGAACAAAACATTGTTGTAGCATCACCACAACAACAGGTAATGTTGCATCATTGCCATAACACAACAGAGCATAAAATAGAGTAATGTTGCAACATTGCCACAACATCAATCATCAAAACAAGTGAATATGAGACCACCTCTGCCATTTCCAGAACGGTTGCAAAAAAAAGATCAAGACAAGCAATTTGATAAATTTCTAGACATTTTGCACATTAATATTCTGCTTGTTGAAGACTTGAAGCAAATGCCAACAATGCCAAGTTCAAGAAAGATATTTTGACCAAAAAGCGAAGACTTGGGGAATTTGAAATAGTGGCTGTTACAAAAGATTGCAATTCAATCCTTCAGAGCAAGCTTCCTCCTAAATTAAAGGATCCTAGTACTTTCACTATCCCTTCTGTATTGGTAAAAAACCTATAATGGAAGGGCTTTATGTGAGTTGAGAGTAAACATCAACTTGAGGCCTATGTTCATGTTTAAGAAGCTTAGAATAGGAGAAGCAAGGCCCACTACAATCACTCTTTAACTTGCTGATCGTTTTTATACTCATTCTGAAGAAAAAATTGAAGATGTTTGATAGGACCTATAAAGTCCTATTTAATCACACTTATTTCTTATTAGTTAGAAGGATTTTATGTGTTTTATTATTATTATTTTAGGGATTCGAGTAATTTGCATGTTTTGGAGAGTTTGCAACATTTCGAAGTTAATTCGAACCAAATAGGAGGTGTTCGAGCAACAAAATTTCTATACCAACTTTGACCTATCATATCATGATATTTTGAGATGAAAATATATTCAAATTTAGTGTCAAATCGAATCTTATTAAATTATCTTTCCAACGGTATAAGACTCATTACATTCCACTAAGTATTATGAAAGTTATGATATTTTGAGTGATTATTGCTCCTACTGGAACACTGTCGTACTCGAGAATGCTTTGTACCAGATTCCATTCCCATTATCTTGCTTATCACGTTTGGAAATATAGCTAAATTAGATACCATTTTAAAGCTGTCTAAAAGTTCTTTCCAGCCATATAAAGATCACATCGATCCAAGTTTTGGAGAAGAAGTTATTGGCAAAATACTAAAGACTGTGCAATCCAGAAACTTTCCTTATTTGCAACCTTCTATGTTTGTTTTCAGAATTTAGGAAAGGATTTTCAATTTTTGGATGTATTTTCCAGCATTTTGCAAGATAGAAAATTATTTACTTTATTTTATTTTATTTTGAATATTATTTCCTAATTGTTTTGGCAAAATATCTTTCTAGAATTTAGGGTTTCTTACGTGTGCAAGTTGTCTACTTCAAGGCTATTTATGCCTTCTTTTGGACAGTTGCAGGGGGTTTTTTCTCCGAGTGTAATTTTTCTAGACAATAGTTTTTAGAGTTTTTCTCCCTTTTTCCTTTACTTTTCTTTTGGCACTATATCGAACCAATGACGAACCTTGGCTACATCATCACGATGAGTGGCTAAGGTAAGTGTTCTAATTCATAGGTCGGTTGCAACCAATTGCAATGTTGTGAGGCTTGTACTTTAATGTAGTTTTCTTATAATCCGAGTATTCTTTGATTCTTGTGTTTATTTTATGAGCATGTATTTTTGATTGAATTGACGTCTCGATCGCTTTATATGATTGATTGCTAGTCATGATGCATGATCCGTAATTGTCATGTTGATTGAACCTTGTAGCGATAGGATTATTACATGTGTGTGTTTTATGGGTTTCCAAAATTGCATAGCTTGCATGTTTAATTCTAGGAATTAAAAAAGCATCTTGATTAGAGTAAAGTTATTTTATCTAATTGGTTTAAAGTTATTTTATCTAATTGGTTTTCTTAGTCCTTCCAAAGCACTTAATGCTTTTATCTAAATAATTTGGAACGGTTTCGTCAAAATTGTTTAGGTAATTAGCATTAACTTTGACGTTTGTTACAGTTGATGACTTTAGGGAATTTGTTACTTTTTGGGGTTTCCTAATAAGTTGACTAAGTGCTTGCATAATTAAGTTAAAACGTTTTGTGTGCCTATGATCAATTTTGCAATTGGATAAAACCATGCCTTTGAATTGGAATTTGGTAAGATTTGATCTATCTTTATTTTTATTTTCTTATATTTTATTTTATTTGCAAAAACTCAAAACTCCCCTTTTTCTTTGTTTTCTCCTTTGTAAATTTAACTTGAGAAATTAATATTCAGTTCCCTGAGATCAATCTGGTCCACTCAATGCTACAAGTAGCTTAGGATCGGTTTATAAATTGTATTTTGACAAGCCCTCAACAAGCTCGCGTCAATGTTCTTGTCAAGTGAATAAATTCATCTTTCCTACGAATTTCTTCATATTGAATTATGAAGTTGATGCTGATTGATATGCTTCAAAGAAGACACATCATGCTACATGGGCCAAGAAAAGATGAAAGAAATCTTCACTTCAACCTTTAGAGTATTGAGCTTCATAAGGAAGGATAATAAGTGGAGAAAGAAGCTTCAAGGCAACATGAAGACATTAAATCTTAAAAGCTTAAATTAAGGGATTATTTGGTTATTCCTCTTATAAAATATCCCTTCAACCTTACTTGTATGTTATTGGACATATGTTGTTAAGCTCTTTGGTCTTGACATATGTCCTTCTCCCACTAAGTATTTTGAAAATACTACTTAGACAACTTAGACTAATCTCATTTATCTAAGTTCCTCAATCTACCATTTCATATCATTTATGTTGTTAGACTGATTTTAATGTGAATTATCAAGTTTTAAAACTATTTAAAAAAATTAATCACATTATGAGCATGCTTAGTGAAATCAAATTTGACTAATTCAACTCCCAGGTCGGTTCCCAGTTAGAGGCATTTCCTTTCAGTCAGCTTAAATACCCCAGTCTAGATAGAACCTTCCATAGACAAAGTTCCCTTATAGTCAATTTTTATTTCAAATTCATTAATCTTTAATTAATTATTAATTACTAGATCAATGAACCTACGTGAATTTTAGCAATGTTTTTAGTCCTATTAAAAAACTAATTCACATATTGGATAATCTTAAAATTCTATCATTTTAAACCCTTTAAAACAAAAACAAAATCATCTTGGATATTTTATTATCTTTAAATTAAATTATCTTTATTTATGGAAGACCTAATCTTATTAGAAAATTAAAAGATCTCATCTTATTTTGAAATTAAAAGATCTAATCGTATTTTAAAAGAATCTAATCTTATTAGGAAACAAAAAAGATGAATTAAATTCAAAATTTAAACTATTTAAAGCATGAATTAGAAATATCTTTATTTTAAGGGTATCATAATCTCATTAGGAAATATCCTAATCCTATTAGGAAAACATGGATTTCATTTATGAAAGAAAATATTCTAATTTAATTTTCCAAATATAACAATTATATTCAAAGATATGGAAAATATAACTTATTAGGAAAATGTCTCAATTCTATTAGGAAACATCCTAATCAAGTTTTTCAATATAGCAATTATATTAAAAAATTAATCTTAATTCTATTAGAAAACAACCTAATCAAATTTTTAAATATAACAATTATATTCAAAATTAATTAAGATGCATGATAATGCTTAACCTATGGTGAGATTTTAAACTAAATGACATACTTTATGCAATAATCAAATAATAGACATCACATGCATAATTAAATAAAAACTAGCAAAATTGATCGGCATATTTGGCATATCCTAAGAAATTGAAAACAATTTAAATTACAATAATTTAAATCCAAGACATATCTTGGTCTTCAATATCTTTCCTTGTTTGAACCATTCCAAATTTAAGATTTAGAAATCATAAATTTTCAATTGCAGCAGCTAGCTTCAAGAAACACATTTGAATTGAACAATATTTTCAACAATTACAACAAATCCTAACCCTTTTGGGTTTTTTTTTTCAACAATTACAACAAATTCTAACCCTTTTGGGTTTTACAATTGATCTAATCAAAACAATGCTAAATAGCCTAAACAATCAATTTGCAAATCACATATATCACCTATATGAAATTAAAATACCCAGCATACAAAACTTTAATTCTAAATAAAATTCAAAGACCTCTCTAATACCAATTGAATGAATGAACGTTTCACTTCGCAGCAGAAGCATTGGATCGTCTTTGATTTTATTTAAAATTAAACTAAAAAAATTAAGATTAAGAAACCTTACTTGAAGTAAATATGGAGATATTTCTAGCGGATCTTTATCTCATCTATAAAGTTTTTCTGGCTATGACTCGAACACAGGACCAAGGCTTGGGGGAGCCTTTTGAAAGAAAATCTACCAAGGATTAGAGAGGACAAGGTTTATAGAGAATTCTCTAATTTTCTATTGAGGAGATGTGTGTTATATCTAACGGCTCAACCCAAGGGTCCGATTTAAAGAGACCAATAGAAAATCTTTGTCATAATTAAAATATTGTATTTTAATATCTAATATATTAAAATATATCTTATAATTACTTGAATCTCATTTAAATCTCCTACGATATTTATTTATTTGAATTTTATTCAAATTTTATAAATATCTTTTATTTAATGTATCTAATATACATTAATTATTTTAATATTTAATGTATCAAATACAATAAATATATTTTCCTCTTTTATATTTAATATATCTAATATATTAAATATTAATTTGAGCACTTCAAATTAAATATTAATTTGAAATTTTCAAATTTTAATATTTAATATATCAAATACAATAAATATATTTTCCTCTTTTATATTTAATATATCTAATATATCAAATATTAATTTGAACATTTCAAACTAAATATTAATTTGAACATTTCAAACTAAATATTAATTTGAACATTTCAAATTTTTCTTTCAACTAAATTGATCTTTTAATGTTACTATGAGCTAGCAAGGGGACCTTATAGATCTACATATTACAAGCACCAATGGTATATAATTAATTAATTAAACTCTTTAATTAATCAATTTTCATTCATTAACTTTAAGTCACTCTACTATAGACCTAGAGTTGCACTCTTATGCACTGTAGGAAAAGTTGTGTCCATGGATATAACCATTATGTGCAAATCGATCATTCACGAGTTGTTCATAATTACAGCTAGGTAAAAAATACGTTTTACCCCTGTAATTACATCTTGCACCTTAAGTACCACTGATTCTCTAATGAACAATTTGTTTATGAACCAACCATAAACTAAGTCCCTGTCGGGCCAGTGAGAGGGTGGGGCCCCATTGTTCATGTAACGACCCGACTTTTCCTATTAGACTTTCTAGGGATGTTACTACATGCATGCTGAAGAAATTTAAAAATCTTTGGTAAAAGACAAAAAGAATTAAACTTTTTGCTAAACAATAAAAAATCTTTATGCTCGGTATCCCTTTAAAAATCATTTCAAAACATAATATGAATTATAACGTTCAATCAGTTGAAATAGTTTCACAACACATTGTTTACTAAACAAAATATGTTTTAACTAACACACTATCTAAATGCGGAAGTCATGATCCTCAAAGTCACCCATGACCCTTTCAGCAAACTGCCTTGTCAATCGCCTAAGATATGTCTTTGTCTTTGCCTGAAAAGAAAAACATTTTTGAAAAGGGTGAGTATTTAAAATACTTAGTAAGTGACCTCACTACCCGAGTCAGGATATGCAATCACATACAAAGTGATTTTTAAAACCTTTTTCCTCTAGTGGGACCTAAAACATTTTCATAGTGGAAACGTTTCCCTTTAACTTTTCTCTTCGGCTTAATGTGGACAATTATCCCAACCTAACCTTTCCTTTTCATTTAACCTTTTCAGGTTCCTTTTCATTTAACCCTTTCAGGTTCCTTTTCATTTAACATTTTCAGGTTCCTTTTCATTTAGATGAACATCTATAATCTTAGGAGGGTAATTGCCACAGCCTTCGAAATCATTTCAGCATGAAAATACACATGTATGCATGAGGTCCCAAAGCATTTTAAATTTTCATTCAATGATGCAACACAAGGAAACATTCTCATATCATTCATCATAAATCATAAACCATAACTCATGCATCACATTCACAAGAATATTTGGCAATCAACAAATGAAAATCCATTTTCATATATAATAAAGCATTTTAAAATTCATCAAAAATCATAATAAAACATTTATAAAAGCTTTTCATTTCAAATGTAGTTTTTCAATTCAGTTCCTAACTTGCATTTAAGCATATTGGCATAAAGTCCCTTACCTTGGCTCAAATAGCTCGCTTCCTCCTTTTATGGAGATTTTTTCTCAGCCTATAATGATTTCAAAAGAACTTATTACTTAACCAACTCAACTTATGAACCTTAGGCAAACTTACTCAAATTACTGTATATTCACATGAACCCACCATGGGTTTACTACATTAAATTCTTCAACAAGAATATTCACCTGCTTAGGTAACTAAGTTTTACCCACAAATAGTTACCATGATAACATAATTTCATCCCTCTACTATTTTAAGTAAGTTCTTTTAATAAAAACACATGTTCCTCAGAATAACTCCAATCCTTAAGCCCTCTATTCCAACATAGCCGCAAACTTAGTCCAAATTTAATTCCAAATTACCCATGGTAATATTTCCCTAAACATAGCATGCTTCATAATTATGAATTTCATGCTTACCTTCTAAAATTCATAATAATAACCAAATCACAAGTAACTTAAAGGGCTTAATCCGAATAATTACTTACCTCAAACAGAATAATTATTCTTATTTTGGGCAGCAAAGTCTTCTCCAACTCTGGCTTCCTGCTTATCCCAAATCAGAATGCAATCGGGAGACGGCGGCATGAACAGTACCGCGGCATGAACAGTGCCCCCGCGTGTGTGAACAGTACCCCCCGGCAAAAACAGTACCCCCCGCGTGTGTGAACAGTACCCGAGGCGGAAACAGTACCGCGCGTGAACAGTATTGTGTCGTGAACAGTACTCGTGCATGAACAGTGTCGCGGCATGAACAGTACCCCCGCGGCGTGAAGGAAAAATTCGGCGATGGATGTTTGTTGAAGAAGAAGAAGCTTTCAAATGGATGAGTCTCTTGGTAGTGAAAGGGAGAGAGATAGAGAGAGAGATTGATGGTGGAGGCTGTTTTTCATGGAGGAAGAGGAGAAGGTTAGAGAAGATGATGGCTTGGCTTGACCTAGGGCTGCGTGCAGTATAAAAATAATAGAGAGGGATATTTGGGCTTGGCTTCTCCTTGGGCTTAGGCTTGGCTCAAAGTCACCTAATTAACAAAATTGCCCCCAAACCAATTAATTCCCTTTTTCCCTTCTTTCTTCCCTATTCACCCTCCAATTTCTCAAATTTCAATTATGCAAATCTCTAAAATTAACTTTCAACACAACTTTAAACATAAAATTGGCCTTACAATTAATTCAAATCTCAAAATTAAAACTTTAATTAATACTTAAAAATGTCGGTTGTTACAGTTCAAGTCCCAAAATCAACACTTAAGAGAACTACTCATCTACTTACCCTATATGGGAATGAGTGAATTCCATCTTATGAGATTATGTTCCCAGCTCCCTATTTGGTCAAGTCTCCAAAATGGTGGTATATTGAATAGGCTACAAAAGTCACTCTCACCCATGCAAATCAAAGGACAAGCCCTCACAGGCAGGAGTTCATAACTCACTCAGGATTAAGATCGAGTCGCATATGATCATTCTGATGAAATATTAATCTTCTCAATTAACGGATTTATAAAGAAAGATTAAATATTTCGTGGTCCAATCTTATACAAACTCATTATATAAGATACCCTCACTCACATGTCTCCACATGAACGATTGGGATCAAATCATTTGTAACTAATATAAAGTGGGTTGTATCAATAGTGTTGTTAGGATAAGACACCCAACCTTATCCATATACTATAACCCTTTAGGTTATTTCTTGAACATGATCCTCCCGTATGTCAACCACATATTGTTCAAGATTACACTAATAACCTTGGATTTTTCATATAATGAATAATATTATATTTCAAATAAAATAATTAAATTTATATTAATTATTAAATAAATCATTAATTACGAGGCTTTATGGCATAAATCCCAATAGAACATGTGTTGAATTGGCTTGAAGTCCGCTAACTAAATCTCGGGAACCAAACTTTTAAGATGACTTTGGTAATGCAAGGCTAGGTGATTAGGGTCTCGCACACACACACATTTGGGTGTGTTATGCTTTTGCAAGCATTTTTTACCTTTCTCTAAGTGCCAATTGTAGGAAAAGAGATTAGAATTTTTCTGAGGGCTAAACTTCTCAAGGTTGCTTTTGATTCTCAATTCAATCTCATTATGGTGTCATTTATTATGATTAAAGCATTACTCGAGGACGAGCAACGGTCTAAGTTTGGGGATGTGATACTTCCATTTCATGGGAGTAAATTGTTGCATTTTCATTCTTAGATCTAGTAATAGTCAAATTATTTGCATTCTGTCATCAATTTTGTGAATCTTTATTGTTTACTTTAGTAATCAAGCTTGAGGATTAAAAAATCATCTATTCTTCCTTTATTTTAGTTGGGTTCTCTCTTATTTGGACAGGTATTCCCGAATGTAAACTTAGGCTGAAGCAATTTTGGGTTGTTGGGTTCTTGGGCTTTTTGGCCAACTTTTGTGAGCTGGCAAATTATTGAGGTCAGAAATGCTATAGCATTGCAAACCATATTTTTGGAAACAAAATTTTATGCAAAATATGGGTCTTACATCAGTGTGGGAGTCAACAATTGTTAAAAGATGGAAAAATAGGCAGCAACCACGTGGAGAGAGAAAATCAAATCAACTCATAAAGGGATAGAAGAGAAAAAAAAAAAAGCCATCGTGAAAGAGAGACGAGTAGTAGAAAAAGGAAGGGGACCAAAAAATGGAAAAAGGAAGGTGGAGGCTGCGATTTTCAGAATGTTATTCAAAAGAATAAGAAGCTTCATCCTCCTGCAATCTTTCTTCCTCATTTTTCTTTCTAGTTTTACATTTTAGCTTATTGGTTTTGTATTAACCTTAGTCATTTTAAGCTTTGAGCTAGGTTAGCATACTTTTGTAGTCATTTTAGTGTAACTCTTAGATTAATATGAAGATATTTGTTGTTTCTAATTTCTGTTGGTTTATTTTCTTCTTTGAAGTTATGGGCTAAGTCTTTTTAGCGCTGGAATTTAAGGATTGAAGTGATTGTTGGAACTCTTTTGATTCAATGCACTTTTAAAGTTATACATTCACTTGTGATGTTTATTGCAAGTTCGTATTTGAGTTTGATCACCTTAGATAAGGCACAAGCTAGTTCTTAATACTAAGATGAATTAGTGGATTAGGACAAATGGAGCAAGTAATTTCTCCTTAAGAGGGTAGAAGTTGTAGAGTGTAGACATACATTCTAGGCTTGTGATTATGAAAATTTTGGGTCTTATTAGTGTTCATTAGCATTGGGTTTTCATAGACATATGTTTAACTTAGTGTTAAAGGTAATAAAAATGAGCTCGATAAGTTTTCATGTCAACTTCATGTGAATTTTTCCTTCTATATAACATTGTGGTGTCTAATGCTATAGCATTGCTGACCTCAATTGAGCAAAAACAACCACTAGCTTCCTAAATTTCAACTCTCTGTTTTATCATTTTAGTACATGTTTTAGCCTCTTAAGTCTTTATTTAAATTCAACATTTGCTTATTTAAGTCTCTCTTGTGTTATTAGTGGCTTTCATGCTAGTTTTATTCAATTTGCAGGTTTAATTGGGTTCTTTAGTTTAGTTTTTCATTGGTGAGTTTGTGCTCAATTTCAACAAATTTGCATACATTAATTAGTCCTTGTGGGATCGACCTTGTTTACTATTTACTACCTTGGGATTTTCCTATGGTTCACTTAAATCATTGGCACATCCTTGGGTTTTGCCGACGATTCACTTGAATTGTCAGCATATCTCAGACTTTTGCTGACAATGCACTTGAACTATCGGGTAAATCTATGGTTTTGCCAACGGTTCAAGTAAATCATCAACATATCCTATTTCTCTCGACAATTATTATAGTGACGGGAGAAATAACGTCAGGATATCCTAAAATTCTTGTAGTGCTCCCCATCCTGGATTGTAAGTATTGAAGTAGAGATTATTCCTATTACCACCCTACTACTGCCCAACATAATAGATTGATTATGGGTTGCTCGAGCAGGTTTCTTGCTCGTGATTTCCTACCCAAAATATGCAAGCCATCAATTGCTTTTGACTCACTGCATTTACCTGTTGCGTTGCAGCTGCATCCTTTAGTGCAATTGTCTTTAACATGTTTGTCATTGCGGCCATTTGCGCCTGAATGGATGTAAGGGTGTCCACCTTAATTCTTTCCATGTTTATTATTTTTGTTGTGTTCCTCATCTCGTCAACCCACTCATAGTTATTCCTTGAGATGTACATGCAATCCAGTATCTTGTAGGCTTCATTGAAAGTTTTGATAAATTCAAGAAGAGATTCACATAAAAGATTTGTACTATCTAAAAAAACATAAATATATATATTTTTTCATATTTTAGTAGCTAGTGGGGAAAACATAAAGGTCTTGTTGAAGCCTCTCATAAAGGTCTTGTTGAAGCCTCTAATATCTCAATTTTGTTATATTTGTACATAATCAACTCACCACTATCTTAAAATTAGTAAGACAAAGTGAGGGCTTTCAAAACCTTCCTTGTCCCTTTTCCATTTTTTCCTCGCCTCCTTTATGGAGGGTTTGGATTGAGAGGAACTAAAGAGTGTTCAAAGGAGTGTAGACCAATCTTACAAGTTTTTAGTACTTAGTGACTATTTTCGCTTCTACTTGGTTCTTTGTCCAATGATTTTTGTAATTCTAGTCTTGTGCATACTACTACCAACTAAGGTTCGATTTTGTAAACCAATGGCTTTGGGAGGATAGCTCACTTCTTTTGACCAAAGGCGATTTCAACCGATTTAGTTGGTTTTTTCGGTTTTTCGGTTTTTCGGTTTTTCCTTGCACCCTTATTTTTACTAATTTCTTGTTTCCTATAAAAAAAGTGAGAGGGTGGAAAAACTCCAACTCTTTTGAGTTAGCTTTTTAAAATTGAGAATGGCCATTATCAAGCCAAATACTTTTATATGCCTCTATAGATTCATGGGTGCACTTTGTCAAACAGCCAATCATTACTAATAATGTGAGTGGAACAGACGGCGAAATGGGGGACATCTCCACTCAATCTCTCAACTTTTTCTATTTAATCCACGGCAATTAAACTTGTATAGAAAATATAAAAGCTTCATATTACAATTGCTCAGTTTTTGTCTCATGTCATATCATGAAAATGGGTTAATTATTTTAGAGATTAATTGATGTCTTTCATTAACAATCCAACAACAAAAAAAGTAGTACAAAGAATTTAATCATTACCAAATTAAAATTTTATTTCAGAATTTTGATGATTGTTTTCACTAACTTTTTTTATTTTCTTTTTTTTTTAGCTCAACATGTAATAGCGGAGATTCAAACTTCAAACCTCTTGATTGAGAATAAATGATAGCACACTTTTGTAAGCTATTTTCGTAGTTTAACTATTGTTATTTTTTATGTTTTATTTGATATTTTCATGTCGTATTTGTTTATTTTGCAGAAATTAAGCATTTGAATGAGGAATCAGAGATGAAAGCAACCACAGTGCAAAAACGAGGAAATTTGGGCAAGAATTGGAGAGTTAAGGAAAAGGAGGAAGAAAATACAACATTGAGATCCGAGGGGGCAGCATTGAGACCCTATCCAGTGGCGTCTTAACACTGCCATGATGCAGCCAGTCATGCTGTGAGGACAGCGTTGTGACGTTGAGGAGGATCGCGCGCTTGTTTTTCTGTCCGTAGTGTTGAGACGTTGTCCATAGCATCTCAACGCTACCCGATTTTCCTTAAGTAATTCACGCATTAGGGTACAGCGTTGAGACACTGTCCCGATTTTTATAAATATCAGATTTTGATCTGCGATTAGGGGAGGCCAATTGGGAGAGACTTAGCTATTTTCGAAAATTGAGTTTGAGGGACGTAAAAGGAGATTCTTTGGAGCACAAGGAGGAGTTTTAATGCTCGAGATCGTGATGTTGCGACGAAAACGGAGCTTCTACGACATATTAGTTCTTTCTCGTTCCCTTTTTCTTAATATTTTTTTTATGACTTTGTATGCAAGTTTACGAGTGTTATAGTGATTGAGTAGCTAAATTTGTTTTCTTAGGGCTAGATGGAACTGTTAGGCCAAATAATTCATTGATGTGAATGAATTGAACTATTGTATTTCTTTCTATTCGTGCAATCGTTCTATTAATGCCTATGAACTCTTGATCAAAGTTTATTTGTCTTGATTAATATGAATTTATGCTTGAAAAATAATAATTCAGATTTGACTCCGATTGCATGACTAGTAGTTACTGTAGCATGAAAGTGACTAGAGTCCTACTAGAAATCATTAAAGGAATTGTTCTTAATGTCGTGCATGCTTATTAAAGGCTAGACAGATATGTTAGTCTTATAAATTGTGCATGAGATTCAATTGTCTTGATAGGGCTAGTTGTTATTTGAATTTCTTGATTTATGGCATGGAAATACATTAGTTTATCATTCATTCGATTAAATTGTTAGCTTGATGGGTGAAGTCTAGTCCCTAAGATATTATTTCCCCTGATTGTCTCAATTTTATCTTGTTTTAGTTTCACACATTTTCACATATCATTTGATTTTTATCTCTAAATAAAATTGGATGGTTAAATTTGTGGTAATTAATTGAATTAAATAACTTAATTCTGAGGACGACACTCGTACACTATTTCACTATATTAAAACTTGACCCGTACACTTACAGTCTTGCAATTTTACGCAACAATAAACCAGTTGAGCTAGGCTCAAGTCGAGAGTATATATCTTAACCAGTAGAATGACACAATCTATATAAGAAATTTTGTTTTCGTAGCTTTGAAGTTTCCATTACATTCCAAACTTTAAAATGTAGTTTCATGTAATCTCTGTTTTTCACATTATTATTAAACAAATAAAGCTTACCTGAGACGAAATTGAATAGTTAGACAAAATATGTATATATATAATCCGTTGTTTCAAGAATAGTTAGACCAAATAGAATATAGTGCGAGGTAATCAATCAAATGCAATTTGAAATCGTAGGTCCCACATGATTACCGTATTCCGTACTGCAATCAATTATGGGCCCCACGTAATTCTATCCTTCAATCTAATTACATCCGAGAGGATATGTTATACGATGTTGAGGATCTCGCATCTAAAAAATGAAGAGACTTCACAATTTATAAAATACATGGGTTACTCATCTCATTCCAATTGATTTTGAGATGGAACCCCATGTAATCTAATATCTGGTTACCATTGAATATTACATGGGACTTATTTTTTGTCTGTGATTTTTTACCATATTTGAATCGATACGAGATTGTTTTAATGCGTGAGATTTGGTCAGGCTATATTTGTGAGACTTGCATTTTATCAACATCGAGATCCATATTTTTTTATCCATAGTCTTGAGATCGATATCGGGATTGATATTTTTTTATGCATGAGTTTTCGCCATACCATATTTTGATCAAGATCGATATATGGATAAAATCGACAACAAGAGAAATTGATATTTTTTATGTGAGTTTTGGTCAAGCCATATTTTGATCAAGATCGATATCTAGCACAATATTTGTGATGGCTTTTGATCAAGATCGATATCTAGCACAATATTTGCGAATGAGAACGAGGATCTATTATCATTTTGGATCATTTTTTTATACGTCTTTTTTGGTTTGGTCTATTACAAAAAAATCATTTTAGAATAAATTAAATAATATTATCTTATTAAACCAAAATAATTATATATTTTAATTTTTTTTTAAATATTTATATCAAGATTGTGTGTTTTCCCTATTGAAATTCAAATTTCAATTAGATGAGTAAAATTTAGAATAATTACTATTTTATTTTATAAAATCCTACATTTTTTAATTTAAATTTAGGTATTAAATTTTTTCCAAAGTACAATAATTTGAATAAGTAAATAAAATTGAACAATGACTAATTTGAATAAGTAAATAAAATTGAACAATGACATCTTAATTTTGGTAGCATAGTTACTACATTTTAATTAATTATAAATATAAAAAGACATTATAGTAATCATATCTCTTTCATTCCAATTCTAGACAGAGGTCTAGAAGTACACAAAGTAAACACAATCAATCGTAATTCCATTGCGTCATCCCGTTTCATTCCAATTATCTTTGCGCCACAATTTTATTACGATTGTGCTCAGATTCAGTACAATTTATAAAAGGAATATAATATGTCCAGAATATGTCACATTTGCTACATTATTTTGTCCAAGTGTGTTCACTTTCTTCTACCATCTACAATTGTCATGTTATATAATCATTTAACTATAAAAAAAGCAATATAAAATCTCAATCCTAATCCAAATCTTCAAAAAATTTAAAACTAAATAGACACTGAATTAACAATTCAACCAAAGGTCATATTGTGTTTTCAGCCAAAGTTAGCACTCAGTGAGTTTACACAAAGCATAGGCACAGGCCAAATCTTCATGATCATCTGGGATATTGTATTAACAGCATCTCAATTCAATGGATCCAAAATAGCAGTTAGAAGTCAAAGAACTGTTATAATAGTTGTACTGAACAAAAGACTTGTTTCCAGAGGAAAACGGTGTAAAAGGAAAAAACAAATGAGTGAGATCAAAACTAGAATATCTATCAAGCTAAAGCAAATGCTTCCTTTTCCCCCATTCATCAACCCATCTAATTATCGGTTAGCCTAACAGCACACTTCCTCATTCTCAGTCAGTTCTCATCTCATCTTTGTATCAGCCGTTGATGAAACTCGAAAACCAGAAAATTCTCTACTGTTTCAACCGAGGACATTACGAAGTTCTATACAACCAGCAAAATTTGGTAGATCTCCCTGTTCATGATTTCTTTGGAGCTTCAGGATACAGATTGAAATGACCCTATTCTTGAGCTTAGCCAACAAGGCTGTTTATGAGTTCTGTAAATTTTCTAATCTTGAAGTGTAGACAGGTAAACTGCAGCAATTATGATTAAAACTGGTAGAATTAGGAATATATGCTTTGAGCTCAAAACGCCTACATCGATTCTTCTCGTGCTCTCTAAATCAGATTCAATAGCAGCAGACTTAGCCATACTCCCGGCAACAGAGACATCATCCTGAGTTTTATCAAAAAAAAAAGAAAAAGAAAAAAAGAAAAAAAAAAAAGGACCTCTTTCAGTAGAAAATAAATTTCCCCGTGCTTCGCAAACATTTAACTTCAGATAACAACACAACAGAATGAATGAAGAAAAATAGAGAGAATACCGAGAACATCAAAAAGTCACGTCTATTTAAAGTTTCAATTACTTCAACAGACGTTGAAGAGTGATTTTGTATAGTCCTTGACACTACTAACAAAATGATGACACTGTATGCCTATTAAATAAAAATTGACTGGCTTGCACCGCATGGTTGACACATAAAAAGAAATGGACAACTTAACCAAGTAAAACAGCACACATATTCTATCCTCTTTTTGAAGCAAAGTCTCAACTTCCTCACATTCTACTTGATGCAGTAGTCCAGTTCTATCATTTGTCTAACCTGTCGTGTCAAATTAGACCACATTTGTTTAATAAGCATGTCACAACATTATTTTAACAATATTAACCATAGGGAATACATAAAATCACAATTCAAGGTTATAGAGACATAATTGAAACTCTTTGTTTTTTTTAATAAGAAACCGAGAGATGTATTTATTCAACTGAAAGCCAAAAAGAACACCCTAAGAGCAAGGGGTAGAGGGAATCCCTTCCCAAAGCACTATTATAGGAAGAATTTTGTGTGATTTGTGCACCATCAATAAGCACTATGCTGAACATTAGGACAAAAAGAATCAAAAGAAGAAAGCTTATCTTCAAAGGTCCTTAGATCTCTTTCTCTCCCTAGGTTCCACAAAAGGGCTCGAGGTTTCACAAAAGAGCTCGAATAGCACAACATTATAAGATCTTCCCTTTTCCTTTAAAACACCAGCCACCTAACACTTCCAAAAGGCAGTCATCAATCCTTCTAGGCAGACAAGAGACAACCCCAAACTCCTTGAACAAGACCAACCAACTCTTAGTGGCAAACAAAAGTGAAGGAAGATATGGTTGAGCGACCTTCATTTCTCAGGCAGAGGCAACAAACTGAGGGGGAGATTGCCCAATTGGGATCTTTCTTTGCAATCTCTCATGGGTAATTAAGCTTCTATAACCCACCGACCACAAAAACACCTTAATCTTTTTTGGAACTTTTCACCTCCACATTCCATTTATTAGTTGATGATTCACCCTCGAATCATTATTTGACAACCTTAAAAATATAGATCCCGTAGAGAAGGTTCCTGAAGGCTCTATCTTCCACTTCACATCATCCTTGCTATTGCTTAACTTAGTCGAATTTAGAAGATGAATTAGATTGGCCCAGCTCTCTAGCTCTCTATCAAATAGCCCCTTCTCAGCCCAAGGTCCCAAGTCTGCTGTTCCTCACACCAGCAATCAGCCATCACGGCTTCCTTTTTATTTGAAACAGAGTATAAACTCGGAATGGAACTTGCCAAGGTGATTGCGCCCACCCAAATATCTTCCCAAAACTGAATTCCGCTACCATTCCCCATCTTGAACTCCAAAAAGGCTAAAGAACTGCTCTTTGTTTTTGGTGATGTTGGGCCATGGACCTGACCACCCTTTCTAACTTTCTAACTGAGGAAGCTGCAATCCAACCTCTTTGCTCCACTCCATAGATCGCCCCAATAACTCTCATCCATAAGGCACACTCGTGTAAAACTCCACCTCCACTTCATGGGGAGGGAAGTCCATTTCCAACTACCTCAATCCCACACAAAGTCTCTACCTTCTCCAGCCGATTGATCACTTTTTTAGGCGGCCTAAGAATAGAAAAAACAGGAAGCAAGGAAGGCTATTTAACACTGATTGTGCTAGAGTTACACAGCCACCTTTCAATAAGGCAATGCCCTTCCACTTTTCAACTCTGGATCTAACCTTATCAACCAAGGGGAAAAACCCAAGTAATTGACAGGAAGTTACAGCCAAATCTGCAGGCTTTCTCCTCTAACACATCATTATCAACGTTTATCCCAATTAAGGCTGTCTTCGCAATATTGAGCTTCAAGCTAGCCCCCAACAGGAAAGTATTTCTCACTGCCCACCAAGCTTCTAAGTAATTGAAACTCTCCCATCAAAGTTTAGAAATTAAATTTATAATTTAACCTCACTCAGTATTGTGGACAAAAATTATACATGCACGATCATCTAGATCATTCATATATATATATATATATATATTTGGGATAAAGAACCAAACTTTCACTGAGAAAAAATGAAAGAATACATAAAAAAAAAGCCCAACCCAAAGGAAGGGGATCCAATCATGTAAGATAAATACCTAAGGAATAATTACAAAATGCCTTTGTCACTGACACCCAAAGAAACATAGAACTTAACAAGGGTCCAAACTTCACAAAAGAACCTCCCAACCCCTCTCTAAAGGTTCTATTATTCCTCTCACCCCTTAAACCCCACGAAAAGGCACAAACCCCCGCTCATCCATGCACGGCCAAAGATTTAGAGGAACAAGGCTGGCATTTGTAACAAACTTAAAATTTGCAGTGCATAGGAAATGAAATGATATTTCAACCAAGTAATAACAAATGGAAGTTTTTCCTCATGCACTGTCGGTTTTCCTCGTGTGATCTCTCAATAGTTCTGTGTTCATTAGGATGTTTAATAGTTTTATGGCAAACTGGTGTTTGTGCCATTTTGTTGGGCCTTTTGGGAGAGAAGAATAATATATATATATATATATATATATATATATATATATATTATAAAAGACCGAACTTTTATTGAGAAAAAATGAAAGCATATAAGGAGATCCAAAAAATCCAAGCCCAGAAAGGGAACCCAACTACAGGAAGGGTTCCAATCAAGTAAAATATGACCAAGCAAATAATAACAAAAAAAAAAAAAAAAAAACTTAGAAACCGATGCCCACAGAGAAATATAGAACCTGGCAGTGGACCAGACCTTGTAGTCGTCTCTCTCCACCCCTCTCAAGATTCTATTATTCCTCTCCCCACACAGACCCCAAACAATTGCACAAATCCCTGCACGCCACAAAAAACTCCAATTCTCCTGAAAGGGCGGATGGAGAAGGAACTCCTAGATCATCTCCTTGCAACCTTTGTGCCCAGCGAACTAAAAGTCAAACACATCAAAGAAAGAGCTCCAGACAGACTGAGCAAAATCGCCCCCCCCCCCCCCCCCCCTCAAGTGTTCAAGATTTTCCTCTGCCTTTCGACAAAGGATACAATAAAACAGCCCGATCAACAAATGCATCTTTCTCAAGAACCTGTCGAAAGTATTAACCCTTCCCAGGATAACTTGCCAAACAAAGAACTGAACCTTCTTTGGAATTTTCACCTTCCACAGACACGAAAAAACCGATTCTCTAACCTGAGAGGGATTTAACAACCACTAGAAAAACGAACTACAAGAAAAGCCCCCAGTGGGGTTAAGACTCCAAAAGCAAACATCCCTCTCCGATCTAAGACCAACCCCCACTATCCAGAATAGGTGAGCCAAGATGTCTGTAGTCTCCCTATCGGATAGCGGACGACGAAAACCAAGAGACAACGAGGACGAGCTCTCTGAGGTACTATGGAACAATTTTTCAAGGACAAATGATATAAACGGGAAAATAAAGAGCAGAGGGAGCTATCCCCACCCACTTATCCTCCCAAAAATGAGTATCCTCCTATCACCCACAGAACATTGAACCAAGGAAGAAAAATAGGGGAGCTAAGAGGAAATGTGTTTCCAAGGATTTCTGTAAGTGCCTTTGAACTCACCCGACATCCACTCGAAAGGATGAAGACCGTATTTACTCACGATAATCCTATGCCAAAGGATGTTGGACTGAAGAGGGAACTGCCAAAGCCATTTAGCTAGTAAGGCTTTGTTGCAAGCCCGCAAATTCCCCAACTCTAACCTGCCAAGGTTCACTGGCATCCCCACCTTCTCCCAACTCACCAAACGCACTTTTCCCTTCTTCAACCCCATCCCATAAAAAGACCCTCATAAGCTTCTCGATAGAGTCATACACAGCCCTAGGAGCTTTAAAAAGAGAGAAAATAAACAGGGATGCCACTAAGGACAGAGCGTATGAGTGTCAGCCTTCCTCCCTTCGAGAAAAAGCTTGTTTTCCAAGCTGCAAGTCTTTTACGAACCTTCTCTAATACTGGGTCCCAAAAGGAGATAGATTTCGAATTATTGCCAAGCAGGAGCCCTAAATAAGTATGAGGGGAAAGAGTCAACCTCACATCCAACCCAATTCGCCCATCTAACCACTTCTCGGGGTCACAGTTCACACCTAGGATTTGACATTTTCCCCTATTGATTTTTAGACCCGATAGGTCCTCGAAGAAGCCCAGAATGTGATTCAGAATAAGGAATGATCCCTCCTTTTCAAAGCAAAAGATGATAGTATCATCGGCGAATTGAAGATGAGATAGGGGAACTTTATCCCCACCACTTCAAAACCCTCGATGATACCCCCTTTCCATTCCCCTAGAAACCATCCTACTAAGAACATCCACCACCAGCAGAAACAAAAAGGGAGAGAGACGTTCCGCTTGTCTTAGACCTCTCGTAGCCCGAATCCTCCCTTTGGGACTACCATTTATGAGAATCAAAAACTGGACCGGTCTGATGCAACTCCAAATCCAAGCCGCCATTTATAACCAAAGACTTTCCTCTCAAGAACCTTATCCAAGAAGTTCCAATCCACATGGTCATAAGCTTTCTCAAAATCAACTTTAAAAATAACCCCCTCCTTTCCATGTCCCCGGTAATCCTCAATAGCCTCATTTGCAATAAGAGCCTGGTAGAGGAATAATAAAACCTCGTGAGGTTCTATATTTTTCTTTGGGCTTTGGTGATGAAGTTTTATGTCTTATTTTACTTGATTGTAGCCCATTTTTTTAATTTGGCACCCTTTTTGTGGGCTTGGTTTTCTGTACGCACTAATAAACGTTCGGTTATTCATACAAAATTAAAAATAATAAAATCATAAAAAATTAGGATGTATTCCACACCTTTGAGTATATTCATATTGGGAAATTTCTCCCTTCATTCTCTGTCTATCAGATCATGGTATGTGAGGGTGAGAAATTCTCCCTAGCCTGATCACAACTTCAGAGAGAGAGAGAGACCGGTTCCTCATTTTTCTTTTCTCAACCAGAATGGCAAATTCATTTGCAAATAGTCTCTTTTGTGGATTTTTTTTTCAGTTCAATCAGAATTGTGCTTCAATTTCAAGCCAGATTGCACCTTCAAACTCAATCATTCGTTCACTCAAAAATTCCAGATCAGTTAAATTCCGATAAAAGGGAGGCAGCATTCATTCGTGTCTTTCTGTATCATTATTTACAAAGGTTGTTCGTATTTATTCATTCGCATCTGTACACTGTGGTGTTATCCCGATGCCCTGCATAGGAAAAATTATCTATCACAGTCTTAATTGATGACAATGGTTCATTTGCGACAAGAGAAAGGATGATTACATCGCCAATGTAGTTTCTCAACGTTCAAACGGTGATCTTAAATTGTTTGAAACAGCAACAGGTTTGAATAGAAGGCATTGGCTGCTTTTGGATGCTAACCTAGACTTCTCCCAACACTTGTTTTCGTGGCAAATAGTGATCCTAAATTCAGCAGTAACGATATGGTTATACAGTAGGGTTGGATTTCCTTTATATTTTTTTGTAATATTGTTGTGTATTATGTGTATCTTTATTATTTATATCTGTAATATTTTTTCCTCATTGGTAGATGGTCTTTCTTCTATATAAGAGGACCTTGTATTTTGATTCAATATACAGAAGAAATACAATATCTTTATTTCATACCTAAATTCAAGTTGGTATCAGAACTAGAAACCCTTGCCACCATTTAGAAACCCTAACCTTGTCGGAACCCTAGCCGTCGTCTCTAAACGGCGGATCCTACTTCCGGATCTTCGCGTTTGTGCACGTGTTCTACATCTTCCACTGCTGCCGTTGGTTCAGTAGTCGCCCGATCCCAAGTTCACAAAACAACCACAAGTCATTCGGCTTGCTTTCTTTCGCACACCACCGTCTACCCAGGTGACCGTCAACCACTTCTGAAGGCTCCTTACATGCCTTCACATATGCCGTCATTGACTTCAAGGGAAGGTTCGTGCCTTATGCTCTTGGTGTTCACCGTCGATTTCAGTCAGCTTCTGCACCTGCCTACTTTGCCACCAAGTCTGTTCATAATTGTTTCAGCATCTATGATATTCTACAGTAGTCACCAGCGTTCGACGCCTCTGTAAGTCCTTCGTGGGTTTAAAGCGATTCAAGTCAGATGTATTTGAAAAGCGTTCAGCTCGAGCTGTTGGTTTGAAAGGTGGTTTGGTTCTAGTCTGGTTGGTTCAGGCCTGGTGGTTCGGTTCGGCCCGATTCAAGATCAATGGTTTAGTTCGGTTCAATAAATTGGTTTGGTTCGGTTTGAATATTGGTCCGGTTCAGAACCTGGTTTGGTTTTTTTTTTTGGCTTAATTCAACCTTTATCTAGTTTCTTATTTGATTTAGTTTTTTTTTTTTTTTTTTTTTTGGCTAATATGTCTAAGTTGATCATTGAAATGACTCAGAAACAGAGTAAAAGTGAGTGGGTTGTTCGATAGTACAACTATTAACTCAAGTTCCTTTGGTAAAGAGCAAGTTGATCAACCCTCGAAATTGCTGCAAACCAATTTATCATCTGGTTATCTTTGTGTTTCCTTGACACAAATAAGTAACTGTCCTCAAGCTTTTTCTGGTAGTAATTCATCTCCATGGATTATTGATTCTAGAGCATCTGATCACATGACTAGTTCCTCTCATTTATTTGATTCCTATTCTCTTTCCTATAAAAATGAAAAAATTAGAATTGCATATGGTAATTTCTCTTCTATGGCAAAAAAATGAACTATTAAATTGACTGATACACTTTCCCTACAGTCTGTTCCCCATGTTCCTAGCCTGTAACCTCTTATTTGTTAGTAAACTTTGTAGAGATTCTAACTATCATGTCACTTTCTTTGAATCTCATTGTATTTTTCAGCATCAAGACTCAGGGAAGAAAATTGGGAGTGCTAGGATGTTTGATGGTCTCTACTACTTTGATGAAGGTTCTTTTAGTAATAAAATAACTCAGGTTCTTAGTAGTATTAGTTCTCTCTCTATTCATGAACAAATCATACTTTGGCATCATAAGTTAGGACATCCCAATTTCTTCTATCTTAAACATTTATTTCCAAATTTATTCAAAAATGTGGATGGCTTGTATTTTTGCAAAAAACCATCGATCCACATATTTACAAAAATTTTACAAAGCCTCCAAACCGTTACTTAATTAGTAGTGATGTATGGGTCATTCTAAGATTATGACTGGTAAAAAGTGGTTTGTTACTTTTATTGATGTCCACATATGTCTATCTTGGGTCTATTTAATGCAAAAAAAAAAAAAAAAAAAAAAAAAAAAGAAAAAGAAAAAGAGGTGAAAGATCTTTTCAAACATTTTTATAATATGATTGAAACCCAATTTCAAACTAAAATCAGTATTTTACACTCTAACAATGAAACTGAGTATTTCAATGAATACCTGAGTTGCTTTTTAAAGGATAAAGTATTTTACATCAGTCTACTTGTCAAGATACCCCTCAAGAAAATGGAATTGATGAACAAAAAAATAGACATTTACTTGAAGTTGCACGAGCCATAATGTTTTCTATGCATGTTCCTAAGTATTTATGGGGGGAAGTTGTACTCACGGGTACCTATTTGATAAATAGGATGCCTAGTAAAGTCTTGAATTTTAACCCCTCTTGAATGCCTTAAAACTATTTTTCCAACTAATCGCATACATTTTGATTTACCCATAAAAAAATTTGGTTGCATCGCATATGTTCACATACCAAGTCTTTTTTTATCAAAACTTGATCATGGGGCTATAAAATGCATTTTTGTGAGTTATGCTTCAAATCAAAAGGGGTATAAATGTTTTGATCCTCAGACAAAAAAAAATTATGTGAGTATGGACGTTTCATTTTTAGAAAAACAATCATATTTTACCTAAAATTCTCTTCAAGGGGAGAAATCAAGTTTAGAAGATAATTTTTGGGAAATATCTGAACCTCTTCCTTATGTCATTCATTGTGACTTGTCTGTCACTAGTCCTTGAATGTCAAATATAGAAATTTCTCATTCAGGGGGAGATATACTACAAAATGACTCTACAGGTCAAATCCCTGAGTTAAAATTTTATACTAGAAGGACAGTCAATCAAAGGAACCAAGACCTAATAGTTGATTCTACACAAACCCAGTTTGAAATTCTGGAGAATGATGTTGAAAATCCATCTCCTATTCTCAATGATGAAAGGTCTAGTAATCCCTCTTCTATCCCTAATCTTTCAAATATTCAAAATGCCTTACCTATTATTTCTGATCTATTGCTATTAGGAAAGGTACTCGAACTTGCACTAAATATCTCATTGCAAATTACATCTCATATGAAAAATTGTCCAATAGTCATAAAGCCTTCACCTCTAGGATAGACAACTTATTTGTTCCAAGGAATATACAAGAAGCCCTAGATGATCCAAATTGGAAACTAGCAGTCATGGAGGAGATGAATGCTCTAAAACAAAGTGGTACTTGGGAAATAATAGACTTGCCAAAAGATAAAAAGACGATGGGATGCAAATGAGTGTTTACCATAAAATGTAAGGTTGACGGTTCTGTTGAAAGATACAAGGCTAGATTAGTAGCAAAATGTTTCACTCAAACCTATGGAATTGATTATCAGGAGACTTTTGCTCCAGTTGCAAAAATCAACTCTATCAAAATTCTTTTGTCGCTTGCAGCTAATTTAGATTGGTCACTTCATCAACTAGATGTTAAGAATGATTTTCTCAATGGTGATTTAGAGGAAGAGGTATTCATGAGCCTACAACTAGGATTTGAAATGGAACTTGGAAATAATAAAGTTTGCAGATTGAAGAAATCCCTATATGGTCTCAAACAGTCTCCAAGAACTTGGTTTGAACGTTTTGGAAAAGCAGTCACTAGCTATGGATACCTTTTAAGTCAAGTAGATCATACCATTTTCTATAAACACTCTGGGAATAGTAAAATTGTTGTTTTAATTGTTTATGTTGATGATATTATTCTTACAGGTAACAATGAAGAAGGTTTGACTTATCTTAAGAACAAACTTGCAAGTGAGTTTCAGATCAAAGACTTGGGAGCCTTAAAGTATTTTTTAGAGATGGAGTTCGCAAGATCTAAGAAAGGTATTTTTGTTAATTAAAAGAAATATGTTATTGACTTACTTCAAGAGACAGGTTTACTTAGTTGTCAAACAGCAGAAACTCCTATCGAACCAAATGTGAAGTTACAAACTACAAAAGCTGAAGAAGTAAAGGACAGAGACAGATACCAAGTACTTGTGGGTAGACTGATCTATTTATCTCACACATGTCCGGATATAGCATTTGCAGTAAGTATGGTGAGTCAATTTATGCACTCACCTGGACCCACTCATTTCGAAGTTGTGTATAGAATTCTAAGATATTTGAAAGGAATTCCAGGTAAAGGTATATTATTTCAAAAACATGATTATCTTCAAGTTGAAGTGTATACTGATGCAGATTAGGTTGGAAGTCTCATTGATAGAAGATCTACTTTTGGTTATTATTCTTTTGTCGGAGGAAATTTAGTTACATGGCGGCAGATTAGGTTGGAAGTCTCATTGATAGAAGATCTACTTCTGGTTATTATTCTTTTGTCGGAGGAAATTTAGTTACATGGCGGAGTAAAAAACAAAATGTAGTAGCTGGAGTAGTGATGAAGCAGAATTAGCACATGGAATTTGTGAAGATGTGTGGATTGACAGGATACCCAGTGAGCTGAAATTGTCTCAAAAGACACCTATACGATTATATTGTGATAACAAAGCTGCCATCGCTATAACTCATAATCCAATTCTACATGATAGGACAAAGCATATTGAAGTTGACAACCATTTCATAAAGGAGAAGATTGATGCAAGTGTAATATGCATATCTTATCTTCCGACAACAAAACAAACAGTTGATATGCTAACTAAAGGTCTTTCAAAATGACAGTTCAATAAACTTATCAACAAGCTAGCTATGGAAGATATCTACAAACCATCTTGAGGGGAGTGTTGGATTTCCTTTATATCTTTTGTAATATTGTTGTGTATTATTATGTATATCTTTATTATTTATATCAGTAATATTTGTTCCTTATTGGTAGATGGTCTTTCTTCTATATAAGAGGACCCTGTATTTTGATTCAATATACATAAGGAATACCTTCCCTAAATTCAAGTCGTAGCTCAGAAGTTCTACTTCTTCTATGACTAGTGAAATAGAAGAAAATTCTTCTCTAAGAAAATACAACTAATGAAACCTAGGAGGGTTCAGAAAAGACCTTCTCTTAGATCTAAGCATCTTGAAATTGAAGGCATACTCCACACCATACATCAAGATGATCAGCTTGTTATGGTCGAATATTCTTCACGATTTTACATCAAGGTGACCCGGGATCAATTAGTCTGATATTGGCAACGCTTAGATTTTCCATGAAACCCCCAAGTGGAGATGCACAATTGATGCGGTCATTAATAAAATCAATAAGAAAACAAGGATATCTGAGTTCATGCTTTGTCCTAACGAAAATCTAAATGAGGTAAGAAGTAGAATTCTTGCTACTAAATCTTTACCTATTATTGGAGAATTTTTTGCTAAAGTTTCCCGGAAAGAAAGTTGAAAAACCATATCGTGGAGCATCCCACTCATCCTTCAGCCTTGAATTCGAGAATGCCATTTACAACAAAAAAAAAAAAAACCAACCAAGAAAAGGAAGGTTGAGGTGAGAATCTTCAGGGCAAACCAAATAATTGGAAACCTCATAATCTAATCGATTAGAAAAGGAGGGGAAAAAGTTAGATCCTAAAATCAAGCTATTCACGAAGGATCATTAGATCTGAAGAAATTTGCCCAAACTCAACAGCTTTCAACTGATCAACCATCAACAATAGTAGATTTACCTCTTTGGCTAAGGTAATCTTTTAGATACTTCAAGGATGAAAACGGTTAAAGTGTTGATATATAATTAAATTTACCCTAACCCATCAGCTTAAGCTTTTGGGTTGATTAGTGATTTGACATGGTATCAGAGCAGGATGTCCTAAGTTCGAACCTCTGTAATGTCATTTCCTCTCTAATTAATATAGATTTCCACTTGTTGGGCCTTTTACAAATTTTCAAGCTCACAAGTGAGAGGGAGTGTTAAAGTGTTAATATATAATTAAATTTACCAGAACCCATCAGCTTAAGCTTTTGGGTTGATTGGTGATTTAATAAAAACTGTTAGAGTTATTATATTAGTATAATTGTATTTTTTAAATATATTAATTGTGTTGTCCTTTATTGTCTTTTTATCTTGAGTGAATGGAATAGTTAGACTGATTCTCTCAAACCTTTAGCATTAACATGGTATCAGAGATTTAGGTCAATTAGGATTTTTTTTTTGGTTAACCTAGGGTTTTTGAGAACTTTAGGTTTTGAGTTTAGAACCCATTTGTTTTTTTTGGGGTTTTGTGGTTTTGTGAGCCCAGTTTTTCAACAAATTATGCCGCTGATTACTGTCGCCACCGCCATCGTCGATTTGGCCTTTTTTTGTCGTCGTTTTGTCTCACCATCGACACCATTAGAAAGCCCATCCTCCGAGCAGCCTATCCCCAAAGTTTGGTCCCAATTGGAGCAACAAGTGAAGCTCACGCGCCGTTGTCGCCTTTTGTCCACTTCTTCATGCACTGGGCGTGGGAGCGTGAGCCACCGGCGTCTGCTCGTTTTTTGTGGGTTTGTTCGAAATTCCCCTTCACTCTAGTGGTGTGCTTGTTTCGATCATATATTCCTCGGTTTAGGGTCGGTTGAAGCAACACCTCTTTGGAAATATTAGGGTTTTTGTGGTACAGGTCCCTTTTGGGATTTAAATCTGAGTTTTTGTCTGTTTTTTGAGGTTATGGCTAAAAAGAAAGCTATAATGATATCAGAGATGATTCCAATGGCGTCAAAGATTATGGAACACAAGCTCAATGGATCTAACTTTTATATGCTTGGCGAACAAACATTCGTCACTATCTTCGTAACCATGATATGGATGATCACGTAACTGTAAAATCACCACCGACAGATGATACTAAAAGGAATTGGTTGCAAGATGATTCTAGACTTATTTTACAAATAAAGAACTCCATTGAGAGCGAGATAGTTGGGCTAGTTAACCATTGTGAATCTGTCAAAGTGCTCTTGGAATACTTGGAATTCTTTTACTTTGGGAAAGGAAACATCAGACAAGTGTTCGATACGTGTAAGAATCTCTTTCAACCTAATCAAGGCAAGAAACCTCTAACGAGTTATTTTATGGAGTGCAAAACAACGTATACAGAATTTAATGCTTTGTCACCAGTTAGTACTGATGTGAAAGTTCAAACTGCCCAGCGTGAACAATTATATGAGTTTTTTGGTTGGTCTTGCCTCTAAATATGATATGGCCAAAGATCAAGTTCTTTCTAGCTCAGAAATCTCATCGTTGGAAGACACTTATACTCGAATACTCCATACCAAGGAGTCGTAAGTGATCTTGCCATCTGAGCCTAATAGTACCTTGGTTAGACAAACACGTGAGTATAGAGATAATAGAGGGGTAGGACCCAACACATCCAGAGAAAATTCGAACACTCAGAGAGCAAATTGAGGAGATATTGGTTGCCATTATTGTCACAAACCTGAACATATGAAACGTGATTGCAGAAAATTGTTGAATAAGGGCCACAGATTTGAATCTGCGCATGTTGCCTTTACTCCTGATAACCGTAACAAGTCTATTACGATTTCAGCTAAGGAGTTTGCTAAATTTCGACAGTATTAAGAGTCATTAACGACATCATTTTCTACTCCTATTACTGCCATTGTCGACACATGTAACACATCTACATGTCTTCTTTCCTCCTCTTCGAAATGGGTCATAGACTCTGGTGCTTCCGATCACATGACAAGTAATCCCAATTTATTCTCTAACATTTTTCCGTCTAAATCTTCACCTAATGTTACTATAGCCGATGGAACCACCTCTCCTATTTTAGGATCAGGCACTATCAATCTTACCAACTCAATTTCATTGTCTTCTGTTTTAAGTTTACCACAGTTCTCCTTTAACTTGATTTCGGTTAGTTAAGTCATTCGTGATCTTAATTGTTGTGTCTTATTCTTTCTTGGTTATTGTTTATTTTAGGATCTTATGACGAAGAGAACTATTGGTAAAGGGCGTGAATCTGGAGGTCTCTACATTTTTTAACCACAAATATCTACAGTCGTTCCATACTCTAAAGTGTCCTCCTCTCCCTTCGGAGAACATTGTCGTATGGGTCATCCATCTATTTTGAAGAGTCTTCGTCCTCAGTTTAATCATTTGTCTTCTTTTGGATTGTGAGTCATGTCAGTTTGCAAAATTTCATCGTCTGAGTTTTTATCCCAGAGTTAATAAACGAACTAGTGTTCCATTTGAATTAGTCAATTCTGATGTTTGGAGCCCATGTCCCATTGAGTCCAAGAGAGGGTTTCAGTATTTTGTTACCTTTGTACACGATTTTTCTCGTGTAACTTGGTTATGTTTAATAAAAAATCGTTCTGAGTTGCTTTCTCACTTTCATAACTTTCAAGCTAAAGTTCGAACTCAATTTAACAGTTCTCTTAAAGTTCTACGGAGTGATAGTACTAAAGAATACTTCTCTCATGCTCTTAGTTCTTATTTAGGTGAACATGGAATCCTCCATCAATCCTCGTGTGTTGATACTCCATCTCAAAATGGGATTGCAGAACGAAAGAATTGTCATCTCCTTGAAACAGCAAGAGCCTTAATGTTTCAAATGAATGTCCCAAAATATTTTTGGGCTAATGTTGTATCGACGACTTGCTTCTTAATCAATTGCATGCCCTCTTCAGTTCTTAAGGGTGAGATACCTTATCGTATTCTGTGCCCCAAACTACCCTCATTTTTGTATACCCAAAATCTTTGGTTGCACTTGCTTTATTCGGGATGTTTGCCCTCAACTCACCAAACTAGATCCAAAGTCCTTAAAATGTATATTCCTTGGTAATTCTCGTGTTCAAAAATGGTATAAATGTTATTGTCCTAGTCTTGATCGTTACTTCGTCTCTCCTAATGTCACGTTCTTTGAAGATTCTTCTTTCTTTTCTTCATCTTCGAGTAAGAGTAAGGGGGAGCTTAAAGAGATTTTCTTGTCTACACAATTCTTTCCTGTTGTGAGCCCTCTAATGATTCATCTTCGTCTATCCCTATTTCTACTCACCCACCTATTACTAAGGTTTATTCTCGACGGCCACCCCCTTCAATTCCATGCCCTGTACCAAAGGCTTCTTCATCATTGGATTCAGGAATAAGTGATGACCTTCCTATTGCTCTTCGTAAAGGTAAGCGCCAATGCACATATCCTATTTGCTCTTTTGTTTCATATAACCATTTGTCATCTTCTACATGTTCATTCATTGCATCCCTACATTATGTATCAGTTCCTAAGACCATTCATGAAGCTTTGTCCCATCCTGGTTGGCGTGCTGCAATGGTAGAGGAGATATTTGCCTTAGATGACAATTGTACTTGGGATTTGGTTTCCATTCCTGCATGGAAGAAGCCTATTCGGTGTAAATGGGTCTTTGCGGTTAAAGTCAATCCAGATGGGTCTGTAGCTCAGTTGAAAGCTCGCTTTGTTGCTAAAGGTTTCGCACAAACTTATTGAGTTGACTATTCTGACACTTTATCTCCAATTGCTAAAATGGCTTTTGTCAGGCTATTCATTTCGTTAGCATCGATTCATCACTGACCCTTGCATCAGCTTGATATTAAAAACGTCTTTCTTCATGGTGATCTTGGAGAGGAGGTGTCTATGGAGCAACCACCAAGGTTTGTTGCTCAGGGGGTGAATAGAAAGGTATGTCGCCTTCATGAATCCTTGTATGCTTTAAAGCAGAGTCCACGAGCATGGTTTGAAAAATTCAATCAAATGATTGAAAACTTTGGAATGAGAAAGAGCAAGTCAAATCATTTTGTTTTCTATAAGCAGTCTGATTGTTGGTTGTGTATGTTGATGCTATTGTTATTACTGGCGATGACACATTGGGAATCCAATCACTCAAGACCTTTCTCCATAGTCAATTCCACACAAAAGATTTGGGAATGTTGAAATACTTTCTAGGAATTGAGGTAATGAAAAGCAAGAAGGGAATTTTGTTATCACAGAGAAAATATGTAATTGACTTGTTGACTGAAACAAGAAAGTTAGGGGCTAAGCCATGTAGTACCCCAATGATACCTAATTTACAGCTCACAAAAGAGAGAGAATTACTGAAAGATCCTGAAAGATAAAGGAGGTTAGTGGGAAAACTCAATTATCTTACAGTAACTTGACCAAACATAGCTTATTCAGGGAGTATTGTGAGCCAATATATGTCTTCTCCTACCGTTGATCATTGGGCTGCAATGGAACAGATTTTGTGTTATTTAAAGGCAGCTCCCAGACGTGGTTTATTATATAAGAGTTGTGGGAATATTAACATTGAATGCTTCTCAAATGCTGATTGGGCAGGGTCTAAGGAAGATAGAAGATCAAGTGGTAATTTGGTTTCTTGGAAGAGTAAGAAACAAAATATGGTGTCATGCTCAAGTGCTGAATCAGAATATAGAGCAATGGCACAATTTGTATGTGAATTGATTGGGATATGTTAACTTCTTATTGAATTGGGATTTGATATCACAACACTGACCAAATTATGGTGTGATAATCAAGCAGCTTTGCGATAGCATCTAATCCAGTATTTCATGTGCAAACTAAACACATTGAGGTTGACTGTCATTTTGTACGTGAGAAGATACAGCAAGGTTTGGTATTGACAGGATATGTGAAGACAGGAGAGCAATTAGGAGATATCTTCACCAAGGCATTAAATGGAGCACGAATAGATTACCTCTCTAACAAGTTGGGCATGATGAATATATATGCTCCAACTTGAGGGGGAGTGTTAGAGTTATTATATTAGTATAATTGTATTTTTGTAAATATATTAATTGTGTTGTCCTTTATTGTCTTTTTACCTTCTCCTACTTAGGTTAACCTTGTACACTTGTATATATATAGACCGATTCTCTCAAACCTTTAGCATTAACAAAAACTAAATCTCATAATCCCTTAAATTGTAGAGTCACAAGCATCAGATAATATTACAAGTTCACAAAGCATGTTTTGAAACTTGTAATTTTAAACCTTTTCTAACAAAAATAACTAGAATAGGCTCAATAAAGATATTTGAAGTTCTAACCTTTAAAAATGTACTATTTGTTCCAGAACTAAATTGCAATTTGTTATCAATTAGCAAACCAATCTTATCCTTGCACCATTAAAATCCTTTCATAGGGGTGTATTGTATTTTTCATGTTTTAAATTGGGAGAGCACAATTAGCAATGTAGAAGTTCACTCCAGTCTTCGATATCACAAGACTTAAATCACTTAAAAACAAGAGATGTAGATGACAGTAATGCTCAATTTACTTCTTGTATTGCATTATGTTATGGTACTATATAATCAATATTATTTGTTGAGCTGTTACCTTCTTTCTCAATTTATTTCCTAAATTATCTATTGAAAAATAGATAATTAGTTAAATGTTAGACTTGTCAATTATCTAAGCATGTTAGAAACTTAGAAGTAATTACCCTTCAAATGATTATAAGAGCTTTTTATTTTTTTTCAATGATTTAAAATCTTACTTCAAAGAAAAAGATATCATTCACCGGAGCTCATATTTTGATTAATATACTCCTCAATCAAACAGGTGACCAAAAAGGAAAAATAGACACCCCTTTGAGATAGCTGGGTTCAGTGTTTTAAAAGGTGCACTCAGGCGCGCGCCTAGGTGCGAGGCTCACTTGAAGCGCCTCACGAGGCGAGGCACTGGTAGGAAGGCGCGCGCCTTCCTTGAAGCCCATGAGGCACGCTGAGCGAGCGCCTCTGGGGGCTTCTTTAGTTTATATATTATTTTTTTTTAATTTTAAAAGTAAAACGCACAGTTTTCTTATTTGATATATATATATATATATAAACCCTAAACGCAAGGGCTTCTGCGTTTAGGGTTTGAGTTTATATATTTTTTAAAAGTAAATGTTTACTTTAAAAACAAATGCGTTTAGAGTTTGAGTTTATATATTTTTTAAAAGTAAATGTTTACTTTAAAAACAAATGCATTTAGGGTTTTTGTTTATATATTTTTTAAAAGTAAATGTTTACTTTAAAAACAAATGTGTATGTGTAAACTGCACTTCTCCTTCTTCAATCAAACCCTCCATTTTCGAAGACCTCTTCAGTTCCCAGGTAAGTTCTCTCTTTCGGTCCATTCTCTTCTTCTTTTTATTCTTCTTTTCTTCTTCTTTTTCTTCTTCTTTTCTTCTTTTCTCCCTCTCTCTTTCCGCCAGCTCCCTTCAATTTCTCGGTCTCCTCTCTATTTTTCTCAATCAAAAGCATCTCCCTCTCCATTTCATTTTATTTCTCACTTGTATTTTTTATTAGTGTATTTCTCACTTGTATTTTTTATTAGTGTATTTCTCACTTGTATTTTTTATTAGTGTTGTATTGTTTCATGTATTTTAATGGAGTATTGACTCTATGTTCAAAGATTAATACTTGAACCTTATTTATCTTTTACATATTTTTCTTGGTTAAAACTTCATTCCTTCCCATGAAGGTTTTTTTTATTGTGTATGTATGTATGTATCTATATATATATATATATATATATATATGTGTGTGTGTGTGTGTTATGTTTTTTTTATTTATAGTGCGCCTAGAAAAAAAAGCCCGCACCTTTTTGTGCGCCTTGCGCCTAAGCTCTAGAGGGCCATTGCGCCTTAGTGCGCCTTGAGCCTTTAAAAACACTGACTAGGTCCATAATGGTCTCTGCCAACACTGCTAGTGCTAAGTCCATTTAAAGAGAATAGCTTCTTACCACCACATAGCTCATGAATCGTATGCCTTCATAAACCATAAATGTCAATATCCCTAAAAGTTATTCTTAAAACTAGCCCTTTCATTGAGAAAAAAAATGAAAGAATTATTAGTCCAAGTCCCTGTGAGAGCTATTCTTAAAACTAGCCCTTTCATTGAGAAAAAAAATGAAAGAATTATTAGTCCAAGTCCCTGTGAGAGCTTTTGATTTCACGTCTGTTCACAATTTTCCTCACCATAGGGACAAACTAGATCCTAGTGCCGTTGAATGTGCTTTCATAGGCTATGCTCCTAATTGAAAAGGAAACAATTCTAATCACTTGGTCTATCTTTCCCAATGAGAAGCAGAACTTATCAAAAGAAATTTATCAATTTCTTTCACTAAATCCATAAATTCCATAGGAAATTTCAAGTTGCCTGTAAAGTCCCCTAGTCTCCTACCATCGTGATTCATTAACCGTAATACCACTTGCTCAACTCCTCCTAACCAAGCTCTTGACCCGACAGGAAAAGGTAAATTGTTTTTACAAGGCAAAAAGACCGAGGAGAAACTAGTGAAGAAAGACAAGATACTCCTACTCTTCCAACTACTGACTAACCTATTAACAATAATTCTACTACTGGTGATAAGAGCTATGTTCTTGTCTCTAAGGCTCCCTTATACTATTATTAATGATCAGTTTGCCTTCGTTAAAGGAAGACAAATTATTAGTGCAAACCTGGACGTGGTGGATGAATGAAGAATAAAAATAAGAAAGGTTCAGTCATCAAATTACATTTGGAAAAAGCCTACAACATGGTCAATTGGCAACAATGACACAATGGAGTTCAATGATTTTTTTTTTAAAAAAAAAACTCCTATTGGTGCCTTTTTGGCTGTAACTTTTCATCTCCTAAATATATATAAATGTTGTTTTTCTTTTCAAAATAAATATAAATGCATTATTGCTTGGTGAGAAAAGGTTTGAAGTCTATAATGATAAACATAAATGAACAAGATGGCCTCCATATCCAATTAGTCAGAAAAATTAATAATAAACCATCGAGTATTACCTCAGGGCCAGCAGCAGAGAACTTCGTCTCATCTACCTTGATTTCTCTTGCACTAGTAGTAGCAGTAGAAGTAGTAAAATCTTGCTTGGATGCAATTTCTTTAGTTTCAACAGTGTTACTGTGATCTGTAACGACAGAATCCTGATTTGCTTGTTGTAACTTCGCTGCCAACATTTTGTTTTCCATTGCTAATAAAGAAAGCTGAAAAAAAGTTATGGTATAATATATTAGAACACCAGATGAAATTGTCTGGAAGCTCAAAAGGAAACCACTTTTATACCAAGATGTAAAGTTAGCACACTGCTATTTTGATGTTGCACCCACATGTATTTTTCCTTTTTACCTAAGTTATCTTATTTTTATTATTTTTTATTTTTTATTTTTTATAGAAATGGATTTTCCTTTTGAGTTTTGACTAAATTAATATAGAAGTGTTTCTTAAAATAAGACAACTAAGTTTTATCTTATTTTAAGAAACATCTATATTAATTTAGTCAAAAGGACAATCCACTTCTATGAGCCATGCTTTAGGAAATCACAAAAAAGCATCCCAATTCGTATCCACAACATATAGAGTATCATTATAAAACAATGTTGAGAACACCACGAATTTTTTTTAAAATAAAATAACAGTTCTACTCATAAAAACAGAAACAATCTATGAAGCGCATTCTCAGGTAGTTAAGTCATCAAGCTGAAATCGAGTTCTAGGCATAGTTTATTTGGTTTCTCTATGATCGGAAAATACCTGCTTATGAAGACGATCTCTCTCAATAGCCAATTGCATAACCAAATTGGTTATAACTTTAGTGCGCACATCAATGTCCTTTGCTGAAGCCTTCTTTCTATACTCTGCCTGTTGTAAAGATGTCTCCAAACAACCAAGTTTACCACGAACAAGCCTCAGTTCCTCATTAAGTTCTGCATAAGATTCAGATAATAGGATGCAGTTCTCCTCTGCACGATCAGCTCTACTGTCCGCTTTCACAACCTTCAACTTTAGATCCCTGATCAAATTTTCCATGTCGTTGATTGTAGCATAGAGCATGTTTTGCTTCTCCTGACTAGCTTCAGCAGAAGCCAGAGCCTGCTGAAGTTGCATATCTGATTCCCTTAACTGTCTTTTAAGTGCTTCAATCTCCTCAGATTCCTTAAGCTGTTTCTCAAGTACCTTCTCCTTCAAAGTGGCAGTCTCAAAATTGGCAACAATCAATTTTTCTTCAGCTTCCCTCAATGTGGATTTCAAGACATCAGTTTGTGAATGTAAAGTGTTCTTCAGCTCAGCATTGCTGTTCTTGCAATTAAGCAATTCACAATCTTTAGCTTTCAGTTGTTCCATGGAGCCTTCAAATTTTAATTTCAACTCAGCCTCTCTCTGCATTGAACCATTTACATTGAACTGTAGAAGCTGAAGCCGACCAAGTAATTCTTTTGAAATACCTACGAGGACCTCTGATGAATTTTCTGCCTCAAAACGCCTCCCACAAACATCTTCTAGTTCTTCCTCCAAAGAATAAACATCTTGTTGTGAAGAATGCAGCCTCAGTTTTAGTTCATCATCCATTTGACTTGTTTCAGTCAGCTTCTTTTCAAGATCCATCTCTCTAGCCAGCGATTTCTCCAGCATCCTCAGAATGTGTATCTGATGTTCAGCTGTTCGCATGTCTATTACAGGATTCCTCTCCAGCAATTGATTATTCTCTTGCGAGTCTGTGCCCCTATCATCATTTCCTGTCAATATTCATATGTTAAGAAGTTGAATCATTATAATCATTAATTGCATAGATTTAGATATCTGAGAATGTCCTCAAAAGATCATTCCAGCATGTTAGACTGCATCAGTAAGGAAATCAATTTTTTTTTCCTTTCCCTTTTTGGGTTGTGGGGGTGGGGGACATCATGAAAAATTGTATTAGCATGGTGGTCTTGTTGTGATAATATATTCAATCAGGTTGTATACTTACCATTATAATAACAACGCAAGTTCTTCTGTAACTTTGCTGACTGCATTCTAATATCAGAGATCAGTTCATGTGATTGTTTTATGGATTCTTCAGAATCTTGCAACTTTTCTTCCAGATACATGGAAGTTTCTTTGGAGAATTTGCAGAAAGGTATCAGTTCGTGAGCATGAAAAATATCACTTTGAATCCTAGCCAAGAAACCATCCACCCCGTCCACCTCTGAATCTAAAAATCCAGCTAGGAGATCAATTTCTGATGCTCTTTCAACAGAATCAGCAAACATATGATCATTCTCTGAAGAAAAAGCTTCAAACTCGCTCTCCCTTGTAGCAATATGCATCATGAGAACACTTAAGTTAACTAGCTTTTCTGATGCACGTGCCAAATCCAATTCTAACCTGGTTATTACTTCACTGCCATTTGCTACATCTCCACTAGCCCGTGAAATACTGTCATGTTCATCTGCCCCCAGACCACTAATGTTATCACAAATGACAGATGTGCTTGCTTCAGATACAGCATCAGTATCCATTTAAGAGTCCTGTTGTCCTGTTGACTTTACAACCTGGATAGCCAGCAGTATTAAAAAGGAGATCCAAGTAGCGAGGAAAATGTGTCTATGTGTGCAGGCATTGAATGTAATACCAGAAAAACAACTTGCACAAAAGATTCAAATTAAAAAATACTGCTACTCTCTACAATGTTGAATCAAGTGATAAAGATCAAACAAAATCTGAGATTCCAGTTTCAAACCGGTGCAGCAACGCACAATGGAGGACTGAAGTCACTTAACAGATCAATGTAGTCAAAGGTAAGCCATCATTCACTCACCCGTTTGGGTGTAGCAACCTTCCAATAAGTAACTCGCCTAAATTAAACAAGACAGTTGAGTGATCGGCTGGAGTTAACGTAAAAAGTGTTCAGTTATCTATTCCCAGAAATTTTAAAATTAATCTAAGAGTAACTAATCACATCCTCAATGATAAAGCAAGCCTAGGATGGCAACTTGTACGCACTACTGTTATATGATGCAGTCACAGATATTGATTGCGCAATATTTTCTAACAAGTTGGTTTTTTTTGGTCTGCTAAATCTCTTAAATATTTCTGTCCTCAGGTTATAATGGAGCAAAAACTTCTGTCTAAGAACTTCTCAAAACACAGAGAAGTAAACTATCAGGTAGCCAATAAAGGAATTCAATGTAAATTTTCTCTCAGTCCAACAAGCTACGCCTACAACATAATGTTAATAATGTTCGAGAAATAATTATGTTTGACTGCACAGATGACTATGCAAAGGGGAAATATTATTTTATAACAATTTACTAGATAAATGAAATTGAAATTGTATGGGTGCTGTTACATAATGCCTCCGATTTGAATTCAAATAATGATCATGGTCTGCATTATAATCATGATTCATACTGTTATAAGCCCCAGACAAGAATATTAACAAGAAGAGGGGTAAAAAGGGTAATGGGGTCTTTGAAAGTTAGTTAAAGTGTGTGGGGCGGGTACATGGACATGGAGCTATCGTTGTTTTGGTAGGATTCCTTTGGGTTAGGTACTAGAGTACTGGGAGAGTACCCAGCCCTCTCTACCAGTTGGTTGGCTTGCACAGCGGTCCCCCATCATTTTAACGCTTTATACAAAAATAATACAACTCTGGATACCTACCACATACTTGACTAAAATGACTCTTAACACAACACTTCTAAGGAGTGTACCCTGAACAAGTTCTTAGGTTTTAATATCTTCAGGACAATCTTATAGAACTTTCGATCAAAGCCTACTGCAGTGCACCCGATTTTTTCAAGAAGACAAAAATAGAACACTAAATTTCTGAATGAGGGACTTGATGTTGACTTAATTTCTTTTAATATTCGTGAGTGTTGAGCCAACTCACTTACAACTCAACTATTCTCGGAAGACAACTGCCTGACCCTACTATATTTGATTGCCAAGGTAAATCATAAGACATCAAATCTTAGGTAGGTGCCACAATGGCTTGGACTCATTCTCTCTAAGCACTTTACTATTTACATTGGCCCAATATTGACCACTACGCCAACCTACGGTGGTTTATATTCTGTAATATTATTATTAAAGTTTAAAAAGTTCAAGGCACAGTATATAGGCAGAAGTATCAGTGACTCTTGAAAAATTCTTGTAACTATTTTGGACTGAAACCTCTCGAGGCAACAAGATCTTTCCATGAAAAAGTGAACACATCCAGAGACGTAATAAAATTTTGGGAGGGTACCCAACTTGATGGAGTCATTATGTTGCATCCTTTGCCCTCCTGCAAAGGATCTTGATCACATTTTTGGGGTTGTGTTTTTACTTACGAAGTCTGGAACTGGTTTTTTCAGGAGTTCAGCCTTGGCTTGGCCAGGTATAGGGGCTGCAAAGAAATGATCAAGGAGTTCCTTCTCCATCCTCCTTTTTGTGAGAAGGGAGGTTTTTTATGGCAAGTAGGGATGTGTGCCATTTTGTGGGGGCTTTGGGTGAGAGGAACAATAGAATCTTTAGAGGCCTTGAGAGGTCTCCAAGTGAGGTTTTTTGTTAGATTCTATGTGTCCCTGTGGGCTTCTGCAACAAAGCCCTTTTGTAATTATCCGTTAGGTCTCATTTCTCTTGATTTGAGGCCCTTTCTGTAATTTGTCTCCCCTTTTTTGTGGGCTCTCCTTTTCTATGTCATTGTATTCTTTCATTTTTTTTCTCAATGAAAGTTCGGTTATTCATAACAAGAAAATGTAATAAAATTTTGAGCGACTTAAATTTTGTCCTTTTATGAAAACAAACGGACAGAACCTAAACAACTCCTCAAGTATTTCAAGGTACTCGGAACCTCCCCTCTTGAGATACCACTCAAACCTAAATCATCTAATCATTTGTCTCCGCCCATCCTTTCCCACCCACTCTGTTTATAACAAATCACTATAAACAATTTCCCTAACTAATTACTAATATACCAAAAATATCCTAATAATAGCCCTATTTCTAACCTAATACCATTTTTCTCACAAACTTCCATTAAAATGAATGAAAGTAAGGAAAGGCCGTACAAAAACACAAGAACAAAAGGGACCCACAAAGAGAGTTACAAAAAGAGTCTTCAATTATATCCTCCTTTGGAGACTCCCGGTTATAAAAAATTATATCCTCCTTTTGGATGGTCTTTTGTTTTGCTTGGCATCCTTCATGCATTTGGCCTCTGTTTTGGTTAGGCACCCATTTGAAGAAGAGAGAGGAATTTTATGGCTAGACTTTATTAGGGCTTCCCTTTGAACTATATGGAACAAGAGGAAAATCGCATCTTCAAGAAAAAGGAGAAGGGTTTTAATAGCTTTTTTTAGTATCTTTTTTAGTTCTAACTTCGTCTAAAAATACTAGTTTTTTTTTTTTCGCAATTATGGTATATCTACTCTCACTGCCCATTGGAAGAATTTTTTAATTAAGAGTTCTTTGTAATGCCTATGGATAGGAATGTCTTTCTTTTTTATTTTATTTTATTTCATCTCATAAATATCATTGATATTAATGTTTCTTTGAAAAAAGAATGCTTCAATTATTTTTTAAAACAACAACAAACAGAACAAACAGAATGCAACAAAACAAAACAGATCTCCACAAGCTTGTTCTATTTAGTTTCTTAGTTCATTTCTGGGGCATTTGTATGTTCATTTTGTTATTTGTTTTGCTTTTTCTTCACTCCCTTGTGGAGTTTGTATCTCTTGAGCATTAGTCTCTTTTCATTTTTTCAATGAAAATATTCATTTCTGGTTAAAAAACCAATAAACAGAACACAACAAAACAAAATATAGTTACAAAAATACTTTGACAAAAAAACCCAAACAGACATTTGAAATGCACCAAATTACCGATCTCCTCACAAAATCCATCCTACACACTTAAAAACCTTCCCCTTAATCATCCAAATACTCAAAAAAAAAATAAAAAGAAATAAAAGAAATAAAAAAATCTTCCATCTTTATATTGCATCTCCTGAAGCCAAATTCATTACAAAAGTCTCCAAAAATACGTTCCAAACCATCAAGGAAAAATGACATCTCCAACAAATGTAACCCTATGCTCATTCATACATAGAACTGCAGAAGACCTACACCATAAATGAGGTTCTTTGTACAAAGTCCATGATGTCGATGCTCCCCATAAGCACCAGCCAAGAGAAAATTTTAACTCTCTTCAAAATTTTAATATGCAAAAGCTTGGTTATAAGGAAGGGTGAAAAAGGAGGGTACAAGCAATCGGGAGATAGAGAGAAGACTTGCAAAAATCCTCAAGAGCCAAACAAGACAATCATTGTAACATGGGTAAAGTTGAACCCCTTATAATTTTTTTTGAAATAAGAAATGAAAAATATTATTGATCTTGAGAACATATAAGGAAAGGGTCCCTACAAGACCATTGGGTTAAAAAAGGCTGCTTGGAAAAGATATACAAAAGCTCATAATTACAAAAATAAATAAGAAGACACCAAGAAGAAGAGAAGAGTTTCATAAGACCCCAAAAGTTCCCTTTTATAAGATGAACCCTTATAAAAGGAAAAGCAAGGAAGACAAGTAGGCAACTCCCTATCAAACAAGGCCCTTCTGATATAATACTTGTAACAAAATGGCTCCTTGTTGAAGAAAGAATAGAAGAAATGGATGCAATTTTGAGAAAGAAAGGTTATAGAGGAAAAAGAAAACAAAGGAGACCATTACTAATTCAACAATCCTCGCAAAAATTGAACATGATACCTAACCCCAACACAAATTTTTATGAAATTGGAAAATCAAGGGAGGCCAAGCATAGCCGCTTTCAATGGATTCCAAGAAGTACCCTTAGTCGCCATAATAGTGCCACCAAGAGAGTGACTTCCATGCTTAGCACTATAATCTTGTGCCATAAAGAACTAGTGCAGAATTTTAAGGTGTCACATTCCAAATCCCCAACCCTACCCTAAACCCTCAATCCTAAACCCTCAACTTTCAAATGTTTTGTTCCATCCCTAACCAAAGTGTATATTACAGATTATTTTAGTCTTTGCTATTACTTATTTAACAAGAAATTGAATTCATTTTGAAATTCAACACCTAACCTATTATATGTGGCTTTAAATATTTGACACACAGACATCTACTCATCAGTCAAATAAGCAAAAAGACATGCCTTTTCTTTTAATATCTTTTTTGGTTGCTCTTCTTCGTTGAAGTGTTAGTTCAAGCTTCTTCCTCTCTTCAATACACCGTGGGTATTCTCAAATGTGTTAAAAGATAATGTTCTTCAGCTTATTGTTGGTCCTCTTTTGCCTACGAAACTGAAGTTACTTTGGTTAAACGCGGTCAAAGCACTTTTATCCAAATTGTGGATGGAAAGGAATCATAGAATTTTTTAAGAAAAGCATCTTCCTAGGTTTGATCGGCTCGAATCTGCAAAAGGCTTCTACATGGTGTTCTCTCCACCAAGTCTTTTCCTTATATGATATATGTCTAAATTGAGATGCTTTTATTTTTCTATTGTAATTGCTTTTATTTATTGTTTCACTCCTGTTAGAGTTCTTATATTAGTATAATTGTATTTTTGTAAATATATTAATTGGATTGTCCTTTATTGTCTTTTCACTTTCTCCTACTTAGGTTAACCTTGTACACTTGTATATATATATCTCTTTAGTGAATGGAATAGAGTATTCTGATTCTCTCAAACCTTTAGCATTAACAACTCCGTTCACTCCCTTTTGGAGTTTGTATCTTTTGAGTATTAGTTTCTTTTCATTATTTCAGTGAAAAGTTTCATTTTTTTTTTTTTTGATCAAAAATCCCCCACCCTCCTTCCCTTAAAAGTTCCCTTAAGATTTCCACAAAGCTTTATTGATAGAGGAACTAAGGAAGAAATCTAAAAGCAAGAGAAAAAATAGAGCACGGTCCCATTTAGCACACATAGGATCAAAGTTAATCCTACAACCCATAAGAAAATAAAATAGAAGAAAGTTTCATTTTGTAACAAGATACTTTTGAACGTTTTTTCACCGCATGATCCCAAACCAAAACGTACCAAGGGTTTTCACTACTAAAGAATAAAGACAGAAGTAAGTTATTCAATGTAGAGACGTCACACACTACCTAATGAGCCCAGCTATCAAGCTTTGGCCCAATGCAGTTAATACCAATTCTGAACAATTCTTTCTATCAAACCAAGGATTGGAGTTGCACACAAAGACTAGGAAAACTTTATTGAAATTACCAAAAGAATCCTCTCTCCCAAAAGAAACAAAGATAATGTTATTTACAAATTAGAAGTTATGAGGTGAACTTTGTCCCTCCCTACCTGAAAACCCTGGATTCTATCCACCCCTGTAGACGCTTGCCTAGTAAGAATGTCCACAACCACAAGGAAAAGGAATGAAGAATAGACATCATGTTGCCGAGTACCTCTTGAAGTGAAAAAAATTGCTCCTACAACTAACCTTTAACCAAAGTGGAAAATCTCACCAACTGCAAACAATTCCCAACCCATTACATTTAAACCCAGAAGTCAGAACACAAGACCTTGTCTAAATGAACCCGATCAACATGATTGCAATCCTTCTCCAAATCACTTCTAAAGATAACTCCTTCCCTATTACAAGCCCTCTAATCCATGGCCGACTCAAGAAAGGGTTATTTATTTCCACAGCTCTTTCCTGTTTGCTTGAAGATGGAAGAAAATCTTACAAAACTAAAAATAATTCACTATAATCTTGTTCTTTTCAATGATTGGGTGTGCGGATGAGTGCATGCACTTAAAAAATAAGATCACTCTTCCCAAAACTAGCCTTGAAATAAATAGTGTGAACATTAATTCCAACTCTCACTTTTCCTCTGTTAGTAAGGAAGTTCAAGTTCAACTACAAATGACCACCCATAACATCAATCTGCACAGAATCACCAATAGTCCCAAAAGAAACTATTAAATGCTCACACAGAATCTTCAATGTACAAAGATTGAACCCCGACCAGTATCACCCAAATTTAGATTTCTAGTGTAAATTCTCATCAAAACCCAAATAGGATCATCAAATCTCTAACGACCCATATCATAGTTTCCCGCAAAAAGTCCCTTCAATAAAGCCCAGACAATCAGAAACCATAACCCCATGAGCATTAAAAGAAAGCATGGGAAGCAACAAAAACACATCATATCATTTCAGTCACTCTTTCGATAGAACTAAGGAGAAAATTTCAAAAGCAGTAAAAGACAGACGCAAGAAACTTGAAAAATGAATGGGAAGAAAGCAAAATAAAACGCAAATTAACAGACAGATACCTCCCCGAGATTTTCAATGGTAAGGAGAAGAATCGTGTAATGAGGACCGGGGTGGATTTAACAGGAGGTAAAAGGGAAAAAAATCACAAGTTAACGAATTTTTATATGTTAAAAATTAACAATCATTTTTTAGAGTGACAGGTCATGCCCACATGGCATTTGTGGAATGAAATTTTGTCTGAAAGCCTATGAGATTAGGACACGTGTTGTTTGGATGTTGTCAGGCCTTAGAATTGGAGTTGCAGAAATGAAAAATATATATTATAATATAATAAAGTAAAAGAAAGAATCTAGAAAAATGTGTTTTTGAAGAAGAAGTAGAAAAAAAAAATTAGTACTAAGAAGAAAAAGTTGTTATAAGTAACCAATTTTAATTATTGATAGTCTTTCTCAAAAAAAAATTATTATTATTATCATTGATAGTCTTTTATATATGGAATGATTGGCCGTGGATTTTAGAAATAACTATGTGAGTTTGTACTTTTTTAATTTTGTTAGTGATTTTTAAAAGAATGTTATATTGTAAGTTGTAAAATTTAGGGAGGGAAAAATTGGAAGAGACAACAAAAATGGGTTGGATTTCGACTAAACCTATTATCTAACACTGAAATTTAGGGACGGTAAAATTGGAAGAGACAGCAAAAAATAGGTTGGATTTCATATTGTTGCTTTTTTATTTATTTTTTTCCATAAATTGTGCATTTTCAAATCTATATTTCACAAATATTGTTGATGAAAATTTTCAATTTTAACTTGGTTGGATTTTTTCATATTTTTCTTACAATTTTATCTTTGGATGAAGTTCCTCACCCTAATTTATGAATTCATTATATTTTATATTTTCCATGATGGAAATGTTTTATTAAAGGTAAATAATTTTATTATTAATTACATAACATTAGTTTAATTAATATTAATATACTACAACCCGACATCTAACAATTTCATTTAATATTCAATTCCCAATTTTCTCTTCATTTTGCACCTATCGTCGTTTTCATTACCACCCTAACAAGTCATCCTTCCACTACCATAGCCTCCTTCCGACGTCTACAACTTCCAACTATGAGTAAGTAGTTTTTATCATCTTTTTCATTTCTTTGTCGTCAGCAATGAAGTTTCAGTTTGTATTCAACCTTTTTTCATTTGTTGCTTTCTTCTTTTCGCACAACCATTGTTCATTGAATTTCTTTTCTTTTGTTTGTTATTTCTTTTTACAGTTATTAAGTTTTTTAAATTAAATTTTTTCTAGCCTTTGTAAGAAGAGTGTATAATAAAGTATTAAACAATTTAATATAATGTTTGGTTTTTATGTATAATGACTTTTTTTCATACTGAATTATCATGTTATTATGGTTTATGTTTCAACTTTATAGTCAATATTATGGCTTGTTTGGATCGCTGACATTGTTTCATTGATATGAATATTAAATATTTAGAATTTAAATATCTGGAATTTAAATGTCTGGGTTTGGATATGCAGAATAATTAATGTCTGTGAGTTAAATATCTATGTTCGAATATGCAGAATAATTAATGTTTGGAAACTAAATGTCCATGTTTATTTTGCAAGTTTTGTTCCTGGGATTTAAATAATATGTTTATGAACTAATCAATTTTTTAAAAAAAATTACTAGAAAAATTGTCAAAAATCTTATTTGACTGGATTTTTTTTTCTTATAACCAAATAAAATCAAATTTATACAATTATTATATGCATTATATACAAATAAAAGTATTAAAATTCAATCATGTTTAAAAATAAAAGTTTCAACTATGACTTTTCTACCTAATCTTCCTTCCTCTTTTATTTTTACCTTTTGACTTTTATCAGTGAACATTGTTGTTGCCAAATTTTGGATAGGAGAAATCTCACCTAACCTTCACGTGACAACGACGATGAATTTGTATTCTTGGGGAAAGAACGCGACCTGCAAAACAAGAAAAATCTAGACACCGATGTGGTGGCACACATATTTCGATGCTTAAGTCAGAGAGAGTTTTTGAGAAAATTTAAAAGTTCTAGGAGAGTTTAGGTGGCTGGAATGAACTTACATTGTTTTCCCCTCTAGAGAGAGCTTAAATACTTCCTCATTAGGGTTTTCGTCTTCAACTGGGAACGAAAGGACCGAACGGAGTTGGATCGGGGGTCTCCGGGGCATGAGGTACCAAAGCAAGGCCCAAAAGTGGGCATTGCCATGTGGTCAGCCTCGATCGAGGCCAATGCCGACCACCGGATCGGGCTTTGGCCAAAGCCCGTTTCTTCTTCCCTTTGTATCTTGGGTCGGTCCTCTTTGGGTTTGGGTCCGTTTTGACTTCATATTGGGTTTCTTTTCCTCATTTGGCCCTTTATTGTAGCTTTTCAGTTAGCATGTTCTTGTTGGTCCAATTTCACCCATAACATTAGCCCCCACTCCCTAGTTAGGATTCGAGATTATGAGCGTATGAAGTAATTGCATGGAGCCTAACTTGGGAGTAGCCTATTAAATTTTAGAGTCATTTGTGACATTTCGAGGTCTTCCTCAAATTTTCTCTAGTTATTTTGTACATCTTTGAGAGGATATTCAGTCTCTTAGAGTGTCGACTTCTCCATTTTTTCGTAGGAATTTTAGGGTTCCGTGATGCTTATTTTGTGTCTCAGACCATCTCCAAGATTGTCGTCTAACCCAGTAGGTCGGTATCTTCCTAGTGGGTAAGATTCTCCTCTGGCTGTGTGTTCACCCTCATCTTGTAGAAAATTTCGGGCTCCAAGATTCTCCTTGGATCTCTTCAAGATTCTCCTTGGATCTCTCCAAGATTGTCATCCAACCTTGTAGAGAACATTTTGATCTTTCTTGGGGGATAATACTTTTCTCTGGATTCGCGATCTGTGCCATTTTCTTGGAGAGAATATGTAAATTCGAGGGCATCCTCAAATTTAAGTAGGATTGTCATTAAAACTCGTAGGGACTATTCTGGACTTTCCGACCTCCTGTAGGAGAAAATTTTGGCAATCTAGTAGCTGTGTAGCTTCATGACCTCTTGCTCATGAGGGAATTCTTAGCTGTAGCCTTGTAGCTTCCCACTTTTCGTAAGCGTTTTCTGAAACTATAGCTTCATTTCAGGCAGATACCGTGATATGAGAAGAGGAAATAGGCCATGGAGTGAGAGTCATGGGCCATGGAGTGAGAGTCAGGGGTAAAATAACAACCTGAACTAGCCTCGGCTTGTTTGGTCAGCCTAGTCGAACGGTCATGTCGGCCTAGTCGACCTTGGCCCCCTTATTTCAGCTTCTGTTTTTCAGATATGTCTCCACAGTCTACTTCTTTTTGGATTTTTTGAATCATTCTGTTATTCTTTTTCTGTGTAGCTTCTGTTTTTTGTTTAATAGAAATGCATATCTCTTTAGTAGCTTATTTGCCTTTTGTTTAATAGAAAGGCATATCCCCTATGTAACTTCTTATTTGATGAGAAAATCTTGTTATGTTAGTCTATGTTTTACTCAAAAGTTCATGATAATTTCGAGGAAGAATAAAATAACATTTTATTCATGTTAATCAGTCTTCGAGAAACACAATAGTAATAATCATAGAAACGTAATCTATTGATAATAGATCTTCATGTGTTATGCGTTCCAAGGATGGGAAAGAACCTTTCCTTTATGATTAATTAGAGTGTACGTGCCAGTATGGTCCTTCCCATATTGGACCTCGTTCACCTATTGATGGATCTTTAGTGTTTGACATGACCTTTCTTAGTACAATATCTCCTTCTTTGAAGCTCCGTCTCTTGATTGTTGCATTGTAATATCTTGCAATTCTGTGTATTCTGCTGCTCGAAGATGAACTTTTTCTCTGTGCTATTCTAATAGAACTAAGCACAATCTCATTGACTCCTCATTCTATTGAGGGTCAAACTCTTCTATTCTTGGTGAAGGTAAACCAAATCCACATGAATGATTGCCTTTGCTCCATAAGTAAGTGAGAAATGAGTCTCACCTATGGTAGACCTTGCAGTTGTCTTGTATGCCCATAGCACATTGGATAACTCCTCTGCCTATGCTCCTTTAAGATTTTCTAACTTTGTCTTGAGATTTAACTTGGTAATCTTGTTCACTGCTTCCACTTGTCCATTGACTTGTGGATGTACTAGAGATGAACATCGATGATTGATGTTAAAATCTGAACAAAATTTTATGAATATTACATTATCAAATTGTTTTTTCATTGTCTGAAATAATGACATTAGGAATTCCAAAACAACATACTATGTTTCTCCATACAAAGTTAGTTATCTTCTTTTCTGTAATTATTGTCAATGTTTCTACTTCAGCCCATTTTGTGAAGTAATCAATGTTTCTACTTCAGTCCATTGGCATTGAATAACCTCTCTTATAGAGTTTACCTTCTCTTAGTAGGTAATGAGCTGATCGCCTTTATATTTGTTTGGCTTCTACTCTTTCAAGGGCAATTTTCCTTCTTTCAGGTATTCCAATATGGGATCCATCCAGCAAGAATCTTTCTCGGCTATAACTTTGGCTACTAATCGAGTGAAACTTTATGTAAAAAGGTAACGAAATACGTTCAACTCTAGGAGAAATGGACAAGAAATGGATGTTTCAATAAGGGATCCATCCAGCAAGAATCTTTCAAGTCGGGTGAAACTTTGTCTTTAATATCAAAATGCTGAAAAATAAAGAAATACTGTAGAAACTAGGAGAAATTGATAAGAAAGGGATGTTGGGTAGCTTCTTTATGGCAGATTTCCCTTCCTTCCAGAAGTGGATCACCTCCCAAAAAGGGTTCTTCTTTTTCTTCTCGAAATCCTCCCCCTTAAATGTCTAATCTCCACGCTCTCCTTCCAAAAACGACAAGCAAGGGCTTTAAACCTCTCCCCTCCTTTGAAATCAGGGCTGAGTGGACATTTCAAGACCAATGGCAGCCCTTCATTGGTTTAAATCAGTACAAGTGTCATAAATTATTCACCTCAATTAATGAAATAACTCCCACGTGCTCATTGTGTAACTGATCCCAGATAAATTCTCTAGCTTTGATAATGCTTCATAAAAAACACAACAATTGCTCCAGCATTTCAGGTTGGATTTTTCACACTTAGCCATTTTTACCTTCAACAATGGCCTACACAAGTCACAAATAGCACAATTAAGTAATATTATGCATTAAAAAGCTCACAAGTGCTTTTCACATAAAAATGGACTCTTTCACTACTAAAACATCAATTCAAAGAGGCTTCTCAATACAAAAGTACCTAAGATAGTATTTGATAATTCTCATTCATGAGGATTATTTGGCCTCTAAACTTGGTTATATTTATGATTTTTATTCATATTATTTGATGAAAAATAAAAAATGTTTGAATTTAATCACATGATTGATGGAAGACCTTTAAATCAAGTAAGTTGAGAAAAGAAAACAAAAGAAGAAAAAAATTCACACTTACTTAATGTTTTGATGCAGGATTTTCGTGGAATGCAACTGCAGTGCAATTGCTAGGCAATTGCAATCTAGACAGATCTGGAATTTAAGTAAAAAACGAGAATTTCGGGATTTTGAAGAAAAATTGACCCACTAATTCAGCAAGATGATTAGCCATGATTGTCCATCAACCAAGGGGGAAACCCTAGCATGAGATCCCTATAAATATGGAACAAAGAAGCCGAACAAGGAGAGCTCGATTGGAGAAGATTTTCGTTCACGTTTTTTTTTGGATTTTCTTACTTTCTGCAATTTCCATTTTGAGTTTTTTTTAGTTGCTGTTTTGTATTCATTTCTTCTACATCTTAGTCTGAATCTCTTCCTCAATCCCATCACAATGAGAGTTGGTGTTGGTTATGAACAATTACTTATTCGATTGAGCTCAATTTTGGAAGAATTTCGTTTATATTTATGGGTTTTCTTCACCGACTGCATCTTTTTTTATACTTTCATTTTAAGTGTTGTTTTGTATTAAGTTTTTCTACATCTCAATCCAGAATCCACTTCTCAATCCCATCTCCATAAGAATTGGATGTGGCTATGAACAAAATTCTTGTTCGATTTGTGCAAAATGAATGGGTTTTTAGGATAGTTGAGTTCTTGTTGGATTTTTGCTAGCTTTGCAATTTTGATGTTATTTGAATTCAAATTAGCTACTGGGTTGTTTTCAATTTCAGCACATTTAGTTTCTGTTATTTGAATTTTGGAAAAGCAATTTTAGTTTCAGCAAGTTTAATTTAAATTATTTGAGCATAGTAGCTACGGGTTCATTGTATTGTTAATTGTAATTCAGTAGCAATTTTGATTTGGAGGCCCACTGCACTTTGATTTTTGCATATACAAGCTTCTTTAAGTTAATTTGTATCTTGAAATTTTGACATTGTTTCTTTAAGCTACTAATTGCTTTGTATTTACAATTTGATTGCATTGTTTACCTTGATTGTACCAATGAATTTTACTAATTTACATTTACTATTTTCAATTTATTCCATCATGAAGAGCTAAATTTCCATTGGGATTCAAGTTTGTGAATGCCCTAGAGGAAAGATGTAAAGCTCGAGAGTAAAAACAATCTAGCTAATTCTTGAACTCTAGTTTCCTTTTGGTGAGTTAATTGTTGGGAAAACCTAGTTGGCCATCTAGTGTTGCTTGCCAAGCTATAACTTAATACCGAAAGGGTTAAGGGAAGCTGATGTCGCAAAAGCAATGGAGGAAAATGCTTAGACATAAGTCTGAAACATGGACTCTAGACATAGGGCGAGACTCCAAAACTACTAGAATTGTGCGGCAAAAATATCTAAATTAGATTAGCCATAGAAATATAGGTTTAATCACTTAGTCTCCTAAAGATACTTCATAGAAGGTCGAATAGGAGTTGAATTCGGTTTACTTAGTTCTTGAGTTAGCTACGATTGCAATTGCTTTCTTATTGCATTTTCTTTCCAAATGGGCATTAGCAACTTGAATCCCTTTTTCATTTCCATTGAATTTTCAAATAATTTTCTTTTAGTGAAAACATCTCACAAAACTTTTCACCCACGGTTACCTTAAGTTGCAATTTGTCAAACAATTTTGTGCCAACTAAAATTCATTTTATTAAACTTCGTTCCCTTGGGTACAATACTCTGGAATACTTCCAGTTTCTTTATTACTTCGATCACGTGCACTTGTGTGTAGCGAAAAGCACCGATCAGTATTTTTAAGCCACAAAAACTTCAGTAAAACACCCTAAATAGCTCTCATTCCAAGAGCTATCATCCCTCTATCTTAGATAATTTGGCTCAATAATTTTACGAGTTTTGGAGTCTTTTGCCCATATGTCTAAGGTAAAGATTGGCTTATGTCTAAACTCTTGTATTCATCGCTTGTGCGAAATCTGCTTGTCACTAACCTTGTCGATATTAGATCCAAGCTTAATTTGCTACCCTAGTTGATCAATCTAGGATCTCAAAAGCATTTTATTCAACACAAGCAAACAATTGAAATGTTGGCTTGGTTTTCATTGTGATTTAGGCTTGATTTACTTCTTAGGGAATTCACATTCTTAATCCCCCTAAGAAGTTTTAGCTCATAATTAATTCAAAGACCACAAGACAAATTCTAGAAATAATTTCCATGCTGACTAATAACCTACTTGAGACCAAAAATTAAAAGAATAAAAGGCTGCTTGCTGTAGCACTAAGAATTGAAGATGAAGGAATAAAGAACAACAATTAGCAAATATTCCTTCAACACAAAGCCCCTAGAAAAAAACCCATGACCACGAAAATTCTAATGAAATGAATTCCAAAACTTTTTTCAATTAAACTTGAATCCAGCAGTAACACATAGTGCAAGGAATTGAAAATTATGAAAATTACAACTCTACTAACTTGAAACAAACCCTAATTCAAAAGAAGTAATAATATCAAATATGCATCCCACCATTCACAATTGCTCTTCTTGGTATCCAATTGATTCAGTCCCCACTATTTCTAGGAAAGAATGAATCATTACAACCCAAATTTTCATTTGGATTGGATCAAAACCAAGGGAAAAATAGAACACAAAAGTCTAAGCAACTCTCGGATGTTTGATAGAAGAAACGAGAAAGAAAACTCACGAGCTTGAGCGAAACTTTGAGCTGAAAAATCGATCCTTTTTCTGTCCCTCTTCCTCCTCTTTTGTGCTCTTCTTATTAGGGTTGGCAACCTCTTTAATTTCGTCCATCATCACATCAATTTTGTGCAGGAAATCAACACTTTCCGTAATCGACGTTGTTTTCTCTTTTTTTATTCTTTTTTGCTATTGCAAGATTGCTATTTCGATTCTGCAATTTTGATTATGTAATCTTCAGATTTCTTACACTAAAAAGAAACCCTTTTTGGTTTATCTTTCCCTTTTCCCTCATTCTTTCTTTCATGTGCACTTCTCACAATTTATTGATGTTTTTCAAGCATTTACCAATTTTCTACCGTGATTTCTAAAGAAAACAAGCATATTTTAAGCTTATGAGAGTTAAATAAGCCTTAATCCTAAGGCTTATCAACCACATTGTCCTCGCCCTCGGCCAAATTATCCTCGTCCTTGGCTTCGGCCTCTTTCTCTCTAGAAACCGTTGCACCAGTTTCCAGTATCTCTTCTGTGCATATACTACAACAAATATTACTTTCCATAGCTTTTAGTTATAGCATTAGCTTAATAAAGCTATTAAAGAAAAAGGCGGGCTTGAAAAATTAATCTGGCGCTAAATAAAAAAAAAGAGCCCGCTTCATTTTACGCATTACACTAATGGAGAGGGGTTACGCAAAAGAAAAAAAACCCTCAGAATCGCAAAACTTTCGATCAGCTACCCCCAAAATTTCATCTTCCACCAAAAATTGCACGACTCGATTTTTCCTCCCATTACAACTCTCTCAATTTTTCTTCCCAAATTTGTTCAATTCTTCCTCACACATTGAAACCTCGCAAATCACAACACAAACATTTGAAAATCACTTGGAATCGCAAGAAGGGGTACTGAACCAGTAGATCAAAGCTTCAAGGTTAGTATCCGAGCCATCCATTCTTCAAATAATGATAATATTTAAATGTTAACCACACTATTAATTCTTGAAAGAACACTTTTAGTCATCCATGAACACCTTAAAAGAATTTAAAGACATGTCAAACACACACTTCCTCCAAAAACATAATGTTTTTGTGTAGTAAGTAGTTTTGGCATGAGACAAGCGAGTCCAAACACAGCCTAAATCTTAGGAGTTTATAATGGATAAAAAGACCAAAGACAAAGAGATCAAATAACAGAATACCTTTAATATGGATGAGACTTTTTCCTTCTAAAGTATTTTATGAACAACCGACTTAGACCATGCTCTTGATCCACTAAGTCCTTGTACTCCTTTAATATTGTATCTTTTTGTATACTTAGTCATCAACCACTTTGTGAAAATTGATATTCTCTTCTCTCATATAGTGCTTGTTGTCCAAGTTATTGACGATTCAACTGATCATACCATTAACGCTACCAACACCTCAAGAATGTTCAACAAAGATTGGGTGCATTTAATCGGTATGAAAATAGTAGTAACTACTTATTAGTTTTTGAGTTAATTAACTCGCGTTAACTTAACAAACCTAACTTTTTCTAATAGTGCTACTAATGAGTACATGGAAGGAGCATGGGATTTTCTACAACATGTGAAGAAAAGGAAGCCATATGTCAATAAAGTTTTATGTCCATGCAAAGAATGTAGGAATATGAGACATTGTGATCTTGAAATTGTATATGAGCACTTAGTCATTAAGGAAATGGACCCTACATACAATGTTTGGTATCATCACGGAGAAGTATGTGAGGGGGATGAAGTCGAGAATGATGTTGAGGATGCTTTTATGTTCGAAGCAACCAACTTCTATAAGAGCATGTATATGGGAGATGAGGATAATATTGATCCTTTTACATCAAAGAAGGAAAACAATTTTTCTCAGAATGTCCAAGATGCAAACACTCCATTGTACGTCAGATGTACAAAATATACAAAGATGTCAGCAGTTGTAGCATTGTATAAACTTAAAACTTTTAATGGTTGGTCAGATGCAAGTTTTACTAGCCTTTTGGAGCTCTGGCATGACATGCTCCCAATAGATAATGTTATCTCAAGATCTATTTATGAAGTTAGAAAATTATTCAAGGTTTTTGATTTAGGCTACGAAAAAATTCATGCATGTGTTAAGGATTGTTGCCTATTTAGAAATGAGAATGAAAAGTTAGAAAGTTGTCCTTATTGTGCGACTTCAAGATGGAAGATTGATGAACGAACTAATAAAATCAAACAAGGTGTAGCTGCTAAGGTGTTGAGATACTTTCCTATCATTCCACGACTTAAACGAATGTTCAAAATAAATGAAGTGAGTGAAAGTTTACGTTGGTATTCTAACCATAAAAGTACTGATGGAAAGATTCGACATCCAGTTGATACTGTTGCATGGGAATCGATTGATCAAAAGTGGCCTGAGTTTTCTATGGACTCTCGTAACCTTAGGCTAGGACTTGCTACAGACGGTTTTAACACATTCTCCAACTTGAGCAGTCGATATAGTTGTTGGCCAGTCATGCTTGTTACGTATAACTTTCCTCCTTGGTTGTGTATGAAAAAGGAAAATATAATGTTAACATTGTTGATTCCTGGCCCTAAACAACCTGGAAATGATATTGATGTTTACCTACAGCCTCTTGTGGAAGATTTACAACAACTATGGAAAGGAGTACAAGTCTACGATATTGTAAGTAAAACACATTTCAATTTAAGAGCAATTCTTATGTGGACTATAAATGATTTCCCAGCATATGGAAATCTTGCTGGATGCACCACAAAAGGAAAATATGCATGTCCAACTTGTGGAGATAATACTCGTTCTTGTTGGTTGAAACGCAGTAAAAAGTTTGCATATATGGGTCATAGACGATTCTTACCATCACCACACCCACATCGGAGAAAAAAAGCTTGGTTTGATGGTAAAATAGAAGAAAAGTTACCTCCCAAAATCGCTACAGGAGGTGTAATTTATTCCCAACTTGAAGATTTTGAAAATTGTTGGGGAAAAGGTGAAAAGAGAAAAGGTCAAAAGAATAATAAAGGGTCAAATCAAAGATGGAAAAAGCGATCAATTTTCTTCAATCTACCATATTGGAAGGTACACCACCTATAAGTTTATGATGTATTTATAGAATTTCAAACTAAATCATTAACAATTTGAAACTTTTATTATGTAGGAATTACTAATACGCCACAACTTGGATGTCATGCATGTGGAAAAGAATGTATGTGAGAGTATTGTAGGTACATTATTAGATATTAATAGAAAGTCAAAAGATGGAATTAATGCGAGAAAAGATTTACAACTTTTGAAAATACGACCTGACCTACATCCTCAAGAGCGAGGAGGTCGAACTTACCTACCCCCTGCTCCGCACACATTGTCTAAATCTGAGAAGAAATTATTTTGTTCAAGGTTGTACAAACTCAAGTTGCCTGATGGATATTGTTCAAACATTTCAAAGTGTGTATCATTAGATGAATGCAAAGTGATGGGGTTGAAGTCTCATGATTATCATGTGTTGATGCAACAACTTTTATCTGTGGTGCTTAGAGGCTTACTCCCAAAAGGTCCAAGAAATGCAATATGTAGACTATGTTCATATTTCAACAGACTTTGCCAGCATATAATTGATAGAGAAGTTATGTTAGAGCTTGAAAAAGAAGTGGTGGACATTTTATGTCTTCTTGAAAGGTACTTTCCACCTTCCTTTTTTGATATAATGACCCATTTGGTTGTTCATTTGGGTCGCGAAGCTCGTATATGTGGACCTGTTCAATTTCGTTGGATGTACCATTTGAAAGGTAAATTACTTACTTTTCTATATGTTGGTGATAATTGTGGTCCTCTTTGTAATCAATATATTTCATTTAGATATATGAATACCTTGAAAGGATATGTACAAAACAAAGCACGACTAGAAGGGTGTATTGCAGCGTGCTACTTAGTCGATGAGTGTGTTAACTTTTCAAATAATTACTTTAAACAATCAGTTGAAGTAGTGATCAATCAACATCGTAATGAAGAATACCACAATGATGTCATTCTAGAGGGTCGTCCTATATCATCTGGAACTTCAATTACATTACCTGATGATGTACTTGAGAATGCACATCGATATGTCTTATTTAACACAGCAGAGGTGCAACCATTTATCGAGTGAGTTAGTTTGCATAAGTATATTACTTAGTTTAATACAAGATCATTATTTTATGATAATTCATTTTGTTAGGATGCATATGAGTGAACTCATGATCTCAAATAGAAGACTAGTAAAAGATTCTGGTCTACTTTGGAAGATCCACACAGAACAATTTCCATCATGGTTGAAATCTAAGGTAATATACTATACTATTTCTATAAATGTTCTATCAAATAATGAATGTACAAAACTATAACACACTTTACCTAACAAATAGGTGTATTTCATCTTATCAGATTGAATTAGATTCATCTTCAACATATTACTCTGACTTGTTGAAATGGCTTGCAAATGGGCCAAGAAAAAGTGCAATGTCTTACATTGGATACATTATAAATGGACAACGATTTCACATAAAGAGTGTGGAGCGATCAACTCAAAATAATGGTGTTTCTGTAGATGCAACTACATTATGTAGATCTAATGCTAAAGATAGATCTCAAGTTGTGAACCTAGTTGCTTATTACGGGTTGTTACGGGAAGTCATTTTGTTAGATTATTATGCCTACCAACTTCCAATATTCAAATGTGATTGGGCAAATGTTCGTAACGGTGTGAAAGTTGAGGAAGGATTCACTCTCGTTAACTTGCATCAAAGTTAAAACATATTTATACGAGAGCCTTTCATTTTTGCCTCACAAGCTAAACATGTGTTCTATGTTAGAGAGCATGACACATCCAATTGGTGTGTCTTATTAAAAGCACCACCAAGAGGATTTCATGACTTAGAGATGTACGATGAGAATTATTTTGATACATTGACTGGTAATGAACAAAGTCCTAATATGTCGGAAGATATTGATGAGAACGATGAACTTACTTATGCGAGACATGATTGTGAGGGTGTCTTTATTTGAAGAACAATTTGAGATGTATAAATATTTTTTGTGAATGTATCATACTATATGGTTATTTATTTTGTGTAAGTACTCTGAGAGTGAGGATGGTATGAAATCAACCCTCAATCACAAGTAAAATTACTATAACTTCTTTTTTTTTTTTTTTTTTGATAAGTACTATAACTTCTTTTGTAAAGACTTTTTGACAGAGTTGATGAATATCATATTAATGCTAGTTGCTTCTGACATATGTTTCATAAATCAACTTTGTTCATAATTGTCTAGTCTTATGTGTACTATTTATGTTTTTTATACTATTTATCATCTAACATATTTACATATTTCAGATACATATCTTCTAAGTAAACCTCAACAATGGTGAAAACGAGAATGACAGTAAGTAACCATAGTTATAAAATATGCCATTATTGATTTATATTTAGTTCACAATGATTATCTATTGACCTTGGTTTCAGGATGAAATGGAGAGAAATAGGTCACCACCTCCAACTAAACGACATAAAAAATCTATACGAAGAAAGATTTGTAGTAACGAAATGACACATGACCACCAACTAGAAGAGGTAGTGGCCCATAGTGATAACCATGATCATGATAGTTTGCCTCTTCCAAACAATGTCAATGAGGAAAGATCTCCTATTAGTGCCCACCCTCAACATTTGTCACCAAATCCTAATGAGAAGACAATTGTACAAAATTGTACTTCAATTCCTACATTAGACTCACCAGTTACCCGAACAAGATTAGCACTTCGTAGGCAATTAGGAACTTCTAATGAAAATAGATTTGAAAATGAAGATCATATAAACAGTGAACACCCACTTGAAACAACAACTTTGCCAAAAAGAACAAGAGGCCCTACCAAGATGAAGGCAATTGCCGTTGATGAACAATCTAGAGTGAACCTACTTTTTAATGAATATGGACAACCCATTGGGGAGGCATCTGTAGGATTAGCTTCTTTTCTTGGTCCACTAGTGAGGGAGGTTGTGCCCGTGAATTTAGAGAATTGGAAGAAACTACCTCCAAGGTTGAATATTGTGGAAGTCTATTCAGGTATGAAGTTACTTCAGTTCATTTATATAACTTAAATTGAAGGTATGTATCCTTTTTTACTAAATGTTATGACTTATTTCTGACTATGTGATACTTTAGTCGAGGTACAATGTAAATGACGATTGGCAAAAACAGTACTTTTTTCAAAAGATGGGTAGATTATGGAGGGCTGAAAAATCTCGTATGGTAAACAACATTCGCAAGGCCCCAACAAAGGATGCACTTTTGAAACTTATGCCAGATAATTTTCAAACTGCAGATGATTGGATGGATTTTGTCAATGAAAAGACTAGTGCAAACTTTGTGGTTTGAAAACTTCTACTTTAGTGTAACTTTACATTTCCATATTATTACTTTGACATAAATATTAGACATGTCTTTGTTTGAGTAGGTAAAAAGTGAAAAATATAAAGCCATGAAGAAGAAACAACTCCCACATACATGTAGTAGAAAGGGATATGCTCGCTTGGCTGAAGAGATGGTAAAGAACATTATTACTAAAAGTTTAATTCTACTTTTATTATTGTATTAATGTGAGATCATTTTCTTTATTTCATTTGGTAGAAAAAAAGTTGCTCAGATCCAACTTCAATCACAAGGGTTATGTTGTGGACAAAGGCACACAAAAAAAAGATGGACAACCAGTGAATGCACAAGTTGCCGAGACACTCGTAAGACGTTCATTTTATTGATTTGGAGTAGGGTGAAAAAGTTGAGGAGAGTTGACTTTGCTGTTATATTTCTTATAGAATATGTGGAATTTGGTTGAAAATGACTTTTCTTGTATGTTGCTTTGTTTGAGGGGGAGGAGAGATGGAAAAAACTAAGGAGAATTATCTTGATGACTTTGTTGTTGATATATTTTGCTTATAGAATATGTGGAATCTTGTTGAAAATGATGTTTCTTGTATGTTGCTTTGTTTGAGGAGGAGGGGAAGGTGGTTGAAAAATCTTAGGAGAGTTATCTTGATGACTTTGTTGTTGATATATTTTGCTTATAGAATATGTGGAATTTGGTTGAAAATGAAGTTTCTTGTATGTTGCTTTGTTTGAGGAGGAGGGAGAGGTGGTTGAAAAATGTTAGGAGAGTTATATTGATGACTTTGTTGTTGATACATCTTCCTTATAGAATATGTAGAATTTGGTTGAAAATGACATTTCTTGTATGTTGCTTTGTTTGAGGGGGGAGGGAGGGAAAAAACTAAGGAGAGTTATCTTGGTAACTTTGTTGTTGATACATCTTCCTTATAGAATATGGTGAATTTGGTTGAAAATGGCTTTTCTTGTATGTTTCTTTGTTTGAGAAGGAGGGAGAGGGGGGTGGGAAAAACTTAGGAGAGTTATCTTGGTGACTTTGTTGTAATATTTTGTTTATACAATATGTGAAAATATTTTGAAAATTTACCTTTTGCATACTCGTGCTAGGAGCGCATTGAACAAACTGAGGTTGAGACAATAACTTCTCAAAATAACGTGGTTGATGATGCCTTGAGTAAAGTTCTTGGCCCTGATCGTGGGTATGTAAGAGGCCTTGGATTTGATGTGACTCGTTCAAAATTATGTCTCTTGTCTTAACAAGATAATAGGTACACGATGCTTGAGAAAGAATATTTGAAGATGAAGGAGGAAATGATGGAAATGAAATCAATGATGTCATGTTTTGTAAAGAAACACGTAAACTTTTTTTATTAAAGTTATCTTAATTAAGTTCATAATCTTTGTGTGTTTAGTGTACTTCAAGTAATATTTCATCTCAAATTATTATAGGCTGAACAGAGTGAAGATTTTTCAAATGCCACTGCAAGTGTACCTAAGCCAACAAATATTCCTTCAACTTTTCTCATACCTTCTCCATCGGTAAACTTATTTTGTAATATGATGAATAATATTATTGATTTCATTATCACCCAATTCTCATATATCTTACATTTTCTTCTTATAAAGAGTATTAATAATAATACTCAAATTATTAAGTGCAAGTTATTAGATTGGCATGGCTCGGTAGAGATAGTTGCAGAAGGACGATGGTCTTGTAATGATCCAGCTGTTCTTGTTCATCATATTCCTCTTGGACCACATGCAGTTAGAGTCCGAATTGATGTATCAAAGAAACCCAATGCATATTTGTGGAGGCCTACATCAGAAATGACATGTATTGAAGAAGCTGTGGGTAGTACAATTGCATGGCCATCTGACAAAGTGACTATTGGTATGTTATTTTCTAGGTCTATTTATTTACATTTAATAAACAATCCTTTTATTTACTTCATTATTGGTATTCACAAAATCATATATTTATATATTTATGTAGGTGAATGAAATGATACTTTTAACAAGCAAAAGGATCAAAGATGGCAGATCAATTCCATGATATTCTAATCTTGAACATTTGGTGAATGTTTTATTTTGTGAACTAACTTATTTTGTTGGGAACTACTTTTAGTAAATACTTTATTTTGTATTGTTGGTATCTTCTATATTTTAGAAAACTTTGAATACTTTATTTTGTAATGTAAATGGATTATGAAATATCAATTATGAAAGGAAGTAATAGTATTTAATGTGTTATGAAGTATTTCCATGGGTGTGGATTTAGCTAGAAACAAGTGCTTAAAGTAAATTTTATCAAAATTGAATCAATTTAAATGATATTTAAATAATACAATTGATTCATTTGTAGCACTAAAAGTAAATTTTATATTAAAAAAATAAGCCATGAGTTTCTATAACAAAATTCACATAGCAAAAAATAAATGCTATGAAAAGGTTACTAAGACATTAAATAAGTATATTATAGCATAAGATTAAAGTTATATATACTATATCATAGCTGTACAAAAACGCTATTATATATTAAAGATAGCACAATATTTTAGCTATATTAACATATTATAACTTTAATGACAAACGCTATAAAATGTTTTCATAGCAACGTATATAGGCTATACCTTCATAATCTATTATAGCATCCACTATAGCTATATAAAAACGCTATAAAAAGTCTTAGACTTTTAATAACATGAGCTGTCAGGACCTTCGCAAAAACGCTATAAAATATTTTTTATAGTGTTTTTCGTTAGCTATTATATCCGTTATTTCTTGTAGTGATATGGTTGGCTCAAATAGGATTTCAACTGGAACTCATGTTTGGCATTTTGTGATCTTGAAATTTGCTTGAACTCATGTTTGGGGAATGAGGTAAGCAATTCATTGACCTTTGATAAATACTTTGCCATTCACTACTCTTTAATTAGCTTGATATTCTTCAATTACTTGTTTCACTATCAATTGAGAATCACTCAAGCCTAAGAGACTGGAGATCCCTATTTTTTCCACAAACAGCGCCAACTGTTGTTGCCAAATATTAGACAGAAGAAATCTCATCTGACCTCCACGTGACAATGACGGTGAATTTGTATTCTTGGGGAAAGAACGCGACCAGCAAGACAAGAAAAATTTGAACACCGGTGTGGTGTAGGGCACACAGGCTCCAATGCTTAAGTTAGATAGAGTCTTTGATAGAATTTAGGAGTTCTATGAAAGTTTAGGTGGCTGGAATGAGCTTACCTTGCTCTCCCTTGTATATAGAGCTTAAACACCTCCTAATTAGGGTTTTCATTAGTTTCCGTCTTCAACTGAGAACGAAAAGACCGAACGGAGCTGGACCGGGGGTTCAGGACATGTGGGCCTTGCCATGTGGTCGGCCTCGGCCAACCACGGGCTTGAGCTTCAGTCCAAGCCTATTTCTTCGTCCCTTTGCGTCTTGGGCCAGTCCTCTTTTAGTTTGGGTCCGTTTTGACTTCGTATTGGGCTTCTTTTCCTCGTTTGGCCTTTATTGTAGCTTTTCAATCAGTCTGTTCTTGTTAGTCCAATTTCACCCATAACAAACATTAAACTTATATTAAAACAATTTAAAATCAACATATATTTTTCATTTAATTATCAATAAAAATTTGCAATTATCTCTTTGGAATTAAGGTAAAAATAAATCTATAAATCTTAATATATTTTTAAAATTTTATTAGATAATAAACATATCAAAGTCAACAAATATTTCATGCCCACTTTTTAACCCTTACACATAATAAAATAATATATATTAAATTCTCTCATCTCTCCCAAAAAAATAATTAAATAAATATCAGTTAATTAAAATATTAGTAAAATTTTATATTAAATAGTCAAGATAATATAAAATAATAATTATAAATGTATTAGTTATAATTTTATTAAGTCTGAATAACATACGACGATGAGCACGAGAGATAGCATTTAGGCAAGTCGTCGGCAAATGAAGAGGCGAGAGCGAGAGACAGAGGCTGAAAGAATCTAAGATGGAGGCTGGTCGATTGGGGATTATGTCAACAAGAGAGGCTAATCGAGGTTGTCAGGCCCGTCAAATAAATTTATAAATTGCGCCAATTAATATTTGCAGTATTAGTGGTTGGATCGTACCACAGGGAGGCCAAATTCAATTATTAACTTTCTTTATTTGGATTAATAAAACGAAATTGGGGGGGGGGGGTTTGTGATTAAAAATAAGTGGGCGAAAATTAAATGCATAAAAGAGAGAATTTAAATGTGGAAACTAACAATCTTACCAAACACACTAATTCAAGAGTTCATCGGGCATTTCTCATGTAACTTTGATCATTGAAAGCATACAAACAAGCAACGTACTTAATTTAGCCCCTAATCAACCTTGATGAAAAAACGCCCTAAAGCCTTAATCCCTTTAGAGACTAATTCAACCTAGCATCATTTTAGTCCTAAATTGACTCTAAGGGTTGGGCACAATAGCATTTCATACCCCCTAAACCAATTTTTTTAAGCTCGACGATTGATTAGAACAATCTAATTAATTGGATAGCCAAATTAACTAGAATGCAATTTTGCTTTTAAAGCCTATCATGCAAACTACATCAGGAGATAGCTCCCTACTATGCACACATGAACCGACCTTTGTGCTACTTAAACGTGCAAGAATTCAATACAAAGTGTAAGTGAAGTCCTAGCTAGCATTAAACATTCCAACATGCAAGAGCCCGTTAATTCTAACATGCATTCACATTCTATAATGGAAACAAGAAGCAAAATGTGCTAAAAATAGAGTATGATATATAAATGAAGTTCCAATTCTCACAAAGTTACATGATAGATGCCCGAATCACCTTCGAATCGACATTATCCTCTAGCTAGACATTGTGAAATTGACTCCCGACTCCATAATATAAGCCAAAAGCTACTAAAAATGGAAAAAAATGTCTTAAAGCAACAAAGAGAGGAAAGCAATTTAGAGAGAAATGATTGGATTCTCTAACATATGACCTAAAAGCGGAAAAAATCAATTTATATAAATCGATGTAGCATCAACGTTGAGATGCTACTAGCGTTGATCCCAACATTCTGTAGCGTCTAGGGGCTTCAGGTTAACGCTCTATCAAAGTAGCATCGAGATGCTACCCTATTATCACGGCTATTGCCTTTTGCATTCGTGTGCATGGCGTCTCAATGCCTATTTTGGCGTCTAGATACTCTTGCCAGGGGCAATTGGTCATTTTTTTTCTAAACTTCACTTGGGTGCTCGAATGACCTTCAGTTTGGCTCGTTTTAATCCTGAACTGATGCAAAGCCTCCAAAACATGCCTTGAACTCAATTTTCTACAAAATAATCAATTAATCACATAAAAACCTCTAAACTAACATGAATTAGACTAGATAAAATAGGACTTTCTAAGTCCTATCAGAGGCAGAGAGAAAGGGAGAGAATGAGGGAGTGGGTGGCGCACGCATGAAGTCTGAAAATAGGTTTTTTTTTAGTTTTGTTTATACTTTAATATATATATATTTTTTTATTTTTTAAATATATGTTTTCAGTCGGTCGAGTTGAGCATTTTTTAACTCACCGACCGACCAACAGGTCAGTTTGCATTAAGAAAAATTGATCTCGAACACCATTGCTTCCAAATCACCCGTCGGTCTTTCGAATTTTGTTGCTCACTCCTAATATAGATTTATGAAGCAATACTAGTTTTTTTCTCGCTTGTGTGTCATGTAACCTTTCTTCTTTAAATAATACAAAATTAAAATTTTGGAATTATGTATTATTAATAATAATATTCCATTTTACTCTAAAAAGTTTTTAATATGGTTTTGAATTCTTAGAGTTGTCTTTATTTAACCTTTGTAATTTATTGAATAAATCTTTGTCATCGTTAACTCTCTTAGTTTAAGATTTATAATTAATTTTAGAACTTTTAGGGCCAAGTGGACCTCAATCATATATTTATATGTCCCTAAATAAGATAACTTTGATGACTAATCCATATTCAAAGTTATAAAATTTTAATAATTATAAATAAAAAAGAATTTATACTTGTGTAGGGCTTATGGGAACGCCAATAGAATGTAAAATCATTGGGGTACATCTCAATTACATGCTCATATTTAGTGTGGGAATGTCGAGAGGTAAAGCCGTTTGTATAGTTATTGGGTGTGAGAAATAAATCAATACGAAAGGTCATTTAACTAAAAAACCAAACTAAATATTGTCCAGAAAAATACGTTTATTCAATATCCGAACTTTTATGTTTACTAGTTTACTAATAAACATAAAGTTTGGATATTGAAGAAATGTATTTTTCTTATAACTTTTATATTTACTAGTTCATCACAACCAAAGAGGGCATAGTTCAACTGGCATATCGCATGTGTCAAGAACATTTTGAGTTGACTTTGAGAATAAATAGACTTTAGAAGAGCAAAGAAAATAAGAGAACATAAAAAGAGAAGAATAATGAAGTTCAAATTATTTGTGAAGTAACAGTGGAAGTCCTCTTATTTATAGTTGTAGAGAATTGAAAAAGTACAAAACGTTAGAAATTCTTCCCCAATTAAAATTCTAGTAATAATTAAAGAGAAAATCTTAAATTTATATATATATAAAATGAAAACACAACATTTTTCACATTCAAACCTTTTAAATTTTATACATTTATCAACTATTAGGCATTTAAAATAAATAAATAAATATTTTTAAGACGATGTAATAAATTGTTTGTCTAATTTTTAACATCATTTTTATCAATTTTAAAAAAGATAGATACTCTCACATTCTTTTTACTTTTTAAAAATTAATTGTACTTATTCCAATTCATATTATATTTTTATTTTTAATTAAGGAATATAATACATTATTAAAGCTTAATTTAATAAATAGAATATTATTAAATTATAAAATAATAATATTATATTAGACTAACTTTTATGATATATATTTTTAGTCTACTTTTAAACATAGTACATTACATCAATTTTAATAAATAATAATAAATTTATAATTAATGAGGGAAACAACACGGGAAATTGTCAAAAATAGGACAACTTTAGGGGTATTAAAGAGATTTGGGATGGGTTTCAAATTTAAAGAGAAATAAGACTATTAAGGGTATGAAATTACCAATTTGTCCATTTTAAAAAAATCCCAAATATTACCTTATGCCCTAATTTTTTACTTTCTTCATGTTCTCTCGCTCGATCGAAGGCCCAACTTGTTTCAACTGACGGTGAAGACGAGCGTTCAACTGACTACACTTGCGAGAGTTCGACTGACGGCGACGGAGAGAGTGATCCGAGTTCGACTGACGACAACGGTAGTTGTTGCTGCAAGTTCGACAGACTGCGATTTCGGTTGCTGTGAGTTCGACGGACTGCGATTCCAGTTGGTTTCAGTTGCTGCGATTTCGACTGAAGGCCCCGGTGGTTGTTGCTTCGATTTCGACTATAGGCGTTGCTCTGATTGCGACGACGACGACTCGAGTTTGACTGATTGTGACGACGGCCCCTTCCATTTCCCAACTAGAAGCATCTTCTAAAGGAAATCAGCCTAAGAACGAAATTTAGGTGATATTTTACATATGAAATTCATGCTCTCCAAATTCTTAAACAATAACCTTGCTGGTGTATCTGTATTTACATTTGTCGATTGCAGTAGCTGTATACAATTCATTTGATTTCCATTATTTGAGAAACTCGTAATATAAAGGAAAGACCTTCGATTCTATTAGTGCTTAATCACAAAAGGGAAAGACCTTCGATTCTATTAGTGCTTAATCACAAAAGTATGCACTTTTCTAGCTTTCCAATGATTTTTTTTGATTGATTATGAGTTAAATACAAGTTTGCACCATTATTTGGTTGGAAGTTGATTCTAAGTGTATTAAGTGAGAAACTTATTTAAGCCCCAAAGGGTCGCTTTGTTGGTAAGGGCTTGGGGGCTTTTGGTCATATCAGCTTAGAGGTCTCAAGTTAGAGCCTTCGAGTGAGCTTAATAAATAAAAACCTTTTAGAATGTCTAGCTATGATTTGGTGCTGAGAACTTTGATTTCTATGGTTTTTCTCTATGTTTTGCCTGGTTTCCTAGGTGCGAGAAACTGCGAGAAAAGAAACTGAATGCAAAATGAGTCCATTTTTTTGTAACTATTTTACTTCGGCTATGGCCATTAAGTAATGTCTAGATATGTATTGGTGCTTGATAACTTTATTACGATGTTTTTCATTCTTTAGTGTATTCTCTTTTAGGTACGAGAAACTATGAGAAACCATAGACTAAGTCAAAAAGTGCTTTCTTTTTTGAATTATTTCACTTGTTCTATGGCCATTAAGTAGTGTATGCATATGTTTGGGTGCTGGATAGTTTTTCTAGGTTGTTTGTCCTTGTTTAGTGCATTCTATTCTAAGTGCGAGAAGTCTGCGAGAAAAAAACAGAATGCAAACTAAGTTTTTTTTTTTGAATTATTTCACTTGTGCTATGGCCATTAAGTAGTTTCTGAATATGTTTGGGTGCTGGATAGCTTTTTTAGGTTGTTTATCCTTGTTTAGTGCATTCTATTATAGGTGCGAGAAGTCAGCAAGAAAAAAAACATAATGCAAACAGCCTTCTTTTTTGAATTATTTCATTTGTGATATGCCCATCAAGTAGTTTTTGTAACGACCCTATAGGCTCAACACGCTACCTAAGAGTCATTACTAAGTCACGTCGCTATATTACCGAAAATTTCGGCAGCATAACGGCGTAACTACGCGAAAACCAAAAATTTGACCCTTACCTGATAAGACATAGAAAAACACACTTCTAAGATTTTCAAACAACCTCCTAGCATCCAACAAACTTCTCAATATGATGCTAGGATTCAAACAGCAGAAACCAAGTGAATTCAAACATAGAAAGCCAAATACACGTGCACGATTTACAAAGAAAGGTTAAAAGACTTTGAAACATCCTCCTAAACATTTAAAACTCGACATGAGTTCTATGTACATCCAGAAACATAAAAGAAGCGGAATAGCGATCGCTCGGCTCCCATGACTCGAGTAGCTGATCTCCGGTCACGCGCTAGGGCCGATCTTAGCCTTACCTGAAAACATTTTAAAAGGAAAAGGGTGAGTATTAACGAATAATACTCAGTAAGTAACTCATAGTTTCAAAGTAAGAGTTTCAATCGCATGCAACCTGTCATTTTGAATCATAAAACCATCGTAAACCATCGCTTTAGTAGGGGACCTAAAATTCGTTTTATAAACCATGTACTTTTCCTTGCGGCTCTCGTGAACGATTAAATTCTCCCGAGGGCCTCGTAAATAGTCCGAAGACATAATTTTCCATCGAATAGAGTCCTCCCCTAACTCTGAGAGTTGAGCTCGGAAGCTAACATACATCGTGGAGTCCGAAGACTCAGCCCGAAGGCTACCATCGTGGAGTCCGAAGACTCAAGCCCGTCGGCTACCATCGTGGAGCACTCTCGAACCCCGGGAGCATAGAGAATACGAAGACTCGGGTTCCCTCATAACCCACATAAAACTTTTGGGAGAATTATCGTCACGGCCTTACATAAATCTTTTCATGAGCACACAACACATGCATGAGGTCCCGCTCGTTTTAGAACATACTCATGAATGCATAAGTCAAGGCAATCGCATTTCAAAGACATACATATCATTTCCATTCTTTTTAACATGAAAACTCAAATAGAACTCATGGAACTAGCGTATAAAGGAATATACATATAAAACACTTTCTTTCTTAAATACTTAACACGAAAAACATAAACTTTCAAAGTAAATATAGGGCTAGCTCTAGGTTTCGAAAACTTCTTTCGTTGTGAGATCCCTTACCTTAAATCTTTACTTACTAAAATACCCTTTCTCCACTAGTAATGAGCTTCTCGAGTCCCCACTCCAAGTACAATCCAAGGTCCTCGACAAATCACCTAAAAAGTGTCCTAAACAGGTCTTAAACCAACCGAATTACGCTAAAACGCATTCTAACATTAATAACTCGACGAAACGGACCAAATGGCAAAATTTACCCAACTCCGACGAACGGCGGCGCGTGGGCTTCACGGCGGCGGCGGGTGAGTCAACCTATCGGCGCGTGGAGGTTCGTTTCTGGTGTGTTGCAGCCCGATCTACAAGAATCCGAGGTCGTTTTGCTGAAAATCAATCAAACTCGAGCTTAAAACGCCAAACATCTCACGACGATGACGACGAGTGGCAGGAGGGGCGATTGGCGTGCGGTTGCAGGAGTTTCGAATAGATTGAACTCCACTAGCTGGCCGGCGAACGAAGAGGAAGAAGGAGAAGGATGGCCGGCGGTGGGTGGTGACTGCCGGACGAACACGAAGTGAAGAAGACGAAGATGGGCGTTCGGCCGAGGGAGAGAGAGAGAGAGAGAGAGAGGGGCTGCGCGAGAGAAGAAAAAAAATTAATAATTTTTTTTTTTTTAAAACTAATAATAATATAAAATCAAAAATATATTCTCTATAAATGACCATAATACCCTTTCATTTTCCAAAAATCACCAAATTACCCTCAAAGCAAATAAATTCTTAATAAAACTTTACCAAAACAACATTTTAAACTTACCCAAAACGTCTCGGGTGTTACAGTTTTTGCATATGTTTGGGTGCCAGATAGCTTTTCTAGGTTGTTTATCATTCTTTAGTGCATTCTAGTATAGGTGCAAGAAGTCTGCGAGAAAAAAAAAACAGAATGCAAAATGCCTTCCTTTTTGAATTATTTCACTTGTGCTATGACCATTAAGTAGTTTATGCATGTGTGTTGGGTGCTGGATAGCTTTTTTAGGATGTTTATCCTTGTTTAGTGCATTCTATTCTAGGTGCGAGAAGTATGCAAGAAAAAAACATAACCTTGGGATTCCCTCCAATCATACACTACGATCGAGGAGATGACAGCGTTGTTGGAGCCAGTGCGAACTTTGGTACCATTGATATTGCAATGTACCGATTTTTTTACTAGGCGAGGTGGAGAGTCTAGACATACAGAACCTTGGCCCATTGTAATGGTAGAGTCAGCTCCAATTCAGCGTAATTATTGTGATTGTGGTGTATTCACCGTTAAGGTTTTTGAATACGTTGTAACTGGTTCTGATTTTGTAAGTTTATGTCAAGAAAACATGCCATATTTTAGAAAACAGTTGGCTTTCTAGCTATGGACAAATACTCTGATGTATTAAGTTACTAATAGTTCAATATATATTATAATGAGAATTTCATTATATTGAGTACATTGTTTGAATGTCAAGATGCTTGCTCCCTATTTATTGTCATGTTTTCTAAGTGCGAGAAATCGGCGAGAAAACAAACATAACGCAAAGTACCCACTTTGATATATTGGATTGTTTTTTAGGTATGAGGAACTACGAGAAAAAAAAATAGTTTTTTTTTTAAAAGAACTCATTTGTTATTGTTTTTGTGGAATGTCTACATATGATTTGTAACTCTGAACTTTGATTTATAGGTACGAGAAATTGCAAGAAACTGCAAGAAAAACAAAGTTTTCTTAGAAGTACCCATTTTTTTGCTTGCTTTGTAGGTACGAGAAACTGCGAGAAAAAAAAACAGAATGCAAACAAAACTAGAATGCAAAAGTAGTCAATTGTATACTAAGATAAAATAGAACAATTAATATAACAAATGTGTTCAATACTACAACAAAAAGTTAATATAACTAAAGCGTTCAACATAACAAACAAGTGGTCCATTAATCTCGCATTTTACTTTTCGGCATATGCAATCGGATTACGACATGTCAATCTATTATGGTCTCGTTTGTCGCATCTGCCACATTTATGCAATATGGGAGTTCCACCAATTGATGGGATTCTCTTTCTTTGGCACCGACCAACCCTAGCCACTACTTTGGGGGGGTAAGACCTTCATTTCCACATAGTCTATAGGTGTCTTCCACTCCGAGGCATTACCGACCGGATAAATAGGTTATGCATATGCAGCCAACAAACATTCATTAGTATAATAACAATGACATAAACTATATACACTTATACTTCGAGCTCTTGCTGCAGCAATTGCATGTGCACATGGTAATTGCTCTAGTTGAAACTCCTTATAACTATACTCCCGAGTATTAAGGTCAACAGTCTCCTCGTTATCCACATCCTTCACATGTAATTGATAACAATCAATTGAATCAACCTTCATTGTTAAAGAATGCTCTTGGCTTTTCTGTAAAATTCCTTCTGCCCATTTCGTTAAGATGGATATAACTTTTGAAGCTTCATCTCGACGCTCCCAAAACCACCTTTGTAGTAAAGCTCTCAAATGTTCAACAAATGTAGCAATTGGTAATTCTCTGGGTTCTTCCAAAAGAGCATTCATGCTCTCTGCTATATTCGTAGTCATCATATTGTAGTGCCTTCTTGGACAATGCATACATGCCCAACATGAAAGGCCAACATCTTTCAAATACTTTCCTACACCATTATCAAATGCTAGAATGCGGCCCCATAATTCTTGAAATTTTGACTCACGATATGCTCTTGAAGCATTACAAAACAAATGCTATATTGTTTCATTCTTGAATTTAGTATTCAAATTTTCTCTCAAATGTTGCGCACAAAGACCGTGAAATGCAGTGGGAAATACAGAAGTAATGGACTTTGCTATGCTTTTATTTCGATCTAATACAAAAACCAAATCATTAACTTCACCTATTGCACCTTTTAACTTTTTCAAGAACCATTTTACCGAATCATCTTCTCTATCTACAATTCTGAATGCAAGTGGAAAAATATGATTATTATCATCTAAGCAAGTGGCAATTATCAAAGTACACCTATATTTACACTTCAAAAATGTTCCATCCATAACTATAACATGTCGCATACAATTTAAAAATCCTCAAACACATGGACCTAATGTCATAAAAAGATATTTGAAGAAATGCCCATCTTCAAGTTCAATGTCATAAAATGTACTTGGATTTGCCAGTTTAAGTGCTTCACCATACCTATGCAATAGATTATATGACTCTTCCGGTGATCCACGTACTCGCATATATGCATTTTCTCTAGCACGCCACGCTTTTTCATAACTCATATTTATACCATAATCTTGTCTCATGTCTTCTATGATGTCTCGTAGTTTGTATTGACGACCAATTCCCTTGAATTTTGATTTTATTAATTCTCCAACTACCCAAGATTTTGCTTGTCTATGTTCATGGTTCAAAATATCAAGTGAACATGAATGAATATTTACATACTTTGAAATCTTGAATATGTCTGAACCTTTCAATTTGACTGCCCGTAGTCTCCATTTACATTTATCATCAACACATCTAACATAAAGAATCTCCTTGGTAGACTTCTTTACCCTAAATTCAAAGTTCTTTTTCATTGCCATCACACTTAATTTCATGGATAAGTCCTTCTTGCCAAAAAATATTTGTCCGACCTCCAACTCGTAATTTGTAGAGCTCCATTCTGACCAAATATTTGTATTCATGCATGTCCCTTGGCTACCTGATTGACATTCAATGGCACGTTTTCTTTTACAATATTTTGAAGTACTTCTTTCCTGTGGGATGTCATAGGATTGACAAGTAAAGTTCTTGGCCTCATCAAACTCCATTGCAAAGTTATCTTCTTTTGAATCATGTGATTCCCATATAGAGCTCTCATTCCTGTCATCACCTAAGACAACTTGAACTACATTATCATCTAATGTTGCATGCAATGGAATCGAAACAGTTGTGTTCTTAACTTGATTGCTCCCAGAAATAGATTTATTACCTTCAACATGTAAATCTTTGGCTGGGGTCAAACCTTTGTACCTAGGTTCAAATGAGATGTACAGGGGGACTTCTAACATATTTTCACCCATAAGATAAAATTTCAAATCACTGTCATTACTTATATCAAATGGAGGAGTTTGATTTTCAGATTTTATCTCATATATGCATCTTAGTTTGATATCAAACTTTTTAGAGTCAACTTCGGTGAGAGCATATATTTCAACTACTAAATCTTTGTGCGTGATTTCTTTACTTATGACAACACCTTTCAACAAACTCCCTTCATATTTTCTTTCTTCGTCATCCCATACTCCACCATAACGAACTAAGACACGAACATGGGTCATCCTTGAATTATAACAAAGTCTTTAATTCCTACAAAAAAAAAAACATGAGGCAAGAGAGAGGAAGGAAAACCATAATCAAAGCTTCAATAAACAATTTATGGCCAAACATTCCACAATAACTACTATTTGCATTATATTTTTTTTTTCTCATAATTTATCGTACTCACAAAACAATGCAAGAAATAAGGAGGAAGCCCATAATTAAAGTACTAAGCAAGCAACTATTTATTGCTAAACACTCAAAATAACAATAGTAAAAATTCAATATATATAAAAAATAAAAATTGATCATAGTTAAAAGCTTTTGCATTCTTCTTTTTTTCCTTCTTAGAATTTCATACTTACAAATCAATGCAAGAAAGAGCACAAACCAAAATAACAACTAAATATTCATAGTCAATTACCTCATACCGACAAAAAAAAAAAGAAGTAAACTACACACCTTTTGTTCCTCACTCAACAAAGTAAAAATAAGCAAATTTTTTTTATCAACACAAAACATAAAATTGTGAAGAAAGTTTGTCAAGCCTACCCAAAGAGATATTTCAAGAAATGGAGCTTCTTTTTTTTCAAGAAATTTTTTTGTCACCGTTGCTGCCGCCGCCGTAACTGTAGCTATAGCCGTCGCCGCCGCGGAGTAATGTGTGTGAAGGAGAAATGTTAGATGAAGAAAGAAGAAGGAGAAATGTTGAGGGAAGAAGGAGAAAGCTACAAAAGAAGTGAAGTTAGGGATTTTTTTTAAAGAAGGGCAAATTGATAATTTCATAGTCTCAATTGTCCTATTTCTCTTCAACAATAAAATCCATCCCAAATCTCTTTAACGCCCCTTGATTTGTCCTATTTTTGACAATTTCCCAAACGACACTTTACAATTTAAATTAGTAAATTATTAATTCTAATTAAATGTAAAATCATATATTTTTATAATAGATAAGTTACGTACAAAGACTTTGGAATTTCAATAGCTTGGAAGTTTTATTATTAATTCTAATTAAATGTGAAATCATAAATTTGTTATAATTGTTTATAGAATTATACACAACCTTTTATATTCAAGCTATTTAAATTTCCAACCTTTTATATTCTTATTAATATTAATTAAAGTTATAAAAACTAAAAATAGCATGCTTGGCAAATTTAAAAATAGACCTTATAATAATTTAGAATAAACAAAATATAATTTGTAATTTGAAGTAGGTAAAATTTCAAATAATTATCTTACAATAAAATTTTGAAACTATATATCTAGAGATCACAACCTTATGCGGAATTGAAATATTATGCCTATTTTTGTTGCCTCCCTCTCCACCTATTTTAGATTTGGTAGGTTGCTCAATTTCCCTCCCTCTTGTGTTCAGATCTTGAGTTCCAAATCTAGGAGGTCATCACCAAGTATCCATGGTGGGTTCAAAACTTAGATCATTAACCCATCTTCACGTAGAAAATTGGAAAAGTAAAGCCGAAAACTCCAATTAGTAGAAATCTAATTTGTCAGGATCACTATCTTTGATTTTTTTCAACAGAAATCTCCATGGCATCATCCAAATTAATCACTTGGTGATGCAATGTAAACAACATATAAATATATCAGTCAACTATTGCTGAATACACAAAGTGAGAAAAATTATTGATGGTTAACCTTACCTCTATTTTTCACCATTGCTGACACACCAAGGTTGAGAACCAGAGTAGCGAGGGAGAATGTTGTATACACCAACGCGATTCCATTAAATTAAATTAAATTATCATTTGGTGTTGCAATCATATTCTTGTACGTCTTTTATGTGATGTTTTATAATTTACATTAAATATATAATTTATTGAAATTACAAAACTTTTGAGATTTCAAGATTCTTGAATTTTTTTTAATCAAATTAAATATAATTAAATTTAGTAATTATGTAAATAAATAGAAAACTTTTTATAAGGCCAATAAGATAAATGACTAAATTTTAATAGACCAACTTGATAGCTAAATGCAGTAAGTTTTATAAAAATGTCTAAACATGCTTTATGTTGAAATATTAAAATTGGATTCAGACGAAAATACCCATGATCTAGATTTTTCAATTTTAAAGAAACTAAAAGAAAGACTAAAATAATGCAACATATTAGGGTTGAGATCGATGGACGTTGCAAAAACAAATGTAACAATCAAGAATAAATTGTAATTCGTAATCTAACATTATTTTGAATTAATTTCTATACTGTTAATATGATAGATTCAACGACTAAAATGTGCATAGATAAATTCCAAACTAGTGAATTAACAAAGAAGAGAATTAACACATTGATAAAAACGATGACCAAGATAAGTTTTAGTAAGGGGTATATATTCGAAATTGCATCTGTAGTTACATCTAGCTAACTTCAAATTGAATGAGACTATATGAGTATGTATTCCTCATTTAACTTGAAATTGGTAACACTAACAAGTTTCTACCACATTTACAAGTGTGTACACTTACATATTGTCGTTCTGCTTCCTAAAACGAGTGCATTCAATTTTATGTTCACTGTCACTTCCTATATACAAGTTTTTTTTTCTTTTAATTTGATGAAACCCGATTTGCATCTGTCTCTTATGCCTCTTTGGTTCCTCAACGACTACTGGCCTTCCACACTCAAAAAATATTCTGAGGTATGTATATTCGCCACACAGTTTTTTTTGTTGTTTCTGAACTCAACACAGTTTGGGTTTCTCCTCAATCTTCTACGCTACTGAACCCGCTCCCTAGAAAATTTCAAGCACGAACTTGGAATTTATGTATCCCTCATTTTCACTTTTAGTGGTAGGTTTGAGTTCTTTTTTCTTGAAATGTTCCATTTCTTTAATTTCTTCCCACTGTTTTCTGATTCCTTAATAAATAAGTTGCATCTCACTAGTTTTGAAATCCACTTACAGTGCATTTGCAAATACTTCTTTTTCCTTTTTAGCCGTAACTTTGAGTTTTTTTTCTTCTTGAAATGTGCCCTTTCTTCAGTTTCATCCCATTGTTTTTTGATTCCTTGATAAACAAGCTGCAACTCACTAGTTTGAAATCCATTTACAGTTCCACCATGGATAAAGCTCAAGCTCAATCTCAACCTTCTCCTATACATTCACCTACGCTATGCTCACTAATAACTATGATGTTTTGGATGAACTTGAGATTCGATAGACTGAACACGGTTTTCGTTCATGGTCTTTCCATTCTAGGACCTATAATATTGGATTCTAGATTATGATTTCAAATTTTAAATGGATATCTTATATTCTAAAACTCCATCCACTTTTTTTGGGATTTTTTTTAACATTAGTAGTTTTGAAAATGACAGCTTATCCATTTTTATCTTAGTTTACCTCTTGACATTTTATACGGTTTATTCAGGAATTAAGTAAAAAGTTTACAACCAAGAACAAATGAAAAAGGAAAGACCAAGAATGATGAAAAATCCAGAAAAAAGACGATTATTGTCGAGGAAGATGGTGAGAATAGGGTAATGTTGAGTTACTGTATTCACTATATGTATATATTCTAATGTACATAAAGATGCTAGAAGTATATACCCTTATCCATATGTGAGTGATTGATAGGGTTATTGTTTGTACATACCCATGTAGACATCTTTTATACACTGGTGCATAAGATGTGTGTTTGTATATACACATATAGATATATGTTGTTGTATTTATTGCGTGTTTGTACACATTGTTTTTGTGTTTCCATGTATGTGTTGTTATATGCACATGTGTATTAAATGTATATTAACAATTGAGTATAAGTTTCTTTGAGGATGATTTTGTTATAAATAATAGAAAATAAATAAAGGTGATTGATATCTTAAATTAAAATAAAATGTTTGAAAATTGATGCATTCGAAAATTAAGGGGAATTAAATCGATTTAAAAATCCATAAATCTAGGGGATGGTTAGCCAAATTAGGTGAGAGATGACTAATCATTTTTTTAAAAAGAAAATCTACTTACAATTGGGGGGGGGGGGGGGGGGGGATTGTAAATCTGGGTATATACCCAAGGAAGGAATGAAATAAAAAATTATTCACTCTCCTCCCTTAAAAAACGCTAGCCATAGTTCTGAATATGCCAACGTTTTAGCTATTTTTCATTTTAGTTATTTTGTTGTAGCCACCTACCACAATTTTCCCTTTTTATATTCCAAAAATTAAACATATAATTTAATAATAATTATTAATTAATTGTAGGTGGCATGCTTTGTAAATTTAAGATTTGGAACAGGGTTATAGTCCAAAAATGTTTTTCAAAGATTGTTCCTTTTTAATATCTTACTATTACTATTACTATTACTATTACTATTGAGGATAATCATTTTTGGACTATTTTGTCAAAATGCTAATTTAATAATCCCAATTATGCTCCTTAATTAATTTTTATTACTTATTCTCTTCACTCCTCCAAATTCAATTAATATTTTTAACAATTTAACTTAAATCAACCAAACATAAATTCAATGGTCTCCATCTCTTAATTCTCTCTCAACCTATTTTCAATATGTTAAAAACAAACCATTAATCCATTGAATTCAAAACGTTTTTACACAATGTTAAAGTCATAAAACTAAAAATAAATTCCATTTAAAAAAAAAAACTAAAAATAAATCCATCGATTGAGTTCCATTATTTTGAGTGCAAAAATTTCAACTCTCTTGCCTCTCCCTCTTTGCGACTCCCCTTTATTTCTCTCTCTGTTTTGTTTGATCATGATTCCTCGTTGCTATATCCATTGGTTTGATTCATCATATGTTCTTTTTCATCCTTAAAAAGAGATGGCAAAAAATATCCACTTTATAGAACCTTGGCTGCAGTGCATTGACCTCCGAAATGCCCCCATAAGGTGCATCATAGCATTGTTTCAAGTTTTTTGGTATCAATGCTTCAACAACACATCTTCTAAAGATGTGGTCAGGTCCTCGTCTGTAAAGGAAAGGTACATCTCAATAATAGAACTTTGAATCGTGCAGTAAACACTTCTTTTGTTGTGCTAAGAATTCATTTGGATATTCACCGCAAACCAAAAAGTTTATAATGTCTGCAAACCATGGTTCCTTAGAATGCATTGCGAGCAATTCTTTGTCTGAGAATTGCTCCTTAATTACTTCAAGAGTAACAGTCAATGCGGGATTCTCCAACTTCGAGAGATGATCAGCCACTTGATTTTCAGTTCCTTTTTTATCCTTAATCTCTAAGTCGAATTCTTGTAGCAATAAGATTCACCTGATTAATCGTGGTTTGGCATCTTTCTTTGCAATCAGGTACTTGATAGCCACATGATCTGTATAGATTGTTACTTTGGTTCCCACGAGATAGGCTCTGAATCTGTCAAATTCATACACAATTGCCAACAATTCCTTCTCAGTGACAATGTAATTAATTTGAGCCTCATTCATTGTTTTACTTGTGTAATATATTGGGTGCAGAGTTTTGTCCTTTCATGTCCTAATACTGCGCCCATTGCCACACTGCTAGCATCGCACATAAGTTCAAATGGTAGGGACCAGTCTAATGCAATAAGGACAAGAGATGATGATACGAAACTCCCAGGAAATTAAATCTAACAACCTTGCTAAGAAACAACACCTTTAGATCCAAAACCTAAAAACCCCAAATCAAGATGATTTCTTCCCAAGGAAGAAGATAGAAACAGATTTACCTTGATGATTAATATCAAGAGTAGAGAAAACGCGTTTCTAAACTCAAGATTCGAATCAATCCACAAATAGTTCGATCAACGCTACTTGAATGATCCTTGCATGCAAATCTAAACACAAGATATGCAAAGAAAATTGCTCATGGCCTTTAGGCTCAAAAGACTCAATTTCATTGAAACATCATCAAAGTTCTATCTTCTTACGAGCAATACAACTTCCTTTTATAGGCAAGGAACCCAACTACCTCATTAAATGGGCTTCCCAACTACCCTCATTAATTGAACTTCCCAACCACCTAATTAATGAGCTTTCCAACTACCCACATTAATTGAACTTCCCAACCACCTAATTAATGAACTTCCCAACTAATTAGTGTCTAAACTTTGAAATTAAAATTACTATTCAAGAGTTTATGAAAATAACAAATGAATTACTCAAATAGGTTGTCCCACTTAAGTGAACTTGACAACTCTATGGTCAACTTCAATATGCACACTTGACCTTCAAAGCTCCAAATGGTCCTTTGTCCCTCAAAATAGTTTTTTGCACATTAAATGGAGGTTGAACCGTGATCCTTATCAGATGAAATCAACGCATTCTTCAAAGTTTCAAATACGTTAAAGCAATCCTTATCAAATTTGAAAATCTTTATTTTGTTCAAGTAAGCTACAGAGTGGCTTAGTTATTTGAGAAAATCCCTTGATGAATCTTCGATAGAAGCCTGCATGCTCGAGGAAGCTGCGAACTGTCTTCACATTTGTTGGTGGTGGAAGCTTCTCTATGACTTTCATTTTGGCCCTGTCTACTTCCAGCTAGAGATGTCCATAGGGCGGGGTGGGGACGAAGATGGCTTTCTCGTCTCTGTCTCTTTCCCCGCCCCCCATTTGAATCCCCATCTCTACGAAATTCTTCGTTAAATTTTGCCGAGATCAAGACAGGAATTCCCCAATGGGAATTCACGGGGATTGGGTTCCCCGTGAATTCCCATTTATTTTTTCTTTTTTTTAAGAATCAAATGATTCTTTTAATAAAATTTCAAATAGTTAATTTCCATGGGAAATATCCATTAATTTTCAATTACATTGTTAATTATTCACAAAAAATCTTCATTTAGAAATAGTTAATTTTCTATTAAAAAAAATATCTATTTAAAGATAAAATTTTTAAACCTCCTAATAGAAATAAGAAAATAGTTCATATCAAATTATCTAATTAATCCATACATATAATTAAAATGTTTAACTATATAATTCAAACATATCCAATTATCGAAATCATTAACAATAAAATTTTAAATAACACACACATGCGCGCGCGCACACACACACACATAATAGGGTGGAGAATTTTTCCCCCACTCCCTCCCACATTCCTTGCCAAAAGAAGGATTCCTCACCCCGTTAAGGGCGGGTTCCCGCAAAGAAAGTTGACATCTCTATTTTCAGCCCTTCCTTTGAGACTCTATGTCCCAAGATAGTTCCTTCATCCATTATAAAGTGGCACTTTTCCCAATTCAGTACTCAGTTTCTTTGCATCTTTTTAGCACTGTTTCCAAATTCTGTAAACACTCTTTGTATGATTCTCCAAATACTGAAAAATCAACCATGAATACCTCAACACATTTTTCCAATAGATCAGAAAATATCACCATCATACACCTTTGGAAAGTGTATGATGCATTGCACAGACTAAAGGGCATGCGGCGAAAAGCGTAGATCCCGTAAGGACAAGTGAAAGTTATTTTTTCTTGGTCTTTAGGTGCTATGGTTATTTGATTGTATCCCAAGTTTCCGTCCAAAAAATAAAAGAATGCCTTGCTTGCAAGGCGGTCTAGCATTTGATCAACAAATGGCAATGGAAAATGATCTTTCTTAGTTTCTACATTTAACTTTTGGTAATCCATACATACTCGCCAGCCAGAGACAATCTGTGTAGGTATTACTCATTTCTACTGTTGGCGACCACAGTTATACCCCCTTCTTGAGCATGCACTGCACAAGGCTTACCCAAGATCTGTCTGATATGGGGTATATAACCCTTGCATCTAGCCATTTGATGATTTCTTTCTTCACAAGTTCCTTCATTATTGGGTTCAATCTGTGCTGGCTCTCAATCGAGCCATTTTTTCCTTCTTCTATTCTGATCTTGTGCATACAATAGGATGAACTTATTCCTCTAATACCTCCAAGTGTCCATTTGATTACTCTCTTATGGCGTTGAAGTATCTGCACAAGAGATAACTCATGATCAGTATTCAATATTGAAGAAACAATAACAAGTAAAGTGTTGTTAGCTCCAAAAAAAAAAATATTTAAGATGATCGGGTAAAGGTTTCATCTCAATGCAACGGGCTTCTTCAAGTGATGACTTGAGAACCGGGGTAGTCCTTTATGAAAGGTTTAGTGACTCATAGTAGCCTGTTGTGATTGCGTTGATGAGTTTTTCTTCTTGTTGTGATGACTCCTCCTTCTCTTCCCACTCATCAAAGGATTCCTCATCATCACTTAATCCCAATACATTGCCCAAATTTAAACTATTAATGAAATTGCAGTATTCTTTATTTGGTAGCTTCATTGCATCGAAGACATTAAACTAGACTTATTCTCCATCAAAAGTTAAAGTCAACAATCCCTTCGGTCCATTGATCACAATGCCCTTAGTGGCTAAGAAAGGGTGCTTAAGTATTATGGGGATGTCCTTATCTTCCTTGTAGTCAAGGATAATGAAGTCTGATGGGAATATAAATTTGTCCACCTTGACAACACACATTTCTATCTTCCTTCAGAGTGGGAAATGGATCTGTCTGCTAGCTGAAGGGTAACTGTTATTGGTCATACCTCACCAATTCCAAGCATTCTAAATAATGATAAGGGCATGAGATTGATGCTTGCGTCCAAGTCATATAGCGGATGTCCTACTTCAATGCTACCAATGAAAATTGGAATTGTAAAGCTCCCTAGATCTTTCATCTTTATCGTGATTTTTCTTTTAACTACAGTGTTGCATTCTCTCGTGAGTGCAACAGTTTCAAACTCAATTAGTTGTCTTCTGTTTGTAACAATGTCTTTTAGGAATTTGACATAACTGGAAATTTGATGTACAGCTTCGATCAATGGAATATTAGTGTAACTGCTTCAAATTTTTTAGAAAGTTCTTAAATTTGGCTTCATCGTCCTTCTTCTTTAATTGTATGCTATCAATGCGCTCAACCGATTGGAGAAAGACACGTTGCTCTTGTCAAAATCATCCCATACTGCTTCAAACGCACGTTGACTCTTTTGGTCCAATCATATTCAGCCACACCACTCAATTAAACTTAGGTCCAATGAGCTTATACCACATCACCTTCTTAATCTTTTCTCAGCTTTGTCCTCAAGTCATGATTTCGTTGATGTGACAGGTTCTTGGTAGATAACTGAATCTCCCAATTGCCTCTTGTATTGAAACTGGCCAGAACATTTGACGCATCTTCATTCTGAAAAATAAAAGTATCTTGTTAAATGTTTCCAAAATGGCCTTTCACTCCTAAATTTATCATTTCCAATGCATCATGACAAAAGATAGAATCTGATTACATAGCGTGAATTAAACGAGCTCAATGCATGCATAATCTTCAATCTCTAATCCATATGATCTATTTTCTAAGGTAAAATAACTTGTATTTCTACAAGTTATCACCTTTAAGCTTCCTTTTCTCTCCAAACAATTTGGGTTGCTCTAATTGCTTGAAATCTACAAATTAAACAAAAATACTTGTGAAACTCACAATTTAAACCTCAAAACTAGCATAATTTAAGTCTTAAGGATAGCACAGTTTGTGTGCTATCAAATATTCCCAAACTTAAACTCTTGCTAGTCCTCGAGTAAAATAAAACAAAACCATACTCAAAATTGATAGTTGCATGCAAACGACTCGTGCCTCAATAATCCTAAAAACATAGATTTCACAATACTAAAGCATTTAAACAAAACTCATCATCAAGCAATTTCAAAATTATATTTTTTTCTCTTTTGTGTGTGCATGTGTCTAGTCCCCTATTTTAATCTTTATAAGCCTTATGTCTCATCTTCTCCCTGCTGTTGTGGTTGTTGGTGTTGTGGCACATCATTGGATTGTGCTCTTCTTTGCTACTCACAAAGAGGATCGACTCCAAGTGGATCCATTGAAAATTCCTGCAAAACAGAAAATTTTTGCAAAACAAGTCCTTCTGGATTGTCCTGTGTGCTCAACTCTTGTAGATCTCTTATTTTCTTCCTTTGCTCTTTACGACGACGATGAAAAGTTTACTCCATCTCAGGATCAAAATCACAAGGGCAAGGCCCTTTGCGCATGCACCAACTCTAACTTGCACACCTGTAAAATAAAATCAGGTCCCTGGGACAAAGTTCAAATGTAGTCGCAAACCGAACACAATTATGTTGAAAAGCTGAAAAAATGTTTGTTAAAAAGCCATTCCTCGGCAACGGCGCCAAAAACCTGATGGGCTGCTATGCAAATGCCAAAAGAAAGTGCAAGTGCACGCTGTCAAACAAGTAATATATGAAGTATTCCAAGTATCGAACCCAAGGGAATGGATTTAACACACAAATTCTTTAGTTTACAACACAATTGCTCACAAGTTGCATCCAAAGGTAATCGAGAGAAAAATAAAGTTGATTTTGAGGTATTGTGCATGAAAAAGTAAAGAAAACTGAAAAAGTAATGAGAAAAAAAAGGATGAGAAGTTGGAGATTCAATTATTGTTCAACCCTGGGAAATGCACCCACCATGCACCCACAAATTGCTCAACTAAGTCTAACTATTTAAGAGATCCTGCCTCTTGCACTCACATACTGACTCTTTTGAGTTATGTATGGTTCAGATAGATTACTACTAAAATGTGTCTGCAACTTACCCTTTTCAACATTTACCTAAGTAAATCAAGTTCAACACCTATTCGGTTCCTTTTCCAAGAACCTTTAGGAGAGTAAGCAATTTAAAACTCATATGTCTATGGCTAAATTTGCTTAGATGAAGAAAAACACAACTTCAAGATTTTAAAGGTTTTTGTCCTATGTCTAGGTACAAAAAGTAAAGTTCTATGTCTAGACTCTTTTCCTAGATTACTTTTAGGAAAACACATGTTGACTCCAATCTTTTCAGTATCAAAATCTTCACAGACTATGCTAACTAAAATGGCCAGTTTAAGCTAACAATGAAACTTACACTCACTAAAAGTAAACTTAGCTAAATGTTGAGCAAATCTACAAGAAACACATGGTTGTTTCTTATCTCCTTTTTAGGGTATCCACATGATCGAATCCCCTCTAAGGAGTTTAGCTATTCATTGGAGAAATAAATAAAGTGCATAAAGTAAAAAGATAACAAATAGAAGAAAGACCATAATTCATTGAAATAAATAAACGGGAATACACTTTGAAGTATGAATCCAAGAAAGAACTAAATGTAATTGAAAAATAACTTATAATTCAAATTAAAAGAAAATGAAAACTGGAAATAAGGATAGAATAGCAAGTACAACTCCTAAAAACTTACAGAACTTGAATGGAAAAACCTAAGAACAAAAAGTAAGATGTTCTTCCTTTTTAACTTGTTCAATATTTTTTCAAGGAGAATCACGTACTTCCTCCTCCTTCTTTCGAAGTTGGAGTCCGAATGGAATATGAACAGAGCTTAGGGGAGACTCGGAGTGGTGGCTAAAACTTAGAAATAAAAACCATAGAATTTTGGGATGAAGAGAATCTCCAACTCTGAGCTCTCTTTCAAATGGAGGATTGAGTCGCCTTTTATAGACTTCACACCTAGGGTTTGCTGCCGAGGTCAGTGTGGAGAAGCTTGGTCAATCATATCCCTTGATTTGAGGAGATTTGATTGAGAATAGTTGATAAAATCCTTAAATCCCGCAAATCTTGGAGAATATGTCGAAAAGGTCCAGATGCAGGCGCATTTGTGGGTGCATTTGGGTTGTTTTCGAAATGGCCTAAATGCAGGCGCATTTGGGTTATTTTTTTGCAATATTTGCAATTTGGCTTCTACTCTCAAATGCTAGTGCATCCTAGTCGCATATCTAATGGATGTTTTCTTATTTGCTTCAATTGTGGCCGGAAAGTGGACGTATTTGGATCATTTTTCAGCCTATGCACCAAAACAACAGAAATTAACACATTTCTTTACAAAAATGACTCTAATTACACCTAAAAACTTATTTTTACAAAATCAAGACTTCAAACATATGCAAAGCTTTTTTTTACTTAAATTTTCCCTAAATGACATGAAATACAACTTTAAACACTTGCTTTCAGCAAATAACTTAATTTTTAGGGTTCAATAACACTCATAAATGAGCGTTATCACACCCCCAAACTTAGTTTATTGCTTGTCCTCAAGAAATTTTAAGCAAAAACAAACAAGCAAACAAGTAACAACATGCATTCTAAGGAAGTTTTGAAAAAAAAATTGCCTTTCAAGAGAGATCTCAACTCTTAGTACTTACACAATCTCGAAGTTTCAGCCCACAAGACCTTACTTTTTCACATGCAAATCCGCCTACCTTGTTTATCCCACCTAAGTCTTAGTCATAAAGTTTAGGGTTATTTCTTTATCTAGTAAGCTAAGTCTAATTCTTTCTAAGTACAAAAGACTAACTTCCCCCAAACTTATTTAACGCTACTGCGAGGCTCTTTTCCTTTCTTTTCTTTTTCTCATTTTTTCTAAGGAAAGTATTTCTGTCACATTGTACCTTCGCTCTAAATTACTAACACTTGTGGTGAAAGTAGCTGTTATGAGCATAAGTCACTGTTAAGACTGTTTTCACATACTCACTTCCTAATTCAACATTCATGCAAAGGAAATCATGGGTGTCATGACCGCCCCTGTTTACTAGGTTAAATCTGGAAGGAGGAGAATCTCCATTTCTTTTTCTTTTTTCCTTTTTTTAAATGAGTCCCTAGCAATAGTGTAGTACATGATACATCAACATTTTGGCATTACAACTCAAAACTACAATACAACTCACCCCTCCAAACTTAAATGGGTCAATGTCCCCATTGACTAAAAACATAGGGCATAAGAGGGGTTGGGGTACCAATTTATTGTGACTAGACTTGCTAAGCATCGAACTAAACTCTCATAAGCACACTAAGTAGTCTAAATACAAGAAGAAATTAGATTTGAATGGTTTACGAAGAAAAGTAATTGATAAGGTACATGAAACTTAAACCCAAGTTTGCATAAAGTATGAGGAAGTTGAGAGAGCTCTAAGTATCATCATAGAGGACTTTTTAACTCAACAACCAGAGAAAGCAAATTGAACACTTTTTTTTTATTTGATTTTTATTCATGCATGTGCAAGGTCTAAGGAAAATTATTTAAGCAGAAAGTATTTTTAACAAAAGCAAATAAACAGAAACAATTCAACCTATACTAGAAAGCAATAACTCTAGCCTATGAAAGCAAGTAAACTAACCTAGAACAAAAGCAAGTAAACTAAGTATGAAAGCAATAAAGATAGAATAGAGAAACGATACTCCCCTAAGAGGTAGAGGATGAATCATTTCTCTTATGGTCCACCAAGTCCAGTAGAATAGCAGGGAAGTCAAGAAATGCAGGGGCCTTGCCTTTGGTCAGCTCTGCGAAGGCCTTTTGAATGGCCTCATCCCTTTCTAGTGCATAGGCCCAATAAGCCATACTTTACTCCTGAAGTTGGTCTATTTGAGCCTGGATGTCTGCATGTGGTGGCTCAGATGGTCCTAGAGTGGCTGGTGGAGGTTGATATGCGACAGCATTTTGTTGAATCAAAGGAGTGGTTTGGTTGCTTCTTTAGAGAAGTCAGCTTCTGAGAATGCAAGGCCTTCAACTTGTTGATGGCCATTAAATCCATAGTGGACTTGCATCTATCTATCTCTTCTCCCTCTTCTAATTCTAATCCCACCCTCTTGCAAAGTTTAGTAATTAGGGCGGGGAAGAAAAGACATCCAACGTTCCTTCGAGCATAGGCCACAATCTCTTCCTTCAGAATTCTACCTAAGTTTAGATCAAGGCCCTTATAGATGCAGTACAACAACGCCCTTTTTTGAGATATTGTGGAGTCGTGTGTTGTAGGGAGGATCCTGTTCTTCATGAAATGGAACCAGATGTACGACTCTGTCTTGATGTCTGAAGGTACCAAAGTCAGCACTCCAGTCTGCAAAACTCTCCATTCAGTGACCTCATGTGCAACGAACTCTAGGGCCTCCTACAACTACTCCTTAGTTGGATTGTTAATGGCATCATTACCTGCAGGGTTCCTCAAGGAGGGTAGCATGTATATTCGATTGATATCTAGTGTAGAGTAATGCACTGTCCTCCCTCTGAGTTCAAGCTCGTTCCTTGTTTCATCCCCCAAGTGGGCATAAAACTTTCGAACCAGTTGCACAACTGCTTTCGTAGGCTGCTCACAAAACCGCTCTCATCCCAACCAGTGAATGATATCTGTAATGAACTCTAGATGGGGCTTGTCTTGTTTGTGAAGGCCTTTTCACACATGAGCTCTTTGTCCCCCATGATGATTTTTCTTTTGTTGATGTCGAATGGGGTAGAGCACTCAGCCACATGGCTTTTTGCAGTGGTGTGGAGAGTCCTTGGCCTAGGAGTAGTTTGAGGCCTACTCATCTTATTCTTCTTAGTCCTCCTCTAGGAGAAGCTAGGCATCTCGCTCTCTGAGATTTCTTGCAAGTAATTCTCAGAGAGGGGAGCTTCAGATTGCTCCGGACCTTCTTCTTCTTCATCTCTTTCAGGGCTTTGATCAGGAGTGAGCCCCTTTATCTCGTACTTGAACAGGTCATTAAACTCATCTTCTCCTTGCCCTTGTTCGTGACCTAGATGTGGTTGCATATGTGGCATTGGCCTCAGATGGCCTTTGCTGGTCCTTTGGTGGTGGTGGTGGTGACTGGTCCAAATCTAGTTTGGTTGCAGCCGCATTTACTTTCTGCACAAATTTTTCATCTGCAGCCGCAATCTTGGCCACATTTTCTTCTTCCTCTTTCTATCTTTTTTCAGCCTCTTCACAGAGCTTCTCAACAAGCTCCGTAGCCTTGGCTTTTCTAGCAGTGACCATGGCTGCCAACTCAGGTGTGGGGATGTCCTATTGAGCCACCTTTTCGTCAGTTTGTGGTGGATTAAGCTCTGTAGCTTCCTTTCCTTCTTCAGTTGGTGAGATGCCCCACCTTGACTTCCTCTTGTGTGTGGAGAGGCTCTTGACCCTGCATTTTCGAGGTGAAGGGCTTGAAGTTGATACTTGAGTAGTGGCGGAGGTGACTGACTTTGTGGGAGCGGCATGAGTTGCCACTGGTACCTCCAAATGCGCCGTTGTTGCAGCCGCATTTCCTCTTTCAGTAGCTGAAGGAATTTCAGATTGTTAGGCCAAATGCGCCGTAGATGCGGGCACATTTAGCCTTTCTTCAATAGGGCTACTTTGGGTGGATGCCCCAGAGTTGCGGGTGCATCGAGCTTCCTTGCCTCATGCTTGGCAGAATCCTAAGGTTGAACCAATTGCACTACATATGTGGTTGCAACTCGACCTTTTGCCTTCTCCTCGCCACTTGGCCAGAACACTTTTTCTGTCTTATTATTCTTTGCGTATATGGCCATGCCCTGCCTTGGGCCTTCTGCACCTACACCGATTTCACTTGCCGTCGGCATACCTTTAGGTCTCTTCATCGTCCTTCGCACAAGTAGGGTCAACTCATCTTCCTCATCCTTAAAGTTTAGCCCCAAGCCTTTGATGGCCTTCTTGCTGATTTGGGCAATCTTTTACAAGTCTTCTTCCCACTCTTTTGAATATTTGGGCAATGGAGAACTAGTGGGAAGAGCCTTTGAGATTGATTTGCCATTCTTCTTGTTTTTCTCGGTCTTTCGCTTAGGACTTGCTTGTGTAGTGGACTTTTTAGCCATGGCTAGCGAAGCTTATTCTTGGTTGAGCTTTCGGCGTTTGTAGGTAACATTTCTTTGCTCCATTACACTCAAGAATACCTCCGAAAGAAAGGGAAGATGGAGTCGGTCCTTTCTGTGGAGAAAGGAAAGGGAAATTCTGGTGGGATTGGTCAGAGATGGTGATCAGAGAACCCACTGGAATGTGGTTGGAAGTTGTGCGTGGGTTGTAAGAAACGGTAAGGGTTGAGGGAGTATGAAAATTCGAATAGGTTGACCTAAGTCAATGGTGGGTCCTATTAATATGATTTGAAATTTCCAAAAACAGCCCCCTTTCCTTTTCTAATTGACATCACCACTTTCTTATCTGGTTCAAGGTCCATATGTGGCTACAAACCTGGTCGCAATTCGCTCTCCATGTGCAGTCCTTACAAAACAAAGATTTAGGGCCAAATGCACCTGCAAGGCTGCATTTGCCCTATGTGCCATTCTTAAAATGAGGCCGCAATCCCAAACGCATCTGTCTTATATGAAATCTACAATAAACATTATGCATTTGGAATGCGGTCATATTTGAACCTTCATTTCCAATTTTCGCCTTAAGCCTCAAAATGTTACAAGTCCTCCAAAACTCCTTACACACTAACTCAAAATTTCAAAAAGTCTACACACTTAAACATAAAAGAAGAATCGAATTAGATACAAGGTGATAATGACTTAGACTTAAAAGTTTGATTACTTCAACTCCCAAGTAGGTCCCCAGGTAGATATGTTCCCTTACGGTCAGCTTAAGTAACTCAGCCTAGACAGTACCCTCATAAAACAGAGTTTCCTTTTAACCAAAACTTATAGTTCTAATGCATTAAGTCACCCGTGCACCACTTACACCATTTTTTTTAAAATTTAAAAACAAAAACAAAAGCAATATTTACATACTTATAACACATCACCTGATGTCCTTAATCTAGTTCCACTAGGGAGACTGAGCCCTTCTCCCCAATATGGTTTGACTCTCTATCCATTTACTTTACAAATTGTCCCCATGTTATCCTGCAAATCCATTGCTCCATATGGATATACTTTAGCAATCGTGAATGGTCTAGACCATTTGGATCTCAACTTTCCTGGAAAAAGTTTCAATCTTGAATTGAACAGCAACATTTGTTGTCCTTCATGCAATCGCTTGTCATGTATCTTCTTGTCATGTCATTTCTTCACCTTCTCCTTAAAAAGTTTAGCATTTTCGTAGGAGAAGTGCCTTAGTTCTTTGAGCTCGTTCAACTTCATTTTTCTTAATACACCTGCATCATTCAAATTAAAATTCAGCTTTTTTAGAGCCCAATAAGCTTTGTGCTTCAATTCTAAAAGTAAGTGGCAAGCTCTCCCAAAGACAATCTTGTATGGAGACATTCCCAACAAAGCCTTAAAAGTTGTCCTGGGTGCCCATAGTGCATCATCGAGCCTGAGAGATTAATCCCTTCCAGATGGATCAACTGTCTTTGTTAGGATTGTCTTGATTTCCTTATTCAATAATCTGCTTGCCCATTCGTCTGTGGATGATATGCAGTCGCAATCTTGTGCCTTATGTTGTACCTTGCAAGCAAATTTCCTATGACCCCGCACACAAAATGAGTTCCCTCGTCGCTAACCAACACCTTTGGTGTACCAAAACGAGTAAAGATGTTCCTATGAATAAACTTCTTCATTGTCTTAGCATCATTGGCAGGTGTTGCCACAGCCTTGATCCGCTTAGACACATAGTCTACTGCAAGTAAGATGTACACATTCCCAAAGGATGGCGGGAAAGGTCCCATGAAATCTATGCCCCACACGTCAAAGATTTCCACTTCTAACATGTAGTGCATTGGCATTTCATGTCTTATTGCTAAGTTTCCCATTCTTTGGCATTGATCGCATCTCTTAGAAAACAGATCTGTATCCCTGAAAAGAGTTGGCCAAAAGTATCCACATTGGAGTACTTTAGCTACTGTCTTTGTACTTGCAAAATGGGGCTATGTGACAAGCTTCTAATATCTTCGGTACATCCTCATTCACATCTTCTAAGCACCTGATATGGTCCCAACTTGTAAAGGTAAGGTTCATCCCAATAGTAGTACTTATTGTCATGGTAGAACTTCTTCAGTTGCATCGATGTTGCACTTGGTATAGTAAGCCCACTAACTAAGTAGTTAGCTATGTCAGCATACCATGGTAACTCAATTTCTTTGACTGCCAATAACTGCTTGTATGCAAAAGTTTCCTGTATCTCCTTTGAATCATCCCTCTGAGCCTCCAACCCTAATCTTGACAAGTGGTCTGCAACCTGGTTTTTTGTTCCTTTCCTATCTAAGATTTCCAGATCGAACTCCTGTAAAAGAAAAATCCATCTGATGAGTCGAGGATTAGTATCTTTCTATTGACAAAAGATACTTTAGAGTCGAGTGGTCTATGTGGACAATCACTTTTTCTTGACCAGGTAGGATCTAAATTTGTCAAAGGCGAACACAACTGCAAGCAACTTTTTTTCCGTTGTGGTATAGTTAACTTGTGCATCATTCATGGTCTTGTTGGCGTAGTAAATGGGATGTATTATCTTGTTCCTCCTATGCGCCAACACTACATATACAACAAATCACTTGCGTCACACATAAGCTCGAACGGCTGATTCCTGTTAGGTTCAATCATTATGGGGATCGAGCTTAGTGCATCCTTCAACTTGTTAAAATAATTCAAACAATCATGGTCAAACAAAAATGGCCTGTCACTCTTTAGCAACCTGCATAATTGTTTAGATATGTGGGAGAAATCTTTAATTAAAATCTATAGAATTCTGCATGGCCTAAAAAGCTTCGGATCTCCTTTACTAATGTAGGTGGAGGAGTTTTGCAATCAGCTCTACCTTTGCCTTGTCCACTTTGATTCCTTTCCTTAAGATCTTGTACCTTAGGACAATGCCTTCTTGCACCATAAAATGACATTTCTCCCAGTTGCGCACGAGGTTGGTGTCTTCACAGCGTTGCAAAATTTGTTCAAGATTCATAAAACAATGATTGAATGTTTCTCCAAAAACAAAGAAATCATCCATGAAAATCGCCACGGTTCTCTCTACTATCTCCGAGAAAATAACCGAGGCATTGCACAATCCAAACGACATCCTTCTGAAAGCAAAGGTTCCATAGGGACATGTGAATGTCGTCTTCTCCTGATCTTTTGAAGCTATCGTGATCTAGTTGTAACCTGAATATCCATCCAGAAAGTAGTAGTACTCCTTCCCTGCAAGACAATCTAACATTTGATCGATAAAAGGCAATGAAAAGTGGTCCTTCTTTGTGGCCTTGTTGAGGTGACGGTAGTCCATACACACTCTCCATCCTTCAATAGTCCTGGTTGGAATAAGCTCATTCTTCTCGTTTGTTATAACAATCATCCCTCATTTTTTTTGGCACACATTATACTGGGCTAACCCAGCTGCTATCTGCTATAGCGTAGATTACTCCTGCATCAATCCACTTCAAGATTTCCTTGCGAATCGGCTCCTTCATCATCAGATTTCAATCTCCTCTGGTTCTCTATTGACTTTTTGGCTCCCTCCTCTAGATTGATCTCGTGCATGCAAAAAGAAGGGCTAATTCCATGTATGTCTGCTATTGTCCATCCTAGCGCCTTCTTGTGCTTGGAGAGTACATGCAATAAAGAAAATTCATCCTCATTAGTGAGGTTTGCGGAGATAATAATTGGTAGAGTCTCATCTTTTCCCAGAATTTTGTATTTTGCCGCCGCAATCTACTGCTGTTCACATTCTTCTTCAAACTCTTCTTCTTTAAAACTTTCACCTGTAAAGTTGTCTTCCTATAATTCATAAAAATCAAACGGATCACATAGATCTAAACTCGAGCATTCCTCTGATTCCCCTAGGTAGTGCATCACCTTCATCACATTGAATGTGATGTATTGGTCATTTACTCGCATAGTTAGCTCCTCTTTTTGGACATCTATGATCGTTCTTCTCATGGCTAGAAAAGGTTTTCCCAAGATGATTGGAACTTCCTGTCTGCCTCGCAATCTAGGATTATGAAATCTGCAGGAAAAACAAATTTATCCACCTTAACGAGGACATCTTCAATCTTCCCGATGGGCCTAGCTATAGACTTGTTTGCCAACTGCAAAGTTACCATCGTGGGTCTAGCTTTTCCAATTCCTAGCTTCCTGAAAACTGACAAAGGCATCAAGTTGATGTTGGCTCCTAAGTCGCAAAATGTTCGTCCAACATCCTACCCTCCTATCATGCATGGGATAGTAAAGTTGCTTGGATCCTACAATTCAGGTGGCCCTTTGCTTCTTAAGAGAGCACTATAGTTCTCAGTGAGAGCTACAGTTTCGTATTCTCCTAGTCTTCTCTTTTTAGTCAATATGTCCTTTAAGAACTTGAGATAGTTGGGCATCTACTCAATAGCTTCCACCAACGAAATGTTGATGTGCAACTACTTGAGTATGTCCAAGAACTTATTAAACTGCTCGTCCTGGTTCTTATTATTAAGTCTTTGTGGGAATGGTGGTGGAGGCCTGACACTTTGATATAAATTTTCCTATTTCTTCATTGGTTTCGCCTTCTTCTCAAGTTCAACTTTCTGGTGTTTTTCTCCCGCATCCTTGGCCACATTTCCTGTAAAGTTTTCATTCAAAGAAACGTCCTTCTATCCTTCAGGCTACCTTGTGGTCGCAAGAGTGATAGCATCACCTGAAATTTCTTCGTTTAAGCCCTTCTTCACTTCTTTGTCAACAACACTTCCCTGCAAATTTTCCTATAAAGAGAAATCACAAGAAACTTGTGGAGATTTGCACTCCACTGGCATCTCGGGCTCAACATACTTGAGTCCACTCCTAAGAGTGATTGCTTTGCATTTGCAATGCTCATTTCCTTTCTATGCGGATTCTCCGTAAGGCTTGTTCTTCATCTCGCTCACCAATTGTCCAACATGTAATACAAGATTTCGCAATGAAGCAGATAGACTTTGAATGATGGCATCATTCTTAGCCATGAAGTCCTTCATAAAGGGTCTCTAATGAAGAGTTCTGAGCTGATGATTGCGGTTGCATTTGTGTAACATTCTTCTGTGTGTATGAGTGTTGTTCTTGATTATTGAAACTTGATGGAAATCCCTATTTTACGTACTGATTTGATGTGCTTGCATTCTGTTCTCTCCAAGAGAAGTTAGGATGTTGTCTCCAAGCTAGGTTGTATGTATTCGAGTAAGGATTTGACCTATTCTACCCAATAAAACACACAGAGGTAGGGCTGTAAGGACAATTGTCATATAGATGGCCTTCACTGCAATAAACACAAGTAGGTGTTGAGATTTGATTAAAAGCAGCAATAGGAGCCTACTTCCTGATCAAACTGAAACCTGGGGCTTAAAGAAAATATTTGTAAATTAACACAAAGCTCCAGTTCAGTGCAAGTGCACACTGTCGATGCAAGTAATATAAAACTGGAAGTATTCCAGAGTATCGATCCCACAGGGAATGAATGCAACAAAATTCAAAAGAATATGCAAAGATTGTTTTCAAATTGCAATTGTGGGTAACAAATGTAAAACAATAAGTGGGATGGTTTTTTTGTTGTTTTTGCAAAGAAGAAATAAAAATGATAAAAGAGGTATTCAAACGTATTTTTGCCCCATTGAAAGAAATTGTGGCTTAATTGCAATTGCAATGCTTTGACTCAACACTAAAGCTTTGTAAACCGAATTCAACACCTATTCGACCTTCTATGAAGTATCTTTAGGAGGCTAAGTGATTAAACCGATATTTCTATGGCTAATACGAACTTAGTTAATTTTGAACACAATTCTTTTGGTTTTAAAGGTTTTGCCCTATGTCTAGGGTCAAAAACAAATTCCTATGTCTAGGCTATTTTCCTTTATTGCTTTTATGATAACCATATTTTTATCTAACCTTTTCAGAATTAGACTCAATTTTTGTATACTAATAATAAGCATTAAAATCAATAAAAGCAAACAAGCTATAGAGGAAGCAAGGTTGCTATCACAATTAGGCCTCTATTCTTATCTTTAGGGCATTCACATGCTTGAATCCCAAAGAAGGAATTAGCTCATTATGATGAGGATGAAAAACAGTAAATTAAAATGTAGAGAATCCATAACAAGCTTAGATAGAAATTGAGAGATCAACTAAATTAAATGGGAATGAGAAACAACACTTAGAATGGATACAAAACTCATAATTAAATAACAAAATAAAGAGAAGAACATTCCAAAACAATAAGGACAACCAATCTAGAAATTTATTAAGAAAACTTGGTGTAAACCCAATCTAGTAAACTCAAAATGAAATTAAATCAGAAACTAAAAACTACAAAAACTAAAACTTCAACGGCAAAAGAAAGCCCCAACTAGAACAACTCAAAACAGAAACTAAAAAAAAAAAAATTACAAATGCTGAATACAGAAACTAAAACTGATAAAAACAGAAACTCAAAATGATAAAAATGTTAGAAATACTACAAAGTACAAACTCATGCATTCCTTGCTTGATCGATCCAAATACCCATTCAAAGGCAAATGGATCTTCACCTCCTCTAACTTTCGTTGAGGAGGGATCAATCTCGGAATTTCATAGAGCTAGGAAAAAGAAAAACAACAGAAAAAAAAAGAAAGAAAAACAGCAGCCTCTGGAATTGGACGAGCAGAAAAACCCATCCCCGTTTTCCTTCATTTTTCCCATTTTTATAGGCATTGAGAGCTAGGGTTTCCATCTTTGTACTCCTTCAATCATGGGTCAATGTTTGGGCATGAGATTAGGCTAAAAATTATTCAAAAATCGAGCAAATATCTCCATGAATTTTGAAATTTTCGTGAATCGCGCACTTCCCAAATTTTCCAGAAATGCAATTGCGTTTCATGTGCATTTTCTTCATTTCTTCAAATCTGCACAAAAACAACAATTTAGCCAACTTCCCATTATCTTTACATGAATTTATCTTATAAATGCTATTTTTAGCTTGCTCGTTATTCGATAAAATGTGCAAAAATGACAAGAACAGCTTAGTTTTAGGTTTAAATAATCCTCATAAATGAGAATTATCACACCCCCAAACTTGAGTTATTGCTTGTCCTCAAGCAATCAAAATCATAGTATTCAGATATGAATTTCAACAACTAACCCAAGTTCTTGACAAGTATTCTTTCGGGAGACATCTCATGCTCATAACACATGTTTATCACAACCAACTTTAATCCCGCCTTAGTCTTGACTTTAGCACTTTTCACCCATACTTCCCTAAAAATTGTATTCCTATTCTTCTAGTTTCATCTTGCTTGCTTCTTACATAGGTCATCTTTTGAGAAACAACTTAACTAAACAAAAGAAAAACTCCCCAATCTTATTTCTTTTTACTGCCAAACTATTCAAGCTTTTTTTTTTTTTTTTTTTTAAGGTGGTTCCTTAGTCAATTTTACTTTCGTTCCAACTTACCGACACTTTGTGGTGAAGGTAGTTGACTACGAGTACACATCACTATTTGAAATCGTTTTTAACCTACTCATTTCCTGAATCAACCTTTCATGCAGAGGCAATCATGGGCGTCATGACTTTCCCTGGTTACTCGGTTACGTTTTGGAAAGAGGAGTATCCCTCTAATAATTTTTTTTTGGGCACCATTTTTTTTAACTTGGCAGCATTCATACAACAACTCACAACATGTTTACAGTTCCTGAATTGCAAAAAATGACAATGGTCAACAAAAGTAATGTAAGATGTGTATCCCCCCAAACTTAAGATGCGACAATGTCCACATGGACTAGTTTTGCTCTTGGGTGGTTAAGATGACTATATTGAAGGAATGAACTCTTCATCCCGCAGAGGAAGCATTGGATCGTCTTTGATTTATTTAGAATTCAACAACAAAAATTAAGGTTAAGCAAAACATACCTTGAAAATATGGAGAATCTTCTGGCGGATCTTTATCTCTTCCACAAAGTCTTCCTAGCTATGACTCAAACACAAGACCAAGGCTTGTGGGAGCCTTTTGAAAGAAAATTCACAAGGGATTAAAGAGGAAGAGGTCTAGAGATAATTCTCTAATTCTCTCTATTGAGAAGATGTGTGTTATGAAGAATGCCCAATGGCTCACCCCTAGGGTCCTATTTATAGTGGTCTAGGGAAGATAATTAAATAATATATTTTAATATCTAATATATTAAAATACATTTATCTAACCAATTTGAATCTTATTCAAACCTTTAAAATTCTCCTACGACATCTATGTCCTAATTTGAATCCAATTCAAATTTAATAAATATCTTTTCTTTAATGTATCTAATATACATTAATTGTTTTAATATTTAATGTATCAAATACAATAAATATATTTTCTTCTTTTATATTTAATATATCTAATATATTAAATATTAATTTGAACACTTCAAATTAAATATTAATTTGAACATTTCAAATTTTTTTCTTTCAACTAAATTGATCTTTTAGTGTTACTATGAGCTAGCAAGGGGACCTTATAGACCTACAGATTATAAGCTCAAATGATACAAAATTAATTAACTAAACTCTTTAATTAATCAATTTTCATTCATTAACTCTAGGGTCACTCCACTATAGACCTAAAGTTTCACTCTTATGCAATGTCGAACAAGTTGTGTCCATTGATATAATCACTACATGCAAGTCGATCCTTCACGAGTTGTTCATAATTGCAGCTAGGTCAAAAGTTCGTTTTACCCCTATAATTACATGTTGAACCTTAAGTACCACTGATCCTCTAATGAACAATCTGTTTATAATCTAATTATAAACTAAGTCCCCTCGGACTAGTCAGAGGGTGGGGCCCCATTGTTCAAGTACCGAAATCAGCACTTAAGGGAACTACTCATCTATTTACCCTATATGGGAAGGAGTGAATTTCATCTTGTGAGATTATGTTGCCAGCTCCCTATTTGGTCAAGTTCCCAAAATGGTAGGCATATTGAATTGGCTACAAAAGCCACTCACCCATGCAAATCAAAGAACAAGCCCTCACAAGCAGGAGTTCATAACTCACTCAGAATTAAGATCGAGTCGCATATGATCATCTTGATGAAATATTAATCTTCTCAATTAACGGATTTATAAAGAGAGATTAAATATTTCGTGGTCCAGTCTTATACAAACTCATTGTATAAGATACTCCCACTCACATGTCTCCACATAAATGATTTCGATCAAATCATTTGTAACTATTACAAAGTGGGCCGTATCAATAGTGTTACCAAGATAAGGCACCCAACCCTAGACCCTTTAGGTTATTTCTTAAACATGATCCTCTTGTATGTCAACCACATACTGTTCAAGATTACACTAATAACCTTGGATTTTTCATATAATGGATAATATTATATTGCAAATAAAATAATCAAAATTATTATTAATTATTAAATAAATTATTAATTACGAGGCTTTAGGGCATAAATCCCAACAATCTCCCACTTGCACTAAAGCCGACGAGACATGTATCGTAGGGCATACTCTATACCCAATATGTTCTCCCACTTGCCCTAGCAAAGATAAGACATGTTTCATAATCTCAGACATTCTTGGTGACTCTCAAACACTTTAGCCTGAAGAGTCTCTTTATAAAGATCCAAAGGACTGCCATTAAAAGCCATCTTAGTCACTACCATGATGCTTTCTCTCTCTCGATATGATTCCCTATACATTGATGTTTTCTAATTTCCTTAATATTTGTCTTTGCACCACTATTATCATAGTAAAGAGGATATACTAGATCATATCTGAAACACCTTTCAGATATTCAAGGAACTATTTGAGTCATACAAGTCCTTTTGTTGCTTCACAAGCAAAACAATTTAACTTGTATACCATACTCCACCACCTAGGGTAAAATTTATCTGTACATAGATTTCTTAAATCTTTGTAAGAACCAGTGTACCTTGTAAAGATCAAATCTTTAACTCCATACACAAAAATTTCTCATCATCCATAGATAATTTGAGAAAGTTTTTAATTTTCTACTCAATGGTCATACCATTCGTTTAACTGATATATGTTAACCAATTGTATATTAAATGTTCAGTCTCATTTATGCATATCATATACTCTCAACATTTGAGGTGTCTTAGGATACACTTCCTTAGACATAAATATCAAATATTTGACAACAATTTTGTCAATATAAGATGTTTGAGACAAAGTTAACATTTTGTCCTTAAAATCTCCATTTTGGACATGTAAAATATACTAAGTCATTCCAACTCACTTATTTGAAATTGGTTACTTAATCAACTTTTTATGTTAGACATCTTACATCATTCTTAATGGGTAAAAATACCACCAACATAAAACATGAGAAAAATCCACTAAGCAATTAATGATTTTCTTGTCTATACAAGTTTCATTAATATTTATCCAAAGTCATAGATTTTGATACTTTTATCAAACATTATATTCACAGATCTAATGGTAAAATTCATTTCATAAATGAACCTTTACTATTTCGCAAACTTTTTGCTTTAGATCTTTGAAAATAAACATATCTGATTGATTTGTGTAGATATATTATCTAAGATTTCTTTTCATAAAAGAATTCTAAACATTCATTTTTTTTCTTTTTTTTATATCACATATGCAACAATGAATTAAATAATGCTTACAGACTTCAGTATGGCAACAAGTGAGAAAATTTACTCGCAGTCTACTTTCTCCTATTAGGTTTAACCCTTTGCCATTAGTCTCACTTTGCAGGTAATAAGCTTTCAACTTTGTCATCTAACATGAAAATTTGGGCTTCAATTAAGTTCTTGTAAAGGTTGAGTCATCTCATAACTCTCTCACTACGATGAGGCTTATCCAATTCATGACTAGGATCCATTTGACTTTCAAATGTAATGAAATTGTTAACAACTTTTGTTAACTATTTAGTGGCTTCACTTGGAACCAATTTATTAACACTATCTCACCTTAATAAAGGTTTGTAGTCTTTTATTTGACATTTCTTATAAAAATGATATTTTTCATTGAAATACCTTATTCGTTTTAGGACTACATAAAAGACCACTTTATACTCCTTAGGGGTGGCCAACACTTAGGCTTATCTTTGAACATAACAAGCTTTTTAGGCTTGTGTTCAACAGGTGAACTTAACATTCCCAAATGGTGAAGTTTTGTAAACCAGCTTTACTACTCTTCTATAATCTTTAAAATTGTCTCGTAGACACTTTTAGAGGGAATCATGTTCACCATGCAATATCTATTGCATTTCCTAACTGGAGTATGGTAATGGTGTGTAACTCATTACTAATGTGACCATGTCAAACAACGTCCTGTTTCTCCTCTTGCAGCACAATTTCACAAAATTGCACTTGGTATTAAGATAATTGGGATAAAAACTCATTTTTTATCAATTAGTTTTAGTACGTAAGCTTCATGTACTTTCTATTATGATATGATCATAATATCTTGATAGATTTAATTACCTAATCGATTTTTAACTTTAGTCTTAATTTTCTTGAACATTTCAAAATTTTAGACTTATGTTGTATTAGGTAAAGATACTTGTACCTTGAATGATCATCAACTAGAGTGACGAAATATTCATGACTTTATTTGACCTTTACATTCACCAGACCACTTGAGTCAGAATGTGTAAGCCCAAAGCATTCTTTGGCGTTCTAGCCCTATCTAATAAAAGCCCAATGATTATCTTGCATGAAAGGCAAGATCTACAGACAGGTAAAGTAATTAACTAACTTTTTAGAGAATTACCTCTTACTAGTCTTTTCATTCTATTCAAGTTGTTGTTATCAACCTTAACAGCCAAAGTCAAGTATGATCTTTTAGGAGAAAACAATGTCTTTCTATTTTGGATTCTATAATCCTGAATATCTTAGTATTTTGTAGTATAGTATATGCCAACATTTTTAACGTACACAAATTGTTCTTATTTTCAGCTGAATGTATTTTCAAACAATTTTGAAAATATAAACTTTCATACTTCAAAGTAATTCATACTATATGAACATTTTTGTAATAAAGTTTGAGAAATTGAATCTCTTATGGTTACTAAAAACACCATATTCAGCATTATGTAACAATTTTTACTTAATGACATCTTAATGTCTCCCACTACACTAACTGAGATATGCTTCCTAGTGCTAACTTGTAGAAACTATTCTACATGTTAATTATTTTCCTAGAATTACATATTAAATGTAATGAAGCATAAATCTTGATAGTGGATCTTGTATCAACTATCTAGGTGGCGTTATTTATTCTCCACCAAAAATCTAGTAAATCAAATTTACTTTCATTTATATTATTCTTCGCGTAGAGGTATTTTAAAATTTTCTCTCATTGTGACTGTCCTGACTAATTGAGGAACTATTTCCTTGTATATAGCTTCAGTCATTTTGTTTGTTCTCTTGGAATTTTGTAATACTTAAATTCGAGATCATTTAGATAATTTTCTAAATTTAGCTTATGTTGACTTCAACATCTTATACGTTGTGTCATTTTCTTTATCTTCTAAATTTGATATCTAACATGTCAACTAGGAGAATACGGACAAGCTATCTCGTTTACTTTTGATTCATTAATCATGTGCTTCACGAATAATTCGAATAGCATTAACAATAGGTTTTTGAGAACATTTCTCAATAAAGATAAATTCAAAATTTTACACTACAATTATATTGTTAATGTTATTTTTCCAAGTAATAAAATTTCTCAATTTTGACTTATCAGTAATAAAATTAAAATTATGAGAGAAACTGACATAATATTGAAATATATATATAATTTAACATCATGCAAACAAATATCCATTCAATTTTAGCATAGAAATCAAACAATTTGAAAAATGAACCCTATAAATCATTTCTAATGCTATGGTACTTTAGTGAGTTAGAACAAGTGCCGCCATAGGGTAGGTCAAGTATTCCTTCACTAAACTGAGACAATCTCAACCAAGTATTATACAAGAATAACTCTTATTCCTATAATATTTAATTACCATTAGTTTGGTCAAGGACATCAATAACCACTTTAATGAGCCCTTTGTAAGTGTGACCCATAATTTTAGATCCCCTAGTTTTATCCCAACAAGTGCTGCCGTAGGGTAGGTCAAGTGTTGGAAACAAAATTACAATCCTATCCTTCTTAGGAGTTCACCTTGATATTGACTCATGCAAACATCTTTCGTAGGGGGACGGTCCAAAAGCCGCCACGAGACCCCACATGAATCTCACGATGTGAACTAATGATGGAAATCGTAGGATATGTTGACAATTTTCCTTCTCCCACTTACTATTTTGAAATAGGGTTTTCTCTTACTTAGACAAATTAGGCTAATCTCATTTATCTAAGTTCCTCAATCTACCTTTCATAACTCTTATGTTGTTAGCTTGATTTTAATGTGAATTACTAAGTTTTCAAACTATTTTTTAAAAAAATAATAATAAATAATCACATTATGAGCATGCTTAGTGAAATTAAATAAATTTTGACTAATTCAACTCCCAAGTCGGTTCCCAGTTAGAGGGTTCCCTTTCGGTCAGCTTAAATACCCCAGTCTTAGATATAACCTTCCATAGACAAAGTTCCCTTATAGTCAATTTTTATTTCAAATTCATTAATCTTTAATTAACTATTAATTATTAGATTAATGAACATAAATATTTTTAATCCTATTAAAAAAATTCACTTGGATAGTCTTAAACATCCATCATTTTAAAACCTTTAAAACAAATTAAAAGATAATCCTAAATTCTAATCTTATTAGAAACATATAAAGATAAATTAAATTCAAATTTTAAACTATTTAAAACATGAATTAGAAAAATATATCTTTATTTTTAATAAAACCCTAATCCTATTAGGAAAGATCTTAATCTTATTAAGAAAACATGCATTTTCAATTAAGAAATTAAATATCCTAATTCAATTTTCCAATAAATTTCTAAATATAACGATTATATTCAAAGATATGAAAAATATAAACGTATTAGGAAAATATCTCAATTCTATTAGGAAACATCCTAATCAAATTTTTTAAATATAACAATTATATTAAAAAAATAAGATAAGATGCATGATCATGCTTAACATATGGTGGGATTTTAAATTTAAATGGCATACTTTATGCAACAATCAAACAATTTAAAACATACATCTCATGCATAATTAAATTAAAAATAGCAAAATTGACGGACATATTTGGCATATCCTAAGAAATTAAAAATAATTTAAATCCAAGACATATATTGGCCTTCAAAATCTTTTATCTTTTGTTGGGCATTCAAATTTAGGTTCAAGGAACCCTAAATTTTACTTCTCTCTTTAGAACCGCCGCCGCCAATGAACACTGCCGCATGTTAATTTTGACCGAGTAATTCATTTGTTGGACACCTCAGTGGATAAACTCTTGCGTGTAGTAGCTTGAAGAAACAATGGCAACAACTAAAACTTGGACTTGCAAATTAATGGATTTATTTTTGCAAAATTCAAGGTACATCATCGTCGCCATAATTTGGGCTTGCAAGTTGGGCATTCAACGTGGGTTCAAGAGTTATCTTCATCCCAATATGAAAGTTGCTTCACGTACCCGAAGTTGTATATACATATTCTTTTGATTTCAATCATTCTTGTTTTGCAGTTTTAAATATATGTATATATATATATATATATATATATATATATATACATCACTTACATCAAACATAGGCAGCGATTGAAGGCTAACACATCCAGTTTTTCAAAATGCTTGCATTGTCGATAGCAACTTTGAACTCTTTGAATTGAAGTTGTGTAATCAAGTAAATACATGTTTACAAAGAATCCTAACTCATATGAATTTTACAAATTGATTTAATCAAAATGTCAATCTAATGCCAAAAAGCCTAAACACTCAATTTGCAAACCACATATATCACATATATGATAAATTAAAATGCCCACCATAACAAAACTTTAATTATAAATAAATCTCAAATATTGCTCTGATACCAATTGAAGGAATGAACTTTTCATCCCACAGTGGAAGCATTGGATCGTCTTTGATTTATTTAGAATTAAATAATAAAAATTAAGGTTAAGCAAAACATACCTTGAAAATATGGAGAATCTTCTGGCGGATCTTTATCTCTTCCATAAAGTCTTCCTAGCTATGACTCGAACACAGGACCAAGGCTAGTGGGAGCCTCTTGAAAGAAAATTCACAAGAGATTAAAGAGTAAGATGTCTAGAGAGAATTCTCTAATTCTCTCTATTGAGGAGATGTGTGTTATGAAGAATGCCCAATGGCTCACCCCTAGGGTCCTATTTATAGTGGTCTAGGGAAGATAATTAAATAATATATTTTAATATCTAATATATTAAAATATATTTATCTAACCAATTTGAATCTTATTCAAACCTTTAAAATTCTCCTACGACATCTATTCCCTAATTTGAATCCAATTCAAATTTAATAAATATCTTTTCTTTAATGTATCTAATATACATTAATTGTTTTAATATTTAATGTATCAAATACAATAAATATATTTTCTTCTTTTATATTTAATATATCTAATATATTAAATATTAATTTGAACACTTCAAATTAAATATTAATTTGAACATTTCAAATTTTTTTCTTTCAACTAAATTGATCTTTTAGTGTTACTATTGTTGGGTTTTATGTCCTAAAACTCGTGGTTTTGTAAACTGAATGTATATTCTATTTTGCAATAAAGTTGTTATTGAGGTTTATACAGTAAAGTTGTTATTGAATAAAGTGAATTGTGTATTTCATAACCCAAATCCAATGAACGAAGAACCCTTGACTATAAGATGTATACTTGAACTTTATGTATGACATAAAAGTGGATCAAGTTCGAGTAATAGTCAGAACGGTCTATAGTATAGGGATAGGGCTGGGTACCTTATCCTAGGGACACTATGGACGCGGCCCACTTTGTATAGTACTAACGACGTGATCCTGAATCGTTCATGTGGAGACATGAAAGTGGGGGCGTCCTATGCAATGAGTTTGCATAAGACTGGACCGCGAAATAGTCACTAAGATTTTTTTAACTCCGTTTACTGTTTTAACTGACTATTTTCATAGGATGACCTAGATAACTCGATCTTAATCCTGAGTGTGCTATGAACTCCTATTTATTCGGGATTATCCTTAGATTTGCATGGGTGAGTGTGGCCCGAGATCGTCGACTCAATAAGCCTCCCATTTTGGGGATAAGACCGAGTAGATAGTTGGGAACATAGTCATGCGAGATGGAATTCTCTCCTACCCGCTTTAGGGTTTAGTAGAGAGGTTGTTCCCTTAAGTGCTGACTCCGGGTCTTGAACAATGGGCCCACCCTCTCATTGGCCCGAGAGGGATTCGATTTGTTGGTCGGACTACAAACCAATTGTTCATTAGAGGATCAGTGGGACTTAAGGAACAAGAAGTAATTACAGGGGTAAAACGGTTTATTTGACCCAGCTGTAATTACGAACGACCTGTGAAGGATCGACTTACTAATCATGGTTATATCGAGTGGACAGAAATATATCTACAGTGAGGAGAGTGCAGCCACTGGGCTTTAGTGGATTGTTCTGGTGGTTAACGAATGTTGATTAGCTAGGCTAAAGAGTTTGGCCGGTTAATCTCGTATCGTTGGAGCTCATGATCTGTAGGTCCATTAGGTTCCCCTTACTAGCTCGGATTAAGCCTTGTAACAATTTGAGAGAAAAGAATTTGAATTGTTCAAATTCGATTTTGGGAGAAAACGTTAATTATATGCGATATACTTAACGTTTCATAGCTTAATTATGAATTAAACTATGATAAAGAAGAGGTGGACATATTTAAATTTGATTTAAATATTGGTTCGGTTTAAAACATGAATAGGGATTCATGTTCGAATGTTCGATTTGAGAAATCGGGATTGGTCCAATTATTTAATTTGATATTTGATATTAAATTAAATAATTAATTAAAACTAATTAAATTGTTTAATTAATTTAAAATTGATTTTATATTAATTTTGAATTAAAATTAAAATAGAAATTCAAATTCATTTTGGAATGGGTTTTGGACCAAATACACAATTTGATGAATAAGCTTTGTGCTTTTTCAAATTCATCAAAATTCCCCACCTCCTACTTGAATAATCCTTCTCATCTATGTGTTGTCAACTTTAGCAAGCTTGATGAAGCTTGTTAATAGCTTTAAGTAGCAAAGAAACACAATGAGAATTACGAATTTTGCAGAAAATTGAAAAATTTTCGATTTTAGACCTTTGCTCTCTCTCTCAAAAAATTTCATCAATTTAGGATCCCACAATCCGTTCCAAGGCCTGAGGATAGTAGGGAAGATCCTAAGGGTGATCCAAGAAGTGTTCGTGATCAGAAATTGGCCAAGGATTAGGAGAATTTTGAGCATCAAAGGTAGTGTTCTTATTCTCTGTTTTTCCAGTTTTGAGCATGCTTTTTGTATGATAAAATTGATCAAATTAGAGTGCTTAAGATCCAAAATTGCTTCCGCTTTCTTAATATTAACTCTTTCAACTATGAGCTAGCAAGAGGACCTTATGGACCTACAGATTATAAGCTCCAATGATACAAAATTAATTAATTAAACTCTTTAATTAATCAATTTTCATTCATTAACTCTAGGGTCACTCCACTATAGACCTAAAGTTGCACTCTTATGCACTGTCGGACAAGTTGTGTCCATTGATATAATCACTACATGCAAGTCAAGACTATGACTGTACGATTGAATACCACCCAGGGAAGGCTAATGTTGTAGCTGATGCATTGAGCAGGAAGTCGAAGCAACCTAAGGGTTTACTTAATACTGTTAGAGTAACCCTGTTAGAGGAATTGAAGAATTCTAACGCGGTAGTGTCGGTTACTGAAAAAGGAAATTTGTTAGCTCATTTTCAGGTAAGACCTACCCTAATTAATGACGTTATCTCAGGTCAAGCTAGGGACCCCGTTCTCAAGAAACTAGCGGAAGAAGTGAACTTGCAGCAGAGAGCGGATTATGAGGTGAGAGTTGATGGAGCGTTAATGAAGTGTGGAAGATTATGAGTACCTAAAGATACAGTTTTGAGAAATGCAATATTGGAGGAAGCGCATAGTTCAGCTTATGCTATGCATCCGGGAAGTACAAAGATGTACGAGACCTTGAAGAGTCATTATTGGTGGCCAGGAATGAAACGAGAGATAGCAGAGTATGTCTCTAAATGTTTGATTTGTCAACAGGTGAAACCTGAACGACAGAAACCCGGAGGACTTCTAAACCCACTCCCAATACCCGAATGGAAGTGGGAGCACGTAACTATGGATTTCTTATTTGGACTTCCTCGGACGACGAGCAGTTATGACGGGATATGGGTGATAGTGGACAGATTGACCAAGACTGCTCGATTTTTACCCGTTAAGGTAACTTTCACTTTGTATAAACTTGCTAAGTTATATGTTGACAGGATTGTAAGCCAATACGGAGCCCCAGTATCAATTGTGTCAGATAGGGATCCGAGGTTTACTTCCAAGTTCTGGCCCATTCTCCAAGAAGCATTAGGAACTAAGCTGCACTTCAGTACGACATTTCATCCACAGACTGATGGTCAGTCAGAAAGGACCATCCAGACCTTGGAGGACATGCTTCGAGCATGTGTATTGCAGTATAAGGGAAGTTGGGAGACTTATCTACCGTTGATGGAGTTTGCGTACAATAACAGCTATCATTCCAGCATCGGAATGGCACCATACGAAGCATTGTATGGAAGAAGATGTAGAACCCCTATTTGTTGGGACGAGGTGGGAGAAAGGAAGCTAATAGGACCAGAGTTAGTCCAAGTTACCTCGGAGAATGTGAAATTAATCAAAGAAAAGCTGAAGACAGCCCGAGATAGACAAAAGAGCTATGCTGACAAGAGAAGGAGAGATTTAGAATTCGGAATCGGAGACAAAGTTTTCTTGAGGCTGTCCCCGTGGAAGGGTATTTTACGGTTCGGAAGGAAAGGGAAGCTGAGCCCGAGATACATAGGGCCTTACGAGATTCTGGAACGTGTAGGGCCATCTGCTTATAGACTAGCTTTACCTATGGAATTGTCATCAGTACATGATGTGTTCCATGTATCAATGCTAAGGAAATACGTTCCGGATCCATCCCATGTGCTCAAGGCACAACCAGTGCAATTCAAAGAGAATTTAACTTATGAGGAGGAACCTACACAAATACTTGATAGGAAGGAGCAGGTACTCAGGAATAAGACGATACCATTGGTGAAGGTATTGTGGAGGAACCACGGCGTTGAGGAAGCCACATGGGAGAGTGAAGATCAGATGAAGGAAAAGTACCCACAACTATTTTCGAGCTAATGACGTTGCTGAATTTCGAGGATGAAATTCTCTTTAAGGGGGTAGTAAATTGTAAGCCCTAAACTCTCTTTTAATCTTATTGCATTTATACATGAAGATTGATACACTTAAAATTGTTGCACTGAATGATGCAGTGGTTGAATTTGGAAATTTCCTAAGTTGTGGATTATAACGTGCACAAAGCTTCATAAGGAGACAAGTTAGGCATTGAGATGATCATATTAAGAGTTGAGTTGAAGTAAGTTAAGGTAATGAGCAAGTTGGGTATACATTGGGTGTATTATGTGTTGAATGCAAAAGCTTTAATTTCTAATTAAATTAGCTAAAGTTTGTTTTATGGATTAGGATGATTTAATAGGACTAAAGGTCTAAAGGAGGAAGTAGGAGCTGGCAGATGTGTATGACTCATGGATTGATGAAGTAGGAGCTGGTCAATGTGTATGATTCACGGATTGATGAAGTAGGAGCTGTCCATTCCTTGTGAATTCAATAGGCAGCTGGAAGCTCTAGGAAATGGGTCAACTTCAAATCGTCATATCTCTCAATCCACTTGACCAAATTCTATGATTCTTGAGCCAAAATCTCAAAAATTGAATGAAGAATAGGTCTGGAAAAGGTTGTGAGAAAATACAAAGAGGAAGGTCGTGAAAACTTAAGAAAACCGAGAGGTGTTCCAGTTTCTCGGCCAGCAGAACAAGGTGTAGAAATATGAAGATTTCGAGCTCATAAGAACGAATTAGAAGCTCAAATTTTGAGGGCAAACAAAGATAGGCGAAGCTTATAAGCCTTGGGAGACTTCCGGTGATTGTAGCAAACGAGTTCCCGGTGCTTAGCCTCATCAAGACCTGTTTGCCACCACGCCTCTTTAGCTCCTTGTATATATACTTCTACATGTATATAGTTTTGAAATAAAAGCATTCTAGTTGGGTTGTAATAGACTTAAGTATGTTATGACTTAGTATGCAGACCTAGTATGAGGGACTGAATGTATCTTGCTTAGGTGTGCAGTTGTGTGCTCAATTTTACTTGTTCATACATATTGCGTTGTGTACATTTCCAGGTGGATGTTAGGTTGGGCTGGGAGTGCTAGTAAGAGGGCTGGTATTCTCTGTCTTCACATTCCTTCCTAGGTTAGGCAAGTGAGCCTGGAGGGGGTGTGACATATTCCCTCATGAGTTCTTCAATGCAGGCTCTTTTGGAATCATCTTCTCTTGTTGGAAACACTGGTGTTGATGTTGATTTGCAAAACTAGGTAGAAATCCATAACATAAAGAATCAGGATTATAACTCAAATAAATGACTTTCTTTACAATAAATACAAGAAATAGAAGGGATAGGGTTAGCAGGAGCTATGAAATTTCTCATCATCAAGGTCTCCATCATGTAGCTTAATGATGAAGCTTGCGCTCTCAATGTTGCAATGATGTCTACTTCCATCTTGTTGATTATCTCAAGCAATTAAATCCCAAGTTGCAAAATAATGTGAACAAGAATGGGCTTTCTTTTAGAAAGAGGATAATTGCAATTGCAATTTGATTGCAATATGTGCTAAAAAAAATTGAATTTTGTTAGTAAAGCCGTTCCCCGACAACGGCGCCAAAAACTTGATCGAATTGAAAAGTGGGGCTTAAAGAAAATATTTGTAAATTAAAACACAGCTCCAGTTCAGTGCAAGTGCACTCTGTCGATGCAAGTAATATAAAACTAGAAGTATTCCAGAGTATCGATCCCACAGGGAACGGATACAACAAAATTCAAATGATAGCAAAATTGTTTTCAAATTGCAATTTCGGTAACCAAGGTTATAAAAATAAAGTGGGATGATTTTTGTTGTTTTTGAAAAGAAGAAATAAAAATGATAAAAGTGGGATTCAAACGTGTTTTTGCCCCATTGAGAGAAATTGCAGCCTAATTGCAATTGCAATCCTTTGACTCAACACTTAAGCTTTGTAAACCGAATTCAACACCTATTCGACCTTCTATGAAGTGTCTTTAAGAGGCTAAGCGATTAAACCGATATTTCTATGGCTAATACGAACGTAGTTAATTTTGAACACAATTCTTTTGGTTTTAAAGGTTTTGCCCTATGTCTAGGGTCAAAAACAAATTCCTATGTCTAGGCTATTTTTCTTTATTTCTTTTATGAAAACCAAATTTTTATCTAACATTTTCAGAATTAGACTCAATTTTTGTATACTAATCTAGGTGATCAATCTAGACTAATAATATGCATTAAAATCAATAAAAGAAAACAAGCTATAGAGGAAGCAAGGTTACTCTCACAATTAGGCCTTTATTCCTATCTTTAGGGCATTCACATGCTTGAATCCCAAAGAAGAAATTAGCTCATTATGGAAGAAATGAAAATCAATAAATTAGAATATTGAAAATCCATAACAAAGTTGGTAAAGGGAAGGGAATAACAACTAAAACTAGCATAAGGATTTGAATGAAAGACACTTTTATTGAATCAATTTAATACTCAACTACATTCAACAACTTGGAATACTACAAAAATTAAGCAAAAAACTTTAACAATAAAAATGACAGTAACTAAACCTAAGAAAAATAGAAACTTCAACCAATGATTTGAAAAAATACCCAAACTAAACTAAACCTTTTTTGGCTCATCTCTCAATCGAACTCATTTCCTTCTCTTTCAAGAGGATTTGGCTCGTAACAACCTTCACTTTCGTGAGGAAGGATTGAGATTTTGAACGTTGAAGGTTTTTGAAAATGAAGAAGAAAAGAACAGCAGCTGGAAATAAAAAGAAAACAGAATAAAAGAGAAAGAAAAAGCAGAGCAACGAACTGTGCATGAAGAAAAACCCATTCAAAAGTAAATGGACCTTCACTTCCTCTAACTTTCGTTGAGGAGGGATTAAACTTGAACTTTTACAGAGCACAAACGAAGAACAAACTGCTGGAAAATTGACAAAAAATCGAAACTTCGAACTGTGGGCTAGCAGAACAAACCCAACCACATTTTGCTTCATTTTCCCCATTTTTTATAAGCATTGAGGGCTAGGGTTTCCATATAAATCATCCTCAATCTATGGGCTAACTTTTAGGAATCAAATGGGGATGAGAATCTCCCAAAATCGTGCAAAAATCCTGTAAAATCACTTGATTTCCGTCATTCTCGGATTTTCTAGATTTTTTAGAAATGCAATTGCATTTCAATTGCATTTCTGTTGCATTATTTTTCAGGTTTGTTTTTCAAAGGAATGCAATTGCATTTCCAAAATGGAATGCAATTGCATTTTGTGCTTGTTCACAAACTTGTTTGCCCGAAGAAATGCAATTACATTTTCATCAGCATTTCTAGGCTTGCTCACTATCATGCTCTTGCGAAGGAATGCTATTCGGAATGCAATTGCATTTTTCCTTTTTGCTCCAAATCTACACAAAAACAACAAATTAGTTTAAATTCCATTCTTTTTTCAACTTCTTTTCATTTTTCACTACTCCAACAAGCTATCAAGAATTTCACTCATCAACACTATCTTTAGCTTGCTCGGTAATCAATAAAGCATACAAAAAATGACAAAAATAACTTAGTTTAGGGTTAAATAATCCTCATAAATAATAATTATCACTTCCCCATAGTGTAATTCTTCAGAGTGTTGTTCACTGCTGAGATTTGCGAGCTCAGCGCTCTTATTGCATCCACCTTGTATACACATGCAATATTTTTAGTAGAATGTGTGCCTTCATCTCCCCACTAACTGTTGTTGGAGACGATTGCATCTAGAATCTCATTAGCTTCATTGACTGTCTTTCTCAACAGGGATCCATTTGTTGATTCATTAACTAGGCTCTTAGAGGCCTGGGTCAATCCATTATAAAAATGCTCGATCAAAAGGCAGGCAGGTAAGCCATGATGTGGACATCTCCTAGCTAACTTCTTGAAGCGTCCTCATGTTGTATCCATGCCTTCGTTCGGACCTTGATTAAAAGTGATAATTTTTCCTCGAATCTGAGCATTCTTGGTCAGCAGGAAATATTTTGGAAGAAACTTTTCCGACAAGTCATCCCAAGAAGTGTTCGAGTCTAGTGGGAAAGAATCTAGCCATGCTTCTGCATTACCTTGCAAGAAAAAAGGAAAAAGCTTCAACCTCATTGTCTCGCTTGATACTCCATTTAGCTTGAAAGAGTTGCATATCCTTAAGAACTGCTTCATGTGCTTGTGAGGATCCTCGTTTGGTAATCCTGCAAATTTCCCTATAGTCTAGAGCATTTGAAACATTATTGGTTTCAACTCAAAATGTTTGGTTCCATGATTCCTGCATTAAGATTATGGAAAGTTGCAGCCACATAATCCCTTATGGCTCTATCTCGTTCATCTACAATAAAAATGGGATTTTGTTGCAGTGCTTGTTGTTGTGGCACATCATTGGTTGTGCTCTTCTTTGCTACTCACCAAGAGGATCAACTCCAAGTGGATCCATTGAAAGTTCCTACAAAACAGAAAATTTCTGCAAAATAAGCCCTTCTGGATTCTCCTATGCGCTCAACTCTTGTAGATCTCTTTTTTCTTCCTTTGTTCTTTACTGCGACGACGAAAAGTTTGCTCTATCGCAAGATCAAAATCACAAGGGAAAGACCCTCTGCGGATGCACCAAATCTAACCTGCAAACCTACAAAATAAAATCGAGTCCCTGGGACAAAGTTCAAATGCAGTCACAAATCGATCGTAATTATGTTGAAAAACTAAAAGCTGTTTGTTAAAAAGCCAAAAGAAAGCAGAAGTGCACGCTGTCAAACAAGTAATATATGGAGTATTCCAAGTATCGAACCCAAGGCAACGAATTTAACATAAAAATTCTTTAGTTTAGAATACAATTCCTCACAAGTTGCAGCCAAGGGTAACTGAGAGAAAAATAAAGTTCATTTTGGGGTATTGTGCATGAAACAGTAAAGATAACTGAAAAAGTAATGAGAAAAACAAGGATGAGAAGTAGGGGATTCAATTCTGGTTCAACCCTGGGAAATGCACCCACTATGCACCCACAAATTGCTTAACTAAGTCTGACTATTTAAGAGATCCTGCCTCTTGCACTCACATACTGACTCTTTTGAGTTTTGGATGGTTCAGACAGACTGCTACTAAAATGTACCTGCAACTTACCCTTTTCGACATTTAGCTTAGTAAATAAAGTTCAACACCTATTCGATTCCTTTTCCAAGAACCTTTAGGAGAGTAAGCAATTTAAAACTCATATGTCTTTGGCTAAATTTGCTTAGATGAAGAAAAACACAACTTCAAGATTTTGAAAGGTTTTTGTCCTATGTCTAGGTACAAAAAGAAAAGTTCTATGTCTAGACTCTTTTCCTAGATTACTTTTAGGAAAATGCGTGTTGACTCCAATGCTTTCAGTATCAAAATCTTCACAGACTATGCTAACTCAAATGGCCAGTTTAAGCTAACAATGAAACTTAAACTCACTAAAAGTAAACTTGGCTAAATGTTGAGCAAATCTACAAGAAGCACATGGTTGTTTCTTATCTCCTTTTTAGGGTATCCACATGATTGAATCCCCTCCAAGGAGTTTAGCTATTCATTGGAGAAATAAATAAAGTGCAGAAAGTAAAAAGACAATAAATAGAAGAAAGACCACAATTCATTGAAATAAATAAACTTGAATACACTTTGATGTATGAATCCAAGAAAGAACTAAATGGAATTGAAAAATAACTTATAACCCAAATTAAAAGAAAACAGAAATCGAAAATAAGGATAAAACAACAAGTACGACTCCTAAAAACTTATAGAACTTGAATGGAAAAACCTAAGAACAAAAAGAACCCTAAGATTTTCTTCCTTTCTAACTTGTTTAATATTTTTCAAGGAGAATCAAGTACTTACTTCTCCTTCTTTTGAAGTTGGAGTCTGAATGGAATATGAACAGAACTTAGGGGAGAGTCGGATTGGCAGCTAAAACTTAGAAATAAAAACGATAGAATTTTGGGATGAAGAGAGTTTCCAACTTCGAGATTTCTTTCAAATTGAGGATTGAGCTGCCTTTTATAGACTTCATGCCTAGGGTTTGCTGTCGAGGTCAGTGTGGAGAAGTTTGGTCAATAATATCCCTTGATTTGAGGAGATTTGATTGAGAATAGTTGATAAAATCTTTAAATCCCGCGAATATTTGAGAATTTGTCGAAAAGGTCCAAATGTGGTCTCATTTGGGTTGTTGTCGAAATGGCCTAAATGCGGACGCATTTCTGGGCACATTTGAGCTATTTTCTATAACATTTGCAATTTGGCTTATGCTCTCAAATTCTAGCGTATCCTGGTCGCATATCTGATGGATGTTTTCTTATTTGCTTCAATTGCCGCCGGAATGTGGGCGCATTTGGATCCTTTCTCAGCCTCTACACAAAAACAACAAAAATTAACACTTTTCTTTACAAAAATGACTCTAATTATACCTAAAAACTTATTTTTACAAAATCAAGACTTCAAACATATGCAAAGCTTGTTTTTACTTAAATTTGCCATAAATGACATGAAATATAACTTTAAACACTTGCTTTCTAAGAAAATAGCTTAGTTTTTAGGGCTTAATAACACTCATAAATGAGCGTTATCAAGAGCACAAAAATGATCGAGGTCATGCAAAATGGGGACAACGTTTAATTTGCACTCTAAACAACCTATACTACGAAAGAAAAACAACCAAGAAATAAAAAGGGAAAGAACCGCTTTCTTTTACGTCTGTATCTAGATGAGGCTCATGTGGTGTGTCTAACTTGAGCTTGAGTCCTCACGATTGAAATTCATTGTCAATGCCCATTCTAGTGGATCCTTCTTCAAAATCACTTCAAAAAATTCATTAGCCAGACAATCAACTGTATCAACAATAATAACTTGGCTTACCTCTAGGGGATATCTCATTGCGTTATGGATGTCAAAAGTTACATTCTCGTCATTGACTTTGAAATATAGCTTACCATCTTTTACTTTGATAGAGGCTTCCTTTGTGGGAAGGAAAGGTCGTCCCAGAATGATGTGGATATCATTATCTATGTCAAGCACCACAAACTCTGCAAGAATAAAAAACTTATCAGCTTGGGCAATAACATCTTCTACTATACCTCTCGAATAGGCTAATGAGTGATTGCTAGTTGTTAAGAGATGTTGGTTAGTTTGAGCTTCTTAAGACCCAATGTCATGTACACACAGAAAGGCATCAAATTAATAGAAACACCTAAATCACGTAAGACCTTATGAAAATAAGAATTGCCAATAGTGCAGGGAACAATAAAACTCCCTGGATCACTCAATTTGGTTGGTAACTTCTTATGTAGTGCATCGTTGCATTCCTCTATCATGTGTACAGTCTCAAGAGTCCCAAATTTCTTCTTGTTGGTGAGGATGTTCTTCATGAACTTTATATAGCTTGGAATCATCTCTAGTGCCTCTGCAAAAGGAATAGTAACATGAAGCTTTTTAAACATATCAAGGAACATAGAGAATTCACCGCTGAGATTTTTCTTCTTGAATCTCTGAGGATAAGGAATATTGTTTGGCACAACAGGAATGACTGGGGTAGGGAGCTTTTCGGCCTCAGATCTAGGTTCAGTTTCTTTATCTCCAACCTCCATGGTTTCCTCATCTCTCCTCAAACTCATTACCTTGCACTATTCTCTAGGGTTGGCCTCAGTGTCATTTCGGAACTTCCCTTTATGCAATGCATTCATGGAGGAAGCCAACTGTCTCATCTGATCTTCTAGGCTTTTGATTGCACTTCCCTGTTCTGAAACAATGCCTTCAATTTTGTACTCCAACTGATTCGTCCTCTTGTTTGATTCAGCAATGAAGTTTTCAATTAGATCCTTCAATGAGGATTTCTTCTCAGCTGGCTGTGAACTAGAGGGTAGACCAAAAGAAGGCTGCAAAACATTTATGTTATTACTATAGGAAAATTTCTCATGATACCTCAAACTTGGGTGGTAGTGAGTAGGAACTGAATTGTGCATGTGATTTCCACCTTGGTTATATCATCTATTATTCACATAATTTACTTTCTCCATGTTAAAATCTCCCCCCATAATGTGGTTGTTGAGATGCTGCCAATGATGCAATTGAAGGACTGCTCCATCTAGGATTGTCTTAGTATTTCCATTCAACCCGTTGTAAAATAGCTGGATATGCAACCATTCAGGGTAACCATGTTGTGGGCAGTTCCTCAAGAGATTCTTGTATCTCTCCCATACCTCAAACATTTATTTGCCCTCAAGTTGCCTGAAAGTTCCAATCTCAGTTCTAAGCTTGGTAGTCTTGGTTGGTGGAAAGAATTTAGACAAAAATGCTTGGGAAAACTCCTCCCAGTTGGAGATGCTCTGTGGTCCAGACTTTCTAACCAATCTTGACTTATCCTGTAAAGTAAAAGGGAATAGATGTAAGCGAATGGAACCATTAGAAACAACATTAATTTTCATTGTTCCACATAAAGCAAGAAAAGGTTTAAGATGAGAGTTTGGGTCCTCTATGGAATGTCCTCTGAATGGGTTGTCTATGGCCATCTGAATCAAACCAGTTTTCAGCTCAAAGTTGTTTGCAGCGATAGGTGCGTGGACTATCCCCGAGCTTTTAGTAGGGAACACAGACTTGAAATAATCCTTGATAGCCTTTTGCTCTTCAATTTGCTCGTCCGCCATTTGGAAGTTTTGATTCTCTCTTTGGATTCGGCGGTTTCTTGTATAACTACGCTCGATCTCATGATCAAACGACTCTAAACTTTTCCTGGCTCTGGGCATACACCATGTGAACCTAACCAAGAATAAACATAACACAAGTAAAGAGACTAACTACACAAAAGGAAAATAAGAGGAAAAGAAATCTACACAAACAAAAAGAATACCACTATCAAAATATATACTTTAATAACAAGAATTTACACTCTAAATTAAAATTAGACATTTTTACCACAATATTAATTAAACAAAAATATGCCAATTCCAGACCATGTCAAAAACTTGTTGCGTGATGTTAAGTGCTCGCAAATAACTAAAAGTGTACGATGTCAAGTTTTAATATAGTGATACAAGTATCGAATTATCGTCTCCACATGAATTGATTTTCTTTAGATTAATTACGTATCATAGTTACTAATACCAAATTTTATTTAGAGAACCTAAACTTTAGAGAGAAGAAAATAAAACTAAACTAAATTAATTACATGCTTTGGAATCCATTTAGATAGACATTGGAGATTGAATTAAACATGAAGCACAAACTTAATTTGACTAGGAAGAGTTATAACATGCAACACTATAAGCCAAGAATTTCTAATTTATCTAGTTGACTTTTTCAACCTCAATTGAACTCATCCATAAGTAATAAATCACCCTTTTAGTCTATTTTTACTACTCATGCATGGCATTAGAGGAATTTTGTAGCAACATCTAATAACAAAATATTCATTCTCATGCAATATTCATTATTATTTATGCAACCACATCTCAATTCAAGTTCTACTCTTTCAAGCTAAAACTCAAATTCAAAGAACTAACTTTAGCCAAAAGTTAAAGAGAATAAACACAAGTATTGCATAAATAACATTACGATATACTGCAATTCGAAATCAAAAGTGAGTTCTACAATCACAATCATCCAAGAGTCTAAATAATGAAATTAATACAATAGGTTCAACTCAAAGAATCCTAAAATTGAAGAAAACAAAGTAAAGGAAAAAGAGAAAAATTGAACGACGCGTGCCAACACTCGTTCTCATCATGATGTCCTGCGATCTTGAGCATTGAGTCTCCTCCTTGGCTCTCCAAAGTGTCCTCTAGGTCCCAAAACTATGCTCCAATCAAAATTAGGAATTTTGTCTCTAAAAAATGGCTCCATTTGTACGAATTAAAATTTTCCTTTTATACTATTGTGACAGTGTTGCAATACTAGGGGTTGCATTGCAACGTTTTCCCTTCAAATCAGATAAAATAGGAAAAAATCGTGAGTCTGGCGTTGCAACCCTATCTCAGCGTTGCCACGCTTTGCATGCAGAAATCTGATTTTGTAGGCTTGCACATATGGCGTTGCAACGCCATTTGTAGTGTTGCAACACTATGCTCTCGGGCTCTTTGCTTTTGCAACTCTTCTCTTTATCTCTTTAGCCCAAAAACTCTCCTTTAAGCTCATTTTTTTTTATACAATCCACTCCAATTCATCAATTTGGCTCCAATTGCTGCCATTCTGCAAATCACAAGGTAAAAACATTAAAGTCCACTAAAAATAGCATAAAACTAACCTAAATCTAAGCCTAGAAATAGCACACTTTTGTGTACTATCAGGCACGCCTATAGGATCAAAAGGATTGCATGTTTAATCTTCTAAGTTCTAATTAACCATAGAAATATAGGTTTAATTACTTAGACTCCAAAGGATGCTTAAAATCAAGGTTGAATAGAAGATGAATCCAATTCACATGCATAGGGTAATGCAATAGATATGTGGGCACATAGTATAGTTTACTCACTTAGGGCAAAAACATGATTGATGATAGCATGCAATTATGCTATCTTATTTCCTATTAATTATGCTAGTTTTATGCTTTAAATGTATGCTTTGATACCAATTTATCTTAATTTTGTAGAAATCAGGTTAATGGAGCAAAACCAAGTGTTCGGGAGCATTTAGATGATTTTGGCGCTTAAATGATGATAATTTGGAGATTCAAGAATGAAGAGATGGAGCTTTAACAAAAGAACCCGAGGGGAGAGCGTCTAGACCCTTAAAATGGTGTCTAAGAGCCACATTTTAAGTGCCATACTCGGGAGCAAGCGTTTGAGACTCTATCCTGTAGCGTCTCGACGCTCAAAATGTGAGCATTAGTGGAGCTCTATCCAGAGCGTCGAGATGCTGCCTTTAGCATCTCGACGTTTAAGGCACTCGTGCAGACAAAAACGAGATGTTTTGGACAACGTCGAGACGCTGCCCCTAGCGTCTCGACAACGTCTCAATGTTGCGTCGATAGATAGAATAAAAACATTGCTTCTTTTTCGTTCAGGAGGAGGCCATTTCGAAGGTTGAAGCCCTAATCTCAATTCCAAACCATAATTGAGGGTATTGGGAGCATTTGTGAGCTTTTTGGAGTGGATTTGAAGACCTTAGAGCTCGAGTTTGAGATTGATCACCTCGGGAACACGAGATCGTCCTTCGTTTGCATTTTCTTTCCTTTTTTCTTTCAATTATAGTTACTTTAGTGGCTGTAATTAGGGATTTTTGTGTTGTAATTGCTAAATATGTTTAGTTAATTCCCTAAATTCTATGGGTTGTCATAATTCTTGGATCATTGCACTTAACTATACTTAATTTAGTTTACAATTGTGGTTTAATTAGTGTTCATGTTCATTTATGAATTTTAGGCTTAATGCCCTTAGATTGTGTTCATTAATTAATTGAGGTAGGACTAGGTTGAGCTCGATGGAGGATTCCTAGTTAGCTTAATGCACAATTAGTTAATTACCTGAGTGACAGCGGGATAAATGGTTAATTAATTACAGTTAGTGCTGAAGATTAATTAATTGAGCACCGTCTAATTGATTAGTTACTAAGTGGAGCTCGATAGATAAAGCTTAGACTAAAACTAGATGCATGACTATAGATTAATTATCTGAGTGACAATAGGAGTAATAATTAATCTATAAAGATTAGTGACGAAGGGACGTAATGCCTTGTATGACTTAGCTAGCTTTGAGGGACACCTAGGTTAGTTAATAATACTTGAGATTTGGAAGAGACCGACAAGAGATTCCATGACCTTAGGCTTTCATACTTATGAATCGAACATTAGATTGTGCCTAAATTTCTAGCTTAATTAAGTAAATTAAGGTCCAAGAATGCAATCAAACCCCAAAGAATTATCGACTTGTGTCTTCTATTTATCTTGCTTTCTAAGATTAGTTGTTATTTTCCTGTTTGCTCTTGCTTTCTGTCCTCAAAATAAAATAAAGTGAGATTATTCATGATACTTAATTGAATTAAAAACCAATCTCTGTGGATACAATACTTGGGAGGAATATCGTTTTATTATTACTTCAATCACATGCGATTGCTTGTATGCCCGATCAAATTCCCACATTTCCATTTATATCTTTACTTTTACTTAGTCACTCACAACAACCATCTCCCCACTATTTTTTTGGTTACCTACTTGTTCTAATGAAGAATTTTGTACTGACGATTGCGATTGCAATTGTGTAGCATTCTTTTGTGTGTACAGCTGCGGTGGTTGATTGTTGAATCCTGGTGGAGTTCCTTGCTTTATGTATTGATTTGAATTTGATGCGCTTGCGTTCTGTCCTCCCCAAGAGAAATTCGGGTGTTGCCTCCAACCTGGATTGTATGTGTTTGTAATGCCCCACGGTTTTAGGTACAAAAATTTTGGAATTTTGAACTTATTTTCGATGTGCTGATTTATTATTATTATTTTTTCTTAGAATAAGTAGGTTGAGAATTTTACTTATTCAATTATCTTAGGTGGAATCAATAGTTTAGTTTTTAATTTAAAAACCCAAAGGATTTTTCTTAAGTTGGCCTAAGATTTGTAAAATCTATAGAAGTAAGTTTGGGTTTTAAATCCTAGATCTTCTCCTTCTTGTTTATAGAAGTTTATTTGGGTTTGTTGTTTTAATTAAAAAGATAAAAGGAAAACAAATGTCAAAAAGGAAGCCCTAAATCCTCCATCTTTTTTTGTCTTCCTTCCCCTCTCCCTCACATAAGACACAAGCCACCTCTCGTTTTTCTTCTTCTCTTCTCCAGCAAACCCTCCTCTCCGACGAGCTCATGTCTTCAAACCACGAACAACACAAGCTTTGACGGCGATTTCTCCCTCTCTCTCTCTCGCGAACATTGGCCATCTGCCAACAGCGAAACTCGCGCATTTTCTCTCCAATTTTACAAGGTTTGTCACATACCCATGCCAAATAAACTTTAGTTTTGGATTACCCATACCCTAAATACATTTGATTTGTAATTTTAGCTTGTTAGGACTCAAAACAGCCCACATTCGAAGTCGTTTTCTACAAAAAAAAAAAAAAAAAAAAAGGGATTTCCAGCAGACCCACGCGAATCCCTTCTTGTTTGACAAGGTTTGACACGTACCCATGCCTAATTGACTTTAGATTTGGATTACCCACCCCCTAAATGACATTGGTTTGCAGTTTGGACCCCGTCGAACATGGCCTAGACCGAGTTTGAGGCCTTTTGGTGCTCAAAACCAGTTTTCCAACAAGCGTTCTGGTCTCTTTGAGGCTGTTCGGTAAGTTTCGCCATGTTTTGGACCTTTCTCAAATCCATTGAAGTATCATATCATTAGTTTTAACATGTAGGAACCTTTAGTTTGTAGTTTGGGTTCAATTCGAACACCTTCGAACAGCAAACAGCAAGCATAAGGGCTCTTTCGGTACGTTTTAATGTGTTTTAAGCCTTTTGCAAATCACTTTAGGTGCTATAGCTTAGGTTCTAATGTGTGAAAGCCTTTTGTTTGCAGTTTCGACCCAATTCGATCTCATTCGAACACTCCTAGCACGTATTCGAGCTGAATTGGTGTAGTTCGGTAAGCTTTATTGCCTTTTAAATCCTTTGGAACTCAAGTTGAGTGCTGTAAGTTATTTTCTAACCATTAAAACCTCTATTCTTGTAGTTTCAAAACAGTTCGAACACTCTCGAACTCAACCAGCAAGGTGCAAGGCTTGTTCTGGCAATTTAGAGTGTCTTAGCCTTTCAAAATCATTTATTAAGTGCTGTAAAATAGTACCTAATCATTGGGAAACTCTTAAATGTAGTTTGAACAATCCAAATAATTTCTCACGCTATTCTTAGTAAGGATTAGGTGTTCAGTTGGTTTATGGAGCATTCGCTTTACCATTTAAGGCTGAAATCTAAGTAAGTATATCCCGTTTGATCATTTTCTAGTTTACTCAAAGGTTTTTGAACTAAGCTTAGCCCCTAAAATCTTGTCTCTTTGTTTATGAGCCTTTTGAATTATTTTTAGGAACGCTTTAGGTAAGTAGAATTCTACCTGATGAGTCTGTTTGATTGTGTGCAACATGTTCTATGTTTCTTATTTAATTTGTAAGCGTTATATATATTCTATGCTTTGTTGTACCTTTTGATGGGCATGTTTATATGTGTATTTGTGAAGTTTACATGATGTTAGCATGTTGATTAATTGAGCTTGAAAGTATGTATGAGCATGTTTGTTTGGCATGAGATATGATTTAGTAGCATGCTCAAGAAACATGCGTGTTTCAGATATGATGTAGTCTATTCTCTTTATTATGACAATAGTGGTGCAAAGACTAATATTAAGGAAATTAGAAAACACCAATGTATAGGAAATCATATCGAGAGAGAGAAAGCATCATGGTAGTGACCAAGATGGCTTTTAATGGCAATCGTTTGGGTCTATATAAAAAGATTCTCAAGGCTAACGTGTTTGAGGGTCACCTAGAATGTCTAGGCTTATGAGACTTGTCTCAACTTTGCTAAGGCAAGTGGGAGAGTATGTTGGGTATAAAGTATGCCCTAGGATACATGCCTCGCTGGCTTTAGTGCAAGTAGGAGATTATTGAGATTTATGCCCTAGAGGCTCGTAATTAATGGTTTATTTAATAATTAATAATAATTTGAATTATTTTATTTGGAATATAATATTATCCATTATATGAAAAATCCAAGGTTATTAGTGTAATCTTGAGCAATATATGGTTGACATATGGAAGGATCATGTTCAAGAAATAACCTAAATGGTCATAGTATATGGATAGGGTTGGGTGCCTTATCCTGGTAACACTATTGATACGGTCCACTTTATAATAGTTACAAATGATTTGATCTAAATCATTCATGTGGAGACATGTGAGTTGGAGTATCTTATACCATGAGTTTGTATAAGACTGGACCACGAAATATTTAACCCCTCTTTATAAATTCATTAATTAAAAAGATTAATGTTTCATTAGGATGATCACATGCGACTCGATCTTAATCCTAATTGAGCTATGAACTCCAACCTGTGAGGGCTTGTCATTTGATTTGCATGGGTGAGAGTGGCTTGTACCCGATTCAATAAGCCTACCATTTTGGGGACTTGACCAAATAGGGAGATGGGAACATAATTTCACAAGATGGAATTCACTCCTTCCCATATAGGGTAAGTAAATGAGTAGTTCCCTTAAGTGCTGATTTCGGGACTTGAACAATCGGGCCCCACCCTTTCACTGGCCCAAGAGTGACTTAGTTTATAATTGGATCATAAAAAAATTGTTCATTAGAGGATCAGTGGTACTTAAGGTACAAGATGTACAGGGGTAAAATGGACTTTTGATCCAGCTGTAATTACGAACAACTCGTGAAGGATCGACTTGCATGTAGTGATTATATCCATGGACACAACTTGTCCAACCATAAGAGTGCAACACCAGGTCTATAGTGGAATGACCCTAGAGTTAATGACTGAAAATTGATTAATTAAAGAGTTTAATTAATTTTGTATCATTGGAGCTTATAATCTATAGGCCCATAAAGTTCCCTTTGCTAGCTCATAGTAACACTCAAATATTAATTTAGTTGAAAGAAAAATTTGAAATGTTCAAATTAATATTTAATATATTAAATATATTAAATATAAAATAGGAAAATATATTTATTGTATTTGATACATTAAATATTAAAATAATTAATGTATATTAGATACATTAAGAAAAATATATTTATAAAATTTGAATAAGATTCAAATAAATAAATAAATATCGTAGGAGAATTTAAAAGATTTGAATAAGATTCAAATAGATTAAATATATATTTTTTAAAATATTAGATATTAAAATATATATTTTTAAATTATGGAAAATATTTGTCCCAAATCTCTATAAATAGGACATTTGGGTTGATTCATTATAACACACATCTTCTCAATAGAGAATTGGATAATTATTTCTAGATTTCTTCCTCTCCAATCCCTTGTGAATTTTCTTTTAAGCGGCTCCCACAATCTTGGTCCTGTGTTCGAGTCATAGCAAAGAAGACGTTATGGAATTCTTGGAACAAGAAGTCAAGAACTGCCAGAATTTTATCTCTATATTTAAGTAAAGGTATGTTTTGCTTAGCCTAAATTATTTTTCATTTAATTCTAAAATAAATTCAAAGTCGATTCCAACGCTTCCGCTATGGGTTTAATTCGATTATTCCTTTCAGCAACTTTTGCTCATTTGACAATGAGCACATACAGTCTTAGTTTTTGCCAGTTTGATACAAAAATTAAGTTATTTTTTTCCTAAATGCCTAATGGAAGCATCATTCAAATGACCTAATCTCTTATGCCAAATAGATATGGACGCTGGAGAGGATGAAGTTTGTGGATTCCCTGTTGTAGCCATCAAAACAGCATATTGATCGACTGAAATGTGGGGCTTAAAGAAAAGATTTTGGTTTTAAAACAAAGGTCCAGTCCAATGCAAGTGCACATTGTCGATGCAAGTAATAAATTAGAAGTATTCCAGAGTATCGTGTCCCAAGGAAACAAATTTTAGCAAAATTTATGAAGATGGCACAATTTTGTTTTCAGAATGCAATTACGGTAACCAAAGTTATAAAAATATGAAGAGGTATTTTTGCTAACGAAATAAATTAAATTTTTTAATAAGAATGAAAAAGGGATTCAAGTTGATCATGTCTCTTTGGTAAGAATTGCGACTGAAATGCAATTGCAATCATAGCTTAATACAAGAAAACATTGTAAACCAAATTCGACTCCTATTCAATTTTAATTCAAATTCTTTGAGAGACTAAGTGATTAAACTTATATTTCTATGGCTAATCTAACTTAGGTAAATTAGGACATAATTCTAGTGGTTTGGAGTCTTGCCCTATGTCTAGGGTCAATGTTAATAACTTATTTCTAAGCCTTTTCCTTCATTGCTTTTGCGAATTCCGCTTTCCTCTAACCTTTCCAGTATTAGAGTTAAGCTTGATAAGTAACACTAGTGTGCCAAACTAGGTTTACCAAAATAATTAACTGAACAAAAACAAACAACTTCAAATGTTAAGCTAGAATTGCTTTTGCCAATAGCCTTACATTTTTCCTCTAGGGCATTCACAAGCTTGAATTCCTAGGAAAAGCTTAGCTCATCATTGAAAGAATGAAAAATAATGAATTAAAAGAATTAAAATTCAAGACTAAAATAGAAACAATAAGGTAAAAAAAATCTAGAATTAATAACTAAAGCCCTGTTTGATAACCATTTGAGTTTTTGTTTTTAGTTTTTGAAAATTAAGCTTGTTTTCTCTCAATTTCTCTACAATGGTTTTCATCTCCCTTAAGGAAGCATTTGAATTCTTAGCCAAATTCTAAAAACAAAAATAAGTTTTTGGAAACTACTTTTTTTAGTTTTCAAAACATGGCTTGGTTTCTGAAAACATAGGTAAAGGGAGATAACAAAACAAGTAAATCCATAGGTGGGAGTAGCATTTATAGGCTTAATTTTCAAAAACCAAAAACCAAAAACCAAATGGTTATCAAACGGGGCCTAAGTAATTGAATAACAATTTAACATTAATGAGTAGAACCACCAAAATCCCACTAAGCAAAATAACTACAGTAACTCATTATCTTCAAGAAGAAAATACAAATGAGAAGAATAAAAGCGGTAGCTAAAATTTTTCCTCTAAATTGAAGCAAAATAAACTTAGATAGTCCAGAAAATAAATTCTAAGAAAAATGACAACAAGAGCCTCTCTTACTTCTTGTTCAATCGACTCAATCCCACTTTTCTCAAAAGGAATTGAGTCTTTACTTCTTTCAACTTTTGTTGAGAAATGATCAAATTATGAAGTTCAATCGTCTGGAAAAATAAAAAATACAGCAGTAGAAAATTGTGAACATAGCAACACATTGAGAAAGAAAATGGTAAGAAAATGATTTCCCTTCTTGAGGCTTCTTTCCCATATTTATAGAGGATTTGGGCTAGGGTTTCATTCTTGAATGATGAACAATTATGGCCAAAATTCTAGCTGAAATTGTGGAGACAAGATCCCACGAAATTCCTAGTTTTTTGGAAATTTGTGAATTTTCCTTTAAAGTCCAGATCTGATGAAATTGCAATTATAATGCAATTGCAATTCTGTTTCAATCTTTTATTTGCTGCACAAAAACATTAAGTAAGCACAGTTTTCATTTTTTTTTTTTTTTTGCTTTCTTTTCTCCACTTACTTAATTTAAAAGGCTTCCAACAATAATTCAACTCAAACTACTTTTTGCTATCCTTTTTATCTAATAACACATAAAATAACAAGAATGACTAAGTATATAAATGCCAAATAATCCTCATAAATGAGAATTATCACTTATGATTCTTCATCCAGTGCATAGAGCCCATCCTTCTTATGTCCCTTTGCTATGAGATGACCCTGCTTGTTCTTTATTACAAATTTATTAGCACAAAAAGTTATAACACAATCATTATCAGTTGTAAGTTTTCTTACAGACAAATTTTTTTTCTTAATTTTAGGTACAATCAATACATTTTTCAAGGTTAGGTTATGCATTCCAGTATTGATTTTTGCTTGTCCTGTATGTGAAATATCCAAACTTACACCATTTCCAACATTTAAGCATTCATTTCCTTTATAATTTTTAAGATTTGTGACCATACCTGGATCATTTATCACATGTGAAGAAGCACTAGAGTCAGCATATAAAGCTAGATCAGTTTCTTCGTTTAAGGTCATTACAGCCAAGACCTTTGGGATATCTTCAGACTAGTATGAGTGATCAAATCTGTTCCAACACTCCAAAGCAATATGTTTTGGCTTTCCACAGATTTGACAAGTTATTGCATTACCTTGACTAGATTTTAAGTTCATATTTGTAGCAAATGGTTCTGAGAATGACCTTTGTTGGAAAACTGCTTGCTGCGTAGGCATCCTATAATAGCTCCCACTACATGGTTGAAAGCCACTGCCTTTTGATGTGAAATGACGCCCTTGTCTTGATTTGCCTCTTCCTCTTCGAGTTTAAAAGGCTTGATTTAGGTTGGGAACCAGAGCTTTTATCTCTTCTTCTTCAAGGGTATTCATTTGTTCATGTGCCTTAAGGGATAACAAAAATTGGTTGAAGGTGGGATAGGGTGCCTTGGATAGCATTGCAGTTTTGAATTCTTTGTACTTTGCTAACATCATCCAGTGACTCCTTTATGGCTGTTAATTTGTCACATAATGCCTTGAATCTTTTTATATATTCTTCCAATGATAGATCTCCTTTCTTAAGGCAATGGAGAGTTTCAATAATGTGAATCTCATTTTCCTTTGTAATAGCCAAAAGTGTTTCTTCTAAGGATTTCCAGACTTGATGTGTAGTATCTAAACCTTCAATCATATCCAACACTTCCTCACTAATGATTCCTAGTAACCATGAGGTTAAAAGGCCATCATTGTTGAGTCAAATTTAGTGTTGGGGATTGGCAGTTGAGACTCCATCTTTGTTGAGTAATTCTTTTCCTAGAGGGTTGTCAATGGTGATCAACACCCAAGCTTCGCACCCATGGCAGAACTTGTGACTTCCATAAAAGATAATTTGTGGTGTTCAGTTTGATTGATATCAGGTTGAAACATTGATGAAATACGTGAATTGCAACTGTTGTTTCGTTTTTGGCCATGAAAAATCACAGTAGAATACAGAGGAATTTTGGATCAATCGCAAGTGAAGCTGGAGGAACTTTGATAATTGCCTACACACAAAGCTCTGATACCATGAACAGTTTTGCACTTAATAATAATTCTGTAATTTTCATTCCATCGAAAAAGTGTGCAGGTTGCTGTACAAGGTAACAGTAGGCAGAAAAGGAAATTTTTTTGTAAAGGAAAACTAATGAATAATGAATAATCAGCAAATATACCAAACAACAGTAATAATAAAGAATAATTTGAGCAATTAGAGGAGCTGAATTATAGGAAAGTCAGTGGTTGGATTTCCTTATTTGATTGTATTTTTTTGCTATATAGTGAGCTAATTTTTCCGCAACTTGAGCTACTGTGGGATTATGATCATGATATGTGGGATTCATTTGATCATGATCATCACCATTATTTATCGATCCTACGACTCCCGATTCAATGCGAAAACCCCACGAAAACCCTAGGTGGGAAATATTAAAACTTTCTCTTTAGGAGAGAGAGGGTAATTAAGCTCATTCCAGCAGTCTAAACTTTCTCACAACTCCCTATTCTCTTTAAAAAAAACTCTCTTTGACTTAAGCATCAGAGCATGTGTGGCTTACATCACACTTATGTCCAGACTTTTCTTGTCTTGCAGGTTGCGTTCTTTCTCAAATTACAAAGTCATTGTCGTTGTCACGTGGAGGTCATGTGAGATTTCTCATATTCAAAATTTGGCAACAACATCAAACATTAAAAAACGCATACAAATTCTTAGATCATATTTATTTATTATAATGATTTTTTTACTTTATATTTTCATTTTAATTTTTTGTTCATATTATTCTATGATTTTATATTTTAAATCAGTATCAAAATTTACATTTCGATTTTCTTTAGTTAAGTAAATAATATTTAATAAAATATATAGATTTAAAACAATTATAATATACATTTTTAAAAAATACTGCATCAAATAATTGCATCACACGTGAGGATTTTCTAGTAATTTACAAATGATATTCTAAAAAAATATAATCATTTACAAATGACTAAATAAATATTACATTAAAACTATCATTCCAAGGCCAATATGAGCATAGGTTCGTGGATAAGACACCTATTACCATTCTAAATGTCAATAGTTCGATTTCTCACATCCATAATGGTTGAACTAAAAATTAAAAAATCATTCAAAGATTCTTTTAAATAATGGAAAGTTTGGAAAAACAATTTTGTGAGATTTAACCAAATCACATAGATCAAATTAAAACTTTAAATCTACAAGGACAAAGTGAAACTAAGTCTAAACCATAAGGACCAAATTAATAATTTGACATCAAGATTAAATGGGAAAACATCATTTTTTTTTATCCCTAAACTTATTGTCATGGTATTAAATTTCCATCGACATGTCGACATTTCCATCAATATTTTCACATGTCCATGGGTTCGACATCAACATAAGGGGGGAATAGACATTTCCACTATACCGTACAAAATTGATGAAATATTAAAAAAATAGCAAGAAAATGTAACTTAATGTGAATATAATTATTGTAACAAGTATTTTAACTCATTTAAAAAGTGTAAAATGTTTATTTATTAATTTAAATATTTTTTTTTGAATTTTTTGTTTTTAAATTTTTTCCAGAAATATCCATCAACATCGACATTTTATCGATATTTCCATTGACATTTCCATAAAATTGAGACTTCGACATTTCCTTCGACATCGACATTTCCATCGACATCGACATTTTAAACCTTCAATTTTCACCTTCAACTTTCAATTTCATCAAATTGAACACTAAACTTAAACATGTATTACAATTTTTACCCATGCTTAATTATTTCTGCTAAATTCAACCCAAATTTTAACAAAAGGTAAAGTACTCAAAACTCACTGATTTCAAACAAAATCAAGTTTTTTACAAAATTAGAAGCATGATTAATGCATAAGATCATCGATTGAATAAATATTTCAAAACCCACCATTTTTAACAAAAATCTAGCTCTAGTGTAAATTTTCTTTAAGCTTCGTTGATTTCGAACCAAACATATATTTTATATTCATCAAATGTACATGAGAATATTTTGTTTGGCGATTTTTGAAATAGACGTCTATTAAAAGTAAAAATTGCAAAACTCATTCAAGTTTAAGGTTAATGTTGCAATGCACCTATCAAAGTTTAAGGTGCAATTTGATGAAATTAAAAGTTCAAGGTGAAAATTGGTACAATTTGTTAAGTTCAAGATTAAAATCGATATTTCTCCAAATTAGATTGCAATCCTCTTATAAAACTTTTAATCTAAATAGTTCCCTCTCATACTGTTTGTTTGTTTGTTTGTTTTTTTGGTTCAACAATACGTGTCACAACGTGATCGTGATGCGGAGTCGTCGACGTCCTCTTTTAAGGGTCTTCTATAATTTAAAGAATTTTAGAGTCGCCACCAATCATATTGGAGGTGTGATTGGACATTTAATTAAAGATTAAAAAATGATCTACATAAATCGGGTTAGATTCAGGAGTCGTTTGTGTGTAGATAAGATATTATCGCCCTACAACACTCATTAAAAAAAACGGTTACCATATTTTATCTTATATTTTCCAATTATTTTATCACAAAATGGTCATTTATTTTGAAAAACAAAAAAAAAAAAACAAATGTCTCACTTGATCTTACTTTAACTTTAAAAATAAAGTAATGGTCGAAATGGTGAGTGGAATTATACCAATCAATTTATTATCATGTTGAAATTTTCTTTTATTTAAAGGAAAATTTCTCATCTCAAGAATTTGAGAAATTTTATTATCTCAACTCCGTCATAATTATATAAATTTTCTTTTTTAAAAAATATTGTGAGAATTTTCGTATACTTACATGAGAAGTGAAAATCCACGAAAGCATATTATTCAACCCTCAAGTTAAAAATTATTTTTTTAAAAAAATCAAAATTAAAATTGAATTGAAACCAAATCGAAACTTGTTTGCAAACCTACAAATAAAAGAAACAGATCGAACTTCGATTGAAAATTCAAAAAGAATTAACAAATTGAACGTAAAAGCAAATGTAACAAACAATAATAATAAAAGGAAAAAGACAATTATGAAAATAGGTGGGACCTACCCACGTTACCAAACTCCTTTTTTTCATTTTCTTTCTTAGGAAATTGTCAAAATTAGGACAAAATAAGGAGCATTAAAGAGATTTTGGATGAATTTTATTGTTGAAGAGAAATAGTACAATTGAGGCTATGAAATTACCAATTTGCCCTTCTTTAAAAAAATCCCTAACTTCACTTCTTACCTAGCTTTCTCATTCTTCCCTCAACATTTCTCCTTCTTCTTTCTTCCTCTAACATTTCTCCTTCACACACATCACTCCAAGCTTTTGAACAGCATGCGGCGACGACGGCTACAGCTACAGCGGCAGCGACAGTGACAAAACAATTTCTTGAAAAAAAAGAAGCTCCATTTCTTGAAATCTCTCTTTGGGTAGGCTTGAGAAACTTTCTTCACAATTTTATATTTTTTGTTGATAAAAAAATTTACATATCTTTACTTTGTTGAGTGAGGAACAAAAGGTGTGTAGTTAACTTCTTTTTTTTTTTTGTCTGTATGAGGTAGTTGACTATGAATATTTAGTTGTTATTTTGGTTTATGCTCTTTCTTGCATTGATTTGTAAGTATGAAATTCTAAGAATAAAAAAAAAGAAGAATGGAAAAGCTTTTAACTATGATCAATTTTTTTTTATATATATATTGAATTTTTACTATTGTTATTTTGAGTGTTTTGCAATAAATAGTTGCTTGCTTGGTACTTTAATTATGGGCTTCCTCCTTATTTCTTACATTGTTTTGTGAGTACGATAAATTATGAGAAAAAAAATATAATGCAAATAATAGTCATTTTTTTATGGATTTTATTTATGTTATGATTATTGTGGAATGCTTGGCCATAAATTGTTGATTGAACCTTTGATTATGGTCTTCCTTCCTCTCTCTTGCTTCATGTTTTTTTTTTTTGTAGGAATTAAAGATTTTGTAATAATTCAAGGATGACCCATGTTCGTGTCTTAGTTCGTTATGGTGGAGTATGGGATGACAAAGAAAGAAATATGAAGGGGGTTTGTTGAAAGGTGTTGTCATAAGTAAAGAAATCATGCACAAAGATTTAGTGGTAGAAATATATGCTCTCACCGAAGTTGACCCTAAAGAGTTTGATATCAAACTGAGATGCATATATGAGATAAAATCTGAAAATCAAACTCCTCCATTTGAGATAAGTAATGACCGTGATTTGAAATTTTATCTCATAGGTGAAAATATGTTTGAAGTCCCCCTATACATCTTATTTGAACTTAGGTACAAAGGTTTGACCTCAGCCAAAGATTTACATGTTGAAGGTAATTAATCTATTTCTAGGAGCAATCAAGTTAAGAACACAACTATTTCGATTCCAGTGCATGCAACATTAGATGATAATGTAGTTCAAGTTGGCTTAGGTGATGATAGGAATGAGAGCACTATATGGGAATCACATGATTCAAAAGAAGATAACTTTGCAATGGAGTTTGATGAGGCCAATAACTTTACTTGTCAATCCTATGACATCCCACAGGAAAGAAGTACTTCAAAATATTGTAAAAGAATATGTGTCGTTGAATGTTAGTCAGGCAGCCAAAAGACATACATGAATACAAATATTTGGTCAGAAGGAAGCTCTACAAATGATGAGTTAGAGGTCGGACAAATATTTTTTGGTAAGAAGGACTTATCCATGAAATTAAGTGTGATGGCAATGAAAAAGAACTTTGAATTTAGGGTAAAGAAGTCTACCAAGGAGATTCTTTATGTTAGAAGTGTTGATGATAAATGTAAACGGAGACTACGACAGTCAAATTGAAGGGTTCAGACATATTCAAGATTTCAAAGTATGTAAATGTTCATTCATGTTCACTTGATATTTTGAACCATGACCATAGACAAGCAAAATCTTGGGTAGTTGGGGACTTAATAAAATCAAAATTCAATGGAATTGGTCGTCAATACAAACCACGAGACATCATAGAAGACATGAGACAAGATTATGGTATAAATATGAGTTATGAAAAAAATGTGGCGTGCTAGAGAAAATGCATCTATGCGAGTACGTGGATCAAACTCTGGTCGTCCAAAGGTATAAATCTCTCCTCCGACCATGAAACTTATGTAACTATCCCTATCTTCCTCCACTTCTCTCAATAATAGGTAGTGGATGAGTTTCCCGTTAAATGTGACATCTAAATCAAGGAAGTGACCAAAGCAAGTACATCTAAACATTTCTTATTGATCAGGAGTTAGCTTGGATTTGATGTTCTCAATTGTCTTCCCAATGTGGGATCGACTAGTAACTTGAGATCGAAAGTGACCCGATGGCTTTATCAAGTACTTGGGGGGGTTTCTCAACACCATGGATATCTAAAACCATAGAAAGAGTGAAATATGTCAGAAATGGACTCATTTTACATTCTGTTTTTTTCTTGCAGCTTTCTCGCACCAAGGAAACAAGGCAAAAAATATAGAGAAACCATAGAAATCAAAGTAACCAGCACCAAATCATGGCTAGACATTCTAAAAATGATCTTAACAAGAGTATGGATAGACAAAAATACAACTTTTTGGAATAATATATGGTTTCTCGCAGTTTTCTCGCACCTAGAATAAAATGAACTAAAGAACGATAAATACCCTAACAAAGCAATCTAGCACCAAGACATATGCATACAATACTTAATGGCCATAGAAAGAGTGAAATATATCAGAAATGGACTTATTTTACATTCTTTTTTTTTTTCTTGCAGCTTTCTCGCACCTAGGAAACAAGGCAAAAATATAGAGAAACCATAGAAATCAAAGTACCTAGAACCAAATCATTGCTAGACATTCTAAAAATGATCTTAAAAAGAGTATGGATAGACAAAAATACAACTTTTTGGAATAATATATAGTTTCTCGTAGTTTTCTTGCACCTAGAATAGAATGAACTAAAAAACAATAAACACCCTAACAAAGCTATCCAACACCAAGACATATGCACACATTACTTAATGGCCATAAAAAAAGTGAAATATTTCAAAAAAGAACTCATTTTGCATTTTGTTTTATTTCTAACATATTTCTCGCACCTAGGAAACAAGGCAAAAAATAGAGAGAAACCATAGAAATTAAAGTAACCAGCACCAAATCATGGCTAGACATTCGAAAAATGATCTTAACAAGAGTATGGATAGAAAAAAATACAACTTTTTGGTTTAGATATTTTTTCTCGCACATTTCTCGCACCTAGAATATAATGCACTAAAGAAGGATAAACACCCTAGCAAAGCTATCCAACACCAAGGCATATGCAGACACTAATTAATGGTCAAGGCACAAGTGAAATAATTCAAAAATGAATGCATTTTGCATTTTGTTTTTTTTTTCTCGCAGACTTCTCGCACCTAAAATAGAATGCACTAAAGAAGGATAAAAAACCTAGCAAAGCTATCCAGCAGCAAAACATATGCAAACACTACTTAATGGTCATAGCACAAGTGAAATTTTAAAAAAAATGAAGGCATTTTGCATTCTATTTTTTTTCTCACACATTTCTCGCACCTAGAATACAATGCACTAAAGAAGGATAAACACCATAGCAAAGCTATCTAGCACCAAGACATATGTAAACACTACTTAATGGTCAAGGCATAAGTGAAATAATTCAAAAATGAAGGCATTTTGCATTATGTTTTTTTTCTCGCACATTTATCGCACATAGAATAGAATGCACTAAAGAAGGATAAACACCCTAGCAAATCTATCCAACACCAAGACATATGCATACATTACGTAATGGTCATAGAAAAAGTGAAATATTTCAAAAAAAGAACTCACTTTACATTATGTTTTTTTTTCTCTCAGTTTTCTCGCACCTAGAATAAAATGCACTAAAAAAGTATAAACACCCTAACAAAGCTATCCAGCACTAATACATATGCAGACACTACTTAATGGTCATAACACAAGTGAAATTTTTACAAAATGAGGCATTTTGCATTTTTTTTCTCACAGACTTCTCACACCTAGGAAACAAGGCTAAAAATATAGAGAAACCATAGAAATTAAAGTACCCAGCACCAAATCATGGCTAGACATTCTAAAAATGATCTTACCAAGAGTATGAATAGAAAAAAATATAACTTTTTGACTTAATCTATGGTTTCTCGTACCTAAAGGAGAATGAACTAAAGAATGATAAACACCCTAATAAAGTTATCCAACATCAAGAAATATCTAGACATTACTTAAGGGCCATAGCAAAATTAAAATATTTAAAAAATGGACTCATGTTGCGTTTTGTTTTTTTTTTCTCGCAGTTTCTCTCAATTTCTCGTACCTAGGAAACAAGGCAAAAAATAGAGCGAAATCATACAAATCAAAGTATCCAGCACCAAATCATAGCTAGACGTTCTCAAAAAATCCTAACAAGAGTATAAATATATATATATATATATATATATATATATATATATATATATATATAACTACTTTTTAAATTAATCTATGGTTTCTCACAGTTTCTCGTACCTAGAAGAGAATGCACTAAAGAATGAGAAACACACTGATCAAGTTACCCGGCACAAAGAAATAGCTATACATTACAGAATGAACATAGCAAAAGTACAATTGTTAAAAAAAGTCACTCATTTTGCATTATATTTTTTTCTCGCAGTTTCTCACAATTTCTCGTACCTAGGAAACAAGGCAAAAAAAATAGAGCAACCCTACAAATCAAAGTATCCAGCACTAAATCATAGCTACGCATTCTAAAAATAATCATAACAAGAGTATAGATTAAAAAAAAAATCTCGCAGTTTCTCGTACCTAGAAGAAAATGCACTACTTAATCCATTTTTAACTTAGAAAACTTCTTTTATTATAAAGAATGAAAGTATAACCAAAGAGTGGCAAAATAAAAACATCTCAGACCCAAACATAGGTTTCACCTAAAAAGAACTACAAAAAAAAATGGTTATGATAATCATAAACTAAGGAAAATCACAACAAGCTTTTAGTCATGCATTTAGAGAAGCATTAAAGTATGCCACAAGGATCAATTAGAAACATATTTCAAACTTCATGGATGAATTAGAAATCACATTCAAACCTTGGGGTCCAAATATGTCACTTTTGAAATCTAAAGAATCAAATAGAAACTATATTTTAAATCTAAGAATGAAAAGTGTTAGTTTTGAAAACTCAAGGACCAAATATAAATTAAGACCAAATATAAATTAAATTCAAATTCTAGAAACTAAAAACGCAATTTACCCTTATTGTTTGATTAACACGTCTAGGCACGTGAACATACTACATAACACTTGCAAAACTCGTTCACCCATCAACATAATTTGACCACAGGTCAATAAAATTCATTTCTTTCAAATACCATTTGAATGCTAACTGACACATGAAACCAACCCAATTCAATATAAACTTAGTTGTTTAGGTTTATATTGGCAAAGTTTAACAAATCTTTTAACGAAAAATTTAATTGGTAATTTAAAGAGCCAAATTGCGGGTGTAACGCTCCAGGCCCAGGATTTGGAATCCGGATTTGGCACCTAATGGCCCCGGCATTCCCCTACATCCCCCGCGGCCTGACCACGATACCTACTTGTCTTAAGCTGCTTACGAGAGTGAAGACTGTCCCCACAAACCAACACGGGTTCTTTCAGCATGCTTTGTCCTCACTCACATGCATCCTAGGAAAATCCTAAGAGGTCACCCAACATAGGATTGCTCCAAGCCAAGCACGCTTAACTTTGGAGTTCCTATGATTGAGCCACCGAAAAGGAAGGTGCACCTTGTTGGTATAGGTAGTAGCTATCAATTCTTTTAAGCCTTTCTTAACCATGTCTTGCATAGCCTCAGAATCCCTCTCATTCGGATGTGGTCTCGGTTCATTCATGTACCCCTCCTGAACTCGGGCGTTACATGCCCACCAGCTTCCGCCTTGGTTCGTCCCCGAACCACATCTTACTGGGAGAGGTTCGGTTCTGATACCATCTGTAACGCTCCAGGACCAGGATTTGGACCAGGATTTGGAATCCGGATTTGGCACCTAATGGCCCCGACATTCCCCTACATCCCCCTACATCCCCCGCGGCCTGACCACGATACATACTTGTCTTGAGCTGCTTACGAGAGTGAAGACTGTCCCCACAAACCAACACGGGTCCTTTCAGCATGCTTTGTCCTCACTCACATGCATCCTAGGAAAATCCTAGGAGGTCACCCAACATAGGATTGTTCCAAGCCAAGCATGCTTAACTTTGGAGTTCCTATGATTGAGCCATCGAAAAGGAAGGTGCACCTTGTTGGTATAGGTAGTAGCTATCAATTCTTTTAAGCCTTTCTTAACCATGTCTTGCATAGCCTCAGGATCCCTCTCATTCGGATGTGGTCTCGGTTCATTCATGTACCCCTCCTGAACTCGGGCGTTACAGGGGGGGGGGGAGGGGAACCTCCATTCAGTTTCATTGATTACATATTAAGGACATAAATAACATAGTTTTTTTTTTTAAAACAGAAAAAGAAAAGGGGAGGAAAGGAATGTTAAAGAAACAAGAAGTAGAAGAATATAACAAAAAATTTGACTGAGCTCCATAAATGGATATATCCACGACATTTGGTAAGCAAGAGAAGAATGAGAAAATCTTTACCCATTGTCACCAAAAAAATAGCATACAGAGGCATCCTAGGCATTGTACCTCAATTAACGAAGGAAACAATGAAGATTTTCGTTGATCTTGACGTTAATCTTCACCATCATAGTCAATCAAACTCGGAGCGCCGTCGCCGTCATTCGAACTCCGAGCAACCGTCGCCATCGCCGTCCGTCGAATTCTGAGTAGCGGTCGCCGTCGCCGTCAATCAAAGTCGAAGCCTTCGAGCATCTGGTGCGTGCGTGAGTGAGGAGATGAAGTGAAGAGAGAAAGAAATTAGGACAGAAGGTAAAAGTAAAATTGTGATTTTTTTAAAAAGGGCAAATTGGTAATTTCATAGCCTCAATTGTCCTATTGCTCTTCAACAATAAAACCTATCTCAAATCTCTTTAATACCCCTCATTTTGTCATATTTTTTACAACACCTCTTCTTCTTCTCCACGAAAACATCAAAGGGAGCTCTTGTTGGGGTAATGAAGCTGCTACCGGTCACTGGAGATTCGAGTTGTCTGCACGCCGTTGGGAAGTTGTCGCACGTTGGCGTTGGATCTACTACGGGCGTCGTCAGAGTATGGGTTCGCTGGTGTTAGGTGCTCGCCGGTGTCAGATATGCTGCAGTCATTAGGGCTTCGGTGGGCGTCGGGATCGCCGGAGTTAGTGAGCGTCAGGTGCTCGCCGGCGTCGGGTCTGCTACGAGAGACTATTGTCCTGGGTTGCTCTCCGAAATTTCGTGGATTGAGGGAAATTTGGTGGTGAATTTCTTTCACTTCTAAAGCTCTCTTTCTCTCCCAAGCCTTTTCTTCAAAGATGTCTTCTCTTCTTTAACCAATCTCTTAAATTTCAGTTCCTCTTTGAACTTATCCTTTATCTCCTTCCGCCATTATCAACGATTTTTCAGGTGGAGGAACGCCAATTTTGATAGTTTTACATGGTGGCCATGAGAAGAGTACGAGAAGACGAAGACGAAGAAGTAAATAAGAAAAAAAAAATCAATCAATCAATAAAAAAAAGAATCAAAATAACACCAAAAATCAAAATAAAAAACAAATCAAATGAAACAAAATCAAGTGAAAACATAAAACAATAATAAAAAAAAACAAAGTTTGGGAAAAATAAAAATAAACACAAACCACTCGAAATCAAATCAAAGAATAAAATGTACCGAGCCAAATACAGTATCTATAATGTGGAGTGAAAGATTTAAACCTTTGACCTCTTGGCCCAAGAGTACATGTTTTATGCTAGTTGAGTTATATTCATGTTGGTTCTCTCATACTGCAATTGTGGACACACGTTTCAAAAGATTAATTTTTTAAAACTATATCATCAAATATTATTTTAAGAAAAACGTGCTCATGCATGTTGAGTGCTAACCAAAGTTTAAAATGTTGACGTTGACGGAAATGTCGAGGTCTTAATTTTATGAAAATGTCAATGGACATATCGATAAAATGCCAATATCGATGGATATTTCTAAAAAAATCATAAAAAATAAAAATATTTAAATTAATAAATAAACATTTTACACTTTTTAAATGAGTTAAAAGACCTATTACTAATATAATGTTCACATTAATAATATTTTGTTGCTATCTTTTTAGTGTTTTATTGATTTTTTTGCGGTATAACGAAAATGTTGATTCACCCCTTACGTCGATGTCACCCATAGATATGTGAAAATATCAATGGAAATGTCGACATATCAATAGAAATTTAATATTATGGTGCTAACTAACCTTTCTTTTTTCTTAGTTCAACAATGGTAGAGATGGAGATTCAAATCTCTAATTTTTTTATCAATGATATATACATTAATCAGTTGAGTTATGTTTATGTTGACACTAACTAATTAAGAAAATAGAAAATAAGAACATTAACTTAACAAACGATTGACGACCCAATTGCTCTTATTTTAATTTGTGCAAAATTATTGCTATAATCATGACATCTAAATCATTGCCATATATGTAATTACTTTTTTTTTTGATATATATATATATATATATATATAATTACGAGAAAAAAGAGTTCATACATAAAATAGAATTTGTTAATTAAAATATTAAGATAAGACATTTTCTTTCCCGTCAATAATAGCGGTTGTTCTTATGCAATAATTATATAAATGTTCTTTTCTTTTCTTTTTTTCTTTTTGTTCTTGTGTTTTTCTTTGTCGTTCTTTGTCGAGAATAACGTGAATCAAATTACTTGGATTTATTGGATAAGCATAAGATTTAATCTTTGGTTAAAATATCATTTTGGTCTATGTATTTTAGATTTCATTTAATTTTAGTTTATATACTTTCAAATGTCTAATTTTAATTCCTGTACTTTCAATAAAGTTTAAAATTGGTCTCTACTATTCATTTATTGTGAATTTTCTTTAAAAAAAATTAGTCTCTATTAGCTTTCTTTCTATATATTTTGGAAATAGGTTCACATTGTATCTTTTATTGTGTTAAAATTATTATTATTATTTAATCAATTTTGATAAAAATTAGGTTAAATTACATATTTAATCCTTGAACTCTGAGGTTTTATCTATTTAGTCCCTGAACTTTTAAAATTACAAATTTAATCCTTGGACTTTCGAATTTTTTAAAATTCATGGGTCTAATAGACACAAAATTGAAATTTTAGAGTTCCATTAGACATAAAATTCAATTTATATCTATTAGATCAATTAATTTTTTAAAATTTCGAACTTAACAGAGACCTATTAGACACAAAATTGAAAGTTTAGGGACCTATTAGACATAAAATTGAAAGTTTAGGAATTTATTAGACACTTTTAAAAGTTTATGGACCAAATAAACATAAACCTCAAAGTTCAGAGACTAAACTTGTAATTGAACCTAAAAATTAATTTCAAACTTATCATAGGGACGAATTTTAAGCTTTGTTGAAAATACAATTACTAAAATTAGATATTTGAAAGTACATGTATCAAAATAGAATAAAATCCAAAGTGCATGGACCAAAAGGGTAATTTTACCTTATATTTATTATTTAAACCAAAGTTATTTGTTTGAAACTTTGATCTAATTATCTTGAATTTTTCTAAAAAATCGCGAACAGTTTTTTGATTCAAGCGTGGATCATATGCAATGGTAAGTGGGGCCTCGTTTGTTCTGATCGGCAGAGACGCTTGTGGTCGCCGATTTCCCCTTCCCAATCACTCCCAAATGCTTTTCCGTTTTTAATTTCTTCGAAGGGAAAATCAACTGAATTCACGATCACAATCCCGTTTACTGGCCAAAAAACGCAGTAATTTTTCGGCGGCGGAGAGCGGCGGAGGGATAGAAGATAACTGTCAGCGACCCGTCAAGATTCCCATCTCCATCCTCTAAGTCAATTCGTATTTCGTATGCGTACAAATTGTACCAGTATTTTCTATATTGCGTGGGAGTTTCTCTCTCCTTTCTTCGCCATAGGCCCAGAGACGTGATATTTTTGGCATTTTTCTCTTCATTTGCGTTCTTAGCTGTGGAGTTTCTTGACAGAAAGTGAATCCCTCTCCGGGTTTTCTTGTTGGGGAATTGGTTTCTTTGATTGGCTTGTCTGATAAAAGGGTTCTGGATTATCTCCTCTGTTCGATCTTAAGAACCCAGATTTTGATTGTACATATACTAGATATCAATACATTTTCTTCCCCTCCTGTTTCTGAAGCCAATTTCCCTTCTGGGTTTCCGATTTTCTTCCCAATTTCATTTCAGAAGTGTTGGTTTTAGTTAATCGGATTGTTTATAGAACACCTGGTTTTTAAATTTGTACAAGGAGCTGGGTATTTGGAATCTGGTTGTTTCGGTTAAGAGTAGCCAGATTGCATACGATCCATTACTGCGAAGTCTTGAAAATTTATCAAGTGGGATTAAGTTACTTTTGGAAGCTTTTAACTCTCGACAACGTATGTCAGATCATTTAAGCCAAACTTTTAAGCTTGTTTCTTGCAGTTATCTTGGAAATTAGCTTGGGAATCTTTTGGGATTTCTTTAATCTTTCAGCCCTCTTGAGTTGAGAGATTTTGAGATAATTGAAAAGATGACCATTGACAATCTTGCACCAAGGGAGGAGAAGAGGTCGAGCAGGAAGAAATCTTTAGTGGATGAGAAATCTCCTTTGTTACCAAGTAGACAAGATGAAGGCTCTGGGTATAAGGAATTCCATGGAGCTTCCTTCAGTGGGGGAGTGTTCAATTTATCGACCACAATTATTGGTGCTGGGATCATGTCTTTGCCTGCAATGGTGAAAGAGTTGGGTCTATGTTTAGGGGTTGCCATGATCATCTTCATGGCATTCCTTACAGAGGCTTCAATAGAGCTCTTGCTGAGGTTTAGTCGGCCTCGGAAGTCAGCTTCTTATGGAGGTTTAATGGGAGATGCTTTTGGGAGATATGGCAAAATGGTGTTGCAGATATGTGTTCTTGTCAACAACATTGGTGTTCTTACTGTGTACATGATTATTATAGGTGGGTTTCAATCAATTCATAAACTTGTCATTCAATCTATCTTTATTGTTTTGTTTCAGGTAGTATTTTTGAGAAGTATGAGCATACTAGCCCCACACCAAATGCAAATGTGTAAATCATTTTAATATATATGAAAAGAATAGTAATGAAAATTTTGAAATATTAGAGCTTTTGTAAGAGATTGTTTGAGGACTTTTGGAAGACATTTCTTAATTTCCCTAATTCCTTCTTACCCCTCAGAGGCATAAGGTGCCCCATTTTGTTCAGGCGTGCTTTTCAAAACACTAATTTCAGGATATTCATGGGCATAGTCTGTTATCTTGGCAATGAGTAGCTTTCTTGGCTAGAAATACTTACATATGTAGTTGGGTGAGATGAACAATCTTGGTATGATTTTCTCATAGGTGATGTGCTCTCTGGAACCACTGAGGGCGGTGTTCACCATGCCGGTGTTCTAGAAGGATGGTTTGGACAACATTGGTGGAATGGTCGATTTTTCGTACTTCTAGTTACGACGCTTGGAATTTTTTCACCATTGGCATGCTTTAAGCGGATAGGTTAGTGCTTTCATTTTCATTGGGAAGAATTACTGCGTCTGCACCAATCTTCTTCTCTAGCATGTACAACGTATGTCAGAATATGGCCAGCTTTTTTGTTCTGTAAAGATATCTGAAATTGGCATTCGGACATGTTTTGTTAAAATTATTCTCGTTCCTTTACTTTATCCATTTATTCAACATCTTAAGATATCTGATAATCTTGTTTTGTTTATTTTTGCATTTTGGAAGACTATGTTTAGGAGTGTTTTCAATAATAGGAAAAATGCTTTTAAATGGTTAAAAGAACTTCCTAACACAAATGGTTATGTTTGGCCACTATTTAGAAGTACTTTTCAAAAAAGCTGCACGTACCTTTCTCTCCCTCGTGGAGTTTGTATCTCTTGAGCATTAGTCTCTTTTCATTTCTTCATTGAAAAGTTCCATTTTTTGTTAAAAAAAAAAAAAAAAAAAAAACTGCACGTACCTTTCTCTCCCAAGCATTCTTTACATTATTATTTAAAGTTCCTTGATCAATGTGCTCTGAACCTGGTCCATTTATTACATAAATTCCAATTTATGTTCCAACTTTCTGTTTATCATGATTTTCGGTACTCCCTTGCTTACATTCTCTGGAAATAGGACGAGAATCAGATCCATTGAAAAGATAAACTTAGATATTTATGGTATTATTGGAGTTCTAATTGACCCTTCTTGGTTGCAGATTCATTGAGCTTTACATCTGCCTTATCAGTTGCACTGGCTGTGGTGTTTCTTGTCATTACCATCGGAATTTCAGTTTACAAGTTGATAGATGGAACCATTAAGATGCCCAGATTGCTCCCTGAGATTATCGACGTGTCATCATTCTTGAAGCTATTTACTGCAGTTCCCGTTGTGGTTACTGCATATGTATGCCATTACAATGGTAATGCAGGCTGCTCTCTTTTCCTATTAGGTTTTTAATTCCAAGCTTAGTTTCTTGCATCCTTGTTCTATTGGTGGTACTGGAGAGTGAGAATTTTTGTTGATAGCCTGGTGAAGTAACATCTCCACGAATAAAAATGATACGAAAAATGATGTAACGTGATGCAAGCCATAATCTACACAAATTGATTTGAACCTGGTTTTTCATTGGTTTAGCTATGCCATTTTTCTGTGTATGAATTCCTTTAAAAATGGTTCTGAGTTCTGTAAAACTGGAATATCTTGTAACCAGTGCAAGAGTTTTATGGTTTAGAGGCAATGAGTGACATTTTTATTGGTTTCCAAAAAGTGATGTGATTAGTCTTCACCGAGTTTTATTAAAGTAACACTTTTGCCTGCAAGCTTTAACATTATTTGATGACATCTATCAACGTTGACAGATCCAAATCTTGTTAAACTAAGTTTCTGGTACATGTAGCAGCCTGGATGTTTGAGGCATCTTATATTATTGGCTTCTTGTCTGCAGTTCACAACATAAGCAATGAACTCGAGGATTCTTCACTGATAAAGGCAGTCATGCGAACCGCGATTGGTCTGTGCTCTTCTGTTTATGTTATGACCAGCATTTTCGGTTACCTCCTTTTTGGTGAAGGAACTCTCTCAGACGTACTTGCAAACTTTGATGCTGACCTCGGCATTCCCTATGGTTCTGCATTTAATGATGCTGTTCGTGTTAGCTATGCAGCACACCTGATGCTTGTATTCCCGATTGTCTTTTACCCTTTGAGGGTTAACTTGGATGGCCTCCTCTTTCCATCAGCTCGACCATTGGTTCGAGACAATTTGAGATTTTCGCTGATCACAGTCTCGCTTATTACTCTCATTTTCTTGGGAGCAAATTTCATTCCCAGCATCTGGGATGCCTTCCAATTTACTGGTGCAACTGCTGCTGTCTGCATTGGATTCATATTCCCTGCTTCTGTAGCTTTGAGGTTAGCTAGTTACTTCTCTGCCTTACCTTAGATAACCATTAATGCCTCGTTGGTTTTTTCATTGAGAAAATAAGGATTACTCGATTGTTTGTTTTATTGAAGTTACTCGGTCTCAAACTTTAGAGTTTCTCTGTTTGTGTGCTAAAGCCTAGAAATATCAGATTTCTGCTGAACTTAGGATTTTGGTCGATTTTGCAGTTTCGACTTTTTGAGTTAGCAGCAAAGTTACCATATTGTTGGTGTTTTTTTTTTCAGGGATTCACACAATATAGCGACGAAAAAGGACAAGGTGTTGGGTGTTTTCATGGTTGTTCTTGCCGTATTCTCGAATATCATTGCCATATACAGCGATGCCTATGCTTTGTTCAAAAAGGGCTCCTCACCCCGAGACTGATTGATCATGCTCTCTCGCTGGATCACGACACTCAGGAGCAAGATCGTCACATCTTCAGCCAAGAAGCCTCAGGTCTTGCAAAACCAGATACATGCTCTTGATTGTAAATTGAAGGTTTGGCAAGGACTTAAGTTAAAAAATAATGAGATGAATGTGCAGTTCTGTTGGACCTTGTTTGGGTTGTTGTTGTTTAGTGTACTGGGTCCTGTTCTCCTTCTTGTGTATTATATTCCCTTCTCTTCTTATCTGTAATAAACATGAAGGAACTTTTGATACCCATGTTGGGCACATATGTTCTAGTGTGGCTACTATTTTGTTTGTTGTTTACTATATCCTTCAATGTTACAAACTGTAATAAAGTCCATTTTAGATGTTTTGAACTCTCTTGGTTGGTGGTTTATTGTATGAATTGGCTTGTTTGGGATTAATTTTGTGCACTGAATTTTTAGGACTTGATTTTCGTTGAAATTGGTATGTTTTGAGAGATTTTTATTATTGCTTTTTGTTGGAAATGGTGAGTAGTTGAAAAGATGTAAAAATTGCAACTTTTATCTAGTTTGAAGTGAAAGATGCTTAGCCTTTCCGATGGACAGACTCACAGGTAAAAATGGTTTTTCTTTTTCCTATTTTAGATTAGATAATAATAAAATAAGGGATTTTGGTCCTAAAATTTTAGGGTGTCTAAAAGTCTAATGAGTTTGCAAGAATGCCGTTTGGTTAGTACAACAAAATTTGAAAACAAGGACTCAGTAAAAAACAATTTCTTTTAATGTGTTTGGTAACAAATTTAAGAATTAGATCTAAATTATAAAGTTGTTCAAAACATGTTTAATAATATATTTATAAACAATATAAATAATTGTTGTTGAATCTTTTATGAAAATGTTTTATGGTTTAATTTTTGTATAATTATAGTTTAATTATAATATAATTTAGAATATATTATGTTATGTAAATTTTTATTTTAACAAAAATTAAATAAATTTATAATATAAAATAATATATTTATCAAAGTTCTTATCTTTTTGTAGTGCATTGTATTTCAAATTTAAAATATGGATTCATTAAAAAGTTAAATATGTTGTTTTTCATAATTTCTACTGTTTGGATCATAGAATCCAAAACCAATTTTTAAAAACAAATTGAATATGAATTACATATCAAACAACCTTAACCTTTCAATGTAGTGTATAATATATCAACTTTAAAAGTATCTAATAGGTCTTTAAACTTAGGTTTTTACGTCTAATAATGTAGAGACCAATAGAAATTTGGTTAATTACAAGTTTAGTCCCAATTTTGTGTCAATAGGTCTCTAAACTTTAAAAAATGTCTAATAAGTCACTAAACTGATTTTGTGTCTAACAGGACCTTGACCTATTTATCATTTTTTTTAAATTCACGAATTTCTTTTTAGTGCAAAATTTCACGAATCTATTAGACAATTTTATGTATGATAGATTCATTGAGCTTAAAAAATGTTGAATTACCTATTAGACATAAAATTGAAAGTTGAAAAACCTATTAGACACAAAGATAAAAACTATTAACTAAATTTATAATTTAACCTAGAAATTTTAATTTTTTTTTTTTGAGTTCAACAATAGGTAGGGTGAGGGGACTCGAACCTCTTGGTCAATGATATATGTTTTATTCCAATTGAGTTATGTTTGAAAATTTGTAAAAGTTATGAATTTCTTACAAATTTGCACAAACATTAGTTCAGGACTTAAATTTTTTTAAAATTTAGGGCCAGCTAATTTTGCTCAAGATTTGTAATTTAATAATTAATTTTGATCTAACGGTATTAGTTTTTCTCGTTTGCTGTTGTCTCTAACCCGTCGCACAAGATCCACTAGCACTAGCAGATCTATGTTCCGGCGAGGCGACGGCGAGTGATCACAATTCCAGAAATAAAAGTTTCGCGGTTCTGATCTTATTTCATGGCCGAGAAAGAGGAACAATTGCCGAACAGAGACGAGCTCGCCGAGTCGCTCAACGAATTCTTCACCAGCGTATCCGAAATGATCAAATCGGACCTTCTTGTAATCTTCCAAAGCCCTAATTCTCTTACTTTCCATCTTGCTATTTCGCTAAATTTTTCTCTTGGGTCTCTGTGCGTGATTTGATTCTGCTCTCTGGTCGATGTTGGTTGTTCACTGTGTTGAATTATTCCAAGAGAGAAGTGTTTGGGGCATTGAATTGGCTCTTATAACTATTTGGTTGAGCGTTTTCATTGAAATACTATTAAGGTTTGGAAAATTAATCGCCCATGTTTTAGGTTCTGAGGTGCGTTTTGACTATTGTTGGATTTGGAGTTTAGAGTAATTGAAAGCTTGATTGTGATTGGCAAAACCATCAACCCATTTCCCCTGCTATATATCTGGCCTTTGAATGACCAATTTCGCTCTTTCACTATCTTCTTCTTCTTCTTTGTAATTTCCATGGCCCGTTTAATTTTCATGTAGTACTAGTGTTATCAAAACCCGAAAATCTAGAAATCTGTTTCTAATGTTTTATCAATTCCTTTTTATCTTTAACAATGATAAAACTTGAGGTTTGCTTTAGTCAATGAATCTAAGAGGTGGGAATCAGCTTTCAAGGCCATATTTTTGTTATTTTGTCATATAGGGATCAAGTAATCAGCTGGCACTTTTAGAGAAAATGAATCTCAGGGTGGCTGAGGAGTATAAAGGTTTTGGCGATGTGGCTTCTGGAATGAGGGTTTTTGTGGAGCAATTGAAGGCAAAGAGTGGTGGCTTTGATCAGTACATTAACCAGATTGAGAAAATAGAAAATCAGGTGACTGAATTTGAAGCTGTAATTTCAATGCTTGATAAGCATGTTTCCATGCTAGAGTCTAAAGTGTTGTCCGTTTGTCAAAACACGCCGTCATGAATAAATTTCTTCTTTTTTTTTTTTTTTGTGTTCAAAATTCAGAACGGTTCCTTTCAGAATATTTTTGCCTCAATATTGCTCATATTGTCGAATCTTTTACAGTATCTCATTCACTGGCAGTTGATGATGCTAAAGAGCTGACATCTTTGTTTTCTGTTCCTGCTAAATCTGTAGTGATTCTTGAATGGTTGATGCTATATACATGTCACAGAAAATTTTTGTTAATTTTTGTTTTGAGTAATTTAGATTGGTATGGGGAAATAGCTCTCTTAGAAACTGTTCTTGGTGGTCTGTGTTACAGAACTGAATTTTGTAGGATTAGGAAGACTACACAATTAAATTAGAGGTGAGCTCTACTAGCAGATGCTATCATGAAGCACCGTTTAGAAAAAACCATACTAGTTTATATATTTACTCATAAGTCATAACATGCTGGAAATGACAGAGAAGCGAAGAAGTACATGTCATCATAGCACATCAAAATGAGTGAGTAGATGCATTGGAAAGTTAGGGAAGTAGGAAAGGCAAATAAAGAGAGGGTTATTCCAGGCTTATTTGATATTAGCTCTTAACCCAATCTTTGTTTTCAGATTTAAGTAATGAAGCAGACACTTTTGTTTGTGAAGTCCATTTTCAAAAATCAAATCCAAATTTTATATTCCAAAACAACCCAGATTTTTTTAGAGAACAACTACTATGTTTTCAACCTTTTTAAAAAATTAGATCCGAAAAGGTTGAAAGCACGCAGTTCAATGGAATGAAAATGAAATTTCGTCTTAGTTCAAATAGATGGTACTATTATACCTCGTAACTAGATGTCAATTTAAGTATAGCTCAAGTAGTTAAGGCATATATCATTGATCAAAAGGTTAAAGGTTCCCCTCATTTCACATGTTGTTGAACTCAAAAAAATACCAACAAGTAGTAAACTTGAGGGAACTCTTCAATCTTGCATGGGATTTCTTTTCTAGTGATACCATACCGTGCATTTCAAAGAAGAACTTCTTCTGATACCGTGGAGAGTCAAAACCAGACTCTGTATTCACGATGGTGCAGTGAATCTCATGGGATAAAGGTATTTTTCTTCTCATATACGAGTCCAGCGTGCCTAGGGAGTTTTTACTTGAATCAATATGTTTTCTGATCTTAGCTTTTCATTTTTCTTTCTTCATATGTGTAGGTATCGTATTTCTCCATCAGTTAAACAAGTTTTAAAACTATGTTATACATAGTCATATGAGTTAATAGTAGTTAATTAAGTACATTTTTATATTTTAATTAGTTGTTTAGGATGAGTTAGTATGAGAGTTATATATGTTCATAAAGGTAAGTAAGTTATTCATGAAATTAAGTATAGAATGGGAGTTATAAGATCTAGATTTTTCCATGAGTCCTATAAATAAGATGTCTTGGTATGTGTTATAGCATCAAGTGTGTGGAGAAGAAGAAAATCAAAGTGAATTTGAGAGAAAAGTGTGAACCAAGTTTGTAGTTTCTTAAATAGTTTTTTTCAATACAAGTGAATTATTTTTCTCAAATATTTATTGTTTGATTGTTTATTTATGAGTGTCAATCTCACGCTTCCAACAAAGTGGTATCAGAGCTTGAGTTTGAAAAGAGAGAAATGTTTTTGCAAATGAAAAACAACAATTTGGTTCATTTCCAAGTGCCTCGACTTACGAAAGAAAATTATAGCAGTTGATGTATTTGTATGAAAGCTCTACTTGGTTCACAAGATGCATAAGATATTGTTGATAGAGACTATGACTAACTAGAGAATGACGCGACTTTGAATCAAGCTTAACGAGAAGCTTTGCAAAATACTAGAAAGAAAAACCAAAAGGCGCTCACCATTATTGATCAAAATTTTGAGAAAATTTCTGGAGCAACTACTGCGAGGCAAGCATGGAAAATTTTGGAGAATACTTATAAAGGAGTAGACCGAGTCAAGAAGGTTCGCCTCTAAAAATTGAGAGGTGATTATGAATCATTACACATGAAGGAGTCTGAATCGATTTCAGATTATACTTCAAGATTGCTAATAGTGGTAAATGAAATGAAGAGATATGATGAGACAATAAATGATGATCAAGTAGTTTAAAAGATATTTCGCTCATTAGATGAAAAATTCAATTTCATCATTGTAGCTATTGAAAAATCAAAGGACTTGAGTATAGTGTCCATTGATCAATTTGTGGGTACTTTACAAGCCCATGAAGAGAAGCTTCTCACGAAGAACAAACAAACAATTGAGCAACCTTTTTAAGTCAAAGTTGCATTTGAAAGATAAAGAAGATAGCCAAGAAAAAGAAAATCAATATCGAGGACGTGGTGACTTTAAAGGATGGGTCGAGAAAATTTCAGTCGAGGAATTTTTGGTCAAAGAAATTTTGATGAGAGTAATTCAAATTCTAATTCATCAAGAGGTTATGGAAGACAAAATTATTCGAGGCCATATGGAGGAAGATCAAATAATGACATGAGGTATAACAAAAGTCAAGTGGAATGTTATAATTGTCATAAATTTGATCATTATTCTTGGGAATGTAGAAATAAAGTTGAAGAAAATGCCAACTATGCAGCGCAAGACGTTAAAAGTCGCGAACCATCTTTGCTTCTAGCATGCAAAGGTGAGAGACATGTGAAAACAATTCGTGGTATCTTGATAGTGGTGCAAGCAATCACATGTGTGGAAGTAAATCAATGTTAGTGCAACTTGATGATCCGTTGGTGGAAATATCGTATTTGGTGATGCTACAAAAATTCATGTAAAAGGAAAAGGTAAGATTTTAATCAACTTGAAGAATGGAAAACATGAGTTTATCTCTAATGTCTATTATGTGTCAAATATAAAGAACAATATTTTGAGTTTGGGACAACTCCTAGAGAAAGGCTATAATATTTTGATGAAGGATTATAGTCTTTCAATAAAGGATCATTGTGATAATATGATTGCTAAAGTGCAAATGACGAAGAACATAATGTTTCTATTAAACATTCAAACCGATGTTGCAAAATGTTTGAAATCATGTTTGAAAGATCCATCTTGGATTTGACACTTGAGATTTGGGCATTTGAACTTTGATAGCTTGAGACTATTAGTCAGGAAGGACATGGTGAAATGATTGTCATATGTAAAACATCTAGATCAATTCTGTGAAGGTTGTCTTTACAGCAAGCAATCAAGAAAGAATTTTCCACAAGAATCTTCTTCAAGAGCAAGAAGACCATTAGAGCTTGTTCACACTGATCTTTGTGGACCGATCAAGCTAAGTTCTTTCGGTAAAAATAATTATTTCTTATTGTTTATTGATGATTTTAGTCGAAAAATTTGGGTTTATTTTGTCAAGGAGAAATCAAAGGCATTTGGCATGTTCAAGAGATTTAAAGCTCTTGTTGAAAAAAAAATGGTACTTATATAAAAGCTTTGAGATCAGATAGAGGAGGAGAATTCACTTCAAAATAATTCAAAGGTTTTTGTGAAGAAAATGGAGTTCGCCGACCTATGACAGTTCCATGGATTCCACAACAAAACGGTGTTGTTGAGAAAAAGAATAGAACAATACTCAATATGGCTCGGAGCATGTTGAAGAGTAAGAAGATGCCAGAAGAATTTTGAACACAAACAGTTGAATGTGCTGTTTACTTGTCAAATCATTCGCCCACTAAAAGTTTGTGGAACAAAACTCCTTAACAAGCATGGACTGAAAGAAAGCCATTTATTGTTCATCTAAGAGTATTTGGGAGTATAGTTTATGCACATGTACCAAATCAAAAGTGCAATAAGCTTGATGATAAAAGTGAGAAGTATATTTTCATTGGATATGATGCAAGCTCAAAATGCTACAAGCTTTATAATCCTGCTACAGAGAAGATGGTAGTAAGCAGAGATTTCGTATTCGATGAGGAAGCATTATGGAATTGGAATGATGAACCGAAAGACTACAAGTTCCTATTTTTTTCCAAAGAAGATGATGGATGTAGTAACATTGCTTCTCCATCAACACCACCTATATCGCCAGTCATTCTACAACAAAGCACACATTCATCATCTACAAGTTCAAGTGAAGGGCCTCATGACATGAGAAGTTTGCAAGACATATATAATGAAACTGAAGAGTTAAGTCAAAGTTTCAGTGATCTTATTCTTTTTTTGTTTTTTTGGTGACAGTGAACCTTTAAATTTTAAAGAAGCTTCACAAGATGCAAAATGGAAGACTGTTATGGATGAAGAGATAAAAGCCGTAAAGAAGAATGATACATGGGAGCTTTCTACTCTTCCGAGTGGAAAGAAAGCAATAGTTGTCAAATGGGTATTCAAGACAAAAAGAAATGAAAAAGGAGAAGTGGAGAGACATAAAGCAAGATTAGTTGCGAACAAGGTTCGAAATGTCGATGTCGATGGAAATGTCAAGGTCTAGATTTTACGAAAATATCGATGGAAATAGAAATGTCGATGGAAATTTCGGGAAAATTTATGGAATACGTGGAAATTGATGGAAATTATTTAAATTAGTCAATGAAACTTTAATTGTGGTTTAATTAGACTATGATTGACCATTTTTAAGCATCATACCTAAAAATTAAGACAATATTTAGATATAAATGTCAATTGAAATGTCGAAAATTTGAAAATAAATATGAAAATTGATAAAAATTTTAAATCATTTCATGAAACTTTAATTGTGATTTAATTGTACTATAATTGATTGTTTTTAACTATCATATCTAAATTATATATAATATTTATATTAAAATGTTAATGGAAATGTTGATGTTAGTAAAAATTTTAGAAAAATTATGAAAATAGTTTGAATTATTAAATGAGACTTTAATTATCATAACTTAATTAAATTATAATTAACCATTCTAAATTCACTATACAAAATAATATCAAATATTGATAAATAGTTACAAAATTGAAGGAGATATGAAATATTTACATATGATAAAATCAATGTGAATTGTTTAATATAAAGTTCTTAATTTAACAAAGAAATTTGAGAAAATTGGAGGGAATTTGAGTGTAAATTTGTGATAGAGATTAAGGTGATGAAATTGAAAATGAAATCGATATTTATGGTGGTAAAAGATGATTAAAAAAATTAAAAAAATGTAGAATAAAAAAAATTTAATAAAAATATTTTTTGTGATTTAGAAGACGTTTGGAAAATTTTAAAAATTTTGATGTGAAAAGTGAAAATAAATGAAAAAGTAATATATATATATTAAATGAAAAAATATATATATATATATATATATATATATATATATATATATATATATATATATATATATATATATATATATATATATATATATAATGTGCACTGTGACTACTGTCTAAAAAAAAGAAGTTGGCGTGTTAGCGGTTGCGTCAATCAACTGACTGACGCTTTGCTGACTGAAGTGATTAAAAAAAAACGTAAAATGTCCATGTAATGTCGTGGAAACCTAGAAATTTCGAGGTTTCCACGACATGTCATCGAAATGGGGGGAAAAACGAATTTTCCCCCATTCGACATGTTGATCCTGTCGAAATATCGAAATTTTGAGAGACATTTCAGCATGTGGCTCGAAATTTTACTCCATGGTTGAGAAAGACTATTCTCAAAGAAAGAGAATTGATTATGATGAAGTGTTTGCTCCTATAGCTCACATGGAGACCATAAGGATGTTAATTGCACTTGCTGCGTAAAATAAATGGAAGATCTGTCAGATAGATGTCAAATCAGCATTTTTGAATGGATATCTTGAAGAAGAAGTCTACTTGGAACAACCTCTTAGTTATTCTGTAAAAGGTCAAGAAGATAAAGTCTTAAAATTAAATAAGGCCTTGTACAGATTGAAACAAGCGCCAAGAATGTGGAATAGCATAATCAACAAATATTTCTTTGACAATGGGTATTTGAGATACCCTAATGAACATTCTCTTTATATTAAGACTAATGATCGTGGAGATATTTTGTTGGTTTGCCTATATGTGGATGACTTAATTTTTACAGGAAATTGTGCAAGCATGTTTGAAGATCTCAAGAAGGCAATGACCCAATAATTTGAAATGGCAGATATTTGACTTATGTCATATTATCTTGGCATCGAGGTAAAGCAATCAGAGGAAAGTATTTTCATCTCTCAAGAACGATATACTAGAGAAATTCTTGAGAAATTCAAGATGTTCAATTCTAAATCTGTCACAACTCCGATGAAAACTGAGACAAAACTGTCTAAATATGAAGATGGAGATATTGTAGATCCTTCATATTTCAAAGTTTAATTGGGAGTTTGAGATATTTAACTTGCACAAGACCAGATATTCTTTTCAGTGTTGGATTGGTGAGCCGGTTTATGGAATCTCCTACAATGACTCATTTAAAAGTGGCAAAGAGAATTCTTTGTTACCTCAAAGGTACGCTTGACTATGGATTATTTTATACATTGTCTAAAGAATTTTTGCTTGAAGGCTATTGTGATAGTGATTGGGCTGGAGATCTTAACGATCGAAAAAGTACAAGTGGATATGTGTTATTTGTTGGTAATACATCTTTTACTTGGAGTTCTAAGAGCAACCTATTGTGACATTATCTACTTGTGAGGTAGAATATGTTGCTGCAGCATAATGTATTTGTTATGCAGTTTGGTTGAGAAATTTACTTCAAGCAGTTGGAATTTTGCAAGAGGACGCAATTGAGATCCATATGGATAATAAGTCAACAATTGCTCTAGCCAAAAATCCAGTGTTCCATGATCGAAGTAAGCACATTGATACAAGATTTCATTTTATTCGAGATTGCATTTCAAGAAAGGAGGGATGATTGAATCCAAATGTACCAAATTATTATTTTCTTTATTGGGACCCACATGATAAAATGTCCCTTTTGTCCTTGTTCATTAATGAGATTATTAAAACTCCCATCAATTTTTTTCTTAACTTTACCTAACATCCATTTGAAATAAACTTAAACAAACAACCCCAATGTTGTGTTCATCCAAAAAACTTAAAAACACGTTTTCATTGACATATACACAGTTTATACGAAGACCCACTCCAAAAGTCCATATTTTTAATGTTTTGAACAAGGTATGTAATATTTCTACATATTGATCTTGCTTTTACATGTTTTAAACATAAAAAAAAAGTTGTCAGGACATAAAACAACTTTTTTTTTCCCAAAATTTGTTGGAATGGACAACTAGAATTTTTTAATCGAAAATTTGCCAGAATTTCGATGTCAAATTGATAAGAATCATGGTGTTCCACAAGTTCCAACCGGACCTATTACAAGATCCAAGGCTAAGAAGCTTCAACAAGCATTCATTTTTTATCTACAAAATTGGATAGGCTTGGCTCAACCTCAATTTCATGTGTTACAAGTTGATTCAAGTGAGGATGGACCATTTGGAGCTTCGGAGGTCAACATTTGCAAGGTTGAAGTTCAGCATGAAGTTGCCATGAATTGCATTTGAGTTTGGCAATCATTTTGAAGACTTCATTTGTCATTTTAATTTCATAAACTCTTGAGTCTAATTTTGAACTTTTAAATTTCAATTTCAAGTGTAGATAGTTAAGAAAGGGAGTTACTAAACAAGTTAATCATGGCCACTACTTTTGTAACTATTTGATGAGCATTTGAAGGGTTTTGGGTTACTTTTGTGAGGAGGCTATAGATACCTACGGGATTTGTCTTGTAAAGATAGATGATGATGATTGAATGAGATGAACTCTCAAATTTGAGACCCTTTTCTTGTAATGTGGTAGAATGCATGTGAGTCATTCAATCAAGCCTTGATCAAGTTTGATTGTGAAGTGACTCAATCTAGGACAAGATTTCCAAATCTTGCTTCTAGATCTTTGATCATAAGAGGTAATCTATTTCTAGCCTTGTCTCTTGGTTGATCTAAAATTTGTAAAAGGAGGTGTTAAACTCTTTGATTCAAAGGTTCTTGCTTCAAAAGCTTGGATCTTTGGGCTGAGATATAAGATTGCCTTATCATTTTGGTATCAAAGCATAGGTTGCATCTTTGTTGCCTACTCTAGAATTGATTCTATCTTTCATTTTAAGCTTGTTCATCTTTTCTTTAAATTCTGTCCATTCATTTCATGCCTTCCATTTCATCCATTGTTCTTCATCTTTTGATTCTGTTCTCATTTCCATCTTAAAGTTCATATTTTGATCTTGAAAGGGAAAAAAAAAAGAAGAAAAAAGCATCTAGAAATTGTTCATGTTGAGATCTTGAATTGTTCATGCAAATTTTGTGTTTGATCTTTGAAATCTGATTCAATCTGAGATAATAGTGATATAGCATCAGTTATCATTATTTTCTATCAACTATTAGACTAAGCACGTTTATTTGAAGGTCTAATTAGCTTCCAAACACATTTTGCTGAAACTGTCCAATTTTGTAACTGCTGCAGATAATGCTCATACTTTCATGTTAAACTCATTGATAACGTTCGAATTTGATTAATTGTGTTGAAGTTAAAAGTTAGATCTATTTGTTATATTTCAAAGTTAAGAAGGGAGTTTTGTCAAATTAGTAACGTAGTACGTTCGTTTTTGAAATTCCAATTCTATGTGCAGTTTTACCCGAAAATTCCAGCAACTTTCTTATTTGTTCCTTTCTTTGTCCTCTTTGTTTTCTTTGTTCTAAATTGTTGTTATTTCATAATTATCTTGTCTTGGTTGCATTTAATATCTCACTATTACAAGAATTGCTTGATCCATATTAGCCTACCCAAATTCATCAATTAGTCAGTTTTTCCAAATAGCCTACCTTTGTGTGTAAACACGAGTGTTCCGAGTGTAAAATCATTGAGTTGAGTGTGTGAGGTCCTATACATATTTAGCTACTGTTTGTACAACCATGAATTAAGAAGAGGGAAATGGAGGGGAAATTAGTGAAGCTAGGTGGAGAGAAGCACAAACCGGGGTTATTACTCGTTTAAACCAAGTAATTAGCACCTTGGCAGATCGGATGGAGCCAATTGAAGTAGCTTTAGGTAATCCTCAAGGAAGGGAAGTTATGATTAATGAAGGAGTTGAAAATGAAGAAGATGACAATGTAACCCTTTTAGCTGGATACAATCTAAGGGGTGGGAGAGATGTAGGTCGAGGGAAAGGAAGAGGAAGAATAGGGGGACGAGAAATATTACCACCAAGAAGGGTTGAGAGGGAGTACCAACAAGAGAGAGGAGAAGGAGGAGTCGGGGGAGTGAAGCTTAAAATTCCTACCTTTCATGGGAGATCTAATCCAGAGGAGTATTTGCAATATGAGAGCAAAATTGAGCATGTTTTTTATTGCAACAATTTTAGTGAAGAAAAGAAGTTGAAGTTTGCCATGGCTGAATTTGTTGATTATGACAATATTTGGTGGACGTCGTTGAAATCAGAATGGAGGAGAAATTATGAAGAACCAATTGAAAATTGGGAGGAATTGAAGGTCTTAATGAGGAAGAGGTACATTCCTAAGCATTATTCTCGAGCACTCAAGCAAAAGCTCTATTCTTTGCAACAAGGATCAAAAAGTGTGGAAGGCTATTATAAAGAAATCGAAGCCCTTATGAATAGAGCATGCATTGATGAAGATGAAGAGGATACAATGGCCAGATTCCTTGGAGGGTTGAACCGACAATTGGCTCATCAAGTGGATAGGCTACCTTACCTTGATATGAAAGAATTGCTACACCTTGTTGTCAAAATTGAAGGCCAGATAACTTGGGAGAAGGAGAACTCCAAGAGGTATACTTCTTCTAAATCTACTTCTTTTTCTACTAACATTAGGAAAAAGAATGCAAATAGTGAGAAAGTAGATTTCAAGCTTAGAGGAAAGTCTGAGTTTGACAAGAAGGACAAGGCCGAGAGTTCGAAAGGCAAGGAAAAAGTGGAGGTTCGAGAGAGAAATAGAGACATCAAATGCTGGAAATGTCAAGGGATTGGTCATATTAGTCGTGATTGTCCTAACAAGAGAGTCATGATCATTAAGGATGGAGAAGTTGTTACGGATGAAGAGGAAAGTGACCAAGATGAGCTAGTTAAAGAAGAAGTCCAGGAGGATGATGAGGAATTGGAAGATGGGAGTCGTTTGACACTTGTTACAAGGAGACTTCTTAACACCCAAGTTAAGGAGAATGATGTTGATGACCAAAGAGACAACCTATTCCACACAAGGTGTTTAGTTAATGGGACTCCTTGTAGTCTTGTTATTGATAGTGGAAGTTGCACCAATGTAGTAAGTACATTTTTTACCCAAAAGGTTGCAAATTCCAACTCAACACCATCCTAAACCTTACAAGCTTCAATGGCTCAATGATAGTGGAACAATGAAGGTAGTTTCTCAAGCTTTGATTCTTTTACCTTAGGAAAGTATAAAGATGAGATTCTATGTGATGTGTTACCTATGCATGCCGGAGATATATTACTTGGTCGACCTTGGCAATTTGATAGGAAGGTCTTGTATGATGGTTATTTGAATAGGTATTCTTTTACAAAAGATGGAAGAAAAACAAATCTTGTACCTTTTAGTTATGAAGATTTATTTGCTGATCAATTGAAGTTGGAGAAAAAAAGGAAAGAGTTTGAAGAAAAAGAATTGAAAGAAAAGAAAGAAGTGAGTGAAAAATTAGAGAAAAATCAGAGAGAAAAAAATAGTGAAGAGAAGGGTTATGTACGAGAAAGTTTAAGTCCGTGTTCTGTACCTGTCATATTGGTGCTAAAGAAGGATGGAACTTGGCGCATGTGTGTGGACTGTAGAGCCATCAACAAAATCACTGTAAAGTATTATCATCCTATTCCTAGGTTAGATGATATGCTTGATGAATTGCATGGCTCATGTCTATTTACAAAAATTGATTTGAAATCTGGATATCATCAAATTAGAATGCATGTAGGAGATAAATGGAAAACTACTTTCAAAACAAAGTTTGGATTGTATGAATGGCTTGTGATGCCTTTTAGGTTAACCAATGCTCCTAGTACATTTATGCGTTTAATGAATCATATTTTGGGAGAATACTTGGGAAAGTACGTTGTTGTGTATTTTGATGATATTTTGATTTATTCAAAGACTTTGCTTGAGCATGTGGAGCATGTTAGGTCAGTTTTGATTATACTTAGAAAAGAGAGGTTTTATGCTAATTTTAGTAAGTGTAGTTTTTGCATGGAAAATGTTAACTTTCTGGGCTTCATAGTTGGTAAAGATGGAGTGGAAGTAGATGAAGAGAAAGTTAAGGCAATTAGGGATTGGCCAACACCCAAAAATGCAAGTGAGGTTAGGAGTTTTCATGGTTTAGCTAGCTTCTATAGGAGGTTTATAAAAGACTTTAGTACCATAGATGCACCATTGAATGATTTAGTGAAAAAGAATGTTGTTTTTGAATGGGGAGAAATGCAAGAGAGAGCCTTCACTGAACTTAAGGGAAAATTAACCAATGCACCATTACTTGTTTTGCCTAACTTTGATAAAACTTTTGAAATTGAGTGTCATGCAAGTGGTTTGGGCATAGGTGTTGTTTTGATGCAAGATAGGAAACCCTTAATGTATTTTAGTGAAAAACTAAATGGGGCAGCATTGAATTATCCTATCTATGATAAAGAATTGTTTGCTTTAGTTTGTACATTGCAGGTATGACAACATTACTTGTGGCCGAAGCAAACTAAATCGTAGACATGCAAAATGGGTAGAGTTTATTAAAACATTTCCCTATGTCATCAAATATAAGCAAGGTAAGGACAATTTGGTGGCTGATGCATTATCAATAAGGTACAATCTCTTTACTTCTCTTAGTGCAAAAATTCTTGGATTTGAGCATATTAAAGAGTTATATAGAGATGACCAAGATTTTGGAACCATTCTTGTCTTGTTGGAAAAGCTGTGGATGATTTTTATGTGTTTCATGAATTTCTGTTTAAGAAAAGTAAGCTTTGTGTTCCTAAATGCTCTATAAGAGACTTGCTTGTAAAAGAAGCCCATGGGGATGGATTGATGGGATATTTTGGGATTCATAAAACTTATGACATGTTGCATGAACACTTCTTTTGGTCTAAGATGAAGCATGATGTGCATAAGGTTTGCACCCAATGTTTTAAATGCAAAGAGGCTAAATCTAGATCACAACCGAATGGATTGTATACTCCCTTGAATGTGCCTAACGAACCTTGGACTAACATCTCTATGAATTTTGTTCTTGGTTTGCCTAAGAGTAAAAAAGGTAGGGAGAATATTTTTGTTGTTGTGGACAGATTTAGTAAAATGGCTCATTTTATAGCATGTAACAAAACGGATGATGCAAAGCATGTGGTTGATTTATTCTTTAGGGAAGTGGTAAGGTTACATGGAATTCCTAGAATTATTGTTAGTGATAGGGATGTTAAATTTTTAAGCCACTTTTGGAAAGTCTTATGGGGGAAGTTGGGTACTTAATTATTGTTTTCAACTACATGTCATCCTCAAACTGATGGACAAACCGAGGTGCTTAATAGAACATTGGGAGCTTTGCTTAGGGCTATTATTTCTAAGAATATTAAATCTTGGGAAGAATGTTTGCCATTTGTAGAGTTTGCATATAATAGAGCAATTCATAGTACAACTCAGTGTTCTCCTTTTGAAGTTGCTTATGGATTCAATCCACTTACACCTCTTGATTTGCTTCCTATTCCCTCTAATGTTTTTGTGAGTGATGCAACCACAAATAAGGCAGATTTAATCAAAACCTTGCACAATGAGGTCAAGGAAAGAATTGAGAAACAAAACTCCAAAGTTGCTTCAAGAATTAACAAAGGACGAAAGGAACTCATTTTTCAGCCGGGTGATTGGGTTTGGGTACATTTTCGCAAGGAGCAATTCCCATCTCAAAGTAAGACAAGTTATATCCACGAGGGGATGGGCCTTATCAAGTTCTTGAACGAATTAGCAATAATGTCTACAAGATTGATCTTCCAGGAGAATTTTCAGTAAGTTCAACTTTCAATGTTTCTGACTTAAGTCCTTTTGATGTAGGTGATGACTTCTCTGATTCGAGGACGAATCTTTTTGAATAGGGGGAAGATGATAAGAATCATGGTGTTCCACAAGTTCCAACCAGACCTATTACAAGATCCAAGGCTAAGAAGCTTCAACAAGCATTCATTTTTTCATTTACAAAATTGGATAGGATTGGCTCAACCTCAATTTCATGTGTTACAAGTTGATTCAAGTGAGGATGGATCATTTGGAGCTTCGTAGGTCAACATTTGCAAGGTTGAAGTTCAGCATGAAGTTGCCATGAATTGCATTTGAGTTTGACAATCATTTTGAAGACTTCATTTGTCATTTTAGTTTCATAAACTCCTGAGTCTAATTTTGAGCTTTTAAATTTTAGTTTCAAGTGTAGATAGTTAAGAAAGGGAGTTACTAAACAAGTTAATCATGGCCACTAATTTTGTAACTATTTTATGGACATTTGAAGGGTTTTAGGTTACTTTTGTGAGGAGGTTATAGATACCTACGGGATTTGTCTTGTAAAGATAGATGATGATGATTGAATGAGATGAACTCTCAAATTTGAGACCCTTTTCTTGCAATTCTTATGGTAGAATGCATGTGAGCCATTCAATCAAGCCTTGATCAAGTTTGATTGTGGAGTGACTTAATCTAGGACAAGATTTCCAAATCTTGCTTCTAGATCTTTGATCATAAGAGGTAATCTATTTCTAGCCTTGTCTCTTGGTTGATTTAAAATTTGTATAAGGAGGTGTTAACCTCTTTGATTCAAAGGTTCTTGCTTCAAAAACTTGGATCTTTGGGCTGAGATTTAGGATTGCCTTATCACAAATTCTAATCGGGATTTTCTAGTTTCTTGACCAAGAAATCTCAGTTGGAATGTGACCAAGAAATTTTCTAGAATCAATATTTTATTTTTTCTGACGAATTTTCTATTTTTTTTGCATAAAAAGGGTTTTCAAGAATGACATAGATTTAAAAAAACATATTTTTTTTTACCATTAATTTTTCTATTAATTTTGTTACTTTATATTGGCACCCACATAAGAAAAAGTCCCTTTTGTCCTTATACATTAATGAAATGAAATTAATTCCCACTAAATTTTTACCTCACAAATTCAACCATTTTCAACTAATTTCTACTTCAATCCAATTCCCCCTATGTTGTGTTCTCCAAGAAAAATAGTCAAAACACGTTTTTCATTGGGTAGGCCCACTTCAAAGTCCATATTTTTAATGTTTTGAACAGGCATGTAATAAATTGATATATTGCATGTTGATCATATTTTTACACATTTTAAGCACAAAAATACGTTTTGGGACGTAAAACTATATATATATTTTAAAATTTTGATGGCAAGCCACTGTTTACACAAAAGAAGTATGAATCCCAACTAGAATTCATACATTTTCTAGTTTCTTGGTCAGTCTGATTGAGATTTCTTGGTCACTCTGACTAGGATTTCTTGGTCGGCTTGACGGGAACTTCTTGGTCGATCTGACCAGGATGTTTGGGTTGGTTCAATCGAGATTTCTTGGTCGGTTCGACCAAGAAATTTTTCAGGCAATTTTTATTTTTTTTGCAAAAATTTTTAGATATCTTCCTTCCAACTGGCGGTAGCGCTGGTGGTTTGAGTTTTCAAAGCTGATCTCCTCAAATCTATTTCCAACAAAATCCATTTTTACCTAAATCGTTTAAAATAAAAAATGAATAATCAAATGCTCTAAAACATACCTTCAATGATGATTGCCACCTCTTGCTTTGAGTTCAAAAGTGCCAGAAGCCTTAACGAAAAAGATGGAAGATGATAGATGAAGAAGTGGAAGATAGAGGGAGGAGTGGGTGTTGTTGAACGATGGAGGGAGGAGGAAGAGGGAAAGAAGGGCTTTTTGAAAATTATAGATATTTGAGAAATTTCACATTCATACGTAATTTTAAAAAGGTAAAAAAAGATTGGTTAAATTACAAGTTTAGTCCATGAACTTTTAGGTTTGTGTCTATTTGGTCTCTTAACTATAAAAAGTGTCTAATAAGTCTCTAAACTATCAGATTTGTGTCTATTTGGTCTGTGAACTTTAAAAAATGTCTAATAGATTCTTAAACTTTTCATTTTATGTCCAATAGGTCCTTGAATTTTGAATTTATTAGACACAAAATTTAATTTTCTATTTAATAGATTAATTAATTTTTAAAAAATTTAAATATGTTAGGAACCTATTAGAAACAAAATTGAAAATTCAAGGACCTATTAGATATTTTTAAAGTTTAGGGACCTGTTAGACACAAAATTGAAAGTTCAATGACCTATTATATATTTTTAAAGTTCATGGACTTGTTAGAACAAAGTTGAAAGTTCAAGGGCCTATTAAACACTTTTTAAAGTTCAGAGACTAAATAGATATAAATCTAAAAGTTCAGGGACTAAATTTATAATTTAACCAAAAAAATTTTATGCAATCAAGCAGAGTTTTCAATAGATATATATCATCCCCTAACATAGTCTTCTATCACCACACTAAAATTGCAATACAAAATAGGTGACGTATCCCTAGTTTTGATATCGATTTAGATTTTATTCTTCCCCCCCCCATGTTTCAAATTCTCGAAGGTCAATTTTACTTGATGAGGTTATTATTATTATTTTTTATAATTTGTATATTGTGCTTGTTTGATTTACCTATTTTCTTATTCTTTTCAATACGTTTTTGTGTGTGCGTTTGATTTACATAACCCATGTTCTCTTAGTCTTTTTAATTTTTTTTTTTTGTTTATATATATGTTTATAAAAAATTATTATTTTTATTGATTTAAAAATATATAGAAAACTATTATTTTAATTAAATGAAATAATTTAGAGTTTTACTTATATATATATATATATACATAAATTTAAATGGTAAGCCATATTTTCTTTAAAGAATTTTATCTACAAACTATTTACAATTTATAAATATAAAATATAATAATTTTTGTTTTAATTTCTCCTTTAAAATTTGATTTTTTTTTCTTGATATCAAATATAAATGAAAATGAATAAAAATATTTTTAAACATTAGTAAATTATGTTTTAATACTTAATTCTATAACAAACTATAATTATTATAAAACAAAAAATTATAATTATTAAAAAGTAAAAAATTATAATTATTATTTCAAGTTTCATTTTTTATATATTTATATAAAAAATAAGCCAAAATACCATTTTGATATGTGTACTTTGGAACTTATTTTATTATAGTTTTTATACTTTCAAATGTCCAAATTTAATTAAGTCTCGTACTTTCAATAAATCTTAAAATTAGTCACTACTGTTACTACATGCAAATGGGTCGGGTCAGGTCGTTTTTCTACAAAATGACCCAACTCAGATTGATTTTATAGAGAAAAGACTTGAATTGGTTCGATTCAGGTCACTCACAGTTTTTTTTTCCTATCTCTCTCCCTATTGAACTTTTTGTTTTCAAATTATAAATGGCCTGATCATAAATTCTTGTCAAATAAATACTTTATCAATTTCTTGATAGTTGATACAATATCTATTAAATATTCAATAACAAATTGTAAATGGCCTGATCATAAATGCTAGTCAAATAAATACTTTATCAATTTCTTGCTAGTTGATACAATATCTATTAAATATTCAAGAATACTAACACTTTTAAACTACATTAACAAAATCTCAAATAATACTTTAATTTATACACAACAATAAGCTCCAACTTTATTAAAAAAAAAAAATTTAGTTTACATAATATAAATTAAATGAAGTTCCCAAAAGTAAGATTAAAATAAGCTCCAACGGAGTCTGTTGCCAATTCTTGTCTCCTTCTGATTTCCGACACAACTCCAATTCCATTGTTAGACTTCAAGACTCTAGGAAAAAAAACAAGAATCATTACTTAACATTTAACATAAAATAAAATTTATATAAATAAAATAGAAGTAAATGAGATTTGAGAGTAGAAACTTAAACATAATCCTCTGACTTGTATACTTCTTACATTTCTCTAAGTGTCTTTTCAAATTTGTTGTCTCATTTCTTTTAGAACCACATGCATAAGTAGCCCCCACAATATTTACAGAGCCCTAGTGAATTGAGGATCACATCCCTCTACTTTAATAAAATTGATAAAGGAACTATCTCAATTAAGCTTGAGAACTCCCATTATTCAAGGTGAACCCCTACAACAACAATAATAAAACTCCATTAACAAATTGATAAACAACCCCAAGAAAGTTAAACAAATTTTTACTTGGAAACTTTGATCGATGATCAAGAAGAAAGGAGAACTTATTCCTATTTTCAAGATTCGAACTCTTCACAATCTAATGGATCAAACTAGATTGAAAGTTATAAACATGCATTCTAACACAAGAATACAAAGAAAGCATAAAGCTTGAGAGACTAAAATTGAAATATGAGATTTCATTCAACTTCAACTTGTCTACCAATGACAAAATGACAACCCTATTTATACTAATTAAATAGACCCCATGAAAGGACACAACTGTTCACCTATGTAGTCTAAATTCAGCCTCTAACCCTGGAAATCCATACATGAACCATATTAAATGTAAATACATGAATTAAATAGGTACATAATGTATTAAATATGTGAATGGATTTGGATTTTTAGATTCATTATGCCTCTTGGATGAATAGGTGCCTCTTCAAGCTTGAAAGGATGCAACTCTTCACTTTGTGTAGACATCTTAGCTTGAAGGTGAGCATTCAATGCTTCTTGAAGCCTTTTAGCTCTAGCTCTTGTCATTGGACTTTGTGGCATATTGATTGCTTCATGATTGGGAATTGGAGTTGACTTCCATTAACTGCGAGTATGAGATTCATTTGAGCTTGATTGAGCTGGTTGAGCTGGTATTCCTCTTGTGGACTTCTCTCATGGATCTTGGTCATTTATTTTCTTATCAAAAATACTCCAAAGCATATGAAGCTAGTTTAGTAGGTTTTCTTTTTCCTAACAATCCTATTTTACTACTGACACCAAGATTAGAATTATCACTTTCAACTGAACGACGAGTTTGACTAGAATGACTTTGTTTAGAAGCCTCATTCGTAAAAGACGATGTCATCCTAAGACACAAATTAAACCCAAGTAAAGCTCATGAGTACTCAACTTTCCCATCTATAATCCCAAACCTAGGATTAGTATATATTTGTTTATCTCAAACTTCAAATTTACAAATCTTACAAACTACATAAGCATAGATTCATGGAAACTTATTTTTCTATAGTATGTTAGTTTATTGTTCACATTTCCAACAAAAATATTTAGTCTCTATTAACCTTCTCTCTATAAATTTTGGAAACATATTCATGTTATGTCTTTTCTATAATGGAAATCATTATTATTGAAAGTGCAAGGACTAAAATTGGACATTTGAAAGCAAGAGACTAAAATAGAATGAGAACCAAAGTACATGGACTAAAATAGTATTTTAACCTAAAAACTATTAGTCATATTTTCTATTAAACAAACAAATGTCAAAATATATCAAGCTCTCCCTTTTGATATAAAGTTCTGGATCTGCCACTGCTTTCACTAGGTCTCCTTCGTGATATCCTTTACCTTCACCATATTTGGAATTATGTTGAGGCACAAATAGAACAATGAAAAGCATACGAAGAATCAAACAAAAAATTTTAGGTTGAAGTTACAAGGATAAACCCTAAACCTAACGTATATGCTTGACCTCGGGTAATTCAAGGGGTAAATATCTCTATCGTGAAAGTTTCAAGAAATAGTCAAGTGTCTTTATATATTAAAATTAAAATTTTTAAAAAACAAGCAAAAATATATACAGAATTCCATGCCCCATTTTCTTTACCATTGTCTTCTAGAAAATAAATTTCAATGATATAATTCAAAAAAAAAAAAAGAGAGAATGTGACTTTTTTAAAACGTGGGATGTGTTGTTTAGTATATAATTCTTATCCCCTAAAATCAAACCCGTAAGCAACCAAGTTTGAGGATCCTAAGAGGGCGTTTGGAGCACCATTTCGGAATCAGAACCTTTGGAATTAGAACCCTGTGAGGTTTGTTCTGAGGGGTTTGAAAGCCTGGGAATCAAAAAATAGTGTTTTTGGTGCAATGTTCTAAAGTCTGTAAATCAAAAAACAGTATTTGGAGTGCACTGTTCAAAACCATGAGACTGTGTTTTAAACCCATTGGGTTTTGAACACAGTTGCCCAACAACATTTTGAGTTTGGATTCCAAAATCATCCAAACCCAACATGGTACTTCAAATGCCCTCTAAATGTCTTAGATACCGATATTTCTACGATATGCAATTTCCATAAATAACGAGAAGCAATTTTTTACCCATAAAACATTAATTTAAAAATAACCTTGAATCATATAGAGTTTGAAGAAAATTATAAAGGCAGGGTAGCACCCAAAAATTAAACTCACAACATTAACATTACTCTACTAAAGAGCATTGCCGCATTATATAATTCAAAAAACCGATCTCTCTCTTGTCTTATTGCTTAACAATTAGAAAGAACATTAGGCCAAAAAATATTGTAACAAAAGGGAATTGCCACTCCTTTCATTGCCTTCTTTGTTCTATACTTTTACCCCTATCTTCGAATATTGATTGCTTCATGTTTCCTCCCTAGCTCACTCTAAGGGGCTGTTTGGCGCGCTGGTTTGGAATCAGAAACCCTGGGGTTCTGGAACCCTGGGGTTTCTTGGCTGGAATCAGAAACCCTGGGGTTTCTGATTCCTGTGTTTGGGGTGTAGGGTTGTGTTGGGGTGGTTTGCTGAAACCTGTGTTTGGGGTGAAGGGTTGGGTTGGGCTGAGTTTGTTTAGTTTGTTTTTTTTTTTTTATAATTTTTCAAACTGTTTATTATTTTTTAAAAAAATCTTACACTGTTTTTTTTTCCTACTCCATTTTTTTAACTTCATAATTTTTTTGGTGTGTTACATACCAACTATTTAACCAATTATGTAGAGCAATTGTTACAATTATAGTTCAATTTGAATTATACTATGTGTAGTTTGTATAACTATATGCTATCCCATTCACTCCACTCATGATGACATAAAATTGAAGATTATGCGTAGCAACAGATAATTAATAGGTGCAATGTAAGAATGGTGTTGCCAATGGTAAAGTAAAACCAAAAATTAGAACTAAGATCTAGTTCTAAAAATATCATAACACACATTCCAGATGAAATGACAAGAAAGTAGAAGTAGTTGTCCAAACACAAATGTAAGTCATAAGAGTGGTAGATGAAAGTGATGAAAAGAGAGTCAGGTTCTAGGTGTTTTCCCCAAAATTTTCACGTAGTAATCATACTTCCAATCTGGGGTGAATGTAAAGAAGGAGTTCAACATCATACTATCCGAGAGAATAGTCTTTGCAACAACCATTCAGTTTTGTCTTGTCATCCCTGGGATCGCCTTTAGTTTTGCATATAGCTCGTCCACGCTGGCCCTTTTAAAATATTGACTAGGTGGTTGGGTCGCTAGGGTGATTGTTGGAGTGGTCATTGGGGTGGTCGGATTGATGGGGTGTTTGGGTATGCCGAAGTGGTCGCCGGTGGTGATTGCACGGTGGTCAGGTCACCAGAATGGTCGTTGGGTGGTTTTCAGCAGTAGTTGTCGGGTCGCTGGAGTGGTCATCAGGGTGGTCAGGTCGCTGGGTGGTTGTGGCAGTGGTTGGGTTGTTGGAGTCGCCAGGGTGGTCACCAGGTGGTCGTCAACAGTGGTTTTGGGTGGTTGGGTTACCAAGTCGTCGGGGTAATCGCCGAAGTAGTCATCAGGGTGGTCAGGTCATCGGAGTGGTCACTAGGTTGTCTACGGTGGTTGCTAGGTGGTCAGGTTTTCGAGGTGATCGTCAATTATGGTTGTCGGGTGATCGGGTCATTGAAGTGGTTGTTGTCGGTGGTTCGGGCAAGTCGGGTTGTTTTAGTGGTTGGGTTATCGGGGTGTCTAGTTGTTGGGGTGGTTGAGTCGCAGGGGTAATCGTCAGATTGGTCTCTCGAGTTCTCATTGCAGCGGTTGTCTGAGGTAATCGTCAGCGGTGGTCGGGTCACCGTTGTAGTCGTCAGAGTTGTTGTTATCGGTGGTTGTTGGGTGGTCGCCGGAGTTGTCATCAGAGTTGTTGTCGAAGTAGTCGCTAGAAATGGAGAATGGTAAATGGAACTGGTCTCTAGAGTTCTCATCGCAGTGGTCGTCGGAGGTAATCGTTAGCGGTGGTCGAGTCACCGATGTGGTCGCCGGAGTTGTCATTGAAGTGGTCGCTGGAGTTGTCATCGGAGTGGTCACCGGAGTTGTCATCGGAGTGGTCGCCGGAGTTGTTTGTCGGAGTGGTTGCCGGAGTTGTCATCAGAGTGGTCGCCTGAGTTGTTGTCGGAGTGGTCGCCGGAAATGGAAAACGGCAAATGGAAGAGGAAAACATGGCACAAACCCCATGGGGTTGCACTGTTGTAACCCATGGGGTTGTGTTGAAACACTTTGTGCCAAACATGGTTTTGGGTTTGGAACCCAAACCCATCCCAACCCAAACCCATGGGCCAAACAACCCCTAAATGTTTAGATTAAGGTATGAAATGAGAAGCTAGAATGGAGTAGGAGTATTTCTTCTACAAAGAATCACTAAAGCCTCCAAATTCATGTAAGTGCATGTAAGCAATTAGTGAGCTTAAAATTCTTAAAAGATTCCATTTTGTGTTCACTTCATCTCTTTTTAGTTTTTAACTATAAAAAAAAAAAATCCATCTTTTGCAAACAAAATCATCCTCTTTTTCTGATTTTATATGATACTGTGATATTAAATAATTATTAATCAAATCCTTCCCATAGATATAATTGATCTTTCCAATTGCAAATATAAGATTGTTTGGGGTATTTTCGTCCTATGAAACATCAAATATATTCTAGATATACCTAGATGACAATATGTGAAATATTGGAATCTATTATGGGTGAAATTAAACCAAGGGAATAAACCTGATTTACAAGAGAAATCAAAAGTGAAACCGATAAGGGATGCCCATTGAAGAACAAATTTTGGGCCAATACGAAAGGACCGGCCTACAAAGCAAAGAAGAAGAGAAGAACTTAGACTGAAGCCAAAGTTCAAGGGTTGGCCTCTTAAGGGGACACGTGCAAAAGCATGCTTTCGGTTCGTTGTTTCTTGGTTTAGCTTGGTTCGGTTTGTCCTAATCCTAACTCGCCAAGGAACATAAGAAAACCATAAAATGGTTATATAAATACCTTTCTTCAACATTGAGAAGACAAGCCCTTCCTAATACTAAAAACCTTAGCTCGCTACACTTCTGCCTCCCTAAGTTAAGTATCGGAATGTGTGTAGCAAGCACCCCACCGGTGTGCAAATTTTTCTTGTTTTGCAGGCCACGTTCTTCCCCCTTAATTAACTTTTACCGTTGCTGTCACGCGAAGGCCAAGTGCATTACCCTGTTTGGATTTTGGCAACAATAGTTTACGTTGTTTGTGGGAAAGAAAATCATTTGCTTGTGAAACCTGCACATCGAATTCATAGGATGAGCAAGAATATGGAAAAAAAGAATCGAAGACTAGACAGAGACGATTTAGATCAAGATCACCATCCATAAAGGATGAAAAAAGTAATACCTCCTTGTCCTCATCCTCATGAAGAACAATCGGATGAGGAGATCACAAACGGAAGATCAATCGTCGAAAATCAAATCGAAGCCACCCAACACCTATTGGTTGAGGCCGATAAGGCTAATTTAGCTGTAAGATAGCTCTAACCAAACGAACGATGTGAAAGAACAATGACGAAGGAGACCGACCCTAGGCCAAGAACGAGATTGAGGCTGACCTGAGGCAAAGATTGAAGCCCTAAAAAAGTGAGTAAGCAGCATGGACCGCAACTTCACTCGCATCCTGAACATATTGGACAACTAGAATCCTTCAACAAAGACCTAGGATGAGAGAATTATTTGAGATCATGCCAAGGAAAAAACGCCAAGGGTCGAGGACATGGAAAAAATGAATGCTCAAGTCTAAAACCAAAGAAAAGACTAATCCTTGGTGGGAACCAATTAAAGAGACAATAGGGTTAGACTTATGGAGCTTGGTCAAGGAAAAAAGGCATCGGAGGCTAGGTCGAGGCCGATCCCACATTCTTTACCAAGAAACAAGCATTCTACGTTCACGCGATCCTCCCTCTAGTGATGAGACCACCTGAGCCTCATTCAGAGGAGAGACGATCCGAGTGTGAATTGGAAGCAACAAATGGTAGATCGAGTCAAGTCAGCACCTGTTGGCCGAGGCCAACCAGGCAATCCATGCTATAAGACAGCTTCAATCGAAACAAGCTCACGACAATACGAAAAGAAAACTCAAGAAACCTCACACACCATCCAGGAGGTTGACCAAAGGAGTTTGATCAAAAGATACGAGAAGACCAACACAAGCTGAGGCCGAGGTTGAGCCTACCTCACCTATGTCAAGGCTGAGGCCCACTTCTTCAAAATAGGGGAAGACTCTGAAGAAGCACAAGGCCGAGGTCAAGATTTGCTCGTAAAGCCTAAGAATGACCTTACGCTAGGATCAAATAGAAAATCATGGAGAACTGGATCTCAAAGCTTTAATAAAGCAAGTGGATCCTCCCTTCACCGATGAAATCATGGAGGTAGAAGTAACCCAAAAATTTAAAGGAATTCTTGTTGACAGGATCAACAAGAGAATGGTTTAAAAAATCTAAGAAAAAGTCGATCAATTCCTTCCAATAATTGGCTTGAGCTTTTATTACCCATTTCTTAGGAATAAGAGGCCTACGCAAACCTTAGATGCACCTGTTGACAATCAAGCAGGAGCCGAAATAGAGTTTGTGAGAATATATTGCTCGCTTTAATAATGAAGCTCTTTAGATCAAAGGAAACACTGATGAGACAGCATTGATTGCCATAGCAAGTGGACTGGAAGACAGAAGGATCCTTTAATCCATAGGAGATAGCAGTTGAATGTAGATCAAAGACAAGCTAGCTTGAGAAGCTTGGCATGAGCCTAAGTTCAAAAGTATGTACTCAGTCCATTTACATAGCACGACTCCAAGTTTGGAGTTCACTGAGACTAAGCTAATCCATTCTCAGTTAAAACTCAAGTTTATTCAACCTAAGGGTACAACAAAGACTTACAATAATGAATCAGAGGCCAAAGGCTCAAACTAAGCATCTTGGTTGAGCCCAAGAGGACTGAGGCCGAGGTGACCCAAACACTATCTAGGTGTTCTCCAGGCATACTCCCTTATTGCCACAAAGTATGACGCATAACCAAAGAACTACAAAATAGCACTAACCATACAACATTGGAAGGGCCATGGAGGAGGAAATGCAAGCCCTAGCACAAAATCACACATGGAGCCTCATTCAAAGACCTACAAATGCAAATGTGGTAGGCTCAAAATGGATATTCAAGACAAAATGTAAAGAAGATAGAACCATAGATCGCTATAAGGCTAGACTAGTGGCTCAAGGATACACTCAAATAGAAGGTCTCGACTACGAAGAAACCTATAGTCCTGTCATAAAACCTACGACAATCAGGTTAATTCTATCCCTAGCTACTAGTGAAGCATGGCCACTAAGGCAACTTGATGTAAAGAATGCTTTCTTACGTGGTTACTTAAAGGAACAAGTTTTCATGGAGCAACCCCCGAGTTTCCCTCACCCTCTTAAACCTCACCATGTTTGCAAATTGCATAAGTCTTTGTATGGACTAAAACAGGCACCACGAGCATGGTTTGATCGTTTGGCTAATTACCTTCTTCACATTGGTTTCACTAGTTGTCTCTCTGACCCATCTCTCTTTATATTTCGTCAAACATCCATATTAACACTTATGCTCATTTATGTCGATGACATCATTCTCACAGGTAACAGTCCAACACACATCCAACATCCTATCAAGGCTCTTGGCTCACAATTTGCCTTGAAAGATCTAGGAAAATTGCACTATTTTCTTGGTGTTGAAGTCAAATACACCTCACAAGGCATAATGTTGTCTTAAGGAAAATACACTCGAGAAGTCATACACAAGTCAAAAATGACAAGAGCTACCGCCATCAGCACCCCAATGAACACTTCACCTCAAAACTCACTAAACGACTCACAACCTACAAATGCCTTGTGGAATCCCTCCAATACCTCACATTTACATGCCCTGATATAGTTTATTTAGTAAACTGTGTGTGTCAAGACCTACAACAAACTATTGTGAAAGACCTCAGAGCAGTGAAACGAATTCTGCGTTATATTCAAAGAACTTTAGACTACGGTATCTCCTTTTATAAACACAGCTCACTAAACTTGTATGCCTTTTGTGATGCAGATTGGGGTGGTTGTCCAGTCACAAGGTGAAGCACCACAGGTTTTTGTGTGTTCCTTGGGTCAAATTGCATCTCTTGGTCTTCCAAGAAACAATGATCGAACTGAAACGTGGGCCTTAAAGAAAATATTTGTAAATTAAAACAAAGCTCCAGTTCAGTGCAAGTGCACACTGTCGATGCAAGTAATATAAAACTGGAAGTATTCTAGAGTATCGATCCCACAGGGAACGGATACCACAAAATTCAAGAGAATAAGCAAAGACGTTTTCAAATTGCAATTGTGGGTAACCAGTGTAAAACAATAGGTGAGATGATTTTTTGGTTTTTGAAAAGAATAAATAAAAATGATAAAAGAGGGATTCAAATATTGTTTTTCTCTATTGAAAGAAATTACGGCCTAATTGCAATTGCAATCCTTTGACTCAACACTTAAGCTTTGTAAACCAAATTCAACACCTATTCGACCTTCTATGAAGTATCTTTAGGAGGCTAAGAAATTAAACCGATATTTCTATGGCTAATACGAACTTAGTTAATTTTGAAACACAATTCTTTTGGTTTTAAAGGTTTTTCCCTATGTCTAGGGTCAAAAACAAATTCCTATGTCTAGGCTATTTTCCTTTATTGCTTTTATGAAAACCCAATTTTTATCTAACTTTTTCAGTATTAGACTCAAATTGTTGTATACTAATCTAGGTGATCAATCTAAACTAGTAATGAAAATTTCAATCAATAAAGGCAAACAATGCTATAAGATTAAGCAAAGTTGCTCTTACATATTAGACTTTTATTCATTTCTCTAGGACATTCACATGTTTGAATCCCAAAGAAAGACTTAGCTCATAATTAAAGAAAAGAAAAATAATGACTTAAAAGAATCAAAGTGCATAACTAAAAGAGAATTAATAAATACTTGAATAACAATTCAACAATAATGAAAGAACAACTAAATTCTATTAATCAAAATAAATTCAGCAACTAATTAATTTCAACAAAAGGGAAGAAGAAAACAGTAGCTAAAACCTCAAAATTACAACAACAATTAAATTCCGAAAATAGAAAAAAATAACTTAAATAAAACATAAAATAAATTCTAAGAACGGGAAGAACACAGCCTCTTTTCCACTTCTTATTCAATCGACTGAACTCCACTTTTTTCAAAGGGAATTGAGCCTTCACTTCCTTCAATTTTCATTGAGGAAGGATTGAATTTCGAAGTTGAAAGGGGCTGGAAAACAGAAGAAAAACAGCAGCAAACAGAAATAAAAACAGTAGAAAATTGACAGCAGAAATTTGACAGCTGGAAATCGTGGACAACAGCAACTGTGGCCGAAAATGGCAGAAAACTCATCTTCCTCTTGAGGCTTCTTCTCCAATATTTATAGATGAATGGGGCTAGGGTTTCCTTCTTGAATGAGGCACAATTATTGCTAAAATCTCAGCTAAAATCGTGGTGCCAATATCTCACAAAATTCCTAGATTTTAGGAGATTTGCAGATTTTCCTTTAATTTTCAGATCTATCAAAATTGCAATTGCAATACAATTGCATTTATATTGCATTCTTCAAATTCCTACACAAAAACATCAAGTAAGTGTGGTTTTCATTTTCTTTTGCTTTCTTTTCTCCATTTACTTAATTTAAAAGGCTTCCAACAATAATTCAATTTAAACCAACTATTTGCTAGCCTTTTTATCTAATAACATACATAAAATAACAAGAATAACTAAGTATAAAAGCCAAATAATTCTCATAAATGAGAATTATCAAACAACCTTCAGTTGCATGCTCGAGTTCAGAAGCTGAATATAGAGCGATGGCCAGTACAACTGTAGAATTCACTTGGCTAGGCTTCACATTGCGTGAATTAGGGATTCTGATCTTCAACACTCCTCAGCTCTACTGTGATAACATGAGTGCTCTACACATGACCATCAACCCATTCTTTCATGCAAGAACCAAACACATTGAGTTGGACTACCACTTTGTTCGAGAAAAGGTAGCAGCCAAAGCACTCTATGTCCCCTTAGAGAGCAAGTCACTGACATACTAACCAAATCCCTTCCCAAGACAACCTACAAAGATCTTAGGAGCAAACTTGGCGTTCGTTCTATTACCACCACCTGTTTGAGACACGATGATAAACAAACAACAACATACACCACGTTAGCATCTCATGATCTCACACCAACAGCTCACACTCAAGCATATTCCTAAGGCATCCGTATTGCCCCAGCTAGCTCACACTTGGTCAAAGAATCATTTACACCACCAACTCACACTCAACCATTTTCCAATAAATCAGTATATACACATTTTCCATATCAATCCTCTAGAGATCGTGAAATCAGCTGAAGATCAACAGCCTTTACTCCACACGCAATCGATGCTCATTTTCTTACGATTGAAGTTATACTTTCCATATCAATCCTCTAGAGATCGTGAAATGAATTAAAGATCAACAGCCTTTACTCCACACGCAATCGGTGCTCATTTTCTTACGATTGAAGTTACGCTTTTCTTATTTTTTTCATTTCTTGTTTTGATTTTCCTGAAATCTCGACCTCTCTCCTCTGTGACCTTTGAATCTCTTTCTCTCTGTTTTCACAGAAACCGTGAGTACATAATTCTCCCTTTGGTTTCAGTCCAGACACAATATTCTCTTCAATTGATTGAATTGAATAAAGGAAATTACGTGTATACAGTGTTTATTCTTCTTTCTAAAGGCTGAAATTCTTTATGGTATTAGAGCCCATAAAGCCCAAACGGATATTCGGTCCAAAACTTGGGATCCGACCCAAGAATGGTGAACTCAAAAAGGCATCATCTCAATTTATAAGATACATGGGTTACTCCTCTCATTATCAATTAGTTTTGAGATGGAACCCCATGTAATCTAATACTTGCTTCGTCGTCTTGTTTGCTCAAACCGATCACTGGTGCGTACATCAAAATTGAAAATTGTCGAGATGCATTTGAGGATTCACCAAAACAAGCGCCTTGGTTGGCACTTCTCTCGTCACTTTGGTAAATTTTGGAACTTGCAATGGAGATTACAAATCTCTTTTTTTTTTTTGAAAGTAACCTCCATTAATGAAAAACCACCAAATTCATTACACCTAAATCCTCATTAATTAAAGAGGACAACCAGAATGGCACCCCAGAGCCCCTTCCAAAAGCTCTTTCAAAAGCCCCTGATGAGGGGAAAGCGGACGGGCTTGCTAATGAAGAATGTGGGCAATTCACAAGCGCAGAGGGGGGAGCAAACGGATCTGGGATCTCCACTCCTTTTGACGCCATTTGGGCAAGACAATGAGCCACCTCGTTGCTTTTTCTCGGGCATTTTGAAAAGACCATCTCATCCAGCCAACTGTCGGCAGCTTCAATGGCTTCAGTTATATTACCCATCTCTGTAAGGTCGCTGCTTTCTTTCCTTAAGACGTTGATCACCTCTGCTGAATCCGATTCCACCACCAGCGCACGAGCAGCGTAATTAGAGGCTTTTAATTTTTGAAGACCTTCAAGAATAGCCATCGCTTCTAAGATTTTAATGGACCTTTTTCGCTCACAAGATTTGTATCCCGCATAGATGAGAGACCCATTGGAGTCACGGATCACCCATCCTAGACCTCCTCTATTTGCGACTTCATTCCATGAAGCATCAGCATTCATCTTCCAGAAATTAGTGGGAGGAGGCCGCCATGCATCCTGACTCTGAAGACTCTCCGATCTTGCCTGGACACATCTGAGACGAGGTACTTCTGTTTCTTTAATTTCCTTTAAGAATTTTTCAATTCCTCTGGCAACTTGAGAATGGTCTGGAATGCCTCCGTTGAATTTAATGTGATTCCTATGCTGCCATAAGTTCCAAATGATCAGAATTGCAGTATTCAACTCCTCCTCTTTAAGATTCTCATTAATCCAATCCCAGAAAGTTTCTGGAATCCATCCGTTCCTGCACGCCAAAAACAGATTTCGTGAGAAAGGAAGGAAACAGGTCCACACCCTTTTGGAGAACTTACATTCCCATATGACGTGAGAAGTGAATTCAGTCTTTCTCCTGCAAAAAACACACATGGGGTTAGTTTCAATTCCTCGTTTCACTAGGTTAGCCCCATTAGGAATGATATCACGGATCACTTTCCAGGCACAAATTTTCATCTTCGGAGGAACTTTCAGGCCCCAGAGCGTCTTCCACTTCTTAGAGCATTCTGTTCGATCTGAAGAAGATGCCTCATCTCTAGATTCCAAGCTTGTCGCAAGGTGGTACGCACTTTTGACCGAAAAGTTTCCTTTTGAATCATTGCTCCAGATGATTTCATCTTACAAATCTCTTTTGAGTGTAATAAAGTGACTAATTGCATTATAAGACAACGTAACTTAATGTTTTAAAGATTTGAGATAAAATTTGCAAAAGTAAAGAATAAAACATAGTTAACGAGCATGCAGAATGTGATTAATTGCCAATAGACTTACATTAAATATTATTATTGAATCAGTAACTAGTTTTCGAAATTGAGACAAAAATATTGTAAAAAAAATGACATACATAATTTATATTGTGATTATTATTGTATCTTATCTTACTATCTTAAAAAGTGGCTAATAGAGATAGTCATTTTTTTATTATTTTGTTCAAATGATAATTTCTAATTTCAAATATGTTCCTTCATTAATTATTATTATTTTATTATTTTTATATTAAATTATTTTTTGTTTAAGTAGTGAAATTGCCCTCAAATTAAATAGGCATCATAAAATAACATTTACTAATAAACATTTGAAAGATTTCTTTTAATCATTATCCACTAAATAGACATTATAAAATAGCATTTATAATGCAAAATAAATTTACCCAAATCAAACATGGCTAGGTGGGTTTTTTTCTCTTTTTTAATGATAGTACATGACCTCTACAAAACTGAACTACCGATTAACAGAATGCATGACTGGTTAACTATTATTCACATTAGTACTAAAAAAAAATTATTATTCATATTGTTGTTGCCAAATTTTGGACAGGAGAATCTCATCTGACCTCCACATGACAACGACGGTGAATTTGTAATTTGGAGGAAAGATGTGACCTACAAAAGAGAAAAAGCCAGGCACTGATGTAGCATTTGCCACACCAGCTCCGATGCTTAAGTTAGCTAGGAGAATTTGAGTGTAGCAAGCTATAATTTAGAGAATGAGGGTTGAAGTTCCCCTCCCTTTCTTTGAGTATGACGTATTTATAGGACTTTTGTTTTCCATATTCCTTTTTAGATAAGGATATAAAAAGGTTTCTCCTTCTATTTAGGAATTGAATTTGAAAAGGTTAATCTTATCTTGCAAGATTCCCTTATAATTCGAGTTTACCTCTTTAATCCAATTTCACCCACAACATTAGCCCCCACTCCCTAGTTAGGATTTGAGATTAGGAGCGTGTGGAGTAATTGCATGGATCCTGACTTAGGAGTAGCATATTAAGTTTTTGGAGTCATTGTTGACATTTCGAGGTCTGCCTCGAATTCTCTCTAGTTATTATTGTCCATCCTTGTGAGGATATTCAGTCTTCTAGAGTGTCGGTTTCTAGGTTTTTCCAGTAGAAATTTTAGGGTTCCATGACGCTTATCTTGCGTGTCTTGGTTTCTCCGTTTTCCTATAGGAATTTTAGGGTTCCATGACGCTTATCTTGCGTCTCAGATCATCCCCAGGATTTCCATCTAACCCTGTAGGTCGGTCTCTTCCTGGTGGGTAAGATTCTCCTCTGGATATGTGTTCGTCCACATCTTGGAGAAAATTTAGGGCTCCAAGGTTCTCTTTGGATCTCCTCAAGATTGTCGTCCAACCCCATAAGGAACATTTCGATCTTTCTTGGGGGCTAAGACTCTCCTCTGGATTCGCAATCTGTGCCGTTTTCCTGGAGAGAATATGTAAATTCGAGGGCGTCCCCAAATTTAAGTGAGATTGCCATCAAACCCCGTAGGGACTATTTTGGACTTCCTGACCTCCCGTAGGAGGGAATTTTGGCCATCTAGTAGCCTTTGTAGCTTCTTGCTTGCATAAGTGTATTTTTTAATAAGTAGAATCTGGAATGTTCCATCAATTATTCTGCATTCAAAATATAATTTTCATGAATATGATATTTTCTCATATCATATGAAATCACCCTCTGGTTTGAGAGTTAGGCAATTCAATGCAGATGAAATACTAATTTAGCTGAATGAAATATATTCAATCACTTATGTGAGAAAAATATGGAATTTTATGAAGTGGTATGTTGTTTGAATAACTTGTTATATCATGCAAGCAATTTCAAGACCTCTATAATTCCATGTAATAATTTTCTTTATAGATACTTCATGGTATTTTTAATAACTCATGATGTTCAATTTTTCATTAGAGCACAAAAACTGTCATTTTGATGTTATCATGCTAATGACATTTAAATAATTCAAAAATGTAGAGAGCATGTGTAGAGTGCATGAAGATGCTATAACATAGACAAAAGATCATAACAAAATAATTATGACATGCATAATTTGGTTATTGAATTTAAATATTGCACTATAAAGTTTCAAGTTTGAAGTAAACATATCTGTGATTTTGCAACTTTGCAGAAACCTTCAAAGTTGATTCCTTCAAATTTGCTTCGTAGTCTCGTTTTTCAGATTTAATTGTTTAAACCTTCGATTTCCATATTTTGACATCTTGAGGAATTCTTGCTTTGCAATTCCTCTGTTTATCAATCTTCTTCCATATGGAGTTTCCAAAATTATTCTTCTAAATTGAATTAAGAGGTGTGGATAATCTTGGCCATGTTGATTTGGTGAGCCCCCAGCTTCTTTTCTTCTTTTGCTTTTTGTTTTCTTTTCATTCAATCCAAGTCAAGCCCCCATGTCTTCATAACTTTGATTTTCTCAATTCAAATAAGCAAGGTAGAGCATTCTCGTTTCCCACAAACAGCGCCAACTGTTGTTGCCAAATTTTGGACAGGAGAATCTCACCTGACCTCCACGTGACAACGATGGTGAATTTGTAATTTGGGGGAAAGATGTGACCTGCAAAAGAGAAAAAGTCAGGCACTGATGTGGCATTTGTCACACCAGCTCCGATGCTTAAGTTAGCTAGGAGAATTTGAGTGTAGCAAGCTATAATTTAGAGAATGAGGGTTGAAGTTCCCCTCCCTTTCTTTGAGTATGACGTATTTATAGGACCTTTGTTTTCCATATTCCTTTTTAGATAAGGATATAAAAGGTTTCCCCTTCTATTTAGGAATTGGATTTGAAAAGGTTAATCTTATCTTGCAAGATTCCCTTATAATTCGAGTTTACCTCTTTAATCCAATTTCACCCACAACACATAGCATATTTAATAATAGCGAGTGGTCATCAAACCTTCATTTGAAATAAATGTAGAATATTTTTAAACATTTTTTTCAATTCTTTAATTTAATTTTCCCCCCTCTTTTGGTGTTGTTTGTTGTATTTTGAACAACATACAACATTGAGTACGTATCTTTATACTTATGTTTGGCTTCTCTTCATCTTCTAAATCTTTATACCTTTTAAAAAATTATAATCTAATTATAAATATAAATTATAATAAAAGATGTTTATTAATATTTTCAAATTCCATAACCAAAAAGTAAATTATCAATTGTGATAACTGGTATACATCTTCCATTTCCTATCAATAGTTATATGCATTTGAAATGTATTTGCTAAGTAAAGATCATTATTTTCTTTTTGTGCCAAATTGATTGATCAATTTGAGGTATATATCGATCTTTGAATTTTTTTAAGTCTTCATTTTATTTTATAAAATTTTAATTGTTGCATTCTATTCTATTTCTAATGTCATATTTTAAACATTTTTAGACCCCAATTTAGATTTATAATAGTTTATTTCAATTATATTTTAATCTACTCTTATTCTTACTAATACATTGTTGTGTAATGAAGAATATGCTAATATGAGATCTGGAACCTTTCTAAAATACTTGGAGTTTCAAAGCAAATATTATTTATAAAGGTGTTGTTGAAAAATATCAAACTAAAAAGGAAAAATTTCTAAAAGTATTGAAAGTCATTGTCATGGATGAAGAGATAACTATACATTTCATATTTTGTAATGTTCATAAATATCTATTCCAGTTCAATCTTTTGTCTTTTAAATATTCATATACTTTTTTTTTTATAGTTTAGTGTAAAATGTTTTATGAAATAAACTTTTTAGATAAAAGTTAAGAAAATTTCTTAGTTTAAACATCTATAAATATTTTTGTTATTATATTTTAAAAATAGTTTTGGAGAATTCTATACTTTACAAAATTAAATTTGGGCTTTAGACCTTAATTTGAAAAAAAAAAAAGCATTTTTCCTTAAATAATATTTATAATGCAATATAAATTTACAAAAATTAAAGATTGGGTCCGTACAGTTTATTATTTTTACTTATTGTTATCTTTATCTCTCTCTCTCTTTTTTTTTTTTTGGACGACAATTTTTTTTTAGAATTTGAAAAATATAGATATTGTAATATTTATTAAGTTTTTCAATTTAATTTTCTTTTTTCAAGGAAAAAAGATTCAACTTACTCTCTACAATGGCTTAATAAAAAAATTCAATGATCATATAGAGGAAGGTAAAATTTATATCATTTGTAATATATCTTTTTGTAATAAAAAAAACATGTTGATTCTACTTCCGTGAACAACAATTTTGACTCTCAAGTTTTGGTTAAGCATTTTTTTTTTTCATATTATAGTTATAAACAATTTAGTTTCTATTCACATGAGATTTCAACGAGGAAATTTAATACGTGTAAATTAACTTGTATTTGTATTAATTTCGGTATAATGGAGTACAATCTCTAATGTATGGTCCTCTGATTCTTTCTCTTGTTGTATACCTGACTCGAGGGCAGGGATGCTTATTCTTGAGGTTGAATAGTCAACTTTGAACTTGTGGAAAAGTCTTCAGCTTTAAGCTTGTTGAAGGTCTTCGGCCTGTAGCTTGTAGAAGGTCTTCGGCTTGTAGCTTGTTGATCTTCTTTAATGATCGACTTCTGGCTTTTAGATCTAGTTGATGATCGACTTCTAGCTTGTGATCGTTAGATGATCGGCTTCTTGCTTATTGATCTACTTGATGATCAGCCTTTTGCTTGTTGATCGTTGGATGATCGACTTCTTGCTTGTTGATCTTCTTGGATCGTTCTTGATCTTCAAGAAGTGTTCTTTGTTCAGAAGGTTTTTGATCTTCAGGAGCTTCTAGAGACTTCACAGCTTTGTTTCTGAATTCTCTTTGAGCTTCTTTAGTTTTGAAACCCCGAAATGGAGGAAGGGCTGTCTATTTATAGAGTTCCCCAGGGCCTCCAGATAGGCTTGGGCTTGACTGTTGGACTGGGCCTGGTGGACTTTGGACCTGGTCCTTAGACTGAGCCTGATTGACTTGGGCCTAGCCTTGTGGGCTGAGACTTTGCTGCTTAAAGTGTCTCATTTGGACATTGTCTAAAATTAGCCCAAATTTCATATAACCCAAATGCATATTTAGATTTGACTTAATTTAATTTAGGGATACTTGCAAATTTAAATCATCCATAATTAAATAAATAATTTTGTCACTAATTTTAATTAATGACATGACAATTTCTGATTGGCCAAAATTTCTATTCCAACAGTTTCATTCTACGTTTTACTTTTTCTAACTTCCAATTATTTATAGATATTGTTGGAGTTGTAACAAGTGTTAAACCAACCACTCTTATCAAATCTCGAAATTTGTAAGAATATTTTACCAAGAAATGTGATGTATTCCTTCTTGATAAAAGATAATTTTTTTCCTTCAGAAGTTAATTAAATAAAATTTTCTTATTGATATATCTTATAATTTTTTGTTACGTGTATAGTTCAAAATACCATGTAGCTGACAATGTGGGTAGATTTAGTTGAACATGTTGTTCAAGAGTGATCTTAATGAAAACAACAAAGGTTTTGTTAAATTCGAATGTTGGAAATGTAACAAAAAATATTGTATATAAAGAAGTACTCATTTAATACACTAACGTTTTATTTAACCATTCTATTTTATTATCTTCAAAATTGTTGTTTCTTAATTTAATATTATATTGTTTATTCCTTTTTTAATAAACATATATAAAATTAAAAAAATGAATAAAACTTCACACGTGCAACCCACATTAGTGTTTTCTAGTATATATAATACACTAGCTGAAAATTATAGGTGGGGAATTTAAATTAAAACAATGGGTTAATTTATAAAAAACTAAATTATAAAAAATATCCCAGAACTTTGCCATTTGTTTAAAAAACACCCCTATTCTTTCAAAAATTGCCATCTTACCTCTAACCTTTTATAAAAATTTCAAAACAAAACTTGTAGTAAAAATTTATCAAAAATTTGGACGAAAAATCAATGTGATGGTGACCTAGAATAACATAGCGGTGACTAGGACGTTTGCTTCGATTAAGTTTGAAAGAAAGACATTCAAACACGTCGACTTTTCATCCAACATGCTAATAGTTTCTACTTTAAGGATAATTTTGAAACATTTATGAAATGTCAAAGCCAAATGTAATATTGTAATTTTGAAAGAATAGAGATCATTTTGAAACAAAGAACAAAGTTTCGGGGATTTTTAATAATTTAGCCTTATAAAAACTACTTACATTTTTGTTAAAAGAGCGTTCCACTATGGACAAGATATTTCTTGATTGACATTATATATGATTTGATGCCGATTCTGCTATGCCAAAAATGTACTTGTACTAATTCTCATTGCAAAGCTGAAAATGGAATCGTTCCAATGTGGGAGATATGTATCCTATTCATTCAGATTCCTCCTGCTCCCTTTTGCATAATATAGAAACTTATTATACTTAGAATTAAGATGGTGATTCTGTAGTGAAAAAAATGTTCAAAACTCAAAACTTTTTGACACATTAATAAACCTAGAGATCACCTTAAGGTCTTGATTATAGAATTATTATGGATAAAATTCAAAAGGTTAATTAACCTGTTGCTGCTCAAGACGTTCTTGACATTGATTATATTAATTGTGATTTGAATAATAGTTAGAATAGATGGTAAGTAGATCTGCTCTTCGGCTTGACACAAAGCTCAATCTCTGCAACAATTAACAACCAATTGTTAAAGAAACCTGGTGAAATACGTGTCCAGTAGCTTCTATTTAACAGCCCAGGCCATTCATAATCATGTGTAACAAAATTAAACATGCAATTTACAGATTTTGTTGAAGGCCACAATATCACAGCTCTGGACATATTCGCTTATGGGTTTAACTGTTACTGTTAGATACTCCACTCAAATGAGATTGTCAACAGACAAAAGGTCATCAACAATTGTGAGCATTATCTGCAGTTTCTTAATACCACATCCACCCAAAGATATAACAATCAATTACATTACACAATACTCAAACAGTATATGAGGATCACATTATATTGCACACAGGAAAGAAGCAGTGAATTACTGGTGTTAAAACGGAAGCAAAAGACAAGCAAGAAAACACAGAAAGAAAAATGACACACAGATTTACGTAGTTCACTAATGATGTGTTAGCTACATCCACGGACAGAGGGAGAGAGAGTTTTTATTATCTTGGAGAGAAAAACTGAATACAAAATACAGAGATGTCTCATATAAGAGTTTAGAGAGTTTATATATGGTACCCATCTAACCCTAATACAGAATAGGCCCAAAAGCTCAAAATTACGAAAATACAAACTAATCTTCATATCACTTAGGTTTCGGGGGCGTTGCCTCCGAACCCCCACCAGGGCGCTTCGCCCCTGGACCCCGACTCGTTGACCAGTTAGTGAAGGCCCCATACTTGTCATTCGAAGCACTAGATAATAAATTGAATGCATTTCTACAACTGGTGTGGATGGAGAAAAGAAGCATATAAAATCATGAAAAGTTGAGCCAATTAACCGATCAAATAGATTCAAGGGCAGTGGACAGAAACAGAGATTCCCATACAATTATAATATAATTAAGGTCACAATAACATTCAAATTATAACTTCTAAAAAGTTGGGATGTTAAACGTCACTATCATAGCCCATGTGATATCCACTATATATATATCTATCTTTTATTATTTGAATTTAGGACCACTTATCTTAGTATCATTATCTTAAAATGTATGAAAAAACATGCAATAGCTCCAAGTTTTCCTAGAATGATCATGGCATTTCAAGCCCATTCAACAACCTCCTTGTATAAATATTAGTGCCATTAGGTAAGAAAGACACCAAGTTTCATAGCACTTGAGTTCTTTTGCGTTAGAATTTCAAGCTTCTGTTCATTTGATCTCTTTAATTTTTTGTGTCTTTTTGCTCACTTTTCAGTTCTCCCAACTTTTAACACGACATTATTTGTCCAACTTGTGGCATGTTTCCTTATTCTTTTGCGCATGAACTTCATTCCACCCATTTTTTTTAGTACAACAATATTTAGAGATGGAGAGATTTGAACCTTTAACCTCTTAGTCGAGAGTACATGTTAATTATCGTTGAGCTATACTCACTTTGACAACTTCATTCCACCTATTCGTAGCATTGTTTTCAATGCTATAGTTTTCTTGGATGGAAGCGGGAACTTCACAAGTATAGGTGTGGCTACAATAGCTGCACCAAATAATAGCAATTCCAGATTTTACATTCACGTGAAACCTGGTGTAGATATGGAGCATGTTCAATTTGAAAGACAAAAGATCTTCATTGCATTAATAGCGGATGATACAACCACCACTATCATTGTTGATAATCAGAGCAATGGCACTGGTTTCAGTAAGCTAGAGATACATCCATTTTTTTCTTTTGTCTTCTTTCAATTCCTTTTTTTTAAATATTAATTATTATGTTGAACTTTGCAGTTGTGAGTGGTAACAACTTCATGGCAAAGTCCATAACATACAAAAATTCTGTTGTACCTGAAAATGGCCAAGCAGTTGCCCTTCTCAATAACGACGCCAACCATGTGGTCGGTGCATTCAAGACACTTTTCATGGACAGAAAAAACTTATTTTTCAAAGAATGTGAAATCTATGGAACGGTAGATTTCATATTTGGATGTCAAGATTGCAAGATATATGTACGACTACCAAATATTACTATTACCATCACCGTACAATCTAAAGAATTAAAAGACCAAAATAGTGGCTTCTACTACCAAAATTGCAGCGTAATGGCCTCTCCTAAACTTGGGTCAAGAAATGAACATAACTTTGATGTTTATCTTGGTCGGCCTTGGAGAGACTATTCAACTGTAGTTTTCATGTGATTTTTGGACTCGCTCTGAGGTCAATCCAGTAGGATGGTTGAGTGGTTGCCAGATATGCCACTATTTTTTTTTTTGCTTTTGACAATATGTGGGATGGGAGATTCGAATCTCTAATCTATTGGTCGATGATACATATTTTTATGCCAGTTGAAGTATACTCGTGATGACTACGCCTCTAAACTTATTATTCTATGCAGAGTTTAACAATAGAGGCCTAGGAGCTGATTTATCTAGAAGAGTCAAATGACCGATTTCCATGCAATAAATAATCCAACGGACGCCACTAAGTTTACGGTGAAATTTTTTATTAACGGAACTACATGGTTACTGGTGTAGCATTTAGACCGAATTTGTAGTTTAAATGTGGGGCTATGTATTTCTTTTATATATGAATGAATTTTTAATTTGTTATTTCAAAATTTTGTTTGTTTGTTTGTTTGTGGTTTTTTATTTAGTTGTTTAGTATGGAGGGTTGGGCCAAAATGTTAATAAATATATGACTTCATAGCAAACGGAACCGGAAACAAAAGTATAGCAAGTGTAGACAAATCAATTATGAAAAGGTAAAAACGAGAAACAGGCATTCACAGTCTTCGAACGTAACGCGAGAACACTCTCTAAAAACAGCACTGTAAAACCATAATCAAAGCCAGCGTTCAGCAAGAACAAAGCCATACATTTTTATGAACATGAATTCCATGAAACTAAACCTCAAAGTTACTCAATTTGGTGACTTACGAGACTCTCAAGAGTGCTTCGATACGTTGACATATTAGCTGGAAACGGGTTGGAGAGAGCTTCGTAAACGGCGATATCATCCTTTGGAGCTTGATACCTGAGGATGATCGTTCGTCGTACATAAATGTAAAAAACCATAACTACTGCTTTCAACACTTCTCCACCCCTTAGCACAAATCAAATGTCTTTTGATGAACAAAAAGGCAGAGCAAATAACAGATTCAAATAAAGATATAAAGAGATGATAAACTTGTTAGATTAGGAGGATAGTTTTGACCTTTTCCTTTGGGTCAGTTATGTCTCTGTCTGTCTCTTTATTAGTTGTTAAATTGTTTTTGTTTTAGGGTTAGACACAGGTTTTCTTGTATTGCATCCTATGCAATTGAAATTGCGGCAGAGGTATTGGTGTTTGAGACATCGAAATTTGAAATTGGGGTTTAAGAATCGCTTATTGAAATTGAAATTGCAGCAGAGGTTTGGGTGTTTGATGTAGAGTATTCCAAGCCTTGTGAGTCAAATGCCACCATGGATTTCCAAATCACCTCAGTTATACCTAGTTCGTCTAATATAGGTTTATTGTCATCGTGTTCTTCTAGTAATTTCCATTCTCTATGGGTATTAGATTCAAGAGCTTCCCATCATATGTCACCTTATTTGTCATCGTTTAAAACCTTATCTCATGCACTACATATGCCCATTATGACTGCTGATGGTACTCCTATGTCTTTAAAAGGTGTTGGGTCCATTTCCACATCTTCTTTTTGTTTACCAAATGTTTATTACATTTCTAGTCTTACATTAAACTTTGTTTCTGTTAGTCAATTGAGTGGTTCTGGATATATTTAGTTTCCTTCTCACCTACTGGTTGTATATATACAGGATCCACAATCTCATAATGTAACACCCGAGACTCTTTGGTAAAGTTTTATTATGAATTTAATTATTTTAAGGGTATTTTGGTGATTTTTGGAAAAGGAAAGGGCATTTTGGTCTTTTAGAGAAGATATTTTGATTTTTATTATTATTATTATTATTATTATTTAAAAAAAAAAAAAAAAAAAAAAAAAAAAAAAAAAAAAGGAAAATTCCTTTCTTCTTCCTCGCGCAGCTCCCCTCACTCTCGAACTCTCTCTCTCTCTCTCTCTCTCTCTCTCTCTCTCTCTCTCTCTCTCTCCCTCCGACCGAACGCCCATCCTTCTTCTTCGTTCTCACCGAGCGCAGCCGCACGAACCCAGCCGCACGCTGTCGCCGGCAGCCACGAACCTCGCTGAGCGATCGCCGTCCGCCGCTGCTCGCGATTTTTCTTCTTCTCCGATCAGCTCCACGAACGCCCAACCGTCGACCTGCACGCCTAGCCTCGCCGAACGGAGCTTCTTCTTCTTCCTCGCAAGCTGCACGCCGACCAACCCCAGCTCGCGATTCTTCCTCTTCTTCTTCTGCGTTCGCCGGTTTCGTCTTCCTCTTCGCCGGAAGTTCCAACTCACAACCCACGCCATTTAACGCCATAAGCTCGCCGGAATTACAGCCTGAACGCCTCGAAACTTGCCGGAAAGTTCAGATCCGTGAGTTTCGCGCGAAAACGAGCCTCCACGCGCTCTCACGCGCCGATTGGAAGCCTCCACGCGCCGGCCACGCGCCGCCGTCCGCCGCCGCACGCGCCGCCGTGCTCCGGTCACGCGCCGCCGCTCGCCGGAGTTGGGTAAAAAATTGCCAATTTGTCCGTTTCGTCGAGTTATTAATGATAGACTGTGTTTTAGCGTAATTCGGATGGTTTAAGACACGTTTAGGACACTTTTTAGGTGAATTGTCGAGGACCGAGGATTGTACTTCGAGTGGAAACTCAAGGAGCTTAATTACTAAGTGAAGAAAGGGAATTTTAGTAAGTAAAGACTTAAGGTAAGGGATCTCACATATTAAAGAAGTTTTCGAAATCTATAACGAGCTCTATGTTTACTTTGAAAGTATATGTTTTTCATGTTAAGTATTTAAGAAAGAAAGTGTATTATATGTATGTCTTTGAAATGCGATTGCTATGACTGATGCATTCATAAGTATGTTCTAAAAACGAATGGGACCTCATGCATGTGTTGTGTTCATGAAAGGATTTATATAGGCTGTGACGATAATTCTCCCAAAAGTTTTATGTGGGTTTTGAGGGAACCCGAGTCTTCGGACTCTATATGCTCCCGGGGTTCGAGAGTGCCCCCAGACTGTAGCCGACGGGCTTGAGTCTTCGGACTCCACGATGGTAGCCTTCGGGCTGAGTCTTCGGACTCCATGATATATGTTAGCTTTCGAGCTTAACTCTCAGAGGTAGGGAGGACTCTATTAGACAGAAAACCTATGTCTTCGGACTATTCAGAGGCCCTCGGGAGAATTTAATCGTTCACAAGAGCTGCGAGGAAAAGTACATGGTTTATGAAAGAAATTTTAGGTCCCCTACTACAGCGATGGTTTTATGATTTAAAATGACATGTTGCATGTGATTGAAGTTTTTGTTTTAAAACTATGATGGACTTACTGAGTATTATTCGTTAATACTCACCCTTTTCCTTTTTAAAATGTTTTCAGGTAAGGCTAAGATCGGCCCTAGCGCGTGACAGGAGATCATCTACTTGAGTCATGGGGAGCCGACTGATCGCTATTCCGTTTCCTCTATGTTTCTAGATGTATATAGAACTCATGTTAAGTTTTTTTTTAATGTTAGGAGAATGTTTCAAAAGCTTTTAAACCTTTCTTTGTAAATCGTGCACGTGCATTTGATTTCTGCTGTTTGAACCCTAGCATCATATTGAGAAGTTTGTTGGATGCTAGGAGGTTGTTTGAAATCTTAGAAGTGTGATTTTCTATGTCTTATCAGGGTCAAAATTTTGGTTTTCGTGTAGTTACGCCGTTATGTTGCCGAAATTTTTTGGTAATATAGCGACGTGACTTAGTAATGACTCTTAGGTAGCGTGTTGAGCCTATAGGGTCGTTACAGTTGGTATCAGAGCACTAGGTTATAGGTTCTGTAGACTAGCTTACTTCGTAAGCATCAGGAATCCCATGACTAAGTAGTGATTTCCAGTCATCGCGCAGGTACGCCTCTGAAGTAAACTTTTAATTCGTTTGTTGAAAAGCATGTTATTTTTATGAAATGATTCATATGTGAAATGTATTTTTAAGTTAAGGAAAGTTTAAGAAAAGTTGAAAAGTGTGATCCCTTTTGATGTGGAGGTTAACTTGTTTATGTTTGTTTGTTAAGTATGCCGCCTAGAAGGAGAGGCAGAGGACGGGGTAGAGGACGTGGTGCTGGTAGAATACATGATTTACCTCCTGAGATGCCAGTGGAACAGGAGGTGAATTCTGGGGCAAATTCCCCTGTTGCTCAGGGTCAACCTGATCCAGTTATGGAGCCTGCAAATCCTACGGTTGCGTCGTTGATGTTAGAGGCGATGCAGAACTTGGTACAAGCGACCGTGACGACCCAGTTAGCACAGATGGGTCAAGTTTCTACGCCAGCTTCATTACAAGCCCGTCACTTGAAAGACTTTAGAAAGTACGATCCAAGGGCGTTTGACGGATCCTCTGGGGATCCTACGGTGGCGGAATTATGGTTGTTCTCTATGGAGAACATTTTTCAGCTGATGAGTTGCCCGGATGAATATAAAGTTTCTTGCGCCACATTTATGCTGAGGGATGATGCGTACCTATGGTGGGAATCTGCTCAGAGGACCATAGGTACAGGAGGAGGTGTAGTGACGTGGTCGATGTTCAGAGAGGCTTTCTGGAATAAATATTATCCTGCGACTGCACGATATAAGAAACAAGAAGAGTTTCTACAACTTAAACAGAATCGACGTCCAGTGGATGTCTACGAGAGGGAATTCACAAGGTTATCTCGTTTTGCTCCAGAGCTGGTAGATACTGAGGCCAAGAAAACAGAGCGTTTTGTAATGGGTTTGGATCCTCAGGTTAAAGGTGTGGTACAGGCTGTAGCACTTCACGACTATGCTGCTGCGGTAAGGACAGCAGAGTTTATTGTTGCAGGCCAACAGAGTGAGATTCCTATGGTCCAAAACCCGAGTCAGTCATCCTCTGGTCACAAGAGGAGATGGAGTCAGGCGAACTTGAATCCCCAGCGTTCTCAACAGTCTTCACAGTCGTCCATGAGGTCACAGGCCGCTTCTAGCCAGAGACAGCAAGTGAATAGACCGGGACCTAACACTGGGGAGAAACCTCGTTGTAATGAATGTGGAAAGTTTCATTGGGGTCAGTGCCTGATGCGGTCTGGGTTGTGTTTTCGATGTAAAAGGGAGGGACATAGAGCTGAAAATTGTCCTACCCTCCCAAACAGGAGAGGCCAGTCTTCGGGTTCAGGTGGAGTAGGACTTAATAGGCCCACACTTCAGCAAGGGAGAGTTTTTGCTAGTACCGGCAGGGAGGCTGGTAACTCAGATGCTGCAGTTACAGGTACGCTTCCCGTTTTGGGATACCTTGCATTCGTGTTATTTGATTCAGGTTCTACACATTCCTTTATTTCTGCGTCTTTTGTGAGACAAGCTGAGTTAGAACTTGAACCATTACCCTCTGCTTTGTCTGTTGCTACTCCGATGGGGTTGAGTCTATTAGCTACTGAGGGAATTAAGAATGGTAAGATGACAGTTTCCGACCACGAGCTGGATGTGAATTTAATAGTCCTCGAGATGGAAGGGTTCGATGTGATTCTAGGCATGGATTGGCTGGCTTTGAACCATGCTAATATTGATTGTTTCCGTAAAGAAGTGGTGTTTACGCCACCAAAACAGGCCAGTTATAAGTTTAAGGGGACTAGAACTGGAGTTAATCCAAGAGTGATATCTGCTCTTAAAGCGAGAAAGCTAGTTCTGAAGGGATCATGGGGTATTTTAGCTAGCGTTGTGGAAGTGAGACACACCGAGGTTCACGCATCGTCTGTGCCTGTGGTAAATGAATTTCTAGATGTGTTTCCTGAAGATCTTTCAGGGTTGCCTCCCGCGAGAGAAATAGATTTCACCATAGAGCTTGAACCAGGAACCGCTCCTATCTCTAAAGCTCCTTATAGAATGGCACCAGCGGAATTGAAAGAGTTGAAGTTGCAATTGCAGGACCTATTGGATAAAGGTTTTATTCGACCTAGCGTATCTCCTTGGGGAGCACCGGTCTTGTTTGTAAAGAAGAAAGATGGAACCATGCGATTGTGCATTGATTACAGGGAGTTGAACAAAGTTACGATTAAGAATAAGTACCCTCTTCCTCGTATCGACGACCTCTTTGATCAGTTACAGGGAGCGTCGGTGTTTTCAAAGATTGATCTGAGGTCAGGGTACCATCAGTTGAGGGTCAGAGAAAGAGACATCCCTAAGACGGCATTTAGATCACGATATGGACATTTTGAATTCACGGTGATGTCTTTTGGGTTGACTAACGCCCCTGCAGTTTTTATGGACTTGATGAATAGAGTATTCAAGGAGTTCCTAGATGCTTTCGTGATTGTATTCATTGATGACGTCCTTGTATACTCTAAAACTGAGAAAGAACATGAAGAGCATTTGAGAAGAGTGTTAACGACTTTGAAGGAGAACCAGTTGTACGCGAAATTTTCCAAGTGCGAGTTTTGGCTTACAAAGGTGTCTTTCTTAGGACACGTAGTGTCAAGGGCAGGGATTTCAGTAGATCCAGCGAAAGTAGAGGCTGTAACGCTATGGCCTCGTCCGACTACAGTTACCGAAGTACGGAGTTTCCTGGGTCTAGCAGGTTACTATAGACGGTTCATCCAGGATTTCTCTAAGATAGCTACGCCTTTGACTCAACTAACTCGCAAAAGTAAGTTATTTGTCTGGACTGACGAGTGTGAAGCAAGTTTCCAGACACTTAAACAGAGACTGGTATTAGCCCCTGTTCTTGCTGTGCCTGAGGGAACAGGTGGATTTGTAGTTTTCACTGATGCATCGAGAAAAGGGCTAGGAGCAGTGTTGATGCAATGTGGAAAGGTTATAGCCTATGCGTCTCGCCAGTTGAAAAGTCACGAGCAAAACTATCCAACCCATGATTTGGAGTTGGCCGCAGTTGTCTTTGCCTTGAAGATTTGGAGGCATTATTTGTATGGTGAGAAGATTCAGATCTTCACGGACCATAAGAGTTTAAAGTACTTGTTTACACAAAAAGAGTTGAACATGCGGCAACGTAGATGGTTAGAGCTGGTAAAAGACTACGAACTAGAAATTCTTTATCATCCCGGTAAGGCAAATGTTGTCGCAGATGCTCTCAGTAGAAAGACTGTACATACTTCAGCTCAGATCACTAGTCAGGATGAGCTACAGGTAGAGATGGAGAATGCTGAAATTGCAGTTTTGATAGGTGAAGCGACTACACGCTTAGCTCAGTTGACTGTGCAACCAACTTTGAGGCAACGTATTATAGTCTCTCAGCGATTGGATCTTAGTTTAATGGAAAAACTACGACAAATCGGCACTGAGCAAGCTCAAGAGTTTTCTATGTCTTCAGATGGTGGACTTCTATATCAAGGGCGATTATGTGTACCTAATATTGATGAATTGAAGAGTGAGATTTTGACTGAAGCGCATAGTTCGCCATTTTCGATGCATCCTGGTAGTACCAAGATGTATCAAGACCTAAAACAGATTTTCTGGTGGCACAGTATGAGAAAGGATGTAGCGGAGTTTGTCAGTAAGTGCTTAGTTTGTCAACAGGTTAAAGCGCCGAGACAGAGGCCGGCAGGATTGTTGCAACCATTGAATGTGCCTTTGTGGAAATGGGATGAAATCTCTATGGATTTTATTGTTGGGTTACCCAGGACGATGAGAGGTTACACGGTGATTTGGGTCATCGTCGATAGGCTTACCAAATCGGCGCATTTTCTTTCGGGTAAGTCTACATATTCTACAGAGAAATGGGCGCAAATTTATATGCAGGAGATAGTGCGATTACACGGAGTTCCTGCTAGAATTGTCTCGGACAGGGATGCCCGTTTTACTTCTAACTTTTGGAGAGGCTTACAGAAAGCTATGGGTACTCAGCTGGATTTTAGCACTTCTTTTCATCCCCAAACGGACGGACAGACCGAGCGATTAAATCAAGTTTTGGAGGATATGTTACGTGCATGTGCGTTGGATTTCCCAGGAAGTTGGGATACTTACTTGCACCTGATGGAGTTTGCCTATAACAATAGTTATCAGGCTACTATAGGAATGGCACCGTTTGAAGCTTTGTATGGTAAGAGATGTAGGACTCCAATATATTGGGATGAGGTCGGTGAACGACAGCTTTTGGGGCCAGAGTTAGTTCAAGTCACGAACAATGCTATTCAGAAAATCAGGGTAAGAATGCAGACTGCACAGAGTAGACAGAAGAGCTACGCTGACACAAGACGAAGGGATCTGGAATTCGAAGTAGGCGACCATGTGTTTCTTAAAGTGGCTCCGATGAAAGGAGTGTTGAGGTTCGGCCGGAAAGGAAAGTTAAGTCCGCGGTTTATAGGGCCGTTCGAGATTCTTGAGCGAATAGGCCCTGTGGCTTATAGATTGGCATTACCGCCATCTCTCTCTGCGGTCCATGATGTATTCCATGTCTCGATGTTAAGAAAGTATGTGCCGGACCCTTCGCATGTGATTGACTACGAGCCATTACAGTTGAATGAAAATATGAGTTATGAAGAACGGCCGACTCGAATTCTAGCAAGAGATCGTAAGACCCTTCGTAACCGAGAGATTAATTTGGTTAAAGTGCTCTGGCAGAACCATCGGATGGAAGAGGCTACTTGGGAACGTGAAGATGAAATGCGAGCCAAGTATCCTGAACTATTCCAAGACTAGGAACTTTCGGGGACGAAAGTTCTTAAGGCGGGAAGAATGTAACACCCGAGACTCTTTGGTAAAGTTTTATTATGAATTTAATTATTTTAAGGGTATTTTGGTGATTTTTGGAAAAGGAAAGGGCATTTTGGTCTTTTAGAGAAGATATTTTGATTTTTATTATTATTATTATTATTATTATTTAAAAAAAAAAAAAAAAAAAAAAAAAAAAAAAAAAAAAAAAAAAGGAAAATTCCTTTCTTCTTCCTCGCGCAGCTCCCCTCACTCTCGAACTCTCTCTCTCTCTCTCTCTCTCTCTCTCTCTCTCTCTCTCTCTCCCTCCGACCGAACGCCCATCCTTCTTCTTCGTTCTCACCGAGCGCAGCCGCACGAACCCAGCCGCACGCTGTCGCCGGCAGCCACGAACCTCGCTGAGCGATCGCCGTCCGCCGCTGCTCGCGATTTTTCTTCTTCTCCGATCAGCTCCACGAACGCCCAACCGTCGACCTGCACGCCTAGCCTCGCCGAACGGAGCTTCTTCTTCTTCCTCGCAAGCTGCACGCCGACCAACCCCAGCTCGCGATTCTTCCTCTTCTTCTTCTGCGTTCGCCGGTTTCGTCTTCCTCTTCGCCGGAAGTTCCAACTCACAACCCACGCCATTTAACGCCATAAGCTCGCCGGAATTACAGCCTGAACGCCTCGAAACTTGCCGGAAAGTTCAGATCCGTGAGTTTCGCGCGAAAACGAGCCTCCACGCGCTCTCACGCGCCGATTGGAAGCCTCCACGCGCCGGCCACGCGCCGCCGTCCGCCGCCGCACGCGCCGCCGTGCTCCGGTCACGCGCCGCCGCTCGCCGGAGTTGGGTAAAAAATTGCCAATTTGTCCGTTTCGTCGAGTTATTAATGATAGACTGTGTTTTAGCGTAATTCGGATGGTTTAAGACACGTTTAGGACACTTTTTAGGTGAATTGTCGAGGACCGAGGATTGTACTTCGAGTGGAAACTCAAGGAGCTTAATTACTAAGTGAAGAAAGGGAATTTTAGTAAGTAAAGACTTAAGGTAAGGGATCTCACATATTAAAGAAGTTTTCGAAATCTATAACGAGCTCTATGTTTACTTTGAAAGTATATGTTTTTCATGTTAAGTATTTAAGAAAGAAAGTGTATTATATGTATGTCTTTGAAATGCGATTGCTATGACTGATGCATTCATAAGTATGTTCTAAAAACGAATGGGACCTCATGCATGTGTTGTGTTCATGAAAGGATTTATATAGGCTGTGACGATAATTCTCCCAAAAGTTTTATGTGGGTTTTGAGGGAACCCGAGTCTTCGGACTCTATATGCTCCCGGGGTTCGAGAGTGCCCCCAGACTGTAGCCGACGGGCTTGAGTCTTCGGACTCCACGATGGTAGCCTTCGGGCTGAGTCTTCGGACTCCATGATATATGTTAGCTTTCGAGCTTAACTCTCAGAGGTAGGGAGGACTCTATTAGACAGAAAACCTATGTCTTCGGACTATTCAGAGGCCCTCGGGAGAATTTAATCGTTCACAAGAGCTGCGAGGAAAAGTACATGGTTTATGAAAGAAATTTTAGGTCCCCTACTACAGCGATGGTTTTATGATTTAAAATGACATGTTGCATGTGATTGAAGTTTTTGTTTTAAAACTATGATGGACTTACTGAGTATTATTCGTTAATACTCACCCTTTTCCTTTTTAAAATGTTTTCAGGTAAGGCTAAGATCGGCCCTAGCGCGTGACAGGAGATCATCTACTTGAGTCATGGGGAGCCGACTGATCGCTATTCCGTTTCCTCTATGTTTCTAGATGTATATAGAACTCATGTTAAGTTTTTTTTTAATGTTAGGAGAATGTTTCAAAAGCTTTTAAACCTTTCTTTGTAAATCGTGCACGTGCATTTGATTTCTGCTGTTTGAACCCTAGCATCATATTGAGAAGTTTGTTGGATGCTAGGAGGTTGTTTGAAATCTTAGAAGTGTGATTTTCTATGTCTTATCAGGGTCAAAATTTTGGTTTTCGTGTAGTTACGCCGTTATGTTGCCGAAATTTTTTGGTAATATAGCGACGTGACTTAGTAATGACTCTTAGGTAGCGTGTTGAGCCTATAGGGTCGTTACACATAAGATGAGTAGGGACATGACATAAACAAGGGGAACTTTATATTTTGGATCAACTCAATGTTCTTGATATTGCACCTCCAAGTGTTGATTTGTCATCTTTTCATTTGAGTCGTTCCTCCTCTAGTTTTTACTTGTGGCATTCTTGACTTGGTCATGTTTCTAAATCTCGTTTAAAGTATTTAGTGTCTACAGGAGTCCTAGGAAATCTGAAATCTCTTGATATTTCTTATTGTAGTGGTTGCAAATTAGCAAAATGTTCATCTTTACCTTTTAAAAACAGTATTTCATCTTCTTCTACTCCCTCTGATATTATTCATTCTAATGTGTGGGATCCTTCTCCCATGCCAACAAAGGGGGGGTCCATATATTATGTCTCCTTTATTGACAATTATACTCGTTATTGTTGGGTCTATCTTATGAAACGTCGGACTGATTATTTTTCTATATTCCAAACCTTTCGAGCTTTAGTTAAAACTCAACATTCTGTTGTTATTAAATGTTTTCGATGTGATTTGGGTGGAGAATATATTTCAAATGCTTTCTTTGATCTTCTTGCTTCTGATGGCACTATGCACCAAACATCTTATACAAATACTCCTGAACAAAATGGTGTTGCTGAAAGAAATTAGCATAGGCATTTAGTTGAAACTGTTCGTTCTCTTTTGTTATCTGCCTATGTCCCTAGTGAATTTTGGGGAGAAGCAGTTCTAACCGCTACTTATAATTTAATTAATAGGATTCCAACTCTTCTTAACTCAAGCTTATTGCCCTTTGAAAAATTATATGGTCATACACTTGATTATTCATTTTTGCGTGTTTTTGGCTCCACTTGTTTTGTTCTTCTTCCTCATGCAGAACGAGATAAACTCTCCTCATGGTCCACTATTTGTGTCCTCTTAGGTTATGGTGTAGGTCATAAAGGATATCGTTGCTTTGATACCGTAACTCAAAAACTATTTGTTTCTTGCCATATTAAATTTGTTGAGAACATTCTTTTTTTTTTCGACTAATTCTGATATTGTGTCTCAATCTGGTCTCATTAACATAGATCCTTTCTCTTCAGATACTAATGTTCAAATACCTCTCTCTCATTCACAAAGTTCTGGTTCAGATCATAGTTCTTGTAGGATTAACACTGACAATGCAATAAATAATGGTGCTTTTGTTCCTCCCCCTTTGTCTATAACCACCCAATAGTCTCTTGAGAGTGTTGATTTTCCTTATTATCCTAGACGTTCTCGTAAGTCCACTAAACTACCGGATTTTGTTTATTCATGTTATACTAATTCTTTTGTTTCCTTTTTAACGTCTATTCATCATCTTCATGAGCCTTTACCCTATCGTGAGGTGGTTAGTGATCCTTTATGGAAAAAGGCTATGGCTGAGGAACTTACTGCTCTACATCAAATGCAAACTTGGGACTTAGTACCTCTACCGTCGGGTAAGAAAGCAATTGGTTCTCGTTGGGTTTATAAGATTAAAACTTAAGTCATATGGGTCCATTGAACGATATAAGGCTCGATTAGTAGCTAAAGGTTATTCTCAAGAATATGGCATGGATTATGAAGAAAATTTGCTCCTATTGCCAAAATGACCACAGTACGTACACTCATTGCAGTTGCATCTATTCGGCAATGGTGTATTGAAGGGAATAATCTAATTAAACCCAAGCATAAGCATAGGAATCAGTTTGAGTTTATTTAGAATTAAATAATAATATTATGGTTAAGCATAACATACCTTGAAAATATGGAAATTTTTCTGGCGGATCTTTATCTCTTCCACAAAGTCTTCCTTGCTATGACTCGAACACATGACCAAGGCTTGTGGGAGCCTCTTGAATGAAAATCCACAAGGGATTAAAGAGGAAGAGGTCTAGAGAGAATTCTCGAATTTTCTCTATTAAAGAGATATGTGTTGTGAAGAACGCACAATGACTCACCCCTAGGATCCTATTTATAGTGGTCTAGGGAAAATAATGAAATAATATATTTTAATATCTAATATATTAAAATACATTTATCTAATCAATTTGAATCTTATTCAAACCGTTTAAAATTCTCCTACGACATTTATTTCCTAATTTGAATCCAATTCAAATTTAATAAATATCTTTTATTTAATGTATCTAATATACATTAATTATTTTAATATTTAATGTATCAAATACAATAAAAGCCACTCTCACCTATGCAAATCAAAGGACAAGCCCTCACAGGCAGGAGTTCATAACTCACTCAGGATTAAGATCGAGTCACATATGATCATCCTGATGAAATATTAATCTTCTCAATTAACGGATTTATAAAGATAAATTAAATATTTCATGATTCAGTCTTATACAAACTCATTATATAAGATACCCTCACTCACATGTCTCCACATGAATGATTTGGATCAAATCATTTGTAACTATTACAAAGTGGGTCATATCAATAGTGTTACCAGGATAAGGCACCCAACTTTATCCATATACTATGACCCTTTAGGTTATTTCTTGAACACGATCCTCATGTATGTCAACCACATACTGTTCAAGATTACACTAATAACCTTGAATTTTTCATATAATGGATAATATTATATTGTAAATAAAATAATCAAAATTATTATTAATTATTAAATAAATAATTAATTGCGAGGCTTTAGGGCATAAATCCCAACAATCTCCCACTTGCACTAAAGCCGGCGAGACATGTATCCTAGGACATACTCTATACCCAACATGTTCTCCCACTTGCCCTAGCGAAGACGAGACATGTCTCGTAATCATAGACATTCTAGGTGACCCTTAAACACTTTAGCCTAGACAGTCTCTTTATATAGATTCAAAGACTGCCATTAGAAACCATCTTAGTCACTACCATGATGCTTTCTTTCACTCGATATGATTCCCTATACATTGGTGTTTTCTAATCTCCTTAATATTAATCTTTACACCATTATTATCATAATAAAGAGGATAGATTAAATCATATCTAAAACACCTTTCAGATCTTCAATGAACTATTTGAGTCATACAAGTCTTTTTGTTGCTTCACAAGCAAAACAACTTAACTTGTATATCATACTCCATCACCTAGGGTAAAATTTATCTTTACATAGATTTCCTAAATCTTTGTAAGAACTAGTGTATCTTGTAAATATCAAATCTTTAACTCCATACACAAAAATTTCTCATCATTGATAGATAATTTGAGAAAGTTTTTAATTTTCCACTCAATGGTCATACCATTCGTGTAACTGATATATGTTAACCAATTGTATATTAAATGTTTAGTCTCATTTATGCATATCATATACTCTCAACATTTGAGGTGTCTTAGGATACACTTCCTTAGACATAAATATCAAATATTTGACAACAATTTTGTCAATATAAGATGTTTGAGACAAAGTTAACATTTTGTCCTTAAAATCTTCATTTTGGACATGTAAAATATATTGAATCATTCCAAATCACTTATTTGAAATTGGTTATTTAATCAACGTTTTATGTTAGACATCTTACATCATTCATAATGGGTAAAAATATCACCAACATAAAACATGAGAAAAACCCACTAAGTAATTAATGGTTTTCTTGTCTATACAAGCTTCATTAATATTTATCCAAAGTCATAAATTTTGACACTTTTATCAAACCTTATATTCATAGATCTAATGGTAAAATTTATTTCATAAATGAACTTTTACTATTTCGCAAACTTTTTTCTTTTGATCTTTGAAAATTAACATATCTGATTGATTTGTGTAGATGTATTATCTAAGATTTCTTTTCATATAAGAATTCTAAACATTCATTTTTTTTATATCACATATGCAATAATGAATTAAATAATGCTTACAGACTTCAGTATGGCAACAAGTGAGAAAATTTACTCGCAGTTTACTTTCTCCTATTAGGTTTAACCATTTGCCATTAGTCTCATTTTGCAGGTAATAAGCCTTCAACTTTATTATCTAACATGACAATTTGGGCTTCAATTAAGTCCTTGTAAAGGTTGAGTCATCTCATAACTCTCCCACTACAATGAGGCTTATCCAATTCATGACTAGGATCCATTTGACTTTCAAATATAATTAAATTGTTAACAACTTTTGTTAATTATTTGTGGCTTCACTTGGAACGAATTTATTAACACTATCTCACCTTATTAAAGGTTTGTAGCCTTTTATTTGACATCTCTTATAAAAATGATATTTGTCATATAAATACCTTATTCGTTTTAGGACTACATAAAAGACCACTTTATACTTCTTAGGGGTGACCTACACTTAGGCTTATCTTTGAACATATACAAGCTTTTTAGGTTTGTTTCAACACATGAGCTTAACATTCCCAAATGATGAAGTGTTGTAAAGCAGCTTTACTACTCTTCTATAGTCTTAAAATTGTCTCGTAGACACTTTTGGAGGGAATCATGTGTTCACGATGCAATGTCTATTGCATTTCCTAACCAGAGTATTATAATGGTGTGTAACTCATTACTGATGTGATCATGTCTAACAAGGTCTTGTTTATCCTCTTGTAGCACAATTTCACAAAATTGCACTTGGTATTAAGATAATTGGGATAAAAACTCATTTTCTATCAATTAGTTTTAGTACGTAAGGTTCCTGTACTTTCTATTATGATCTGATCATAATATCTTTATAGATTTAATTACCTAATTGATTTTTAAACTTTAGTTTTAATTTTCTTGAACATTTCAAAAAATTAGACTTATGTTGTATTAGGTAAAGATACTTGTACCATGAATGATCATCAACTAGAGTGACGAAATATTCATGACTTTATTTGACATTTACATTCACTAGACCACTTGGGTCAGAATGTGTAAGCCCAAAGTATTCTTTGGCGTTCTAGCCCTATCTAATAAAGGCTCAATGATTATCTTGCATGAAAGGCAAGATCTACAGACAGTAAAGTAATTAACTAACTTTTTAGAGAATTACATCTTACTAGTCTTTTCATTCTATTCAAGTTGATGTTAATCAACCTTAACCGCTAAAGTCAAGTATCATCTTTTAGAAGAAAACAATGTCTTTCTATTTTGAATTCTATAATCCTAAATATCTCAGTATTTTGTAGTATAGTATATGCCAACATTTTTAACATATACAAATTATTCTTATTTTCAGCTGAATGTATTTTCAAACAATTTTGAAAATATAAACTTTCATACTTCAAAGTAATTCATACTATATGAACATTTTTGTAATAAAGTTCAAGAAATTGAATTTCTCTTATGGTTACTAAAAACACCATATTCAGCATTATGTAACAATTTTTACTTAATGACATCTTAATGTCTCCCACTACACTAACTGAGATAGGGTTCCTGGTGCTAACTTGTAGAAACTATTCTACATGTTAAGTATTTTCCAAGAATTACATATTAAATGTAATGAAGAATAAATCTTGATAGTAGATCTTATATCGACTATCTAGGTGACATTATTTATATTCCACCAAAAATCTAGTAAATCAAATTTACTTTCATTTATATTTTTCTTCCTAGAGGTATTTCAAAAATTCCTCTTATTATGACTGTCCTAGCTAATTTATGAACTATTTCCTTTGATATAGCTTCAATCATTTGGTTTCTTTTCTTGGATTTTTGTAATACTTAGTTTTGAGATCATTTAGGCAACTTTCTAAATTTAGCTTATGTTGACTTCAACATCTCATATGTTGTTGTCATTTTCTTTATCTTCCAAATTTGACATCTAACATGTCAACTAGGAGAATACGTACAAGCTATCTCGTTTAATTTTGATTCATTAATCATGTGCTTCACGAACAATTCGAATAGCATTAGCAACAGGTTTTTGAGAACATTTCTCAATAAAGACAAATTCAAAATTTTACACTACCATTATAGTGTCAACGTTATTTTTTCAAGTAATAAAATTTTTCAATGTTGACTTATCAGTAATAAAATTAAAATTATGAGAGAAACTGACATAATATTGAAATATATATATAATTTAACATCATGCAAACAATTATCCATTCAATTTTAGCATAGAAATCAAACAATTTGAAAAATGAACCCTATAAATCATTTCTAATGCTATGGTACTTTAGTGAGTTAGAACAAGTGCCGCCGTAGGGTAGGTCAAGTATTCCTTCACTAAACTGAGACAATCTCAACCAAGTATTATACCATAATAACTCCTATTCCTATAATATTTAGTTACCATTAGTTTGGTCAAGGACATCAATAACAATTTTAATGAGCCCTTTGTAAGTGTGACCCATCATTTTAGATCCCATAGTTTTATCCCAACAAGTGTCGCTGTAGGGTAGGTCAAGTATTGGAAACAAAACTACAATCCTATCATTCTTAGTAGTTTACCCTGATATTGACCCATGCAAACACCTTCTGTAGGGGGACAGTCCAAAAGCTGCCACGAGGCCCCGCATGAATCTCACGATGTGAACCAATGATGGAGACCGTAGGATATTTTGACACATTTTCTTCTCCCACTTACTATTTTTAAATAGGGTTTTCTCTTACTTAGACAAATTAGGCTAATCTCATTTATCTAAGTTCCTCAATCTATCTTTCATAACTCTTATGTTGTTAGATTGATTTTAATATAAATTACTAAGTATTTTTTTTAAAAAAATAATAATCACATTATGAGCATGCTTAGTGAAAAGAAATAAAATTTGACTAATTCAACTCCCAGGTCGGTTCCCAATTAGAGGTGTTCCCTTTTGGTCAGCTTTAATACCCCAGTTTAGACAGAACCTTCCATAGACAGAGTTCCCTTATAGTTAATTTTTATTTCAAATTCATTAATCTTTAATTAACTACTAATTATTAGATTAATGAACGTAAAATTTTTTAATCCTATTAAAAAATAATTCACTTGGATAATCTTAAAAATCCATCATTTTAAACTCTTTAAAACAAATTAAAAGATAATCCTGGATATTTTATTCTAATTCTATTAGAAAAATAGAAGATAAATTAAATTCAAAACTTAAACTATAGATAATCTTGAAATTCTACCATTTTAAATCATTAAAAAATAAATTAAAAGATTATCCTAAATTCTAACAAATAAAGATATATTAAATTCAAAATTTAAACTATTTAAAGCATGAATTCGAAATATCTTTATTTTAAGAAAAACCTAATCTCATTAGGATATATCCTAATCCTATTAGGAAAACATGAATTTCATTTATGAAAGAAAATATCCTAATTTAATTTTCCAAATATAACAATTATATTCAAAGATATGGAAAATATAAGCATATTAAGAAAATATCTCAATTCTATTAGGAAACATCCCAATTAAATTTTCCAATATGACAATTATATTAAAAAATTATCTTAATTCTATTAGGAAACAACCTAATTAAAAATTTTAAATATAACAATTATATTAAAAAAAAATAGATAAGATGCATGATCATGCTTAACTTATGGTGGGATTTTAAATTTAAATGGCATACTTTATGCAACAATCAAATAATTTAAAACATACATCTCATTCATAATTAAATTAAAAATAGAAAAATTGACTGGCATATTTGGCATATCCTAAGAAATTGAAAATAATTTAAATTACAATAATTTAAATCCAAGACATATCTTGGTCTTCAATATCTTTCTTGTTTCGACCATTCCAAATTTAGGATTTAGGAATCCTAAAATTTCAATTGCAGAAGCTTGACTTCAATTCACGTTTTTTTTTTCCAAACGTTTTTCACTGTCGACTTCTTCAGCCCATATAATCGAAATTTGCAGCTATCGTAGACATTCAATTAAAATACATGAAATCCTAACCCTTATGGGTTTTACAATGATCTAATCAAAGCAATAAATCTAAGGTCAAATAGCCTAAACAAGCAATTTGCAAACCACAATATATCAAATATATGATAAATTAAAATACTCACCATCACAAAACTTCAATTCTAAATAAAACTCAAAGAGGGCTCTGATACCAATTGAAGGGAATAATCTAATTAAACCCAAGCGGAAGCGTAGGAATCGGTTTGAGTTTATTTAGAATTAAATAATAATATTATGGTTAAGCATAACATACCTTGAAAATATGGAAATTCTTCTGCCGGATCTTTATCTCTTTCACAAAGTCTTCCTTGCTATGACTCGAACACATGACCAAGGCTTGTGGGAGCCTCTTGAAAGAAAATCCACAAGGGATTAAAGAGGAAGATGTCAAGAGAGAATTCTTTAATTTTCTCTATTGAAGAGATGTGTTTTGTGAATAATGCACAATAGCTCACCCCTAGGGTCCTATTTATAGTGGTCTAGGGAAAATAATGAAATAATATATTTTAATATCTAATATATTAAAATACATTTATCTAATCAATTTGAATCTTATTCAAACCGTTTAAAATTCTCCTACAACATTTATTTCCTAATTTGAATCCAATTCAAATTTAATAAATATCTTTTATTTAATATATCTAATATACATTAATTATTTTAATATTTAATGTATAAAATACAATAAATATATTTTCCTCTTTTATATTTAATATATATGATATATTAAATATTAATTTGAACATTTCAAATTTTAATATTTAATGTATCAAATACAATAAATATATTTTCCTCTTTTATATTTAATATATTTAATATTAATTTGAACACTTCAAATTAAATATTAATTTAAACATTTCAAATTTTTCTTTCAATTAAGTTGATCTTTTTAGTGTTACTATGAGCTAACAATGGGACCTTATGGATCTACAGATTATAAGCTCCAATGATACAAAATTAATTAATTAAACTCTTTAATTAATTAATTTTCATTCATTAACTCTAGGTCACTCCACTATAGACCTAGAGTTGCACTCTTATGCACTATAGGACAAGTTGTGTCCATAGATATAATCATTACATGCAAGTCGATCCTTCACAAGTTGTTCGTAATTTCAGTTGGGTCAAAAGTTCGTTTTACCCCTATAATTACATCTTGCACCTTCAGTACCACTGATTCTCTAATGAACAATATGTTTATAATCTAATTATAAACTAAATCCCTCTCGGACCAGTGAAAGGGTTGGGCCCCATTGTTCAAGTCCCAAAATCAGCACTTAAGGGAACTACTCATCTACTTATCCTATATGGGAAGGAGTGAATTCCATCTTGTGAGATTATGTTCCCAACTCCCTATTTGGTCGAGTCCCTAAAATAGTAGGCATATTGAATCGGCTATAAAAGTCACTCTCACCTATGCAAATCAAAGGACAAGCCCTCACAAGCAAGAGTTCATAACTCACTCATGATTAAGATCGAGTCGCATATGATCATCCTGATGAAATATTAATCTTCTTAATTAATGGATTTATAAAGATAAATTAAATATTTTGTGATCCAGTCTTATACGAACTCATTGTATAAGATACCCTCACTCACATGTCTCCACATGAATGATTTGGATCAAATCATTTGTAACTATTACAAAGTGGGTCGTATCAATAGTGTTACCAGGATAAGGCACTCAATCTTATCCATATACTATGACTCTTTAGGTTATTTCTTGAACACGATCCTCATGTATGTCAACCACATATTGTTCAAGATTACACTAATAACGATAAATTTTTCATATAATGGATAATATTATATTGAAAATAAAATAATCAAAATTATTATTAATTATTAAATAAATAATTAATTACGAGGCTTTAGGGCATAAATCCCAACATGTATATCTTAGATGAATGTTAAAAATACTTTTTTAAATGGTGATCTTCATGAGGAGGTATATATGATTCCTCCCCCTAGTGTTTTCCATAAACCTGGTTATGTATGCAAGCTTAAGAAAGCTCTTTATAGTCTAAAGCAAGTACCTAGAGCATGCTTTGAAAAGTTTTCAACTGTAATTTCTAGTCTGGTTTTTTACTAGCTCTCATGATTCTGTGTTATTTGTTTGCCATAGTTCTGCTGGTCATATTATTCTCTCCTTATATGTTGATGATATGATCATCACTGGTGATGATGTTGATGAAATTGCAAAATTGAAGTTAGAACTAGCTATTAGCTCATTGTTTTGAAATGAAAGATTTGGGACCTCTTCGTTATTTTTTAGGTATTGAAGTTGCATGCTCTCCAAAAGGTTACCTTCTATCTCAATTGAAATATATAATTGATATATTTGAATGTGCTTGAATATTTGATAATAAGATTGTGGATACTTCTCCTGAGCTTAATGCTCAGTATTCGAGTTCTGATGGTATTCCCTTACTAGATCCTAGTTTGTATCGAACTGTTGTTGGTAGCTTAGTTTATCTTACTATTACTCGTCCTGATATTGTGTATGTTGTTCATATCGTAAGTCAGTTTGTTGTCGCTCCTACTACTGTTCATTGGGCTGCAGTTATTCACATCTTGAGATATCTTCGAGGCACTCAGTTCCAATCTCTTTTGATTCCATCTACATCTTCATTGCAATTGCATGCATATTTTGATGTTAATTGGGCAAATGATGTTAATGATTGTAAATCTACAACTGGATATTGTATTTTCCTAGGTGACTCTCTTGTTTCTTAGAAAAGTAAAAATATGATGTTGTTTCTAGATCTTCCACTGAGGTTGAATATCGTGCTATGGCTTCCACTACTTGTGAGATAGTTTGGTTACAATGGTTGCTTGCAGACATGGGTGTTTATCTTTGATCGGGTAAAACTTATGGGTAAAAATAAAAGAAATACGTTCAGCCCCAGTGCAAGTGCCCACTATCGAAGCAAGTAGTAAATAGGAGTATTCCTGAGTATCGATCCCACAGGGAACGGATTTTAACAAAAAGATTGGAAATAGCAAAAATGTGTTCAAAAATTGCAACTTGGTAACTAAGGCCCCGTTTGATAACCATTTGGTTTTTGGTTTTTGGTTTTTGGTTTTTGGTTTTTGGTTTTTGAAAATTATGCTTGTTTTCTCATTATTTCTCTACAATGATTTCCATCTTCTCTATAATGGTTTCCATATTTCTTAAAAAAACACTTGATTTCTTAACCAAATTCTAAAAATAAAAACAAGTTTTTGAAAACTACTTTTTTTAGTTTTCAAAACTTGGCTTGGTTTTTGAAAACATATATTAAAAGTAGATAAGAAAACATGAAAAGCCATAGGTAGAAGTAGTATTTATAGGCTTAATTTTCAAAAACCAAAAACTAAAAACCAAATGGTTACCAAACGAGGCCTAAATTATCAGGTTTTGGTTGGTGTGAAACAACAATGGAAATAAAAATTGGAATGCAAAAACATATTGCAAAAACAGAATGCAAAAATAGATTGCAAGAACAGATTGCAAAAATAAATTGCAAAAATAGATTGCAAATTTTGTGCAACAACAAGAGATTAAAGATGAATTGCATAATCAAACTACAATAGTGCAAAATAGCACGAAAATGAAAATTGCAATGGGTTAACTTGATGAATAGGGGACGGGGCCCAAGAATGCTCATTGCCCTAATTTGTGGATTGCTAACTTAAATTGCAATTTCAATCCTACCCTTACACAATAATTGTAAACCAAAATTGCTACTCTTATTCACCTAGCAATTAGGCCCTTAGGAGACTGATTTATATGTTTATAGTCCCTCTAACTTGTCTCATATAGTTTTATATGGTTTTGGAATTTTTTGCCCTATATCTAGGGTAAAGATTGGCTTATGTCTAAGCTCTTGTCTCCATTGCTTGTGTGATATATGCTTTTCATTACGGTATTAGGTCCAAACTTAGTTTGCAACTCTAGTTGATTGATCTAGAATCACAAAAGCATTTAATTCAACACAAGCAAACAATTGAAATGTAGGCTCGGTTGTGTTTGCAATTTAAGCTCCAATTCACTCCTTAGGGATTTCACATTCTTGAACCCCCTAAGAGGATTTAGCTCATACGTGACTTAAGGAAATCTAAATAAAACTTGAAAACATTTTCCATGATAAAAAGGGATTAACTACTGTACTAATCGAGAGCAAAACTTAAAGGGAATGAAATATTGCTTGTTGTAACATAAAAGATTAAGGACCGAAAGCAAAAGTTGAAGAAAGCAATAATCAAAACTCTATTAACTCGAAAATACACTTGTTGGACATCAAACCCATGACCAATTTTTCTAGGAAATTCATCTTCAAAATGCTTCTTTAATACAAAACTCAACTCCAATGTTTAATACAGAAAGTAAGGAACATAACACAAAATAATTACAACCTAAACTAAACTAAAGCAGAATTAAAAATTAAAAATAATCGAGGACTAAAACTTGAATAAAACGCATTGTTTTTCCTATAGATCTCAATCGGTTCAACCCTTTCTTTGTCAAGATGGAATGAATCTTTACAGTCCAAAATTTTGTTGGGATTGGAGCAAAGCTGAGGAAGAACAACGTGCTAGAAGAAAAGCAGAGAAAAAAAACAACTAAAAATGCAGAAAAATGGGTATTTCGAAGATGAAATCCACCCTCCCTTGTGCGTTTTCCTTCCATTTTATAAACCATGGTGGCTAGTGTTTATTTCTCTTTCCATTTGGCTAAAGAAACTCTAAGGATTGAGCTAAAATCAAGTAAAAATCGTGGGTTTCCTTTTCAAAAAACGTAGCATATTTTTTCCATAACTATCACTGCCCGATTGCAATATCAGATTACAATTTCAGATTTTGCAATCTGAAATTGCAATTCTCCAATGCCTACATCAAAACTCAATTTTAGTCACTTTTTCCTTCTTGCGACTTCTTTTCTTCATTTGGTTCATTCTTTACAAACTTACTAACTTTCATTAAATATTGCTAAAATTTTCTAAGCTCATACACATAATTTTATGGAATTTTAAGCATAACTTAAATCTAATGGAGCTAAATAATCCTTAATAATAAGGCTTACCAATCTTTCTGAATCTACACCATTGTATTATGACAATAAAAGTGCCATTCAGATAATGCAGAATTCAGTCTTCCATGAAAGAACCAAACATATTGAAATTGATTGTCGTAGGGGTGAGCAACACAATCCGAAAAACCAAGTCGATAGATCAAAACCAACCAAACCGACTTCAGTCGGTTAGTTTTTTTATAATTTTGGTCAGGGTCGATTTTTCTAGAAGGAAAACTGACCAATCGATTGGTCGACGAGCCCAATAAGGGCTCAAATCAACCAAACTGACCGCCGTTATTTAAGAAAAATTAATTAATGTATGACCTATTGGCCTTAAATGCAGTCGCTTGGCAGTGTTCAGCAGCTTTGGTCCTTGGAAAGACCATCATGGTCTTCTCGAGGATGGTTATTAATTAAAAATATTTTTTTTTCAAACCATTTCTTTTTTCCACCCTCTTCCCTCCATGCTTTCTTCCTCATTTCTTCCTTTCTTCTTTCTTTCTTCTTTCTTTCTTCTTTCTTCTTCTTTCTTTCTTTCTTCTTTTCTCTTCTCCATTTCTTCTTTTTATCTCTTCTACATTTCTTCTTCTTTTTTTTTTTTCTTTTTTCTTCCCTTTTTCTCTCCTATTTTCTTCTCCCTTTCATCTCTTATTCTCTCTTTCTTCTTTCTTTCTTTTTTTCTTCTCTCTTTCTCTATTTTTTTTATTTAGCTCATTGGAAGCATGAAACTGACAAAACCAACCGACTACCAGATTGGTTGGTCGGTCGGTCGGCGTAACTCCCCACTTTAAAACCGATCAAAACCGACCGTCGGAAATCAATAGGTCGGTGGTCGGCGCAGGTTTGAGTACAAAATCAATGCTGACCGATCGATGCTCACCCTTAGATTGTCACATTATTCGACATCACTATCAACATGGTACTCTCACCTTACCTTTTGTTTCGTCATCTATACAAATTGTTGATTTGTTCACCAAGGCCCACACGACGTCTCGTTTTCAATTTCTATTTGGTAAACTCTCAATGTTTGGTGCAGCTACATTGTTAGTTTAAAAGGGACTGTTAGATTATGAGTTTTTAGTTATTCATAACATAATGCTTAGGATGGTAGTTTTGACCTTTTCCTTTGGGTCAATTTGTATATAAATGCATTATTATCTCTTTCTTAGTTGTTGAATTATTTTAGGGTTAGACACAGGTATTCTCTGGCTTATCAAAACTAACCCATAAATGTTGCTACTATTGACAGGTAGTCGTCAAGATTTTTCAAATCAGCTGTCGTCGCTCAATGAGATTGCCATGCGAACTCATGTGATTTCTTTCTATTCAAATTTTAAATAGTTAGTTAACAATCCATAGTTTTTTAATGATGATTATACATGTCGATTCGAAAATGGTAATCAAAAGCTTATCACCGGCAGAAACGCTAGAACTCACAAGTAAGTGTTGGAGATTGGGGTGAGCAAACCAAACCGAAAAACTGACCAAACTGACCAAACTGACGTCAATCGATCAGTATAAAGAGATTTTTGGTCGATGTCAGTTTTCTTAAAATAAAAAATCGAAGTTTGCTCGGTTGGAGTGGTCGAAAAGCACAATTCCAATCGATCGATCGAAAATTAAAAAAAGGAAAAAAAATAAATTTTGATCCTAAACTTGGCAAGTTGTATCAATTTTAACCCTGAACTTTCAATTTCATCGATTTAAACCTTAAACTTGGCAGATTGTATCAATTTTAACCTTAACTTTCAAATTCATCAATTTAAACCTCAAACTTGGTAGATTGTATCAATTTTAACCCTAAACATTCAATTTCATCAATTTAAACCTCAAACTTGAATAAGTGTATCAATTTACACCCTTGGTTAAGTTTCTGTTTCAATCACCGTTAGAAAGGTTTCCTACACATGCCCAAAGCCACGTGTTGCTCTATGATATGTACTTGTTTGTTATTTTTTAAAAAAATTACCAAAAAAATAATTAAATCTTTCCAAATTGGGTCGCCACCATCATGAAAACCATGAACTCAACTCTCGAAAGTAGGACTCACCCGAAACCAAATAGACTATTGTGTTCCCATCTCCTTTGGTGTCGATACCAGCGACGACAAGTGTGAAGAAGATCCAGGGGGCGACGACCATGATGATTTTGTCGACTTCGGTGGTGAGGAGTTCGAGCTCGACTAAAATGCGAGAGAGAACAGGAAAGGCGGTGGTGGACAAAGTGACGCCCATGAACACATTGAACTAATCATTGCCGAACTTATTAGCCCCGTCGACAGTCTTACGGAGGATTAAAGTGACATCGATGCTAGAGAGGAAGGGGACAAAGATTCTAATGAGGGCGATTCCAAAAGTCCTACATCTGTTGCGGTGGATAGAGGACAAATCGAGCTCGAAGCCAATGAGAGATTAAAAAAAATCAATATTGGCAATCTATTCAAGAATGGGAGTACTCCATTGAGGAAAAATATGGTGCACATAAGCTTTGTTTCTACTAAAAACCGATGGATCGAATAGAATCTTGCCTTAAAATTGAAAAATCCTCAATTAATGAAATGAAAAAAGCAGCAAAATCAGATAAGATAATAAGTGAAAAAAAAAGTCATGCTCTGAAATTGAAAAATATTATGGCGAGTCTACTCCAATTTTCTTTAGCAATTTTATTTTTTTTAAAAATAACAAATACGTATCTGTTATAGAGCAACACGTGGCTTTGGACATGTATGAGAAACTTTTCTAATGGGAATTGAAATGGAAACCTAACCGATGATGTAAATTGATAAATTTATTCAAGTTTGATGTTTAAATTGATGAGATTGAAAGTTTAGGGTTAAAAATTGAAACAACTTGCTAAGTTTGAGGTTTAAATTGATGAAATTGAAAGTCCATCGTTAAAATTGATAAACTTGCCAAGTGTAGGGTCAAAAATGATTTTTTCCCTAAAACAAATGTCTCTTCAATATCTTGATTATCGTGAAATTTTGAAAAAATAAACCCCAATTCACGTGATTGTACTTTAATTGACAAGAAATTTGTTTTAAAAAAACTAATTAATACTCTTTCCTTTTCTCTCTTCCCTTCATTCACGTTTCATCTCCCTCTTCTCTCTCCTCTTTTTATTTTATGTCTTTTCATTTTCTTCTCTTCTTTCTCTTCCATTTCCTCATATTCTATCCATTTTTTCTCTTCGTCTCCTCTAGCCATTTCTCCTATTCTTCTCTTTTTTTTTTCTTTTTCAATTTTTCGTGGTGATAAAGGACATATGGAGGTTTCTTTTTTGGCTGGTCTATTCTTCTTTCTCTATTTCTGTTTTTTTTTTTTAATTCGTGGTGATAAAGGATGTGTATCTGAATTAATTTTTTTTCAAGTTAGCTTCTTATCTCTATCTCTTTTTCTTTCTTTTTTTTTCTCATTTTTTCATTCTTAGTTCACTAGAGTCACAAAACCGAACAAAACCGACTGACCCCCGATGTGGTAGGTCAACTGGTGTCCTGAACCCCTCTAAAATCGATGAGCACCGATTGAACAAAATTGAATGATCCGTTTTCGATATCGGTTTGTGTTCAAAACCAACTTCGACCGATCGATGCTCACCCCTAATTGTACAGGTCGAAGGGATTCTAGGGTTTCGACTTTGTCCAGTCCAATATTGACAGTAATAAGAGGGGTTTGATTTGCTACACTACATGTGAACCATTTATTGATGTCTTCGTCAATGAACCGTGAAGATTTCAAAAGATCAAATCAAGTTTTGGATTTGGAGAATATGGGACCAAAGAATTGTTCGATATAGGGAATTTCACTAAATGCCTAAATTTAAATGGAAATTTTGATAAATGGCCAAACGTCTCTCAAACTTTAAATATCGCCAAAGTAGATTTTAAGGTGAATTTGCCTACATGTATGTTTCGTATTTGCCCTTCAACCTAATTATTTTTTTTAGATTTTCCCTAGATAGAATTAAACATAATCATCCTCTCGTCAACAAAATCTTTTTGCATCAAATTTTAAAGTATAATGACCCACACTAATCCTTTGAAACTTTATAAAAAGAGGAAAAGATGGTTCACCTTCCTCTCTTCACTTTTGTCGATTCTCTCAAATTTCAAAAATTTACAAAATCTTGTTCAATGTGTGAAATAGAAATTTACTCAAGAGAATCCAAGAACACAGAATAGAAAATATAATAAAGAGAATACGTCAAAAAACACTCACCGTCTACAAGAACCAAGTCGTCAATTTACTGGAAAATTTACATACCAATGTTGGATTGAAAAATCGCGAACACAAGTCTGCTACAATCCACCCACGCAGTCGCCAGAAATCAAGAGGGAAAGAAAATACTAGTCGCCTATGTCGTCGCTGAAAACCACGCCATATGAGATACCCACTAGCCCACGCCCATACCGACACCAGAATTTGCAAACCTAAGTTGTCACCATAATCTGCAAACTTAAACTGTCATCGTCGCAAGGAAACCCATGCCGAAAATCTGAGACACCCACGCCATAAGCCGTCATTGGAATCTGCAAACCCAAGCTACTGCCAATCACATGAATAGATTGTTGTGCACGTTAATTCTATTTTAGGGTTACTATTTTTGTTTTTATCTTTTATATATATTTATAAGGTAAAAAAAATGGTTACTGTATTTACCCTTCTTTAATTCAAATTTTCTCTTCTTTAATTCGAATTTGAATATTTACCTTTAATTAAAATTGAAATATTTACCTTTAGTGCAAAAATGATTACTATATTTATCCTCTTTTAGTACAAATTCGCTCTTCTTTAATTCAATTGAAATATTTACCCTTCTTTGGTTCAAATTTCCTTTTCTTATCTTTAAATCTTAAAAAGTTTCAACAAATTTCCAACTTAAATATTATATAAAATTTTGAGATTGTATTGATATCAACATTTACCATTTTTTACTTTATTTATAATTTATATTTTTTTCTTTATGAAATACAAACTTAAATTTAAATGACTTAGTATGTTGTTATCCATTATTTTAGATTTAAAATTTGAACGTGATTCTAGATTTTGTTGGCTCCTTTTTTTTTTGCTATTAGTTTCCTATGTATTTATTTCAAATTTTAGATTTTAGGGAGAGAATATTGTTAGAAGGGTAAATCTGTCCTTATATCTTTCTGTTATTCTTTTTTCTCTTACTCTGCCAAATCTCTTAAGTACTTTACTTGCAGAGCAAAAAAAAAATAGGGGCAACGCAAATATCCAACTCTTTATGAAGACAAATTAGCTAAAAAAACACTTAACAAAGGAGTTCAAGAAAAACACAAAGATAAAGAGTAATTATCTACAAGAAATTAGGTACAAAGCGCCACATATATTAACAAAGGTAAACAGAAACAAGCGGTAAAAAATGTAACCAACGAAATAGACAGCACAAAGTATACAAATAAACCTTCACTCTCTCAACTGGTCCAGACTCGTCAAACTTCCATTTTTTCTAGAAACAACGCCAGTCTTGATTAGCGCAATCGAACTTTCTGCCATGCATTAAAGTTTTTGACTTTGATCCTTTGATCATGCAATTTCCTTATCTTTTATGCAAAATGGGCTTTTGCAAAAAAAAAAATGTCTAAGCTTGGCTTTTAAAATTGGTTTTACTATTGCAACATCCTTCAAAAGAAGGTCTTGTTCCTCTCAGAAGTCTTCATCTAGTGTAAGGTCTTCCAACTCATCTTCTTCTTTTGCTTCTATCAATGGTTCACAAAGGATATTGCATTGCACTCCTCGACTTCATTAGGGTATTTCAGTGCATTAAAGACATTGAAAGTAACTTATTGATCGTTGACCTACATGGTAAGCTCACCTTTTTACACATCAATCAATGTTCTTCCAGTTGCCAAAAATGGGACGTGCCAGAATAATCGACACCTTTTGATTTGCCTTGCAGTCAAGAATTAAAAAATCTTCAAGAAAAATAAATTAGTCAACCTTCGCTAAAACATCTTCAATTTTATCCTTAGGATGCTTCATGGTTATGTTAGCAAGCTATATGCACTTTCGTGAGTCTTGCTTCAACTATTCCAAGGTTCTTGAAAATGGATAGTGGCATATGTTGGGATCTATTCCCTAAAGTCACATAATTAATTATTTATTTAATAATTAATAATAATTTTGATTATTTTATTTGTAATATAATATTATCTATTATATGAAAAATTCAATATTATTAGTGTAATTTTGAACAATATGTGGTTGACATACGGGAGGATTGTGTTCAAGAAATAACCTAAAAGGTCATGATTGTTAACTTTAAAGCTTCAATCAAACTAAATGTTTAGATGACAACAAACTCATTTTTTTTGCTTATCATTTAAGTGTTTCAAAGAGTCTATCTTGTAGAGCTTGAAAAGATGAGCCAATGCACTTTAAATCATTCAAATCAGAGTCCAAACAAAAAAGATATGAGTAAAAGAAGATTGGAAGAAAATGGTGACATGGCATGACACGTGGTAGACGACGTGGCCAATTTGTTGATGTGGCGGCTGACGTGGCACATAATGGTCAAATTTTGCTGACGTGGCATGGTGACATGGAAGTGACGTGGCATACGTGGAGAATAAGAAAAGGACACATGGCGAGATGCTGTTTAAAATTCGAAAATTCAAATATATATATATATATATATATATAAAAGGAAAAAATCAACTTTCGCCGCCAGTACACGCACCACACGCGCTTGTGCACTACACGCACCTGGCATGGCCTTCATAAACGCGTGAGTAAGGGTAATTTGTACATTCTTGCAACTGGGATTCAGTTGTTCGGCTGTGTCAATGTTACATATCAAAAATCATTTCCAAAATTCCTTCCTTTGATCCTAGCCATCCATTCCTTTTGCCCTAAATCAAATGGACTATATTAGTCCTCATTTTCTTAAAATTGAAAGCCTCTGTTCATCAAGATAGAACTGTGCAAAAATTTTCCAGCAGCAAAAAAAATTTCTATTAGCTCTCCAAAAAGCCTCTAATTCTCTAAAAATCTCACCATGCTCTCAACCGGCAAACTTTGCAATTGTGTAAGCAATGTTAGAGAAAATACTTTGATCCGAAATTGGTGTACTTTTTCTTTCAAGAAGCAATTTTGTTATGTTTAATTTTTTGGGGATTTCTATTAAGGTATGGGATACACCTTGGGTTGTGAAAAAAAGAAATTGGTTTAATCCTAAACTAGTAAAAGGATTTGGGTTTCTCTTTAGCCTAGGAAAAATAAGGTCGTGCCAGTTTGGTTCTCACCCGCAAGAGGATCAATTAGTAAAATATCCAAGAAGGAGCTTGGGGAGTGGAGTAGGCAATTTTTCGAACCACTATAAAACTTTGGTGTCTTCTTCTATTCTCCTTTTATTTTTCGCTCTTTATTTTTCTTGCTTGTTAATTTTTATTAGACGACATGATTTAGGAATTTTTTTGCTTTGGTATTCGAGTGCTTATCGTTATCTCTAATTTTTTAAATTAGTTTTATATTAGAATTTTCTTGGTGATTTGTTGTTTAGTAAAGTTTAGAATTTTAGATTAAAATAAATAAATCAAAAGTAAAAATTGGTAGACAACCCTATTCACCCCCCTCTAGCATTGTCTTTAGATCCTACAATAGTATATGGATAAGGTTGGGTTCTTTATCCTGGTAACACTATTGATATGACCCACTTTGTAATAGTTACAAATGATTTGATCCAAATCGTTCATGTGGAGACATGTGAGCAAGGGTATCTTATACAATGAACTTGTATAAGTCTGGACCACATAATATTTAATATCTCTTTACAAATTTCTTAATTGAAAAGATTAATATTTCATCAAGATGATCATATATGACTCAATCTCAATCCTGAGTGAGGTATGAACTCCCACCTATGAGGTTTTGTCCTTTGATTTATATGGGTGAAAGTGGCTTTTGTAGCCGATTCAATAAGTCTACCATTTTGGGCAATTGAACAAATAGAGAGTTGAGAATATAATCTCATAAGATGGAATTTACTCCTTCTCATGTAGGGTAGTAGATGAGTAGTTTTCTTAAGTACTGATTTCAAGACTTGAACAATGGGGCCCCACCCTCTTACTGGCCCGAGAGGGACTTAGTTTATGGTTGGATCATAAAAAAATTGTTCATTAGAGGATCAGTGGTACTTAAGGTGCAAGATATAATTAAAACGGACTTTTGACCCAATTGTAATTACGAACAACTCGTGAAGAATTGACTTGCATGTAGTGATTATATCCATTGACACAACTTGTCTTACAGTGCATAAGAGTGTAACTCTAGGTCTATAGTGGAATGATTCTAGAGTTAATGAATGAAAATTGATTAATTAAAGAATTTAATTAATTAATTTTGTATCATTGGAGCTTATAATTTGTAGGTTCATAAGGTCCCCTTGCTAGCTTATGAACAATTAGATATCAACTTTGTTGAAAGAAAATTTGATACGTTCAAATTAATATTTGATATATTTTATATATTAAACGAGAGAAAACACATTTATTGTATTTGATACATTAAAAATAAAATAAAATTATTAATGTATTAAGATACAAATATATATAAAATTTGAATGAGATTCAAATAAGAAAATATATATTAGGAGGATTTCAAATATTTGAATGAGATTCAAATAGTTTAAATATATTTTTTAATATTAGATACTAAAATATATATTATTTAATTAGGACAAAGTTTTGTCATAGATGGTCACTATAAATAGGACCTTTATGGGTTAAGCAAATGAGCGTCTCTTCCCTTATGAGAAGAGTTCTCTCAATTCTCTCATCCATTCCCTCTCTCTTTCAAAGAGCCTCTCACAAGCCTTGGTTCTGTGTTTGAGTCATAGCCAAGTAGACTTTGTGGAATTGGAGTTTCAACCTCGTTGGAGTTGGAGCATATGAAGTAAAGACCTACTAGAAAATATCTCCATATTATCTCAAAGATATGGTTACTTAACCTTAGTTTTTATTTAATTCTAAGTAAAATAAAAAACAATCCAATGCTTCTGTTGTGCAGTGAAACGTTCATTCCTATCAGCATCAAGTTGATGCTTGCTCCCAAATTACATAATGTTCGTTGACATCCTTTCCATTGAACAAGGTACAGTAAAACTTTTTGGATCCTTAAGTTTTGAAGGCATCTTGTTCTTTAGGATTGTGTTGCAGTCTTCAGACAACCAAGCCCCATTCATTAACAAATTGGGAGGCAGACGAGCAAGCATGTCCAATGGTGATCGCCCATGAACCCACGTGTGAGCAAAGCAGCCCCAGCCCAAGCCCATGCATGTCGGCTAAGACGTGCACACCATCTCACAAGCGCACGCTTGCCTCACACGCTCGCCTGCACTCACCACTAAAGGCCCAAACATCGCCCTCGCCATATGCAAGCCCACGCACATGCCCACAAGGTTGCATGCCCATGTGTGCATCATAGGCCTTGTGCTCACGCCACCCCGCACACATCAACAGGTTGCGCACACCCATCAGTCTGCACGCACGTGCTCACTCCATTAGGCCACGAGCAGACACCTCAGGGCCATTGATAAGTGATAGCATGTAATTATGCTATTTTATTTCCAATTATTTATGCTAGTTTTGTATTTTTTTTTTTGTGAGCTTTTATGCCTATTTCTCTTAATTTTGTTGAAACCAAGCGTGATGAGCAAAAACCGAGTGTTTGGGAGTACTTTGGTGGATATTGGATCCTTTTGAAGCTTAATTAAAAATTCAAGAAGACTAAAGATGCTATTTGAGTATAAGGCACGTTCCAGGAGATTCTACATCGAATAATGATTCCAACGTATCGAACTGGAGGTCATTTGGACACCCGAGCAAAGAGATATAACAAAAATGGCTAGTGTTGTCTGTAGGGTAGCGTCACGACGCTACGAAAAACGCAAAAATGCTATTTTTTTGGCCCAAAAACGCACGCAAACCACTTTTCTTGTAGCGTAGCGTCTCAACGCTACCTCGTGATTTTCTATATAAGCAAGTTTTTGGGGCGTCGTTTTGGGAGTCAATCCGAGGGTTTCAGCCCTATTCTCGATTCCAAGCTAAAATTGAGGGTTTATGGAGCAATTGAGAGCGTTTGTGGAGCATTTTTGAAGATATGGAGCTCGAGGGACATGGAGATCACGAAGAGAACGCGAAATCGACCATTGTTTGCTAATTTCTTCCTTTTCCTATGGTTTTAGTTTCTATTTTGTGGCTGTAAATTAGGATTTTAGAGGTTTAATTGTATGAATTTAAGTATCTTTGTTCCTAATACTTGGAGTTTTGATGTAGCCATTAGACTTGAGGTTTTCATTGATTAAATACCTTGATTGAATGCTTTTATTTCATTCATGCTTTTATATATTTAATCCTTATAATCTTGTGATCACAGATTATTTGTTTCATTGGTCTGAATTTATGCTTGGAAAAGTCTGGTTTAGGCTAGAACTTAATTGCATGACTATTTGTAAATTCTTGCATGAAATTGGAGAATTCTCTTAGAAGCCCTTAAAAGAAGTTGCTTAAGGCCTTGCATGCTATTAAAATCTAGATAGAGATATTAGATTTATAACATCGCATGAGAGTTAATTGTGCTTGAAAGAGTTAGTTAATACCCTCACTTCTTGACTGATGGAATATTTGCATGACAAATCTTGGTAGATTTTGCTATAAGTCTAATTGGTGAAATTGATTCCCTAAGATATTTCTCATCTATTGTGTCTCCATTTATCTTTTGCTTTTTAGGTTAGCTCTTTAATTTAGCTTGTTTACATCTGATTTCTTCTCTAAATAAAGTTAAGTGAGAGTAATTACGGTATTTAAATGAACTAAGAAATCCAATCCCTATGATCGACCTTGACCACTATTATTACAAATTTTAAAGGTTTAGGTTTGTAAATATATTTGATAGAGCCTTCGACAAGCTCTTTATCAAATTGGCGTCGTTGCTGGGGATTGGTATACTTTAATTCATTTAATATTGTGAGGAAATTGTGTGCTTTAATTTAGAGGTTTTATTTATTTTCTTTTATTTTTGTTGCTTTGTTTTTGTTTTGAGTCTTTGTCTCTTGTTTTTGGTTGCGTTGATTCAGTGGTGTATGCATTTGTGTGAAAGCCTAAATTTAGTCTTCTTTGATTCAGATCATGGCTTTTTACAATGCTAAGTGGCCTTATGGGGAGTTTCTAACGACCCAAGGACAAACACCCTCCTTCAATTCTTACCTAGACGACTACCCCTCTTATGACCCTGTGAATGTTAATTATGGTTTCCATGGATATCAAGTGTCTAATCATTATCGTTCTAAATCTATGAGTTATGGAAATTCCTTTTATGGTAATGATATGGGCACTTGGACCCAAAACTTTGCCTGTCCCAACCAAATTAAGGAAAACTCTTACCTTGAAGACCTATTGCAAGAATACATTTTAGAATCAAGGGTTAGAAGTTTTTGTCAGACTGAAGCAGAGAGGTTGAATAGGATAGAAGCATAGGCGGCAGAAAATGGGGCTGCACTAAATCGTATGACTCAACAACTTTGTCAGATAGTTGAATTACTTAAGGCCCTACATGAGCAAAAAAAAATTAATACCACCGAGGAACGACATTCTAGGATGATATATATAGATGATAGTGGGGATGAGTTGGAGCAGCTTGATGCACACCAAGAACAGGTTTGTGAGGTTGAAAAATGTAGCGAAACCACATTGCAAGAGAAAATCCAGGTGATAAAAAAATGAGGCCGAAAAGCTTACCCTTATTTTATCGCTAGAAACTTCTCTTAATCATGATCTTTCTTTTTCTTATACTCACAAGTCTAGTTTGCATTCTTTTGATTTTTCTTCTTTTATTACATTAATTAAAAATACAAAAAATATTTATGTTTCAGGGTCCCATGAGAAGCTAGTGTTTCTACTAGCCCTGGTATGCTTTGTTGACTCTAGGAAGAGGAGCCCAAATAAATGGGAGAATTTTTACGTACCTTAAGAGCCCACACAAGTCCCGTCTAGCTAGAGACGTTAAACAAGCGCTTCTTGGGAGGCAACCCAAGCTTTCTATCTCTTAGTCTTTCTATTTTTCTTTTAGCTTTGTTTGTGTTGATCTTGTGTTTTTAGGAGCTCGAGAATAATATCTCTCACATTGCACTTGTTGATTAGGCTGAATCGAGGAGTCTCTTACACTCCAGGGCAGCATTACTCTTCCTTTTATCTTTTTAAATTTTCCTTAAGCATGCTAAATTAGATCTAATTAATACATTGAGGACATTGTATGTTTTAAGTGTGGGGGGATGTGTGTTGTTCTGATTGAGCTTTTATTGAGCTTTTATTGAATTTTTTTGTGATTATATGACGATTCTATTGCATCAAGTGTGATGAGGATGACCTATGATGTGTTCTGATTAATAATATTTTTACAATTTTTGTGAAATATGAAAGCATGTCTAGGATTCAAGTAATTTAAAAAAATTTCTTTGAATTCCTTGCACTTGTGGAACACTAAACCTACTTATTAGTGGTTTTGAAGGCCTAGCACAGATTTATATTTTCTAGATGTTCGTTGTCACTCCGATAGGCTTAAGCACTTGGTTAAAGGTGTGTTTGCATGATAGGTTGTAATGTTGAGCTTAGGAGAAAAGAATGTCTATTTTTCTATTAAAAGAAAAAGTGAGAAAACAAAAAGAAAGAGAGAAAACAAAAGAGAAAGTGAGAAGAAAAAAAAAACTTTTAATGTTGTAAAATGATCAGGTGTAAAAAGAGCTACCTCTACTGTGATCAGTTAGGCCACTCATTGAGCGAGTGCTTTGGGTAAGGGTCCCTACAGTAGATGTGTAAAAGCTAGTGTCCTTGAGTTTTAAGAAAAATGCAAGTTTGGGGGAGGCATACCCCGTTGTTGTTCATGCTCCCTAGTTAGATATTACTTTCTTGAGTGTAGGGATGCTGGATGACTGGTACTTAGAGCCAGTGTAGGGAGAAGATGAATGGAGGATTTTATAAATCTTTTCGGATTTCTAAAGATCAAAATAAGGAAGGTTATGCACATATTAGCAAGGAAGGACAAGTTTAAGTTTTAGATTTGCTTGATGGAATAGTTGTGTTTGAGTATTTCTTTAAATTGTTATTATATTGTTATTTAGAACATTAAGGTTTGAGTCACTTTGATATAATGGTGAATTCATATATGTGGGTTTTGTTATTGCTTTGCTCGGGACTAGCAAAGGTTTAAGTGTGGGGGTATTTGATAGCATGTAATTATGTTATCTTATTTCCTATTATTTATGCTAGTTTTGTAATTATTTTGTGATTTTATATGCCTATTTCTCTTAATTTTGTAGAAACCAAGCGTGAGGAGCAAAAACCGAGTGTTTGGGAGTACTTTGGTGGATATTGGATCCTTTTGAAGCTTAATTAAAAATTCAAGAAGATTAAATATGTTATTTGAGCATAAGACATGTTCCGTGAGATCCTACATCGAATCACGATTTCAACGCATCGAACCAGAGGTCATTCGGACACCCGAGCAAAGAGATATAGCAAAAATGGCCAGTGTTGTCTACAGGGTAGTGTCCGCTGTCCATAGCGTCTCGACGCTACGAAAAACTCAAAAACACTATTTTTCGCCCAAAAACGCGCGCAAACCACTTTTCTTGTAGCGCAGTGTCTCAACTCTGCATTATGATTTTCTATATAAATAAGTTTTTGGGGCGTCGTTTTGGGAGGAAATCTGAGGGTTTCAGCCCTATTCTTGATTCCAAGCTAATATTGAGGGTTTAGGGAGCAACTGAGAGTGTTTGTGGAGCATTTTTGAAGATCCGGAGCTCAAGGGACATGGAGATTAGGACGGGAAAGCGGGATCGACCATTGTTTGCTAATTTCTTCTTTTTCCTTTAGTTTTAGTTTCTATTTTGTGGCTGTAAATTAGGAATTTAGAGGTTTAATTATATGAATTTAAGTATCTTTGTTCCTAATACTTGGAGTTTTGATGTAGCCATTAGACTTGAGGTTTTAATTGATTAAATACCTTGATTGAATACTTTGTTTCATTCATGCTTTTATGTATTTAATGCTTATAATCTTTTGATCACGGATTATTTGTTCGGGTTTAGGGTAGAACTTAATTACATGACTATTTGTAAATTCTTGCATGAAAGTGGAGAATTCTCTTAGAAGCCCTTAAAAGAAGTTGCTTAAGGCCTTGCATGCTATTAAAATCTAGATAGAGATATTAGATTTATAACATTGCATGAGAGTTAAATTGTGCTTGAAAGAGTCAGTTAATACCCTCACTTCTTGGCTTATGGAAATTTGCATGACAAATCTTGGTAGATATGACTGTAAGTCTAATTGGTGAAATTGATTCTCTAGGATATTTCTCTCCTATTGTGTCTTTATTTATCTTTTCCTTTCTAGGTTAGCTCTTTAATTTAGCTTGTTTGCATCTAATTTCTTCTCTAAATAAAGTTAAGTGAGAGAAGTACGATATTTAATTGAACTATCCCTGTGATCGACCATGGCCACTATTATTACAAATTTTAAAGGTTTAGGTTTGTAAATATATTTGATAGAGCATTCGACAAGCTCTTTATCAATAAGCCTTAGAATTAAGGCTTATTTAACTCCCAATTACTTAAAATATTCTTGTTTTGTCTTAAGATCATTTGGAAATAGTTGAAAGTTGCTTGAAAATAAGAAAGAAATAAAAATGAAGGCAATTAGGATAAGATTCTAAAAAAATTAAATTTGTTTGCAAGGAATGTGGAAATTGCAAAACCAAAATTGCAATTTCATGAAACTACAATTTTGGAAGCAGTAGAAAAATTCCAAAAATGAAAAAAAATCTGCATTTACCCATATCCAAAAATCATAAATTCTTGCACTATTTGGGAGATTTTGAGCACGAAATTTGGGCATTATTCAACCCTAATGAGGGCCTATAAAAGGAGAGAAGATGAGTGGAGAAGAGCATCAATTTTTGGAGGCGTTTTTGGAGTTCTAGTCCGTGGGTTTTCTTCCCATTTATTTCCTCTGTTTTTCTTTAAATCCCTCCTCTGTCTTTCATCGATCAAGCAACTTTGGTGCTATTTTTTTTCCTTAGTTTTTTCGATCCAATCTAAATGACAATTTGGGTTGTGATGATTCATTCCTTCCTAGAAATAGTGGGAGTTGAATCGATTGAAATCTAAAGAAGAAAAATGGGTTTTTGTTCAAGTTTTCTATATTTTGGTTGGTTCTTAGTTTAGGTGAATTTAATTTCTGTTTTAGTTAACGGTTGTAATTTTTCATGCTTTTTGTTCTTACCTACTGTATTAAGCATTGGAATTGAGTTGAGATTGTTGAAATAATCGAAAGCAAGTTTTTTGAAATTTTTTTCTTCATGGGTTATATTTAGTACGAAGTCTTCTTTTCATATTTTATGGTTACTCTTTGTTTTTCATACTTACTGGGTGTAGGCAAAATTAACTGTCTTATGATTACAACACCAAAATTGGCTTATGATCAGTAACATTTTCCTATTAATGGGAATTAATTATTGTCCATCCGTAGTTCTTCCTTAGTCCTTTTCATTTAAGATTGGTTTATTACAATAGCCAATTTTCTTCTCTTTTTCTTTTTGTATGGAGTTTATCTTCAACTATAGTTTGGATGTTTTTGAATTAATTATGAACTAAACTTCTTAGGGGGTTCAAGGATGTGAATTCCCTAAGAAGTAATTGTAGCCAAATTTCCAACAAAAACCAAGCCTACATCTCAATTGTTTGCTTGTGTTGAATAATTTTTCGTTGAGATCCTAGGTGAATTTAATATCGACGGTGTTAGTGAAAAGCAGATTTCGTACAAGTGATGGAGAAAAGAGCTTAGACATAAGTCAATTCTTTACCCTAGACATAGGGATTAAAGACTCAAAAACCCATAAAATTGTTGAGCCGAATTATCTAAGATAGAGGGACTATAGACATGTAAGTCACTCACTTAGCCTCTTAAAAATCTAATTACAAGGTGAATAGGAGTAGCAATTTTGGTTTACAATTGATCAATGTAGAATAGGTTGGAATTGCAATTTTGGTTTGCAATTACAACTTAGGGTAATGACATTCTTGAGCCCCTCCTTTATCTAAAATTTCTTTTGCGGTTTCATTTACCAAGTCTATCTAGTTTGCTATTCAATATTGCAAAATTTCAATTCTGCAATTCAATTCTACAATCTTTATCACTTTATTTTTCAATTTTTGATTCTGCAATTCAGTTCTGCAATTTTTTCCACTTTAACTTGCAATTAGATTCTGAAATTGTTCTCTTTTTACCAACACACCATCCCAACCTTGTTTTGCAAATTTTAGTTTCCAAGTTGCAATTCTCCTTACATTTTGCTTAGCAATAATTTTACACTGTTCTCTGTGGGATCGATACTCAGGAATACTCATGTTTTAATACTAGCATCGGCAGTGTGCACTTGCACTGGGGTTGAACATATTTACTTACTTTTCTTCACCCAAAGTTCACTCGATCAAGTTTCGTCCAGCCTTGCCACCCCGTACGTACGCCTAAGCGCATGCCAACAGGCCTATCCACGCACAACGCCCGCCTAGCCCGCCAACCCCTCACACACTCATTCCTACGTGCCCAAGAGTCCTTCGCACGCCCACTTGCCCATGCCCACCAACCCAGCTCGTATGCCCATAGTGCAGCGCACCAGCCCACACACATGACCACCTATGCTTTGCCAGCAAGCCAAGCCATTGCTTGGAGCAACTTCTTCCTCAAGCAACTTCTTGGTCAAGCAATGTTATTTATTTTCTTAGAAGTCATTTTTACTATAGTTGAATCTTATAAGAAAAGTTGTTAGAAGATCTTAATTATAATTATTTAATTTATTTTAGATTATGTTATTTGAATTTTGAGATTTAGGAAGATTGTATCTCTCCCATGGCTATATAAACCCAAGGGAGTTCTCATTTGAGAATACAAGTGAATGAAGAGAGATTTCTTTTCTTTAGAATTTTCTGAGAGCATTCTGTCCCTTTTTTTTGGCAAGCCTTGTATCTAGATTGCATGTCTTTGAAGCATTGAAGCTCGGTTGGTCACCAAACGTGTAGAGTGTTTCAGCCTAGAGATTAAAACGAGTTCTCTTATCTCTTGGTCTTTGACCATAAGGGACTTTGTTGCTAACCTTCACCTTGGGTTGATCCAAGTTGATACGAAGGTGTTGTGACTTGTGTATGTTTGAAAGGTCCACATAATCAATGGGTTGCCCATGCCAGAGCTTATAGTGTTGTCATATCACATCGGTTAATTAAATAGGTAAATGTCCTTGTCATGAAAGTTTCAAGATGTTAAAAATGTCTTTATATTAAAATTCATTTTTTTTAAAATAGATAAATATATAAAAATGTCATAGCCCCTTTGTTGGAAGCGTGTGATGGACACTCACAAATAAATAATCAAACAAGGAATATTTGAGAAAAACAATTCACTTGTATTGAAAAACTATTCAAGAAGCTACAAACTTGGTTTACACTTTTCTCTCAAATTCACTTTGATTTTCTTCTTCTCCACACACTTGATGCTACAACACATACCAAGACATCATATTTATAGGACTCATGAAAAATCTAGATCTTATAACTCCCATCCTATACTTAATTTCATGAATAACTTACTTACCTTTATGAACATATATAACTCTCATACTAACTCATCATAAACAACCAATTCAAATACAAAAACGTTCTTAACTCCTATCCAAAAACTTCTAAATACATTAACATACTTAATCAAACTATAACTCATGAATGTGTATAACTTACCATTAAAAAATATGTTTAACTTTCAACATCTCCCCGTAAACATGTTTTTCTGAAAACTCCAAGCAAGGTTCTCAACTTGTCAAACACATCAACCTTGAGTGGCTTTGTGAAAATATCTGCAATTTGATCTTTTGTCTTCACATATTCAACTTGAATCTCCTTTCTTGAAATGCAATCTCTGATAAAATGAAATCTTGTATCAATGTGCTTACTTCGATCATGGAACACTGGATTTTTGGCTAGAGCAATTGTTGACTTATTATCCACATGGATCACAGTTGTGTCCTCTTGCAAAAATCCAACTGCTTGATGCAAATTTCTCAACCAAACTGCATGACAAACACATGATGCTGCAGCAACATATTCTGCCTCACAAGTAGATAATGTCACAATAGGTTGCTTCTTAGAACTCCAAGTAAAAGATGTGTTACCAACAAAGAACACATATCCACTTGTACTTTTTCGATCATTAAGATCTTCAGCCCAATTACTATCACAATAACCTTCAAGCTTGAATTCTTTGGATGATGAATAAAATAATCCATAGTCAAGTGTACCTTTGAGATAACAAAGAATTCTCTTTGAGTCGTTGTAGGAGATTCCATAAACCGACTCACCAATCCAACACTGAAAAGAATATATGGCCTTGTGCAAGTTAAATATCTCAAACTCCCAATCAAACTTTTGAAATATGAAGGATCTGCAACGTCTCCATCTTCATATTTAGACAGTTTTATCCTACTTTCAATCGGAGTTGCAATAGGTTTAGAATCCAACATCTTGAATTTTTCAAGAATTTCTCTAGTATATTGTTCTTGAGAGATGAAAATACCTTCCTTTGACTACTTCACCTCGATGCCAAGATAATATGACATAAGTCCAATATCTGTCATTTCAAATTCTTGGGTCATTGCCTTCTTGAGATCTTCAGACATGCTTGCACAATTTTCTATAAAAATTAAGTCATCCACATATAGGCAAACCAACAAAATATCTCCATGATCATTAGTCTTAATATAAAGAGAATGTTCATGAGGGCATCTTGAATACCCATTGTCAAGGAAATATTTGTTGATTCTGCTATTTCACATTCTTGGTGCTTATCTCAATCCGTACAAGGCTTTCTTTAATTTCAAGACTTTATCTTCTTGACCTTTCACAGAATAATCAAAAGGTTGTTCCAAGTAGACTTCTTCTTCAAGATATCCATTCAAAAATGCTGATTTGACATCCATCTGAAAGATCTTCCATTTATTTTGAGCAGCAAGTGCAATCAACAACCTTATAGTCTCTATGCGAGCTATAGGAGCAAACACTTTATCATAATCAATTCTCTTTCTTTGAGAATAGCATTTCACAACTAATCTTGCTTTATGTCTCTCCACTTCTCCTTTTTCATTTCTTTTTGTCTTGAATATCCATTTGACACCTATTGGGTTCTTTCCACTTGGAAGAGTAGAAAGCTCCCATGTATCATTCTTCTTTATGGCTTTTAGCTCCTCATCCATAGCAGTCTTCTATTTTTCATCTTGTGAAGCTTCTTCAAAATTTAAAGGTTCACTGTCACCAAAAAAAACAAAAAAGAGTAAGATCACTGAAACTTTGACTTAACTCTTCAGTTTCATCATATATGTCTTGCAAACTTCTCATGCCACGAGGTGATTCACTTGAACTTGTAGATGATGAAGGTGTGCTTTCTTGTGGAATAAATGGCGATGTAGGTGGTGTTGATAGAGAAGCAACATCACTATATTTATTATCATCTTCAGGAAAGAATAGGAACTTGTAGTCTTTCGGTTCATCATTCCAATTCCATAATGCTTCCTCATCGAACACGACATCTCTGAAGGAGTTAATATTAAGAAAGCGGAAGAAATTTCGGATCTCGAGCACTCAAAGTACATCAATTTAACCAAACAAAAACATGCTCAAAACTGGAAAAAACCAGAAAGTATGAACACATACCTTTGTAGCTCAAATTCTCCAAATTCTTTGTAAATCTTGGATCACCAACAATACTTGGACCACCACTAGAGTCTTCCCTACTATTCTCAGCCCTTGGAATGGATTGTGGGATCTTTGATTGAGAGAAATTGGGAGAAGAATGAGTAAAGATAAAAAAGCTAGAGAGTTTTCTACAAAAATCTCTTGTTTTTCTAATCCCCTTTCTCCATTGTGTTTCTTCTCATTTATAGGCACTAATGAAACCTCATTAGGCTTCCTATGGAAGACAACATTTGTCTTCCTATGGAAGACAACATTTGTCTTCCTTTTGAAGACAACACTTGTCTTCCTTTGGAAGACAACACTTGTCTTCCTATGGAAGACAACACTTGTCTTCTTTTGGAAGACAACACTTGGTTGGAATTAGTCAAGTTTAAATTAAAAAACTTGATTAATCAATTAAACCATTTAATTAATTAATTTAATTATTTAATTTAATATCAAATATTAATTAAATAATTAGACCAATCCCTCTCTTTTATGACCAATCATTTGTACATGAATCCCTATTCACGTATTAAACCGAACAAATATTTAAATCACATTTAAATATGTTCCTCTCTCTTTCTTGTGGTTTTAATTCATAATTAAATTATAGTACGTTAAGTATATCGCATATAATTAACGTTTACTTCCAAAACCGAATTTGAACAATTCAAATTCTTTTCTCTCAAATTATTCCAAGGCTTAGTCTGAGCTAGTAAGGGGACCTAATGGACCTACAGATCATGAGCTCCAACGATACGAGATTAACCGGCCAAACTCTTTAGCCTAGCTAATCAACATTCGTTAACCACCGGGACACTCCACTAAAGCCCAGTGGCTGCACTCTCCTCACTGTAGATATATTTCTGTCCACTCGATATAACCATGATTAGTAAGTCGATCCTTCACAGGTCGTTCGTAATTACAGCTGGGTCAAATAAACCGTTTTACCCCTGTAATTACTTCTTGTTCCTTAAGTCCCACTGATCCTCTAATGAACAATTGGTTTGTGGTCCAACCAACAAACCGAATCCCTCTCGGGCCAATGAGAGGGTGGGCCCATTGTTCAAGACCCGGAGTCAGCACTTAAGGGAACAACCTCTCTACTAATCCTTAAAGCAGGTAGGAGTGAATTCCATCTTGCATGACTATGTTCCCAACTATCTATCCGGTCTTATCCCCAAAATGGGAGGCTTATTGAGTCGGCAATCTCGGGCCACTCTCACCCATGCAAATCTAAGGATAATCCCGAATAAACAGGAGTTCATAGCACGCTCAGGATTAAGATCGAGTTACCTAGGTCATCGTATGAATATAGTCAGTTAAAACAGTAAACGGAGTTATAAAGTCTAAGTGACTATTTCGCGGTCCGGTCTTATGCAAACTCATTGCATAGGACGCCCCCACTCGCATGTCTCCACATGAACGATTCAGGATCACATCGTTAGTACTATACAAAGTGGGCCGCGTCCATAGTGTCCCCAGAATAAGGTACCCAGCCTTATCCTTATACTATAGACCATTTTGGCTATTACTCGAACTTGATCCACTTTTATGTCATACATAAAGTTCAAGTATACATACTATAGCCAAGGGTTCTTAGTTCATTGGATTTGGGTTATAGAATACACAATTCACTTTATTCAATAACACATTTATTGAATAAACCTCAATAACATCTTTATAGTAAAATAGAATATACATTCAGTTTACAAAACCACGAGTTTTAGGACACAAAACCCAACAATCTCTACTCACTACCATCTTCTCAGTAGCAGGATTATAAAGCTTGTAGCCTTTTGAGCTTGCATCATATCCAATGAAAACATTCTTCTCACTTTTATCATAGAGCTTACTACGCTTTTGATTTGGTACATGTGCATAAGTTATACTCCCAAATACTCTCAAATGAGTAATAGATGGCTTTCTTCCTGTCCATGCTTGTTGAAGAGTTTTGTTCCACAGGCTTCTAGTAGGGGAGCAGTTTGACAAGTAAACAGCACATTCAACTACTTGTGCCCAAAATTCTTCCGGCATTTTCTTACTCTTCAACATGCTTCGAGCCATATTGAGTATCATTATGTTCTTCCTCTCAATAACACCATTTTTTTGTGGAGTCCATGGAACTGTCATAGGGTGACGAATTCCATTTTCTTCACAAAAACCTTTGAATTCATTTGAAGTGAATTCTCCTCCTCTATCTGATCTCAAAACTTTTATGTAAAGACCACTTTATTTTTCAACAAGAGCTTTAAATCTCTTCAACATGCCAAATACCTCTGATTTCTCTTTTACAAAATAAATCCAAGTTTTTCGACTAAAATCATCAATAAACAATAAGAAATAATTATTCTTACCGAAAGAACTTGGCTTGATCGGTCCATAAAGATCAGTGTGAACAAGCTCTAGTGGTCTCCTTGCTCTTGAAGAAGATAAATTCTTTCTTGATTGCTTGCCATAAAGACAACCTTCACAAAATTGATTTGGATGTTTTACATATGGCAATCCTTTCACCATGTCTTTCTTGGCTAATAGTCTCAAGCTATCAAAGTTCAAATGCCCAAATCTCAAGTGCCAAATCCAAGATGGATCTTTCAAACATGATCTCAAACATTTTGCAACATCAGTTTGAATGTTTAATAAAAACATTCTGTTCTTCGTCATTTGCACTTTAGCAATCATATTATCACGATGGTCCTTTATTGAAAGACTATAATCCTTCATCAAAATATTATAGTCTTTTTCTTGGAGTTGTCCCAAACTCAAAATATTGTTCTTCATATTTGGCACATAATAGACATTAGAGATAAACTCATGCTTTCCATTCTTCAAGTTGATTAAAATCTTACATTTTCCTTTCACATGAATTTTTGTAGCATCACCAAATACGATATTTCCACCAACAGATTCATCAAGTTCCATGAACATTGATTTACTTCCACACATGTGATGGCTTGCACCACTATCAAGATACCACGAATTGTTTTCACATGTCTCTTCACCTTTGCATGCTAGAAGCAAAGATGGCTCAACAATTTTAACGTCTTGTTCCGTATAGTTGGCATTTTCTTCAACTTTATTTCTGCATTCCTAAGAATAATGACCAAATTTATGACAATTATAACATTCCACTTGACTTTTGTTATACCTCCTGTCATTACTTGATCTTCCTCCATATGGCCTTGAATAATTATGTATTCCACGACCTCTTGATGAATTAGTATATGAATTACTCTCGTCAAAATTTCTTTGACAGAAATTTCCTCAACCTAAATTTCCTCGACCTCATCCTCTAAAGTCGCCACGTCCACGATTGTGACCACGTCCACGATTGTGACCACGTCCTCGACATCGATTTCCTTTTTCCTGGCTATCTTCTTTATCTTTCAAATGCAACTTTGACTGGAATAGTTGCTCAATTGTCTATTTGTTCTTCTTGAGAAGCTTCTCTTCATGTGTTTGTAAAGTACCCACAAGTTGATCAACGAACACTGTACTCAAGTCCTTTGATTCTTCAATAGCTACAACGATGAAATTGAATTTTCATCTAATGAGCGAAGTATCTTTTCAACTACTTGCTCATCATTTATTGTCTCACCATATCTCTTCATTTCATTTACCACTGCTAGCAATCTTAAAGTATAATCTGAAATCGATTCAAATTCCTTCATGTGTAATGATTCATAATCACCTCTCAATTTTTGGAGGTGAACCTTCTTGACTCGGTCTACTCCTTTATAAGTATTCTCCAAAATTTTCCATGCTTGCCTCGTGGTAGTTGCTCCAGAAATTTTCTAAAAATTTGTATCATCAATTGCTTGATGAATAATGGTGAGTGCCTTTTGGTCTTTCTTTCTAGTACTTTGCGAAGCTTCATGTTGAGCTTGATTCAAAGCCACGTCATTCTCTAGTTCATCATAGCCTCTATCAACAATATCCCATGCATCTTGTGAACCAAGTAGAGCTTTCATACGAATACACCAACTGCTATAATTTTCTTTCGTAAGTCAAGGCACTTGGAAAGGAACCAAATTGTTGTTTGCCATTTGCAAAAATAATTCTCTTTTTTCAAACTCAAGCTCTGATACCACTTTGTTGGAAGCGTGTGATGGACACTCACAAATAAATAATCAAACAATGAATATTTGAGAAAAATAATTCACTTGTATTGAAAAACTATTCAAGAAGCTACAGACTTGGTTTACACTTTTCTCTCAAATTCACTTTGATTTTCTTCTTTGTAAATATCGTATTTGGTCCGGTAATTTTTATAATTTGATTTGATTTAAATTTTGGTTTGTGTTTACTTTGTTTTATATATATATATGTGTGTGTGTGTGTGTGTGTGTGTGTATATATATTTTGTGTTTTATTTTATTTTTATCATTTTAGATTAGATTAGATTAGAATAGATTAGATTGTATTTTGATTTTATTTGTTTTGATTTGATTTGATTTTTGTTTATTTATTTATTCATTTTCGTTATTATTATTATTATTATTATTATTTATTATTTAAATTTTTACGTCTTTTTTTTCCATCTTCGTAAACTTAGTCTTCTTCTCCCACGAGAATAGGTCCCTGCATCCACGTTCTTTCTCAAGAAGAGGACTTGCAACAACTATGTGACTGAAAAACCTTTTTTTTTTTTAGTAAGTTTCATTAGTATAAATAGAAAGAGATTAGAGTTTTGAGGGGGAAAAAAGAAAGAGTGGGAAGAAAGACGTATTAGAGAGGTGAAGTTTCTGGTTAGATTCCTTTAGTTCGGTGACATATGTTTGCAAGTGCAGCTTTCCGGCGAGCTTTTGACAGCAACCCGACGAATACGAACAACGAGCAGCAGAACGTCTCCAGCGTGGTTTCGAGAGGACCCATACACCCGCAGCAGTGAACTCACGCTTCCAACACGATTTCGACGAATTCGACGGCAAACCACGCCCTTCCGGCAACTCTCCGGAAGCGTGAGATTCGACCCAGGCCTCCGGCAGTGCAGATCTGCGAGTAGCGCGAACCCATGCCATTGACGACAACTTTCCAACCTCCAGCAAGTCTCTGAGTTTTTTTTTGTTTCATCGATAGGTGAGTGAATTTGGGGAAGAAAGGATTGAATTTCCACTTTTATCCTCATCTGATGTGATTATTTCCAACTTAGCCCTTAACTTCTTGTTTGAATTTCAAATAGACCATCATTTATGTTTTATTTCCAACTTTGCCCATAGCTTATTGTTGAATCTACCATTAACCTTAATTGTTGTTTTGAATTTTAATTAACCATTGAGTTCTTGCTTAATTGCATTTAACTTTAGATTTAAATCTCAATTAACCTTTGAACTCTTGTCTTTTAAATCTTGCATCGTGTTTTAAATTTCATTTCATTTTGACTTGATAAATTTCACTTAATCCTGGATTGTGATTTTAAATCTTGTCTAATTTAATTTTTGAATGACTTATTTTCATCGTTAAATTGCTTAATTTGCTTAATTTGCAAATTGCTTGAATTTTACTATTTGCTTGTCTTAATTTAAATTAAATTACAAATTGTTTAATTTGCTTAATTGCTTAATTTGCTTAATTTGTAAATTGCTTGAATTTTACTATTTTCTTGTCTTAATTTAAATTAAATTGCAAATTGTTTAATTCGTTTAATTGCTTAATTTGCTTAATTTGCAAATTGCTTGAATTTTACTATTTGCTTGTCTTAATTTAAATTAAATTGCAAATTGTCTAATTCGTTTAATTGCTTAATTTGCTTAATTTGCAAATTGCTTGAATTTTACTATTTGCTTGTCTTAATTTAAATTAAATTGCAAATTGTTTAATTCGTTTAATTGCTTAATTTGCTTAATTTGCAAATTGCTTGAATTTTACTATTTGCTCGTCTTAATTTAAATTAAATTGCAAATCGTTTAATTCGTTAAATTGCTTAAATTGCTTAATTTGCAAATTGCTTGAATTTTGCTATTTGCTTGGTTTGATTCGAATTAATTTGCAAATTGTTTATTCGTTAAATTGCTTAATTTGCTTAATTTGTAAATTACTTAAATTTTGCTATTTGATGATTTCATTCAAATTTGATTTGATTTGGAAATTTCTAAACACAATTTCAGTTTAGTTTCAATTGATTTATTTCTAATTTGATTCCAACTAAAATGAAGTTTTAATTTGGTTCTAACTTAGATTTTCTAAATGAGCTCTCAAGTTATAACTCATTAATGAGTTTGGAATAAAATTTGATTATGCGGGACTCGACGTTCTGTCTAGGTTGAGGTATTTAAGCTGACTAAAGGGAACACCTCTACCTGGGAACGACCAAATTAGTCAAAATTTATTCAATCTCATTGAAACTTTCTCAAATTTACATTTTGGCAACAAAAGTTTGAAATAAAACAAATTTGCCCCTTTAAAATTGGATTTCTGAAATAAGAACCTTCCAATTTATCAAAATTACATTTTGGCAAAAAAAGTTTGAAATAAAACAAATTTGCCCCTTTAAAATTGGATTTCTGAAATAAGAACCTTCTAATTTATCAAAATTACATTTTGTCAACAAAAGTTTGAAATAAAACAAATTTGCCCCTTTAAAATTGGATTTCTGAAATAAGAACCTTCCAATTTATCAAAATTACATTTGGCAACAAAAGTTTGAAATAAAACAAATTTGCCCCTTTAAAATTGGATTTATGAAATAAAAACCTTCCAATTCATCAAAATTACATTTGGCAATAAAAGTTTGAAATAAAATAAATTGCCTCCTTTAAAATTGGATTTCTGAAATAAGAACCATTTTTTTTAAATTCTTTCGTAAGTAATTTGTTTTATAAAATAATGAATTTGTTTTGAAATATCAAAATAAATTCCAAGTTTTTCTAATGGCCTTGAGCCACTCATAGTTATTAGTTCATATTTTATTTTAAAATGTGAATTAATAAATTTTGGGACATTCAAAATAAAACATAAAAAAAAAATTGGACTATTAAATAAAAGGATAATTTTGAAATAAAATGTGGTAACCGTTTTTCTAAAACGGGTGTTGTAGGGGTGCTAACACCTTCTCTACACTCAATCGACTCCTGAGCCTAATTTCTGGTTTCATAGACTACCATTTTCCTCTAAAATAGGTGACCAATCACACCTTATAATGATTGGTGGCGACTCCAAACCTTTTACCTCAAAAGAGACTCCTAGGAGAGGACGTCGGCCGCTCCGCGTCGTGATGACGTTGCGACATTCTTCTTCACACACTTGATGCTACAACACATACCAAGACATCATATTTATAGGACTCATGAAAAAATCTAGATCTTATAACTCCCATCCTATACTTAATTTCATGAATAACTTACTTACCTTTATGAACATATATAACTCTCATACTAACTCATCCTAAACAACCAATTCAAATACAAAAATATTCTTAACTCCTATCCAAAAACTTCTAAATACATTAACATACTTAATTAAACTACAACTCATGAATGTGTATAACTTACCATTAAAAAATATGTTTAACTTTCAACACCCTTTTCTATTCCACTTTATTATAGAAAACAAATTTCAACGATATAATCCAAACAAAATCAGAGAGTGACTTTTTAAAAATGTGGGATGTGTTGTTTAGTGTCTATATAATTCTTAGCCCCTAAAAAAAAAAATCCTAAGAAACCAAATTTGTGGATCCTAAATGTCTTAGATACCATACCAATATGTCTACGGAAATTTTCATAAATAACGAGAAGTAATTTTGTTTTTTTTTTCTTTAAAAAATGTTAATATAAAAATAACATTGCATCTGATAGAGTTTGAAGAACACTATAAATAATGGAGGAATCACACCCAAAAATTAAACTCATAACATTACTCTACTAACGAGCATCACCGCATTCTCTAATTTAGAGAACCGATCTCTCTTATTTTATTACTAAACAACTAGAAAGACACATGAGGCTGAAGAATATTTTAATAAAAGGTAATTACCATTCATTTACTTTTACCCCTACCTTCGAATATTGACTGCTTTATGTTTTCTCCCTAGCCCACTCTGAATGTTTAGATTATAAAAGTATCAAATGAAGAAGCTAGAATGGAGCAAGAGTGTTTTCTTCTACAAAGCAATCACTGAAGCCTACAAAATCATGAAGGTATGCTAACAGATTGTTTATTTCATCTTTTTTTAGTCTTGCATAAACATCCATCTTTTGAAAACGAAATCACCTCTCGTTCTAATTTTATTTGACATTGAGATATGAAATAATTACTAATCAAATCAAGCTCATACATATAGTTGATCTTTCCAATGGGGGCTATTTTTGTCCTATGAAACATCAAATATATTATTCTAGATTTGCATAGATGACCATGTGAAATATTAGAATGTTTTAAAATTTAACAATATCCATAATTTAATTTGGTTACTTGTGTGCTTAGCCCTTGAACTAAACATGGAAGCTCCTTACATATAATATAATTTGTCTTTTTTTTTTTGGTAAAATTATGAATTAAAATCATAATTACATTCCGAGAATCATATTATATAATTCCTTTCAACGTGTCTATGGTGAAATACATCTGAGAATCATATTCTGAAAACTACTGTTTCCATAATTCATGATTACAAGTGTTGTTGCCAAAATTTGGTCAGGAAAAAATCTCACATGACCGTCATGTACTTCAACGATAAATTTATAATTTGAAGGAAAGAGGTGACCTGAAAAAGGGAAAAAGCAAGGCACCAGTGTGGCGCTTCCCACACCAGCTCCAATGTTTAAGTTAGCTAGGAGAATTTAGGTGTAGAAAACTAAAGTTTAGAGAATGAAGGTTAAGTTGAACTTCCAAACTAGAGTTTAGAAAATGAGGGTTAAGTTGAACTTCCTTTCTTTTAGTCATAATGGCGTATGTAAAGGATCTTTGACCTAGGTTATCCATATTCCTTTTCAGATAAGGATTCAAAGGGGTTCCTCTTCTATCTAGGAATTGGATTTGAAAAGTTGATATGTGGGCTACAGGGTTCCCTTGGGTCCATTTCTCTTGTGGGCTCTTATCATCTTGACTTTTTTATCTTTTTTTGAGATATTTGATTAAGTCCAAATTTCATTCATAACATTAGCCCCCTCCCAAGTTGGGATCAGTGGTTTAGCATCTCTTGGGCTAGACGTTCGAAACCCAATTTGGGAATATAGACTTGAGTTAACAAGAGGAATGACCAAATAAGAAGTTTCATTTTGAAATATGGCCAAAAGTTTTCAAAATCAGATAAATGGCCAAATGATTTTTCAGATTATTAATTAAGAATTATCAATTGACCAAAATACCTCCTAGCAAATTGAAATTATGGGATAATTCAAATTAATCTAAAATTGAAATCATAACAACCCAGATCTCATGAAGCAAGGAAATATTCAATAACAAAAAATAAAACTTACAGAATAGTTAAAAATCTATCTAATTGATTATTGAAATTTTAAATACGATTTTATTTTCATCTTCGTAAGTACAATCGTTTTTAAATTTACCTCTCGTTCGAAGCTTTATCTTCCATCTATTAAGCTGCACATTTGGCTAGGGTTTGAAATCCATTTCCTCTCTTTGCAAACGTTTGCCTTCCGTGCCAATTGATTTTTAGGGTTCTTCTAAGCAAATACCTTGTATTTAAACTAACTATATGATGGGGAAAGCAGAGGAGCGACATAAAAAAGTATTTGAAGCTTCATCTTCGTATGTTGTATATGTTCAAAAAAATATGAAAATGTTTATAAATATGAAAACACAAATACACTATGTATAATGCAAGTACCATATACGCAATATGTGTTAAAAAATGTGAAACTATTGGTAAATAAAAAAAAAACGCAAACACACTATGTATAATACAAAAGTACCATATGTTGCATATGTTCAAAAAAAAATTATCATTTTTTTAGAAGAAAAAAAAGTGTGAAACTATTGATAAATATAAAACTGCAAATACACGGTATAATGCAAGTATCCCAATCACTTTCTCGCCAATGCTCAGTCTCTCCACATCGGCAGCAGATTCTCCATCCTCTCGTGTTGATGAGGAGTTGGAGTTTAGAAACATCTACCTAATGTTTTCGATGAAGAAAGCTAACTCCATCGTCACGACTGCAGATTCAGCCACATTTTCCATGGTGCCAATTCACAGCCAGGCAGATTTCGGCCAATAAGGTTAGAAATGTTGAAATCCCCTTAAAATCGGAACATTGAGATGCAATTCAATTCCACAACAAATTTAAAACACTGATTTTCCAGATCTCACAAAATTAAATAAGTCAACAATTGATTGTAATGGTATCATAAGAGAAAGAATTCACAACACTTAGGAAAAGAAACACAATCAAGGAGAACATAAAAAATCAGCGGTTTTTGCCTCCAAGTTATGTCCGACGACTTCCATCTCCAAGTTATGGTCGGTGGCTTTCCGTCTCCAAGTTATGTTCGATAGCTTCTGTCCCCAAGTTAGGTTCGACGACTTTCCTTCTCCAAGTTATGTTTAGCGGCTTCCATCTCCAGTTATGTTAGGCGACTTTCGTCTCTAAGTTATGTTTGGCGACTTATGGATTCCGTCTCCAAGTATAGGTTCGAGTTTCGCTTCTCCTCCAAGTTCGGGGATCTTTATCATTTGCTCTGCCACCAAGTTTGGAGGTTTCGTCGTTGCTTGCTCCTTTATCAAGTCAGGAGGTTTCATTGTCACTCCATCGCCAGGTCTAGAAGCTTCACCATCAATCCTTCTTTAAGTCTAAAGGGTTCGTTGTCACTCTATCTCCAAGTTTGAAGGCTCCGTCGTCGCTCTATCTTCAAGTTGAGGAGCTTCGTCGCAGCTCTATCTTCAAAGTGGCTTTTGGCAGCTCCGTCTTCAAAGTTGACATCTTCAAAGTTTGGCTTCTGGCAGCTCCATCTTAAAAGTGGCTTTTGGCAGCTTCGTCTTCAATGTCTGGCTTCTGGTGGCTCTGTCTTCAATGTTTGGCTTCTGATGGCTACATCTTCAAGTCTGATGGCTTTGTTGCCGCTCCATCTTCAAGTCAAGTTCCATGATTTCTACCACTCAATCTTCAAGTCAAGTTCGATGGCTTTCATTGCTTCAACCTTCAAGTCAAGTTTGAGGGCTTTCGTCGCTTCAATCTTCAAGTTAAGTTTGATGGCTTCCACCGCTTCAATCTTCAAGTTAAGTTTGATGGCTTCCGCCGCTTCAATCTTCAAGTTAAGTTCGATGGCTTTCATCGATTCAGTTTTCAAGTTAAGTTCAAAGGCTTGTTTCTTTGTTTCATCTTGAGGCTTTGTAACTCTCTGCCATAAAGCAATACAAATATATACGTCTTAAAAATAAACAACTTACCTATTTACCTTTTGGGTGGTAAACGAAAGTATTCTTCTTCTGGGGTGAAAATATTGGCAAACAATGTCAAGTTGTAAAAAAAATGAAAAAAAAAGAAAGAAGAAAAAAAAAAGTATGAGTAAAAAAAAAGTCTATTTTTTTAGATTAAAAAAAATGTGTGTGTTTGCACTATTCAGCACACATGGAAGAAGAATAATAATAGTAAAAAAAAAAAATTGACAAAAGTTTGCATTCAGTGTGCGTGTGTGCATATATATGGGTTAACAAGATAAATGACAAAATTTATTTGGCTTTTTGAAAAATGGAAGAACATCTTTGTTATTGAAAAAATGGCGACTTGCATTTTGAATGTCTCATTTCTCTTTTGAAATTACGTGTGAACAGATCGTTTGATGGAAATAGGGAGGGGAGAGGCTTTCAGATCTGAAAACCTTAAATACCCTAGATTTGGAAACCTTAAAAACCCTAGATCTAGAGAGCAAAGTGGAGAGGACGAAAACCATGGAGTGACTTGCGCAAATGAAGAAACAATGGCGATGTGGGAGAGGGAAAAACAAAGAAGACGAAATCGGGAGAACGATATAGCGGAAGAGGTTAGGGATGAGGGAGAGAGCAAAAGGGTGAAAACGAACGCATGAGGGAGAAGACAAAATTAGAGAAACGAAAAGGTAGTAGAGGAAGAGGGGGGAGACAAGGGAGAGGAGAGCATATTTGGGAAGTGGGAACGACAACAACTATCCAAAACTCAAACCTACCATCGATTATCTACAGTATTACTATAGCAAAACGGAGGTAATCAATACCATGATCCCATCTTATTTTAACCGTCGGCCCAAACAAGGAGTTGACTAAAATAGCCCACTCAAACACCATTATGGGTAAAAAATGATATTTTCCGAAAAAAACATGAAAGAGTAGTCTTGTTTTTCGTAAAGCCCTCATTTTTAAATTTATGTTTTCAAAATTTGTATTTGGGACATTTTCCAAAAAAAAAAAAAAAAATTCCCATCAAGCGTAGAATCTCATGTTCAACCTAATATCGACGTGAACTTTCACCACAGGGCACTCAAATGGCAACTCCGGCAACGGCGAGTGGTGACTGGTGAGTGAAGCTCCGGCCGGCGGCGGTCAATGAAAGCTTATATATCATAGAACCACTCTTCCATAGTCTCTCTCCCGCTGTCACTTTTAGCACGCTGAGATGACGGCTGCCATGGGACCTCCACCGCCAAGAAACCCCTCCTCCGCTTCTCCAATGGATTCCGATGCCGGAACCCTGGAGGGAGATTCAACCTCTTCTTCAACGGCAACGAAGGCCGACATGGGCTCTCCTCCGAAAAATCCTATTCCTCCCGACTCTGATCCCCCAGCCCCGACCACAACTCAAGAAGACGAATCACCGGTGAATTTGACCAATTCTGATGCTTCAGAACCAGTTGAGAAGGTTTCAGACGGGTCCGCGTCTGATAAAGCTGTGGAACTGGCTTCGAAGGAACCCGAGAGCGTAGCGGTGCCATACACCATTCCTTCTTGGAGTGGAGCCCCCTCCCATCGTTTCTATTTGGAGGTTCTGAAGGATGGATGCATTATTGATCAATTTGATGTGTAAGTCCATTGAAAGTTTGAAAGAAATGTTTAGAACCTCGTATTAATTTCTCAAGATATGTGAAATTCTGGAACTTAGAGAAATGGCCTGATATACTGTTTTTCTCATACTTGGTCTTGATGAAATCAAATCCTGCTATTCTTTTATTTGTTAACATATTGGTTACTGAGTTGTGTCTATGGTTTTAGATATGAGAAGGGGGCTTATATGTTTGGACGTGTGGATCTCTGCGATTTTGTTCTGGATCATCCAACCATTTCTCGTTTTCACGCTGGTAGCCAACTTTTCCCTTATACTTAGATTAGTTAACATGATCATGTGCAGGGTTCGTATTACAGGATTTTCAAGCTTATTAACTTAAATGCAGAAATTATACAGAAGTAAATTTAGGTACAATAGTTCTTAGTGATTATCATTGACTATTTTATGCACGGGATTTAATCCTTGTTTCTATTGTATCGTTAAGGTTCCATACACTGTAATTGCATTTCTCTGGTATTGCTTGTGTTATCATGTAACACCATGGGAACCTAGCGATTATCATATCTATTGTAATATCATTATATTTCTATCGTTAAGGTTCCATACTACTTTACATGTACAGGATTTAATCCTTGTTTCTATGGTATCGTTAAGGTTCGATACATTGTCAATGCATTTCTATGTGTCAATTCAGCGGGCTCTCAACTCTCCATTAGAACTAAGCTGCCTTAATTAACAAATAGTAACAACATATAGGTGCTTTGAGCTAAGATTTAAATATCTATTATGTTCATTGACCGAGCAGTGATTGAAAATTGAGCTTGCTGGCTGTTGCACCTGCCTTTGCCCTTCTTTCTTAAAATGGTCCGCTCTCTCTATGTACGAAGCTTAGTTTTATTATTTCACTGGTAGGGATAATAACATTGTGCCTTCTGTAAGACGACCTTGCAAGTTGTGAATCATGTTATACTTTCCATCTATAGTACATGATTTATTTATCATCGCTAAATGAGACTTTGTGATCATTTCAAGCAACCGTAAGACATTTGATATATGTAAGGGCCATTTTTTTACAATAAGTTGGTTGCTCATAGGGTGAGCATCCAAATTCTTATGTTTCTTAGAATTTAGAACACTAGGCATGGTAGGATGCCTATACAAGTGCTCAAAATATCAAAAGAGCTTTTGATGCTCTTCTCAACCCATGGGCTCTAGGTTTCAATGGTGGGGCATTTTTTTTTTGAAACATTTCGAGGAAAGATGGGTCTATGGAATTGAAGAATAAGAACACAAGGAAGGGCTAGAGCTTAGTAATTATGGTGACATCATTGATGATAAGAAGCGCTCTTAGTGTTGTAGCAACTTCTCATATCATATCATAGATTGTAAAACTAGAGGTAGGTTAAAAACTAGGGTCTGGTTGAATTGCTTAAATCAAAATAGAAAAAGAAAGATAGGGCAGACAATGTACCAACAATACCTTACAACATTAAGACTCAGAGGTTGATTGAGAAACAATATTCGACTTATCATCCTTGAAGGTTACAAGGAACATTGAATTTGGGACTAGACATTTTTGCCCTTTTTTTCTTCTTTATATATTCTTTTCATCAATTCTGTACGAGGAGAGACTTTGGAGTCAGAAGTGTAAGCTTCAGTGGCTGAAAGAGGGAGATGAGAATTCATCTTTCTTTCATAGATGGGTGTCCCAGAGAAAAGTTAGAAGCTGTATTTCCTTTTTAGAGTCTGATGATGGTGCTGTCCTCTCCACTGAAAGAGATATAGAGAATGAGGTGATTGGTTTCTTTTCCAAGTTGTACAGCCAAAGAGTGGATCACAGATATGTTTTGGAAGATCTGAGTTGGTCTCCTTTGTCACAGTCGTGGAAAGAAAGGTTGGAAGCTCCTTTTGAGGAGGCGGAAATTAAATTTGTTGTGATGAGCGTGAGTAATTTCAAGTCTCCTGGGCTGGATGGGATGACAAGCGAATTTTTTAAAAAGTCGTGGAACATTGTTAAAGATGACCTTCTTAGAGTGTTCTAGGATTTTTTTTCAAAATGGCATTATAAATAAGAGAACAAATGAGACATATGGCTGCTTAATTCCTAAGAAGTTGCGGGCCGGCCACTAGAGTGGGTGACTTTCGTCTGATTAGCCTCATGACTTCCTTATACAAAATCATAGCTAAAGTCCTTGCGGAGAGACTAAGGCAAGTGCTACCAGATATCATTGCTAATACTCAAGTTGCTTTTGTTGAAGGAAGACAAATTCTTGATGCTATTCTGGTGGCCTCAGAAGCGGTTGGGGATTTGAAAGCTAAGCAAGATAAGCGCTATGTTTTGAAACTTGACTATGAAAAAGCCTACGACAAAGTAGATTGATTCTTCCTCGATGATGTTTTGGCAAAGAAGGGCTTTGGTTCGACTTGGAGAAGGTGGATTTGGGGATGTGTCTTGTAGGCCAACTTCTCTTTTTTTTATTAATGGTCGCCCTTGGGAGAAGATTTTGGCTCAAAGGGGCTTAGACAAGGGAATCCCGTGTCTCCTTTCCTTTTCACGCTTTTAGGGGATGCCTTCAGTAGATTGGTTCATTTTTGCTTGGAGAAAGGATTTTGAAGGGGTGGGTTGTTGGAAAAAAGATTTCGATTGTATCTCACTTGCAATATGCGGATGACACGATCATTTTCTGCCCAACTGGTCGGTCCCCGCGTAGAAATTTGTGGAAAGTGATTTCTATCTTCCTTTGTTGCTCAAGTTTGAGTTTAAATACTGCCAAGACTTCGTTGATCGGGATAAATATTGCTGTTCAGGTGGTTGCTGACCAGGTAGCTGTTTTAGGGTGCAGAACTGAAACTCTTACCATTTCTTATCTTGGTTTTCCCTTAGGAGGCAATCGTCGGTCTTTGGAGTTTTGGGAGCCCATGGTCGATAAGTTTAGAAAGAAAATTTCCACGTGGAAGTCACCTCTACTTTCAAAGGGGGGTAGGCTTTCTCTCATATCTTCGGTTCTGAACGGTCTGCCTTTGTATTTCTTCTCTCTTCTTAAAGCTCCGAAAACAATCATAAGGATATGGAGAAACTGACTTGAGATTTTTTCTGGAATGGGGGAGAGTTCAAAGCTGGTACTCATCTGGTGAATTGGAAAACTGCCTCCCTCTCTCTTTACCATGGTGGTCTCGAGATTGGCTCTCTTGAGCACAGAAATACAACCCTTCTTACTAAGTGGTGCTGGCATTTCTCTATGGAACAGAAGTCCTCTGGAGGCAAGCGGTGACAAGGATCTATGGGGAAGAGCCTTTTGGGTGGTTGGCCTATCCTCCCTCAAGTAGTTCCAAAAACCGCCCCTAGTTTGACATTGCAAAGCTGAGGTCGATTTATGAGAATTTTATAAAGTTTAAAGTGGGCAATGGTAGGCGGATTAGATTTTGGAAGGACATATGGCTTGGGGGGTCTTCTCTTAAAGAGGAATTTCCTAACATCTTTGTGTTATCCTTGAAGCAAGATGCTATTGTGGCTGAGTGCTGGGATGACGTGCAGGGAACGTGGAATTTGAGTATTAGAAGAGGAGTGTTGATAGAGAGGTGCATGATTGGGTTTTGTTGACTGTGAAGTTAGAATCCTTTTGCTTGGCCAAGGAGAAGATAGAATCAGTTGGTCTCTTGACCCCGGAGGCAATTTTTCCACCAAATCTCTCTTCCTTAATTTGGCAGGATCCAGGATGGCCTTGAAATGCTTATTGACCAAGTTGATTTGGAACTTTAAAATTCCGAAGAAGATTAAAATCTTTTTGTGGTCGGTGGCTCACAGAAGTTTGAACACTCATGAAAAGCTTCAAAAGAAGTCTCCTAGTCGTGCTCTTTGCCCCTCTATTTGCTCCCTTTGTTCCTTGAATGAAGAATCTTTGGATCACTTATTTTTGCATTGCCCCTTTGCTAGACAATGTTGGGAAAGACTTCTGACTCTCTTTGAAGTGCAGATATCTCTTCCAAAGCTGGTGGATGGGTGGTTGATTGAATCCTTGGGGGGATGGAGGTTGAAAGGAAAGTATAGACTGGTCTGGAAGTTTGCCTCTAGAGCTCGTTTATGGAGTTTATGGTTGGAAAGGAATAGAAGAATTTTTGAAGATAAGTCTACTCCTTTGGGTATTTTTTGGGATTTTGTACAGCTAAATACAGCTTGGTGGTGCCATAGCTGTAGCAAATTCTTTTGTAACTACCCTTTCTCTCTGTTATTGAACGATTGGAAAGCTCTATGTATGTAGTTCCTTGGGTGGGGGCTCTCTCTTCCCTCAGCCCTTAGGTTGTCTTTCCCTTTCTTTTGGTTTAATATACCTTTTCTGGTTTCTTATCAAAAAAGAAATTCATCAATTCTTCTTGCTTCTCATTTTAAAATTTATATTTTAAAATAATTAGAGACAAACTAATATATTAGTTAACTAATAAGAACAGTATAATTAACTTATTTTTCAAGGTATGCTCCTTAAATTTTTCTGCAAAAGAAACATAGCTATTCAAGGATGCTAGGTCTTATATATAGTTGATTCATATCATTGACTGTATGTTTCTGTTAAAGAATAATTTAAGTGGTCAGAAGATACGATTATTTTACTATGTTGTCTTCCTTTTGTAGCTCTCCAATTTAGAAGTAATGGAGAAGCGTACCTTTATGATCTTGGAAGTACTCATGGAACTTTTATTAACAAGAATCAGGTGTGGATCTTTCTTATTTTATTTTGATTCTTGGTAATTGGTTTTTGTATCGATCTTTGTTCTTTTTCACAGTTTAAACTTCCTTATTAGAAAAACCTGAAAGGTTTATTCTTATTGTCTGCCGATGGCTTTTTCCGCCTTGTTTTTCCATGTTTGGTTGAAAAAGTGGGATGGATTTTCTTTCATTTTCTGATGAACTTCTCCGTTGTTTATTTAGGTGAAGAAAAGGATTTTTGTGGACTTGCATGTCGGTGATGTCATTCGATTTGGCCAGTAAGCAACTCTCCATTGGTCTTTTTTTTTTTTTTGTAAAGGAATTTCTGATTATCTGAATGGTGATTTAATTATTTTCTTCTCTTATGTTGCTATTGGTACCTCTAAAATAATCTATGAAGCACGAACACTCTATTTTAGGCAGAGTGTCCGTGTTGGACAACACGTGTCCGACATGCCAATTTACATGTCCCTTTTTATTATTATTTTTTTAATTTCAGACACGCGTTGGACACGCCGTGGACACACATTGGACACACTGCAAAAAAATTTAACCCAAAGAAAGGGCCTAGCCCATTCATTTAGAGCCCAAAGTTAAAAGCCCTCATAATTTTAAATTTTAAACACAAAAAAGACATTAAAAAAACATAAACAATAAAACTAAAAAGTAAAAAAGACTTTGTAAGTTTGAAGGGTGGTAAGTTGTGGGTGGCTTTTCCCTTGAGATTAAAAAAATAGAATACTAAAAAACGCGGCAGATCTGAGGCTATTCCTTGTTATGGGGGTAGATAAAGCTTCACGAACTTCCATTCTTGTTACGGAAAGAACAAAGTTTTGAAGCAAAAGGTGAAAATTGCGGAGGATTCATAAGATGTGCAACAAAAACGTTGAATATGCTTGATTAAGGAGGCATGCACATGCTTATAAACCAAAGAAAATTATTATGGCTTTAGCCAACTGAAGTAGGGACCTTATATAGGAAAATTTCTAGTGAAAATAAACATTAGTCATTCTTTAATGTTACTGGTTGGTAGATTAAGTACCGTCCATGAGGGATTTTCCAGAAGAAGCAGCAGCAGAAGTTAAGCTAAATCCTCTCCCATGGATGCTTTAATTTTGCGAAGAAAAGAATATGCTGGTGGAATGGGGAAGACAAGGGAAGAGGAACAGATGTTTGTCAAATATCTCGCAAGGAAACTGGCAGTTGAAAGGTTGGCATCAATGTTTAATTTCTAATTTTGTAGGGACCTTGATCAAGCGATTGAGGAGTTCATTTCTCTTTTATCTTTACTTAAGCTCCTGGTTCTTTCCCCTGGGTATAGAGATGCACGTTCATGGTCTCTTAAGTCGTCAGAATCACTTTCTTAAAGTTTTAGTGGAAATGGGAATGTAACGCAATGAAATTCTTTTTTGATTTTTTGATTACCACCATATTCTTGTCAGATGGAGATTTCTAAGTGTTGGTTCGTTTGAAGCAACCTGGGTGACTTGCCTCATAATTATGAGGGTGACCTGAGGAAGGTTATGTTAGTTTTACCTGCATGAAAAAATATTTTTGATCATTTAGTCTAGTTTCACTTGGTGATTTTTATTTGTCTTGATATATTAAATATATTCTCCATTTTTTTTAATAAGAAACAGTGTTTTCCATTAAAAGAAAGAAAGAATAAATAATAGCCTAAAGGCCAAGGAGATGAGGAATCCCCTTGCCTAAAAAGAGGGTTCAAACAAAACAGCCAAAACTAAAATTTTTACAGAGGCACAAACGCTGCAAAACATATTATGTAGGACACTCCAAAAAGAGGCTGCTAAAAAAAAGACTTTCCAATTGGCAGTAGTTAAAGAAGGTGAGTAATTACAAAATTCCTTAGAGCTTGCAATTCAAGAGCAAACTTAAACGGAAGAATCTCAAACCTCACTCCAAACCTTTGGCTATTCATGGAAAAAAAAAGGAAAATGGTGTCTTGATTTGTCTGGTTGTATTGCTCGCAGTCTTAAAATTTTATTCTCCTCTTGCTTCAGTTTGTGCTTGAACTTGATGTTTATGTTCATTTGCAGTTCATCTCGCTTGTACATTTTTCAAGGGCCAAATCATTTGATGCTACCTGTAAGCTTCCCTTAGCATTTTATTTTAACTCATTGATCACTAAAAAGGTTGCTGGAACTCTGCTCTTTTGTTTCCTAATCTACCTGTATTCATTCTAAGTCTACTGCTTGTGTCATTGATTATAATTGACAGTTCCTTTCTTTCTAGTTCTAGTCAACCATACTATGCCCTTGTTTTCAGTATGTTTCTCGTTTCCAGATTTTTTTTTACTCTTATGGTAAGGCGTGTTTGAGAATTTGGACTACTTTAAAATTCATGCATGTAGACTTGGAGAGAGTGATTGGTGAATGGCGAATATTAGCTTAGAAGGACCTTAAAAGGATCACCACACTACGCCTTTGTTTTGGGAAAATTCCGGTCTTCCAGATTTGTTTTTACTCTTATAGTAAGACATGTTGAAAAATTCATGTGGTTGGTCTACTTTAAAATTCATGGATGTAGGTATGGAGAGGGTGATTAGTGAATGGTAAATATTAGCTTAGAAGGACCAACACAGTATAAAACCCAAATATGACATGGTCACAATGATATGTCATAGAAAATTAAGGCATGAATACATTGGAAATAAATGTGTTTAAACGTACATACTATTAACATATTTACTTATTTTAACACATTTTAGAGTTTCATGCTCAAATTGATTTATTTGAACTTCTGTATTTCTCCTCTTTTATTAATATTGAAGAGATTTTTGTATTTACTTTTTGTTGTTTGTTGTTTCAAAGGATAAAATTCCCTATAATTTCTTCTTTATATTCTTTCTTCATTAAGATAATAGTTCCTTGCCGAAAATAAGTTTCATCTTTCTCATTTAAATACGCTATTCTTATGTATGTATGTACATACATATGAATGTATATGTAAAAATAGAAATATAAATATATTATGTGCGCTTGTCCAAAACTAGAATTATAAATAATTTAACACTCCAGTTTAAGTATTCTAGGGGCGTTGAAGCATTGTAATATGGCATTTGTTGAATACATATTACAAACATGTTAACCAAATTAATATGTCCCTACTTCAAGGATCTACGTTAATCAAAAGCTACAAATTTTTACTCTAGTGTGTTGCCAAGTGCATCCTTATTTTAGCCTTTGCATGCAGTTAGCTTTCAGTTAAAATCTAGGCTTATTTACAACTTGATCTTGATTTGAATAAATATGTTGTTAGTTGAGTTATTTTTGGACTGAACACCAGGAAGCAGATTTGACAATGATAAAAAAGGCTAAGATTCGGGAAGAGACACTGGACCGAGAAGCTTCACTTCGACGAGCTCGACAGGAATCATATCTTGCTGATGGAATATCTTGGGGCATGGGAGAAGATGCTGTTGAAGAGGCTGAGGTTTGTGCAATATATCAACAAAAAAAAAACTCATTTAGGAACGTTGTCAGATTTTCTTAGATTACTAGTTATACTTCGATTTGACCATGTTTCTTTTATTGTGATTAAATAGATTTAGATTTTTGGTAGCTGAGTACTTACTCTGTTCTGAATATTTAGGATGAAGTTGATGAAGTCACATGGCAAACGTACAAAGGACAGCTTACAGAAAAGCAGCAGAAAACTCGTGAAAAGGTTTTAAAAAGAACTGAAAAGGTTAGTCAATACCATCCTTTTTTGTTTTAAAATGATGTGAGAATATCGATATTTGCTCTACCACACCTTGCAATACGGACTATAAAATCCCAAAATGGAAGTCTTACATGTAAATCACTATCTTTGAAAATCTTTCTCATGTTTCCCAAGGCGTTGTCTTTATGCCTTTTGATCTTTGTTTGAAAGAATTCCTTCTAAGATTCACTTGTTTCCTTGGTCTTTAATTTTTGGAAGGTTGAATACTTGCAATAATTTGGAATTACTTGACGTCACAACTTACATATATGTTTATCTCCATTTTGGTATGTTCTTTGTTATTTGGATTTCGGGCCGGTTGATTGTTCGCTTTTATTTTGTAAATACATGTTGAAACTTTAAACTTTTCTTCAGATTTCATGTTTCCTAGGGTTAAAAGTGTTTCCCTTAAAACCAAGCCTTAATTGAGAGAGATATTTATTCTTTTGATAAGTTACCGAGCTTCCATTGAGATAAAATGAAAGAATATAAAAGGGCACACAAAAAGACAGCCTAACCCGAAAACTAACTCCTATCATTGCACCATAGAACTGCAAACTCTGCATCGAGTCCAACAAGCATCATAAAGCTGAAAATAGGAATCCCAAATAGACTAGCAAACTTATAGGTCCAAAGGATATGATTCAGGGTCTTTGCTACATTCTTACTGAGGATGCACCAATGTAGCCCCACCACAAAGGAGGAATGCTTCAAAACGCGGTTCATAGTGTTCACCCTCCCAACCTGCCACATAAAGAATTTGACCTTCATTAGCATGTTCAAGACCCTTCAGAGGATGAGGAATCACACAAAAGGTGGAAGAAAGAGCTGTAGGAAAACCCTTGGAAGGATCAAGAATCCAAAATCAAACATCCCTGCCTCTAGGATCAAATAAGGCATTCCTAATAGGGAAAAAAGGGTATTCACCTATGCCGTTTCCTTATCAAACAAAGAGCAATAGAAACCAAAAGGAAAGGGAGGAGAGATGATTACCCCGAGAAGGCAGGATGAAACCACGGGACAAATTTTTTGTAGAAGATAAATGATATAGACAAGGGAACCTAGAAAAAGAGTCCTATTGCTTTCATTGAGAGATGAAAGGATATACAAGGGCCTAAAAAAACAGTCCAACAAAAGGAGTCCACCCATAAAAAAGGACTCCAATCCAAAAGAATAAAACCTAGCTAATAGTTACAAAAAGTGCAAGAGAATGAAGCTTGCAAAGAGGTATTAAATTTAACAACATTACAAACTTCTTCCTAGGACCTCTCGACCCTCTAAAGATTCTACTATTCCTCTCTAACCAAATACTCTACAAGACAAGGGAAAAAAAGAGTTTGCCAAAGGACTTCGCCCTTATCTCGAAAAGGAGGAGCAAAACCTCCACACAATTACCAAAAGACTCCAAAAAGCGAATCCATAATGACTACGCAAACCTAAGAAGCACGGACACTCTATTTTAGGCGGATTGTCCTTGTCGAACATAGATTCGTCTGGACACGTGTCCGACATGCCAAAAAATGTGTCCAATATTTAATTATTATTTTTGTCTCTCGAACACGTCTAGGACGATGCACCTTGGACACGTCTAGGACACGCTTGAAAATTAAAGCCCATTATGAAAAAGATCAAAAAGTTAAAAAAAAAACGATAAACTTTTAAATAGACCTAAAAAGTATAAACCATCTCAAGGTGTGACAATCAATTAGAGGAGGGGTACATTAATGAACTGAGACTACATTCGAATGAGAGGGATCCTGAGGCTATGCAAGAGATGATTAAGAAAGGTTTACAAGAATTGATAGTTACTACCTATACCAACAAAGTGCACCTTCTTTTTCGGTGGCTCAAACATAGGAACTCCGAAGTTAAGCGTATTTGGCTTGGAGCAATCCATGTTGAGTGACCTCCTGAGCATTTTCCTAGGAAGTATGTGAGTGAGGACAAAGCATGCTGAAAGGACTTGTGTTGGTTTGTGGGAGCAGTTTTCACTCTCACAAGCAGCCAGGTCGCAGGGGATGCGAAGGAATGTTGGGGCCATTCGGTGCAGAATCTCTGTCCGAATCCTGGGCTACACAGGGATCGTGAGTTTGCCAACTACTGCAGACCCATTCATCCACTACCCACTTCATCTCCGGCTACCGCAACTGCAAGGTCTAGTCTTTTTTTTTTTTTTTTTTCCCTAAACTTCATAAAAGACAAGTTATAGAAGACCTCTAAATTCTAATTTTTCCAACAAATCATATATATATCCTTTATAAACCATTAGAAGACATCTTCAATCTCTGACCATAGCCATAGCCAATAAAATCCTTTGAGCTTTTCTAATATTGAAGATGAATCAATATGTATACATATATTCCATTTAAAAAAAAAGTGTCCCCAATGTGTCCGTGTCCTACTTTTTTAGAAATTGATGTATCACCGTGTCCGTATCCCGAGTCCATGTCCGTGCTTCTTAGATGCAACTTGACAACTCCAAATAATATGATCAAGATTTTTCGACGCTCCTTTACAACAACATGGCAGAATGGCTCTGGATGAGGTCCAAAGTGTCTACTTTAATTTTTTTTTTTTTTTGTGGAATGATGTCAGAAAGTTTGTGCAGTGGCAGCTTTTGTTGGGTTATATAATTGGAATAAATAAAAGAGAATTTTGCATTCAAGGTTGACGATGTTGAATCTACTTTGGCTAAGTTGATTTTTTTTAATTAATTAATTATTTTTAATATCTTATTTTGGGACTAAGGTTATGAAATCTCTAGATTTTTATCTCTCTTTTACTGCATTATATTCTAGGTCAGTCTTATTTTCTTTTTTTCCTTGTAGTTTGTTTATTTTATTTACTCGATGATCAGCAGACATTTCATCATCACCTGGTTGGTAAATGTTATGTCATCTTCTTAAATAAACCTGCCTTTCCTATTAAAAAAAGATTATTCCATCAGTGCCACCTATTTTAGCTGTTCTTAACTTCTCTATTTCTCATATTTTTCTTGGGGGGTTGCGCCAGAATAGTCTTTGAATTTCAAGAACTCTTTTTTCCTAGCTTTCAAGCTATCTCTGGGAGTGGACGTCAGCTTCGATGTTGAATAAGCACCATAAATCTCTAGAAACTCATTTTTTATGATAAAAAAACATTGTTATGATGTTCTTCCTTATCATGTATGCTATGCTACTGGTGCACTTATACATGGGCTACATGCATGTTGGATACAGATTTCTCACATGAAGAAAGAAATTGATGCAATTCGTGCTAAAGACATTTCTCAAGGTGGATTGACACAAGGGCAGCAAACTCAGATCGCTAGGAATGAACAAAGAATTACTCAGGTGAAAAATTCTAGCCCAGAATTAGTACTATTTATTTTCTTTTTGCTTTATGCAATGCCTACGGTTTAGTACTAGGATTTGATTCTTTTTTTTTTTCCTTTGTCACAGCACCATTTTAATTGTTTCTTCTCCTCCTAAAAATAATTTTGGCAGATCATGGAAGAACTTGAAAACTTGGAAGAGACATTGAATGATAGCATTAGGGAAAGCCTTGGTGCTCGTTCTGGGATCCGATCACGTGGTAAGAAGCAAGGAGGAATGGAAGACGATGAAGAATTTTCAAGGTACCAAAAAGTGTTGGGGGGGGGGGGGAAGATCATTTAGGAATTCTTATGCTTCTATAGTACAAATCTAGATGTGTTATAATTATATTTATTATATAAAAGAATGCACAGCGACTTCCATAAAATTTCATGTTCTGTTTATTGTCATTTTTTCAGTGATGAGGATGACTTCTATGACCGCACAAAGAAGCCTTCAAATAAAAAAACTGGTGAAAATCAATCGATTGAAACCGCTGATTCTCTACTTGATAAGAGAGATGCCATCAAGAAAGAAATGGAAGAAAAAAGAGGATTGCTTTCGATTGAGGAGAACAAAATGGAATCACAGACAGATTTGGACACTGGCAATGATGCTCTCGATGCTTACATGTCAGGGCTTTCATCTCAGCTAGGTTTGGTTCTCAGACATCTATAGATACCTTGGTGTGTTGTTCCATAATTATTAGTTTTTCCTTTGCTTGAGTGTGGGTTTTACTTTCATATTTTGTTATTTCCATGCTCATATATATTACCAACACATTTTTTGCAGCTAAAAATTAATTCTGTAATAAACGTTAAAAATCATGTTAATATTTTCCCTTATTTGAAGGATGAGACGTTGAGACCTAAACTATTGTGAGTAGTACTTATTGAAAGCTATTATCTGCAAATTTATATGCTTATGTTCTTGCATAATGGTAGAGAACATTTCTTCTGACTGCTGTTGCTGACTTAATTATTGTTGGCAGTGCTTGACAAAACCACCGAACTACAGAATGAATTATCGTCTCTTCAGTCAGAACTAGATAGAATTTTGTACCTGTTGAAAATTGCTGATCCATCAGGAGAAGCAGCCAAGAAAAGGGAAACTTCAGCCAAGAAAAATGATTCAAATATAGAAGAAGCAAAGGCTGAAAAATTTAAAGTCCCTGCATCTGTTAATGGGAAACCACGCAAGGAGACAATAAAAGACACTGATTCTAAAGAACAAGTGGTAGATGCCAAACAAAAAATGAAGGCCGCACAAGAAAGTGTTGAATCTAATGAGTCAGTTACTGAAAAAATTGTGGATGATACAAAAGATAAAAAAACAATCAGTTATACTGTTGTAAAGGCCCAGTGGCTTGGGGCCATCGAAGAAATGAAATCAGAGGAAATTCAAAAGGATGCTGCACCATTGGATATACAAGAATCTGATGATTTTGTTGACTACAAAGACAGGAAAGAGGTTCTTCAGAGTTCTGATATTAAGCCTGCAAAAGTGGATTCTGTGATTGAGAGTGCTGCCCCAGGTTTGATTTTGAGAAAACGGAAGCAAGAAGATCAATCTGACAGTCACTTGGATGCGCCTCAACAATCAACGTCATCTTCTGGGCCACAGAGAGCAGAATTTAAAGCAGAGGATGCAGTGGCTTTGCTGTTAAAGCATCAAAAAGGGTATCATGGATCAGATGAGGAGGAAATTAGACATGAAAGCAAGCGCTCAACGGGTCGAAACAGATCAAAAAAGCATGAAAAGAAGCCCAAGAGGGTACTTGGTCCTGAAAAACCATCATTTCTAGATACAAAAGCTGATTATGAATCATGGGTACCTCCTGAAGGTAAATTCTTTAGTGAATGTATTGGTCCTGGTCCTACTATTTAATTTGAAACTTCTGCATTCTCTCTAATGTTATCTTTTCAATATGCAGGACAATCAGGTGATGGACGGTCAGCATTAAACGAACGTTATGGCTACTAATTTTCCCATGTTTCTAACAACATTGACCTGAAATTGGGCCTCTCTCTTTCACTCTTGCCGGAAAGATGCATTGGTCACTGCCCCGTAATTTATGTCATTAATCTGAGTTGCTTTTTCCTGGCTGCTGATGGCACCATTGCTTTACATTCGAAAGCCTTGTGTTGAAGTCGAAAAAGATGGAACTCAGGCAAAGGTGTACATGAACTGTGGGACTAGCATGCTTGGAAAAGTTGCTTGTCTATATAACAGGGTAAGAAAGAGAGAATTGGAGAACTTGAAAAATGTATGCTCTCTTATTCTGGAGGATGTATTGTAACATAACATACAAGGGCGGCTCTTTTGTCCACAAAGCTGTTGGTTTTTATAGATTTGCAACAACCTTCCAGTAATACCAGCTGATGGTATGGAATAATAACGTTCTTGTGGGTTATTATAGACTTTTCACTCATTTTCACTCCTTTGTAAGATCTCATGTCCCCTATTTTTACCCATGAACATACTTTGAGTTCTGCTTTGGGAGATTATCTGAATTACGGAAATACTTTGAGACAATAGTTGGAACTTGGAATTCTCCTAGTGGTGATGAAGACATTTATAGTGAGCACATGCAAACTTTTCAGTAATGTAATTGAAGTTTCTTAAAATGTTTGGGGTTATAATATTAAACTTTTTTTTTCTGGTTTCCAAAAACAAAAAAAATTACATCAAAACTAAGGTGTGAGGATTCGAACCAACCACCTTTTAAGGAAAGTATGGATGTTTTAACTATTGAATTATGCTTAGGTTAATATTGAATATTTTACTTTGATTTGAGCAAATTCGGATTTTAAAAACTTGTGTGGGTGATTGAATAAGTGGCATTATCTTAACTTTCCTAAGCAACCTATCCAAATAATGGGTGGAATACATTCACGTTTTGAAATTATATTGTCAAAAGAAAATGTGGAAATTGTAGACTTCAAATCTGTGATTTTTTTTTTTTTTTTTTTTTTTTTTTTTTTTTTTTTTTTTTGTGATTTTGAGAACTTTGGGTAAAGTTTTTAATTTAACCCCAACTCATACTCCACCATATAACTTTTTACTCGATATTTTTCAAGGATCAAAGAGATATTCGCCGTACATTTTAATAATATTGAAAGCTGAGATTGCCCTAATTAAAAAGAAAAAATCCGTTAAAATTATGGCATTAGTATAAAGAAAATATAATTTTTTTTTAGTTTTTTTAGTTTTTTGGTTTGAATCAGTTAATATCTAAAGCCCCTTTAATAACCATTTGGTTTTTGAAAATTAAGCTTATAAATATTACTTCCACCTATGAGTTTTCTTGTTTTATCATCTACCATTTAGATATGTTTTCAAAAATCAAGCCATGTTTTAAAAACTAAAAAAAAAAATGTAGTTTTCAAAAACTTGTTTTTGTTTTTAAAATTTGGCTAAGAATTCAAATGTTTTCTTAAGATAAATGAAACTCATTATAGAGAAATGACGAGAAAACCATTACAATTTTCAAAAACAAAAAAACAAAAAACCAAATAGTTTTCAAATTAGGCCTAAAATTTCAAAGTTGTATCTACTTAGCTTCTTTACTTTGAAAAAGATCTTGAAACTTTACTTTCAATTGTGTGTCTAATAAGTTGTTGATACTAATTTCATCATTTAGACCTTAACATATTTAAAATTAGATTGTCATGTGATCTAGGCAATGAACATATCTGAAATCAGATTATCAAAACAATATTGTCTGTTGACAATTCAAGAATGAATTAAAAACTTTTAAAATACATGGACAAAATAGACTATTGAATAGATATCCATACTCATCAAAATGTGTATGGACTTATCTAGAGAACTTCAAACCGATTAGTTATCTTATTTATATTGGTAAAGAGTAAAGATTGAACTCTACTGTATCCATTCAATCCATCGAAGAGATAATAGATCAGAAGTTGCTTTTAGCGATGTCTAGAAAAAGCTTGACATCCGTACAAGGGTACAAGTTGTATGCATATCCAAAATCCATGATGAGTGATAGTGATCCCAAGTTCCCATAAGCCATTGGAAGGCTAAGTGGCTTTGTTAAGCTTTGTGGGGCGGTGAAGGGGTGGGCCGTAAAAGAGACAAAAAGTTGCAGAGACACAAATCCAAAGCATGGGGGAAACAGGAAAGAGGAACGTGGCCATTCCTTTCTGTTTCCACGTGTTTACTTTCTTTCTTTTTCTTATCTTCCCTTTATCGGGTCCTTCCTCTACACCACATATGTGTTTCCTCGACTCTCGAGATCATTTGCTTTTTAACATGGAAAGGAAAATTAATCTTTGTGTTTTGGACTTGACAAGTTGAGAAACACTTCTCACCGATCATTCTTGAACAGTTAAAATTCATTCGAAATGTCTATCTTTTTCTTTTTTAAATCCTAATATCGTTAATTAATGTGGTTAGTCAAATAGAAATAATCAGCTCATTGCTATGGAAGAAAAAAAAAGTGTCACAATAGAGATTATTTGAGAGGTTTGACTAAATCATATGGACCAAGTCCAAACCATAGTGATTAAATTGAAACATTTAAAACTATGTTGATCAAATCAAAACTATGCTCTAACTATATAGGGACCAAATTTTTAATTTGTGTTAGGAGTGCAAATAAATTCCTATATTGACTAGGGAAGGGAAGATTCATGGTATATAAGGGAAGACAATTATTTTTATTAGTACGAGGCTTTTTGAGTAAAATCAAAATCAAAGTCTTGAGACTTATGCCCCAAGTGAATAATATCATACCATTGTAGAGATATGTGCAGAAATTTTCTTGTCTTTAGCAAGTAGAATCAAAGCCATGGTCTAAACCTAGTTGTATTAGTCAATCCTCAAAGTCCGAACAAAAAGGAAATTATAGATGAATTCTTAGATGAGCATAAAGTGCTAGAGTGGTAAGTAAGTAAAGCTCTATCATATCGAGTAGATTGATAGGGAGGTGTATCTTTGTTTGAGAGGAAAAGGTTAAGGGTGCAACAAGGAGTGGTCTACATATATCAGATGTATCTCATAATGTGATTCGTGGTTGTGCTCTATCTAGGTGTGTTGCAAGCCTTGCATATGAGCAAGCTCTCATTGCCAATCGAGAGCGGACAAAGGAATGACTATTCATGAGGGGCTCAAGTGATACTTTGTTCAAGGGAAGAATTGTTAGGAGTGCAAGAAAATTTCACATTGACTAGGAACTTTATGAGTAGAGATTGTCCAAACCAAAGAACCATGGTACTTTTAGGGAGAGATAAGTAGTCACGAATGAGGGAGAAAATGAAGGAGTAGTTGAACAAAATAGGAGTAATGACTTAGAGGAGGAGGAAGAACAAGAGGACCAACCAACCTTAAACCTAGTCACTAGAAGAGCCTTGAATATCCAACCAAAAGAAAATGAGTAATTCCTTTAAGTGCTAATTTTGGGACTTGAATTATGAGATCCCTTACTGGTCCAAAAGGGACTTGATTTATGGTTGGATCATAAATAGATTGTTCATTAGAGAATTAGTGGTACTTAAGGTACAAGATGTAATTACAAGGGTAAAACATACTTTTGATCCAGCTGTAATTATAGATAACTCGTGAAAGATCGACTTGTATGTATGATTATATCTATGGACACAACTTGTTCTATAGTGCATAAGAGTGCAACTCTACGTCTATAGTGGAGTGACCTTGAGTTAATGAATACAAATTATTTAGTTAATGAGTTTAATTAATTAATTTTGTATCATTGGAACTTATATTCTATAGGTCATAAAGTCCTTTTACTAGCTCATAAGAACATTAAAAAGATCAATTTTGGTGAAAGAAAATTGAAATAAAATTTGAAATGTTCAAATTAATTTTAACATATTTGATATATTAAATGAGGAAAATATATGTATATAATTATTGTATTAGATACATTAAATATTAAAATGAATAATATATTAATGTATTAGATACATTAAAGGAAAAAATATAAAGAAAGATATAAAGATGAAGTTATATGTGATGCGTAGCCTCTATGCAAGCTGGAGATATATTGCTACGTAGATCTTGACAATTTGATAGGAATGCCACTTAAGATGGTTACCTCAATCTTTATTCATTTACTTTTAATGGGAGGAAAACTGCACTTGTACCACTTTCACCCAAAGAGGAACACATTGACCAACTTAAGTTGAAAAAACAAAAAGAAAAAAAAGAAGCTCAAAACAAAGAGCTTGAAAGGTTAAAAGAGGTAAAAGGTAAAGGTATAGTCCCCATAAGGAGATCAATAGTATTCAATTCAAGCAACCTTTAGTTTATGCTTTTAAGTACATTATTACATTTGATCTTGTGTGTTTGAGTGATGTAGGGAATGAGTCATTCAAAAAGGAGAAACCAATGCTCCAAGTCTCCAAGAAGGACCTAACAATTTAAGATAAGGAAATACAAGTTTTTTCTTTGATTCTTACCTATAATTTTTTTATGGTTGTAGATCAAGACTGAAAGCTTGACAAGGAGACAAATGACTAATATAATTGGTGCTTAAAGGATGCCAAGGAGTGGACACACATCAATCCATCAAGAGAATCATTATGCAAGTGGAGGAGAAGTCAAATAAGTTCTTTACAGAAGATTCATTTGGAGTCATTATTAGTTTTGAGATATCTAACTTGTATGTCAAATACTTGATTCGAAGACAAATTATTTCAAATGAGGAGGAGATGATGTGATCATAAGAAGCACTAAGCCAATCAAACTAAGAGAGCATAAGGAGAGGGCTAAAATAACCTCATGATCGACTAAAAACGTGTGGGCTTTATAAGAAAACTTTTGAATAGAAAAAGTCATTAGTCTAGTGCAAGTGTACTCTATCCAACAAGTAGTAATTGGAAGTATTCTAGAGTATCAATCTCACAGAGAACAGATACAACAAAATTCAAAATAGTGGCAAAGATGTTCACAAAAAGCACACTCGGTAACCAATATAAATAAAATGGAAAGGTTGTATGTGTACTAAATATCAATAAAAAGATAGGATTCAAACATGCTTTTGTCATTTGAAAGGAATTGCGACCTAATATGCAATTGCAATCTTCACTCAAAACACCAAAGCAATATAAACCGGGTTTAACTCCTATTCGACCTTAATGGAAAGATCTTTAGAAGCCTAAGTGATTAAACTGATATGTCTATGGCTAATACAAACTTAGTTTAATGAAAACATAACCCTTTGGTCTTAGAGGTTTTGCCCTATGTCAAGGGTCAAATAGGGCAAAACCAAGTGCTTATGTCTAAACTTCTTTCCTCTATTGTTTTAATGAACACCTAATCTTGTTTAAACCTTTCAATATTAAACTTGATTTTTGTATGTGCACCTAGATGACCAAGCTAGACTCACAATAAGATTTTTAATCAATAAAAGCAAACAATGCTATGGAATTGAGCGAAGTTACTTTCACATCTTATGTCAAGCTTCCTATCTCTTGGGCATCTACATATTCGAATCCCAAAGATAGAATTAGCTCATAATGGAGAAAGAAAATAAACAAGTATTAAATAAAATAAAACCCATACTAACAGAATATAAAGAGATGAAAGCTAAACTTAAAGAAAATAAGAATGTGCTGGAACTTAGAATGGAAATAATTGAACTTTATTAAAATAAACTTGCGGTAATGTAAAAATTGAATTGCAAAGAATGAAAGTCTAAATAACAGAGAGAAAAAACATAACTTAAAGACTAAACAAGACTGAAATACAAAATTGAATATGAAGAACAATGAAATGAAAAATTGAATTGAAAACAAGTTGGAAAATTGAGATTTAAGGAGACAACTTCGAAACAAATTCAATCGATCCAACTCAATCTTAGTCAAGGAGACTTAGATCTTCACAACCCAAGACTTTCGACAGGGCTGGACTGAATTAAGGCAGTGTTCTTCTCCTCTTGAATCGATAAAATAGAAAACAAAAGTATAGAATGTTGGCTTGGGAAATGTGGTCAATTCTCTCCTCTTTGTGGCTTGTTTCTCCTTTATTTATAGCCTCTAAAGGCTAGGATTTGCATCAAATATGATTATGGAATGAATCAAATCCTCAGAGTATAGAATCGTGGCGAAAATCCTCAAAATATCTTTTGAAAATCGAAATTCCAGAATTCTCGAAATTCTATCTATAGGAAAAATTGCAATTGCAATTGTATTCACAATTCTAATAGTTGATAGTTTTCATCATAAACATAAAAAATCAGCAAAATTCAACTTTTTTTCCTTTCATTTCAAATTTCTCATCACAAAACAACACTTTTAGGGGCTGTTTGGGGCAAGGGTTATAATAACCTGTGGAGTACTCTACACCCCGAGCGCAGACTATTATAATCTCAGACTAAACAACTCTGCATTTTAAATAATATTATATTATTTCACAGACTATTATAACCCACAGACTATTATAACCCATGTTATTATAACCCACTCAGTGCCCCAAACAACCCCTTACTGATTTGGGTTATTCTCATATTAATTTGCTAATAATTATGGACATATAAGCATGAATTCATGCAAATAACCTAAGTTTAAAGGGTTACAAATACATAAAATATGAGACTCATCATCTCACAAGGAGGCACCACGCGTGGCGACACTTACGATTACATACCCAAGCCACCCAGCAAGGCCACCTCACGCACGCCCATGACTGCTAATAACCTCATAAAAGGTCTATCCAACCCACATCAACATGGTGCTAACCTAGCAACACTTGTGTTGCCAACCTTGCAAACTGCTTTAGCACGCACTGATAGCACTCATTTAGCTTAAGGCCGGAGTGTTCAAGAGCATTTTGGTGGATATGGAGCTAATTAGGCCATTTTGGAGATCCAAGAAGAGAAGAAGTGGAGTTTTGGCAAAAGAACACGAGGGAAGAGTGTCTAGACCCTGAAAATGGTGTTTAGACGCCACATTGAAGTGTCAAACCCAAAAGCAAGCATCTTGACGCTGTCTTGTGGTATCTCAATGCTCAAAAGGCGAGCAAAGTGGTGTTCTAACCAGAGCATCGAGATGCTCTTTAGAGCTCTCGACGCTACTCAGTCGCAGGCGCATAAAATGCCATCGTTTGGTGTAGCGTAGAGACATTGTCCCTAGCGTCGAGACAACGTCAGAGACAACGTCTCTACGCTGCGATGAAAGGCAGTATAAAATCATTGCTTCTTCATCCAAAGGGAGGCCATTTTGAGGGTTGAAGCTGTATTCCCGATTCCAGACCATAATTGAGGGTATTGGGCGCGATTGTGAGCATTTTTGGAGCGAATTTGAAGACCTTGGAGCTCGGGTTCATGGTCGATCGTCTTGAGTGAAGGGAATAATCGAATTAAACCCACAGCGGAAGCATATGAATCGTCTTTGATTTATTTAGAATTAAACTAAAATACAAGGGTTAAACAATAAATACCTTGACAATAATATTATGGAAAATATTCTGGCGGATCTTTATCTCTTCCACAAAGTCTTCTTGGCTATGACTCGAACACAGGACCAAGGCTTGTGGGAGCCTTTTGAAAGAAAATCCCCAAGGGATTGGAGAGGAAGAGGTCTAGAGAGAATTCTCTAATTCTCTCTATTGAGGAGATGTGAGTTGTGTAGAATGGCTCAACCCAAGGGTCCTATTTATAGTAGGGATGGCAACGGGGCGGGGCGGGGCCGGGGATGCACTCCCCATCCCCGTCTCCGTTAGGAATTTTCATCCCCGTCCCCGCCCCATTCCCCGTTTCGGGGAGTCGGGGTCGGGGTCGGGGAATTCCCGTTCTGGGATCGAGTCCCCACAGGGAAAAATCCCCATTTTTTATTTTTATTTATAATTATTATTTTTAATTAATAACTAATTAAACATGTATAAATATATTAAAATTATAACTTTTATGTTAAATTAGTATTATTATTGCTATATTTATGTAAATAATTAATTTTTAAAAATATATAACACTTTTATTATAAATTTAATATAAAAGTTATTATATTATGAAATTAAATATAATAAATACATATACTAATGAAATTAAATCAGAAAATAAAATATAAAAACAGTGCAGTAAGGTGTTTTTTACTATATATATATATAAAATGTTAATAATAATATTATTATAAATAATTATAATATATTTTTAAAAATTAATATTTAAAAAAAATATTCGGGGCGGGTTTGGGGAAGGGGACGGGGACGGGGATACCCTCCCCGTCCCCGCCCTGTCCCCGACCAGGGACCCAAAAAAATCCCCGGTTTGACCCCCATACCCGGTCAAACTGGGGATTCCCAGCCCCGTTTGGGACGGGGACCCGCGGGGATCCGACCCCGCGGGGATTTTTGCCATCCCTAATTTATAGTGACCAAGGGAAAATCTTTGCCATAATTAAAATATTATATTTTAATATCTAATATATTAAAATATATATTGTATTTATTTGAATCTCATTCAAATCTCCTACGATATTTATTTATTTGAATCTTATTCAAATTCTATAAATATCTTTTATTTAATGTATCAAATATACATTAATTATTTTAATATTTAATATATCAAATACAATAAATATATTTTCCTCTTTTATATTTAATATATTAAATATTAATTTGAACACTTCAAATTAAATATTAAATTTGAACATTTCAAATTTTAATATTTCAAGCATCAAATACAATAAATATATTTTCCTCTTTTATATTAAATATTAATTTGAACACTTCAAATTAATATTAATTTGAACATTTCAAAATTTTCTTTCAACTAAATTGATCTTTTAGTGTTATTATGAGCTAGCAAGGGGACCTTATGGACCTACAGATTATAAGCGCCAATGATACAAAATTAATTAATTAAACTCTTTAATTAATTAATTTTCATTCATTAACTATAGGTCATTCCACTATAGACCTAGAGTTGCACTCCTATGCACTGTATGACAAGTTATGTCTATAGATATAATCATTACATGCAAGTCGATCCTTCACGAGTTGTTCGTAATTACAGCTGGGTTAAAAGTCTGTTTTACCTCTATAATTACATCTTGCACCTTAGGTACTACTGGTTCTCTAATGAACAATCTGTTTATAATCTAATTATAAATTAAGTCTCTCTCGAGTCAATGAGAGAGTGAGGCCCCATTGTTCAAGTCCCAAAATCAGCACTTAAGGGAACTACTCATCTACTTACCCTATATGGAAATGAGTGAATTCCATCTTATGAGATTATGTTCTCAGCTCCCTATTTGGTCAAGTCCCCAAAATGGTAGGCATATTGAATCGGCTATAAAAGCCACTCTCACCCATGCAAATCAAAGGACAAGCCCTCACAGGCAGGAGTTCATAACTCACTTAGGATTAAGATCGAGTCGCATATGATCATCCTAATGAAATATTAATCTTCTCAATTAACAGATTTATAAAGAGAGATTAAATATTTCGTGGTCCAGTCTTATACAAACTCATTGTATAAGATACCCCCACTCACATGTCTCCACATGAATGATTTGAATCAAATTATTTGTAACTATTACAAATTGGGTCGTATCAATAGTGTTACCAGGATAAGGCACCCAACCTTATCCATATACTATGACCCTTTAGGTTATTTCTTGAACATGATCCTCTCGTATGTCAACCACATACTATTCAAGATTACAATAATAACCTTGGATTTTTCATATAATGGATGATATTATATTGAAAATAAAATAATCAAAATTATTATTAATTATTAAATATATTATTAATTACGAGGCTTTAGGGCATAAATCCTAACATCGAGAACAAGAGATTGTCATTCGTTTTCATTATCCTTCCCTTTTCCTTTCAATTGTAGTTGTTTTAGTGGCTGTAATTTAGAGATTTTTGGGCTGTATTGATTGATTAAGTAATGTTTAATCTTTAAAGACTTGGGATTTATTGGTTTGTATTGAATTTACGCTTAATTGTTGAATAATTTGGTTTAATTGCTTGTTTATATGGACATTCATGACTATAGAACCTTTGAATCATTCATGCATTTAGGGCTTAAGGCTTTTAAATAGTGTTCGTTAATTAATTGAGGTAGAACTAGGTTGAGCTCGACAAATGATACTATGCACTATTAATTAGCTACCCGAGTGACAGCAGGATTAGAGGTTAATTAGTTTTCGTTTGTGCTATAGATTAATTAATTGGTCGTTGTTTAATTGAGTTGTTACCAAGTGAAAACTCGACAGAGAGAAGCTTAGGCTAGAGTTGAATGCATGACTGTTAGTTAATTACCTGAGCGACAACAGGGCTAATAATTAATCAATTGAGGTTCGTAATAAAGAGTCTTAATGCCTTGTATGAGTTAGTTAGCGCTAGGGACACCTAAATTAGTTAATTAGTACTTAAGAATTAGAGGAGACCGAAAGGAGATTCCATGTCTATAGGCTTCTAGGCATATGAGTTCACTGTCGAGCTAGTCATATTTGTCTGTTTAATTAGTAATTAATCCTAAATCCAAGTCTATCCCTTAGGTTTGTGTTTCCCATTTATTTTCCTGCTTTCATTTTATTGTTGTTAGTTTAGTTTATCCTCGTTTGGGTTGTGTTCTCTAAATAAAGCTAAGTGAGAGTATTTACAGTAAGTAAATGAATTAAAACTAATCCATGTGGATTGGATACTCGGTATTTACTTATCATTTTATATTACTTGATCGCGTGTGCTTGCGTGTACATCGGACACGTACGACCTTGCGTGCGAATATGCTCCATCAAGCAACCTCACAAATGCCAACACGCGCATCCACGCCAATGGCTGCCCACTGAGCCCGTGCATCCATCAATGGCACGCATTTGCTGCCCCCTTGACCTAGTCAACCTACTTTCCATATTTTATTGTTTTGTTGTTTTATGGAATATGAATTTTAGTTATATGAAGGATTTTTTATCTAATTGCTAGAAGATTTTCATTTTAGTCTTTATTTAATTTAATTTTAGACTAGGAAATATATTTTTAATTGTTTAGAAAATTTTGTTCTATTTTTGTTATAGGCTTTTTGTCTAGCTTTTTTGACTACTTTACGAATATTTAAAGCGTTACTATTTTCGATTGTAAGACAATTTTTGAGTTTTGAAATTGAATTAGAATCTAAGAATTCTCTGAAGGAATGAACGTTTCACTCCGCAACGGAAGCATTGGATCGTCTTTGATTTTATTTAAAATTAAGCTAAAAAATGAGATTAAGTAAACTTACTTGGAGTAAATATGGAGATATTTCTGGCATGTTTTTATCTTCTCCACAAAATCTTCCTAGCTATGACTCGAACACAAGACCAAGGCTTGTGAGAGCCTCTTGAAAGAAAATCCACAAGGGATTGGAGAGGAAGAAGTCTATAGAGAATTCTCTAATTCTCTATTGAGGATATGTGTATTATGTCTAATGGCTCAACCCAAGGGTCCTATTTATAGAGACCAATGGACAATCTTTGTCATAATTAAAATATTATATTTTAATATCAATATAATAAAATATATCTTATAGTTATTTGAATCTCATTCAAATCTCCTACGATATTTATTTATTTGAATCTTATTCAAAATTTATAAATATCTTTTATTTAATGTATCAAATATACATTAATTATTTTAATATTTAATGTATCAAATACAATAAATATATTTTTCTCTTTTATATTTAATATATTTAATATATTAAATATTAATTTGAACACATCAAATTAAATATTAATTTGAACATTTCAAATTTTAATATTTGATGTATCAAATACAATAAATATATTTTCCTCTTTTATATTTAATATATCTAATATATTAAATATTAATTTGAACATTTCAAAATTTTCTTTTAACTAAATTGATCTTTTAGTGTTACTATGAGCTAGCAAGAGGATTTTATGAACCTACAAATTATAAGCTCCAATGATACAAAATTAATTAATTAATTTTCATTCATTAGCTATAAGTCACTCCACTATAGACCTAGAGTTGAACTCTGATGCACTGTAGGACAAGTTGTGTTCATAGATATAATCCTTACATGTAAGTCGATCCTTCACGAGTTGCTCGTAATTACAGATGGGTCAAAAGTCTGTTTTACCCCTATAATTACATATTGCACCTTAAATACCACTGATCCTCTAATGAACAATCTGTTTATAATTTAATTATAAATTAAGTCCCTATCAGGCTAGTGAGAGGGTAGGGTCCCATTGTTCAAGTCCCAAAATCAGCACTTAAGGGAACTACTCATTTACTTACCCTATATGGGAAGGAGTGATTCAATCTTGTGAGATTATGTTCTCAGCTCCTTATTTGGTCAAGTCCCCAAAATGGTAGGCATATTGAATCGGCTACAAAATTCATTCTCACCCATGCAAATCAAAGATAAGCCCTCACAGGCAGGAGTTCATAACTCACTCAGAATTAAGATCAAGTCGCATATGATCATTCTGATGAAATATTAATCTTCTCAATTAAATGATTTATATAGAAAGATTAAATCCTTACATGTAAGTCGATCCTTCACGAGTTGTTCGTAATTACAGATGGATCAAAAGTCCGTTTTACCCCTATAATTACATCTTGCACCTTAAATACCACTGATCCTCTAATGAACAATCTGTTTATAATTTAATTATAAATTAAGTCCCTATCAGGCCAGTGAGAGGGTAAGGTCCCATTATTCAAGTCCCAAAATCAGCACTTAAGGGAACTACTCATTTACTTACCCTATATGGGAAGGAGTGATTCAATCTTGTGAGATTATGTTCTCAGCTCCTTATTTGGTCAAGTCCCCAAAATGGTAGGCATATTGAATCGGCTACAAAAGTCATTCTCACCCATGCAAATCAAAGGATAAGCCCTCACAGGCAGGAGTTCATAACTCACTCAGAATTAAGATCAAGTCGCATATGATCATTCTGATGAAATATTAATCTTCTCAATTAATGGATTTATATAGAAAGATTAAATATTTCGTGGTTCAGTCTTATACAAACTCATTGTATAAGATACCCCCACTCACATGTCTCCACATGGACGATTTGGATCAAATCATTTGTAACTATTACAAAGTGAGCCGTATCAATAGTGTTGCCAGGGTAAGACACCCAACATTACCCATATACTATGACCCTTTAGGTTATTTATTGAACATGATCCTCTCGTATGTCAACCACATACTGTTCAAGATTACACTAATAACCTTGGATTTTTCATACAATGGATAATATTATATTGCAAATAAAATAATCAAAATTATTATTAATTATTAATTACAAGGCTTTAGGGCATAAATCCCAACATTTATCAAGTCTTTAGATATGTCTATTGCCCTTGTGCATAGAAAACCCCCCTTGCAATTCTTGTGTGTAACTTAGAATTTGCATGTAGAAGCATTTAATGTTGATAGGTCATCAAACTTGTGGAGTGTTTTGACTTTGAAGTAAAGATTTGAGTTCTTGTTTCTAGGTAATGGAGCTAAAGGTAATCCAACTCTAACTTTCCTTATAGTTCATGATGATATATTGGTCTCTCAACTTATTTGTGTTGGGATTTAAGCCCTAAAGTCGAGTATTTAGTGATTTATTTAATAATTAATAATAATTTTGATTATTTTATTTACAATATAATATTATATATTATATGAAAAATCAAAGGTTATTAGTTTAATCTTGAACAATATGTGGTTGACATACGGGAAGATCATTTTGAAGAAATAACATAAAGGGTCATAGTATATGGATAAAGTTGGGTACCTTATCCTAGTAACACTATTGATACGACCCACTTTGTAATAATTACAAATGATTTGATCCAAATCATTCATGTGGAGGCATGTGAGTGTGGGTATCATATACAATAAGTTTGTATAAGACCGAACCATGAAATATTTAATCTCTCATTATAAATCCGTTAATTGAGAAGATTAATATTTCATCAGGATGATCATATGCGACTCGATCTTAATCCTCAGTGAGTTATGAACTCCTGCCTATGAGGGCTTGTCCTTTGGTTTTCATGGGTGAGAGTGGCTTTTGTAGCCGATTCAATAAGCCTACCATTTTGAGGACTTGACCAAATAGGGAGTTCGGAACATAATCTCCCAAAATAGAATTCGCTTCTTCTCATATAGGGTAAGTAGATGAGTAGTTCTCTTAAGTGCTGATTTCAAGATTTGAACAATGGGACCCCACCTTCTCACTGGCCCAAGAGGGATTTAGTTTATGGTTGGATCATAAACAAATTGTTTATTAGAGGATCAGTGATACTTAAGGTGCAAGATGTAATTACAGGGGTAAAACAGACTTTTGACCCAACTGTAATTGCGAACAACTTGTGAAGAATTGATTTGCATGTAATGGTTATATCCATGGACACAACTTGTCCTACAATACATAAGAGTGCAACTTTAGGTCTATAATGGAGTGAGTTAAAGTTAATGAATGAAAATTGATTAATTAAAGAGTTTAATTAATTAATTTTGTATCATTGGAGCTTATAGTTTGTAGGTCCATAAGGTATCCTTGCTAGCTCATAGTAACACTAAAAGATCAATTTAGTTGAAAGAAAATTTTGAAATGTTCAAATTAATATTTAATTTGAAGTGTTCAAATTAAGATTTAATATATTAGATATATTAAATATAAAAGAGAAAAATATATTTATTGTATTTGATATATTAAATATTAAATAATTAATGTATATTAGATACATTAAAGAAAGATATTTATAAAATTTGAATAAGATTCAAATAATGAAATAAATATCGTAGGAGAATTTAAAAGATTTGAATAAGATTCAAATAGATTAAATATATGCATTTTAATATTTTAGATATTAAAATATATATTATTTAATTATGGCAAAGATTTTCTCTAAGTCTCGATAAATAGGACCTTTGGGTTGAGCCATTAGAGCACACATCTCCTCAATCTAGAATTAGAGAATTCTCTCTAGACATTTTCCTCTCCAATCCCTTGTAGATTTTCTTTTAAGAGGCTCTCACAACCCTTGGTTCTGTGTTCAAGTCATAGCAAGTAGGCTTTATGGAATTGGAGTTTCAACCTCGTTGGAGTTGAAGTAAGAAGATTAAAGATCCGTTAGTAAATATCTCCATATTATCCCATAGGTATTTATTGCTTAACCTTGGTATTTGCATAATTCTAAATAAATTCAAAGACGATCCAATGCTTCAGCTATATGTTTAATTCGATTATTCCCTTTAATTTGATCGTTAGTTGACGAACAGAATTATGATATGACAATTAAGTTATTGGGTGTACTTTGTTGATCTGGCAAAAGTATTAATTTAATAATTTTTTTTTGTGATTGGACTTCCTCCTTCCTCTTCCCTTCTCTTCTATTTGTCTGCATCATCGTTGTTTATTGTCGTTGTCATCATTATTTACCACCGTTGTCGCCATCATCATCATTATTTACCGTCGTTGCAGTCACCGTCACCAAGGCTTGGTCCCTCCTCCAACTAAGGACTTCAAACAAAGGAGCAGTGGCTCTTTTAGAATGAAAGAAATATCCTTCGTTCCAATGGAACATTAAAATTTGAAATGACTTACTTCCAATTCCATATCTTATAAAATGATTTGGAACATAGGAGGAGGAAGGGAACCTAAAGTCTCATCTCCTCCATTCCTTCCTGGAACAAAGAAGTCTGATGAATGAGGGACCAAACCTTGGTGAGCAATGATGTTAGCAGCAATAACAGCAACAAGTAAACAATTTCCAAAATAGCAACTGAAGGAGGAGAATGGAAAAGGAAAGAGAAAGAGAAAAAGCTCAATTACTCAAAAAAATTATTAAATTAACAATTTTTCAAATCAAAGAAGTATAGTCAGCAACTTAACCATCACATTAGCTTCCTATTAGTCAACTAACAGTCAACTAAGCTCAATGACCATTTAGAACGATTTCTCAAACATCAGGGGACTAAAAGTGTCCCTTTTAAGATATTAAGAACCAAATAGGCACCAAGCCCAAACCTCAAGGACCAAAAGTGTATTTTACACTTAATTTTACTTACAATAAATCTATGTTGTTAACAACATTATTTAAATGTTAATGTGGCACTCTAATTAGACTAATAAATTATGATTTAATGTAACATGACAATGACAGAAAGAGGGAGAAGACTAGACTGCAAATGAGCCAAACAAATTTAGTTTAAAATATATATCACCTATAAACACCTTCAATTTTTTATTTGTAAAAATTTAATCTCTTAAAATGAGTTTGATCTACCTTTTATTTAATTATTTTAAAAAAAATACTTTTTCTTAAAACACTTTTAATAAAAATGATGTTAATCAAAACATTTCAATATTTTGTTACATTTTCTTAAAAGTGGTTTTAATCACAAGTTTGTTTGTTTGATATTTAAAAATGATTCTACAAATATCAAATTACTATAAAATGATTTTGAAGTGATGCCTAATAATCACTATTAAATAATTTTGGGATTTTGTACGGAAGACCCATTTTTCACGTGCTTTAATGCAATCTAACTTATCATATGAAAATAATGAAATATGACCCATTCTTACGTGGCAATGCGCGCAAAACTATCCATAAGGGCAATATGAGGCCATCTCGCTTGTTCACACTCACACACATAGTAACGCTCTTGCTGACCATTCTCGTTCTCACTCTCGCTAGCCATGTTAGAAAATATTTTTGGATCTTACAAGATTCTCACTCTTGGAGACTCGCTCTTGCACACATTGCCTCGTTCTCGCTCTCTCTGGACACATCACTCGAGTGCCTTTTACGAATGTTGTACTCGTTCTTGTGCACTTGTTGTCTCACGCTCTCGCTTCGCCTCTATATGGATTGTCGTTTTCTGATCCCCAGATTGTGGTAAGTGTTCAGTGGTACGTACATACATTGTGTGAGTTGACATTATGGTTTATTAACCAAAAATACTGACAAAGAAAAGATCTCAATCAATATTTTCCAAAACAAAAATCATTTCTTCTTCGTTTTCTCATTTGTTCAAACATACTTTCAGACTTTTTCTCCTTTGAACTGTTTTTCATGTATAACCAACGTCCAAGCATCAACCAATCTACATTTAAAAAATAGATACTTTCAAATACGTGGCTGATATTTTTGGAAGATTTCTTTCTACGTTTCAAACATAGAACAAACGTTTTAGGGTTTAGGGTTTTGAAAGGTTTCTTCCTATGTTTCTATGGTTCAAATGTGTTAGGATTTGAAAGTTTTTTTAGCTTTAGAACGTTGGTTTTGGCATTGGAGCGAGATTGGTAGAATTAGAGCGAGAGTATGTAAACCCTAAACCCTAAAAAAGTGAGCGCGAGAACGAGAGCAAGGGAGAACGAGCGAGTGACAGCGTGAATGAGCTAGAGTTTCTAGGGTTACATTGTTTTTTTTAACTATATTTTCTTATTGCTACTTTTTTTTTTTTTTTTTGAAAGATGGGCAAGAAATCCCAATTCATTCTATATGGTGGCAGTTGGGATGAGACTAAAAGCTGTTATATTGGAGGTTGGCTAACAGGGGTTGTCGTGCCGAGCACTGTCAAATACGATGAGTTGAAAGGTATGGTATATGAAGTAACAAACATTAGTCCTGTGATGTTTGACATTATAATGAGGGTGAAGATGCAGTTGGAAGAGAAATCCCCTTCAATGTATATAAGGAATGATTGTGATGTTAAATTTCTCATCTTCCAAGAAAATGTTTCAAAGTTGCAAGTATTTATAACAACCGTACAAAAGAATTATGGGAACATGAAACCGAATGAGGATGTGCAAGCTTATGACGTCAATTCTCATGTGATGGTTGAGAACGAGGGTATGGATATGGAAAATTTAGAATCAATGAACACGTATGGAGAGGAGGGAGAGATACCATTGTATGAGACGAGGGTCTCCCTAGGAACTGACGAGAATAACCCATGGGAGTCATATTATACGCACCATGGTTCTCAACATCATCACATAAACCAAAATGAAGCATGAGACTTACATAAAGCAATGCATGCCAGTCGAAATGAAGGAGTCCAAAGTCACTTGGTGGATCGTCTAGTTGTCAAGAATGAGATAAGGCCCACTCCAACTCCAAAGGCACCTGATCGTGCCCATTCTCAAGCCAGATCGTCGATTACTTCTTTGCTCAGTCTGTCTTCGTCTGGCTCTGCATTTGGTGTGGATGTTGAGGTTGATGAGTTGTTTGTCTGTAAGAATGACTTAAAAACAAACTCTCGATGCTAGCCATGAGCAGGAATTTTGAATTCAGAGTAAAGAAATCCACAAAGGATTTGGACAATGTGGGATGCATAGACAAGACCTGTACATGGAGGCTCCAGGCCGTGAAGATGGAAGGAACATAAATGTTTAAAATAAAGAAGTATGTAAGTGCACACACATGCTTGATTGAACTGTAAAATCATGATCATCGACAAGCGAGTACTGATAAGCCTAGAATTAAGGCTTATTTAACTACCAAATGCTTAAAATATTCTTGTTTTGACTTTAGATCAGTTGAAAATAGTTGGAAGATTGTTAAATTAAGGGAAGAAATGAATGTGATAGCATTTGGAATAGAATTCTAAGTAAATTGATCCTTTTTGCAGAAATTATGGAAATTGCAAAATCTGATTTTGCAATTATGGGCAGAGAAGTTATGGAAATTAAAAACCGCGCAAACGAAGAAACCCATATATGGAAGAATCAATTTCCGCACAAATTAGGGGATTGGAGCGCGATTTTTGGCAAATTTCAACCCTACGAAGATCTACAAAAGAGGGAGGAAGAAGCTCGAAGAAGGAAGGGGGTTTTTGGAGGCGAATTTAGAAGCAAATTTTCGTGGGTTTTTCATTTTTTGGAGGCTCTGTTTTTTTTTAATTTTTGTTCTTCTTCTGTTTTAGCCAAGAATTTCAATTTCAATCTTAGTTTCTTCAGTTTTCTACTTGTATTATGGAGAGTTTCTTGAAGTACAATTTTTGTTCTCCATTCGAATTCTTCTTGTATTAATCGTAAGTTTTAATTCAATCTTGTTCGTGGGTTTATTTACGTTAATACTCTGTTTTTTTTTTTTTGGAAATTTCTGCAATGTTTTCTTCCTAGAGTTCAACTAGTTTTCTGCAGGTTCCTTCTCTATTTTCTAATCCAATTCAAGGCAATCTTGGAGTGTTAAGACTAATCAATTCCTAGAAATAGAGAAAAGATTAAGTCGATTGGAATAGCAAAGGAACTCGGTTCTGTTTTAAAAATCACTTTTGCTCAATTACTTTTTGTTTTTCAGAGGAATATTTCAATTATGTACTTTTGCTCCTTAATTTGTTCATTGCAAGGGATTCGGGCATATGGGTGCTGTTGTTCATAAATTGTTCTCTCACTAAGTTAATTGGGATTTGATGTCAAATTGCCTTTTATTTTCTATCCATAGTGAGAGGTTGGGAGGCTCACGTAGCTACTGTACAACATTATGTTAGCTATTTTGCCCAAGTAGTTTATCAATCCATTTAGCTTAAATTATCAGTAGCAAACTTTACTCACTTTCCTCTAATATGAATTTTCCTTCAAAAATTAGTTTTAAAATTTTCATTTTTGCTATGAGCTAAAACTTCTTAGGGGGTTCAAGAATGTGAATTCCCTAAGAAGTAATTGTAGCCTAAAGTTGAATAAAAACCAAGCCTACATTTCAATTGTTTGCTTGTGTTGATCAAATTTTCGTTGAGATCCTAGATTGATCAACTAGGGTATCAACTCAAGCTTATATCTAATACCGACGGGGTTAGTGATAAGTGGATTTCACACAAGTAATGGAGAAAAGAGCTTAGACATAAGCCAATCCTTACCCTAGACATAGGGATTAAGGACTCCAAAACCCATAAAATTGTTGAGCCAATTGATCTAAGATAGAGGGACTATAGGCATATAGGTCTCTCACTTAGCCTCCTAAAAACCTAAATTCAAGGTGAATAGGAGATGCAATTTTGGTTTACAATTGAGTGTGGAGTTGGTTGGAATTGTAATTTTGGCTTGTAATTACAACTTAGGGCAATGACATTCTTGAGCCCCATCTTTATCTAAAATTCCTTTTGCAATTTCATTTACTAAGCTTATCTAATTTGCTATCCAATATTGCCAATTTTAGATTCTACAATTCAATTATGCAATTTTTGGTTATTTCGCTTATTGTCATTTCTAGATTCTGCAATTTTTCTTTTACCAACACACCAACCCAACATTATTTTTGCATTTTTAGTTTTCAAAGTTGCAATTTTCCTTACACTTTGCTTTACAATATTTTTGTTACACCGTTCCCTGTGGGATTCGATACTTGGTACTCACATACCATTTTATATTACTTCGATCGCTTGCGCTTGCGTGTAACACCGATCAAGTACTGAAGTAATCGAGCACATAATAAAAAGTAAGTTTGAGGGAGTTGGTCGTGTGTATAGGTCAAAGCACATCATTAAGGATGTCAGACAAGAGTATGGGGTGAATATAAGCTACAACAATTATGACGTGCCAGGAAAATGACACATTCATTTGCTAAGGGGACTCTAGACTTGAAGACTCCCTCTACTTCAAATATGCATTCATGGCATTGGGGCCTTGTATCAAAGGTTATGCGCGCATGTGAGATATCATCATTATTGATGAGACCTATTTAAAAGGAAAGTACAAATGATGCATGTTGGTCGTTGTAGGGAGGGATGGAAATAACCAACTTTATCCATTGGCATATGCGATCATGGACAATGAGAACGATCGGCCATAGATATGGTTTATGAAAAAACTGAAGTTAGCCATTAGAGACTACCCTAATTTGGTTATAGTTTCAAACCGCCATGCGAGATTGCGTATAGTGTTCAAGTTGTATTCCCTATAGCTTTTCATGGAGTGTGCACCTACAAGGAAAAAATGGCAGCAGAATTGTTCAAAAATGCATCCAAGGCGTTCTGCAAGTCAAAATTCAAGATGTATTGGGATTAACTTCTGAACGTGCGTGGAGGTGTCATAGCCTGATATTTGGAAGGCATTGGTATTGAATGATGGTCACGCTATTTTCAGATAAATAAACGATATGACAATATAACTTCGAATGGTGCAAAGTGCTTCAATTCATTGACTGCAGAAGCATGATTGCTGCCCATCGTTCCATTGCTCGATTATATAAGAGAGCATCTACAAAAGTGGTTTTATGAAAGGCGGTGTTTTCTTAGCTAGAGTGGTATTAATTTTGCAATTAAGCACTCCTAATGTGCAAGTATACACAGTCTAATGCAACAAGTCATAAGTATATTTATATCGTTCTCCTCAGGGATTAGTTCATGAATTTTACCAAGCTTGAGCTCACTTTTAGTGATAAAAGGGGTACCAAACAAAAATAACATTCGAGGAATTTTTAAAGGAATAAAACAAGAATAATTTAACCAACAACAAGTTTAAAAGAACGGGCAAAAAAACTAAAACAAGTAACAGCAGGTGAAATCACTTAGAGTTAAAAGTAGGCTTGGATTAGGGGACTTCTTATACTGTTTTGAGGACTCAATGTTGTAGCAAAACTTATGCTAAATCACATCACACAAGATTCCAACACGGAATCTTCCCAAATTTCCTTAAATTGTAGCTAAATTTTCATTTAAACTGCTCAAAATAAGCTCATTACTTGTGTGCACTAAGTGGGTTATTATCCCTAACATACCCATGTCACTGCAAGCTTAACTTGTAATCAATCTTAGTGAGAATTGAAGCAATCAGATTCCTATTCTTTTTCCCAAAAGTTAAGAAAACAGTAGATGAAAAAGGTTGGTCAAACATAATTCATCATAAACATTAAAAACACTTCAAATCAGTGTTCAACAGCATAAAATCACTTAGCTTGAACTTTTCTACAATATAAGAGTTCCCTAATCTTTCCCTTAAGCTATTTAGCTCATAATGACAGAAATAAAACTCCTAAAAGCTACTGGAAATTCCATTACAACAGTTAAGAAAAATGGAAAAGCAACAAAATGAAGAATAACAAGAAGAAGATAAGAGAAATTCTCAGGTGAAGAGCTTCTAAAGGACTCACTCCTTCCTCAGCTTCTTTCCCCAAGTAGACATCCTCCTTTTCAGCTCATTTTCTTCCCCTTTCCGTAAAACTTCCTTTTCCAGCCTCTCTTTTTAATTTCCTAAATGCCAAGCTTAAATACTCCCCCTTTTGTATCAAAATAAGGGCTGAATAGATAGGGAATGAAGCTTGGAAGCATTCTATTGGTCCACGTGGTCCAGGTGGCTCTTTTTGGACAACTCAATTAATGAGAATATTCCTTAGACGTGTGAGATTGGGAGCTGTACTAAGATAGATTGCTGCAGCATTTCGCTCAAAAGGCTTCACTATACTCCATTTCTCTATTCATTAAGTTTGCTCTTACCTGAAGCACAAATTGCAGCAATTCAGCTCACAAATTGCAAGAATCCAAACATTAATCAAGGTTTTCTCAATACTTAGCCAAATAAGCAAGAAAGCACTAAATTCGGAACTTAAGAACCAAAAAACTACCAAAATACCTAAAACAAGCAAGGTTTAGTAAGAGAATTCAAGTAAAAATAACTCTTTTATAAAGAGTTATCAGGCGAAACGATTGGTTTTCGCACACGACATTGCTGTTGACTATGTTGTGCAACGAATGACCAAGGATTGCGAGAAAGGTAGACGATACCAAGTTGACCCAATTGATTATTACACATGTCATGTAAAAGGTGGTATGGTATTATTAAACTTTAAACTCAATAATGCACGTGCAAATAGTTCGACTTGTATGAAATATCATGTTCCCATTCTATTATTGCTGCTAGAGAACGCAACTTCACCCTATCTAGTCTTTGTAATAAGTGATATATCGTTGAAGCTCTTCATGCAGTGTATGTGGAGCCTATATATCTAGTTAGACATGTATTAGAATGGCCGAAACCACCTGGATATGTGGAGATGAAAATACTTCCATCGAAAGGAGTAGCTCGAGTTGGATGGAGAAAGGTATAAAGAATCCCTTCTGTAGGCGAACACTAGTGATCATGAAAATGTGGTAGGTGTGAGAATGTCAGACACAACCGGTAGTCATGCAATCAACTTCTATCAACCACCTTATTTAATCAACTGGGTCAATAAATATGTTTCTATTTGTATACTATGTTTGTATTTGTGTATCGTGTTTTTGTATGCAATTGAACCAGTTGGTTGGATGTGTTATAGCACAACGCATTCTGTTTTTATCGTTTCCCTTTTCGTTATCTTTCTCGTTCTCATTTTCATTAGCTTTCTCGTTCTCGTTGACGTTTATGTAACTAACAAATGTGCAAACCAATTTCGCTCTAGCTATTAACACTCAACTCACTCTCGCTATTGTCTTAATGCTCGCTCTCGTTGACGATTTACTAATTCGTTATAGTATGATGTGTATATTTACTCTCGCTCTCGCGCTCACTCGTTCTCGCTCTCTCGCTCGCTTACAATTCTCATACTCCCTCTCGTGTTTGCTCTTGTTCTCACATAAAGGCAGAGCCAACATTTGTAGAACTGTTAAGACCCCAGCCTCATCAAGTATTAAAGTTCTGTACAATAAAATCCCCACCCCCCATCAAAAGAACTCATTGTTTGACCACAATTGACACGCATACTGTGTCCTAAATTCCATCATCCACTCTTGTACAAATGCGGAAGTCTCTGCGCGCTTATCACCAGGTACTTGAACCATTTAGCACAGAAGATCTCACAGCGCAATGAATCGTGCTGTATGTCGGGTTCTTTGCATGATAGATGAGACACGAGAATGTTTGTATACCCAACTTGTCACGAAGGACATCACAGAAGTAGAATAGCAAGGGTAGTGTGTAGGCGACGGGCTCTAGGAACTTCTCGACGAGCCCAATTGTGATGTACAAGGGGTATGAGTCGTACACCAACAACTACCCTTCCTAGAGATCAAATCAAGCTCGGATGCAGTCGATCTAATGGGGCTCTCGCTGGCAATAGAAATGGTGATGTCGAAGTCCTGAATGGAAAGGGGTGGAGTCGGTGTCGACCATCATGCTAGTGTCAACAGGGAATAAGGTGTTGGTGTCATCGGGGTTTAGAGGGGTGGTGACAGTGGACTTGAGGCTCTATAGGGTGGCGGCGGTGGTGTAGAGGCTAGAAAAGATCAGGTCGATGGTGTCGGGAATATGTAAGGTGGAGATGATGGGGTCAGTGAAGGTCAGAGTGGGGGCGGAAGTGGAACCATGAGGGGTGATAGGGAGGGAGATGGGGAGGGTGAAGGTAGGGTGGTGATGGGAATAGGGAGGGAGATAGGGAGGGTGGACCCAATGGTGGTAGTAGGAATGGGGAGGGTGATGGGGATGGTAGACTTAGTGGTGGTGAGAATGGGGATGATGGACCTAGTGGTGGTAGTGGAAATGGGGTGGGTGATGGGGATGTGGACCCGGTGGTGGTGGTGGGAATGGGGACAGTGGACTCAATAGTGGTGGTGGGAATAGGGAGGGTGATGCAGATGGTGGACCCGATTGCAGTGGAGGTGGTAGGAATGGAGAGGGTGATGGGGATGGTGAACCTGGTAGTGGTGGTGGAAATAGGGACGGTGGACCCGATAGTGGTGGTAGTAGTGGACTCTGGCGACTAATCGCCTCGTATGTCTGGAGACTCAACCCAATTGTGACCATGATCCTACATAACACAAAACACACGTTAGTCGAGAGCATGAGAATAATACAAAAATGGGTCCTAAATATTGTTTCACATACCTTACATATTTAGAGATGTCCACGGGGCGGGGCGGGGACGGGGAATGCTTCCTCGTCCCCGTCCCCGCCACCTATTTTAATCCCCATCCCCGGGAAATTCCTCATTTATTTTTGCGGGGAACGGGGCGGGGATTTCCCGCGGGGAATTTTCCCTGTTTTGTTAATGTTATTTTAATAATATTATTTTTTTATAAAAAAAAAACTTTTAAATAGATTTTTTTTAATACATTTTAAATAGATTTTTCCAATGAAATTTGTATTTAAAGAAGAGATTATAATCTTAATAAAAACTATCCCATAAGCGAAAATATAATTACAACGTTCAACCAACATTGTACTTAAAAATAAAATGTTCAACCAACATAATTCTAAACAAAGTTCATAATTACAACATAGTTTTCAAATCTTTAAAAAAATGCTCTTCAACAAATGCCTAGCATAGTCTTCAATACAATCTTTAATTTAAATATTACAACCCGTCTCAATAATAAAAGCAACAACATTACAACAACAACATAGCTATCAATTTCCTTCTTCAACCATTAGTGTTTGTAACACATGATTCCTGAAAAACAAATATTGAAAAATATTATTATAAATCAATAATTAAAAAAAGTTAATTAGAAGACATAAACTAATTACTTACCCCATCATTTGGATCTCGATCTTGGAGAATAGTCTCCAACACTTTTGCATCTATTGGAGTAGTTTTATCTATTCCAAGTACAAAAAAACTTCTTAAATGATAAATAATAAAACATCTTAGATAGTAATAACAAAACTTTTTAAATCAATTACTCATACCTTCAGCCCATAGCCAATCTTGAGCACACATCAAAGCTTCCAGTAAGGTAGAATGAATTTGAGAATGATGTGGACCTACATGTCTACGTCCAATACTAAATGCAGACTCTAAAGCAACAGTAGTGACAGGAACAACTAAAATGTCTCTGGCAATTTGATACAAAAAAGGGTACTTTACCCCATTTAACTTCCAGCAACTCAAAATATCAAAGTCATCAGATCTTGGTAAAAGACTTTCCTCTAAATATAGATCTAACTCTGATTTGACATTATCAGCATTAGCAACATTGTTAACAAACTAATCAAACTTAAGAAATCGATCTTTCTTCTGACCCAGAGAACTAGAACTACTCACATATTGCCTTGAACTAACGGTAGAACATGAAGATTCTGCTTCTGTACTTGAATTTGACATATAATACTTCAATAAATCTTTGCACATATCCCGAACACGTTGCATTTCAACAATATAGTGATTAGGTCCATAGATTTGGGGAAAGTAAAATTCGATCAATCTCATCTTAAATCTAGGATCTAATACTGTAGCTATTGTCAAGATTCCGTGAATCACACTCCAATATTTTTCAAACTTAGAGATCATTCTTGAAGCCATCACTTTTATCTCCTCAATTTCAGAATCAAGCCACTTAGAAAGTTCCAACCTAATATCACAAATTTCTGGAAAAAACACATTGGAAGTTGGATAACTAGACCCAAAAAATAACTCAGTCATAGTGTGGAAGGGTTCTAATTTATCACACATTTCTTTTGCAAAAGTCCAATCACTATTTGAAGGAAGACATTTGAATTGTGGTTCACGTTGTTTTAAACGAGGAAAAACATTTTTGTATTCCAAAGCAGTTTTGAGCATCAAAAATGTTGAATTCCATCTTGTCACACAATCAAGCCAAGCTTTTTAGTGCATGGAATTTGCAATTGACGAGCAGCTTCTTCAAATTTTTCTTTCCTTTTTGCAGACGAAGTCCAAAAATGTACAGTATCTCTAATTATCTCTATACTATGAGCAATCACAGACAACCCATCCTTCACTATCAAATTTAAAATATGTGCACAACAATGCATGTGAAACAAACTTCCATGCAACAACAATGTCCTCAACTCCAACTTCTCCAACAAAATTTCAACCATCGCATCATTTGTCGAACAATTATCTACGGTTAAAGTTGATAATTTACGATCTATGTTCCAATCTAATAAGCACTCTAATAATGCATCAGAAAGTAATCCTCCACTGTGTGGATGTGGCACATACACAAACCTAATATAAAACGATGATAATAACATATTAAAATTGAAGCTATATGTCAAACAAATTGTAATAAAAGAAATAAATAGAACATTTAATGTACCTCAAAAGCTTGCTCTGTAGGACCCAAGATTCATCAATGAAATGTGCAGTGATTGCCATGTATCCCTACTTTTGGTTATTAGCTGTCCACATATCAGTAGTAATTGCAACTCTACTTCGATTATTTTCTAGAAACCTCATTGTTTTAAGTCTCTCTTCCTCGTAAATTTTTAGAATATCTCTCCTCATTGTGGTTCTTGAAACCATCTTAAACATAGGTTGAACACCATTCATAAACTTTCTAAATCCTCTATGTTCAACCATGTTAATAGGATATTCATGTAAAATTATCGCACATGCAAGGTCTATTCTAGAAGCTTCATAATCAAAAGAGTATGAATTTAGCATTACCTTTCCATCACTAGTTTTTTGTGGTCTCAAACATGATTGCCTAATGTCTCTTTGTTTTCTCAAAGGACATATTTTGAAATGATCATGTAAATGCTTTGTCCCATTATTTGAATCCGCTCCTAACTTTTTTCCACAGTAGTTGCAAATGGCTTTAATGGTACCATTTATTTTTTGTCTTTTGTAATGATTCCACACTACTGATGTTAACCTACGTTTTCCTTCATCATTATTGTCATCACTATATAAGGTAATAGGTGTATTATGACTATCACAACTGTTGATCGGTGTTGGTTCACTCAAGTTATCAGAAGTTGGAGTTGGAGTTGAATCAACTTGTTGTGACTCATTATTTGTTGATAAAGTCATTTTAACCTACAATAATAAATAAATTGTAAAATTAATATACTAACTTTATTTAACACATATACAATACAATAAACATTATATAATTCACAGTTCATATTAAAGACAAATTTAGCTACAATAGACAAATTAGTTCTCAAATAATTCTCAAATCATTTATAATAAATATTAGACAAACGAGACCTTACTTTCTCAATGTGTGAACTTCACCAGTTTTGAATTGTAACGTTATAAACAGATAATAAAAGTTAAAGAAAATTTAAAGAAGTATATTTCAAATCTTAATTATCTATTTTTTAAAAAAGAATCTTAATTAATTAATAATATATATATATATATTTGTTCAGGTAATGCCATTCAGCCGACTCTGCTTCTCGAAGCAAATAAGTTCGTATCTGGGTATGGCTTTGACTCCGTCGAGTTATTTGAATAACTTTCGATTAATTTTCATTTTAATTTAACAATTTAGTCATTAGACATTAATTTAATTGAATAAAATACAAATAGTTTTCATCGATTTTCTACTTGAATAAAATATTAATCGTAAAATTAGCACTGCGATTCGACTAAAAGATCTATCCTAAAATGAAATCGCCATACCTGAACTGAGACAACGATGGATAGATGTAGGACCTGAGGTTGCGACGCCGGCGAGAATCGATCTAAGAGAGATGAAACAAGTGGACAGATGGTTGCGACGCCGACGAGAATCGAGCTGAAAGAGAGGTTCAGAGTCGGATTCGGATGTTGGATTCGGATGTTGCGATGGCCGGCAAGGAGAATATATTTGAGAGACAGAGGAATCAAGCGGACTGTCGGAGATTGCAATTGGGAGGGACGGCCGGCGAAGTGAAATCGATTGAGAGAAGAACTTGGAAGTTGGATACTTGGATCTGAGTCTGAGATAGTGAGATTGCGATTGGGAATTTGGGAGGGACGGGCTGGGGCTGCTGGCTGCTGCTGGTTTGCTAGGTTAGGTTAAAAGAAATATATATATATATATATATATATATATATATATATATATATATATATATATATATATATATATATATATATATATATATATATATTTATTTATTTATTTATAATAAATAAATATAAATATAAATATAAATATAAATAAATATATATATATATATAACGGGGCGGGGCGGGGGCCTGGGCCGGGGCGGGGATTTAATCCCCGTTCCCTGCCCCGATTAGCCAACGGGGAGAAATTTCTCCCCTCTCACTCCCCCATTCCCCGTGTAATCGGGGATTCCCAGCCCCGTTCGGGGCGGGTCCCCGCGGGGGCCCTACCCTGCGGGTTAAATGGACATCTCTATACATATTATGCATAGTGACTCAGTGATGGTGATCAAATGGGACTTCACCTCTCCCATTTGTGACTTCAACTCTCCCATCTGTGACTTCAACTCCCCCACAGACTCCTTGACTCGATAGACACAATCATCAATGCTACAAAGATAATTTAAGCTCAATGAACTCTTGTGTCTAGGGTGTCGATCATGGGTTGGCGATCGCTCATAGGGAGAGGGTCGTCCCCTATCGATCTCATCCATGATCTGAGGATCAGTCTATTCCTCTTCATGCTGACCCTCTCTAGTATGATCCTCTCCATGCTAACCCTCTATGGTCTGACCTGTTAATATTTATGTCCTAAAGCCTCATAATTAATGATTTATTCAATAATTAATAATTATTTTAATAATTAATAATTATTTTGATCATTATATTTACAATATAATATTATCCATTATATGAAAAATCCAAGGATAAGGTTAGGTGTCTTATCCTGGTAACATTATTGGTACGACTCACTTTGTAATAGTTACAAATGATTTGATCCAAATCATTCAGGTGGAGACATGTGAGTGGGGGTATCTTATACAATGAGTTTGTATAAGATTGAACCACGAAATATTTAATATTTCTATATAAATCCATTAATTAAGAAGATTAGTATTTAATCAGGATGATCATATGCGACTCGATTTTAATCCTGAGTGAGTTATGAACTCCTGCCTATGAGGTCTTGTCCTTTGATTTGCATGGGTGAAAGTGACTTTTGTAGCCAATTTAATAAGCCTACCATTTTGGGGACTTGACCAAATAGGTAGCTGGGAACATAATCTTACGAGATGAAATTCACTCTTTCCCATATAGGGTAAGTAGATGAGTAGTTCCCTCAAGTATGATTTCGAGACATGAACAATGGAGCCCCACCCTCTCACTGGCTTAAGAGGGACTTAGTTTATGGTTGGATCATAAACAAATTGTTCATTAGGGGATCAATGGTACTTAAGGTGCAAGATGTAATTGCAGAGGTAAAATTGACTTTTGACCCAGCTGTAATTACGAACAACTCGTGAAGGATCGACTTGCATGTAATGGTTATATCCATGGACACAACTTGTCCTACAGTGCATAAGAGTGCAACTCTAGGTCTATAATGGAGTGAGCTAAAGTTAATGAATGAAAATTGATTAATTAAAGAGTTTAATTAATTAATTTTGTATCATTGGAGCTTATAATTTGTAGGTCCATAAGGTCTCATTGCTAGCTCATAGTAACACTAAAAGATCAATTTAGTTAAAATAAAATTTTGAAATGTTCAAATTGATATTTAATTTGAAGTGTTCAAATTAATGTTTAATATTAGATATATTGAAAGAAGAAAATATATTTATTGTATTTGATACATCAAATATTAAAATAATTAATGTATATTAGATACATTAAAGAAAAGATATTTATAAAATTTGAATAAGCTTCAAATAAAGAAATAAATATCGTAGGAGAATTTAAAAGATTTGAATAAGATTCAAATAGATTAAATATATGTATTTTAATATATTAGATATTCAAATATATATTATTTAATTATGGCAAAGATTATTTCCAGATCTCTATAAATAAGACTTTTGGGTTGAGCTATTATAATAAACATCTCCTCAATAGAGAATTAGAGAATTCTCTCTAAACATCTTCCTCTCCACTCTCTTATGGATTTTCTTTCAAGAGGCTCGCACAAGCCTTGGTCTTGTGTTCGAGTCACAGCCAGGAAGACTTTGTGGATAAGATAAAGACCCGCCAGAAATACCCCATATTTACTCCAAGTAAGTTTGCTTAATCTTAATTTTTTTTAATTTAATTTTAAATAAAATCAAAGGCGATCTAATGCTTCCGCTAAGGAGTGAAATGTTCATTCCTTCATGACCATCTCCGATCTGACCCTCAAAATACATCTCAAACTCTTGTTCGTCATCATCATCGTCATCATAAACCCTATGACCGACCTGAGTATTGCGGTACTGTTGCTCGGCCTTCGACATGACTAGTAACGACGTGACCACCATCTTTAACAAACAAGTAAATGTTAGGAAAATAAAACTACATGAAACTGCATTATGTAATACGCAAGTGACTGCATTATGTAATACGCAAGTGACTGCATTCTAACCTTCGGGGAGTTGAATACATCTCGCTCCAACACCTTATATGGAATGGAGTGGGAGCAGGGTCATCTCCTCATGCAAGGCACTGCGTCATTATTTAGTACCAATACAACCCGCTACTGACAATAACGTCTCATATGCCCATAACTAGAAACAAGATAACCCTAGTTAGTTTACAATATACGACATTCAAATAACAAGCTAACAAAATTTATTATAAAATGTTGAATACCTAGAAACCAGGAGTGAACCCAGGAAGGTTATACTTAATAATATAATTTTTATTCATCTTGGCCTTGAACTTGTATGTTGCAACCTTGTCCCTCAAGGCTGCCTTAAGGCCACGAACTGTCCCATCCCAAAATTTTATCCCCCAATCCAAAATATTGAAGTATTCCAAGTCTTCAACGTCCCCATATCGGGACCTATCAATCACGACCTTTGATTTATTCTTTTCCATCATGGACATCTTAGAATAGTAGGTCAAGGACACCTTCACTGCATCCTCGTCTGTGTTGAACACCAATCCCTTATATGCATCTTCAAAAGCATTCAGACGGATTTCAGTGCCCATGCCAAGTACTTAAGTCGCAGGGCTTTAGTAGAGACCTCTTCCTAAGACGCTCTCTCAGGTGATGGCCATAACCCAGTCATCAGGAGGAATTTAGTCTTTGCAAACGGCACCATTGTACCATTCAAAATAAACCTCATCATATCCTCCTGATCGTCAACAACCTCCCTCAAAAGGATGTGATGCACCAGTGGGCTGTTGAACACCAATTCCACATCAACAAATGGCCCAAAAATAGTTCTCTTAAACATTTCCATCTGCCTAGGGGTCAACTTCTCCTTTACAACTTTATTTGCACTTTTTATGTAGGCAAGAATAAAAGTTTGGCCGGGGAACCAATCATCCTCAGCGATTCTTAGAACTGTTGCTATCTCAATATTGCATAAATTGCACAAATGGTAAGAATAAAATTAAAAAAAAAAAAAGAAAAAAAACATAACACAGAGAATGGCATATTAGAAACTAAATTCTTTCTCTCGTTCTCATGCTCACTTACCATTCTCATTCTCTCTCTCGTTCACTTTTTGCTCTCGCTCTCGCTTTCATCCTTGCTTTTGAAACCCTAAGCTTTCGTTCGCAGAAACCCTATCTCATTCACGCTCTCGTTCCAGTAAGCTCACTCTAGCTCTATCGCTCTCGTTCACCTAATCTAGAAAATTTTCTCAAAATCCTAACATGCTCTAGCTCTATCCCTCTCATCCCTGTAAGATCGCTCTAGCTCTACAACTTCCTCAATTAAACTCACCCCTTTCCACGAACATGCGCAAAACCAGAACAACTATAAACCTCACCCTCCATCACAAACAATGTAAAGGAGAAAACCACAAACGAAACAATAAATGAAGGAATTTAAAAAATGAATGGTCGGTTTAGGCTTACAATTGTGAAGAAAGATCGGTCGGTGGTGAAGATGAACGAAGGTGAGGAAGCACTTCAGCATGTTCGGAGATGGAGGAAGAAGATGAAGTGCAGAATATCAAGGGGGAGAGAGTGAGTGTCTAATGTCAAGTGAAAGAAGTGAAAAAAGACTGTTCGTTTGTTTTTTAAAATGACTTGAAATGGAAGAATAAACAACAACTGAAGCGAGAGCGTGAGAGAACAAGCGAACAAATGAGTCACTATTTAAAGGTGCTCGAGTGACGTGTCCAGTGAGTCAATAACTTTCCCACGAGCGCGAGAATGATACTACGAGAGAGATACTTGTAAGATCGACAGATATCTAATATCGCTCTCGCTCCCGCTCTTGAAGTTAGGAGCTCGCTCTCGCTCTCGTGCTCGCTTGCGACTTTTCACGATTAGTGAATATGCATGTTCGTGGTTGCGGAGACAAAAGGGTGTCTTGCATGTCAATCCATTCGTAGATTCATTAATGGCGACCTTTGGCATGTCAATCCATTTTGCCTATTAATAAACCCCCATATGGATTACTCACTAAACACACTCACTCGCCTAAAATGGAATCCTCATCTGACGATAGTTTTCTCAAATACTCGTTAGCCCCATTATTGGGGAATCAGAGTCAGAAAGTTCGCCCACGTTAGACACCACAACCATTTCCAAAAGAAAGTCGAGGAGAAGCGTGAGTTGGAGAACTTCCTGGAAAATTGGTCGAACGAAGAATAGTCTTCCCAAACACCACCGCCACCACCTACTTCCACTCTACCCGCATTCCAACTGATCCCTTCAGCATGTTCTGTGAACATGCCTAGGGAGAGTGGCGACCAGAGAAAAAAGAATAAATCCCGTTCTAAACACACTCACTCGCCCAAAATGGAATCCTCATCTGACGATAGTTTTCTCAAATACTCGTTAGCCCCATTATCGAGGAGTTAGAGCCAGAAAGTCTACCCATGTTAGACACCACAACCATTTCCTCTAGCAAAGCTGAGGAGGAGCGTGAGTTGGAGAACTTCCTAGAAAATTTGACGAAAGAAGAATAGTCTTCTCAAACACCACCACCACCACCTACTTCCACTCTGCCAGCATCCCAATCGACCCCTTCAGCATGTTCTGTGAACATGCCTAGGGAGAGTGGCGACCGAAGAAAGAAGAAAAACAAATCTTGTCTTGCCGATGAAAGGTCCAACCGCACGTCCGCTAGGAATAAGAGGGGAGATGAAAAAAGGTTGCCCCTAGTGATAATATCATCCGACTCCGAGTAGTTTCAGAAGTGGGGTGTCGGCTGACTTATTTTTCTTTTTTCTTTTTTTTGTTGTTTTTTTTTCTTGTATGACCTCCCTTAAACTTATATAAATTGGAATATAAGTTTATATTTTTCTTATTGTTCTTCACGTCGTACAAGGATTCACAGTAAAGTAACAACAGAAGGAAAAACCTGGGAGAAATAATAAATGAAAAATATTGTTAATTTGAAGCGAGAGAAAGAGCATAAACGAGAGCAAGAGCGTGAGAGAACGAGTGCGCGAGAACGAGTACAACATTCGTAAAAGGCGCTTGAGTGACATGTCCAGCGAGAGCGAGAACCAGGAAACGTGTGAGAGAATGAGTCTCTGGGAGCGAAAATCTTGTAAGATCCAAAAATATTTGCTAATGTGGCTAGTGATAGTGAGAACGGAATGGTTAGCAAGAGCGTTACTATATGCGAGAGCTTGAACAAGCGATGTGGCGTCATACTGCCCTTGTGGGTAATTTTGCGCGCATTGTCACGTCAGAATGGGTCATATTTCATTATTTTTAGATGACATGTCAGATTGCATTAAAGCGCGTGAAAAATGGTCTTCTGTACAAAAACTCCAATAATTTTTTGGAGAATCAACTTTATGTGATTTTTAACAAAAATGTTTTTAAATGAATGTGATATTTTTAAAAGTGAATTTTATTTTTTTTTTTAACCAAACATTGTATATTTTTTTTTAAAAAAAACACTTCGGAAGTTTTGCCAAAAACACTTTTAGACTTGTACAATCGACCAATTAAAAATCGGAATAATGAGAGGGAAAAGCCTCTCTTTTAGTTAAGAAAATAAAAATGTTTCTGTCACACCCCCTCCCAGCTCACTTGCCTAATCCTAGGAAGGAATGCGAAGACAGAGAATAGCAGCCCTCTTACTGCCACTCCCTGCCCAACCTAACATTAACCTGAAATTGTATACGACGAAGCATATATGAACTAGTAAAATTGAGCGCACAGTTGCACACCTGAATAAGATGCAATCATTTTTCCATACTAGGTTTTCATAACAAGTCATAACATACTTAAGTATTACACCCCGACTAGAATGCTTTTATTTCAAAACTATATACAGGTGGAAGTATATATATACAAGGAGCTAAGTGGCGTGGTGGAAAACAGGTCTTGTCGAGGCTAAGCACCGGGAACTCGTTTGCTACCTGGGGAGAGAAAACATGATGAAAACGTGAGCTGGGAAGCCCAGTGAGTGACTATTTAATAAGTTATGCGTTCATAGGTAAAGTATCAAAAGTAATTAAACAATGTCGCCAAATTATAGGCTTTAAGCACCACGATAATCAATGCATCAAAACTCATGATAAAGAAAACTTGTAGCATGATACCCTAGCTATGGTAGAGTCCTCTCTAACCAACAACTTCAATACCTCTCTCTCTCTCACGTGCACGTGGTATGCCATTTAGGCTCACTGGTCTCCCCTAATACCTTCTCCATGTCCTTCAGTATTGGGGTCAGACCAACTACCACCCGAATACCTTCTCACTGTCCTTCAGTATCGGGGGTCAAGTTTTCTCCCTCCCAGGTACCTTCTCCGTGTCCTTCAGTACCGGGGGTTAATAATATACAAGGGCATGCTTTAAATAGTTAGGAAACATGTTTTGGAATCACATTCAGCAAGTTCTCAACATAAACACAAACTTTCATCATTAAACAAGCTTCCAACTTCAAGTGTAGTTCATCGTATGATTAAAAGAGAACTCATTAACCAAACTCATTTTTCGTGTTCTCAACGCATAAATTCTTTAACATAGCCAAACCATCATACTTTAAGTTTCAAGCAATTCAAACATGTTTTAGAGTGGATTAATGCATGGTACTTCCAAGAAAAACCCTACTTCCAAACTTAGGTTTCATGCTTGAACGCGGAGTAACAAACTAGTTACAATTATGCTTAACTTTCAACACCGACATTTATTAGTAGGAATTCAATGAAAAATGAATATAACTTAGTTTAAGCATGCTTCAATATCCATCAGTAGTAAGCTTTTGAATAAATAAAGATCAACGCATAGGTTTTCAAACAAAATTACTCACAAACACCGGAAGGCTCCCAAGGCTTATAAGCTTTTCCTATCTTCGTTTGCCCTGAAAATGAATTCCATAACATTAATCCCTTTTGCTACTTGGCCCAAAAATTGATCTAACTCAGTCACATAACTCATAGGATAGTAATTGCACACACTTGGCAATAGGGTATAACAAATTGGAACACAACTTCCTTAAGCTCTCTAGACCCCTCTGTTTTGAGCCAAAAATTATAGATTTGACTTCCAGCAGGAGTTTCTCAAAATTTAGCAAAACAGCCACCAAATTTTATTTGATAACCCTCAAATAAAACATCTAAACTTACTTACCTCAAAATTTTAGCTTCTAATTCGTCCTCAAGAGCTCAAAATCACCAGATTTCTTCACCCTGTTCTGCTGGCCAAAAAACTGGGAACCCTCTCGGCTTTCTTAAATTTTCACGACCTTCTTCTTCATATTTTCTCACAAAATTTTCCAGACCTAATATTCATTCAATTTCTGAGATTTTGGCTCAAGAATCATCGAATTTGCTCAAGTGGATTGAGAGATATGACTGTTTTAAGTTTATCCACTTCCTAGAGCTTCCAGCTGTCTACTGCAGTCACAAGTGTTGGACAGCTCATCCTTCCACTATAACAAAAAAAATCCAACGAAAATGTAACTAAAATGGCCAGCTCCTCCTTCTCTCTTTAGACTTTAAGTCCCTTTCAATCCACCTAAATTGTAAAGAAATTTTAACTAAATTAATTAGAAATTACAGCTTTTGTATTCAACACAACATACACCTAATGTGTACCCAACTTGCTCATGACCTTAACTTACTTCAACTCAACTTTTAATATGCTCATCCCAATGCGTAACCTGTCTCCTTATGAAGCTTTGTGTACGTTAATATCCACAACTTAGGAGATTCCTAAATTCTACCACGACATCTTTTAGTGCAACCTATATCAATTTGCATATGTCAAAACATCATATATGAGCACAATATGATCAAAAGAGAGTTTAGGGCTTACAGTTTCTCTTTAAGCCACCTCTCTCTCTCAAAAAATGCAGTTTTCTCACTCTACTTACGCCACTCATCTCTTTAAAAAGAAATCTCTATTGATCTCTCTCTGACCTTTTCTCTCTCCACCATACTCTGCTCCCCCAATAAATTTGTTCACTTATCACACTATAAAATGATTTCTCATATAGATGACATAAAATTTTTAGTCCAAATGAAATATGGCTGACTTTCTCAAAATAACGATAAATAAGATTTTGCTTACATCACAACTAGAGTGAGATGAAGAGAAAACTCGATGAGAGCAAGAGACTAGAGGAACAATACCATCGAGACCCATAGAACAACATCGAAAATTACATTGGAAGAAGGGAGGAAGGTCACCGGAATCGATTTGGCAAAATGACACTGGAAAATCACACGTTCACCATGTGCAGCCACTATTCACACTGGTCAAAGAGGTCACAATCGTCGAAAGCAACACATGAAGGAGAAAACTCATCGAAAAAACATCGGGCACTCTATCTAGACGCTTGAACTCAAAGAAGGCCACTGATGTTGTTGGTTGGCACTGAAAACGTGAGAGAGAATGAGAGATTCGTCTGAAACACAAGAGTGAGTGAGAGATTCGCCATCAAACCCATAGGCTCTAGAGAAGAATGAGAAGGAGATGATGCGTGGACTGATTTTTTCTCGTCCCTCTCACTCTCGTCAGGTTTTCTCATTCTCTCACTCTGGTTGTGATACAAGCAAAAGACTATATAGTCTTATTTTTAGAAACCAGGTTATATATCATTAAGGCCTAAAATTTTGGGTCATCCATACCAATTTTTCATTGTAACATCACCTTTGCCATCCTCTTAACAATCCTTTAATCCCCTCAAACTAGGATTTCTCGAGTCCCTTCAACAATATTTCGATCAAAGCATGTTGGCAGTTTTTAAGGTTGGCATATGACAATAAATTGTATGATATTGTTCCCTTTAAACCTAATTTTAAATGAATTTGCCTTTTGATTCTATTCAAAAAGTTTGATACTAATGAAAATTTTATGAAGTTACTTTTATATATGACATGATCTAAATATGTGCTAAAATGTTAAAACTAAGTTTGATATACCAAATTAGTGAATATTTAAATATCTATCAATTGTAACGGTGAATTAAAAATGTAAAATAAAGAGCACATATAATTATAAGAGAGACGACACAAGACATTTTTAATGTGGTTTGGTTTTTCAACCTACCCCACGAGGCCATGCCCAAAGAATAATATTAATCAATCAATCTGTTAGGATTTATGCCCTAAAGTCTCGTAATTAATGAGTTTTATTAGTTAATAATTATTTGATAACTATTTAGTTACTTTTATTTGTAATTTATATTATCCATTACATATAAATCCAAAATTATTAGTGTAATCTTGACAGTATGTGGTTGACATATGAGAGGATCATGCTCAAAAAATAACCTAATTAAAAGGTCTATAGTATATGGATAAGATTGGGTGCCTCATCCTGATAACACTATTGATACGCCCATTTTGTAATAGTTACAAATGATTTTATCTAAATCGTTCATGTGGAGATACGTGAGTGGGATATACAATGAGTTTGTATAAGACTGGACCACGAAATATTTAATCTCTCCTTATAAATCTGTTAATTGAGAAGATTAATATTTCAATAGGATGATCATATGCGACTCCATCTTAATCCTAAGTGGGTTATGAACTCCTGCCTGTGAGAGCTTGTCCTTTGATTTGCATGGGTGAGAGTGACTTTCATAGCCGATTCAATAAGCCTACCATTTTGGAGACTTGGCCAATAGAGAGCTGGAAACATAAGTTTCACAAGATGGAATTCACTCATTCCCATAGGGTAAGTAGATGAGTAATTCCCTTAAGTGCTGATTTCGAGACTTGAGCAATGGGGCCCAACCCTCTCACTGGCTAAAGAGGGACTTAGTTCATAATTTGATTATAAACAAATTGTTCAGTAGATGATCAATGGTACTTAAGGTATAAGATGTAATTATAGGGGTAAAATAGACTTTCGACCCAGCTGTAATTATGAACAACTCGTGAATGATCAACTTGTATGTAATTGTTATATCCATGTACACAACTTGTCCTACAATACATAAGAGTGCAACTCTAAGTCTATAGTGGACTGACCTAGAGTTAATGAATGAAAATTAATTAATTAATTTTATATCATTTGAGTTATAATCTGTAGGTCCTCATCCTAGCTCATAGTAACACTAAAATGATCAATTTAGTTGAAAGAAAAATTTGAAATGTTCAAATTAATACTTAATACATTTGATATATTAAATTTACAAAAGAATAATACATTATTAGATAAATCATATATTAAATTTGAATAAGATTCAAATGGATAATATATGTTGTAGGAGATTTTAAGATATTTAAATGAGATTCAAATAAATTAAATATTAATATATTAGATATTATAGTTTGATTTTGGAAAATATCTTATCCTAAGTTCCTATATAAATAGGACTTTTGGATTGAGCCAAAACACGAGTTCTCTACAAAAAAAGAGAACTCTCTAGAATTTTCTTTCCAAATTTCTATTATTTCTTTTAAGAGGCTCCCACAAGCCTTGGTCCTATGTTCGAGTCATAGCAAGTAAGATCTTGTGGAAATTCGAGACTCACTGGAATTGGAGCACAAGAAGTAAAGACCCGCTAGAATTATTCTCCATTGAATTCATAAGATATGTTTGCTTAGCCTAACTTTTTGTTTAATTCTAAATAAATCAAAGTTGATCCCAAAATTGGTTTCTAAATTATTTAGAAATCATAGTCTTCCACTGCAAGGTGAAGTGTTCATTCCTATCACAATTAAAGGTTAGTACAATTTACAATCAATATTGACTTATGCATAAATGAATTGTTAAATTACAAATTTAGTCCATATGGTTTTAAAAGTTAGAATTTCGTCCCTATGGTTTGATAAAACCTTATAAATAGTCTCTATCATTAGAAGCCACTAACGGATTGAGTACGTGGTAGTTAATTATCCATGTGTCAATCAAGTGGTCTTTTGTATTTGGTTGATTGTGTTGGTTAAGTAGCTAACTAGATTAAAAAAAAAGGTTGAAAATTGGCAATTTAATGGAGCTTCTTTGGAAATTAGTAACTCGTTTTTTATCTAGTTAGCTACTTAACCCACACAGTTAGCTAAATACAAAATACCACATCCATATGAATAGTTAATGCCACATACTCAATTCGTTAGTGCTTCAACAATAGAGATTATTGATGTACAGGTCAAGTTTTAATATAGTGTAAATAATTACAGATATTGTCCTCAGAATTGGGTTCCATCTCATTTAAGTACCACAGATACGTACTAACATTCGATTTTATTTAAAGATAAATATGGAATGACTGATTGAATAAAAAAAATAACAAAAACTAAATTAATGGAGAAAAATCTATGGAAAAAGTGTCTTAGGGAGTTGATTTCACCAATTGGATTTATGAATTAATTAAATTGAATGCAAATAATAAATATGAACTATTCCATAAGTCGAGAACTCTAAGGTCACAAATGTCTCTCCCGAGCACAATTAATTATCAAGCATATTAAGATCCCAATATTCCTATCTAGATTTATTAACACTTTACAACTTCTAAAGCAATCTTAAATCTCCCAATCTTAGAACTACTTTAGTCATGCATTTAATTTATAATCTAAATCTCATCTCCTGAGCATAAGATTTAAATACAAGAAAATTCAATCTAGAGCTATTAGATCAAAAGTATTAAGTGTTATGGGTGAAATTACCGACTAGCAACAAGAGAAAAACCCAAAGGCCCAAGGAGAGCATCGACCAAGGCCCAAGAGACCGACCATGAGCAAAGGGCCTTGGCTTTGGTTGAGTTGGTCGACCCCTAAGGTCCATATGGCTGACCTCTTTTGGCCCTCCATGGGGGTCGACCATTATCCAAGAAGGCCAAGGCTCATGACCTCAGCCATGGTTAGAGTCTATAAAAGTTAGAGTTCGAATGAGAAATGGTTCGATGAAGTAACAGTCTAACCTTGTAACCGTTTCTCATAGTTAAGACATCCCAACAATCTCAGTGAGAATTTAGCCCTCAAATATAACTATGGTTTCAATTACATTGAGACCTCCCTATAAATATAGAGATACGAAAATACAGAGATGTACGTCCAAAAATACTCACATAACTCTATGGTCTAAGCTTCTTACAAACCCAATTACTGACTTGAGAGTCGGAGTGTAGGTGGCTTAGCACCAAACCAATGTTCATTCCTTTTGTTTTGCAGGCACATTTCGATTTCCAATAATACAAATTCATCGTTGATCCGACGATCCAAATTTCGGCATCAACATTAGGCAAATAAACACATAAATGGAATCAAGCATAAATATGCATTCAACCAATTAAATCATAAAAATCCAAAGGCTACATCAATCACTAAGAACAAAGGATTTAGCTACACATGTTTACAAAATAACCATAAAATCTCAAGCTAGAATCCATGACACAAATACAAAAAGTGAAGGTAAGAAGACAAATCAGGTCTGGCGTGGCAATATCTTGTTTCTGGCACTATCTCCATGATCTCGAACTTCAAAAATCCCTCTTCTTACCTTTAAAATCATCCTCAAAGCTCCACAAGTCGTAAATTTGCTTCACATTAAATTTTTCCTAAAAGACTCTCTCAAAACGGTGCCCCAAAACACATGAAAAATAAGGAAACAAGTTGCAGCATCGAGACATTGTCCATAATGTCCCGATGCTATAGATGCAATGCAAAAAAGAGTCGCACACTTGTGATTGACTGATGAGGGGCAGAGATGGAATTTTTGAAGCGTCAAGACATTGTGTTTGTACGAACTTTTGGTTGTAGGTAACACAGAGATTGATAAACCTTTTTTTTTTATTTTTAAGCTTACTTTTCTTTTGAATTCTTCTTCTCATTTCTTGATTTTTTTTCATCTATCCTCCCTTGATTACTTATAGTTTGCTCGATAAATCCTTTGAATTCTCTGTTCTACTATGTTCGCTCAAGTCCTACAAAATAAACAAATGTGTGCGTGGAAATAGCCAATTAAGCATCAAAACTAGCAATAAGTAAGCTCTAGAAATAGTTCACAATGTGTGCTATCAACTATTTATGAGGTTTTATCAAACCATAGGGAACCAGGGGCGGATCCAAGAAGGGGCCATAGGGGGCACATGCCCCCCTCAACTTGAAACACACACATTTATATGTAATTACGTTTGGTTTGTTGGCTCCTTACTCTTTTCACGGTTGGTGCCCCCCACATGGTCCCTTGTTCCGATCAACTAGTTGCAAATTTGCACTAACCATGAAAAGAGCAAGGAGCCAATAAACCAAAGGTAATTTTTGTTAAGTTGAAGCTAATATGTGTGTGTGTGTGTGTCTGAGTGTGTTTCAAGTTGGGGGGACACGTGCCCCCTCTGGCCTCTTCTTGGATCGTCCCCCATTTATCAAACTAGTCTAACCTTAGTTTGGGATTGCTGTAGCTTTTTAAATAGTTTAGGGCAATTGTGCTTTTAGAAAAATCACAACATGAAGTAAATTAATGTTTGATAAATTTCAATTTAAACAAAAAAAAAGTAGACAATAGTATTTGGTAAATCAATACTAAGTTGTTGTGATTTAGCTATTATAATGACTAAAGTTGACATATTATTTTTTTTTAAAAAAATTATATTGATCTTTAATATCTAATTTATTATAAGAAAATTTTCTTGACCTCGGAATTTGAAGTCCCCTTTTTGCAATGAATACATCTACCTTTGCAAATAAAAAAAAATAATTATTTAAAAAGAACTATATGATTTAAATTGCAAGTTATTTTGTTTAATCTAAATTAATTGATAAAAGTTTAGAAAGGACAAACTATTATATATACCCAAATTAAATCTATCAAAATTTTGTTATAGGAAGGAATATAATAGATCGGGAAAAAATATATGAAAGGATATAATAGAAATTTTTAAAATTTTGTTAGAGAAGATGGAAGATTTTTAGGAAAGCAATGTTGAATGAGAAATTTCGGTCAAATTGTCACATCATCATTTTAAATTGATGACAAAGTTACATGTTATTAATTTTGAGACCAATTGCTAATCAGCAAGTGTTTCTAGATAAAAAATTTAAAACAAAAAATGGAAAATCCGGATAATGTACTCATGTGTCTTCATTTTGACCATTTGATCACATAAGACTAGTCTAGTCAAATTCAGTCATGTAACAATTGAATTCAATATCAAATAAAGTCCAAAAACTGATGAAATGAAAATTTGACCCAAGGCCCAAATCCAAAGGATTGGGTCAAAGCACGTTTGAGCTCAACCCCACATAATGCTCATGAAAAACTCTATAAATAGAAGAGAAACCTTACATTTTAAAGTATTTAGAGGAGAGAAGTCAGAGAATTCAGAAGACTCCTAGAAGATTGAGAACTCTTTAGATACTAAAGACTGTCTGAAGACTTTAATACTTTGAAGATTTGAAGACTTTGAAAACTAAAATCTGTCTGAAGATCTAAAGATTTTGGAAAACAAATTGAAGACCTCTGAAGTGCATAAAACTTCAAGACTTTGATCGATTCTTCAAGAAGATGAAGAATCCAAGGACCAATCCAAGAAGATCAACAAGTTGAAGGTCAATCTAAGAAGATCAAATAAGTCAAGACCAATCCAAGAAGATTAATATGCCAAAACCCAATCCAAGAAGATCAACAAGCCAAAAGTCAACCCAAGAAGATCAACAAGTGTGAAATTGAAAATTTCAACCTCGAGAACAACTACTCCAACCCTTGAGTCAAGTACACATCCAAGATAAAGAATCGGAGGATCATACATTAGAGATTGTACTATCACTATACAAAAAGTAAGTTCACTTCCACGAACTAAATTTTCTCTGAAATATCATATAAACAAGCTGATTTTAAAAGTTGTCATCTATTGATCTACATGATTTTGCATGTCAGAGTAAATTGAAAAGTGATTTTTGATAAATTAATAAATAATCGGTTTTACTAAACATTTTAGATAGTTAAGATTCTCTCATAATTACTTTTGACCTTTGCAAAAGAAATCTCAAACAGGCTATAAAGCTTTGTTTGTGATTGATTTTGAAGACTTTAAAAGTGATTGCATGAGAACTTTAACCATTGTTTTAGCGTTAATTAGGAAAAAAAAAAACTCAGTTTTAGAGAATATCGGAATATTAGGAAATTAAAATTATTTCATTATTTAAAAAAAATTATGAGTACGTTAGAAAATTAAGAATGTTTAATGATCCTATATAAAAAAAAATTATGATTATAATTCTTTTGTAATATTGACCATTATTTGTAAAGTCTATTTATGGTTGTATAAAAAAAATTATTCTTATTCCTTAAATAAACTTTTATTAGACATTCTTCAAAGTTTATAGACTTTGTTATATTTTAATTTAACCTAACTAGGATGAGTGTTGTTAATTTTGTAGTCATCCAATACTTTTTCGATTGGTTAGGTTCAAAAAATTGATCAACGAATTATATAAAACTTGATAATTATAGTATTTTAAATAAATTTTAAAAATAAATTTCAAAACTATTTTAAAGAATTTTCTAAAATAATTTTTTTCTAACTCTATTGAGGTGACAAATTTACTTTGGATACCCATCCTATTAATATATAGATTAAATAATATTGATTTATTTAAATGAATGGCTATCAAGAAAAATTAAAATATATTGATTAATATTATTAAAGTTAATCAATAATTAATGAATTTCAAAAGAATATTATATTTACAATTATTTTTTTAAATGTTATTTATAATTACTCTTATAAAATTACATATTTACAATTTTTTTAAAAAAAAGGAAACTAATAAAATTTTCTAAGTCAACCTTAGTTGACAGGGTAACTTATAAATTGTCAATTGCTCAATCAGTTGATAATAGTAACTTTCCTTGAGTGTTATAGCTAGGATTAAATATCCCACCCTTTATTGAATTGTACTTTAAGTTGAAAGGATGCATGACGATTATTATGAGGAAAAAAAGGGGTTTATTACCTAATCATTGAGAATAACTTGAGACTTTTAAAATGGTAGGATGCACATGAAATGAAACCAAAATCATAAAAACTAAATTAAAATTTTTAAAGTCATAAACCGAAATAAAAAATGTAGACTTAAATCAACCAAATTGTTACTATGTTATTTATGAATTTTTTTTTTCTAAAAAAAGGTTGTATACAAAATAATAATAGATTTTTTTTTCTTTCATTTCATAATAACTGTTCACACAAGATTTCAACAAAGAGATAAAACACGTGTAAATGAATGTAATTTGTATTAATTTGAGTTTAGTGGAGTACAATCTCTAATGTTTATCCTCTAATTCTTTCTCTCTCTTGAGTGTAACTTTTTTGAGGGCTTTGCAGCTTGTTCTCGGATGTAGATTTGGTTTGAGGGCTTTCGTAGCTTGTTCTCGAATGTGGATTTATTTCGAGGGCCTTGTAGCTTGTTCTCAAATGTGAATTTGTTTCGAGGGTTTTGCAGCTTGTTTTCGATCTTCAAAGTCTTCTAGTCTTCAAGGCTCTGGTTCAGAGAGTGTTTGATCTTCAAGAGTTTAAGGAATTTTCTGATCTTTATTTATGAATTCTCTCTAAGTTCTTTAGAGAGTTTCCACTTCTGACCCCTTGAAATGAATGAGAGCTCCTTCATTTATAGAGCTTTCCATGGGCATGTGGGCTTGGGTTATAATGGCTTTTTGGGCCCAACTATTGGACTTGGGCTTATTAGTTTTGATCCTGGCCATTTGAATTTGGATTTTGTTTATCTTGACTAAAATTTAATATTGTTGCGATTTATGCCCTAAAGCTTCATAATTAATGATTTATTTAATAATTAATAATAATTTTGAATATTTTATTTGCAATATAATATTATCTATTATATAAAAAAATCCAAGGTTATTAATGTAATCTTGAATAGTATGTAGTTGACATATGGGAGGATCATGTTAAAGAAATAACCAAAAGGGTCATAGTATATGGATAAAGTTAGGTGTCTTATCCTGGTATCACTATTGATATGGCCCACTTTGTAATAGTTACAAATAAATGGAGACATGTAATAGTTACAATGAGTTTGTATAAGACTGAACCACGAAATATTTAATCTCTCTTTATAAATCTGTTAATTGAGAAAATTAATACTTCATCATGATGATCATATGCAACTCGATCTTAATCCTAAGTGAGTTATAAACTCCTGCCTGTGAGGGCTTGACCTTTAATTTGCATGGGTGAGAGTGGCTTTTGTAGTAAATTCAATAAGCCTACAATTTTGGGAACTTGACCAAATAAGAAGCTGAGAACATAATCTTACAAGATGGAATTCACTCATTCACATATAGGGTAAGTAGATGAGTAGTTCCCTTAAGTGTTGATTTCGGGACTTGAACAATGAGGCTCCACCCTCTCACTTTTCCGAAAGGGACTTAGTTTATGGTTGGATCATAAACAAATTGTTCTTTAGAGGATCAGTGGTACTTAAGGTGCAAGATGTAATTACAGGGGTAAAACAGATTTTTGACCCAACTGTAATTACGAACAACTCGTGAAGAATCAACTTGCATGTGATAGTAATATCCATGGACACAACTTGTCCTATAGTGCATAAGAGTGCAAATCTAGATCTATAGTGGAGTGACCTAAAGTTAATAAATGAAAATTGATTAATTAAAGTGTTTAATTAATTAATTTTGTATCATTGGAGCTTATAATCTGTAGGTCCATAAAGTCCCCTTACTAGCTCATAGTAACACTAAAAGATCAATTTAGTTAAAAAAAAATTTTGAAATGTTCAAATTAACATTTAATTTGAAGTGTTCAAATTAATATTTAATATATTAGATATATTAAATATAAAAGAGAAAAATATATGTATTGTATTTGATACATTAAATGTTAAAATAATTAATGTATATTAGATACATTAAAGAAAAGATATTTATAAAATTTGAATAAGATTCAAATAAAGAAATAAATATCATAGGAGAATTTAAAAGATTTGAATAAGATTCAAATAAATTAAATATAAGTATTTTAATATATTAGATATTAAAATATCTATTATTTAATTATGGCAAAGATTTGTCCCAAGTCTCTATAAATAGGACTTTTGGGCTGAGTCATTAAAACACACATCTGCTCAATAGAGAATTAGAGAATTCTCTCTAAACCTCCTCCTCTCCAATCCCTTGTAGATTTTCTTTCAAGAGACTCCACAAGCCTTGGTCTTAAGTTCAAGTCATAGCAAGTAAGCTTTATGGAATTTGAGTTTCAACCTCGTTGGAATTGGAGTAAGAAGATTAAAAACCTACTAGAAATATCTTCATAATATACAAAGATATTTATTGTTTAACCTTAGTTTTTGTAATTCTAAGTAAAATCAAAGACGATCTAATGCTACTACTGCGAGATGAAGTGTCATTCCTATCAAATGGTATCAGAGCGGTCTTTGAGTTTTATTTAGAATTAAGATTTAGTATGGTGGGTATTTTAATTTCATATAGGTGATATATGTGGTTTGCAAATTGATTGTTTAGGCTATTTTGCATTAGTTTTATTGTTTTGATTAGATCAATTGTAAAACCCAAAAAGATTAGGATTTGTTGTAATTATTGAAAATATCCTTCAATTCAAATGTGTTTCTTGAAGCCGACTGTTGCAATTGAAAATTTAGAATTTCTAAATCCTAAATTTGGAATGGTTCAAACAATGAAAGATATTGAAGACCAAGATATGTATTGAATTTAAATTATTTTCAATTTGTTAGGATATGCCAAATATGTCAGTCAATTTTGCTAAGGTTAATTTAATTATGCATGTGATGTATATTTTCAATTAATTAATTGTTGCATAAAGTATGTTATTTAGATTAAAATCTCACCATAGGTTAAGCATGATCATGCATCTTAATTACTTTTGAATATAATTGTTATATTTAGAAATTTTGATTAGAATGTTTTCTAATGGAATTAAGATGCTTTCCTAATAATTTTATATTTTTCATATCTTTGAATATAATTGTTATATTTGGAAAATTAAATTAGGATATTTTTTTCATAAATGAAATAGGATTAAGATATTTCCTAATGAGATTAGAGTTTTCTTAAAATAAAGGTATTTTGATTCATGCTTTAAATAATTTAAATTTTGAATTTAATTTATCTTTATTTGTTTCCTAATAAGATTAGATTCTTTCGAAATAAGATTAGATCTTTTAATTTCAAAATAAGATTATATTTTTTTAATTTCCTAATAAAATTAGGTCTTCCATAAATAAAGATAATTTAATTCAAAGATAAAATAGTTTAAGTTTTGACCAATAAGTGAGTTAGTTTTTTTAATAGGACTAAAAACAAGGCTTAATAATTCACTTGGGTTTATTAATCTAATAATTAATAGTTAATTAAAGATTAATGAATTTGAAATAAAAATTGTCTATAAGGGAACTCTGACTATGGAAGGTTTTGTCTAGACTGAGGTATTTAAGCTGACCAAAAGGGAAACACCTCTGACTGAGAACTGACCTGGGAGTTGAATTAGTCAAATTTTCTTATTTTTATTGAATTTTATTAAGTAGGTTGATAATGTGATTAATTTTAAATAGTTTAATACACTTGGCAATTCACATTAAAATCAATCTAACCAACATATATAAGAATTATGAAATGGTAGATTGAGGAACTTAGATAAATGAGATTAGCTTAATTTGTCTAAGTAATAGAAAACCATATTTTAAAATACTTATTAGGAGAAGGACATATGTCAAGATATCCTACAGTCTCTATTATTGATTCACATCGTGAGATTCATGCGAGGTTTTGTGGCAGCTTTTGGACCATCCTCCCTACAAAAAGTGTTTGCATTGGTCAATATCAGAGTGAATTTCTTGAGAAAGTATTATAGTAACTGGGAGAAGGAAGTGTGTCACCATATCCTACGGTCTCCATCATTGGTTGAAGGAACACTTGACCTACCCTACGGCGATACTTGTTCTAACTCACTAAAGTATCATAGCATTAGAAATGACTTATAGGGTTCATTTTTCAAATCGTTTGATTTCTATGCTAAAATTAAATGGATAATTGATTGCGTTATGTTAAATAATATATTTTATATATTTCAATATTATGATTATTTCTCTCAATTTTAATTTTATTACTGATAAGTCAAAATTGGAAAAATTTTATTACTTGGAAAAGTAACATTAACACTATAATGGCAGTGTAAAATTTTGAATTTGTCTTTATTGAGAAATGTTCTCAAAACCAGTTCCTAATGCTATTCGAATTGTTCGTGAAGCACATTATTAATGATTCAAAAGTAAATGAGATAGCTTGTACGTATCTTCTAGTTGACATGTTAGAAGTCCACCTTAATAAAAAAAAAAATTCACAACAACATATGAGATGTTGAAGTCAATAGAAGCTAAATGTAGATAATAGTCTGAATGATATTGACTTTAAGTATTACAAAAATCCAAGAAAAGAAACCAAATGACTGAAGCTATATAAAAAAAAAATAGTTCCTAAATTAGCCAGAACAGCCATAGTGAGAGAAATTTTTGAAATACCAATATAAGAAGAAAAATATAGATGAAAGTAAATTTGATTTACTAGATTTTAGATGGAGAATAAATATCGCTACCTGGATAGTTGATACAAGATCCACCATCAAAATTTATTCTTCATTATATTTAATATGTAATTCTTGAAAAATACTTAACATGTAGAATAGTTTTTACAGGTTGGCATCAGGAAGCCCATTTCAGCTAGTGTAGTGGGAGACATTAAGATGTCATTAAAGGATAATTGTTACTTAATGTTGAATGTGGGATTTTATTACTTCAAGAGAAATTCAATTTCTCAAACTTTATTACTAAAAGTTCATATAGTATGAATTATTTTGAAGTATTAAAGTTTATATTTTCAAATTGTTTGAAAATACATGCAGCTGAAAATAAGAACAATTTGTATACGTTAAAATGTTAATATGTACTATTCTACAAAATACTGAGATATTCAAGATTATAGAATCCAGAATAGAAAGACATTGTTTTCTCCTATAAGATGATACTTGACTTTGGCATTTAAGGTTGATTAACATCAACTTGAATAGAATAAAAAGACTAGTAAGAGGTAATTCTCTAAAAGTTAGAGTTAATTACTTTATCTGTCTGTAGATCTTGCCTTTCATACAAGATAATCATTGGATTTTTATTAGATAAGGCTAAAAGGTCAAAAAAATACTTTGGGCTTACACATTCTGACTAAAGTGGTATGCTGAATGTAGAGGCCAAATAAAGTTATGAATATTTCATCACTCTAATTGATGGTTATTATATTCAAGGTACAAGTATCTTTACATAATACAACATGAGTCTAATTTTTTAAAAGTTCAAGAAAATTAAAGCTAAAGTTGAAAATCGATTAGGTAAATCTATCAATACATTTTGATCAGATCATAATAGAAAGTACAAGAACCTTACGTACTAAGACTAATTGATAGAAAATGAGTTTTTATCCCAATTATCTTAAATACTAAGTACATTTATGTGAAATTGTACTATAAGAGGAGAAAAAAAAACCTTGTTGGACATGGTCACATCAATAGTGAGTTACACGTCATTACAAAACTCTGGTTAGGATATGCAATACAGATTGCATAGTGAACATTATTCCCTCCAAAAGTGTCTACAAGACAATTTTGAAATTATAGAAGAGTAGTAAAGCTAGTTTACAACACTTCACTATTTGGGAATGTTAAGCTTACATGCTGAAACAAGCTCAAAAAGACTGTATATGTTCAAAAGATATGTCTAAGTGTAGGCTACCCTTACGGAGTAACACAATGGTCTTTTATCTAATCCTAAAAAGAATAAGGTATTTATATGACAAATATCATTTTGCTATAAAGAATGTCAAATAAAACACCACAAACCTTTAATAAGGTGAGATAGTGTTAATAAATTGGTTGTCCCAAGTGAATCCACTAAATAGTTAATAAAAGTTGTTAACAATTTAATTACATTTGAAAGTCAAATGGATCCTAGTCATTAATTAGCCTCATTGTAGTGGGAGAGTTATGAGATGACTCAACCTTTACAAGGACTTAATTGAAGCCCAAGTTATCATGTTGGGTGACAAAGTAAAAAGGCTTATTGCCCTCAAAGTGAAACTAATGACAAAGAGTTAAACATAATAAGAGAAAGTAGACTATAGTAAATTTTCTCATTGATTTCCATATTGGAGTCTGTAAGCATTATTTAATTCATTGTTGCATATGCGATATGAAAAATGAACGGTTAGAATTCTTTTATGAAAAGAAATCTTAGATAATGCATCTACACAAATCAATCAGAGAGGTATATTTCCAAAGATCAAAAGTAAAAAAGTTTGCAAAATAATAAAGGTTCATTTATAAAATGAATTTTACCATTAGATCTTTGAATATATGGATTGATAAAAGTATCAAAATATATGACTTTGGATAAATATTAATGAAGTTTGTATAGACAAGAAAATCATTAATTGCTTAGTGAATTTTTCTCATGTTTTATATTGATGATATCTTACTCATTATGAATGATGTAAGCTGTCTATCTAACATAAAAAGCCGACTAAGTAACCAATTCCAAATGAGTGATTTGGAATGACTCGATATGTTTTACATGTCCAAAATGAAAATTTTAAGGACAAAATGTTAACTTTGTCTCAAATATCTTATATTGACAAAATAGTTGTCAAATATTTGATATTTATATCTAAGAGTATCCTAAGACACCTCAAATGTTGAGAGCATATGATTAATTATCTAATCTAAGTAGGAGATAATTAATGTATAAATGAGACTTAATAATTAATATACAATTAGTTAGGATATATCAGTTAAACGAATGGTATGACCATTGAGTAGAAAATTAAAAACTTTATCAAATTATCTATGGATAATGAGAAATTTTTGTGTATGGAGTAAAAGATTTGATCTTTACAAGATATATTGTTTTTTAAAAAATTTAGGAAATCTACGTTAAGATAAATGTTACCCTAGCTGGTGAAGTATTGTATATAAGTTAAATTGTTTTCCTTGTGAAACAACAAAATGACTTGTATGACTCAAATAGTTCCTTGAAGATCTTAAAAGTGTTTCATATATTATTTAGTCTATCTTCTTTATTGTGATAATAATGGTATAAAGACTAATATTAAAATTAGAAAACAACAATGTATAGGAAATCATATCGAGAGAGAGAAAACATCATGGTAGTGACCAAGATGGCTTTAATGATAGTCGTTTAGATCTATATAAAAAGACTCTCCAAGCTAAAGTATTTGAGGGTTACCTAGAATGTCTAGTATTACGAGACATGTCTCATCTTTGCTAGGGCAAGTGGGAGAACATTTTGGGTACAGAGTATGCCCTAGGATACTGATCGGACTTTTGCTACAACACGCAAGTGCACGTGATCGAAGTAATAAGAAACTGGAGTATTCCAGAGAATCGTACCCAAGGGAACATGTTTTAATAAAATTTATAAAAATGGCACAAAATCGTTAACAAATTGCAACTTAAGGTAACCGTGGTGAAAATGATTTGTGAGGTATTTTGACTAAAAGAAAAATTGTTGAAAATATCAATGGAAATGAAAAAGGCATTCAAGATGCTAATGCCCCTTTGGAAAGAAAATGCAACAAGAAAGCAATTGCAATCGTAGCTAACTCAAGAACTAAGTAAACTGAATTCAACTCATATTTGACCTTCTATGAAGTATCTTTAGGAGACTAAGTGATTAAACCTATATTTCTATGGCTGATCTAACTTAGATATTTTTGCGCACAATTCTAGTGGTTTTGGAGTCTCGCCTTATGTCTAGGGTCGATGTTTCAGACTATGTCTAAGCCTTTTCCTCCATTGCTTTTGCGACATCCGCTTCCCTTAACCCTTTCAGTATTAAGTTATAACTTGGCAAGCAACACTGGATGGCCAACTAGGTTTACCCAACATTTAACTCACCAAAAGCAAACTAGAGTTCAAGAATTAGCTAGATTGTTTTTACTCTCGAGCTTTATACATCTTTCCTCTAGGGCATTCACAAACTTGAATCCCAAAGGAAATTTAGCTCTTCATGATGGAATAAATTGAAAACAGTAAATGTAAATTAGTAAAATTCATTAGTACAATCAAGGTAAACAATGCAATCAAATTGCAAATACAAAGCAATTCAGTAGCTTAAAGAAACAATGTCAAAATTTCAAGATACAAATTAACTTAAAGAAACTTGTATATATGTATGCAAATTTCAAAATACAGTAGCTTTCCACAATTCAAATAACAGAAATTAAATGTGCTGAAATTGAAAAACAACCCAGTAGCTATTTTAACACAAGTAACAGAAATTCAAGAACAAAAGTGCAGAATTTGAAGAAATTCAACCATCCTAAAAACCCATATTTCTTCGGCTCAATCGAACAAAAGGTTGTTCATAACCACATCCAAATCTTATGGCGATGGGATTGAGACAGAGATTCTGAATTTTTGGAAGAAGAACAACATAACAACTCTGAAAATTGAAGCTACTGCCGTGGATAAAAATCCAAAAACGAAACAGAATTTTCCTCCTCCAAATCGTGCTCAATCGAATAAGTATTTTCTCTTTACCAACATCAACTTTGTTGAGATAGGATTGAGGAAGAGATTCGGACTAAGATGAAGAGAAAATGAATACAAACAGCAACTAAAAAAGACTACAAATGAAAATTGCAGAAAGTAAGAAAACCCAAAAAAACGTGAACGAAAATCTTCTCCAATCGAGCTCCCCTTGTTTGGCTTCTTTGTTCAATATTTATAGGGATCTCATGCTAGGATTTCCCTCTTGGTTGATGGACAATCATGGCTAATCATCTTGCTGAATTCGTGAGTCAATTTTCCTTCAAAATCCCGAAATTCTTGTTTTTTTACTTAAATTCTAGATCTGTCCATATTGCAATTGCCTAGCAATTGCACTGCAGTTGCATTCCGCAAAAATCCTGCATCAAAACATTAAGTAAGTGTGAATTTTTTTCTTCTTTTGTTTTCTTTTCTCAACTTACTTGATTTAAAGGTCTTCCATCAATCATGTGATTAAATTCAAGCATTTTTTTATTTTTCATCAAATAATATGAATAAAAATCACAAATATAACTAGGTTTAAAGGCTAGATAATCCTCATGAATGAGAATTATCAGATACATGTCTCACCGGCTTTAGTGTAAATGGAAGATTGTTGGGATTTATGCCCTAAAACCTCGTAATTAATGATTTATTTAATAATTAATAATAATTTTGATTGTTTTATTTACAATATAATATTATCCATTATATGAAAAATTCAAGGTTATTAGTGTAATCTTGAACAATATGTAGCTGACATATGGGAGGATCATGTTCAAGAAATAATCAAAAGGGTCATAGTATGTAGATAAGGTTGGGTGTCTTATCCTGGTAACACTATTGATGTGACCCACTTTGTAATAGTTACAAATAATTTGATCCAAATCGTTCATGTGGAGACATATGAGTGAGAGTATCTTATACAATGAGTTTATATAAGACTGGACCACAAAATATTTAATCTTTCTTTATAAATCTGTTAATTGAGAAGATTAATATTTCATCAGAATTATCATATGCAACTCGATCTTAATCCTAAGTGAGTTATAAACTTCTGCCTGTGAGGGCTTGTCCTTTGATTTGCATGGGTGAGAGTGGCTTGTGTAGCCAATTCAATAAGCTTACCAATTTGGGGACTTGACCAAATAGGGAGCTGGGAACATAACTCACAAAATGAAATTCACTCATTCTTATATAGGGTAAGTAGATGAGTAGTTCTCTTAAGTGCTGATTTTAGGATTTGAATAATGGGACCCCACCCTTTCACTGACCCAAAAATGACTTAGTTTATAGTTGGATCATAAACAAATTATTCATTAGATGATCAGTGGTACTTAAGGTGCAAGATGTAATTACAGGGGTAAAAGAGACTTTTGATCCAACTTGAATTGCAAATAACTCGGGATGGATCGACTTCCATGTAATGGTTATATTCATGGACACAACTTGTCTTACAATGCATAAGAGTGCAACTCTAAGTCTATAGTGAAGTAACCTAAAGTTAATGAGTGAAAATTGATTAATTAAAGAGTTTAATTAGTTGTTTTTGTATCATTGGAGCTTATAATCTGTAGGTCCATAAGGTCCCCTTGCTAACTCATAGTAACACTAAAAGATTAACTTAGTTTAAATTTTTTTTTTGAAATGTTCAAATTAATATTTAATTTGAAGTGTTCAAATTAATATTTAATATATTATATATATTAAATATAAAAGAGGAAAATATATTTATTGTATTTGATATTTTGAATGTTAAAATAGTTAATATATATTAGATACATTAAAGAAAAGATATTTATAAAATTTGAATAAGATTCAAATAAAGGAACAAAATATCATAAGAGAATTTAAAAGATTTGAATAAGATTCAAATAGATTAAATATAAGTATTTTAATATATTAGATATTAAAAAAATATATATATATATATATATATATATATATATATATATATATATATTATTTAATTATGACAAAGATTTGCCCCACGTTTCTATAAATAGGACATTTGGGTTGAGCCATTAAAACACACATCTACTCAATAGAGAATTAGAGAATTCTCTCTAGGCTAATTCCTCACCAATCTTTTATGGATTTTCTTTCAAAAGGCTCCCACAAGCCTTGGTCCTGTGTTCGAGTCATAACAAGTAGGCTTTATTGAATTAGAGTCTCAATCTCGTTGGAGTTGGAGCAAGAAGATTAAAAACCTGCTAGAAATATCTTCATAATATACAAAGATATTTATTGTTTAACCTTAGTTTTTGTTTAATTCTAAGTAAAATCAAAGACGATCTAATACTTTCGCTGCAGGATGAAGTGTTCATTCCTATCACATATGACCTAATTTGACCAAATTAACTTTAATTATTTAGTCAAATGAAGGCATGTGACATTTTAATTTAGGATTTACCAATTATCTTTGTCTTCAAATTAAATTTGGCACACATGTCAATTTATAATTGGTCCAAAATTTAATTATTTGTAGTTTCGTCATTAATTTGGAATAATAACGTAGAAATTGGAGACTGACCGAAATTTCACAGACAACAAATGCCTCATTTTCTAGACTTATGCACAAGTATGTGTGAGTTAATCTCGAAAAGGATAGTTTGGAGTCAAAACGTAAGTTTTTTTTTTTTCTAATCTTGACTCCATTTGACATGTCAACTTAATCAAAATATGAATTTAGCTCAAATTTTGATTTTTTTTACACATTTTTTACGCCAATTAATCAAATTTTGAATTTTGGACAAAATTTTGATTTTTCTTGTTTGGCGACCAACTTTGATTTGAATTTCAATTGGATTTAATTCCAAATTGAATTTCAAGTAATACCCAAACTCTATATGATCGAACTGAAACGTGGGGCTTAAAGAAAATATTTGTAAATTAAAACAAAGCTCCAGTTCAGTGCAAGTGCACACTGTCGATGCAAGTAATATAAAATTGGAAGTATTCCAGAGTATCGATCCCACAGGGAATGGATACAACAAAATTCAAGAGAATAAGCAAAGATGTTTTCAAATTGCAATTGTGGGTAACAGGTGTAAAACAATAGTTGGGATAATTTTTGTTTTTGAAAAGAAAATGATAAAAGATGGATTCAAATATGCTTTTGCTCTATTGAAAGAAATTGCGGCCTAATTGCAATTGCAATCCTTTGACTCAACATTTAAGCTTTGTAAACCGAATTCAATACCTATTCGACCTTTTATGAAGTATCTTTAGGAGGCTAAGCGATTAAACCAATATTTTTATGGCTAATACGAACTTAATTAATTTTGAAACACAATTCTTTTGGTTTTAAAGGTTTTTCCCTATGTCTAGGGTCAAAAACAAATTCCTATGTCTATGCTATTTTCCTTTATTGCTTTTATGAAAACCAAATTTTTATCTAATCTTTTTAGAATTAGAATCAATTTTTGTATACTAATCTAGGTGATCAATCTAGACTAATAATAAGCATTAAAATCAATAAAAGCAAACAAGCTATTCAGGAAGCAAAGTTGCTCTCACAATTAGGCCTTTATTCCTATCTTTAGGGCATCCACATGCTTGAATCCCAAAGAAGAAATTAGATCATTATGGAAGAAATTAAAATCAACAATTGAATGGATACAAAACTCATAATTAATTGGCCAAAATGAGGAAAATAAAAACCCAAAATAAAACGGCAATCCAAACTAAAAACTTATTAAGAGTCACTAATAAAATCAATCCAACAAATTCAAAAACACTCACAAAGAGTAGTAGCAACACTTAATAGAAAATTCAGAAACTTGTAAGTAAACGTGGGGGAACATAAATAAAAGGCTAAAAATTGAAACATAAGAAAACTGAAAACCAAATAAACTAAAATCAGTAAAGAAGCTAACTCAAATAAAACTAAAATAAAGGACTTAAAGCTAACTCAACCCACAAATTTGAACTTAAACAGAAGCTGTAGAAATAGAATGAAAAAAAATAAAACAGAAAAATTAATCTGGACAATAACATAACTTAAAATCAGTGGCTTCCTTGCTTTGATCAATCCAAGTACCCATTCAAAGGCAAATGGATCTTCACCTCCTCTAACTTTCGTTGAGGAGGGATCAACCTCGGAAATTACAGAGCTAAGATGAAGAAAAACTTGCTGAAAATTGACAGAAAAACGTGAACTTCGGACTGTGGGCGAGCAGAAAAACTCATGCCACGTTTTGGATCGTTTTCCTCATTTTTATAGGCATTGAGGGCTAGGGTTTCCATCTTTGTGCTCCTTCAATCATGGGTCAATGTTTGGGCATGAGATTAGGCTGAAAATTCTCCAAAAATCGAGCAAATCCCGTGGATTTTGGTATTTTCTCGAGATTCCCGCAGCTTCCAGATTTTTCAGAAATGCAATTGCATTTCAATTGCATTTCTGTTGCATTATTTTTCAGCTCTACCAAAATTTTTCAGAAATGCAATTGCATTTTCATCAGCATTTTTGAGCTGAAAAGTCTCCTAAAATCGAGCCAAACGCCGTGGGTTTTGGAGCATTTTCGTGATTTCCACAATAAATTGATATGTCCAAAAAATGCAATTGCATTGCAATTGCATTTTTCCTCTTGTTCACAACCTTGCTTTCTCAAGGAAATGCAATTGCATTTCATTTGCATTTTCTTCATTTCTTCAAATCTGCACAAAAGCAACACTTTAGCCAACTTTCCATTATCTTTTCAACTTATTTATTCTTTTTCTATACTCCGACAAGCTTTCATGAATTTATCTCATAAACTCTATTTTTGGCTTGCTCGGTAATCAATAAAGAATACAAAAATGACAAAAATAACTTAGTTTAGGGTTAATTAATCCTCATAAATAAGAATTATCACATCCAATTTTGATATGAATTTGACACATAACTTTTTTTTATTTTGAATTTCACTCAAATTTGATATGGGACTAACCTATGATTGTACCAAAACTTTCTTGGTTTGAGATCAATGACTTGAATTTAGGATTTATTTGGAACAAAATTTGTAATTTGCCCAAATTTGACAACAAATTCTCATAGAAATTGATTCAAATTGCATTAAATTCCAAATTTATCGAACTTAAGTTTTGATTTAAAGTTGGACCAATTTAAATTTGATTTGCAAATGGATTTGAATCAAATTTCATATTTGATCATAATCCAATTTGATTACAAATTTGAATTATGATATTGAGATAATTTGGATCATATGGAATTTAAATTTTAGAATTGGTTTGAATTAATATTTAATATCAATTGGGAATTGGATTTGAACCCAAATTTATCTTCAAAATTTTCTTTTTTTTTCTTTTTTAATTTTTAACTTCACAATAACGGACCCCCTTTCCTTTTTTTCTTTTTTTACTTTACTCCTCCCATTCTTATGTTTGTGGCAGAATAAGGTTTTTTTTTTTCACATGTTACTTTTCTTCTTCTTCTTCTTCTTTTCTTCTTATTTCTAGTTAACAGCAGCCGAAAGTGAGTCTTTTTCTTTCAAAACCATCATCTTCTTCTTTATCTCCTTTTTCTTCTTCTTCCTCTTACGTCTATGGCATCAGGTAAGTGTCTCTTCTTTTCTTTTTTTTCTTTCTATTTTTTCGTCTTCTTGTTGATTGTTGCCACTGCCAGGGTTGAGCGTGTCACCACCCAACGAGTTTCGTCGGGTCGTGTCGTGTCTGTCTTATTATGTCCATCGACTAGGCTTAGTCAAAGAAGAGGATGAATGCTCGAGTAGAGAGAGAACCAAGGAAATTTTATATATATATATATATATATATATATATATATATATGTTTGTTTGTTTTTTTTTCCTTAAACATTCAGGCGACAGGATTAAATCCAACACCTTTCTCATAACTTTTTTTTTTCTTTTTTCACTTTTTTTTGGACTAATGGTTTTTTTCAATTTTTTGTTTCTTTTTTTGCTTTTGTTTTTCAATTGACAAAACTCTGTCAATATTTCCAATTTTTTTCTACACAAATGTTTTTCTCTTTTTTTTTTTATCTTCATTTTTTTCTTAGGCTAACACCTTTTTTACTTTGCCCCCTCTTTTCTTTTTAAGGAAGAAACCTTATTCGATGGCTCCTTTTCCTTGAGGAAGACCATATTTCTCATCAATTAGAGAACAAGAATTTAAGGTAATTCAACCTCTCTCTCTCTCTCTCTCTCTCTCTCTCTCTCTCTCTGCAGCTACAATGCCAATCTTAGGATAGGTACATTTGTGGAACTCTAGCAGTTCTAGGTGTAACAGCTACCCTTGTTTGCAATTCATTAGCTCTTGTAGCTACAGCACTTACCAGCCTGATAGCGAGTACACTTATGGGACCCTAGCAGTTATGAGTGTACTTGCAGCTACCCTTGTTTGAGGTTAATTAGTTGTTGTAGCTACAACACTCTTTCATCTTAGTGTTGGTACACTTGTGGGACCCTAGCAGTTTTGAGTGTACTCGTCGCTACCATTGTTTGCAGTTAATTAGCTTTCATAACTACGACAATCTTTAGTCTTAACGCAGGTACACTTGTGGGACCCTAACGATTATGGGTGTACTTGTAACTACTACTCTTCAGTATTTAGCTCTTGCATCTTAGGCACTCTCCAGTCTTAGCTAGGGTAAACTTGTAGGACCCTCACTGTGTATACTTGCAGCTACCACTGCCCTTCAATGTTAGCTCAGGAACACTCGACCCTAACGAGGCCTATAGTGTTCTTACAGCTTCACTGTTTTTCGATGTTAGCTCAGGAACACTCAACCCTAATGAGGCCTATGGTGTTCTTGCAGCTCCGTTGCTCTTCGATGTTAGCTCAGGAACACTCGACCCTAACGAGGCCTATTTTGTTCCTGCAGCTCCACTGCTCCTCGATATTACCTCAAAGACAAATTTCAAGGTAAATCATATCTCTCTTCTAATTTATCTTTTTTTTTACACTTTGGTATTTACTCAATGACGCCACTATTGGCTTGAAGTAAAGCGAAGTCTGAAGCCTCCTTACTGGGTAAAGGAATGAGCGACAGCAACCGAAGCCTCATAACTTTGCGAAGGATAGAGTGATCGCGAACGAAGCCTTTTGTCTCATTGGAGGAGCGAGTGACGACAGACGAAGCCTCTTGACTTGGCAGAGAATCGAAGGACGACAACGAAGCCTCCTGACTTGACAGAGGAGAGAATGAGGATGGACGGAACCTCCGAACTTGAGATAGAGCGAATGACGGCGAACCTCTAGACTTGAGAAGGGGCAACGACAAAGCCTCAATACTTGGAGAGGGAAAAAACGTCAAACTTAGGAGTATAACGCATACTTAGAGGAAAAATGCCAAACTTAGAGATGGAAGATCGTACTCGGAGGCAAAGTGTCAAACTTGAAAGCGAAACATCGAACTTGGAATGAGTGGACATCAATCTTTTGAATGAGCGAGACGCTCAACTTGAAGGCAAAATGTCGAACATGGAGGCAGAACGTCATACTTTGAACGATAACGCTTAATCCTTAAACTTAAGCAACACTCAATTGATCTTGCACTTGATGTGTGTGAAGCTTGATCTTAAACTTGGAGTGAGTGATGCTCAAACTTGAACTTGAAGGGATCAAAGTCCCAAGCTTGAACTTGAAGCAAGAAAAACACAAACCTCAACTTGAAGTGATTGACGCTCGATTTTGAACTTGAAGAGAAGCAGCAATGCTCGATCTTGGATTTGAAGCAAGTGAAGTTTGAAATTGAACTTCAAGCAAGTAGGAGATGCCATGAACTTGAGGTGAACGATGCCCAAACTCTAGGGGAGTGAGGGACAAATCAAACTTTAGGAGAACGAAGCTCAAACCAAAAGCAAGCAAAGCCTTCTTGCATGCATCTAGCTTGCAACATCTCTTTTCATGGGGATGGAAACACTTCTTTTTGGAGACTAAACTTAAAGTTTTTTTAAGCTGCCTACGTATCCTTTGAGTGAAAGGTATCAAGTCATAACGTAGTTCAAAGATTTCTTTTTTTTTTAGGGTCGTTCACCTTTAAAGCTCATGCGGGCCCAGAGCATCATGCAGTTTAAGTTCTTGCAACGATGAGCTTTTACATTTTAAATGCCCCTATCATCACCATCATCTTGATCAGATCCTTCATTTGTAGGATTTGTGATAATGACGAGATTTTTCTTCACCTTCAAAGAACCCTTTATATTTATGAGAATTGATAACTTCCTTTTCATACGTCAAGGGATGGTACTATGAATCTTCCTTTCATGTTGATCGCTTGTTACTTTGAGGCTATCAAAAACAGATGTTGAAGGTTGATCTTTCTTTGATGTGGAAACGCCTAGCCTTTGGAAGACTAGAGGTCGAGTTGCGATAGAAGTTGGACATTAGTTTTCTTCTTTTGTCGTGGCCATACTCATCCTTTGGAAGACTGAAGGTCGAGTAGTTGAAGGCATGATGCGATTGAAGACATAAGTCTTTTGCTCAACTTCTTTGGCATTGTCAACTTCATTCACCTCAATGTAATATAAACTTGCAGAGTTTCCTTCCTCTTTTTTTCATGGGAAAAAAATTTCTTGGGATGAAGTCTTTTAAGGTTACCGATTGTCAAGGTTGAGAAAAAAAATTGCCTCATTTCCTCTCAAGTTTAGGTTTCCTTAGATACTTTTTTCTTTGATTCCTATTGTTTCTTCTAAATGGGCAATGTTCCTTCTGAACAACATGTTGTTCTGATTTCTTCTGACGAGACATAACAATCCAACCTTTATCTTGATCTTTGATAGGCTTGACCACGTCTTGAAGTTTGTTTCTTGGTACCTTAGATTGAAACCAAATAGATACAGGCTCCAAGGTTCCAAATTAGACTAGGCGCACTCTTTGATCATGAAGCAAACTAGAGTGTATTTAACTGCATGTGTTTGTTATATTTGCAACATGATTTGTTTGAGCTGATTCATCGAGGTTTAGCTCAATTTTTTCTTCTTTAGCTAATCTTAGAATTAACTCTTTTAGGATGAAGCATTTCTCCACAGAGTGATTGATGACTCAATGATACTTACAATAGTTGGGATCATCTACTTTTTTCACCTCTTTCGGCCGCTTACACTCTGGAAGTTCGATTAATCGTGTGTCCAGTAGTTCTTCCAACATGTCAGGAACATCAAAATCAGGAAAATGATAGACTTTTTTTTGTCTTTCCTTCAAAGTTAAGCGACGCCTTTCATTTCCTTGCCGCTTTGTAATTCTCTTGTCTTCCAAAGACAACTTGAGAGGGGTTGTATTTACAACCATAGATTCTTCGAAGTCGCTTCAATGTTCTCCCATTCTTTCTTCATGTTAGAGAGTATAAGGTTTTTGTCTCCTCAACTAGCAATACTTAGCTCCATGTCGTGGGCACGAGTTGCTAGTTCTTCAAAAGTGTGAAGCTTTATACCTTAGAGGATGAACAAAATTCCTCAGTGCATGCCTTGAATGCACATTTCGACACCAGACAGTTTAATGAGACGATTTTTTCAATCGAGACTCATGGCTCTCCAACAATTTATGTAGTCGAAAATAGGTTCACCTTTTCGTTGTCTAGTGTTGGTGAGCTTGAACATGCTAACAATGCGTCTTGTGCTATAGAAGCGGTTGAGAAACTCTTTTTCAAACTGTTTCCAACTATCTACTAACTTGGGCTCTAGGTCAGTGTACCAGTCAAAAGCATTTTCCTTCAATGTTCGGACGAACTGTTGATGGTAGGCAAAATAGTGTTATTTCTTGGCTTAATTTTATGCTAGCTTTATTATGGTTTCATGTACTTTTATGTATTTTTATGTGTATTTTACAGAAACCGAGTGTTTGAGGCAAAACTTATGAATTGAAAGATATATGGACAAATTTGAAGCAATTGGTGGCCTAAATTGAGGATCCAAGTATTGAAGATTAAGATAAGGCAACTGGACCTGAGAGGATGGCATTGCAACGCCCTTTATAGCGTTGCAACGCCCAATGAGAAGCCTCTCAACATGGAGAACCTAAGGGCATAGGTTGCAATGCTGCTTATAGCATGCAACGTTGACAGAAGAGGATTTTTTCCTTTTTTATAAAATTCAAAGGGATAGCATTGCAACACTGCCCCTGACGTTGCAATGTCGTCTCAATGTATAAAAGAGAAATATTAGTTTCATGCAAAGGGAGCTATTTTTGAGAGACCAAAACTATAAATCGATTCATACACTGTCTAAGGGCCCAAATGAAACTTTTGGAGAGCCAAGGAGGAGACTTAAGGCTTGAGATCGTGGACTTCACGTCGAAAATGAGCGTTGACACATGACTTTAGTTTAATCTCTTTCCCTTTACCTTTTCTTTTGGTTTTTAGGAGTTTTGTTATGGACTTTGATGTTGTTTACCACTATATTTAGACGAGAATGGTTGTATGTTTTAGAACTTCGTTGATTTTGTAATTGAATGTTTACATTTACATCTTTTATGCATTTAGATTTTATTGCTTAAACCTTTGGCCATGATTTTGCATGTTAGGCTAGATTTAGCTCGAGAGAGAGTAAATTTAGTTAAAGAACATTAGATGTATGACTAGATTTAGCTTATTGCATGAGAGTGAGTAAATTAAGTCTATAAGCTTTAAGAGAATCGTCTAATGTCATGTTTAGTAATAGAAATAAACCGAGAGGTTGATTTATTGCTAGGCATGAGTTCAATTGAGCTCGAAAGAGAATATTGATCACTTAGTAATTCTTGGCTTAGGATTAATTGCATGAAATCAATTCTTTATCTACAAAGTATGCTTAATTTAATCAACCATTATGTTTCTCAAAAATTAGACTCCAACCTTGTAAATAGTAGTTTAGATTTTATTTGTCTTTTTGCTCACTCTAAAGTTTTGTTTCTCTAAATAAAATTGGGCATAATTAACTTTGGTACTTAATTAATCAAGAACTCCAATCCCTGTGATCGACCCTGGCCACTATTACTGCAAATTTTTAGAGGTTCGGTCTATAAATATTATTTGATAGGGCCTTCAATAAGCTTTTTATCAACTGTTTGACCAATAGATCTCCTAACATTTTGCATGTCTCGATGAAATGAGCAACGTGTTGCTTAAGGTTTCATTTTCCACCAAATTGCTAGAACTTTGGTGGTTGATATCTAGTTAGCATTCTCAAATTATATATTCTCTTAGTATATAGTTTAGAATACAAGAGAGAACTTTTGAGAAGCCCTATAATATTGAGCTTTAATGGAGTTCGTTATCATGTCCTGAAGTTGTTGGATAAATAGTGAAGTAATCGAAGTGGAGTGTTGTGGTTGATCTTCTTGCAAAACAATCTTCTCTTTATTTCGATCCTTGATGGCATGAGTTTAACTTGACTCAGCAAAATTTTGGTTCTTAATCTGGTTCTTAGGTATGCAATTTGAGAATCCCTTTCTTTGATCACCTTCATCAAGGTATGATTTGCTCCTGCATCTTTGTCATTTTTTCTTCCATAGTGCCTATTTCAATCATCATGGCGGACACTATGTCAGAATCGTAATCGAACAAAGGGTTAAACTTAACCAGGAACTTGTCATTAGTAGATGCCCATGGTAGTGTCATTACTTCGCTTGCAATTGGAGCTTTATCGAATTGCAGCCTTAATTCATTTGAGCAATTATGGGTAATAGAATCCGTGTATGAGTTACTCATGACAGCGATCATTGAAGAAGCCTTCTTAGATGACATTACTTCACTTGTGTGTTGAGATGAAAGAAAGATATGAGAAGTAGAGATTGTCTCACTGGGCGTGCCAATTTGTTCACACGAGATTTCAACAAAGAGATAAAACACATGTAAATGAATGTAGTTTGTATTAATTTGAGTTTAGTGTAGTACAATCTCTAATATTTATCCTTCGATTCTTTCTCTCTCTCAAGTGTAATTTGTCTGAGGGCTTTGCAGCTTATTCTCGGACGTAGATTTGGTTCAAGGGCTTCGTAGCCTGTCCTCGAATGTAGTTTTATTTCAAGGGATTTGCAGCTTGAATGTGAATTTGTTTCAAGGGTTTTGCAACTTATTCTCGATCTTCAAAGTCTTCTAGTCTTCAAGGTTCTGGTTCAGAAAGTGTTTGATCTTCAAGAGTTTAAGGAGTCTTATGATCTTTGTTTCTAAATTCTCTCTAAGTTCTCTAGAGAGTTTCCACTTTTGAACTCTTAAAATGAAAGAGAGCTCCTCTATTTATATAGAGCTTTCCATGGGCATGTGGGCTTGGGCCATAATGGTTTTTTAGGCCCAACCATTGGACTTGAGCTTTGTTGGTTTTGGGCATGACCATTTGAATTTGAGTTTTGTTTATCTTGACCAAAATTTCATATGACCCAATTTGACCAAATTAACTTTAATTATTTGGTCAAATGAAGACATGTGGCATTTTAATTTAGGATTTGCCAATTATTTTTGTCTTCAAATTAAATTTAGGACACATGTCAATTCATCATTTGTCCCAAATTTAATTATTTGTAGTTTCGTCATTAATTTGGAATAATGACATGGCATTCAACAATAACAATGATAATAGATTTGTATCAAATAACAAAGGTTAAATTCCAATTTTAGTCGATATTCAAGTTTGTATCTAATAAATTTCTGAACTTTAAAACGTGTCTAATAAGCTTCTAAACTTTCAATTTAGTATCTAATAGATCTATGAACTTTTAGTTGCTCTCTCTAAACTTTCAATTTTGTGTCTAATAGGTTCTAATATATTTGATATTTTTAAAAAAGTTTAAGTTATAAAAAATACCCTAGAATTTAAGGATAGATTTCAATAAATACCTTTGAACATTTAGGAGTATCATTTTTACCCTTAAACTTTAAATTTGTTTCAAAATAACAATTTTTATCAACTTTTCCACTAAAATGAAGATGGAAAAGTGACATGGCAGTGACTTATAAAAATAGTGGTACACACTGCATAGGTAACACATTTCAATTATGTCCTTGGACTTTAGGTTAGGTTTCAATTATGCTCTTATCGTTTTAAAAGTTTCATTTTAACTCTCAGCATTTAGTTGAAAAATAAAAATAACACATGGACGGTACTTTGGTGGTGGGTTGTAAAAAAATGAAGGGTTTTAATCACATTCAAAATGGTCTTGATTAGAGGGAGAAACAAATTTAGGAGACAGAGTTTTGGTTGAACTGACAGGGGAAGCCACGTATTGAGAAAAGTCATGCATTGGTAAAAATCAACAACCTCTTTTACTATAAAAAATCAACACTAGAAAAGTCAAAGAGAGAGGAGTTAAGAGAAAAAGCCTTCATGACAGGAATACGTTTATCAGGGAAAAATTGTGGAAGAGTAGGGTAGATTGAAATCGTGGATCTAGGAAAGCTAGGAGAACAAAAAAGAAAAGATTGATTGATGAAAGGAAAACAATTTTCGTCATCAAATGTAAGGAAATCTATTGATAAATAGTAGTCCATATAGGTTCAATTGTCTTTGATTTTTTGGTTTGTCTCTTCCTATTTATGTCCTAACATTAATTTTTCTCATTTGATCGTGAGATAGAAGCTCCAAATTTTGTCTGCCCTTCGTGGTTTAATTACGTCCTCAAAAATTTCATTTCCCTCCAAATCTTTTGATAGTGAGAGGAGAAAAACAATGTTTTACCCTAATCTCCAAATTTTTATTTCTTTTACAGCTCATCACCACGTCCTATTTCCATTATTTTAAGCAGGGAAGCTAATGAAATTGTTGTTTTTGAAACAATTTCAATGGTTAAGGGTTTAAAGGAAACTTTTAAGATGATAATGATATAGTTGAAATATATCTTAAGAGTTTAGGGAGCATAATTGGAACCTACAACATTTGCCACGTGTACTATTGTTTTATAAGTCACCGTTACGTCACTTTCTCGTCTTCATTTTAATGAAAAGTAGACGAAATGGTAGTTTTAAAACCAATTAAAATTTAAGACAAAATTAAATTTTTGAAAGTTCAAAGATATAGTTGAAACTTATCCTAAAGTTCATGAGCATTTTGTATACTACCTTCTTAAAATTAATGGATCAATTAGACTAATAGGACCCTAAACTTTCAATTTTATCTATAAATGTGTTCTTAAATTTTAAAAAATATCAAATATATCAAAGACCTATTAGACACAAAATTGTAATTTAAAAGACCTAATTAGATACAATTCAAATGAAATTTTCAAGAACTTATTAAACATAAAATTGAAAATTTGACATCTATTAAATATTTTTTAAAGTTTAAAGACATATTAAATACAAAAGTGAAAATTCATGATCTACTTGGACACTTTTCAAATTTCAGTACCACTTAAACACCAAATTAAACTTGTAACTTAATCAATATTAAAACATAAAAAATCTTACTACAAAACAAACACTCGTTAGTTATTCATTTGAAGAGGGTGTCGTCGGTTGAATATTAATAATCTCTATCTCTCTCCCTCTCTCTCTTCTTTTTTTTTTTTTTTTATTTCAATGAAATCAAAAATCAAAACAAGTAAAAAAAAACCCACTTTTGAAAAGAAAAAAAAGAAAAGAAAACAAGAACTTGGGAGGCCACGCCCTCGTGTTCTTCAAACCAAACCAAAAACATTAATGTACGTATAATTTAAAAATTGAATTGATTAATTAAAGACATGTTTTTATATATTAACTCATAAATTAATTTTAATTATATAAGAAAGAAAGAGGGTTTTAGTAATTCGATAAAAACTCACTTGCAATGTTTCCCAATGGCTCTTAATTTGATGCTTTAATTTTGGTTTCCCCATTCTTCTCTCCTAACGATGCCCTCTTTTTTTTTTCGTATTGCTCTCTCCGTCTTCATATTCTCAGTATCCAATGCTTTCTTTCATTAGTTTATTAACCTTCTTCATACAAAAATAATAATAATAATAATTAATTAATTAATTAAACTCTTTCTTTTGATTTATTTATGTATTTTTCGATTTGTGGGTGTGGGTCAAAACATACCTTCTGTCCCTATATTTTGATTTTGGTAAAATGTTTTGATCTCTTATTTGATTTTGAGTGTTTTTATTCTTGAATAGTCTTCTACTTTAGTTTTGATGAGGTATATTAAACTTATCCCGAGTTTTATAATCAATTGAAAGTTTGTTAAAATTAAGTCATTTAACCCAAAGGTAAATAAAAATCAAATTTTCTCAAATATAATGGTTAAGAAATATTGTTCCCATATCTATGTCAAGTTTTGTCTTTTAGGATAAATATTTTGGAAAACAGTGTGTTTGAATAATTATTTTGTAGAGAAGGGTTGAATACCATAAAATTGAAAGTCTAAGATTTAAATTAATTCATTAAGTTTAGTATAGATGGATACAAATGAAACTTTTTCAAATATAATGGTTAAAAACTATTTTTCAAATAAGTTTATCTATCTCTTTAGAATAAAAATTTGATTAAAATGTCTTTGGAAAATTCTTTTTAGAACAATTGTTTTTTTTTTCTTTTAGTATGTTCTCACAAAACGATTTTTTTTTTTTTTTTAAAAAAAATGAAGTTATTTCCTTCACATGATAAATTCGGTAAAATAAAAGTAATTCAATCATAATTTACAAAAATATTTTTAATCGTGTAAATGAAGGAGATACCCCCACCATCTAAACTCAAATGTAGTCCAATTATAAATCTCGTGTATTGCCATTTACAAAGAAAGTTTAATAGTGTTAATGTGGCCAAGGCTAATTTTTTAATTAAAAAACTAAAAAAAAAAATATTACCATAGCTAAAGTACATGCACTAATGCATGCTATGAACTATTATATTGTTTTTTATTATATTATACATATTATATATAGAACCATGGATCATGATGTTACATTGATTACATTTACCGAACAGCTTGCTAAAATGGTCCCAAAAAAGAGTATTTAAATAGAGTTGAGAAATAAAACGTTTAATTCTACATGCAGTAAAATTAAGATTTAAAACTTTTCGGCTAAGGTTAATGTTTATAAATATTGTGGTAGAATTAAGATGTAATAGTAAGTTTATGATTTTCTTTAAGGAATATTATATCGCAAATAGAGAAGAGAATATGTCAAACCTACGACTTACTAGGAGATGAGAACTTATTTGATGAGACCGTCACAATATGACTAGCAATTTTTCACTATTAAATGTGGAAGAGAGAAATTGTAAAAGTGTTTTACTTTTGTATTCAATAATTATTAGGTGGTAGACATATTTTTTGATTTACATTCAAAGTTATTAAGAGGCAGTCACATTGTGTCACATTGGAATGATTCATCCTAGAAGATCAAGTACAAGTGTGTTAAACTAAGTGAATTATTCACAAGTTGATAGTAGTTTAATTTAGGAGAGAGTTAAAGAGCGAGATAGAATCTACTTCTTTTTTCCATATTTGCTTTAATAATTATATTATATATTTTTTATAATAGTTTTTTACATATGTACTATATATAGTAACACATTTGAAATGACACACGACTCAAACTATTTTAAATTGTGTAGGAACTATTTAAATTGTGTGGATCGATTTGAGCATAGTTTAATTGTTTGAGACATTAGTAAATTTTTAAAGGAAGTAGGTTCAAACCTCTTTACATTTCAACTATAATATTGCACAAATAGTGAGAACAAAACCCATTACATTATTACGACGATCACACTTAATTTATATTTTATTGACGTTAATATAATTAGTAGTGGTTGTTCGTAATTCCAGTACAAATATACTTGATAGGAAAAAAAAATTGGTACTAAAATTAAATTGATATGTTTATAGTTAAAATTAAAGTGAATTTATTGAGGCTTATAGATATTATATGAAAATAGGCTTTATTTATATATATATACGCTCTCTTTTTTATTTGAGAATCGAAGAACTTTGTGGATGATCTCCAAAAATTAAATTATAAATTATAAAATTTTAAATTAAAAAAAAAAAAAAAGATAAATAAAAAAGAGAGAGAGATCTTTAAACCTACTTTAGGATATTAGTTTTTCCCTTAAATCCCCAATATCAACAATAAGGGATTAATATTTTAAGTAGATGTTACTATTGATATATGAATTTTATATCCTCTTTCATCTTCAAATATATATCTTAATAAATTTTAAATGTGATCATAAAAGCAGCAATCATACAATATAAAATTTTAATAGACAAAACCAATTGAAATCAAATGAAACACATACAGAAAGAATATATGTCCAAAAAGTGATAGGTTTTGGGGAGAAAGTAAACTTGGCCTTGTAAAGTAGAAACATGAACAGCTGTGTGTGTGCTAACAATTTGAATCACCCAAAAAGATTGTGATGTGCCCCAAAACTTGAAAAGAGGAAAAAGAAAGTTTGACCACAAAAACCCTAACAGCAATGAAAAAGAACAGACAAAGATTAATTAATTAATTGATTAAACAAATAAGCAAGATCATAATTAAGTGACTTTTTTTAAACAACATTCCCATTTATGTAAATGTGCTCTTTTGGACCAAATCTCTGACTTAGACCTCTTCTAAGCATTGACCTAGCTACTCATATTTTCCCATTTACTAGGCCCTATAGCTAGCTCTAGCTGTGTGTTTTGGCTACCCACTTGAGATTATTGTAATATTTTGTCATCATGAACCAGCATATCTCTTGATAATATATAAAAAACTATAGGCTTAATTTAAAACATGTGATTCTGAAAAAGCAAAAGAAAAAAAGAAGACCTAAATGCAATATGTCCTTCAAATAATAAAAAAAAAAAAACCTAAGAATTTGTTTGGTGTCGATTAATTTGTTTTTAGTTTGGTGGCGATTAAAGTTTTTAAATTTTAAATTTATTTTCTAATTTAAGAACTGGAAGGGGGGAGACACTGTATTAACTTAATAAAGTGAGAATAGATGAAGCCAGTGACCACAAATGGCAGTGCATTATTCTTGGCTTTTCATTTGACAGTGATGAGTAGAAGTTATTTAACTCAACTAAATTTTTAGAACCTCTTGGCTTTGGAACAATATATTTAGTTTCATGTCTAACCAATTTGAAACAAAGCTGATGAATTTTCTAAAAGGGTTTGTTGTTTGTGTTAGTTTATTTTGCAGATGGATTTTTTAGAATAGTGATGGAGTAACTTATTAACATTCAAGTCATTGAACAGCTATTTACTAGTATATATGATTTTTAGAAGGAAGAACAATTTCTATTGTTCCAAAAAATAACAAATAGGCACTTGTGAGAACAAACTAAAAAAACACTATAGAGAAAACAACTTTTCAAAATAGTTTTTTAACCAAAATTGCTTTCACAAAATTGTTGCTCTAGAAAAGTTAAAATATCTTTTACAAACAACCTCTAAAACACAATCTAATACCTTCTAAAAGAAGATTTTATTTTGATTTTTAGAATTCAACTAAGATTTTAAGAGTTTACAAAAAATAAAAGAAAAAAATATATAAATATAATCGCCTCGCTCCCATTTTTAAAAGAAGAAAACTAAAACAAAATTGTAGATTTAGAAACTAGATAATAGTTTGATTAAATACCATATAATATAATAGATGAGTTTGATTGTGCATGCCTATTATCAAATAATAATAAATATTGAGAGAGAGATTCTCTAAAAAAAAAAAAAAAACAATTGAGAGAGAGAAGCACATCCCTAAGCATGCATGGTAATGCGAAACCCAAGCTTCAATTTTTGTCCAAATATATACTTTATTCAAATTGAAGGCTCTATGGAATCAAAGAAGACATCTTTTTTGCCCTTTTTTTAATATCTCTTCTTATGATTTTTTTTTATAAATTAAAACTTGGGTTTTGTTTTGTTTTGTATCTTTGTTTAGATTTTCTAAGCTTATGCAGGTACCAAGAAAAAAAACTATTTTTTTAGGGTTGGTGATTGGAAACCCTAGAAAAGATTTGACTCTTTTGCCTTTCACCCAACACTGTTTATAAAAAACCATTCAAGGATCTCATTCTTTTCCCCTCTCTTTTGATCAAAAACCTCAAAATCAAAACAACCCACCAACGCAAAGAAACAATCAAAGTCACACAATATGAAGAAGAAGATGATGTTCAAAATACCACTCTTGAGCTTAGCCATTTGGCTTCTCTTTCTAATTTCTCCCCTTTCCCACTCTCTCTCTCATGCTCTCCAAGGTATTTTACACTACACTTACTTTATTTGCAATCAAATGTATCATTGTTCCAAATTACGTTCTTCCCCTAAAGCTATTTTTATCTAAAATCTTCCACTTCGCAGATGACACTGTTGTTGAACCATTGTTGCCTGTTAGAGCTGAATTTTCAGAACCACCTCTTGAAGAGGTGATTAATTAAGCTTTCTCTTTTGCTAATTTTAATTACAATTTGAAAAATAAATGATCTAGTTACCATAATCTAATTTTATTTTATTTTGGTTTTTAGCAGGAAACCCTTGTGGGATTTGATGCCATTGGCTTGAGGAAAATGGGGAATGGAAGAAAGAGAGGGGCAGTGAAGAGGATAATGAGGAAAGAGACTACTACAAATGATGAGAGAGAAGAAGATCAAGAGATTTCAAGAATTTCAGGTGCAAACCACTATGATAGAACATGCAACTTTGAAGATCAAAAGGGAGATTTTGGAGTTAGTAGAAAAAATATGGGAGTCAAAAATTGTAAAAATGCTGCTAAGAAGCTTAATGTTGCTCGTTTTGTAACATTTGGTGCAGATTATAAAGGGCCTTTACACCACCCTCCTAAACATAACTGATCAGTTAGTTAGCTAGCAAGCTAGGGCAATGAGGAAAAAGAAAAGCAGAAAAAAAAATATTTTGGACCCCCTTTTATAGGATCTTTTTTTGGTTTTGTGTTAGCTACTAAAATGGGTTCAATGATATATATATTTATTTATATATATATATATGTATGATGAATGAGATTATTTTGTTATACCATCAATTTTTCTTCTCTAAAGTTTAATTTCCATTTTTTTCTGCAAGAAGAGCTTCAACAAATGTTGATCATTATCCATCTTCCTATTGTCACCAAAACTTGAATAAGTACTCCAAATCAATACTTTGTAAATATTTAGCAATTCATATTGTTTTATGCAGGCAAGAAAAAGAGTTCAAACAAGTCTATTCAAATGTCTCAAGTTAACCATCAGGTCTCTCTCTTTCCCTCTCTCAAAGTTTTTTTTCCAGTTTAATTTGAAAAACTCTGACTTTTAAAAGAGGTTACTAATGTCATAATCAATTAAGGTTATGAGTTGATAATTTTATTATTTCTTTTACAGGAGGCTATCAGTGCAACACGATCAAAGAATTCTCGACAGCTTAAAGTAAAATCGACCCACATGAAGAGGCTCTCAACGAAAGACGAAGAAACTCAAACGCTTCTCAAGGCAGCCAAAGAGATAGCAAATTTGATGCACAAAGATTACAAGGATTGGGCTCATCGCAAGCCACCAATCAACAACCATGAACCTTTACATTAAGAGAGGAGAAAAAAAAAAAAGAAAAATAAGTGTTTGAAATGGTTTAGTTTAGGTTCTTAGGCTCGCAATTTACCCTCCATATATAGAAAGTGTAGCCCTTCTTAGTTTACATAGCCTTTTTTTAGCCTACAATATCATATATAGATATGCATAAGCACAAGAACTCTTAGGGGATGCTGCACTTTGATTTTATCCTCTTACTTTTTCCCTTCTTCTTCTTCTAATTATATAATATAATATTTATATAGAATGTGACACAAGGAACTATATAAGCAAGCAAATATCTATTGTATATTATAATTAGCTACTTTGACTTTACAAATAATGCTCCCTCTGAATTTATGATAATTGTGCATGTGTTGCAATTTTTATGTATTTTTTGCCTTTGATATGATGAAAGATATGGTTTTTTTTTTCTTATGGCATATACACTAAGACAAGTTGTATCAGCTGCATATTCCCTACAACTTCTTTTTCAACACAAGAAGCAATTTTTTGAATCAAAGAGAGATCATAGCTAGGGACAATTAATCAAGTATATAAATTCAATTAAAACTACAATTATTGCAAAAAGGGTTGCATGAAAGCTTCTAAACTTACTGGTAAACTTGAGTGTTTTGGGGATTGTTTGAAACAGATTTATGGTACATTGTAATAGTTTAAATTGTGTAAGGTGAATTAAGGAAGAAATAAAATTATAATCGTTTATATATATGACCTAAACAATTTAAACACTTAAGCTGCACAATTAATTATCATGACTTTAAGGAGGTGTTTAGTTCTCGATTTTAGAAGTGGGGAGTATGGGTTTGTTTAAACAAACCCACGTTTGGTTAGCAGTTTTGTTAATCCAAATTTGCTACAGTACATACTATTCTACCTCTTAAGTTTGTTATAGTGTTTTACCTTACTCACTAGGTTTGCTGAGAGTGCTGCTTATTATATGGTCTAGACAATATTGTTGGGGTATAAAAATATACTTTTTATTTCATTATTTTTCCTATGTTGTATGTAAATTATTTAAAGATTGCACTAAATTTATTTATAATAGGCCAATGTACAATTGTTGCTCAAAATGGAACTTAAAAAACAAGCTCAATTTGGAAGGCGTGTTCTGATATGCAACATGAATTGGTTGTCAAATATAGGAATAGGAAAGATGTTTGTAATGCGAACTAGACTCCTTCGCCACGCCCATTCTATCTTTTCACCCTGGTTGATCATAGTAGGTATAATTTAAATAATCTATGTAGCTTCAACATCTTCGAGTTAACGCAATTTTTTAAATAAATTTTTTTTTTGATATTCCTTCGTCTCTCATATGGGTTTCATAATTATAGGAATTGGTTCTATAAGCAAAATGGGATTCAATGGAGCTATTTTACAAATAATATCTCATGGATTTATTGGTGTTGAGCAAAATCAATTGCGACCATATTGTTTAAATCGTAATTGGATCATAATAAACGCATGGACTTTAGAAGCAATCAATCAATCTCTACATGATTTTGTGCGTTCACAGGAACCAAGATTATAGTATAAATTAATATAGATAGTAAAGGACAATATTATTTCGCTTCTACAAAGAATTTGAGATATCGTAGTTTCCTCTTCACTTTTTAAGAAATTTGAGAATCGCTAAAGAAAATATAGAAAGTCTAATATCCACACACACACCCCAATTAGCATAAACAATAGCCTTTATTGAAAAAAAACAATGGATGTTGCCTTTGAGATAAGGAAGTGAATAATGATGAACAACATCTAAATGGGAAATTTTGGCCAAAGTGAGTTTAGCTCAGTAATAAGTGGTATGTACGCTTTCGATTAAGGGATCAGATGTTTAACTTCCCCATTCTCAAATGTTGTTAGAATTTTTTTAAAAAAAAATGAGGGCTTTTGGGCTTTATAACAAAGTAAGACGACTGAACCAAAAAAAGTAATATTAGGAGAAATATGAAGATTTTATAACAAACGACCAAAGAAGGTTGCGCATATTGTTTTAAAAAAAAAAAAAAAGGTTGCGTATGTCAGTGGCTTGTGTGGTACACGTTTCCATTTCTTAAGTTTTATGTCCTCTTCTTATTTTTTGTGTCACTCTTTTTTTCAAGAAAGATAAATTAAGGGCCGGTTAGATAATGTTCCTATTTCTTAGTTTTAGTTTTTGAAGAATATAAGTGTTTAATAACTGTTTTTGTTTCTTATTTTTCATTTTTCAAAAATGTTTCTAAAACTTTTATGTAGAAATTTTGGAAACAACAAAATCAAGTTTTTTGTTTCTGTTTCAAGTTTATTGTTTCTGTTTCAAGTTTCTTTCCTAACATAAATAAAAATATTAGGAAAAAAATTAATTTTGACCCTATACTTGACAAGTTGTATCAATTTTAACCCTGAACATTCAATTTTATCAATTTAAACATCAAACTTGGTAGATTTATCAATTTTAACCCTAAACTTTCAATTTTATCAATTTAAATCTCAAACTTGAATAAGTGTATCAATTTACACCATCGGTTAAGTTTTCGTTTCAATCACTGTTAGAAAGGTTTCCCACATATGCCCAAAACCACGTGTTGGTCTATTGATATGTGCATATTTGTTATTTTTTTAAAAATTTTACCAAAAAAAAATTAAATCATTACAAATTGAGTCACCACCATCATGAAAACCACAAACTACCACGAACTCGACTCTTGAAAATAGGACCTACGCAAAAAGAAATGGACTCTGTGTTCCCTTGCCTTTGGTGTCGATACCAATGACGACAAGTATGAAGAAGATCCAAGCGGTGACGTCATTAAAGGCGGCGACGACTATGGTAGTTTCGTCGACTTCGGTGGTGAGGAGTTTGAGCTCAACTAACATGCAGGAGAGAATAGGGAAGGCAGTGTTGGATAGAGTGAAGCCCATGAACACAATGAATTGGTCATAGCCAACCTTGTCGGCATCGTCAACAGTCTTACGAAGAATTAAAGTGATGTCGATGCTAGAGAGGAAGGGTACACAAAGATTCCGACGAGGGTGATTCTAAAAGCCCTACATTTGTTGTGATAAATGGAGGACAAATCGAGCTCAAGGCCAACGAGAAATTTTAAAAAAAATCAATATTGGCGACCGATTCAAGAATGAGAGTACTCCATTGAAGATAAATATAGTGCAAATAAATTTTGCTTCTACTAAATGTCGATGAGAAAAAGTCATGCTCTGAAATTGAAAAACATTATGGCAAGTCTACTCCAATTTTCTTCAACAATTTTATTTTTTTTTTAAAAATAGCAAATATGTATCTATTATAAAGCAACACGTGACTTTGTACATGTCTTTCTAATGGAAATTGAAACAAAAAATTGATACACTTATTCAAGTTTGAGGTTTAAATTGATGAAATTGAAAGTTTGGGGTAAAAAATGATACAATCTACCAAGTTTGAGGTTTAAATCGATGAAATTGAAAGTTTATGGTTAAAATTGATATACCCTGCTAAGTTTATGGTCAAAAATGGTTTTTTTCCCAAAATATTATTTGATCATTTTTTACATCTAAAATGCATAATAAATGTCTAAAAATAAATATAACATAAAAAAAAATTCAGTATTTAATTTTAAAAACTTATTTTATATAAAAATTTTACATTTTGCATTTAAAATTTCAAAAAAACAAGAAATAAGAAATAGTTGTCATACATTTTTCTGCTTTTTCTTCAATAAAAAAGAAAAAACAATAAACAATTGTCAAACTTAGTTTCATTTACCAAACTTAGTTTCATTTTTCTTTATTAAAAAAGATGAAACATGAAACGAGAAACGAAAACGGTATTAAATGGCCCCAAACTTGTAACGACCCTAAAATCAAGACCAAACTAAAGCGGAAGCATAACTAAGTTATCCCGCTCATGCCCGAAATTTCGACAGCATGACGACATAACTATGAGAAAACCAAAATTTACAAGAACCTAGAAAGAAAGATAAACACTTCTATATTTCAGAGAATAGACTCAGCATCGACCAAACTACGAATAATATGTTGAGCTCAACCAATAGACAATAGAACCTCAGAACTTCTAACCAAATACACAGAAACGAAAGAGATTTAAAGTTTACAGACCAAACATACAACAAAAACTAAGATACAAATTTAACACTAGACACAGGGACAAAACTCCGGTGGTGTCTCCATAGCCTAGTCAAGCCATCACCTGCCTCGTGGTTATGCACCATCTGCAAAAAAAAAAAAAAAAAAAAAGGTGTGCATAAACATACTCAGTAAGTAGCCCACTTAATGTCCAAAACTCATAATCACATCACAAAAGTTACCCTAGCACGCACGACTCCTATTTAACCTCAATTCACTGTCCAGCTAGCTAAAGCTTGCACACTCTACCCCAAGTCCACCCATGTATGGCATTGTCTCGAGCACTACCTACAAGTAATGTAACTTAGGTTAACTAAGTCGGTGAAAGAAAGTAACTCACAGGCCTACACCCTCGGGGGAATCACCCCCTCTAGCTAGCATAGAGCGATGAAGGAAAGCAATCCTCATGCTCGAATGGTGGGGAATCAACCCTAAGCTAGCACACTGGATGAAGGAAAGCAACTTTCATCTTACACACAATAGGGGAATCGCCTCTTAAACTAGTACACCGAAGAAGGAAAATAACCCTCAATCTAGACGTGGTGGGGGAATCGCCCCCTAAAATAGCACAAGCAAAAAGGGAAAGCAACCCTCATGCCTACTCACATCACATCAACCTAAAGTTGCAGACTCGCCCAGGGAGACACAAGGGTAGGTGGCACCAGTTGTAACGACCCAACTTTTCCTATTGGACTTTGTAAGGACGTTACTACATGTTGTTGGGATTTATGCCCTAAAGCCTCGTAATTAATTATTTATTTAATAATTAATAATAATTTTGATTATTTTATTTGTGATATAATATTATCCATTATATGAAAAATCTAAGGTTATTAGTGTAATCTTGAACAGTATGTAGTTCACATACAAGAGGATAGTGTTTAAGAAATAACCTAAAGAGTCATAGTACGACCCACTTTGTAATAGTTACAAATGATTTGATCCAAATCGTTCATGTGGAGACATGTGAATGGGGATATCTTATACAATGAGTTTGTATAAGACTAGATCATGAAATATTTAATGTCTCTTTATAAATCCGTTAATTGAGAAGATTAATATTTCATCAAGATGATCATATGCGACTCAATCTTAATCTTGAGTGAGTTATGAACTCCTACCTGTGAGGGCTTGTCCTTTGATTTGCATGGGTGAGAGTGGCTTTTATTGCCGATTCAATAAGCCTACCATTTTGGAGACTTGACCAAATACGGAGCTGGGAACATAATCTCACAAGATGGAATTCACTCATTCCCTTATAGGCTAAGTAGATGAGTAGTTCTCTTAAGTGCTGACTTCGGGACTTGAACAATAGGGCCCCACCCTCTCACTGGCCAGAGAGGGATTTAGTTTATGGTTGAATCATAAACAAATTGTTCATTAGAGGATCAGTGGTACTTAAAGTGCAAGATGTAATTATAGGGGTAAAATGGACTTTTGACCCAGCTGTAATTACGAACAACTCGTGAAGGATCGACTTGCATGTAGTGATTATATCAATGGACACAATTTGTCCTACAGTGCATAAGAGTGCAACTTTAGGTCTATAGTAGAGTGACCCTAGAGTTAATGAATGAAAATTGATTAATTAAAGAGTTTAATTAATTAATTTTGTAACATTGAAGCTTATAATCTGTGGGTCCATAAGGTCCCCTTGCTAGCTCATAGTAACACTAAAAGATCAATTTAGTTGAAAGAAAAATTTGAAATGTTCAAATTAATATTTAATTTGAAGTGTTCAAATTAATATTTAATATATTAGATATATTAAATATAAAAGAGGAAAATATATTTATTGTATTTGATACATTAAATATTACATTTTGAAATGTTCAAATTAATATTTAATTGGAAGTGTTCAAATTAATATTTAATATATCAGATATATTAAATATAAAAGAAGAAAATATATTTATTGTATTTGATACATTAAATATTAAAATAATTAATGTATATTAGATACATTAAATAAAATATATTTATTAAATTTGAATTGGATTCAAATTAAGAAATAGATGTCGTAGGAGAATTTTAAACGGTTTGAATAAGATTCAAATTGGTTAGATAAATATATTTTAATATATTAGATATTAAAATATATTATTTAATTATTTTCCCTAGACCACTATAAACAAGACCCTAGGGGTGAGCCATTGTGCATTCTTAACAACACACATCTCCCCAATAGAAAGAATTAGAGAATTCTCTCTAGACCTCTTCCTCTCCAATCCCTTGTAGATTTTCTTTCAAGAGGCTCTCACAAGCCTTGGTCCTGTGTTCGAGTCAAGCCAAAAAGACTTTGTGGAAGAGATAAAGATTCGCCAGAAGAATCTCCATATTTTCAAGGTATGTTATGCTTAACCATAATATTATTATTTAATTCTAAATAAACTCAAACCGATTCCTACGCTTCCGCTTGGGTTTAATTAGATTATTCCTTTCACATGCTTGCTAATGAAAATAACAAAAAACTTAAATAACCATACAAAAAGAAATAAACTTTTGCTAAACGTTCAAAAGCCTTTACCTCGGGATCCCTTTAAATTTGTTTCAAAGTATAAGAATAAATTAAAATGTTGAACAGTTGAAATAATTTTCAAAATACTTCCACTAAAAAGATATTCCAAAAAAAAATGCTAACAATGAAGAAAAATTGCAGAATTTAAAGCTCCTATAGGTCTCCCATGGCCTCTTGCAGCAAACTATCAAGTCATTTGCCTAGGATGCCCTTGCCTTTACCTAAAAAGAAAAACATTTTGAAAATGATGAGTATTTAAAATACTCAGTAAGTGACTTCACTACTGGGGTCAAGATATGCCAACACATACAAAGTGACTTTTTTTAAAAAAAACTTTTTCCTCTAGTGGGACCTAAAACATTATCATAGTAGAAACATTTCCCTTTTAACCTTTCTCTTCGGCTTAATGTGAACAATTAACCTAACCTAACATTTTCTTTTCATCTAACCTTTTCAGGTTCCTTTTCATTTAGATGTACATCTATAATTTTAAAGAGCAATTGCCACAACCTTCGAAATCATTTTATCATGAAAATACACATGTATGCATGAGGTCCCAAAGCATTTTAAATTTTCATTCCATGATGCAACACAAAGCAACATTCTCATATCATTCATCATAAATCATAAATCATGCATCACATTCATAAGAATATTTAGCAACCATACATGTGAAAATCCATTTTCATATAAATAAAGCATTTTAAAATTTATCAAAAATCATAAATAAAACGTTTATAAAACTTTTCATTTTGAATGTCATTTTTTTTCAATTCAATTCCCAACTTGCATTTAAGCATACCGACATAAAATCTCTTACCTTGGCTAAGCCCAAGAAAGGATCCTCAAACTCCTATTTCAAAAATCCCTTGGCAAACCTATAAAATTTTTCAAAAGATCACACTTGACATTCATAGCCTTGAAACTCTGATTCTAAAATCAACCTAAGACGTTGGTTTAATAACTCAACTTATCCCCAGGAAACTCATAATTAAAAGGAACTCATAGTCATAGTCATACATCTGCGTTCCGAAGCTCATACTTCATATTCAAGACTTAGAGAAATTGTTCCAATTAGCTACTTACAAGGTTATAGAGCCTCAAAAACAAGGACTATCAACCATTTTTTTCCCAACATATTCCAACACTTAGAATTGAAGCCTAACACATAATCCAGGATTTGCTTGAGTTTAGGATGAAAGTTTTACCTCCATTCCTTCCCCAAAACAGAACCAAACTTTGCCGATTAGATGATGATTCGGTTCGATTTCGCCGAACCAACCTCCACATATGAAAGATATTCTAAAATAGAGCCCGAAAATCAATGGGTCTGTAACGACCAACATTTTCAAGTATTAATTAAAGTTTAATTTTGAAATTTAAATTAATTGTAAGGCCAATTCATGTTTAAAGTTGTGCATTGAGATTTAATTTTGGGACTTACATAATTGAAATTGGAGATTTGGAGGGTAAATTGGGAAGAAAGAAGGGAAAAAGAGATTTAATTGAGGTTTGGGGCATTTTTGTAATTTGAATGAGTTTAAGCCCAAGCCAAGCCCTAATTTCCCTCTCTATTATTTTAATTTGCACGCAGCCCTAGGTTGAGTCAAGCCTTTAAGCCAACTCTTTAAGCTAAGCCACATTCTTCTTCATCCTTCTTCTTCCTTCCTTGTGTTTCGATAGCCACACTAGTAAAGCAGAAAAAAAAAATTTTAGCACCTCTTCTAGATCCGCCGCCGAATTGCCGCATTCCACCGTCCCTCCGTCGCACCGCCGTCGCGCTGCCGACCACATGCGCAGACTGCCTCTCGCCCAAACCGCTGACCTCCCCCAACCGCCGCTCGGATCTGAGAACGCCACGCCTCGGATCTGATTTGCGAGCACACACCGTGCCTCAGTCGCGCACCGTCGCCGTCTTGCCCGCACGCCCAAACGCTGCTGCCAGTCGCGAACCCCGAATAGCCACCGCTCCTACAATCCGTGTACAGCGGGATTTCTCTATTTTTGGGCTAATTTTCTGGTGATTTTTGACACTGTACAGCCCCGATTTGCATCTGTTTTCGCGTGGGTAAGAGTTTCGTATTGCTTTCTTATGGTTTTCATTTTGGAATTTTGGTTTTGGGCATTGTTATGGTAATTTGGGGATTGACCCATTGATTTTCGGGCTCAATTTTAGAATACACATCATACGTGGAGGTCGGCTCGGCGAAACTAAATCAAATCGCCCTTTATTCGGTAAAGCTCAGTTCTGTTTTGGAGAAAGGACGGAGGTAAATTTTCCATTCTAAAATCAAGCAAATCCTTGAGTGTATGCTAGGCTACAATTCTAAGATTTGGGTTGTTTGACCTTTCTCTAAGGGTCAAGTGAATTTAGGTGAACCAAATTTAGTTTGGTGGAAGGAACTTTGGGATTTAATTATGAATTTTATGAATTGTTTCTAACCTTAGGGATGATTTGATTTAGGCTACAAATCGTTTGAGTGAGGTTCAAAGCGATGGAATCTTGGGGAGCATTTGGGTGATTTGGATTCCTGAGCTTAGCCAAGGTAAGAGACTTTATGCCGGTATGCTTAAATGCAAGTTAGAAACTGAATTGAAAAATTAAAATTAAATTACATTTGAAATGAAAAGCTTTTATAAAAGTTTTATTATGATTTTTGGTAAATCTTAAAATGCTTTATTGTATATGAAAATGGATTTTCACTTGTTGATTTCCAATTATTCTTGTGAATGTGATGCGTGGGTTATGGTTTATGATTTATGAGAATGTTGCCTTATGATGCATCATGGAATGAAAAATTTAAAATTCTTTGGGACTTCATGCATACATGTATATTTTCATGATAAAATGATTTTGAAGGCTGTGACAATTATCCCCTAAATTATAGATGTACATCTAATTGAAAAGGAACTTGAAAAGACTAATTGAAAAGGAACTTGAAAAGGTTAATTGAAAGGAACCTGAAAAGGTTAATTGAAAAGGAACCTGAGAAGGTTAAATGGAAAGGAAATGTTAGATTGGGTTAATTGTCCACATTAAGCCGAAGATAAAAGTTAAAGAAAAATTTCCACTATGAAAATGTTTTAGGTCCCACCAGAGGAAAAAAAATTTAAAAATCACTTTGTATGTGTTTGCATATCCAGACTCCGGTAGTGAGGTCACTTATTGAGTATTTTAAATACTCACCCTTTTCAAAAATATTTTTTTTTCAGGTAAAGGCAATGGCATCCTAGGCGAATGACAGGATAGTTGCTGCGAGAGACCATGGGTGACCTATAGGAGCTTAAATTCCGCAATTTTTATTCATTGTTAGCACTGTTGTTTTTTTTAGTAGAAGTATTTTAAAAATCATTTAAATTCTTAAAATGTTTTAGTTTATTCTTATGCTTTGAAATAAAGGGATCCCGAGATAAAGGTTTTTTATTGTTTTTATAAAAGTTTATTTCTTTTTGAAAGATTATTTAAGTTTGATTTTTATTTCATTAGCATGCATTTAGTAACGCCTCTAGAAAGTCTAATAGGAAAAGTTGGGTCTTTACAGGGTCAACCTCCAAATTTAACTTCAATACACCACACAAAACATGAAATTGGCCCCACAACTAAGTAAAATTTCAAAATTGAAACTTTAACTAATACCTAAAAGTGTCGGTCATTACACCAGTCTAATGGGCCTTTGTACATTCGCAACGTTTTTGGAACCTCTAGGGTAATCCATCATACCAAATTCATCTATCACATCAAATCCACATCCACAACCTAGCCCAAAGTTCACAATCACAAACAGTGGGGGAATCGCCCCCTAATCAGCACAGGCAAAGAGGGAAAACAACCCCCATGCCCTTCCATACATTCACAACACCTACGCCTCATTCATATCTAAGCGAAACACAAATCCTAACGAACCAATCCCAATGATTACTTACTTTAATAGTGAGTACAAGAGAATTTAAAATTCCTTCGCCTAGAAACTCCTTTGCACCACCTGAAGCAATTTCAAAGAACCAAAACCACACATAATCAAGTTCCAAAAATTAGCGTTTAATCTCTAGCATCCAAACACAAGTTCGATTGGTTTAGAAAGGACTTTACCCACAATTCCTTACCCAAAACAGTGTTGGAAGTTGCCGAATAGCAGCTCAAGTCGACCCAAACTCACTCAAAATGGCCTTTAAACGCGATGGGTGTTCTGTAATTGATTCCTACAATCAATGGGTTAGTTTCAAATCACCAAATCTGTCCTTCAATTTAGTTCTACTACCCATAATTCACTTCGAATCATTGATGGAACACTTACCCACTATAATCGGAGTTATTCACGGCTTGTACGAATGCCAAGCTTGCCAGAATTTGACCCCGAACCATCACCAACTACTGTATGTTCAAAACCGAGAGGGAGAGAGAAAGGTGCGACTGGATGGACCTACAAGACATGGCGGTGGAGGCGTGATCGACGTGGGCTGCGCGGTGAGTCGTACGACGGCGACTTGCGACTAAGCTGACGGTTGCGCACGTTCAACAGGCGGCGAGGCTAACGGGGACGGTGCAAAATCAAGCATGGGTGTGCAAATTCGGGCATATCGTTTGGCTGTGAGGCTTGGCTGCTAAACAGTGGGTATGCTACAGTCCGACGGGGAGAGAGAGAGATTTTTGGGAGGGAGAGAGAGCCATCGGGAGAGAAAGGGGAAGGATTAGGAGGAAGAAGAAGAAGAATGAGATAAAGAAGGAGTCTTTTTTTTTCAAATAAACCAAAAACCATATATGCTCTCAACCAAATTCTTCATTTCCAAATATGCCCCTTCCATCATTCTAAATTCCAAATTAACCTTAAAAATCAAAATACTTAATGAGAATTATTCCAACTTAATTTTCAAAATTTCAAAATTAACGCCCGTGAATAAGTCGGGCGTTACAAAACTGCTTTCTCCTTTCTCAAATTTTAAATTAAAAAATACAAATTTCACATGACAACTAAGTTTTTGAAATAAAAATTTCAAAATTAATTATGTTATATTTATCTCTTTTTTTAATATTTATTATACATTTTATAAGTAAAAGTGATAAAATAATTATTTTATTTATGTTTTTAAAAAATTGGAACCAGAAACCATAAATAAGAAACTAGAGTTTGATGTGTTCGCAAATTGATATACAATTTTGGAAACGTTTCTTAAGAATGAGAAATGAGAATAGTTACCAAATACTTACGTTTCTAAGAAATAGAAAATGAGAAATAAAAACGTTGGCAAATAGCTTCAAACAAAAATCATCATTAAGAAAGTCTTTAGAGGAAGCATAAAATTAAACTCAATGATGTTCACCACCAAGCAAAGTTAAAAAGATTTTATCACATTTCATTTGTTGATTGTGATAAAATCTAGGACAAGTTTAAAAGATTTTACCACCAAGTAATTAGTCACATATGTGTACTATCTATATAAATTTGATTTATTTGTTGATTGTTGTAAAATTACAATCATGTAGAGGTTTTGGGTTCTTTTTTTCTTAACAATTCATTAGTATTTATAATATGTGAAAAGAAAGTGCTAAATTACACCTTTAGTCCTTCAATTTTCACTATCTAATTAGTTCTTAAATTTTCAAATTCTTTATTTTAATACATGAATTTTCAAAAATAAATTTAGAATTTCTGTTGTTACTTTTTTGCTAACGCAAAGTTGATTGGATATATTTTATAATATTATTAATTTTTCCAACTTGATATTAAAAAACTTTTTTCCTACTTATGTGATAAAAAATAATATATATTATTAATAATCTATTTTTGTTTAACACCTATTAGTTAATCTAAACGTAGCTCAAGTAATTAAGACATCTTTAAAGAGATACGAGATTTCAATCTCTCACTCCACATGTTGTTAATTGCAATAAAAAAAAATACTAAAACTATGAAACAAAGAACAAAAATCTTAACTACACACAATATATAAACACAAAAAACATTAAATACCAAAAATAAAGAAATATATATTACAAAAAGGATGTCTAAATATAATATATGAAAGAGAAAATTAAAAATATCTCGTTCTCAGAGACAGTCTCTATAGGACGACCATTAACTTTGATAGACAAGGGAGGACAAGGACAAGGAGGGGAGGGGGATTCCTATTTCTGTCTGTCCAATTTCTTACAATAAAGATTCTATTTTGAAATCAAATTAAAAGAACCAAAATTTTCACCTTTCTCCTTGTGCAATAAGTTGTACTCTTTTTCTTCCATCCAAACTAATCTCAACCATCTACATTTACTATAACTGAAAAATTATATTCTGCAAGATCCAAGTTGTCATAAGCTGGCATATGTTCTACTTTTCAAATTAATATGTTTGATTTGAAAAATGTTGTTCCTAACAGTAATGTATAAGATATTTGAATGATGAAAATGCAATGGTCGTGAGCTTGTTCAGAATCTAAAGGGTAGATAATTTAAGAATTACATATTCACATTTTAAACATAGATTACACTTAAAATATGTCTAACCTACCCTTTCCCTTATGTGGTTTTATATAGTTCCTTTTTTTTTTTTATCTATTTTTTATTTAGATAATTATTACATTATTAAATTTTTATTTTTGTCTCAACTTTTAATTACTTTTTATTTTTTATTTTTGAACATTACAAATTAATTTAAAATTTAAAATTTTTTAGTCTCCATCTTTTTGGTTGAACTTCAAAAGTGATAATCAATATTACATATAAATAATAAATGATATTGTACTACATTATTAATAATTTAGAACAAGATTTTTATGATAGGGACTAAATATGAAGTTTAAAAAATGTTTAAAGGACTGGTTTAATAATTTAAATTAAAAAAAAAAAAGAATAAAAGTTTGAGGATTTAAATTAAAATTCTAAAGGTTAAAAAGAACTAAAATAAATAAACAAATTTTTCTAGATATTATATATGTTTATGTGGTAATTATTAAATTATTTGAACTATGGTTGTAATTTATAAACTTTTTTGTTTTTTGAGTTCAAAAATATTTGGAGTTGGGAGAATTCAAACATTTGACCTCTTAGTCGAAAGTACATATCAATTACCGTTGAGCTATGCTCACTTTGACTGTAATTTATAAACTTTTAATCACTTTCTATTTTGACTTCTTTTATAAAAAAAATTAACCTTCAAATTTTAAATTACAACCTAAGCATAAACTTAATAGTCTAGACATTTCTTACTTATCCAAAGGTTGAAGATTCAAATCTCAATCCCTCATTAAAATTCGAGAAAAATAAAAATTTTAGTTTATCAATTTTTTGTTATACTATATATATGATTAACCTAAATGAAAACTTCATAGATGAGTAGCCACTTGTTTTTCCATTTCTTAAAAAAATAAATAATTTTTTGTTTTGTGTGTGTGTTTTTTTAATGAAAATAGTCATAAGCCCATTAGAAGTTTAGAACCTAAAATATTTTATTCTTAAAAAAGATACTATTTTTTACACCTTTTACTGTTTCTTAAAAGTTATATATATATACACACACACACACTCGAATCAGTAATAATAATGGTATATAAACATCAAATATATTTACAATATACAATATAAATAAAGTTTATTGTTTTATATAATTTATGTGTATCAAAATAGGGAGATAAGAAGAGTAGTAGAGAGCTTAGCTAGTTAACAAGATGGGCATTCTCAAAAGTAAAGCCCAATTGTAAAATTAAGTAGGTGGACTTGGGGAGCCCAAGTGAGTTGATAGCTGACTAAAGTGAAAGGGATCATGTAGTTGTATAAAATCAATCCATACTACATTTTTATATTTCAATTGCAATAAGTTAATTCATCCCAAATTTTTCTTATATGGTTTAAATTATATTTTGGTCTCCATATTATAAATTATTCTATTGTAGTCTTTAAATTTAAAAAAAATGTCTATTATAATCTCATTTTTAAGTTTATTATATTTTAGTCTTTGAATTAAAAAATGTATATATATATATATATTTTTTAAAAAGCCAATACTATTATTCTCTACCTTATATTTGTCTTAACCAACCTATGTAGCTCTAGTACATACCTACATGAGACTATTTAATTGTAACGACCTAACTTTTTCTATTGGACTTTCTAAGGACATTACTACATGCATGCTAATGAAATAACAAAAACTTAAATAACCATATCAAAAAAATAAATAAATTTTTGCTAAACGATCAAAGGCCTTTACCTCAGAATCCCTTTAAATTTATTTCAAAGCATAAGAATAAATTAAAATGTTGAACAATTGAAATAATTTTCCTAATACGTCTACTAAAAAAACATTCCAAAAATGCTAACAATGAAGGAAATTGTGGAAAGTAAAGCTTCTATAAGTCACACATGGCCTCTTACAACAAACTATTCTATCATTCACCTAGGATGCCCTTGCCTTTACCTGAAAAGAAAAATATTTTTGAAAATTGTGAGTATTTAAAGTACTTAGTATGTGACATTACTATCGAGGTCAGGATATGCAAACACATACAAAGTGACTTTTTTTTAAAAACATTTTCCTCTAGTGGGACCTAAAACATTTTCATAGTGAAAACGTTTCCCTTTTTAACTTTTCTCTTCAGCTTACTGTAGACAATTAACCCAACCTAACATTTCCTTTCCATCTAACATTTTCAAGTTCCTTTCCATTTAACCTTTTTAGGTTCCGTTTCATTTAGATATACATCTATAATTTTAGGGGGTAATTGCCACAGCCTTCAAAATCATTTTATCGTGAAGATACACATGTATGTATGAGGTCCCAAAGCATTTTAAATTTTTATTCCATGATGCAACACAAAAGCAACATTCTCATATCATTCATCATAAATCATAAATCACGTATCACATTCATAAGAATATTTGGCGATCATACATGTGAGAATCCATTTTCGTATAAACAAAAACATTTTAAAATTCATCAAAAATCATAAATAAAACATTTATAAAACTTTTCATTTTGAATGTTTTTTTTTTCAAATCAATTCCCAACTTGCATTTAAGCATACCAGCATAAAGTCCTTTACCTTGGCTAAGCTCAAGAAATGATCCTCAAACTCCTATTTTAGAAATCCCTTGGTAAACCTATAAAAATTTTCAAAAGATCACGCTTGACATTCATAGCCTTTAAACTCCAATTCTAAAATCACCTAAGACGTTGGTTTAATAACTCAACTCATCCCAAAGAAACTCATATTTAGGAGGAACTCATATTCATAGTCATACATGTATTACAAAGCTCATACTTCATATTCAAAACTTAGAAGAATTGTTCCAATTGGCTACTTACAAGGTTATAGAGCCTCAAGAACAAGGACTATCAACCCCTTTTTAAAACATAGCCCTCATCATCATCCTAAAGCCCAAACTACCTCCCAAACTTAGTAAACGAATTAGGAGATATATTTTTTTTCAACACAATCCAAAACTTAGAATTGAAGTCTAGAATATACTCAAAGGTTTGTTGATTTTAAAATGAAAATTTTACCTCCGTTCCTTCCCCAAAATAGAACCAAACTTTTCCGATTAGATGATGATTTGATTCGATTTTGCCGAGCCAACCTCCACCTACAATGGGTATTCTAAAATAGAGCCCGAAAATCAATGAGTCAACCTCTAAACCACCAAAACAATGCCCAAACCAAAACTTCAATATGAAAACCATAAGGAGATTGTTGGGATTTATGCCCTAAAGCCTCGTAATTAATTAATTATTTAATAATTAATAATAATTTTGATTATTTTATTTGCAATATAATATAATCCATTATATGAAAAATCCAAGGTTATTAGTGTAATCTTGAACAGTATATGGTTGACATACGAGAGGATCATGTTCAAGAAATTACCTAAAGGGTCATAGTATATGGATAAGGTTGGGTGTCTTATCCTGATAACACTATTAATACGGCCTACTTTGTAATAGTTACAAATGATTTGATTCAAATTATTCATGTGGAGACATGTGAGTGAGGGTATCTTATACAATGAGTTTGTATAAGACTGGACCACAAAATATTTAATTTCTCTTTATAAATCCATTAATTGAGAAGATTAATATTTCATCAAGATGATCATATGCGCTCGATCTTAATCCTGAGTGAGTTATGAACTCTTGCCTGTGAGGGCTTGTCCTTTGATTTGCATGGGTGAGAGTGGCTTTTGTAGCTGATTCAATATGCCTACCATTTTGGGGACTTGACCAAATAGGGAGCTAGGAACATAATCTCACAAGATGGAATTCACTCATTCTCATATAGGGTAAATAGATGAGTAGTTCCCTTAAGTGCTGATTTCGGGACTTGAACATTGGAGCCCCACCCTCTCACTGGCCCGAAAGGGACTTAGTTTATAATTAAATTATAAATAGATTGTTCATTAGAGGATCAGTGGTACTTAAGGTGCAAGATGTAATTATAGGGGTAAAATGGACTTTTGACCCCGTTGTAATTACGAACAACTCGTGAAGGATTGACTTACATGTAATGATTATATCTATGGACACAACTTGTCCTACAGTGCATAAGAGTGCAACTCTAGGTCTATAGTGGAGTGACCCTAGAGTTAATGAATGAAAATTGATTAATTAAAGAGTTTAATTAATTAATTTTGTATCATTGGAGCTTATAATCTGTAGGTCCATAAGGTCCCATTGCTAGCTCATAGTAACACTAAAAGATCAATTTAGTTGAAAGAAAATTTTGAAATGTTCAAATTAATATTTAATTTGAAGTGTTCAAATTAATATTTAATATATTAGATATATTAAATATAAAAGAGGAAAATATATTTATTGTATTTGATACATTAAATATTAAAATAATTAATGTATATTAGATACATTAAATAAAAGATATTTATTAAATTTGAATTGGATTCAAATTAGGAAATAGATGTCGTAGGAGAATTTTAAACGGTTTGAATAAGATTCAAATTGGTTAGATAAATATATTTTAATATATTAGATATTAAAATATATTATTTAATTATTTTCCTTAGACCACTATAAATAGGACCCTAGGGGTGAGCCATTGTGAATTCTTCACAATACACATCTCTTCAATAGAGAATTAAAGAATTCTCTCTAACTTCTTCCTCTCCAATCCTTTGTGGATTTTCTTTCAAGAGGCTCCCACAAGCTTTGATCTTGTGTTAGAGTCATAGCCAGGAAGACTTTGTGGAGGAGATAAAGACCCGCTAGAAGAATCTTCATATTTTCAAGGTATGTTATGCTTAACCATAATATCATTATTTAATTCTAACTAAACTTAAACCGATTCCTACGCTTCCGCTTGGGTTTAATTAGATTATTTCTTGCAGAGACAACACGAAAAAGCTTACCCACACAAGCACGAAATCAATTTGCAGTTGTACAGTGCCCAAAAATTGCCATAAAACAGCCCAAAAATAGAGCAATCTCGTCGGGTACACGGATCTGCAGCAATGGCGGCGCTTGCCGATCAGCAGAGGTGGTGGAGTTCAAATCTGGAGGTGCGGTGGTCCTATCTTGCGACTTGCGTACAACGCACAGTTGGAGACGATTCGCGAAGGCGGTCTGTGCGATGTTGGTTCGCCGCTGGCGGCGTTCGGGCGGTTGGGCTGAGGCGGTGGCCGAGAACTGCTGAAGAGAAAAAAAAAATTCTGCTTTAATGTGAAGCTGTCAATAACCAGGGAGAAGGAGAAAGAGATGAAGAAGATGATGGCTTGGCTTGAGAGTTGGCTTGGAGGCTTGACTCCAACCTAGGGTTGCGCGCGTTTTAAATAGAAGAGAGGAAAAAATAGGGGCTTGGCTTCTCTTGGGCTTGGCTTGGCTTGGCTTAAACTCCCCTAAATAACAAAAATGCCCCAAACCCGATTAATTCTTTTTCCTTTCAAATTCTCTAATTTACAACTATGCAAATCTCCAAATTTAACTTCAATACACCACACAAACATGAAATTGGTCTCACAATTAAGCTAAATTTCAAATTTGAAATTTTAATTAATACCAAAGTGTCGGTCGTTACATTAATTTACATATTTGGAACCACATAATCCATTTGTTAAACAACTGACGGCAAAATAAATATAAAGTTCAAAATGATCATTTAAATATATTAAAAAAAAAAAAAAGTTTAAGCGCAAATATAGAGATTTTAAAATTTTAGAGACCAAAATAAAATAAACTTACAAGTATAGAGACTATTATTAATATATTAGCAAGAGAAAGTATGAAATTTCATGTTACTATGATAAATTTAAAGAAAAATAAATTTATAAAAGCTAACATATTACAAAATGTAAGTGTATATAAAAATGTATTCTACGTACTTTGATTATTATATATATGTGAATTGAAAATAGTTTCAAGTTACATTTTGTTTTTATTTTTAGTACAATATAAACCAACTATACTTTTATTATAGTAACTCTTTGTTAAAATTATGAATAGATCAATACTAATGAGTATTCCAAAAAAAAAAATCAATGCTAATGTAATATCACATATGCTATGTGCAGAAAGTTGGAATATGCTTGAAGCTAAGTAGCATCCCACAGAAAATCATAAACTTACTTAAGCTCTAATGGAGAGGGAGATCGGTTTAACTACTCAATTCTTATATAGGTGACATGTACAAAAAGCTAAACATATTTAAAGTTGACTAAATTAAAATAAAAGTAATTTAATTTGAAGATATTCTTAATTATTTCATTCAAACAATAGAGTGAGGAATCAAACTTACAACTTATAAAAGAGGTTATCAATCTTTTAACTAATTGAGTTGTACTTGTATCTAGGTCTACAACTCCAACAATAATGTACCAAATGTGTGCTAAATTTAAATAAAAAGAAATACTTAATTATCACATTGTTCATACGCTAGCATCTATAAAAACTAGCCTAAAATGAAAAGAACCAATACTATACCTAAATATTTTTATAGATATGGAAATTGTACTATGTCTAGTGCTTAGGGTTTGGCCCATCTCATTTACTCAATTTAATGAACAAAATAAAAAAGACAAACATCCCACCAAAATTAACATAAATACATATATAACTTAGGAAAATCTTGGTTTTATTAAAGCAACAATATAATCATATCCTCTTTTATTGCACACACACATGCAACTTAATGGAATTGAATACTTTCTAAAAACAAAAGACATTTACATGGTTGTCACTTGCCCTTTGAGTGCATATGATGAATCTACTATCTTTTTTCTCTTTAGCTTTTTGTGGATTAGAATTAAGAAAAAAAGGAGGCAAAAGCATTGCCTCTCCAAGAGTAGCAAAAGAGCAATTTGACAAAGTGGAAATCTTTCTCCTTTGCTTTTAGATCAAATTTAATAATGTCCCAACTGAATAATGTATAAGTTGTTTGGAAGTGGTACACTTGTACTAAATTTTTGTCTCCTTAATTTTAAATTAAAAAAGTTATTCTAGGTATATATTTGATATTAAAATTGTGGTTGTGTCCTAATATGTACCATCATTTCTAATCCTTAAAAGTTTAAAATAATTGAGTTAGAAGCATTATATGTTTAAATTTAATTAAATAGACATATCTCATCCATAAAATTGATAATTTATTCACTAAGTAGAATTTGATCCGTAATAACTTGTCTAACCTCAAAAAAAAAAAAATACTTAGAAAATAGACCTATTAATACCACAATAGTATGATATGGTATATTTTAAACATAGCTTACATGACTTTATTTTTGGTTTCACTCAAAAGACCTCAAAACAATTAAGATGTTGTCCGTAGAGGATATTTTTATCCTCTAGCCCAATATAGGACTATATTTGCATGAGTACAAAAATTAAAGATAAAGTATTACACATAGCCCATAATTTTTAAAAATTGCAAAGCAATCATTTTTTAAAAAATATTTTCATGTATTTTTAGTTATAATAGAAATAGAAAAAAAATACAATTTTAGTTTATGAGTTTTCAAACTCAACATTTCAACATTTTAATCCCTGAATCTTGGGATAATCTCTTTTTTTGTCCATATCATTAACACTTTGGTCTCTTACTGTCAAATTTCTGTTAAATAGTGCTGGCTAGACATTTTTCTATTATTTTTAAATTGATGTGGCATAAATATATATTAAATTATGAATACGATGTGACATTAATTTATTAAAAATATATATTTTTAAATTTTTGTAAATTAAAATAAAAAATCAATTTTTACCCTTTACAGATAGGTAATGTGTATCAATTTTCACCTTCCATTTTTAATTTTATCTTGAACTTGTTCAATGTCCACTAATTCACCTACTAACTTAGCTACAAAAACAAGGTAAAAATCTCTCAAAGATTACTAATTTCAATGAAAATCAAGCTTCACACAAAATAAAGTCCAATCAATGAAAAAATTAGAAATTAAATAACTCTCCAAAAACTCACTTAAAAAAAAACTAGCTTGAATATTGCTTTTCTTTGAAATCTCATCAATTTTTGTATCATACACAATGTTTAACATGTCGATGTCGACGGAAATATCGAGATTTCAATTTTATGAAAATGTTGATGGAAATATTGATAAAATGTTGATGTCATTGGATATTTTTTAAAAAATTATAAAACAAAAAAAAATTAAATTTAAAATTGATAAATAAACATTTTACACTTTTAAAATATGTTAAAATACTTATTATTAATATTATATTCACATTAGTGGCCTTTTGTTGCTATTTTTTTATGTACATTATCGATTTTTTTTATATATAATGGAAATGTCAATTCACCACTCATGTCGATGTCGAACTCATTGACATGTGAAAATGTCGATGGAAATGTCAACATGTTGATGAAAATTTAACACATTGATCATACATATGTTTTACAATTAATTAAATGTATATGAAAATATTTTTGTAATGGTTCTTCAAACAAAATCTAATTGAAAGTTAAAAATTGCAACATTTTTCAAGTTTAAGTAACATTGCAACACTTAACAAAGTTAAGAGTGCAATTTGATAACATTAAAATTTTAGGATAAGAATTAATACGCCTTATAAGTTCAAGGGTAAAGTTTTATTTTTTTTTCCTATTTTAAAAATATTAATGAAGATTTGAATGCCCTTCTTTTTTCTTTTTCTTTTTTTTTTTTTTTTTTTTTGAGATTTGAATGAATTATATTTTTAATACCATGATTTTAAAAAAAAACATCGTTTCAAACAAATTATTTGTTTAAAAAAAAGCACATTTAATAATGGTCTAAAAAGTAAAATTTTTAAAAAATGATTTCTATCAAATACTTACAAATAGTTAAATAGTAATACTTGATCATTTGGATTTCATTGTTGGAATTTTTAGTATAATCTGAAATTTAACTAAAAGACAAATGATATGGAATGTATTTATCCTACAAGAAATGGAAAAATAATGAGATCTTGATTATAGTCAACCAAAAGGCTAATCATTTTATTTCCTTTTTCTTTATTCTAAAGTGTTTGTTAATACTATTCAAAAAAATAAAAAAGAAAAGAAAAGAAAGAAAAGTGTTTGTTAATGGGTCTCTTCATGTAAAAGTTAAAACTACAATATGTGCTTGTTTCCTTCATTAAGGTGAAAATATAAACACCAATTGCTTTAACATCACACTCAATGTTACCTCCACATTGCTTTGGTTACAATATGGGTTTTTTTTTTTTTTTTTAATTACGTTGAGTGAAAATTCAGATTTTCAATTCATAAAAGAAGTTCTTAATGCTTTAATCCGTTGAGTTACATTTAGGATGATATTTTTCAAGTTGTTTAAGATTTGTTTGGTATGCAATCTCAATTTTGTTTTTATGTTTTCAAATTCGGTCAAATAGATTCAACTAATATCTGTTTAACAAATTTGGTGTTTAAAATTATTTTTGGATTATGTGATCCAAATAGTGAAAATTATAAAAAAAAAATCAACATTTTTATGTTTTTAGTTTATAACAACTCATCTCATTTTTGTAAATTAGAATATGTATAATATAATATATTATAAATTATATGATATTGTAAAATAATAATTAATAAAATTTATAACATAAAACATGTTAATAAATAAATTAATAATAGTTTGACATTCAACATAATATTTAGTTATTAACTACAATTATTTTTATGGTTTATAAATATATTATCAAACACATTTCTAAATTGAAATTCATTTCTAAAACTGCTACTAAACACTTATCTAAAATCATTGAAAACATGAAATATAACTTTATTTTCCATCCAATCCCTTCTTTTTCAAATTTCTATTTTTAGATAACTATTCAAATACACTCATCAAGTTTTTATTTTCTTAATTTATTCATTTGGAATTTATTTTTTTATTTGTCTTTTCTTTTGTGGAGTAAGATTCTTTTTGGGTTCTAAAATTTGATTTGGACTTTTATTTGACTTTATACTTAAAAAAGTTAACATGTTTTCAATTCTTCTATTTTACTCTCAATTTAATCCTCAGGAAAGGTTGATTTGGCAAGTGAATAAGAATGATTCAAAATCTAATTTTTTTCGTCTCTTTCTTCTACTAACAATAATCTAATTTTTTTCGTCTCTTCTTCTACTATTTTTTTTCTTTGCTAATAAAGAATAAATTTGGAATACCTTCTAATTTGAACACTTTGGAAAGAAATATTTTCAATTAAAAAATACTATTATATCCCACATTTTTTCAAAAACATTTTAAATAACAATTTTGTTTAGTGACACTATATTCAAAAGTGAGTCGATTAATTATAAATTTTTTATTATATATTTTGAGAATTTTTTATTAATCATTTAAAGACGCTTTTTTAATAATTCATCTATCAAGTGTTTATTCACAAAAATGTTTTTAAATTAATCCAATTTTTGAAGTACTTTTTATTTATTTAGATTTTTTGAAAAGCCGCTTTTAATTACATAAAATCACTCAATATGCTATATTAAATACATTTTAAATTATTAATTTTTACAAAAGTGTTTATAGAAAAATAAATTTTGTCAAAACAAAAACATTTTTTCACAAGTTATTCCAAACACAATACAAGATTACTTTTCCCATTTTTTGGGACACCTCTTTTGTGGTAAAAAAAAAAAAAAAAGAGAAAAGGATCGCTATAAATTAATGTTCTTGAACAAACACCAAACAAAAAATTTATAGACAAAATACACTAAATATATAATTCAATTCTTTAATTATTTACCAATTTTCAATTTCATTTTATGTTTTAGGTTAAAAATATCATCTTGATCTCTGTACTATGAGTTTGCTCGAGCGATTTTTTCTCTTTTTTTTTTTTTTTTTTGTCTCTTTTGGTCTCTAATCAACTCCATTCTTCTGTTCTTAAAGAAGCGCCTTTGTTTTGAGTGGCTGAATTACTATTTTGGGTCTCTTCTACTTTATTCGAGGAGTTAAATTGTTGTTTGTGAGTGATTTAATGAATCTTTCTTCTTCAAAAAAAATATTTTTAGTTTAAAAAAAGTAATTTTTTTAAAGTCACATCAATCTTGCTTTGTTTAAGTTTAATAACATAGAAATGTGATTGATTTTTTTAATATATATAATAAAAGTAAAATTACAATTTTCAAAACATTGGAAATGAATATGGTAAGTTTTAGCCATGGAAGAGAGAGAGATAAAGAGATAAATGCAAGGGTAGGTAGAAAAAAGGGATGTGGCAAAAGTTTGGAGAAGATCGCGGTGGTGTGATTTCCTGCCACTTCATTTAATATTTACATTCTTTTTTTTTTTTTTTTTTAAAGTTAGAACAACATTCCCTAGAAATTCGAACTTGAACTTCTAATATTTTGATTGAAAATATGTCAATTACTACTGAGCTAAATTCACTTTTGCTTTAATATTTACATTCTATGATCTAATTAGTGGATTCAAAATAAAAATTAGACAAAAAAGAATATTTTTCGGTCGACTTAAACATGGTTTAACTCGTTTAAGACATGCCAATTTAAACATAATATTTTTACTGATAATCAATCAATGTTAAATAAAAAAAAAAAAAAAAAAACTCGTCTAAGACATCATTAAGAATTTTATTTGTAAATGGTAGAATCAAATCACCCTCTTTTGTTGTAATATTGTCAAAACATAATATTTTTATTGATAATCAATCGATGTAAAATTACAAGTTTGGTCTTGAATATTTTTAGGGTTGTGTCTAATTAGTAATGACTTTAAATGGTTTCTAATATGCCCTTAAACCATAAAGTTTGTTCTTTATAGTGCCTATAATTTAAAATTTTTCTAACACGTCTTCAAGTTTAGTGATTCAATGGCGTAAATGTTAGATGGACAGATTTAACACCATGACCTACTAAACACAAATGAAAGTTTAAGGGTATATTAGAATCTTTTTCAAGTAGTTAGAAAGATTATATACACCCAACATCAAGATTCAAAGATAACTTTTAAAAGTATCGAGGCTAAACAAACACAATCATGAAAATTTTTAAAGACCAAACTAATAATTTAAACAACAATCAATGCTACTTAGCTAGTATGATCCATATAAAAGTCCTAATGTTTGAAAAATTGTTGAATCCAAAGTGACAGAAAGAAAATCTAAGAAGCTATAAAACCATAAGCACAAAGTTATCCATCCATGTCACATGAGAGAAAAAGAAAAAAGAAAGGGGCTATGGTATCATGTGATCGCCCTACTTTGAAGTTTTAAAGGCAAAAAGGTACCATTTCTTCTGTTCTGCAAAGGACCTTCCTTTATTACTTCGTCTTGTCCAAAATGAAGTGGTACATCACATAATGTCCTAAATCAATCCACCCAGATTTTTTATTTACCCAGAAATGAAAAAGAAAAACAAAATTGCTTGATTTGCCTCGCACGTGCCATTTTGGTCTCCCACAGCCCCCTTCTTCCTTGTATCGGTTCACTCACTCAATTTTCTAATTTCTACTGACTCTTCCACTGCTGTTCCTTCTTCTTCCTCCTCCTCTTCCCTTAAGCTCTGTATGGAGAGAAATTTAAAGGGGCAGGCAATGAAAGGGAAGGGAGAAATGGTGTTGAAATCAAGGATGAAATGGGTTGGTTTGGTGGGTATTGTTCTTTCAGCTTTTTCCCTCTTCACCCATTTTTTTCTTGCTAGATTTACTCAGGAGGGCATTTCTGAGTTCCAATCCTCTGTTACAATCTTCTCATGGAGACCTGTTTTTGAACATGCAGATTTTTCCCCAACTGTAAGATCTCAATCTGTCTCTTGTTTTGTTTCTAGAGATCTTAACTTCTTCCATTTTGGTTTCTGCGGATATGGGTCTGTGATATGAGTTTGAAATAACATCAAATCTGGGTTCTGTGTTGCTCTGTTTTGGTGATTTTCTGTGTTGAGATGAGGGTTTTGCATGAAATTTTGTCTTCCTTTGAAATGGGTATCTTGTTGTTCAGTTAGTTTTTGGCTGCATTTTACATGGTTCTGTGTTTTTACTATCTTATGTTTGTTGCTGTTTGTGTTTTTTCTCCCAATTTTGGTTCAGAGTCCTTTGTTTAGACGACTTTGGGGCCCAGTTAGGCGACTGGAGTCTTTGCATCCTGATGCAAATCCTAGACAACATTATCCTGGTATGGCCTCTTCCTGCAGCTTCAATTGCCTGTTCCCACTTATTGTTGCAACAGCTTTTTCTCTTATAGAGAGCTTGAATTAGTTTTAAATCCTTTATTGCATCTTGAAGCCAAATGTAGTAGATTAGGTATTGATTTTCGTAATCGATTTAGATTTTTTGTTAAAGTTATGAATGAAAAATTACAGCAAGAATAAAATATTTTTTATGCAATGTTTAGGGACTGACCATTATATAAGAAAGTTTAGGGGACCAAAAATAGATAGTATAGAAGTTTAGGGACTAATTTAAACCCTTGAACTAAGTTAAATTGTCTTAATCCTCTGTCTGAGTTTATGCTTTCACAGATAATATTCTACATACAACATTTCTAGTTGAGAGTGTCTGCTTAGGTCATGCCTGGCTAGAGTAAAGTTATATTGCAATGCTGGAGTTCTTAAATCTCTATGTCGAGAGGGAAACAATGGAGCAGCAGAGAGATCCTGCATGGGATTTTATTTTCGATCTATTCATGGCATTAAAAAGGCATAATAACAGTTCCATCTGACCAAAAGGATTCTTTTCCCCTGTCTAAATGTAAAGTTTGATGTTGTAGTGGATCCCTTTGAAAAGAATTGGCTTTGAAAAGCTCATGAATTTCCCTTTTAAAGTAAATTGGGTGCATGAAAGAAGCTCTTGAGTTGTGTGCAGTTTGGGGGAAATGGGAGGGGAGGATTGGAATACATAATTTCAAAGGCAGACCCTTCTCTACTGATAACTGGTATTGGTTTGAAGTGATACTGTTGCGTAAATAGTATAATTTTATCGGTTATACTTTTTTAAGTGATAGCTTCTTCTTCTTCTTTGATGGCCATCCATTATTACCACGTCTAATAGTTATATTCATGTTGCTGCCCTCAAATCTGAATCTTAATTTTGGTTTTGCACCAAGACTAAGCAAAAATATATATAGCTGTTATTCTCCTTGATCTCTGTTGCCTTTTAACTTCGTAGAGCTGATTATAAACTAGTAGCTACTCCCCCTCCGTCTTGCATACAGTGAGAAATATTTCTATGATGTATTTAAAAAGATGCATTCTGAACTAATCATGTCAGCAGATCCCTCATTACAATCAAATGGATTCATCTTTGTCCGGATACAGGGCGGATTCCATGAGATCAGGAATTCGGTAAGGATGTAATGGTTTAATCTCTTTTATGATATTAATATCAGGTTATGGTAGCAAATTGAAGGAATTGCAATGCTTGGTCTTCTAGATATGTGATGTTGTTGTCATTGCTCGGCTACTTAATGCTACCTTAGTAATTCCTGAGATTCAATCAACCACAAGCAGCAAAGGAATCGGGTTTGAACGGTTCTGATTTATCATATTACCCCTTTCCATGGCTCAAAAAAGTATTTTTTTAATCGAAGTTGTCTTATTATCTTCATGCAGCTCCCAGTTCAAGAGTTTTGCTTACCTCTATAATGAGGACCAGTTCATTGCGGCCTTGACCAGAGACGTTAAAATCGTGAAGACACTTCCAAGACATCTTAAAGGTGCTAGGAGGAAAAAGGAGATCCCGCGATTTAAAGCAACTTACTTAGCATCTACATATTTTTATCGGCACCACGTGCTTCCTGTTCTAAAGAAGCACTTGGTGGTCGAACTAGTTGTCTCTGATGGTGGATGCTTGCAGGTATGGAATACTCTTTGTACTCATTCTTTATATTTGCAACTTTCTCTTCAGCAGATATGATGAATACACATGTTAACTTCTAACGACATTGTGGGTTTTATGTTATTGGATAACACAGTTCATGTTTTACTTGTCGAAATGTTTTACATGATCATGTTGAAGTTATAAATTTAGTTCTTGTTTAGAAGAGGGGTAAAGGTAGCAAACTTGGGGCTATTTGGATGACTATTGTGAAAATAGTTGTTTAATTGTTTTCAAGACTGTTTTTGAACATTGTAATATCTAAAGAAATCTCTCTTGAGAACCTTTTTGTCAATATTCTTTCATTTGTCTCCATGAAAGCTTGGTTTGGCATTAAAAAATGCTTCAAAATGTCATAGATTTTACTTTTTGCTGATCATGTAGGCTATCCTTCCGCCTGATCTTGAAGAGTATCAGAGGTTGAGGTGTAGAGTTGCTTTTCATGCCCTTCGATTCAGAGTGGAAGTTCAGGATCTTGCCACCAAAATTCTCCATAGGTAAATATCTGAAATGTTTTGAACGGTTCTCGACACTGTTCTTCTCACACCAAAATTTTCATGTAGGTTAAGAGCTCCGGGCAGGCCGTTCATAGCATACTATCCTGGGATGACCAGAGAGGCCTTAGCGTATTACGGTTGTGCTGAACTGTTTCAGGTATGTTATTTGAATCTTGAATACATAACTTATATGTTTTGGTGATCTATTCCTGACGTTTGACGTGTGCTTTCGATTTGAAATGAAATCCAGGATGTACATAATGAGCTCATTCAGCACAAAAGATTGTGGATGCGAAGGCGCAGGATCGTCAAGGGGAAACTTTCACTGAATTCCGAGGAGCAACGACTTAACGGTTCTTGTCCTCTAATGCCAGAAGAGGTAAGCAATAAGGTCAAGTTGATATTGTTTGGATCAAATGGTTAGATAAAAATGGAGAATTTGAAGGTTGTCAATCTTCAGTGCTCATGGATATCCACCTTTTACAGGTGGGAATTCTTCTCCGGGCTCATGGATATTCATCGGACACCATTATATACGTGTCGGGTGGAGAAGTTTTTGGTGGACAAAGAACCTTGATTCCTCTCCATGCTAGTTTTGAGAATGTTGTTGACAGGACTTCCCTCAGCACTCCATGGGAGCTTAATAGGCTTTATGGTCGTGAGATTAATGTCGGTAGCAATTATCCAAGGTCTCCACCTTCCATTTTGAAGGAGTCAAAGCCCGATGTGTGGAAGACTGACGGTCCACGTCCTCGCCCATTGCCACCACCTCCAGCAAGGCCAAAGTATCCACATAACATAGAAGGTTGGTGGGGTTGGGTGGCTGAGAGTGACATTGAGCCTGAAAGTACTGTGATGGAGTTAAGAACCAATGCCCATAAATTGCTTTGGGAAGCTATAGATTATTTCATATCTGTCGAAGCTGATGTTTTTATCCCCGGTTTCGATCGTGATGGCAAGGGGCATCCAAATTTTGCGAGTTTGGTGATGGGCCACAGGCTTTATCAGTCAGCTTCCCTTAAAACATACCGACCTGATAGGTATCGGTTTTTCTATATTGATGTATTTGCTGATGGTTATTGATTAAACATCCATTGTTTTCTTCTTTATCCCCTTGGGCCCGAGTTAACTTTACGATACTTTTGTCAATGCAGAAGAGAAGTGGCAACTCTCTTAGCAGAAACCAGAGATCACTTATATCACGCAAACTATACGTGGCTGAGATCGATTCGTCAACATCTAAGGAAGTCATTACTCGATGGCCTGATAGAGGCATCAACAGCATTGAAATCAATATCTTTTCTATCTCATCCAGTTCCTGAATGTTCTTGCGCAAGACAGGACCCAGATCATGCTTCAAGTCCTTCCCCTCAATCGCTAGCTCAGGCTGGTGGTCTAGGAGTTGTGCACCGTTGCCCCGCTTGGATGCGAAGTGAGTCAGGACTGCGATCAAAAGATAAGCAGAGTGAAGAAGATGGGGATGAAGATGATCCAACATCAGAATCGTTTTTTGGGTACAGTAGCGAAAACCGGGTAGAGGGAAGTGGAGAGATGAGCAGTAAGGAAGCAATTCTGCTGAATGATCAAGAAGAACTTGAAGGAGGAGAGAGATAATAAGAGAATGAGTTACTTGCAATTGGTAGCAACAGTTTTGTAATGCTCACAATGACCATTGCCTGAAAAAAAAAGAGAAAGCTAACAAGTTGAATGATTATGTAACAGGGTATTCTTTTGGTAGGTGGTTGAAAAGAAGCAGGTTCTAGAGCACTGGGTTCAGCTTCTCTGTTTTTTTTAATGTTCTGAACCATCTGCTCTGGTTTGAAGCTTTTTACTTGAATGAAAAGCCAACAGTGTGTAATTCATGTACATTTTATGATGCATCCCTGTATTGAATGGAAAATTAGGGGCTTGTTTGATAACATGTTTGTTTTTTTGTTTATTTTGGTCAAAAGTGTTTCTTTTAACCTCATGAATTAGTTTTAATTTTCGATTTTCGATTTGCAATTTTACTAACTTGGATTTGTAATAGATAAGTGGTGAAATTAATATTCTTGAACAAACATCATTGGAGTGTGATGAGGTTATTTTTGTAAGTATCGATAGTTTTAGGCATGTATTTGAGAGTGATTTTAGCATGATTCAAATTATATTTTTTTATTGTCAAAATTACTTTCGACAATGGTGTATAAGTAATTTTTTAAAAATCTAAAATCATGACTTTTGGCCAAATGTCTAAGGGCTTGTTTGAGGTGCATAGTAGGTTATAGTAGTCTGAGTTATAACAGTCTATGAAGTTAAATAATTTTGCACTCCAAACACAGACTATTATAATTCATATTAAACAACTTTGTATTCTAAATACATATTATATAACTCCATAGACTATTATAACTCACTCAGTATCTCAAATAGTCCATTAGAAGTCATTTCAAGTGATTTTTGTTAAGAGATCGAAAGGGAATTGATTTTAAAAATTTCCGTTATTTTAAATTCTATAAATTTTCTACTATTTCACTCTTTTTTTTATAAAATTGTGAGGAAAGGTAATTTTTTTCCTCAATGAATTAAATTTTCGTGGACAATTTCATCGACATTTTTATTATACTATAAAGAAATCGATACAATATAAACAAAATAGTAACAAAATGTAACTAATGTGAAGATAATATTAATAATAAGTATTTTAACTTATTTAAAAAATATGAAAGATGTATGTATTAAACTTGTGAAGTGTTTTGATTAAAGGAATGATGATGAAGAGAGAGTGAGTACAGACATTAGGAAGAAAAGGAAGGGAAGACAACATTTTACCCAGTGTCAAATCATGATTGAGTTGAGGCAATATAATGGAGGAACGATTGTCCATGAGGCTTTACAAAACCTTTGAATAATGAAATTGTGTCTTTTCACCTTTAAATTGTCAAGAGTATTGAACTCCACTCTTTTCAATTCTAGCGTTTGGATTACATACCATAAAAACATTCACGATTGATTGGTCATTAAACTTGTAAAGTGTTTTGAACCTAAAACTCATTCCATCAAATTTTCCTTCTCCTGTAAGCTTCTTCCCCAAATATTTTCTCTGTCCCAAGTAGATTGTCTGGCTTCTTCCTTAGTGAACGACAACCAAAAATTAGTATGAGTAAAGATTTTAACCTAAAACTCATCACGAGAAGATATAGATACCTTATGATTTAAGTTATGTTCAGGTTAACACATTTTATATTCTTAATTTACATTTATTGTCGATATCTATACTTCATATAAAATAAGAATGGATTAAAATTAAACTCTTAGGTGCAACAAGTAAAAATTTGTAAAATTTTATGTGATTCGTCTTTTTTTTTTTTTTTTTAAGTTCAACAACATTTGAAGTGGAGGATTTGAACATCTAACTTCTTGGTCAAGGATACATACCAATTATTGCTGAGCTATGCTCACCTTAGATAATTGACATGTGATTCGTCATGTTGTCTTATTTTCTGTTAGTGATTTTTTTTCTTCTAAAGTTTGAAAATAAGTGGAGTTGTTCAACTAATACCAATATAAAAATGTCCAAAACTATAAATTGAGGGATCTCTTGGAACAGCTACTAAAAAGAAAAAAAGGTAGAATAATTTATGCTTGAGGAGCTCAAGGTGGGAGGAAGAGGAACAGTGTTAACAATTGTTCTCAATTTTAAAAAAAAAAAAATGTATTATTAAGGTGATTCCAAAATAGTCCCGAGTTTTTTATTTTTTGAACAAATACTTAATTGTTGTTAAAAAAAAAAACAAGAAAAAGAAAACATAAGGTCACTAACGGGAGAAGTATCCTATTAACAACCGTGGCAGATTCGAAATTTTGATTTGAGGGACCTGATATATTTTGATAATAGTTTGTTGAATAAAAAGTCTGACTAATATTTTTTTATAGGTTAACAATATCTCATTAAATCTTAACAATATCTTTCACGATAGGGATACTTAATTGTTACACATTTTAAATTACAAAGACTACATTATATAATAAAATTCATGGACTAAATTGTTCCCAAATCGAAACAAACAAATAAAAAGAAAAAAGGTGCAAAAAACGAAAATAAATAGTAAAGGGGGCTTCCTTGGATTCGAACCCATCATGAGGACAAGGGAACTGGAGGGTAATACCACCATGCGAAAAACCAATAAGATAACAGGCGTGAACTGAAATATATTAATATAAAACACTTTGCAAGTAATAGTTTGAAGGTTAATTTGAAAATTTGGTCCGACCTGTAGAGGTATATTTTTAAACTTTCAATTTTGTGCTTAATAGGTTATATTATAAACTTTGTAAATTTAACGCTAAATTAGGGATTATGTAGCATGGTGTGTCATGGCATACTAGGTGAACTGATATCAATTGTATTAAGAGCTTGGCCCATTCAGTTACATTCTTATTTCTTGTTTTTTGTTTTTCACTTCTTGTTTATTACCAAAGAAAAATGGAATTGCATTTGATTATTGTTTCTTTTTTATTTTTATTTTTATTGAAAAAAGGAAATGTATGTGTTTGATAATTGTTTTTTTGTTTTTTGTTCTCTCAAATTTTAAAATTAAAAATAAAATGTTTACATTAAATTAATTTTTTTAAAATAAAGTACTGAAAATTTAATGTTATATTTATTTTAAAATATTTAATATACATCTCATAAGTAAAAAATTATAAACTAAAGCTTTTAGTTATGTTTTTGTAAAAAATGGAAACTTGAAACTAGAACGATAAAAAGAAAGAAAAAAAAACTAGATTTTGTTGTTATCAAAATTTGTCCACAATTTCATTCTAGAAAAAAAATTAATAATAAAATTTGTCCACAATTTTAGGAATGTTTCTTAAAAATAAGAAACGAAAAATAAGAACTGTTGTTACCAAAATCCAGCCAAGGAGAATCACTTGACCTTTTCGTGATAACAACGGTGAATTTGTTTAGTTCGGGGAAGAACATGTGACCTGCAAGACAAATGAAACCTGGATACCGGTGTGGTAGTTGCCACATATATTTTGATGCATAAGTCAGAGAGGAATAGAATGTAGCAAGAGTCTAAAGAGAATTTTAGAGAGTGATTCAGAAGAAGAGTATTTATATGGTCTTTTTAGGGTTTGGCCTATTCCTCAACGACTTAGAAGGAGCAGATCAAGACAATACGAGTCAAAACGAATCGGACCGGGAGGGTTTGAGCAGGGGCCACGTTTACCATGTGCCCCGCCATGGCTGAGGATGGGCTTGAACTCGGCCTTGAGGATGTGGATTTGGGCTTTGGCCAAATTCACTTCCCTCTTTGTCCAGTGGCTCGGTTAGTCTGCCGTTTTAGGTCCTTTTTGCTTCTTTTTGGGCCTCCTATCCTCGATTTTGCTTATGAATTGGGTTATTTCCTCTTGGTCTAATTTCACCCATAACATTAGCCCCTACTCCAAAGTTTGGATTTGGATTATCCTTAGGATTTTTCTAGTTAATTCCTGTAGAACCAACTCAGTCTTCCATAGGTCTAAGATTCTCTATGGAAAGATGAATATCAATTTCCTTGTCAGGGCTCTAAAATCTAGCTTCGGATTATCCTTAGGATTTTGCCAGTTAATTGCTGTAGAATCAACTCAGTCTTCCATAGGTCTAAGATTCTCCTCTGGAAAGATGAAGATCGATTTCCTGGAGAAAATGTGTAAAATCAAGGTAGTCCTTAAATTTCAAGTGGGATTGTCATCAAACTCTATAGGGGCCCCATAGAGACTATTCTAGATTTTTCGATCTTCCGTAAGAGGACATTCTTAGCCATCTAGTGGCGTTTGTAGCTTCTCGCTTTTTGAAAGTGTTTTATTCACGATCATAGCTTCAAAAACTAAAGTTGAGTTCGTGATGTGAGAATTTCTAAAGAAAAAACACATTGGAAAGCTTTTAGGATATAAGAGTAACACATGCCCAGTTTGAACGGTTGGACCGGACCAAGTCTACCTCAGCTTCAAGGGAGGGTCAGTTTTCGCCTTGTTTGCTATTTCTTGATTTTAGAATCATTTTGTTTCCATCTATCCTGACAATTCTGAATTCTGTGCTTTTTGTTTAATAGGGAGACATATCCCCTTAGTAGCTTCATGTTGAGGGAGGAATCAGTTGTGTTGAGATCATGCTTTGAATACTATTATGCTCACAAAGTGGATAATTGAAAGTTATTTTATTCAGGTTATCCAATTTCTAAGAGATGTGATAAAAGAAAAATATAAATTAAAATATCTAAGTAAAGCATAACAATTTATTGGTAATAGATATTCAGGTGCTCTGTGTCACAATCGCACTTCTTTGGTCTCGCAAGTCGATTGTGAGGCACTTACTCTTGCCCTAGAGTAAGTCAACCAACTCAAATTCGGATTGCCGGTAGCACCAAGGGCCTATCTTGCATCTCCACCCCCGCTCTTGAAAAGCGATTTTAGAAAACGGGGTTAGAAAAAGTTTTGGAAAACGTTTTAAAAAATATTTGAGAAAGAGAATGCTATACACTAGCAAGCAATAAGGGACAACAACGACATTGATAGCATATAACCCAAGTATGAAGATTTTACAACTAGTTGCATCTCCCTATAGTATATTTTGGGACAAAATGCCTATGACAAGCATGAACATTAAAATGGCGAAGAGTCATATGCCAACAAAAATACAAGGAAAGAAAACAAGAATGCTAAACGAAAGACATAACATGAAAGCATGATAAAAAAAGAGGTTGAAATAGGCATGTGGCCATAGGCAACATGCCCTGGACAAGCATGACCGTGACATTCCCCCCCACTTAAATGGTTGACGTCCCATTCAACCGACTTTGCTCAAACTTATCGATATGGAGCAGCTGTCTTTAGGTCTTCAGCACGATCCCAGCGGACTTCCGTGTCCAGAACTCCCTTTTACTTCTCTAGGAACTCTTGCACGTCCCTACTCTGACTGTCTACTTGTTGCATCCTCTCAGCCAAGACTTCAAAGGTGTTCTTTAGCGGGATCAGTGGACTTGACACTTCGTACTTCTTCGCATGGTGTCGGCCTTGCTTGCCCCAGGATTCAGGTTGTTCTGGCCTTGACTTTACAGGCACCTCATCTACTACTCTGACTTCAGAAGGGGTCTGTTTTTGCTCGACCCCCCTCTTTCATGCACCTCGGTGCCTCTTTCTTGCACTACTTCAACCTTATGCCTCCACTCTTTAGTGGAATTATACACTCGACCATTTTTTTCTCCACAACGATTGTCAATCACTTAGGGCATAACACTGCGACACTTGTAGGGCCAATATCACTTCCACCCCATTCGATTGCTTCAGCTTCGTATGGACTACGGTAGGATTGGTTCCGATGATAACTAAACACTTTTCTAGTGGTATCGGAATGACTTTATGTTCAAGGAGAAACTCCACCCTCAACACAACGTCGAAGTCATCTATCTTGACAACCACAAAATCGACTTGTCCACTTGATAATTCTCATTTATGAGGATTATTTGACCCTAAACTAGGTTGTTCTTGGCATTTTTGTGTGTTCTGTTGAATAACGAGCAAGCTAAAAATAGTGTTTATGAGATAAATTCATGAAAGCTTATTGAAGTATTGAAAAAAGAGGAAAGAAGTTGAAAATATAATGGAAATTAAGCTAATTTGTTGTTTTTTTGTAGATTTGGAGCAAGTACGAAAATGCAATTGCATTCCACTTTTAAAATGCAATTGCATTTCCGTGGGAAAACAAGATGGTGAACAAGGGAAAAATGCAATTGCATTCCACTTTTGAAATACAATTGCATTTTCTGGAAATTTCAAAGGCTGTAGGAATCACAAAAATTACCAAGATTTATGGAGATTACTCGACATTTAGGAGATTCTTCAACTCGATCTCATGGCCTAAAGTTGACCCAAGGTTGAAGGAGCGCGAAAATGGAAATCCTCAATGCTTATAAAAACGAAGAGAACAAAGTAAAACTAGAATGGGTTTATTTTTCTGACAGCAGCTTGAGTTATCGTCTTTTTGTCATTTTTCCAATAGTTCGTGCTTTGTGGTGCTCTATAATTTCTAAGTTTGATCCCTCCTCAACGAAAGTTCGAGGTGAAGATCCAATTGTCTTTGAAGGTGTATTTGGTTCGATCAAAGCAAGGAAAACACCGATTTATCATTGTTTTTAAGGTTTTGTGCATTCTTATCTTTCTAGATAGTTAGTGTGTTAATCTCAATTTGTAATTTGTTGAATTTGAGTTAGCTGTTAAGTCCTTTGATTTTCATTCTCTTTTTTATTTAAAGACAGATTGTTCTTGGGGATTATCTTTCTACCGGATTTTGAATTTCTGTTAAGTGTGGTTTCTGTTTTTGAATTTTTGTGAGTGCTTTTGAAGTTGTTGGATTAATCTTATTCAAGTATTTCCTCAATAAAAATCAGTTTGGGTTGTTTAGGCCCCGTTTGATAGCCATTTGGTTTTTAGTTTTTGGTTTTTAAAAATTAAGCCTATAAATACTACTCTCACCTATGGTTTTACTTGTTTTGTCATATACTTTTGCCTATGTTTTCAAAAACCAAGCGATGTTTTGAAAACTAAAAAAATTAGTTTTCAAAAACTTGTTTTTGTGTTTTAGAATTTGGCTAAGAATTCAAATACTTCCTTAAGGGAGATGAAAACCATTGTAGAGAAATTGGTAGAAAACAAGCTTAATTTTCAAAAACCAAAAACCAAATGGTTATCAAACGGAACCTTAGTTTTTGAATTTCTCTTCTCTTTTTAGTCATTTGTGAATTATGAGTTTTATGGAAATTAAATTGTTGTTTTTCATTCTTTCCATCATGAGCTAATTTCTCTTTAGAAATTCAAGTTAGTGAATGCCCTAGAGAAAAGATGTAAAGCTTAAAAGCATAATCAATCTAGTTAACACTTGAAACTTTGTTTGTTTTTGTTGAATTAACGTTAGGCAAACCTAGCTGGCCAACTAGTGATTGCTTGTCAAGCTTGAACTTAATATCAAAAGAGCTAAGAGAAAGCCGATGTCACAAAAGCAATAGAGTAACAAGCTTAGAAATAAGTCATAAACATCGACCCTAGACATAGGGCGAGACTCTAAAACCACTAAAATTGTAGGCGAAATTTAGATTAGCCATAGAAATATAGGTTTAATCATTAGTCTCCTAAAGATTTTGAAGCAAAATTGAATAGGAGTTGAATTCGATTTACTTAGTTTTCTTGTGTTAACTTTGATTGCAGTTGCATTTTTGGGTGGCATTTCTTTCTAAAGGGGCATAAGCAACTTGAATTCCCTTTTTCTTATTCATTGATTTTATCACTTATTTCCTTTAGCAAAACCAACCTCTCAACATTTTTACACCATTGATTACCACAATTGCATTTTGTAAACAAATTTGTGTCATCTTCATAGATTTTATTAAAATCCTTTCTCTTGGGTACGATACTCTGGAATATCCCAAATTTATTACTTGCAATCTCACTAGACTGGAGCTTTGTTTTGAATCAAAAATCTTTTCTTTAAGCCCCACGTTTCAGTCCGATCACCACTCCAATCCCCCAATCTCATTATGACTCCCTTTGCTATTCCTGAAATGGGTAGGGCTGTCGAGTTGACAGCTTTAATCCTTCTTGTATCTCCATTCCAAGACAAGTTCAGTTGTCTCACTTTTGTTTCTGATACGAAGTTGTGGGTGGCTCCAGAGTCGACCATAGTACTCTTGGTCGATTTGTGGTTGACCTATGCATCAACGTACATGAGGCCTTTTCCTAACGACTCTTTTGATTCCCCCACATTCTTTTGAAGGTAGATAAGAACTTTAGGGTGCCTATGCGAGGGTTTTTGTTGCCTTCGTCTTGCAGAGTTTCGATTTTTACAGTTTCGGTTTCATTCTTGTTTGTGTCTCAAATGTGGCTTGAAAAGTTTGGAGAGCTACTCGATTTGGACATTCAGACACCTGAGGGGCCTTTTACATATGAAGCAAGATGGGGGTCCTTGGTTGTAATTGTCTTGATGATACGACCCTTGCCATGAATTCCCATTTCTCTATTGAGATGGTCTACATTCTCCCCCTTCACTTTTAGGTCAGTCTCCTCCCCCACTCTTGGGAGAGTTAGGTTGATACTCTCTACTATCTCTACGTGGGGAGGTTTTACTTAGCCTCACATCTTGAGATTGATCATCATTAGTGTCGTTGCTTAAATCGAAAAACCGTTTTGCTGCAGCATAAGATTTGAAGAGAATAATCTAATTAAACCCAAGCGGAAGCATAGGAATCGGTTTGAGTTTATTTAGAATTAAATAATAATATTATGGTTAAGCATAACATACCTTGAAAATATGAAGATTCTTCTGACGGGTCTTTATCTCTTCCACAAAATCTTCCTGCCTATGATTCGAACACAGGACCAAGGCTTGTGGGAGCCTCTCAAAAGAAAATCCACAAGGGATTAAAGAGGAAGAGATCTAGAGAGAATTCTCTAATTCTCTCTATTGATGAGATGTGTGTTGTGTCTAATGGCTCAACCCAAGGGTCCTATTTATAAAGACTAAGGGAAAATTTTTGCCATAATTAAAATATTATATTGTAATATCTAATATATTAAAATATATATTATATTTATTTGAATCTCATTGGTCGGGTTGTCGAAGCCCTCCAAAATAATTTCTGATTCTCTAGATCTAACTTGTAGAAATAGTGGACCAGGTCGAATCCCAAAGGAACCAATTGAATTAATTTCTCAAAGTTAATAAATAAATAAATAAATAATAATAAAATAAGGGGGGTTGAATTGTTGAACAAAAATTGTAATTAATTAAATAATAAATAAAAAATGAATAAAAAATCAAATTTATGAAAATTCCAATTCAAGGGTATAAATTTCATCCAATTGTAATTTTTATCATAGGCTTAAAAAAAATCAATTTCAATTTCTCAAATTCAAGAATTTAGTCTACTTATTTGGAAAAGCCATAACAAGTGTAAATTCTCCTATTTTAACTGACTTTGACCAAGTATCAAAATCAAACCTTACCATTTAATCAATTGGGTACGATAGCGTTCCATATCGATTAAATAATAGCATTAAAAACAATGAGAATGACTAAACCAAAACTAACTAATTGAGATAGCTACAAATTAATTAATTTTTGTTTCTTTGTTTCCCTAGAGTCTATTATGCAAGCTATGTAAAATGGAAAAGCAATAATTACACACATATAAGCCAACTCTCTGCTACATATTTTAATCAATTGAGACAATTACGGATCACAAATCATAAATAGCAATAAATCAATTGATACTAAATTAAGGCGTCAATTTAATTTAATAACAATCAATCATAAAAATAAGAACAAGAAACAGAGAATTCATAAATTTAAGATAAAATTTCAATTTGTCAAAGCCTCACAAAATTATAATTGGAAATTAAATCACCCTTGAATCGGAAATTAAAACTTAGCCACACATGGTAGAAAAGCAATAATAACTGTAAAGGGGAGAAAGCATTAAAAAAAAAAAACTCAAATAACTAAAAAGAACCCAAAGAAATTGAAAGCACAAAACTTTACACTCTCTAAGCTTTTGTTTCACAAGAACACTAAAACTCTTCACTATGTACTAAGAAGAAAATGTAAACTCTTCAATGTCTCCTCACTACCCCTTTTATACTTGAAGGAGAGGAGAAAATTTCACTAAAAATAGATTTTCTCACTCCCTAAATTTTGCCAAAAAGAATGCTTGAAGGAGTCTTCTCCACAAAATGGTGGCCAATTTGTTTCTCTTGAAGACTTTGAAGAAGCCCACTAAAGAAATCTTCCATGCCACCTACACAAAGAAAAACAACAAAGTTTGTTATGCACATTTATTATTTATTTTTATATTTTAAGTTTTATATTGCTTTCTGTTTTTTTTTTCTTAATTTTATTTTCATTTTTTCATTTTTTCCTAATTCTTTTGCTATTTTTCTTTATTTCTTCTTTTTCTTTCCATTTTCAATTTTCTAATTTTTATTTCATTTCTTTTCCAATTTCAATTCAATTTATGAATTTAAACTAAAATATGCTTTTTAGACTAATTCCACCAAATATTTGGCAATTTACCACCTAAACTAAATTAAACACAATTTTAACAATTAAGCACAATATTCAATTAAAATAGACGGAGATTAGACACAATAAATATGATTAATTAATACTTATCACTCATTCAAATCTCCTACGATATTTATTTATTTGAATCTTATTCAAATTCTTTTATATAAATATCTTTTATATAATATATCAAATATACATTAATTATTTTAATATTTAATGTATCAAATACAATAAATATATTTTCTCTTTTATATTTAATATATTTAATATATTAAATATTAATTTGAACACTTCAAATTAAATATTAAAATTGAACATTTCAAATTTTAATATTTAATGTATCAAATACAATAAATATATTTTCCTCTTTTATATTTAATATATCTAATATATTAAATATTAATTTGAACACTTCAAATTAATATTAATTTGAACATTTCAAAATTTTCTTTCAACCAAATTGATCTTTTAGTGTTACTATGAGCTAGCAATGTGACCTTATGGACCTATAGATTATAAGCTCCAATGATACAAAATTAATTAATTAAACTCTTTAATTAATTAATTTTCATTCATTAACTATAAGTCACTCCACTATAGACCTAGAGTTGCACTCTTATGCACTGTAGGACAAGTTGAGTCCATAGATATAATCATTACATGCAATTCGATCCTTCACGAGTTGTTCGTAATTACAACTGGGTCAAAAGTCCGTTTTACCCCTATAATTACATCTTGTACCTTAAGTACCACTGATTCTCCAATGAACAATCTGTTTATAATTTAATATAAACTAAGTCCCTCTCGGGCCAATGAGAGGGTGAGACCCCATTATTCAAGTCCCGAAATCAGCACTAAAGGGAACTACTCATCTACTTACCCTATATGGGAATGAGTGAATTCCATCTTGTGAGATTATGTTCCCAACTCCCTATTTGGTCAAGTCCCCAAAAATGATAGGCATATTGAATTAGCTATAAAAATCACTCTCACCCATACAAATCAAAGGACAACCCCTCACAGGTAGGAGTTCATAACTCACTCAAGATTAAGATCGAGTCGCACATGATTATCCTGATGAATATTAATCTTCTCAATTAACGGATTTATAAAGAGAGATTAAATATTCGTGGTCCAGTCTTATACAAACTCATTGTATAAGATACCGCCACTCACATGTCTCCACATGAATGATTTGGATCAAATCATTTGTAACTATTATAAAGTGGGTTGTATCAATAGTGTTACTAAGATAAGACACCCAATCTTATCCATATATTATGACTCTTTAGTTTATTTCTTGAACACGATCCTCCTGTATGTCAACCACGTACTGTTCAAGATTACACTAATAACCTTGGATTTTTCATATAATGGATAATATTATATTGCAAATAAAATGATCAAAAATATTATTAATTATTAAATAAATAATTAATTACGAGGCTTTAGAGCATAAATCCCAACAATCTCCCACTTGCACTAAAGCCAGTGAGACATGTACCCTAGGGCATACTCTATACCCAACATGTTCTCCCACTTGCCCTCGCGAAGACGAGGCATGTCGCGTAATCCTAGACATTTTAGGTGGCCCTTAAACACTTTAGTCTGGAGAGTCTTTTTATATAGATCTAAACGACTGTCATTAAAAGCCATCTTGGTCACTACTATGATGCTTTCTCTCTCTCGATATGATTCCCTATACGTTGGTGTTTTCTAATTTCCATAATATTAGTCTTTGCACCACTATTATCATAATAAAGATGATATACTAAATCATATCTGAAACACCTTTCAGATCTTCAAGGAACTATTTGAGTCATACAAGTCCTTTTGTTACTTCACAAGCAAAACAATTTAACTTGTATATCATACTCCACCACCTAGGGTAAAATTTATCTTTACATAGATTTCCTAAATTTTTGTAAGAATCAATGTATCTTGTAAAGATCAAATCTTTAACTCCATATACAAAAATTTCTCATTATCCATAAATAATTTGAGAAAGTTTTTTTTTTTTTAAATTTTCTACTCAATGGTCATACCATTCGTTTAACTGATGTATACTAACCAATTGTATATTAAATGTTCAGTCTCATTTATGCATATCATATACTCTCAACATTCGAGGTGTTTTAGGATACACTTCCTTAGACATAAATATCAAATATTTGACAACAATTTTGTCAATATAAGATGTTTAAGACAAAGTTAACATTTTGTCCTTAAAATCTCCATTTTAGACATGTAAAATATACCGAGTCATTCCAAATCAATCATTTGGAATTGGTTACTTAGTCAAGTTTTTATGTTAGATAGACATTTTACATCATTCATAATGAGTAAAATATCATCAACATAAAACATGAGAAAAATTCATTAGGCAATTAATGATTTTCTTGTCTATGCAAGCTTCATTAATATTTATCCAAAGTCATAGGTTTTGATACTTTTATCAAACCTTATATTCACAGATCTAATGGTAAAATTCATTTCATAAATGAACATTTACTATTTCGCAAACCTATTCCTTTTGATCTTTGAAAATAAACATATCTGATTGATTTGTGTATATGCATTATCTAAGATTTCTTTTCATAAAAGAATTCTAAACATTTTTTTTTTTTTTTTATATATCACATATGCAACAATGAATTAAATAATGCTTACAGACTTCAGTATGGCAACAAGTGAGAAAAATTACTCGCAGTCTACTTTCTCCTATTAGATTTAACCCTTTGCCATTAGTCCGACTTTGCAGGTAACAAGCCTTCAACTTTGTCATCTAACAGACAATTTGGGCTTCAATTAAGTCCTTGTAAAGGTTAAGTCATCTCATAACTCTCCCACTACGATGAGACTTATCCAATTCATGACTAGGATCCATTTGACTTTCAAATATAATTAAATTGTTAATAACTTTTGTTAACTATTTAGGTGGCTTCACTTGGAACCAATTTATTAACACTATCTCACCTTATTAAAGGTTTGTAGTATTTTATTTGACATTTCTTATAAAAATGATATTTGTCATACAAATACCTTATTCGTTTTAGGATTACATAAAAGACCACTTTATACTCCTTAGGGGTGGCATACACTTAGGCTTATCTTTGAACATATACAAGCTTTTTAGGCTTGTGTTCATCATGTGAGCTTAACATTTCCAAATAGTGAAGTGTTGTAAACCAGCTTTACTACTATTCTATAATCTTTAAAATTGTCTCGTAGACACTTTTAGAGGGAATCATGTTCACCATGCAATCTCTATTGCATTTCCTAACCGGAGTATGGTAATGGTGTGTAACTCATTATTGATGTGACCAGTTCTAACAAGGTCATGTTTCTATTCTTGTAGCACAATTTCACAAAATTGCACTTGGTATTAAGATAATTGGGATAAAAACCCATTTTCTATCAATTAATTTTAGTACGTAAGGTTCCTGTGATTTCTATTATGATCTGGTCATAATATCTTGATAGATTTAATTACCTAATCGATTTTTAAACTTTAGTCTTAATTCTCTTGAACATTTAAAAAATTTAGACTTATGTTGTATTAGGTAAAGATACTTGTACCTTGAATGATCATCAACTAGAGTGACGAAATATTCATGACTTTATTTGACTTTTACATTCACCAGACCACTTGGGTCAGAATGTGTAAGCCCAAAGTATTTTTTGACGTTCTAGCCTTATCTAATAAAGGCTCAATGATTATCTTGCATGAAATGCAAGATCTACAGACAGGTAAAGTAATTAACTAACTTTTTAGAAAATTAGTTAATTACTTTACCTGTCTTAAAAATCCATCATTTTAAACTCTTTAAATTAAAAGATAATCCTGGATATTTTATTCTAATTCTATTTAGAAAAATAAAAGATATATTGAATTCAAAATTTAAACTATTTAAAGCATGAATTCGAAATATCTTTATTTTAAGAAAATCCTAATCTCATTAGGATATATCCTAATCCTATTAGGAAAACATGGATTTCATTTATGAAAGAAAATATCCTAATTTAATTTTCAAATATAACAATTATATTCAAAGATATGGAAAATATAAACATATTAAGAAAATATCTCAATTCTATTAGGAATCATCCTAATCAAATTTTCCAATATAACAATTATATTAAAAAATTAATCTTAATTCTATTAGGAAACAACCTAATCATAATTTTTTAAATATAACAATTATATTCAAAATTAAGATAAGATGCATGATCATGCTTAACCTATGGTGGGATTTTAAATTTAAATGGCATAATTTATGCAACAATCAAACAATTTAAAACATACATCTCATGCATAATTAAATTAAAAATAGCAAAATTGACCGGCATATTTGGCATATCCTAAGAAATTGAAAATAATTTAAATTACAATAATTTAAATCCCAGACATATCTTGGTCTTCAATATCTTTCTTGTTCGGCCATCCAAATTTAGAGTTTAAAAACCTAAATCTTGTCTTCCAATTACAGAACCAGCAGTCACAAAAATAAAAAGGAAAAACTGCATTACCCAAGTGTTGAACCCAAGACCTTGAGTATAACAAAAAGCTTCATTCACCACTAAACCAAACACTGTTTTCGAATATTGGAATGTTTAATAATAATATAAAGCTTCAGCCGAATATGATTGACTTCAATTTTTCCATTTTTTTTTTAAAAAAATTTCCGTGCACCTCTTCGTCGTCGGCTTCTTCAGCGCATGTGATCGAAAATTGCAACAATGGTAATCATTCAAGTAAAATACATGAAATTCTAACCCTGATGGGTTTTACAATGATCTAATCAAAGCAATAAATCTAATGCCAAATAGTCTAAACAATCAATTTACAAACCACAAATATATCAAATATATGATAAATTAAAATACCCACCATCACGAAACTTTAATTCTAAATAAAACTCAAAGAGGCTCTGATACCAATTGAAGGTAATGATCGAATTAAACCCACAGCGGAAGCATAGGAATCGTCTTTGATTTATTTAGAATTAAACTAAAATACAAATGTTAAGCAATAAATACCTTAAAAATAATATTATGGAGAATATTCTGGCGGATCTTTACTTTTCCACAAAGTCTTCATGGCTATGACTCGAACACAGGACCAAAGCTTGTGGGAGCCTCTTGAAAGAAAATCCCCAAGGGATTGGAGAGGAAGAGGTCTAGAGAGAATTCTCTAATTCTCTCTATTGAGGAGATGCGTTGTTGTTCAGAATGCCCAATGGCTCACCCCTAGGGTCCTATTATAGTGGTCTAGGGAAGATAATTAAATAATATATTTTAATATCTAATATATTAAAATATATTTATCTAACCAATTTGAATCTTATTCAAACTTTTAAAATTATCCTACGACATCTATTTCCTAATTTGAATCCAATTCAAATTTAATAAATATCTTTTTTTTAATGTATCTAATATACATTAATTTTTTTAATATTCAATGTATCAAATACAATAAATATATTTTCCTCTTTTATATTTAATATATCTAATATATTAAATATTAATTTGAACACTTCAAATTAAATATTAATTTGAACATTTCAAATTTTTCTTTCAACTAAATTGATCTTTTATTGTTACTATGAGCTAGCAATGGGACCTTATGGACCTACAGATTATAAGCTCCAATGATACAAAATTAATTAATCAAATTCTTTAATTAATTAATTTTCATTCATTAACTATAGGTCATTCCACTATAGACCTAGAGTTGCACTCTTATGCACTGTAGGACAAGTTGTGTCCATAAATATAATCATTACATGCAAGTCGATCCTTCACGAGTTGTTCGTAATTACAATTGGGTCAAAAGTCCGTTTTACCCCTAAAATTACATCTTACACCTTAAGTACCACTGATTCTCTAATGAACAATATGTTTATAATCTAATTATAAACTAAGTCCCTCTCGGGCCAGTGAGAGGGTGGGGCCCCATCGTTCAAGTCCCGAAATCAACACTTAAGGGAACTACTCATCTACTTATCCTATATGGGAATGAGTGAATTCCATCTTGTGAGATTATGTTCCCATCTCCCTATTTGGTCAAGTCCCCAAAATGGTAGGCATATTGAATCGGCTACAAAAGCCACTCTCACCCATGCAAATCAAAGGACAAACCCTCACAGACAGGAGTTCATAACTCACTCAGGATTAAGATCGAGTCGCATATGATCATCCTGATGAAATATTAATCTTCTCAATTAACGGATTTATAAAGAGAGATTAAATATTTCGTGGTCCAGTCTTATACAAACTCATTGTATAAGATACCCCCACTCACATGTCTCCACATGAATGATTTGGATCAAATCATTTGTAACTATTACAAAGTGGGCCGTATCAATAGTGTTACCAGGATAAGGCACCCAACCTTATCCATATACTATGACTCTTTAGGTTATTTCTTGAACATGATCCTCTCGTATGTCAACCACATACTATTCAAGATTATACTAATAACCTTGGATTTTTCATATAATGGATAATATTAAATTGCAAATAAAATAATTAAAATTATTATTAATTATTAAATAAATTATTAATTACGAGGCTTTAGGGCATAAATCCCAACAATTGCGTGGTCCAGTCTTATACAAACTTATTGTATAAGATATCCACACTCACATGTTTCCACATGAATGATTTGGATCAAATCATTTGTAACTATTACAAAGTGGACCGTATCAATAGTGTTACCAGGATAAGGCACCCAACCTTATCCATATGCTATGACTCTTTAGGTTATTTTTTGAACACGATCCTCCTGTATGTCAACCACATACTGTTCAAGATTACACTAATAACCTTGGATTTTTCATATAATGGACAATATTATATTGCAAATAAAATAATCAAAATTATTATTAATTATTAAATAAATAATTAATTACGAGGCTTTAGGGCATAAGTCCCAACAAGCTTCTGATAATTCTCATAATTGAGAATTATTTAGCCCATAAATAGAAGTTATGCTTGGATTCATTAGCAAAATTCTTTATAAAATCTTTTAAATTCTAAGAAAAACATCATGAACTTTTCAAGGTGAATCAAAATCAATACATGGATGAAAAAAAAAAAGGTGATTTGCACTAATTAAGGTGTTTTTGATGTAGTTTTGGTGAAAATGACAAATTGCCAACGGATTGCTATGGATATCTGTAGCAATCAGACAAGAAAGGCAGAAAAATAAGATTTTTCAAATTTGGAAGATTCTAGCACTTATTTCTCCTTAAATAAAGCAATGATTTCATACATCAAGCCGTATATGGAGTGTGAAGAAACCCTATCCGCCATTGTCTATAAAAAGGAAGAAAAAACACACAAAAAGGCAGAATTCCTCCTTAGAAAAAAATCCATTTTTCTGCACTTTTTCTATCTTCATCTTGCTGTCCATTCTTCATCATCATTTGTTTTCCTCCATACTCAATCCAATCTAGGTGAAAACCTAAGATTGTTAAGACCCACTTCACCTTGAAAAAGGTTGGAATAAGTTTGATTGAAGAAAAGGGAAATAGAGGTTGCCGAAGATTCTTTTTCTTGTTGTAGGTTTCAATTTTGTTTATCCAGTAGAATACTTTCAGTTTTGTTTTTTTATATTCTTTTCTTATAGTTCTTCATCGTACTGCTTTATCCTTCATTTATATAAGAGTAACCATTGAGTTTTTGACTATTTCTCTTTTACATACTGTTTTATACCTTTTGGATTCGTTAAGAGTTATTTTCCATTTACTGTTTTCATGACATTTACCTTTAATTCAGTATTGTTTTTATTCTTAACCATGAGCTAAAATTTCCAAAGGGATTCAAGAACATGAATGCCCTAAGGTAATTATGCATAGCCAGTAAAATCAGAAGCAATCGACATTAACTTAAACGTGGTTTGTTTTTACTGATTTTATTTCTTCATTGTAACTCTTGAATGATCAACTTGGGTTGCTTTTAAGTCCAATCTAATATCGAAAGGGTTAGAAGAAGACAAATTCCATACAAGCAATGAGGCAAGAGCTTAAACATAAGCCAAGCACGATCCTAGACATAGGATGAGCCCACAAAACAAAGAATGCAATCTCAACCACCTAAGTACGTTGGCCATAAACATATAGGTTCAATCACATAGTCTCCTAAAGTTTTTAAATCAAAATTGAATGGGATTTGATTATGTTTACCACATTTATGTAAAAAGTCTTATTGTTGTAGTAATTGGTTGGCAATCGGTTTCTGTGACATGTCTGATTGTTGTAGCAATTGATTGGCAATCAGTGCTGTAAAATGTCCGACTAGTGTAGCAATTGGTTGGCAATCTTACCAACGGGCAGGAATGGACTTTGATAGGGCCAACATAGTCCTATATTTTTATGCCTAAATCATGTTAGTTTGGAGGTTTTAATGTAATTAATTGACCATTTTGTAGGGATTTGAGCATAAGGCACGTTCCGAGAGATTCTACGTTGAATCACGATTCCAACGCATCAAACCGGAGGTCATTCGGACACCCGAGCGAAAAGTTAGAGCCAAAATAAGCAGTGTTGCGCGCTGGGTAGCGTCTAGACGCTGTCCAGAGCGTCTAGACGCTATCGGCAGTTCCCTGAAGCCTCCCTCGACGCTGCGGAGAGCCCCTGTGACGCTGGGAGCGTCTAGACGCTGTTTAGAGCGTCTAGACGCTCCGTCGATTCCTATATATAGATTTTTTCGTCCTCTAGGTCATTGGTCTCCAATTTTCAGCCGTCATGAGACCAATTTAGGCTTTCTCTTCTCTGTTTTTCAGTAGTTTAGGATAGATTAGGAGTTTTTTTTTCCATCAAACCTTGATGTCGAATCGAGCTTGTTTGAACTCGATGTTTTCTATGGAGATGGTCAGCTAGATTCTACGTTTCCAGTTCAAAGGTTGGTTGTAATCAATTGCAATATTGTGAGGCTTGAACCTTAACTTAGTTTTCTTTCAATTGCAAGTGTTCTTTAATTCCCGTGTTAATTTTATAAGTATGTATTTTGATTAAATTGACGCCTTAATCCCTTTACATGCTTTATTGCTAATCACGATCATGATCCGTAATTGTCATGTTGAATGAACCGGTAGCATTAGGATTATCACATGTGTATGTTTTGTGGGTTTCCATATTACATGGCTTGCATGTTTAATTCTAGGAATTAAAGAAGCTTCTTAATTAGGTGAAAGTTGTTTTACCTGATTGGTTGTCTTGGTCGTTCCAAAGTTCGTAATGCCTTTATCTAAATAAATTGAAGCGGTTTCGTAAAGATTTGTTTAGGTAATTAGCGTTAACTTGACGTTCGTTAGAGTTAATGATTTTAGGGAATTTGCACTTTTTGGGGTTTCCTAATAAGTTGACCGAGTACTTGCATGGTTAAGATTAAATATTTTGAATGCCTATGATCAATGTTTGCAATTGAATATAACTGCACCTCTGAACTGGAACTTGGTAAGAGTTGATTTTTCCCTTTTAGTGTTTGTTTTGTTTTGTTATTTTTATTTCATTAAGTAAGAAAATATTTTTCAAAACCCCCCTTTTGAATTGCTTTCTCATTTGCAAATTTAACTTAAGAAATTAATATTCGGTTCCCTGAGATCGACCCGGTCCACTCAATGCTACAAGTAGCTTAGGATCGGTTTATAAATTTTAATTTGACGAGCCCTCGACAAGCTCGCTTCAGACTTGAATCCTTGCATTTTTCTTAGAGTCTTTTCTATCAGTTTTAAGTTTTATTATTTAGTTTTGCTTTCACTATCACACCCACAAATAATTGCGTTTTTATATTTTGGTTACCACTGTTGTCATTGCTTGCAATCTTGCTACATTTTAAATTTGTAGTGTCTGTTGTCTTGGGCTTCGATACTTTGGAATATTTCATATTTTATATTACTTTCATCAACGGTGTATACTTGCACTAGGGACAAACTTTGTACTTTCTGCTCATAAAGCTTGGACTTGGCCCACGGTTTCAACCCTTCTATGAAAGCAAAACCTTGTCTTTCTCTGACATGTCTCAAATATCCAACATCAACCTAGTAAACTATTTGACGTATTCTTGAATTGTCCCCAGTATATGGACATTCAAGAATTGAGAACGTAGTTCTTGTTTCAACCCTTCCCATGTATCTATGGCATATCCCTCTTCTTGAATGTCCATATATCGAGACCTCCACCACAACTTGGTGTCGTTTGTCAAGTGCATTGTCACTAAGGTAACTTTTGATTCTTTGGACACTGTACTTGTGGCCTTGAAGTATTGTTCCATGTCAAATATGAAGTTCTCCAGTGCTTTTACATCACGAGCCCCACAGAAGGGCTTAGCTTTAAGTACTTTCACCTTATTGAATTGGGCCACACCCGCAGCTGGGGCTTGATTTCACATCCCTCTCATGGTGAGATTCACTTGGGTGCTTAAATCTGCCACCTCGGCCAGAACAACATTAATGACAACTCTCACATCTTTAGAAAGGTCAGGGACCATCTAAGTTATTACTTTTTGGGCGCCGTCTAGACTCTCGACAAGCTCCTTCACATGGGCAACAGAGCCCAACGAGCTATCCCCATGCTCAAAGCCACCAGGTCTTATGACTTTGTCTTCTAGGGTCTCATCCCTCATCATCAACTCTTTGACGGGCATCTCATCTAGGCGGCCTGTCACACCCCCTCCTTGAGCTACTTGCTAACTTAGCCCGGAAGATGGCGTGAAGCCAACAGACATCGTTTCCTCCCTAACGATACCTGTGACCCTGTTATACCTGATAAACATACTATACTTGAAATAAAATATTTAAACACAACACAGCGGAAGTTTGAAAGTCACAATACATACAACGGAGCAGCCCTACTTAAACCCCACTTGAACTTCTAAACGGGTAGGGAGTACTACAACCAAAATACATCCCAACCATGGTTTACACAACCACGACCACTAGTGCATACACAAATGAAACTATACGTTCCTCTCAGAATATCTACAAAATGTTTGGACTTGCTATATAGTTCCACCCACGTACAAAATATCAAACTCGTAGAGCTTTCGCAGACTATGGCAGGATTTCAGGCACCGGGAGCTCGATCTCTACCTGAAAAGTTGGAAAATATTGAAAGAATGAGCTGGGAAGCTCAGTGAGTGACTGGGTTTAAAGTAATTATCTCATAAATCATAACATTTGGCAAACTACAAGCATATGTGTCGGCAGACAAGCGTTAAATATAAACTTATAAGGACAATAGCTTCTTCCAGAAATCCAGCAAGTATGTCATTTAAATCTCGCTAGCATATCCAGAGCATTCATCATATAAAAACATATAATAAACTAGGTTGTGTAAGACACGCTCAGTACAATCCAACAATCACTCTACGATGTAGTGGGGCCTGCCCAGTGTCACGGTCATGCTTGTCCAGGGCGTGTTGCCCGTGGCCGCATGCCCATCTCAACCCCTTTTTATCATGCTTTCATCATATGTATGTCTTATTGCTTTCTAGTTAGCTTTACTTGTATTTTTGTGGCCGTATGACTCCTCGCCATTTTCATGTGCAAGCCTGTCATAGCCATAAATCCTAGAATGTACTATAGGGGGGTATGACTAGTTGTCCATCCTTCCTACCCGGAGTTATATGCAATCTAAGCTGTTGTTGACCCTTCTTTCGCTTATTGCCTATAACATTTACATGAACAAACGTTTTCTCAAAAGCTTTCAAAACACTTTCTCTCTCCCGGTTTTCTAAAACATTTTCTCCCGGGACTCGAGGGGAGGCTAGACCCTATACGGAAGTATTCCGCAACTCCCGTTTTTGGGCAAGGCTGACTTGCTCGCCGAGTTAGAGCAAGTGCCGCACGGTTGAAGAGCTGCGACCGTGACACCCAGCACTCCCATCGTCTTTGTCGTAGTGGGGCCCGCCCAGCACTCACGACAGCATTGTTGTCACGGAGTACACTCAACGTCGACAACAGGAAATGACCTGTGTGCACACAGTACTATACAACCTCGGGCTCAGAATCTCAAACATTTACTCATTCGGGTCTCATAGAAACACATGAAAACCTTTGACACTACTTGCTAACACATGTTGGCCCGAAATTGTGGTATTCTCACTAGTTCAAGTAAAATAGTAAACATATGCTCACAACGAACAATTAAATCATTTCTAGGAAACCATATATGCTCATAAATACGTGTTCAAGAGACATAAAGTCTTTAAGTAAAATTACTCTTAGAAAGTCTTTTATTTCCGTAAGCATAAGTTCAAGCATAGAATACACTTTCGAAATTCGGTTTGTCACTCACAGCGTTAAAAGTTAGAACCTCGGCTCGTACACTTGACCTATTTCCTCTTGGCCTGCCAAATAACCAGAAACCAGGCATTAGAACACAATTCCTTGCACTTCAAACTTAAGATTATACATATCCCCTAACTAATTCCAGCATATCACAGATTTCATACCCTAAGCTCCCTTACTCATAACTTTTTCATTACTTGGCCAAAGATGATGTACTTTATACCAAACTCTTCCTTTTTGAACCCTCTAAAACTTATCTGAATGAATGAAATTGAAATTCCTAAAGGATATGTCCTTAAATACCTCGAAAGCTACTTCCTACAAAATAGGTTTCTGCACTTTCCAGACTCGTTTCCCTGCTACACCCTAAACTTAACATGAATTTTAAAGCAACTTCTAGTCAATTTCTAACCACGACTTCTTCATGAAAGTTATAGGAAATTAAATCATATTTCCAACCATACCTAATACAGCTTCTAATTCGAAGTCCACAGATCATAACATCCCAAAAACCAGAGGTTCCCTGGATTTGACAGCAAAAACATTCCTTCAAATCCCTCTTCACAAATCATTAACATAACATCAGATTTTGCTCGAGCTTCCTTCACGAAATTTGTTTGAAAATGAGTTAACTTTCCAGAAAATCAAACCTCACCTCTTAATACTTCTTGTGGAGCTCAGAATGATCCAAACATCAGATGTAGTCAGGATTGATCACAAACTTTGTCATGCAACTTGAATTGGACTTTTCCCTTTCTTCTTCAACTTCAACTTCAGCAAAACACCTTTCTTCTTTCTCTCATCCTCTCTCACGAAATGCCCTATTTTTATTTAATAAAAAAGAAGCAAATGGGAGAAAATGGGTTAAAAAAACTTATTTAATTATTTTTTTGGTGGTGAGTGCTCCAAAGTTTATCCATTCCCACATTTCTTTTTCCTTTTCTTTTTTTTTTTTTTTAACAAAACATACCAAACACCTAGCTCCTTATTGTTTTCCCTTATCCCTTTCTCCTCTTTTTTTTTTTTTTTTTTTTTAAAGAAATTTCAAGGAAAAATCTCGGGTTTACACGGCCAATTACAGCGTCAATCTTGTCAACTTTGGCAGCAATCTCATTTAGACGAGATTCTAAAAATCGAATGCTATCAGGGACTTCTATTAAGAAGAGCATATGCTCTTCGATCTCAACCAATTGGTCAACTTGGGACTTGCCCAACTGCTTAATTGCAGACATGATTTCAAGGAGTCGACTCGGCTCTGATACCAACTGCACAATCGCACTTATTTGGTCCCACAAGTTGATAGTGTGACACTTACTCTCACCCTCAAGTAAATCAGCCAACTCAAATTTGGATTGCAGGTGGCACCAAGGGCCTATCTCGCAACCTCCACCCCTGCTCTTGGAAAATGGTTTTTGAAAACGTGGTTAGAGAAAGTTTTGAAGAACATTTTAGAAATCATTTGAGAAAGAGAATGTTATTGATCAGCCTTAGAATTAAGGCTTATTTAACTCCTAATTACTTAAAATATTCTTGTTTTGTCTTAAGATCATTTGAAAATAGTTGAAAGTTGCTTGAAAATAAGAAGGAATAAGAATGAAGGTAATTAGATAAGATTCTAAAAAAGTTTAGTTTGTTTGCAGGGAATGTGGAAATTGCAAAATCAAATTGCAAATTCGTGATTCTGCAATTGTTTCTGGAGCAAGGAATGTAGAAATTGCAAAATCAAATTGCAAAATTGGATTCTGCAATCTGGAGCAGTAGAAAAGTTCAAAAAAGGAAAAAAAAAATCTGCATTTAACCCATTTCAAAAATCTTCAATTACAGCATGATTTAAGGGAATTTGAGCACGAAATTTGGGCATTCTTCAACCCTAAGGAAGAAGAAGATGAGGAGCAATTCAATTCGTTTTTGGAGGCCTTTTTGGAGCTTATTTTCGCGGGTTTTCAATTTACGTACTCTGTTTTTCTGCAGATTTTTTTTCTACTCTGTTTTCTGCAGTTTCTGTCTTTATTTTTCTGCAATTTCTTCTTGTTTTATCAAGAGTCGTTGGCTGTACAATTGTTGTTCTTCATTTGAATCTTTCTTTTATTAAGTTTAAGTTTTAATTCAATCTCTATTCGTGGTTTTTCTTACAAGCAACTCTGTTTTCTGCACTTTTTTTTTACTCTAATTTTGCCGAAAGTTCCAGATTTTTAATTCTGTTTCTTGCAAGATTTTAATTTTGTTTTTAGGTACTTTTGTTCCTTGGATTGTTACTTGCAAGGGTTTGATTTTGTCTTTTTTTTTTTTTTTTTTTTTTGTTACTGTGTACTGTTGTTCACAATTTTATTCATCATAAAGTAGATGTTTTGATCAAAACTTGAACCCAAGTTACCTTCTATTTTCTGTTCAAGGTGAAAAATTTTGTAAGCTTTATTTCTACTTTTCCAGATTTATGTTACTTACTATTGCTCCATTTATTTTAATGTGTAGTACTGATTAGGTAGAAATTTTGTAAGAATTCCTTTAAGTTTTGGTCACTAGTAGTAACTTAATTAAATTTTCTAATATGAGTTTTTCTTCAATTAGTTGTAAGCTTTTTATCTTTAATTTGAGCTAAAACTTCTTAGGGGGTTCAAGGATGTGAATTCACATCCTTGAACCCCCTAAGAAGTAATTGTAGCCAAAATTTCAATAAAAACCAAGCCTACATCTCAATTGTTTGCTTGTGTTGAATAGATTTCCGTTGAGATCCTAGATTGATCAACTAGAGTAGCAACTCAAGCTTAGATCTAATACCGACGAGGTTAGTGATAAGCGAATTTCACACAAGTGATGGAGAAAAGAGCTTAGACATAAGTCAATCCTTACCCTAGACATAGGGATTAAGGACTCCAAAACCCATAAAATTGTTGAGCTGAATTATCTAAGATAGATGAACTATAGACATATAGGTCTCTCACTTAGCCTCCTAAAAACCTAAATTCAAGGTGAATAGGAGATGCGATTTTGGTTTACAATTGAGTGTGGAGTAGGTTGGAATTGTAATTTTGGTTTGCCATTACAACTTAGGGCAATGACACTCTTGAACCCCATTTTTATCCAAATTTCCTTTGAATTATCATTCACTAAGTCTATCTAATTTGTTCTCAATTATTGCCAATTAGATTATGCAATTCCATTCTACGATTTTTCTTTATTTCAATATTGTCATTTCTTGATTCTGCAATTAGATTATGCAATTTTTCTTAACACACCAACTCAACCTTATTTTTGCAATTTTAGTTTTCTAGTTGCAATTTTTCTTACACTTTGCTTTAGAATATTTTTGTTCCTCCGTTCCCTTAGGATTCGATACTTGGTACTCACATACCATTTTATATTACTTCGATCGCGTGCGCTTGCATGCACAATCTGATCAGTTATACACTAGAAAACAATAAAGGACAACAACAACATGTTGGGATTTATGCCCTAAAGCTTTGTAATTAATTATTTATTTAATAATTAATAATAATTTTGATTATTTTATTTTCAATATAATATTATCCATTATATGAAAAATCCAAGGTTATTAGTGTAATCTTGAACAATATGTGGTTGACATACATGAGGATCGTGTTCAAAAAATAACCTAAAGAGTAATAGTATATGGATACAGTTGGATGTCTTATCCTGGTAACACTATTGATACGACCCACTTTGTAATAGTTACAAATGATTTGATCCAAATCATTCATGTGGAGACATGTGAGTGGGGGTATCTTATACAATGAGTTTGTATAAAACTGGACCACGAAATATTTAATTTCTCTTTATAAATCCGTTAATTGAGAAGATTAATATTTCATCATGTTGATCATATGCGGCTCGATCTTAATCCTGAGTGAGTTATGAACTGCTGCCTGTGAGGGCTTGTCCTTTGATTTGCATGGGTGAGAGTTGCTTTTATAGCCGATTCAATATGCCTACCATTTTGAAGACTTGACCAAATAGAGAGCTGGGAACATAATCTCACAAGATGGAATTCACTTCTTCCCATATAGAGTAAGTAGATGAGTAGTTCCCTTAAGTGCTGATTCGGAACTTGAACAATGGGGCCCCACCCTTTCATTGGTCCGAGAGGGACTTAGTTTATAATTAGATTATAAACAGATTGTTCATTAGAGAATCAGTGGTACTTAAGGTGCAAGATGTAATTATAGGGGTAAAACGAACTTTTGACCCAGCTGTAATTATGAACAACTCGTGAAGGATCGACTTGCATGTAATGATTATATCTATGGACACAACTTGTCCTACAGTGCATAAGAGTGCAACTCTAGGTTTATAGTGGAGTGGCCTATAGTTAATGAATGAGAATTAATTAATTAAACTAATTAATTAATTAATTTTGTATCATTGGAGCTTATAATGAAGGCCTATGAGCTAGCAAAGGGACCTTATGGACCTACAGATTATTATCTCCAATGATACAAAACTAATTAATTAAACTCTTTAATTAATTTATTTTCACTCATTAATTATAGGTCACTCCACTATAGACTTGGAGTTGCACTCTTATGCACCATAGGACAAGTTGTGTCCATAGATATAATCATTACATGCAAGTCGATCCTTCACGAGTTGTTCGTAATTACAACTAGGTCAAAAGTCCCCTATAATTACATCTTGCACCTTAAGTATCACTGATTCTCTAATGAACAATCTGTTTATAAGTTAATTATAAACTAAGTCCCTTTTAGGCCAATGAGAGGGTGGAGCTCCATTATTCAAGTCCCGAAATCAGCACTTAAGAGAACTACTCATCTACTTACCCTATATGGGAATAAGTGAATTCCATCTTGTGAGATTATGTTTCCAGTTCTCTATTTGGTCAAGTCTTCAAAATGGTAGGTTATTGAATCGGCTACAAAAGCCACTTTCACCCATGCAAATAAAATGACAAGCTCTCACAGGCAAGAGGTCATAACTCACTTAGGATTAAGATCGAGTCACATTGATCATCCTGATGTAATATTAATCTTCTCAATTAACGGATTTATAAAGAGAGATTAAATATTTCGTGGTCCAGTCTTATACAAACTCATTGTATAAGATACCTTCACTCACATGTATACACATGAACGATTTTGATCAAATCATTTGTAACTATTACAAAGTGAGTCGTATCAATAATGTTACCAGGATAAGGCACCGAACCTTATCCATATACTATGACCCTTTAGGTTATTTCTTGAACATGATCCTCCCGTATGTCAACCACATACTATTCAAGATTACACTAATAACCTTGGATTTGATAGGAATGAACTCTTCATCCCGTAGCGGAAGCATTGGATCATCTTTGATTTTATTTAAAATTAAACTAAAAACAATATTAATTAAAAAACTTACTTTTGAGATAAATATGGAGAATATTCTAGTGGGTCTTTATATCCTCCACAAAGTCTTCCTAGCTATGACTCTAACACAAGATCAAGGCTTGTGAGAGCTTTTTGAAAGAAAATCCTCAAGAGATTGGAGATGAAAAAGTTTAGAGATAATTCTCTAATTCTCTATTGAGTAGATGTGTGTTCTAGGAAGAATGCCCAATGGTTCACCCTTAGGGTCCTATTTATAGTAGTCTAGAGAAGATAATTAAATAATATATTTTAATATTTAATATATTAAAGTATATTTATCTAACCAATTTGAATCTTATTCAAACCTTTTAAAATTCTCCTACGACATCTATTTCCTAATTTTAATCCAATTCAAATTTAATAAATATCTTTTCTTTAATGTATCTAATATACATTAATTATTTTAATATTTAATGTATCAAATACAAAAATATATTTTCCTCTTTTATATTTAATATATTAAATATTAATTTGAACACTTCAAATATTAATTTGAACACTTCAAATATTAATTTGAACACTTCAAATATTAATTTGAACATTTCAAATTTTTCTTTCAACTAAATTGATATTTTAGTGTTACTATGAGCTAGCAAAGGGACCTTATGGACCTATAGATTATAAGCTCCAATGATACAAAATTAATTAATTAAACTCTTTAATTAATCAATTTTCATTCATTAACTCTAGGGTCACTCCACTATAGACCTAAAGTTGCACTCTTATGCACTATATAATAAGTTGTGTCTATTGATATAATCATTACATGCAAGTCGATCCTTCACGAGTTGTTCGTAATTACAGCTGGGTCAAAAGTCTGTTTTACCCCTGTAATTACATCTTGCACCTTAAGTCACACTGATTCTCTAATGAACAATTTGTTTATGATCCAACCATAAACTAAGTCGCTCTCAAGCCAATGAGAGGGTGGGGTCCCATTGTTCAAATCCTGAAATCAGCACTTAAGGGAACTACTCATCTACTTACCCTATAAGAAAATGAGTGAATTCCATCTTGTGAGATTATGTTCCCAGCTCCCTATTTGGTCAAGTCCCCAAAATGGTAGGCATATTGAATCGGCTACAAAAGCCACTCTCACCCATGCAAATCAAAGGACAAACCCTCACAGACAGGATTTCATAACTCACTCAGGATTAAGATCGAGTCGCATATGATCATCCTGATGAAATATTAATCTTCTCAATTAACGGATTTATAAAGAGAGATTAAATATTTCGTGGTCCAGTCTTATACAAATTCATTGTATAAGATACCCCCACTCACATGTCTCCACATGAACGATTTGGATTAAATCATTTGTAACTATTACAAAGTGGGTCGTATCAATAGCGTTACCAAGATAAAACACCCAACCTTATTCATATACTATGACTCTTTAGGTTATTTCTTGAACACGATCCTCTTGTATGTCAACTACATACTGTTCAAGATTACACTAATAACCTTGGATTTTTCATATAATGGATAATATTATATTGCAAATAAAATAAATAAAATAATTATTAATTATTAAATAATTATTTAATTATGAGGCTTTAGGGCATAAATTCCAGCAGGATTTTTCATATAATGGATAATATTATAATGAAAATAAAATAATCAAAATTATTATTAAGTATGAAATAAATTATTAATTACGATGCTTTATGGCATAAATCCCAACATGGACAAGCATGATCGTGACACTCTGCATTCCATGGATGAGAGAGAGTCTTTCCTTTATGATCTATTAGGGTATATGTACCAGGTCTAACCACCTTTGCAATTTCGTAAGGTCCTTCCCATGTTGGACCTAATGCACCAGTTAACGGATCTTTAGTATTCTGCATGACTTTCCTGAATACTAGATCTCCTTCTTTGAAGCTTAGTCTCTTGACTGTTGCATTGTAATACCTTGTAATTATGTTATTATATTCTACTGTTTGAAGATGAACTTTCTCTCGATGCTCTTCTAATAGGTCCAGGCATAATCTCATTGGTTCTTCATTCTGTTGAGGATCGAACTATTCTACTCTTGGTGAAGGTAGACCAATTTCTACAGGAATAATTGGGAATAAAAATAACTTTATATTAAGGAAAAATAAATTAATCCTAGACAATCACAAAACTGCTAAAAAATAAAAATAAATGAATGTTAAGACAAAAAAACGTTAAAGTAGAACATCAGTTCGATAGTGGGTTCTAGCAAGATCTTCGACTATGTCTAACTTGTCCACACCGGCCACACTTTAGTTGCGATGTTCTTTCGTTGCGAGACATAATCCTCTTATTCTTAGGTCTACCAGCTGATCAATTGTCATTGGGCAAGTGGATTAGCACTTTCATCTACAGTAGGGGCTGCTGAAATTGCTCAATCCTTCCAATTGGGAATATATCTACATTGTACAACTAGTTTAAATTTGAAAATCGATAGAAATTGTGTGCATACAAGTGTAATTTGAGGTTCTTATGGCATAGGCCAATGCATGCATGAGCACAAGGGATCACGTCTAGGTCCCATTGTTTATAAGTGCAGGTACAAGTAAAAATGTTCACCTCAAATTGTTTTGTACAATCATGTACGTCAAACTGAAACTGATTTATGTGATATAAGTAAAAAAATAAATATTAAGTAACAATCAAAACAATTGAGAAGGGACTTATTAAATATAGAAGTAGTGAAAAATGGTCTATTAATTGGAAAGATAAAAAGAAAAACATTTGAAAAAATAAAGATTAAGAGTTTGAAAATGGTCTCTATTTGAGGAATGTAATCCAAACAAAACTGAAAAAAAAAAAAAAATCAAATGTGTAAATCAAATTTAGGGAGTAGGGAGTTAGGTTACAACTTACATGAATTAAGGAATTTTTTGGTTGGTTTAAACGAAAATGAAAAGAAGGAACCAATCGAGATTCATCCCAAAATTCTGATTTGGCTATATTTCTTTGATTTTTCTAGACATTTTTCAGAAGGGAAAATTCTAAGAATGACTAAAAAGAATGGGTTGTTTTGGTTAATGGCCATCCGATTTTTCTTTTTAATTTTGGCCGCACGTGTGGCGTTTCTTTTTTCAAATCCCCATTTTGTCCTCGTACACTAAATCCCCCTCTCTCTTATTTTATTTAAACTGTATCTAATATGTATTTTGAAATATTTACATTGCAGTTATTATCTTTATATTTATTTTTCCGATTCTCTCTCCAAGAAAATCTTCTTCTCTCCGAAATTCTCTCTCCCCAAGACAATCATTTTCTCTTCAAATCTAAATATATCTATCCTATTTTATTTAAACTATATCTAATTTGTATTTTGAAAGATTTACATTGCAGTTAGTATTTTTATACTTATTTTTTCGATTCTCTCTCCCCAAGACAATCCTCCTCTCTTCGAATCTTAAGTCATTGGTATTTTTTCGGTAACCATCGCTGCTGCAGAAGTTAATTTCATGCGCGTAATTGTTCAGTTGCTTCCTTCTCCATTCTCCGAAATTCTCTCTCCCTAAGACAATCCTCCTCTTTCATCTCTCTAAATCTTAAGCCATCGGTATTTTTTTTCGATTTTCTCTCTCCAAGACAATCATCCTCTCTCCGAATCTCAAATCTCAAGCCATCGGCACCATCGCTACTGGACAAGCCAATTTCAGTAATTGTTCAGTCGCTTACTTCTCAACTTTCTGACAGTTCGAACAACGATTCAGAGCTTTTTGGAAGCCTAGAAGGTGATTCGTAGGAATCTTCGAGGCTTGGAGTTGAGTTGCTATGCGTGGTGAAGGCAGTGCTGAAGAAGATGAAGAACAAAGTGTTAGTAGGGACAAGGTGGTTGTTGGTTCCATTGATGGGGAAGGCATAGAGGGGTCACGAATTTGCCTTGGATTCTATTCATGGTCCACCTGCAGCTTTCTATTCGCTTATTATTCATGTCTGTTCTGTTGCTCTTATTGATAAAAATCTAGGTTCGTGGTAATGTTCGTACTTTTTAATTTTTTTTTTATTTATAGTGTATTTCTCTGTAGGTATTTTGTTATGTTGATTTTTACTCTATATTTATTTCAAACACATACACAGCTCAAGAGGTAGATGAGTTCGTGGTAGTGTTTGAACTTTTTATTTTTTTTTATGTACGGTGTATTTCTCTGTAGGTATTTTGTTCCGTTGATTTTTACTCTATATTTATTTAAGACACATACATAGCTCAAGAGGTAGATGAGTTTGTGGTAGTGTTCGAACTTTTTATTTTTTTATGTACAATGTATTTCTCTGTAGGTATTTTGTTCCGTTGATTTTTACTCTATATTTATTTCAGACACATACACAACTCAAGAGATAGATAACAAAGGTAGGTTTAGGTATAACAAACTACCTAATTTAAACTCTAGAATAAAGAAACTGAATCTATTTATATTTTATTATATTTGTACCTTGTATCTTCTCAAAATATCGGATTATATTTTAAAAAATGTGTAAATACGTTAATCTTCGTTATTTTTGGGTTACTTTTATTTTTAGTATTTCATATTGCATGTCATTTTATTGGTTTGTTAATCTATTATTTTAACTAATTTTTTAATCTTTTTGTTATGCAATCAATTTCTAATTGCTATGTATTTTTGTTTGAATTGTAGATAATCTGTTTGAATTAGGTATTTTGTTCAGTTGATTTTTACTCTATATTTTTTCAGGCACATACACAGCTCAAGAGATAGATGACAATGGTAGGTTTAGGTATAACAAACTATCTAATTTAAACTCTAGAATAAAGAAACCGAATCTATTTATATTTTATTATATTTGTACCTTGTATCTTCTCAAAATATCGGATTATATTTTAAAAAATGTGTAAATACGTTAATCTTCGTTGTTTTTGGGTTACTTTTATTTTTTAGTTTAGTATTTCATATTGCATGTCATTTTATTGGTTTGTTAATCTATTATTTTAACTACTTTTTTAATCTTTTTGTTATGCAATCAATTTTTAATTGCTGTGTATTTTTGTTTGAATTGTAGATAATCTGTTTGAATTTTGAATTTTTGTTTGGTTTATGAATCCTAACAACTTTTGTTGTTTAGATTACCAAATTTATCTATTCAAATTTAGATTTTAATTTTAAATTAAATTTAATTACCCGATAATTATGGAATCTTAGTCATGGAAGTGGTTAGGAGTAGTCTGGTCATTTAATAATTACTAATTAAAATTATGAATAATGATTTGGCCATTTTTAAAAAATTAAGATGGCTCAGCCATTTTTCAAAACGTGAAATAAAAAATGGCCATTTGCGTAGTCAGCCCTTTTTCAGAATGACGGCGTATTTGTGGCTATTTCTTCCAATTTTCCAATTAACTATGGTTAGACAGACTGGGGCCCAAAACAAAAAGGCAAGAAAAGCCCAAGCCCAAGCCCAAGCCCAAGTCCAAGCCCAGGCCCAGGCCCAGAGTGAGTCATGTACCTCAAGTAAGTAACTAAGGTGTACGGCACAAATTCGGCGCAAATTAGCCCCCGCCACTACCAACAGAAACCTTTCAATAATTTCAATTTAATTAAATATTTCAGAAAAAGGAAAAAAAAGAACAAATTTCAATTTCAATTCAATTCTCCACCATCTCCTCCTCTTCTAGGGCTTCCATTGCCCCCCAACTCTGTACTCTCACCTTTCTTCTTCTTCTTCTTCTTCTTCTGTTACTGGGCCCTCCTAATTCTTCACAACACCCCTCCTTTTCCATTTCTCCACCTTCTTTCTTCTTGAACCATCAAAATCTTCAATTCAAGGCACTGTTTTTTTGCCTCTGGATTCGGATTCCCAATGGTGAAGACTTCCAAGTCCGTCCTGGAACGCTTCGAAGACGACGGAAACGGTATTTTATTTTATTTTTTCACTCTCTCTGTCTGTTTAATTTCTGGGTTTTGAATTGATTCTTGAGTTCTTTTATTTTCAAGAAATGAAATGATTCGTGGGTTTCATTTTCTTTGGTGGTGTTAGGAGAATTGGGAGTAAAGATTGAGGGGAAGAGTGGGGACAGCAAGGCGAGTGGCCATCGCTCTAAACATTCCGAGACTGAGCAGAGGAGGAGGAGTAAAATTAATGAAAGGTATGCTGCTGCTTTGCTTGGACTTCAATCTCTGCTGAAAATTTTAATCCTATTTTAATTAGGGGAAAAATTGTTTTTGCTTTCTTGCTTTCAGCTTTTTGGGCTGATATGATCGGCTTTTGGTGGTTAGTTCAGCCTATCTGAGGGATGCTTTCGTGTTTTTTTCCTCTCGTTTGTTTGTCATCTTGTGTAAATACAGTAAAGGAAGCAATCTTTTTGCATTTAGAAGTGAAACGTTGATTAAAGAGTGAACCATTTTGTTCAAGTTTTGAGTTATTGGATAAATGGCGGAGTTCTATGACGGCTTCTTTTTACCTTTTATGTTCCTATAGTTATGTTAAGTGAAAATAAAGTGAAGCGGATTGTTATGGTTTCTCAGTTAAATATATGGGATCATGGATATTCAGATGTAAGAGCAATTCGCATATGTTTTGCTTTGTTTGGATATTTATTGGAAGTCTCCGCAAATTTCACTTGGTTTAGGTTTGTTGTACGAACGAGTAGCACATTGACTTGTCACATCCCTGCTTTAACTGTGGATTATTTTTATGAAAAGCATTTTCTTAGTCCTCCTTTAGCTGCTGCAGTAATTCACTGCTGGAAATGGATATGTAAAAATTTCTGCTTGACCTCATGGCTTATTATCTTATAGAAATTTAACGGTTTAGGTCCATTGATAACGATTTGGTTTTTAGTTTTCTGTTTCTAAAAATTCGGTATGTTTCCTCACAATTTCTTTAGTATGTTTTCACTTTTCATTTAAAACACATTTCAATTCTTAGAACAATTTCAAAAAACAATAACAAAGTTTCTCGTTTTATCGGATGTCCACGAATGGAAAACAATAACAACAAAGTTTCAAAAACCACTTTTTTTTAGTTTTCAAATTTTGGCTTAAATTTTGAAAGTGTTATTAAAAAGTAGATAACAAAACAAAGAAACACAAGAGTGGAAGTGGTGTTTATAAGCTTGATTTTCAAAAATAGATTTTGAAAGCGTTATTAAAAAATAGATAACAAAACAAAGAAACACATGAGTGGACGTGGTGTTTATAAGCTTAATTTTCAAAAATAGAAAACCAAAAACCAAATAGTTATCAAATGGAGCATTAGTTTTTAGGCTATTCTCTCTTTTCTGTTTCATATGCCCTTGTGTTCTCAGTTTTATTTGGCTCTTGGTAACATTCTCATGTTTTTGTGAAATATTGTATAATCTAATGGGGCAGATTTCAGATTTTGAGAGACCTCATACCTCAGAATGACCAAAAAAGAGATAAGGCTTCATTCTTGTTAGAGGTATATCTCACATATTTGGAGGGTATATTGCTAACTATTCTAGTTGTGAGATTCCTTTAATTAGATAAATTAATCTTTGATCTATTTTTACTTCAGGTAATAGAGTACATTCAATTTCTACAAGAGAAGTTAAATATGTACGAAGGTTCATGCCAAGGTTGGAGTTCAGAGCCTTCAAAATTGATGCCATGGGTATAATCTTCTTGATTGACTATTGTTTTTACTTTGTCATCTGCCAGCTTGAGTGACTTTCTTGCTTCTTTTTTCTGGACATTGAGTTAGAAAGGTCCTTTAATCATTCTTTTCATTTAAGGAACCCTCTTAGACTATTATTCTTTCTTTTAAGAGCATGAAAATCATGGATGAACATTTGTTCCCTTTATTAATGAATGAAACTGTGAACAAACACTTGCTACCCTGGCATGTTTGTCCTCCAAACTCTGGAAAAATCTTGTAATTTGTCTAATCTACTTTTGACAGAAGAATTATAGAGCTTCTGAAAATTATGTTGATCATTCTCAAGTGGTAAAGAGGGGTTCCAGTCATGAGAATGCTGCTGTTTTCTCCCAAGCAATGCTAACAAATGCACCAAATGTGATGGACGCTGACTTGGGTCCTGCTGCAGTATTAAATGCAGTCGATCATACTCTTGTCTCTGCTACTCAAGGACTCCCCATGAGCATGCATGCAGAACCAATGGTGTTTGATTCGGTTGGAAGAGGTAGTTTATCCACCGAATCTTTGGACGAACCTGTGTCAGGATCAGAGAACATCTCTTCCAAGACCCAGACCGAATTGTTGCAGGGTAGAACCTGTACCACCACAGGTTTTCCGAACCATGCTGTTAGTGATCAGGAGGATCTGACCGTGGAAAGTGAACTGGAGAGTATCTCAGGTGCCTATTCCCATGGGTGAGCATCTGCTATGAGTTTTATGTGATATGTCTTTTTTCCTCTTTTAGCTAAATTCACATATCTTGGTCGCAATCATAAAGATGTGTAGTTGCCTTGCCTGCTGGAGGCAGTTTCTAGGTTTCATCCCGTCCTTCTGATTGTAGATAATTGATTTAAGAAGGTGGAAAGAGGCTTTTCATGTAATTACCAGCTCTTTCTTTTTCATAAATGTTCTCATAGGACTAGAATTGTTCTGAAATGTATTTTAATTCATGTTAACCTCTTCCCCTTTAGTTTCCTTTCGTATTGCCATTGACATTGTTTCTGTCTCGAACAGGTTACTGAATACCTTGACCCAGGCCCTGCAGGCTTCAGGCGTTGATTTGTCACAGACCAACATCTCAGTGAAAGTTGATGTCGGAAAACGAGCAAATAGAGGGATGTCCATGTCAGAGGTTTATAACCTTCACCTTATTCTTTTAAAGTCTTATGTTCTGCTTGGTAGTTTAATTGATGCCATGGTGTTTCTTCATTTATATGATCTGCTATTTCACCAGGATGACAAAAAACAATATTTGAACAATCAAGTGATGGCGCAGAGTTTACACGGCTGCTTCAGTGAGGACTCAGAACAACCTCACAAGAAGCTTAGAACAGGGATCTAGTGTGTTATTTGGATCTTCTTGATCTTATCTGTTCTTCCCTTGTTCTCTTCCATCCCTTAATGTGATATTATTTAATTTTTTTTCCCTTAAATATGGGTGGTGTTTTGGGGGTTAATCTTGGCCATTTTTTTTCCCGGTCATGGTCTGTTAGCAACTGGGATTTCTTTGTTTGTACATGTCTTTCTCCTTGGTCCCAGTTGCATGGATATAAGGTTAAGTTAAGATAGAAAAGCTTGCATTTTGTAATGTCTTGTACTTGTAATTTTCCAGATTAATGAGAGCCCCAAGAATATTATTAGTTTGCATAGTTATGAGGTTAGAACATTTCCAGATTTACGATGCTTTTAGACTTTTAGTTCAGATTGAATAGATAATGTTAAGAAGGATTTGGCTGTGTATATATATATTTTTCATTATATATTTTAAAGCGCATAAATGGGTAGAGAGATTTGAATTGTGAATCAAACTTTAAAAAAAAATTAAGATCCATTTATCAATGTGGTCATGTTTGGATGATGCTGAGATATACCATTTTTTATCCAAGTTACTAGAATTCTCTTATAGTAATAAATGTACCTTTTTTTTAAAAAAAATGGTTTAAATCTCATTTTTTGTCTTTCAATTTTTAAGTTTGTTCTATTTTGGTCTTTCAACTTTCAAAATATTGTATTTTGATCTTTAAGGTCCTGTTTGATAACTATATATATATATATATATATTTTTTTGAAAATTATGTTTGTTTTTTCGCAACTTCTTTTCAATGGTTTTCAACTTCTTGGAAATATTTGTATTCTTAGCTAAATTTTAAAAACAAAAACAAGTTTTGAAAAACTACGGTTCCATTTGGTAACCATTTAGTTTATAGTTTTTGGTTTTTAAAAATGGGTTTTTGTTTTTGAATTTGGTCAATAATTTAAATATTTTCATAAGAAAGATGAAACCTATTGTAGAGAGATGATGAGAAAACAAACACAATTTTAAAAACAAAAAACTAAATGGTTATCAAACGACACTTTCTTTTTTTAGTTTTCAAAATTAAGCTTGAATTTTGAAAACATTGATAATAAGTTGATAATAAAACAAAGAAGTTCATAGGTGAAAATAGTGTTTATAAACTTAATTTTTAAAAGTCAAATAATTATCAAACAGAGCCTAAACAATTAAGTTTATTGCACTTTTGTTCTTAAAATTTTAAAATATATATTTTAGTCCTTAAACTTTAAAAAATAACTATTTTGAGCTTTGATGATGTGACTTTAAGTATGTGTACTAACTTGCATCCATGGACATGTATTGGTGTCATTGTCACATAGGCAAATATTGAGTGGGTAGGTATTAATGTGGTCATGTTTTGGACAAATTATTCAATGAAACCACCACAATGTGACTCTCTTTAAAACCGTCGAATGTAGATCTTAAAATTTGTTTGCCCCTAATAACCGATGGATACAAAATTGATATACTTTTTACAATTTCTCTCTCATACGTCTAATGGTGCAAAATTATCAGCTTCATTGTGACAGTTTCCTTGAATAATTTCTTCATGTTTTGAAGGAAAGTATGAAATTCTTATGAAAGTTTCTTAAATTTTAATAAATTCTTGACAAAAGCATATGAAAACAAATTTTTTTTTTTTATTACAATAAGTGTGAGGGTGAAGATATAAAATTCTAATCTCAAGGAAAATAGTAGATGCCTTAACCATTAAACTGGAGCAAACACAAAACTTGGACCTAAACACTTTGTTTAGTGTAATTAGTATATTCAGTTAATGACATTAATTGTTAGAAAGTTCCAATTGCCTTTTTTTTTTACCTATAAGTGGAATAGAGAGCAATTTGTTAAGTCAAAACTTATATGGGCATTGCCAAACACATAATAGAATTAAGGCAGAGTTTGGTATACATTTTCAAAACAGCGTTTGGTAATACTTTTTTAAAGTGATATTTTAAAATGAAATGTTTAGTGAACACTTTTAGAAAGATGACTAATGCTTTTAGTTATTTGGCCAAATATTTAGTTAAGAGCACTTTTTATTTTTTATTTTTTATTTTTACTATGTTAGATGCTACATCAACGAACAAATTACACAAACCACTCATGAACTATAATAGTTGTTGTAACCCTTCTTATTAATTACATTAAAATTCTTGTTACATTTTGCTTCAGATTGAAATTAAAAAAAAAAAGTCATTTAACACTAAAGTATAGGTACGTAAGAAGCTAGCTTTTCTTAGACTCCAAAGCATTCCTAAGACTTCCTTGAGGAGAGAGCTCATGAGAGGAAATGAAAACTCTCATGAAGATTGGAAGAATGACATTGACGCATTGCTAAAGAAGATGAAGTGGAAGAACATCAACCTTGTTTATAAAACAAAAAATATACATCAACATTATTTAACAAATGGTTTGTTCTAAAAATATTTATATAAAAAACATTTCACTTAAAAATACTAAACTCAACGATCATTCTAAAAGATCATACATAAATGATACATACAAAGACATAAACAAAATGTACATAAAATATTGTTAACTCAAATACAACTCGGCCAATCAAAACATTAAATATCTTAAGAAGTCTTAGATTCAAATTTTAATCATACAAAAACTATAAATATAAAAAGATTATACATAATGAAATAGTAAAAAGTATATATATAGGTTTTGACAACAAAAGAAGTGTAGAATAGCTTGGATGCTACATGAATGTAACAAGAAAAGCACTTTCATCTATTCCACCATCCTTTGGGTATCTCCAATTTTTTTGGGTAAATGAGCATATTCACAGAAATCACTGTCTCTCTCTCTCTCTAGAAACTTAATTGCAGTGAGTAGTGGGTGGTTGAGTGGTGCAAAAGTTATGTTTGTGATGGCCAAACCAGCCCACTATTATAATTGCTAGTGGAGAGCAATTTTACACTTGCCTTGTGAAAAGTGCATCCTTGGATCACCCAACCAACACTCACTTTTTTTTTCCTCTCTCTACCTCTCTCCATTGAAATCACCATTATGCTTTCTCTTGGATCACTAAGCTCTTTGAGATTTGGAATCTCTCTCTTTCTCTCTCTAGAAATTGAATGCATGGACTTTATTGAAAGATGGGTTAAATGGGGAATTGAACTTGAAGTTGTAATGTGGGGTATTGAGTGCAAAGTGGGCAATGTTGACAATAATGTCATATTCCATTAAATATTTATATATATGAGTGATATGATACCCAATGAGAGTGTAACACAAAGTCAACACATTTTATTCTAAGGTTTGAAGTGAATTTTGGAATTTTGGTGTGTTCTTCATCATGCCTAAACTATTGGGTAACTACCCACTTCATATCTCATATTTGTCTTCCCACTTACCCAAACAAATCAAAGTTGAATAATGTGAGGGAATGCAACTTCCTTTGTTAGTGCTCTCCATCAGTCATTTTGAAATTCTTGTCTCTAGTTTATTTATCTCAAGTACTAATCTTGGCCTTACAATTTGGCAAGGAAATATAATATCTTTTTCTTTATTTATATTGGTGTACTGTTCAAATCAGTTTATGCATACTTCGACTAATTTTATGGAGCAGTGGTCTAATCCTATAACATTTTATTGTAGCCAACTTGAACATATATAGCTTAACTAATTATGACATGTATCATCACCAAAAAGTCAAAGGTTTGAATTCTTTTACCCCATATCTTGTTGAACTCAAAAAAATAAAGGAAGTAAAGAAATTGTTACATTTTTAACTTAGTGGTGTTTATCATTTATCAAATATAATGAAAAATGGACGTATAACATTCTTTTTGCACGTTGAGGAGTTTGACACGAAAATGTCAAAAAAATGTCAAAGAAATATTACAAATGCCAACAAATATGAGTATAAATATTAGTAACAATGATTTATAACTTTAAGAATAGAGATTTCTACATTGATAGTTGCTTTCTACATTTCTCTTGCCATCTCAAAATTTGATGTTGACACTGTTGAAGAATGTAAAAATTTAGGGTGATCCAATTATTTCCCACTGTTACAATTTTTGCCAAATCTAAATTTGCATCAAGAGGAGAGGCTTTGTGTTCTTAATAATTCATATTTATTCATAATTCAAGTCAATGATATCAACCAAAAGCCTCTCCTCTCCATTCTAAAACTACATGGATCAGTTCTCTTCTCACTTCTCCTTCAACAAATATACAAGTTTTAAAATCTCCTTTGATGATATCATGAGCTTCTCAATGGCTCTTCCCATGCTTCCAAACACTCGTGCGGATTCGAGTAGAAATAATCTTCTTCCTTCGGCCTGTTTGGAATGACAACTCGTTTCTTCGAGCTCCTGCTAAGGTTGGAGTGAGCTTCCCTCAAAGCAGAAGACAACTCATCCCACCTTAACGATCCGTTGTTATACTGATCTATTAAGCTAACCACCAACTTTCTGTTCAGAAGAATGGTCTTTTTGAACCCCAAGAATCTGAAAGATCAAAGAATATTAGAACAAACATGAATCCTCAAGATTATTTGAGAAAAACGTAAAGAAAAACCCTCCATCTAGTTGTTGTTTACCCTTCTAGTTACGAGAAACGCTTACGAATAAATTCACTAGATATAATTCAATTCCATACATGAGTGATTATACCAGAATTGCAGTAGTTTCTTACCGACGGTGTCCTTCAACAACTTTCGCCATGTTCCCGTCATAGGTAGGAACGAAAATGTCGCTCTCCAACGAGACGAGATAATCCAATGCAGCCATCTGCGACGAATGATTTTGAAAGAACCTCAAGTCCGATGGTTTCAGCAGTGTCTCTTTTCTGACCTGTGTTTGTAGAAGATAGCATAAACTTTCAGAGCCTATTCAATTCAAGCATAATTTACACAATTCAACTTCTAGTTTCATCAACTGACCAGATTAGGGAAAGCAGATGCCAAACTTTCCATCCTTCTTTCTCCACCATATATTTCTCCAGAAGCAATGTATATTTGGACATTACGATCGATCCCGAGTGCACTTAGAACTAGCGAAGTTTCTTCGGGAGTCAATGGGCATAAACCTTCCTTCCTTTTCAGTTCAGAATCAATAACTTTCTCCTTCCACCACGGATAAGCATATCTAAACAACAATCATGCAGAATTTGTCAATAGAAAGTCGTCTAGAGTGCACAAGACAAATGTCCATCTAAAGGAACAGAAATGGCAATACCTCATTCTCGTGAGTTCGTTGACTTCGTCATTGTTGCATCCTCGGGTGCAACCAGAGAAGGCTAGCATATCCATTTCATATCTAAGATGAAGCACCAAGAAGGGGCCTTTATTTCTCAGCATTTGAACCACCTTTCTTCCCAGCTCCTCAATTGGGGTAGTAAATCTCAGGGCGTTAAAATTTACCCGGCATCGCAACTTCTGAATCTCAATCGGCAATCCATTATTGGCAAGTCGAGCATCAGTTTTATTCAAATGTACAACTTTATACTTTTGGACCAATGGAAGAATCTGCAATCGAAAAAGACCAAAAGATCAATCAGTCAAGTAAAAGAAGTTTAAAGACAGAGACAAACAGAAAGAGCTCCAAGAATCTCTCGTCATGAACATGAACCCAACCTGATTGAGGTAATATGATATGTTTGACCAACTAATAGGTGACAATGAGTAAATCATTCTCGACTCAAATCTTCGTTTGAGCCTCGGTGGAAGCTTTCTCAATATCCGAACCTCATCTCTCAACGACAATATGAAATTATCAATGTCGAAAATGTCTTCGAAGTCACTGACAAGAAACAAGACACACTTAGAAGCTATAACTAATTAAAGTAAAGGGCAATTTGAACCAAGAGATTAGAATGTATTTTCCACAAACACACCTGGGGTCAGCCCAAAAGGAAGTTTTATCCAAATTTGGAACAATAAGAGTAAGATTCAAGTATCTGGCAATGGCAACCATATCACAGATCTACAAACAATGGCAGAGTTCACATAGACAATCAGAAAACAGAGAATTAAGAGAATTAAGAGTTCTTAGTGAAAGCAACTCACAGCTGCTCTCATTTGGTTGAGCCCACCATTGCAAGAAACCATGAGATAGCCATTGTTTTTGTAAATCCCTGTGAAGAACAGACGCCAAATTTGTAAGGAACAGATCAAAAAAGTGAAAATGAGAAGAGCTTGGAGCTCGGAGCTTACTTTTTGGTGGAAGAAAAACTTTGTAAGGAAGAGAAGAAGATTGAAGAGCCATAGTAGAATCAAAATGGCAGCAACGAGAGGGCCAGGTTTTGAAGAGCTTTGGCCGCCATAGCTCTCCTAAAGCCATAAGCTGAACAAAACAAGTCCACAGAAGCACTGTCGTAATTGCCCTCGTCATCCATAGCTTCATTCTCGACCTCGAAACAGTAATCGAGTTCTTCAACTTCTCAACCTTCTCTTCATCAGAAAATCTAAACCCCATTTCCCAATCATTACTGTAATTACTCTTCTGATCAGATTCCTTCATTTTGCACATTTTGAATTGAAAACCCAAATCAACCCACTTCCCAAATAGCTCGAAATTACAAATGGCAACTCGAAAAAGAAGAAGGAAATTAGTGAATCGCTATTTTAAACACAAAAATTTCACTAGAAAATCGACTCCATCCCGAAATTGGGGTGGAACCCAGGAGTTAACTAACACGAACGAGTACATAATTTTGCTCTAAACCCTTGTAGATTCTGAAATGGGACCAAAATTTGGGGTGAAAACTTCACTAGAAGCCTTCAAACTCTGAAAGAAGTTGTGGGTTTTTTCAAGAATAGATGCCCAAATTGACATGTAAAAAGAGAGAATGAAAATGGGAGGTTAATTTTGAGAGAGTGGAATGTTAGAGAAAGAGAATGTGGGAGGAGGAAGGTAGAAATAGAGAGAATGAGAGATGAAAAACTAAGCCATGAATCAAGGCGGAGCCGTTGCTTTTGGAAAGGGTTTCAGAGAGAGAGGAGAGGTCGTGGTCATGGTTGAATTGAAGTTGTATTGTACATATTGTCTTCTTTGGATTGTTTTGTTGTCAATTGCCATCGACAAGTGACAACCTTTTTTTCCTTTTTCTTTTTTTTTTTTCTCTTTTTTGTTGCTGGGAAGCATAAATTTTGTAGCATTTTTTAAATAAGGCCTTTTTTTTTTAGTATAATAATGTTGGAGTGAAAATTTGAATATCTAATTTTGAAAACATATATATCACGAACATTTGAATTATATTCGAGTTGGCTTGAATAAAGCTTAATGATATAAAATGTTGTTAAACTATATAGTTAGTTTTGATTTTGTATTTAATGTTTTAAAAGTTTCAATTGTAGTTTCGACTTTAACTTTGTTACAGTAAAGACCTTATGTTTGTAAGTTCAGTTATGATTGAAACTTTTAATACCAAAATTGAAATCAAATACATAGATTAAGGATAAAATTGAAACCAATTAGAATGTATGTGTTTGGTTTTTATTTGATCTCTAATGTTTGGAAAGTTTTTAACTCTGCTCTTGAATTTTTATTTTCTGTTAGACAATTTAATGAATATTGTTAATGAATGATTTTGATTAAACTAAATTAAAAGAGTTAAGGGTGAGATTAAGAGTTTCATACGATAAAAGGACAAAATATGTAGTCTTTACGTAAATATTCTTTATTTTATTTTCCAAAATATTATTTGAGTAAAAATTGGTGTACTTGATTAAATTCATTAATTTTGGTGAAATTAAGATTCTTGATTAATAAGTTTTTATGTAGTACTTAGAGCCATGTGTACCAGTCTATTTATTATGATTATTAATTTAGAGTGAAATTAATACACATAAGATAATTGTATTTTATTGTATTTTATGGGCAGTAAGTTTGAATCTCTCTTCCTTATAATGTAGTATTCTTCAATATATATATATATATATAGCCACAAAAGGTGACTAAACCAAGCTATTTTTTGGATACTCATTTTTCTAATTGTGTTGAATGATTTTCACTTGAGTTTGGACATTTTGTTTATGAATTTGATCACTTTTTTACCTATTTGATTTTGTTATAAGATTCAAATATTTTAATATTTAGGTTTAGGCGACTTGATGTTGAGGGTTTTATTGATTGAATTTGGTGTAATTTATTAGTTGGTTTCTTATTGAAATTTTATTTATTTATCTAATACTGATTTTTAAGTTGTATTATATTTATCTGTTTTTATACAAGTCTGGGGTTAGAATTTGATAAAAATTAAACTTAACTCACCAACTAAGTTAGGGGGGATAAAGACAAAAGTTTCCTAATTTTGTCAATTCAGTTTTTCTTCTGTCTCTAAATTTTTAGAACTTTAATTTTTGTCTTTGAAAACTTTTTATTGCTCTTTAAAATTTTGAACTCCATTTTATAACAACTTTTAAAAAACTAAAGTTTTTTTTTTTTTTTACATGTTTTAAAAAATTAAGTTGTTTGCTCATAACTTTTGTACTTTGTTCACCTTTTTAAAATGTACTTTTAAATTCTTTGCAAGATTAAAAAACAAACTATTGTTGCCAAAATCTGGCCAGGAGAAATCTCACTTGACCTTCACGTGATAGCAACTGCAAATTTGTAATTTGGGGAAAAGATGTGACCTGCAAAAGAGAAAAAACTAGGCACTGATACGACATTTGCCACACCAGCTCCGATGTTTAAGTTAGCCAGAAGAATTTGAGTGTAGCAAGCTATAATTTAGATAATGAGGATTCAGTTCCACCTCCCTTTCTTTGAGTCATAATGACGTATTTATAGGACCTTTGTTTTCCATATTCCTTTTTAGATAAGGATATAAAATATTTCCCCTTCTATTTAGGAATTGGATTTGAAAAGGTTAATTTTATCTTGCAAGATTCCCTTGTAATTCGGGTTTATCTCTTTATTTCAATTTCACCCACAACATTAGCCCCCACTCCCTAGTTAGGATTCGAGATTAGGAACGTGTGGAGTAATTGCATGGAGCCTGACTTAGGAGTAGCCTATTAAGTTTTGAAGTCATTTTTGACATTTCGAGGTTTGCCTCGAATTCTCTCTAGTTATTACTGTCCAACCTTGTGAGGATATTCAGTCTCCTAGAGTGTTGGTTTCTCCGTTTTCCAGTAGGAATGTTAGGGTTCCATGACGCTTACCTTGCGTCTTGGTTTCTCTGTTTTCCTATAGGAATTTTAGAGTTCCGTGACACTTATCTTGTATCTTAGATCATCCCCATGATTGCCCCCTAATCCCGTAGGTTGGTCTCTTCTTGGTGGGTAAGATTCTCCTCTGGATGTGTGTTCGTCCACATCCTGGAAAAAATTTAGAGCTCCAAGGTTCTCCTTGGATCTCCCCAAGATTGTCGTCCAACCCCGTAGGGAACATTTCGATTTTTCTTGGGGGTTAAGACTCTCCTCTGGATTTGCGATTTGTGCCGTTTTCCTGGAGAGAATATGTAAATTCGAGGGCATCCTCAAATTTAAGTGGGATTGTCATCAAACCCCATAAAGACTATTTTGGACTTCTCGACCTCCCGTAGGAGGGAATTTTAGCCATCTAGTAGCCTTTGTAGCTTCTTGCTAGCATAAGTGTATTTTTGAATAGGTGGAATCTAGAATATTCCATCAATTATTATGCATTCAAAATATAATTTTCATGAATATGATATTTTCTCATATCATATGAAATCACCCTTTAGTTTGAGAGTTAGACAATTCAATGCAGATGAAATACTGATTTAGCTGAATGAAATATATTCGATCCCTTATGTAAGGAAAATATGAAATTTTATGAAGTGGTCTGTTATTTGAATAATTTGTTATATCATGCAAGCAATTTCAAAACCTTTATAATTCCATGTAATAAATTTCTCTATTGATACTTCATGACATTTTTAATAACTCATGATGTTCAATTTTTCATTTAGAGCACAAAAACTGTCATGTTGATGTTATCATGCTAATGACATTTAAATAATTCAAAAAAGTAGAGAGCATGTGACTTTGCATAATTTGGTTATTGAATTTAAATATTGCACTATAAAGTTTCAAGTTTGAAGTAAACTTATTTGTGACTTTGCAACTTTGTAGAAACCTTTAAAGTTGATTCCTCCAAATTTTCTTCGTAGTCTCGTTTTTCAGATTTAATTGTTTAAACCTTCAATTTCCATATTTTGACATCTTAAGGAGTTCTTGCTTTACAATTCGGTTAAATTATCAGGGGTTGGTTTCAATTATACCCCTAAACTTTGAAAAGTTTCATTTTAACCCTTGAACTTTGATATTTGTTTCAAAAATACCCTTGAAGGCTTTTTTTCCATTAAATTCATAGTCGGAAAATGATGTTTTTACATTTGTATTGTTGCTTATGTGAACATATTTGAACATATACGTTGAAAAAAAAATCAAAACATATGCAAATACGTCATTTTTCGTCCATAAATTTAACGGAAAAAACCTTCAAGGGTTGTTTTGAAACAAACTTCAAAGTTCAAGGGTTAAAATGAAACTTTTCAAAGTTTAGAGGTATAATTGAAACCAACCCCTTTAGTTCAGGGGTATTTTTGATAATTTAACCTTACAATTCCTCTGTTGATCAATCTTCTTCCATATTGAGTTTCCAAAATTAGCATTCCAATGTGGATAATCTTGGCCTTGTTGATTTGGTGAGCTCTTAGCTTCTTTTCTTTCTTCATTTTGTCTTTTGCTTTTTGTTTAATAGAGAGACATATCTCCTATCTTGCTTTTTGTTTGATAGGGAGACATATCCCTTGTCTTGCTTTTTGTTTGTTAGAGAGACATATCACTTATTTAGTCTCCCTAATCAATTTGTACTTTCCTTACAAGGCAAAATTGCATGATTATGCATTTAAAATTTTATGACCTTCCTCTTTCCATATAGCAAATTTTTCTTCAAATATTTCATGGCATTCCTAGTTATTCGTGATGTTCAATTATATCACTAAGTCACATAAAACTTTATTTTCAACTGTCGTAGAAATTGTAGAGCATGATGACTAGAATTTTAATTGCCAACTAGAATTAGTAAACTATAGAACACAGAATATAAGGAGATGTCATTTTATAATAAATAACCTATTCCTTGAATTTATTTCAAGTTCGAATAAGAGTTATCTGGGATTATGCAATTCGTAGAGATCTTTGAAGTTGAGTTTTGAGGCTTCAAATTTTGATCCAATTGATATATCTCCACAATTATCTTGCCCCAATTAGATTTGAAACCTATTTATTCTCTTCATGCTCGTGAAATTCTTTTGTTGTCAAATAAAATGTTCATCATAAATTTACTTATCATCAAATAATATGATATCATAACATTTCCGGCGACTTCTTCAAGTCTTTCACAGCTTTGATAGCAAGTCTTGACTTTTAATTTGTCAAACAGAATCTCATTTAATTCACCTCGTCCCTAATGTGTGCTTTTGTAATTGGAGTTGAAGGGTTTTCTGGCATTCTTAAAAATCTGAGAGCTAGTGATCGATTGCTCATTAAAATATTGAATTTGATGTAGAAATTGAAGTGAACATTTGGCATCAGCATCATTCTTCGTAAACAAGACGAATTCCTCACCTTTATATATATATATATATATATATATATATATATATATATATATAATTACTATCGGCGGTGGGTCTCGAATCATATTGGCCGACGTGAAAGTTCTTTCAGCAGACTAAAACTTAAGCAACGCGAGTGAAGGGTTTTTTTTTTTTTTTTTTTTGGCAAGTGCTTCATTTGGAGCACATTTATTGTGAACATCCGCTTGAAAGCAAATTTTATTGGATCTTTTGGTGAATTCCTTCAATTGGTAAATATGATGAAAAAGTCTTCTCATTAAGCCTTCATGTCTTCATAACTTTGATTTTCTCAATTCAAGTATGCAAGGTAGAGCATTCTCGTTCCTCATAGACGGCGCCAACTGTTGTTGCCAAAATCTGGCCAAGAGAAATTTCACCTGATCTTCACGTGACAACAACTACAAATTTGTAATTTGGGAGAAAAATGTGACCTGCAAAAGAAAAAAAGCTAGGCACTGATGTGGCATTTTCCACACCAGCTCTGATGCTTAAGTTAGCTAAGAGAATTTGAGTGTAGCAAGCTATAATTTAGAGAATAAGGGTTCAGTTCCACCTCCATTTCTTTGAGTCATAATGACATATTTATAGGACCTTTGTTTTCCATATTCATTTTTAGATAAGAATATAAAATGTTTCCCTTTTTATTTAGAAATTGGATTTAAAAAGGTTAATCTTATCTTGCAAGATTCCCTTGTAATTCAGGTTTATCTCTTTAGTTCAATTTCACCCACAACAACAACGATTTTTAAACTATGTTTATAATTTTTTGAAATTTTAATTAAGATTTTGGAAGCAAGTTTTGGAAAAAAAAAATAAATTAAAATAGTTATTAATCAAATTCTTAATTTTCTAACTTTTGTTAAATGTGGCATTTAACTCTATCAAAAAGTGATAATTCATAAATGACATATAGGTGATGAATGATTATCAATGACTAAGATATAATTTTAATGATAAGAGTAAACGTAAAGTTTAATAAAATTTTCAAAAAAATAGAAATTGAGATGTTAAAAAAAAAGAGACAAAAAAAAAAAAGAATAGTGATTAATTATCTAGTAAAATTGAAAAATTTAAAGGTTAAAGGCTAAAAAGAAAAAAAAAATAGAAAGAAAAGAAAAGGACGATAGACATAGTCCTTTTCAAACATAATTATTTTTTCAAATAGCTTATATAAGTATATGGTATTATTTCTTGAATACTTAATGTACTATTTTGGGATTCATGGTATTAAGGAACTAAATTCCTCATTTGAAATAAAACTCAATTTTGTTTTGCCAACTTGAGCATAACTCAACGTCTTAATGCATTATACAGTCAACTAAAAAGTTAAGGCTCCGTTTGATAACCATTTAATTTTTAGTTTTTGGTTTTTAAAAATTAAGCATATAAATACTATTTCCATCTATGGATTTCCTTATTTTGTTATCGACTTCTAACATATGTTTTCAAAAACCAAGCCATGTTTTGGAAACTAAAAAAAATAGTTTTCAAAAACTTGTGTTTGCTTTTGGAATTTGGCTAAGAATTCAAATGCTTTATTAAGAGAGGTGAAAACTATTGTAGAGAAATTGGGAGAAAACAAGTTTAATTTTCAAAAACTAAAAACCAAAAACCAAATGGTTATCAAACGGGACCTAAATGTTCAAATTAAATCACTAATGTTCATTTTGTTGAACTCAAAAAAAAAAAAGTTCAATTTTGTTTCAATCATAGAGTTTCTTTAATTTATATATATATATATTTTATTTTTAGTGCAACATATGTGGAGATACGAATTTGAATATTCAACTTAAAAAAAAAAAAAGTGGATGTCTTAACAGTGGAGGTAACTCATGTTGGTTTAATTTATAACTTCTAAATTAATTTGTCCATCTGGTTATGACATTGTAGACCTGTGTTTAAAAGTAAGATGTTTGAATCCCCACCTCGCATTGTTGTACTTAAAAAACTTATAAATTGATTTTTCCTAAGTATTTTTTTAAGTACAACAAATGTGGAGATGAAGATTTGAATTTCTAACTTCAAGAGGAGTAAATATCTTAATGGTTGAACTATGCTTATGTTGGTTAATTCAAACACCCGTTCACATCAAAACTTTGTAGTTAAGCATGTTTGGACAAGAGTAGTACCAAGTTAGGTGACTACTTGAAAAGTCATTATGTTGCACCTATTTTTATTTTAATCCAAAATAAATTAAGAATTATACCTTTTAAAATATAAAAGACATCTTTGTGCCTTGTTAAAATTATAATCACTTTTAGGCAAGTCACATTATGGTGGTGACTTGTAATAATTTTTGTTTTTGAAAAAAAAAATACTTGTAATAACTTTTTAAATAAATTGGAATAAATGAATATAATTTAATTTGAAATCAGAAGACTAATTTCTTATTCTATTAGATCTTTGAAAATCTTTTGTTCCTATTATCAATAGATCTTGAGAGACACGGATGGGTTTGGTCATAGAACGGGAGGAGAGAGAAACTAAAAAAGAAAATGAGAGAGATAGATGGTTGCCCACAATCTAACAATCATTAAAAATTTGATATTTAAATATTTTATGGACATATCTATAAAAAGTAATCATTTAGTTTAAAAAAAAAAAGTAATTATTTTAGTTAATTATTTAATATGTATTAAATAAGTTGTAAATATACGTTCCTTTTTAATTTGTGATGTTTTTCTTTTTAAATATTTTGTCAACCAAACAAAAATGTTATGATTATTATTATTATTTGAGTTCAACAACAATGGGATGAGGAAATTTAAACCCTAACCTCTTGATTAAAAGTATGTCTTAACCATAAACCACTTGAGTTATCCTTTAAGTGAGGCTTTTTTTTTTTTTTTTTTTGCATAATTAGTTATGAAAGAGAGAGTGAATTTTTGGCTCATAATCAATGAAGGTAATCTATGAGAAATATTGTAAAATTTTACTCCTTCCTAAGAAAAGTTTTAGATCCACCACTATGACTATATGTGTGGTTTTACATCATTTTTTTTTTTTAGATAATATGGCTTCTTAAACTTTTATGCTCATTCTACTTTGATCTCTAAGGGGCTGTTTGGGGCACTGAGTGAGTTATAATAGTCTGTGAAATAATATAATATTATTTAAAATGCAGAGTTATTTAGTCTGGAGTTATAATAGTCAGTGTTTGGGGTGCATAGTACTCCACAGGTTATTATAACCCTTGCCCCAACCAGCCCCTAAACTTTCAAATAGTTTTATTTAATCATACTTTACATTAGAAAAATCATTTTAATCCCTATAATAATTATTCTTGTTATTATTATTTATAAATTATTAGTTAAATTACCAATTTATGGTCCTTGTAGTTTAAACTTAATTTTAGTTTGGTTTCTATGATATATTAAAAGTTTTGATTTGATTTCTATAGCTTGGGTTTTAGTTTCAATCTGGTTGCTATAGCTAGTTTTAAAAGGTTTCAATTTGTTTGGTTAAATCTCATAAATCCTCTAAATTGTTTTTACCTATAAAAAAAATCACATTTTTTCCTATATTATTTTACTCTAGCTCTAAATCTTAATACAATTAGTCAAATAGAAACTAGCTCATTGTTACATAAATAGAAAATGTATCATGTATTTAATAAAATATTAATTGGTAATGACAAAGACAATTTATAAGGAGTGATCCAATAATAGAAACCAAATTGAAAATTTAGCCTAAATTATTCAAGTATCTAAAGAAAAAAATTACTTAAAATTATTTAATTGAAGCTTAACACATAGAAGTGTTTTTTTGTTCATTCAACTAATGAGTAATGTCTACATTGATTAGTATTTGAAGACACCCGCACTAAATTAGGTGTTGGATGTCAAAATCGATTCAAATTATGTTAAATACTTGACAAATTGACTATATATATATATACACATATTAATACAATTTTTTTGAAGGAAAATATTAAAATAATTATGCAAAGTTTAAAAATTAAGATAGTACAAAACATACTAAATAGTCCTTAATCTTTTAAAATTCTTAATTTTATGATTAAAAATTTACAATCAAATCTATAACGACCTTAAAACTTAGAGTAATCACCTAGAAAGTACAAGAAGTTACTCCGCTTATGCCCAAAATTTTGACAGCATAACGACGTAACTACAAGAAATCCAAAAATTGCAAGAACCTGAAAAAAGACATAGAACACTTCTTATAACAATGAAATGCTCATAGTCCACCAAACTACCAGAACAATGGTTGAGCTCACACACATCAGACTAAATGGTTGAAAACTTCTCAGAAATTAACGTTCATGACACATGTTCACATCCACTAAAAGAGTTCACAACCTAATCCAACGGAAGATAGCATAAAACAAAAGACAGGGAAAAGTACATAAAAGGGAAAGCCTTTATAACCTCGTCAGGTCGTCGCCATCATCACCCGCTCGTGGTTTCGTGCCATCATAAAAGATACAAATAAGGTAGTAGGGGAATATAAACATACTCAATAAGTAGTCCACTTAAGGGTCCAAAACTCCTAATCACATCACAAAAGTTGCCTGGGCACACACGAGCTCCTACTTAACCTCAATTCACCGTCCAGCTAGCCAAATCTCGCACACCCTAACCCAAGTCCACCCTTGTATGGTATTGTCTCGAGTTTTACTTGCAAGTCATGTAACTTAGGTTTACTAAGGTCGTGAAAGAAAGCAACTCCCACGCCTATACTCTTGGGAGAATCACCCTCTCTAACTAGCACAGAGCAATGAAGGAAATAAACTCTCATGCTCGAACGGTGGGAAATCGCCCCTAAGCTAGCACACTGGATGAAGGAAAGCAACCCTCAACCTACACACAGTGGGGGAATCGCCCCTAAGCTAGTATGCCGAAAAAGGAAAGCAACCCTCAATCTGGAAGTGGTGGGGGAATCGCCACCTAAACTAGCACAAGAAAAAGGGAAAGCAATCCTCATGCCAACTCACATCTCATCAACCAAGAGTTTCGGACTTGCCCACGAGGGTAGGTGGCACTAATCTAATGGCTTATGCTTATTCTTAACACTTTGAAATCTTTAGGGTAACTCACCCCGCCCAAACTACCCTGTCCTAACAGGACCTCAACCACAACCTAACCCAAAGTCACAAGTCCAGCCACAAACAACATCCAGCAACAAACTTAGAACAACACAACAAAAACAACAGTCCAAAGGAAGAACATCACAACAAATCAATATCACACATGCAACCTTGCTTCTTAGTTAATCACGCCAACATGCATACACATTCTTTGCACACAAAGTCTTATTCACAAATCCAACTGGATACTTACCTTTAAGCCAAAATCACAATTGAATAGCTCCTCCTTTCCTAGACCGGTGAGAGTTACCAAAATAGAAACACAGTAATGACCAAAACCTAAACCAACTTTCAACGACCCAAATAAAAACACAGTAATGACCAAAACCTATACGATTAGGGACTTACACCCAAAGGTCACCTCTGGTCCATTTTCATAGCAACTACATCAAACTTGAAAATACCAAACACCACAAATCCAAGGTTGAGAAACTTATCCACAACCAACGCGCATCGACCACGCCGAATTGAGTTTTAGGTTGCCTCAAAGGTTGCTTTATAGGCTATTGTTTAGCTGATACTTGCCAAAATTCTCTAAAACTGGCCCTTGTGATTGCTCGTGAGGTGTCCACTTCACCCACTACACCACCTAAATGAAGGAATGAACATTTCACTCTGCAGCGAAAGCATTGGATCATCTTTGATTTTATTTAAAATTAAACTAAAAAAATTAAAATTAAGCATACTTACTTAGAGTAAATATGGAGATATTTCCGATGGGTCTTTATCTCATCCACAAAGTCTTCATGACTATGACTCGAACATAGGACCAAGGCTTGTGGGAGCCTCTTGAAAGAAAATTCACAATGGATTAGAGAGTAAGAGATTTAGAGAGAATTATCTAATTCTTTATTGAGGAGATGTGTGTTATCTCTAATGGCTCAACCCAAGGGTCCTATTTACAAAGACCAAGAGTAAATCTTTGCCATAATTAAAATATTATATTTTAATATCTAATATATTAAAATATATTTATACTTATTTGAATCTCATTCAAATCTCCTACGATATTTATTTATTTGAATCTTATTCAAAATTTATAAATATCTTTTCTTTAATGTATCTAATATACATTAATTATTTTAATATTTAATGTACCAAATACAAGAAATATATTTTCCTCTTTTATATTTAATATATTAAATATTAATTTGAACACTTCAAATTAAATATTAATTTGAACATTTTAATTTTTCTTTCAACTAAATTGATCTTTTAGTGTTACTATGAGCTAGCAATGGGACCTTATGGACCTACAGATTATAAGCTCCAATGATACAAAATTAATTCATTAATTTTCATTCATTAACTTTAGGTCACTCTACTATAGACCTAGAGTTGCACTCTTATGCACTGTAGGATAAGTTATGTCCATGGATATAACCATTACATGCAAGTCGATCCTTCACGAGTTGTTCGTAATTACAGCTGGGTCAAAAGTTTGTTTTACCCCTGTAATTACATATTGCACCTTAAGTACCACGGATTCTCTAATGAACAATTTGTTTATGATCCAAACATAAATTAAGTCCCTCTCAGGCTATTGAGAGGGTGGGGCCCCATTATTCAAGTCCCGAAATCAGCACTTAAGGGAACTACTCATCTACTTACCCTATATCGGAATGAGTGAATTTCATCTTGTGAGATTATATTCCCAACTCCCTATTTGGTCAAGTCCCCAAAATGGTAGGTTTATTGAATCGGCTACAAAAGTTACTCTCACTCATGCAAATCAAAGGACAAGCTCTCACATGTAGGAGTTCATAACTCACTCATGATTAAGATCGAGTCACATATGATTATCCTGATGAAATATTAATATTCTTAATTAACGGATTTATAAAGAGAGATTAAATATTTAGTGGTCCAGTCTTATACAAACTCATTGTATAAGATACCCCTACTCACATGTCTCCACATGAACGATTTGAATCAAATCATTTGTAACTATTGTAAAGTGGGCCGTATCAATAGTGTTGCTAAGATAAGGCACCCAACCTTATCCATATACTATGATCCTTTAGGTTATTTCTTGAACATGATCCTCTTGTATGTCAACCACATACTATTCAAGATTACACTAATAATGTTGGATTTTTCATATAATGGATAATATTATATTGCAAATAAAATAATCAAAATTTAATATTAATTATTAAATAAATTATTAATTATGAGGCTTTAGGGCATAAATCCAAACACTAAATTGAACCCATGGGTGATGAGAGAGAGAGAGAGATGGGGGGGTCTCGGATTGGGGTCACGACAAGGGAGGGGAGTGGGGGGGTTCTCAGATTTGGAGGGGAACGAAAGAGGGAAACGGAAGGGATATGGGAGAGGGGGTTCGATGGGCTAGCGGTGGAGACATGGGAGAGGGAGACGGAAAGTGAGGGAGGGGATAACGGAAAGGGAAAAAGGAAGGGGAAGTGGGATAGGGGGTGGCAGTGAGGGGCACGGGGAGAGAGAGATGGAAGGTGAGAGAGGGGAAGAGACAGAGAGAAGGATAGGGATGGGGGAAGGGGGAACGAGGGTTCGGTGGGGGAGGGGGAGATGGCGGGGATGGGAGAGAAAAGAAGAAGGGGGAGTCTGACTCATAGGATTGTTGGATGGAATTTGCCCCACCTTGACCTGCTATACGCAAAGGAGAGGAGGAAGAGGGAGGGTTCCACAAGCGTATTCTACAAGGCTGCACATAATCCAAGTTAAATAGACCCAAATTAGGGCTTTCTCATAGGTTCCCCAAGTCAGAATTTGCAAGCTTGCCCAACCAACCAAACATTCTAAAAAGAAAAGCCCAAATGATTAAATAAACATATCCAAAACCTTAGAAACTCCAAATTTCCAAAATTAACGTACCAGATTGAGTCGGGCGTCACAAAATCCTTCTATAAATTGTTAAAATTATTAACAACAAATTGATGTACGATTAAATTATTGTTTTATTAATATATTTGGATAGTAAACCAACCACTTGAATACTACTTAACTCATGAATTCCTTACCAATCATCAAAATTTGACCAATCCATCAACAAAATTGATTTCTTCCATGTAAGTACTAGCATACTTGTATGTCATAAATTTTCTGTTAACAAATTTTAACATCCTTTTCTTTCCAAACAACTTAAAAGATTAAGTATTATTTGGTATATTTAGCGAAGAATACTTAAAATAAATTTTGGTTAAATTATAAATTTGGTCCCTAAGGTTTTGAAAAAGTTAGAATTTAGTAATTATTGTTTTAAAAGTTAGAATTAGTCTCTATGGTTGGATAAAATCCGTCCTTACAGTAGAGACTATTTATGAGAGTTTTATCAAACCATAGCTAGAAGACTATTTGTGAGGTTTTATCAAACTATGAGGATGAAATTCTAACTTTTAAAACCATATAAGCTAAATTCTAACTTTCTTCAAATCATAGAGACCAAATTTATAATTTAACCATAAATTTTTTGTTTGCAAAGTTTAAGAATGGGAGACAATAAAATCTAAATTTTATTTTGTAAAAAATTTAGCGAGAAGTAAAATGATTGGGAGTTGGATGGGGAAATGGATGCATGTGAAGAAGACAAAAGTATTTAATATTTTAGGGTTAAAAGTTTTGGAGTTTGGAATAAATGCCAGCGACCCGTGATTTTAATATTTTGCAATCTCTGACTGACCAAAATCAAAACCAAAACCCCACGTGAATTTGTGATCTCTCAACTAAATCCAAATATTTCATTTTCATTTTCTCTTTTCTGTTTCTCAAAACTCTCTTTTTCTTATCTCTTTCTTCTTCTTTCCTTCTGCCAATGCCTAACTATCCATTTCCCTTCTTTGTTCAGAATCAGATATCATCACCATATTTTTCACCTTCTAAATCTCCCAACTTTTCTATCCTTTTCAAATTAAAACATGCCCAGCTGATCAAATTCAGACACACAATGTGCTTTTTTAGATGTTAAAGAATTTAAAGTGTTTTTAATTGCTTAGTGGCAACTTTTACCACTTAAAAATTTTAACCAAACAATAATTTTTTTTTTTTTTTTTTAAAAAAAACACTTTGGTTATCTATAAATACTTTAAACGGTGTAGGCACATCATTTATGTGGTTTGACTTTGAACTTAGTTTTTATTTGGTTAATGTGCTTTTAGAAGTTCTCATTTAGTCTTATATTTGATTCCATATATGGAATTTAGTTTCAATTTTAGATTTTAGAGCGTTGTAACTACTAAATTTATTTACTAAGATTAGTTAATAATATTTAGCATTTGTAATTATTTTATTTTATTATAACTTATAAGCTCCTCTCTCAATTTTTTCTTGTTTTTTCTCTTTACTCGAGTCTACTGAATGTGATAGTCCTTGGTCTTAATACAATTTATCGAAATAACATATTTACCTAACTAGTAACTTCAATCGTTTCTTTCATTGAAATTTATTTGTCTCCATTTTTTTGGGGGCCAATAAAACTAGACAAATTTTGATAAAAATGAAAAATTCAACATATTCATACATTGAGTTTTTGCATTCAAAGTTAGGGGAGATTTAGAATTTAAAATTAACTGCAAATTTCAAATTTGTCAAAATTTTACTTATTTATTTTATTAGGATCAATTTGTTGAGAAAAATAAAATAATTAAATATGTTGAAGATCATACCGAATGAATGAGCTGAGAATTTAACTATGTTGAAGAAAAACATAAATATTATAACAACAACGAAACAATATATTAAGCTGTAAAATATATGAAAATTTTAATAAAAAAGCAATTAGAAATTCGGGTAGTCGAGATATGTATGCCGCATATATCGCTTATAATTGAGATTCGTATGATTTCTACATCGTATGATGCAATAGCTAAGCTAAGCAACACTAGACCAATATTTTACTCTGATAAATTGAATTGAAATTAAGCACTATCATATTAAAAGCTAAACTCTAGGGGAAAAAAAACTTCAAAATGGTATGCTTTTACCTAAGTTTAATTTCTATTTAGTCTCTAAGTTTAAATATGTTACACATTTACCTTTGAGTTTTTACAAATGCTCACTTTTGGTTTTGGTGTTCACTGTCTATCAGTTTAAAAGAATTATAATGTGGCATTTTAATTAATTTAATATCGAACAATTACTTTTAGCGATGTGGAATTCTTTTTCTTTTAAATAATTCTCTTTCCCTCTCTCTCTAACCTTTTTATTCCATCCTTCCTTGTTGCCACTTCCCCTTCCGCTAGTGGTTTTCGTCACTATCGCCTCCTCCTCCCCTCCCCTCACGGGCCACCTTCGCCCTCTTTTAAAAATTTTCCAAAATCACTTCAAAGCAGCAAGGGAGGGAGAGGCAGCAATGTCAAAGGATCGACAGTGAAATTTAGGATGAAATTTAGAATGACCTAAAATATCAAGGACCATTTATAGGATTCTTTATAGGATTCTTTAGTCCAAGTGCTTGATTGAAAAACAATCTCAAAAATAATTTTAAAGCGTATATAATCAAACCTAAGGCTAAGAAAGATTTGTTGTCAGACATTTAAAAAAAAAAAAACTAAAGTACTTGTAATAATTAAAATACCTATATTAAAGGTATAATTTGGAGTGTTAAACACACTTCATTATTAATAACACTCTCCAATCCATGTGAAATTTGTGGAGGTGAAGAGACAGTACTCAAATCCCCAATCTCCATATAGATTCTATTCTCTACTTAGAGTGAGTGAGAGTTAAGTTTAGAGTAGAGGTGCAGATCCAGAAGTCTCTTACAAGATTGGCAGACTCTGTTTGATGCCACATCACAGCTGTCCTCATTATTATTCCATTCATTATTTTCACCTCTACCAACCTGGCAACCTCTCTCCAAATACTCTTCTATTTTCCATAGGGTCAAAAGTCCTCTTTAAGAAAAACTTGAATATAGGGAAAACAAAATCTATTTTTGCTCTTATATATGTTGAGTTGTAATAATTTTTATCCTTTAACCTTTAATTTTATCAAATTACACCTCAAACTTAGATAAATATTTAATCTTAACCTTAAACTTTAAAGAGGGTTGCAATTTTAGCTATTTGATAAATTTTTATTCGAAAAATTATCAAAAAAAGTATTCTCATATGCGTTCAATGAATTATAGAATTTATATATGGTACAAAATTGATAAGATTTTAGAGAAAAATGACATTGAGCTAAATCTTTGTTGAAATTTATGAATTTCAACAAAGTTATTCAATAGTTCATTTGTGCATTTATCAAACTTAATTTTGTTTCAAGTTTGATTTTATTGAAATTGGTAAGTTTATAGAGATTTTTATGTAATTTTTATGTTAAAATTAGTGGATGAAAAGCAAAAATTGAACACAAGGTAAGAATTGCATCACTTATCTAAGTTTAGATTTCAATTTAGTGAAATTGAAACTTTAGAGTGAAAATTGATACAATTTTCGATAAATTTGGGAGTGAAAATTGAATTTTGTTTTCGTAAAATATAATTTCAGCAACCTAAATTTATTACTATTTCTAAATTTGATTTTAATAAGTATTGAGGACTAAATTGAAATTAAGATCAAAATAAATTTAACCTAAATCTTAGCTCTATGTTGTTTTCTCTCTCTCCAATATTTGGCATAGGAGAAAAAAGGCCTGAAAATATCAAAGCCCAAAGGTAGTGGCTCAGCCCACAATTTCCAAATAATATTTAGGGAAATTATAAGTAATGTTTAAAAAAAATTAATCATAATGAAAAATAGCTAAATAGTTTCAATATTGCGAGTATGACTACCATACTTTTAGGAGCGGTTGGTAATAATATTGATTTTTCAAGATGCCCTTGGTATATCTTTGTATTTACAACCATACCATTGTCGTATTTACAGCCTTCCAGCAACTGTTAGATTATGTTTTGAAAAAAAATTCAACCATCTCTAACCGAAATTGCTCACATTTTCCTAAATTATGGGTTTTTAAATTGGTTGGATTCCCTTTTAATTTTCGAATGTATCAATTTTTAAATTTTTTAGATTTTGTTTCAAATAATTTTCAAATTGTCTACTTTTACTCTAATATAAGATATTAGTCACAATTTTTTATTTTTGTTATCAACTCAACTAGATGTTCATTACAAAAAAAAAAAAAAAAAAAAAAAAAAAAAAAAAAAAAAAATCCAAATATATTGGTTGTTTATAAAAAAAATTAATAAATAAATAAAAACTCTTCCAAACATCTTTTATGTTAAACAAATCTCCCTTAGATTTTTGTTTTCAAAATATGAATTAGATTTACTTTTAAATATATTTCCTCTCTTTCATTAGTTTCCTCAGACCCTTGACTGTCACCTGAGTTACCCAGATCGAATTCTCACCAAGTTCATAAGTCTCTTGCTGAGAGTGCTTGTTTTTAGGAAACGACCTATTGGTGATGGAGTAATGGGGAAGAAGCGGAAAAGGAAAAGTCATATAATGACTTTGTTGACAAAATAATTATTGTCTTTTCTAGTGTCGATGAAAGCGAAAAATGAAAAAAGTCAAGAGAATCACTAAAAAGATATGAAGTTCATCGCGGCTTATTATAGAACCAAGTAAAATAGTGAGTTGACTCAGTCACTGAAACCAGAAAATCAATTGAAAGAGATAGTCAGAGGATAAAATTGAGGCAATCATCGAAAAGATGTAGCACTTACTGGAGGGTTTTCTAGAAAATTTGAAGAATGGGCTTCGAATTATTATTGATGGAAATGGTAGTGCACAACAGAGAGATGATATTTTTATTTTTCAGAAATTATGTTTTGCAACCAGGTTGATTGAAAAAAAATCTTTGTAAAGTCAACATCTAACATTTTACATATATATATATATATATATATATATATATATATATATATATACGTATATATACTGTATATACAACATGTATTTACTATTATATACCATTTTTATTGTCAATGACCCATACTTTAATAAGTGTCTAATAGGTTTCTAAAGAAGTGTCTATTATATACAACATATATTTACTATTATATATCACAGGGACCCATACTTTAAGAAGTGTCTAATAGGTCTCTGAAGAAGTGTCCATTATATACAACATGCATTTACTATTATATACCACATTCATTGTCAGGGACTCATATTTTTGAGAAGTGTCTAACAAGTTTGATTTGAAGAAGTGATTATATACAACATGTATTTACTATTATATATCATGTTTTTATGGTGTTCAATAGTTGTAATAGTTGTAATTATGTCACAAATTATCTTTTTTTTTTTTTATATCCTAAAGGGGTTTCTATAAGTGTTTTATTCGTTTTTTAGTTGTGATTTTCACAAGCATCCACACCAACAACGGTTTTGAATTGGAATCACAAATTATGTATTTTTATCAATCACATAGATTTTTATTTGAATTAAACTAATCTTCCTTGATGCACTCCCTTTTTGTAGCCTTTCTTGTAGATTTGTATTTGAATTAAACTAACAACACTCCCTTTTTGTAGCATTTTTTTTAGAATCACAAATTTTTTAGTTGTAATTTTCTCTCCTTATGCATTGTTTTTTGTTAGCCACTCTTTTAGGTTGAATAAACTCATAAATATCCAACGGAGGTATTTTCATCCTAATGCAATTAGTAGAAATTAATTAAAAATGGTTTTAATATGGTTGTAATATTTGGTTTTGAATTTAAATTATTTAATTTTTTATTGGCTAAAATTCCTTTCCGTATTTGATATTTTTATTCTATCTTATCTATTTCACAATTCCCTCTCATTAGATCAAACCAACAGAATTTGAATTGAACCAAACTAAACATGCATACACATTTGAAAACTACGTTGGTTACAAAATACACTAAAGCCTTGCTATTATTATAACACCTATTTCTACATTTTGATACTTGAAGGACATGAGAATAGAGAAAAGAAAGAATGAAATTGGAAAAATAGGTATTTGGATATATTTTTTTTAGTTGGAAATACTATGATTGGTTGAAAAAAAAAAAGAAAAGGAAAAAGAGGGTGGTTGCAACTGATAAACATGTAAAATATTGAAGAGAAGGTAATGACGACAGAAAAGCCTTCTAAATTGAATTGATTAGAAGAAGTAAAGTGTGACACCAGGATTCGAGTACGAAAATTTTGGAATTGAGGTGGCTTCATCTTGAGGTTTTGATTTTAAAACGAAAAAAAAAGGGAAGGGATATTTTTAAAAAAAAGGTTTATAAGATAAGTTACAAAAGAAAAAGAAAAGAAGGAAAAAAACACCTTATTCTTCTTCCTTTTGCGTGCGACCAACAAAAGGAGAAAGGGGTAGGGTTTACTTTGTCTTCCTCGCGTGGGCTCTAATCGGCCAGGGGGAGGGATTCCAGTGGCGGTTCTTAACAGCGACGATGTGTGGGTGAGCAGCGTCGACCACTAGTAAGCGTCTTTCTCTCTCTCCACCATTTTCCATCCACCTCTCCCTTTTCTCTTCTCAACGTCTCTCTCTCTCTCTCAAGCCTTCAATTGGAATCAAGGAAGGGCCATTAAGGGTGGTGGTGTAGCAGAACATGTGTGGGAGGTCGAGTTTGAGTTTTTCAGTGACTTTCGTAGGGTTAGCAATTGTAAAGACTATATTTAGGCAGTTTGAGAGATCGTTTCGTCATGGGTTGCTCAGCAAGGGTAGAGGTTCTTTAAACACGTCGAAAGTGTGCCAAACATCAAATCAGCAGCGTGGGGTGTTGTTTAGGGGAAAGAGTTCGTGAGGGCATATAGTTCTTCTTTTTTGATTCCCTTGGGTTGGTAACTTCTTCGGGAAAGAGGGAGTTAGTGAATTTGGAGCGCTTCTGGAAGGTAAGTAGCCTGATTAATTTCCCTTACGAGAGTTGTATGCAGATGATTTCTCTTTTGTACATACATAGGACTCGCTTGGCTAGTTGCAAGCTTGCTTGTCTGGTTGAAATGCACTAAATGCGTGGTTGTAGGTGTTTACTCAAATCCAAACCCGAAGAAGTGCTTGCTTAGCCATAGTTGTTGGCATAGCTATCCTTTGGGTACATGAGTTGAAGCCACGAGTGAAACAGGCAATAAGCAAGGTGTTGAATGTGAGATTTGCTCCTCAAAGGTCTAGGAACTAGACAGATGGGGTATAGGATGTTAGGCTTGTCACGCCCCGCCCCAGATTAACTCTACCAAACCTAGGATGAGTTGTGATGGCAGTAGACCCCAAAAGTGCAATGGAATCTATTGCCAAATCTTTGTCTCTTTTCTCATTAACTATCTTTAACTATGAATATCTCATAAACAACGCGTTGGAATTTCTCTCTTTACTTACAATAAATTATATGCAATGACTTGACAAGACTGGTGGCAGACTCTGATTAGCGAACTCTGGTTGAAACTCAAGAGCAACCTGGTGGAAAAATTAAAAACAAAAGAATGAGCTAAAAAGCCCAATGAGTGGTGATTCATAAGAAAATACATTTTCATAATAAACATAAATCAAATCTTTGTACGTGCAAACAATGTAGTTTATGCTTGAGATCATTTTAACACATTAAAAATGTGTAACAAATAACTCTTGAAAACATGAATGGCGCAACTAAGGTTTCAGCTCTTGAAACCATAAACTCTTAAAACATAAGCACATGTTAGTAAAAACATCGATAGAAAAATCCGTAATTACAGCTCTGGAAAGCATAAACATAACTAGTGAAGTTCATCACAAAATCTGTACCCAAATCTCTATCATACTATGTACCGAGTAATCTCCAGATACATAGCAGAACATATCTCTGTCATACGTGCACGCAGAGCAAACTCTATCATCTGTAATGCTTCAGGACCAGAATTTGGACCAGGATTCGGAATCCGGATTTGGCATCTAATGGCCCCGGCATTCCCCTGCATCCCCTGCGGCTTGAGCACGCGAGCATACTATGGAAACACATTCTCATAGCATACCGGGTAATCACCATGGGTACAAAGATCTAGTGGTTTGAAAACCACTTCCAACATAAACCTCTTAAATCCCAAATCACTTTAAATCATAAAAATTCTTAACTTTTTAAGATCTCAAACTCTTTCTGAAAATTATATATTTCTCTAGACAATCGTTCATAAACTTGAGAGATTTCTGAAATAACATTAAACATTTATAATATCTCAAATAATCATCAAATCTCTCAAATAATATAAACATTTTCAAAGTCATATTTTCTTTGAAATTACATCCAATGAAAGTCATACATTTCTCAATAAACATTTAAACTCTTCAAACATCTCAATAATCATAAATATCTCGAATATCTCTTAAAATAATAATTCAAGCTAAAATCACAAAATTACTGAAAATTTATAACAATTTTTCTCAAACATCTCTAAACCATATCTTCAGTAAAAATCATAAAATATTGAGAATCTTCGATAATTCTCTCTAAATCTCATAACAATTTCTTTAGAATCATATATAATTAAAGAATTCTTGAAAATTCCATAATAAGAATTAAATGATGAAAATATTTCAAAAATAAACCACTCACAGAAATATATCAACTTTGACTCTTCATATCATAAACTAGTCCAGTTTCTGTCCAATCTGAAATTTCCAATAACCATAGCATAGATTATGAAATATTTCCAAAAGAAATAAACATAAACTTCCAATTAATCAATTAAATAATTTCCATTTTTTTTTTCTCTTTCATCTTAATCCAAATTCTTAAATTATACTTTCTCTCTCATTCCAATAATGTAGACAACATTTTTGTCTTTTCTCCAATCAACTAATATTTTCTTCTCTTTCTTCCACAATCCATCCTTTCTTAAAATATAAATAATTTTTATATTTCCAAACTATTTCTCCCACGTGAGACATCTTCAAGTCCACTTTTCTCTCCTCATAACTCCACTTTATACCATACAATCATTTCCCTTTTCAATTTACCTAATTACCCTTCTTCTTCTTCTTCTTCATTTTCTCAACTTCTTCCACAACACTCTGTTTTTCTTCCTTCCAATCCATACCTTTACTTTTTCTTACAACTCTCTAATCTTTTAAGCTTTCTTAAATTAAGTTTCTAGTAATTTCTCTTGGCAAACTTTTCTCTTTACTAATTTATCTTTCCTTCCCTAAAATTAAAACAACCTCCCAACAAAATTGAACATTTCAAATACCCAAATTCCATTTCTTAACTTTCAACATACCCAAATAATAACATAAGCAAACTACAAACTTCATCCTCCTATTTCAAAGTATCCATAAGAATTCCACAATCAAAAGAAGAAAAATCCATAAAACTCTCTTTAAAGACCACCTATTTTCATGGTTTCCCTAAAAAAAACTTACCAATATAAATCTTCTTGCTTGAGCCTCTCAACACCACTTTCAATTTCATGCTTGGCATGCTTAAGCTCCTCAATTTCATTTATGTGTTGTTTCTCTCTCTCCAAGCAAAGTTTCTTTTCTCTTTGGTTTCTCATTTCTTCTCCATCCTTCCCGAACACTCATTTCTTTCCCTTTCTCTCTCTCTTTTTTTTTTTTTTAATTTAAAACCAAAAGCTTCCACTATAAGTTTCTTTTATTTTTATTTATTTATTTTTTATATAAAAATATATATATTCTTTTCCAACTTCTTTCCAATATAATACAATACAAACTCCCATTTTCCTTTCTTTTCTAATTTATATATTTATTAAATACAAGTTATATTCCATTTTCAAAGTTTCAAATTACTTGCATTTTTATTTTGTCTCAAACTATAATTTCTCCATCAACAATTTCAAAATTGAATAATCCATATATCAAATGCATATATCCAATTGCTAGAAGACCAAAATTAGGTCTTACAAGGCTAGCTTAGGGGGCGAATCTATGTTGTGATTAGCCTGAGGGTTGCTTTCCTTCATCGAGTTGTGTTATCTTAGGGGTGAATCCCCATTATGATTAGCGTGAGGGTTGCTTTCCTTCATCGGGTTGTGCTAGCTTAGGGGTGAATCCCCATTATGATTAGCGTGAGAGTTTCTAATTTCCTTTATCGAGTTGTGCTAGCTTAGAGGCGAATTCCCGTTGTGATTAGTGTGAGGGTTCCTTTCTTTCACAGGGTTGTGCTAGTGATAATCTCATGAAATGGGAGTAAATTATCACAATTTCACTCTTGGACCTTGCTAAAAATTGAGTTATGTACATTCCATTGTCAGTTTTGTAGTGCTTATTTGGTTACTGAATTAAGCAAGCGTGAATATTGAAAAATCTTCTATTCTTCCTTTACTTTTGTTGAATTTTCTCTCATTTGGACAAGTTTTTCCAGAATATAAAGTTGGGTTGAAAAACCTTTAGGCTTGTGGACCAATTTTATGGGCTGATAGCTGAATGTGTTTAGCAATGCTATAGCATTACAAACCACATTTCTATGTGGTCATCAATGCTATGGCATCGCAAACCACATATGGACGTAGACTTTTACGCAGAATTTAAAGCTTACATCAACGTGGGAGTCAACATTTGTTAAAATAGACCAATAAGCAACAGCCACGTAGACAGTAAGACAAATAAGCCCTTAAAGGTAAAGAATAGAAGAAAGAGAGCCCTCGGGCAAAAGGGGGGACGCCGAAAAAGGGAAAAAATGCAGAAAACAACGATCTTTCAAGCTTTTGAAGAAGAAGAAGAAGATTCATGATCCTCTACTCTCTCTTTCTCATTTTCTCTCTAGTTTTACCTTCTAGTTTATTGATTTTGTATTGCCCTTAGTTTTTTTTAAGCTTTAAGCTAGGTTAGAACATTTTTGGTGTAACTCTTAAATTAATCTCAAGATGTTGATGATTTCTGAATTCTACTAGTTTATTTTCTATTTTGAAGTCATGGGCTAAGTTTTTTTAGGGTTAGAATTTAAGGATGGATGTGGTTGTTTGAACTCTATTGACTCAATGCATTTTTATGAAGGTGTACATTCATTTGTGGTGTTTATTGCAAGTTCTTATTTGAGTTTGATCACCTTAGGTAAGACACAAACTAGTTCTTAATATTGAAAGGGTTAGGAATGGGTGGATTAACACAAATGGAACAAGTGATTTCTCCTTAAGGGTAGAAGTTGTAGGGTGTAGACATACATTATAAGCTTGTGATTTTGGGAAATTTAGGTATTATTAGTGTTCATTAGTATTGGGTTTTCGTAGACATATGCTTAACTCAGTATTAAAGGCAAGAAAATCCAGTTCGAGAGGTTTTCAGGTCGGTTTCATGTGAAAATTCCCTTATGTATAACATTTTGGTGTCTAATGCTATAGTATTGTTGACCTCAACTGGGCAAAAACAGTCAATGCCTTTCGAAATTCCAGCCCCTATTTTTATCATTTTAGTACTTGTTTAGCCTCTCAAAGTTAGATTTTTCCTTTTTAAGTCTCAGTTTAGTAGCCGCTTTTGTGCTTGTTTTTAGTTAACTTGCGGGTTGAATTGCGTTCTTTAGTTTAGTTTTGCGTTGGCAAGTTTGTGCTTAATTTCAACAACTTTACTTACATTAGTCCTCGTGGGATTGACCTTGTTTTATCATTTACTACCTACGATTGCATATGCTTGCGTAGTGAGTTTTTGCACAACAGCTAGCTTAGGGGCGAATCCCCATTATGATTAGCGTGAGGGTTGCTTTCCTTCATCGAGTTGTGCTAGCTTAGGGGCGATTCCCCATTGTGATTAGCGTGATGGTAGCGATGCTTATTGAGTATCTTTATACCCACCCTTGCTATCTTTGCTATGTCTTTTCAGGTGACACCCAATCATGGGACGAGTGATGGGGACGAAGGTTTGGCTGGACTATGGAGACGTTTTCAATATTTTAACCTTAGCATTGTACTAGGTTAAGGGGTTGCTCCTTTATAGGATGTTAGGATGGTGAACTGATGGTTCTCTTATTTTGTATATTTTCCTAAAATTGCTTGTGACTTGTATTCTAGTTGGGTTTGACCTTTGTTTCGTAGTTTGTGGATGTCGAGCCTTAGTATTTGTTGTATAGAAGTGCGTGTTTTGCTTCCAGGTTTTCAAAAAAAAAATTTGGTTTCCTAATTTTACATCGTTATGTTGCCAAAATTTTCACATGTAGACCTTAGGGCCGTTTCAGTTGGTAACAGAGCCCTAGGTTCTAGGTTCTGTAAACTCGCTTAAGTTGTAAACATTGATTTCTTCATAGTCCGCGCTAGAAGATCGCCTCATTGTCGTAAGGTTTGATTGTATTATGGAAAGATAGTTAGAGGTTAAAGCTAGCTTGTTTCTGTGTAGCATTGGTTAGTTGTGGTGTGGGGTGGTTAATTTTGTCGTTATAGAAATCTAGTGTTGTGGGATTAGTGGGTTAACGTGTTGTGGTTGGTAATACAGGTTATGGCTTGTTTAAGAGGTGGCAGAAGAGCCACCATGGGTCGTGGAAGGGGTGGTCGCGAGGGCAGGGGTCGAGGAGTGCGTGGGCGAGAGGACCCATTCCCAAGTCCCCCCGTTGACTGAGCACTCAGAGCGCCAAGGGGAGCCTGGCCTAGATTTTCCAGCAGCTAAGGAGTCGATGGGGCAGAATATCAAACGTCAATAAGCTTGAGAGAACTTGACGGTTGACCCACCGAGGCAGGTTACTACCATGACACTGATGGCAGAGGCCTTACAAGCCATTATCCAGTTGGCTCTAGATGGTCAGGCGACGTTGCTCCCGGGGCTACTATTGAGAAGGTTAGATACTTGAGAGATTTCAAGAAATACGACTTGACCCACTTTGACGGTTAGAGCGTGGACCCTACCGCGTCTGAAGCATGGTTAGCGTCCATGGAGTCGATTTCCAATGCATGCGTTGCTCAGAGGAGTAGATGGTGCAGTGTGTTGTGTACGTACTGCGTGATCGGGCTCTTCTTTTGTGGGAATCCATGGAGCGGTCAATGGATGTGAGTGCAAGGTCGATCACGTGGTTACGCTTTAGAGAGGTGTTTTATGAGAAGTATTACCCTGCCTTCACGAGGGCCAAGAAACAGGCAAAGTTTATGAAACTGAAGCCAAGGGAAAATTAGTCGGTTGAAGACTATGAACAAGAATTTTACCATGCTTTCTTGCTTTGCTCCTGATTAGGTGGATACGGAAAAGAAGGTGGATCAATTCTTCATGGGCTTGAGTGACGACCTGTTTGGTGCAGTGATAGCACTTGAACCAAAAACTTATGTCGCGGCTCTCCAGGCGGCATCCTTAATAGATTCCCATACCCCCAGGTTAAGGGAAGTTAGTGATAATTCTCATTCATGAGGATTATTTGGCCTTTAAACTTAATTATACTTATGAATTTTATTCTTATTATTAGATGAAAATTAGGAAAATGGTTGAATTTAATGACATTATTGTTGGAAGACCTTTAAATTAAGTAAGTTAAGAAAAGAGAACAAAAGAAGAAAAAATTCACACTTAATATTTTGATGCAGGGTTTTTTCAAAATGCAACAACAATGCAATTGCGTGGCAATTGCAATTTCGGCGGAACTGGAGATTAAGGAAAAAATGCAAATTAAGGGATTTCGGGAAGAAAAATCCCCACGATTTCAGCTAGATTCTGAGTTGTAATTGTCCATCAACCAATCGAGAAACCCTAGCATGAAGTCCCTATATATTTTGAGAAGAAGGCTGTGAGGGGGAGCTTGATTTTTGGGAAGAAATTTGTTTATGTTTTGGGCCTTATTTCCTTACCGTCTGTAATTTTTAATTTCAATTTTTAGTTGCTGCTCTGTTGTAATTTCTTCTACATCTCAACCCCTAAAATCTATCTCAATCCTAGCACTAAGAAAGTTGATGGTGGTTAGGAACAAATTTCTTGTTCGATGGAGCTGAGAGGCATGGGGTTTTAGTGCAATTGAGTTCCTATTTAATTTATGCAAGCGTTGGACTTTTGTTTCTGTTATTTAATTTGAAGTTAGCTATTAGTTTGTATTTTCTCTTTAGCATTTTAATAAAGTTAAAGATTCTTCTAATTTTGAATCCAGAGCATCCTTTTGGCAAAGTAAATTTTTTTTATACCATGTTGATTGTAAGTGTTCTTGGGTTATTTTCAATTCTCTTTTATATCAATGAGTTTTATCAAAACAAGCTTACTGTCTTTTGTTAGTTTTATTATGATGAGGTAAATTTCCTTAGGGATTCAAGTTGTGAATGCCCTAGAGGAAAGATGTAAGGCTCGATAGCAAAACACAATCTAGCTAACACTCGAACTATTGTTTGCTTTTGGTGAGTTCAATGTTGGGTAAACCCTAGTTGGCCATCTAGTGTTCTTTCTAAGCTATAACTTAATATCGAAAGGGTTAAGGGAAGCGGATGTTGCAAAAGCAATGGAGGAAAAAGCTTAGACATAAGTTCTGAAATATCGACCCTAGACATAGAGCGAGACTCCAAAACTACTAGAGTTGTGCGCGGATATATCTAAGTTAGATTAGCCATAGAAATATAGGTTTAATCACTTAGCCTCCTAAAAATACTTCATAGAATGTCGAATAGGAGTTGAATTCAGTTTACTTAGTTCTTGAGTTAGCTACGATTGTAATTGCCTTCTTGTTGCATTTCTTTTCAAATGGGCATTAGCATCTTGAATCCCTTCCTCATTTCCATTGTTTTTCAAATAAGTTTTCTTTTAGCCAAAACATCTCACAAACCTTTTTATACCAACGGTTACTTTAAGTTGCAATTTGTCAACAATTTTGTGTCATCTTAATACATTTAATTAAAACTCGTTCCCTTGGGTACGATACTTTGGAATACTTTCAGTTTCTTATTACTTCGATCACGTGCATTTGCATGTAGTAACGATCAGTTAGCAACGGCCAAAGTTCAGGGTCATGGAAAAAAAGAATGTATGACCAGGCGTTTGTTAAGTCAAATTGAAGCTTAGGTCCGAGTTAGCAAAGAAGGTTGCAACAAGCAGCGAGCCAAGGAAAACCTTCGTGCACCAATTGTGGTGGACGTCCCAACGGGGCCTACTTTGCGGCTGCCAAGACATGTTACAACTGTGGGAAGGTGGGTCACCTATCGTCGGTGTGTACCTAGAGGAAGGAAGTGGATCCAAGAGCTTGTTTTAGCTGTGGAAAAATAGGACACGTTGCAGCGAGTTTTCCCAAAGATAGAGTTGTCGGGACACAGAGAGGCCGACAACAGGGTAAAACTTTTGTGTCAACCAGCAAAATGGTAGGAGGATCTGGCTTTGTGGTGACAGGTATGTTGGGATTTATGCCCTAAAGCCTCATAATTAATAATTTATTTAATAATTAATAATAATTTTGATTATTTTATTTGCAATATAATATTATCCATTCTATGAAAAATTCAAGGTTATTAGTGTAATCTTGAACAGTATGTGGTTGACATATGGGAGGATCATGTTCAAAAAATAACTTAAAAGGTCATAGTATATGGATAAGGTTGGATGCCTTATCCTGGTATCACTATTGATACGACTCACTTTGTAATAGTGACAAATGATTTGATCCAAATCGTTCATGTAGAGACATATAAGTGGAGATATTTTATACAATGAGTTTGTATAAGACTGGACCACGAAAGATTTAATCTCTCTTTATAAATGCGTTAGTTTAGGAGATTAAGATCTGGAGACATTACCTATATGGCGAGAAGACCCAGATCTTTACAGACCACAAGAGTCTCAAGTACCTCTTCACTCAGAAGGAGTTGAATATGAGACAATGCAGGTGGCTGGAGTTAGTAAAGGACTACGATGTGGAAATCTTGTATCATTCGGGTAAAGCGAATGTAGTTGCTGATGCACTTAGTAGAAAGACTACTCATACCTTGCTAATCACAAAATAGGCACACTTGTAGTCCAAGTCGGCACATGGTGATTTGGGTGATTGTAGACAGACTCACCAAGTCGGCACATTTCTTATTAAAAAAGCTTACATACTCAGTAGAGAGATGGGCACATCTGTTTATAGAAGAGATAGTCAGATTACACGGGGTTCCAATGAAGATTGTTTCAGACAGAGATCCCCACTTCACATCCATCTTCTGTGTAAGTTTCCAGACGACTTTGGGCACAGAGTGTAACTTCAACACCTCTTTTCACCCGCAAATGGATGGCTAGACTGAGAGGTTGATCCAAACCCTGGAGGACATGTTACGAGCATGTGCTTTTGACTTCGCGAGTAGTTGGGATACACAGCTACACTTAATGGAGTTCGCTCACAACAACAGTTATCAAGTAGCTATAAGCATGGCACCTTTTGAAGCTCTGTACGGAAAGAGGTGCAGAACCCCCATATTTTGGGACGAGGTTGGAGAGCACAAATGAGGCAGTGCGGAAGATCAGGGCAAAGATGCTAACTGTGCAGAGTAGGCAAAAGAGTTAGCTGATGTGAGACGTCGGGACTTGGAGTTTGCGGCTGGTGACTACATGTCCCTGAAAGTGGCACCATTGAAAGGAACCCTGAGATTTGGAAAGAAAGAAAAGTTTAACCCCAGATTAATTGGGCCGTTTGAAATCTTGGAGCGAGTAGGTTTAGTGGCTTATCGCTTGGCTTTGCCGCCTTCCCTCTATGCAATTCATAACATTTTTCATGTATCGATGTTGCGTAAGTATGTACCTGATCTGTCCAATGTGATCGATTACCAGCCATTGCCCGTCAGCGAGAACTTGAGTTATGAGAAAAACTAGTGTTGATTCTAGCACGTGATAGGAAAACTCTTCGGAATATGGAGATATGTGTGGTCAAAGTATTGTGGCAGACCACCAACTCAAAGAAGCAACTTGGGAGCGTGAGGATGAGATGCGGGACAAGTATCCAGAGCTCTTCAAAAGTTAAACCCTTTCGAAGATGAAAGTTTTTAAGGTGGGAGGAGTTGTGACACCTGGATTCGGGTAGGAAAATTTTGGAATTGAGGTGGCTTCATCTTGAGGTTTTGATTTAAAAAAGGAAAAGAAAAGGGGAAGGGGATATTTAAAAAAAAAGGGGGGGGGGGGGGGGGGGGGGGTTATAAGATAAGCTACCAAAGAAAAAGAAAAGAAAGAAAAAAAAATTCTTCTTCTTCCTTGCGCGCGCGACCAACAAGAGGAGAAAGGGGGAGCGTTTGCTTCGTCTTCCTCACGTGGGCTCTGATCGGCGAGGGGAGGGATTTAGGCAGCGTGTGGGTGAGCATCGTCGACCACTTGTAAGTGTCTCTCTCTCCGCAGTTTTTCGTCCACCTCTCCCTTTTCTCTTATGAACGTCTCTCTTTTTCTCTCTCTCTCTTAAGCGTTCAATTTTCATTAAGGAAGGCTGTTAAGGGTGGTGGTGGTAACGGAACACGCATGGGAGGTTGGGTTTGAGTTTTTTGGCGACTTTCGTGGGGTCAGCAGCTGTAAATACTACATATAGGAAGTTTGAGAGCTCGTTTCTTCATGGGTCGCTCAACAAGGGCAGAGGTTCTTTAAACACATCAAGAGTGTGCCAAGCATCGAACCAGTGGCATGGGGTGCTGGTTAGGCGATAAAGTTTGTGAGGGCGTTTAGTTCGTCTTCTTTCATTCCCTTGGGGAGTGTTGGTAACTTCTTCGGGAAGGAGGGATTTAGTGAATTTGGACCGCTTTTGGAAGGTAATTAGCCTGGTTAATTTCCCTTACGAGAGTTGTATGTGGAGGATTTCTCTTTTGTACATACATAGGACTCGCTTGGCTAGTTGTAAGCTTGCTTGTCTAGTTTGAATGCACTAAATGTGTGGTTGCCGGTGTTTACTCAAATCCGAACTCGAAGAGGTGCTTGCTTAGTCGTAGTTGTTGGTTTAGCTATCCTTTGGGTACATGTGTTGAAGCCACGAGTGAAATAGGCAACAAGCGAGGTGTTGAATGCAAGATTTGCTTATCAGAGGTCTAAGAACTAGACAGACGGGGTATAGGATGTTAGGCTAGCTTAGGCAACGAATTCCCATTGCGATTAGTGTGAGGGTTGCTTTCCTTCATTGGGTTATGCTAGCTTAGGGGCGAATCCCCATTATGATTAGCGTGAGGGTTGATTTGCTTCACCGGGTTGGGCTAGCTTAGGGGCGAATCCCTATTGTGATTATTGTGAGGGTTGTTTTCTTTCATTGGGTTTTGTTAGCTTAGGGGCGAATTGTCACAACCCACCCCAGATTAACTCTACCAAACCTAGGATGAGCTATGACGGCAGTAGACCCCATATGTGTGGAATGGAATCTATTGCCAAGTCTTTATCTTTTCTTTCATTATCTAACTTTATCTATGGATACCCCAATAACAGCACAGTAAAAAAATTTTCCTTTACTTACACTAGATGATATGCAATTACTTGATAAGACTAGTGGCAGATTCTGATTAGCAATCTCTGATTGAAACTCAAGAGCAACCTGGTGGAAAAATTAAAAACAAAAGAATGAGCTAAAAAGCCCAATGAGTGGTGATTCATAAGAAAATACATTTTCAAGAAAATTATTTTCTTACTAAACATAAGTTCATAACTATGTGAAATAATGCAAATCACGAATAGTTTAGAAACCTTCGAGATCATTTTAAGACATTAAAGTCTGTAAATAAACATCTCTTGAAACAACAACTCTTAAGTCAACAATTCTTGGAAACATAAGCACAAGTTCGTAAAAACATAGATAGGAAAATCCGTAATTATAGCTCTTGAAAGCATAAACATAACTAGTGAAATTTATCACCAAATCTGTACCCAAATCTCTATCATACTATGTACCGAGTAATCTCCAGATACATAGCAGAATATATCTCTGTCATACGTGCACGTAGAGCAAACTCTAACATCTGTAATGCTTCAGGTCCAGGATTTGGACCAGGATTTGGAATCCGGATTTGGCATCTAATGGCCCCGGCATTCCCCTGCATCCCCTGCGGCCTGAGCACGCTAGCATACTATGGAAACACATTCTCATAGCATATCGAATAATCACCATGGGTACAAAAATCTAGTGGTTTAAAAATCCACTTTTAACATAAACCTCTTAAATCACAAATCACTTTAAATCATAAAAATTCTTAACTTTTCAAGATCTCAAACTCTTTCTGAAAATTATATATTTCTCTAGACAATTGTTCATAAACTTGAGAGATTTCTGAAATAACATTAAACATTTATACTTTTTCGAATAATCATCAAATCTCTCAATAATATAAAACATTTCTAAAATCATATTTTCTCTGAATCCACATCTCATATAAATTTCATACATTTTTTCAAGACACATTAAAACTCTTCAAACATCTCAATAATCATAAAAATATCTCAAATATTTCTCAAATGACAATTTCAACTAAAAGCATAAAATATTGGCATTTCCATACTATTTTTGGAAATTCATAGCATACTATGAAAATCTCTTAGCAATTTTCTCTAAAATCAAACATGACTCATAGAATTCTTGAAAATTCGTAATAATAATCAAATAATAAAAATAATTCGTAAAATAAACCACTCACAAAATTATGGTTGTTGGCTTTTCGGATCGTAAACTATTCCAATTTCTTAAACCTGAAATTCCAACGATCATACCACAATTTACAAACTATTTTCAAATGAGATCACATAAATTTCACTTTAATCCATTAAACTAATTTTCAATCTCTTTCTTTTAATCCAACTCCAAAGTGCCATTTTCCCTAATCCAACCAATGCCAATATATTAATTTTGTCTTTTTTACTCATATAGAAATATATATATATATATCTCTCTCTCCTCATAAACAATTATTTTCATTAATTAAAGACAAGATTTTGTCTCCTCCAAAACTCCATTCCCACGTGAAAGCTCTCCAAAATGAGTTTCCCTTCTCTCTCCACATTTAAGTCTCTTAATTACTCCTCCTCTTTATTTAAATTCATTTATTTTTATCTTCCAATCCACCCACTTCATCTCCTTCCTTCCCATTTACAATTCTCTTTTGGTTTATTTCATATCACCAAAATCTCCATGACCTTCCATGGATTCTTCATTCTTCTCTTTCCTTTTAACTTCACTATTCATTTATTTCCTACCATTTCCATTTTTTTTTTCTCTCATATATATCCTTTCATCCTTCCATAATCTCACAACCAATAACCTCTCAAAACTATCTTTTAATTTTTCACCTCTTTTTTTTTTTTCTCCTCTAAGTTTTTGTTTACCAACAAAACCCACCAAAACCACAAATTAGTTTTCTGTAACTTTTTATTGAGGCAACATCCTCCATCATTCTTCTTAATTCTCATACTACCATTCCCAACCAAACCCAAAAACTAGAAAATGAAAGCCCACAAGGATCCATAAGATTTCTTAAACAATAAAGAGAAACCCATGAACTAACAACTCAATTTTTTTTTCCATATTTTCAAGCTTTTCCAAGAAAGTTTTGCTTAGCAAGTTGAATTCCTTACCTAAAAGCTTCTTTAGTCTTGATCCGGTGTTAGTCACGCCCTTTCCAGCGGCTTCCAACATTACCACGGCCTCTCCGATGAATTCTCATATCTCTCTTTCTCCATTTTCTCTTCCTCTTTCTCTTTTCTTCTTTTGGTTCTTCTTTTAACCGAAGCCATCCTTTTGCTCTCTTTTATTTTTATTTTCTTTTATTTTGTTATCTTTTCTCTCTCCAACATGATAATTACCAATATTCTTTTCATTTTTATCTTCTTCTCTATGTGGCTTCTCCAAAACCACACATTTTCTTATTATTAATGTTTTTTTTTTTAATATATATCAAAACCAATTCTCTTTTACTTTTCCATTTTATTTTAAACTTTCTATTCTTTCCAAATGTTCCAAAATCAAATAATCAATATGCCATATAAATACTAGAAATCCAAAATTGGGTCTTACACGAATGCCCATTATGATTAACGTGAGGGTTGCTTTTCTTCACTAGGTTATGCTAGCTGAAGGGCGAATCCCCATGATGATTAGTGTGAGAGTTTCTTTCCTTCACCGAGTTGTGCTAGCTTAGGGGTGATTCCCCATTGTGATTAGTTTGAGGGTAGCGAGTAGTTGGGTTTTTGCATTATAAGAGGGGCGGGCGTGTCTGAATACCACTTCCGATGTGCTTCGGAGTTTTGAATTCTTAGGTAGGCTACTTACTGAGTATCTTTATACTCACCTTTGCTATCTTTGTTGTGTCTTTTTAGGTGACACCCAACTGTGGGATGGGTGACGGGGATGGAGGTCTGGATGGACTATAGAGACGTTTTCGATGTTTTGATCTTAGCATTGTAATAGGTTAAGGGGTTTCTCCTTTATAGGGTGTTAGGATGGTGAACGAGTGGTTCTCTTGTTTTGTAAATTTCCCTAAATTGCTTGTGACTTATACTTTGGTTGGGCTCAGCCTTTGTTTCATAATTGGTGGATGCTGAGCCTTGGTATCTGATGCTGAGCCTTAATGTTGAGCCTTGGTATCTGTTGTATAGAAGTTGTTATGCTACCGAAATTTTCACATGTAGGTCTTAAGGTTGTTTCATAAAGGCTGCTAATAAATAACAGTGACAAGGGGTAAATGAAGGGAATAATCACATTAAACCCACAACGGAAGCGTTGGAATCGATTTTAATTTTATTTTAGAATTAAAAAAAATATATTTAGGCTAAGCAAAGCATACATTTAGTTTAATGGAGATTGATTTGGCTGGTCTTTAAGCTTCTTGTGCTCTAACTCCAACGAGATTGAATCTTTAAGAGCCCATTGAAAGAAAATTCACAAGAGATTGGAGAGGAAAAGACATAGAGAGAATTCTCTATTTCTGAGAGGATGATTTTCATGGCTCAACCCAAGAGTCTTATTATAGAGACCTAGGGCAAATATTAGTCATAATTAAAATATTATATTTTAATATCTACTATATTAAAATATATAATATACTTATTTGAATCTCATTCAAATATCATAAAATATATATTTAACCTATTTGAATCTTATTCAAATTTTGAACATATATATTTTTCTTTAATGTATCTAATATACATTAATCATTTTAATATTTAATGTATCAAATACAATGAATATATTTACCTTTTTTTACATTTAATATATCTAGGATATTAAATATTAATTTAAACACTTCAAATTAAATATTCATTTGAACATTTCAAATTTTGTTTCAACTAAATTGGTGTTTTAGTGTTGCTATGAGCTAGTAAGTGGACCTTATGGACCTACATATTATAAGCTCCAATGATATAACATTAATTATCTAAACTCTTTAATCAATTAATTTTTCAGTCATTAACTCTAGGTCACTCCACTATAGACCTAGAGTTGCACTCTTATGCACTGTAGGATAAGTTGTATCCATGGATATAACCACTAGATGCAAGTTGATCCTTAACGAGATGTTAATAATTAAAGCTGGGTTAAAAGTCCGTTTTACACCTGCATTTACATCTTATACCTTAAGTACCACTGATCCTTTAATGAACAATTTGTTTATGATCCAATTATAAACTAAGTCCCTCTCGGGCTTGTGAGAAGGTGGGGCCCTATTGTTCAAATCCTGAAATCAGTACTTAAGGGAACTATTCATCTACTTACCCTATATGGGAATGAGTGAATTCCATCTTGTGAGATTATATTTCCAGCTCCCTATTTGGTCAAGTCTCCAAAATTGTAGGCTTATTGAATCGGCTACAAAAGCCACTCTCACCCATGCAAATCAAAAGACAAGTTCTCATAGGCATAAGTTCATAACTCACTTAGGATTAAGATCGAGTCGCATATGATCATCTTGTGAAATATTAATCTTCTAAATTAACGGATTTATAAAAAGAGATTAAATATTTCGTAGTCCAGTTTTATACAAACATATTGTATAGGATACCCCCACTCACATGTCTCCGCATGAACGATTTGAATCAAATCATTTATAACCAATATAAAGTGAGCCGTATCAATAGTGTTACCAGGATAAAGCACCCAATCTTATCTATATACTATAGACCCTTTAGGTTGTTTCTTAAACACAATCCTCTCGTATGTCAACCACATACTGTTCAAGATTACACTAATAACCTTGGATTTTTTATATAATGGATAATGTTATATTGCAAAATAAAATAACCAGAATTATTATTAATTATTAAATAATAAATCATCAATTACAAGTATTTAGGGCATAAATCCCAACGGTAAAACCTTAACACGTGTCAACACAACATAGGTCAAAAGATAACAAGAAATAAACTAACTTACAACAGAAAATAACTCTTAATCAATACTGTTAACATCCCCCTGCAAGCGAATTGGGTAATTGAGAACGATGAGCTTGAACCTGAGACTTTGAAATCGGGATGTGTGTATAGCTTTTGTCATGATATCCACAATCTGATCTTCAAAGGGTACATGCTTGATAATAAGTTGTTTATTAAGGATTTTATCATGGACAAAATGTTGGTCAATCTCGATGTGTTTTGTGCGTTGGTGCATAACAGGATGGGTAACAATATGAGTTACACTAATATTATCACATAAAAGGATAGGAGTAGAGTTTAGAGAAAAACAAAGTTCCTTAATAAGAGAAACAACAAGTAATTTCAGCTGCGACATTAGCAAAATCCCAATACTTTGGTTCAGCACTTGATCGATTGAAATGTGTGAGCTTAAATAAAAGGTTTTGGTTCTAAAAGAAGCTCTAGTTCAGTGTAAGTGTACACTATCGATGCAAGTAGTAAGTTTGAAGTATTCTAGATATCGTGTCTCAAGGGAATGGATGTAAACAAAATTCAAGAAATAGCCAGATGGTGTTCAAAATGCAACTGGGTAACCAAAAGTAAAAAGTTGAAAATGTTGTTTTGCTAAAAAGTTAAATGAGAAAATTCACGATAATGAATAGAGGGATTCAAGTATGATCATGCCCCTTTGGTTAGAATTGCGATCTAATTGCAGTTGCAATCGTGAGCTTAACACATAAAAGCTGTAAACCGAATTCAACTCCTATTCGACCTTGATCTTAAGAATCTTTAGGAGACTAAGTGATTAAACCTATATTTCTATGGCTAATCAAACTTAGATAAATTGAAATGCAATTCTAGTGGTTTTGGAGTCTTGCCCTATGTCTAGGGTCAAAGTTAAAGACATATTTCTAAGCTTTTCCCTCCATTACTTTTATGAAAACCACTTTCACCTAACCCTTTCGGAATTAGATTCAAGCTTAGTATGCAACACTAGTTGATCAATCTAGGCTTATAATGATCATGTCAATCAACAAAAGTAAACAAGCTATCGTATTAAGCTCGATTACTTTTGCATTTAGGTCATAATTCTTTCCTTTAGGGCATTCACATTCTTGAATCCCTAAGAAAAATTAGCTCATGGTAAGATGAGGAAATAAATAGAATCGACTTAAAAGAAAATCCATAACTTTAAAATATAATTTTGCAAAACCAAGAGATTCAAAGCAAAGCTTAAACAGAATGTAAAAGCTGAAAAAATACTTGACTTTACTAATGAACCTTGAGACAAATGGGTTTTCCAAGAATGAAATACAAAACTGAAATAAAGTAATTAAAGAACTACTGAACTAATCGACTATTAAGTAAGAGCTAAAACAAAGAAAAGAAGTAGCTAAATCAACACCCAAATATAATTGAAAGCTGGAACAAAAATTGGGTTATAACAAAAAAGTTTCTTCGACCTCTAATTGACTCAATTCAACCCTTTTTCAAGGAGAGTTGGGTCTTTACAAGCCAAGAATTTTTCCTCGGTTGGATCGAGCATGAAGGAAAAATAGAAGATGAAGAGGAGATGGACAACACGATGAAAATAGAAAAACCCAGAAAGTAACGTTGGTGTTAGGGGTGCAGGCGGTTCGGTTCGGCTCGGTTACTATGTAAAACCGGATCCAAACTGATAATTTGTTAAAGAAAATTTGAAAACCGCAACCAAATCGCCCTCTAGTACAAATCGAGCAGACCAATCGCTTAAACCGCCGATTTTTGCGGTTCAATTTTTCGTTACCCGTTTAACAAGTGGCCGCAGGTCGAGGGGCAGGCGCGTGCGGCTGCAAGCTAGGGAAGTATCTCTCAACTAAAAAATAAAATAGAGAAGTGTTCAATGTGAGACTCGAAGTCAAGACATGGAGTTTGCAAGGCGTACACTAAGCCAACGGGACCACTAACTGTATGTGATACAAGTTTCGATTTTTAATATAAAAACTATTCGGTTCGGCTCGGGTATATTTGGTTTGTTTTTGCCAAACCTGAAATCGACCGAATATAATTGAGTTTTATTAAATGTACACCGTAATCGCCAAACCGAGCCGGTTTCAACCAGAACCGACATGCAGTTTTGGTCGGTTTAAGCGGTTTTATCGGTTTTTCAGTTTTTGCTTGCACCCCTAGTTGGCGTCAATCCTCGTTTCTTTGTGTTTCTCTTCCTTTTTATAGCCCTCAAACAACTAAGGTTTCCTTCTCCTTCCATATATGAGTTGATGCACGAAATCCTTGCTTGAATTTAGGAGGAAATAATGATGGAATCTTCTAATTATGGTGAAATCCAAAAATCTCATTTTCTGCCCTTTGCTCTAGAATTGCAACTGTAATTTAGTTGCAATTTTTTCCAGATTCTCAGCTTTCTACCTTTTTTTTTCCATAATTGCAACTACAATTGTGCTGCAATTTCTATCTTTTACTTAATTTTGCACGAACAATAAGGAAATCATGCAAATTTTCATATTCTATGTTCTTTCCTATCATTTTGGGGGATTCCTAATATGCCCAAGTGTTTTAATTCAATTTGCTTCAATTTTCTTGACTTTATAAACAATAACCTATGAATTCTCAAGAACAACTTGAATTTAAAGACTAAATAATCCTCAATCATAAGCATTATCAGCATTAGAACGAGACACCAATTTTTTCTTTAAGGAGGACCAGGATACCAAATTAACACCCAAGAAGGTGTAGTAGCCACTAGTACTCCTTCTGTCATCGGGACAACTCGCCCAATCAGCATCAACAAAGCAAGTGAGCATCAATGATGAGGGTACAATAGACAGACCATGATATATAGAGCCTTGCAAATAACACAATATGCGTTTAACAAACATCCACTGAACGATGGTAGGGGCATGGAGAAATTGACATACCTTATTTATAGTGAAGGACAAATTTGGTCTCATTATTGTGCAATGTTAAAGAGCCCCTACTATACTTCGGTACTCAGTGGGATTGGGCAGCACCTCACCATCATGTAGTGAAACAGTTCCACTCGAGACCATTGGAGTCGTTAGTTGCTTTGAATCCCATATATCAGCGCGCTTGAGTAAGTCAACAATATACTTACTTTGAGACATGTGAAGTCCATCCCGAGTCCTCGAAACGTGAATGCCTAAAAAATATGACTGGGGGCCCAAATCTTTAAGTAAACACCAAGAGTTTAAGCTGGAAGTAAGAGAAGCTAGCAGAGAAGAGTTGCTATCGGTGATAATAATATCGTCCACATATCAACATAATCATAACAAATGAAACAGAACAGAAAATGCAAATTAATGAATCTGACTTTGAAGCAGCAAAACCCCAAGCAATAAGGCATGAACTGAGTTTCATAAACCAGGCACGTGGGCTTTGTTTGAGATCATATAAAGCCTTATGAAGGCAACAAACATAGTCAGGGTGGTTACTATCAAGAAAACCTAGCAGTTGTTCCATATAGACCTCTTCGTCCAAATCACCATTTAGAAATGCATTGTTGAAGTCTAATTGATGAATCGAACACTGAAAAGAGATGGCTAGAGATAGAACTATGCATACCATGGTAGGTTTCACAATCGGACTAAAGGTGTCGAAATAGTCCACTTCATATTTTTGAGTAAAATCTTTAGCCATGAACCGAGCTTTGTGACGCTCAATTTCACTGATAGGCTATAATTTTAGCCAAAAGACTCATTTGCAACCAACCGATTTACACTCAAAAGGTCAAGGAACAAGATTCCATGTTCCATTTTTCTAAACGGTTGTATGTTCGGCCTCTATAGCCAATCACCAGGCAGGGCAAGCAAAGACTTGTTTGGTGCTTTTAGGCTCATAAAATTTCGGGTTAGGTGGACATAAAACCTGGGCAGTCCAAATTTTTGGCTTGTGGATTCTGTATTTTGAGTATATTACATCGGGTGGCCAGTGGTGGAAGAGGAAGCACAAGGTGCAAAGGAGATAGGATCGATACTTAGAGGAGAAACCGAGGAAGAAAAAGAAGGGGAAGCCATGGAGGAGGTTGAGAGCATGAGAGAGAAAATAGGGGAAGATGGTAATTTTTTGGGAGAATAAGTCGACAAGGGAAAGGGTGAGAGAGAAGGAATGGGGGTGGTGGGGTCAGTTGGAGAGAAGAGATGTGAGGGGGCATTAATATTAGACAGAGGGTGGGCAGAAGGAGGCGTATGACAGTGAGGGATGTTGGTGCATGGGTCTTGGTTGGAGGGAGTGAAAGTGATTTGTCACGTGAAGATGGTTAAAGGGGACTAGTGGACAGTTGAGAATTAAGAGAAGGAGAAAACAAAAGAGGGATAGAAGGGAAAAGAGAAGAGTCAAAGTGATGGGCCACGATTTTTGGAGGGGAAACAGAATTAATGGAAAAAAAAGAGAATTTGGACTCATCAAAAACTACATGTCGGGAAACATAAATACAATTGGAGGTAGAATTCAAACAGAATTAACCTTTGTGATTTTAACTATACCCAAGGAAAACACATTCTTTGGACCGAAATAATAATTGGTGAGAGTTATAAAGACAGGCAAAAGGAAAGCAAGACCAAGCAAAAACACAAAGAAGATTGTAATTAGGAGATAAATTGTAAAGTAAAGAGTAAGGAGATTTAGATTTTAAAAGTGGAATGGGTAGTCTATTGATAAGAAAAACTACAGTTTGGAAAGCAAAAGCCAAAAAGAGAGAGACATAGAAGAATGGGCTAAGGGAAAGTCCAACCTCAACCACATGACAATTTTCCTTTCCGCCTTACCATTTTGCTATGGCGTATACGGGCAAGAGACCCGATGAACAATATTATGATTAGCAAGAAACAAAGAGAGGGAGTGAAATTCTCCACCTCAATCCATTTTTAAGGCTTTGATGGAAGAATTGAATTGAGTTTAAGAAAAAGCTTTAAAGCCTAAAAAGATAGGTAATACTTGATCTTTTGAGTGAAGTAAATAAATCAAAGTAAAACGAGTAAAATCATCCACAAATAAGAGAAAATTGATAGGAATGAACATTTTACTCCGTAGTGGAAGCATTGGATCACCTTTGATTTATTTAGAATTAAACATAAACAGACAAGGTTATGCAAACTTACATTAGAGTAAATATATAGAAAGTTTTGGCGGGTCTTTAATCTTCTTGTGCTTCAACTCCAACGAGATTGAATCTTGATCTCCACAAAGCTTTCCTTGCTATGACTCGAACACAGGACCAAAACTTGTGAGAGCCTCTAGATAGAAAATGAAGGGAATAATCGAATTAAATCTATAGTGGAAGCGTTGGAATCAAATTTGATTTTATTTTTAGAATTAAATGAAAAATAATTTTAAGCTAAGCAAAACATACCTTTGAGATAATATGGAGATATTTCTAATGGATCTTTATCTCTTCCACAAAGTCTTCCTATTGAGAAGATGTGTGTTTTATGAAGAATACCCACAAGGTTCTATTTATAGTGGCCTAAGGAAAATAATTAAATAATATATTTTAATATCTAATATATTAAAATGTATTTATCTAACCAATTTGAATCTTATTTAAACCTTTTAAAATTCTCCTATGAAATCTATTTCTTAATTTGAATCTAGAGAGAATTTAATAAATATATTTTCTTTAATGTATCTTAATACATTAATAATTTCTTTGATATTTAATGTATCATATACATTAAATATGTTTTCTCGCATTTAATATATCAAATGTAATAAATTTTAATTTCAACATTCAAAATTTTCTCTCAACGAAATTGATCCCTATTTGTTCATATGAGCTAGCAAGGGGAACCTTATGGACCTACAGATTATAAGCTCAAATGATACAAAATTAACTAATTAAACTCTTTAATTAATCGATTTTCATTCATTAACTCTAGGGTCCCTCCACTATAGACTTAGAGTTGCACTCTTATGCACTGTAGAATAAGCTGTGTCCATGGATATAATCATGCAAGTCAATCTTTCACAAGTTGTTCGTAATTACAGCTAGGTCAAAAGTCATTTTTACTCCTGTAATTACATCTTGCACCTTAAGTACCACTGATCATCTAATGAACAATTTGTTTATGATCCAACCATAAACAAAGTCCCTCTAGGGCCAGTTAGAGGGTGGAGCCCCATTGTTCAAATCCCGAAATCAACACTTAAGGGAACTACTTATCTACTTACCATATATGGGAAGTAGTGAATTCCATCTTACGAGATTATGTTCCCAGCTCTTTATTTAGTCAAGTCCCCAAAATGGTAGGCATATTGAATCGGCTATAAAAGTCACTCTCACCCATGCAAATCAAAGGACAAGCCCTCACAGGAAGGAGTTCATAACTCACTCAGGATTAAGATCGAGTTGCATATGATCATCTTGATGAAATATTAATCTTCTCAATTAATGGATTTATAAAGAGAGATTAAATATTTCGTGGTCCAGTTTTATACCAACTCCTTGTATAAGATACCTCCACTCATATGTCTCCACATGAACTATTTGGATCAAATCATTTGTAACTATTACAAAGTGGGTCGTATCAATAGCCTTATCAAGATAAGGCACCCAATCTTATCCATATACTATGACCCTTTAGGTTATTTCTTGAACATGATCATCATGTATGTCTACCACATACTGTTCAAGATTATACTAATAACCTTAGATTTTTCATATAATAGATAATATTATATTGCAAATAAAATAATCAGAAATATCATTAATTATTAAATAAGTTATTAATTACTAGCTTTAGGGCATAAATCCCAACAAAAAATCCACAAGGGATTGGAGAGGGAGAGACATAGCGAGAGAATTATCTATTTTTCTAGAGAGGAGATGTGTGGGATGTCTCTTTGGCTCAATCCAATGGTCCTATTTATACGTACTTAGGGTAGAATCTTTGCCAAACTTATAATATATTTTAATATCTAATACAATAAAAATATATTTTTTATGTATTTGAATCTCATTCAAATATCATAAAATCTCATAATATATACTCAACTTAATTGAATCTCATGCAAATTTCAAATATATATTTTTCTTTAATGTATATAATACATTAATTAAATCATTCTCTTTAATATTTAATGTATCAAATACAATAAATATATGTTCACACAAGCATACAAGCGCACATGATTGAAGTAATAATAAAACGACACAAGAGTGCCAAGTATCGTATCCCACAGGAAGCGAGAATGAAGCCATTTTTGGTTAATTAATTATTTGAAATACTCTTGATTGGAATTATAAAAAATTGAGATTGAAGACTGTAGGATTTTCTATCAAGGTAAGTAGTTCCACATCCCTTCCACAATAGCAATTTTGGTACAATTTTGTTTTGAATTTTGTTTATTTGACAAATGTTTGAAAGTATGTTTTGTATGATTTGAAATTGGTCGAAGTTGTTTTATATGCTTTAAAGAGTTTTGTTATTTGAAAGTATGTTTCACATTTGGATAATTTGAAATAAAAGTATTTTGAATGATTTCGAATTGAAAGTAAGTTTGTTTTGGTTTTATTACATATGAAAATTATTGAAGAGTTTGAAGTTTGATTTGATGAATCTTCATTGAAATTGTTATTTGAAACTACATATTTTGTTTCAAATGTTTATGAAAGAATTTTGATCGATTCGATAAGGACTATTTGGATATGCCAATTTTCTGTTTTGGGAATGCTTTGCTTATTTGTGGTAGTAGCCTAAATTGTAATTGATGGAATTGTTCTGGTTTATTTGTGAGAAGACACATTTGTGATTTGACATTCCTTTGGAATGAAGATTCATGTGTGTGTTACTCACGTGGCCTCACACTTAAGTAATTATTGATTGTTCCGGTCTATTTTATTGACATCTCTGATTGAAAGCTTTGACTGATTAAAGCTTATTTGTGGGAAGGCACAGTTTGTGGTTTGGCATTGATTTAGAATGAAGATTCATGTGTGTGTTTCATTCACATGGCCTCACACTTAAGTAATTGTATTGAATGTTCTAGTCAATTTTTATCGATAACTCTGATTGAATATTTTGAATGATTGATTGGTGTTACAGACAGGTAACCATTATATATGTTATGAAGGCTACCCAAATAATGCATCTTCCCACTCTAATATTTGAAAGTATTGTTTGAATTGAAAGTTTTGATATTTGAAAGTTTTGATATTTGAAAGTTTTGTACAATTGAAAAGTTTTGTTTTGAAAGTTTGTATGATTGAAATATTTTGGTTTTCTGAAAGTTTTGAATGGACGTTTTAATAGTTGTATTAAAATTTTTGCAAGGATATTTGTATTTTGTTTACGATTGTTTTGAAAGAAAATGACTGAATTAATATTTGACTTTTGATCAACTATTGAAATGATTTGTTAAACTGAATTTCTACATTTTGTTTTGAAGAAAATGAATTTATGAACTTGATGTTGAAATTGCATATTGAGTATTTTTTTACTCATTTTTATTTTTCCAAAATGTTTTCAGACGAAGGATCAAATGATAGTCTCGAAAGACATGAAGTTTAGCATTCTGGCACAAGACTTAGAAAGTCTTTGTTAAGGATCCAATAGTTTATTTTAGAAATCTTTATAAGATTTTTGCTTTCATTAAATTTGTTTAAGTCTGCTTTAGTTTATATTATGCTTCCTCGTTATTGTTAGAATGACCGTATTGGAAAATACAGGTTGTTACAATCCACCTTTCTTGGCAAGCTCCCTTCCCCAAATCATACTTCTCCACATATATGAAGAGTGCAATCCTAGATTTGGATCCAAGAAATCACCATCAATAAAGTATCGAGCTTTAAGGATTCGAACGATGAACGAGTTTGGCTGGTCAATAACTCTCCATGAGTGTTTTGCAAGGAGGGAAATTAAGAAAAAATGAAAGAAAAAATGGAACTTATTACAATTTTTTTTTCCGCAAAAATATTATAAATGCCAATTATATGAAAAAGAAAAGAGGAAAATGAGAAAATGTACTCATCTTTTTTGCGACTGTTTAATAGAAGATACGGCGAAAATGGAGACAGTTAATGACAGGAAATTGTAGGTGGTAAACAAAAGGAAAATGACCGAAAAATGTGATGGTAAACAACATATAATTGAGGAAAACAATGGAAGTGATAAATGTCTGGAAAATGAGAGAGGAAATGAGGATGGTAAACATTAAAAAAAAAATGAAACAAAAGTGGGTTGAACAAAAATTGTATAATAAATGATTCAAAATTGGATTGTGTAATAATGAAAATTTTATTTTAGAATTGAAAACGGAAACAAAATTTTGAAATATTGTTTTTATATTAAATATTAATATTACTTACCATATAAAAATTTAAGTCTGATAGAGAATAAAATAAAATGAATCAACTTAATAATTATAAAAAGATAACATAAATGAAAGGTAAGACGCTAAGAAAATACAAAAAGAGAAATTCTAGTGTATGGGTCATATTCATATCATAGTTTCAAAAAAGCCTACAAGTTTCTAAAATATCAATGGTGGGTTTTTACTGATTAATTAATGATTTTCTCTTCCAAATAAACACTTCCACATAATTAATGAATTCAAATTTATATAATATTTTGTTTTATTAAATTATATTTCAACATATATCAAATAAAGAAATTATAGGACATAATGAATGTCATTAAAATATTATATGTCAAAATATTCACACATTATTAATTATTTTTCCATTAATTTAATTTTATTTCCATACTACTCTTTGTTTTTTCCCTCATTTCTTTATTTCTACACAAATTGCCGGCAACCATTATTATCCCAATTTTTACTCTTCGTTGTCCTCCAATCGTTTGTTCGTAGGCAATTTTATTTCCAACATTGTTGGTCTAGTTGTCGAAGCCCTCCAAAATATTTACTGATTCTCTAGATCTAACTTGTAGAAATAGTGGACCATGTCGAATCCCAAGGGAACCAATTAAATTAATTTCTCAAAGTTAAAAAAAAATAATAATAAAATAAAAGGGGGGGGGGGGTTGAATTGTGAACAAAAAATGTAATTAAATAATGAATAATAAAAAAATCAATTTTATGAAACTTCCAATTCAAGGGTGTGAATTTCATCTAATTGTAATCTTGATCATAGGCTAAAAAAAATAATTTCAATTTCTCAAATTCAAAAACTTAGTCAATTTATTCGGAAAAACCACAATAAATATAAATTTTCCTAATTTAATTGACTTAACCAAGCATCAAAATCAAAACTTATCATTTAATCAACTGGGCAAGATAGTGTTCTATATCGATTAAATAATAGCATTATAAATGATGAGAAAGACTAAACCAAAACTAACTAATTGAGATAGCTACAAATTAATTAATATTGTTTCTTTGTTTCCCTAGAGTCTATTATGCAAGCTATGTAAAATGGAAAAACAATAATTACACACACATAAGTCAATTCCTCGCTACATTTTTCAATCATTTGTGACAATTACAAATCACAAATCATGGATAGTAATAAATCAATTAATACTAAATTAAGGCATCAATTTAATTTAATAACAATCAATATCATGAAAAATAAAATTTCAATTTGGCCTAAAGCCTCACAAAATTACAATTGAAAATTAAAACACCCTTGAACCAGAAATTAAAACTTAGCCACACATGGTGGAAAAGCAATAAAAACTGTAAAGGAGAAAAAAACATTTCTAAAAAAACTCAAAAAACTAAAGAAATTGAAAACACTCTTTACACTCTCTAAGCTTTTGCTTCACAAAGAACACTAAAACTCTTCAATGCTCCTACTCAGTGTTTTTAAAGGCACGTTGTGTGTGTGTGTGTGTGTGTGTGTGTGTGTGTGTGTGTGTGGCAAACCTAAGTTGTGTATTAGTTTAGACTTCCTAAGTTGTGTATTAGTTTAGACTCGATAAATTATTTATCTCATAATTTTGGCCTTTTTGGGCCTATTCTATATGAGGGTTTAAGGGGGTGTCATATATAAGCCTCCAAAACTCTTATATGAGGCATATCTAATAAAAAAATAAATAAGAATCTAAACATTACAACAGAAGCCCTTGCATTTACAGTGTTTACATTTTTTTAAAAATAATAACTAACCTAAATGCAAATTTGGACTTAAAAAATTTTAATAAGCCCTAGAGGCGCATGGAGTGCGCGCTTCACAAGCTTAATGGAAGGCGCGCGCCTACGTCGCGCCTTCTTACCAACACCTAGCTTCTTTGAGGCGAGGCGCTTCACATGCGCCTTACGCTTTTAAAACACTGCTCCTACTCACTACAATGCCCTCCTTTTATACTTGAAGGAGAGATTTTTTACTAAAAATAACTTTGAATGATGCTGAAAAGGCTGAGAAGAACTTTTCTTCTATGTTGACTCCCTTCTTTTTTGCCGCAAGACACAAGAATGCCTCTTCCATTTCTGTCGAAGACCAAGCCTCTTTAGTTGTGTCTGCATGAAGCACAAATTCAACCACATGCAAATATATATATATATATAAATTAGACTAATTCATTTATTAATTCTGTATAAACTTTTTTTTTCATTTTCTAATTCTTTTCTTATTTATTTATATTTCTTTTTATTCTTTCAATTTCGAATTTTCCAATTTTTATTTTAATTCTTTTTCAATTTATGAAAGCAAAATATTCAATTATAATGTAAGGAAATTAAACACAATAAATGTGATTAATTAATACTTATCAATTGTTCTCTGAAAACTTCATTTTCAGTCTGCACAAATGAGTAAGTTTGAATCAAGTTCATTTTCAACATTGTTCATCGGCAAGTTCGTTATTTCCAGCTTTCCAGTTTTTTTATTTCATATGCAGTTTTGTTTTATTTTCAGCATTGTTCATCGGCAAGTTCGTTATTTTCAGCTTTCCAGTTTTTTTATTTCATAAGCAGTTTTGTTTTATTTTCAGCATTGTTCATCGGCAAGTTCGTTATTTCCAGTTTTCCAGTTTTTTTTTTCATTTTTAGTCCGACAACTTTAGTTTTATTTTGTTATTGTATGCTATATATATACGTTATTTCAAGATTAAACTGTTTATATTTTACTGTTTAATTTACATATTTTCTTTTCTACATTTACACCCCTCCAATTTTAATATAAATGATGTTTTTTCATCATTCGTACATATCTTTAGTTAACATGTTTACGTTCATTATATGTGGCACTATGTAAACCGGTAATACGCTGTTTATTAGATACATATACTATATATATCTTGATGTATGTTGCAATACATGTTGTTAAAATATTATGTATAAACTTGATATTTTTAATTATATACTAGGTATGAACATAATTCATGTACACATACTTTACAGTGGTAATTGGAGTGAGAAGGACAACTATGTTAACTACAAAGTTTCTAAGATAATGATGCAATCGATTCATACTAAAAAATTTCATCATTTGCTCATATGCTAAAGTTTAAAAATCCAGGTAAGTTCGTTATACACTATCAAGATTACATGGGGTTCCATCTCAAAACTAATTGGCAATAGGAGGAGTAACCCATATATCTTATAAATTGTGAGGTCACTTTTCATCTTTCAGATTTGGGATCCTCAATATGCCCCCTCAAGATGGTGTGAGAAGTAGCCCATGTATCTTATAAATTGTGAGGTCTCTCTACATTTTTCCAATGTGGGATCCTCAACATGCCCCTTCAAGATGGTGCCTCTTTAGGTTCACCATTCTTGGGTCGGATCCCAATTTTTGGACCGAATACCCGTTTGGCTTTTATGGGTTATGATAACATATTATATTACATGAGATTCCATCTTAAAACTAATTGGAAATGAGAGGAGTAACTCATATATCTTATAAATTGTGAGGTCACTCTTCATCTTTTAGATGTAGGATCCTCAATATATCCAGATTACATGGGGTTCCATCCAAAACCAATTGGCAATGGGAGGAGTAACCCATATATCTTATAAATTGTGAGGTCACTCTTCATCTTTTAGATGTGGGATCCTCAATATACACCCACCCACATATTTTCATACTATTATTTTTACAGTAATTACCTGATATATATTATATTATGTAGGTTCATTTCCTTCATATAAGATCGATGATGACAATCATTTTTTATACTTTTTCATATTGCTATATGCTTCCATTTCTTGTTGGAAGCATTGTCAACCTTGATCTTTCTAGATGACACTTTTCTGAAGAACAAGTATGTTGGGATTTTATTCTCAACTTGTACAATGGATGCCAATGATTAGATTTTCCCATTTGATTATTTTTGGTGCAATCATCTATTTTGAGATATACATAGCTCTACATCAATTATAACTGATAGATTCCAATGTATAATTTATAATGCACATTTTGAATATATAAATACAGTTAAAAACACATGGTATGACATATATGTACTATGACTATTATACATATAAATTGTATGAAATACTTGTATGTTTAATATATACATCATAAATACGTAGTTATTTCCCATAAAGACTTGTCGTATTAAGTTGTCAAAACCTTGTATAGGACATTGTTTATTAGAACAACATATAAGAACTATTGATTTCTTAAGTCTAGATAAGTCTAAATAAAGTCTGCATTGTTTATTGGAACAATATATCACTCTAAGTTGCATATATACACGGTTTGAACAAAAAATAATGGGCACATATTCAATAGTTAGCATAAAATAATAGTCTTTATGTATTCCATAAAAAAAATACAATAGAAATATTATCCATTCTCACTACCTTGCAATCAAAATCAATCCACAGAGTGCCAAAATATTAAAGCAAAACATTTCATGAAAATTAAAAGATGTCTACAAAGCAGCATGTTGATTAAAGTTGTGATATAATGGTGAAGTTCGGGCAACTAAAATCATGACTATTTTACACTTTGTTCTTTTTCTTATTTTCTTCAACTGACCTGAACTTGGATGTGAATGATGACCACATAATCTTTGATGGGATGTTCATTTCTCCTCGTAGTCTCTTTGTTCTCAATAGCTTTTTTATTTCCTTCCCCAAAACATTCCTTTACCTTGAAGTTACAAGATACCAAGATATATATATTAATAACCTTGCAAATGAAATCAACCTACAGAGTATCAAATATCAATGAGTATCATATTGCGTCAATGTAGATTATAGAAGGATCATACAAATGAGATGCTTGGTTTGATTAATTTTTTACTTAATGGTTATAAAATCAACAAATCAATAAGATATACTGATTATCATATAATAGCAACACCAATATATAAATTAGAATACTTTCATGTTATTAATTAACCAAGATCAGAACCCAAGTTTTAGTCATTTTTAAGCAAATTAGAGGCAGAATTTAGCGTTTTACTGAAAAACTAAGTGCTTGACAGAATTTAAAAGTGTAGAAAACAGCAAAGAGGAAGGAGAAAAATACATGAATTCATTGTGGTTCGGTCAATAGACCCACTCCACTTTACAAAGGGTCTTAGAGGCCTTTGCAAGTCAATTTTATTAGATAATCAAACAAGAATATATAGAACATTTAAGCAAGCATATAGATCTAAAGAGATTTATCCAAGAAAGCTAAAGAAAGAAGAGAAATAAAAAAAGAATAAAGAAAGAGTAATACAATCTTTGTTGTCCCAAAAGATTTGCATCCAAGAAGAAGAAATTGATTCAACCCAATCAATTATTTCAACTCCTCTCTCTCGAATCTCTTCACCACCAGCAGTACTCGAATGGTGGCTGTAGCTCCTTGTGGATGACGGATTGAGGACAGATCGGTGGTGTATGGACAACGGGGAAGGCTCGTTTATGGCAGCAACGAAATAGCAAGCTTGCGAACTAATTTTCTCCCTTTTTCGATTTTGAGACTCATAGCCGAGAACCCCCAATCGACTTTCTTTCCTTCTCTCTTCAAGTGGCCAAATGGCCTTTCCTATTTTCTCTCTCTTTTTGCTTTCTATCAAAACCCTAAATCTCTCTTTAATGAATGATGCCTCACATACATGATATCTATATATCCCATGCCCATACATCATACATATGTATAGGGAAAATAGGCTGTATGAAATTTACAATAGAATTAGATTTATCATATCACAAATTTTGGGCACCTCCATTTTGGGCCCAAACGAATTTGAGTCTTTTAATTTTGAGAACAAGTTTAAAGGTCCATCTTAATTTAGTTTAATCCAATTTTAATTAAGCCCAATTGAACTTAATTAAAAATAATTTTAACTAAACTAAACCTATGGTAAATTTGAAACCAAAATTTATAACAATTCCTTTTTTAATTTTACTTGTTGTTCAATCTGTTCAATTTTTTGCAACACTTGGGTGTTCTTATATTTGATACCAGCGCTTTCGTCCTTAAATTTTCAACAAACTCAATAGAAATCATAATAAACTGATTCTTGAATAAAGTTTTAGTATATTTATTATACCTCATTGTCAATGGTTACTATTTCTGGTTCTTTCGAATCAATGGTTGGCTTCTTACTTGAAGAAATTGTTCTTAACCAGTATAAATTGATTCTGTCACTGTCTCCAATTTCCTTGATCTTGAAAAATTCTTACAGAATCAAATAACATGTTATTATATTCATATATGTACGTATATTTATAATTTCTCTATATATTGACCCATATATATTGACCCATATATATTAACATACAATCAAATGAATTGATTTATCTTAATTGCAGTAATCGATAAATCCCAAATCCTATATACTCACCCCAAAATTATGTTTTAGAACATAAAATTTATATCATTCACCATATAACATAAAATTCATACTAAATTCATATTATATATATATATATAACGTTTGTTAATCCAACACATATATATTTGAACAATATTTTCCAAATGCATAATAGAAAATTTCCTTCTACAAACCATAAGTACACAGTGTGTATTTCGTAGGTATTTTGCTTGTTTGGGTAAAACACATTAGCCATTTACAGGTATATTTCATTCTTTGACATTTCCGGATTTTACCAAGAATTCTATACACATCCAAAGAAAAAACAAAGAGAAGCTAGCTGATAACATGTAATTACGCTATCTTATTTTCTATTATTTATGCTAGTTTTGTGATGATTTGGTGCCTATTTCTCTTAATGTTGTAGAAACCAAACTTGAGGAGCAAAATCATGTGTTCGAGAATATTTTGGTGGATATTGGATCCTTTTTAAGATTAATTGAAGATTCAAGAAGAGTAAAGATGTTATTTGAGCATAAGGCACATTCTAGGAGATTCTACGTCAAATCATAGTTCCAACACATCAAACTGGAGATCATTCAGACACCCGAGTGAAGAGATATAACAAAAATGGCTAGTGCTGTCTACAGGGTAGCATCAAGACGCTGTCAAGATTGTCTCGACGCTACAGAAAACACAAAAACGTTGCTTTTACTAAAAAAACACGTGCACCCCATTTTTCTTGTAGTGTTGAGACGCTATAAACATCTTGTAGCATTGAGAAGGTATAGCGTCTCAACGCTACCTCGAAATTTCTTATATAAACATCATTTTTTACGCCATTTTGGAGGCCAATTTGAGAGTTTCAGCTATAATCTCGATTCCAATCTAAAATTGAGAGTTTAAAGAGCAATTGAGAGCATTTGTGGAGCATTTGTGAAGATCCGAAGCTCGAGGGATGTGGAGATCATGATGGGAACGCATGATCGACCATTGTGTGCTAATTTCTTCCTTATTCTTTAGTTTTAGTTTCTATTTTGTGGATGTAAATTGGGAACTTAGAGGCTTAATTGTATGAATTTAAGTATCTTTGTTTCTAATACTTGAGATTTTTATATGAATTGAATTAATTTCTATTAGACTTGAGGTTTTAATTGATTAAATATCTTGATTGAAAGCTTTTGTTTCATTCATGCTTTTATATATTTAATGCTTATAATCTCTTGATCACGGATTTATTTGTTTTATTGGTCTAAATTTGTGCTTGAAAAAGTCTTGTTTAGGCTAGAATTTAATTGCATGACTATTTGTAAATTCTTACATGAAAGTGAAGAATTCTCTTAGAAGCCTTTAAAAGAAGTTGCTTAATGCCTTGCATGCTATTAAATCTAGATAGAGATATAGATTTATAACATTGCATGAGAGTTAATTGTGCTTGAAAGAGTCAATTAATACCCTCACTTCTTGACTTATGGAATATTTGCATGACAAATCTTGGTAGTTTTTGCTACAAGTCTAATTGGTGAAATTGATTCCCTAGGATATTTCTCTCTTATTGTGTTTCCATTTATTTTTTGCTTTCTAGGTTAGCTCCTTAGTTTAGCTTGTTTGCATATAATTTCTTCTCTAAATAAAGTTAAATGAGAGTAATTGCAGTACTTAAATAAACTAAGAAATCCAATCCCTATGATCGACCATGACCACTATTATTACAAATTTTAGAGATTTAGGTTTATAAATATATTTGATAGAGCCTTCGACAAGCTCTTTATCACTAGTATACCATATATACCACATATATAAGAGAATAGTTAAAAACAAAGAGAAGCTAATTTTCTTTTTATGGTTTAAAAACTACAGATAAGCATGCAACTTTATTATGAATAAATCATATGAACAAATATCCCAACAAGAAAATGAAATTAAAAAAAAAACATATGAATAAAAAACGGTTATGAATAGATCGAATTTAGTATGAAAAAATACAAACAAAATAGGTATGAAACATAGTACAAATACAAAGCATAAAATTTCAAAACAAAAAACTACAGTAGTGAAAAGTAAAATAAAGAACACAGTGCACATGAAAAATTTCATCCTCATCATGATGCATTTTGTGGGTATTTGTCAATTTTAACTATTTTACCTTAGATCATGCCTACCGATTTTTGGATTCGCAGTGTACTGTACTTTGCGATTAGAGGCCTTAGAACACCGACCACCATGAATGAATATAAAAAACTCACTTCAGTTTAAATACAATGTATTTTGGGAGTAACTTTTAGGATAATGGTTTTTAAATAAATAATGACACAAGTAGGGTAGTTTTGAAACTAATAATTTTGAAAATGTATAAAAAAAAATCAAATTACAAAAGTAGGGTAGAAAAGAAAAGTAATGTTTAAATTAGGGTACCTAAATCGTGTACCATGTACACGGTTTACATGTCATATGAAATCGTGTACGTGGAAATCGTGTACCATGTACACGATTTCCATGCAAATCCTGTACCAGGTCAATTATTATTATTTATTATTATTATTATTATTTCCACGGAAATCATGTATTTTCAATTTTTTTTTATAATATAAATAATCTCAATTTTATTTTGAATTGATTAAAAATTTCTAATTAAGTCTTTCCATAAAGAGTTTGAAAATTTTTAAATTTAGCCCATATTATTAGTTTGAAAGTTTATTTTATCTAAATTGGTAAAATTTGTTAATTTTTATTAACAATTTTTTTTTCTCATAACGATATAATTGAGAGTTTTGAAGATATTAAAAATGAATAGAAAAATTTCCAAAAGATCAAGAAAAATTAAAATTAAAATGTCCCTAAAATATTGAAATTAAATTGCACAAATGTCTAGTTAGATCAGAGTTTTAGGTTCAACACATACGAATTGTAAAACATTGCTGAAAAAACTCATGTACCACACGGTGGCCTTCTTCTCGGACGGGCTCCACGACGAGGTCGAGGAACATCAAAGTGTGGTTGCTGGTGAATTATATCATCAATATCTTGTTGCACAATAGGTGGTAATGGATCTTGTGCATGACCAGAACTTGAAGCAGTGTCGGTATGAACATCTGGTGAGGGCATATGAAAAGCTGGAAGTTGATCATCAACTAAAGGAGGCTCTTGGTCCACGTGTGCCTCTGGAATGTCTTCTGGAATGTTTTCAGCTTGTTGTCGTCGGCGCCTACGACGAGCACGTGTCCTATCGGTGTCAGCAACAGTTAGTCTTCTTGTTTGTTGAACTATATCAGTTACCGTTGTGACATATTGCTCACACATAGAACCTAAAACATGTAAACTTTGTTCTATTGAATATTGTTGTACATTCCGAACAAAGTTATTCTGCACAAAAAAATATAATTTAATATATAGTACATAAAATTGAATTTAATAATATAAATTTAGTAGATAGTTATTTTACCGTGCATGCATAATAAGCGCCATCACGTGTGATATACCTCATCGTGATAGAGTCATACCATGTTATGTAATCATCAGATACAATCGGCTGTTCTACTATATCACCTATTGCACAGTGATGTCGACGTGCACGCCACAGTGATATAAATGCTGCATGATGTCGTCGCCAATCGTGGTCATGCTTACCTCTAAGTCTAATTGATGCAACTGTGTGCTTGTGTCACAATATGGTGGCACTGTCTGCCGCATTCCAAACTGTCTCAACACCCGATTAGGTTGATGCCACTCTATAATATGAAAGCAGATAAGAGGGCTTATAGTCAACCAAATATCTTGTCCATTATGGAAATATTCAGGTAATAATGCCATAATTTCAGGTGTGTATGGCGTCCAGATGATCTGAATTTTATAAATAATAATTAGAATAATTAAAATCGATATTAAAATGTATGTCAATTGAAATAAACTAAATATTTACCTGATTGGGCAATAGACGATCAAATGCAATGCGGTATTGTATCAACATGTTGGAAGTTTGTTCAGAGGTAGCTAAAATACCGCTCCAACTACACACATATAATAAGTTAAAATATTGTATTATTTATAATTATAATAAAAAAATATGTAAATGAACATACCTAGCAATAAGTGGTCGACCAACATACTGATCAGGGGTTTGTATCTGGCGTTGTGGTGCAATTGTATAAAATCGATCGCATGCCCATACTTGTAACAATATTAGTGGACCCGCAATTTCTAAGGCATTAGCACTGCTAGCTCGACATAGATCCCGATACAACCATGCGAGGCAAGCCCCACCCCATGAATATTGTCCTGCTATCTCGAAATCTCCCAAAAAAGGAAGAAACATGAGATGGACAAGTGTATTTGACTTGTCCGCGAATAGAAACCCTCCAATAAGCTGCATTATGTAGGCTCTTGCATATCTCTGTATCATGATATCATCGGCATCTGGAGATAACTCTACAAATTGCGCTGCCAACCACGGGATACTTAACCTAGACCCATTCAGTTCAGGAGGTCGAACTCCTAAGAAGTCTTCACATACCTGTTCCCAATTATATTGTAATGAACCAGTTACAGGCTCTCCATCGACAGGTAAACCAAACTGGACAGCAACATCTTGGAGTGTAATAGTACACTCTCCACTGGGCATGTGAAATGTATGAGTTTCAGGTCTCCATCGCTCCACCAACGCCGTTATGAGATGCCAATCTAGTTGGATAAATCCAACTTGTGCAACCCCCCAAAAACCAGCCTGTTGTAAATAAGGAATAATACGCGGATCTAACTCAATGTTACGATGGACTACTGCCTCCCTTCTTCGGCATTGTAGGACAGTAGTAGATTGTGTATCCCATATTGATTGGGAACGATGTGTACGTTGTAAGTATAACTGAGTTGGATTGGATGGTCCAGGATCCATATGTAATACTGAAATATTTAAAACATAAATAAGATAATTCCATTACACAAAAGTCTATTACATATAAGTTAATAAGATAATAAAGTCCATTACACAAAAGTCTATTCCAAAAAAGGAAAAACAACCAAAGATAATGAAGTAAATTACAAAGAAGTCTATTACAAGGAAGTTCATTACAATAAAAGAAAAACAAGACGAATAAAGATAATAAAGTCAATTACAAATCAAAATGTCCATAACTCATTAGCTTCATCCCTGTACATTGAAAAATAACAAAATCAAATTCAATATCAATTAAATACTGATAAGTAAAACAAAAATAAAAAAACCAAATCAATTAGACCTTGTTCACCCATGACTTGAAGATGCGCCTAAGTTACGAGAGGGACAAGTACGTTTGTTATGTCCTTCTCTCTTACAAACTCCACAACGCACTTTTGTACTAGCTTCTCGCCAATCCATCTCATTATGAATACGAGAACTTTTTGGCCTCCCATGTTCTCTCAGCAAATTTTTGTTTGGATGAAGTATATCAAATGTCACCTCTGGCCAATAATCTCTATGTTGAATTGGATGAAATTGAAGTTCGAAGCATCGCTGATATTGTGAGACCTTGTAAGCATCATCAACAAAAGGCAAATGTGCCAAATGAATGTGACGACATGCTGCAATTACATGAGAACATGGGATCTTAAAAGATTGCCATTTGTTGCAAGTACATGTTTTTTCTATCAAGCACACAACTTGTGTTTGTTGACCTTTGTATGGAGAGATCATGCTAATTCCAGTTTCAATCTCAAAACTACGTGTCTCTCTGTCAACAGATTTCACAGTATGTGAAGAAGCCCTTCTCTCCCACCTTCTTAGCTTTGTTAAAGCAAGTTTGGTATATACATCACCACGATTTAGTGCCTCACTAACCATTTCTCGGCGCTTTTCAAAATACATAATTGTTTGATACCAAGTTAACTTAACCAATGATGTAATGGGTAACATCCTAGCTCCTTTAAAAACTCCATTAATGGATTCAGCTAGATTTGTAGTCATCCATCCATAGCGATGTCCATTGTCATGTGATTGTGTCCATTGTTCTAACTTCATACGAGAGAAAAATTCAAGACAATCAAGGTTTAATCGTTTTAATTCTTTCATACATCGCTCAAACTTGCGCCTTTGGTGCTGACGTCCTGCTTTAGACACTAAAATTTTCAATTGCTTCGATTTGTACTTGTTATTGAAGTTACTAGCAACATGACGAAGACAATATCGATGATATGCTCTTGGTTCACTCCACCCATTTTCTTCATTTTTCACAGCAGCTATGATTCCTCCATGTCTATCAGAAATGAAACATATACCCTCTCGTTGAGTAACTAATGATCGCAAGGCACGTAAAAACCATGACCAGCTAGAAGTATTTTCCTCTTCAACTATAGTAAAAGCAAGAGGAAATGTCTGACCATTTGTGTCCATGGATGTGGCTATCAATAATTTTCCTTTATACTTGCCATACAGATGTGTACCATCTATTTGAATCATCGGTATACAGTATTTAAAGCCTTCTATCACAAGAGCAAATGACCAAAAAACTCGACCGAAAATATGATTACCTGGTACGTCAGTTGGAAGCAAATCCCATTGAGTTTGGGTTCCCACATTGTAGTGTACAAGAGCATTCAACCAATATGGAAGTTCTTCGTACGATTTCTCCCAATCCCCAAAAACTTTAATTATAGCTTTTCGCTTAGCTTGCCATACACGTCTGTAGTTCACACAATACCCAAAGTCCTTTTTTATAGTTTCTTGCAGTACGGATATTTTCACACCAGGATCACATCGAACAAGATTCTGAATTTCATTACACATTAAATCTGAGTCAAGTTGTGAATGATCCTGTGTGAGTTCTGGGCACAAACATGAATGTTCTCCTTCAAGTTTCGTAATTTCGAACATTCCATGGGTTTTGCGCCGACATGCACGAAGCCTCCACCTACAACCCTCATTCCATTGTTTGCATTTCACATGCCAGATATCTCTATTTGATTCCATCACAGTAATCTGATAGTGTTGATTAACACAATATTTTTTTATGGCAAGTTGTAGATCTTCTTTACTTTCAAATAACAATCCTTTACATATTATACGTGAGTCCATTTCTACACATCTTGCCTCTTCTTCTAAAGTAGACATTTCTTCGCATATTGAATTAGTAATCTCCCAATTTATATCTGTAAAAAAATCTGAAGGTTCCTCTTCATTTTGACTTGGGGAAGAAATATTCAACTCATCTCCATATAGTTCATCAAGTTCTTCCTCTATATCACTATCTCCACCATTTCCAGGCTCAAGTATCACTAATTGCTCACAATGGAAGGACATATTTTACCAACTTGTTTATAACTGTACAAAATTAATAAAATATATGTTAACTACATATTGATTATTTATATCAAAAACTTAATTAGTTTATAATATAAATAACCCTTACTTTATAATATATATCACAAGGACTTAATGAGTTTATAATATAAAATTTAATAATTCATAATTAGTTTACAACAAATAGACTTGATTAGTATATAAAATTTATTACTTTATAACGAAGACTTAATTTATTGCAATATAAAAAAAAACCATATTTTGTTTATAATATAAAAATTATTGCTTTATAATTACTTTATAATTTAGACTTAATTAGTTTATAATATAATATTAATTATTCTCAATTTTAATTTACAAAAATAACTTTATTCCATAAATTTAATATTGACCATCAAAATCAGTCCAACAACTTCAAAAGTGATCCAAATCAGCCCACTACAAATCAGCCCAAAACTATAGCTACAATTATAGATCAGATAAAAAACATGTAAATCGATCCCAAATCAGTCCAACATGCACTCAAATCAGTCCAAAATGCACCCAAATCAGTCCAAAATTTATAGATCGATCCAAAATCAGTCCAAAATACACCCAAATCATTCCAAAATTTATAGATCGATCCAAAATACACTCAAATCAGTCCAAAATGCACCCAAATCAGTCCAAAATTTATAGATCCGTACAAAACACTCCAAAGTTAACCCAAAACTATTCAAAAAATATGTAGATCAGTCCTAAAATTACTCAAAAAATACGTAGATCGGTTCAAAATAAATCTAAAATGTAGATCTGCAAAAAAATACAACATAAACATGCAAAAAAGAAAAAAAGAAAAAAGAAAAAAAAAAACCTGAAACGCGTCGACTGCACCGTGAACGGCGGCTGGCGAAGGGGAGCTGGGGGACGGCGGCTGGCGGAGGGGAGCTGTGGGACGGCGGCGACTGCACCGTCGACGGCGGCTGCACTGGTCGGAATACAAAGAAGAGAGAAAACTGGAGGAAGAAGAAGAAGTGGGGCGCACGTACAGAGAGGAAACTGGTGGGGCTTTTAGGGACCACAAAATCGTGTACCATGTACGCGATTTTCATATTGAAATCGCGTACATGGCACACGATTTCCACATGGAAATCGCGTACACGGTACGCGATTTCCACCTCGCACACTTTCCCTCCACCTGGCCGCCACGACATCGAATGACGTCACGCGGACACAAAAATCGTGTACGGGGTACGCGAGTTTGCTTCTCCTCGTGTACATGGGCCGCGTTTCATTAATGGTACTCGTGACCATGGGCTGCGAGTTACATAAATCGTGACCCATGTACACGATTTATCTACCCTACATTTGACATTATTTTGAAACTTACCATTTTTGTGTTATTATTTTTTTAATTTACATTATTTTTAAAAAAAATCCTGTATTTTGTTGTAATACGACTAGAAGTAAACCTTACTGTGGAAGAATGATACACCATTAGAACCTCGCCGCCGAAGAATGCCGCCGGAGATTTACGAAATTTTTTGGAAAAAAATACGGTGGAAGAGATATTAGAGATCGAAGAAAACAAAAAACAATTAGGAAGAAGAAGGTAGTCTGAAAATTTATGACTGATTTGCGTAGTTTGAGGCAATCATTTCAAGTCAGTTAATTGAAACCATTTTTTTCTTTTTTTGATTTTATTATTTTTTTACAGTGCATAAGGGCCTTTTTGTCATTGAGCAATTTTTAATTGATGTACGCTAGACATGCTTGTAAATTATGGATTTTATGGACAAACTTGAAAAATGGGGCCTCATTTTGGCCCATTTGTGTACAGCCCAGCCCAATTACTTAGCCCACCACCCAAAGGTGGGCTCAACGACAAGCCCAGCCACATTTTTAGGGTTCTTAATTTTTTAAACCCTAAAACTAAAACTATTCTTTCCTCTCACTGTCTGCCGTTTTCTACTCTGCCGTCGCTGTCGCCGAGAGACTCTTTTTTGCATATTCTCACTCGCTTGCCCAACTCGCCGACGCCGATCCAGTTCTCCCTTCCCCCGGGAGACTCTTTTTTGTACGACACGAGGTGAAACAGAAGAAGGGATTATGAGGAAGCTAAAATTTCACGAGCAGAAGCTTCTGAAGAAGGTCAACTTCTTGGAATGGAAGAGAGAAGGAGGTCACAGAGAAGCCCAAGTCATGCATCGCTATCACATCACCGGACGAGACGATTACAAAAAGTAACTCACTCTTTCTTCTAATTCCTTCTTTTTGTATTATTTTCTTTGTCTTCTTACCGCTCTGTGTTTGATTTGATTTGATTTGCTGTAGGTATTCGAGCTTGTGCCGAGGGGTTCAGAAGCTAGTTAGCATGTTGAAGAAGATGAACGAGAAAGACCCTTTTCGATTGGAATTGACCGAGAAGCTCCTCGAAAAGCTGTGAGTTCTGCCTCCTTTTTGGTAAACTTCACAGAAAGAAAATTTTCTATATTACCATAAGCAAGTTTCTCTTCTACTTGTGTGTAATTTGTTTTCTTGTGTGCCTCGTTTCATTTTATTGCCGAACTGTCGTCTATTCTTTTTAATTTCAAAGATGCGATGAAATCTTATGCTGCTGGTTCAAACTATTGAGTTTTGTGTTTCCCATGGATCTTGTGGTTTTTGTCCACAATATTTGTGATGACAAGAAAGTTATGTCATGGCATATTGTAAGACTGCTCATTTTGATCACTCCTAACATCTCTTCTCTCTAGCCTAGAGGTTCTAACAATTCAAGAGCCAGTTAAGAGATTGAGATGTTGTATTTAAGATCAGAAGTGAAAATGCAATGTAAAAAGATGTTAAAAGGGTAGCCAACTCCGAATTCCACCTTTTGCCCCATAAAACAACTTAACTTAGCAATATTAGTTGAGTTTCTTTAAAGTATACATCCTAGATTCAAATCCTCCCACCATAATTGCATTTGTATAAAAAAATGGCCCTCATTTTTGTCATCTGTGCTAAATTATTGGGAAAAGCATGAATGAATTTCTGATCATGTTTTTATCATTGCCCAATATTCTCTGGGTTTCTATTTTCTAGAATGAAAGCTCTACTTTCTTAATTCTTCTACCCAATGACTTATTTGTATATTTTGTTCCTTTACCTACCATTTTAAAGAAACTATCAACATTCCCCCGGACTTATCAATACTTTTTTTTTCCTTTCTAATGCTTAAGACATTTTAAACCTAATATCTTTTGGCCCAATGTTTCAAGAACCAAATCTTTTTGTTGAATTGTCCAAGATTGAATAATGACACAAGAAGCTATCTGTATTCCTCATGAGCAATCTATATTTTATTTCTCTAATGCTGAAGCCATTTTAAACTTGTCAGTATTTTTTGGCCCAATGTTTCAAGAATCCAAATCTTTTTTTATAAATTATCTCGAGTCTGAATGAATGATGGCGTTGTTAATCTGACTAATGAGGTGAATAATAAGAGTAGATTATGTGTAATCTAACCATTTCAACTATTATTCACAACTTTTATCTGTATTATATTGCTCACTCTTTCTCCCCTGCATCTCTCCGGAAAAACAATATAACAGGTACAATATTGGCGTGATACCGACCCGACAGAGCTTGAATTTATGTGATCGCCTGTCAGTGTCATCCTTTTGCAGGTAAAACAAACATCCTGCAGAAAATAATTCATTTCTACTTTGCAATGTTACATACTTTCTCTGCTAATATAATCAATACTAGAACTCTCAAAATAGCAACTCCAATTGCAGACGGTTGTCAACACTGTTACTGCTTTTGCTGCATATCGTTTTTACGTCAAGTCTGTTTTTCTCTTTCTCTCTGTAGACGGAGGCTATCAACGGTGTTGGTACGTTTGAAGTTTGCCGAACACTTAAGGGAAGCTGTTACATACATTGAGCAAGGGCACATTAGAGTTGGTCCAGAGACGGTTACTGACCCAGCATTTCTAGTTACAAGGAATATAGAGGACTTTATAACATGGGTTGATTCATCAAAGATAAAGAGAAAGGTTCTACAATACAATGATAAGCTGGATGATTATGATGCCATGAACTGCTGAAATGAGTTATTTCCAAGTTTTGTTTCTTTTCACCACAACCTCTTGTATAAATTTTTTCTCTGGCCCTCCTAATTGAAATGGCTAGTTAATGTAGCATCAGTTCTCCCCTTTATCTTTTAATCAATATATAATTTGACATTGTTTTATGTTACAAGCCTGATATTTCAGCTTTATTGATGCCTCCTTAATATAAGGTTAACTTGCTATTCTAGAATATGTGATCTCTTTTGGTTAAACTACCCTTTTAGATTTAGTACTCTTATACTTCTGAAATTATAGATGATGTCTTTAGCTTGTTCCTATTGTCAGTGAGGGATAAGAAAAATATGTGGTAAGATTCTTGTACATGTGGTAAATGGTTTCATCTTATGACATTTGGTTTTGGTGATGTGAGTTGACCTCGTTTTTAGTTGATGGAACTAATGAAAGTCAATTAAGTACAAGTGCTGGAAAATATAGAAGGGTAAAAGTTATCTCTTTTTAGAGATCATTGACAAAGCAATCATGGAAGCAAGTTTTTGCCAAAAATACCTGTGAGCCATATTTAGAATTTCATAATGATAGACACTTTCAAGATGAGTCTATGACCTGATTGACATTTAAAAAACTCATTGAATTTTGTATTGAGTAGAGCCATGAAATTAAATCAAACTTTGAAAATTTAGAGTTTAAACTTGTAATTTAACCCAATTTAAAGGTTAAAGTATTATTTAGGTCTGTGTTTTTGAACTTGTTCTATTTTACTTTTTGTACTTTCATATGTCTAAATTTAGCTTTCGAACTTTAATTTGTTGTTACTATTAGTTTATTGTTAACTTTCTTTAAAAAAAAAAATAGTTTCCATTAATCTTCCTTCTATAGATCTGAAAATATATTCACATTGTCTATTTTCTTAATGTAAATTATTATTATTATTTTATCAAGTTTGATAGAAATTAACTTAAAACTAACAATAAATATTAATTTTAAGATTTATTGAAAGTAAAAGACTAAACTTGGATATTTAACGTACATAGATTAAAATGGAATGAGATTAAAGATCAAAATGGTGTCAACTTGAGAAGTTAGAGGTTCAAATCTCCCATCTCACTTATTAGGGAAATTTGCTCTCTATTTTCTCCTTTTTTTTTCATTCACCTTCTTCCATTATTTTTCTCAAAGATCTTATATCTAATAGGTTTTTTTTCCTTTGTTTGTTTTTTTTTTGTTTATTTAGATAAATATAAATTATCAAAACATATATATTAGAATGATACTATTGAAAAACAATTGGCCTATTAGCTCAGTTGGTTAGAGCGTCGTGCTAATAACGCGAAGGTCGCAGGTTCGAGACCTGCATGGGCCAATTTTTAAATAATAATGAAAAAATATTTTAAACGTATAAATTAATAGCTTATATTTTAACATTTTTTTAAAATTTTCTAATTATTTCATCTCTAGAATTCAGCATAGATGTTCATTTATTATGTGCAGGCCTCCCTATCCCCACCCCATTTGCAAATTTATTATTATTATTATTATATTTACATTTAAAGTTTTATTATTTAATGACTTAAATAATTTGATATGTTTGAACTATTTACTTGAACATTTGAACTACACATGGATAATTATATAATTTGATAGGCAATATTATTTTGTTTCTACAATTTTTAAATAACTAGTTAGATACTACGTGCGTTGCACGTGTTTTTTAATGTTGAAAATGCAATGTACATATAAAAGTTGAATGTAGAGTTTTATACATTTGAAAAATGAAGAATTACACTTTAATATTATTATTTTTTATTTGGATTAGCATCATTTGATTACTCACTTAGTTACAAACTTTAATTTAAACCAAAATCGTAGGTTCGTGACTTGCATGGGCCATTTTTGATTAATTGTCTTTTTTTATACAATTAAATAAGTATCAATTATTGAAAAACAAACATTTTGTAATAAAATAGAAACATGATTGGTGTATTAGCTTAGTTGGTTAGAGCATCATGCTAATAACGTGAAGGTTGCAGGTTCGAGACCTACATTGGTTAATTTTTAAATAATGAAAAAAATATTTTAAACGTATATATTAATATCTTATATTTTAACATTTTTTTAACTTTCTAATTATTTCATCTCTAGAATTCAACATAGAGATGTCCATTTATTTTGTGCTGGCCGGCCTGTCCCTGATCCATTCACGGCCGGCCCTATCCCCGCCCCGTTTGCAAATTTATTAATATTATGATTATATTTAAATTTAAAGTTTTATTATTTAATGACTTAAATAATTTGATATGTTTGAATTATTTACTTTAACATTTGAACTACATATGGATAATTATATAACTCGATATGTAATATTATTTTGTTTCTACAATTTTTAAATAACTAGTTGAATACTACATTCGTTGGACGTGTTTCATAATGTTAAAAATGCAATGTACATATAAAAGTTGAATGTAGAGTCTTATACATATGGAAAATGGAGAATTACACTTTAATATTATTTTTTTTTATTTCGATTAGCATCATTTGATTACTCACTTAGTTACAAACTTTAATTTAACCAAATTATTATTTTTTATTTTGATTTGCATTATTTGATTACCCACTTAATTTCAAACTTTCATTTAAACTAAAATAATTTTTTTCCTTTTTTTTTAAATGTCGTATTATCTAGTAATTGAAAAAATCTTTTTTGTAATGAACTTTTCGAATTCAAGGGAATCATTAATTAAATAATGGTTCTCAACTTTAGAAATCTTTTAATCTATGAAAGAAGTTTCGAGGAGATCTATTGGTTAATTTAGTTTTGTTTGCAAAAAGTTCACTAAATCAAGAAGATCTATTAATAAATTTATTTTTGTTTACAAAAGTTTAATTTCAAACTTTAATTTAAACCAAAATATTATTTTTTTAATTTTGATTTGCATCATTTGATTACCCACTTAATTTCAAACTTTAATTTAAATCAAAATATTATTTATTTATTTATTTTAAAAAAATCATATTAATTATCTAGTAATTGAACAAATCTTTTTTGCAATGATCTTTCTGAATTGTTCTCAATTTTAGAACTCTTCGAATCTATGAAAGAAGTTTCAAGGAGATCTATTAGTCAATTTATTTTTGTTTACAAAAGTTCACTAAATCAAAAAGATCTATTAATAAATTAATTTAAACAAAAATATTATTTTTTATTTCATACTTTAATAATAATAAATTAAGAAGTATTGAATTTATTTTTTTATCATAAAATTGCAAGATAGAGAATTTTGTATCTCGTCAAATAAAATAACTTTTAGAATCTGAATATTAATTGTTACCATAATATTGGAAGCAATGACATTATATTTTTAATAACTATTAGTAATTATATTTAAATATAATACAATTACATAAATAGGAAAAAATGCAAAACTGTGAACAAACCTTCTTAAATCCTAGCCTAGTAAACTCCAATTTATCCAAAAAAAAAAAAAAAGAAAAAAAGGAAAAGGAAACAAAAATAAATAAAAATAAAGAAGAAAATAATACAATTACATCTGTCGTTTATGCTTCTCCTTCTGCCTTAATGAATCAAGGTTGCAATCATTTTCTTCTCCACCCTCTTCAATATGCTAAAGATCAGTAGATGAATTGGTGTGTATATACAAATTTACAAATTTGAAAAGAAAAAAAAAAGAAAACAACAAAAGCAGTAGATTATATTAAATCACTCTCCTTGTAATTTAAAAAAAAAAAAAAAAACTACAAAAGCACGTAAGTCATAAAATAACATCAAATCACCATTTTCTCTGCCATTTGCAACAACAAAAAAACTACAAAAACACGTAAAAAGTAGTAAATTATATAAAATCGCTCTCTTTCTTTATCTGTCGTTTGCAAAAATAATTCGAGGGAGAACTCATTTACTAGTCGACCTCTAATATCACCACAACAAAGTCTCTTTAATAATAATTTGTTTATTGAAAAGAAATATTAGACTTATATAGCAATCAAATAAAAAAGGAGGAAATCAAAATTTCTCCCCTACATGGTTTTTGGAATCACTTTAAAAAGTCATGGAAGAATTCAGTTGTGGTGTGGCACTATATATAGACAATGTATGGCGTTTAATTTATTCAAATATGCAGATATCATATGGTTAATTTGAATAGATTTGTGATATTAATCAATTTGTTTACAAAAATACAATAATCTTTTTTAATCTTTTTTCTAATAAATCGCAATATGTGTATTATTATTATTTTTTTAGAGATGGGTAGAGATTATTTTGTTAATATATACAAACAAACAAACTACATATCTATCTATACTATCTAAATGACACTTGAGAGGAGAAACTTTTTATTTCCCTTTTTCCCCTCCTTAATTTATAGACTTCCCATTTTTCATTTCTTAATTTAAAAATTTTCCCTTTTGCCGGCTTCAATTTGTATAAAGTTTCTAAAATCTCTAAGCATATGATCTCTAATTTAAATAAAGTTCTAAAATCTCTACGATCTCAAATCTTCTAACTAACTAATACATATTTGAATAATTTAAATAATAAAATAATAAATTAAACACATTTGAATAATAAAATGATAAAAATATAATATTAAACAAATATTAAACATATTTGAATAATAAAATGATAAAATAATACTTATATCCAATTTTCTAACTAACGAATGCATATTTGAATAATTTGAATAATAAAATGATACAACAATACTTATTTATTTATTATATATTAAATAATATTTACCGCATATTTAAAAATATTTTTTTTAAAAATAAAGTAATATTTAAAGATTTTTAACGAGTATATAAAAATTTAATAACAAAAAATAAAATATTTTTTTAAACCTATATGTTTTCGAGAAATTATTATGAAAGATTTTTTTTAAAAAAAAAACTAATATTTATTTTTTTTAATGCATATTTTAAAAGTTAAGAACAAAAACTTAAATTTTTTTTGAAGAATTGTTTTTCGAGAATATGAAATTAAAATAATACTGAAATATTCTTTTTTAAATAAAGATAAGATTTTTTGAATAAGTATATTAACAAAATATTAGATTATGATATATTGTGATTAATATACATAAATTAAATGTCATACATCATCGGTCTATATATAGTACATCTTACAATTGAATTCTTCTATGCCTTCTAAAGTGATTCCAAAAACCATGTAAGGGAGAAATTTTGATTTCTCATCTTTTTATTTGATGGCTATGACTATATAAGTCTAATCTTTGTTTTCAATAATCTAGATCATTCATATCCAATTTTTCAATCTATTATTGAAGAGACTTCGTTATGGTGATGTTAGAGGTCAACATGTGAATGAGCTCTCCCTCTAATTTTTTTTTGCAAATGATAGATAAAGAGAAGGAGTGATTTAATGTAATTTAGTAGTCTTTTTACGTGTTTCTGTATTTTTTTTGTTGCAAGTGGCAATGACAAAGGGTAATTTAATGTAATATGCGACTTACATGCTTTTGTAGTTTTTTTTTTTGTTGGCGAATAACAAGGAGAGATTTAATGTAATTTACTGCTTTTGTAGTTTTCTTTTTCTCTTTTCAAATTGGTAAATACACACCAATTCATTTACTGATCGTTGGCATATTGAAGAGGGTGGAGAAGAAAACAATTGCAACTCTGGTGCCTTAAGGTAGAATGAGAAGCAGAAAACGGAAGACAATGTGATTTAATTGCATTATTTTCTTTTAATTTCTTTTTGTTTCTTTTTTGGATAAATTGAAGTTTACTAGGCAAAGATTTAGGGAGGTCTTATCACAAATTTTCATTTTTTCTATTTATGTAATCTATTATATTTAAATATAATTACTAATAGTTATTAAAAATATAATGTCATTGCAATTTCCAATATTATGGTAAAAGTTATTTTATTTGATGGAAGATTGAATTTTCTATTTTTCAATTTTATGATAAAAAATAAACTCAATACTTCTTAATTTATTATTATTAAATTTTGAAATAAAAAAATATTTAAAAAAAAATTAATTTAGTAATAGATCTTCTCGATTCATTGAACTTTTGTAAACAAAAATAAATTGACAAATAGATCTCCTCGAAACTTCTTTCATAGATTAGAAGAGTTCTAAAATTTGGAATTGCGTATCTAATTAATGATTCCCTTAAATTCTAAAGATTATTGCAAAAAAGATTTTTTCAATTATTAGATAATTAATACGATTTTTTTAAAAAAAAAAGATAAAATAATAATATTTTGGTTTAAATTAAAGTTTGAAATTAAAATTATGTAAACAAAAATAAATTTATTAACAGATCTTCTCGATTTAATGAACTTTTGTAAATAAAAATAAATTAACCAATAGATTTCCTAAAAACTTCTTCCATAGATTCAAAGAGTTGTAAAATTGAGAACCACTATCTAATTAGTGATTCCCTTGAATTCCAAAAGTTCATTGTACTTTTTTTTTCAATTGCTAGATAATAAGAAATTTAAAAAGAATAGAAAAAAAATAATATTTTTGTTTAAATTAAAGTTTCAAATTAAGTGAGTAATCAAATGATGCAAATCAAAACAAAATACAATATTTTGGTTTAAATTAAAGTCTTAAAATAAGTGGGTAATCAAATGATACTACTCAAAATAAAAAATAATATTAGAGTGTAATTCTTCATTTTCCATATGTATAAGACCCTACATTCAATTTTTATATGTACATTTGCATTTTCAACATTATGAAACGCGTGCATCGCACGTAGTATCTAACTAGTACTATCTAAATAGCTCTTGAAGGGAGAAACTTTTGATTTTTGCTTTTGCCCTTTCTTAATTTAAAGACTTCTTATTTTGGCCTTTTTAATTTAAAGATTTTTCATTACGCTCTCAATTTGAATAAAAGTTCCAAAATCTCTATGCATGTAATCTCTAATTTGAATAAAGGTTTTTAAATCTCTACGATCTCCAATCTTCTAACTAACTAATGCATATTTGAATAATTTCAATTATAAAATGACATTTGAGTTTTGAATAATAAAATGATATTTGAATTTTGAATAATAAAATGATAAATTAAACAAATTTGAATAATAAAATGATAAAAATCTAATATTAAACAAATATTATACATATTTGAATAATAAAATAATATTTATATCCAATCTTCCAACTAAATAATGCATATTTGAATAATTTGAATAATAAAATCGTAATTTAAGCATATTTAAATAATAAAATGATAAAAAAATACTTATTTATTTATTATATATTAAACAATATTTATTGCATGTTTAAAAAGATTTTTTTACTATCTAAATGGCACTTGAGGGAAGAAACATTTGATTTTCCCTCTTGCCCTTTCTTAATTTAATGACTTTCCATTTTGTCTTTCTTAATTTAAAAATTTTTCCTTCTGCCCTCAATTTGAATAAAGGTACTAAAATCTCTATACACATGATCTCTAATTGAATAAAAGTTTTAAAATCTCAACGATCTTCAATCTTCCAACTAAAATGCATATTTGAATAATTTGAATAATAAAATGATAAAAATATAATATTACACAAATATTAAACATATTTGAATAATAAAATGATAAATACTTATTTCCAATCTTCCAACTAACTAATGCATATTTGAATAATTTAAATAATAAAATGATAAATTAAAAATATTTGAATAATATAATGATAAAAAAAATTATTTATTTCTCATATATTAAACAATATTTACTGCATTTTTTTAATAAAAAAAAACAAACTAATATTTAAAGATTTTTTAATGAGTTTTAAAAAGTTAATAACAAAAACTACAATAATATTTTTGAACCGATGTGTTTTTGAGAATATTAAATTATTATGAAATATATATTTTAAGATAAACTAATATTTAAAGATTTTATAAATGCATATTTAAAAATAAAAGATTTTTTTAATTAATATTTTAAAAGTTAATAAAAAAAACTAAAATAATATTTTTCAACCTATGTTTTTCGAGAATATGAAATTATTATGAATTTTTTTTTGGTAAAATAAACTAATATTTAAAGATTTTTTAATGCATATTTAAAATTTTAAAACAAAAACTTAAAAAAAATTTGAACAATTTTTTTTTTCGAGAAAATGAAATTAAAATAAGTTTTTTTTTTTTTAAAAAATAAACCAATTTTAAAGATTTGTTAATGAGTATTTAAAAATTTAATAACAAAAAATAAAATAATATTTTTGAATCGATGTGTTTTCGAGAATATGAAATTATTATGAAATATATATATATATATAATAAATTAATATTTAAATATTTTATAAATTAATATTTAAAAATAAAAGATTTTCTTTAATTAATATTTAAAAAGTTAATAACCAAAACTAAAATAATATTTTTCAACCTATGTTTTTCGAGAATATGAAATTATTATGAAAGTTTTTTTTTTGTAAAATAAACTAATATTTAAAGATTTTTCAATGCATATTTAAAAAGTTAATAACAAAAGTGTAAATTTTTTTTGAACAATTGTTTATTAAAATAATATTGAAATATTTTTTTTTAAAATAAAGATATTTTTTTTGAATAAGTATATTAACAAAATATTAGATTATGATCTATTGTGATTAATATACATAAATTAAATGATATACATCATCAGTCTATATATAGTGCATCCCACAATTGAATTCTTCCATGTGTTCTAAAGTGATTCCCCCTTTTCATTTGATGGCTATGGCTAATATGAGCATGATCTTTCTTTTCAATAAACCATATCTCTAATTTCCCAATTCTCAAGGTTCAAGCAATTTATTATTGATGAGACTTTGTTATAGTGATGTTAGAGGTCGACAGGTGAATGGTCTCCCCATCTAATTGTTTTTACAACTAAAGAGAGAAAGTGATTTAATGTAATTTACTGTTTTTTATGTGTTTTTGTAGTTTTTTTTTGCTGCAAATGACAAAGAAAGATGATGATTTTATGTAATTTACTGCTTTGGTGGTTTTCTTTTTCTCTTTTCAAATTTGTAAATACATACCAATTCATCTATTGCTCAGCATATTGAAGAGGGTGGAGAAGAAAACGATTGTAACTAGGCAAAAGGAGAAGCAGAAAACGACAAACAGTGTGATGTAATTGTATTATTTTCTTCTTTATTTTTCTTTATTTCTTCTGTTTTTTTTTTTGGATAAATTGGAGTTTACTAGGCTAGGATTTAGGAGGGTCTTATCATAATTTTGCATTTTTCCCATTTATGTAATTATATTTTATTTAAATATAATTACTAATAGTTATTAAAAACATAATGTCATTGTAATTTCCAATATTATAGTAACAATTAATATTTAGATTCTAAAAGTTATTTTATTTGAGGGGAGATTGAATTCTCTATCTTGCAATTTTATAATAAAAAAAATAAACTCAATACTTTTTAATTTATTATTATTAAAGTTTGAAATAAAAAATAGGTTAAATTACACATTAGTCCCTAAACTTTCATGATTGTGTCTATTTGGTCCCTGAACTTTAAAAAGTGTCTATTTGGTCCCTGAACTTTTAATTTTGTGTCTAATTAGTCTCTGCCATTAACTCTGTCAAACACTGTTAGTTAAGTGCTTGTGTGGCATGCTGACAATACAAATATAAAGATTATGTGTCAAATGACAATTGCCACATGGGATAAACTTAAATGGGTTTGAAATTGGGGCGGGCGGGTTTTAGGGCAATCTTTTTTGCCAAATGAGTCAAGGAAACTGGGGTGGGTTAGGGCAAAATTTCATAAAACAAAGGAGAACAAATAGTCACAAACAATGAGATATCAAAATTAATCAAAACAAAAGTAGAAAAATCCAAGCAAAAGTGGGAACAAAGGAGATTGAAGTAGAAATGAAGGGGAAGCGAAGCAGAAAGGATGGGAGAGCAAACAGGTCGCATATGATTTGCTGCAATAAAATGATAGGGACATATTAGACACAAAATTGAAAGTTTAGGGACTTATTAAACATAATTTTGAAAGTTTAAGGACCTATTAGATATAACTTTGAAAGTTCAGGGACCTATTTGATACAATTGTGAAAGTTTGAGGACTAAATTTGCAGCTCAACTATTTCCTATTTTTTTAATGTATTTTTTCCCTATATTTATTGTTTTTTTATGATTTTTTTTTTTTTTTACCACAATGTGCTATTTGATTTTTTTTTCTCATTTTAGTTTTGGATTGGATGTAATTATTTTCGATGTACCAATCTGAGTACAATCACGATATATAATTCAATTCCTTTTGATCACTTTGAATTGATTAATGCATTAGAGTTAATAAAAAGCAACAAAAAAAAAAATTCCAATATGAATTCAATTTTGAGTTGAATTCATGTTTAAAAATCTACAAGACTTTGCCTCCAATAATTCTTTTTGACTTTGCATTGATAAATCTATTGGAATTAATAAAAGTGGGCTTCGCTAAAAGTAGAAAACAAAGAGGACAAAATGTCTGAAATGGCCTAATTCATCTACTGAGAATTAAAAATGGAAGGACAAATAAACCATCAATTTGTGAAGAGAGGAAAAGGCTCTTCTTAGCCAGTTCAATGTAAAAATTCCAACCAAACCAACCAACCTAACATATCAAACATATTCCACAACCTAATAGAAAAATAACTTCCTGTCTCATTCCACTTTGATTAAGCAATAGTTACAAAACATAACATACAATATGTCTAAGGGTTGGTACAAAAATAATATACAAAAGATAATCTAGTCCCTCATTAAAAATCAAAAGAAATTTAGTACAAAAAAGAAGGTGCATATATATATAACCCAGCCAAATTTTCCAATATCTCTTTTCCATGTCTATAGGTTTGTACAAAAATAATCCACAAAAGATAATCCAATCCCACACTAAAATCAGAGGGGGTTTAGTACAAAAAGAGGGTATATATAGCCATATATTCTTAACTAGCTTGCTGAATTTTCCTATGTTTCTTTTCCATCCCTAATTAGTAGCTTCACCCTGTGGATTGTCCCTCCTGGTTGACTTGGTTGAGGTAGTGCAAGTGGTTGATTTGCATCAAATTCCTTACTAGATCCTCTTTCCTATCATATCTCACCACACAAATATTAGTAGTACATCATAGACACATATAAGTACAAATGAAAAACATATACATTACTAACATACTTGTGATGTATTTTTCCTTTGGAATGGCCATTTACAGCTCCTTTTGTTGTGTCCATATTGTAGACATTTACTACATTTCATATTTGCTCTTTTCTTCCCAACACATGTGCTACCACCATTCCTTGGCTCATCTTGTTCTCTTCTCCTTAATTTTTTTTGGCCTACCAGGCGCTCTTCTAAATTTGGGAGCGTTAATCACATTCATATTTGTAGTAGTTGGCCATGCATTTGGACCATTCATAGGGTATATAAGGGGCTTATAAGCTAACTTATAAGTTTCCTTCATATAGCACTCATTTACATATTTTTCAACTATTTCTCCTTTGTAAAATATGGCACTCATGGCATGTTTGCAAGGAATACCTATAAGATCTCACCTATTGCATGAACATGTTCTAGCCTCGAGGTCAACTGTGAACCTGTTCCACCCATTGTTGACTTCAAATTTAAGTTCACCTGACCAAGTTGGAAGCCACTCATTACTTTCAAGTTTTATGGCTTGGATCTTCTTCATGATGTTAGGACATAAATCATTATGCCACTTCTTAACTTTCTCTCTACTTTTTTGAAACCTCGTCATGAGGTATGTTCTAATCTACTCACATAATGATACAATAGGTTGGTCTCTTGCTTCGAAGATCTTAGAATTAAAAACCTCACACATATTATTTACTAACGTGTCACACTTACAACTTGTGTTGAATGCATGTTTGCTCCATAGTGATGGTTGGATAGAACTCAACCATTTCCAAGCACTTCATCCACTTCTTTAAGAGATTTCATGGTTCTTGATCAATCTTGAGAATATGTTGCATTAGCAGCACGCCATAGAAGGTCTTTTAATATCTTGCATGGAAACTTCTTTCGAAAATTATTATATATATGTCTTACGCACCGATGGTCTACACCCGAAATTAACTCTTGAAATGTTGGTACCAATCCCTAAAAGAAGAACCAATTAAGGAATTAGTGCACTTTTTAAAACATAACATTTAAAACTTATTGATTATAATGAAATTAAACATGTACTTTTTGTTGATCCGAAATAAAAGTGCATTTTCTCTCAGGGCCGTATTTTATATCCACTAGCAATCTTTGAAGGAACCAGGTCCATGAATCCTTAGTTTCTGCCTCAACCACAGCAAAGGCTATTGGATAATACTGATTGTTAGGATCCCTACCCACAGCAAAAATAAGTTGACCTCCATAAGGTCCCTTAAGATGACATGCATCTAACCCTACCAATGGTCTACAACCAGAAATAAATCCTTTCTTTGCACCATCAAAGCAAATATAAATGCGTTCGAATGCTTGGACCAATTGATTCCTACCTTTCATTATCTATCACTTCCTGCTCTTGTGTTATTGCCAATTTCAGCTGACATGTGGAACCAAGATTTGACATTCTCAACTCTTCACAATAGTCTCATAGTTGTTCATATTGTTCTTTATGGCTTCCTTGGACAACGTCCAAGGAAAATCGCCTAGCCCTGTATGTCGTGGCTCTCGATATTTAAGACACATAATTACGTTGCACTTTTTTTTGAATAGAACTTAACTTCAAAGATGGGTGATCCCTCACATCTTCAATAATTTGTTTACTCAACCATCATGATGTTAGTCTAGGATTCTTGAATGTTATAGCACATGTATGCTCATTCACTAGTGTCTTCAATTGATAAGTTGCTTCACCTTGCATTCTTGAAGCAAATGCCACCCAAGTGCAACTATCAACGCATTTTGCTCTCACACGTTGTTTGTCATTCTTGACAAATCGAATAGCCCAACCCCCTTTATGGAAGAATTAGTTACTGCCCTTTTAAACTCATCCAAGGTGTTAAATAACATACCCAATTCAAAATGAGTAGTATCCTCTTTAAAAATGGGGTATTTGATTTTTGGGTCATTATCCGATTTGGATGAGTCATCAGAATTTAATTCATTTGAATTCCAATCATAGTCATCTTCACTTCCTTCTTGGCCCCCCTCATTTATATTTTGTCTCTCACTCTCTTCTTGGCCCCCATCCTCACCTCCATCCCAAAGTCCTTCATCTTCCCATTCTTCTTTCTCACAATCACTATCAACGTTGGAAAAGTACTCATCTTCTCCATATTCCCAATCGTCTTCCTCATAATCATCATCATAGTTAACATCAATGAGCTCCACGTATACTTAAAAATCCATTCCATCACTCAAGAAGCTAGCCAATTCAACAACATCTCTATCATTCTCTAGAAGTCTAAAACTGTCCACACTTTCTCTGCAATCTCTTCCCCACAATCTCACTTCCTCCACATAACCTAACTTTTGAATTATATCTTTCACTTCTATCAAAGACCACAAATCTGGATTGTAGTCAACATATCTATCAACTTTTTCTTCTATGTATCTCATGTTAGGCTCATAGACAAAGTGGCCACCATGATGAACCTCAACAACAAAAGTAGACATCTACAAAATAAATAAATAAATGAATAAATAAGGAGTTAATTTTTCATGAAAACATAATGTGCAAAGGCCAAAAGTTAAAAAAAGAAAAAAAGTGTTGCAAATAAAATATGAGTGATTAAACCTCAAAGATAAAAAGTAGATATCTTTAAAAAAAAATAAAAGAGATAACGAGTGGAAAACATAATTGATGAAAACAAATACATTTAAAGGAAAAAAAAAGTTGAACATACATTTCAAATAATAATTAATCATACACTATAATGTTTGAAACACACAATAGTATGAGATAATAAGAATACAAAAGATATGAATCACACTTAACCAAAAATAGTAAACTATGGGGACCACAAGCCATAAGTCATATACTTGAAAACAAAATAGCAAGTTCTCACACTTTATAAATGGGTCCACAAATAGTGAAAAATATATATCTCTCATGTATACACTAAAAGAATATTTTAAATTTTGTATAGCTTAGATATACACCAAATTCGGGTCACAGGATGTCCTTGTTTCCTAGTTTTTTTCCTGCTTTTTGATCTTTGTACTAAAAAAAAAATACACCAATTCCATAACCATAAAACCCTTACAAAAGAAAAAAAAAACAAAAAAGAAACAAACAGAGGACTTCGTTGCTTGGATGTCGCCTCTAATACCCTTGTTACCTCAACTTTTTCTTTATTTTCTTCCCTCCAACACCTTTTTCTTCTTTTCTGTAAGAAGCCGATAGTTGTACGACACCTTTTTCTTCTTTATCTTCTTCTCCCCAATAAAGGACTTCAATGCTTGGGTTCACAGGACTTTCTGACTTCAATGCTTGGGTTCACAGGACTTTCTTTATCCTTTTCTTCTTTGTTCGTGGCTGTTTGTCTTCTTCGTTTTCTAAATTTTGCCCTAACTTGCCCCTAATTTCCTTAATCTGTTTGGCAAAAAAGATTGCCCTAAAGACACATAATTTTCTTGACCCGCCTACCCATTTCCTTGACCTGCTCGCCCCAATTTCAAACCCATTTAAGTTTATCCCATGTGGCAATTGTCATTTGACACATAATCTTTACATTTGTATTGTCAGCATGCCACACAAGCACTTAACTAACAGAGTTTGATAGAGTTAATGATAGGACTAATTAGACACAAAATTGAAAGTTCAGGGACCTAATAGACACTTTTTAAAGTTCAGGAACCAAATAGACATAATCATGAAAGTTCAGGGATCAAATGTGTAATTTAACCTAAAAAAATAATAATTTTGTTTAATTTAATTTATTAATAGATCTTCTCGATCCAGTGAACTTTTATAAACAAAAATAAATTGACCAATAGATCTCCTAATTTTTCGTATGATGCAAATAATGCAAATCAAAATAAAAAAAAATTGGTTTAAATTAAAGTTTGAAACTAAGTGAGTAATCAAATGATGCTAATCAAAATAAAAAATAATAGTAAAGTGTAATTCTTCATTTTCCATATGTATAAGATCTTACATTCAACATGAAGAGAACAATTAAATTAAACTCACAATAGAAGCGTTGGAATCGATGTTGATTTTATTTTAGAATTAAACAAAAAATTCCTTATAAAAATTATACTTGTCATACAAATACCTTATTCGTTTTAGGATTGAATAAAAGACCATTTTGTACTCCTTTGGGGTGACCTACATTTAGGCTTATCTTTGAACATATACAAGCCTTTTAGGATTGTTTTAGCATGTGAGCTTAACATTCCCAAATGGTGAAGTGTTGTAAACCAGCTTTACTACTCTTCTATAATTTTAAAATTGTCTCGTAGACATTTCTGGAGGGAATCATGCTCACCATGCAATCTCTATTGCATTTCCTAACTGGAGTTTGGTAATGGTGTGTAACTCATTACTGATGTGACCATGTATAATAAGGTCTTGTTTCTTCTCTTGCAGTACAATTTCACAAAATTATACTTGATATAAAGATAATTGGGATAAAAACCCATTTTCTATAAGTTAATCATAGTACGTAAAGTTCTTGTACTTTCTATTATGATCTGATCATAATATCTTGGTAGATTTACCTAATTAATTTTCAACTTTAATCTTAATTTTCTTGAACTTTTCAAAAAATTTAGACTTATGTTGTATTAAGTAAAGATACTTGTACCATGAATGATCATCAATTAGAGTGATGGAATATTCATGACTTTATTTGACATTTACATTCACCAGACCACTTGGGTCAAAATGTATAAATCCAAAGTATTCTTTGGCCTTGTAGCCTTATCTAATAAAGGCCCAATGATTATCTTACATGAAAGACAAGATCTACAGATATGTAAAGTAATTAACTAACCTTTTAGAGAATTACCTCTTACTAGTTTTTTCATTTTATTCAAGTTGATGTTAATCAATCTTAACAGCAAAAGTCAAGTATTATATTTTAGGAGAAAACAATATCTTTCTATTCTGGATTCTATAATCCTGAATATCTCAGTATTTTGTAGTATAGTATATGTCAACATTTTAACATATACAAATTGTTCTTATTTTCAGCTGAATGGATGTTCAAACAAATTTGAAAATATAAACTTTCATACTTCAAAGTATGTAGTTCATACTATATATGAAAATTTTAGTAAAAGTTTGAGAAATTGAATCTTTCTTACGGTTACTAAAAACACCATATTCAACATTAAGTAACAATTTTTTCTTAATGACATCTTAATGTCTCCCGCTACACTAACTGAGATGGGCTTCCTGGTGCCAACCTATAGAAACTATTATACATGTTAAGTATTTTCTAAGAATTATATATTAAATGTAATAAAAAAGAATCTTGATAGTGGATCTTGTATCAACTATCCATGTGTCGTTATTTATTCTCCACTAAAAATATAGTAAAACAAATTTACTTTCATTTATATTTTTTTCCATAGAGGTATTTCAAAAAATTCCTTTCATTATGACTGTCCTAGCTAATTTAGGAACTATTGCCTTTTATATAGCTTCAATAATTTGATTTATTTTCTTGGATTTTTGTAATGTTTAATTTCGAGATCATTTAGATAATTATCTAAATTTAATTTCTATTGATTTCAACATCTCATATGTTGTTGTCATTTTCTTTATCTTCTAAGCATGACATCTAACATGTCAACTAGGAGATACATAGAAGCTATATCGTTTACTTTTGATTAATTAATCATGTGGTTCTCGAACAATTTGATTAGCATTGACAATAGGTTTTGAGAAGTCTCAATAAAGACAAATTCAAAAATTTACACTACCATTATAGTGTTAACGTGTAACGACCCTATCTTACACAACAGACTAAACGTGGACGCACGACTGAGTTACCTCGCTCATGGCCGAAATTCTGGTAGCATGACGACGTTACTACGAGAAAATCAAAATTTACAAAGACATGATAAAAATAAAAACACTTCTAAAACTCAAATAAATCACTCAGCATCCACCAAACTACAATAAGATATGTTAAGCTCAACCATCAGACACAAGAATCTAAGAAACTCTAACCAAATACATGAAAACTAAAGAATATTTAGAATTTACAGACCAACAGATTACAAGCACTGTGATATACAACTGAAAGCTAACAATAGGAAAGAAACTTTGGTGGAGTCTCCATAGCCTCATCCAGTCATCATCTTCGTCACCCGCCTCGAGGATGTGCACAATATGCAAAGACAAACAAAATAGCATGGATGAGTATAAACATACTCAATAAGTAGCCCACTTAAGGTCCAAAGTCCAAAACCATAAACAAATGATTTCTGCTCTAACTCATAGACTCATGCTCAAATTCAAACTCAATATTCACTACCGTTAGCTATGTGTCTACTTACCTTACCTCAGGCTCACTCCTTTTTGGTGCTACCATGTGCTATACCTGCAAGTCATGTATCTTAGGATGGTCTAATGCAAAGAAGAAGAAGAACTCTCATGATCATCACTCTGGGGGGAATCGCCCCCTATGCTAGCATCATCATCTCTCTCATCGCTCTAGAGGAATCGTCCGCTATGCCAGCATCTTCATCTCTCTCATCACTCTGATTCACGCTCATCCCTCTGCCTCAACCTCCTAGGAATACATGCTCACACAAAAAAGGTAGGTGGCACTAGCCTAATAGGCTTTCACTTAGCCACAACGCACTTAGATCATCAAGAGATTCATCACCCAAGAGATCATAAACCTCATTCACACCTAGACTCATAAACCTTATGCAATAACCACAAACACGAACTCAATTGGAGACACAAACTCATCGTCAAACAAGTTTAATTAGATTCGGCTCGAGTATAAATTCAAGAGAATCACACATCACCCAAGTCCCATCCCTGTTCAAGAAAAACACAAATCATTGACATTCCTGCAAGCTTGCTTCTCATATAAACTAGCTCGACTTGATTCACACTCATTCTTTGCATACAAGATCTTAACAAACAAGTCTGAATGTCTACTTATTTCTTAGGCCAATACGGAGGCAACCAACTTCTCCCTAAACACGCTAGATACCACAACTATTGTTATCCTCCTATCCACATCCAGACTCAACTAAAACACATTAAACATGCCTATTCCAACATCTCCGACATCCTACACACAATTAGCTCACCGAACATCCCAAACATTTAAGCCCACTCGGTAAGCAACCATCCATACATTCACTCTTATAGAGAAACTATCATCAAGGTGGTACATACGTTTCAAGGCTCATCTCAATAATCAGGCTCTAATAAGTTGATTCCTTGAAATACCATGCCAAAACATAATAAAGTGAGCCCCCTACTTAAGTCCTTTTACTAATCATATCATCCAACGCCCACCATGCTCTAGCACATATTAGAAAGAAGCATATTCAAAGTTACCCAATCACAAATCTCGAGCAAAATCTCATTCAAGGATTCTACACATGCTAACTACAATCAACTTGAAGCTTTAAGCCCCTATTTCCATTATAGCCACAAACTTAGGCCATTTTAGCTCAAAACTACCTCCGAACGGATCCATTAACTATTACATGCTTCCTAAACACGGTTTTCAAACATACTTTTACAATTCACAAATTATCAAACATACATCCAAATCATTTAGGAACTTAAAGGGGCTTAAATCCAAATGACTACTTACTCAATTTACTCCAAGATTCAAGGTAACCCATAAATTGAATACGTGATCCTGAAATGCCAAACAAAGTCTTACCAATAATTTACAATTCATTCTAAGATCCAACCACTAGTTAAAACAAGTTGAGACGAAATTACCCATTAACACTTACTCAAAAGCAACATCTTCACTTGCTGAAATGATGTCGAATAGGTTCGAACTCAACAACCCGACCTTCTAACACAATGATTAACCTTGAACAAAGTCTCACGCATTATGGGTAAATTTTAAAACACCAAAACAACTCCTAAACTCCACTAAAAAGGTCCTAAAATATGGCTAACTAAAACCCAACTCACACTTAGCCTTAATTGTGTTGAAAAATTCGATACCCACATAAAAATTACCTCAAAATAGTGCTGGACAGCAGCCCAAGGGTCCAATTTCGCCCAAAATGACCTTCAATCGTAATGAAAAATCCTAAAATTTAGTCCGACAATCAATAGGTCCACTTTAAATCACCAAATTAACAACTAAACCAACTTTAACAACATGTCGAGCACTTACCCACGATTTCACCTTAGATTTCGAACTCGAATCACCACTAAAATTGACTCCAAATAATTTGATTTCACGAATCCAAGACCCAAATGCTATGGGTAATCTAAATCCAAGTCCAAAATACTATGGTTTAATCTCCAAAATTGCTAGAACTACCAAAAACATCATTACCAACCTAAAAATTACTTTGAATCAACATTAGCATACTTACCCACTTCGAATCGGAACCAAACGAAGTTGTACAACGCCAAGCTCGCCGAAAATTTAACTCCGAAATATCCTCCTCCTTGCTGTCTATACAGAATCGAGAGGGATCGAGAGGGGCAGCGATCGGTGAGCAGGCTGAGGCACGACGACCTGGGAATCTGGGCTGCACAGCTGATCTGGCGAACGACAGAGGAAGAAGAAACGAGCTAGCGCTTGTGTCCTGCGTAGCGAAGACAAAAAAAATAAGGGGCGATCTGTCGTTCGACAAAACGGGGAAAAAAGAGAGTGAGATAGAGAGAGAAATCAGGGACAGAGAGAGCACGATAGAGAGAGGGAGAAAGAAGAGAGAAAGTGTTTGGAAAGAGAGGCAGTTTGACGGGAAGAGGTGAGAAGAAGGATATTTTGGGTGGGAGAGAGAGCCATCGAGAGAGAGAGGAAGGGATAAGGAAGAAGAAGAAGATAAGGGGAAGAAAAAAAATATGTTTATTTATTTATTATTATTATTATTATTTAATTGCCAAAAATTTCCTTTGACCAAACTTTTCCTTCCAATTTTTGCCCCTTTTAACTCTCAAATTTTCAAATTAATCCCCAATATCAAAATACTTATTTGAGAATTAAATTCAACTTAATTTCCAAAATTTTGAAAATAACTCCCCTTAATAAGCTGGGCGTTACATAACGTGACTTTTCTAAGTAATAAATTTTTCTCAACTTGACAAATCAATATTCAAAATTAAAATTATGAGATAAATTGACATAATATCGAAATATATAAAATATATTATTTAATATCATGCAAACAATTATCCATTCAATTTTAGCATAGAAATCAAACAATTTAAAAATGAACCTTATAAATCATTTCTAATGCTATGGTACTTTAGTGAGTTAGAATAAGTGCCGCCGTAAGGTAGGTCAAGTGTTTGTTCACTAAACTGAAATAATCTCAACCAAGCATTATACCAAAATGACTCTTATTCCTATAATATTTAGTTACCATTAGTTTGGTCAAAAACATTATTAAAAATCTTAATAAGCCCTTTATAAGTGTGATCCATAATTTTAGATCCCGTAGTTTTATCCCAACAAGCGTCGCTGTAGGGTAGGTCAAGTATTGGAAACAAAACTACAATCCTATCATTCTCAGGAGTTCACCTTGATATTGACCCATGCAAACACCTTCCATAGGGAGACGGTCCAAAAGCCGTCGTGAGGCCCCACATGGATCTCACATTGTGAACTCATGATGAAGACCGTAGGATATGTTGGCACATTTCCTTCTCACACTTACTATTTTGCGATATAGTTTTCTATTACTTAGACAAATTAGGCTAATCTCATTTATCTAAGTTTTCCAATCTACCTTTTCATAACCTTTATGTTGGTTATATTGATTTTAATGTGAATTACAAAGATTATTAAACTATTTAAAAACTAATCACATTATGTTAATGAAATAAAATAAAATTTGACTAATTCAACTCCCAGATTAGTTTCCAGTTAGAGGTGTTCCCTTTTGGTCAACTTAAATACCCCAGTCTCGACATAACATTTCATAGACAGAATTCCTTTATAGTTAATTTTTATTTCAAATTCATTAATCTTTAATTAATTATTAATTACTAGATTAATGAACCTAAGTGAATTTAAGTCATGTTTTTAATCCTATTAAAAAACTAATTCACTTATTGGATAATCTTAAAATTCTCTCATTTTAAACCCTTTAAAACAAATTAAAAGATCATCCTTTATATTTTATTCTAATCCTATTAGAAAAAGATAAAATAAATTAAAAGATAAATTAAATTCAAAACTTAAACTATTGTATCTTTAAATTAAATTATCTTTATTTATGGAAGACCTAATCTTATTAGGAAATTAAAAGATCTAATCTTATTTTAAAAGAATCTAATCTTATTAGGAAACAAATAAAGGTGAATTAAATTAAAATTTTAAACTATGGATAATCTTGAAATTCTACCATTATAAACCCTTTAAAACTAAATTAAAAGATTATCCTAAATTCTAATCTTATTAGAAACAAATAAAGATATATTAAATTCAAATTTTAAACTATTTAAAGCATGAATTAGAAATATATTATTTTAAGGAAATCCTAATCTCATTAGGAAATATCCTAATCCTATTAGGAAAACATTGATTACATTTATGAAAGAAAATATCCTAATTTAATTTTTCAAATATAACAATTATATTAAAAAATTAATTGTAATTCTATTAGAAAACAACCTAATCAAAATTTTAAATATAACAATTATATTCAAAATTAATTAAGATGCATGATAATACTTAACCTATGGTGAAATTTTAATCTAAATGACATACTTTATGCAACAAACAAACAATTTAAAAAATACATCTCATGCATAATTAAATTAAAACTAGCAAAATTAACAGATATATTTGGTATATCCTAAGAAATTGAAAACAATTTAAATTACAATAATTTAAATCCAAGACATATCTTGGTCTTCAATATCTTCCTTATTTGGCCATCCAAATTTAAGGTTTAGAAACCTAAATCTTGTCTTCCAACTATAGCACCAGCCGCCGTAAATATAAATAATAAAAAAAACTGCGAGTATAATAAGAAGACTTTATGACCAAAGAACCAAAACATGTTTTATGATGATAGAACGTTTAATAATAATATAAAACTCCAGTCGATTTTTCTTTTCTTTTTGCTGGCGATTACGATTCAATCTATTGTGTGCATTTAGAACGATCGCCCCACATTCATACGACTCCAACATGTATTTTGAAGTCGACTTTGGCAACAATTGAAGTATAAATACAAAAAAAAAAATTAACCCTTATGGGTTTTACAATGATCTAACAAAGCAATAAATCTAATGCCAAATAGCCTAAACCATCAATTTGCAAACCACAATATATCACATATATGATAAATTAAAATACCCACCATCACAAAACTTTAATTTTAAATAAAACTCAAACCTGTCTCTGATAACAATTGAAGAGAATAATCGAATTAAACCCACAACGGAAGTGTCGGAATCGACTTTGATTTTATTTTAGAATTAAATAAAAAATAATTTAGGCTATGCAAAACATATATTGAAAATAATATGGAGAATATTTTGGAGGGTCTTTTTAAATTAAATAATATATTTTCATATCTAATATATTAAAATATATTTATCTAACCAATTTGAATCATATTCAAACAATTCCAAATTCTCCTACGACATCTATTTCCTTATTTGAATCTAATTAAAATTTAATAAATATCTTTTTTTTAATGTATCTTAATACATTAATAATTTCCTTAATATTTAATGCATCATATACAATAAATATGTTTTTCCTCATTTAATATATCAAATATATTAAATTTTAATTCGAACATTTCAAATTTTCTCTCAATGAAATTGATCCCTATTTGTTTATATGAGCTAGCAAGGGGACCTTATGGACCTACAGATTATAAGCCCCAATGATACGAAATCAATTAATTAAACTCTTTAATTAATTAATTCTCATTCATTAACTATAGGTCACTCCACTATAGACCTATAGTTGCACTCTTATGCACTGTAGGACAAGTTGTGTCCATGGATATAATCACTACATGCAAGTCAATCTTTCACAAGTTGTTCTTAATCACAACTGGGTCAAAAGTTTGTTTTACCCATGTAATTGCGTCTTGTACCTTAAGTACCACTGATCCTCTAATGAACAATTTTTTTATGATCCAACCATAAACTAAGTCTTGAGTGTAGATTTGTCTTGAGGGCTTTGCAACTTGTTCTTGAATGTGAATCTGTCTCGAGGGCTTTTGCAACTTATTCTCGAATGTAGATTTGTCTCGAGGGCTTCGCAGCTTGTTCTCGAATGTGGATTTTTTTCGAGGGCTTTGTAGCTTATTCTCGAATGTGAATTTGTCTCGAGGGCTTTTGCAGCCTGTTCTCGAATGTAGATTTATTTCGAGGGCTTCGCAGCTTGCTCTAGTTCAGAGAGTGTTTGATCTTCAAAGGTTTAGGGAGTTTTCTGGTCTTTGTTTCTGAATTCTCTCTAAGTTCTCTGGAGAGTTTCAACTTATGAACCTCCAAAATGGAGGAGGGAGCTCTCTATTTAAAGAGTTCCCTAGGTGGGCTTGGGCTTGTTAGTCGGACTGGGCCTGGTTGACTTTGGGCTTAACCTTTAGACTGGGTTTGGCTAACTTTAGGGCCTAGCCCTTTGGATTTTCGTCTAAAATTAGCCCAAATTTCACATAACCCAATTGTATAATGGGATTCACCATAATTTAATTTAGGGATTCTTGCAAATTTAATTAATCCCTAATTAAATATAATTTCATCATCAATGTTGGGTAATGACGTGACAATTTCTGATTGGCCAAAATTTATATTCCAACAAATGCCCCCTTTTCGAGATTTATGCACTAGTATGTGTGAGTGAATCTCGAAAAAGATAATTTGGAATCAAAATTTAAGGTATTTGCTCCTAAATTGGACTCCATTTGATGTGCCAATTCATCAAAATATGAATTTGGGTCATAATTTTGATTTTCTTATTTGGCATAAAATTTTGATTGAACTTAGTAGAATTTATGTTCCACCTTGATTCAAAAATTGAATTTTATCTAATTTGAATTTCAACTAGTATTCAAATTATACCCATTTTTTTTATATTTGGGACATAGTTTAAAATCTTCCAATGAATTTGAATTTGGAGTGTCCAAATTTCCTCTTTGAGATAAAAGTCTACCCAATTATATTTTGGAATTAGAGTAGAACTTGAATTTGGATTTCAATCAAATTTTGATTTGGGATAAAATTTGGATTATGCCCAAATTTTACTTTTTGAGATAAAAGTCTACCCAATTATATTTTGAAATTGGAATAGAACTTGAATTTGGACTGCAATCAAATTTTGATTTGGGATAAAATTTGGGTTATGCTCAAATTTCAATTTTTGAGATAAAAGTCTACCCAATTATATTTTGGAATTGGAATAGAACTTGAATTTGGACTTTAATCAATTTTTGATTTGGGATAAAATTTGGATTATACCCAAATTTTACTTTTTGAGATAAAAGTCTACCCAATTATGTTTTGGAATTGGAATAGAACTTGAATTTGGACTTTAATCAAATTTTGATTTGGGATAAAATTTGGATTATACCCAAATTTTGCTTTTTTTTTTTTTTGAGATAAAATTCTATTAAATTTGAATTTTGGATTTGGAATAGAATTTTAATTTGGCTTGCAGTCAATTTTTAATTTGAGATTAGATATGACAAAATTTAAATTGAGATGATATCCTACCTGATTTCAATTTGAATTTTGGAATAGAACTTGGATTTGAGTTTGTAGGCAACTCATCCCAAAATTCAAACTTTAATATCCCAAAGTTTGAATCCTATATGATTTTTGGATTCAAATTGGTTTTGATTTGATCTTCTTGGTATTATCTTTGAATTCAAATTAGATGTGATTTTATCTTTTCCTCTACTATAAATAGAGGAGATGGGTCTTCCATCAATTCACTTCAACAAAGAGGGAGTGGAGCTTCACACTGAGGAATGAGGAATAGCCAAGTCCCATTTATTATTATTATTATTATTTTTTTACATTTGCAAGACTTGCAAATACTTTTACTATAGAAGAGAATATCGTAATCCACAAAAAGGTAACATAGGTAGGAATTTTTTTTAGACAATATATATGCCCTCTTGTTTTTTATTCTTGCTTGCAGCTAAGATGTCTTCTTCAACTTCGAAGGTGACCAACTCCTGATTCAGGCGGAATTAAGGATGGCACCTTTCGGCAGCTTTGACGTCTTCTTTAACTTTGAAGGTGACCAACCCCTGATTTCGGCGGAATTAAGGATGGCACCTTTCGACAACTTCGACGTCTTCTTTAACTTCGAAGGTGACCAACCCCTGATTCAGGTGGAATTAAGGATGGCACCTTTCGGCAACTTCGAAGTCTTCTTTAACTTCAAAGGTGACCAACCCCTGATTCAGGCGGAATTAAGGATGGCACCTTTCGGCAACTTGGACGTCTTCTTCAACTTCGAAGGTGACCAACCCCTGATTCAGGCAGAATTAAGGATGACACCTTTCGGCAACTTCGACGGCTTCTTTAATTTCGAAGGGATCAACCCCTGATTCAGGCGTAATTAAGGATGGCACCTTTCGACAACTTCGACGTATTCTTTAACTTCGAAGGTGACCAACCCCTGATTCAGGCGAAATTAAGGATGACACCTTTCGACAACTTTGATGTCAACTTTGAAGGTGATGACCAAACTCCTAGCTTAGGATAAGGATGGTTCACCTTCACGGCTGCTTCAACTTTAACATTGGAGGTGACCAAACTCCTGGCTTAGACTAAGGATGGTTCACCTTCACCACTACTTCAACGTCCTCGCTGCTTCAACTTTGAAGGTGACCAAACTCCTAGCTTAGGCTAAGGATGGTTCACCTTCACAGCTGCTTCAACGTCCTCGCTGCTTCAACTTTGAGGGTGACCTAAATCCTTACTCAATTCCTAACTGCGGTGGAGTTAAGGATGGTCCTCATTTTGTTAGCTTTGCCCTTGGATTCATTCCAACTTTGGAGATGGCGTAGCCTTCAAACTTGGAGGCGGTAGGGCGATAACACAACTTTCAAACTTGGAGAAGAAATTATGATAAAGCCTTTAAACTTAGAGAAGAAGCGATGATGAAGCCTTCGAACTTGGAGAAGAAGCAACGACGAAGCCTTCGAACTTGGAGAAGAAGCGACGATGAAGCCTTTGAACTTGAAGGTGATGCGACAGTGCAGCCTTCGAACTTGGAGACGAAGTGACGATGTAACCTTCGAATTTCGAAGAAGATGAAACCTTCGAACTTTGGAGAAGAAGCGACGACGAAGCCTTCAAACTTGGGAGAAGAAGCGACGACGAAGCCTTTAAACTTTGGAGACGAAGCTCGAACTTTAGAGGGAGTGAGCGACAAACCAAACTTGAGGAGAACGAAGCTCAAACTTTAGTGGAGTGAACGACAAACCGAACTTGAAGTTGTTGATGCTTGAACTTTAGTGGGAGTGAGCGACGAACCAAACTTGAAGAGAACGAAGCTAGAACTTTAGTGGAGTGAGCGACAAAAATCCTCGAACTTGAAGATGGCAGAAGCTCGAACTTTAGTGGAGTGAGCGACGAACCGAACTTGAAGGGGTTGAAGCTCGCTCATATGCATCCAACCTGCAACGTCTTGTTTCCTAGAATGAAAATGCTTTTTTTTAGGAGGAGACTGAACTTCAGGATTTTTTTTTCTTTAAGTTGCCTATGTACCCTTTGAGTGGAAGGGATCAAGTCATAACGTAGTTCAAAGATTTTTTTATTTGGGTCGTTCACCTTTTAAGCTCATGTTGGCCAGGAACATCATGTAGTTTATACTCTAACGATTAAGAGTTATTTTTACATTTTAGATGCTTTTGTCTTCATCATAGTCTTGATCATATCTTTCATTTGTAGGATTTGTTAAGATGACGAAATTTTTCTTTACCTTCAAGGAACCCTCCGTGTTTGTGAGAACGAAGAACTTCCTTTTCATACGAGAATGAACAAGACTGTGAATTTTTTTGTCTTGGTTTACTTCATCGAGCAATTTTTTCTTCAAGGATTTCATCTTCCTTTCATGTTGATTGCTTGTTACTTGAAGACGATCAAATATAGATGTTGAAGGTTGATTTTTTCTCGATGTGGATACGCTTAGCCTTTGGAAGACTGAAATTCAAGTTGAGACAGAAGTTGGACATTGGTTTTCTTCTTTTTTCGCGACCATACTTATCCTTTGGAAGACTGAAGGTCGAGTAGTTGAAGGCTTGAAACGATCAAAGACAGAAGTCATTTGCTCGGTTTCTTTTGAATCATCAACTTCTTACACATTGGTGCAATATGAACTTGTCAAATCTTCTTCCCCTTTTTCCACTGGAAGGAAATATTGAAGTTTGGTAAGTTTGACCATGTCTTGAAGTTTGTTTCTCAGCACTTTATGTTGAAACCAAATAGATACAAGTTCCAAGGTTCCAAATTGGACTAGACACACTCCTTGATCATGAAGCAGACTAGAGTGCATTTTTAGCTAATCTTAGAATCAACTCTTTTAGGACAAAGCACATCTCCACTGGATGACTGATAACTCGATGATATTTGCAATACTTGAGATCATCAACTTTTTCCATCTCTTTCGGCCGTTTACATTCTGGAAGCTTGATCAGTCGTGTGTCCAGTAGTTGCTCTAACATGTCAGGAATGTCAGAGTCAGGAAAAGGATAGACTCTTTTCTGTCTTTCCTTCAAAGTTAAGCGAAGCCTTTCATTTCCTTGTCGCTTTTTAACCCTCTTGTCTTTCGAAGACAACTTTAGAGGGGTTGTATTTACAACCATAGACTCTTCTAAAGTCTCATGGATGTTATTTTCCTCTTTCCTTATGTTAGGGACTAGAAGGTCTTTGTCTTCTCGACTAGCAATACTTAGCTCCATGTCGTGGGTACGAGTTGCTAGTTCTTCAAAGGTGTGAGGCTTTATACCTTGGAGGATGTAAAGAAGTTCCTAGTGCATGCCTTGAATGCACATCTCCATAGCTGACAGTTCAGTGAGATGATCTTTGCTATCGAGACTCATGGCTCTCCAACGATTTATGTAGTCGACAACGGGTTGACCTTTTCGTTGTCTAGTGTTGGTGAGCTCGAACATGCTGACGGTTCGTCTTGTGCTGTAGAAGCGGTTGAGAAATTCCTTTTCGAACTGTTCCCAACTGTCTATCGACTCATGCTCTAGATCAGTGTACCAGTCAAATGCATTCCCTTTCAGCGTTCGTACGAATTGTTTAACCAGTAGATCTCCTCGTGTACCAGCATTTTCGCATGTCTCAATGAAATGAGCAACGTGTTGCTTAGGGTTACTTTTTCCATCAAATTGCTGAAACTTTGGTGGTTGGAATCCAGTTGGCATCCTCAAACTATTAATTCTCTGAGTATATGGTTTAGAATACAAGAGAGAACTATGAAGAGCCCCACCATATTAAGCTCTAATGGAGTTTGTTATCATGTTCTGAAGTTGTTGGACAGATAATGAAGCGATCGAAGTGGAGTATTGTGGTTGATCTTCTTGCACAACTACCCTCTCTTTATTGCGATCCTTGACGGCAGGAGTTTGACTTGACTCAGCGACATTTTGGTTCTCAATCTGGGTCTTTAAGTATGCGATTTGAGAATCTTTTTATTCAATCGCCTTCATCAAGATGTTGATTTTCTCCTGCATCTTTTCCATTCTTTCTTCCATAGTGTTTGTTTCAGTCATCATGACAGACACTACGTCAGAATCGAAATCGAACAAAGGGTTACACTTGACCAGGAACTTGTTGTTAATTGATGCCCCCGGTAGTGTCGTTACTTCATCTTCTTCCAACCTTAGTTCATTGGAGCAACTATGAGAGGTAGAACCCATGTACAAATTGCTCATGGTAGAGATCATCGAAGAAGTCTTGAATGACACCACTTCAATTGTGCTTTGAGATGAGAAAACAAGATGAGAGGTAGAGATTGTACCACTGGTCGTGCCAATTTGTTTACACGAGATTTCAACAAAGAAAGAGAAATGAGACACGTGTAAATGAATTTAATTTGTATTAATTTCAATTTAATGGAGTACAATCTCTAATGTTTATCCTCTGATTATTTCTCTCTTATGTACAAATGTCTCGAGGGCTTTGCAGCTTATTCTCGAATGTATACTTGTCTCGAGGGCTTCGCAGCTTGTTCTCGAGTGTAGATTTGTCTCGAGGGCTTTACAACTTGTTCTCGAATGTGAATCTGTCTCGAGGGCTTTTGCAACTTATTCTCAAATGTAGATTTGTCTTGAGGGCTACGCAGCTTGTTCTTGAATGTGGATGTGTTTCGAGGGCTTTGTAGCTTGTTCTCGAATGTGAATCTGTCTTGAGGGCTTTTGCAGCTTGTTCTCGAATGTAGATTTATTTCGAGGGCTTCACAGCTTGCTCTGGTTTAGAAAGTGTTTAATCTTCAAAGGTTTAGGGAATTTTTTGGTCTTTGTTTCTGAATTCTCTCAAAGTTCTCTAGAGAGTTTCAACTTATGAACCTCCAAAATGGAGGAGGGAGCTCTCTATTTATAGAGTTCCCCAGGTGGGCTTGGGCTTGTTAGTCGGACTGGGCCTGGTTGACTTTGGGCTTAACCTTTAGACTGGGTTTGGCTAACTTTAGGGCCTAGCCCTTTGGATTTTCGTCTAAAATTAGCCCAAATTTCACATAACCCAATTGTATATTGGGATTCGCCATAATTTAATTTAAGGATCCTTGCTAATTTAATTAATCCCTAATTAAATATAATTTCTTCATCAATGTTGGGTAATGACGTGACAATTTCTGATTGGCCAAAATTTCTATTCCAACAAATTCCCCCTTTTCGAGATTTATGCACTAGTATGTGTGAGTGAATCTCAAAAAAGATAATTTGGAATCAAAATTTAAGGTATTTGCTGCTAAATTAGACTCCATTTGATGTGCCAATTCATCAAAATATGAATTTGTAGTCAACTCATCCCAAAATTCAAACTTTAATATCCCAAAGTTTGAATCCTATGTGATCTTTGGATTCAAATTGGTTTTGATTTGATCTTCTTGGTATTATCTTTGAATTCAAATTAGATGTGATTTTATCTTTTCCTTTACTATAAATAGAGGATATGGGTCTTCCATCAATTCACATCAACAAAGAGGGAGTGGAGCTTCACACTGAGGAATGAGGAATAGCCAAGTCCCATTTTTTTTTTTATTATTTTTTTTTACATTTGCAAGACTTGCAAATACTTTTACTAAAGAAGAGAATATCGTAATCCACAAAAAGGTAACATAGGTAGGAATTTTTTTTAGACAATATATATGCCCTCTTGTTTTTTATTCTTGCTTGCAGCTAAGATGTCTTCTTCAACTTCGAAGGTGACCAACTCCTGATTCAGGTGGAATTAAGGATGGCACCTTTCGGCAGCTTTGACGTCTTCTTTAACTTTGAAGGTGACCAACCCCTGATTTCGGCGGAATTAAGGATGGCACCTTTCGACAACTACGACGTCTTCTTTAACTTCGAAGGTGACCAACCCCTCGAATGTAGATTTGTCTCGAGGGCTTCGTAGCTTGTTCTCGAATGTGGATTTGTTTTGAAGGCTTTGTAGCTTGTTCTCGAATGTGAATCTGTCTCGAGGGCTTGTGCCGCTTGTTCTCGAATGTTGATTTATTTCGAGGGCTTCACAGCTTGCTCTGGTTTAGAGAGTGTTTGATCTTCAAAGGTTTAGGGAGTTTTCTGGTCTTTGTTTCTGAATTCTCTCTAAGTTCTCTGGAGAGTTTCAACTTCTGAACCTCCAAAATGAAGGAGAGAGCTTTCTATTTATAGAGTTCCCTAGGTGGGCTTGGGCTTGTTAGTTGGACTGGGCCTGGTTGACTTTGGGCTTAACCTTTAGACTGGGTTTGGCTAACTTTAGGGCCTAGCCCTTTGGATTTTCGTCTAAAATTAGCTTAAATTTCACATAACCCAATTGTATATTGGGATTCACCATAATTTAATTTAGGGATCCTTACTAATTTAATTAATCCCTAATTATATATAATTTCGTCATCAATGTTGGGTAATGACGTGACAATTTCTGATTGGCCAAAATTTCTATTCCAACAGACCCTTTGTTGGGTTTTATGTCCTAAAACTCGTGGTTTTGTAAACTGAATGTATATTCTATTTTACTATAAAGATGTTATTGAGGTTTATTCAGTAAATGTGTTATTGAATAAAGTGAATTGTGTATTCTATAACCCTAATCCAATGAACTAAGAACCTTGGCTATAGTATGTATACTTGAACTTTATGTATGACATAAAAGTGGATCAAGTTCGAGTAATAGCCAAAATGGTCTATAGTATAAGGATAAGACTGGGTACCTTATTCTGGGGACACTATGGACGCAGCCCACTTTGTATAGTACTAACGATGTGATCCTGAATCGTTCATGTGGAGACATGCGAGTGGGGGCGTCCTATGCAAAGAGTTTGTATAAGACCGGACCGCGAAATAGTCACTTAGACTTTATAACTCCGTTTACTGTTTTAACTGACTATATTCATACGATGACCTAGGTAACTCAATCTTAATCCTAAGCGTGCTATGAACTCCTGTTTATTCGGGATTATCCTTAGATTTGCATTGGTTAGAGTGGCCCGAGATTGCCGACTCAATAAGCCTCCCATTTTGGGGATAAGACCGGATAGATAGTTGGGAACATAGTCATGCGAGATGGAATTCACTCCTACCTGCTTTAAGGATTAGTAGAGAGGTTGTTCCCTTAAGTGCTAACTCCTGGTCTTGAACAATGGGCCCACCCTCTCATTGGCCCGAGAGGGATTCGGTTTGTTGGTTGGACCACAAACCAATTGTTCATTAGAGGATCAGTGGGACTTAAGGAACAAGAAGTAATTACAGGGGTAAAACGGTTTATTTGACCCAGCTGTAATTATGAACGACCTGTGAAGGATTGACTTACTAATTATGGTTATATCGAGTGGACAGAAATATATCTACAGTGAGGAGAGTGCAGCCACTGGGCTTTAGTGGAGTGTCCCGGTGGTTAACGAATGTTGATTAGCTAGGCTAAAGAGTTTGGCCGGTTAATCTCCTATCGTTGGAGCTCATGATCTGTAGGTCCATTAGGTCCCCTTACTAGCTCAAAATAAGCCTTGGAATAATTTGAGAGAAAAGAATTTGAATTGTTCAAATTCGATTTTGGGAGTAAACGTTAATTATATGCGATATACTTAACGTACTATAATTTAATTATGAATTAAAACCACAAGGAAAAGAGAGGAACATATTTAAATGTGATTTAAATATTTGTTCGGTTTAATACGTGAATAGGGATTCATGTACAAACGATTGGTCATAAAAGAGACGGATTGGTCTAATTATTTAATTAATATTTGATATTAAATTAAATAATTAAATTAATTAATTAATTAATCAAGTTTTTTTTAAAAAATTAATTTTGATTTAATTGAAACTTGACTAATCCTATCCAATGATGTGTTGACTCCATAGGAAGCCAAGTGTTGTCTTCCATAGAAGCCTAATCAAGTTTGATTAGTGCCTATAAATGGGATGAAACACAAAAAGGATTAAGTGAATTTCTTTGATAGTTTTTTTTTAAAAACTGTCTTGAGCTCTCTTCATTCTCTCTAAAAATTCTCTTAACAAAGGATCCCACAATCCATTCCAAGGGCTGAGAATAGTAGGGAAGACTCTAGTGGTGGTCCAAGTAGTGTTGGTGATCCAAGATTTGCAAAGAATTTGGAGAATTTGAGCTACAAAGGTATGTGTTCATACTTTCTGGTTTTTTCCAGTTTTTTTTTTTTTTTTTTCCCAGTTTTGAGCATGTTTTTGTTTGGTTAAATTGATGTACTTTGAATGCTCGAGATCCGAAATTGCTTCCGCTTTCTTAATATTAACTCGTTCACCCTTTAGGTTATTTCTTGAACATGATCCTCTCGTATGTCAACCACATACTGTTCAAGATTACACTAATAACCTTGAATTTTTTATATAATGGATATTATATTGCAAATAAAATAATAAAAAATATTATTAATTATTAAATAAATTATTAGGTACGAGGCTTTAGGGCATAAATCTCAATACAACTTTTATATGTACATTGCATTTTCAACATTATTGAAACACGTGCAACGCACATAGTATCCAACTAGTTTAAATTAAAAAAGGCAATATATTTATTCTAATATGCATTGTTTTATTATTTTGTTCAAACAAACTACGTATTTAAATTTTTTTAAAAAAGGCAATATGATATTGTTTAATATGATATTTATTATTCAAATATGTAGTTAGTTGGAAAATTAGAGATCACAAACATAGAGATTTTAGAATATTTATTCAATTTGAGGACAAATCTTTAAATTAAGATGGGCAAAATGAGAAGTCTTTAAATTAAGAAAGGATGAGGGAGAAATCAAAAGTTTCTCTTCATTATGCATCATTTAGATAGTATAGATGATGAAAACATTTTAAAATGAAATAGAAACATAATATAAAACATTGAAATTAATGTAATCATATATTTCAACATTTTTTTTAATTTTGTAATTATTTCATCTCTAGAATTGGGCATAGAGATGCCCACTTACTCCAACGGGCAACCCTTTCCTTGTCCTAGCCTTGCTCCATTCCCTGTTCCTGCCTCGTTTGCAAATTATTATTATATTTAAATTTAAAATTTTATTGTTTAATGACTTAAATAATTTGATATATTTGAACTATTTACTTGAACATTTGAATTATATATAGATAATTATATAATTTGATAGGTAATATTATTTTGTCTATTAGGAGGTTTAATAAATTTCTCTTCAAATGAAGACTTTACATTGGAATTAACTATTTAAATGAAAAATTTTAGTAGAAAATTAACTATTTAATTAAAAATTTTCAAAAGAATCCATTGACTTTTTATTAAAAAAAAAATAAATGGAGAATAATTTTCTGCAGGATTTAACAGGAAATCTCGCAGAGATGGAGAATTAAAAGATAATTATGCTATCTATTAAAACATTTTTCTACTTAAAAAAAAGGAAAAGGAAATACTATTGGAAGTTGGAATTCAAATTAGGAAATCCTATTGGAAGTTGGAATTTGGATTAGAGAATCCTGTTAGAAGTTGGAATTAAAGAAGAAAATCTTAGTGAAAGTTAAAATTTGAATTAGAAAATTCTATTGGGAGTTTGGAAATTGAAGTTGAATTTCACAGTCTCTACAAATAGAATCTTTGAGTTAGATCTAAATCATCACATTCTCAATTAGATGTAAAGTTTCTATCTAAAATTTCCTTCTTTTTAGCAATAATGTTTTCCCCTCTCAATTATTGATCAAGAGATATTTTTGGATTCGCTATCATGGTAAGTGGTTATGCTCTCGGTTAGGTTAGAAAAATTGTATGATGTTTGATTGTATGAATTGATGTATGTTTTTCAAGTTGCACTCCATAAAAAAAGGATGTCTATTTAAGGGGACACTATAAGAATTTCGATCTATTGCAGGAGTTTTTTTACAAGCTTTGGAGAATGCTGCAAAAGTTTATTAAATTGCAATGGTTTGTAGCAACACATAACCAAACCAGTGATATATATATGTATTGCAGTTTGTTCATACCATTTTTAAAATTGTTGCGATATATATTAAATTCAGCAATTTGCAAATGACATATTTAGAAACCATTACAAATATATCTATTGCAACATTTAATATGCAACATTTTGAATAATTGTTGCAATAGAATTTATCACAACAATTATGTTGCAACATTTAAAACAATGTCGCAATAGCTTAATGTAACTGCAACATGTTAGTAGCAACGCATAAGAAAACCGCTACAAATATTGAGATTGCAATAGTTTTATGTGACAATGTTGTTTAAACTATTGCAAGTCAATATGTAGTTGCAGCAGTTGACTAATGACATTGTGTACGAATCATTACAAGTAACATAGTGATTGAATACCACGATCGTTCTCCATAGGGAGTGAATTCTACCAATTACCAAATTCTCAAGCCTCAATTTTATCTAAACACCGAATTATCAAAGATGAATAAAATTTAACTTGCTTAAAAAATAAATGTGACTAAAAACAAAGGATTAAACTTAATTGGTCAGAGCTCTAGAGCAATGACTTCACCGTTCTCGGCTCCTACTCTTTGTTCATTAATAGCTAATGTGTTCTTCTATTTCTAGGTTGTTGGCAAGTTCTACCCTATAGACTCGATATTCTTTCTCAAGTAATAATGATATTCGTTAAATAGTAAATTGCCTATATCTCGACAATTCAAACAATTCAACTATTAAGCCCGTATAACCTAATATTGCCACAAAATCTACAATGATATCTCTATCTCAAGTATAAATTTGGGAAAACCATTCAGTTCATCAACAATTCTTGTCTCTCAACATCAAATTATTGACACAAAAACAATGTAAAGAATGGCCAGATCTAAACATGCATTAAGTTTAGAAGAATTTTCACAACCACAATTGAAATAGAAACATCGTCTATTAACTAAGAAAGAGTAGGATTCGAATATTGGTTACATCAAAGCTCTAGAAAGAAAAACTTAGTTCATAATGTAAAACTTAACAAGACTAGCTAAAAGTATCAATGGGGTGATGACAAGCAAAAAAAGAGAAGGAAAAGGGAAAAGAAACAAATCTGGGTGATTCCACGAGTTTGCAATCTTTCCTCTTGCTTCGTTCAGTTGCTTAGATCCTCCAAAATACTGTCCAACCGTCTTCCTTTCGTTCTCCCCATTCAATCCTCTTCAAAATTGACAAAGAGGTGTATTTATAGGCCAAAAACCCTAAGCGCGCGTCTCAAATTCACACTTCAAAGTTCGTAGAGCCTAGGCGCTAGCATTCTGTCCTCCCGCACTGACTGTGGTGCCAAGGCTCTGTAAATATTTCTATTTATTTATTTTTAGCTTTCAACTTGAAAGTATTTGAACTTTGTCATTCAAAATGAAATCATTGATCACCTACAAAAATAAACAAAATGCATGAATTAAAATCTAAAAACTATAAGAAAACTAACCAAAAACAACCTAAACAAGATATAATAAATAATTATAAAATGAACTTATCAAATACCCCCAACTCAGCCTTTTGCTCACCCTCGAGCAAAGAATCAATTAACAAGAAAACTAAATTCAACAGCCCAAATGTCGAAAAGTGGATAGTCTCAAGCTTCAAAATGAAGTTTTATCAACCTTCAAAATATAAGAACATAAGATGCAAACAATGACAATCATTTCTAACCAATGAGCTATGTTGACTTCATTTTAAGCCTTAGAAGTGTGTGTGTACAATTCTTGGTTTTCTACCACCCTTCCACTCAAAGGAATTTTTTACCACAACAGAACTTGCCCAACTTCCAGTGGACTCTAAGATCTCACCTTTTGGCCAACCTTCACTCAAGCAAAACCATGTCAACTAGGATCATTAGAAGTTTCTAATAAATAAGAACATTAGCAAGATTTTTTTTCTTTACTTTGCTTATTTATTTATTTATTATTATTATTATTAAAGAGAGCCTCTTACTCACTTACACCTTCGTTCCAACGTACTAACACTTTGTGGTGAAAGTAGCTGACCACGAACACAAATCACTGCTAAGATCACTTTCATATACTCACTTCCTAAGTAAACTTTTCATGCAAAGGAAATCATGGGTTTCATGACCGCCTTTGGTTATTCAGTTCACTTTAGAAGTAGGAGTATCTCTCCCTTTTTTTCATATAAAAGAAACCAACAAGAAGTAAACAACCTAATTTTTCTCCTAGTAAACATTGCATTTCCATTGATTCAGAAGGCTAGAGCAAGTTCTAAGGCAACGAAAAGTTTCCTCTAAGCATCAAAGCAACAAAATACTTAGACTTTAGTGCTCATAAAAGTATCAAAGGGCTAAAAATAAAGTAAAAAATAAAGTCAAATACTTCTCAGTCAAACCACAATCAATCTACTTGCACATATTTTCCTTTTATTTCAAAAGATCATAACAAACTTTATTAATCAACAAAAACTATCCACACTCAAGAAAATCACCTTACCTCCAACTTAAAAACATGCATTAAGGAACAAAAAGGACAATAAATAAAAATTAAATGTAAGGGTTAACGAGACTTCCCTGAATGTGCTGACTTTCAAGAATTCAAAGCTCCAATGACCTCATATTTGGTTGATGGGAGTCCTCTTTCCTTTATCCAAAAAGAAAAAATTAAACTAATAGAAAAATAAAGCTAAAAAATAAAAGTTGCAAAAGAAACCTTTGGGTTGCCTCCCAATAGTGCTTGATTTATAGTCCTCAGCCTGACTTTTATACTCCTCTTCAAGGTGGTTTAAAATAGTAGTATGATGCATGGTCTCCGAATTAGGTTGGAGCAAAACTAATTCACCCCCAAAGATGCCTAAATATTTCTTATGATATGAAGGGCTTGAAGAGAATAATCGAATTAAACCCACAACGAAAGCTTTGGAATCGACTTTGATTTTATTTTAGAATTAAACAAAAAATATTTAAGGCTAAGCAAAACGTACCTTGAAAATAATATGGAGATATTTTCTGACAGTTCTTTACTTCTCATGTTCCAAGAGTTCCACAAAAGTCTTCCTAGTTATGACTTGAATATAAGACCAAGGCTTGTGGGAGGAAGAAGTCTAGAGAGAATTATCTAATTCTCTATTTAGGAGATGTGTGTTGTGTTTAATAGCTCAATCCAATGGTTTTATTTATAGAGACTAAGGGCAAATCTTTGCTATAATTAAAATATTATATTTTAATATATAATATATTAAAATATATCTTATATTGATTTGAATCTCATTCAAATCTCCTATGATAGTTATTTATTTGAATCTTATTCAAATTTTGTAAATATATTTTCATTAATGTATCTAATATACATTAATTATTTTAATATTTAATGTATCAAATACAATAAATATATTTTCCTCTTTTATATTTAATATATCTAATATATTAAATATTAATTTGAATATTTCAAATTTTCTTTCAAATAAATTGATCTTTTAGTGTTACTATGAGCTAGCAAGGGGACTTTATGGACCTACAGATTATAAGCTCCAATGATACAAAATCAATTTATTAAACTCTTTAATTAATTAATTTTCATTCATTAACTATAAGTAACTCTACTATAGACTTAGAGTTGCACTCTTATGCACTGTAGGACAAGTTGTGTCCATAGATATAATCACTACATGCAAGTCGATCATTGACGAGTTGTTCGTAATTACAGTTGGGTCAAAAGTCTGTTTTACCCCTATAATTACATATTGCACCTTAAGTACAATTGATCCTCTAATGAACAATTTATTTATGCTCCAACCATAAACTAAGTCCCTCTCGAGCCAGTGAGAGGGTGGGGCCCCATTGTTCAAGTCTTGAAATGTAACGACCAACACTTTCATGTATTAATTAAGGCATTAAATTTTTTATTTAATTTAATTGAAAGGCCAATTTTATGTTTAAGGTGTATTGGTGTTTAATTTTTAAGATTTGCATTTTTGAAATTAGAGAATTTGAGGGTATGGGAAGAAAGAAGAAAAAAGGGAATTAATTGAGGTTTGGGGCATTCTTGTAATTCAAGAGTCATTAAGCCAAGCCCAAGCCCATAGTAAGCCAAGCCTCAAATAACTCTCTCTCTTATTTTAATAGGCACACAGCCCTAGGTCAAGCCAAGCTCTTGAAGCCACTCCCAAAGCCAGCCATCATCTTCATATTCTTCTTCTTTCCCTTTGTGTTTCGATAACCACCATTGTAGCAAGAAAAAGAAGAAAAAAATTTTCCAGCACCCCTCTCCATCGGACCGTCGATCCCCACCACAGACTCGCTGCAGCCGTCGCTACGCGCAAGCTGCCGTCGACCGATCCGCTGCAGACTCGCAAGAATCGTCGCGCCGCTGCACCCGATCCGCCTCAGACGAAGCCGCGAACTGACAGACGCACCGCTCGAACTGCTCTCCATTGCCGCCCGCTCAGACCGTCGCCGTCCGATCTGCGAACCCACGCCAGACCGCCGTTCTGCTCGTGTGCCGCCGTGCTGCAGATCTGGGTACTCGACGGATTGCTCTATTTTTGGGTCATTTTTCTGGCGATTTTTGGTACTGAACAACCCCGTTTCGACCTTATTTTCGTGTGGGTAAGCTTACTCGTGTTGTATACTCATGGATTTTAATAGAATTCTGATTTTGGGCATTGATATGGAAGTTTGGAGATTTGCCCATTAATTTTTGGGCTCTATTTTGGAATACCCATTGTATGTGGAGGTTGGTTTGACAAAATCGAATCAAACCATCAGATTAATCGGCAAAGCTCGATTCTATTTTGGAGAGGAAAGGAGGTAAAATCCAAATTCTTTTTCCAAGTTTGGACTTTAGGTAGATTGGACTTTAAGTGAATTTTAAGTATGAGCCTTGGAACACATGTATGATTATGAGTATGAGTTCCTACTAGCTATGGGTTTCTTGGAATAAGTTGATTACTAAACCAACGTCCTGGGTTTTTTCTGGAATTGGAGTTTAAAGACTATGAATGTTAAGCCTGATCTTTGAAAATTGTTATAGGTGCCAAGGGATTTCTAAAATAGGAGTTTGAGGACCCTTTCTTGAGCTTAGCAAAGGTAAGGGACTTTATGCCGGTATGCTTAAATGCAAGTCGGGAACTGAATTGAAAAAAAAAATAATTTGAAATAAAAAGCTTTTATAAATAATTTATTATGGATTTTTGATAAATTTTTAAAATGCTTGTTATATATAAAAATGGATTTTAACTTGTTGGGTTCCCAATTTTCTCATGAATGTTATGCATGGTTTATGGTTTTGATTTATGATAAATGATGTGAGAATGTTGCCTGTGTGCATCATGGAATGAAAAGTTTAAAATGCTTTGGGACCTCATGCATACATTATGTTTTCATGATAAAATTGATTTCGAAGGCTGTGACAATTACCCTCCTAAATTTATTGATGTACATCTATATGAAAAGGAGCCTTACGAGGCTAAATGAAAAGAAACCTGAAAAGGTTAAATAAAATGGAATTTGAAAAGGTTAAATGAAAATGAAAGGTTAGGTTGAGTTAATTGTCCACATTAAGCCGAAGAGAAAAGTTGAAAGAGAAACGTTTCCACTATGAAAGGAATTTAGGTCCCACCAAAGGAAAGAAAGAAAATGTTTTCGAAAACTCATTATGTGTGTGTATGCATATCCTGACCTGGTAGTGAGGTCACTTACTGAAGATTGTAAAATACTCACCCTTTTCAAAAATGTTTTTCTTTTCAGGTAAAGGCAAGGGCATCATGGGCGAATGACTTGGTAGTTGATGTAGAGGCCATGGGTGACGTAGAGAAGTTTTATTTCCACAATACTCTTATAAACTAGCACTTTATTTATTTTTATGACCTTTTAACTGTCGAGTGCTACAAATTATTTCGGATTTTAAATGTTTTAGTTTATTCTTATGCTTTGAAATAAAGGGATTCTGAGTTTAAAAGTTTTGATTGCTTATCAAATGTTTAAATCTTTTTGTGTTTTATATAAAAATTTCTAAATTTATAGTAGCGTCCCTAGGATGTCTAATAAGATAAGTAAGGGTCTTTACATGAAATCAGCACTTAAGGGAACTACTCATCTACTTACCTTATATGGGAATGAGTGAATTCCATCTTGTGAGATTATGTTCCCAACTCTCTATTTGGTCGAGTCCCTAAAATGGTAGGCATATTGAATTGACTACAAAAGCCACCCTCACCCATGAAAATCAAAGGACAAGCCCTCACAGGCATTAGTTCATAACTCACTCAGGATTAAGATCGAGTTGCTTATGATCATCTTGATGAAATATTAATCTTCTCAATTAACGGATGTATAAAGAGAGATTAAATATTTCATGGTCCAGTCTTATTCAAACTCATTGTATAAGATACCCCCACTCACATGTCTCCACATGAATAATTTGGATCAAATTATTTGTAATTATTACAAAGTGGGCTGTATCAATAGGGTAAATAGGATAAAGCCCCCCAACCTTACCATACTATGACCCTTTAGGTTATTTCTTGAACACAATCCTCCCGTATGTCAACCACATGCTATTCAAGATTACACTAATAACCTTGAATTTTTCATATAATGGATAATATTACATTCCAAATAAAATAATTAAATTAATTGTTAATTATTAAATAAATCATTAATTATGAGGCTTTAGGGCATAAATCCCAACAGGGCTGGGATCCTTGAAGACTTTAAATATGACTGACTCATCCTGACTCATAGCTTCAGTTCTCCCAACTCTACATCAATCTTTTCTCTTCCCATGGCCAAGAATGGTCTTCCCAAAATCATAGGCATGTTTTGATCTTCCTCCATATCCAGTACCAAGAAATCTACAGGAAAGATAAACTTCCCTACCTTAACCAAAACATCCTCAATGATTTCCCATGGATGCCTAATTGATCTATCAGCCAGTTGTAAAGAAACAGTTGTTGGTCTCACCTCTCCTATTGCTAATCTCTTAAAAATAGACAAAGACATCAAGTTAATACTGGCCCCCAAATCACATAATTAATGCATTAGCAAATATAATATCACCAATCGAACAAGGAATAGAAAAACTCCCTGAATCTTTTAGTTTGGGTGGTAATTTTCTTTGCAATATGGTACGTACTCCTCTATGAGTGGGATCATTTCATAATCCTTTAATTTCCTTTTCTTCTTCAAGATGTCCTTCATGAATTGGATATAATGTGGCATCTGTGCAAGAGCATCTGCAAAAGGAATGTTAATATGCAGTTTCTTAAAAATATCAATGAAACTTAATTGGTAAGAGCTCTAGCGCAATGACTTCACTGTTCTCTCCTCCTACTCTTTGTTCATTAATAGCTAATGTGTTCTTCTATTTCTAGGTTGTTGGCAAGTTCTACCCTATAGACTCGATAGTCTTTCTCAAGCAATAACGATATTCATAAACAGTAAATTGCCTATATCTCTATGACAATTCAAACAATTCATCTATTAAGCCCGTAGAACCTAATATTGCCACAAAATCTACAAGGATATCTCTATCTCAAGTATAAATTTAGGAAAACAATTCAGTTCATCAACAATTCTTGTCTTTAAACCTCAAATTATTGACACAAAAACAATGTAAAGAATGGCCAGACCTAAACATGCATTAAATTCAGAAGAATTTTCACAACCACAATTGAAATAGAAACATCATCTATTAACTACGAAAGAGTAGGATTCGAGTATCGGTTACATCAAAGCTCTAAAAAGAAAAACTTAGTTCATAGTGTAAAACTTAACAAGGCTAGCTAAAAGTATCAATGGAGTCATGACAAGAAGAAAAAAAGAAGGAAAAGGGAAAAGAAACAAATCCAGGTGATTCCACGAGTTTTCAATCTTCACTCTCACTCCATTCGGTTGCTCGGATCCTCCAAAATACTGTCCATCCGTCTTCCTTTCATTCTCCCCCTTTAATCCTATTCAAATTTGATAAAGATGTATATTTATAGGCTAAAAAAACCTTGGGCGCGCGTCTCAGATTCAAGCTTCAAAGTTTGTAGCTTCTAGGAACCGAAAACAGCGCCTAGGTGCTAGCATTCTGTCCTCCCACGTTGACTGTGGCGCCTAGGCTCTGTAAATTATTTATGTATTTATTATTAATTTTTTTAAGCTTTCAACTTGAAAATATTTGAACTTTGGCCTTCAAAATGAAATCCTTGATCACCTAAAAAAATAAAAGAAATGCATGAATTAAAATCCAAAAACTATAAGAAAACGAACCAAAAACAACCTAAACAAGATATAATAAATAAATATAAAATGAACTTATCAGACATGTATATAAATTTCTACAAATATTTCAATTGCGATGCATGATTTAAAACATTTGTATTAACTGTTGCAATAGAGATTATTGTAATAAACAACAACTCGCTTGTAACATCGTTGCAATAGTTTAATACAACTTTAGAAATGTTATTATAACATTTTTAAAAACTATTGAAATTTCACGAATTGCAGTAGTTTGTTCATAGCAAAATTTTTACTACTCCAAGATTTGTACAATTACATAAGTTATGTAACCAGTGGCAGATCTATTATAGGCCTAGAGGTGGATTGAAAATAAGTTTCGAAGTTCAAGGATTAATTTTAACCAATATAATTTAAAGTCTATATTATTTAATTAAAATATGTTGTTACTTAGTTGTAAATGTATTTTTTAAATTATAAAAAAAATTTGCATTATGATGGTTTAAAATGCAGTTTCAAAAAAAGGTTGTTTAAAATTTTTTATTAAATAAAATTGGATAGAATAATGGTGAATATTAAAATATAAGTAAAATTACAAAATTAGTCTCTGAACTTTGAGGTTTGTGTCTATTTGGTATATGAACTTTCAAAATTACAAACTTAGTCTTTGAACTTTCGAATTTTTTAAAATTCACAAATCTACCATATACAAAATTGAAATAGGGTTCCATTAGACATAAAATTCAAATTGATAACTAATTGATCAATTAATTTTTAAAAATTTTGAATTTATCAAGGACCTATTAGACACAAAATTGAAAATTGAGGGGACTGTTGGCTGAGAAATTTCGGCCAATCTCCAATTTCCATGTCGTTATTCCAAATTAATGACGAAACTAAAAATAATTAAATTTGAGACCAATTATAAGATGACATGTGTCTCAAATTTAATTTGAAGACAAAAATTGACAAATTTTTAAAAAAAATTAAAAGGTCACATGTCTTCATTATGACAATTTGACCAAACAATTAAATTTAATTTGGTCAAATTGGATTATATGGAATTTGGGTCAAAGTTAAATAAAACCCAAATTCAAATGGTTAGGCCTAAAGCCAACCAAAGCCCAAGTCCATGATTGGGTCCAAAGGCTATTAAAGCCTAAGCCCACATGCCATGGAAAGCTCTATAAATACAAGAGCTCTCCTTCATTTAAGGGGTTCAGAAACTTTACCCTCTAGAGAACTCAGAGAGAATTGTGAGCAAAGAAGGCCAAAGTCCTTAAATGCTGAATGCTCCCTAAAGTCCTTAGGTGCTGAACGCTCCAAAACAAGTTCTTAGGTGCTGAATCTTCTTTGAAGACCAAAGACTCTTCAAGATCAGTCCTTAGGTGTCGAACACTATGTGAAGACTAAAGACTCTCCCAAACCTCTAGTCTCGAGAACAAGCGTTCCAGCCCTCTAGTGTTACACATACAAGAGAGAGAATCAGAGGATTGTACTTAGAGATTGCATACCCCACAATATTAATACAATACAAAATTTATTTACACGTGTCTTATTTCTCTATTGAAATTAAGTGTGAACAAATTGGCATGCCTAGTGGGACCATCTCTACCTCTCATCTCTTTCTCTTCCAAGTAAAGTAATGGCACGAAAGAAAGCTGCATCGAAGGTTACTGCTTCAAGAAACGCATACACGGGACCAGTTACTCACAGTCGATCACAAGGGGTTGAAATAAACGAAGATCGAACTCTTGACGCAATTGCAAGTAGAATTGTCAAACTAATTGAGGAATCTTCTAAGGATAAGGTTGTTGTCAAGGACAACCCGCTATTTGACCCATTCACTCCTGCTGTCAGTCAATCGAAGAATACATCGAATCTAGATGTGATGTCTGTAATGATGGCAGATGTAGACGCTGGTGAGAGAATGTCAGAGATGGAGAGGAAGATCAACCTCCTGATGAAGGCAATCAAAGAAAGGGACCAAGAGATTGCCTATCTGAAGAATCAAATGCAAAATCTAGAAGTTGCTGAGTCAAGTCAGACCCTTACTGCGAAAAAGAATAACAATGGGAAGACATTGTCCAGGAAAAGCAACCACAAAACTCAGCTTCGGTTGCTTCTTTGTCTGTCTAGTAGCTGCAGGATATGATTATGAGCTCCATTAGAGCTCAATATGGCGGACCCACCCAAAATTCTCTCATGTACTCTAAACCGTACACCAAGAAAATTGATAACTTAAAGATGCCTGTGGGATACCAACCTCCAAAATTCCAATAGTTTGATGGAAAAGGTAACCCTAAGCAACATGTTGTTCACTTTGTTGAGACATGCAAGAATGCCGGAACTCGCGGCGACCTTCTAGTCAAGCAGTTCGTCCTTACCTTGAAAGATAATGCCTTTGACTAGTATACTGATCTAGAGCCTGAGAAGATCGATAGTTGGGAACAGTTTGAAAGGGAGTTCTTGAATCTCTTCTACAGCACGAGGCGAACCGTCAGCATGAGCTCACAAATACAAAACAGCAAAGGGTGAGCCTGTCGTCGATTACATTAATCGCTGGAGAGCTCTAAGTCTCGAATGTAAAGACCGACTTACCGAGCTGTCTGCTATTGAAATGTGCATCCAAGGCATGCAATGGGGACTGCTCTACATCTTACAGGGTATAAAACCTCGCAGCTTTGAAGAGTTAGCGACACGAGCTCATGACATGGAGCTCACCATTGCTGCTAGAGGAAGTAGAGATCTTTTAATCCCGAATGTGAAAAAAGAGAAAAAGGAAGTCAAGAGCACCAAGAAGGTTTCGAAGGGGGCTACTACAAAAGAATCTATGGTCATTAATACGACCCCTTTAAAATTAACTCCAAAAGAAAAAGAAATAAAGATGGAGAAACAACAAGATGGAGGCGAAAGGCGTCGCCTAACTTTGAAAGAGAGGCAAGAAAAAGTTTATCCATTTCCAGACTCTGATGTCCTAGACATGCTAGAACATTTGCTGGAAAAACAACTTATTCAATTGCTCGAATGCAAACGGCCGGAGGAGTTAGGAAAGGTGAATGATCCTAACTACTGCAAATACCACCGAGTCATTAGCCACCTCGTGGAAAAGTGTTTCATGCTCAAAGGGGTGATTATGAGATTAGCCCGTGAGAAGAAAATTGAGCTAGATCTTGATGAAGTGGCTCAAGCGAATCATGTAGCTATAATGACTCAGCCCAGAGTTCAGTCACCTACAAGACTCTCTTGCAAGCAAAAAGGAAGCCTAATTCAGTTCGGATCCTTTAAACCTATTGTTGTTTGGTCAAAAGAGGAATCTCCAAGGAAGAAGTATCAGGAGGGAGGCTTCCAAAAGAAGTACGTCCAAGGAAATGATGAATAGACTAAAGATGAAAACGGAGGCTGGACTGTGGTGGCTCGTCGCAAGAAGCGACAACAAAGTTATGCTTAAAAGGAATCTTGTCTATTTCGAGAGCATAAGAGAAAAAGGAAGGCGCAAAAGAAGAAAGGAAAAAGGAATGCAAGGAAACTAGTCTACGTTGTGAAGGAAGATGAAGACTTTTTCGTCCTGGACAACCAGTGACTCTAGAGGAATTCTTCCCAAAGGACTTTCTAAGTGTTGGCCAGGAAGAAGCACTTGAGGTGGTGGCATGTTATGTTGTCAGCACAAGCGAGGATCCCTCAAGCTCATATGAGGTGGGAACTGAGCTAGAAAACTTATCCTCTTTTAGTATAAAAGACCTGTTGTCACTCCCTCAGGCAGCTAAAAGCACTCTTATTGAGGCGCTGATAGACTCAGACAGCACAAGTGCTCCAACCTCTACGGTGCGTACATGCACGTCGTGTTGTATGTCAATCAGTTTTACGGATGAGGACCTGCTGCTGGGGTCAAAGCCTCACAATAGACCACCGTTTGTCTCAGGGTACATTCGAAAGAAAAGAGTTGGTCGAATCCTTATAGATGACGGATCAACTGTCAACCTAATGCCTAAGTCGACTATGAAACAGTTAGGCATCTTGATGGAAGAGTTGTCAAACAGTAAACTAGTGATCCAAGGCTTTAACCAAGGTGGGCAACGAACTATTGGCATAGTACGCTTAGAGCTCATCATTGGAGACCTAAAGGCTGACACTCTGTTCCACGTCATAGACTCCAAGACTACTTACAAGTTACTATTGGGTCGTCTTAGATTCATGGAAACGGGGTTGTGACTTCTAGCTGCATCAGTGTTTCAAGTTTTACCAGGATGACATCAAGAAGGTGGAGGTAGACACTAATCCATTTTCGGAAGCCGAGTCCCATTTTGCTGATGCAAAGTTCTATATGAAGGGTGATGACGTAGGAGAAACTGTACCAGCAAAAATCTCTTTAATCAAAAGTGGTAGTGAATTCAAGTCAAAACCACAAATTGACGCCAGAAAAGAAAATATCGAAGAGATAAACGAGCCCTCCCCAAAAAGAGGGGAAGCCTCTACGAGCTCTACAAAGTCCAAGGTTTTGAAAGATGAGAAAACTTCAAGCATTCCTGTCTTACGCTATGTCCCCTTGTCGCGACGTAAGAAGGGCGAATCACCTTTTGCTGAATGTTCAAGGAATTTGAGATCAGGGATATTGAAGTTTTGAAAGAAAGTTTCATCACGCCTCTCATGAAAATAACAAAGAAGGAGGTCAAGAGACTTGTGGATGAACAAGCGAAGACGTTTCTCCCTGAAAGGCGAAAAAATGACTGATTCGACCCGAAGGCGTATAAATTCTTAGCAAAACCAGGCTATGACTTTACGACTCACACCGAGTTTAAAAGTCTAAAAATCTTCGATGAAAGACCTGAGCTTTCTTCAACACAAAAGAAACTTTTGAAAGAGGGCTATGCTTTGCCGGTATCAAAGAAAAGACTTAGACATAAGTCCCCTAAGCTTGTTCGTATAACGAGAAAAGGGAAGGCAAGGATGGCCGATGCAAACCATATAACAGTAGAGGAGGTCGACGATTCAAATAAAAAGGAAGACGTTAATCAAAGGACGTCTATTTTTAGGCGTGTCAAGCCATCAGGAGCGTGACCTTTAGCTCTTCAGTGATTAGGCGTGACTCTAATAGAAGGAGAAAGATCACCTCCCAGCTCTAGTTCCACTCGGCCTTCGGCCCTTCAGAGGATAAGTATGCCTGCTAATGAAGAAGAAAATACTTAATCAGCTCCAACTTCTAATTCCACTCGATCTTCGGTCCTTCAAAGGTTAAGTATGTACTTTCAACCTCAATTGTGACGCGACCATCAGCTTTTCAAAGGCTAAGTGTGACCACGTCAGTCTTTGACCAACTTCAACATGATTGCTTGGTAGAAACCTCAAAAGATAAGTCCTTTGTTGAAACGAAGAATGATGGAGAAATTCGCAGTGCCTTTCCCTCTCAAATGAAGAGAAAAACCTTTGTTGTAGTCAACGCAGAAGGTTCGTTGAGGGTAAAGCGACGTGATGTCGTCATCACCAATCCCTCAAGAGAGGATTTGGAACAAGAGGAAGGTGAGACCTCCTGTCACTATATCACTGTTGAAGAGTAAACAAAGACTGAAATGTCTGAAGAAGATGCTGATGAAGCACCATTGCTACTTGAAGATGGTAGCCAATCAACAGTGGATGAGCTTAAGGAGGTGAACTTGGATACGCGTCCAATTTTTATAAGTGCATCGCTTACTTGTGAGGAAGAAGGAAAATTTATAAGCTTGCTCACTTCGTATAGGGATGTCTTTTCTTGGTCCTACAAAGAGATGCCCGGACTTGATCCAAAAGTAGCCGTCCATCATCTTGCCATCAAACAAGGGTATAGACCAATCAAGCAAGCTCAACGGTGTTTTCGACCAGAGCTTATTCTCCAAATTGAAATGGAGGTCAATAAGCTGATTGAAGCAGGATTCATTCGCGAGGTAAAATATCCGATGTGGATAGCCAACATTGTTCATGTTAGAAAGACGAATGGGCAACTTCGCGTCTGCGTTGACTTTCGCGATTTGAATAATGCATGTCCAAAAGACGACATCCCACTGCCTATCACTGAGATCATGGTCAATGCCACTACAGGACACGAAGCTCTATCTTTTATGGACGGATCATCGGGTTATAATCAAATTCGAATGGCTCTGGTAGATGAAGAGATGACAGCTTTTGAACTTCAAAAAGGATATATTGTTACAAGGTAATGCCCTTTGGACTGAAGAACGCTAATGCAACCTATCAACGTGCCATGCAAAAGATTTTCGATGATATGTTGCATAAACACGTCGAGTGCTATGTCGATGATCTCGTCGTCAAGTGCAAGAAAAGATAAGATCATTTGGAAGATTTAGATATGGTCTTTGATCGACTAAGGAAGTACGGTTGAAGATGAACCCTCTCAAGTGTGCATTTGGCGTGACTTCGGGAAAATTCCTCGAGTTCGTTGTAAGACACCGAGGGGTTGAAATAGATCAGTCAAAGATTGACGTCATTCAAAAAATGCCAAGGCTAAGAAATCTACACGAGTTGAGAAGCCTTCAAGGTCGTTTGGCCTATATCCGGAGATTCATCTCCAACTTAGCCGGTCAATGTCAGCCTTTTCAAAGGTTAATGAAAAAGGGGGAAGACTTCGAATGGGATAAAGCTTGTCAAAACGCTTTTGAAAGTATTAAGAAGTACTTGCTTAATCCCCCTATTTTAGGTGCCCCTATAGCAGGAAGCCTCTCATACTGTACATCGCTGCGCAAGAAAGGTCGCTTGGAGCGTTGCTAGTGATGATGAGCTTGTCGAAGGCTCTATCAAATATATTTATAAACCTAAACCTCTAAATTTGTAATAATAGTAGCCAAAGTCGATCACAGGGATTGAATTTCTTAATTTATTTAAGTACCGTAATTACTCTTATTTAACTTTATTTAGAGAAAGAAGTCAAATGAAAACAAGCTAAACTAAAGAGTTCATCTAAAAAGAAAAATATAAATGGAGACAAAATAGGAGAGAAATATCCTAGGGAATCAATTTCACCAATTAGAATTATAGCGAAAACTACCAAGATTTGTCATGCAAATATTCCATAAGCCAATAAGTGAGGGTATTAACTGACTCTTTCAAGCACAATTAACTCTTATGCAATGTTATAAATCTAATATCTCTATCTAGATTGTAATAGCATGCAAGGCATTAAGCAATTTCTTTTAAGGGCTTCTAAGAGAATTCTCCACTTTCATGCAAGAATTTACAAATAGTCATGCAATTAAGTTTTAGCCTAAACAAGACTTTTTCAAGCACAAATTTAGACCAATAAAACAAATAATCTGTGATCAAGAGATTATAAGCATTAAATACATAAAAGCATGAATGAAACAAAAGCATTCAATCAAGGTATTTAATCAATTAAAACCTCAAGTCTAATGGCTACATCAAAACCCCAAAGTATTAGGAACAAAGATACTTAAATTCATACAATCAAACATCTAAGTTCCTAATTTACAGCCACAAAACAGAAACTAAAGCTAAAGGAAAAGGAAGAAATTAGCAAATGATGGTCGATCCCGTGTTCCTGTCGTGATCTCCATGTCCCTTGAGCTTTGGATCTTCAAAAATGCTCCACAAACGCTCTCAATTGCTCATTAAACCCTCAATTTTAGCTTGAAATCGACATTAGGGCTGAAACTCTCCGATTGACCTCCAAAACGACCTCCCAAAATGATGATTATATAGTAAATTGCGAGGCAGCGTCTCAACACTACAAGAAAAATTGTTTCCACGCGTTTCTATACGAAAAATAGCGTTTTTGCGTTTTCGTAGCGTCGAGATGCTATGGATAGCGTCTCGACGCTACCCTGCAAACGGCACTGGCCATTTTTGCTATATCTCTTCGCTCGGGTGTCCGAATGACCTCTGATTTGATGCGTTGGAACCGTGATTCGATGTAGAATCTCCCGAAATGTGCCTTATGCTCAAATAACATCTTTAATCTACTTAAATTTTTAACTAAGTTTCAAAAGGCTCCAATATCTACCCAAATACTCCCAAACACTTGGTTTTGCTCATCAAGCTCGGTTTCTACAAAATTAAGAGAAATAGGCATAAAAGCTCACAAAATAATCACAAAACTAGCATAAATAATAGGAAATAAGATAGCATTATTACATGCTATCAACTAGCACAAGGAGAAAAAGGGAAGGAATGAGCCCTTTATTACTTGAGCAAGACTCTGAATGGAGCTGAAGTAAATTACTCTCCAATCGAAAAAATGTGTCTTGCTATTTTCTTTGCTATTGACAAACTAAGGCACTACATGTAAGGCTTCACAGTACACCTAGTAGCAAAAGCTGACCCTATAAAGTACATCTTATCAAGACCAATTATTTTTGGACGTTTAGCCAAATGGGCAATTTTACTCTAGCAATATGACATTGTCTATGTACCTCAAAAAGTGGTAAAAGGACAAGCATTGGCAGATTTCTTGGCAAATCACCAAATTCCATCAGACTAGAAGTTATGCGAGGATTTACCTGACGAAGAAGTCTTTTATGTTGAAATCACGGAGCCTTGGACCATGTATTTTGATGGTGCGGCACGAAGGAATGGAATGGGGGCAGGCCTTGTCTTTATTTTTCCTGAGAAACACATGCTCCCTTATAGCTTCACACTTCGTGAGTTATGCTCGAACAATGTTGCTGAATATCAAGCGCTAATAATTGGCCTCCAAATGGTTATAGAGATCGGCATAACATACATAGAAATCTATGGCTATTCGAAGTTGATTATTAGTCAACTCTTGCTTGAATATGATGTGAAGCATGAGGACTTGAAGCCTTATTTCAGCTATGCAAGGCAGCTAATGGAAAAGTTTGATAGCATTATGCTGGAGCATTTTCCAAGGTCAGAAAATAAGAGGGCATATTCACTAGCAAATTTGGCCACCTCCCTAATAATCTCAGATGATGTGACAGTAAATATCTCAGTTTGTCAATAGTGGATCGTGCCACCAGTTGATGATGAACACCAAAAAGTAAATATGATTTCCATCTATGCCATTGAAGAGGAAGACTGGCGACAGTCTATTATAGAATACCTTCAACATGGGAAGCTTCCCACAAACCCCCGGCGTAAGGCTGATGTACGAAGAAGAGCCTCCCAATTCATCTATTATTAGGAGACCCTTTATCGTCGTTCTTACGAAGGACTATTCCTTCGATGCCTTGGAAAAGAAGAGTCGATCAAGGCACTAGAGGAGACACATTCAGGCGTTTGCGGTGCTCACTAGTCAGGTCCAAAACTTCATTTCCAGTTAAAGAGGATGGGCTACTACTAGTCCATGATGATCCATGATTCGATGGAGTATGCAAAGAACTGTGAAGCTTGTCAGTTTCATGCAAACTTCATACATCAACCATCAGAACCTCTCCATCCAACTGTGGCTTCATGGACTTTTGAAGCTTGGGGGCTCGATCTAGTTGGTCCAATAACATCTAAGTCATCAGGAGGCCATTCCTACATTCTTGCAGTGACATATTACTTTTCGAGATGGACTGAAGCAGTTGCATTAAGAGAAGCCAAGAAAGAAAATGTGGTGGACTTCATTCGAACTCATATTGTCTACCGATACGGCATCCCGCATCGTATCGTGACGGATAATGGAAGGCAGTTTTCCAATAGCTTAATGGACAAGTTGTGTGAGAAGTTTAACTTCAAGCAATACAAGTCATCCATGTACAATGCTATAACGAATGGCTTGGCAGAGGCATTCAACAAGACATTGTGCAACTTGTTGAAGAATGTAGTCTCTAAGAAAAAAAGAGACTAGCAAGAAAGGATTGGTGAAGCGTTATGGGCCTACCGAACTATGCATCGCACTTCTACAGAGGGTCACGCCTTATTCCCTCGTCTATGGGGTGGAGGTTGTGCTCCCATTAGAAAGAGAAATTCCATCAGTCAGGATGGCTCTACAAGAAGGGTTGACTGTAGAAGATAATGCAAGACTGCGTCTCCAAGAGTTAGAAGCACTGGATGAGAGAAGATTAGATGCTCAACAGGCGCTGGAATGCTACCAAGCACGAATGACCAAAGCCTTCGATAAAAATCTCAAGCCCCGGTCATTTCATTTTGGTGATCTAGTACTCGCTGTTCGAAGACCTATCATCACAATGCGACATATAGGAAACAAGTTCACACCTAAATGAGATGGACCCTACATCGTCAAAGAAGTCTACACTAATGGAGCATACAAAATCGTGGATAAAGACGGCTTGAGGATCGTTCCTATCAACGGAAAGTTTCTTAAAAAGTTTTATGCATAATATGTAAACACTCCTAATCGTAAGAGCATAAACTACATGTTGCTCTTGGCCCGCATGAGCTTAAAAGGTGAACAACCAAAAAAAATGTATTCGTATGAAGTACGTTCGACTTGATCCCTCTCATTCAAAGGGTACGTAGGCAGCTTAAAGGAAAAAAAACTTTAAGTTTAGTCAAATCAATAAATAAAAAAATCCAAATTATAAATAGAATTCTAAAATTTAATAACAAATTAAGGTTTGATAACTCTTAATTTAAGAGTTATATGCTTGTATTTTTTGGACTAAATTGCCATATTTTATCTCATTGTATCTTGGAAATTCCCTAGCTTGGAGTCATTTTGCTCTAGGACTGATTTTGATATAGTAATATTTTTATTAGAGCAAATTTATCTTAATTAAAGTCTTTTATGTGATTAATTTAGCATGGATTAATGAGGACTCAAGAAGCCAAGAACAACAGTTTTATAACTAATTGCTGGAGCAAATTTCGCGATTCAGGCTTATACGAAATTCGCACGTGGGAGCTGTTATTCATTAATTGAGTTGGAATCTGTCAGTCCAGTCACTCATTTTCAACCAACCAGAGCCCGCCACGTCGCAAGGACAAGTCTAATCAGCCCTCATTTTCATAAAGGGTGACTATTATAATGGGGCAGCCGTTTTTGTTGAAGAGAGGAGGAGGAGAGAGGTGAAGTTCCCGAAAATAACAGAAGGGAGGAAGGAGCTGTCGAGAGAAGCTTCGACTAGGGAGCCACCGCCAGAGTTTTGCCAAAAACGGAAGGTTTCCAGTCGGAGCAGACGCCGATGCTGGGGCAAGAAACTTGGGGCAGCATTTCGACTTCTCCTGCTATATTTTCTTCTGTCATTTAGTCGTTTTCTGTATTTAGTTTCATTATGTCTACATTTCTACTGTTTTTCCGTTTTTCCTGTAGCATGAACTAATCACCATAAGGTGAGGATTAGAGGATGAGTGTTTTTGGCTAATGTTATAGTTGAGTAGACTTCTTCTCCTTCGATTTGGTTTTTAAGGGGTTTTATTCTTAGTTTGTTTCCGCTTGGCCAGCCGTTATGAACATCGTCTCTCTGATTTCTGGGAGGAATAGGAGGGGCTGAAAACTTGAAAACCACGTTAGCCTCTTGTTTAGGTTAGTAGCTAACTAAGTGGGTAGGTTAGGGATAGCCACTCGCCTAACGCACATAAAGTACAGTGGGTATATTGTGCTGAAGTAATTTAATTGCAACAGCATATATTCGGTGATTCGGGAGAATACCGTGTAGCCTGTAGTGAATCGAATGGAATGAATGTGTACTCAGTTCGTAACTTAGCTAATGCATGACTTACCTCTAATCCGAGCCTTTCGTTTAATTAAAGCACAAGTTAATCGTTCTCTGTTTTCTGAATCCTTACTCTGTTTTTGCATGCTTTAGCATTACTTTTGTTCCAGCATTTATGATTTCTTTTATTGCATCTCTATCGATAATTTTGAATGGTTACCAACTGAGTTACTGAGAATTAATTTGGGTTCAGTAGAAAGATCAATAGTCTCCGTGGATACGATAATTTTACTTGTCACTTGCTATAAAAAGGATGTGTACACTTGCACATTGACACTCTAATTTGTACAATTGTTCACATTGCTCTAGCCAACGCATCAAGTTTTTGGCGCCGTTGCTGGGGACTATTCAATTTTTCTTTTACTTAAATTGATTTATGGTAACTAGTGCTTAATTGAATCTGAATTAGCTGTTTGGTTTTACTTTCAGGTGTGTTAGTGGTGTATGAACAAGTCTTCTGACTTGGAATTTAGAATTGATCCAGAAATTGAGAGAACATTTCATTTAAGGCGAAGAGCTCAAAGAGCTGGTCAAAGAGATAGGCGATATCTAATGGAAAGACAAGATCCACTTATACCGCTTGGACCCCGAGTAGGACCTGCTATTGATGAGAATCAACCACAACCTGAATTGAGAGGAAATCGACCAGTTAATCAGGGAAATATGGCTGAGAACCCTGTTCTTTTAGCCAATGACAGGGAAAGAGCTATCAGGGCTTATGCAGTACCCACATTTGATGAATTATATCCTGGAATTGCTGGACCAGAAATTGAAGCAGCAAATTTTGAGATGAAGCCAGTTATGTTTCAAATGTTGCAAACGGTGGGACAATTCCATGGCCTACCTTCTGAAGATCCACATTTGCATCTTAAGTCTTTTCTAAGTGTGAGTGATTCGTTTAAGAAGCAAGGAGTATCAAAAGACGCACTTAGAATGATATTATTTCCATATTCTCTTAGAGATGCAGCAAAGGCGTGGTTGAATACTTTTCCACCTGGATCTATCACTTCGTGGAACGATTTGGCAGAGAAATTCTTGATTAAGTATTTTCCACCAACGAAGAATGCTAAGTATAGAGCTGAAATAGTAGCATTCAGGCAGTATGATGATGAGACATTTAGTGAAGCATGGGAACGGTTTAAAGAATTACTAAGAAAGTGCCCGCACCATGGTCTACCACATTGCATCCAAATGGAGACACTGTACAATGGGTTGAATTTGGATACTCAGAACATGGTAAATGCTTCAGCAAATGGAGCTCTGCTTTCAAAGACTTTTAATGAAGCCTACGAGATTTTGGAGAGAATTTCTACCAATAGTTCTCAGTGGGCAGATGTAAGAAGCACCCCTGGGAAGAAGAAGCAGGGAGTGTTGGAAGTTGATGCATTATCATCATTAAGTGCTCAAATTGCTTCCATGGCAAATATTTTGAAGAACATGTCAATGGGGAATGTGTCACAGAATGCTGCCTCAGTTAATCAAGTCACAGCAGAATCATGTGTTTACTGTGGGGAAGCGCATACTTTTGAATTCTGTCCTGGAAATCCAGCTTCGGTAAATTATGTTGGAAATCAAAACATGAGGCAGAACAATCCATATTCCAACACGTATAACCCAAGATGGAGAAACCACCCAAATTTTTCTTGGAGTGGTCAAGGAAGTAATGCTGCAGCAAATCAAAGTCATCAAAGAATGCAGTATCCTCCCGGATTTTCACAGCAGCAAAATCAGCAGTTTCCACATCAAAAGCCTGTTAATCAATCAATTCCTGGAACCTCTTTGGAGAGCCTCATGAAGGAGTATATGGCCAAGAATGATGCTGTAATTCAAAGTCAACAAGCCTCCTTGAGAAACTTAGAAATTCAAATGGGACAATTAGCAAGTGAGTTGAAGGCCAGACCCCAAGGAAAACTTCCTTCAGACACTGAGACTCCAAAAAGAGAAGGTAAAGAGCAAGTACAAGTGATTGAGTTGAGGAGTGGAAGACTCTTGCTGTAACAGAAAAGTTAAGCAAGCAAAAGTAGAAAAGTAAAGAATCAGCAGTGCAGATAGAGGAAGACACAGTTGAGCGTGAAAATGTGAGTCTGGAAGAAACAGAGAATGCTGAGAGTACAGAGGATGTTGATAAAACAAAGGATACTGGGAATGCTGAAGCAGAAGACAGCGCTGGAGCAAAACGTTCAGCAGTAACACAGAAGCCAGCTACTGTGAGGCCAGCATTTGTGCCACCACCACCACCATTTCCTCAGCGATTAAAGAAGAAAAATCAGGATCAGCAGTTCAAGAAATTCTTCGATATCTTTAAGCAGCTTCATATAAACATTCCTTTGGTAGAAGCTCTTGAGCAAATGCCGAAGTATGCAAAATTCCTTAAGGATATGCTCACCAAAAAGAAGAGGCCAATTGAGTATGAAATTGTACCTTTATCAGGAGAATGTAGCTCTATCGTTGCAAATCCTATCCCTCCAAAACTTCGAGACCCTGGATCATTTACAATACCAGTGTCGATTGGAGGAAAAGAAGTAGGAAGAGCTCTCTGTGATCTAGGAGCTAGCATAAACCTCATGCCACTGTCCATCTTTCGAAAGTTAGGCATTGGAGAGGCAAGACCAACTACTGTGACATTGCAGCTAGCGGATAGATCAATCACATATCCTGAGGGGAAGATTGAAGATATATTGGTGCAAGTGGACAAATTCATATTTCCAGCCGATTTCATTATACTGGATTATGAGGCAGATAAAAATGTCCCGATAATTCTAGGAAGACCTTTCTTAGCTACTGGAGGAACAATGGTGGATGTTGGAAAATGGATTATTACATTGAATGTGGGCGATCAAGAGGTTAAGTTTAATATGTTTGATGTTGTGAAATACCCTTCAGAAATCGAAGATTGTGCAGTTATTAATGTTTCGGAAGGGCTGATTGAAGAGAGTTTTGAACTGGAAATGCAAGAGCAACATACTCAAAAGTTTGGAGAAGTTATAAAGGAGGATTTGGAATTGTGCAATGTAGTACATGAATTAGAAAGCGTCGATGAAATTTCTATCAATAAAAGAGCTTTCAAATCTTTGGAGTTAATAGATAGAACGTCACCACCCATTCAGCCATCAATTATGGAGTTCAATTTGGAGATACAAGACAACAAGGAGTCTAAAAATAGAGTTGAAGATCACCTTTCCAAATTAAAGTTGCAAGAACAAATGCTCCAACAATCTGAAATACATGATGCATTTTCAGATGAGCAATTACTAGAAATATCACAAGTTATGGATGAGGAAATGCCCTGGCAGTGTGCTGATAAGGATAAAAAAGAGTATAAGGTGAATGGGCAGCGAATCAAATATTATTGGGAGGAGGAGTTGAAACGAAATTGTGCCTCTTTCCAACAATTTGAGGGTGGTTGAAACAAGAATTTTGAGGGAGCATTGGTACTTTAATTGAAAATCAATAATGCTCCCACGGATGGTTTGTTGCATTTTGGTTTATTTTCATTTTAGTTATTTTTATTTTCTACATGTTTGCTTTGAGTCTATTTTTCTGTTGTAGGTATTCTTATTATGTTGAAATGACAAAGGCTGATAATGCAAAGGCTAGGGCATAATGAATTACAACATCAAACGAAGAAGAATGAGAAGGGATGTAGTCTGTCTTCCTTTAATCATTTGCTTATCTGTCTGCCTTTGTTTGTCTTTGCTTAGTCGTTGTTTGTGTTTATTTCTGCTTTAGTAGTTGTTGTTGTTTTGTTTAAGTTTTTAGAAGTTAGGACCTTAGAATGAGAAGAAGAAAAGATGCTCCCAGTTTTAATTTTGTAAGTCATGATCTCTTATGCTAGAAGTAATTGAAAGCATATGTTGTTTCAGCCTCCTTGCTCTTAAATTAAGTATTGAATGAATTGTTCATGCCTAAACCTGTTGTTAAAGCAATTAGATTGCTGGAGCATAATTAGAAATTGCATGTTAATTAAGCTGTGCTTTGCTTGTACCTTGAATTCTTCTGCTTAGTCAAATTTGTTCCTGTATTCAAAGCTGCTGGATGATTGCTAATGATTTAGCATTTGAGATTATTGAATCTTTTGCACAAGAAGTCCTAGTTTTACATAGATTCTTATAGAGCCATTCCTTTTAAACCTTAGAAGTCTAGGAATGCTCATTCCCAACCAAAGGATACCAAGTTTACTTTCCTGTCCAATTCTAGTCTGTTTAGCCAGCTTGTAATAAGTTTGGGGGTCTTCCCTTTACTTTCTCTCATTGGGGACAATGAGCGATTTAAGTTTGGGGGGGCCGTGTTGAAGTTGCTAGAGCATTTTTGAAGTAGAGCATTTTTGAAGATTTTGCCTGTTTTTTTTAGGATATACTCTTAGGGAGCACTCCTCTTCTACTCCTAAGATGCACTCCTCTCCCTTACAAGCAAACCCAGCCTGTTAGGTTGTAAAAAAAAAATAAAAAAAAAAAAAAAAAAAAAGTTAGCTCAGAAAAAAGGGTTTTGCTAGAGCAATCTCTGTGTAGCTTGTGCTCGTAGCTAGATGTTTTCACCAAAAAGTGTTAGCATTCTGGAACGAAGGTATAAGCTGCATGAAGAAGCTTTGAAAAAAAAAAAAAAAAAAAAAGAGAAAAAGGAAGCAAGGGATGAGTGTTAGCCTAATAGTCACAACTCTCCTAGAGTTTAGGTGAGCTTCATCATAAAATGTTGCCATTCTGAGAAGCAAGAGGGAAGTGACCTGAGGGCCAGTCTTAGAAAAAAAGTGGAATGAGTGTTATGCCTATGAGGTGATGAGTCTGAAAGCTAGGGTGAACGACATCATAAAATGTTGTCATTCCAAGAAATAGGGCTATGACTTCAAGGATCTCCAAGAGAGTAGTAAAAAAAAATAAAAAAAAATAAAAAAGAAAAAAAAAGAAAAAAAAGAAAAGAAAAGAAAAGTGCAAGTTTTGTGCTAGTTTAAAAGCTTAGTCTTAGAGAGGAAGCACTCTTGTGTAAGTTTGGTTTGGGATTGCATAATGAGCTTGAGGGGTAGAACTTCTAAGTGATAAAAGCTTTGGAGCTAAAAGATGTCTAGTTAATTCTTAGGCATGTGCAAAAGAACATAATTTGAAATCTTGAAGCAGGACAGTGTGTATTGAGTTGATGGAGCAAGTTTGATGCTAGAGCATCACTACAATGGTGGGAATGCATATAAGAATTCAGTGGTCAAGTAGAAGTAGCTTTTGACATGTGCAGGTGAAGGAAGCATCACTCGAGGACGAGTAATGATTCAAGTTTGGGGGTTTGATAACTCTTAATTTAAGAGTTATATGCTTGTATTTTTTGGACTAAATTGCCATATTTTATCTCATTGTATCTTGGAAATTCCCTAGCTTGGAGTCATTTTGCTCTAGGACTGATTTTGATATAGTAATATTTTTATTAGAGCAAATTTATCTTAATTAAAGTCTTTTATGTGATTAATTTAGGATGGATTAATGAGGACTCAAGAAGCCAAGAACAGCAGTTTTACAACTAATTGCTGGAGAAAATTTCGCGAATCAGGCTTATACGAAATTCGCACGTGGGAGCTGTTATTCATTAATTGAGCTGGAATCTGTCAGGCCAGTCACTCGTTTTCAACCAACCAGAGCCCGCCACGTCGCAAGGACAAGTCTAATCAGCCCTCATTTTCATAAAAGGGTGACTATTATAATGGGGCTGTCGTTTTTGTTGAAGAGAGGAGGAGGAGAGAGGTGAAGTTCCCGAAAATAACAGAAGGGAGGAAGGAGCTGTCGAGAGAAGCTTCGACTAGGGAGCCACCGCCAGAGTTTTGCCAAAAACGGAAGGTTTCCAGTCGGAGCAGACGCCGATGCTGGGGCAAGAAACTTGGGGCAGCATTTCGACTTCTCCTGCTATATTTTCTTCTGTCATTTAGTCGTTTTCTGTATTTAGTTTCATTATGTCTACATTTCTACTGTTTTTCCGTTTTTCCTGTAGCATGAACTAATCACCATAAGGTGAGGATTAGAGGATGAGTGTTTTTGGCTAATGTTATAGTTGAGTAGACTTCTTCTCCTTCGATTTGGTTTTTAAGGGGTTTTATTCTTAGTTTGTTTCCGCTTGGCCAGCCGTTATGAACATCGTCCCTCTGATTTCTGGGAAGAATAGGAGGGGCTGAAAACTTAAAAACCACGTTAGCCTCTTGTTTAGGTTAGTAGCTAACTAAGTGGGTAGGTTAGGGATAGCCACTCGCCTAACGCACATAAAGTACAGTGGGTATATTGTGCTGAAGTAATTTAATTGCGACAGCATATATTCGGTGATTCGGGAGAATACCGTGTAGCCTGTAGTGAATCGAATGGAATGAATGTGTACTCAGTTCGTAACTTAGCTAATGCATGACTTACCTCTAATCCGAGCCTTTCGTTTAATTAAAGCACAAGTTAATCGTTCTCTGTTTTCTGAATCCTTACTCTGTTTTTGCATGCTTTAGCATTACTTTTGTTCCAGCATTTATGATTTCTTTTATTGCATCTCTATCGATAATTTTGAATGGTTACCAACTGAGTTACTGAGAATTAATTTGGGTTCAGTAGAAAGATCAATAGTCTCCGTGGATACGATAATTTTACTTGTCACTTGCTATAAAAAGGATGTGTACACTTGCACATTGACACTCTAATTTGCACAATTGTTCACATTGCTCTAGCCAACGCATCAACCTCCTCATAAAACATGCCTTTGATTGGGAGACCTCCAAACTTCCAAAGATTCCATAAGGAGATGGAAAGTTCCCCAGCTTGCGTATGAAAAGTGTTAGTCGAAGGACACCAAGCTTCGCAAAAAGCTCATACCACATCATTATTGCCATCGTAAGTATAAAGAGAGGCCATTACTGTGTCAAACAAACAAGATGTGCGAAGTAATTCCTCGTTTCGATCGACAACGAACTCCAGCCATTCCCAATAACTGGAAATAAAGAGAAATTAGCCCATAATTTTTAATTCAGAATCCCAGCGTGCTGAGCCATCTATTATCTGACGTCGTAGGGTCATTTCTGGATCTTGATTGGGGCCTTGTCTATGGATTGGGGATTCTAGAAACCATGCTTTAGAGGAAGAATCTTGGTCTAAAAGTTTCTCTATAGACTAAGCTAGTAAAAGGTACGGGTGCTGTAATCTAGGCCATTTGTCTACAAGACGACCAGTTTTGACTCCTCTACCAAGAAGCTAATGCCGCTCCATATGGGTTGATTGTTGTCTCTCAAGAGAACGAGTTGTTTCTTGTTGGATGAGATGTGTTCCGTAAAGTGTACCATGGTTCTACAAAAAAGAAAAAAAGGGGAAAGAAAAGAAAATCAATATAAGTATGAGGGATATAAAAAAAAATAACCTGAAGAGCGTTGAAGTTGCAGGAGCTGATGTCGGAGAATGGTAGCTGCAAGTACACCTAGAACCGCTAGGGTCCTACCCAAGTGTACCAACGCTAAGGAAGGTGAGTGCATGTCGTAGCTACAAGAGCTAATTAACCGCGAACAAAGGTAGCTGCAGGTACACCTAGAACCGCCTAGGTCCCACCCAAGTGTACCCGCGCTAAGGAGGGTGAGTGTCGTAGCAACAAGAGCTAATTAACCGCGAACAGAGGTAGCTGTATGTACACCTAGAACCGTCTGGGTTCTACCCAACTCGCACTAAGAAGGGTGAGTGCCGTAGATACAAGAGCTTATTAACTGCGAGCAGAGTTAGCTGCAAGTACACTTGGAACCGCTAGGGTCCCACCCAAGTGTACCTGAGCTAAGATTAGCATTGTGGCTGCAACAAAAGAAAAAAGAAAAAAAAGGTTGAATCACCTTAAATTCTTGTTTGCTAGTTGGTGAACAATGGGATATTACTCAAAGAATATGAGCTGCCGGATAAAGTTTCTTCGTGAAGAAAAAAAAAGGAGCAAAGTATAAAGAAATCAAGGTAGTCTACTTTCACATTGGAGAAGTCAAGAAGTCAAGAAAAGAAAAAGGTGACAATATATATATATATTGTAAAACCGAGATTTACGAGATTTTTTCTTGAATTTTTTTTTTTAAAAAAAAAGGAAAAAAAAAATGTTTAAAACATTTGTTTTGGTTTTTTTGTTTTTTTAAAAAAGAAAAGAAAGAAAGGAAAATAGGGAAAAGGAGAAAAAAAAAACAAAAGTGGAAGTTTTATTCATTTTACAAATATACTTATATCCACCCAATTTAGAGATTCATTTACCAAAGGAAAACAGAAGGGTTTCGAGGGAGAGAGGCTGAAAGGAGGAAGAAGGAGATTTTGAAGGTTTAATTGAAGAAGAAAAGGAGGGAAGATCAATCCAAGTTGCATGGAAGATTTCTTGATCAACCCTGACTACCTCTGATATTTTGAACGTTTTGAGCTCCACAAGAGGTATTAGGAAGTGAGATTTGATTTCCTTGAAAGTTAACTCATTTTAGAACAATTTTCGTGAAGGAAGCTCGAGCAAAATCTGAATTTATGTTATGGGTTTTTGAAGGGGAAGTCGGAGGAGTGTTTTTGCTGTCAAATCCGGGGAACCTCTGGTTTTTGGGATATTATGATCTGTAGACTTCGAATTAGGAGCTGTATTAGGTATGGATGGGAAGCTGATTTAATTTCATATAACTTTCATGAAGAAGTCGTGGTTAGAAATTGATTGGAAGTTGCTTTAAATTCCAGGTTAGTTTCGGGTTGCAGCAGGAAAACAGTTCTGGTTTAGCAGAAACGTGTTTGGGGAAAATGGCTTTCAAGGTAGTTACAGACACATCCTTTAGGAATTTCGATTTCACTCCTTCAGATAAGTTTTAGAGGGTTCAAAAAGGAAGAGTTTGGTATAAAGAACATCAATTTTGAGCAAGTAATGGAAAAGTTATAGGTGTGTGAGTTTAGGGTATAAAATCTGTAAAGAGCAAGAAATAGATGGGAGGGTTTTTGCAATCCTAAACCTTAAATTCATGAGGCCGAGATTCTAATGCTTGGTTTTGTGTTGTTTGGCAGGCCAAGAAGAAATAGGACAAGTTTACGGACCAGGAATCTAACTTTAACACTGTGAGTGACAAAATGAATTCTGAAAATAAATTCTATGCTTGAACTTGTGTTCATAAAAAGAAAAGACTTCCTAAGCATGATGTAGCTTAAAGACTTATGGTCTCTTGAGCACGTATTCATAAGCATGTATGGTTTCCTAAAAATGATTTAAATTGTTCATTTTGAGCATATGTTTACTGGTTTTTCTGAAACTAGAGGAAATACCTTAATTCTAAGTCTACATGTGTTAGCAAGAACTGTTAAAGGTTTTCATGTGTTTCTCTGAGACCTGAATGAGTTAATGGTTGAGATACTGAGCCCGAGGTTGTATAGTACCGTGTGCACACAGGTCATTTTCTGTTGTCGACGTTGAGTGTACTCCGTGACAACAATGCTGTCGTGAGTGCTGGGCGAGCCCCACTACGACAAAGACGATGGGAGTGCTGGACGGGCCCCACTACATCGTAGAATGAGCGTTGATTGTACTGGGCGAGGCTTACACAACTAGTTGTCATATGTTTAAAATGATTAATATTTTTGACACACTTGCGGGACTTCTGTAAAAGCTATTGATGTTATATGTTATGATTTACGAGTTAATAGTTTTGAACTCAGTCACTCACTGAGCTTCCCAGCTCATTCTTTCAATGTTTTCCAACCTTTCAGGTAGAGATGAGCTCCCGGTGCCTGAGATCCTGCCACAGCCTGCTGAACGCTCTACGAGTCTGATATTTTGTATGTGGATGGTGTAGTATAGCAAGTCTGCTCGTAATGTACATAACTTTGTAGGGATGTGTAATTAGGTGCGTGAACGAAGCTAGGGGTCTTGGTTATGTAAATCTTGGTTCGTGATATATTGAGTTGTAGTACCCCTAGCCGTGTTGGTTGTTCCACAGGGGTCTTTACCAGAACCGCCCTATATGTATACTTGGTAACGTTTACCAAGATTCCGCTGTGTTGTGTTTGAGTAACTTATACTTCAAGTATAGTATGTTTATCAGGTACAACAGGGTCACAGGTATCGTTAGGGAGGAAACGATGTCTGTTGGCTTCACGCCTTCCTCCGGGCTAAGATAACAGGTGTTTCGGGAGGGGGTGTGACAACTTGGTATCAGAGCAGTTAGCTCCATGGGAAACGGGATAGAGATAGTTAGCTCTAAGGAAAAATTAGGAAATAGAGAGCATGTTAATGAGTTAGTTCAGATAGAACTAGTAAAGCATGGTCCAAGTAAGGACAAGAGTAAGTCTGGTCAGGACTAGAATATGAATAGAAGTTTAGTATTGTACATTTGAGTTAAGTATCCATAGCATGTCTGACATGTTGATATGTTATAGGAGTCATGCCACCACGTACAAGCAGACGACGTAGGCAGGATCAGGACAGGACGCGGGATCCTACCCAAGGTCAATCTGAAAGGGGATCTAGCGCCCCGAGAGTTCAGACTGGGGCAGGAAACGAGCAGCATGCTAGTTCCTCACAGGAGGTAGGTAGGCCAGAGAGAGTAGGACCAAGTGATCTAGAAAAAGCATATGGAATAGAACGCTTAAAGAAATTAGGAGCCACAGTGTTCGAGGGTTCCACAGACCCAGCTGACGCCGAGGTTTGGTTGAATATGCTGAAGAAATGCTTTGATGTGATGACTTGTCCTGAGGAGCGAAAGGTCAAGTTGGCCACATTTCTGCTACAGAAGGAGGCAGAGGGATGGTGGAAATCGATACTAGCCAGGCGTAATGATGCACGTACCATGGATTGGAATTCTTTCAGAGGCATATTCGAAGACAAGTATTACCCTATCACGTATCGTGAAGCAAAGAGGGATGAGTTCTTAGAATTGAAGCAAGGGTCGCTTTCAGTGGCCGAGTACGAGAAGAAGTATACCGAGCTGTCACGGTATGCTGATGTAATTGTGGCATCTGAGAGTGACAGGTGTCGAAGATTTGAAAGAGGGTTACGCTTTGAGATACGTACCCCGGTCACAGCTATCGCAAAATGGACGGACTTTTCCCAGCTAGTAGAGACTGTCCTACGTGTGGAGCAGAGTATAGTAGAAGAGAAGTCTGTAGTGGAGCCTAGTCGTGGGGCTTCGACGGCTAGTAGCTTCCGAGGTCGTGAGCAGCGAAGGTTCACACCTGGGGTGAATGTTTCAAGTCGTCAGGACTTTAAGAACCGATCTGGTGGCCAGGCATCGAGGCAGACGAGTGTGGGTAGTACCTATCAGAGGCAGAGTCAGAGAACACCCAATCAGTCTGCTAGATTTGTAACAAGACCACAGGCAGGGCAAGAGTCTATTGCCAGTGTGACGAGGAGAACCCCATGTACGAATTGTGGTAAGAATCATCGGGGCCATTGTCTTGCTGGTGCCGGTGTGTGCTATCAGTGCGGACAACCAGGGCATTTCAAGAGAGACTGTCCACAGCTAAGAGGGGTCGCACAGAGAGACCAGGGAGTTGAGTCCCAGACTGTTGAGCAGCCGAGGGTTCTAGTAGCTGCTGGAGAAGGCACCAGCGGTGCTAGACAGAAGGGAGTTGTAGGGAGACCTAGGCAGCAGGGAAAGGTTTACGCTATGACTCAGCAAGAAGCAGAGGATGCACCAGATGTTATTACTGGTACGCTTCTTGTTTGTAATGTACCTACACGTGTTTTAATAGATCCAGGTGCTACGCATTCCTTTGTTTCTAGCATGTTCCTAACTAAGCTAAATAGGAAGCTAGAGCCTTTATTTGAGAAGTTAGTTATATACACTCCAGTTGGTGATGCTTTACTAGTCAATGAAGTGTTACGGGATTGTGAGGTCTTAGTAGAAGGTCTCAGTATGATAGTGGATCTTCTTCCACTAGAGTTGCAGGTGTTAGACGTAATCTTAGGGATGGATTTCTTATTCACTCATTATGCTTCCATGGATTGCCATAGGAAGGAAGTAATTTTCAGGAAACCAGGTTTGGTTGAAGTAGTTTTCAGGGGAGAAAGGAAGATTATGCCTATGAGTATGATTTCAGCCCTAAAGGCTGAGAGGTTATTGAGGAAGGGTTGCACGGCATTTCTTGCACATGTAGTGGAGGTGTAGGAAGAAAAGTTGAAACCAGAAGATGTTCCTGTCATGAATGAATTCCTTGATGTTTTTCTAGCTGACCTAACAGGTTTGCCACCTGATAGGGAAGTTGAGTTCACTATCGAATTATTACCAGGAACAGCACCTATTTCGCGAGCGCCGTATAGAATGGCACCAAGCGAGCTCAAGGAACTGAAGATACAATTACAAGAACTAGTTGACAAGGGATACATTAGACCTAGTGTATCGCCTTGGGGAGCTCCAGTGTTATTCGTAAAGAAGAAAGATGGTACTCTAAGATTGTGCATTGACTATAGGCAGTTAAATAAGGTCACGATACGTAACAAGTATCCTTTGCCACGCATAGATGACTTGTTTGACCAGTTAAGGGGAGCATCAGTGTTCTCCAAGATTGACTTAAGGTCAGGATACCATCAGTTAAAGGTTAGGGAATCAGACGTTCCGAAGACAGCATTCAGAACGAGGTATGGGCACTATGAGTTTTTGGTAATGCCTTTTGGTTTAACTAATGCACCCGCAGTTTTCATGGATCTCATGAACAGGATTTTTCATCAGTATCTGGATCAGTTTGTTATAGTATTCATTGATGATATCCTAGTTTACTCAGTTGACAGGGAAGCCCATGAGAAACATCTGAGGATTGTTCTGCAAACACTACGTGATAAGCAGTTGTACGCTAAATTCAGCAAATGTGAGTTTTGGTTGAATCAGGTAGTGTTCTTGGGGCATATCGTTTCAGCAAATGGAGTTAGTGTGGATCCACAGAAGGTAAAAGCTGTGGTCAATTGGGAAAGACCAACTAGCGCAACAGAGGTACGTAGTTTCCTAGGTTTGGCAGGATACTACAGACGGTTTATTGAAGATTTCTCACGATTAGCATTACCCTTGACAACTTTGACAAGAAAGAATGTTAAGTTTGAATGGTCAGATAAGTGTGAACAGAGTTTTCAGGAGCTGAAGAAGAGATTAGTAACAGCACCTATTCTGGCACTCCCTGTAACAAGGAAAGAATATGTGATTTACTGTGATGCTTCGAGGCAAGGATTAGGGTGCGTGCTTATGCAAGAAGGAAAGGTAATAGCTTATGCTTCAAGGCAACTGAAAAAGCACGAGTGTACTTACCCTACCCATGATCTTGAGCTAGCAGCAGTTGTTTTAGCATTGAAGATCTGGAGGCATTATTTGTTCGGTGAAAAGTGCCACATTTTCACGGATCATAAGAGTTTGAAGTATATTTTCGATCAGAAAGAGCTGAATATGAGGCAGAGGCGATGGCTAGAATTGATTAAAGATTATGATTGTACTATAGAATACCATCCAGGTAAGGCGAACGTAGTTGCAGATGCATTAAGTAGGAAGTCGAGACTTCCTAGGGATGCTTTATGTGGTATGCGAGCAACCTTCTTAAGTACACTAAGAGGTTCAAAGGCGGTTGTGACTGCAGAGGATTCAGGAAGTCTCTTGGTTCAATTTCATGTCAGGCCTTCGCTTATAGCAGAGATTGTGAGGAAACAGGCCGAGGATAGGGACTTGCAGAAGAGGTTTGGGAAGTCCAAACAGGACCCAGAGGGGGAGTTTCTGATAGGAGCAGATGGAGCTATATTGAAGCAAGGAAGACTATGCGTTCCGAATATTAGTGAGCTTAAAGATGCTTTACTAGAGGAAGCTCACAGTTCAGCTTACGCCATGCATCCAGGAAGCACCAAGATGTACAAAACTTTAAAGGGATCGTATTGGTGGCCTGGGATGAAGCGGGAGATAGCTAATTATGTTGATAAATGTTTAATTTGCCAACAGGTTAAACCAGTTAGACAGAGGCCAGGGGGACTCCTTAATCCACTGCCAGTGCCGGAGTGGAAATGGGAGCATATCACTATGGATTTCCTTTTTGGATTACCACGTACTTCTGGTGGACATGATGGTATTTGGGTAATAGTGGATAGACTCACTAAGACAGCACGGTTTATACCGATTAGAGCGATGTATACACTTGATCAGCTTGCTAAGCTATACGTCGACAAGATTGTGAGTCAGTACGGAGTGCCAGTGTCCATAGTTTCAGATAGAGATCCGAGATTTACATCTAAGTTCTGGCCTAGCTTATAGAAAGCTATGGGGACGAAATTGAATTTCAGCACAGCGTTCCACCCCCAGACAGATGGTCAGTCAGAGAGAACCATCCAGACCTTAGAGGACATGTTGAGAGCATGTGTCCTTCAGTTTAAGGGAAGCTGGGATACCCACTTATCACTTATGGAGTTCGCCTATAATAACAGCTATCAGTCTAGTATCGGCATGGCGCCATTTGAGGCTTTGTATGGAAGACCATGTAGAACTCCCGTGTGTTGGAACGAAGCGGGGGAACGGAAGCTAATCGGACCTGAGTTGGTACAGGTTACGACAGACAATGTGAAGGTGATTAGAGAAAATCTGAAAGTAGCTCAAGATCGTCAGAAGAGCTACGCAGATAAGCGGCGAAGAGACTTAGAATTCCAGGTCGGGGATCAAGTTTTCTTGAAGTTATCTCCGTGGAGAGGTGTCCTTCGTTTTGGTCGGAAGGGTAAGCTGAGCCCTAGGTATATTGGTCCTTATCAGATAACAAAACGAGTTGGGCCAGCAGCTTACGGACTTGAGTTGCCAGCAGAACTATCTCGAGTACATGATGTCTTTCACGTGTCCATGTTAAGGAAGTATATTCCAAGTCCGACGCATGTGTTGCAAGTGCAACCAGTTGAGCTTAAAGAAGATTTGAGTTATGTGGAGGATGCAGTTCAAATCCTTGATAGGAAAGAACAGGTTCTGAGAAACAAGACGATCCCACTCGTGAAGGTTCTTTGGAGACATCACGGGGTGGAGGAGGCAACCTGGGAACTAGAAGACCAAATGAGGAAGAATTACCCGACGCTTTTCATCTAAGGACTACTCAATTTCGAGGACGAAATTTCTTAAGAGGGAGGTAAGTTGTAAAACCGAGATTTATGAGATTTTTTCTTGAATTTTTTTTTTAAAAAAAAAAGGAAAAAAAAATGTTTAAAACATTTGTTTTGGTTTTTTTGTTTTTTTTAAAAAGAAAAGAAAGAAAGGAAAATAGGGAAAAGGAGAAAAAAAAAACAAAAGTGGAAGTTTTATTCATTTTACAAATATACTTATATCCACCCAATTTAGAGATTCATTTACCAAAGGAAAACAGAAGGGTTTCGAGGGAGAGAGGCTGAAAGGAGGAAGAAGGAGATTTTGAAGGTTTAATTGAAGAAGAAAAGGAGGGAAGATCAATCCAAGTTGCATGGAAGATTTCGTGATCAACCCTGACTACCTCTGATATTTTGAACGTTTTGAGCTCCACAAGAGGTATTAGGAAGTGAGATTTGATTTCCTTGAAAGTTAACTCATTTTAGAACAATTTTCGTGAAGGAAGCTCGAGCAAAATCTGAATTTATGTTATGGGTTTTTTAAGGGGAAGTCGGAGGAGTGTTTTTGCTGTCAAATCCGGGGAACCTCTGGTTTTTGGGATATTATGATCTGTAGACTTCGAATTAGGAGCTGTATTAGGTATGGATGGGAAGCTGATTTAATTTCCTATAACTTTCATGAAGAAGTCGTGGTTAGAAATTGATTGGAAGTTGCTTTAAATTCCAGGTTAGTTTCGGGTTGCAGCAGGAAAACAGTTCTGGTTTAGCAGAAACGTGTTTGGGGAAAATGGCTTTCAAGGTAGTTACAGACACATCCTTTAGGAATTTCGATTTCACTCCTTCAGATAAGTTTTAGAGGGTTCAAAAAGGAAGAGTTTGGTATAAAGAACATCAATTTTGAGCAAGTAATGGAAAAGTTATAGGTGTGTGAGTTTAGGGTATAAAATCTGTAAAGAGCAAGAAATAGATGGGAGGGTTTTTGCAATCCTAAACCTTAAATTCATGAGGCCGAGATTCTAATGCTTGGTTTTGTGTTGTTTGGCAAGCCAAGAAGAAATAGGACAAGTTTACGGATCAGGAATCTAACTTTAACACTGTGAGTGACAAAATGAATTCTGAAAATAAATTCTATGCTTGAACTTGTGTTCATAAAAAGAAAAGACTTCCTAAGCATGATGTAGCTTAAAGACTTATGGTCTCTTGAGCACGTATTCATAAGCATGTATGGTTTCCTAAAAATGATTTAAATTGTTCATTTTGAGCATATGTTTACTGGTTTTTCTGAAACTAGAGGAAATACCTTAATTCTAAGTCTACATGTGTTAGCAAGAACTGTTAAAGGTTTTCATGTGTTTCTCTGAGACCTGAATGAGTTAATGGTTGAGATACTGAGCCCGAGGTTGTATAGTACCGTGTGCACACAGGTCATTTTCTGTTGTCGACGTTGAGTGTACTCCGTGACAACAATGCTGTCGTGAGTGCTGGGCGAGCCCCACTACGACAAAGACGATGGGAGTGCTGGACGGGCCCCACTACATCGTAGAATGAGCGTTGATTGTACTGGGCGAGGCTTACACAACTAGTTGTCATATGTTTAAAATGATTAATATTTTTGACACACTTGCGGGACTTCTGTAAAAGCTATTGATATTATATGTTATGATTTACGAGTTAATAGTTTTGAACTCAGTCACTCACTGAGCTTCCCAGCTCATTCTTTCAATGTTTTCCAACCTTTCAGGTAGAGATGAGCTCCCGGTGCCTGAGATCCTGCCACAGCCTGCTGAACGCTCTACGAGTCTGATATTTTGTATGTGGATGGTGTAGTATAGCAAGTCTGCTCGTAATGTACATAACTTTGTAGGGATGTGTAATTAGGTGCGTGAACGAAGCTAGGGGTCTTGGTTATGTAAATCTTGGTTCGTGATATATTGAGTTGTAGTACCCCTAGCCGTGTTGGTTGTTCCACAGGGGTCTTTACCAGAACCGCCCTATATGTATACTTGGTAACGTTTACCAAGATTCCGTTGTGTTGTGTTTGAGTAACTTATACTTCAAGTATAGTATGTTTATCAGATACAACAGGGTCACAGGTATCGTTAGGGAGGAAACGATGTCTGTTGGCTTCACGCCTTCCTCCGGGCTAAGATAACAGGTGTTTCGGGAGGGGGTGTGACATATATGTTGCAAAGGAAAAAATATATAATTTTGCAAAAGAAAGGAAAGGAATAAAAAGAAAGTTTTGTAAACAATGTTAAAAAAAAAAGGAAAAGTATTTGTAAAAAAACATTTGTTAAAATAAAATAAAAGCCTTAAAAAGAGCCACTTTCTTTCCCTAAATTCTCTCTCTCCTTCATGCCCTCTCTCCCTCACGTTCTCTCACCTCCCTCACAACCCACCTTAAACACCCATTTTATTTATTTATTTATTTTCCTTTCTTTCTCTCATTTCCCTCACAAACCCACTTTTTCCCCCAATTCTCTCTCTCCTTCATGTCCTCTCTCCCTCTGGATTTCTCACCTCTCTCACAACCCATTTTAAACACCCATTTTGTTTATTTATTGTTTTCCTTTTCCTTTCGTTCTCTCTCCTTCATACTCTTTCCTTTTCCAAACACCCACTTCCCTTCTCTCTCTTGCATATTCTTTCCTCTCACAAACACCCTTTTTTTTCTCTCTCTCACACTCGTCCCCTTCCGGCAAGAATAAACGGTGAACTTTAGCGATACAGCAAGAGGGGACTCACCGACATGCGACGTTAGACAGCGATTTGGCAACCACGAAGTGTAGCAATTCGATTTTGACGTCGACGGAGGATTCGACGCTCGATTCGATCACCTACAAAGGAGAATTGTTTTGTTAGTACTTCTAATGAAGATTTGGGTGTTGAAATTTTCTTCATAAAAGTTTGAAGAACGGGCCGCCGTTAAAAAAAAAACCATGAGCAGTCTACTGAAGGAAGAAGAAAAGAAGAAGAAGAAAAAAGAAAAAAGAAAAAAGAAATAGGGTTAAGGGACTGACGCATTCCAAGAAGAAAAAGAGGTAAAAAAAAAAGGAGTACATTTAGTAAATAAAAAACCTGAAGCTTCAAAACTCAGCAAAATTGAAGATTAAAAAAAATAAGAAGGGAATGGTAGTCTCTAGCCCAATTTATAGTGCAAGATTTAGACTCAATCCAAATTGGATTGGATTTTGAATCAAATCATGCTCTCAATTTGGAATTCCTATCAAATCATGGATTCTAATTCAAACAATCTTAACTTCATAATTCAAATTCCAAATCAAATTGAATTATAATAAAGTATGGGATTTGATTAAATTCAAATTGGTCCAACTTTAAATCAAAATAATAATAATAATAACAAGTTGGATAAATTTCGAATTTCATTCAATTTGAATTGATTTTCAAGTCAAAATTTGGGCAAAGTCCAAATATCATCCTAAATTAAAATTTGGCTCAAATTCAAATTCAAATTTCACTCCAAAATTTCATGGATGAATTTCGAATTTCATTCAATTTGAATTGATTTTCAAGTCAAAATTTGGGCAAAGTCCAAATATCATCCCAAATTAAAATTTGGCTCAAATTCAAATTCAAATTTCACTCCAAAATTTCAATTTGGAATTGAATCCAATTGAAATTCAAATCAAAGCTGGTTTCCAAATAAGAAAAGTCAAAATTTTGATTAATTGGCGCAAAAAAAAAAAATCAAATCAAATTAAAATTTTGGGCAAATTCCTATTTTTATTAAATTGACACATCAAAGGGAATCAAAATCAAGAACAAGAAAACTTACGTTTTGATTCCAAACTATCTTTTTCGAGATTCACTCACATGTATCTGTGCATAAATCTCGAAAATGGGGCATTTGTTTACTGAGAAATTTCGGCCAATCTCCAATTGCTACGTCGTTATTCCAAATTAATGACGAAACTAAAAATAATTAAATTTGGGACCAATTATAAGATGACATGTGTCCCAAATTTAATTTGAAGACAAAAATTGACAAATTCTAAAAAAAAATTAAAAGGTCACATGTCTTCATTATGACAATTTGGCCAAACAATTAAATTAAATTTGGTCAAATTTGATTATATGGAATTTTGGTCAAAGTTAAATAAAACTCAAATTCAAATAGTTAGGCCTAAAGCCAACCAAAGCCCAAGTCCATGATTGGGTCCAAAGGCTATTAAGGCCCAAGCCCACATGCCATAGAAAGCTCTATAAATAGAAGAGCTCTCCTTCATTTGAGGAGTTCAAAAATTTTACCCTCCAGAGAACTCAGATAGAATTGTGAGCAAAGAAGACCAAAGTCCTTAAGTGTTGAATGCTCCCTCAAGTCTTTAGGTGCTGAACGCTCCAAAACAAGTTCTTAGGCTTTGAATCTTCTTTGAAGACCAAAGACTCTTCATGATCAGTCCTTAGGTGTCGAACACTCTGTGAAGACTAAAGACTCTTCCAAACCTCTAGTCTTGAGAACAAGCGCTTCAGCCCTCAAGTGTTACACATACAAGAGAGAGAATCAGAGGATTGTACTTAGAGATTGTATACCCCACAATATTAATACAATACAAATTTTATTTACACGTGTCTTATTTCTCTGTTGAAATTACGTGTGAACAGAGACCTATTAGACACTTTTCAAAGTTTAGGGACCAAATAGACAAACCTCAAAATTTAGAGACTTAAACTTGTAATTTAACTTAAAATATAAATAAAACAAAAGTACACATTTCAATGGGTAAATTAAAAATTTAGTCCTTGAACTTTGAGGTTTATGTCTATTTAGTCCTTGAGCGTTCAAAATTACAAATTTAATCCCTAAACTTTTGAATTTATTAAAATTCATGGATCTATTGGACACAAAATTGAAATTTTATAGTTTCATTAGACATAAATGTCAAGTTTATATCTAATAGATCAATTAGTTTTTAAAATTTTTGAATTTGTCAAGGACCTATTAGACACAAAATTGAAAGTTTAGGGACCAAAATAGACACAAACCTCAAAGTTTAGGGACTATACTTATTATTTAACCAATTTTAGTTTTTAAAAAGTTGTAGGAAAATGAGGTGAAATAAGTGTAATATTAAAATGGAAATAAAAAAAATGCTAATTTAAAATGTTAAAATATAAAAGTGTGAAAAACTAAAATTTATCTTGGCTCGAAATCTTTCCCTCTCTTATTTTAAAAGGAAAAAAGTGCTCCAAATACTTCACTCTCTTATTTTAAAATGTAAAAAGACAAAAAAAAAAAAAAAAAAAAAAAGAAAGAAAGAAAGAAAGAAAAGAAAAGGGCAGTTTCAAAACCCTACGTCTTCTCGACTGCAACGCAAATTCTCACCCTGCACGTTCTTGACTCCCCCGCCCCACATTTTCGCCGACCAATTTTGATCCTTCGACGACCGATATTGGGGAAGTTAGTGGATTTCCTCAACGACAAATTTGGCCGTAAGGGCATCCACTTCCACGACTCCAATGGCATTCGCACCATCGACCTCACTGTCCGCAACAACAACTCCTTACGCTTCCACATTTCCATTGCTCATATCACTTCCTACAAACCCAAAGTCCATTGGAAGGACGACAGCTTCAAGGGAGTTCTCTTCACTACTCCCACCGCCAATGGCGGAAAAGGAGGGATTGGCCTTGTGATTAACGATGCGTCCAATTCTGCCTCTAAAGCCTATCTTCTCCCCTCTTTTGATTGGATCATCAAAGATGTCTATTCCGATGCCATTGATGCTCTCCAGGTATATATCCTATATGTATATCTTTGACGAGTTTTAAACTTTTTTTTTTGGATTTTGCTTCTTTATTTATTTATGTTCTTTGCTAGGTTAAGTGTTGAATGAATTCATATCTCTTATTTTTCTCCTAATTGTGTGTGGAACTGTAGTAGCAGAAGCTATATTAATGATATATATAAGTTACTATACTGTGTTGTTTGTCTCGGATCTGAGCTCTATTTTGTATTTGATTTTGGTTGCACCCTCTCTACAAATCCTCCCTTCATTCAATTTATGATGGTCATCTACCTAAAATTTAATATCTTTCAAGTTTTCTGGCAACCAAATATAGTATGGTTAGACAGTTGTCCCATGAGATTAATCGAGTTACCCGCAAGCGAGCTCAGATACTCACAAATATAAAAAAAAAATTTAAAAATCCTCCTTTCTCTCTACCACATCAAGCGTCTACTTTCATCTTAATCCCTAGTTGACGATTCTATACTATCAAAGGTATGAGAGAATTCAAAAATTGTATTTCAAACCTATATTGAATGATCATTAGGGGTAGATAAAATTTGAATTTATATTGTCTCTTTTTGGTACTCATTTGAAAGAATGGTAGTCTTCTTTTTTGTTTTTATTATTATTCAATAATAAATTGTTTATTTTATGCAATTTTACATTTATATTTTTATTTATATCTCATAAATGGCGTGTGAGAAATACAGAGATACGTAAGAAACAAAAATTTACCTATTCATGTAGAAAAAAAGCCTAGCACGAAAAATAGATGAGATGATAATTTTCTCTATATATTTGTACTATTTAGCAAGTTTTGATTACATATTAATTAGTTTTCTTAATGATGAAAGAAGAACTTAGTAGAGATCCTACCATAGTAGAACTATTTTTAACTGCTCATAAATGGAAGGATAGAAGTTACATGGATGAGGAATCTGTAAGTTCAATGTTAATTTTTTTAATCATTTACCTATTCATGTAGAAAAAAAGCCTAGCACGAAAAATAGATGAGATGGTAATTTTCTCTATATATTTGTACTATTTAGCAAGTTTTGATTACATATTAATTAGTTTTCTTAATGATGAAAGAAGAACTTAGTAGAGATCCTACCAGTAGAGCTATTTTTAACTGCTCATAAATGGAAGGATAGAAGTTACATGGATGAGGAATCTGTAAGTTCAATGTTAATTTTTGTAATCATTAAAATTTTATAGCTTACTAATTTTAAATTTATTCTTTGATAGGAAAAATTTCAAGAATATATGAATCAAAATGATGATAGCTTAGAGGTTATGCCTTTCGAGATGGAGGTGCTTGAGCAAGTCATGGGTAAAGAACATTCAGGATGTGTTCATGGAATGGGATTAAGACCTATCCCAATTGCAGTTTTTAAAACTAAATATTTTCAATTTGCGAGGGTTGAGATCAATTTTAGGACAAGACCATGAAACTACAAAAGGAAGATCTAGAATAACCAAATTTAAGTCTCAAATGTCAGAGATGCAGTTAGATATGAAAAAATTGCTTTTAGTATTGGGACAAATTAATTGTATGCAAGTTGGAAGGTACTAGTGGGGCATCTTTGGAGGGCAATGCAAGAGAAATATAAATTAATTTATTTTAGTATTACAATTTTAATATATTTTTTTTTGTTATTTTAATACTTTATTTTAATTTGTTAATAGGATTCAAGGAGCAAATGCATTCGTGAATAAAGAAAAATCAATGTCAAGTTTGCGCGAGTCTATGTAATGACATGTCTCAAACTTGAAGATTGAATGATGATAAGTGATAAGTACAGTTTGATAAGTAGTTTCATTTTACTTTCTTTATTAATGTTGCGCATATTTTGTAGACATTCGATATACTTCATAGGTATTTTAATACTTCATCTTGCAATTTTTCTAGCAATACTTGATTGGTATTATATTACTTCATCTTGCAATTTTTACTTATTATAGTTCGTAATTGTCTATACTTTTATTCTCATTGCATAATTTTGATTATTATTGTTGAAATTTGTAGTTGTATAGTTTTTAAAATTTCCATAACATAAATAACCGGTTGTCTTTCAATAATTTTGAAATGCATATGAATCAAATTTGAATAAAAAAAATATAAAATATAAAATAGATTTAAATTATAGCTACAATATAAAATTGTTGTGAAATAGGCTACAAAATGTTGCTATATGAGAAATAAAATTGTTGCAAAAATAACAATAGAGAAATAATATCGTTACATATGTGTAAGTAAAATCGCTACAATAAGGTCAAAGTTGCAATAGTTACCTACTGCTCTTAATGTGTATTTAACCGTTGCTATAAAAATTATATTTGCAACAATTTTCAAATAATTGCAGCTATTTATGAACTGCTGCACACTGAACATCATTTTTCGAAACTGTTGCATTGTGGCGTAAATAATCACTACAATTGGAGTCCCTATTGCAACGATTTTGTAATTTGATTTCAGCGGTTGTCTAAACCGATGCAACAAACCCTCCTAACATAGCTTTTGCCATCGGTTATGCAACCGCTGCGAAATAGCATGCAACAGTTTGTAAGTGTTGCAATAGCTCAAACAAACCGCTGCAATAAACCCTTCATCCTGTAGTGGGACTTCATGCATATGTAGATACATATAAGTTGTTTTGAAAATTGGGGATATGACCAAAATGAAAGGTTTTAAAAATGGTGATATTTGGCGATATAGTTAAATAGTCTAAACTTAGCAATATGGTCAAGAGAAAGGTTTTAACATTGTTTTCAAACCTGACAGTATGGTCAAGAGAAATGTTTTCATAATGTTTTTTAAACTTGGCGATATGGTCAAGATGAAGGGTGGTGTGATAGCGCACATTATGAGTTATTTTTATGGTTTATTTATTGCTAGTTTTGAGGATTTATCAGATATTTTCACACACATATTTGTTGAATTTGTAGGTATCAAGCATTCTGAAGTAACTAAGAAATTTTGAAGAATATATTGCGAAAAAAGAATAAATTGGATATGGGAATTAGGAAATTGAGGAAGAAGAGAGAAGAAGTCAAGCTAGAAGAGCCAAAGAGGCAGCGTTGCAAACTATTAAAACTGCAAGGGTAGCATTGAGATGCTGCCCAATGATGTCTCAATGCTAGTCAACTCAACTCAACGCCACAGAATGAGTGTGCGCCCATTTTTCGTCCGTAGCATCGAGACGCTACCTCAATTTGCCTTATTTGTTTGCACAACAAGGGTAAAGCATCAAGACGCTATCCCTAATGTCTCGACATTGCCCTGTTTCTATATATATAATATTTGAATCCATTTTTTTGTGGGAGCCAACTTTGGAGAGACTAAAGCTTATTTTCAAAACCAACTTAATTTGGAGAGATAGAGGAGACCATTGGAGTGAAGGAAAGGGATTTTCGAGCTTGGGATCATAGACATCGTAACGAGGATGAACGATCAACATGCGAACAATAATTTTTCTTCTCTCACCCTAATTTTGTATTTTTGTTATGGGACTTATTTTGAGCTTTGTATTTAATTTCTTGAACATGCATAGCTAAACTTAGAATCATAGGGATTGATGTAGCCTGTTAGTTTGGATGAATTAATTATTTGATTGCCTTGATTGATTGTTTTTATTTCATTCATGCAATAATATGTGTAATGCTTTTAATCCTTTAATCACGAGTTGAATGTTATTGGTTCTAAACTTATGTTCGGGAGAGATAGTTTAGATTAGATCTTAATTGCATGACTAGAGTTTTTCTAAGATTGGGAGATATAGTATTCCTTTAGAAGTTGTTAAAAGAAGTAGACTTAAGATCTTGCATGATAATAAATCCAGATAGGAATATTGGGTATATAACTTGCTTGAAATTTAACTGTGCTCGAGAGGGACAGTTGTTACCTTTATCTTCTTGACTTATGAAATAATTGCATGTTCAATCTTGGTTATTTAATTAATTGATTCATCTAACTAATTGGTGAAATCAAATCTCTAAGATAGTTTCTCTCTAAATTGTTTCATAGTTAATTTCATTTGTTTTAATTGAGTTTTAAATTAAATTCCATCATTCGAGTTTTTCTCTAAATAAAATTGAGCGATTGTAAATGTGGTAATTAAGTAATCTAAAAAACCAATCCTGAGGACAACATCTGTAATTCTTTTAACTATATTAAAACTTGACCCGTACAGTTGCAGTAGCAAATTGTGCAACATGGCGATATGGTCACAATTAAGATTTCATGGTGATATGGTCACATTTGGTGATATAGCCAAGAAGAAAAGTTTTAGGTCCCACATGTTTTATGAAGTTTTGAATCATGTTATATGTGTGTATGCATCTCTAACCTCGATAGTAGGAATATTTATTGGGTATTCACAATACTCGCTGCCCCTACCAACAATTTGTCTCAGGTGATAACAACAAAGTACAATGCGAGTGACGATGATGTCTGTTAACTGTGCCATGGATTTTACTTTTGCATCATAATGAGTTTTTATTAATTATTTTTTGTTTTCAAGTTTTCTTTTAAACTTTATTGCACATCAAACGTTATTAAATAATTTATTTTTATTTTATGTTTTACAACATTTTCTATGGATTCCTACAACTAAAGGTTTTAATTGTTTTCTTTATAAAATTTATTTCATGGAAGTCTTAACATTGAACAAATTTTCAAGATTTTTAAATGCCTAAGACATACATGTAGTCTAAGTCTAAGAAGGCGTTACATAACGGTAATGGTGTAAGTAAATTATATTTTCTGCTTTTTTTTTTTTAAAGAAAGAGTACATTAATGTACATTATCCTTCAAAAAACATGAAGGATCTTTTAGTTTTTCAACAAAATCATTTATATATGTTATTCTTAAAGAAATGTTTTATAAGTATGGTGATAAAAACTCTATTAGAACTATCATTTGAAGACTCTTTTAAATAATGAAATAGATAATTTTGTCAACTAATTATATATTATAGACGTAAAAAGTTAATATACGATTTAATTATATTTGAACTTTGTTTGGATATTTTAATTGTTACATTTATTAAACTCATTAATAAACTTTTATCTTTTTTATGTAGTAAAATAAAGCTAAAAAATTTCACATGCATTGCACCTGTTACATTCTAGTTTATTTAAATGTTTTTTTAAATTATATTGCACTATACTCGTATAGTCTCATAATCCCCTCCTATTTTGATGTAGTATCAATTCGTTCATGTGTCCTTTCATCCAGAAACCTAACTAAAGTCATTCCTTGTTTAGCTTTGTCTAATATGACAATCCCCTCTCCGTGTCACATAAAAAATTCTTTATGTTGTCTCTCACGAAACTTAAAGAACTCCATAGTAAAATATGCTTGAAAATGAACAATTCCAAATGAAGTAATATCTTAGAAAGTATAGGAGCGAGGAGAAAATATACATAAAGGAAACTATATATGTTTTAGTTTGTAAGAGAGACCTTTTGTAACATCCCCAAATTTTTTTCCTAACTTAGGGAACATTACTGAACTTACGACCAATATGCTTTGAAAATTTCAGCAGCATAACAACATAACTATGACACTACCCAAAAATCCACGAGTTCACTCGATACTTGTATTCAACCTTTTCCAAAACTCTCCAAGATTGACCATTCGAGCTGCATCGAGCCCTAACCATGTAACCCAAGGTCTTTGTAACGCCTTGCGTTATAAAATCAGGCTATTTTAGAATATTTAGACTCAGTTATTGTTACAGTTCTAATTTACAAAATTAGAATTTTTTAGTTTAGCCCTTAAATTGGTAAATTAAATTTCTAATAATTTTAGGGAAACGAGATTTTTAGTTAAATATTTAATTCCTAAAGGTTGGAAGTTAATTTTAGATTCTATCTCCAAAATTCAAGAGAAACCCAAATCCTCAATCCTTCAGGATTTTTCAAATCTTTTAGAATTTAAATTAGGACTTTATAAAGGTCTAAAATGTTTCCTTCTACTTGTTGGCTTTTTACTTTTGGGGAATTAAAAAAAGAGAAGGAATTAAAAACAAAAAGAGTAAAAGCCCGAGGATTCTTCTTCTTTCTTCTTCCCCTCCCCCTCACGTTGAACAAGCCGCCTAACCTATCTTATTCTTCTTATTTTTCTTCTTCCTCTCTGTTGGTCTATCTCTCTCAACGTCGGCAACCTTTGAATGACACCCATGCTAGTGGCCCACCTCGTAGTCCTTTCTCTGGTGGCTTGAGTCACCCATGAATGCAGCTCTAGGCGACACAAGCTCCGATTGGTAGGACACCAACGACGCGATTCAAGCTTGCTCGTGGGTATCAGATTTGCGTTTTTTCAGTAGTACCCACGCGAATCGGACGTTGAATCACCTTAGTTTTGTGACCCATGCTTCCTTTGGCCTTGGATCTAAATACCCATGGAGTGATGACTTTAGATCTGCGATTTCAAGGCCATTTGATCACCAACCAGCAACCTTCTCAATCCTTTAAGTGTTGATCGGTAAGTTCTAGTTCCAGCATATTTTAGACCTTTCGCAAATCAATTTAAGTATTGTAGTTTTGGTTCTAACATGTAGGAACCTTTAGTTTGTAGTTTAGGATCGATTCGAACACCTTCAAACAACAAATAGCAAGCATAAGGGCTCTTAAAGTACGTTTTAATGCATTTTAAACCTTTCGCAAATCACTTTAGGTGTTATAGCTTAGGTTCTAATGTGTGAGAGCCTTCTGTTTGCAGTTTCAAACCAATTCGATCTCATTCAAACACTCCCATCACGTATTCGAGCTCATTTGGTGTAGTTCGGTAAGTTTCAACACACTTTTAGACTCTTTTGAACTGGATTAAGTTTGTTCAGATCTATTTGAGTGAGTTATAAGCAGTAATACCTTGTTTAGACTCTTTTGGTCTCAAAATAAAGCACTTTGGATGAGTTCTTAACCTTTGGGTACCTTCTGTTTGCAGTGTTGAACACTAATGAACACATTCCAGTAGTTACCTAAGTCTTTTGGTAAGTTTTAGAGGGTAAAGGCTCGTTGTATTTTCTTTTCGAATTCAACTAAGTATTTGAAATCTTCTTATAACTATTGCAACTATTATACTTTAGGTTCGAATTAGTTTTGGGCTATTCGAAAAAGATTTAAGTTGCCGTTTGGGTAAGTTTAGTTGATAAATTCCCTCGAATAACCTTTGGGAATTGAATAAGAATTTCGAATGGAGTTCTAATCTCAAGTATAGTATCTAAATCTTATCATTCTTGTTTCGATACGTCATTGGGCTATTTGAATAATTTAGAAGCATTTTAGGTAAGTAGAATTCTACCTGTGGGGTCTGTTTGCTTGTTTGTTAGCATGATGTATACTTTAAATGCTAAATTATGAATATTTGAATGAGTTGTACTGCTCTCTGATACATTTTGAACTTATTGAGTATGATTTTGAGAATATGTACTGCGAAGCAAATTGCTTGTAGAAGTTGTGGTTTTGTACTTGATGAGCATGTTGCTGTGTTGAAATTGTTTGAAAAGCATGTTGGTTGCATGTTGAGCACGTTTATGAATTTTAGCATAATGTGGGTTCATGTGGGTTTGGCATAGAGCATGACTTACAATCCTACTTAGGACTTACGTATGCTGGTGAGAAAGAGGTCTGATGATCGTGTATAGAAAGAATAGATAGGTGAATATTAGGTGCCTTTATCAAGTGATTGAGGGGTGGTATATCACTAGTGGATTTAAAAGTAGCACTGATTGCCTTGTCTTAAGATAGTTAGAGTCAGTGTGCTGAGTCCAGAAGGACAAGTGTTTGAGATTCTTGAGAACGTTGATGGCCTTTGACGAAAACTCAGTTGGGGCCAACGGAGAGCATCGGTGGCCCTGGATACCATCAGTTGGGGCAGGCGGAGAGCATCGGTGACCCCGGATGCAAATAGTTGGGGGAGACAGAGAATGTCGGTGTCCCTAAATAAAATCAATGAGGTTCAACGTGTCTCGAAGGAGTCGGTCTTAGAAAGCCTTATGTGAGTTATAGTATAAGCATTGAGTGAGCTTGAGGTTTGAGATTAGGTGAGTTGACTTTACATGAGATGTTGATTCATGGGTCTAGCATGTTGTGATCGTTATTTACTTCCCATGTATGATGAGCATGTCTAATTTCATAATTTTTGTGTATAGCATGATGTTTTCCTTGTATGTTGGTTGGTGGCTCCTCAGGTGTGAGCTACTTACCAGTACGTGTTATGTACTAACCCACCCACAGATTTTGTAGGTGATGATGATTATGACGAGCCTGGTGGCGCTGAGGATGAGACTTGAGAAGAGAATGACCATAGCTAGTTGCTTTTTATTTAGTAGTTGTCTTTGTTAAGCTTTGTTTAGTTGAATTACTTTATAGTTGATTGCATTCTGTTGCAGACTATTTATTGACGTTCATTTCCTTAGTTGGTTTTGTTAGATTAATTTCTGTTGTGACATCTAGTTTCTGGGCTTGGTGTCATTGCTCCATTCTTTTAGTTAGAGTTTTCTTTTTATCGTAGTTGATTATATATGAAGGCAATTTTGTTATCATTAGTGAGTTGGTTAGGTTATGAATTTTGTCTCATGTGGAAAGTTGGTAATAGGCCTTTGTTAGGGTACTTTACCTTCATGGAATGAGTTTGCATGAAGTTAATAACGTAGTCGTATTCTTTACATATTTAGTATGATAGTTTGTTTATGGTTCCATAATAGTCGTCCAAGTTGGAATTGGGATGTTGTTTTGTTTTGATTCTCTAGTGGTTATTGAATTGAAGTTAGAACGGTTGTTGAGTGATTGCGAATATAGAAGTGCGTTTTGTTGCCTAACAGGTACTAAAATTTTTTTGGTATTGTTGTAGTTACGCCGTTATGCTGCCGAAATTTTTGGGGCATAATGGTTGTTGGTTTAGTAGTGTTCCCTAGAATAGGTTAAAATTTTGGGGGCATTACAGTCTCAACGCTTCTCTACAGAGCTTGGTGTTCGACCTTTGGCCTTTATATCCAAGGTCTCAAACTGTGCACTGACCTTTGACCATGTAACCCAAGGTATCGATGACTTGGCAACATATTGATACTTGACCATTTAACTCACAATACTTGCCTTAAGACTCATCACACCGACCCTTGACCATAAAACCCAAGGTGTCGATGCTCCAAGATTGGCACGCCGACCTCCACCATGTTACCTGAGGTATCGCCACCCAATAGCCGCATATCAACTCCCGCCTATGTTACTTGAGGTATTGCATCCACTTCACTCTCTTTATCCAAGATTGGCATGTCGACTCCCGACCATGTTACCCAAGGTATCGTCACCCAATAACACTATATCAACCCCTGATCATGTTACTTGGGGTATTGACATCCACTTTACTTTCCTTAAACAATATCAGCCCTCGACCCTTTCGCCTGTGGTCTTGATAACCAACCCACTTCCTTTCAACACAATGCCAATTCCTAGTCATTTATACCCGAGAACCTAGCACCCTCTGTTACCATAAACTCAATGTCCTCTGACCTCAACTAATCAGGCTAACACAACCCAGAATGCAATCTTAAACATGCTTTCTAGACCATTCTCTCAGCCTAATAGCCACACAAACATGCTTTCAATCATGAGCATCATAACATCATTTAATCTCAAACAATCTCAACATTCAACATGCTTACATTCCATACACAATATAACATAACACATAACACATATCGGTTCATGGAAAGATATATATATATAACAAGATTAAAGCATACAACATGCTTCACACAGCCAAACAGACTCAACAAATAGAAACTACTTACCTATAGTGCTCCTAAACTTATTGCAAAAGGTTCCTAAACGAAGAAACAAGCTTTAGAGGCTAAACTTAGTCGAAATCCTTTGATCAAACTCCAAAATGCTCAAGGAGGGGTTAACTTACCTAGATATACCCTTTAAAACTAATTCAAGCACTCTAGAATCAATCGACACTACAAACAGGAGTAACCAAGGATTATCAACTAACTTCACAAGACCTAATAAACGGGAAAAAAAGAAACTTCTTTGTACATTACTGGAATCAAATTATACAATTGATTTTCATGAAAATCTAATCTCCCAACCTTTTATAACATGACACATAGAAGACAAAATAATGAACATATTCTCATAATCAATTTACAAATGAAAGTGGAATAAAGAAAATGAATTCAATAAAGAAATATAATTGAATTCTCCAACGTCTCTTTCCATAATGGTATCATGTATATTGCCGTGATTTTGCTATATGGAGGAGACAGACGGTGCCCAGCGGATGATTTGTAAGAAAGGCTGAAAATTCGCCTATTGCCTTATTGACTAATTTAGTTTTGTTGTATTGTGTTCGCTGATGTGTGGGTTGTTGATGTGGCGACTAATTTGCGGAAGTAGTGGGTGAGCTGGAGCCAGAATTACTAGGTTGCCTCAGTGCTTGATTGAGACACAGTTAGTTGCTTCTTGGAGGACCATGAGATTATGTTGGATCCAAGGAAGACACAAAATCTAGATGTGCTTCTTCTTGTGGTTGGACAGCCTGCCCAATCTGCATCACAAAAAGCATAGAGTAAGTGAGCTATTTTTACGAAAAGTGATGCCATGGTTCATAGCATGTTTAAGATAGCGTAGTATGTGTTTGACATCCCTGAAGTGTTGTCGTTGAGTTTGTTTCATGTGTTGGCATACTTTGATTACAAAGTAGGCAATGTCGGGCCTTGTTAAAGTGAGGTATTGGAGAGATCCGACTGAGCTACGGTAGGTTGTAGGATCAATTGGTTCCTCTTCATTCAGACACTTTTTTGCTTGTTGCCATAAGAGTAGTGATAGGAGCTGCTTCCATCATTTTTGCTTTTAGGAGAATATCCTTAATTAGTATATTTGCTTTGAGTGATATGGAGCCCATTTGTGACATGTTGTACTTCAATACCTAGAAAGTAATGGAGAGTGCCTAAGTCTTTCAAGACAAATTCTGTACTTAATTTATCAATAAGATTAGTAATAAACATGTGATTGTTTCCTGTAAGAATGATGTCATCTACATATATGAGCATGAGTGTGATAATAGTATCGTGTTTGTAGATGAATAACGAGGGATCTGGCATGCTACATGTAAAATCGATATGAATGAGATATTAGGACAAACGATCAAACCAAGCTCGTGGGGCTTGTTTAAGTCCATACAGTGATTTGTTTAACTTGCATACATGATCTGGAAAGTTTGGGTTAGAAAAACTTGGAGGTTGAGCCATGTAGACTTTTTCTTTGAGATATCCATAAAGGAAGACATTCTTGACATCGAGTTGCTTGAGTGGCCAATCATAGGATGCTGTAACGGCAAGAACTAATATGATAGTTGTTGGTTTGATAACTGGGCTAAAGGTTTCTTCATAATCTAGACCTACTTGAGAGTAGCCATATGCAACAAGTTGTGCTTTGTATCTCTCCACCGTGCCATCTTCCTTAAATTTGGTCTTGAAAATCCATTTAGACCCTACAATGTTTGTGTTTGGGGGTCGTGGTACGAGTTTCCAAGTGTGATTGTCATGGAGGGCTTGAACCTCATCTGCCATAGCCTTCGTCCAAGTAAGATCTCTGAGGGCATTGTGAAATTGTTTTGGTTCCTTGAGTACAGAGGTTTGTTTGGCTGCTAAAGTTGCCATAAAGGTGGAAGGTTGACTTTCAGCTAGTTGTTTAGATTTTTGTCTAGTTAGCATGGGATGAGAAGAGATACAAGGCTGTACATAAGAAGTTGGAGGTTCAGATTCATTGAAGGTCTTGTCCTTTCCACCCGAATGAGTAAAGATGTTGCTTTACTTGATCCTTCATGTGTGCTGCCTTTCATATGTGCAAAAGGTAAATCAACAAACAGGAATTCACTAATATCAGGTAGTAAGTTGAATTCAGATTGAGAAAAAGAGGAAGAGGGCTTAGTCTGATGTGATTGTGATTCTTCATGGATTTGTTGCAGTTTGCACTTCACATGGTTGATGTTTTGGCAGGCTGGATCGACTTGGAATGATTTTGGTATTCGGTGATGGGCCTGAAGAAGCTGGAGATGCATCAACTTGTTCTTGAACTTGAGCTTCACGTGGTTGATGTGCTGGCGGACTGGGTTGACTTGGGATATCGGATAATGGGCTTCGACCCAAAGTTGAAGATGGATTCGATGTTGCTGCCGAATGCTCCAGTGGGGTTGAACTTTTCTGAGTGGGGACGATACCGGTTTGATCCAAGTTTAGGGATGCTGCATGTTGGACAGACATTGTGTGCACATCGGTTTGCACTGTTAATGGTTGATTATCAAGACTATCTTCAAGTTGGAATTGTGAAGAGACTTGGTGGCTATGAGTTCGTGTATTGGCTTCAGAGGTAATAATGTGTGGATCTTCCGGGGGATGGTTCCAGTCTTCACTTTCTACAAAGATTGAAATACCTAGAGCAGTTTTATTTAGTGTGGCGTGTGCTGAGTGTTCAGTAAAGGGCAAAACATCTTCATCAAAGATAACATGCCTGGAAATATAGATTTTGTTTGATGAGGGGTCTAAACATCTATATCCTTTATATGAAACATGCTATATCCAACAAAGATGCAAGGATATGTTTTCTTAGTGAACTTATCTCTAGCTAGACACTTTAGGTAAGGGTAACAACGACGTCCAAATACTTTTAAGTTATTGTAATTTGGTTGCTTTAGGAACAGAATTTCAAAAGGGGATTTCATATTAAGCGATTTTGAGGGTATTCTATTTATAAAAAAAAGTGGCAGTGAGAAAAGCATCAACCCAATACTTTAGAGGCATGTTTGATTGAAAAATAAAGGACTAATCCTGTTTCAACTACATGTCTGTGTTTCCTTTCAACCAACCCATTTTGTTGAGGTGTGTAAGGACATGACATTTGGTGTAATATTCCACTATGTTCTAAGAGGTTTTTGAGTTTTAAAGAAGTAAATTCACCTCCCCATTCGATTGAAAATTTTTAATTTTTCTTTCAAATTGAGTCTCAACCATCCTCTGATATTTTACAAAACATTAAAAAAATTCATATTTTCTTTTTAAAGGATAAATCCAAGTGAACCTAGAGTGATCATCCACAAAACTCACATAATATTTGAAACCTTGATAAGATAAAATAGGTGCTAGACCCCATAAATTACAATGAATTTTATCAAGAGGAAACATGCTCAATTTATTACTCAAAGGGAAAGGTAACCTATAACTTTTGCTCATTTGACAAATTGCACAAATACTTTCACTTTTCTTCCAATTAGACACATGAATCATATGTTCATTACTTAAATGCTTAATAGAAAATTCATGTAAATGTCCTAAATGCTTTTGTCAAGTGGAGATAGACACTTTATTCATATTTGCTGAAGCAGTCAAGGCCATATGACTTTTTCCTTTCTGCTCCAAAGCATAAAGACCATTTCGCTTAGTTCCCACTGCTAGTACTTGACCTTGATTGTTCTTCACAACAAAACCACTATTGTTAAAAATGATAGAACAATTATTATCACTTGTTAATTTGTTGACAGAAAGCAAATTCTTTTGAATATTAGGAATAATAAGAATGTTCTTTAAATCAAGAGTACCATTTTGAGTCTTATGCTACCTTGTCCAACATGCATAACATTTAAACCTTCCCCATTTCCTACAAACAACTTATCATTCCCTTTATAGGCATGAATTGAAGAGACTATACATGCATCTTTCATAATGTGTGATATTGCTCCTGAATCGACATAGAGTGTATTATCAAAGTTTTCATTAAGAGTCATAGCCGCTAAAGCAGTTGGAATATCTTCGGATTGGTATGTATGATCGAACCTACTCCAACACTTCAATGCAATATGGTTAGGCTTCCCACATATTTGACAGGTTATAGGATTACCTTTACTTGGTGATTGAGTTGAGCTCGACAGCCGTGGGGCAGAAATGCCAGTATCTATTGCTTGTTTTCTGATTGGTGGGATGGCCTATTTTGGCTTGGTTGAAAACCACGACCACGTGAACTGAATTGTCGTCCCCTTCCTCTACTTTGGCCTCGTTGGCTATAGAAAGCTTGGTTCATATTTGGCATGGGACTCATTTCCTCAATGTGTGATTCAATTTGGTTCATTTTCTCATGAGCCGTGAGAGCTAGTATCAATTGATTGAAAGTTGGTTAGGGAGCTTTGGACAACATTGTTGTACGAAAATCTTTGTACTGCAGTCCCAATCTCTAAGCCAAGGTAAAAACCTTGCTTACATCATCAACAGGTTTCTTCATGGCTGCAAGCTTATTACACAAAAAATTGAACTGTTTAATGTAATCCTCAAGTGACAAATTACCTTTCTTAAGGAATGTAAGGATTCGCTAATGTGAATCTCACTTTCCTTTGTAATAGCAAGGATGGTTTCTTCCAAGGACTTCTAAACTTGATGGGCTGTTTCCAATTTGTTGATCATGCATAACACTTCCTCGGTGATGATTCCTAGGAGCCATGACGTTAGTAAACCATCGTTGTTGAGCCAAGTGTGATGCAAAGGATTAGCCACAGTTTTTCCTCCTTGGTTCGTTGTTACTGAATCTGGCAGTGATCAGTCAATGGATAGATGGTGCTCGATTCCCAAATTACGAACAAGAGGTAGTACTTGAGACTTCCATAAGAGGTAATTTGTGGAGCTTAGCATGATTGATATCAAGGTTGAACATTGGTGAAAGGATTGTATGGTAAGGGCAGTTTCATTTTTCGAGTATTTGAGAAGAGATTTCACTCTTGGCCATTTGAGATACTATGATGCTTGATGAAAGGATCTTCTTCTCTTCTATGTGTAGCTCTGATACCATAAACGGGAAAAAAAGAAACTTCTCTGTATATTACTGGAATACAATTGTACAATTGATTTTCAAGAAAATCTAATCTGCCAACCTTTTACATATACACGACACATAGAAGACAAAATAAGGAACATATTCTCATAATCAATTTACAAAGGAAAGTGGAATAAATAAAATGAATTCAATAAAGAAATATAATTGAATTCTCCGTCTCTTTCCATAATGGTAGCATGTGTATTGCCATGATTTTGCTATATGGAGGAGACCGACGGTGCCCAGTGTCACGATCATGCTTGTCCAGGGTGTGTTGCCCGTAGTTGCATGGCCATTTCAACCCCTTTTTATCATGCTTTCATTGTATATATGTTTTATTACTTTCTAGTTAGCTTTACTTGTATTTTTGTGGCCGTATGACTCCTCGCCATTTTCATGTGCAAGCCTGTCATAGGCATAAATCCTAGAATGTACTATAGGGGGGTATGACTAGTTGTCCAACCTTCCTACCCGGAGTTATATGCTATTAAGCCGTTGTTGTCCCTTTCTTGCTTACTTGGGTATAACAAACTTTTCTCACAAATGTTTTCAAATGCTTTCCAGCTCACGTTTTCTAAAAGCATTTTCTCTCGAAATGTGAGGGGAGGCTAGACCCTACGCTGAAGTTGTCCGCGATTTGTGTTTTTTGTATGGCTGACTTGCTCGTTGGGTCAGAGCAAGTGCCGCACAATCGTTTGTCCCGTCCCGAAAGTGCACGATTGTGATAAGTGGTATCAGAGCCTAGTTGGCTCCTCGGATTTGAAAAGTAGCGATCATGTTGGTGACAAAATCATTGGGCAAGTCACAAGTCGACCGACTAGTTGAAATTGAAGAGCAGTTGCTATACTTGAGGGAAACACCCGACACGGTACGATTCGTCGAGGATCAGATGAAGGAGATGACGGAAAAAATGGGCTACCTATACAAGATTGACGCTGAGGATTGAGACCCTAGAGGATAAAGCTGCACTACTGATCGTTGCTTTTTGCTACACGCAAGTGCACGTGATCGAAGTAATAAAGAAACTAGAGTATTCCAGAGTATCGTACCCAAAGGAACGGGGTTTAATAAAACGAATTTTAGTTTGCACAAATCGTTGAAAAATTACAATTTAAAGTAACCATGGGTGAAAATGATTTGAGGGGTGTTTTGATTAAAAGAAAATTTGTTTGACAAATCAATGGAAATGAAAAGGGATTCAAGAATGCTAATGCCCCTTTGGAAAGAAAATGCAACAAGAAGGCAATTGCAATCGTAGCTAACTCACGAACTAAGTAAACCGAATTCAACTCCTATTCGACCTTCTATGAAGTATCTTTAGGAGACTAAGTGATTAAACCTATATTTCTATGGCTAATCTAACTTAGATATTTTTTGGCACAATTCTAGTGGTTTTGGAGTCTCGCCCTATGTCTAGGGTCGATGTTTCAGGACTTATGTCTAAGCCTTTTCCTCCATTGCTTTTGTGACACCCGCTTCCCTTAACCCTTTCGGTATTAAGTTTAGCTTGGCAAGCAACACTAGATGGCCAACTAGGGTTTACCCAATATTAATTTCACCAAAAGCAAACACTAGTTCAAGAATTAGCTAGATTGTATTGCTATCGAGCCTTACATCTTTCCTCTAGGGCATTCACAAACTTGAATCCCAAAGGAAAATTAGCTCCTCATAATTAAATTAACAAAAACAGTAAAATTAAAAATGATAAAATGCATTGTTACAACAAGAATGGCGTGCTACAAACTGCAAATACAACTTGATGCCCAAGAAATTTTATTTTGTTATAACATTTAATGAAGGAATTAACAACTTAGAGAAATCTTTAGTTATACAAGCAAACTCAAATTACCGAAGACCTCTCAAAAATAAGAACTACACTGCCTAAAGAAAGACAACCAGTAGCTCAAAATTAAAGAAACTTGTAAATATATAGGCAACATCCAAATTCCAGTAGGCTTCCAAATGTTCAAATAGCAGAGAATAAAATTACCAAAACTTAGATTGACAAGCTGTAATCAAAATTTAATAACAGAAATTAAAATTGCTGAAATTGAAAAGTTAAACCAGTGGCTATTTTAACCCAATTACAGAAATTCAAAGTGCAGAAATCGAAACTTCAACCATCCTAAAAACCCATTCTCCGTAACTCAATCGAACAAAGAAGTTGTCCATAACCATACCCAATTCTTAGGTAGATGGGATTGAGAGGGATTCTGGAAGTTTTAAAAGGAAGAACAATAGAAAAATATAATCCAAAAATGAAAGAATGCTGCTGTCGGGGAACAAACCCAAAAACGAAACAAAATTTCTTCTCAAAAATCGTATATCTTCTTCGGCTTCTTCCTTAATCTTTTATAGGGACTTTGAGCTAGGGCTTCTCTCTTAGTTGATGGTCAATCACAGCTCATCATCTTGCTGAAATCATGGGTGATTTTCGCTCAAAATTCCCTAAATTAGCGTTTTTTCCTTTACTTCCAGATCTGTCGAAAATGCAATTGCCTTGCAATTGCATTGTTGTTGCATTCCATAAAAAATCTGCATAAGGACATTAAGTAAGTGTGAAATTTTTTCTTCTTTTGTTTTCTTTTCTCAACTTACTTAAATTAGAGGTCTTCCATCAATCATGTGATTAAATTCAAGCAAATATTTTTATTTTCATCAAATAATATGAATAAAATCACGAATATAATTAAGTTTAAAAGCCAAATAATCCTCATGAATGAGAATTATCAACGACCGAGCAGCTTCGAACGTGGGGATAGTTCCACCGGCTCTGTCTCACAAATGGAAGAACGTGTCGAAGAGCTAGATAATTCACAAAAGACCATGCTGAAGTTGGTCAACGAACTCACAGAAGACGTGAGAATGGCAGTAGAAGCCATCAGGGCTGAGATGGCTGAACTAAGTACTCGAGTGAATTTGACATTGCAGACAATAGAGAACCAGACCCAGAGTCAAGTACACATGGGGTTTAATAAACTGAAGATCTCGGAACCTAAAGCATTCAAAGGGAACCGTGATGCTAAAGAGCTTGAGAATTTCATTTTTGATGTTGAACAGTACTTCAAGGCTATAGGTACATCCTCAGAGGAGATGAAAGTTACCTTAACCTCTATACATCTCACAGATGATGCGAAGTTGTGGTGGCGTTCGAAAGTTAACGACATTCATGGTGGTCTGTGTACCATTGAATCATGGGAAGACCTCAAGAAAGAGTTGAGGACTCAATTCTTCCCCGAAAAGGTCGAATTTATAGCAAGGCGAAAACTGCGTGAACTGAGGCACACCAGAGGCATAAGGGATTACGTCAAACAATTCTCGGCGGTGATGTTAGATATCCGAGATATGTCCGAGAAGGACAAGGTATTCTGCTTTATTGAAGGATTACAACCATGGGCTAGAACAAAATTATATGAACAAAGGGTTCAAGATCTTGCCTCCGCCTTAGCTGCAGCAGAAAGACTCTTAGACTATGGTGGCGAGTCAAGTTCCCAGAAGAGATATGTACCACCCAACAATGCAGGGAACAAACCCTTCAGGCCTATGGGTCAGCGAAACGAGGGTACAAACAGACCACAGGGGGGGACGGATAGACCGAGTTGGGGAGCAGACAGAAACCCCCAAAATATGAATGCAGGTCCACCTCGAGGACCTTATCCATCGAAGATGTATCCGCAAAGGCTTTTGCAGTGCCTTTTATGTAAGGGTGCCCACAGATTATTCCATTGTCCACACCGAGCCGCCCTCTCTGCCCTTCAAGGCTCAATCCAAAGCGGTAAGAGTCCTGAACCTGAAACTGTGGCCGAGAAGGAAGAAGGTGATGAGACCCCCAGGATGGGAGTGCTGAAATTTTTGTCTGCCATACAAAAGAAAGTTGAAAGAAAAGAAGTGTCCGAGAAGGGACTGATGTTTGTTGATGCTATAATCAACTCCCACCAGGCTAAGAGTACGTTGGTGGATTCAGGCGCGACTCATAACTTTATATCCGACCAAGAAGCACAAAGACTTGGGTTAAAGATAGAAAGAGATACCGAGAAGATGAAAGCAGTTAATTTTGAGGCCCTACCTATCGTAGGAGTCTCTAAAAGGGTCTCTTTGACATTGGGAACATGGTCGGGAAAAATGGACCTCGTAGTTGTTCGTATGGATGATTTCGACGTGGTATTGGGAATGGATTTCCTTTTAGAACACAAAGTCATCCCAATGCCACTAGCAAAGTGCCTGGTTGTTACCGATAGTAATCCCACAGTGATCTCGACGAACATTAAGCAACCCGGTGGGGTGCGAATGATTTCAGCCTTACCGTTAAAGAGGGGACTCATCCGAGAGGAACCCACATTCATGGCCATACCAGTGGTCGATGATATCGCCAGTACAGAACCTATCCTAAGAGAAGTCCAGAAAGTCTTGCATGAATATGCAGACATAATGCCCGACAGCCTACCAAAGACTTTACCTCCCCGTCGAGGGATCAATCATGAAATTGAGCTGCTGCCAGGGGTTAAACCCCCAGCCAAAAATGCGTAACGAATGGCACCACCTGAGTTGGCTAAACTAAAGAAACAACTAGACGAACTTCTAAGGCACTTTATGGAGCCCCAGTGTTGTTCCAAAAGAAGAAAGACGGAACTTTACGATTATGCATCGACTACAGGGCGTTGAACAAAGTGACAGTATGTAACAAGTACCCCTTGCCAATAATATCTGACCTGTTTGACCAGTTACATGGGGCCAAGTATTTCACGAAGCTAGATTTGCGATCAGGCTATTACCAAGTACTCATCGCCGAGGGCGATGAGCCCAAGACCACATGTGTGACGAGATATGGGGCCTTTGAGTTCCTGGTAATGCCATTTGGCTTGACAAATGCCCCAGCCACGTTTTGCAACTTGATGAATCAAGTTTTTCACGAATATCTAGACCAGTTTGTCGTTGTCTACCTCGATGATATAGTTGTTTATAGCGCCACTCTGGAAGAACATCGGGTGCACTTACGTTTGGTCTTTGAAAAGTTGAGACATAATTAGTTATATGTGAAGAAAGAGAAGTGTGCTTTTGCTCAACAATGCATCAATTTCCGCGGGCATGTTATTGAATGTGGTCGAATCAGTATGGATAGTGACAAAGTGAAGACGATTCGAGAGTGGAAAGTCCCCTCATCTGTGACAAAATTGTTGTCCTTTTTAGGACTAGCTAACTATTATCGACGATTTGTCGAAGGATTTTCAAGACGAGCTGCCCCACTAACAAAGTTGTTGAAGAAAGATAACCCATGGCTATGGACAGCCGAATGCCAATGTGCCTTCGAAGATTTGAAAGGAACCATGATGAGGGGTCCTGTCCTCGGATTGGTCGACGTGACGAAACCATTTGAGGTAGAGACAGATGCCTCTGATTTTGCCCTCGGGGGTGTCCTCATACAGGAGGGCCACCCGATCGCTTATGAGAGTCGTAAGCTAAATGACGCAGAAAAGAGATACACTGTCTCCGAGAAGGAAATGTTAGTTGTGGTCCACTGTCTCAGAGTCTGGAGGCAGTACTTATTGGGATCACAGTTTGTTGTGAAGACAGACAATAGTGCCATTTGCCACTTTTTCAACCAGCCCAAGTTAACATCAAAGCAAGCTCGGTGGCAAGAATCTTTAGCCGAATTTGACTTCAAGTTCGAGCATAAGACAAGAAAGAGTAATCAAGCAGCCGACGCCTTGAGTCGGAAGGGAGAGCATGCGGCTCTGTGCATGTTAGCCCACATCCATGCGAGTAAAGTCGATGGTTCAATGCGCGACATCATCAAAGAACACCTACAGAAAGACCCTTCGGCCAAAGCTGTGATTGAATTAGCCAAAGCAGGGAAGACTAGACAGTTTTGGGTCGAAGGAGACTTGTTGTTAACAAAAGGAAATCGGTTATATGTTCCGAGAGCAAGAGACCTGAGGAAAAAGTTATTACATGAATGTCATGATACCTTATGGGCCGGACACCCAGGGTGGCAACGAACTTACGCTCTTCTAAAGAAAAGATACTTTTGGCCGAATATGCGAGATGACGTTATGCAGTATACCAAGACTTGCCTCATTTGCCAGCAAGATAAAGTTGAAAAAGCAAAAGTAGCGGGGCTCCTCGAACCTTTGCCTGTACCCACAAGACCTTGGGAAAGTGTGTCCATGGACTTCATCACACACCTCCCGAAGGTAGGAGAACATGAGGCCATCTTGGTTATCATCGATCGGTTTTCAAAGTATGCCACCTTCATACCGACGTCCAAACAATGTTCAGCTGAGATGACAGCCCAATTGTTCTTTAAACACGTTGTGAAACTATGGGGCATTCCGGCAAGCATTAGCAGTGACAGGGATGGCCGATTCATCGGTACGTTCTGGACGGAGTTATTTGCATTCTTGGGGATGAGTCTGAATATATCCTCAAGCTACCACCTGCAAACCGATGGTCAAACTGAAAGGTTTAATTGCCTGCTCGAAGAATACTTGAGTCACTTTGTTGACGCCCGACAGAAGAATTGGGTCCAGTTGCTTGATGTAGCCCAATTTTGTTTCAATTTCCAAACCAGTTCTTCCACTGGAAAGAGCCCCTTCGAGATTGTAAGCGGAAGACAACCTGCCCTACCTCATATTGTCGATCATCCATATGCGGGGAAGAACCCACAAGCCCACAACTTTACGAAGGAGTGGAAACAGACAACAGACATAGCTCGCACTTACCTAAAGAAAGCTTCCAAGCATATGAAGAAGTGGGCTGACAAGAAACGCCACCCCCTCGAATTTCGAGCGGGAGATCATGTTCTTATCAAGTTAAGACCCGAACAGATCTGATTCCGGAGCCGCAAAGATCAACGGCTAGTTAGAAAGTATGAGGGGCCAGTGGAAGTCCTCAAGAAAATCAGGACCACTTCATATAGGGTGGCGTTGCCCACATGGATGAAAATCCACCTAGTAATTCATGTGAGTAACTTAAAACCTTATCACCCCGATCCAGATGATGATCGTCGCAATACTGTCGTTAGACCAAGCATTGACTTGAAACAGAAAGACATTAAAGAAGTTGACGAGATCTTGGCCGAAAGAGTCAGGAAGATCGGAAGACCCGTACGGGTGGTTCAAGAATTCCTTGTCAAATGGAAGAACCTCCCTGCGGATGAAACAAGCTGGGAAAGAGTTGAAGATTTAGAAGCCCGGATGCAGAAGATCGAAGAGTTCAAGCTTCGTCAGTTGACAGGGTCGTCAGCCATTTAAGTGGGGGAGAATGTCACGGTCATGCTTGTCCAGGGCGTATTGCCCGTGGCCGCATGGTCATTTCAACCCCTTTTTATCATGCTTTCATTGCATATATGTCTTATTGCTTTTTAGTTAGCTTTACTTGTATTTTTGTGGCCGTATGACTCCTCGCCATTTTCATGTGCAAGCCTGTCATAGGCATAAATCCTAGAATGTACTATAGGGGGGGTATGACTAGTTGTCCAACCTTCCTACCCGGAGTTATATGCTATTAAGTCGTTGTTGTCCCTTTCTTGCTTACTTGCGTATAACAAACTTTTCTCACAAATGTTTTGAAATGCTTTCCGGCTTACGTTTTCTAAAAGCATTTTCTCTCGAAATGTGAGGGGAGGCTAGACCCTACGCTGAAGTTGTCCGCGATTTGCGTTTTTCGTACGACTGACTTGCTCGCTTAGTTAGAGCAAGTGCCGCACAATCGTTTGTCCCGTCCCAAAAGTGCACGTTGTGATACCCAGTGGGTGTTTTGTAAGAAAGACTGAAAAATTGCCTATTGCCTTATAGACTTATTGAGTTTGTTGTATTGTGTTCACTAATGTGTGGGTTGTTGATGTGGCGACTGATTTGCTGAAGTAGTGGGTGAGTTGGAGTCAGAATTACTAGGTTGCTGCTACTGGAAATTATTCTTGTTAACACCTAATACTCGCTTAAAAAGGGCCTAAACAAAGTCTCACAACTTAATCCTTACCCAAAAGGACTTGGTAATTACTAGAGGTGTCCAAAAAGACCCTGAATCGACTTGAAACTACAAGTAAAAAGGCACCAAGCATTAGAAATTAATTTAAGGTAATTTAAACGAGTCTGAAAAGATAAAAGGGCTTTGAAACTTACCAAAAAGGACCCTCAAACTTGCTGGTTCAAGTTTGAGAGTGTTCAAAATGATTTGAAACTGCAACCAAAACACTCTTGGAGGTTAGAGATTGAACTATACGACACTTAAAAAGTATTCGAAAAGGATTTAATGTGATCGTTACCCATTTAATCTCGCTTAAACATTTTGGAACCATATTGAAAAGTGTTTGAAGAGACTCCAAATTGGTTAAAACTATAAAGAAGACATTTCCAAAGGTTAGAAACCAAATCACAATACCTTAAGTGATTTGCGAAAGGGATGAAACGTTTTGAAATTTACCAAGAATGTCCAAACAGACTTGGTCCCTTGCTAGTTAATGTCCGAAGGGGATTGAATTGGTTCGAAACTGCAGAATGAAGGCCCTTATGATTAAGAACTTAATTTACAGAACCTAAATCGAGTTCAGAATGGATTAAAAGACACTAACACTTATCGATCAACACCCAAAGCTGTAAATATGTGTTGAACTATGATCAAAGGAGTTCAAACTATATACATCCTGACCTTACAGCCTATGGGCAACCAGATTTGGGTCAACTTGAGTTGAGGAACACAAATCGGAGTGTTTTCGAAGCCTTAACTCAAGTGGGTATTGTTGAAACTTGCAAATGCTCGTGTGGTCATCACTGCATGCTCAAGTTTGTGCATAGAGGTTGGAGTCTTGCAGTTGCTGGAAACACACGTAAAAGCTTCTGATCTTGCCATAGGACTGTCGAACCTTGGCTCCCTTGCTGCTCGCGGATTTGGGTTCAAACACTAAGTAGAAAGAGTTTGCTGGAGAGGAGAAATGTGGTGAGGGCGTGCTGGTCGACGACTGAAGGTAGAGGAAGAAGAAGAGGAAAATCGAGTGAGGGGCGACGATTGGGTTTCATGCAAAAAGGGGGGAGAAAGAAGATGAATTAGGAAAAATACCCAATAAGAAGAGAAGAGAAAAGATGTAAGGCTTTGAAAATTCATATCTTTCTCTTTTCCAAATTTTAAACCCATCTTAAAAACCTAACAATTTGAAGAAAGTCCAACTGATAAAAAAAATTAGGTTCCTTTTGTAACTAGAGATGAAGGCCTAAAATTCGGAGATCTTGTACGAATGACCCGTTTTCCAACGTTTTAATGACTGATGACCTGCGTTCTGAAAATAATGAAATATGACCCATTCTGACATGTCATAGCGCGCAAAATTACACATGAGGATAGTATGAGACGGTTTTTCTTGTTCATGCTCTCGTAGGCGGAAACGCTATCGCTCTAGCTCTCTCGCTCTCGCTCAAATGAATGGTTGAAAATATGGAGAAAAAAAAGACAAGAAAAAATTACGTTAGAGAAGAGCTAGAGCGAGAGCGAGAAAGAGCTAGAGCTAGAACGAGCTAGAGCTAGAGCGAGAACAAGCTAGAACAAGAGAGAAAACGAGCTAGAACGAGAGCGAGAACGAGAACGAGCGAGAGCGAGAACGAGCTAGAACGAGAGTGAGAACAAGCTAGAGCAAGAGAGAAAACGAGCTAGAGCAAGAACAAGCTAGAGAGAGAGCGAGAACGAACTAGAGTGAGAGCTAGAACAAGCTAAAGCAAGAGAGAAAACGAGCTAGAGCGAGAGCGACAACGAGCTAGAGCGAGAGCGAGAACTAGAGAGCTAGAGTTAGAACAAGAATGAGAGTACGATGCTCTCACGGTAATTTGGACGTGATGCAGAGTACGGAAAGAGTCATATGTCATTAATTTCAAAACACGGGTCAAATGACATCGATGTGTGTGAAAATGAGTCTTCTGTGCAAATTTCCCCTAAAATTAAGCCTCCAAACTTCAGCAAATTAAATATTTAATTAAAAATCTCTTTTCCTTAAAATTATTAGAAATTTAATTTTGTCCAACTTAAGGTCTAAACTGAAATTCCAATTTTTCAAATTAGAACCCCAAGAATAACTAAGTCCTATTATTCTAAAATTAATGAATTAGGGATTTTAAGGTGCAACTTAACCTCCAAAAGCCTAATTATTAACGCAGGGCGTTACACCTTCAATCTTGAAACTAACTCAAGACATTATATGATACGTTTAAGTCACATTTGATGTAGAGAAACGTTAAGGATTGTTGGTCCTGAATTCAAATATTATATCTTAGGTTAAAATGTTATTTTTTAAAAAAATTATAGAAATCAAGCCACTTGTAAAAACCATTGCAAAGAATAAATAATTATTTTACAGTTTTAAATAGTTTAGAAATCTTACTAGAAGTATCTATATTGATATTTTTCAAATTTTTATCAATAGTTATAAAATTTCTCGAAAAAAAAGTTTTAAAATTTGTGATAAATATCGATTGAATTTTAATATCAACGAAAAACCCTTTCAATCTTGGAAATATCAACATGACATTAGACATTTTAGATTTTAAAAAACTTATATTTAGAGAAGTGTGCCATCCGAATTCTGAATTCTGAATAGATAAATTATTTTAGAATTAGGAGAGCTGATCATATTTCTAAAAAAAATATTATAAATTAAAGACAACAGAGAAACATTGAATTGGGGCAAGTAGTAGAACATCCAACAAAAGCCCATAATTTTATAGGCCTTTGTTTGAATGATAATATTTTGAAATAATAATAATGATATACTTTGACATTTTGGCCAGATTTAAAATATGAATGTCGATGAAAATATCAAGTTCTCAATTTTATAGATATATCAATAATATTTCAATGTTGATAAATATTTTTAAAAAATTATTAAAAATAAAAAACTAAAAAATGAAAATTTAAATTAATAAATAAATATTTTACACTTTTTAAATTAGTTAAAATAATAGGTTATTTGGTCCCTAAACTTTCAATTACAAGTTTAGCCCTAAACTTTGAAGTTTGTGTCTATTTGGTCCTTAACTTTCAAAAGTGTCTAATAGGTCCCTGAACTTTCAATTTTGTGTCTAATAAGTCCCTATCAAATTCGAAATTTTTAAAAATTAATTGATCTATTAGATATAAATTTAAATTTTATGTCTAATGGAACCCTAAATTTTCAATTTTATATCTATTAAACCTGTGAATTTTAAAAAATTCGGAAGTCCAGGGACTAAATTTGTAATTTTGAAAGTTCAGGGACTAGATAGATACAAACCTCAAAGTTGAGGGACTAAATGTGTAATTTAACCTAAATAAATATTTTACACTTTTTAAATTAGTTAAAATAATAGTTATTAATAGTATTGTATTCACATTATTTAAATTTTGTTGTTGTTTTTTTTAATATTTTATGTCGATGTCGAACCATGAACATATGAAAGTGTCGATGGAAATGTTGACATGTCAACGAAAATTTAATACCTTGCATCTTGGACATTCATTTTGAAGCAATGTAGGATGTCTAAGAATTAAAGATTGTATATAAGAATATCAAACCTTCCGCCTAAAATAGAGAGATACACATGCTCGAACTAAATTCAAGTTGGTAGCGAATTTCGTTTAGTTCAGTAATTGCGAGGAGATGAACCTTTGAAATGGTAATAGTTATTTTATTTATTGAATTATGCTCGGATTGACGTAAAAATTAATTATTTTAATTGACAATTTTAATTAGATTAATGGATTATTTTAGTTAGAGCTAATGGGTTAATTTTAAGGTTAAATTACAAATTTGGTCCCTATGATTTGGAAAAAGTTAGAATTTGTCCCTATGATTTAAAAACTTAAAATGTCGTCATTATAGTTTGATAAAACCTCATGAATAGTCCTTACTTATCAAATCATAGGAACTAATTCTAACATTGACTAAATTCTAACTTTCTCAAAATTATATGGACTAAATTTATAATTTAATCCAATTTTAATTATGTATAATAAGGTGAATATTTAATTAGAAGAGAACACATGGAAAACAAAAGATCATGTTTGCCATTATATTATTTGAATTGGGAATATGGGGTTTCATTAAAAAAAAAATGTAATAATTAAAATAAAATTTAAAATATTAAAGATGAAACGAGAAAAATCATCTATAAAATATATGAGATGAAATTTAAAAGATTGCATATAAACATTAAAAAATAAAAAATAGACGAGGTCTCAATTCTATATAAATCTAGATGGAAATATTGATAAAGTAGCAATATCAATTGATATTTTTAGAAAAATCATGAAAAATAGAAATTCATAAAAAAAAAAAAAAAAACATTTAGATTAATATAGATAACATTTCACACTCTTTAAAATGTTAAACATTTTCAAATTATTGACATTACGTTTACCATTAGTGATATTGTATTTTAACATACTTTTTATATTTCATCAATATTTTTACGGTATAATAGAAATATCAGCTGAACATAGAAATTTTGATCTCTTAAAAAAAACATAAAAATTTTGATAAATCGATGGAAATTTAGTGTGTGTTTGAGGATAATCTGAAAACATAAATTTGAAACAACAATTTTAATTAAAAAGAAAAGGCTAAATTATAGATTTAGTATCCAAACTTTCAGGCTTGGGTCTATTTGATCTCTAAACTTCAAAAAGTGTCTAATAAGTCTTAAATTTTCAATTTTGTGTCCAATAGTTGTCTAAATTTTTAATTTTGTGCCTAATAAGCCATTGACCTATTTTACATTTGTTAAATTGACAGACTTACTAGACACAAAATTGAAAGTTTAGGATCCCATTAGGCATAAAATTCAATTTTATATCTAATAAATCAGTTGATTTTTAAAAATTTTGAATATGTCAAAAATCTATTAGACACAAAATTGAAAGTTTGGGACTTATTAAATATTTTTTAAGTTCAGAGACCTATTAAACACAAAATTGAAAGTTCAAGGACCTATTAGATATTTTTTAAAGTTTAAGCATCAAATAGGATATAAATCTGAAAGTTTGATGACTAAATTTGTAATTTAACTCTAAAACAAATAAAGTTTGTTTTTTACGTTGTTAATATGTTGTTAATATGTATTTAATAACAGGTTTAGAATATGAAAAATACTAAAAAAACATTAGTGCACTTTTAGCCTATTCTAATACTGTTTTAAAAATAAAATTACGAAAAAAAATTGAATAAGGTATCCTTAATAGTCGGTTGTTGTGCCGTGGATGAGCTTTTACATGTATGACATATCCACCCACCGGCACGATCATATAATCAAAATCTCTCTCTTTCGAGCCAACTCATGGGCCTTCAGAAGACATCTTGGGAAGTGAGATATTCTATTTTGGTAGGAAAAATAAAGGTGTATCGTTACCATTTTGACACCACCAACTACACTCTCATACAAAATTTATCAATTTGAACATAATTCGATGGATAAATGATCGAGGTGTACACACAAGCGCACGGGATCGAAGTAATAATAAAACGGTATTATCGTATCAACTGAGATTGATTTTTAATTCAATTAAGTACCACGAATAATCTCACTGTACTTTATTTAGAGAAAACAACTACAAGAGAAGGTAAACTAAACTAAGGACAAAAAATAAATGCAAGAAAGATAAATGGGAGACACAAACCTAAGGGATAACTTGGGTATAGGGTTAAGTACTAATTAAACAGACAATCATAGCTAATTTGACAATGAACTCATAAGTCTAAAAGCCTGTAGACGTGGAATATCATGTCGGTCTTCTCCACTCTCAAGTACTAGTTAGCTAACCTAGGTGTCCCTCAGCGCTAGCTAAGTTGTACAAGGCATTACGACCCTTCGTCATTGACCTCTATAGATTAACTATTACTCCTGCCGTCACTCAGGTAATTAACCTATAGTCATGCAACCAATTCTAGTCTAAGTTTATCTATGTCGAGCCTCCACTCAGTAACTAATCAATTAGACTAGTGTTCAGCACTAACTACAATTAATTAACCTTTTACCCCGTTGTCACTCGGGTAGCTAACTAATTGTGCATTAAGCTAACTAGGAATCTCCTGTCGGTCTCCTCTTAGTCCTACCTCAATTAATTAACGAACATAATCTAGGGGCATTAAGCCTAAAATGCATGAATGATTCAAGCCTAATTAATCACAAACATCAATTGAACAAGCAATTAACCCAATAGAAATCTCAATTAAGCATAAATCCAATTAAGTACAATAATTCCCAAGTAATTTAAGGACAAATCTATATATAACCAGCTATTACAGCACAAATGTCCCTAAATCGAAGCCTATACAGTAGCTAAAATTGAAAGATAAAGAGAAGAAAATGCAAACGAAAGGTCGATCCTGCGTTCCCGAGGCAATCTACCACGAACCCGAGCTCCAAGTCTTCAATTATGCTCAATTTCGCTCACAAATGCTCCCCAAAACCCTTAAGAACAATTTTGAATCAAGATTAGGACTTTCTTTATCGATTTGGTCTCCCTTTGGACGAAGATGAAGCAATGAATATATACTGTCTATCGAGACAGCGTTGCAACGCTGTCCAAAACATTACCGTTTTGATGCTGCACATAGGGATAGCGTTGCAACGCTATATGTAGCGTTGCAACGCTACGGACAGAAATCTTCACATCAGCGTGTTTCTAGCATTGCAATGCCATAGGGTAGCATTGTAACGTTAGCTCTCGGGTTTACACAATACAATTGGGTGTTGCAACGCCATTTCAAACGTTGCAACGTCGTCCTCTCGGCCCTAAATGCTAACTTCTTCAACTCCTCTCTTCTTGACTCTTCAAATTGGCCCAAAATAGCTTCGAAATGACCATATTATCCTCGAACACTCTAATTTGCTCTTTAGCTCGGTTTCTACAATTTAAACACAAATAGGCATCAAAACACACAAAAATCATAACAAAACTAGCCAAAATAACAGAAAATAAGATAGCGTAATTGCATGCTATCAAATACCCCTACACTTAAACCTTTTCTAGTCCTGAGTAAAGGAAAACAAAACCACATATATGAATTAACCAATTGCATAAGCATGACTCCAACCTCAAAGTTCTAAAAAGAGAAATTATCACAATTAAAGGAAAAATTCAAACATATCAATCCATCAAGCAAATTTAAACTCAAACTTTTCATCTCTTGCGTGTGTGTGTGCATAGCCCTCTTAAATTAGTCTTTACAAGCCCAAAATAGGTTTATAGAGTCCTCCATTCATCTTCCCCCCACATTGGCCATAAGCACCAATTCTCTAGCATTCTTACACTCAAGAAAGTAATAAGCTACTAGGTGCCTTAAAATAAACAGATCGACTAGCTAAACTTGCATCACTTTAATTTCAAGGGCACTAGCTTTCACTCACCCATCATAGGGACCTTTACTTAGAGCACTCACTCAATAGGTAGCTTAACTGATCACGACAGGGGTAGCTCTTTTTAACCTCGACTATTTTCAAAACATTACAAGCTTATTATTATTATTATTATTATTTCTTTCACTAAAATGATTTTTCTTTAGAGCTCATTTTCTTTTCTTTTTCTTACAGGAAAATCAACACGCTTTTTCTTTCTTTTAAGTAACACATTACACCCTATCATGCAAGTCAACCATCAAACCAAAGCTTAAGCCTATCAGAGTGACAACAAACGTCTAGACAATATAAAACTACTCTAAGCCTTCAAAACTAATCAAAAGATAGGCCATGTGCTGGTAACTTGCAAGAAAATCAAAGCAAAAATTTTAAATTTACTTGAATTCTAGACATGCTCTCATATTTCACAAAAATTGCAAAAATTACACTATTCAGAACACATCACAGATTGTCCTCATCACACAAATGCAACAGAATAATCATATAATTCACAAAAAAAATTCAATAACCGCTTAAAATTCATATTAGAATAGCACACATCCCCTCACACTTAAAGCACACATTGTCCTCAATGTATAACTAATCAGCCTAATTAAGCATGCTTAAGAACAAATTAAAAAAATAAGGGAGGAATAATACTGCCATTAGGTGCAAGAACAATCTCGATTCAGCCTGATAAATCCAATTGGGTGTAATGTGAGAGATATAATTCCTGAGATCTTAAAAATAATCAACCACAGGAACATGAGATCAACACAAAACTAAAAGAAAAAAACAAAACAAACAAAAGCAAGAAAACTAAAAAGGAAGAAGATAAGGGACAAAAACTTGGGTTGCCTCCCAAGAAGTGCTTATTTAATGTCTTTAGCTAGACGGGACTCATGTGGGCTCTCAAGGTATGTAAAATTCTCCCATTTCTTCGGGCCCCTCTTCCTAGAGTCAACGAAGCAGACCAAAGCTAGTAAGATTACTAGCTTCTCATGGGACCCTAAAGTAGAAATTTTTTTGTATTTTTAAAAATAAAAAGCATAAAAGGCTAAAGATCAAAAAACAAAGACTCTGACATGGACTCATGAGAATAAGAAGAAGAACACTCAGGAATAAGAGAAGAATCAGAAGATAAAACAGAACAAGACACTACGGCTTCAAATAAAATAGAACAAGGCACTACGGCTTCAAACTCTACCTCCTGAACCTCCTCAACTAACATAGGCTCATCCTCTCTCTCATCCTCATTGACTCGATCCTAGCGTGTGTTTACATACTCTAGTTCCTCCCCAATATCAATAATCCACTCCTTCGACCGTCCAACCTTAGTAGGATCAAAAGAATTAGGCTCAGGTAAGGTTACAAGTAAATCAGTGGCTAACTGATTCACTGTCCTACCTACTTCACTAATACTCTCCCCTTTGGTTTGGAGACTCTTAAGCATTTCATTTAATTGAAAACTTCTAGCTTTAGCCTCCTTTAAATATTCTCTCCATGTTCTTTCTAGGGCTACTTGGGCTTCCTGAAGAGAATTAGGATATGGTTCATGGGTCTAATTGCACTAGTCATTATCATACATAGGATTTTCATAACTCATAGATTCAGTATGATAATAATCAAGCATTTGATAACCATGAAACACATAACCCTCACTAAAAGGCTCACAATCTAAAGAGGGATAACTATAAGGAAAAAAACTAGAAGGTGATGTTTGTTCTTCGAGCTCATATTCCCTAAAGGGCCACCCAAATCTATCAGAAGTCATCTAAATAAAATCAAACAAAAAAAAAAAAACCACAGGCTCTCAATCAAACACCAGATAATAGCACAACAAGAAACAACATACCATGACTCAAAAATAAACATAAACAATCAAGAACAAAAAGAAAAACAAAGCAAAGATAAACCTCTAAGTTAAAGCATGCAATTTCTCCACATTATTAATTGAATTAAAAGACACCAACCCCTGGCAACGGCGGCAAAAACTTGATCGGGGTGTACACGTAAGCACATGCGATCGAAGTAATAATACAACGGTATTCCTACCGAGTATCGTATCCACTGGATTGATTTTTAATTCAATTAAGTACTGCGAATAATCTCACTGTACTTTATTTAGAGAAAACAACCACAAGAGAAGGTAAACTAAACTAAGGACATAAAATAAATGAAAGAAAGATAAAATGGGAGACACAAACCTAAGGGATAACTTGGGTATAGGGTTAAGTACTAATTAAACAGACAATCATAGCTAATTTGACAATGAACTCATAAGCCTAGAAGCCTGTGGATATGGAATCTCCTGTCAGTCTCCTCCACTCTCAAGTACTAGTTAGCTAACCTAGGTGTCCCTCAGCGCTAGCTAAGTCGTACAAGACATTACGACCCTTCGTCGTTGACCTCTATGGATTAACTATTACTCTTGCTGTCACTCAGGTAATTAACCTATAGTCATGCATCCTGTTCTAGTCTAAGCTTATCTCTGTCGAGCCTCCACTCAATAACTAATCAATTAGACTAGTGTTCTATTAATTAATCTTCAACACTAACTACAATTAATTAACCTTTTACCCCGTTGTCACTCGAGTAGCTAACTAATTGTGCATTAAGTTAACTAGGACGAATCTCCTGTCGGTCTCCTCTTAGTCCTACCTCAATTAATTAACGAACACAATCTAAGGGCATTAAGCCTAAAATGCATGAATGATTCAAGCCTAATTAATCACAAACATCAATTGAACAATAGAAATCTCAATTAAGCATAAATCTAATTAAGTACAATAATTCCCAAGTAATTTAAGGACAAATCTATATATAAACAACTATGACAACACAAATGTCCCTAAATTGAAGTCTATACAGTAGCTAAAATTGAAAGATAAAGAGAAGGAAATGCAAACGGAAGGTCGATCCTACGTTCTCGAGGCAATCTACCACGAACCCGAGCTCCAAGTCTTCAATTCTGCTCAATTTCACTCATAAATGCTCCCCAAAACCCTCAAGAACAACTTTGAATCGAGATTAGGGCTTTCCTTATCGATTTGGTCTCCCTTTAGACGAAGATGAAGCGATGAATATATACTGTCTATCGAGACAGCGTTGCAATGCTATCCAAAACACTACCGTTTTAATGTTGCGCACAGGGGTAGCGTTGCAACGCTATGGATGAAAATCTTCACATCAGCGTGTTTCTAGCGTTGCAACGCCACAGGGAAGCGTTGCAACGGTAGCTTTCGGGTTTTCACAATACAATTGGGCGTTGCAACGCCATTTCAAGCGTTGCAATGCCGTCCTCTTGGCCCTAAATGCTAATTTCTTCAACTCTTCTCGTCTTGACTCCCCAAATTGGCCCAAAATAGCTCCAAAATGACCATATTACCCTCGAACACTTTAATTTTACTCTTTAGCTTAGTTTCTACAATTTAAACACAAATAGGCATCAAAACACACAAAATGATAGCAAAACTAGCCAAAATAATAGGAAATAAGATAGCATAATTGCATGCTATCAATAAAACACCAATTATCATAACAAAAATTCAATCTCTTACCTTCACAATGGTTAAATTAGAAAAAAAAGTTAAATTATACAAAATACCCTTAAACTTTGGGATAAGTTTCAATTATGCCCCTAAACTTTAAAATTTTTAATTTATATCTTTGAACTTTGAAATTTGTTCCAAAAGATATCATTGGAGAGTTTTTCGTTAAAATAGGATGGAAAAGGATGCGGTAGTGTAAAAATTGGAAGACATACATGACATCGTTTACAATATCCTTCACGTAAATTGACATGATAGTTGATGTGTAAAAATTGATTATGTAAATGATTTTAACGATATTTTTTTAGATGAAATAAATGGTATCAATGATCTTAATTTTCTTCATATAATTGTAAATAATGTCACGTACGCCTTCTAATTTTTATACATCAGTTGCCATGTCAATTTCCATATTTTATTTAAACAGAAAAGATATTTTTTTGACCAATTTCAAAGTTCAAGGGTAAAATGAAACATTTCAAAGTTTAGGTGCATACTTGAAACTTACCCCAAAGTTCAAGGATATTTTTTTATAATTTAACTAAAAAAATGTTTCGATCATATTTTTTAATTTTCAATATACGTTGGATACTTATCTTTTACAGTATTGTTATAACTATTTTTTGGTTTCATTCATTGGGTTAAAATACTATTTTAGTCCATATACTAATTTACTTTTTCTATTTTAATTTATGTATTTTCAAATATTAAAATTTAGTCACCATAATTTCAATAAATCTTAAAATTAGTCTTTACTTTAGTTTATGGTCAACTCTTTCATAAAAAAAATAATCTTTATTAGCTTTTCCTCTATAAATTTTGGAAATATATTCACATCATGTCTTTTCTTGAATGGAAATTATTGTTATTATTTTTCCATGTGTTGTTGCCAAATTTTGGACAGGAGAATCTCGTCTGACCTCCCCTCTGTCTTATGAAGAGAGAATTTAAATACCTCCTCCCTGGGGTTCATGGTGGGTTTCCTCATGGAATTGGGATCGAAAGGACCAGATTGGTTAAGATCGGGGGTGTGGGTCAAGGGAGACGAAGACAAGGCCCAAAAGTGGGCCTTGTCATGTGGTCGGTTGGGCATGAGCTTCGACCCAAGCCCGTTTCTCCTTCCCCTTGCTCTCTGGTTTGGTTCCCACTTGGTTTTGGTCCATCTTGGTCGGTATTGGGTTTATTTACTTCATTTAACCTCCACTCCCTAATTAGGATTCTTGATGTGAATGTATGAGCTAAATGCATGGAGCATGACTTGGGAGTAATCAATTTAAAGTTTTGGAGTCATTGTGACATTTCGAGGTATTCCTCGAATTCTCCCTAGGATTGTTGTCTGACCCTGTGGGGAATATTCTAGTCTTCCTAGAGTGTTGGTTTCTCCATTTTTCCATAGGAATTTTAGGATTTTGTGGCACTTTTTGCATCTCAGATCATCCCCAAGATTGTTGTCCAACCCCATAGGGAACATTTCGGTCTTTTATGGTGGGTAATATTTTCCTCTAGATTCGTGTGTTCGTCCACTTTCCTAGAGAAATTTTAAGGCTCCAAGGTTTGCCTTGGATCTCCTCAAGATTGTCGTCTAACCACGTAGGGAACATTTCGGTCTTTCTTGGAGGCTAAGACTCTCTTCTGGATTTGTGATCAGTGCTGCTTTTATTGAGAGAATGTATAAATTCAAGGTAGTCCTTGAATATTAAGTGGGATTTCCATTAAACCCCCATAGGGACTATTATGGACTTCCCAGTCTCCCGTAGGAGGAAATTTTTTGTCATCTTGTGGCATTTGTAGCTTCTTACTTTTCGAAAGCATTTCTTTCATGATTGTAGCTTCGTTCTCCTTTTAGCCAAGTTTTGGAAAAAGGGATTTAGATCAGGAATGTTCTGGATCAAAGATGTATCACACACACAGTCTTGGCTAAGGATAGGCATGCTCGGCCTCGGCTTTTTAGGGGGGTCGAGGACAAGCTTTGAACTTTGTTCTGATCCATTTTCTCGTCTAGGACCTCTTGTGATCTACTGTTCTATGAAATTTTTCCTCTTATATATTTGTGAGTTTTTAGCTTTTAAATAAGCCCTCTACTAATGTGTTGAAGATTTAACGAACCTTTAAGACTTGCATGGTAGGGTCAACCTTAGCCTAAAGGAGGGTCAGCCTCGACCTCCTTTGCTTTTTCCTGATTCTAATAATTCCAATGGAGGAAGTGACAACAACATGAACGTGAATGGGAACTAGTTTTTTACTTTTAAAGTTTGTCTCTTGTATTTGTGTTTCTTTTTCTTCCATATTGTAAGGCTTTTTTGCCAGATCCATCTTTGGTTTCCACTTATCTTTATTGTCTTACTTTTATGAACTTTTCATTCAAAAAAGCAAACTCTAATAAGTAAAATTAATCTAAGTCTCACTATATGGAATTTTAGCTAAGAAGAAGCCCCATGTTCATGTGCCTAAAACCAAAAAGTCCACCGGAACTTACTTGAAGGTGGTTGGCCTTGGCCTCTTCTTCACTTTTTTGATTTCTGGATTGTTCTGATGATTATGAGTATATATTTTAAGTTTGGATTTCTTTTCCTTTTTAACTTGGTATGTGTCTGTATGGAAATCCTCTTGTAGTTTTCTATTTCTTTCTTTGGTTTTGGACTGGTGATAGCACACAAAATAATGATTTCTAGGCTTAGGTTATTGCTAGTTTTTCTATGAATGTGTGAGCTTTGATGTGTTTTTATGTATATTTTGTAGAAACCGAGCAATTGGAACAAAATCGGAGCTTTGAGGAGTGTTTGGACGAATTTGGAGCATAATTGAGCTATATTTGAAGATCCAAGTGTTGAAGAGAAGTAATCAAGCATTTGAGCTTGAGAGTAAGAGTTGCAACACTACCTATAGCGTTGCAACGCCATACAAGCAACCCTTCAGCCTTGGATTGCAGCAAGCACAACATTGCAACGCTGTCTAGAGCATTGCAATGCCAGCTCCATAGATTTTTTCCTTTTTTATAAAATTTGAAGGGATAGCTTTGCAACATTGTCTCGATGTATATAAGGAAAATTTTAGTTTTGTACTAAGGGAGCCATTTTGAGAGACCAAAAACTCAAGCATTATCTTGGGACCTAGAGGAGACATTTGGAGAGCTAAGGAGGAGACTCAAAATTTGAGATCATGGGCATCACGTCGGGAACAAGGGATTGGCACACGACCTAAGTTTATTCTCTATTTCCTTTCCTTTTCTCTTGAATTTAGGAGTTTTTGTGGATTGTATTAATGTTGTAAATCTGTATTTTAGACATTAGTTTGGTTGTATTGTTGAACACTTCGTTGATTTCTAGTTGTAGTTTATATATTGACGTCTTTTATGCATATTGCTATCATTGTCTTAACTTTTGGCCATGGTTTTGCATGTTAGACTAGATTTGGCTTGAGAGAGTAAGTTTAGTTATAGAACATTCGATGCATGACTATGGTTAATTTATTGCATGAGAATGAATAGGTTAATTCAATAAGCCTTAAGAGAATGACTTAATGACATGCTTAGTAATAGAAATAGACCGAGAAGTTGATTTATTCCTTTGCATGAGTTCAATTGGGCTTGAGAGTCAATTGATTACATTAAAAATTCTTGGCTTAGGATTGTTTCTTTATAACTCAATTCTCTAATTAATCAAAGCAGGGCTTAATTTAATCAATCATTCATGTTTCTCAAATTTGGACTCCAAAGCATGAACATATTAGTTAGATTTTATTTTCCTTTTTATTCTAAAGTTTTGTTCTCTAAATAAAATTGGGTAAAAGTAGCTACGATACTTAATTGCATGATAGCACTAATTTAGTGCTATATTTATGCCAATTTGTTAGCTAGTTTTGTTATGATTTGGTGTACTTTGATGTGAATTTCTCTTGATTTTGTAGATATTGAGCTTGAGGTGCAAAATCGAGTGTTTGAAAGTATTTTGGTGATTATTGGAGCTAATTGAGCCAATTCAAAGAGCCAAGAAGAGAAGAGATGAAGAATGATGAGTTGAGAACAAGGGAGATTGTTGAGATGCTGTCCAAAGTGCCTCAACGCCATGCTATAGCTCAAATTAGAAGCCAAATCCGAGGGGACAGCGTTGAGACGCTGTCTATAGCGTATCAACGCCATCAAGTAACATCGCAACGTCATGCTCAACCCTAGAAACGCATGCAAGGAAAAACACTGTCATTTTGGTAGAGCATTAAGATAGCGTCTCAACACTGCAATGATGGGCAATATATATTCATCTTTTTCTCTTCGTCCAAGGGGAGGCCATACTGAGGGTTTTAGCCTTAAAATCGATTCCATGCTATTTTGAGAGGTTTTGGGAGCATTTTGTAAGCGAATTGGAGTGGAATTGAAGATTCTGAGCTCGAGGACCGAGGAGATCATGAATATGCGGGATCGAGCTTCCATTTGCATTTTCTTCCTTTTTCTTTCACTTTTTGCTACTGTATAGACTTTAATTTAGGGAATCTTGTGCTGTATTAGTTGGATTTATACTGATTAGCCCTTAAATTCTTGGGGATTTAATTGTTGAATATTACTTTATGCTTAATTGTTGGATTATGTTGGATTAATTGCATGTTTGATGGATGTATGTGATCAATTAAGCTTTGATTCATTTATGCATTTAGGACTTAATGATTTTAATTAGAGTTAGTTAATTAATTGAGGTAGGACTAAGTTGAGCTCGATGGAGGATACTTAGTTTAGCTTAATGCGCAATTACTTAGCTACCCAAGTGACAGCGGGGTTAATTGGTAATTATTGTAATTGGTGCTGAAGTTTAATTAATTGGACACTAGTTAATTGATTAGTTTTCTAAGTGGAAACTCGAAGACTTATGAGTTCATTGTCCATTTAGTTTCATTCATTTGTTTAATTAGTAGTTAATCCCTTACCCAAGCATACCCCTTAGGTTTGTGTCTCCCATTTATTTTTATGCATTTTATTTTCTGTTGTTTAGGTTAGTTTATCTTTCTCTTTGGTTGTGTTCTCTAAATAAAGCTAAGCGAGATTATTTACGATACTTAATGAATTAAAACCAATCTCTGTGGATACGATACTCGGTAGAAATACCATTGTATTATTACTTCAATCACGTGCTTTTGTGTGTACGTCCCAATCATTACATCTAAAGAAAACTAATCCCTGTGGAGACAATACTCTATACCTATCACTATATTAAAACTTGACACCGTACACTTGCGGTTATTTGCGAGCACTAAAATACACACAACAGTTGGTGAAGTAAAACGAGTTCAACATGGGTGTGACAAGCCAGGGGGATACTAGACGCATGTTCTTTTGATGATGGAATATGGCCTTGGCCTCAACCTCATGTCGAGGTAAGTAATTGAGCCTGGCTCAATTCTTTTCTTCGTTTTGGACCTTGTGCTGTCCTTTGTTGCTTTTATTCCTGAACTCCTTCTTTATTTCTCGTTTAACTCTTTGTTTTCCTTCTTCTGATCTCTAACTAAGACTTATTCAATAAGCTTTAACTCTTTCTTTATTGGGACGTCCATAGTCAGTTGGTAGCTTTCAGGAAACCCCTTGTTTATGTGCCCCAGCTCAACAAGTCCATGCAACCTTGTGTGATAGGGTTTGCCGAGGCCAAAATTTCTAGGTATTTTTGTACTCCAGATGCTTTTTGTTTAATAGGGAAGCATATCCCCTAAGTCTCTTCTTTGGCTTTTGTTTAATAGGGAGGCATATCCCCTTAGTAGCCCCTACTCTAGTAGGAGTTTATTGTGTTGATTTCATGTTTAAGTATAGTTGTACAATAAAACTAGTATAACATCTCTGCATGCAGTTTTCATAAACAATATTTTATTCCTTGTGCTCTTCTTGGATTGGTTGAACCGAGCTCAGTATGAAATTTTCTGACTTGGGGTCATGCTTGGAACACGCCTAGTAAGAGTTTAGTTGACCTCAACATCGGCCTCTTCAGCCTAGGCAAGGTTCATGAACTCTTGGCCCGTGATGTGGCTTGTCTAATGTAGAAGCATGCTTGGAGAACATCTTGATAACATTTGGATCACCTCGGCCTCGGCCTCCTTGGACACAGTTGAGGTGTCCACCTAAGTCTTTCTGCCTTTAATTTTATCCTTTGATGTACCCTTGCATGGAGATAATTGGTTTTAGAATTATCTAGGAGTGAGTTGGTCTAGCTCCCAATTCTTGTGCCAAAATCTTGCTTTGAAGATTTCATAGATCTTCCTTGATGTTGGTATTCTCTTTGCAAGGCAACTTGGTTCCTTTCAGTTAGACGATCGGGTGAAACATGTGGGTTAAAAATAAAGAAATATGTTCAGTCTAGTGCAAGTGCACACTATCGATGCAAGTAATATAAAATTGGAAGTACTCCAAAGTATCGATCCCACAGGGAACATATTTTAACAAAAATTAAGAATAACACAAAGATGTTCAAAAATTGCAACTAGGTAACCGCTTACAAAAATTGAGGATTGTGAACTAGGGAAAGTAAAGCAAAAAATAAAATTCAGTAAGCAATGTGATAAAAATGGAGCTCAAGCTTGTTATTGCCCTTGGTACCTTAAATTATAATTGTAATCCTAACCTACAATCGCATTGTAAACCGATTGTAACTCCTATTCAACTTACAATCTAAGTTTTTAGGAGACTAAGTGAGTGCTCTATATGTCCATAGTTTTTCTAACTTAGATAAATGAAGTATGCAATTCCAATGGTTTTAGAGCCTTGCCCTATGTCTAGAGTCAAGAATGGCTTGTGTCTATGCTCTATTCTCCATTGTTTGTGTGAAATCTACTTTCCTCTATCCCTTTTGATATTAGAATCGAGCCTTAGTATGCAACACTAGTTGATCGCTCTAGAGTTACAATTTCAATTTAATCAACACAAGCAAACAATGAAAGTGTAGTCTTGGTCACTTTTACAATTTAAGCTCAATTCATTCTCTTGGGTGTTCACGTGCTTGAACCCCTCAAAAGGATTTATCTCATAACCAATAGATAAACAGAAAATAAATTAAATGAATTAAAACCCATGAAGGTTGCTGGACAGAAACTTCAACTTGAATAATGAGGAATAAAGTAATTGAAAGCTAGAATTTTTATTGTGGAAATTACTTCTCAAAAATGCTTAACAAAACACAAGTATATTGGAAATGAACTTAATGAACTTAGATGAGAAACTTACAGCAAGGAAAAACTTTAAAGAAAAAATAATGTATTGAAAATGAAGAATATAACTAAACTACAATGAAAAATTAAGAACAAAATTAGCAACCCATTAATAAAAACCAAGAGAAAGTCGCCATTGTTTCCTTTTTCACCAATTGAATTCAATTATGCTTTTGTCAAAGCGATTCAACTCTTCACAACCTTAAACTTTCATCCATATTGGATTGATGAATTTAGGTTGAAGGATGCTAGAAAAAGAGCATAAAAGAAAGAGCAGAAAAAAAAAGACAGCAACAAAAAAGTGTAGAAATGGGTATTTCGGAAAATGAAATCCACTTTCTTTGTGTGTCATTTTGACATTGGCGGCTAGGATTTATTTCTCCTTCCATTGGCCATAAATATCCATGGATTGTACTAAAATCAAGCTAAAATCGTGGGTTTCCTTCTTTAAAAGATGAAACAATTTTTTGGGATTCTTTCCATAATTGACAGCCTCACGATTGCTAAATACAATTGCAACATCAATTGTAAATTGCAATTCTTCATAACATCAATTTCCTACATCAAAACAAAGTTTCCAGCCACTTTTTCCTTGTTTCCACTTCTTTTCTTCATTTGGTTCATTCCTAATATGCTTACTAACTTTCACTAAATATTGCTAAGATTTTCTAAGCTCATACACATAATTTCATGGAATTTTAAGCATAATTTAAGTCTAATGGGGATAAATAATCCTCAATAATGAAAATTATCACACCCAAAACTTAAGCTATTACTTGTCCTCAAGTAATTAGAAAACAAATAGCAACATACACAAGAAAACAATCCACAAAGGGCTTTCCAATGGTGTTTTGAAAAAAATGTTGTCTTTCAGAAGAGGTTTCAAACTCCTAGTACTTTACACAACTCCAAGATTTTCTCACATATAACTTGTATTTTTCTTTTTCAAAATAAAACATTCTTTTGCAAATTGATCAGTGTACACAGAAGCGCACACGGTCGAAGTAATAATAAAACGGTAAGTACTACCTAGTATTTAATTCTTAAGTAATTGAGTAAGTTTAATCAATTAATTACTATACTTACTTGAATCTAATTTTATTTAGGAAAATAAACGCTAGAGCAATCAATCAACACGAATTAAAGAAATTAACAAAATAAAAGAACTCGAATGAATGGAAGCACAATTAAACGAGGCCGAGTTAGGACGTTAATCTCACCAATTGGACCATTAATTGAAATTAATGAATCTTTGAAAATAATTAATCAATTTACCTTGAGTCTAAAGGTTTACAAGTCATGGAATTTTCTGTTAATCAAATTACGTGTCTATCTCATCAATTAATTATACCCGACATTAATCAACCTTATCAACGACCCTAATTGATGTTCTTATCACTGTCGTGTCCAAACATCGATGATTAGGCAAGTAAAGCTCTAGTTTATGCATTCTTTGTCAAGAGATAACATAAACCAGTAAATCATTCAATCCTTGATCAAGGGATTCAAAAGCATTAATCTCATTGCATAAAAGTAAAATTGCTAAATCAACTACAAATACCCAAAAAATCTCAATTACATGGTCCAATGGCTTGTTAAGCCCTACACTCTTCAATCTAATCAATGAAATACATAATTCAATTCATTACAACCATAATCCATCTAAATCTACTCAAAAACAACAGAGAAATTAAGAGAAAATAGAGAAGCAACTCGTTACGCGTCAATCCATCACTCCCGCTACGAACTCCACAACTTCGAGCATCAGATCTTCAATCTACCTGCTCCAATTCAGCCCCAAACCTCTCTAATCTCTTTTAAATTGTGGATTAGGGTGTAAAAACCCCAAATTGGCTCTCATTTTCTGTAATGAAATGTCTTAATTTAAGTTGCAATTCAATACAGTGTCGAGACGCTATGGACAACTTCGAGAAGCTACTTCAAAACGATGTCATTCTCATGTTCGTGTGCATGTAGCGTCAAGATGCTACAGATGAAAATCACCACCTCCATGTTTTTATAGCGTCGAGACGCTAGCTATTGGATTAGACACCAAATGCTTAGCATCTAGAAGCCATTTTTAGGGTCTAGATGCTATCCTCTTGGGATTGTTTGCCCAAAATTGAGTCCATCTCCATCCTTAGTCTCAAACTGTATCACTTTAAGCTCCAATTTTGACTTGTATGTCCAAAACCACATCATCCGCTCTCAATTACTTGATTTCCTAAAATATAAGGAAAATCTGCATAAGAGCTCACAAAATTATAAAAAAAAATGGCTAAATTAAAAGAAAATAGATAGCACCAAATAAGGGTTATCACAAACCTACCTATTATGCTTATACTACCTACGTCTTAGTCATAGAGTCTAGGGTTATCTTCTTTGTTCAACAAGCTAAGCTCACTCACATTACAAGCATTTTTCTTTCCCCCAAACTTATACAAAGCTGCTGCTAGGGCTCATGATCGAGTGAAACTTGCTGGTTAAAAATAAAAGAAAGAATTTTAGCCTAGTGCAAGTGCACACTGTCGATGCAAGTAATAAAAATGAAAGTATTCCAAAGTATCAATCCCATAGGGAATGGATACAACAAAATTCAAAGATAACACAAAGATTGTTCGGAAATTGCAATTGTGGTAACCAAGGTAAAACAAAGTTTTGTGAGATTTTTGTGGAAAAACATAATAACAAAAGGAAGGGATCCAAGTACATTCATACCCCTTTGATTAGAATTGTGGCCTAAGTGCAATTGCAATCCTTTGACTCAACACTTAACAAAAGGAAGGGATCCAAGCACATTCATACCCCTTTGATTAGAATTGTGGCCTAAGTGCAATTGCAATCCTTTGACTCAACACTTAAGTTTTGTAAACCGAATTCAACACCTATTCGACCTTCTATGAAATATCTTTAGGAGGCTAAGTGATTAAATCGATATTTCTATGGCTAATACGATCTTAGTTAAATAAAAACACAATCCCATTGGTTTTAAAGGCTTCACCCTATGTCTAGGGTCAAAAACAAATTCTTATGTCTAGGCTTTTTCCTTCATTGCTTTTATGAAATCCCAACTTTATCTAACCTTTTCAGTATTAGACTCAATTGATGTATACTAATCTAAGTGATCAATCTAGACTAATAATGAGAATTAGAAGTCAATAAAAGCAAACAAGCTATAGAGTAAGCAAGGTTGCTCATCACAATTAGGCCTTTATTTCTTTCTCTAGGACATTCACATGCTTGAATTCCAAAGAAAAACTTAGCTCATAATTGATGAAGAGAAAAGAATGATTTAAATGAGAGAAATTTCATAGCTAAAGAAAGAGTAAAATGCTATAAAGAGACCCAACTCAAGAAAAGAAGGAATTGAGATAAAAAAAATGAAATAAATCTTATTGAATTAACTTGCACGACTAACTAGCCAAAGGAATTGAAAATACAACTTGAGTTCAAAGGTGATCGGGGTACACGCAAGCACACCCGATCGAAGTAATAATAAAATGGTAAATATTACTGAGTATCGAATCTGCAGAGAATTAGGGATGTTTAATCAATTAACTACTACACTTAATCACGTCCAATTATATTTCGAAAAATAAATGCAAGATGAACATGCAACGAAATAAACTAAAATTAAGCAATAAAAAGAATAAATGAATGGAGCACAAATTAAAGAGATTAAGTTTAGGACGTTAATCTCACCAATGGACCATTTATTGAGTCTAATGGGCATTTGTAATTAATTAATCAATTTATTTGAATCTAAGGGTAGTGTATCATGGAATCTAATGGTGAGCTTGTTGAAGACTCAATCAAATACAATTTATAATACTGATCTAAAATTAACTACTTGTAGTAATTAATAGTGGACTGGGTCGAACCACAGTGAACCGAACTATAATTAATTTCTATTAATTGGTTTTTCTATTGACACGAAATAAGGGGGATTAAACATAAAAGAAGACAGAAGGACCAAAAGCAGTAAAGATAAAGACTACAATCTCACCTCAGACATCGATTCGGAGTTAAACTAGGTAACAATGCAATTTTCGATTACAGACAACCATCAAGATATCTAGTCGGCAATTTATCACCTAATCGACTTGTTGGTAAAGACATTTAAGCCTCTAAGTAAGCTTAGATCCCTTAATCCCAATGAACCCAACATAGCATCAAGTTAATTAGGCTAGTTAGCCCTAATTAGCTGGGCACGATAGCATTCCATACTAATGTTGCTAATCGCTTTAAGTTCTAGGGATTAATTAAGACATGCTAATTAAACTAAGCATGCATTCCTAATTTAACTAATTCACTCTCTTGATTCTTAAGTCCTGGTGTGCAAACTACACGAGAGCTAGCCTCTACGATGCAAACAAGATTTGGTCTTATTGCTACCTCAAACTAGCGATTACAAGCACATTCGACGCGAATAGGTTGTCAGACTATCAACGAACATACTCATACTATAAGTATTAAAGCAAGATTCAAAAGATAATAAACATGCTAAATGATATTCAAGCTGCTTATTGCTTTAAAATAGCCTAAATCACATACTCGATGCATATAGAGCGTCAATCTAACTACAAGCATGCATAATAATAAGCAAGGATAAAGAGAAACAAGAAGCTACTGAAAAACACAAGGGCATTAAGCATAATCTCACAAAAATTACATTGTAGCATAGTTTACAACCCAAATCGGCGTCAAATGCTTAGCCAAACATCGAACCAAGCCTTCCAAACACTGAGGATCGACCTCCTAAACTAAAACTAACCTAAAACTAAGAAAAATAGTAAGGGATGGAAGGGTAAAAGCCCATGGCGGCTATACAAAAATTAGGTTTAAAGACTTAGAGGGGAGAATTTTTATTTTATAAAAATCACGGCAACATCGAGACGCTGTCCTTAATTGTACCAGCGTTAAAGGGGGCTCATTGTAGCATCTTGGGACGCTTACTATTACAGCATCGAGATGCTTGGGACAGCAACGAGACACTGTCCTACATCCGTGCGCTCTGTCCTATTTGCAGCATCTTGACACTCCAAGTAGCGTCGAAACGTTCTCATCTGGAGCATTTCAATCAATTTGCTTGTTCTTCTAGCTCGGTTGCTCAAATGACCTCCAAATGGGCTCGTTTTAACTCCAATTGGATGCAAATAGTCCAGATTACACTTCTTGCTCAAATACCTACAAAATGGACAAATAAACACATAAATTCTAACAAACTAACAAGAATTAGGCATAATAAATTGGGACTATTTTAGTCCTTTCAAAATTCTCCGTCGAGATCCTCCAATTCTCGGGTGAAATTAATTAAATCACATGTCCATCTCATTAATCCCTTTATCATTGATCCTAATTGATGTTCTTACCACTGTAGTATCCAAACATCAATTATTATGCAATTGAAGCTCTAATTTATGCATGCTTTGTCGAGCAATAACATAAACCAACAATTCTTTATATCCTTGATCAAGGGATTTAAAGCATTAAAAATATTGCATACAAATAAATTCGAATAATCAATCACAAATCCCTAATTAAATACAATAACATGGTCCAAAGGTTTGATTAAGCCCTAAACTCTACAAACTAATCAAATTGGATCATAATTCAGCACAAGCAACCATAATCCATGTACAAACAGTCTAAAATGAGTAGTGCAATTAGGAAAAAGCAGAGTAGAAACTCATTGTGCACTGATCCATCACTCATGCTACGAACCATGTGAACCTCGGATGTCGAATCTTCAACAAAACCACTTCAATTCATACCCCAACCTCTTTGAACGCTTTCAAATCGTGGATTAGGGTGTCCAGCCCCCATTTTCGCTCCCCTCAATCGAAGAAGAATAGAAGTATTAGAAGTTGTAATCGGGACAACATTGCAATGCTGGGACAACATTGCAATGCTAAGGACAACATTGTAATGCTGTCCAAAACGGCAACATTTTCTTATTGTGCACAAGGGTAGCGTTATAATGCCATTAGTAGCGTTGCAACGCTACAGATGGAGAAGCTGTTCCTAGCGTGTTTCTAGCATTGCAACGCCACAGGGTAGCTGATAACTCTTAAAATAAGAGTTATAGAGTATCATTTTAGGACTAAATTGTCGATTTTTATCTCATTATATTTTAGAAAACTCCAAGCTTTGATGTATTTTGATCTATGATTAATTTTGATATAGTAATATTATTATTAGAGAAAAATTATCTTAATTAAGGTGCTTTATGTGATTAATTCAGGTTTGATTAAGAAGAACTCCAGAAGCCAAGAATAGCAGTTTTACTACTGTTTGCTGGAGCAAACTTTGCAATTCAGACATATACAAATTTCGCACGTGGGAACTGTTATTCATTAAATGAGTTGGCAAATGTCAGATTACTCAGCCAACTTCAAACAATGGGAGCCCGCCACGTCATCAGGACCTGTCTAATCAACCCTTGTTTTCATAAAGAAGGGAATATATGTGTGGGCAACCGTTTTCTTGGAGGAGAAGAAGCTGCAAATCCCGAAATAACAGAGAGAGAGAGAGAAGGAGGCGGAGAGCTCCGATTCCAGAGAGACCATCAACGAAAGTTTACCCAAAAAAGAAGGTTTCTCCAGGGGATCAACGTCGATGCTGAGTCAAATATTTTGGGGCAGCTTTCCGATTTCTTCTGCTACATTTTCTGCTTTTGTTTAGTTTATTTTCTGCATTATTTTCATTATGTTTACATTTCGACTTTTCTGCTATTGTTTTTACATTATGAACTAATCACCATAAGGTGAGGATTAGGGGATGATTGCTTTTGATTAATGTTATAGCTGAGTATATTTCATTTCCATCGATTTGGTTTTTAAGAGGGCTTATTCATAGTTCATGTCCGTTTGGCTAGCCGATGTGAGCAATGTCCCTTTGATTTCTGGGAAGAATAGGAGGGGCTGAAAACTTAAAAACCACGTTAGCCCCTTGTTAGGGTTAGTAGCTAGCTAAGTAAGTATGTTAGGGATAATCATTTGTCTAACGCACACAAAATACAGAGGGTTCAATGTGCTGAAATAATGTAAATGAAACAGTATACTTAGGTGATTCGGGAGAATACCGTGAAATCTGTAGTGAGTCGAATAGAATGAATATGTACTCAATTCGTAACTTAATTAAAGCATGATTTACCTCTAATCCGAGCCTTTGTTTTAATTGAAAGCACTTAGCCCAGTTTTCATTTGTTCTTTTACGATTCCTCTGTTTTCCATGCTTTCGCATTAATTTTGTTCCAGCAATTGTGAGTTCTTTTATTTCATTTCCTTGACGAAATTGAATGGTTACAATTTGAGTTACTAGGAATTAATTTAGAGTAATTAGAAGAATTAATAGTCCCTGTGGATTCGATAATTTACTTATCGCTTGCTACAAAAATATGTGTACACTTGCGCATAGACAACAGAATATCGCATAATAATTCACATCACTCTAGCAAGTCATCAAGTTTTTGGCGCCGTTGCCGAGGACTAGTATCATTTTCTTTTTACTTAATTTGATTCTTAGTGAACTGGTGCTTTATTGAATCTGAATTAGCTGTTTGGTTTCATTTTCAGGTGTGTTAGTGGTGTATGAACAAGTTTTCTAACTTGGAATTTCGAATTGATCCAGAAATTGAGAGAACATTTCATTTAAGGAGAAGAGCTCAAAGAGCTGGTCAAAGAGATAGGCGATATCTAATGGAAAGACAAGATCCATTTATACCGCCTGGACCCCGAGTAGGACCTGCTATCGATGAGAATCAACCACAACCTGAATTGAGAGGAAATCGACCAGTTAATCAGGGGAATATGGCTGAGAACCCTGTTCTTTTAGCCAATGACAGGGAAAGAGCTATCAGGGCTTATGCAGTGCCCACATTTGATGAATTATATCCTGGAATTGCTAGACCAGAAATTGAAGCAGTAAATTTTGAGATGAAGCCAGTTATGTTTCAAGTGTTGCAAATGGTGGGACAATTCCATGGCTTACCATCTGAAGATCCACATTTGCATCTTAAGTCTTTTCTAAGTGTGAGTGATTCGTTTAAGAAGCAAGGAGTATCAAAAGATGCACTTAGGATGATATTATTTCCATATTCTCTTAGAGATGCAGAAAAGGCATGGTTGAATACTTTTCCACCTGGATCTATCACTTCGTGGAACGATTTGGCAGAGAAATTCTTGATAAAGTATTTTTCACCAACGAAGAATGCCAAGTATAGAGCTGAAATAGTAGCATTCAGGCAGTATGATGATGAGACATTTAGTGAAGCGTGGGAACGGTTTAAAGAATTACTAAGAAAGTGCCCACACCATGGTCTACCACATAGCATCCAAATGGAAACACTGTACAACGGATTGAATTTGGATACTCAGAACATGGTAAATGCTTCAGCAAATGGAGCTCTGCTTTCAAAGACTTTTAATGAAGCCTATGAGATTTTGGAGAGAATTTCTACCAATAGTTCTCAGTGGGCAGATGTAAGAAGCAACGCTGGGAAGAAGAAGTAGGGAGTGTTGGAAGTTGATGCATTATCATCATTAAGTGCCCAAATTGCTTCCATGGCGAATATTTTGAAGAATATGTCAATGGGGAATGTATCACAGAATGCTGCCTCAGTTAATCAAGTCACAACAGAATCATGTGTTTACTGTGGGGAAGCGCATACTTTTGAATTCTGTCCTAGAAATCTAGCTTCAGTAAATTATGTTGGAAATCAAAATATGTCGAAGAACAACCCGTATTCCAACACATATAACCCAGGATAGAGAAACCACCCAAATTTTTCTTGGAGTGGTCAAGGAAGTAATGCTGCAGCAAATCAAGGGCATCAAAGAATGCAGTACCCTCCGAAATTTTCACAGCAGCAAAATCAACAGTTTCCACATCAAAAGCCTGTTAATCAATCAATTCCTGGAACCTCTCTGTAGAGCCTCATGAAGGAGTATATGGCCAAGAATGATGCTGTAATTCAAAGCCAACAAGCCTCTTTGAGGAATTTAGAAATTCAAATAAGACAATTAGCAAGTGAGTTGAAGGCCAGACCCCAAGGAAAACTTCCTTCAGACACTGAGACTCCAAAAAGAGAAGGTAAAGAGCAAGTACAAACGATTGATTTGAGGAGTGGAAAACCTCTTGTTCCAGCAGAAAAATTGAGCAAGCAAAAGCAGAAGTTTATAGAGTATGCGGTGCAAACAGAGGAAAGAATGGCAGTTGAATTAGAGATTTCAGTGTCATAAGAAGAAAAGAATGCTGAGAGTACAGAGGATGTTGAGAATACAAGGGATACTGAGAATGCTAAAGTAGAAGACAGTGTTGGAGCAAAACGTCCAACAGTAACACAGAAGACAATTACTGTGAGTCCAGCTTTTATGCCACCACCACCACCATTTCCTCAGCGATTGAAGAAGAAAAATCAAGATCAGCAGTTCAAGAAATTCTTCGGTATCTTTAAACAGCTTCATATAAACATTCCTTTGGTAGAAGCTCTTGAGCAAAGGCCAAAGTATGCGAAGTTCCTTAAGGATATGCTCACCAAAAAGAATAGGCCAATTGAGTATGAAATTGTACCATTATCAAGAGAATGTAGCTCTATCGTTGGAAATCCTATCCCACCCAAGCTTCGAGATCCTGGATCATTTACAATACCAGTGTCGATTGGAGGAAAAGAAATAGGAAGAGCTCTCTGTGATCTAGGAGCTAGCATAAACCTCATGCCACTGTCCATCTTTCGAAAGTTAGGCATTGGAGAGGCAAGACCAACCACTGTGACATTGTAGCTAGCTGATAGATCAATCGCATATCCTGAGGGGAAGATTGAAGACATATTGGTGGAAGTGGAAAAATTCATATTTCCAGTCGATTTCATTATACTGGATTATGAGGCAGATAAAAATGTCCCGATAATTCTAGGAAGACCTTTCTTAGCTACTGGAGGAACAGTGGTGGAGTTGGAAAAGGGATTATTACATTGAATGTGGGCGATCAAGAGGTTAAGTTTAATATGTTTGATGCTGTGAAATACCCTTAAGAAATCGAAGATTGTGCAGTTATTAATGTTTCGGAAGGGTTGATTGAAGAGAGTTTTGAACTGGAAATGCAAGAGCAACATAGTAAAAAATTGGGAGAAGTTATGAATGAGGATTTGGAATTGTGCAGTGTAGCACATGAGTTAGAAATCATCGATGAAATTTCTAGTAATAAAAGAGTTTTCAAATCTTTGGAGTTAATAGATAGAAAGTCACCACCCATTCAGCCATCAGTCCAAGAGTTCAATTTGGAGATACAAGACAACAAGGAGTCTAAAAATAGAGTTGAAGATCACCTCTCCAAATTAAAGTTGCAAGAACAAATGCTCCAACAATTTGAAATACATGATGCATTTTTAGATGAGAAATTACTAGAAATATCACAAGTTATGGATAAGGAAATGCCCTGGCAGTGTGCTGATAAGGATAAAAGAGAGTTTAAGGTGAATGGGCAGCTAATCAAACATTATTGGGAGGAGGAGTTACAACGAAATTGTGCCTTTTTCCAACAATTTGAGGGTGGTTGAAACAAGAATTTTGAGGGAGCATTGGTACTTTAATTGAAAATCAGTTGTGCTCCCGCGGATGGTTTGCGTTTTGGTTTATTTTCATTTTAGTTATTTTTATTTTCTGCATGTTTGCTTTGAGTCTGTTTTTCTGTTATAGGTGTTCTTATTCTGTTGAAATGACAAAGGCTGATAATGCAAAGGCTAGGGGATAATGAATTACAACATCAAACGAAGAAGAAGGAGAAGGGATGTAGTCTGTCTTCCTTTAATCATTTTTTTATTTGTATGCCTTTACTTGTCTTTGTTCAGTTTTTGTTATGTTTATTTCTGCTTTGTTAATTGTTGCTGTGTTGTTTAAGTTTTAAGAACTAGGTTTGAAGAAGAAAAGAAAGCTCTCTGTTCATGTGATTAGGAATGTAGTAATGATCTCCTGAGCTCGTAGTAAATTGAAAGCATATTTTGTTTCAACCTCCTTGCTCTTAAATTAAATACTGAATGAAGTGCTTCTTGCCTAAGCCTGTTGTAAAAACAATTAGATTGCAGTAGCATAAATTAGAAATTGCATGTCAATTAAGCTGTGCTATGCTTGTACCTTAAATTCTTATGCTGAATCAAATTAGTTCCTGTATTCAAGACTGTTGGATGATTGCTGATGATTTGGCATTTTAGGTTATTGACTCTTTTGCACAAGAAGTCCTAAGCTTTAAATAGATTCTTATAGAACCATCCATTTTAAAGCTTAGAAGTCTAGGAATGCTCATTCCCAACCAAGTAATACCAAGTTTATTGTCCTGTCCAATTCTAGTTTTGTTTAGCTAGCTTGTAATAAGTTTGAAGGTCTTCCCTTTACTATCTCTCATTGGGGACAATGAGCGATTTAAGTTTTTTTTTTTTGGGGGGGGGGGGGGGGGGCGTGTTAAAGTCGCTAGAGCATTTTTTTGAAGATTTTGCTTTTTAGGATCTACTCTTAGGGAGCACTCCTCTTCCACACCTAAGATGCACTCCTCTCCCTTGCAAGCAAACCCAACCTGTTTTGGGGGTTAAAAAAAAAAAAAAGTTAGCTCAGAAAAAGGGTTTGCTAAAGCAATCTCTGTGTAGCTTGTGCTTGTAGTTAGATGTTTTCACCAAAAAGTGTTAGCATTCTGGAACGAAGGTATAAACTGCATGAAGAAGCTTTAAAAAAAAAAAAAAGCAAGGGATGAGTGTTAGCCTAATAGTCACAACTCTCCTAGAGCTTAGGTGAGCTTCATCATAAAATGTTGCCATTCTGAGAAGCAAGAGGGGAGTGACATGAGGGCCAATCTTAGAAAAGAAGTGGAATGAGTGTTATGCCTATGAGGTGATGAGCTTGAAAGCTAGGGTGAACGACATCATAAAATGTTGTTATTCCAAGAAATAGGGCTATGACTTCAAGGATCTCCAAGAGAGTAGTAGGCTGTTAAAAAAAAGGAAATAAAAGAAAAGAAAAGTGCAAGTTTGGTGCTAGCTTAGAAGATTAGTCTTAGAAAGGAAGCACTCTTGTGTAAGTTTGGTTTTGGGATTGCATTATGAGCTTGAGGATTATAATTTTTAAAGTGATAAAAGCTTTGGAGCTAAAAGGTGTCTAGTTAATTCTTAGGCATTTGCAAAAGAACATAATTTGAAATCTTGAAGTAGGACAGTATGTATTGAGTTGAAGGAACAGGTTTGATGCTAGAGCATCATTACAATGGTGGTAATGCATCTAAGAATTTACTGGTCAAGTAGAAGTAGCTGTTGACATGTGCAGGTGGAGGAAGCATCACTTGAGGACGAGTAATGATTCAAGTTTGGGGGTTTGATAACTCTTAAAATAAGAGTTATAGAGTATCATTTTAGGACTAAATTGTCGATTTTTATCTCATTATATTTTAGAAAACTCCAAGCTTTGATGTATTTTGCTCTATGATTAATTTTGATATAGTAATATTATTATTAGAGCAAAATTATCTTAATTAAGGTGCTTTATGTGATTAATTCAGGTTTGATTAAGAAGAACTCCAGAAGCCAAGAGCAGCAGTTTTACTACTGTTTGCTGGAGCAAACTTTGCAATTCAGACCTATACGAATTTCGCATGTGGGAACTGTTATTCATTAAATGAGTTGGCAAATGTCAGATTACTCAGCCAACTTCAAACAATGGGAGCCCGCCACGTCGCAGGACCTGTCTAATCAGCCCTTGTTTTCATAAAGAAGGGAATATATGTGTGGGCAGCCGTTTTCTTGGAGGAGAAGAAGCTGGAAATCCCGAAATAACAGAGAGAGAGAAAAGGAGGCAGAGAGCTCCGATTCTCGAGAGGCCATCAACGGAAGTTTACCCAAAAAGGAAGGTTTCTCCAGGGGATCAACGCCGATGCTGAGTCAAATATTTTGGGGCAGCTTTCTGATTTCTTCTGCTACATTTTCTACTTTTGTTTAGGTTATTTTCTGCATTATTTTCATTATGTTTACATTTCGACTTTCCTGCTATTGTTTTTACATTATGAACTAATCACCATAAGGTGAGGATTAGGGGATGATTGCTTTTGATTAATGTTATAGCTGAGTATGTTTCATTTCCATCGATTTGGTTTTTAAGAGGGCTTATTCATAGTTCATGTCTGTTTGGCCAGCCGATGTGAGTAGTGTCCCTTTGATTTCTGGGAAGAATAGGAGGGGCTGAAAACTTAAAAACCACGTTAGCCCCTTGTTAGGGTTAGTAGCTAGCTAAGTAAGTAGGTTAGGGACAATCACTTGCCTAACGCACACAAAATACAGAGGGTTCAATGTGCTGAAGTAATGTAAATGAAACAGTATACTTAGGTGATTCGGGAGAATACCGTGAAATCTGTAGTGAGTCGAATGGAATGAATATGTACTCAATTCGTAACTTAATTAAAGCATGATTTACCTCTAATTCGAGCCTTTGTTTTAATTGAAAGCACTTAGCCCAGTTTTCATTTGTTCTTTTGCGATTCCTCTTTTTTCCCTGCTTTTGCATTAATTTTGTTCCAGCAATTGCGAGTTCTTTTATTTCATTTCCTTGACGAAATTGAATGGTTACAATTTGAGTTACTAGGAATTAATTTAGAGTAATTAGAAGAATTAATAGTCCCTGTGGATTCTATAATTTTCTTATTCGCTTGCTACAAAAATATGTGTACACTTGCGCATAGACAATAGAATATCGCATAATAATTCACATCACTCTAGCAAGTCATCAGTAGCGTTGCAATGCTAGTTTGCACACTAAGTTGTAGCGTTGCAACGCCATTTCAAGGGTTGCAACACCGTCCTCTCAGCCCCATCAATTAGCACACCATCTCTTTTTCTCCTTAGCTTCTCCAAATGCTCTAAAATAGCTCTATATTCACTATAATGCTCCAAAATTCACATTTTTGCACCCAATTGATTGAAATCCTGAAATTAACAAATACTTGACATAAAAGCTCATATTATAGCATAAAACTAGCTAAATTAAAGCATAAATATAGCACCAATTTAGTACTAACAAAAGACTGGAATGAAAAGAAAGACAGAATAACAACTAAGTGTTGAAATTACAACAACAGAAACTAAAACAAAAATGAAGAACAAAACTGAAATTAAGGCTAAAATAATACTTGAGATACAGTGCAATAAAATACTCTTTTCGCCCCTTTCATCAATCAAACTCGATCCCACTTTTCTCAAAGGGAATTGGGTCTTTACAATCTGAGATCTTCGTCTAGATTGGATTGATTATCAGGGCTTGAAGATGCTGGAAACAAGAAGAAAAATAGCAGAAAACAAAAAATAAGATATCAGTTTCGTTAGGGAGAACCCTCCTTGTTTTGGTTTCTTTGTCTCCTTTCATAAGTCTCCATAAGCTAGAGTTTTTATCAAATTTAGTGTATGGAAAGACCCATGTTGTTAATGCCGAGAATCAGGGAGAATATCTTGAAAATATCTTCAAAATCTCTCAAATTCTGAAATTTTTGTTTTTTTTCCGTTTCTGCCCAGAATTGCAATTGCATTCCATTTCCAAAAATGGAGTTGCAATTTTCATTGTTCCCCATTTCTGCATTGTCCAGATCTATGAAGAATTGCAATTGCAATTCTTCCTAGTCTAAAATCCTGCACAAATATCACCAAATCAACACTTTTCAATCTCTTTTCAACTTCTTTTTCTCTTCTTCATTATTTCAACAAGCTTTCATGAATATTTCTAATAAAACCACATTTTACTAGCTCTTTACACAACAAAAACACACAAAATAGTAAGAATAACTTAAGTATAAGGGTCAGATAATCCCCACAAATGAGAATTATCACCTTATTTTCTTTTTCTTTTTCCTTTTTTTTTTTGAGAGAGTCTCACTATCACTTGTGCCTTCATTCTAACTTACTAGCACTTTGTGGTTAAAGTAGTTGACTACGAGCACACCTCACTACTAAGACCATTTTCATATACTCACTTCAAGAAGTTAACCTTTCATGCAAAGGAAATCATGGGTGTTATGACTGCCCTTGGTTACTCAGTTAACTCTAGAAGGAGGAGTATCTCTCATTTTTTTTTCTTTGAATGAGTCCTAGTAGCAGTATATTACATGATACAAGAATATTTTAACAACATTTTAAGCAAAAAACTTATCCCCCCCAAACTTAAATGGGTCAATGTCCCTATTGACTAAGAACTAGAAGAACAAGGGGTTGGGGTACATAATTGGGTCACTAAACTTGCTATGTATCGAAGCTAAACTCTCCTAAGTGCATAATGGGATAAACACAAGGAGAGTTTGGGTTTGAATGTTTTATGGAGAAAAAGAATTGATAAAGTGTTATGATTTTGAAAACTTAAAGCTGCATGTAAAAGCACTTGAAAGTTTAATAAAGCTCTATGCATCCTTATCAAGGGTTTTTTTAACAAAACACCAAGGAAAACAATTTGCAAACTTATTTTTGAAACATGATTTTTATGGCATGCCTGTGCGAGGTGTAGATTTTTTTTTTCAAAAAGTGTACTCAAAAGTAAAAACAAACAAACAACAACAAACAGGAATAGAAAAACAATAAATTCTAACCTAACAAAACAAACTAAACAAAGCAAATACATCCAATCTAATCAAAGGAAAGTAAAGATGGGGTCGAATAAAGAACTTCTCCTAGGCCTCATAAACGACGTCTTCACTAAGAAAGCCTTGTAGCTCATTGAGAAGGATGGACATGAAGTCATGAAATGCAGGCGCTTTTTTCTTTAAATAATGTTGAAAGACATGAACGTATGCCCAATAAATCCCGTCCTGCTCCTTTATGTAAGCAATCTCATATTTGAATTATGTATAGGAGGAGGTAGATGAGATTTATGCAGTTGTGGTGGGGATGAGACTACAATTTCCTATGAGATCTCAGTTGGCCTTTCTTTAGCTATTGGCGGTGGTGGTGAGAACTAGTCAGATTTGTATTCTTTTTCTTTTGACTCTAATGTTGCAACTACAAACTTGGCCACAACTTTCTTTTCTCTTTTCTTACTTGCTCTTTTCCTGAAATTCACAAGTAAATCATAAAAAGTTCATGCACTTTAAGCAAATAAAAAACAAAATTTTAATGAATTTCTAGTTAAAAGCTTGATCCAATTCAACTCCTAGGTGAGTCCCCAGGTAGAGGTGTTCTCTAACGGTCAACTTAAATACTTTAACCTAGACAGGACCTACCTTAGATAGAGTTCCCTTTTGATCAAAAACTTTTTATTTGAATTCATGTCTCGTCAATCACACGATTATATATATATATATATATATATATATATATATATATATATATATATATATATATTAAGAAAATGAAAGAAAAGATAAGCTTATCCTATTCTAGTAGGGAGACCGCAACCTTGTTCCTTCATTTTGCACCTAGGTTTTGATGATAGACGAGATTTCAGTCTTAGTTGAGGTGCCATAATTACAACGTGCCTTGCCTGCTCAAGAGATTTATATGTGCCTTCGAAAGTAGAAATTGCAATTGCAACTTGTGTAATATACTACAAATTATCATCCTTCATTTTCTCTTTTCTACATTCTTCTTCATTTTGCGTTTCCTGCAAGATGCCATAGATGAAAGCAGGGTATTCTAGTATCGGGAGCACTTTGGACGTCATTTGTTGTGAGGTTGCGACTGCATAGCTCACTACAACTTTCTTCTGTGGTTCCTTCTCTTCTTGAGGTAGTTCTTCTTTAATCTCTCTTCTCTCTTCTAGCTCCATAGTGTTTTCAAGTGTTAGAGTGCTTTCTACTTTTACTGGGAGTTTGAGATCTTCATATTCTAATTTACTTAATGTTACTGCCTCACATTCTTCTTTTTTTTTTTTTTGAAGTCTTTATGTTGTCAAGCAATATTCCTTAGGACCTGTTCTTCAATTCATTTGCAATTTGTTCCACTTGGATCTCCAAATTCGTAGAGATGTGGTTTGTATTTGTATCACAACATCGTTCTTTGCCCTATATTCTCTCACAAGTTCTTCAATGGTAGGCTCTTTTATAATCATCTTTCCTTGCTGGAAACACTAGTATTGATGTTGATTTGCAAAGCTGGGTAGAAATTCATAACATAAAGAATCAAGATTATAAGGACAATTTTTAAATAAATGACTTCCTTTACCATAAACACAAGAAATAGAATAGATATGGTTAACAAAAGCTATGGGATTTTCCATCATCAAAGTTTCCATCATGTAGCTTAATGATGAAGCTTGTGTGCTCAATGCTGAAATGACGTCTACCTCCATCCTGTGGATTATCTCAAGCAATCAAACCCTATGTTATATCTTTCTCCTCTCGCAATTGCTCTCCCTCAACCTGTAAAACAATGTAACAAGAGTCGGGCTTTCTCTTGGAAAGATGCCAATTACAGTTACAATCTGATTGCAATTTTTGCTACAAGCGTTGCAAGTGAAATCCAACTCCTCCTACAATAGGAGAAATTGCAATTGCAATCTTCTCACAATCTGCAATAGAAAAGAATTGCAGTTGCAATCTTTTCATAATCTGTGCTAAAAATAAAATTTTGTTAGCAATGAAGTTCCCCAGTAATGGTGCCAAAAATTTGATCAAGTGAAACTTGTGGGTTAAAAATAAAGAAAGATGTTCAGCCAAGTGAAAGTGTACACTATTGATGCAAATAATATAAAATTGGAAATACTCCAAAGTATCGATTGTTGGGATTTATGCCCTAAAGCCTCCTAATTAATGATTTATTTAATAATTAATAATAATTTTGATTATTTTATTTGCAATATAATATTATCCATCATATGAAAAATTCAAGGTTATTAGTGTAATCTTGAATAGTATGTGGTTGACATACAAGAGGATCATATTCAAGAAATAACCTCAAGGGTCATAGTATATGGATAAGTGATAATTCTCATTTATGAGGATTATTTAATCCTAAACTAAGTTGTTCTTGCCATTTTTGTTTGTTTTGTTGAATAATGAGCAAGCTAAAAATAGCGTTTATGAGATAAATTCATGAAAGCTTGTCAGAGCATTGAAAAAGAAGAAATATGTTGAAAAGATAATGGAAAGTTGGCTAAAGTGTTGTTTTTGTGCAGATTTGAAGCAATGAAGAAAATACAAATGAAATGCAATTGCATTTCCTTGAGAAAGCAAAGTGGTGAACAAGAGGGAAAATGAAATTGCAATGCAATTGCATTTTTCTGAACTTATCAATTTATTGCGGAAATCACGGAAATGCTCCAAAACCCACAGCGTTTTGCTCGATTTCTAAGAGATTTTTCAGCCTAATCTCATGCCCCAAGTTTTCCAAGATTTAAGGAGCCCTAAGATGGAAGCACAAGCCTCGGAATGCCTATAAAATGAGAAGAACGAAGCAAAACGCAACTCTATTTTTCTGGGTTTTACTGTTTTTCAATTTTCGGACAATAGTCTTTAGTTCACGTTTTCTTTCAATTTTCCAGCAGTTCGTGCTTCGTTTGTACTCTGTAATTTCTTGAGTTTGATCCCTTCTCAATGAAGGTTCAAGGAGGTAAAGATCCAATTGCCCGTGAAGGAATTTTGGTTCGATCAAAGAAAGGAATTTCCATGAGTTTTGTTACTCTGTTTTGTTCATTTCCATTCTGTTTTAATCCTTCATTTTCTGCTCAATTTTAGTTATAAAGTTAGCCTTTGTTTAGTTCAATGTTCTTGTATGTTTTTGAAGTGAATGAGACATTGAAGTCTGAGTTTCCATTTCCTTCATCTCTAATATTAGGCTTGTTAATTTTTGAAATTTTCATTTCCACACAGTTTTAATCTTCCCGTAGCTTCAGTTTCAAATTTCTGGCCTTAAGTATTGAAAGTATTTTCTTGGAAGCTTTGTTTTATAATTCCTTTGTGAATGTTTAAAGTTGTAGGATTAGTTTAATAAAATAAAATTTAAAAAAAAAAGCATTCTTAAATAATTAGATTGGTTGCCTTATAATTCTGTAATTTATTTTCTTTTATTCGATTTATTAAATATGAGCTTTATAGCACTTAAACCGTGGGTTTTCATTTCTTCCATAATGAGCTAATTCATCCTTAGATATTCAAGTTAGTGAATGCCCTAGAGGAGAGATGTAAAGCTTAAAATCATATTCAATCTATTTAACACTCGAGACTTTGTTTATTTTTGTTGAAATAACGTGGGTAAACCTAGCTGGCCAACTAGTGATTGCTTGTCAAGCTTGAACTTAATACCGAAAAGATTAAGAGAAATCGGATGTCGTAAAAGCAATTGAAGAAAAGGCTTAGACATAAGTCCTGAACATCGACCCTAGACATAGGGCAAGACACCAAAACCGCTAGAATTGTGCACTAAATTATCTAAGTTAGATTAGCCATAGAAATATAGGTTTAATCACTTAGCCTCCTAAAGATTTTGAAGCAAAATTGAATAGGAGTCGAATTCGGTTTACTTAGTTATCTTGTGTTGATTACGATTGCAATTGCATTTTTAGTGGCGTTTCTTTCCAAAGGGGCATAAGCAACTTGGATCCCATTTCTCTTAATTATTGATTTTCGTTTATTTCCTTTAGCAAAATCAACCTCTCAACATTCTTTTACACCATTGGTTACCGCAATTGCATTTTGCAAACAAATTGTGTGTCATCTTAGTAGATTTTGTTAAAACTCATTCCCTTGGGTACGATACTCTAGAGCACTTCCAGTTTTCTTTATTACTTCGATCACGTGCATTTGCATGTAGCGTACTGACCAATAAGGTTGGATGCCTTATCCTGGTAACACTATTGATACGGCTCACTTTGTAATAGCTACAAATAATTTGATCCAAATCGTTCATGTAGAGACATATGAGTGGGGGTATTTTATACAATGAGTTTGTATAAAACTGGACCACGAAATATTTAATCTCTCTTTATAAATCCATTAATTGATAAGATTAATATTTCATCAGGATAATCATATGCAACTCGATCTTAATCCTGAGTGAGTTATGAACTCCTATCTGAGAGAGCTTGTCCTTTGATTTGCATGGGTGAGAGTGGCTTTTGTAGCCAATTCAATATTCCTACCATTTTGGGGACTTGACCAAATAGGGAGCTGGGAATATAATCTCACAAGATGGAATTTACTCCTTTTCATATAGGGTACGTAGATGAGTAGTTCCCTTAAATGCTAATTTTGGGACTTGAACAATTGGGCCCCCACCCTCTCATTTGCCAGAGAGAGACTTAGTTTATAATTAGATTATAAATAGATTGTTCATTAGATGATCAGTGGTACTTAAGGTGCAAGATGTAATTATAAGGGTAAAACAAACTTTTGACCCAGCTGTAATTACGAACAACTCGTGAAGGATCGATTTGCATGTAATGAGTATATCTATGGGCACAACTTGTCCTACAGTGCATAAGAGTGCAACTCTAGGTCTAAAGTGGAGAGTTTAATTAATTAATTTTCTATCATTGGAGCTTATAATCTGTAGGTCTATAAGGCCCCCTTGCTAACTCATAGTAACACTAAAAAATCAATTTAGTTGAAATTTTTTTTTGAAATGTTCAAATTAATATTTAATATATTAGATATATTAAATATATAAAAGAAAAATATATTTATTGTATTTGATACATTAAATATTGAAATAATTAATGTATATTAGATACATTAAATAAAAGATATTTATAGAATTTGAATAAGATTCAAATAAATAAATATTATAGGAGATTTGAATGAGATTCAAATAAATATAAGATATATTTTAATAAATTAGATATTAAAATATAATATTTTAATTATGACAAAGATTATCTCTTGGTCTCTATAAATAGGACCCTTGGGTTAAGCCATTAGACACAACACATATCTCCTCAATAGAGAATTAGAGAATTCTCTCTACACCTCTTCCTCTCCAATCCCTTGTGGATTTTCTTTCAAGAGGCTCCCACAAGCCTTGATCTTGTGTTCGAGTCATAGCCAGGAATATTTTATGGAGAAGATAAAGATCTGTCAGAAATACCTCCATATTTACTCCAAGTAAGTTTGCTTAATTTTAATTTTTAGTTTAATTTTAAATAAAATCAAAGACGATCCAATGCTTCCGCTGCGAAGTGAAACATTCATTCCTTCATCAATCCCACAGGGAATGGATTTAAAAAAAAATTAAGAATAGCACAAAGATGTTCAAAAATTGCAACTAGGTAATCGCTTACAAAAATTGAGGATTGTGAATTTGGAAAGTAAAGCAGAAAATAAAATTCAGTAAGCAGTGTGATAAAAAGGTGGCTCAAGCTTGTCATTGCTCTTGGAGTATGAATTGTAACTTAAATTGTAATTGCATTCCTAACCTACAATCGCATTGTAAACCAAATTGTAACTCCTATTCAACTTACAGTCTAAGTTTTTAGGAGACTAAATGAGTGCCTTATATGTCTATAGTTTTTCCAACTTAGATAAATGAAGTACGCAATTCCAATGTTTTTAGAGCCTTGCCTTATGTCAAGGGTCTAGAGTGGCTATTGTCTAAGCTCTATTCTCCATTGTTTGTGTGAAATTTACTTTACTCCAACCCTTTCGGTATTAGAATTGAGCCTTAGTATGCAACACTTGTTGAGCACTCTAGAGTTACAATTTAAATTTAATCAACATAAAGCAAACAATGAAAGTGTTGTTGGGATTTATGCTCTGAAGCCTCGTAATTAATGATTTATTTAATAATTAATAATTATTTTAATTATTTTATTTGCTATATAATATTAACCATTATATAAAAAATCTAAAGTTATTAGTGTAATTTTGAACAATATGTAGTTGACATACAGGAGGATCATGTTCAAGAAATAACCAAAAGGACCATAGTATACGAATAAGATTGGGTGCCTTATCTTGGTAACACTATTGATACGACCCACTTTATAATAGTTACAAATGATTTGATCCAAATCGTTCATGTGGAGACATGTGAGTGTGGGTATCTTATACAATGAGTTTGTAGAAGACGGGACCACAAAATATTTAATCTCTCTTTATAAATCTATTAATTGAGAAGATTAATATTTCATCAGGATGATCATATGCGACTTGATCTTAATTTTGAGTGAGTTATGAACTTCTGCCTGTGAGAGCGTGTCCTTTGATTTGCATGGGTAAGAATAGATTTTGTAGCCAATTCCATAAGCCTACCATTTTGGGGCATTGCCCAAATAGGGAGCTGGAAACATAATCTCACAAGATGGAATTCATTCATTCCCATATAGGGTAAGTAAATGAGTAGATGAGTAGTTCCCTTAAGTACTGATTTTGAGACTTGAATAATGGGGCCCTACCCTCTCACTAGCCTGAAAATGACTTAGTTTATAGTTGGATCATAAACAAATTGTTTTAGAGGATCAGTGGTACTTATGGTACAAGATGTAATTACAGGGGTAAAATAAATTTTTTACCCAACTGTAATTACCAACAACTCGTGAATGATTGATTTCCATGTAATGGTTATATCCATGGACACAACTTGTTCTACAATTCATAAGAGTGCAACTCTAGGTTTATAGTAGAGTGACCTAATGTTAATGAATGAAAATTGATTAATTAAATAGTTTAATTAATTATTTTGTATCATTAGAGCTTATAATCTGTAGGTCCATAAGGTCCCCTTACTAGCTCATAGTAACACTAAAAAATCAATTTAGTTGAAAGAAAAATTTGAAATGTTCAAATTAATATTTAATTTGAAGTGTTCAAATTAATATTTAATACATTAGATATATTAAATATAAAAGAGGAAAATATATTTATTGTATTTGATACATTAAATATTAAAATAATTAATGTATATTAGATACATTAAAGAAAATATATTTTTAAAATTTGAATAAGATTCAAATAAAGAAATAAATATCATAGGAAAATTTAAAAGATTTGAATAAGATTCAAATAGATTAAATATAAGTATTTTAATATATTAGATATTTAAATATATATTTTTTAATTATGGCAAATATTTGCCCCAGGTCTCTATAAATAGAACATTTGGGTTGAGCCATTATAGCACACATCTCCTCAATAGAGAATTAGAGAATTCTCTCTACACCTCTTCCTCTTCAATCTCTTGTAGATTTTCTTTCAAGATGCTCCCACAAGCCTTGGTTTTGTGTTTGAGTCATAACAAGTAGGCTTTATGGAATTGGAGTTTCAACCCCGTTGGAGTTGGAGCAAGAAGATTAAAGAGCTGTTAGAAATATCTCCATAATATACAAAGGTATTTATCGCTTAACCTTAGTTTTTATTTAATTCTAAGTAAAATCAAAGACGATCCAATACTTCCGCTATAAGATGAAGTGTTCATTCTTATCAAGTATAGGCTTGGTCACTTTTGCAATTTAAGCTCAATTCATCCCCTTGGATGTTCACATGCTTGAAACCCTAAAAATGACTTAGCTCATATTAAAAGTAAAAAGAACTAATAAAGTGCATAACTTAAAACTCATGTTGGAAGGAAGGGTATTTAAAAGCAGTAGCATGGAAATAACATGGAGCTGGAAATTTAAGAATTTATTTCAAATCTTCCCACGAGAGAACTACATGAAGACTACAACCAAAACTTAGAAGAGAAGTTACAAGCTTTACTAACCTAACAGACTAAAAACCAGAGTAAAACAAAGACACAAAATGTAGCTTGCTGGACATTAATAACAAGAAAAGCTTATGTCAATGAATTCTACTAACAAGTCTAATTCAAAAACAACTCTAAACAATAACAATATTGACTTTGAGAAAACGAATTACAACAACTAAGAAAATGGGCAAAATAAAACTAAGACAGAATTGAACCAAATTTAGAAACAAAGCTTACTGGAAACTTATACATGAAACACGAACTAAGTAGATTTTTCTCTCTTCTTCCTCAATCGATTTAAGCCCCATCTTGTTCAAGAAAATTTTAATCTTCAAAATCAAGAAATTTTGTTCATATTGGATCGAGGAGTAAGGAAGAAAGGTCCAGAAAAAAGAGAAGGAAAGAAAGAGCAGAAAAAAAGGGACCGCAACAAAAAAAAAAAGAGCATAAATGGGTATTTCTTCCGAAAATGAAAACCGCCTTCTTCCTTATGTTTCTCTTATTTTTATAGCATTCAAGAATCTATTGTTTCTTCATTTTCCATGTATGGATTGATGTAGGAAGTTGTTGCTTGAATTAAGGAGGAATTGATGCCAGAATCTTCTAATTATGGACAAATCCCGTTTTTCCTCTTTTGGTTCCAGATTGCAATTTGCAATTGAAATTGCAATCGACTCTTGCAATTCTAAATTTTCTTCTCCCTGTCCAGATTGCAATTTCAATTGCAATCTAACTTGCAATTTCCCTCTATAGCTCAAACTACACAAATAACACATAATTCAGCCATCTTCCTACATGTCTAGTTCCTTTCTAGCATTTTTAAGAATTCCCAACATGCTCAAAGGTTTCTTATCAAACTTTCTCTAATACAATAGATTTTGGATTTCACAAATGATAAAGTTACAAGAATAACTTTTGTTTGTGAGCTAAATAATTCTCAATAATGAGAATTATCATTAGGTTCCTTGGTTAACTTTTACTTTTTGCTGCAACCTTAGTGAGTCTATAAGTCATATTATCTAGACGAATTGAGTACATACCTTTAGATTTAGGTTCAATCCAAGTTTCTATTCTCTTGAAGTTGCTTGTGACTTCTTCATGAGTTTTCTTCTCTTTTTAGAAGAGGTTGGTTTAAGTGGGATTCGGCCTCAGCCTTTGCCTATGGTCGGCCTTGGCCTCAACCTCAACCTCTGTTCAACCTCGACTTTGGCCACTAGTTGACTTTGGCCTTGGCCACTGGTCGACCTTGGTCTTGACCATTTATCGGGGCAATGTGTGAGGTTACTTGAGTTTCCTCCAATTGATTGTTTTCAATTTGTCCTTGGAACTTCCCTCTTCTAGATGAGACTGGGGTGATCTCATCATTGGAGGGAGGATCGTGGGAATATGGAATGTTTGTTCCTAGTTGAATGCTCGTCGCTTCCTGTGACCTATGGATCAAAGGTGTCTTATGTCTTGTAGTTTGGCTACTATGGCAATCAAAGTTGCATCTTCAATGTATCCTTCAATTTGTAGAGCTGCTTTATTGAAATATGCCACATATTTGCAGCCCAACTACTATGGCAATCGAAGTTTCTTTTGGTTCTTGTTTGATCATTAACAAGTGCATCTGACATTTGAGTTGATCTTTTTCCTTCGTTGAAGTAACCTATTGATCCACTTCTCAGTTTTCTAGTCCTTTGTAAGGTGAAAGAAAAAGGATCTGCATCATATGGCGACGAATACTCTTTGAAGTTCCATTTAAGATCGGTAAGAATCTAAGATCCTTTTTACCATCATAAGGTTTGATGGTCAGCACTTTGAATTTTGAAGGTATTTCTACCTCCATTATTTTGTTAGAGAATAGAGGATTTATCTACTAAATTAGGAATGCTAGATCTTGTCCTTCAAATTTTAGTATCTTATGAATATTGCCCTGGATACAGTAGCGAATCTAGAATTTTATGTTAGGGGTGCTTTAATTCGTATATGAAAATAATTTTGAACACATTGATATATATTGATATTAATTTATATATTTTGTTATTAGTTTGTTTAATAGAAGTATATGGTTGACTTTTTGACATAAATATACAAAAAAAAAAATGCAACTTGAAATAATAGGTAGATTTATTTTTTTTATAAGAATTATAGTTTTTTTTTTAAAAATTAAGTTACTAAATATTTTTAAATATTTGAATTTAAAAAAATTGAATTTTTTGATTTATTTTAATTTATATTGGATATCAAGATTAAAAATCAAATTTAAAAAATAAATTAAAACAAATATTATAACATTATATATCAATCTGAGCATAACTCAACTAGTCAAGACATATATCATCAAAGAAGAGATCAGAAGTTTGAATTCTCACTCTCACACATTGTTAAACTAAAAACATAAAATAAATAAATAAAAATATATATCTATGTATGTATATATATATATATATATATATATATATATATATATATATATATATATATATAAGGAAAATATATAGAACATTATATATTTGTTATTATTCATACTTTGAAATAGTTATATACATTTTTAAGAAAATATGATTTACCATATCTCAAAAATAATATATGATTTACCATATAAAATTTAATTTTTTTTACTTTAAATAATTTCCTTTTACAATTTTTTAAATTAATAAAAACAATATATAATTTTCGTTTGTGTACATTTAAATAGATTCCTTTTACAATTTTTTAAATTAATAAAAACAATATATAATTTTCATTTATAGGTTCAAAATGTAAACAAAATCACATAGCCAAGGTTTGAACTCAAGCCGAATAAACAACGTGAGGGGGGATTCAACGTATAACCACCAAGCTAATAAACGTTTTTATTAATTTCTACTAATTTAATATATAATATTTACTATTTTAAAGTTGAGGTTGGGCTCAAGCCCCTCTTGAGCCGATGGTAAATTCGCTCCTACCTGGATATTACCTATCTCTTTTTGGATCTTCTGGAGATCATCTTTTCATGCACATGTAGCTACATCTTCAACCTAGGGTCGGCCTCGGCCTTGGCCTCGTCTGTTTTCTTCAATCAGACTTCGTAGGTCCGAACCCATCGTCTTGGCTTTTCAAGGCTTTGTATGATGCTATGATCGTAGGGTTGAGTCGACCTTCATCTTTGGCCTAGGGTCGACCTTGGCCTCAGCCTCTTTTGCCTATCGCTTTCGCTTCTCTTTAATTAGACTCCGTAAGTCTGATCTTGTCACTTCTTCTTACCGAGACCTCGTCATCACACTATCTTTATCAATCAAATACACTTCACTTTTGCTTTAAAAACTTAGAATCTTTGTCCACGTTTAGTCGATGCACCATGATGTTAGGATTTATTCATGGCATGTCTTCACGTAATCAAGCGAATAAGTCTACATTGTTTCTAAGGAAGTTGATTAGTCTTTCTTTCTGTTCAGCCCCCAGTTTTGTTCCAATGTTTACTCATCTATCTTTTGTTGTAAGTGGGATGGATTCCATCTCTTCAGTAGGTTGCCCTCTTTAGTCTGCCTCAGTCTCCTCAAATTGGTCAAGGAGCTGGTCGATCCTCTTCTTTGTTGCTTCTTCGCACAATCCTTCTGGTCAGCATTGCGTGTAGCTTGAACGATCTGGTCAGCCTCAACCTTGACCTCCATATGAGGCTGAAGAAGTGTGACTTCTCGCATTCGTCACGAGTGACGATCCTAATCTAAATCATCTCCATCTTCATTCTAATTTTTCTTTCCCATATTCTTGCTCATCTCTTTACTGAATATGGTATGCATATCTTTCAAGCAAGTGTAGTCTTCCCCACAGACGGCGCCAACTATTATTACCAAATTTTGGACAAAAGAATCTCACCCGACCTCCCCTCTCTCCTCTGAAGAGAGTTTAAATACCTCCTCCCAAGGGTTATTCATGGGTTTCCTCATGCAATTGGGATCGAAAGGACCAGATTGGGTTGGATTGAATGTGCACAAGCCAAGGAAGACAAAGGGAAAGCCCAAAAGTGGGCCTTGTCATGTGGTCAACCTCGGCCTAGGCCTAGGCTAACCATGGGCTTAGGCTTCGGCTCAAGCCTGTTTCTCCTTCTTCATGCTCTCTAGTTTGGTTCCCACTTGGTTTTAGTCCATCTTTGTTTGTATTGGACTTATTTGCTTCATTTAGCCTTTAATTGTAGTCCATTTCTCAGTCTGTTCTGGTGGTCCAATTTTACCCATAACACCATGCATTTGATAAGAATTAGCTTCAAGCTAACAATGAAGACTAATTTTGAGATTTATTGAAAATACAAAGACTAATTTTAGACATTTAAAAATACATGGGCTAAAATTGAATGAGTTCCAAAGTAAAAGGACCAACATAATATTTTAACCTCTTTATTGTAATAATGACAAATATTTGAAGTCTACTACAACAAGATAGAAGTTTGAGAAGTAATAATCATCATAGTTTAGAGAGAATAGTTTCTTTTTTTTTTTTTTTGAAAAAGGAAAATATCATTGCATTAAGAACTCAAGGGCTACAAAGGCTAAAGTCAGCCAAAACTAACTGGTGGAGCCAATCAGACTCATTATTAGACCAAGTACATGACTCATTTGAAGAAAAAGCCCATCTAGCTAAATTATGGGCCACTTTATTTGTTGAACGTGGGCTAAAGTTGGGCCCAATAAACCTATTTGCAATCATATAGTTTCTAATATCTTCCAAAATGGGGCCCTGAGGAGCAGATCTAAAGGAATGGGCTTGGATGGCCTTTACTAATAGTTGGACATCTGATTCAATCCATAAGTTCTTAAAATCAAAATTTTCTGCCATTTCCATTCCTTTTAACATCGAGAGAGCTTCAGCCGAAAGGGGATCCTTCCTTCCCTGTACAATCTCAGATTTTGCAATCACCATCTTAGCACAAGAATCCCTTATCATCGCCCCTAACCCTGTGAGATTGAGAGTTGGATGACAGGCAGCATTAATATTGAGCTTCAAAATTACCTCTGCCGACGGCTTCCATCTTTCGATCTGAACAGGTGCATTCCTCATTTGTAATTTCTCCTTGCATGTCTCTCGAGCATTTCAAATTTCTCGAATATAATCTAAAATCCACTCTGATCTTCTATTCGCATTTGGTAAGGCTTTTTTTGGAGCTGCAACGTTTATATCTGACCATGGGCCCAACATCATATGCTTAGTACTTCAGTCTCAACTGTATCAAATTCTTCGAAAACAATCATCAGTAATTCCAGAACAGGTAACCTCTGTATCATCAAACTTACTACCATCGAAATCACCATTTCCCATATATTCTATGTTATTTTACAATGGAAAAGTGTATGGGTCTCTGATAACGCTCATTTATGAGTTTTTTGGCTCCAAAAACTAAGCTATTTTCTTAGAAAGTGAGTGTTTAATGTTATAATTCATGTCATTTAGGGTAAATTTAAGTAAAAACAAGTTTTGCATGTGTCTGAAGTCTTGATTTGGTAAAAATAAGTTTTTAGGTGTATTTAGAGTCATTTTTGTTAAGAAAGTGTTAATTTTTGTTGATTTTGTGTAGAGGCTGAAAAATGACCCAAATAAGCTCACATTCTGGCCGCAAGTGAGGCAAAAGAAAGATTATTCAAGAGATATGCGACCAGGATGCGCCAGCAGTTGAGAGCAGAAACCAAATTTCAACTATTGCAGGAAAAACTCAAAATGTGCCCAACTATGTAGCCGCATTTAGGCCATTTCGATAACAACACAATTGCACTCAACTATGCAGCCGCATCTAGACCTTTTCAGCATATTCTCCCATATTTGCGAGATTTGCAGATAAAATCAAATATTCTCAACCAAATCTCAGAGGATCAAGGGATATGATCGGTTAAGCCTCTCCACACTGATCTCGGCAGCAAACCCTAGGCCTTGAGGTTTATAAAAGGCAACTCAAGCTTCAGTTTCAAAGAGAGCTCATATTTCTATCTTCTTCTCCAACTTCTGCAGTTTTTCTTCAGCCGCTGTACCGAGTGTCCCCCAGTTCTGTTCATGCTTCATTTGGACACGAACTTCGAAAGAAGGGAGTGTAAACACTTGTTCTCCTCGAAAGAGGTTGAACAAAATCAGAAAGAAGAAACAAACTTTGGGTTCTTTATCGTTGTCATTTAAATTTTGTACGTTCTGTTGTTCTTTAAAGTTTAGTTGCCATTTTATTCTTTCATTAAGTTGTAAGTTTCTGTTTCATTTATTAAATTTCAATTCTTCAAGTTTTGTTTCAAGTTGTTATTGTTTCAATTCCGAACTTTTAGTTTTATTCTTTTATTTCAATGAAGTTTATCTTTTCTCAATCAAGTTTTCTCTTTATTTTCTGCACTTTAGTATTCTTTTCAATGAGTAGGAAAACTCCTTGGAGGGGATTCAATGACGTGGATACCCTAAAAAGGAGATAAGCCCCACCATGTGATTCTACTAATTTTGCTTAACATTTAGAATCATTTGCTTTTATTGAGTTTAAGTTTCATTGTTAGCTTAAACTGATCACTTGAGTTAGCATAGTTTGTGTGAGATTCAATACTGAAAGGGTTGGATCGAGCACCCGTTTTCATAAAAGCAATCTAGGAGAAGAGTCTAAATATAGAACTTCACTTTTTGTACCTAGACATAGGACAAAAACCTTTAGAATCATTGAGTTGTGTTCCTTATTTATCTAAGTTAAAATTAGCCATAGATATATGTGTTTAATTGCTTAGTCTCCTAAAAGCACTTAGAAAAGGGCTGAATAGGTGTTGAACTCGATTCATGGTGTTAAGTGTCAGTTAGGGTAGGTTGCGAGCGAATTTCCGTAGCATTTTGTCTTAATCGCACAGAACTCAAAAGAGGCAGTATGCGGGCCCAAGAGGCAAAATCTCTTAAATAGCCGGACCTAGTTAAGCAAGATTGTGGGCGCATGGTGGGCGCATTTTCTCAGGATTGAAACAGATTTGAACCCCCTACTTCTCATTACTATTTTCTTATCTTTTCTTTAGTTCCTTTATTTTTATTGCACAAAACCCCCAAAAACATCTTATTTATTTGGTTACCTTCGGTTGCAACTTGAAAGTACTTGTGTTGTTAACTGAAAAGCTATTTGTTAACCGTTCCCTTGGGTTCGATACTTGGAGTACTTCCATATATTACTTGTTGGACAACGTGCACTTGTGCTCTTTGCATTAGCAGTCATCAGTCTCTATTTCATAATCCTTCCTACACATCACACACCATGGTTCAATATGTAAATGTCTTCTGCAAAGGTTGTAATTTGTGGCTAGAATTTCATGAAATAATTTCTACATAAAAGCCTTAACTTTAGAAGGAATTTTAAGAGCCCATAGAGATTTCCACCATTTTTCCATTCTAATCAAATTTGAGCTCGATGAGTCAACTGTGTTGTTTATGAAAACTTTGTATGCACTCTTTGTAGAAAAATGACCATCCTTAGTACAATGCCAAAGCCAGCTATCAAATAATGAAGTTTTGCAAATGGGTATAGTCTAGATAATTTGAATCTCTTCTTCACAAAGAATTGTACTCATCTTATCTATATCCCAATTCCCTGACTCATCAATTAGGTCAGACACCTTCAAAGATTTAGCCTCTTCTGAATGAGTGGTGAATAATTTAAAAGTAGTAGCTTGAGGAATCTATGGTTGGTCAAAAATGAGTGCGTCTTCTTCATCCCTATTCTCCTTTGGATGCCTTTAAATAGTAACTCTCTTCCCCAAATCACACTCCTCTAAATATAGGAAGGGTTATAACCCAATTCAATCCTTAGAATAGTAGAATTTAGAAAATACTTACCACTAAAAAGTCGTGAAACTAGTGATTGAGGATTCTGAAGAATTCTCCAAACCTATTTTGCAATCAAGGATTGATTAAAGCCTTCCAAATTCTTGAGTCCTAACCCCCTTTTCTCTTTAGGTAGACATAGACGCTCCCATTTCATCCAGTGAATCTTTGATTTACTTATAGAGCTCCCCCACCAAAATATTCCAATATGCTTGTTTAGGTTGTCACAAAATGACATTGGAAACCTAGCACAAGACATAACATATGTTGGAATAGATTGGGCCACTGCTTTAATAAGTATCTCTTTACCACCACAAGAGAAAAAAATTCCTTCCCAATTAGCAATTGATTGGAAAATATTTTCTTTAATAAAATCTAGGTCTCTTTGCTTATTTTTTGAAAAGTGAGATGGAATATCTAGATATTTTTCCAGATTAGTAACCACTTTCATATTCATACTCTATCCCAACATATGCTTTTAATCTTCCTCAACATTAGGATTGAAAAGAATAGCTGACTTAGAACCATTAACACACTGTCCTGATGCTTGTTCATGGATGTGCAAAATGTTGGATAGCTTCAAACTCTGATTCTTTACCATGACAAAATAGGAGATTGTCATCTGCAAAAAACAGATGTGAAATATTTGGACTTCTTTTTGCAATTTGACAACCTAAAACAATCTTCTGAATTTGTGCATTTAGTAATAGGTTGGATAAGCTCTTGGTACAAAATAAGAATAGATAGGGGGATAGGGAATCTCTTTGTCTCAAACCTCTTTGAGGTTGAATAAAACCTCTAGCTCTCCCATTCAACATAACTGAGAAACTAGCTGTGGATATACACTTCATTATCAACGAAACCCAAGACTCGTCAAAATCCAGTCTGAGTATGATTTGTTCAAGAAAAGACCACTCAACTCATTCATAAGCTTTACCCATGTCAAGTTTAATGGCAACCAACCCTTTGTTTCCTCTTCTCCTATTCAATATATGATGTATGCATTTGTAGCTAATCAAAAAGTTATTTGAAATCAAACGGCCTGGAACATATGAACTTTGGGGTTCAAAAATAACTCCTAGTAATATATGTTTTAGTCTATTAGTTATAGTTTTTGTAATGATCTTGTAGGATACATTACACTAACTAATAAGTCTAAAATCGGTAACAAAATGAGGCTGTTTCTTTTTTGAGATAAGAACTATATTTATCTTATTCAACTATCTCACTGAGGCTTTATTATTCAAAATATTGACTCATACAGCTACATTTTTCTCTTTAGTTGTAGCCCAATATTTTTTATAAAATAAAGCCAGAAAGCCATCAGGACCTGATGCTTTAGTAGGAAATATTTGAAAAAGTGTTGTAGTTATTTCTTCTTAAGTGAAAGGTGCCAAAAGGATATTATTCATTTCCTCTGTAACTTTTTGAGTCACATGTTCAAGGGATGCATCAAAATGAATTTCATTAGGTTTGCTAGATCGAAAAATCTCCTCAAAATTCCTTAGAAATAATTTCTCCATATCCTCATCTTTAGAAATCCATTCTTCAGCCTCTTTTATTTTATGAATATAGTTCATCTCCCTTCTCAGGGATGCCTTTTTATGAAACCATCTCATATTCCTATCACCCTATTTAAGCCATTTCTCTCTAGACCTCTGCTTCCAATATATTTCTTCCTTAATCAATGCTTTATCCAAATTGCTTTTGATTTTGTGAATTTCATTAAAGTCTAGCCCATCATTAAATCATAAGCATCCTAGAGTTTTTGTCTATAAATATTGATATCTGAGAATAACTCCTTCCTCTTTTTCAAACTCCAAGGCCTTAAATGTTCCCTACTTTGTGCAATGGCTTTTGTTAATTGCCTCATAGAATGATCATTTTCTACAATATCATTCACCTTTCCATTCCAGCAATTACGGATTATCTCCACATTCTTCTTCCCTAGTCCAAAGCTCTTCAAATCTGGACAATGGCTTGCCTTTTTATGAGATTGTTTAGAGAAAAAGATCTATCCAACTGAACACATATTGGTCGATGACCAGAACCATACCAGTCAAGATGAGATACTTTAAGATTCTCAAACAAATTGCAAAATGAATCATTAGCAAGGAATTGATCTAACCTTTTAAAAATAGGAGAACCTTTCTGCAATTTATTAGTCCATGTGTAGATGCTACCTTTATAACCCAAGTCCTTCAAGTGGACGTCATTAATCACTACACGAAACATCTCCATATTTGAAGACACTCTAAAGGACCCACCTTTCTTTTTCTTAGCCCAAACACATTCATTTAAATTTTCTCCCACCAACCAAGGTGACTCATCTTTGTTTGATAACCAACAAATTGAAGGAATGAGCGTTTCATTCCGCAGTAGAAACATTGAATCGTCTTTGATTTTATTTAAAATTAAACTAAAAAAATAAGATTAAGCAAACTTACTTGGAATAAATATAGAGATATTTCAGGCGGGTTTTTATCTCCTCCACAATGTCTTCTTGGTTATGAATCGAACATAAGATTAAGGCTTGTGGGAGCCTCTTGAAAGAAAATGAGAAAGAAGAAGTTCAAAGAGAATTCTATAATTCTTTGTAGATGAGATGTGTCTCTTATGAAGAATGCACATAATGGCTCACCCCTTGAGTTCTTTTTATAGTGGTTTAGGGAAAATAATTAAATGATATATTTTAATATCTAATATATTAAAATATATTTATCTAACCAATTTGAATCTTATTCAAACCTTTTTAAATTCTCCTACGATATCTATTTCCTAATTTGAATCTAATTCAAATTTAATAAATATCTTTTCTTTAATGTATCTTAATACATTAATAATAAGTTTTTTTTTTATATTTAATGTTATCACATATACATTAAATATGTTTTCTCTCATTTAATATATCAAATATATTAAATTTTAGTTTGAACATTTCAAAATTTTCTCTCAACGAAATTGATCCCTATTTGTTCATATGAGCTAGAAAATGGACCTTATGGACCTACAGATTATAAGCTCTAATGATACAAAATTAATTAATTAATCAATTTTCATTCATTAACTCTAGGGTCACTCCACTATAGACTTGGAGTTGTACTCTTATACACTGTAGGACAAGTTGTGTCCATGGATATAACCATTACATTCAAGTTGATCCTTCACGAGTTGTTCGTAATTACAGTTGGGTCAAAAGTTCATTTTACTCCTGTAATTACATCTTGCATCTTAAGTACCACTGATCCTCTAATGAACAATTTGTTTATGATCTAACCATAAAATAAGTCTATTTAAGGCCAGTGAGAGGGTGGGGCCCCATTGTTCAAGTCCTGAAACCAGCACTTGGGAACTACTCATCTACTTACCCTATATGGGAAGAAGTGAATTCCATCTTGTAAAAGTATGTTCCCAGCTCCCTATTTGGTCAAGTCTCCAAAATGGTAGACATATTGAATCGGCTACAAAAGCCACTCTCACCTATGCAAATCAAAGGACATAGCCTCACAGGCAGGAGTTCATGACTCACTCAGGATTAAGATCGAGTCGCATATGATCATCCAGATGAAATATTAATCTTCTCAATTAACGGATTTATAAAGAAAGATTAAATATTTCGTGGTCCAGTCTTATACAAACTCATTATATAAGATATCATCAGTCAAATGTCTCCACATGAACGGTTTGAATCAAATCATTTGTAACTGTTACAAAGTGGGTCGTATCAATAATGTTACCAAGATAAGACACCCAACCTTATCCATATACTATGACCATTTAGCTTATTTCTTAACCATGATTCTCCCGTATGTCAACTACATATTGTTCAAGATTACACTAATAACCTCGGATTTTTCATTTAATGGATAATATTATATTGTAAATAAAATAATCAAAATTATTATTAATTATTAAATAAATCATTAATTACAAGGTTTTAGGACATAAACCCCAACACAAATAAGATCACACATCAGTTTCTTATTGCTACCTTTAGGAGCTCCATAGATACCAGAAAAACGCTACCATTTATCCTTCCAATAGATACTATAATTGATATGGTTTTGAGAAAAAGATCTACATGACATTCATTCTTCCAAAATAAGCTCAAATCCCCACTAATGCCCTTACTTTCAACTATCAAACAACCATCAAACTTGATGCCCCATTTCAAAGCCTCCATCTTTACTTTATCACTCTTAGTTTCTGTCAAGAATACTATTTGGGGATTTTGAAGACGTCCTACGTCTTTCAAATGTCTGAACGCCCTAGGATTTTCCCCACCGTGGACGTTCCAACTTAAGTTTTTCACTGCGATTGGTAGGGTTGCTCAACAGTCTCCGCCAGCACATAATCAATGTCATATACTCTCTATTTCTTATAGATATCATTCATAAAAATTACCTCCTCCATCTTACGCTTCCCTTTAACCTTCTCCTCTTCTTCTAGGATACATTTGCTGTGTAAGTTTTGGTTCCTATTTTTGTTTAGGACCAAACTTGCGTTTCCCCTTATGTCTAGATAACTCTTTTTGATTCCCCCTTATGTCTTGATAACTCCTTTTGATTCCCCCTTCTGAAAACATTAAAGAGTTATCTAAAAAGGGGCCATTAAGATCCATACCTAATCCTTGAGAAACTTCTAAGGACTGAGATGGGGCTTGCATAGAGAAGTTTTCTTCATGTAAATCTCTATTCAAGTCTACCTCCATAATATTCATCATATCGTTTTCTTCTGTTTTTCCTTCTATCTTTCTCCTTTCTCTAGAATCATTGATCCCAACCTTCTGTATAATAGGGTCAAATATGATATCCCCTTGTTCTCCAATCAAATCTTTCATATCACTCACAACATCTATTCTAGGAGAATGAACATCTTCTTTCTGCTTCAAGTTAAATTCACTAGAAATATATCTTCCTCCTTCTCTTTAGGTGTGGATACTCTCCACCAATACACATCGCTCCTACCTCTATCCCCTCATCTTCCTCCTTTTCCCCCTCTTCTTCTACTACTCATCCTCCTATTTTCATAATTTAACAAAGGATCATCTCCTCCTCCTATAGAGTTTTTCTTGATCACAGAAGCTCGAATCCAATCCCCAAACTCTTATTTCTTATCAATCCTCCATTCCTCCTTTGATGTTTGACATTCTCTAGATGGAACGCCAATTATACCATAATCAAAACAAAAATCAGGTAGTTTTTTATATTTAATAGGACACCAAATCTCCTTCCCTGTTTTCGTTTTAGCTTAAGTTCCCTAAGCAAAGGAATTGTAATATCTATATTTATTCGTATACGTAAAATGGGACCCATCCAATTATTTTCTCCATCCCAATCTATTTCCTCCACTGTGTCAATTTCTTTCTCCAACACTTTAGCCATCTCCATCGACATACAATTCATTGGAGTGTTATGAAGTTGAATCCAAAAAGATTGATGGGAGAAAGTTAGGTTGGCAATTTGATCATCTTCCTCTAAAATTTTCATAATCAACAATGATTTTTCAAAAATCTCGGGGCTAGAGTTCATTATTCTTGCTTTTTCAGAAAGTGAAGAAGATGTTTTCACCTGCAGGCTCAATTCACGTATTTTGATGTACCTTCTAATATCACCTTCTAATATCGATTTCATAACTGATTTGAATGCCTCAAAATTGGTATGTTTATTTGATATTAATCGCTGCAACACATAGGTTGAAACTCTCTATAGACAACAAAGTCTTTTCTTCTTCAATGGTGATAACTCTCTCTTTTCTCTCAGAAAGAGATAAATTCTGCCACTTTTTCGCCAGGTCCTCCATCACCAAGAAGAAAACCAAACTAGTAGCTGCTCAACGATGACGTTCTTCCCACCATTAATAGGCAAGAAAATCCTACTCCCAAATAGAGAGATATAAAAATTCTGAAATTACTATTGTTCAGAGGGAATAGTCTTGGTAACTAGTATTGGGTTAAATATATGAAAACAAGTCATTTTCATTAGCTATTTTGTGTATAAAAAGAAACGTCGTCTTAAAAGCATGTTTTTACATAGTGTTATGTCTAATTAGTGTCACATTTTGATTCGGACAAGAATGCACATCGATGTCTTTGCTTTGTTTCAATTTTCTCAATCCACATAACCTTATTTCAAGCAATCTTCTCAACTTATATAGAAGCTCGACTTAGGTCAACTAAGACTCTTCATTCCAGTAATTAAGAAAGTTCCTAATATATAATTAATCGTGACAAATAACAGCCTAAACTAATTTCTCTCATGCTGGATTCCTAATATTCATTCTCCACGAAATTCCATTTTTGTTGTTGTTATTAATGCTCTTTTTCTAATTGTGGAATAGCTCTCTTCTCATTGAAATTAAAGAAGCTTACAAAGGTGAATTTATAGAGAATGCAGGAAACAGAAAAGCAACTAAAGCTCTTAACGAAAAATTACAACAGAAATAATAACTAAAAAATAACAACCAAACTTCTATATGATAACAGTTGTTTCTACCAACTCAAAAAATCGAATGGGTTCTTGATTAATTAATTAGTTAAAAATTTTAAATATTATAGATTGTAATTTAAAAATAATATTTTCATACTTGCATTATAACTTTTGGACTAAAGTATTATAAAAAATACTCTTGAACTTTGAGTCTTGTTTCAATAATACCTCTAAACTTTAAAAAGTTGCATTAATATCCTTGATGTTTTAAAAAATATCAAAAATGCCCTTGACGTTAGCAATTGCAACGAAAAACCCACGTAGCTATCGAAATCTTAAATGGTAGCCTATATCACTAGGAAAAAACAGAAAACGTCTGAATAATTTGGACAAAACAAGTGCAAAAAATTTCTAGAAAATAAGGGAGGTTAATCGTTTTAAAAGAGAGATTAGGGAAAAATTAGGCAAGCTAAAGAAGATCACAACATACCAGCAAATTTGATCAATAATATTGAAGCAGCCCCAATTTTACAACACCACCAACAATTAAATGAACAAGTTTACAACCATTTATAGCAGCACCAAATGAACACCAACAACCAAATGAACACGGGGGTGGAGGCAGTTTAGAACAGGGTCCAAAGTTTAGGAGTATTTCTATAATTTAGCCAAACTTTTATAATTTCTTGAATTCCAAATTTTGGGGAGTACTAGTTGCTAAGATAAAAAGGTTGAAAGTTTAATTTTAACAACTCATGATTTGAGGATTTAAATCTCAACCTAACAACCTTATACTTTAAGGTGGAATGTACCTTTTCTTTTTTCTTTTTTTTTTTTGCAGCAACTAAAAAGGTTAGAATGGTAGGACTTAATTGTGTTTCATAAGTTTAAGTAGGTAATTGTTTTAATTAAAGTTTTGAAGGTGCCGACCTATTACAGCCCTAACCACCATTCCTCTTTCTTTCTTCCTTTTTGCCTTTCTCTCTCTTAGGGAAAAATGATCGTGTGAAGCTGCAAATGCTACTAACTACGGAGCCAATTGATGAGAGGTTCTACCAACATACATCGATACAGTATTTTTAAAGTAACTGATTTCTAAAAACCAAATACTATCTTAAGCATCATTGTTCACCACGTAATTTCAACGAAGAAATGTCACACGTGTAATGAACTTGTATTGTATTAATTTGAGTATAGTAAGTACAATCTCTAGTATTTGATCCTCTGATTCTCTTTCCTGCTTGTATGCTCTACTCGAGAGCTGAAGGAGCTTGTTTTTGAGGTTGGAACTTCGATCGATTCTTGGAGCGTTCTTGATTTTCGGGAAGTGTTCTTCCTTCAGACAGTAGTTGATCTTCAGAAGCTTCTGGAGATTTCACAGCTTCATTTCTGAACTCTCTTTGAGTTTCTTCCATTTTGAACCCTTGAAATAAAGGAAGGAGCTCTCTATTTATAGAGTTCCTCAGGGCCTCCAGGTGGGCTTGGGCCTGTCTGTTAGACTAGGCCTGGTTGAACTTGGATCAAGCCCTTTTAGACTGGGCCTAGTTGACTTTAGACCTAGCCTCTGGACTGGGCCTGGACTTTGCGAATTGGGGTCTTCAATTCAGGTTTTTGTTTAGAATCAATCCAAATTTCAAAGAACCCAATTGTGTACTTGGATTTGCCATAATTCAATTTAGAGATCTTTGCAAATTTAATTAATCCCTAAATTTAATTAATTCCTAATTAAATATAATTTTGTCATCAATGTTCGATAATGGCGTGACAATTTCTAGCTAGTTGAAATTTCTATTTCAACAACCATTCTTTATGTAATAAGTCTGGACACAATATCATCATTTATACTAAGATGAATATTATAGTCATGTATAGATAGATATATATTGGTTATAAATCTCAAATAATCCTTTTCAAGAGTTTGTATTTTAAAAAAAAAAAGTTTGTATAAAAATGGGCAATTTTTTGGACATTGATTGCTAGTCATTATTAATGCAAGAAGGAATTAATAAGAATGCGTATGCCTTTACTACATCGTCGTCCCAAACTAATTCAATTTTAGAAATAATATTGCCTAGCTAGGGTGGCAAGGTTAGTTTTTAGATTGAAAAATTGGTTGGGTCTCATCTAATTTACTTAATTGTTTGTTGTTTTATGTTGCATCAAGCCATCAATCATTTGGATACCATTAACTTGTTTTAAATATACAGTAACAAATTTAGGGGGCGTTTGGCCCATGGTTTTGGGTTCCCAACCCAAAATCATGTTTGGCCCAAGGTGTTCAAAACCCTTGGTTTTAAACACAATCTCATGGTTACAACAGTGCAACCCTATTGCCACATTTTCATCTTCCATTTGCCATCTTCCATTTCTGGCGACCACTTCGACAATAACTTCGATGACAACTCAGGCAACCACCGACGATGAAAACTTCGACGACCACACTAGCGACCCCAACCACTGCTGACGACTACCTCTGACGATCACTCCGATGACATCTTTAGAGACCAGTCTGATGACCATCCAAAAAACTCAACCACTCGATGACCCAACCACCCCCGGGACCCCACTTTCCTGCAACCACCTCCAACGACCATCCGACAACCTGACCACCCAGCAAATATCGTTGATGACCACCCCAAAAATCCAACCACCTAGCCAACCACTATCGACAACCACCTAATCACCACTCTAGTGACCTAACCACTCCAATGACTACCCCGGCGATCACCCAGACAACCCAACAACCACTATTAACGCCACTCGGTGACCACTCCAGGGACCACCTTGGTGACCCAACCACCCAGCAACTCGACCAACCTAATGACCACTCCAGCAACCTTACTACCCCAATGATCCAACCATCTCGGTGACTCCACTTGCCAGCAACCATTGCCAACAACCGTCTGACAACCACTCTGGCGACCCGACCACCCCAATGACTACTCTGACGATCACCCCAATGGCCCAACCACCCAACAACCATTGTTGACGACCACCCGGTGACCACCTTGGTGACTCAACCACCCAGCAACCCAACCACCTTGATGACCACTTCGACGACCACTTCAGTGACCCGACAACCATTGCCAACCATTCTAGCGACCTGACCACCCTGCAACCACCACTGGTGACACAACCACCTCATCAACTTGACCGCCCCAATGACCACTTCAACGATCACCTCAGTGACCCGACCACCTAGTCAATTTTTTAAAATGTTAAAATAAAACTAAAAATAGTTATTAAACAATTTTTTTAACCCATTATGTTTGAAATAGGTTTTAAAATACTGTGCAAAATAGAGTTTCTAATATTTTAATTTCTAAAATAGAATTCGAATTTTATAACTCATTTATCTTTGAAATAGGTTTCAAAATACGGTGAGAAATAGTTTTAAATTTTTTAAATAGACCTCAAATATTTTAATTTCTAAAATAGAGTTCTAAAAATAGGTTTATGAATATTTTGTAAAATATAGTTTTAAATTTCCTAATTTTATGGAGACGCATGTCCTTGGGGTCCAACATGTCGACATCCTGAACAACGGGTCCACTTAACAGCCGAACAGATTGGGAAGATTGCATCATGGTCGTCTAAGAAGGACCGCATTGAAAGAGCCTGCATGAACGAGCTATATGCCGAATTAAAGGCGATTCCTGGGATGACAAGGCAAGACTGCATGGTCATTGCAAAGACCCTCCCCAAATTGGAAGTATGATTATTATGTGGAAGTGTTAGGGAGAGCACTTGGAACCTGACCCCCATGACGACAACTCGATGCCTTCATCACCTTTAGCTCCTACTTAGTCTTAATTCAGTTTGTGTATTAGACAACTGTTTCTATTCTTTTCTTCATTCCTTTCAGCTTATGTATTATGATATTATGAACTTCGGACCTTCATTTTCATTATGGATTTTCTTTACTCTAGCAACACCATTCTTCTTTCCCACGTATTAATTAATTTAGAATATATGTTCTTACTAATGTTATTTAATTTTACATCATCATGAATAGAGTGAATGAGATATCAATATAATTGTACGAACTACACATTTATATTTAACTATGCTTGAAACAATTGATCCACGTAATTGGTTAAAATATTGATTTTCAATTCAACAAACAATTATCAAGTCAAAAAAATGGATCTACAATAACAGCCTAAAAAAATTGTTAAAAAAAAAAAGCATAAACAAACCTAACCCAACCATGCACCCCCAAACACAAGTTTGTAGCTAAACCTAACTCTATATCTCAAACACAATAATCAGGATCCCTAGAATTTTTTATTTCAGCCAAGAATTTTCAGAGTTTTTGATTTCAAACCTGCACGCCAAACAACTCCTTAATATCTATTTTTTTTATTTGACCTACGACTTGCCCTATCTATTTAGAGTTGGGATGGAGTTCTGGCCAAGGACAATTTTCTTTTGGACAAGGACGGGAATACACATTGTCTCGACCTTGATTTTTAGTTGATAATAAAAATATTAATTATTGAAATATAAAATAATACAGATACTTATTTTATCCAAAAAAATATATAATTTTAGTATGTTTATTAATTTTAATTGATTTTAAAAAATAAAATAACGGTGATTCCTTATTCAAACCCTGATTCCTCAAAATGGGGAATAGAATGGGGATGAGGATAAAAAAAGGACCAGGATGAAAAGAGTGCATCCTAGATCTCGTCTCACCTCATTGTCATCCCTACGCACGAAAAGAATTGCTCACATCAAAGGTAAGGACTAAAATTAAATTTATAAATTCAGGACTCAACCAATCAAGTTTTATTCATTCATAAATCAAGAAAGGCGTAACTATTATTGTTATTATTATTTTGTGCAATATTTAATTATTCTATAAGAGCTTCATGAATCCAATGAAAATAGAACATAACAACAGTTTAAAAGATGCATGAATCTCTTATGCAACTTCTCTTTTCTTTTTATTTCTCTTTTTAGGCCAAAAAAAATATATTAAACTTTCGTTTGATAACCATTTTGACTCCGTTTGATGACCATTTGATTTTTAGTTTTTGATTTTTGAAAATTAAGCTTATAAATACTACTTTCATCTATAGATTTTCTTGTTTTATTATCTACTTTTTACATATGTTTTAAAAAATCAAACCTAAGTTTTGAAAACTACAAAATGTAGGCCCCGTTTGATAACCATTTGGTTTTTGGTTTTTGGTTTTTAAAAATTAAGCCTATAAATACTACTCCCACCTATGGTTTTACTTGTTTTGTCATATTCTTTTTGCCTATGTTTTCAAAAACCAAGCCATGTTTTGAAAACTAAAAAAAATAGTTTTCAAAAACTTGTTTTTGTTTTTAGAATTTGGTTAAGAATTCAAATAATTTCTTAAGGAAGATGAAAACCATTGTAGAGAAATTGGGAGAAAACAAGCTTAATTTTCAAAAACCAAAAACCAAAAACCAAATGGTTATCGAACAAGGCCGTAGTTTTCAAAAACTTGTTTTTGTTTTTGGAATTTTGCCAAGAATTCAAATAGTTTCTTAACAAAAATGGAGCTCATGATAGAGAAATGATGAGAAAACAAACACAATTTTCAAAAATCAAATGATTATCAAACGGAGCCTTAGTTTTTGGCTTTTGGTTTTAGAAAATTGTGTTTGTTTTCTCATAATTTTTTACTATGGTTTTCATATTTCTTAAGAAAACATTTGAATTCTAAGCCAAATTTTATAAACAAAAACAAATTTTTTAAAACTACTTTTTTAAGTTTTAAGATTAACTTGAAATTTGAAAACATTTATAAAAAGTAGATAACAAAGAAACTTACAAGTAAAAGTAGTGTTTATAAACTTAATTTTAAAAAACCAAAAACCAAAAAGTTTGACAACCATTTCAATTTTAGTTTTTGGTTTTCAAAAATTAAGCTTATAAATACTTCTTCAACTCATGAGTTTCTTTGTTTTGTCAACTACTTTCTAAAGTTGTTTTCAAAATTCAAAGTCAAGTCTTGAAAAAAAAAAAAAAAAAAAAAAAGGGTAATTTTTAAAAATTTGTTTTTGTTTTTAAAATTTGACTAAAAATTCAAATATTTCTTTAAGAATGGTAAAAATCTATAATAAAGAAATGATGAAGAAAAATATATAGTTTTTAAAAATAAAATGGTTATCAACAATACCAAAATAGTTATCTTTTAATAAAATATGATGTTGAATATATTTGAACTTCCAACCTTTGGGGCGATACTATGTTCATCTCTTAGGATAGTGTAAAAATATCAAACTTTTATTTCTAAATCCAAATAAGTAATATTAGTAAACTTATTTAATATCTACTACACCATCACAGATCATATCACTACTATTATACCCATTAACCCAAAAAAAAAAAAAAAGAAAAGCAATCTTTAACCAAATTATAACGAAAAATCATCCATCATGGGTTCTGTTTGATCGTTGAAGAACTTTCCTCTCTAGGCGGACCAGACGGAATCCCAGGGATCGGAGGCAGAAACGGCGGGACCAACGACGGCGGCAACAACTTTGGCGGCGGCGGCGGGGGAGTAAAAAACAGCAAGGGCGGCAGAGGAATGATCGGCCCTGGCGGTGGCTGGAACGGGTTCGGAATCGCCGGAGCCGGCGGCTGAAACGGGTTCGGAATCACCGGCGCCGGCGGCTGGAACGGGTTCGGTATGAGCGGCGCCGGCTGCAGTGGGTTGGGCGGCAAAAAGGAGGGCGGCTGAATAACCGGCGGAACAATCGGCGGGAACAGAAATTGAGGGTTGACTTGTTGGGATTTCAAAATGTTGGTGTTTTGACTGCAGAAAGCGGGCTGTTCCAGTGGCTTGAAAGTGAAGAAACCAGCTGAGAAAATTCGGAAGCCATTTTTGTTGTTTGAGTTCTTCAATTTGAGAGAAGAGGAAGTTGCAAAGGAGGCAACAGAGCAGAAGGGTTCACTGCTTTTGATCAGTTTTACAGAACAGCTTTCGATTTTTTTGATATGTTTTGCCACTGAGAATGGCAAAACTACTCTGAATTTTCCATGTTTGTTCGTTTTGACTTGCTGTTGGAAACTTGTTTTGGAGTTTTTTTCGTCTCTGCATTCTACTGCAACTGTGGCACCTGCAATCAAATAGTATAACCACAAACATCATTCTCAAAACTCCTTTTTTTTTCCCTCTTTTTGGTTAAATGTATGTTTTAATCTCAAATTTTCTTTTGGTCTTCTTTTCATTTAGTTAGATTGAAAAGTTTTAGGTTAGTCCTTTATGTTAAGTCCCTTTTAAGATACGGTGGAAGTCCAGAGGAATTAAACCTCCTAAAAAGAAAAAGTTGGAATGTATGCTCGTATTGGCTCTTAGCTCAAGAGAGTTCAGGCAATTTCACTCCCTCTTAAAGATAGTAGATTTAAATCTCCACTCGAAAATGTGAGGAAATATTCGAAAAGATAAAATCAAAACTTTTAAAATCATAGAGACGAAATGGAAAAAGCATCCCAAATATTAGCAGTTTCCTTTGTTCACTATAAAATTACTTGAAATGAAATCAAAAAAAGGAGGAAAAAAGAACCTGGGATGAAATGGGCAGATTTAGAGAGATGTTGGCCGTGAAAACAAGTGTCACAAAAGACAGTGCCAACAACAACAGCAGGAGGAAGTGGAAGAAGCTTGTTGTTGTTCTTCAGAGGCTCAGAGAAGCCATTAAAACTGAGGTTCAGAAACAAAACCAACACAAACAAAAACCAACCCATCCTCGTAGAAATCTCTGTGTTTTCTACACAACCCCTCTTCTCCTTTTATACCAATCTTTCTCTTTCTTTCCTTGTCTAAATTCCCATATCTTTGTCTTCTTTCAACTCTTCTGGAAACTCTGAAACTGGAAGAGAAAAAATAAATAAATGAGAAGAAAGAAGAAGCCAAATAAAATATTAATTAAAAGCACTGAAACGCCAAGCCTTGAATTATTTAATTTAAAGACTTTCATGCCAAAAGTTAGTGTGAACTGCAAACTGAAAGAAGTGAACTGGGACCCCGTTGGTTCACGAGACAAGTAACGGAACCACACAAGTTTCTGTGACCGTCTTTTGGGGTCATATCTGATTAAAGACTTTTGTTAGTTACATTTTTTTTATATTTATTACTTTTTAATAATGGGAGTTTTAGTCTTTATTTGACGGTTTAAATTTCAGGAATAAAAAGCCAAACTGACTTATTTATTTAATTGAGAGAAGAGTGCAATCAATTCATTACATCTAAAAGTTTCCTATAAATATCTCTCTCACAAATAATCTCAACATACGATAATTTTAATCTTCTCTTCTCTCGACGCGTTTAGAATGATTTTTCAAATGCGTAAAAAAAAGATTTTTAAGCAAAGTCATTCCAAACATACTCATATTTGAACATGTTCTTTTGTTGTAGAACTTAGAGGTTGACCTGCTGTACCAATGGTTGATAAAAATATACATATACACTGTAGAGGGTTTGGATTTGGATCTCTTCACCTATTCCTAAACATAATTCTTTACATGTTTGTTTCTCCATTTTTACTCCTATGTGTAATTCTCCATCTGAGTTTTTGAAGTTTCCATTTTTTCGTCACGCAAAAGATGCCATGTGTGTGCTGTGCATTTTTGCACCGTAGAAAATGGATGCTGATAAGAAATGAGAGATAAATGAAGATCTATGATTGTTTGTAGGGAATTGTGATGTTGGTACTTTTTTTAGAATGTTTGGACTTTAAAATGCCCAAATTTAATCTTTATGTTTTCAATAAATCTCAAAAAATAATTTTGACTGTTATCTAAATTTTTTTTTAGTACAAGAACAAAATGAAACTAAATTCAAAGGAAATGATGTAGACTCATAGATGGTTCTTCATCCCAATAATCATCACTCATCACCCCATGTGCCCTTTGTGCCAACTTTTGCACTTCAAGATTATTTTTCTTGGAAATATGAGAAAAAATAACTCGTTCCCAACTGCTAGCCATCCCTTGCACCTGCTTGACAAAACCTTGAACTTTGGTATTATCATCATCTTGACCATTAATGAGCATAATGCCAAGAAGTGAGTCTAACTCTACTTCTAATTGGACAAACTAACCATTGATCGAAGTCAGACCATTCAAGATACTCTACTTCTAAAGGGACAGACTTACCATTGATCGAAGTCAGACCATTATTCAAGATTGCACAAACTTCAAGAATCAATATTGACCAATTTGTACGAATATACTTATGACTAGCACCAACAATATGGTCGTCCCAATCTCATTACAATCCATCCTATTCTGCCACTCTGACTCTCCAAACACGATGAAGCATCCGTATTAAGTTTCCAGCATCCTGATGAAGGTGGACTCCATCCATTTGTTTGACCCTGATCAACCATACTCCTCGAACTGGTCAAAAGTGGATGTTGTAAGAACTCCTTCAAATGGTTTTTTGTAAAGCTATAAACTTTCTCCCAATCCATATCACAAATAATTTGTCCATGAATCATCATATTGTGACATGCCCAAATCTTCCATAGAATTACAAGGAAAACTCCAAAATCCCAATATGTTCCATCTTCTCGAATCCACACGCAGTAATCCCATCACCTCCCATTTATCCCTAAAAGAGAAAAATACCCGCATAAGAAGGTAGAAAATGGTTCCAAAGTTTAGAGGATACCTGACAGCCCCAAAAGATGTGATTAGTCGTTTCAGGATGCTTATGACATAAAGGACACCAAGGTTCCACATCTAAACCTTTTCGAAGTAAATTCGTTCTAATAGACAGGATATTATGAATAATCTTCCAGCAACAAATTTTTATCTTATTAGGAATAGAGCACTTCCAAAGATTTTTTCAAAACTGCCTCATACTCTCAGGATTAGAACAGGAAGCTTCTTGAGAATCACGAATCTTACACCCCAAATGATATACATTTTTAATAGTAAAATTTCCTTTAGTATTAAACTTCCACACAACCTCATCCATCATTTGTAAACCACAGCGAGGTATTTGTAAGATTTTCTCTACATCAACTGGCAGAAAACATCTTCTGATTAAATCATATTTCTAGGTACTATCAACATTTAGAATAGAGTTTACCCAACAATCAACTAATTTCTATCTAAGTTGATGAAAAAAAAACAAAAACTTTCATTTAAAAAATTGCACAATGTAGAGAAAAAGCTCATGCTAACTTAAATCTATCATTTCTCCCTCCTTTTTGTCAAAATTAAAAATTTAGTGATGAATGGTAGGAAATTTCCACTGCCTAACTAGCAAGAAAGTTTGTTAATTCTAAACTAAACATGTTTCTCAAATCTTAAGGTTCAAGGAGAAGGAAACCTTTTTGTTTACAAAGGTAGATATATTCAATATAAAACAGGACCTCATAGCTCGGGGTCAAGGCAAAGAGACAAAAGTCAAATAGCAAAGAATAACAAATCACAAAGCAAGCAAGGCAAAGAAAACAACATGAAAGCAAAGACAAACCCAAACAACAACATAGTTAAGAGAACCAAACTCATGGAAGACCAAGAGGCGGCAACGAGTGTCCTCCTAGCCATGAGGAACAATGAGCAAGTACATTAACCTAAATGATATAAAGGACATATTGTGGCGACTAAGCAGACGAATTACACAAGCGAAGATTCCACTTCCTCCATATATGATAAATAGATGCACACCAGCAGGTTAACCTTCAGATGTAATAAACAAAACTTTTTTTCTTTTTGAGTGGACATTATCTGTCGAGACTATATATAAAATTTATTCTCTAAGGAGTAAATTTAAACATTTAAAAGCATAGAAATTGAAATAGAATAGGAGTTAAAGTACACAAGTTAAAATAATATTTTAACTTTAATTTGTTTGTATTAGGAGATTTTGATTTAAATTATTGTTGACTTTTAAGGTTAATTATTAAGTTAATGGTTAAGCATCACCATTATTTCACATGGTGCCAAGAAGTTGAAGTCTTCACAATCTAGAGATCATGACATGTATAAGATTTGTGTGGAGTTTATAGGTTTGGTGAGGTTTTTGTTTGTTATATGAGGTGTAAATATGATTCTCAAAAGGCACTAACTAATTAATTTTTTAATGCTCATTATCTTTTAAATAGGATAACAAATGATAACATGTTAACAATTATTTAGAAATGGATGGAATTGTTGCACATTAATTCTTTCGAGAACATCTCTCGAAATTAAAAATTCATAAATCAATGGGAATTGTTGTTTCATTTTTTATTTTCTATCTTCTTTCTAAAAGATAAACTTGTTTTTGCTGTTTTAACTTTTTTCTTTGTTTTCAAAATTCATGAATCAACAATAATTATTGTTTCATTTGGGAAAATCCTATTTATACATATGTCATGATCTTAACATTATAAAATCCTACCACAATGGTTTTTCCAATAATTCAATTTCCTTTCAAGGTTTGGACTTGTTTGACAACTAATAATTGTTGGGTTGAATTATTCTTCTAAGGTTTTAATTTCATATCTATAGTTCTAAAAGTTTCATTACTAAGTCTCTATGGTTCGGTTTAATATTTCAAAGTGTCTATGTTGATATTACCATATGCTAACACCTTTTTGTTTTTTTGAATATGAAACATTTTATTTAGACGTGATAGAGAAAAATATGATGAATTGAGAGCTTTTAAGTTTAAAGTATGTGTGATGTTTAAGCTGGCTAGTTGTATAAGAATTTGAGTTGGTTTTTAACCTATCAAATGTTTTTTAAATTTTAGAAATCTATTAGACACAAAATTGAAAGTTTATAAGCCTATTAGATACTTTTAAAAGTTTTAGAGACTTGTTAGACACAAAATTGAAATTTAATGGATCTATTAGACACTTTCTAGAGTTCAAGAACCTACTACATATAAATTTTTTTTTTTAAAAAAAAGTCACATTTTGAATAGGAAAAAACACAAACTACACTTGAACTATGGGGTTTGTTGTAATCACACCCTTAAATTTTTAATTTGACCAATTAGCCCCATGTACTTTGTTAAGTGTTGCAATCACACCTATGAATTTTTAATTTGATCAATTAGCCTCTGTACTTTGTTAAGTGTTACAATCAACTCCCTGTACTTTTTTTTCTTGTTTTTTTTTTTTTTCAAATCAATCAATAACAAATTTTGTCTTCCCTATTAACAAGTGAGTCACACATGCGAAGCCAAATTAAACGGTAATTTAACATAAACTAACATAATGGGCTAATTGCAACACTTAACACAAAGTACAGGGGCAAAATTCATGGGTGTGATTGCAACACTTAACAAAGTACAAGAGACGGATTGATCAAATTAAAAATTTAAAGGTGTGATTGTAATAAACCTCAAAGTTTATGGATGGTTTGTATAATTTTTTCAAAAAAAGAAAAATTAATTTTCAAGAAGTTGAATCAAACATATTTATTTCAATTATTTTTTAAAAGCTGTTTTCTCTTATTTCAATATAATTTGTTTTCATGATGACCCATTTTTTAGATTAACAAAAAAAGAGTTTACAGATTTTATATTACTATTTAAACTTTTTAAGAGACAACAAAAACTGTACTGATATATTTAATATAACTTTTAAAGTCATACCAAGTAAAACTCGAGTAGGTAGTAATTTAACTATTAGGCTAAATTATAAAATATATATATATATATATATATATACCCCTAAACTTTGTCTACCCTTGGAGTAAAAAATCATTAGAATGTTGAACAAAAAGTTGATGTGTTTGAATGTCATTGTTTCAAACATCTAGACAATCATATCCTAATTACTACCACGTCGTTTCAGATCACCACCACGTCGATTTTTCATCCAAAATTCTAACGGATTTATACTCCAATTGTAGTTTTAAAATATTTATGAAATGTCAAGGATAATATTGCAACTTTTAAAGGAATAAGGATGTTTTTGAAACAATCAGGAATATTTTTTATAATATAACCTAACTAATTACTAGTTGGCACAAAGGTAAGACAGTTGTAAAACAAAGAAAAACCAAAATGGTAGAAGAATCGAGAGAATTCCAAAAGTACACAAGCCTTTGCATGTTATTCCACATAGAAAAAAAGGAATATTTTAGCATTCATTTAAAAGCATAGAAACACAATAAATAGAATAGAATAGAATAGAATAGAATAGAGCTACAAAACATCAAAATCATTTTGTTCAGTGTTCACGGGTACCAAAACCAAAAGACGACATCTTCACGGGGTGCTCGCATCTACCCATGTGATTAATACAACATTTTGTGTCGTTTTGTTGAATTTCATTTCGTTTCATTTAATGATACTTTGTCCATTTTTTGTGGGTTTGTGTTCTTATTTTTCATTGGATTAGAATGACACATGGCATACTTCTACCAAACGACCATCGCAATTACAGTGTGTGTGATTTTATCTCTTACGTTTCATTGTAATTTTCCTCTGCAAGATGACAGATCGTATTCACGTTTTTTTTTTTGAAAAAATTCCCATCACTTGTCAATGTGTTTCTGGTTATGCTTTTTTTCCCCCTCTAAAGAGTTTGGCAAAAAGGCCTTAATTGCTCCAAATTTTTTAGGTGAACAGTTAAAATGCTTTAGAAATCAATGGAGAGATTTTGTTTTATCTTTGGATTCAGTTTTGTGCATGGATTTTGATTTCATCCAACTCGACTCTAAACTTGAATGAGTGATAAAAAATTATTCATCTCATAAACCAAATAATACACATTTGAGAAATCTAATAGAGAGATTACTATAAATTCAAAAATTAAAATACCCCATAAGCATTTGTTGGGGGAATTACAAATAATAGAGGAAAATAGAGTAAATATTGATAAACAAACACGTAAACAATCAAGTTGAGGCGCGGGTATCTCACTCTCTTTAAGGAGATTCAAGTCCTCTACGGTGTATATTTATTTATCAACTACCAGTGCAACAGTTCTTCTCTAGTCTGTCCTCTCCAAAATACAACAACCCAACTGAAACATACCGGTGCAGCAGTTCTTCTCTAGCCTGTCTTCTCCAAGATACAACAACCCAATTGAAACGTTGTGTAGCTCAAACCACTATGCACTATGAGGTTGAGCTCAAAGCTCCACAACAAAGAACATCCTTCTTTCGGCCATTGCTCTTAAAAAGATCAAAGAAGATAAATATGAGAAAGTAGGAAAAATAGAATATTGGAATTGTTGTGTGTTTTGTACTATGAGGTTGAGGTCAAAGCTCAACAACAAAGAACATCCTTCTTTTGGCCAATTGCTCTTAAAAGAGCAAATAAGATAAATATGAGAAAGTAGAAAAAAGAGAAGATTGGAATTGTTGTGTGTTTGAGAGCTTGGTAAGAGAGGTATTTAAACTAGAATTTTAGATCTAAGAATTTAATTTAATACAAAAAATAAGTAATTGAATTGTAAAACTTTTAACGTCTCTTCAAATAAAGAACCAAAAACGTTCTTCTCTTTATTATATGAAAACTCTCTCATTTAAAAAGTAAAAAACTCATAATAAATATTAAATATTAAAATGTTACAACATTCCCCCACTCATTTTAATATTTAAAATAATCAAAATAAATTGACCAAAAGAAAGATAATTATGTATCATTAAGGTGTGACTCTGCATTGAACATTTACTAGTGAAATAATAATCTATACTCCAGCGTTAGTAGTGGTCTCCGACTTGAACTCTAACACTTAAGGGGAAATATAGAACTATTATCCACACATAATTATCCAGGTGTTAACATGAGTTTTATTGGTTAGCACATTATGGCCATGTGCTGATCCTAGAATTTCATGAGTGTATTTGAGAATAGGCCTCATATCCTCATAGAGAGCGACCCTACTCTCACACTCATATAGGTAAAATCTGTCAAGGTTGCTCCTATAACAACGACACCCCACTCATAAGATGTAACATTCGGTTTATTCAGGAGCACTAATTTTGAAATTCAAAAGTTAATTTGAAAATTTGAAAATTTAATTTTTAAATTGGTTAATTTGGAAGTTAGAATGATGGAAGGGGTAAATATGGAATGGAGAAGTTGGATGAGGGCAATTTTGTAAAAAAAAAAAAAAAAAGATAAAAATAATACCCTTATTCTTATCTTCATCTTCTTCTTCCCTCAATTTCATTTCTCTCTCCCCGAATACCCATACCCATACCCATTTTTCTTCTCTTTCTTTCTCATTTCCTCCTTTTTCTCATCCATATCTTTTTTTTTTCTCCTCCGAAATGGTCTCCCCCGAAAACCCATCTCCATTTTTTCCTCTTTTCTCTCTCTCTCTCTAACTGCTGTGTTTTTCTTCTTCCTGTGAATTCGACGCCGCCGGCCTTCATCGCCGTTCACTCACCATCCGCAGCAGCTGCTGCACGCCACGCGGTCACGCCGCCGTTTGCCTCCCCTCGCTGCAGCACGTCGCTGCCGCACGCCCAACAGCTCCCGACAATCGCCGGCCGATGTCTTTCTCTCTCTCTCTCAGTTTTGGTACAAACAGCAAGGAGAGTGTGGTTCGGGGTCAAATTTCGACAAGTTTGGTGCTCGTACAGTCATATACGACCTCGATTTGTAGTGGGTAAGCTTCCCGATTTTTTATTTCAATTTATTAATTGGTGTGGTTGCAAATTTGAGACACCCATAAAGTTCTTGTGCTAATTTTAGATTACTCATAGCTTTTTGATGTTATATATGTGAATTTAGACCTTTGGAATCAAATTGACAAGCTCTTGGTTCATGGGTAAGTGTTCCAATAACGATTCGAATTCATTTATGGGTGTTAAACTGAGTTTTAAGAGCCTTTTTGTGGAATTTAGGGACTGTTTTAGTGTTTAATAATTTACCCATAATGTGTGAGATCTTATTCAAGGTTACCCATTATGTTAGGAGGTCGGATTGTCGAGTTCGGACCCCTTTGACATCGATTTCAGCAAGTAAGGATGTTATTGGATAAGTTTGTATTGGGTAACTTTGTTTCAACTTAATTGAGTTCATGGTTGGAGTTTAAAATGACTTGTTAATTATTTTTCAAGACTTTGTTTGGCGTTTCAGGCTCACGTACTCGATTTATGGGCAACCTTGAATCTTGGAGTAAATAGTAAGTAGTTATTTGGATTTTTAAGCCTCTTTACATTCCTAAATGATTTAGATTTATGTTTGATAAATTGCGAATTGTGAAAGCATGCTTGAAAGCGGTGTTATGAGATATGAAATGATTAGTAGATATGTTTAGAAGTAGTCTTGGGCTAAAGCGGCCTAAGTTGAGGTTATAATGGAAATTAGGGTATAAAGTTGTGATTTTATCATGTTAAAATATGAAATACCTAAGGAATTGCCCAAGGTTATGTTTGGATGAGTTCAAACACGTTTGTGGTGAATTGTGAACAATCGTGTTTACCTAAATATGAATATGTGAAAGATGTCGTGGTTGGTTAAATTAATAGGAGAATTATCGTGTTGGGCTTAAGGTTGCCTGAACTTGTTGCTAATTTCGTTAAGGGATTTAAAGTTACAAACAAAGGATGAAAATGTGCCTGAGGTTATGAATGAATTTGATTATAGTATTTCCTTATAATCATTTGTATGGGCAGCTGTGTTAAACTAAATATTTGCAAGCATTTGGGCTTTCTGAGATGTTGGTTAGTTGTGGAATGTAGAATATTTAAACTTTAGATTCAATGATTGGCCAAGTTTAATGCTTTCGGGTTTGGGCTTGGTTAGGGGCTGAAGTAGAGCACCTTAATCTGATGTGTTCGAATGTGAATGGAAGAATGTTGGTCGTTTTGAGTTCTAGCATGGTTAGGGGATTTAATTCTGGACTAAATGAATGAAGGACTTTATGTCAATGACGTATGTATGGGCTATGGCTACATGTATTTCTTGTTTAGAAGTACCATTGAACTAGGGTAAGTTCTTACTTAAGATTTGTGCTTGGGGTCTATGGTGGAAGGTCACCATGAGGCGATTGAGGTTGTTTATTCAGTTGTGGGCCTGGGTCATATGCTACTAATGATTTCCTAAAAGGAAGAGAAATGGATTTCCATGGTGCTGGCCTAAGAAGAAGGTAGCCTTCCAGATTGGTCCGTTAGGATTTTTGTCTCGCCTATAAATATGTATGAGGCGTAAGACGTTATAGAAGTTGGAAAGGCTTGAGGGTTGCTTTTCCTCTTTGTTTATGTGAATTAGGGGGTGGTTCCCCATTAAAAGTGTTTGAAACCTTCGGGCCAGCTTGTGTGTGTGATTTGTGCATGATGGATGAATGTGGTAAGGTGGATTGACCCGAAAGGTTCCAAAATTGTTGTGAAAGTACAAAGGCCCGTTAGATTGGTGCTACCTACCCTAATTCTGTTCTTTCGTGCGAGTTTGTAAGCCTAGAACGTATGTGATGTGATGAGCATAGGGGATGCGTTCCCCTAGTGCCTGTGAGCTAGCTTAGGGGTGATTCCCCACTGTGTTGAGCATAGGGGATGTGTTTCCCTATTGCCTGTATGCTAGCTGAGGGGATGTGTTCCCTGGTTGCCTGTGTGGCTATCATGATGTAATGAGCATAAGGAATGCGTTCCCTATTGCCGATGAGCTAGCTTAGGGGTGATTCCCCACTGTGTTGAGCGTAGGGAATGCGTTCCCTAGCGCCTGTGAGCTAGCTTAGGGGTGATTCCCCACTGTGTTGAGCATAGGGATGTGTTTCCTATTGCCGTGTGCTAGCTGAGAGATGATTCCCCAGTATGTTGAGCGTAGGGAATGCGTTCCCTAGCGCCTGTGTGCTAGCTTAGGGGTGATTCCCCATTATGTTGAGCGTAGGGAATGCGTTCCCTGGCGCCTGTGTGCTAGCCTAGGGGTGATTTATCTTTTGAGATGAGTGTGAGGGTTATAAACCTTCACAAGATTGGGTTCTAGGTTACAGGACTCGCAGGTATGACACGAAGTTAGGGTCAGGTAGTAGTGAATGTTGTGGAAGGTTAAATGGACTCTTAAAATAATTGAAGGAAGTATTTGGAATCTAAGCACGAGTGTGAGTAAGAGCTTGGTATGGTTTCTTTAAACATTGGACCCTTAAGTGGGCTACTTACTGAGTATGTTTATACTCATCCTTACTACTTTGTCTGTTTGCAGATTGTGCACACTCTCGGGGTGGATGACGCAGGCGACGACTTGACGAGACTATGGAGACTTCACTAAATTTCTTTTCCCTGTTTAGCTTTTAGTTTGTTTCTTTGTTCCCTACTGTTGTTGGTCTGTAAAGTTTAAATTTCTTTCTCTTCCGTGTATTTAGTTAGAAGTTCTTAGGTTCTTTTGTCTGTTGATTGAGCTCAGCATCATTTATCGTAGTTTGGTGGATGCTGAGTCCGTTATCTGAAGCATAGAAGTGTTTTTCATTCTTATTAGGTTGTTGTAAATTTTTGGGTTTCTTATAGTTACGCCATCATGCTGCCGAAATTTCAGTCATGAGCGGGGTAACTAAGTCGTGCTTCCGCTTTAGAGAGTCGTAAGAATTCGGGTCGTTACATAAGAGCAATAGATTTTATTAAGAGTTTATTGAGAAACTCAACCCTCCACTACGTTATAGGATAAATGCACTCACATCATAGGGATTGATCAATATATAAAGATAGTGCATATTTACGGCCACCTTATAATTCGTTTTTTCCATTGAACCTAGTTCTCAAGATCTCTTATCACTAGGTGGGTATCCTTATATATGGCTCATGACAATTATAAAGGCTTCAATCTCATCCCCTCGATGTGTTCCAGATCATTTCTCTATTCAAGGCCTTTGTTAATGGATTTGCAAGATTATCACAAGATTGAATGTAATTCACATTAATAATCTCATTACACAAATAAGATCTCACAGTACCATGTTTTCTTCTTATAGGTCTGGATTTACAGTTATAAAACCGGTTTTTTACTTTACCAATTGTGGCAGTGTTATCACAATTTATCAAAATAGGAGGTATTGGTTTCTCCCACATTGAAATTTCATATAATAAATATCTTAGCCCAACTTGCTTCCTCGCTAGCTAAAGCTAAAGCAATAAACTCTGCTTCTATAGTATAGTTGACAATAATTGTTTGTTTTTTAGATTTCCAACAAATACCACAACCTCCCAAGGTAAAAATATACCTTGTAGTAGATAAAGGATCAAATGACAATGTATTTCAATCAATATCAGAAAATCTTTCAACAACAGCAGGACATTTTTTATAAAGTAAGCATAGTCTTTTGTTCCCAATAAATATTTCATAACACGATCTATGGCATGCCAATGTTCTTTACTTGGCTTACTCATAAACCTACTAAGAACTCCTACTGCATATACAATGTAAGTTCTAGTGCAATCAGTTGCATATTGTAGGCTACCAATCACTTTAGCATACTCCTTTTGATTAATTACATCACTTTCATTTTCAATGGGAAACAGGTGTACACTTGAATCAAATGGAGTAGACACATGTTTACATCAAAATAATTGTATTTTCTGAGTATTTTCTCAATATAATGGGATTGGTCAAGAAAAAACTCGTATGAGGTTTTTGTTATTTTCATACCCATAATAAAATTAGCCTCATCAAGATCTTTCATGTCAAAATGGCTTCTCAATAAATTTTTTGTTTCATTTATAACAAAAATATTTGAGCCAAAGATCAATAAATTAGCAACATATAGGCTAATAATAACATGTGAATCTTCCCATGATTTATAACAGATGCATTTATCACATTTATTTGGTTTATAACCATTATTTAGCATGCAAGAATCAAATTTCTCATGTCACTACTTTGGGGCTTGTTTTAAGCCATATAGGGATTTAGTAAGCTTACACACTTTGTTCTCTTGCCCAGGTTTTATAAAACCTTCAGGTTGGTCCATATAAATTTCTTCTTCTAAATCACCATTTAGAAAAGTTGTTTTCACATCCATTTGATGAATACTCATATCAAAGATTGTAGCAATTGCAATTAGCAATCTGATAGATGTGATTCTCGTAATCAGAGAAAATGTATCAAAGAAGTCTAAGTCTTCCTTTTGTTTAAAACCTTTCGTGACAAGTCTAGCTTTATACTTGTCTATACTACCATCCGATTTCATTTTTTTTCTCAAGACCCATTTATACCCTACAGTTTTACAACCTGGTAGCAAATCAACTAATTTCCAAGTTCTATTAGAAATTAGTGATTTCATTTCATCATTCACAGCCTCTTTCCAGAAATTTGTATCTAGAGATGACAAAGCTTCTTGCAAAGAAATTGATGCTTCTTGAATATTATAAACATAAAAATCAAGACCAAAATCTTTTACAGTTCTAGCTTTTTTACTCCTCCTCAATTCAACTTGAGAGTTGTTTTCATTATTATCACTAGGAGTAGGTGAACCAAACTTAGAGGAAGTTTGTTCACAACTTTGACCCCCACTATTTCTTGAATTGAAAGGAAATTTTTCTTCATGAAAAATTGCATCACTTGATTCAAAAATCACATTATGTTCAAAGTCAAGAAATCTATAGGCTATACTATGAACTGCATATCCAAGAAAAACACAAGTGGTAGCTTTAGACCCTAATTTAGGTCTTTTTGGATCGGTTAGCCTCACAAAAGCTAAACATCCCCAAACTCTTAAATATCCTAAATTTGGCTTATACCCTTTCCACAATTGAAAATGTGTAATTGTTGTCTTTTTATGTGGCACTCTATTTAACACATGACAAACAGTCAAAATCGCTTCACCCCAAAGATTAAAAGATGCACCTGAATCTAATAGCATAACATTAGTCAAACCAATTAAGGTTCTATTTTTTCTCTCAACTACATTAGAAGCAAGTGAATATGGTGGAGTAGTCTCATGAATTATTCCCAATGATTCAACATAGGAGTTGAATTCAAATTATTCATATTCTCGACCTTTATCACTTCTAATTTTTTTTAATTTTTCTACCAAATTGATTTTCAACTTCGAGGAGAAATTTTTTAAAGTTCTCAAAATCATCACTTTTATTTTTCAATAAATAAACATCAGTATATTTTGAATAATCATCAATAAAAGTGATAAAATATATATTTCCTCCTCTAGTTAAAATTCCCTCAAATTCACACAAGTCTGTATGAATTAACTCTAGTAATTCGATATTTCTTTCAACGCTTTTATGAGGTCCTTTTTTACTACATATTTCACATTTCTCAAAATCATTTTTTAAACTAGGAATTAATCCAAAACTACTCATCATCCCTACATATTTACTATTTATGTGACACAAATGAACATCCAAAAATTTAAAGAAGAAAGCATATAAATCGAACTGGTAGATGCTTTATTAATATTCCCAATGTTCAATTTGAACATTCCATCACAAGCATAACTTTTTCCAACAAAAATTTCTTTTTTTGTTATCACATATTGATCAGATTCCATAGTTTGTTTAAAGTCAGCCTTATTAAGAAGATAACTCGACATTAAATTCTTCCTCATGGAGGGTGTATAAAGCACATCGTTCAAAATTAGAACCCTTCCAAAGGTGAATTTTAATTCAACCTCACCAGTTCCCATAATTTGGCTAGTATGGGAATCACCAAGCATTATTGTTTTAGGCTCCTTAAAAGGAGTATAAACTTTAAACAAATCTTTGTCATAACAAACATGTCTATTGGCTCTAGAATCATCCCACCATCCTTCAATACTTTTAACCATATAAATATCAGTTATCATACCCACAAATGGTTCTTCGGTAACATTAGCCTGAGGTACAGGTTCATGTTTTCAAAATTTACAAAATTGAGCAATATGAACACTTGTGCCCCAAACAAAGCAAACTGCTCTTGAGTGTTGAGGGTGTACTTGATTCTTATTCACTTGACTTGGATTATTCTTGTTAGAAAAGTGAGGTTTATTATTCTTTTTTATATAACTCTTCTTTGGCTTTAAATGACTATTTTTAGGAATCTGATCGTTAGGTAAATTGTCATTAGAAGACATTAGATTTGCCATAGTGAAATTTTCGTTGCCTTCTTGAATCAATGCATCTTTCCCTCTTGCCTCTTCCTCCACACGAACGTAAGTAATTAGCACTTCTAGAGAAATTTCTTTTTGCTTATGACGCATATTTTTCTTAAATTCTCTCCATGATGGTAGAAGCTTGTCAATTATGCTGGAAACAATAAGATTGTCTCCAATCTTAATTCCTTCAGATGCTACTTCAGCTACCATCATCTGAAAGTCTTATGCTTACTCTACTACAAATTATTCATCTACCATTTGGAAGCGAAAGAAGCAACTTGCAGCATATTTTTTTCCTCCTACTTCTTCAGTATCATATTTATTCTGTAAAGTTTTCCATATTTTCTTGACTGATGTGAAAGTAGTATCATAATAATCATAAAAATGATTAGCAAGACAATTTTAAAGATAGTACCGATATTTGTACTCATCTTTCTCATACTTATCAATTTTCTCTTGGTGTTCCATGAACTCTTCAATGCTCATGTTTTCAATATCAATCTTCTTTGGGTTTTTTTTTTTTTTTTTTTTTTGTGAGGACATAAGCAACTTTGAGAAGATTAAGGTAGAACAACACTTTTCCCTTCCATTTCTTAAAGTGTGCTCCTTTAAATCGAAAGGCTTGTTGAGACCTCCAACATTTTCATTAGACTTCTCAATTGTAGGCTCCATGGTGAATCTCCTTAAAATTGTTGGGGGAATTACAAATATATAATAGAGAAAAATGGAGTAAATATTGAGAAACAAAAACGTAAATGATAAGCCTTAGGATTAAGGCTTAATTAACTCCCAATTGCTTAAAAGATTCTTGTTTTGACTTAAGATCATTTGAAAATAATGGAAGATTGCTTGAATTTAAGGAAGAATTGAATGTGATAGCATTTGGAATAGAATTTTAAATAAATTGATTCTTTTTGCAAAAATTATGGAAATTGCTAAATCAAATTGCAAAATCTGATTTTGCAATTGTTTCTTGAGCAGGGAATGTGAAAATTGCTAAATGAGATTGCAAAATCCGATTTTGCAATTCTGGGCAGAGAATTTATGGAAACTTCATATTCGCGTGGACGAAGAAACCCATATATGGGAAGATCAATTTCCACCTGATTTGGTGGAATTGGAGCACGAAATTTGGGCAATCTTCAGCCCTAATGGAGGCCTATAAATGGGGAAGAAGAATTGGAGCTAAGCATCAGGATTGGGAGGCAATTTTAGACATCAATTTCGTGGGTTTTGTGCGAAGAAACCCATATATGGGAAAATCCATTTCCGCACGAATTGAGGGATTGGAGAGCGATTTTTGGCAAATTTCAACCCTAGAAAGATCTATAAAAGAGGAGGGAAGAAGCAAGAAGAATCAATTCGGATTGAGAGGCGGATTTGAGAAGTGAATTTCGTGGGTTTTTGGAGTTTTTTTTCGAACCTCTGTTTTTCGTATTTCTTCTGTTTTTGGCCAAGAACTCAATTTTAATCTTAGTTTTCTTCAGTTCTGTATTACAGAGAGTTGCTCGAACTTCTTTGTTCTTCAATTGATGCACTTTTGAATTACGTTGGAGTTTAATTTCAAGGTTTAGTTGGTGGGTTTTGTTTTTAAGTTTGTCTTCTGTTTTTTCTTTTCTTCTGCACATCTAATGTTAAAGATTTCTAAGGGACATGAGGAAGAAGACCATGATTTTACTTAATTTCCCTTGAATTTCTCTTTAATTCCCATTAAACACCATTTTCTTGAATTCCTAGTAGTTGCCGAAAATAATCTTACAAATTATTGTTTTAATTATTTAATTTACACGATTTTAGTATGAATTTTTCCTCAAGAATTAGTTTTAATATTTTTATTGTTAATATGAGCTAAAACTTCTTAGGGGGTTCAAGGATGTGAATTCCCAAGAAGTAATTATAGCCTAAATTCCAATAAAAACCAAGCCTACATCTCAATTGTTTGCTTGTGTTGATTAAAATTCCGTTGAGATCCTAGATTGATCAACTAGGGTATCAACTCAAGCTTAGATCTAATACCGACGGGGTTAGTGATAAGCGGATTTCACACAAGTGATGGAGAAAAAGAGCTTAGACATAAACCAATTCCTTACCCTAGACATAGGGATTAAGGACTCCAAGACCCATAAAATTGTGAGCCAAATTATCTAAGATAGAGGGACTATAGACATATAGGTCTCTCACTTAGCCTCCTAAAAACCTAAATTCAAGGTAAATAGGAGATGCAATTTTGGTTTACAATTGAGTGTGGAGTAGGTTGGAATTGCAATTTTGGCTTGCAATTACAACTTAGGGCAATGACATTCTTAAGCCCCATCTTTATCTAAAATTTCCTTTGCAATTTCATTTTCTAAGTTTATCTAGTTTGTCATTCCAATATTGCTATTTCTCAATTCTGCAATTTTTGTTATTTCGATTATTGTCATTTCTAGATTCTGCAATTCAATTATGCAATTTTTCTTTATTTCCATTATTGCCATTTCTTGATTCTGCAATTAGATTCTGCAATTTTTCTTTTTATGAACACACCATCCCAACATTATTTTTGCAATTTAGTTTTCCATTTGCAATTTTCCTTACACTTTTGCTTTACAATATTTTTGTTACTTCATTCCCTGTGGGATTCGATACTTGGTACTCAGAGACCATTTTATATTACTTTGATCGCGTGCGCTTGCGTGTAACAGCCGATCAGTAAACAATCAGGTTAAGGCGCGGGTATCTCGCTTTCTTTAAGGAGATTCAAGCTCTCTGCAGTGTATATTTATTCATCAACCACCGGTGCAACAGTTCTTCTCTGGCTATCCCCTCCAGGATATAACAACCCAACTGAAACATTGTGTAGCTCAAACCACTCTGCACTATGAGGTTGAGCTCAAAGCTCCACAACAAAGAACATCCTTCTTTTGGCCAATTGCTCTTAAAAGAGCAAAGAAGATAAATATGAGAAAGTAGAAAGAAGAGAAGATTGGAATTATTGTGTGTTTGAGAGCGTGGTAAGAGAGGTATTTATACTAGAATTTTAGATCTAAGAATTTAATAAAAAAATAAGTAATTGAATTGCAAAACTTTTAACCTCTCTTCAAATAAAAAACCAACAAAAACATTCTTCTCTTTATTACATGAAAACTCTCTCATTTAAAAAATAAAAAACTCATAATAAATAATAAATATTAAAATGTTACAACAGCATTCAAACCCAGAGACCCAATTTTTGATAGTTAAAATCATGTTGGCATCCCTTTTCAAAAAAAAAATTGAAAAAAAGGTAAAATACATTTTTTGTCCCTCATATTTAGAAATAGTGTTTATTAAGTCTCTAAGTTTCAAAATCGGATAATCAAATCCCTGAATTTTATAAAATAGGTCTATTGAGTCCCTCAATTAACAGTTTCCATTAATTAATTAACGGAGATGCTGACATGCCAATTTTTATAATACAATAATAGTTTTTAAAATAAAAATAATTATAATTATAATAAAAATAATAAAAATGGTTGAATACAAGCACTTGACGCCGTCGCTATAATTCCCATACCATCAAATTCTCATAATTCCTTTTCACCTTCATCACCATCGTCATCATTCTCCAAATCCTCCTTGAGATTAAAAAAAATCCTTTCTACTCAATCCATTGCAAAATCAATCGACAGAAAAAAAGGAAAAAAATTTAGAAAAAACAAGCAACACTCACAATTTAATTTAGAAAATTGTGAAGAAAAATGGCTAAAAATCTATAATATTAGAAGTTATAACCATCGTTTTTTTATGCAAGAGAGTGAATATTTTTTTGTTCCATTTACACCTTGGGTATATACTCAAATTTACAATCAGCTCCCAACAGTAAATAGATTCTCCAAAAAAATTTGGCTCACTTTTCCAAGATTTATGGATTTTTAAATCAGTTGGATTCCTTTTAATTTTCAAATTTATCAATTTTCAAATTTTGCAGGATTTTATTTCAAATTATTTTTAAATATTCTACTTTTATCATAATCCAAAATATTATTCATTATTATCTTCGTCATTTACATCCAAATTATTCCTCAACAAATACCTTGATTAACTCTAATTTTACACATGATAGTGTAAATATAGATATACACAAAAACGATGAAAGATTAAGTACAATGAAAAACCTAGCTCACATTATAAATACTAGCATATACAAGGTGAGATGTATAACAATTTCGTCTACATTGCCTATGTATATATTTTGTTACAGCCTAACTAAATATATATAGAGATACATACTTACTTAGTTAATCTATCACCTCATACCTTAGTAACACAGTAACATAGAATATTTACATTGTTGTTATTGTCTTTTAAGTAAATCAAACTATAGACTAAAGCTAGAAGGATAATAAAATGATACCACAAATATAGTATAAACATTTAAAATTAAACAATAACGAATTTCACGTCTCTCCCTCCTTAGAAATGTGGTAAATAAATCGTCTTTCAAAAGGTAGGGACGTTGTTTGGTTGCTCTCAACTTTGTACAATGGAATGTGTCGTAATGACTGTTGTATCATTGTGGACACAAATAGTATAAATATCAATATACACAAAGATGGAGAATGATTAAATAAAATGAAAAATCTAGATCACATGGTAAAACTAATATATACAAAGACAAGATGTGTAACGATTTCATCTACATTATCTGTGTACATATTTTGTTATGGTTCAACTAATATACACACACACACACTTAGTTAATCTACCACCTCATACACCTTAGTAGTACATAAACATAGAATATTTTATATTGTATTTACTATTATAGACTTTAATTTTATCAACTATAGACTCTAGAAAAACAATAACAACAAAATATAGCATTAAAGTTTAAAATTAAACATAAAATGCAGTAGTTGCAGTAAAGTAAAATCAAAGCATCTAAAACATGTAGAGAAGTAATTGATTTATGGTAGGTTAACAAAATGCACTGTTTAGAAAACAAATAAATTTTATAAAAATAATAAAAAAAATCAACTGAAATACATATAGATCCAACTAGCTACATTATTTTTAAAAATTTCAACATTCAACAAAATTCTTAAAAAAATGGGATGGAGTCTCATATTTAAATATATTAAATTTTGTTTTCAAATCAACTAAAACTAATTCAAAATGCAGAGTTCAAATCGACTAAGTTGAAGAAGATAAAAGAAGATTGAGGATTGAAATGTTCTAATCCCAATGGAAGAGGAATTCAAATTGATTGGGTTGCATTAGGTGCTGACAAGTATGGGATGCATAACTCTACGTTATTAGCCTACAAATCGACTTGGTTTCATTAAGTGCTAACTGATTTAATTTTTCTGTATTTTTTGAAAAATAATAAAATTATGCATATTTACTCATCTTGAGATTTCTCTAGAGTTTCAATCTTATTAATATTTTTTATGAAATTAACATGTCAAATATATTTCATGTTTTGTATTGAGGCAATTAGTATAATCGAGATGATGAACTACTGCATTGTGTTTTCGTTTAGTTTTTAATGGCTTCCATATTGATTTTAGATGCTAAATGTATTATGGCACTGTTAAATGAGAAATTTCGGCCAATAACAAATTGTCACATCATAATTTAAATTAATGATAAAATAAATTTGTGACTAATTACATATTTACACATGAGAAATTTCGGCCAATAACAAATTGTCACATCATTAATTTAAATTAATGATAAAATAAATTTGTGACTAATTACATATTTACACATGTCCTCAAATTAAATTAAAAGACATGAAAAATTGACAAATCAAATAATGTCACGTGTCTAGTGTTGATCCATCAGATGACTTATGCCAGCAAAGGCGAATGGTAAGAGGGACAAGCCCCCCTCCCAAATTTTAGAATTTGTGTATTTTTTTATATACAAAGTGGACCTCACAATATATTTTAATATTATTCATGCCATGCATTAAGATGTTCGCCTCCCAATTTTTTTTAATATTTTTTTATATGTAGAGCAATCATTGTGTAGCCCCCATACTAACTTTTTGTTGTTATTATTATTATTATTTTCTATATATGTTGTAATCCAAGTTTGGCATACCATTTTTTAATGGAAATAACTTCATTTAATTACTAAAATTAGGAGCCACATGGGTTAAGACATATTCTTTTATGGTTTCATTTATAAGCCATCTAGAAAAGTTGAAAAGCCATAAAAAATGACACAATTTTTCATAGCTTCATTTATAAACCATCTAAAAATTTTGAAAAACCATGAAAAATGACACAATCTTTCATGGATTCATTCATAAGTCATCTAGAAAAGTTGAAAGCGATAAACAAGGGTTTGATCTAGAACCTTCTACTACCAAAAGATGAGCAATTTTTTTTTTCGAGTACAAAAATATGAGCAATTAAATTTACTATTTTGCCTCTCTTTTGACATGAACAAACTATATTGAATAGAAAACTTGGTGGAGAACCATCAACCATTGCACTCGACTAGGGAAGAGAATTTCAAACTATTGTGACTTGATTAATCTACTCTAGGTAATGCCAAAATTGGCATACATATTAGCTTCCATATTTATTATTATTTTAAAGAAAATATTTAATATTCTTGTTTATATATGTTAGCTTGTTATGTTGTTTTCTTTGTTGTTGCATCCTCACTTATTACCAACAACTTGTTATTATTATTTTTTAGGTTTAAATCTCATTTTGGTCCCTGAACTATGAATTTTTTTCTATTTTGATCCCTAAGTTTCAAAATGTCTATTTTGGTCCCTAAACTTTGAAAAAGTAACCATTTTAATCCCTACCGTTAGTATGGTCATTGATAAACTAACAGCTGATGGCATCAATATCATCACAACCTCATGCAAACGGAATAGTGAATTAAAACTTGCTTAAGCCACTAAAATTTTCCAACTAATAGATATGAATGAGCTTGAAACTGATAGAGGAGCCAACCAAGCTGGTAATTTACAAAGACCTAGAGATACTCACGGGGCTCTCATTTTCGTTCTATTTGTAGTTTGATAAGAACGTATGGTGCAACTTGTTCAGTACTAAAAAAAAATCATTGATGAAGGATCTACTTATTCTCAACATGGCGATGTTGATGTTGCTTACAAAGATATCACATCTTTTGAGTTTGTACTTATTTTACATTTAATGAAACAAGTTATGGGAATTACAGATATTCTTTATCAAGCTGTACAAAAAAAATATTAAGACTTCTTAAATGTTATTCATTTAGTTTCAACTACAAAGGATTTGATTCAGAAATTGAGAGAAGAAGGTTGGAATGCACTACTTCAAAGTGTGAAGTTGTTTTGTGATAAATATGAAATTGAAGTCCCTGATATGAGTGCTCAGAATATTAAAGGTCGAGGTAGAATTCGTCAACAACAAGATCATGTTACTATTGAGCATCATTATCGAATCGACATATTTACTACAACAATTGATTTCCAATTGTATGAACTAAACAATAGATTCAATGAAAAAACAATAGAACTTCTCATACTCATCTCAAGAAAATTATAAAGTATTCAATATTGATTCTATTTGTAAGCTTACAAAGAAGTTTTATCCTCAAGATTTTACTGAACAAGATTTGATTCATTTGTGGTTTCAGTTACAACATTATGAGTTAGATGTACCTTACCATCCCAATCTGAAAAGCGTATCCACAATTTCTAAGTAATGTCGTGGGTTAGTTGAAACGAAAAAGTCAAAAGTTTATTATCTGATCGATCGACTTATTCGTCTAGTCTTGACCTTACCTATATCAACAGCAACTACAAAATAAGCATTTTCTGCAATAAGAATTATGAAAACAAGGCCTCGAAATAAAATGGAAGATGAGTTTCTTGTAGATTACTTGAGTGTCTACATTGCCAGAGAAATTTTTTAGACTTTTAGTTCCAAGTCGATTATAGATCATTTTACTATATGAAAGAACATCGAGCACAACTTTAGTTAGTATTACAATTATTTTTATTTAAAATTTTGATTTAACTTTTTTTCTTGTATCTGTTGGGATTTATGCCCTAACGTCTCGTAATTAATGATTTATTTAATAATTAATAATAATTTTGATTATTTTATTTGCAATATAATATTATCCATTATATAAAAAAATCCAAGGTTATTAGTGTAATCTTGAATAATATGTGGTTGACATACGGGAGGATCAAGTTCAAGAAATAACCTAAATGGTCATAGTATATGGGTAAGGTTGGGTGTCTTATCCTGGTAACACTTTTGATACGGCCCACTTTGTAATAATTACAAATAATTTTATCCAAATCGTTCATGTGAAGGCATGTGAGTTGGGGTATCTTATACAATGAGTTTGTATAAGACTAGACCACAAAATATTTAATTTCTCTTTATAAATTTGTTAATTGAGAAGATTAATATTTCATCAGGATGATCATATGCGACTCGATCTTAATTCTGAGTGAGTTATGAACTCCTACCTGTGAGGGCTTGTCCTTTGATTGGCATGGGTGAGAGTGGCTTTTGTAGCCGATTCAATATGCCTATAGGGAGCTAGGAACATAATCTTACAAGATGAAATTCACCCATTCCCATATAGGGGAAGCAGATGAATAGATCCCTCAAGTGTTGATTTTGGGACTTGAACAATGGGGCTCTGATAAGCCTTAGAATTAAGGCTTATTTAACTTCTAATTGCTTAAAATATTCGTGTTTTGACTTAAGCCCATTTGAAAATAGTTGAAAGATTACTTCAATTTAAGTAAGAAATAAGTATGATGTCATTTGGGATAGAGTTCTAAATAAATTAATATTGTTTGCATGAAATATGGAAATTGCAAAATCAAATTGCAAATTCGAGATTCTGCAATTGTTAGCAGCAAAGGAATTTAATAGAAACAATTCATGCGCAAAACCCATATATGGAAAGCTTAATTACCACATGAATTAAGGGAATTGAAGCACAATCTCAGGATAATTCAACCCTAGGGATGATCTACAAAAGACGGATGAAGAGAGGCAGCAAGGATTAATTCAATTTTGGGGAGATTTTAGCTCAAGGGTTTTCAATTTTCCGAAGCTCTGTTTTTCAAGAAGAAAAATTTATGCTGCTGGATTTGCCGAAAGAACTTCAGTTTCTGTTTTTTTTTTTAATTCTCTTCAATTTCTTCTTGTATTACTGATTGATGTTGGCAGTACAACTTAGATATTCATTTGAATTCTACTTTCATATTAAGTTTCAGTTTGGTTCAATTTTTGTTTGATAAGTTTCAATCAGTTTCTGCCTCATTCAATCTTTATATTTCTATAGCAAGTTGTTTAATTTTGAGTCGTATTCCAGTATTCCTATCTGATTCAAGTGGTACTTGGATTGTTAAGATTGATCATCTCCTAGGAATAGCGAGAAGATTTGGTCTATTGGAATAACGTGAGAACTCATAAAACATTTATCAATTTCTTTTTGTACTTTTGTTTAAGTTAAGTCTGTCTCTGCTTTATTAAGTTTCAGTTTTTATTTGTATAGTTATAAGTTATTGGAATTGAAGAAGGAAGAAGAACTAATTTCCTAATGGCTGCTATTGATTTTCTGTTTTTCAATTAAATTGAGAATTTTCGGAATTCCTTGTGGGTATTGCCCAAGATCGCACTACAAATTATTGTCCTAATTATTCAATTACGCAATTTTCTAACATGAGTTTTTCCTTAAAAAATAGTTGCAAGATTTCTATCTATAATATGAGCTAAAACTTCTTAGGGGGTTCAAGGATGTGAATTCTCTAAGGAGTAATTGTAGCCAAGATTCCAACAAAAACCAAGCCTACATCTCAATTGTTTGCTTGTGTTGAACAAATTTTCGTTGAGATCCTAGACTGATCAACTAGGGTGGCAACTCAAGCTTAGATCTAATACCGACGGGGTTAGTGATATGCGGATTTCGCACAAATTATGGAGAAAAGCAGCATTTAGACATAAGTCAATCCTTACCCTAGACATAGGGATTAAGGACTCCAAAACCCATAACATTGTTGAGCTGAATTATCTAAGATAGAGGGACTATAGACATATAGGTCTCTCACTTAGTCTCCTAAAAACCTAAATTCAAGGTGAATAGGAGAAACAATTTTGGTCTACAATTGAGTGTGGAGTAGGTTGGAATTGCAATTTTGGCTTGCAATTACAACTCAGGGCAATGACATTCTTGAGCCCTATCTTCATCTAAATTCCTTTTGAAATTTTAGTTTTCTATCCAATATTGTCATTTCTCGATTCTGCAATTAGATTCTGCAATCCTTGTCATTTCAATATTGCAATTTCTTGATTCTTCAATTAGATTCTACAATTTTACAAACACACCAACCCAACCTTGTTTTGCAATTTTAGTTTTCAAGTTGCAATTTTCCTTACACTTTGCTTTACAATATTTTTTTTACTCCGTTCCCTTGGGATTCGATACTTGGTAGTCACACACCATTTTATATTACTTCGATCGCGTGCGCTTGCGTGTACACCGACCAGGCTCTACCCTCTTACTGGCTCGAGACGGAATTAGTTTTTGGTTGGATCATAAACAAATTATTCATTAGAGGATCAATGGTACTTAAGGTACAAGATGTAATTACAAGGGTAAAATGGACTTTTGACCTAGTTGTAATTACGAACAACTAGTGAAAGATCAACTTGCATGTAGTGGTTATATCTTTGGACACAACTTATCCTATAGTACATAAGAGTACTATTGGATTTTACTCCCTAAAGCCTCATAATTAATGATTTATTTAATAATTAATAATAATTTTTATTATTTTATTTGCATTATAGTATTGTCCATCATATGAAAAATCCAAGGTTATTAGTGTAATCTTGAACAATATGTGGTTGACCGTCATTATAGGCTACGATGACACGCGAAATGATGTTGGGCACATGTCCGTCAATGGTTCTTTTTAATTATGATCATGCATCTTAATTATTTTTTAATATAAATGTTATATTTGAAAATTTTGATTAGGATCACTAGTACAAAACTGGGTTTTAGTGACGGGCATTGTCCGTCATTAAAAAGAACCATTGACGGACATGTGCCCAACATCATTTCGCGTGTCATCGTAGCCTATAATGACGGTCAACTTTTAATGTCAGTCAATGTATATCATTAAATGTCAATATTTGTCCTTAAATGTCTGTTTTGAATGTTTTAATGACAGGCAATGTCTGTCATCTTTTTCTTAATAATTTAATAAAAAAAATTGTTGGTTGTCCAACAATATTTTTCTTTCTCGACCTATGCCGGAAATAAAATCTCAATAATATTTTTACATAGCAATCAACTTAACAAATATAACTTTAATTAATAAAATGTAATATATATAAATACACTTCATCTTTAATTGTTGTTATATATATTAAACAACATGAGAACCCGACAACAACATTAAGAATAATAAATGCGAAATTAGTCATAATAAACTGAAGTTTGAAGCCGGTTCAAATGAGAAACTCGATGAATCAAATGAGAAAATTCGACTTGAGTTGATATCCATCCAAGGCTTCGTAAGCCCTTTATATATCTATTCAAAATCTCCCCCTTCAAGTAGTTCGATCGCGCCAACTTCTCACCTAATACCCCATATCTGTAACAAGTTCCACAACATATCAGAAAATTGAACAAATTGCAACACAAAACTTACATAAACATGAAAAAACAAGCTTAGTTGAGAGAGGATTTAACACTTATTTTTAGGACCCCTACAAACTCTACAATTTAACTGAAAGCATAACTAATTAACACAAACTCTCGTCTAAGTATAAAAACAAACAATAAGAAACACATCAAACAAAGTAAAACCAACTATTCCAATTTCAAAGGTACTCTAGAAGCTAAGATAGAAAAATATTTAGTCAAAATTGCAAGTTATCTCCTATGACAATTTCATCCTTCAACTGCAACTTACTTCAAGACAAATTTCTATGGCAAACAAACACATACCCAATCAAAAGAAAAATAAACAACATAACTCAAAAGATTGCCCAAAGGAAAAAAAGCTTCACAGAGGAAAAAAAGCTTCAGAAATGACTGATTGCATAACATAAAAATTTCAACAAAAATACCTACATGAAACAAACTTAGTGGGAAACTATGCAAAGAGAGTAAACGGTAAACATCCTCATTGGACCCATAAACAACAGTAGTGACTTACTTCAAGTGACAAAATGTCCTGTACAAAGAATCATGAAAACACTCCTTTGATCTCCTATACAACGAAATTTATGTATTAACACAGAAAAATGGAATATTAATTGTATATAACATCTTTGTTAGACTCTTTCATAATATTATATCATAGCAGATAATAAATTCCAAGATGAACTTCTAATCAAAGACTTAGTTCCATCAAGGATGAGTTTAAGCTACCAGTCCTCTGATTGAACAAGACCGAAATCATCCTTAATGAAGAACCTATATCATCAAGACACACACACACACAAAAAAAAAAAAAAAACACTCTTTAGCAATCAGGCGTTGTATAGGTAGAGAATTCGGAAGAATACATATAAATTTTAAAACATCACCCACCTAATTAGTTTAGCAACATCTTAATTGTAGCTCAACATCTCTTGTTCAAAAATCTCAAAGGCAAATTTGAGACATAACAAAAATATCAGCCATTCTCCATCAGTTTAGCAACATTTTAATTAGTCTATTTTCATTAAATAGTAACCACACAATTTAAATAAATACATAACCTTAGTAAATTTGAGTGTTTGTTGCAGTTATTTACCTTTATTTGCACATGGGGCCTAAGTTTAAAAGTGCACTTGATATAAACTCTAGACGATAATCTTGAATGAGCTTTCAACAATATTTCCTCCATTGATATCCACCTTTCACAACCTTCAAATTCAAAGTAAAAAAGGGTGAAAGATAAAATAGAAGATTGCCTAACCACTATACATAAAACTTTGAGCCAATTCTACCACAGATCTATATCCCAAGAAGAAACTGTTGTAGGAAAGCATAAATTCTACATAACTCTTAAAAATTTTATTATTTTGCAAATGATCATCAGGTTTTCAAAGTTGAATAAAACATAAACTACATCACAGAGAACAGTCACAATCAAATAACAAAATTAAAACGTATATTCGAGACTAAAACGTATATTTAGCCTAAATATAACAAAAAGTTCTTACTCTGGTAGTTGAATTCCTCTTTAAACTGGAATGGAATTTCAACTAGAATGGAAAGAAGGGGTCGGCATTCATGTCCTTCAACTTGAAAACTTCTATAGGCCATGCAAGAAGTGATCTTCAAATATCAAAGAGCCTAGCATGATCGAAGTCACTAGTTACCTCTTTGAGCAGTGTTGGAAGTATCCTCCTCTTGAAGTTTGCGACAGTAATATTGTTCAAATCTATCCAAGGCTTGTAACTCATGATAAAAAGTTCCTACAAGCAAAGACAATATTTTGTTGTCTTTTAAGCAATATATAAAGGGATCACAAATTCCATTGTTTACCATGGAAATGGAACGTTCAAAAATTCAATTATGTTGTAGAAGACCAGTGTTAAGACTTTAAGTTGACAATTTTATTAGCTTTAGATTTAGGGATACAAAAAAGTGAAATATTAATAACTGTAAAGAAAAATACATCAAAATATTAACCAAACAAACATTGAAATGTGCCTTCATAAGGAAGCTCAAAAGCATCTCATTTAGAAACACAATTTTTTACAACAGAATAACATAAAAAGCTCAAGGGATTTGTATAGAAATACAACAATTGAAGAAATAAAGGTTCAAAACTGCTACATCTAAAAAGTCCCAACTCATAAGTGGCAAGAAGAGATAGAACTAGCAAAAGTACATTATACTCTAAAAAGTAGAGTCTTCTTCTAAACAAAAGTACAATGTTCTATCAGTGAAGTTAATCAAGAGCTCAAGAAAGTAGAGGCTCAACATAGAAAATAAGCACTCTTGCCGAAACTAACTAAGAAACCAAACTTTCATTTGAAACTTACTATCAAGAATGCCAAAAAAAAAAAAATTAAGCAGCTCAATCTTCATCATGTGGCAAGGAAAAATACCTGAAAATATTAACCCAAAAAGTTGTTTACATTGAGACAATGGCATTGAGATCTTATAGATGTTATTGTTTTTAGCATCTAAAATTAGAAGCTTCCCACTAGGCGACACCTCAACCGAATATGCAGATAGTCTCAACTTGAGTAGAATGAGAAACCTATCATCCCTGCCATTCCCTTTATCAAAAATTTATCACTTGTAAGAGAACAAAATAATTTGCAGATCTAGGTTGGGTGTCACCTGGAGTTATAGATCCACGCTGGTAGGAGTTCTCCTATGAAGAAATCACTACAGATTTGAGTGTGCACCTAGATTCGCGTCGCGGTAGGGAGAGGAGTATTCACCAATCATGGGTCTCATCTGTAGCGAGGTGGGGTTGTAAGTCATGGTCGCGTTGCTCATGGTCGTGTTGACAATCTGAAAAAAAACTACAAACACACAAAACCTAGGGTTAATTAAGACGAGGAAGTAGGGGAAGAAGATGAAGGCCAAATCGCTGAAGCGGAGGAGTAATTCGGAGGTGAGTTTTCGAAAATTGGAGACTGTTCAATCGATGTTGCAAGGCGAGTTTTCGCTGAAGCGGTTTAGCTACACCACCGAAAGGATTCATCATATTCTCCATCGATGTTGCACTGCGGCTGTGAGTGGAGTGCAACCATGAAAGAGTTGAGAAAATGACAAGGGATTTAGGGAGAATGAGGTGGAACGGCTCTTTGTGAGGGTTTGAGAGAGAGAGAAAACGAAATATCCAGAGAATGATTTTACTTCGATGACGGTCATTAATAGGCCCATTTTTTAAAATTAGTAATTTCAGCGTATTTTTCTATGTCTGTCATTGTTTCTCCCAGTGAAACTTTAAGACTGTCATTAAAACTAAGATTTGTTGTAGTGGATGTTTCCTAATAGAATTAAGATGTTTTCCTAATAAGTTTATATTTTCCATATCTTTTGAATATAATTGTTATATTAGGAAAATTAAATTAGCATATTTACTTTCATAAATGAAATCCATGTTTTCCTAATAGGATTAGGATATCTCCTAATGAGATTAGGATCTCCTTAAAATAAAGATTTTTTGATTCATGCTTTAAATAGTTTAAATTTTGAATTTAATTTATTGTTATTTTTTCCTAATAATATTAGATTCTTTTGAAATGAGATTAAATCCTTTAATTTCAAAATAAGATTAGATCTTTTAATTTCCTAATAAGATTAGGTCTTCCATAAATAAAGATAATTTAATTCAAGGATAAAATAGTTTAAGTTTTGAATTTAATTTATATTTTATTTTTTCTAATAGGATTGGAATAAAATATTCATGATAATCTTTTAATTTGTTTTAAAGAGTTTGAAATGGTAGAATTCCAAGTTTATCCATAAAGTGAATTAGGTTTTAATAGGATTAAAAACATTATTTAAATTAACTTATGTTCATTAATCTAGTAATTAATAGTTAATTAAAGATTAATGAATTTGAAATAAAAATTGACTATAAGGGAACTCTGACTATGGAAGGTTCTGTCTAGACTAGGGTATTTAAGCTGACCAAAAGGGAATATCTCTAACTGGAAACTGACCTGGGAGTTCAATTAGTTAAATTTATTAAGTAGGATGATAATGTGATTAGTTTTAAATAGTTTAACTCAAAGTGAGACTAATGGCAAAAGATTAAACCTAATAGGAGAAAGTAGACTGCGAGTAAACTTTCTCACTTGTTGTCATACTAGAGTCTATAAGCATTATTTAATTCATTGTTGCATATGGGATATGAAAATGAATGTTTAGAATTCTTTTATGAAAAGAAATTTTAGACAATGCATCTACACAAATCAATTAGAGAGGTTTATTTTCAAAGATCAAAAGAATAAAGGTTTGCAAAATAATAAAGGTTCATTTATGAAATGAATTTTACCATAAGATCTTTGAATATAAGGTTTGATAAAAGTATCAAAATATATGACTTTAGATAAATATTAATGAAGCTTGTATAGATAAGAAAATCATTAATTGCTTAGTATATTTTTTTCATGTTTTATGTTGATGATATTTTACTCGTTATGAATGATGTAAGATGTATATCTAACATAAAAATTTGACTAAGTAACCAATTCCAAATGAGTTATTTGCAATGACTCGGAATATTTTACATGTCCAAAATAGAGATTTTAAGGACAAAATGTTAACTTTATCTCAAACATCTTATTTGACAAAATTGTTGTCAAATATTTGATATTTATGTCTAAGGAAGAGTATCCTAAAACACCTCAAATGTTGAGAGTATATGATATGCATAAATGAGACTGAACATTTAAGGCCCGTTTGATAACGTTTTTGTTTCTTTTTTCCTGTTTTCTGTTTTCATTTCTTGTTTCTTGTTTCTTGTTTTTTAAAAACTAAAAACAGAAACATGTTTGATAACTATTTCTATTACTTGTTTCTTTAAAAAAAAAAAAAGAAACATACGTGTTTGAAAATTGTTTATTGTTTCTTGTTTTTTAGTAAAAATAAAACTTAGTACATATAATATAATAAAACATATAACATGCATTCAAATAAATATAAAATAGGGGTGTACAAATAAACCAATAACCCGACGAACCCGGACTACCCAACCCAAACTGTAAGGGTTAGGTTGGGTTGGGTTAGATTTTTTTTGGGGTTGGTTGGGTTCTTTTTTAGGAAAATTGAAATTTCGATTCGGTTATTGGGTTGGCCATTTTTTTTGCTCGGTTCAACCCAAATCGAACTGAAATTTATTATTATTTGTAATATATATCTATATATATATATATATATATATATATATATATATAGAAAAAGAAAAGAAACCCTCATCTCTCTCAAATCGCACGCCGCTCGCCCTTGTCTCTCTCAAATCGCTCATCTCTCTCTCTCTCGTCGGACGCCATTAGCCTTCGTCATTCATCTCTCTCTCGCACACAAATCCTTTCTCTCTCACATGCACACAGTCACTCATCTCTCTCACCGAACGTCATACATTTGTCTGGTCGCCGTTCGCTGATCACCCAAACGTCTCAGATCTGGTCGTCGTTTATAACACGCAGTTCATCTTTCGTCGTTTGTAGATCGTGGTTCGTCGTTCATTCACCCAAAATCTCATATCTGGTTGATGTTTGTACATGTCGTTTGTCGTCTCTCTCTCGTCAGATGCTGGTCGTCGTTCGCCGTTCGTAGATCACCAAAGGTCTCAAATCCATTTGCAGCTTGCCTGGTCGCCGATCACACAAGGTCTCAGATCTGGTTCCTTCTGTTTTTTTTAGATGTAGGTTGATAAAATTATAATTTTGTTCCTATTGTTTCTATTTTTAAATTTTGAATCTATTTTTTTAGATGTGGGTTATATATAATTTTGCTCTTTTGTTTCTATTTTGTAGCATTGAATCTGTTTTTTAGATGTGGGTTATATATAATTTTGTTCCATTGTTTCTATTTTGTAGTATTGAATCTGTTTTTTTTAAATGTGGGTTATATATAATTTTATTCCATTGTTTCTATTTTGTAGCATTGAATCTGTTTTTTTTAGATGTGTGGGTTATATATAATTTTGTTCCATTGTTTCTATTCTAGAAAAGGTATTATGGTTGTTGTAATAGAAACATTTAACTCTTATGGTTGCTATTTAGGTTGAAGACGTTTGGAGTTTTTTAATTCTAGATGGTTATATATTTATGTTGATTTATATAGAAATTGAAGGTACAAAAACAAATTTATATTTATATTCGAAATAAAAATGAATTTTAAAAACAAATTTAAAAAAAAAAAAAAAAACAACCCAACCCGACCCAACCCAAAAATATATGAGTTGGGTTGGGTTGGGTTGCTCTCATAAATAGGGTTGAGAGGGTTGGGGGATTAACCAACTCGAAATTTTGAGTTGGTCCAAAAAATACCCTTAACTCGACCCAACCCAACCCATGTACACCCCTAATATAAAACAATTATAAAGAGTTCATAGTATTTTATTCGGGCCCAACACAAAATTAATAATAATAATAATAAATTTTATCCTTCAAATGTTGTTCAAATTTAATTTGTAATGTCATTTCTCACTCCAATCAATTCACCTTAAACGATTTTGGCTTACACGAATTAGTTCAATTAGACTAATTTGTAAACTGTCTAAGGTTAGACAATCAAGCATATCTACATTTCTTTAATTTAAAAATAAACTTTATTTTTATTTTTTTCTTTAAAAATGCATTGGCTAATAATATACGCAAATAAAATTAGAAAAAGAGAGAGATAATATATATATATATATATTATATATATATATATATATATATATATATATATATATTTATTTATTTATTTATTTATTTATTTATTTATTTATATTTAATGGTAAACATGAAACACATTATTAGTTTATTTATTTAATAAAAAAATTAAAATCATACCAAAAGGAAAAATAATAGAGATTTAAATAGAAAATAATAACTAAAAGCTCGTTAATAAAAATTTAAAAAAATGAGAGAGAAGAGAAAAACATAAACGAAAAGAGAGAAAAGAACAAAAAAAAAGGAACTATTAAAAGAAAAAAGATTATGATGGAAGAGAGAGAAAGAAGAGGCAAAAATAAATAAATGAAAGAAGAAAAAGATAAAAAGAAGAAAAAAACGAAAAGATAAAAAAATATTAAAAGAAAAAAATTAGAATGGAAGAGAGAGAAAGAAGAGAGAGGGGAGAGTGGGTGTAGAAAGGCAAAAGAGAAATAGGGATACATGCATGAAACATGAAGAAAAAAAAAAGAAATAGAATTTGAGAAACTACTTGTTGTAGTTTCTCAAAATTTGCCCAATTTTTAGAAAATGAGAAATGAGAACAAGAAACAGGAAACAGAAATGTTATCAAACGAGCCCTAATATACAATTGGTTAGCATATATCAGTTAAACGAATGGTATGACCATTGAGTAGAAAATTAAAAACTTTCTCAAATTATCTATGGATAATGAGAAATTTTTGTGTATGGAATTAAAGATTTGATTTTTACAAGATACACTGGTTCTTACAAAGATTTTATAAAATCTATGTAAAGATAAATTTTACCCTAAGTAGTGGAGTATAGTATACAAGTTAAATTGTTTTGCTTGTGAAGCAACAAAATAACTTGTATGACTCAAATAGTTCCTTGAAGATCTAAAAGGTGTTTTAGATATGATTTAGTCTATCCTATTTATTATGATAATAATGGTGCAAAGACTAATATTAAGGAAATTAGAAAACACCAATGTATACGAAATCATATTAAGAGAGAGAAAGCATCATGGTAGTGACCAAGATGACTTTAATGGCAGTCCTTGGATCTATATAAAGAAACTTTCCAGGCTAAAGTGTTTGAGGGTCACTTAGAATGTCTAAGATTACGAGACATGTCTCATCTTTGCTAGAGATAGTGGGAGAACATATTGGATATAGAGTATGCCCTGGGATACATGTCTAGCCGACTTTAGTGCAAGTGGTGGATTGTTGGGATTTATGTCCTAAAGTCTCGTAATTAATGATTTATTTAATAATTAATAATAATTTTGATTATTTTATTTGCAATATAATATTATCCATTATATAAAAAAATCCAAAGTTATTAGTGTAATCTTGAACATTATGGGTTGACATACAGGAAGACCGTGTTCAAGAAATATCCTAAATGGTCATAGTATATGGGTAAGGTTGGGTGCCTTATCCTGGTAACACTATTGATACGGCTCACTTTGTAATAGTTACAAATGATTTGATCCAAATCGTTCATGTGGAGACATGTGAGTGGATGTATCTTATACAATGAGTTTGTATAAGACTGGACAACAAAATATTTAATCTCTCTTTATAAATCCGTTAATTGAGAATATTAATATTTCATCAGGATGATCATATGCGACTCGATCTTAATCTTGAGTGAGTTATGAATTCTTGCATGTGAGGGCTTGTCCTTTGATTTGCATGGATGAGAGTGGCTTTTGTAGCCGATACAATATGCCTACCATTTTGGGGACTTGACCAAATAGGAAGTTGGGAACATAATCTCAAAAGATGGAATTCATTCATTCCCATATAGGGTAAGTAGATGAGTAGTTCTCTTAAGTGCTGATTTCGAGACTTGAACAATGGGGCCCTACCCTCTCACTGGCCCGAGAGGAACTTAGTTTATGGTTGGGTCATAAACAAATTGTTCATTAGAGGATCGGTTGTACTTAAAGTGCAAGATGTAATTATAGGAGTAAAATGGATTTTTGACCCAGCTGTAATTACAAACAACTTGTGAAGGATCGACTTGCATGTAGTGATTATATCTATGGACACAACTCGTCCTATAGTGCATAAGAGTGCAACTCTAAGTCTATGGTAGAGTGACCTAGAGTTAATGAATGAAAATTAATGAATTAAAGAGTTTAATGAATTGATTTTGTATCATTAGAGCTTATAATCTATAGGTCAATAAGGTCCCCTTGCTAGCTCATAGTAACACTAAAAAATCAATTTAGTTGAAAAAAAATTGAAATGTTCAAATTAAAATTTAATTTGAAGTGTTCAAATTAATATTTAATACATTCGATATATTAAATATAAAAGAGAAAAGTATATTTATTGTATTTGATACATTAAATATTAAAATAATTAATGTATATTAGATACATTAAAGAAAAGATATTTATAAAACTTGAATAAGATTCAAATAAATAAATATCGTAGGAGATTTGAATGAGATTCAAATAAGTATAAGATATATTTTAATATATTAGATATTAAATTATAATATTTTAATTATGACAAAAGTTTGCCCTTGGTCTTTATAAATAGGACCCTTGGGTTGAGCCATTAGATACAACACACATCTCCTTAATAGAGAATTAGATAATTCTCTCTAGACCTCTTCCTCTCCAATCCCTTATGGATTTTCTTTCAAGAGACTCTCACAAGCTTTGGTCTTGTGTTCGAGTCATAGCAACGAAGACTTTTGTGGAAGTCTTAGAACACGAAAAGTAAAGAATCGCCAGAAAATATCTCCATATTATTTTCAATGTATGTTTTGCTTAAACTTAATTTTTATTGTTTAATTCTAAATAAAATTAAAGTCGATTCCAACGCTTCTGTTGTGGGTTTAATTCGATTGTTTCTTTCAAGCACAACTCTAAGTCTATAGTGGAGTGACCCTAGAGTTAATGAATGAAAATTGATTAATTAAAAAGTTTAATTAATTAATTTTGTATCATTGGAACTTATAATGTGTACCATAAAGTCCATTTGCTAGCTCATAATAACACTAAAAGATCAGTTTAGTTGGAAGAAAAATTTGAAATGTTCAAATTAATACTTAATTTAAAGTGTTCAAATTATTATTTAATATATAAGATATATTAAAAATAAAATAGAAAAATATATTTATTGTATTTTATACATTAAATATTAAAATGATTAATGTATATTAGATATATTAAAGAATATATATATATATATATATATATATATTTGAAATTTTGAATGAGATTCAAATAAGTTAAATATATATGGTAAGAGATTTGAATGAAATTCAAATAAGTATAATATATTTTTTAATATATTAGATATTAAAATATAATATTTTAATTATGGAAAAGAATTTCCCTAGGTCTCTATAAATAGGACCTTTGGGTTGAGCCATGAGATACATCTCCTCAATAGAAAATTAGATAATTCTCTCAAGACCTTTTCCTCTCCAAGTCCTTGTGAATTTTCTTTCAAGAGGCTCCCATAAGTCTTGGTCTTGTATTCGAGTCATAGTCAGGAAGACTTTGGAGAGGAGATAAAGACCCGCCTAAAATATCTCCATATTATCTCAAAGGTATGTTTTGCTTACCCTAAAATTATTTTTCGTTTAATTCTAAAATAAAGTCAAAATTGATTCTAATGCTTCCGCTATGGGTTTAATTCGATTAGTCTCTTCAATAAATTAGGTGTTTGGTCTAACAAGAGTGTCATTACTGTAAAGAAATGTGACCACCACTGTAGGCTTTCAAGTCACTCAATAAATTAGGCGCTTGGTCTAACAGGAGTGACATCACTGTAAATTGAGAATGGTTGCATCATTGAATATCGAGCGTCTTATGTTAGGATTTGTGCCCTAAAGCCTCGTAATTAATTATTTTTTTAATAATTAATAATAATTTTGATTATTTTATTTACAATATAATATTATCCATTACATGAAAAATCTAAGGTTATTAGTATAATCTTGAATAGTATGTGGTTGACATACGGGACGATCATGTTTAAGGAATATCCTGAAGGGTCATAATATATGGATAAGATTTGGGTGCCTTAACCTGGTAACACTATTGATACAGTCCACTTTGTAATAGTTACAAATAATTTGATCCACATCGTTCATGTGGAGACATGTGAGTGGATGATAAGGAAATGAGCAATCAAGAAGATCATGAGGAAAGTCTACAAGATGAAAATCCAGCTTAATCAAACTCAATCGAAGCTCATGCTTAAAGTCAATGGAAGTCAACTCCAATTCAACCCAATCATGAGACAATCATTATGCCACAAGGCCCAATGACAAGAGCTAGAGCTAAGAGACTTCAAGAAGCATTAAATATCCATCTCCAAGCTAAGGTGTCTATACAATGTGAAGAGTTGCAACTTTTCAAGCTTGATGAAGCACCTTTTCAACCAAGAGTCATAATGAATCTAAAAATCTAGATTCATTCACATTAATAATGTATTATGTATTTATTTATTCCATGTATTTACATTTAAGAAGATTCATGTATGGAGTTGAAGGGTTGGGGGATGTATTTAGACCACATTGGTGAAAGGTTGTGTCCTTTCAAGATGACTTTTCAATTAGTATAAATAGGGCTGTAACTTTGTCATTTGGAGACATGATTTAGTTGAATGAAAATTGTTCTCTCAAGATTGAAACTCTTCCAAGCATTTCTTGTAATAGAATGCAACCGAGTCATTCAATCCAACCTTGATCAAGTTAGATTGTGGAGTGACTCAATCTAGAACAAGATTTCTCAATCTTACTTCTAGACCATTGATCTTAAGAGGTAATCAAATTCTAGCCTTATCTCTTGGTTGTTTCAAAATTCATATAAGGAGGTGTTAACTTCTTAAATCAAGGGTTCTTGCTTAATAAAAGCTTGGATCTTTGGGCTGAGAGTTGGGTTGCCTTATCAGTGGAGATATCTTATACAATGAGTTTGTATAAGATTGGACCACAAAATATTTAATCTCTCTTTATAAATCTGTTAATTGAAAAGATTAATATTTCATCAAGATGATCATATGCGAATTGATCTTAATCCTGATTGAGTTATGAACTCGTCCTACCTATGATGGCTTGTCCTTTGATTTGCATTAGTGAGAGTGGATTTTGCAGTCGATTCAATAAGTCTACCATTTTGGGAACTTGACCAAATAGGGAGCTGGGAACATAATCTTACAAGATGGAATTCACTCCTTCCTATATAGGGTAAGTAGATGAGTTTTAAGTGCTAATTTCGGGACTTGAACAATGTGGCCCTACCCTCTCACTGGCCTGAGAGGAACTTAGTTTATGGTTGGATCATAAACAAATTGTTCATTAGAGGATCGGTGGTACTTAATGTGCAAGATGTAATTATATGGGTAAAACGAATTTTTGACCCAGCTGTAATTACGAACAACTCGTGAATGATCGACTTGCATGTAGTGATTATATCTATGGACACAACTTGTCCTACAATGCATAAGAGTGCAACTCTAGGTCTATAGTGGAGGGACCTAGAGTTAATGAATACAAATTAATGAATTAAAAAGTTTAATGAATTGATTTTGTATCATTGGAGCTTATAATCTGTAGGTCCATAAGGTTCCCTTGCTAGCTCATATAAACAAATAGGGATCAATTTCGTTGAGAGAAAATTATGAAATATTCAAATTAAAATTTAATATATTTGATATATTAAATGAGGGAAAACATATTTATTGTATATGATACATTAAATATCAAAGAAATTATTAATGTATTAAGATACATTAAAGAAAATATATTTATTAAATTTGAATTAGATTCAAATAAGAAAATAGATGTCGTAGGAGAATTTGGAAATGTTTGAATAAGATTCAAACTGGTTAGATAAATATATTTTAATATATTAGATATTAAAATATATTATTTAATTATTTTCCCTAGACCACTATAAATAGGACCTTGAGGGTGAGCCATTGGGTGCATTCTTTACAAGAGAAAAAAATTCTTGAAATTCTCCTCTCATTCCATCTCTCTATTTTCAAGAAGGTACCCACAAACCTCTTTGGTCCTTTGTTCAAGTCATAGCAAGGAAGACTTTGTGGAAGTCTTGGAGTTCAACCTCATTGGAGTTGGAGTACAAGGAGAAAAAGACCCGCCAGAATATTCTCCATATTATTTTCAAGGTATGGTTTATGTTTAACCTTAAGTTTGTTGGGTTTTATGTCCTAAAACTCGTGGTTTTGTAAACTAAATGTATTTTCTATTTTACTATAAAGATGTTATTGAGGTTTATTCAGTAAATGTGTTATTGAATAAAGTGAATTGTGTATTCTATAACCCAAATCCAATGAACAAAGAACCCTTGGCTATAGTATGTATACTTGAACTTTATGTATGACATAAAAGTGGATCAAGTTCGAGTAATAGCCAAAATGGTCTATAGTATAAGGATAAGGCTGGGTACCTTATTCTGGGGACACTATGGACGCGGCCCACTTTGTATAGTACTAACGATGTGATCTAGAATCGTTCATGTGGAGACATGCGAGTGGAAGCGTCCTATGCAATGAGTTTGCATAAGACCGGACCGCGAAATAGTCACTTAGACTTTATAACTCCGTTTACTGTTTTAACTGACTATATTCATACGATGACCTAGGTAACTTGATCTTAATCCTGAGCGTGCTATGAACTCCTATTTATTCGGGATTATCCTTAGATTTGCATGGGTGAGAGTGGCCCGAGATCACCGACTCAATAAGCCTCCCATTTTGGGGATAAGACCGGATAGATAGTTGGGAACATAGTCATGTGAGATGGAATTCACTCCTACCTGCTTTAAGGATTAGTAGAGAGGTTGTTCCCTTAAGTGCTGACTCCAGGTCTTGAACAAAGGGCCCACCCTCTCATTGGCCCGAGAGAGATTCGGTTTGTTGGTTGGACCACAAACCAATTGTTCATTAGAGGATCAGTGGGACTTAAGGAACAAGAAGTAATTACAGGGGTAAAACGGTTTATTTGACCCAGCTGTAATTACGAACGACTTGTGAAGGATCGACTTACTAATCATGGTTATATCGAGTGGACATAAATATATCTACAGTGAGGAGAGTGCAGCCACTGGGCTTTAGTGGAGTGTCCCGGTGGTTAACGAATGTTGATTAGCTAGGCTAAAGAGTTTGGCCGGTTAAATCTCGTATCGTTGGAGCTCATGATCTGTAGGTCCATTAGGTCCCCTTACTAGCTCAGACTAAGCCTTGGAATAATTTGAGAGAAAAGAATTTGAATTGTTCAAATTCGGTTTTGGGAGTAAACGTTAATTATATGCGATATACTTAACGTACTATAATTTAATTATGAATTAAAACCACAAGAAAGAGAGAGGAACATATTTAAATGTGATTTAAATATTTGTTCGGTTTAATACGTGAATAGGGATTCATGTACAAACGATTGGTCATAAAAGAGAGGGATTGGTCTAATTATTTAATTAATATTTGATATTAAATTAAATAATTAAATTAATTAAATGGTTTAATTAATTAATCAAGTTTTTAAATTAATTTTGATTTAATTGAAACTTGACTAATCCTATATATCCAACCTAGTGTTGTCTTCCATGGGAAGACAAGTGTTGTCTTCCATGGGAAGCCTAATGAGGTTTCATTAGTGCCTATAAATGGGATGAAACACAAAAGGATTGTGAGAATTTTCTTTGATAGTTTTTTTTTTTTAAACTATCTTGAGCTCTCTTCCTTTCTCTCTAAAAATTCTCTTAACAAAGGATCCCACAATCCATTCCAAGGGCTGAGAATAGTAGGGAAGACTCTAGTGGTGGTCCAAGTATTGTTGGTGATCCAAGATTTGCAAAGAATTTGGAGAATTTGAGCTACAAAGGTATGTGTTCATACTTTCTAGTTTTTTCCAGTTTTGAGCATGTTTTTTGTTTGGTTAAATTGATGTACTTTGAGTGCTCGAGATCCGAAATTGCTTCCGCTTTCTTAATATTAACTCTTTCAAAGTTTATATTTTAATTCTAAAATAAAATCAAAGTCGATTCTAACGCTTCCGTTGTGGGTTTAATTCGATTATTCCCTTCATCTTAATAGCAAATAAAAAACAATAATAACAAGATATACACATATTCAAGCAAGGAGGGAACAAAACAAGGGCAATAATGGCAAGAGATCTATAGTGCAATAGAAGCAGTTCACATATGCATATCCAACAAGAGCATTGCTTAACAGGATATATGCATATTCAAGGGAAAAAAAAGCTTGGAATATGTACTTACCTCTAATGAGCGGAGATTGAAGTTGTGTCAGAGAAATTGTCAAATAGAGTTGCCAGATTTAATTCCTATAAAAAAATAATATAATTAGCAAAACAAAAAAAATTAAAGTCCAAAAGCCGATGTTAGAGATTTCAACTTCAAATTTACAAGAGGGTTGAAACAATCAGCATATTTTTAAAAAATTAATTAAAAATCTTAGATGGTAGAGATAACAAACACATATCATGCAAATGTGTATTTCTTAGAAGTGGTAGAAGCATACAATACATATATGTGAGGAGGGCTTGGAACAAAAATTAAAAAAAAATTATTATTATTATTATTATTATTATTATTATTATTATTATTATTTGTATGAAACTAATATGTATGTCTGGAGGTGCGAAACTTTAAGGGAAAAAAAAGGTGACGACACATGCATAAGTGGCAGCAAAAAAAAAAGTTCAAAATCAAATTTGTAGTTGCACATACATGTGTGTATTTGTGGTGGTGAAAAAAAATCCCTTGTGGCAACAATTTAAAAAAAAAAAATTGAAAGGTATGTATTGGTTGGGGTGGCGGCAGATGTTAAGCATTTAAAACAAAAAAAGACTTGAGCTTTCAGCACAATAGACTAAACCGAAGAAAAAAAAATCGTGTTCATGGAAAATTAGATGGCCGAAAAAGTATTAGTGCTACCAACGAGGGAAGAACTCAAGATCTACACACACACACAAATTGTATGAGCATTTGAAGTCAAATAAAAAAAAAAAGATTGAGAAGAAAAATTCATCATACCTAAAGCTTGGTAATGGAAGACTCATGTTTTGGTCTAAGCAATCTCTACAATTCATAAAGGGATTAGGACACCACATATAAGGAAGGTTTTGATTTTGGTAAAAATCTTGGTCTGATCAAACAAAAGTGACAAGCCAAATTTGGGGATCTCTACAATTTCTATTAAGAAAAAGATTTGCCTCTAAAGTTAGTGAGGAAAATTTTGGCCTAATCAAACAAAGTTGAAAGCCAAGATTTGGAAAATTTTGGCAAAATTTTCTCATTTTTGGATATACTTGAAATTTTCTCCAAATCAAAATTTGAATAAATCTCAAATTCAAATTCCATTCCAAATGCAAGCCAAGATTTGGATAATTTTTACAAAATTTCTCAAATCAAAATTTGAGCGCACTCAAAATTTTCTCCAAGTCAAATTTGGGTAAGATTCAAACTCAAATTCTATTTCAAATTCAAGCCAAGTTTTGGATAGAAACTAAATCCTGTTCAAAGTCAAAATTTTCAAATTAAAGTTTGGTGCCAAAAAAGAAATTGGCCAATCACAAATTTCTACGTCATTAATTTAAATTAATGACAAAATAAATTTGAGACCAATTACATATTTACACGTGTCGTCAAATTAAATTAAAAAACAGAAAAATTGGCAAACCAAATAATGTCACATGTCTAGTATTAATCTATCAAACGACTTAAGTCAGTCCAATCAAATTATGCCACATGGAAGTTGGACTCAAAACTAGTTTAGTCCGAGGTCATTAAAAATAAATTTGGGCCAAATTTAAATAATTTAAGCCTATTAAAAAAGGATTGAATTAAGCCTAAATAAGCCCAAGTCCAAAGGTTGGCCTAAAGTCAACCAAGCCCAAGCCCATACAAGGTTCATCAAACTCTATAAATAGAGGAGGTCACTCTTCATTTGAAGGCATTCAAAATAGCCAAAATCCAGAGCATTCAGCCAGAGATTTAAAAGCCTCAAGTTCAATCGGAGAATCTAGAGAGTTCAAAGTCTCTAAGATTCAAAATTTAGAAGCTTTTAGTCAGAGAATTCAGAAGATACAAAATTCAGAATTCAAAAGATTCAACGACTGGAAGAATTTAAAAAGATCAACAGTGATATGATCATAACGGACCACAAGTAAATTAAACCACCAAGGAAATGGAAGAGAGCTAACAAACACGTGAGAAGAGTCAAAGGGACTTTCCAAATGCATATGAGGCGCCCATGTCATTGGCAACATAAGTCTAAGTTCCAGCATCATGACCCATGTCAAGTGAGTAAGCCATGCGCACAAGGCTCTAGCCCACGACCATGTCGCACAACAACATCGCACACAACCCTATGCGCAAACCCAGTGCTGCCTAACTGCCCAGTCGCGCGCACCTCATACAACCCAGCGTTTGCAAGCACCCCCACGAACCCGCTCCGGCGCACAGCCTGCACAGCCTTTGCACCCAGGCACGCACGCCTCCTGCAGCCCATGTGAGCACCCTATGCAGCTTGCACAGCCCCTCCCGCGCCCAGCACTTACACTCACACCCAGTCTTTGCTTGCGCCCAGCGCCTCACAATCGACAGCCCTACATATGCCCAACACCGCTCAGCCTTCGCACGCTTAGACCCTTGCATGCGCCTAGTGTCACAATCGGACTCTTTGGCAATGGGTCAACGATTGTGCGGCACTTGCTTCAGCTCGACAAGCAAATCAGCCGTACGAAAAACGGAAGTTGCGGACGGCTTCCCTATATGGTCTAGCCTCCCCTCGGGTCTCGGGAGAAAATGTTTTAGAAAACGGGAGAGAGAAAGTGTTTTGAAAGCTTTTTGAGAAAGTATTTTGTTATACGCAAGCAAGCAAATAAGGGACAAACAACGGCTTGATTATCATATAACTCCGGGTAGGAAGGTTGGACAACTAGTCATACCCCCCTATAGTACATTCTAAGATTTATGCCTATGACAGGCTTGCACATGAAAATGGCGAGGAGTCATACGGCCACAAAATTACAAGTAAAGCTAACTAGAAAGCAATAAGACATACATATAATGAAAGCATGATAAAAAGGGGTTGAGATGGGCATGCGGCCACGGGCAACACGCCCTGGACAAGCATGACCGTGACACCTAGCACCTATCAGCCCAGCAAAGTGCGCCTCTTGCAGCCTGCGTCCATCACCCGAGTACAGCCAACCTTCAAGCCCACACACCTACAGCCCAGCTCTCGCACATGTCTGCTCAACCCGCACACCCGCAACCCAACCCTCGCACACGCCTGCTCAACCCATGTCGCTGATCTCCACACGCATGCCCAGCCACCAACCCAACATTGCCTACTTTCCATATTTGTTTTCTTCTATCTTTGTTTTGAGACTTTAGGAAGAATATTTGATTTTTGAATGTCATTTCCAGCATTTCTCATTTTAGGAAAATATTAATTTTATTTGATTTGATTTAGAATATTTTCCCTCATTGTTCTTGGGAATAATCTTTATAGAATTTAGGGTTAGTTGCTTACTCAGGTCATGTTTTCTAAGGCTATATAAAGCCCCTTATTTTTTATTGTAAGACAAGTTATGATGAATGAAATTTGAATTGAGTCTTTTGACTTGTCTATTGCGAGAGCATAGAACCCCCTCCTTTGTAATTCTTGTGCGTAGCTTAGAATTGCATGTCTAGAAACATTCAAGTTGATTGGTCATCAAACTTGTGGAGTTTTTCTTCCTTGAAGAGAATGGGCTTGTGAATAGTGCTTAGGCATTCAAGTTGTCTTGCTTCTTAGTTTTGACCAACTATCCAAAGGTAATTCGATCCCTAACTTTCTCTTTGAGTTGTGTTAATTGAGGTTTGTTTTGTAGTGTTTATGTTTCAGTCTACTTGAGAGAGTATTCGGGTTAAACACTAGGTTGAGACACATCAAACAAACTGACAGGCCGATCCAAGATCATCAAACCGACAAGCCGATCCAAGATCATCAAACCGACAGGCTGATCTAAGATCAACAAGACAATAATTCGATCCAAGATTAACAAGTCAGCAAGTCAATTCAAGAGGATCAACAAGCCAACATGCCAATCCAAGAAAACCAACAAGTTAGAGCTCAAAGCTTACATATTCGAGAGAAAGAATCAGAGGATAAATATTAGAGATCGTAACACTTCACAAAAATCAATAAAATCAAGTTCATTTCACGAATTAAATTTCTTTGTTGAAATCTTGTGTGAACAGGCACTAAACTAGTAATTAATGTAAACTCAAAAACACATTATTTTACCAATAAATTATAATTTAGTTAGTATCTACCCTCTCATTTAGTTAGTATCTACCCTCTCTCCTCTCTCCTCCTTATAAGTAGGCATAGTTTTAGTTCTTTTAGTAGTTGTTACGTTTGTTTCTTTAAAAATAAAAAATGTAGATAAGGGCATTTTCATCTTAATGCAATATTGATTATAATTTTTAAAAAAAAAAAAAAAAGCTTACACCGAGGTTTAAAATGTCGATGTCGACGAAAATGTCGATGTCTCAATTTTATGGAAATGTCGATGGAAATATCAATAAAATGTAGATGTCGATGGATATTTCTGAAAAAATTTTAAAAACAAAAAATTAAAAAAAAATATTTAAAGTAATAAATTAACATTTTACACTTTTTAAATGAGTTAAAATACTTGTTACATTATTATATTCACATTAAGTTACATTTTCTTGCTATTTTTTTTAATATTTCGTCAATTTTGTACGGTATAATGGAAATGTCGATTCCCCCCTTATGTCGATGTTGAACCCATGGACATGTGAAAATTTCGATGGAAATGTCGACATGTCGACAGAAATTTAATACCCTGGCTTACACATTTTTATAAAATCTAATCTGTTTAGCTAAGTTGGTCTATTAAAAATTAATCATTATCTGGTTCCATTTAATTGCGAGTCATTATCCAAAAAATAGCTCACAAATCCTAACTTCTTGCCAGGAGAAAGAGAAGAGGAAAAAAAGAGCCATAAGAAGAAATGGGTATTCTTTTTGGTGACGACTTGTCGAAGGTTTTTGTGCTCAGAGGGAACCAGGTGGAGGTGTTGGAGTTGTTCTTGAAGGAGGCGACAGAGGTTTGAAAAGGGAATGGAGGAGGCGGCAGCAAAGATCGGAGAGGAAATCAGGTGTTTGATTAGCGATGCATTCTTTTGGTTTGTGGGGAAAAAAAAAATCATATCTAAGTTTCAAAATTATATATAAAATAAAATAAATATAGAAGTCAATCGACACTAGTGGGGTTCAATTTTGAAGAAGAAGCGGTGGCGGTGGTGTTGTGTTTTGAAGAAGGGGATGTGGTTGAGGGTGAGTTTTGAAGAAGGCCACAGCTAGCGACCGTGAGGTCGCCAGAGGATGAACTGAAGTCAGCGACGGCAATGGAGGGAAGGAGAAGGAGAAAGGAATGGAGAAGGGGAAAGGGCTGAGGAAGAGAGTTTTTTTTTTTTTTTTTTAAATAATCTTTTTTATTTAAAAAAGTATTATTTTAATATAAAAAAATTGTCACTTTAGTAATCTGTTAAAAAATTAACGGTGGTTACCAGTAGAGGGACTTAATAAATCTATTTTCTAAAATTCAACTTGATTATCCAATTTTGAATTCTAAGGACCTAATAGACAATCTCCAAACATGAAGGACCAAAAAGGTTTTTTACCCCCAAAAAAATTGACATTCCACTCTGGCTACAGCAAGACAAGTTCTTTCTTTTCGTAGACAAATTCTGCATGTATGACAAATAACAAGGTCATATCCGTCACAAATGCAAGGTGGCAAAAAAAGAACTTAGTGTCGAACTCAGCCTAACCTGTGCTTCAAGAACCATTGTTACCTAGCACCTACCACTGAAGTTAGCATTCGTGATTCGTATGCATTTTTCGACCAAAAGATAATTCTGGTTAGTGAACACCTCACAGTTCATAAAGGAAACTGCATCATGATATCACATCCCAAAACACAACAGAATTAGTAATCAGATTTCTTTGCTAAAGGGGATGTTTTGGAAGAGTTTGTATTTGAAGTCAGTGTTACACAGTGGTGAAACTCCAAAGAGCAAACATGTTAAAAACTGGAAAGAGAGGCCCCTTAGATAGAGGTTTCTACTTTCTACCTCCAACCAGCTCTAAAATATGACCATTAATCACACAATAAGTAGAATTACAATCAGAATTTCTATGATGAAAAATCACACTACCTTAGATACAAAATGAGGGACTAAAGCAACGAACAACATGAGCAGCGAAAACTCAAGCCATACATTGGCTGCAAGTGACTCGCGAGACATAATGCTGTTAGAAACAGGACATACAGATTCTATAATGGAAGGAGGGAGTTCTAGCTGTACGTCGACCATGAAACGCATAGAGATATTGGCCATTGCACTCTTCACCCTGGTGGCATCTGCCTTTCCCTCGACTAAAATCACACAAGATTTCCCACCGCCATTCCCAGATGCCTCGCTCACAGTTTAAGTGGTTATGAATTTTAACACGAGTGATACAAAGAAATACAAGCAAACGAGGCGATCTGACCAATTCAGCTTCAATTGAATCGAGAATTTAACACTTTTTCTACTACAAGAGCTCCTTGTCATAAAAGGCAAGAAGTTGTTTAACATGATTGTGCCAAGCAGCAACATTTTGCCTATCAACAGTGACCCAATCAACAACAGTTGATGCTGGTTGTTCCCACCACTCATCAAGCTGCAGCAACATGTCATATTTCAAGATTTAAAAATAAGAAAAGATTAAAACAAAATATTTAAATGTTTGATACAAAAAATTACAAGCCGATAGTGATAGTAATAAAGGACTTTTCGTGGTCCAATGTTCATTCTGATGACATAAACATACTCTATGGTCAATTATTAAGGGGCTGTTTGGAGCATTGAGTGGATTATAATAGTCTGTACTAAATAAAGACTATTATAACCCAGACAAAACAACTGTCATCCTAAACACATTATATAACTACACAAACTATTATAACTCACAGACTATTATAACTCAGACTATTATAATCCACTCAATGTTCCAAACAGCCCCTAAGATATAAAATCATTTATCAGGCTTGTTTTCTTTGCTATTGTATGGGAAATTTGGCTTGAGAGGAACCATAGAAATTTTGGTGAGGGAGAGAAGTCTGAGGGGGAGTTGAGGGAGTTGATTAGGTTTATGCCTCGGTTTGGGCCTCAGTGATTAAGGATTTTTAATTATCAGCTAGGTTTCATTCTTTTGGATTGGAGGCCCTTTCTGTAGTTTGTTGGGCTCCTTCTGTTTGGCCTTTTTTTTGCATGTCCTTGTATAATCTTTCATTTTTCTCAATGAAAGCTCGATTTCTTATTTTAAAAAATTAAAATGAAAAATCATGTACCAACATGAAAATCCAGCAGATAGAAATTGTGAGAAACCTTCATTCGTGAATCTAGGATGCTTTAAACATTTCAAACTAATTAAGGCCCTCAAAATAGGTGAACAAATAATACACAAGAATGAAAATAAGTCTAAAACCTGGTATATAAACACAGTGTCATATCAAATAAACCAAGTTCCAATTTGACGATGAACATAGAGTGTGCAGCTATTCTAATTTCATAGGGGATGGTTCCAGCTTCATGATTGTTACTTTCCGTAAAACTAATGAACTGACATGCAGTAGAAGCAAATACCATGAGTAGACTCATGAACACAGGTCAGAGAGTTCAGGTCCTACAAACTTACGTAAAGATAAAGCCAAGTGATTTCATAGCAAGCTGCTTCAAAGCAATTATGACCTAGTTGCATATTGATGAAATTAATTCAACACAACTACGCATGTATACTAAATAGAGAAAGTTAGGCAATTCAAGCTGAAAGTAAAGAATAAGAGGAAGATTATACAGCACAAACAGTAGGAACAAGTAATCGGAAAGTGCAGCTTTAAATAACCATTCAAGTCACTTACCAATCCCCTGACATATTTGCAATCTTCCAAGCTCTTCTGAGCGCTCATGACAGCAGTTCTAAGTTCAGGCAACCACTTCTCTGTGACAGATTTCTCTTGCTCCATGGCCAAATTTAGGCAATATTTTGTCGTCCTGAATTACAAGATAACAAACTAAACAATCCAAAGTAATGAAAAATTAAAAAAAAAAAAAGAAGTTAAAACTAAATGAAAACTAAATGAGTTAACAAAGTCTAATGCCGACTCCAATGTTAAATGTTAAATTTTAATTTATTGCCAGTGTTCTTGGTGTAGGAAATGAATATAATATTGCGAGGGTTCATAGTGTAGGAGGAAAATGCACTTGTGGCGTGATGTTTGATTGTTTGATTGATAATTTGGGTCCCCATGAAGTTCCTCTTGCCAATGAAAAATGTACATGGTCGTCTCAACATGAGTGACACTCAAAATCAATCCTTGCTGAATAGGTTTCTGTTTCTATGGAAGGCTGCTATCAGAATCCATGATCTTGGAGAGGAGTGACTAGAATCACCTTCTGGTCATTATTTGGTGGCTTTGGAATCTGGCAATATTGCTTGGAGACTTCCCCATTTTGGTTCAACGACTATTGGATGAAAACAAGGAGTTCATACAGCTGATAAAAGGAGATAAGAATTTTAACAGATCTTGATGAAAAGAAGAGGAAGGAAAACTGGAAAGAAATAGATTCCAGAAAAGAATTGAAGCAGAAATTAATGGAGTTTTACTGCATGGAGGAGAGAATTATTGCAAAAAAAGGCCAGATCCCATGGTTGAAGGAAGGTGACAAGAATTCAGGTTTCGTTCACCATTTCCTAACAGTGAGAAAAAGGGAAAGAACCTATTTCAAAGTTGGTTACAGCTGAAGAAGTGAATCTGGTGGAAGACAAAGCTATCGAGGAAGAACTTGTACATTTTTTTCAGAAAAAATTATAAGAAATAAGCTGATCAGAAATTAATTCATGAAGATATTGAATGTAGACCAGTTCCCGCGGCAAAAATGGACTGGCTGGAAAGATTGAGGAAGTGGAAATCTTCCATAAGAATCTAAAAGGGAGAAAAGTCCAACCCCGATGGTTGTTCACTACACTATTATAGTGAGCTCTTCTTAATCACCAAGAACAGGCAGCTTACTGTTATGTAAATCTTCCCCTGGTAGCATATTTTAGTTACCTTTCATAATCTGTCTGAGCTCGATGAGCGTGTTTTAGCAATGCATGGCCACTTTCAACTAGATCCTGCCTTATATGGACCAAATTGATTGCTTTAGCCAACTCCTCCAACACACTAGCCTCAGAACCTCGAAGTTTCAAGCAGAATTCCAGAGACTCCAAAACCGATGCTAAACTAGCATCCGTGCCCTCCAAACCTAATTACACATAGAGTTCAGTTCGAGTAAAGAAAAGGTGTATGACACACCAAATGTATCAGATCATCCAAGCAGTTAGAAAGCATATACTACAGATGCTGCAAGTCATATACATCATCTTTAATGATAGACTAACAGAGGTAAACCTACAGGCTAACATGATACTGACAGAGGTAAACCTACAGAAATCATACAACATAAGAAGTTAATTCAGGTTCCTTACAAGCAAGCCCACATCTCAATACATTTTGGGTGTGATGTTCCCCTTTATCTGTTCCCCAAGTAATTGCTAATTCAATATGCATGGTTGGTCATACACCACTGGCAGGCATCATTAGAAACATAAACTAAATGTATTCAGCAACAAGTTTTACAAATATTAATACTAATGCATGAGGAAAAGTAGCCCTTTCATGTTAAGGCTAGATTATATTGCTCTATTTCTTAAAAAGACCCTCACCAGCTGGATATTGAAGGCAGGCAGAAACACGACATATAGAAGGTATTGCTGATGGATCTCTGGCACCAGCTTTCGCAGTCAATATGGCAGCATTCTTCTCTGCAGCAGCAACGGCATCAGGTCCTAAAGATACATTTACACCCATGGATTCTAGCAGTGCCTGATATGAAATAATCAAAGAGGTTGATGCGCGATAGAATTTCATGAATAGAATCTGCATATTAATTAATAGCAAAAACTGAGCATATCATAACGTGTATTAAATTAGTTGACGAACCTGTGGGGTTGATGGAAGCATGAAAAGGGTATTATCAGGACTTCTATAAAAGGCTGAAACCTCGTTATCAATAAGCTCTTTTGCACTATTTGAAATATCAGAAACAACGGCACATGCAGGGATGATGGTGCTTGAAGCATACTCTCTTGCAGCTAAAGGTTGCTGATTCCAGAATATAGCAGCATCCTACAAGATTGAGGAAGCCATGTTTACCACCTTTTGCTTCTTTTTGTCTTTTCTTTTTCTTTTTCATTTGTGGGGGGATAAGAGGAAGGGGATAGAGAATGAACATAAAAAATAGAAAATTAAATTCCTCTTATTAAATATTTAATCCAAGTGATATTACCAAATTTCCTTTTACAATGGAAATTGGAAAAAAGTTGATTGGTATGCAATTTTACAAAGAATTGAAGGTTCCTTACTGTATTAGCCTTTAGAAGAGCAGTATATATGGTTTCAAGTTCAGATCTGCGTGCGTCAAACTCCTCTATCTTCTTCCACTTCTTTCTCAAAGAATCTTCAGCTTCTTTCCTTTCTGCACATAACTTATTCAAGCGTTGTATTTCTGACATTAGTGTATTCAAGCTAGCCCTCAAGCCAGCAAGTTCTCTCTCTTTAGCCCAAACTTCCAACTGCATCAAGAAAAAACAGCCTTAAAAAGAGATGTGATTTTTTGCTTAAAGAACAAGAATTTCAAGGTTTTAAAAAATTTTAGAAATAAACCTCGACCAAATATTATTCAAAGAGGAAAAATGTAAAGAATCCAGAATTTCTATTGCCAGGCCATGTAAAAGCTAGAAAGTATTATGATCAAGTAAATTCGTGGATCACAAGAGATTTCTTCTGAACTATTTCCAGCAGAGAGTAGAATTACCTCAAATTGTCTAAGACCTCCAACATTTTGTGAATGAGAAGAAATTACATCACCACTACCATGTAATCGATTTAAAAGCATTTGACACATATCCCTAGCTTCTGCAGCTTTGTTCAGTGCATCTTCAGTGGCCAAAAATTGTTGTACATGTGCTTTCTATGGAAAATTTGTTCGCAGATATCAATAAACTTCAAAGACACATAGAAGAAAGACTAAAAACTATTACATGAAATCAAATTCAATAAGAATAAACCAAGGTCCAAATCAAAGTAAGCAAAAAACTTGATGAATGAACGTGATCCAGATAGTTTTATAAAATACACTTGTGCAGTACGGAAGCTCTAACTGATAAAGAATAGGACCTGTCTTTCAAGAAGTTGATTCTGAGTTCCTTTAGAAGGTACGTCAACTCCTATCTTGCCATTACCATACAGTTCATAGTGCAGCGGTGAGTTGACATCAGAGGATGAGACATCCGTAACTCTATTGTTCTCATACTTGTATCTAATCAAATTATTCAAACAGAGATATTAATTTGACATTACAAAGGAATATGTGCATCATACATAATGTCACAGAAGCACATGCTTGTTATGGTTCAGGTCAACCTATACCTTTTGTCCCTATAATTTCCTATATGCATATATTTGTAATATTTGTTTCAATTTCTTCTTTGTACTTTCATTTTTTTTAAGTCCCTTTGTACTTTCATTTATTAATCTTGATTATCCTTATCCTTGCTGTTAATGAGTGGTGTAACGTAAAAGTAAATAAACAAATAAAAATAATAATAATATGGCATTGATGTCAACAATATTTTAAACCCCATTAATGGCCTCCTACTCACATTAATAGGTTTAAACTTTTAAAAGTGACAAAATTAACCCAAACTTGAAAGTATGGGGACAACAGATATAATTTAACCTAAGTTTATTTATCACACTCAGAAATCATCCATATTTTTTTACACAAAATTGAAAGCCAGTACCTCATTGCTAGCATCTGATAGTTTGCAAAGGTGTGAAATATTTTTATCCTAAATAGACGGCCCAAAAGGCTTTGACATTTGCCTTCTAAGTTGAGTCAAGTGGATGTTAGAACCACCTCTACTAATATAATTACAGTTACTTTTTAGATGAGAAATAATATATCATGAGAACAGAAGATTACAAATGATGGTAGATATGCTAACTACTCAAAGAAAGAAGTTTACAAAAGACACCATTGACCAGTGTTTTAAAAGGCGCGCCTAGGTGCAAGGCGCATGTGAAGCGCCTCGCCTCAAAGAAGCGAGGAGCTGGTAAGAAGGTGCGGCCTAGGCGCACGCCTTCCATGAAGCCCCTGAGGCACGCGCTCCACGCACCTCTAGGGATTATTGAATTTCATTTGTTTTTTAAGTTTTTAAGTCCAAATTGTGGGTTTAGGTTAGTTATTATTTTTTTAAAAAATTGTAAAACCTCTAAACGCAAAGACTTCTCTTAGGTTTGACCCCCGTACTTGGTCATTCGAAGCGCTTGATAACAAATTCAAGGCATTACTACATGTATACATACATACATACATACATACATATATATATATATATATATATATATATATATATATATATATATATTATGGCTTTTTATATATAGTTTGCCTTACAAAAAAAAAGCCCGCGCCTTTTTTTGCGCCTTGTGCCTAAGCCCCAAAGGGCCATTGCGCCTTAGTGCGCCTTGAGCCTTTAAAAACACTGCCATTGACTAAGATCATAAAGGCACTGTAATTACAGAACAATCTAAAATTAGAGGCCAAAAATCTAGCTAAGTGCCCAAAAAAAAATTTCTTTTCTATATGCTTCTCTTTCATAATTCTTTGATTCCCTCCACCCAAATCTCTCAAAGCAGGGCTTCAACCACATTAGACAATAAGACCTTGAATTTATTTGAAGCTAAGACCAGCAAATAGGAAAGTAGCTTCTCTACTGTTATTCAAGAAACATTGTAGCAAACCAAAGCTAAGTACCGAACTTCTTTCTTTTCACTAAACTTCTCTATCATAATTCTTTCATTTCTCTAAACTTCTCTTTCATAATTCTTTCATTTCTCTCCGCTCGAATCTCTCAAAGTAGGACTTTGACCACATTAGACAACAAGACCATGAAGTTATCTTTGAAGCAAAGAGCAGAAAGAAGTAGGAAAGTAGATTCCCTACTGTTATTCAAGAAACACCACAGCAGACCAAAGCTTCTCATCAAGTTGGACCAATATCTGCAGATCTTGGGGCAATAGAAGAACAAATGATTACTTTTCCAAAAGAGCCTCTATATATAACACATCAGTTGGTGAAAAAAAATATTTGATGAATACATTTTCCAGAAGAACCTCTACATATAACATACCAGTTGGGGATAAAAAGATAATTGGATGTTTTCTTTGGACTCCGTCCATAGTATTAACTATTAAAAGCCACCAGAAACCAAATCCAAGTGAAAAGTATGGCCTTCTTCAGGGTCCTTTGCTTCCAAATTGCTTTAAGAAAGGGCTTCTCCAAGATGGCAAAGTAGGGAGTAAGATCAGAAACAAGGGGCTTATACTCTGATCTATCCAAAATCCACCTTCTAGAGTTAGAGTTTGATTAAGTTTCATCACTTGAGCAGGTTCAAAAAGATAGCCATTCCTTGACTTCTGCTTCCGTAAAATTTATTTTCAATCCCAGACTCCAACCTCCCCGAGTATCCAGCCAGAACTCTTCAGCGAAATAATTTCTAAAGTTAGCTACCTGATGAAGTCTTGGAAAGTGGTGAGTGAAGAGTAGCTGCTAGGTCCCTGATGGGTGTTAGGGTTTATTAATAAATAGGTTAATTAGTTAGTATAAGATTGGTTATGCGAGATACAGAGTTTGTTAAAATTGTTTGAAAGACCAGTTACTAGCAAGTGGCTATATAAAGGAAGCAAAGAGTGAGCGAGGTAGACAAATCTTAGAGAGTATTCCAAGTAAATTGGAATTGGGAGAGCAAGGGAAGTCTTGAATTTTTTTTCCCATCTTTTGTAATCTTTCTTCATTTTAATACAAACACCAATTTTATTTCCAAGCAGCAGTCCTCCCTAAAATCTGATTCTTTCTCCACTCCAGCTTTTAAGATCATACTCTGTTGACTGATAATGACGCCTGTAAAGTTACCAAAAAGTAAAATAGCCTTGACCTAACATTGTGGTTTCAATAAAAACAGAGCCTAATCCAATCTAAAAAAGGTTATCATATTTCATTTCATGTAAATTTGAAATTAGACGAGCCACACACACTCAACAGTTACTCTTACTACTCTTTCAGGCAGAGTTGTGACTCTAAGCCTAAGATTCCTCCCTTTTTTCCCAAAAAAAAAAAAAAAAAAGGAAAGGTTCTACGACTGTGGAGTGCAAAAATGACCAACCTGTCAAACTCAAACTAAAATAAAGAAGAGTGATCCAACAAGAAAATATTCACCTCAAGGTTTCTGCATCAGCTCTGACATCAAATTTCTCTACCTCTCTAGAAACTAGAGTTTTAAGCCGTAATGTGTACGATGTAATTGCCTGAAGCAGTTGGGGAGGATGCTTCAGGCAATTAACAATAACAGTTCTAACCTCATCAGGTATTTCCCCGTCAAAATCAATACCTAATTTGGCTGCTTCTGATTGTGAATTGAAATGAATACCACTGCCTTCATAGGCAGGAAAAGAAGACCGTATCTTTTCAATCATGAGGGTTGCAAGAGATTCACAAGCCTTCCTGATATTTCTTTCCCGAGTAGTCTCAATAAGGATCACATCATCTGCTGACTTATTACCTTTAACAGTTGAATAAACAGCTTCCCTCTCAATATTTGCACTAAAGTTATTAATCACTTCAGTGGAAGAGTCCACACTTGACCTTTGAGCCTCTCTTGCTTGATTCACATAAAACCGTAGACGTTTGTGGTACTCTTCAAATATTTTTTCTGCTTCATCACACTGTTGGTCATAAGCTTCCAACATCACCTGTTTATGCCTGCACGATCAATAGGTTAAATCAATAATTGCCAAAACAAAAAAATCATTTTTGTCTGAAATCTAACTATCGAGTATATTGCCAACTGAATTTTTAAGAAGGTTAATGACACCATCTCATTTAATTATTCATTTTCTCTTCAGGCAAATTCTGAGGTATGGGCATTGGATGCATATAAGGAAGACGAGACTCCAAAATTTGAGTCAATTTTTCAAGGCAGGTTGGCTTCGATTTCAGCAAATACCGCGCCTAATTAAATTTCTAATGCAGCTAAACAGACTAGGTTTTTTTTTCTAATACACCCAAATAAACTAACTTTTATGGAAGAAAACCATTTCATTGAGAAAATGAAAGAATACACAAGGCGATACAAAAAAGAAAGCTCTTGACAGAAGGAGCAAAAAGAATTAACATTACGAAATTACTGGAAAGGTTTCCAGTTCAAAAGAATTAAAGATAAAGGATAGTTGCTAAAATCCTTGGTGGTAGAGTCTAGAGACCCAAAGAAAGGCGTTGAACATAGCCTAAGGTCCAACCTCAGACAAGACCTCTCCACACCTCGTAAAACCCTCATATTTCTCTCAAGCTAAATATTTCATACGATCAAAAGGAAAGTTGCAAGCCAAAGAGCCACCCCCAACCTCAAAGGGGGAATGAAATGACACCTCTTCTATCACAAACCAACACGACTTGCGATATGCACTTCAAAAGCCTCCAAAAAAACTATCCTAAATCACACCTGCAAATAGACAACCCCACAAAATATGCTCCAAATTCTTTGAAGCACTATTACAGTCATTGCACCACTAAGGCCCCATGAAAATAGAAGCTGATCTTTTGACAGGGTTAATGGTGTTAATCCTTCCATGACAGACCTGTCAAGTAAAGAATCTAAGGGCTCGTTTGATAAAGTTCTTGTTTCCTGTTTCTTGTTCATGTTTCTCATTTTTCAAGAAACAGACATGTTTGATAAACCATCATGTTTCTTGTTTCTAAAAAAATGACAGATTTTGAGAAACTTCAAAAAGTAGTTTCTCAAATTTTGTTTCTGTTTTTTTTTTCAGGTTTCATGCATGTATTCTTATTTATCTTTTTATCCATCTCTCCCCTCTCTCTTCCATTCTATTTTTTTCTTTTAATACTTTTTAATATTTTTGTTTTTTTCTTCTTTTTTATTTTTATTTTTTAATTTATTTCTTTTTATTCGTTCTCTCTCTTTCATCATAATCTTTTTTCTTTTAATACTTCATTATCTTTTTTTTTCTTTTTTCCTTTTTAGTTTTCTCTTTTCGTTTATGTTTTTACCTTCTCTCTTATTTTTCTTATTTTCTTTTACTTTACATTAACGGCTTATAGTTATTATTTTCTATTTAATTCTCTATTATTTTTCCTTTTGGTACGATTTTATTTTTTTATTAAATAAATAAACTAATAATGTATTTCATGTTTACCATTAAATGTAAAAAAATATATACATTCTCTCTCTTTTTCTGATTTTACTTGGGTGTATTATTGGCTAATACATTTTTAAAGAAAAAATAAAAATAAAGTTTATTATTAAATTAAAGAAATGTGGGTATGTTCGATTGTCTGACCTTAGACAATTTACAAATTCGTCTAATTGAACTAACTCTTGTAAGTCAAAATCGTTCAAGGTGAATTGATTGAAGTGAGAAATAACATTGCAAATCAAATTTGAACAACATTTGAAGGATAAAATTTATTATTATTATTATTATTAATTAGGTGTTTTGAGAATAAACCGAGCTTTCATTGAGAAAAAAATGAAAGAATACAAGGGCAAACAAAAAGAAGAGCCCACAAAAAAGGGAGACGGCCTACAAGAAGGGCCTCCAGTCAAGCAAAATAAGACCAACAGTATAATTACAAAAAGGCTTGGTCACAGAAGCCCAAAGAGAAACATAGAATCTAATCAGGGACCACACATCATTAGACGATCTCTCAATCCCACGAAAGATTCTGTTGTTTCTCTCTCCCCACAGCCCCCACAAGATAGCACACACCCCTGCCTGCCACAAGAACTTTCCTCTCCCCCGAAAAGGAGGAAAATGGACGAACTCCTCAACCATCTCACGACAACCCCTCGGTCTAGCAATAGCAATGTCAAACTCCTCCAGGAACCGGCTCCACACCTCGTTCGCCATCTCACAATTCCAAAGCACATGATCAATGTCCTCGACCGACCTCCTACACAAAATACAACACCACGGCCCCACAAGGGAAGGCATTCTTCTCGCCACCCTGTCTAAGGTATTAATTCTCCCGTGCAGAACCTGCCAGACAAAAAACTTAACCTTCTTGGGAATTTTCACCCTCCATAGAGAGGCAAAGACTGACTCCCCCGGGGAATAGGACGGAGAGGGATTAACAAGGCAAAGAAAAAAGGACCTGCACGAAAAGCCGGTAGAAGGACTAGGCCTCCAGTACCGAACATCCCTCCCCGAAATGCAACGAAACTCACCCAACAAAGAAAGGAGATCAACAACGTCCGCCGTTTCCCTATCGGACAAAGGACGGATGAAGCCCAAAGAAGGAGAGGGACAAGATTCAGGATGAGCTAACACATCAGCCACTGAATGACTCTTCATTAAGGATAAATGGTAGAGGCGAGGAAACACAGAGCAAAGGGGACTATCCCCCAGCCAATTATCTTCCCAGAAAAAAGTATCCCTCCCATCACTCACAGAACAACGAACAAAGCTCGAAAAAAAGGGATACTTCTTAGAAATGCCTTTCCAAGGGTTCCTAGCCGTGCTTCGACCTCCACACACAGTCCACTCGAACGGGGACGGCCCATACTTACTCACAATAACCTTGTGCCAAAGAGAGGAAGAGTCAAGATGAAACTGCCATAACCACTTCGCTAACAGGGCTTTGTTGCGGGATCTCAAATTACCAATACCTAGCCCCCCAAGAGCCACCGGTTTAGACACCTCCTCCCAATTAAGGAGATGGGCTCCTTTCCCCTCGTCGACACCCTCCCAAAGGAAATCTCTCATAAGCTTCTCCATACCCTTACTAACGGACAAAGGAACACTGAAGAGCGAAAGGAAATAGGTGGGAATCCCGCTCAAAACCGATTGAATAAGCATTAGTCTACCCCCTTTCGAAAAGTAACTCCTCTTCCAGGCTGCAAGCCTCTAGAGAACCTTCCCCACAACAGGATCCCAAAACGACAGGGACTTAGGGTTGTGCCCGAGGGGGAGGCCAAGGTACGAAGAAGGAAACGATCCAACCCCACACCCGACCGCATCTGCCCACCTTTCTAACTTCCCAGGCTCACAATTCACACCCAACAACTGACATTTGCCCTTGTTAATCTTCAACCCAGAAATGGCCTCGAAGAAAGTTAACAAGTCATTCAATGTGGAAAACGACTCTTCCTTTCCAGAGCAAAAGATGATAGTATCGTCAGCAAACTGAAGATGTGACAAGGGCAAATTATCGTTCCCGACTTGAAAACCCTCCAGGGCTCTACACTCAACACCCAGAGAAATTATCCTGCTCAAGACATCCACCACAAGCAAAAACAGAAAAGGCGAAAGGGGATCCCCCTGCCAAAGCCCTCTTGAAGCCCAAATCCTACCTCTAGGTCTCCCGTTCACGAAAATAGAATACCTGACCGATCGAACACAGCTCCACATCCAAGATCTCCATTTATACCCAAAACCCTTCTTAGCCAACACTTTATCCAAGAAATTCCAATCCACATGATCATAAGCCTTTTCAAAATCAATCTTGAAGATAATCCCTTCCTTATTACGAACCCTATAATCCTCAATAACCTCATTCGCAATTAGTGCTTGGTCTAATATCTGTCTACCCTTAAGAAAAGCCCCTTGAGAATCCGCAATGGTCGATGGGAGAACCTTCCTCAATCTAATAGCCAGCACTTTGGCAATAATCTTATACACACTTGTAACCAGGCTAATCGGTCTGAAGTCCCCAACTTTCCTCGCCCTCTCTTTCTTAGGAATTAAGCAGACGAAAGTTTCATTCAGGGAACTATCCAGCACCCCTCTCTCAAAGAACTCACAAAAAACCTTCCAAAGGTCCCCTTTTATACTTTCCCAATAGTCTTGGAAAAAAGCCATCGAAAACCCATCAAGGCCGGGAGCTTTGGACCTATCGAAGCCAAAGACCACCTTCCTAATCTCCTCTATAGTAAAAGGGACAACCAACTCAGAGCTGTCAGCAGGAGAAATGGGACTCCATTCCACTCCTTCTAAAAACAACCTAGGTTGTGTAGCAGGGGCATACAGGGAGGAGTAAAAAGACACTATCTCCTCCTCAATCTCCCGCTCCCTTTGCAACGTCTCACCCTGCTCATTCTCCAGAGTACCAATAAAGTTTTTACCCCGTCTACCACTAGCAACCCTATGAAAATAAGCAGTGTTGGCATCACCCTCAGCAGCCCACCTACCCCTAGCTTTTTGACGCCAACTCACTGACTCCTTTCTAACCAACTCCGCATACTCCCCCTTCAGAGAAAGATGCTCCTCCTTAAGGGCAACACTCAAATCACCCTCCTCCTCCAAGCTATCCACGGCCTTAAGGAAGTATTATTAATTAGGTGTTGGGCCTTAATAAAATACTATAACCTCTTTATAATCGTTTTATATTTATTTGAATGCATGTTATATGTTTTATTATAGTATATGTACTAAATTTTATTTTTACCAAAAAATAAGAAACAAGAAACATAAATAGTTATCAAACATGTTTCTGTTTTTAGTTTTTAAGAAACAGAAACGAGAAACAGAAACAAGAAACAAGAAACGAGAAACGAGAACGTTATCAAACGGGGCCTAACTTTCTGATAGGAATGATGTTAAGGGTATATTAGTAAATAGTTAGGGAGTTTGTTAGGGTATTTAGTTAGAAGGAGTGGGATAGGGAGAAGGTAGGCATTAATTCAATGAGTTTTGGTTTAGGGCTTGAGTGATCTCAAGTTAGGGAGGGTCCAAGTACCTCGAACACTTGGTTTATCGTGTAGTTTTTTATCTTTCACATTTCAATATATTCGGGTTCTAACACTTTCTTGAGAATTCGAACCTTCCAAAAGTGATGAGACCAAAGAAGGAGTGGGAGGTAAGACCTACACAAAAAAGGGAAAAACAAGCTACGGGAAAGGTCTACAGAAAAACTAGAGGATAAAAAATGAATATCCATGACCCCTGAGCAAGGTAAAAAATCAACCAACTAAGAGAGCATAAAAAATAATTAGGACGGTTGCTCGAAGAAAGATCCAAATAATTAAAAAGAATAGAACCAATCTCACAATCCCCTACAAAAGCTCACCTCTCAAGCTTTGAGAACTTACAATTAATATCACAAAAAGAATCTTTTCCCTATTAATCTTAACACTGTCATAATGGAATTAAGGTTAACAATAGAATCCTTCCTGTCCAAACAAAAGAATATTGCCTCATCTGAAAATTGGAGAGACAGATGAATGATCTCCCAACCCACATGGAAACCCTCAATCAAATCCTTATATCAACCCCAAGTGCCACCATCCTACTTAGGACATCAACAACCACAAGGAAGAGAAAAGGGATAAGGGATTTCCACGCCTCACACCCCTCGTTTAAAAAATTATACTCCAAGGTTTACCACCTATCAAAAGCAATTCAATATCTAGGATCTCCATTTAAACCCAAAACTTCATCCAAGAACCTCTAATCCACATGAATAAGCTTTCTCAAAATTAATCTTAAATACAAAACCCTAACTAGCAAAGTTTATAATCTTTGACTGCCTCATTTGCAATAAGATCATCATCTATAATTTGTCTCCCTGAAGTAAAGGCTCCTTAATACTCTGAAATAGTGCTGCGGAGGAATTTCCTATATCTTTTGGCTAGAAGCTTAGCAATAACCTTATACATGCCGATGACAAGGCTGATAGGTCTGAAGTCCTACACTCTCTTAGCACTCTCCTTTTCCTGATAAGAAAAATAATGGCCCCGTTCATGGAAGGATCAATAATGTGTCATACAATACATTGAAACACATTACCCAAATCACCCTAGGTCAAGTCCCAATTTTCTTGAAAGAGAGCCAATGTGAAACTTTCAGGACTGAGGGACATTAGTGTTTTCAAAGCTAAAAACTACCTTCCTAGTCTTCTCATGGTAAGGGGACCTCTAGCCTCTCTTTATCCCTATCGAGATAGGGTACACTATTTCCACAAAAGTCCTAGCAGAGACGATAGGGGAAGATAAGGGGGTGAAATTTATTCGAGGAAACAATGAAAAAAATTGTTAGAAATCTACCATACTTGATGTACTAAAACTATGAGCATTCTTATAATGTGCCATCTTTTGGCTAAAGAGTTGAAATACAAGACTAAGAGAAGTGAAAAGGACAGAGGTGTAGTTGTACATGACCACCACACATTCTGTCAGAAGAATGAATTTATCAACCAACCAAACCCCTTCATGAAGCCAAGGCAAAATGATGGACCAAAAATTCCATAAATTATTCCCAGAGATCCTCTCTCACCAATTCACTCATAAATTTCTAATGACTCAACAAGTCATAACATAATGAAGCCAATACAAAAAGGTGGTATAAAGAGCTACACTTAAGGCCAATATGCCAATAAAAGACAACCAAAAACAATACTGAGTCCACCAGACCACTTAACAATAATAACTTGAGATGAAGAGAAGGATTCCATTCGTCCAAATTCATGCAATAGTAAATCATATATTAACTGAAGTACGTTAAACCACAGTCTACACAGAATGGTAAAGATATGAAACATGAGTTACTTTCAATAGGACTACATTGAATCCAAAGTGGACATGACCATCGTCCATCAGATACTCAGAAACGAGATGAGATTGTATGAGACCAAGACCATCTGTTACTCCTTCAAATCCAAACATTTATGTCAACAAAGAAGAACTAAGAAATGCCCCATGGTTCTTAAAGGAGCAAGAAAGAAAAGCAGTAAACAAACCTGTAATTTGCTCGCTCATCAAGCATCCTTTTGCGCTCGGCCTCCTCTCTAGATACTTCCAACATTCTGGCCTTCAAGTCCTTCCTTTGCCTTTTAACAGCATTTCTCAATCTCTCCACGTCCTTGGCCGCCAATTCCCTCTCCTGCAATGCCACTTCTCGAGTCTCCACCACACTTGAGCTGTCTGCAGCCACTTTATCCTTCCTCCTCCCTTTAACCCTGCCGCCCTCTTCCTTCCCTGAATTAGCTGACCCTCCACTACTGCTCTCGCCTGCTCCACCACCACCACCATGTACCATTATATTTCTCCTAATATTCTCCACCGTCTTCTCCGATTTCACACGATTTATCAAAAAATTCCAAATGGCTATCATATTTCCTCGACAAACCTTGCGAAAGGCATCGATCGATGGCAACTGCGATTTGCTCGATGCGCTATATGAACCTAAAGGCCGATACCCCATTTCCTTCTGAAGCCATTCGAGAATGGCCTCCGGCTGGGCCATGGAGCTAGATGAACCCTGCATATTACGGAACTTTGTAGGGTTCCAAATAGATTTTGCAAACTAAATCGCCATTCACTTGGCCTTCAAAATTCCAAATGTGTTAAACCCGTATGCAGAAATGGAGAAATGATCAATTCTCTTAGGCAAAACCCATAGCATTCCACCGGGATAGACAATATGAGCGACAACTAACAGAAACTGAGCTCTGTAGAGCTCATTGAATTCACACGGAGACTTTAGCCCTTTTGGGGGATTGAAGAGAAATACCTAAACCAGATCGACCCTTTAGTCTTCGGACTGAGAGTCACCAACTCGACAATTGTGTGAAGAAGTTACCTCCAATGGCGGAAATCCCCAGATATCCCCCTTTACAGTGAAACCCAGTCTCAGAAACTGACTCTGATTTTTCAAATAATTGCCAATGAAGTTGAACAAACAAAGACAAAACAGAACAAAATTCAAATCTAGTGCGAACTGGGAGTCCGGTGAAGCCGAATTTTAACCTTCCTTGGAAGAAAATAATCTCTCAGTTTTTCGGTTGAAGGGTTCAAATCAAAGGTCCCGCTCACAAGTTCACAACATATATGAAATAGTTTTACAAAATAGATATCACGTTATATAAAAATGGGTATAGTTTTAATTGAAAAAAAAGAAAACAGTTGTTTTAACTGAAAAAAAAAAAAGAAAAAAAAGAAAAAAAAGAGTCTCTCTTTTTCTTCTTTCAGATGCGGAATTTCTGTGCTCAAATCCCAGACTAGGATGAACCACTTGCAAACATGATACAAGAATATTGTAATTTTTGTTTATATAGTGATAAAAGAAATTCTTTTAAATGGATCATGATTTTTTTTTTTTTTTTTGAGATATACGGATCTTGATGATTTTTTTTTTTTTTTTGAGAACCCGGATCATGATGATTGAAGCTTTGATTTTGTTTCCTCGTTGATTATGAAAATGTTTATATCAAGTTTCGGAGTTTTTTTTATGTATTTTCTCAAAATAAAAATAGTAGTAATTTTTTGTTATTTTAAGGTTAAATTATAAATTTAGTTTTTTTCTTTTTTTTTTATGAGTACAGCAACATGTGGGGTGGAAGATTCGGACCTCTAACCAATAATACATGTCAATTACCCATTCAGTTATGCTCATTTGGTATACAAATTTGGTCTATGTAGTTTGAAAGAAGTTAGAATTTAGTGTACAAAGTTTTAAAAATTACAATTTCATCTTTATGATTTGATAAAACCAAAATTTCATTCTTATGATTTGATAAAACTTCATAAATAGTCTCGCTCTCATGAAGGTTTTATCAAATCATAGAGACTATTTATGATGACATACAGACTATTTATGAAGTTTTATCAAACAATAGAGACTATTTATGAGTTTTATCAAATCATAAGTAGATATTATTTATGAGGGTCTTATCAAATCATAAGGATGAATTCTAACTTTTAAAATCATAGGGATTAAATTTTAACTTTCACCAAATCATAGGGACCAAATTTGTAATTTTACCTTATTTTAATCCGATTTTGAAATTTTTTTAATTTAAGACAATATTGGTAACTTTAAGATTTTTCCATTTTGGTAATTAAACTTTTAAAATATTTATTTTATTTCATGAACTTTGAAGAAAAAAATATTTTGATTGATACATTAAATGAATAATGTGGTTTCAAGTACATGTGTTGATATGTTAATATATGGTTAACTTGAGCATAGCACAACTGATTTAACATTATAACATGGATTAAAATGTTAGAAGTTTAAATCTTCACCCTTAAATATCATTGTCATCCCAAAAGTCGATGGTTAGTAATATTTTCTAAGAAGTAACTAAAAGCATTTAAGTTTCAACCTAAGCATAAGGTCAATTGGTGGAGGTGTATTATACATCTTTCTTAAAATGTCAGATATTTGAATCTCCACACCACATTGGTGAACTCAAAGAAAAGGAAAATCTAGAGAATTTAAGTACATGGTGTGGTTGAGTACCTCATCTTGATGAGCTTGTTAATACGACTCAACTTTAAAATGTTGTAGATGGTCTAATGCCAACCATTTTAAGTAGAAACATGCAAAATGGCGGTATTGAGTATGTAATAAATTTGCATAAGATTGAAATAGAACCTATTAATTTTTCTTTAAAAATATATAAATGCATTAAACGAACGTTCAAAGAAAAACAAATATATCTTAATTTGATTCTATAAATCTTAATTTTGAGTAAATTATGAACTAGTAAAATCATGTAAATCAAGTTTTTTTTTTACAATATGTGGGTTGAGATTCGTACCTTTGACCTCTTGATCGAGAGTATATGTTTTATGCAAGTTGAACTATGCTCATGTTGGTAATGTAAATCAAGTTGAGTAATAACAAATTAAATAGTTTGTTCAAAACTCTTGTTAACTTTGGATGACTAAACAATAAGTTGGAATATATTGCCACAAATGATTTTTTTTTTTTTTTTAATAGGAGGAAGAGTAAATAAGTACATTCCTTATGTATTTGAGACTAGAATTGGCTCAAGAAGATTTAGTTTATGATTTTTTTAGTTCAATAGTACAAGAGTAGAGATTCAAACATTTGATCTTTTAGTCACAACATGTGGAGTAGGGAGATTCGAATTTCTAACCTCTTGGTTTAGGATTTATGCCTTAATTAGTTGAATTATACTTAAATTGGTAGACTTATTTTATGATTAAATCATAAACAAATTGTTATTTAAATGGTATTATTACTTAAACGAGTAAGAAACTTATGGCACAAATGTAGTCGTCTAGTCTATTGAATGTAATGTTTATATTTGTGAATGTATCTCTTGTCAGCAGAACGAAAGTGCAACGCTAAGTTTTTAATGGTAAGCTTTGGATTAATTAACTATTTAAGTTAGGGACAGAATTAAAATCAAAAAAGTTATACACAAATTCACAATACCCTTTTTTATTATTTTTTTTCTTTTTGCAAAATCAAACTACCTTATCCTATATATGTACTTGGTCCCAATTTTTCCTTTTTAACATTTTAAAATTTTGAAATAAAAAAACGTTTTAAAATTTAAAATTACTAACATGAGTTTTTAAAAACAAATTTTAAAAATGAAAGGTAGAATTGAAACTTTTAAAAAATTGAGATAATTTAAAATATTACTGGCAATATTTTTGTTTAGTTTTTTTTTTTTTTTAATGTTACATTTCTATTGTTCACATGTAATTTCAAAAGAGAAAGATGACACATGTAAATGAATTTGTATTTGTATTAATTTTAATATAATAGAGTACAATCTCTAATTTGTTCCTCTGATTCTTTCTTTATCATGTACACATGTTTCGAGGACTTTGCAGCAGCTTGTTCTCGAATGTGGATTTGTCTCGAAGGCTTCGCAGCTTGTTCTCGAGGTTGAAGCTTCAATCAATCTAAAGGGTCTTGAAGTCTTCAAACCTTGAAAAGTCTTTGGTCTTCAAGAAGTGTCCAGCAACTAATAAGTGTTTAGCACCTAAGGACCTCAAGGATTCTCTCTGAATTTCGTGGAGAGTTTTTTTGAACCCTTGAAATAGAAGAGAGTTGCTCTATTTATAGAGCTCTCACGAGCATGCGGGCTTAGGCCTTTCAAACTTTTGGGCCCAACCATCGAACTTAGGCTTTGTTAAACTTTAGCCTAGCCATTTGGGTTTGGATTTTGTTGGTCTTAGGCATTTTGAGCTTAAATTTGTTGACCTTGACTCAAATTCCATATGACCCAATTTAACCAAATTAAATTTGATTATTTAATTAAATGATCATAGTGAGAACATGTGGCCTTATAATTTAAAATCCATCAACCATTGCCTTCAAATTAAATTCAGGACACATGTCAATTTATAGGTGTCCAAAATTTAATTATTTGTAACTTTGTCATTAGTTTGGAATAATGACATGAGAACTTGTGATTGACTGAAAATTTTCATTCAACACCCATTATTTTCATGCTTTTTATAAAAACAAAATCTCAAATTAAAGATATTCTAAAGATGTGAGACAAATTAATATAGCTATTAGAGGAAGAATAGGAATGAAACAAAATGGAAAGTGTAACCTTGAATTTTTTTTTTTTTTTTTTAAAATTAAGCCTTAGAAATGATCCTATTGGCAACATATTAAAATGAGGTTTGAGAATGCAAACAAGTTTTATTTTTTAATTCCAATCTTGTTTAGCTGTTTGTTTTCTTTTTTTCTTTTTTTTTTTTTGAAGCCTATCTTGTTTAGCTGTTGAAAAGACATTCGATGGTTATATCTCTTCAAAGGTCATAGTTAATTGACCTAAATTATTGGAAAATTGTCAAAAATAGGACAAATCAAGGGGCATTAAAGAGATTTGGGATAGATTTTATTGTTGAAGAGAAATAGGACAATTGAGACTATGAAATTACCAATTTGCCCTTCTTTAAAAAAATCACAATTTTACTTTTACCTTCTGCCCTAATTTCTTTCTCTTCACTTCATCTCCTCACTCACGCACGCACCAGACGCTCGAAGGCTTCATCTTGACTGACGGCAACGGCGACTACTACTCGGAGTTCGACTGACGGCAACGACTGTTCGGAGTTCGACTGACGGCAACTGAGCTTCGAGTTTGATTGACGACGACGGTGGCGATTGCTCCAAGTTCGACAGTGACGATTGACGGCAAGATCAACGACAATCTTCATTGTTTCCTTCGTTAATTGAGGTACGGATGCCTTTGTATGCTTTTTTTTTGTGACAATGGGTAAAAGATTTGTTAAATTTTATGGATATATCCATTTAGGGAGTCCAGTCCAATTTTTTGTTATATTCCATTTCTTGTTTCTTGAACATTTCTTTCCTCCCCCTTTCTTTTTCTTTTTTTTTTAAAGAAAACAAAACTCTGTTATGTATGTCCTTAATATGTAATCAATGAGACCAAATGGAGGTTTCCTCCCCCCCCCCCCCCCCCCCGACAATCCCCCTGTAATTTGGCTCTTTAAATTATCAATTAAATTTTTTGTTAAAAGATTTGTTAAACTTTGCTAATATAAACCTAAACAACTGAGTTTGATTGAATTGGGTTGGTTTCATGTGTCAGTTAGTATTCAAATGGTATTTGAAAGAAATAAATTTTATTGACCTGTGGTCAAATTATGTTGCCGGTGAACGAGTTTTGCATGTGTTATGTAGTATGTTCACACGCCTAGACGTGTTAATCAAACATAAGGGTAAATTATGTTTTTAGTCTCTAGAATTTGAATTTAATTTATATTTGGTCATTGAGTTTTCAAAACTAACACTTTTCGTTCTTAGATTTAAATATAGTTTCTATTTGATCCTTGAGATTTCAAAAGTGACATATTTGGACCCAAGGTTTGAATGTGATTTCTAATTCATCCATGAAGTTTGAAATATGTTTCTAATTGATCCTTGTGGCATACTTTAATGCTTCTCTAGATGCATGACTAAAAGCTCGTTGTGATTTTCCTTAGTTTATGATTATCATAACCATTTTTTTATGTAGTTCTTTTTAGGTGAATCTTATGTTTGGGTATGAGATGTTTTTATTTTGCCACTCTTTGGTTATACTTTCATTCTTTATAATAAAAGAAGTTTTCTAAGTTAAAAATGGATTAAGTAGTGCCTTCTCTTCTAGGTACGAGAAACTCCGAGAATTTTTTTTTAATCTATACTCTTGTTATGATTATTTTTAGAATGTGTAGCTATGATTTGGTGTTGGATACTTTGATTTGTAGGGTTGATCTATGTTTTTTTGCCTTGTTTCCTAGGTACGAGAAATTGTGAGAAAATGCGAGAAAAAAAACATAATACAAAATGAGTGACTTTTTTTAACAATTGTAATTTTGCTATGTTCATTCTGTAATGTATAGATATTCTTTGTGCTGGGTAACTTGATTAGTGTGTTTCTTCTTCTTTAGTGCATTCTCTTCTAGATACGAGAAACTGTGAGAAACCATAGATTAATTTAAAAAAGTAGTTTTTTTTATATATATTTATACTCTTGTTAGGATTTTTTGAGAATGTCTAGCTCTAATTTGGTTCTTGGGACCTTGATTTGTATGGTTTCACTCTGTTTTTTGCCTTGTTTCCGAGGTGCGAAAAAGTTTCGAGAAAAAAAAATAGAATGTAAAATGAGTCTATTTCTGACATATTTCACTCTTTCTATGCCCATTAAGTATTGTATGCATATGTCTTGGTGCTGGATTGCTTTGTTAGGGTGTTTATCGTTCTTTAGTGCATTCAATTTTAGGTGCGAGAAGTCTGCGAGAAAAAAAAAACATAATGCAAAGTGAGTTCTTTTTTGAAATATTTAACTTCTGCTATGGCTATTAAGTAGTGTTTGCATATGTTTGGGTGTTGGATAGCTTTTCTTGGTTGTTTATCCTTCTTTAGTGCATTCTATTCTAGGTGTGATAAGTCTACTAGAAAAAAAAAACAGCATGCAAATTGTGTTCTTTTTTGAAAATTGTCACTTGTGCTATGGCAATTAAGTAGTTTCTGCATATGTCTTGGTGCTGGATAGCTTTGCTAGGTACTTTTTCCTTCTTTAGTGCATTCTATTCTAGGTGCGAGAAGTCTGCAAGAAAAAAAAAATAGAATGGAAAGTGCCTTCTTTTTTGAATTATTTCACTTGTGATATGACCATTAAGTAGTTTTTGAATATGTTTGGGTGCTAGATAGCTTTTCTTGGTTGTTTATTCTTATTTAGTGCATTCTATTAGAGGTGCGAGAAGTCTACGAGAAAAAAAAAACAGAATGCAAAATTAGTTCTTTTTTTAGATATTTCACTTGTTCTATGGACATTAAGTAATGTATGCATATGTTTGGGTGCTGGATAGCTTTTTTAGGTTATTTATCCTTGTTTAGTGCATTCTATTCTAGGTGCGAGAAGTTTGCGAGAAAAAAAACAGCATGCAAATTGTGTTCTGTTTTGAAAATTTTCACTTGTGCTATGACAATTAAGTAATTTCTGCATATTTCTTGGTGCTGGATAGCTTTGATAGGTTGTTTTCCCTTCTTTAGTGCATTCTATTCTAGGTGCGAGAAGTCTGCGAGAAAAAAAATATAATGCAAAGTGCCTTCTTTTTTGAATTATTTTACCTGTGATATGACCATTAAGTAGTTTCTGAATATGATTGGGTGCTGGATAGCTTTTCTAGGTAGTTTATCCTTGTTTAGTGCATTCTATTCTAGGTGCGAGAGTCTGCGAGAAAAAAAAAATAGCATGTTAAATGAGTTCTTTTTTGAGATATTTCACTTGTTTTATGGCCATTAAGTAGTTTCTGAATATGTTTAGGTGCTGAATAGCTTTTCTAGGTTGTTTATCATTGTTTAGTGCATTGTATTCTAGGTGCGAGAAGTCTGCGAGAAAAAAAAAACAGCATGTTAAATGAGTTCTTTTTTGAGATATTTCACTTGTGTTATGCTCATTAAGTAGTTTCTGAATATATTTGGGTGCTGGATAGCTTTTCTAGGTTATTTATCCTTGTTTAGTGCATTGTATTCTAGGTGCGAGAAGTCTGTGAGAAAAAAAAACAGCATGTTAAAGGAGTTCTTTTTTGAGATATTTCACTTGTGTTATGCTCATTAAGTAGTTTCTGAATATGTTTAGGTGCTGGATAGCTTTTCTAGGTTGTTTATGCTTTGTTAGTGCATTAGATTCTAGGTGCAAGAAGTATGCGAGAAAAAAAACATAATGCAACATGCCTTCTTTTTTTATTTCTTTCACTTGTGCTATGCTCATTCAGTAGTCTATGCATATGTTTGGGTGATGGATAACTTGTCTAGGTTGTTTATGCTTCGTTAGTGCATTCGATTCTAGGTGCGAGAAGTATGCGAGAAAAAAAAAACATAATGCAACATACCTTCTTTTTTGATTTCTTCCGCTTGTTCTATGGCTCATTAAGTAGTTTATGAATATGTTTGGGTGCTGGATAGATTGTCTACGTTGTTTATACTTCGTTAGTACATTCGATTCTAGGTGCGAGAAGTATGCGAGAAAAAAAAACATAATGCAACATGCATTCTTTTTTTATTTCTTTCACTTGTTCTATGGCTCATTAAGTAGTTTCTGAATATGTTTGGGTGCTGGATAGATTGTCTATGTTGTTTATACTTCGTTAGTGCATTCGATTCTAGGTGCGAGAAGTATGCGAGAAAAAAACATAATACAACATGCCTTCTTTTTTGATTTCTTTCACTTGTTCTATGGCTCATTAAGTAGTTTCTGAATATGTTTGGGTGTTGGATAGATTGTCTATGTTGTTTATACTTCGTTAGTGCATTCGATTTTAGGTGCGAGAAGTATGCGAGAAAAAAAACATAATGCAACATGCCTTCTTTTTTGATTTCTTTCACTTGTTCTATGGCTCATTAAGTAGTTTCTGAATATGTTTGGGTGCTGGATAGATTGTTTACGTTGTTTATACTTTGTTAGTGCATTCGATTCTAGGTGCAAGAAGTATGCGAGAAAAAAAACAGAATGCAACATGCCTTCTTTTTTGATTTCTTTCACTTGTGCTATGGCTCATTAAGTAGTTTCTGAATATGTTTGGGTACGGGATAGATTGTCTACATTGTTTATCCTTGTTTAGTGCATTCTATATAGGTGCGAGAACCATGCGAGAAAAAAAATAGAATGCAATTTTCCTTCTTTTTTGAATTCTTTAACTTGTGGTATGCTCATTAAGTAGTTTTGAATATGTTTGAGTGCTGGATAGCTTTTTTAGGATGTTTATCCTTGTTTAGTGCATTCTATTCTAGGTGCGAGAAGTCTGCGAGAAAAAAAATAGAATGTTAAATGCCTTCTTTTTTTATTTCTTTCACTTGTTCTATGGCCATTAAGTAGTTTCTGAATATGTTTGGGTGCTGGACAGCTTTGCTAGGTTGTTCATCCTTCTTTAGTGCATACTATTCTAGGTGCGAGAAGTATGTGAGAAAAAAAACAGCATGCTAATTTACTTTATTTTTTGCATTCTATTCACTTGTGCTATGCTCATTAAGTAGTTTCTGCATATGTCTTGGTGTTCCCTATATTTACAATAGAATTCTTGTTGATTTTTAGGTTTTAGATATCCATGGCGTTGAGCAACCCCCCCTAGTACTTGATAAAGCCATCGGGTCACTTTCGATCTCAAGTTACCAGTCGATCCCACATTGGGAAGACAATTGAGAACATTAAGTCCAAGCTAACTCCTGATCAACAAGAATTGTTTAGATCTACTTGCTTTGGTCAATTCCTTGATTAAGATGTCACATTTAACAGACAACTCATCCACTACCTATTATTGAGAGAAGTGGAGGAGGATATGGATAGTTGCATAAGTTTCATGGTCAGATGAAAGGTTTGTACCTTTGGACAACCAGAGTTTGATATAGTAACTGGATTGTGGTGCAGTCCTGACAATTCTTCTTTCCAACATAAAGTAAATCATAGACTGCAGAAAAAGTTTTTTCAAGATAAGGCTACTGTTTATACAAGTGAATTGGAGAATGTCTTCTTGAAATACGAAGGCGATGATGAGGACGGTGTAAAATTGACCTTATTCTACCTCCTAGAATTAGGTTTGTTGGGTAGAGAGAAGAAACTAAAAGTTGACACGACGTTATGGGGGATCGTTGATGATTGACCTACATTCAATAGTTATGACTGGGGCTCTCTCATTTTTGAACGTACACTCTGGGGGCTAAAAAAAGCCTTGAGCATGACGAAGGAGAAACGAAAAGGCACCATGGACAGATATACTATCATTGGATTTCCCTATGAGTTACAGGTACAAACAATATTTTACATAAATTTTACATGCTTAGCTTTTATAAATAATTATTTTTTCTTATGTATCATAGATATGGGCATATGAATCAATATCAACCATAAATGGTTGTGTTGCGAAGAAAATAAGTGACGATGCTATCCCCCGTATGTTACGGTGGTCTTGCACGCAATCTCCATCCTCTAATGTTATATAGGGTCAAGTGTTTGACTTACAAAAGGTATATCACATCTACATAGTAAATTTCTTACATTCTTATATTACCTAGTTATGTTGTTTGCACTTACTTTTTTCTTTCTCAAATTTTTAGATGAAAATTAAAGCGTTCCTTGAGCCAACAGAATAGGAAAGATTATTTGCTGATGTGGTTAAGGGTGAACAAGCTCCACACCCCTGCCTCTTGGGTATCAAGGACTCATTGGCCCAAACATCAAACATTCCCATTGAGGATGTGACAGGATGTGAAGTGCTAGAAACAATATCAAAGAAGAAAAGAAGTGGCTCGAAGAAGAAACATAAGTCCAAATCCATGACTTCGAAGGAGTATATGGACTTAAAGGAACGAGTCACGAACTTGGAAAATGGCATGGAGCGGATGACATCCAGTATGGAGCGGGTGACATCCAGTATTGCAGAGCTCAAATTGATGTTATCAAGGATCTTAAAAGGCCTTGGCCTATTGGAACATGTATGCAATTTTATTATACATTTAAAGAAGTTTGTGTTAAAAAATATATGGATGTTTTCTCAAACTTTATTTTTTAAATACAAGACGGTGAAGAAAAAGATGAAGAAAATAAAAAAACAAAAAGTGAATGAAGCTGTGGGCACACCAACGATACATACGATGGAAGAAGATTTGCCCAAAGCTGAAATGTCAAGTACACCGTCATGGTTGAAAATGCCAAAGGAAGACTACGGGGCCGTTGAACATGAGATACAAGATGTAAGCAAACACGATGACTTGGTCGTGGTGAGTGACCCCGTTAATGAGCTCCCGACCCAAAATACTTCAACCAGGGATCGTGAAGAGTCGGATGTGACGGAGATATCACCATTCAAAGTTATACGTCCGTATGTTCACGTTGCACGTAAGAAGCGTGCAAGCGTTCATATTTCTACTCCTTTTACTACCCTAAGTAAACGGCCTAGGGTTTCCAACACTGTTCAACCATTAATGGATGATGCAAATGTGTACAATCCAATGCACAGCATACCAACAAGTGAGTTGGAAAGGCTTAGGTGATGGATCACCAACAAGAACACGAGCAGTGATTTGTGGGACACAATCACTAGAAAAAAACCAAAGGCATTTTTTAAAGACTTGTTCATGTGTCGACATTGGCTGAGTGATGAGGTAAATTAGTATTTTGGTACCATTGGTAGGTTATTTAAATTCGGTATTAACTATGGTGCATTTTTTTTACAGCACCTAGACACGATCTTCCTATTCATTCTGTTGAAGCTGAAGGCCAATGAAAACTTCTGTTCACAGAACTTTACAACTGCAGACTCGGTGTTCATGGTATGTGCAGCTGATTAAACCATATTTAAATGTATATATGTTTATCATATTCACTAATATATGTGTGTGCAACGCCATCTACAAGCAAAGTGGCCCCTATATCAACAGTGCATCGAGGAGAAGCGCTCATTCGATTGGCAAGCTGAGTACCGATTGGTCGATTATGTCATCGGATGTAATCCTAACTTCAAGGATGCATGGGTCGATATTGATGCTGTGTATGCACCGTTCAACGTAAAGGGAAACCATTGGGTGCTGATTTGCTTTGATCTAATTCAGTGTGAGATCAAAGTATGGGATGCCCTCCCATCATACACTACGATCGAGGAGATGACAACGCTGTTGGAGCCAGTGCGAACTTTGGTACCATTGATATTGCAATGTACTGATTTTTTTACAAGGCGGGGTGAAGAGTCTAGATATACAGAACCTTGGCCCATTGTAATGGTAGAGTCGGCTCCGATTCAGCGTAATTGTTGTGATTGTGGTGTATTCACCGTTAAGGTTTTTGAATACGTTGTAACTGGTTCTGATTTTGTAAGTTTATGTCAAGAAAACATGTCATATTTTAGAAAGTAGTTGGCTTTCCAACTATGGACAAATACTCTGATGTGTTAAGTGACTACTTCAATATATATTATAATGAGAATTTCATTATATTTAGTACATTGTTTGAATGTCAAAAGATGCTTGCTCCTTATTTATTGTCATATTTTCTAGGTGCGAGAAATCTGCGGAAAACAAATAGAACGCAAAGTACCCACTTTGATATATTGGATTGTTTTTTAGGTATGAGGAAATACGAGAAAAAATAAACAATTTTTTTTAAAAGAACTCATTTGTTGTTGTTTTTGTGGAATGTCTAGATATAATTTGTTACTATGATATTTGATTTATAGGTATGAGAAATTGCAAGAAACTGCGAGAAAAACAAAGTTTTCTTAGAAGTACCCATTTTTTTGCTTGCTTTGTAGGTACGAGAAACTGTAAGAAAAAAACAAACTGCAAACAAAACTAGAATGCAAAAGTAGTCAATTGTGCACTAAGATAAAATAAAACAATTAATATAACAAATATTCAATACTATAACAAAAAGTTAATATAACTAAAGTGTTCAATGTAACAAACAAGTGGTCCATTAATCTCACATTTTACTTTTCGGCATATGCAATAGGATTACGACATGTCAATCTATTATGGCCTCGTTTGTGGCATCTGCCACATTTATGCAATATGGGAGTTTCACCAATTGATGAGATTCTCTTTCTTTGGCGCCGACCAACCCTAGCCACTACTTTGGGGGATAAGGCCTCCATTTCCACATAGTCTATAGGTGTCTTCCACTCTGAGGCATTACCGACTGGATAAATCGGCTCTGCATATGCAGCCAACAAACATTCATTAGTATAATAACGATGACATAAACTATATACACTTATACTCCGAGCTCTTGTTGCAGCAATTGCATGTGCACATGGTAATTGCTCTAGTTGAAATTCCTTACAACTACACTCCAGAGTATTAAGGTCAACAGTCTCCTCGTCATCCACATCCTTCACATGTAATTGATAACAATCAATTGAATCAACCTTCATTGTTAAAGAATGCTCCTGGCTTTTTTGTTCAATTTCTTCTACCCATTTCGTCAAGATGGATGTAACTTTTGAAGCTTCATCTCGACGCTCCCAAAACCACCTTTGTAGTAAAGCTCTCAAATGTTCAACAAATGCAACAATTAGTAATTCTCTGGGTTCTTTCAAAAGATCATTTATGCTCTCTGCTATATTCGTAGTCATCATATTGTAACGCCTTCTTGGATAATGTATACGTGCCCAACGTGGAATGCCAACATCTTCCAAATACTTTCCTACACCATTATCAAATGCTAAAATGCAATCCCATAATTCTTGAAATTTTGACGATATGCTCTTGAAGCATTACAAAACAAATGCTCTATTGTTTCATTCTTGAATTTAGTATTCAAATTTTTTCTCAAATATTGTGCACAAAGACCGTGAAATGCAGTGGGAAATACCGAAGCAATGGACTTTGCTATGCTTTTATTTCAATCTGATACAAAAACCAAATCATTAACTTCACCTATTGCACCTTTTAACTTTTCCAAGAACCATTTTACCGAATCATCACCTTCTCTATCTATAATTTTGAAAGCAAGGGAAAAAATTTGATTATTACCATCTAAGCAAGTGGCAATTATCAAAGTACCCCTATATTTACACTTCAAAAATGTTCCATCCATAACTATAACATGTTGCATACAATTTAAAAATTCTCGAACACATGGACCTAATGCCATTAAAAGATATTTGAAGAAACGCCCATCTTCAAGTTTAATGTCATAAAATGTACCTAGATTTGCTAGTTTAAGTGATTCACCATACCTACGCAATAATCACGCAATAGATTATATGACCCTTCCAGTGATCCACGTACTCGCATATATGCATTTTCTCTAGCACGCCATGCTTTTTCATAACTCATATTTATACCATAATCTTGTCTCATGTCTTCTATGATGTCTCGTGGTTTGTATTGATGACCAATTCCCTTGAATTTTGATTTTATTAATTCCCCAACTACCCAAGATTTTGTTTGTCTATGGTCATGGTTCAAAATATCAAGTGAACATGAATGAACATTTACATACTTTGAAATCTTGAATATGTTTGAACATTTCAATTTGACTGCCCGTAGTCTCCATTTACATTTATCATCAACACATCTAACATAAAGAATCTCCTTGGTAGACTTCTTTACCCTAAATTCAAAGTTCTTTTTCATTGCCATCACACTTAATTTCAGGGATAAGTCATTCTTGCCAAAAAATATTTGTCCGACCTCCAACTCGTCATTTGTAGAGCTCACTTCTAACCAAATATTTGTATTCATGCATGTCCCTTGGCTACCTGATTGATATTTAACGACACGTTTTCTTTTACAATATTTTGAAGTACTTCTTTCCTATGGGATGTCATAGGATTGACAAGTAAAGTTCTTGGCCTTATTAAACTCCATTGCAAAGTTATCTTCTTTTGAATCATGTGATTCCCATATAGAGCTCTCATTCTTGTCATCACCTAAGCCAACTTGAACTACATTATCATCTAATGTTACATGCAATGGAATCGAAACAGTTGTGTTCTTAACTTGATTGCTCCCAGAAATAGATTTATTACCTTCAACATGTAAATCTTTGGCTGGGGTCAAACCTTTGTACCTAGGTTCAAATGAGATGTACAGGGGGACTTCAAACATATTTTCACTCATAAGATAAAATTTCAAATCACAGTCATTACTTATCTCAAATGGAGGAGTTTGATTTTCAGATTTTATCTCATATATGCATCTCAGTTTGATATCAAATTCTTTAGGGTCAACTTCGATGAGAGCATATATTTTAACCACTAAATCCTTGTGCGTGATTTCTTTACTTACGACAACACCTTTCAACAAACCCCCTCCATATTTTCTTTCTTTGTCATCCCATACTCCACCATAACGAACTAAGACACAAACATTGGTCATCCTTGAATTATAACAAAATCTTTAATTCCTACAAAAAAAAAAAAAACATGAGGCAAGAGAGAGGAAGGAAAACCATAATCAAAGCTTCAATAAACAATTTATGGCCAAACATTCACAATAACTACTATTTGCATTATATTTTTTTCCTCATAATTTATCGTACTCACAAAACAATGCAAGAAATAAGGAGGAAGCCCATAATTAAAGTACCAAGCAAGCAACTATTTATTGCTAAACACTCAAAATAACAATAGTAAAAATTCAATATATATAAAAAATAAAAATTGATCATAGTTAAAAGCTTTTGCATTCTTCTTTTTTTCATTCTTAGAATTTCATACTTACAAATCAATGCAATAAATAGCACAAACCAAAATAACAACTAAATATTCATAGTCAACTACCTCATACCGACAAAAAAAAAAAAGAAAAAAAAGTAAACTACACACCTTTTGTTCCTCGCTCAACAAAGTAAAAATAAGCAATTTTTTTATCAACACAATATAAAATTGTGAAGAAAGTTTGTCAAGCCTACCCAAAGAGATATTTCAAGAAATGAAGCTTCTTTTTTTTCAAGAAATTTTTTTGTCACTATCGCCGTCACCACTGCTCCGTCGTCGCCGCCGCCTGCTGTTCAAAAGCTTGGAGTGATGTGTGTGAAGGGGAAATGTTAGATGAAGAAAGAAGAAGGAGAAATGTTGAGGGAAGAAGGAGAAATCTACAAAAGAAGTGAAGTTAGGGATTTTTTTAAAGAAGGGCAAATTGGTAATTTCATAGTCTCAATTGTCCTATTTCTCTTCAACAATAAAATTCATCCCAAATCTCTTTAATGCCCTTTGATTTGTCCTATTTTTGACAATTTCCCTATATTATTGGACATCCCTTTGACACTTGAAGGACTACCACCCCATTAATTTTACAATTACATTTCAATATACATAAGATCCTTTTATTTATTAATTATGAGTCTAAGTTAGGATTTATTTCTGTGAAATCAAGAATGTAATTTCATGTTGCATCTCCAATTATGACGATTCTTTTTTCTCTCTAGAAGGAGAGATGTTTTTTCCGATTGGGATCTCCGGTGTGATCCTAGTGGAATTATTGTCATCGGGATCTTCTCTAAATTCCACGATTCTTGTCTTTTGGGGATGGATTTCATGAGAGATTTTCTCCTCAGCTTTAATGTGGGAGAGGTTCTTTGAGCCCCTAAATCTCAGACCGGCACCAGCTCAACTCGATTCTTCCCTTATTGGTTTCCTTTGGATGTTTGTTTTCTCGATCTTCAATTCGCTTAGCATGATGAACCATGAGGCGATGCTAGAGGGATGGAATAAATTGCGTTTGACCACGAACAAGGAAAAGGTAGTTGTTGATCTAGATTAGGGTGCTGTGGAAAATAATGGGCGAACCCTTGGATGTTGCTTGGTCGGTAAGCTCTTGTCTGGCAGAATTATAGCTGGAGAAGTAATGAGAAATACCCTTAAAGCCGCATGGAAGGTTGATTCAGGCTTTGTGGTTGAGGTAATCGGTAAGAATTTGTTTTTGTTTCATTTTGATAGAGATACTGAAAGAATCTCTATTCTTCAACAAGGGCCCTAGTTTTTTAATAAATTTATGTTGGTTTTAGAGCAACCTTTGGTTTCAACAAAACCATTGGAATTGGATTTCAATATGGTTGGTTTTTGGCTTCACTTTTTTGATCTACCCATGGAATGTTTTAATCGAACTATGGCAGAACGATTAGGAAATGTTGTGGGTATACCTTTGATGATATAGATTGAAGTTGTGGGGACATAAAATGGGGAGAGAGCGTTAGGGTTAGGGTTATTATAGATATCTCTAAACCTCTGAGACAGTGAGTTAAATTTAATCTTGATGGACTAATTGGGGGCTGTTGGATTCCAATTAAATATGAGTGTCTACCTAAATTTTGCTCTCATTGTGGTTTAATCGGGCATGTTGTTAAGGTTTGCAGTCGTTTTTATGAGGCAAGCTTATAGTGGTAGGAGAAGAACAATACGAGTCATTGCTTCATTTTGAGGGGAAAGCACCCCATATTTTCGGTCGCCGGCGAACCATTCAGGTGGTGGAAAGTTAAAGAGCTGCTCCCTAAGCTACACCTCGATGGCGTCTCCAGCGCAGAGCAGCGATACGGTAATGAAGACCCTATGTTCCGGATCTGAAAAGATGAGTATGTCTCTGTTGTGCAAAAACTCTCTACGCAAGCATATGCAATCATAGGTAGTAGATGGTAAACAAGGTCGATCCCACGAGGACTAATGTAAGTAAATTTGCTGAAATTAAGCACAAACTCACCAACTCGAAACTAGACTAAACAATGCAATTAAACCGGCAAATTGACTAAAAACAAGCACAAAAGCTGCTACTAAACTAAGAAAGACTTAAAAAGGAAAAATCTAACTTTAAACAAAGACTTGAGAGGCTAAACATGTACTAAAATGATAAAAATAGGGGGCTGAAATTTAGGACAGCAGTGGTTGTTTTTACCCAGTTGAGGTCAGCAATGCTATAGCATTAGACACCATAATGTTATACAAAAGGGAAAATTCACATGAAATTGACTCGAAAACCTCTCAAACTCGATTTTCTTTTCTTTAACACTGAGCTAAGCATATGTATATGAAAATCCAATGCTAATGAACACTAATAATACCCAAATTTTCCAAAACCACAAGCTTAGAATGTATGTTTACACCCTACAATTTCTACCACTCAAGGAGAAATCACTTGCTCCATTTGTGTTAATCCACCAATTCCTAACCCTTTCAGTATTAAGAACTAGTTTGTGCCTTACCTAAGGTGATCAAACTCAAATAAGAACTTGCAATAAACACCACAAATGAATGTACAACTTCATAAAAGTGCATTGAGTCAAGAGAGTTCAAACAACCACTTTAACCCTAGAATTCCAACCCTAAAAAGACTTAGCCCATAACTTCAAAAAAGAAAATAATCCAGTAGTATTTAGAAACAATAAACATCTTGAGATTAATCTAAGAGTTATATCAAAATGGCTGGAATAGTACGCTAACCCAGTTCAAAGCTTAAAGAAAAACTAAGGGCAATACGAAATCAACAAGCTAGAATGTAAAACTAGAAAGAAAATGAGGAAGAAAGAGTAGAGGATGATGAAGCATCTTTTTCTTTTGAAAACCAACTTGAAAATCGCAGCTCTTTTCTCCATTTTTCCATTTTTGTGGGTTTTTTCCGGCTAGCTCTTCACCTTCTCGATGGCTTTCCCTTCTATTTTTCCCCTTAAGGGCTGATTTGGCTTTCCTATTCCCCGTGGATGTTGACTAATAGTCTATTTTAACATTTGCTGACTCCCACGCTGATGTAAGATTTAAATTTTGCGTAAAACTCTGCGTCCAGTTGTGGTTTGTGATGCTGTAGCATTGATGATCACATTAGAAATGTAGTTTATAATGTTGTAGCATTGCTAACCATATTCAATTGCCAACTCAAAAAATTGGCCCAAAAGCCCAAAGTTTCTTCAATCCAACTGTATACAGAAAAAAGCATGTCCAAATGAGAGAAAAATCAATAAGAATAAATGACGAATAGATGATTTTTCAATACTCATGCTTGCTTAATTAAGTAATCAAATAAGAGCCACAAAATTGATAATGAAATGCAAATAACTCGATTTTTAACGAGGTCTAAGAATAAAATTGTAATAATTTACTCCGAGATTATCAATCTCCAGCAATAGGGACCCCTGCGACGGTTAACTCCAGGGCAGTTACAAAAGGGAACCGTTTCGTTTTCTGCTATCACGAATCACGAAAAGAAGATGGCTCCTATTCCAAACAAAGGCAACGTGTTGGCCATAGGGCCTCCAATTGAGACACCGCTACCCATAGGGGCAACACGTCGCATGATGATAAGGCCCAAGCGCTTCAGCCAAGTAGTGGGCTTTTATTGACTAAGCCCAATCGAGAGAAGAATCCTCTCTTGGCCCAACTGGATTTTCAGCCTGAAGCTCACTCGGTTTCGTTTTTGGTTAACGAAATGGATACCACGATTAGTGCAAAATCATGGATGGCCAACAAGTCAGAAACTTGTTCGATTTTCGAAGCTAAGGAACAGGTTTCAGCCAGTTTAAATTGGAAGAAAAGAACGAGGGCTGCTCATCATCAAAATAGAATTCTGGAAAATAAGGGCTAATTTTTAAGATAATGTTGTTTAAATAAATAATGACACAATTAGGATAGTTTTGAAACTAATAATTTTTAAAATGTATAAAAAAAATGAAATTACAAAGGTAGGTAAAAAAGAAAAGAAATGTTTAAAATAGGGTACTTAAATCGTATACCATGTACACGATTTACATGTACGTGGAAATTGCGTACATGGTACACGTTTTACGTGGAAATCGTGTACGCGGTATACGTTTTACGAGGAAATCGTGTACACCGTACACGTTTTACGTGGAAATCGTGCACACCATACAAGTTTTACATATATCTAATACTTGTTTCACTTAAAAACTCAAAACCATGCTTTGGCTTGTTGGCTGTAGGAGGGGCACAATGAACAGCTGCAAATTCAAGGTCACGGGTTCAAAATCTTGTAAACGTGCGTCTTTTTAAATTTTTACCATTTTTTTTTATTTTTTTTGCATATATATATATATATATATATATATATATATATATATACCAAAAAAACACCACTTTTTAACTTCATTTTTTTTCTATTACTCTTTTAGTTTAACTTCATTTTTTATTATATATTTAATTTGCAATATACATATATAATATTATTTTAATTTTTAGTAAGTTGGGTATGGTTAGAGTTTAATTTTTTTTTTTTAATTTTACTCATATATATACAAAAAGAAATAAATCTTTAGTAAATATTTTAGAAAAATTAAATGCATAAAAAACTTAATTCTATTTTTAAAAATCTTAAATATTTCAAGTTTCATTTTTTATATATATATTTAGGTGGATAATTTTATAATGACCATATTTGTGTTATTATTTTTTTAATTTACATTATTTAAAAAAAAAATCTAATTTAAGGGCTAATTTTTAAGATAATGTTGTTTAAATAAATAATGACACAATTAGGGTAGTTTTGAAACTAATAATTTTTAAAATGTATAAAAAAATGAAATTACAAATGTAGGGTAAAAAAGAAAAGAAATGTTTAAATTTACATATTTTAGAAAAACTACATATTATTATTATTTATTTTGAAATTCTGGATCCGCCACTGTGACGTGTACCATGTACACGATTTACATATTATTATTATTTATTTTGAGGCCATAAATATATTTTTTTTCTCAAGAATCAAGAAATCCCACCACGATTTTTTGGGAAAATATGCAAACTTTCAATGCTAGATCTAAAAAAGTAATCTCTCCCACTTTCGATGATGGCTCACACTTATATTTATATATTAGATAGATAAATTATACCAAAAAAAAAAAAAACTGCTATGGAAATCGTGTACATGGTACACGAGATCCATTTGGAAATCGTGTACCACGTACACGAGTTACCTGGCAGCCACGGCGGCCACGCCATCGAATGGCGCCATGTGGCACAAAAATCGTGTACGGGGTACGCGATTTTGCCTTTCCTCGTGTACATGGGCCGCGATTCATTTGGCTACTCGTGACCACGGGCTGCGACTTACATAAATCGTGACCCATGTACACGATTTATCTACCCTACATTTGACATTATTTTAAAACTTACCATTTTTGTGTTATTATTTTTTTAATTTACATTATTTTTAAAAAAAATCCGGAAAATAACTACACTAAGAGACAATTAATTCTGAACCCACCTATTGATGAACCATCTAAGCGTCAGAAATTGACCATTTCTCCTGAGTTAACGGCAGAGGCTGAGAGTCAGCCCCACCGATCACCATGAAAATCCTTAGTTGGAATGTCCGAGGAGTGGGGAGTACTTGGGCATTCTGGGATGTCTGCGATGAGATTTCTCGAATAAATCCCCGTCTTTGTTTTTTGTCTGAAACGAAATGTAAGGCTTCTTATATGAATAAAATGAAATCTACTTTGAATTATTATGGTTGTTTTTCTGTTGATAGTGATGGCCAGAGTGGTGGACTCAGTCTCTTTTGAAAGAGGAGTGTTGATGTTTCCATTATGGAGATTTATTAGTATATATGGGCAATATGAGACTCATCTTAAAACAAGAACTTGGGAATTAATACGCCGTCTCTACTCTCACAATCAGTCACCTTGGGTGATTTGAATGAAATTTTATGGGATCACGAAAAGCTTGGGGGTCCAGCTAGAGAGCCATACTTATTGGCTAAATTCAGGGACGTACTGGATTACTGCGAACTCCAAGATTTAGGATACTCTGGCGATATCTATACTTGGTGTAATAGGAGGGATCTGGCTGATCAGGTTAGTCTTCATTTAGATTGATTTGTAGCCAATTCAAATTTTATGAACTTATTTCCTAATTTTCAGGGTTAATAATTTGAATTGGGCAAAATCGGATCATAAATCTATATGCTTGGTCAAGACAACAACTCCAAGTTCATATGGGCGGAAAAGAAGAGTCTTTCGTGTTGAGGAAGCTTGGACAGTACATGGAGAGTGTAAACAATTCATTTCAGAAAACTGGGTTCTGAATCAGGAGACTAAGCCCCTTCTACATCACCAATTGGAGTCATGTGCGAAACCCCTTAGAAGATGTGGGTATGGTGTTAGTGGTAAAATGAAATGGAAAATTCGAGACCTTAAGGACAACATTCAGGTGGCCTATAATAATCCGTAACCTATTGATTTTTCCTTAATTAAAGAGCTCGAGCGGCAGCTTCAAAGTCTGTATTTGGAAGAGGAAATGTATTCGAAGCAACGATCTAGAGAAGAATGGTTGAAAAGGGGGGATTGTAATACCAAATAGTTCCATCAGAAGGCAACGAGTAGGAGGAGAAAAAATTATATCTAGGGTATCCGGGATAGGAATGGCCAATGGCAACAGAATGAAGATGAAATTTTGACTATTTTTGTGGATTATTTTTCCAATATATTTACTACTAATTCTTCTTTGGTCGATTTTTAGAAAGTTACAGATATCATTCCTCAGAGAGTCACATCTGAAATGAATGAAGTTATGTTGTCAGGAGCTTCTAGCCATCAAAAGCCCCAGGTCCAGACGGTTTCCCAGCTCTTTTCTACCAAAGATATTTGGATGTTGTGAGATCCATGACGGTGAATAATTGTCTAGAGATTCTAAATCCGAATCGATCCATCAAAGATTGGAACAATACATTCATTACCTTAATTCCTAAGGTTGCTCATCTAGGATCTATAAGTGATTTTCGTCGAATCAGCCTTTGTAATGTTTCTTACAAAATTATTACAAAGGTTTTGGCAAATAGATTAAGTGTTATTCTGGATAAAATTATTTCTTCGTCTCAGTCTGCTTTTATTCGTGGTCGGTCCATCTCTGATAATATGATCATAGCTCATGAATGTTTGCATTTCATGCATCCTTTGAGGAAAGGAAAGAAGGGTTATGTGGCCTTGAAGTTAGATATGATTAAGGCAATGGGAGTTTTTGAAGCTAATGATGACTAAAATGGGTTTTTATGAGAATTGGATTCGTTTAATTATGCTTAATGGAAGTCCTACAAAGGAATTTGTTCCAACCAGGGGATTAGACGATTCTTTTTTTCTTCTTTTTCTACTTTGTGCAGAAGGATTCTCTATACTGTTAAATGAGGCAGGTAAAAGGGGTTTGATTTTTGTTCTTTTAATTGGTAGAGTTTGTCCCCATATTTCACACCTTTTTTCGTGAATGACAGTTTAATTATTTTAAAGGCTTCAGTGGTTGAATTTGTGGCCCTTCGAAATATTCTGCAGTCTTATGAACATGCCTTAGGCCAATGTATCAATTTGGCCAAATCAGCAATGTTATTTTCTTCAAATGTTTTGGATGACCAAAGGAGCTACCTAAATCAAATTTTGCTGGTAAAATCCGTGAGTAACCTAGGAAAATATCTGGGGTTACCTTCTCTGTTTACAAGAAGTAAATCAAGAGATTTTGGTGCTATTAAGGATAGGGTGTGGAAAGTTCTGCAGGGTTGGAAATGTAACTTTTTCTCTGTTGGTGCGAAGGAAGTACTCATTAAAAGTGTGGTTCAGGCCATTCCAGCTTATGCTATGAGTTGCTTTAAATTACCTATTTCTTTGTGTTTGCAGATTACTCAAGTCATAACAAATTTTTGGTGGGGTTCTACTTCACAGAATAGGAAAATTCACTGGAGAAGGTGGGATTTGTTATGCCAACCCAAAGCAGAGACTTGGTGGGTTTCAATCAAGCGATGTTGGCAAAACTAAGTCTGGAGAGTTCTTACACAACCAAATTTATTGGTATCAACCGATGTTGGATTAAAAATATGCTATTATTATTCAACTTTTTTTTTTTTTCAGTTCGAGCATTTCTCAAGAAATAAGGTAATGAAAATCATCCTAAATGTTAATACTTCGATCTCCCACTCCCCAATTGTTGAACTTAAACAAAAAATTATTCAACTTTTTTTTTCCTTTCCTTTTAATAAATGCAATTGTAGAAATCATCATCTCATTATAGATGAAAGATGGATGTACGATCCTACATGGTGATTTATACTATATGGCTTCATTGCATAATTTAGGTCCTGTTTGATAACCATTTTGTTTTTGGCAATCTGTTTTTGAAAATTATGCTTTTTTTCTCACAATTTTTTGGTAAGTTTTTCAACTTCCTTAAAAACACTTTTGAATTCTAAGCCAAATTTTAAAAACAAAATCAAGTTTTTTAAAACTTTTTTTTTTTTGAAAAGTTTTTAAAAAGTAAGTAGAAAACTATATGTGGAAGTAGTGTTTGTAATCTTAATTTTTAGAAACAGAAAACTAAAAACAAAATAGTTATTAAACGAGCCTTAAAAGTTTAATTCCAAGAAGAATACGACCATATATACATATGACATCTAAAGTCAAAATAGATACATAAATTATAGTGGATGAGTCATTTTGATACCATATTTCGCAAATGTCCAAAAGTAACATTATTATCATTGATTGGTTTATACTCATTGATTACTCTTTTTCTCTTACCAAAATACTCTTGCATGTAATTAATGAAATCACATTTAATATAATATATATTTTTTTATTTAAGGTTTTGATGGATTTTCTTGGCGCAATTAATGTCATTTATCATTCCAAATTGATGGTGCCGATTTTTGTTTTGTTATTTCTTCACTTCATTTCTCATAATATGATGTTTAATATAAATATATGATGTATATATATTCATGTGTTTTATAGAATATGATGTTCAAACTTTACGGATTGCATAAGTAATTGGGGTAAATAGAAACAATTTTGTATTTTATCATATATATCTATATTTGCGCAATATGAACTTCATATTTTTCTGTCATACCGATTCAAATCTAATAGTGTTTATTGTAGTTTATAACTGCAATGTAATATAAACTTCATATTTTTATATCATATCAATTCAAATATGATAGTGTTTATTGTAGCATATAAGTGCTACGTAATATAAACCTCATATTTTTATATCATACCGATTCTAATTTGATAGTGTTTACTGTAGTTTGTAACCTTTTTTTTTTTTTAGTCCACTGTAGTTTGTAACTTTTATGTAATATATACCCCATATATTTTATATCATATTGATTCTAATTTGATAGTATACATTGTAGTTTGTAACTATTACATATACTTCATATTTTTATATCATACCAATTCTAATTTGGTAGTGTTTCCTGTAGTTTGTAATTTTTTTTTGGAATATACTGTAGTTTGTAACTCTCGTAATATTTACCCTGTATTTCTATATCATACAAAAAAAGTTATGTTGAGTGTTTATAATTCCACAAATATATACCTCATATATTCTATTTATGTAAGTAGTGCCTTCAAGTACCAATTACCATCCTAAAGGTCAATGGTTCGATTCCCCACTCCCCCAATTGAACTAAAAAAATAAAAAGTAATACCTTCAAAATTTGTGCTTACCTATACGAATGTCTACAATAAACCAAAATGGCGTTGCATAAATAAACCACTTATGTTTCTCCAATCACCAAAATGAAGCAATATTACCACATGAAGTTTTCAAGAGGAATTTCGAGAATGAGGTTGTAAAAGGAAGTTGTCGAATGGAATATATTCATTTGGAAGGAAACAATAATGATGGAGAATTGCAAAGTATATGCTTTAATTGTTAATTTGCCTTGTTTGGAAGGAAATAATAATGATATGGAATTGCAAAGTATATGCTTTAATTGCTAATTTTCCTTTTATGTTTCTTTTAATATTTTAAATATAAAATGTTCACTTATGGGGAAATTAGTAAAATTAGGATGTGTTTGAACATATACGCGGGCCACTACTAGACATGAAAATTACATTGAATCTGGACAATAATAAAATTAGGAGTATAAAAAAGCCTATTTATGTAGTTATTTCAAATAGATATAACAATTGCTCTTAAGCTAAAGGCTAAAAATATAGAAGAAATACAAAAGAAAATCTATTGATTAGGCAAATTTATTTCATGTTAGGTAAAAATGGTATCATAGAAGCTAAACTTATTTCATTTGTCCATAGTATTAGATGCACATTATTTTCCCACAGCATATCAAGTCAATGGTAAGGCAAATTGGAAATGGTAAGAGTTACATACTATCATGCTTGCATTTGAGAAACACATGAAAATCATAGTCTCTTGGCCAAGAACTCAGAAATGAAAATCATATTAGAATTGTTCAAGACAGATAAGTTGAAGTTTGGTCCAACTTTCAGACAGACAAATTGCAGCTAAGATGTCCATTTGTTAAAAGGAGATTTCAGTACCAAAAATTGAAAATCATATTAGAATTGCAAATGAATTATCCAGATGATTAGAATAACTCAACTCTATTATATACTATATTTCTGTCCACATGAAACTATTTAAATCTCAAAGAGGTGCTAATAGTATACAACCAATAATATCATTACTTTGCAAACAAATTTCTAACTGTAAATAGCAGTTTGATCAATGCATTACAATATGGTAGTAAATACAAGATTAACAGTATGTATCCTGAGTTTGGGAAAGAAGTTACATTCTTATTGATGGTCAATTTCCAAAGATTTCATTCAGGTTGAATCACTTTCCAGCCACTTGAAAAGCTCTTAGAAAAACCTCAGGGGGTTGAGCACCACTCAGCTTGTGCTTGCCATTGATCTGTGACAAGATTGTGTTGAGAAAAAAATGAGAACAGAAAAGAATTGGCCTGGTTTTTATATCAGTTGAATAAAGTTGTTTTCTTGTCACTTACAACATAAAAGGGAACTCCTGAAATTTTTCCTGAGTACTTCTCAAGCTCTTCCTTAACCTACAGTAAACCATAGTAGTATTGGGGTTAACACATAAATTTCGGAAAACTCGAAATCTGGGGCTTGTGGCTTGCACTTGAAATTGACTCCATTTGAAAATATGATTGGATGAATTTAAGACCAGTTAATTGAATTGGCTATTAGTTAAGAAAATTCCACTTGGTTGGCTATAAAATATATAGCTCAATCATAATCAAATCAAATTATTTTTTGATCCCCTATCTACTCTTTGGTATTTTCTTCATCCTCCCACTATAACTTAATTGCCACTAAATTTTGGGGAAAGAAAAAATAGAGGAGAATCAACAACAACAATAATCACCACAGGACTGCCACTCCTTGGTTATTGCCCAAAAATCCCTAGAAAAGCCTCATGTTGCAATGAAAAAGTCTCTACAAGAGAAATCTCCTTTGGTTTAGTGTTAGTGGGGAGTGGGGGAGACAATGCTCAGGGTTGTACAATAACATATCTAGATCTAGACAATTGAATAAAGCATATAGGACTTGTATGATTGTATCGATACCTCCTTAACTCCATTATCAGCTGATTCGAGAAACTCTGCTGCTCCTTCCACCCCAGCCTTTCTAGCACATTCCAAAAGAAAGTCCCTACAACAATTCGATAATGTGATCAGCTCTATTTTTCCATTAGTACTGTAAGCAATTTCTCTCCAACAACCTACATATATCAACAAAATTTCTATCACATACCAGTCACCAATGTATTTTCCCTGAGTGAAGTATCCGAGGCACAACTCCTCCACAAGATCATGTTGTTTGTCTAAACCCTGTTGACCTGCCAAATATATAATCCTGTGGCTGTCTAGAGTATTTCCTCTGCAAATACAGCGAAGTGTTAGCAAAAATCATACTTTCTCAAGTCCGTTCTTATATGCTCCACACTTACGTCAGCCCAGTCATGTCATAATTCATTCCAAGACCTCTAAACACCTGAAAAATCCCCAAATTTCACAGTAACTTAGTATTCAAGGGTGAAAAATTGATTAGAAAAGAGCACCAACGAGAATGCTTTCAGAATTTTTCATTAGTAAAACCTCAGCCATCCGAGCTTCCATCTGTTCAGATTGAATTCCAAACTTACTCCTGTAATATTCCCTCTTAACAACACCTTCTTTGGGAGCAGAAGGATTGAGCTGGAATGGATGCCACTTCAACTGTAAATTTATGTTAACAATTAATAAGGTTAAAACAGCATATAAACTATGAGAGAATTAGAGTTCTCATCATATGGTGGATGAACTAAAATGGGTTGAAAATTAGAGTAATCAATGCAGGTCGGGGCTAGGGTCATTGAATCGCTCATGAGTTATTCATTGTAGTAGCAAAATGTGAATTCCTCAATGGGAGGGCAAGTTATTATCAAGAATACATTGAAAATACTACACTTACCTTTGCTCAATGGTTTAAGCTTTTACATTCAGGGTAATATGGAGTCAGAATAGAAAAACTTTGAGTTCAAATAATTGCAACATTATTTCACCCTATTTGACACTATTAGTTCACGTGTTAAAGCATGCCCTAATATCCAAACCTGATGCAGTGGGCTAAAGGAAATTTAACATTTTCAACAAAATACAACAATGCCAGAGGGTAGTTCTCACGTCAAACCTTTCTCTTTATAGTATAATGACACACATTTTCTCTATACCATGAAGAAAAGAAAGTACTGATCAGAAAAGGAAGATTTTTTATTTATGCATTCGATCTCTCACATCTAACTATGCTAGTACACCTTTTTTAATTGATTGCTCTGATGAATGTGGGGTTCAGTAATTGGCAAGTATCTGAAATCTACCAAATCTACCAAATCTTGATACATAACACGACAATTGATTAGACAAGAGGACACCAAATACTAAACAGAGTAAGAGACAACCTCAAAATCATATTGATCCTGAGAAGCAGATATAGCTCTGTCAAGATTCTTTTTGCCAACAAAGCACCACGGGCAAACCGTGTCCGAGCTTATATCAATTTGTATAAGCTTTTTATCCATGTTCCTACTCCCAACCGACTCAGCCATGATCCTGATATATTTGCAATCTCCCTGAAAACACAACCAGTCAATCAAGTTCAAACGCGTTGTCGTCTTACTTTCGCCCTTCTCAAATACTATGTACATTGAAGATTCAAACCCCTCTACAATTATCACCCAAAACATAATGTTCAAGAAATCATTAAGAGGGTTAAACAGTAATGGTAAATGAGACAAAATTCGTAATGAAATTCTTAGGTTCACGTTGTTTTCGATTCAGCCCAATAGAAATTACACCACAATCGAGGTTTTTCCTACATTAGAAATCGAACCAATAGTGCCTCTAAATTTCACAATTTGTTTGAGGTTTTCTTTTATCAATTCATTATCTTCATCTACAATTGTTGAAATATGGAAAATGAATTGGCATATTGAATCAGAAGAAGAGGGCACTATGAGAGAATGAAAATTTTTTGGGGGTTTGGGGAGAAAGAAAAAGGAATTTTACCTGGAAAAATTGAGGGGATGGAATTGGGAGTCTGTGGGGGAAAAACGAACCGCAGTGGCAGTTGAAATACGGAGCATGGCGATATTTTAAGCTTCTCCATTGTCAACGTCTACCTAACACATATGACTTTCACACGAGGCAAAAATAAAAATAAGGGTTAAATTACTATTTTGGCAGTGTAATTTTACAGGAACGTACTTTCTATAAATCTAAAATTAGGCTTCATTATTAGTTTGAAGTTATTTTTTTTATCAAGATTGATAAAGTAATAATAATAATTTCTATTAAAAAAAAAGACACGTTTCTAAAATTCATAGTGGAAAGGCTAAAGAGACTAGAATCTTTTTAAAAACGTTAACCATAAACTAGCAGGAGAAACTAATTTTAAGATTTATTATAAGTACATGGACAAAATTTCAACATTTGGAAGTACATGGACTGATCGTATGTGTACACGTAAGTGCACGTGATCGAAGTAATACACAAAAAATCACAAGAGTACCGGGTATCGTATTCCACGAGAAAGCGAAAATGAAGTCTTTTTTAATTAATTAATTATTTGAAATACTCGTGATTGGAATTGTTGTGGGTGAAATTGGACTAAAGAGGTAAATACGAATTATAAGGGAATCTTGCAAGGTAAGATTAACGTTTTCAAATTCAATTCCTAAATGAAGAGGAAACTTTTTATATCATTATCTAAAAAGGAATATGAAATCAAAGATCCTATAAATACGTTATTATGACTCAAAGAAAAGGAGTTCAACTTGACCCTCATTCTCTAAATTCTAGCTTGCTACACTTTTCTTCCTCTATGACTTAAGCATCAAAGTTGGTGTGGCAAATGCCACATTAGTGCTTAGCTTTTTCTCTTTTGCAGGTCACATATTTCTCCCAAATTATAAATTTATAGTTGCTGTCACGTGAAGGTCAAGTGAGATTTCTCTTGGCTAGATTTTGGCAACAACAGAAATTATTTAGGGCTAAAACTAAAGATAACAGAAAGCTTAGGAAAAAATAAAATTATCTAGAAGGAAAATTAAAGGGTTGGAGATACCAAATCAAGTGGAGTTTAGGGGATTGAGCAATATTAGGTTGCAATTATGGGAATTGAACATGCCATTTAATTAATCCTGCCAATTCCATAAGCCTAGAGTTAAACCAGTCAATATCTCCTTTCGGCCTCAATCGAGCATGCTTAATTAATTGCTTACCTAAGTGTCCTTAGCGTTAATTGATTAATTAATTAAGATCAAGTCCACTCATATTAAGCCTCACTCGTCAATTGTTATTCCTATGTCACTTAGGCAATTTAAAGGCATTAATTGAATTAGGTCTATCCTAAATTCTCTCTTTCAAGCTGAATTTAGGACTATAATCAACTCATTAGTGGCCAAATAACAAGAGGCATCAAGAACAGCTCAATTAAATGAAATATAGCAAGTAATTAAAAAGACAATAGCATCAATTACACCATAAAAACAAACCTAATTGTGCTCTTAACCCCTAAACAAATGAATTCAACCCATAATGCTCAACATACAGCACAATAAACCCATTCTTACAGCCCTAAGAAGCATAAAACAGAGGAAGAAAGCAGTAAAGAAGATTGTTGTCATTGAATTCTCAACTTCTGCCTCAAATTCTACACTCCTGAGCCTCGAAAATCACTCTCGAACACTTTGATTTGTGCTCCATAGGTCCCAAAAAGGTAAGAAATCGTAAAAAGGGCCCCTAAAGTTGGTCTTCGAAAATTCGGCCACGAAACGATGAATAAATAGTTGCTTTCGACGTAGTGTTGCAACGCTAAGGACAACGTTACAATGCTGCCCAAACACACCATTTTACTATTGTGCAACAAGGGTAGCATTGCAACGTTATAAGTAGCATTGCAACGCTATGGACGAAACTTCATTCATCTACGCATTTCTAGTGTTGCAACGCCACTGGTACGTTGCAACGCTAGCTCTCGGGTTTGCATGATAAAATGGAGCGTCACAATATCATTTCCAACGTTGCGACGCTATCCTCTCAACCCCAGCAGCTATGGAAACGTCATTCCTTGTACTTAGCCTCCAAAATTAACCCATTTAAGCTCCAAAGGCCAGACAAAACTCCAAATTCATAATTTTCGCTCCTAATTGCTCGGTTTCCTGAAATACATGAATAATCCACATAAAAGCTCACATTTACACCATAAAACTACCTAAATAAAGGCATAAATATAGCACTAAATTAGTGCTATCATGGACTAAAATAGACTAAGTCCCAAAGTACAATGACCAAAATGGTATTTCAACCAAACAAAAAATTGTTTAGGTCCCTTATTTTGTTTATTATATTTTGATCCTTCAACTTTCATATTTATTTCATTTTGGTCCTTGAATTTCTAAATGTCTATTTTAGTTTTTAATCATAAAAAAAAAATTATTTTGATTCTTACCTTTATTTTTCTTTTAATAAGTTTTTTAGAACAACAAATGTGAGGGTGGAGATTTGAACTTCCAACCTAATGAGACCTAGTTCGTACATGCCCATTCATACCTAATTTATGCTTTTTCCTCTCCTTTGCATGAAACTAATTAAATATTTTATAGGAAATTGGGAGAAAAGCATATTTTTGGAAAGTACGCGAAATCAAGGTGAAAATGAGCTATCTCTCGCGAATTATATAAAAGCGTTTTTTTCCGTTTTACGGCAACTCTCCAATCTTTTCCAGCCCCCATTCTCGATTTTAGCACCCATTTTACTGTTTTGAGACCTTTGTAACATTTTTAGGTAGAATTTGGTTTGTATTATGAGAACAACACATGTGTTTTACGACTTTTGGCTAGTGGAAAATGCTAATTCAAGGTATCGTTGGGATTTTATTGTAGCATTGTGAGATTTGTAGTTTAATTAGAGCTAATTTATGCTTTTAATGGCTTTCAATTCGTTTGTTTATTCCCTAGAATAGTTTTGATGTGATTGATTTGGCAATTCAATTAGATTAAATTCATTCATTGTTATGCATGAGTAGCCGCAGTAGTCCAGGGTTCCATGCTTAATTTAAGTAGTAAGAGGCCGGTAGCCACATCGGTTAGATTGAGTAGAATTGCTTGTCTGCGAGTACATGGCAGACCTTAGAATTGTTGGCGCTTACTTAATTAATTTAGGCCAGCCAGTCTAAGTTAATTGGTTTGTCCTAACTTATCCCTTGGGTCCATTGCATTTAATTAATTCCTTTAATATTGGCCATGCCAGGAGAGTTAATTAAGTTAGAGCTAATTAGTCATTTTTGGTTACTTGGCTTAATTAAAGGGAAGCTCCTGCGGGGTTCCGATGAGTTAGTTGAGTGTTAAAAGCCTAATTAGCTAATCTCACGAAACAAATATGTGATGAATGCTATAATCGAATCCCAATATGTCCGGATTGGTGTTAGGTACGTATCGTTACTTTCTTTAAATACCTTTCCTTCATGCCATTTAGATTTATCATAGTTGATGGTAATCAGAATTGGCTCGAGCTAGAGAAATCAAATAAATGAAATCCCTGGCAACTACGCCAATTTGAAAGTAATTAGAATTGGTGCGAGCTAGAGAAATCAAATAAATGAAATCCCCAGCAATGATGCCAATTTGAAAGTAGAGCTTGTTGATGGCTCTATCAAATACAATTTATAATATCAATCTAAAATTAACTACTTGTTATATAGTGGACTGGGTCGAACCACAGGGAATCGAACTAAAATTAATTTCTATTAATTGGTTTTCCTATTGACACGGAATGGGGGGAATAATCATGAAAATAGACAGAAGGGTCGAAAGCAGTAAAGATAAAAATCTACGGTCTCACCTCAGACACCGATTCGGGGTTAAACCAGATAAAAATGCAATTTTCGATCACAGACAACCAGCAGCAGTTTATCATCTAATCGACTTGTCGGAACAGTCGGACAAGCCTCTAAGCAAGCTTAGATCCCATAAATCCCAATTAACCCAACCTAGCATTAAGTTAATTAGCCTAATTAGCTGGGCACGATAACGTTTACTAACGCAGCTAATTTCCTTAAGCCCTAGGGATTGATTAAGACAAGCTAATTAAACTAAGCATGCATTCCTAATTTAACTAATTCGCTCTCTTGATTTTTAAGTCTTGGCGTGCAAACTACATGAAAGACTAGCCTTTACGATGCAAACATGATTCGGTCTTATTGCTACCTCAAACTAGCTATTACAAGCACATTCGATGTGAATAGGTTGTCAAGCTATCAACGAACATGGTCATACTATAGTCGTTAAAGCAAGAATCAAGAGGTAATGAACATGCTAAATGATATTCAAGCTCCTTTTTACTTTAAACTAGCCTAAAGCACCTACTCGATGCGTATAGAGCGTCAATCTAACTATGAGCATGCACAATAATAAGCAAGGATAAAGAGAAGCAAGAAGTTACTGAAAAACATAAGGAAATTAAGCATAATCTCACAAAAATTACATTATACCATAGTTTACAATCCAAATCAACTTCGAATGCTTAGCCGAACATCCAACCGAGCCTTCCAAACACCGAGGGTCGACCTCCTAAACTAATCTATCCTAAAACTAAGAAAAACAGTAAAGAATGGAGGGAATGGCAGCTATACAAAATCGGAGAAAATTTTCTTTTATAAAAATAGCGGCAACATCTCAACGCTACCCTTAATTGGACTAGCGTTGAAGGGGGCTTGCCGTAGTGTCGACCTGCACTCACTATTACAACGTTGAGATGCTTAGGATAGCGTCTTGACGCTACCCTGCACCTTGACATTCTGTCTTTCAGCTTCGAGCAGGGGCTCCGTCTAGTGTCTCGACTCTTCACTCTGGGGCAACTTGGTCATTTTGCTTCTAATCTTTACTCGGTTGCTCAAATGACATCCGATTTCGCTTGTTTTAACCCCGAATTGATGCAAATACTCTAAATTACTCCTCTTGCTCAACTACCTACAAAATGGGCAATTAAACACATAAAAGCTAATAAACTAACAAGAATTAGGCATAATAATAGAGGACTATTTTGGTCCTATCAGTAGTTTATTTGGTTTATCTAGCAATTTATTATTTACTCTCCCCCTTGGTTCTGTTTAATAACCCGACTTGCGAGAAAAGATAATCACGATTCCTAGTGATTGACCCGACCACTATTGCTACAAATTAATGGTTGTTTATAAATTTATTTTGACGTGTCTGACAAGCACGCTCCACAACCTCAATGAATGAGATTCTTAACCATTGAGTATGCTCATTTTGATTGCTTTTAGCAAATTAATAATCTGGCTTTGAGGATGTATATTAATCTATCCATGTGAGCATATATAAAAGTCACATCGAAGATGAAATTTAGAGAGGAAAAAATAGAGATAGAATGCAAAACAAATGCAAAGATGGTTAGGGTTTCATTCCATAAAAAATTGTATAACAGATACCAACCTTAGTCATCTATTTATACTAAAAAAATATTGATTTATCTAATGCCAAACCATAATTCATATAGAAAATAATTCTATTTCAAAGGAGATAATCTAAAACAAATCTAATTCAAAATAACATTATCTAATAATATAATATGACCAAAATAGTTATTTTTTAAAAGCTATTGGTATAAAATAGATATTTTGAAAGTTAAAGGACCAAAATGATTATTTTTTAAAACTTCAAGGACCAAAATAGATATTTTAAAAATTTGAGGACCAAAATAACTTAAAAGTTGAATGACTAAAATGAAAATTTTAAAAATAAGATTAAATTATACAAAATACCCCTTAACTTAGGTACAAGTTTCAATTATGCCTCTAGACTTTGAAAAGTTTCAATTTAACTCTTGAACTTAGAAATTGTTCCAAAAAAATGCCGTTGGAGATCTTTCCATTAAAATTATAAATGGAAATTGACACAACAATTGACTGTAAAAATTGGGACGCATACATGAGACATTCATGTAAATTGACATGGTAACTGATGCGCGTAAAAATTTATTTTGGGAATGATATTGTAAATAATGTTAATGATATCTTTTGAGTGAAATGCATGGTAACAACAATCTTAGTCTTCTATATAGTTGAAATTAAGTAGTAAATAATGTCATATATACATTTCAACTTTTGCACATCAGTTGTCATGTCAATTTGCATCGCCGTCTATCATTTTGGAGGAAAACTCTTCAAGGGTTTTTTTTAATAATAAGTTCAAAGGAGAAAGTAAAATATTTCAAAGTTTAGAGACATAATTGAAACTTATCCCAACACTTATGAGTATTTTGTATAATTTAGCCAACCAATAATAATAAAAGTGAAAATAATAATTAGAAAGAAAAACTTATAATATAAAAAAATTATAATATATTTCTACTTTCTTTTCCATTTATATTTAATATTCAATTTTCTTATTATTCTATGAATTTTTTTAACTAAATCTATATTGTAAGCTATTATTAAACTTCGTTATCCTAAATATCGTTTAGTGGTTATGATATTTCTATCCATTTTTAAGAATAATAGGTTAAATCTCTAATTCTCTCTCTATATATAAAAAATACTGATAGTTTGATGACGTGACATTGATGTATTATTAAACGTTAAGAATGCGTTTGAAAATTGTTATAGACACAAGGGAAATTAATAAAAACTAAAAGAATATTAGAGAGCGAAAGTGAGTATAGCTCAACGGTAATTGACCAAGATGTCAGAGGCTCCAAATGTAGTTGAATTCAAAAAAAAAAAAAAAAAAAATTGAATATTGGAAAAATTCAACACATGGATTTCATTTAACTTTTGATATCCAAAAGTTGAATTGTGAATTTAGACTTTTTCTTAACGAAACTTCCCATTCAAATGGTAATGTTATTTTTATTTTTATTTAATTTTTTTTTTTTGTGAAAAAAATTGTTAAATTTTTACATGTTTAGCCCCTCAACTTTGAAGTCTCTATCTATATTTGACCCCTAAAATTTAAAAAGTGTCTAATAGGTTTATGGACTTTTAATTTGTGTCTAATAGTTCTCTAAACTTTAAAAAGTGTCTAATATGTTTTTAAACTTTCAATTTTGTGTCTAATAAGTCATTAACCTATTCGATATTTTTTTAATATTCACGGATCTATTAGACACAAAATTGAAAGTTTAGGGTCTTATTCAATTTTACTAATAGATCTCCAAACTTTAAAAAGTGTCTAATATGTTTTTAAACTTTCAATTTTGTGTCTAATAGGTCATTAACCTATTCGATATTTTTTTAATATTCATGGATCTATTAGACACAAAATTGAAAGTTTAGGGTCTTATTCAATTGGAAAAAAATCAATTTTGACCATAAACTTGGTAGGTTGTATTAATTTTGACCCTAAACTTTCAATTTCATCAATTTAAACCTCAAGTTTGGCAGATTATATCAATTTTAACCCTAAGCTTTTAATTTCATCAATTTAAACCTCAAACTTGAATAAGTGTATCAATTTACATCCTCGGTTAAGTTTTCGTTTCAATTACCGTTAGAAATGTTTCCCACACATGCCTAAAGCTACGTGTTGCTCTATGATATGTACTTGTTTGTTATTTTTTAAAAAATTTTACCAAAAAAATAATTAAATCATTCTAGATCGAGGCGCTATCATCATGAAAACCACGAACTTGACTCTAGAAAGTAGGACCCACACGAAAACAAATGGACTCTTGTGTTCTCCCTTGCCTTTGGTGTCGATACCAGAGATGACGAGTGTGAAGAAGATCTAGGTGGTGACGTCATTGAAGGTGACGATGACCATGACAGTTTCATCGACTTTGGTGGTGAAGAGTTTGAGCTAACTCGACTAAAATGCTGGAGAGAAAATGAAAGGCGATGGTGGACAGAGTGATGCCCAAGGATGAAAATATTGATGTCGACACCAATATCGATATTTCAATTTTATGGATATATCGATATAAGTAGATATTTTTGTAAATCAAAAAATTTTAAAAAGTTATTTTTACTTCCAAACTAAGTTATACATCTTGTTATTACTATTTACATTTATATTGGGGTCAATAGATGATATCTTTTTATGTTTTATGGGTATTCATAAAAGATATTGGAGATATCGATTGATCCTCAATATCCATGTCGAACCCTCCGATTTACGGATATATCGACATATCGACGGATATTTTCATCCTTGGTGATGCCCATGAACACAATGAACTGGTCGTAGTTGACTTGTCAGCCCCATCGACAGTCTTACGGAGGATTAAAGTGACATCAATGCTGGAGAGGAATGGGACAAAAATTCTGACGAGGGCGATTCCAAAAGCCATGCATCCGTTGGGATGGATGGAGGACAAATCGAGCTCGAAGTCGATAAGAAATTAAAAAAAAACCAATATTGGTGATTGATTCAAGAATGGGAGTACTCCATTAAGGAAAAATATGGTGAAAATAAGCTTTGTTTCTACTAAAAATCGATGGATCGAGTAGAATCATGCCTTAAAATTGAAAAACCCACAATTAATAAAATGAAAAAGGTAGCAGAATTAGAGAAGATAATAAGTGAAGAAAAGTCATGCTTTGAAATTGAAAAACATTATGGCAAGTCTACTCCAATTTTCTTCAGCAATTTTATTTGTTTTAAAAAATAACAAATACGTACCTATTATAGAGCAACAAGTGGTTTTGGACATGTGTGGAAAATCTTTCTAGCGGAGATTGAAATGGAAACTTAACCGATGGTGTAAATTGATATACTTATTCAAGTTTGAGGTTTAAATTGATGAAATCGAAAGTTCAAGGTTAAAATTGATACAACCTGCCAAGTTCAGGGTCAAAAATGATTTTCTTTCCTATTCAATTTTATGCCTAATAGATTAATTCACTTTAAAAGTTCCAAATATGTTAGGGACCTATTGGACACAAATTTGAAAGTTCATAGACTTATTAGACATTTTTAATGTTCAAGGACTTATTAGACACAAAATTGAAAGCTTAACGACTTATTAGACATTTGTTAAAGTTCAGGTATCTATTACACACAAATTTGAAAGTTTAGAGACTACACTTGTAATTTAACCAAAAATTTAATATACATTTTAGTCCATAATATTTAGATTTTTTTTTCCTATTAGGTCTATATCCCAATCCTTATTGTATTAAAAGGCAAGATATTTAAGAATCAATTTTGGATATATTTATTGATTCTCAACTATCTCGCCTTTTGGACCTATTTATTATTCTATAAGAATTAATTCACCAATTTATCCCTTGCATAATTTTAAAATTCCAAATCTATATCCCTAGCTAATAATAATTTATACTTTATTTATTTCATTATTTTTGTTAAAAATAAAATAATATTGGTTTACATCTTATTTTGGTCAATGTACTTTCAACTTTTGTCTATTTTGGTCAATATACTTTTACTATGTCCATTTTGTCCTTATACTTTTAAAAAGTGATTGTTTTAGTCTATGTTTTCAAAATTCCCACACAAATTTTGTACATAAAAAAAGCTTTATAAAAAAAGGAGAAAAATTAATTTAATTATATCCCTAAACTTTATGCAACTTGAATCAATTAAAACCCTAAATAATTGTATTAATTAAAACCTTAAACTTTCATAAGTGAATCAATTTAGATTTTTTTTTTAGCAAGGGTAGATGTATACAATGCAAAAAGAGGACCTCAAAGCCCAAGGACCCACAAAGGAGCTAAGTTAAACAAAAAGCAAAGGCTCATAATTTGAGCCAAGCCAAACAAACACGAACTAAACCTGGAACACAATTCGGAACAAAGTAGCAAAAATAAATTAGGAAAACCAATCCCGTGAAGAACCATTTGGAAGAGACACTTGCCCTCCCAACCAGAAAGATCACCGAGCAGTCACATCTGCCTGAATAATGTAAAGGACAGACTGAGGAGAACAAGTAGCCAACCCATGAAGCTGAAGATTTTGCTCCCTCCAAATATGGTAAACAGAAGCACACTAGATAGCCTCCAAACATAATGCCGACGACGTTTGCCCCTACTCACCTGACAAATCCAGACTAACTTAGTGCCTTAAGGAGAAATATGATGGGTAGAGCCTCCCTAAGATAGTGTACAACCCCAAACTGCTCGACTAAAGTCACAATACAAAATAAATGATTTCAAGATTTTGCAGAAGTAGAGCAAAATAAGCAATCTATCAAAATAGAATCATCCCATCTATGAAGACGATCCCTAGTAAATAACCTATCACGCACTGCCAACCAGACAATGAAAGAATGCTTGGGGATGTTACCCCCAAACCAGAAAAGCCTATCTCGAGGCACTATCGATTGTTTTGGTTTGATAGCCTCCTAAGGACTTACCACAGAAAAGCAACTAGAGCGGTCTAGAATCCAAACAAGTTATCCTTTTGAGACAAGCAAGGTTGTACATAATGTACCACACATGACCAAAGTCAAGACCCATATGGTACCAAAAAATCCACAACAGGAGAAAAAAGAGAGCTCCCGCAACATAAACCATTGTTGGGATTTATGCCATAAAGCCTAGTAATTAATAATTTATTTAATAATTAATAATATTTTTGATTATTTTATTTGCAATATAATATTATCCATTATATGAAAATTCAAGGTTATTTGTGTAATCTTGAACAGTATGTGGTTGACATACGAGAGGACCATGTTTAAGAAATAACCTAAAAGGTCAAGGTTGGGTGCCTTATCTTGGTAACATTATTGATACGGCCCACTTTGTAATAGTTACAAACGATTTGATCCAAATAATTCATATGGAGATATGTGAGTGGGGTATCTTATACAATGAGTTTGTATAAGACTGGACCACGAAATATTTAATCATTCTTTATAAATCCGTTAATTAAGAAGATTAATATTTCATCAGGATGATCATATGCAACTCAATCTTAATCTATGAACTCCTGCTTGTGGGGGCTTGTCCTTTGATTTGCATGGGTGAGAGTGGCTTTTGTAGCCGATTCAATATGCCTACAGTTTTGGAGATTTGACCAAATAAGAAGCTGTGAACATAATCTCACAAGATGGAATTTACTCCTTCCCATATAGGGTAAGTAGATGAGTAGTTCCCTTAAGTGCTGATTTCGGGACTTGAACAATGGGGCCTCACCCGCTCACTGGCTCGAGAGGGACTTAGTTTATAATTGGATTATAAACAGATTTATCATTAGAGGATTAGTGGTACTTAAGGTGCAAGATATAATTTACACGAGTGCATAAGAGTGCAACTCTAGGTCTATAGTAGAATAACCTATAGTTAATGAATGAAAATTAATTAATTAAAGAGTTTAATTAATTGATTTGTATAATTGGAGCTTATAATATGTAGGTCCATAAGGTTCCCTTGCTAGCTCATAGTAACACTAAAAGATCAATTTAGTTGAAAGAAAAATTTTAAATGTTCAAATTAATATTTAATATATTAGATATATTAAATATAAAAGAGAAAAATATATTTATTGTATTTGATACATTAAATATTAAAATAATTAATGTATATTAGATACATTAAAGAAAAAATATTTATAAAATTTGAATAAGATTCAAATAAATAAATATCGTAGGAGATTTGAATGAGATTCAAATAAGTATAAGATATATTTTAATATATTAGATATTAAAATATAATATTTTAATTATGACAAATATTTGCTCTTGGTCTCTATAAATAAGACCCTTGGGTTGGGCAATTAGACATAACACACATCTCCTTAATAGAGAATTAGAGAATTCTCTCTAAACCTCTCCAATCCATTGTGGATTTTCTTTCAAGAGGCTCCCACAAGCCTTGGTCCTGTGGTCGAGTCATAGCCAAGAAGACTTTGTGAAGGAGATAAAGACTCGTCAGAAATATCTCTATAGTTACTCCAAGTAAGTTTGCTTAATCTTATTTCTAGTTTAATTTTAAATAAAATCAAAGACCATTCAATGCTTCAGCTGCAGAGTGAAATGTTCATTCTTTCACATAAACCATACAATCACTATATTGGGACAAATAGAATTAGCTAGCAACCAAGGATCTAACTAAACATGACATCTTTGTAAATTTTGTAATCCTAATAAAAAAGAAAACAAAAAACAATAACTTTAGGTAAAATTAAGACCATTTATTTACCTCCAGCCATTGTTGCCCAATAGAGTGAAAATTTCACAACAAATAATTCAAGAAAGAAGCAATACTTGGTTCTTCTAAACCCTTACTATCTCTTTATACTGAAGGTGTATTTCTATATTTTTGAGAGAGTAGGCTTAGGGACCAAATGCTCACACACCTCTATCTATAGCCTCAGTCCATCAAGGAGGTTAATGATTGTCGCTAAAATCAGGGGAAGTTAAGATTCTGCAACAATCAAGGTGGTTAAGATTAGATAATTTTTTTTCCTAATAAAGGGATTTTGTTAGAACATTAGTTAGACTAAAAAGAAAATCCAACATTCTCCCACTTGGTCTAAAAATCCAATTTCAATAGAACGAGCAATACAACACATGGGTCATGGCGATAGGTCCTCTAATAAATGAGTATTATCTTCCATGCATCACAGTGCTTTATATTCTCTAATAATCCACAAACTTGATGAATAAACTCTATGTTCATTCTTGGTCCAAACAAGATTAATATTTCTCAAAAAACATATATATATGTGCACAAATTATATGAGAAACATCAAACTAAACAAGAGTTTTATAAGAGAACTAATGTATCATACAATGAAAGATTATATTATGGAACCTAGTCCCATTCTTTCCACACGATCCTTGAAGTTCTTTGGTGGCATGCCTTTAGTCAAAGGATCAACTAGCATCAACTTAGTGCTAATGTGTTCAATGACAACTTTTCCATCTTTAATTCGTTCTCTTATGGCTAGATACTTGATATCGATATGCTTGCTTTGACTTCCACTCTTATTATTCTTAGCCATGAAAACAACAGTTGAGTTATCACAATACAACTTTAATAGCCTAGAAACAGAATCTACAATTCTAAGACCAGATACAAAACTCTTCAACCATACACCACGTGAGGTAGCCTCAAAACAAGACACAACCTCGGCCTCCATGGTAGAAGTAGCAATCAAGGTCTACTTTGTGCTTCTCCAAGACACAACTCAGCCAACTATCATAAAAACATATCTTGAAGTGGACTTTCTAGAATCTATGCAGCCAGCAAAGTCAACGTTAGAGTAGCCATTTACTTCCAACTTATCAAACCTTCTGTACATGAGCCTGTAGTTCTTCGTTTCTTGAAGATATCTCATCACTTTCTTTGCAACTTTCCAGTGGTCAATCCCTAGATTACTTTGATATCTACCTAATACTCTAACAACATATGCGATGTCAAGTCTAGTGTAGACTTGAGCATACATAAGGTTTTCAACAATTAAAGCATAAGGAATATTCCTCATTTGTTCCCTTTCAAGATCATTTTCAGACAGTGATCCAAGCTATACCTGTCGCCCTTTACGACTGGAGTTATACTTGGTGAACAATCTTTCATCCAAAATCTTTCTAGAACTTTATGGATATAAGCCTCTTGATACAGACTCAAGATGCCTCAAAATCTTTCTCTATGGATCTTGATGCCAATTACATAAGATGCATCACCCATATCCTTCATATCAAAGTTCTTTGGAAGGAATTGTTTTACCTCACACAATAGTCCCTTGTGATTAGTTGTAAGTAAAATGTCATCCACATATAAAACGAGGAAACATATTTTACTCCCTCTGACCTTTTGGTATATACATTGCTTTCTCCATATCCCTAGCGTCTAGACGCTATTCCTACGGGTCTTCAAGGTTCGTTTGGCTGTGCAGTAGCGTCCTGACGCCCAAAACAACGTCTAGACGCTATTCCCTCGGTTTCTTTGACTTAGTTATGATCTTTTCTTGATTCGAACTCTCGAAATAGGCTCGATTAACTCCCTTTTAGGCCTGATTCTTCTAAAGTCTTCTAAATGGCTTCGAATTGCTCAATCTCCTACAAAATAGGGAAATAAACAAGAAATGGAAACTAAACTAGCATGAAATAAGTTGATAAAATAGCACTATTACGGTGCGATCAAAATACCCCCAACTTAAACTTTTGCTAGTCCTTGAGCAAAACAAATGAGAACAATTCTTCAGAACATCTAGGATAAAATGTATGGATGATTCACGCAACAGAAATTCTGAAATTAGAAAAATCATAGAGAATCGAGGTTTGTGGCTAGAGTTTTCATCCAAGAAGTTTCAAATTCAATTCTATCGTTCCTTGCGTGTGTGTGTGATAGTCTACACCAAACTAGTCTTTATAAGCTCTTTTTTCCACTAGGGTGCAAAGGGCCGGAGGCAGGCCCACCCCCAACTTTAAATTATGCTTTAATTTAGTAGGCACTAGCTTTCACACGTCCTATGTAGGGACCCTTACCACGTCCTATGTAGGGACCCTTACCCAGTGCACTTGCTCATGGGTGGCCTAACTGATCCCATAGGAGGTAGCTCTTTTTGCCCTTTATCTTTTTAAACACAAGATTTTTTTTAAAATTTTATTATTATATTTTTTTTTCAAAAAAAGGAAAATCAATCCTGCAAGTATTCCTCAGTGTTGCATTACTCAATATCATGCAGGTAGACTTTTTAATTAGTTCCTAAGACCTTTCGTGGTGACAATAAGCATATGGGTTACATAACCTAGGTCTAAGCCTTCGAAACCCTGAATAGGTAGACTAAGTAATTTTCCTATTGCAAGGAAAATCAAGAACTGAGTTTAATTCTAGTATGAATCGAGAAAACTAGTCAGGTATCTCGAACTGAATGATCATTCTAAATTCAGAATCAATATCCTCACAGGCAATCCAAAAGGAAGAACACAACTATTTCAGTCCAAAGAATTAGTGAAATGTGAGGTGGGTAGTTGGTGTGCAATTCAAAGTTAAGTGCAATCATGTGGTTTAAAAGTATTCAAAATAGCAGTTAAAGATAACAACAAAATAACAAGCACCCCCAACTCAAAAGATTACATTGTCCTCAATGTAATACAATGGAAAAAGGTAATACAGGGAAAGAGGACAAATGCAGATATAAATAAAAACGAGAGGGGGAAGGAGAGAGACTGCCCTAAACAAGTGACCTCACTCATCGTCTGAAGAAGCATACGACGACATAGGTGGTGGAAAGGTCGAGTCGCCACCAGACATATGGCGCAAGCACGTGTAGAGGTGTTTATGATAGGCCTTGTCGAGCAATTGGAGGCGTTCGATCCTATCGAGCCGTGCTGAAAGAGCTACCCAATCCTTGAATGGTCTGTGAGGTGCAGGTGGAGCTAGAAGGCCCGAAACTGGCTCCTGCATATCAGCCTCATCCTCATGCTCGTGCTCGCCATCACCTCCCTAGAGGTAATCCCAACCACGCAAGCCCATGATAAAATTTCGATCCATGATAGCTCGTGGCTGTACCAGCTCCTCATTTGGGGCCCAGGTGACTCTAGCAAGTCGGCATATATCTATGATCAAAGAGGCGTGGCTGAACCTGACAGTAGTGCCACTACGTTGGATGTGTCTCATGGAGAGACAAATAAGCTTCCCTGCGTCGATGGTCTTACTTGTGGCGATAACGTATAGGAGAATGACTCGTTCCTTCATCACATAAATTAGTCTGGACACGGGGAGGAGCTTCGCGCAGATGAAGCTCTGCCACACTCTATTGGTGACACTCAAATCAGAAGCTCTGAAGCGAACCACCTCTCTCCGTGGTGTCCTGGTCCATTCCACCCCTGGCTGACATAGATGCTGGATAATATGACTATAGTCTACCTATCCAGTGGCATACTCGGTATACTCGTCCCTGTTATAGGTGGGTAGCTGGTAATAGTTGTTGAGCACCACTGCGTCAAATGGAATTTGGTGCCCTCGTACATAGGAGTGAGAATCACCATCTCAAAGGTTTATGTAGAACTCCCGAACGATGGCCACGACGCCGGCATAGGGATGCTGGACTAGGATCCTCCACCCGCGCTCAAGGATGGCGGCATGTAGATGTCAATGGTGGGATTTATCAGGAGCAATCCCCCTCTCTGCATGATCGAGCGAGAGACGACGTGGCTCTGATACCAGTCGGCAGCCTTTTGATCCACAAATCTATGTGAATCGAAAGTGGACCTAGATGAGGAAGCGCCGCGACTTCTTTTGGGTGCCATGTTATATTTAAGTTCATAACACAAATGAAACAAAAGGTTAGAGAGGTTAGGATATGATTTATTACTCTAGAAATAGGGGTTACAGGATAACTCAAAGTATGCAAGACAATGTGATCCTACTCCCCCCCAAAAGGAAATCGCAATACCAAGGCATCCCATGTAAGCATAAGAAAATATCTACCACCACTCAACTATATGAGTTTTACACACTCAAAGGTAAAATTTCACATTTTGCACAATAATCATCACAATGGGAATCAAATTGTAATGCTCTATACGAAAATAATTTGCAAGCCACTAGCATTAATCCAAAATGTCGACCACTGCCCCAAATTAAACACAAGTCACATAAAGCATGTCCATAAGAGTATATGTGTCAATGGAAATGAACCCCAAACATCAAAATCAAACAAATTCACCAATTATTGTCAATGTGCCCTATTTTATAATCTATCCATCGCTAAGCTTGCCACTAGGGGTGATAGTCTTAATCGAAAACCAACCAAACCGAACCAAACCAAACCAAACCGATCCAATGGTTTGGTTTGGTTTTTAGAAGAAAATTGGACATTTCGGTTTTTGTTTTGGCAAACCAAAAAATATTGGTTTAGTTCGGTTTTTGTCCAAAAAAACCATTAAATTTCGAACCGAACTGGACAAAAGTATATATACCTCAAAAAAGCCATAAATCGAATCCCACTTCATTCTTGTGTCGTTTCATCCGTTTTCTTTCAATTAATTTTAAAGTAACAAAATGAGATTGTTAACTCTATGAATTCTTATTGAAGTGTTGAGAAATTTTAGGGAAAAAAACACTAAAATAGGGGCTCGAACTAGGAAGTAAAATTGCAAAAAAATTGTAAAAAAAAGGACAAAAAAACCGAGAACTAAACCGAAGAGAAACCAAACCGATGGACAACTAAACCGATGGTTTTGTCCTTTATTGGGCATTGGTTCGATTTCTCTTTTGCTAAAACCGATTGGATCGGTTCGGTTCTCGATTTGGCCTAAAATCGATGAAAATCGAATCGATATCACCCCTACTTGCCCCAAAAAATCAAGAGTACCCACAATGTCCAATAACTTACAGCAAGGTAGACTATCTCTAAGCTTGATAGTTGCAGTGTCAATCACAGTAGAACTACAAAAGACGATAAAATTATGTCTAGTCTAGATAAATGAGTTCAATAAGAATAAAAGAAAAGGGTAAACCTAGTAAAACATACCTCAAATGGAGAATTCAAAATCAACACCCCTAATCATACCCAAATCATACCCATCCCATTTCATATCCATTTCATAGAAAAAATTGCAACCCCATTTCATGCACATCACACTACAACAATGAATTCAACATGTATCATCACCAACTTATAATAAGGCACACAATCTTGCAAATTGTCATCTCCTAATCTTGCCTCAATAAGCTATTAGTCTCACAAAAATCAGTAGCAACTACAATGGATCTATACAAATCTCTAAGCCTGTTCCTATGCTAGGCAAATGAATTAAAAAGCATAAAATTAAAGGGTAAATCAACGAGAAGTTACCACGAATGGAGCTCACGACTTTAGGTCCAAAATACCCGTAGGAAGAATGGTTAATCCAAAAATGTATGAAATGATTTGCAAGTATGTGAGTGGGTAAGTAAAAAAATGAGAGGGATTGGAAGAGAAATGGAAGAAAATGGAGGAAAAGAGAGGGAGAAGACAAAAATTTGAGTTAGGGTTGAAGAGAGGTGTTCTGGTTTGCGAAGAGGAAACTGCTCTATTTTAAAAAAATGATCTAGCGTCAAGACGCTATGTACAGCGTCTCGACGTTGTACTTGCAGATTCTGCATGCTTGACATGTAGCGTCTAGACGCTAATAAGGGTGTTTAGACGTTGTTCCTTGTACCATTTTTCATGCGTTTTTTTTTTAAATTAATTAATTAAAAGAAAGAAGTTTATTTAAATATAATTTAAAGAGAAATGAACTAATTAACTTTAAAAAGAATTCAATAAAAGTAAAATTAAATAAATTAAAAAAAAACAAACTAAAACTAAGGGAAAGAGATAGAAAATTGGGTTGCCTCCCAATAAGCGCTCGGTTTAACGTCTCCAGCCTGACGGATTTGGTACGATGATTACGAGTCCGAGTAGTTGGGTGACTTTAGCAAGAAACTAGCGAGGAACGGTGCTGCATCTCCTTAGTGGAATATTTTCAATCTCTGTCCATTTATCTTAAAGGTTTTGTTTGTCTCCAATTCCTTGATCTCTACTGCACCATAAGGAAAAACATTAGTAACAACAAATGGGCCACTCCACCTGGAACGGAACTTACCTAGCATGAGCTAAAGACGAGAGTTGTAGAGGAGAGCTTTTTGACCAATCTCAAATTGCTTCCTAATAAGCATGTTATCATGAAGCAGTTTGGATTTTTCTTTATAAATCTGCGAGTTCTCGTAGGCATCTAGTCTCATTTCCTCTAGTTCATGCAACTGTAGTAGTCTTGATTTTCCTGCTTTATCCATGTCAATGTTGCATCTCTTTACTGCCTAATAAGCTTTGTGCTCGATTTCTACTGGCAAGTGGCATGTCTTTCCAAAAACCAATCTATAAGGAGACATTCCTATAGGGGTTTAGTAGGCAGTGGGGTATGCCCACAAAGCATCATTCCATCGAAGTTTCCAATCTTTCCTTCCTGGACTCACAGTCTTCTCTAGGATACACTTGACTTCTCTGTTGGAGACTTCAGCCTGACCATTAGTTTGAGGATGGTAGGCGGTGGCTACCCGATGGTTTACTCGGTATTTCTTCATTAGAGCTTCCATGGACCTATTACAGAAGTGTGTCCCCTGATCACTTATGATGGCTCGTGGAATCCTAAATCTGCTGAAAATGTTAGTCTTTATAAAACCTATAACAGTTTGAGCATCGTCAATTTTGGTGCCTTTTGCTTCCACCCATTTAGAAACATAATCCACAGCCAGCAGAATATAAGAAAAACCACAGGAAGAAGGAAAAGGGCCCATAAAATCAATGCCCCATAAATCAAATATTTTACAAACTAGAATAGGTACTTGGGCATTTTATTCCTACGAGAAATTGTTCCTACCCTTTGGCATTTCTCACATGATTTTCAGAACTGGTTGGCATCCCTAAATAAAGATTCCCAATATCCATTTCATAGACATCATTCAAACTAAAGGTTTCATATTCACTCCGTTCTTCAAAAGTTAGATCCTGCACAAGTGAATAAAAAATATCAACATGACAGATGGAGTGGACATTTTCAGGATACTTCATGGCATCAGAAATATTGAATTGAGCAACTTCACCATCGAATTCAATTGACAAAGTACCTTCATCAACAAAGATTTTTGTCTTTGCAGTTTTCATAAATGGCCTCCCTAACATAATTGAAGCAGAAGTAGGAGAGGACCTCCCATCCATTTCTAAGATATAGAAGTCTACAGGGAATAACAATTCTTTAACCTGGACTAGCACATCCTCTACGACTCCTGAGGGGTAAATGTATGACCTATCAACTAATTGAATAACTACACCAGTTTCTTGTAGTTCATGCAATTTAAGCTCTTGATAGATAAAAAAAAGTCATGACATTGATTGAAGCACCTAGATCTAGCATAGCATGCTCAATTTTCTTATCCCCAATCACACAAGGTAAAGAAAACATACCTGGGTCTCTGCATTTCTCTGGCATGTTTCTCTTAAGCATGGCTGATACGTTTTTGCTCACCAACACTCTTTCTTTATCTTTTAGTTTCCTCTTGTTAATGCACAGTTCCTTGAGGAATTTAGCGTACATGGGTATTTGCTTAATAGCATCTAACAAAGGGATGTTGACCTACAATTTTCTGAATGTTTCAAGAATTTCTTCTTCTTGGTCCTCTTTCTTGGACCTTGCTAACCTGCTAGGAAAAGGAGCAACCGGGAGGGGAGAACTAATAGATAAAGGTGGATCAAAACTTACCCCCTTGGACTCCTTGGTGGAGCATTCATTATCATTTCTCTCTTTGCTTTGTTCGCTCTCTTTTGTTAGGGTGCTTGAAGGTAACTTTCTAGAATTCTGTGCTTGAAGGTAATTTCCCTTCCACTTCTAAGAGCGATGGCACATATATTTTCTCTAGGATTTACTTCGGGTTGTGAAGGTAACTTTCCAAAATTCTGTGCTTCCAACCTGCTCATTGATGTAGCTAGTTGGGTGATTTGGTTTCCTAGATTTTGCATCCCAGCTCGTGTTTCCTTTTGAAACTGTACAGTTTCCTTTTGAAACCTCATTGTGTCCTATAGAAATTGAAGAGTGTTAGATGCCAAGCTTTTTACAATATCTTCTAAAGACATACCTGACGTTGAAGTTCGAGCTTGTGTGGAAGCATGTGCTGGTCTATTGTAGTTCTAAGGAGGTGGCCTCTGTTGGCCTCCTTGATTCCCATAACTGAAGTTTGGATGATCCCTCCATCTAGGATTATACGTGTTCGAATAGGGATCATACTTTCTCTGATTATGGCCTTGAAATCCTCCAATAACATTCGCTTCCTGAGTGAAATCCTGCTGACCTTTCCCTATAGCCATTTGACGAACAAGAGATGTTAAATTAGATATTTGACTTTTCAATTCATTTACCTCTTTGACCTGATAGATTCCTCCACCTCCTCTCGTTCCAGACTGCTGGGAGTTTTCAACCATGTTCTGAATCAATTGCTTTGGCTCGGCAGATGTTTTATTTACCAATGCTTCTCCATTTGCTACATCAATCATACCTTTGTCATTAGGTAGCAAACCTTCATAGAAATATTGGATCAGGAGCTGGTCTAAGATTTGATGGTTTGGGAAGCTAGCACACAATCTGTTATATCTTTCCCAATATTCGTAAAGTGTCTCCCCTGTAATCTGCTGAATACCATAGATCTTCTTCTTGAGGGCTGCAGCTCGTGAGGTAGGAAAGTACTTTTCCAAGAAAAGCCTTTTCATCTCGTTCCATGTATTAATGGTCTCTGATGGTAGAAAATACAACCAATCCTTTGCCTGATCTCTCAAGGAAAAGGGAAAGGCCCTCAGGTTTATCTGTTCCTCTATCACTCCATGGGGTTTCATTCCATAACAAACAATGTGAATTCCTTGAGATGTTTGTGAGGATCCTCACCTGCAAAACTATGAAAAATAGGAAGTAAGTGTATCAAACCAGACTTTAATTCAAAATCACCTTCAACAGTAGGATAGGTGATGCATAGTGGTTGCTGGTTCAGGTTTGGTGCTACTAGTTGGTTCAGTGTTTTGTCGGCCATATTTTCCTCAACTTCAACAAATATTAAGGATTCGCCGATGGTACAGTCAAAACTAAGATCTTTTCTTTGCGCTCGTTTCCTTTCTTTCATCCCTCTCTTCAATCTGCGCTCCTCCTTCCCAAGTTTAGGAAAATACTAAAATTCAATATTTTGAGAAGAACGGGTCCGATACAGAGAGAAAGAAAGTAAATGAAATCTAACAATGAGAAATTAAATATGGCTCCCTGGCAACAACGCCAAATTTTGGTGAGGCTGTCAAGGCATTCCAAAATTAAACTGGCTTCCTACCCTAACTTGTAGAAATAGTGGACCAAGTCGATTTCCCAAAGGAGCCAGAAAGTTTATTTCCTCAGAGTTAAACTTCAGTAAAAAGCGAAACAGGGGGTTTTTGAAATTTTTATTTAACAAAATAATAATAGTAAACAAGTACTTAAAAGGAGAAAAAAGTCAATTCTTACCAAATTCCAATTCAAAGGTGCGGTTCTATTCAATTGCAAAAATTGATCATAGGCATTCAAAATATTTAAACTTAAAAATGCAAGCACTTGGTCAACTTATCAGGAAACCCCAAAAAGTAGCAAATTCCCTAAGGTCATTAACTCTAGCAAACGTTAAGTTAATGCTAATTACCTAAAAAAAATTTGACGAAACCGCTCCAAATTATTTAGATAAAGGCATTAAGTACTTTGGAAGGACCAAGACAACCAATTAGGTGAAACAACTGTAATCTAATTAAGATGCTCCTTTAATTCCTAAAATTAAACATGCAAGCCATGTAATATGGAAACCCACAAAACATACACATGTAATAATCCTAAAGCTACCGGTTCAATCAACATGACAATTACAGATCATGCATCATGATTAGCAATCAAACATGTAAAGCAATTAAGGTGTCAGTTCAATCAAAATACATGCTTATAAAATTAACACAGGAATCAAAGAATACTTGCAATTGAAAGAAAACTACATTAAGGTTCAAGCCTCACAATATTGCAATTGATTACAATCGACCTCTGAACTAGAAACGCGAAGTTTAGCCAAGTATCTCCATAAAAATCTTCAAGTTCAACCAATCTCAATTCAATACAATACCTCTCTAAGAAGAAAAGGGAAAATGTCTCAAACTCTCTCTAAAAACGTGTGTGTAAAGAGGCAAAAAAGATCCTAACCCTAAAGAAAAAAATGGATTAAATATGGCAGGGAAGAATCTAGACGCTTAGGATAGCGTCTAGACGCTGTCTCCGCAAATAAGGAAGGAATATGGCATAATCAGGGTAGCGTCTCGACTCTTGATAGTAGAGTCTCGACGTTTCCAGCGTCGAAGGCAACCTCTCTGCAACGTCGAGAGAGCCTTGCTTTCTCCATATCCCTAGCGTCTAGATGCTTGGAATAACATCGAGACGCTATTCCTGCGGGTCTTCAAGCTTCGTTTGGCTGTGCACTAGCGTCTTGTTGCCCAAAATAGCGTCTAGACTCTCTGCCCTCAGTTTCTTTGACTTAGTTGTGGGTTTTTTCTCGATTCAAACTCTCGAAATAGGCTCGATTAACTCCCTTTTAGGCCTGATTCTTCCAAAGTCTTCCAAATGGCTATGAATTTCTCAATCTCCTACAAAATAGGCAAACGTGAGGGCAACTAAACTAGCATGGAATAAGTTGATAAAATAGCACTATTATGGTGCGATCATGAACTCTTGCTTGTGATGGCTTGTCCTTTGATTTGCATGGGTGAGAGTGGCTTTTGTAGCTGATTCAATATGCCTACCATTTTGAGGACTTGACCAAATAGGGAGCTGGGAACATAATCTCACAAGATGGAATTCACTCATTCCCATATAGGGTAAGTAGATGAGTAGTTCTCTTAAGTGCTGATTTCAGGACTGGAACAATGGGGCCCCACCCTCTCACTGGTCCGAGAGTGACTTAGTTTATGGTTGGATTATAAACAAATTGTTCATTAGAGGATTAGTGGTACTTAAGGTGCAAGATGTAATTATAGGGATAAAACGGACTTTTGACCTAGTTGTAATTACGAACAACTCGTGAAAGATTGACTTGCATGTAATGGTTATATCCATGGACACAACTTGTCCTACAGTGCATAAGAGTGCAACTCTAGGTATATAATGGAGTGACCTAAAGTTAATGAATGAAAATTGATAAATTAAAGAGTTTAATTAATTAACTATATATCATCGAAGCTTGTAATCTGTAGGTCCATAAGGTCCTATTGCTAGCTCATAGTAACACTAAAAGATCAATTTAGTTTGAAAGAAAAATTTGAAATGTTGAAATTAATATTTAATATACTAAATATATTAAATATAAAAAAGGAAAATATATTTATTGTATTTGATACATTAAATATTAAAATAATTAATGTATATTAGATACATTAAGTAAAAGATGTTTATAAAATTTGAATAAGATTCAAATAAATAAATATCGTAGGAGATTTGAATGAGATTCAAATAAGTATAAGATATATTTTAATATATTAGATATTAAAATATAATATTTTAATTATGACAAGATTTGCCTTTAGTCTCTATAAATAGGACTATTGGGTTGAGCCATTAGATGTAACACACATCTCCTCAATAGAGAATTAAAAATTCTCTCTAGACCTCTTCCTCTCCAATCCCTTGTGGATTTTCTTTTAAGAGGGTCCCACAAGACTTGGTCTTGTGTTCGAGTCATAGCCAGGAAGATTTTGTGGAGGAGATAAAGACTCACCAGAAATATCTCTATAAAGACCTGCCAGAAATATCTCCATATTTACTCCAAGTAAGTTTGCTTAATCTTATATTTTTTAGTTTAATTTTAAATAAAATCAAAGACGGTCAAATTCTTCCGCTGCGGAGTAAAACGTTCATTTCTTCAGATAGCCTACTTAGAAAAATGTCCAAATGGTTCTGTAACTAACACCAACCTCAAGCCATGATTGGTCAGTCTAAATCTACATACAGGAAAGTTCCAAGAGTCTAAATCATAAAATTTAACAAGAGTCTAGAAGGTTTAGAACGAGCGTTACCCACTGAATCTTACCAAAAATAGACTCAAGCACTTGCTGATTTGACTTTGCATAAGATGGGTTTTGCAGATCTGAGTCATTTGTTCGATGGGTGTTTAGATATGAAATCGAAAAGGTCGTGAGTGCCAAGATTTGAACCGAAACGGAGTGGGTTGCAAATTAAATGCCAAATCACGTCACTATATGCAGCTTTGCACCGTGAAGGATCGATCTGGTTATTGGAGTTGGAGAGGAAAGGTTTTGCTGCTCGCCACTCGCTATGAAAAGTCGTAGTGCGAAGTTGGCGGGGGAGCGAAGTTATTGCACAGGGGAGGTACCAACGTGAGTCGCGTCGTGTGTTTGCTTATTGGTACAAATTGTCACCGCACAAAGTCGGAAGGGAAAACGGGTTTGCGTGGGTCTCTGTTTTGGCTGCCACCATCAGAGAAAGAGAGTCGCCAGGGAGGTCTTCACAAGGGGGCGACTGAGGCACTAGATCACGAAGAGAGGGAAAGGGAAGAGGAGAAGAGAGGGATAGTGTGTGCTAGGGTTTTTATTTTTTTTCACCTTTTAATGACCTCACAATGACCTCATAAATAGGCTTGCCTCTTTAATTTCTTTAATTTCTCCACTTTTAAAATATCCTTTAAACTCTAATTATGCCAAAGTAATTAGGTAAAATCTCAAACTAGCCCACTTTGGTCCAATTCTCTCAAATTAAGTCCCAACAATAAATCCAATGGATCTAATCAAAACTAAATAAATACCAAAATCAATTAAAGGAAAATTAAAGCCAAATTATATTTCAAAATTGAACAAATTAATCTTACTTGGAGATGTGGGGCGTCATAATAGATGACTTATGGCAACAAAAATATAATTTTATCAGCATGTTTCTCTTTCAAAAGTCTTACTCTGATGCTTTTGCCAAAAAAAATGTTTTGGATTGGAAATAGGCTATGTCGATGTTTTTTGTTTCAATGGCGATGAATGTTAATGTTCAAAAAACTAAAAAATGTTGTAGTGACACATTAAGTTTTATTATATATTTTTTTAGAAGAAATGATACAAAATAAGAATCATATCTTACTTTGTGATCTAATGTACTAGCGATGTCATCATGGCAAAGTATTCTAGTTTCAATCTCAGTACTATCTTTTTTTCTCTACTCCACTACTATCAACACATGCTCTTCAGAAATAAGTTTTACAACAATAGTAATAAGATTAAAATCATGCGTTGATTCATGCAAAATGCGACTTGAATGCCTAAGCATTTGAAGGCAAAAGGCAATTTTCAAGTGAAGAAGAAAATATCCTGAAATGGGATTTGAATGCACCAGCATTTAGACCATTTTGATAACATATGGAAATGCGCCCACAAATGCACCCGCAATTGGACCATTTTTCAAGATTCTCCTAGATTTGTGGAATTTACAAATTTTATGGAAGATTCTTAACCAAATCTCCTCAAATCAAGGGATATGGTTGTCCAAGGCCTCTCACACTGATCTCGACAGCAAACCCTAGGCGTGAAGTCTATAAAAGGCGACTCATACCTCCATTTCAAAGAGAGCTTGGAGTTGGGAATTCTACTTCATCCCAAAGTTATGTTATTTTCTCTTTAGTTTTAGCTGCCACTCTGAGTCTTCCCTAAGTTCTGTTCATACTCCATTTGAATTCTAACTTCAAAAGAAGGAGGAGTAAGGACTTGTGCTCCTTGAAAAAGGTTGAACAAGTTAGAACGGAAGAACAAGCTTAGGGTCCTCAGTGTATTTCATCTGAGTTTTGTACGTTTTTGTTTTCTAGTTTGTACTTGTTATTTTATTCTTAGTTTCAAAGTCGGTTTTCCCTTTGAATTCAAGTTGTAGTTTCCTTTAATTCTACTTCAATTAGTTCTTTCTTTGTTTTCATACTTCAAAGTGCATTCAAGTTCATTATTTCAATGAAGTTTATTCTTTTGCATTCACGTTTCTTCTTTATTTTTTGCACTTTAGTTTTCTTTTTGATAAGTAGCTAAACTCCTTGGAGGGGATTCAATGAAGTGAATACCTTAATAAGGAGATAAGTTCCACCATGTGATTTTAGCAACATTGCCTAACATTTAGCACCGTTTGCTTTTATTGAGTTTAAGTTTTATTGTTAGCTTAAATTGTCCACTTAAGTTAGCATAGTTTGTGTGAGATTCAATACTGAAAAGGTTGGATTGAGCACGTGTTTCCATAAAAGCAATCTAGGAGAAGAGTCTAGAAATAGAACTTCCATTTTTGTGCTTAGACATGGGACAAAAACCTCTAGAATCTCTTGAGTTGTGTTCTTTATTTAACTAAGTTAAAATTAACCATAGGCATATGTATTTAATTTCTTAGGCTCCTAAAAGTACTTAGAAAAGGGCTGAATAGGTGTTGAACTCGATTCATGGTGTTAAGTGTCGATAAGGGTAGGTTGTGGGCCCATCTTGGTAGCATTCTGATCGTATCATACAGAGCTCGAAAGAGTTAGTATGTGGGTGCAATTAGATAGCAATCACTAGATATTCTTCGCCTAGTTAAGAAAAATGTGGGCGCATGGTGGGCACATTTCCTCAAGGTTGAACTAGATTGAATCCCTTGCTTTCTTATCAGTGTTTTCTCGTTACTTTTTCAGTTATTTTAACTTTTGTTTACAAAATCGCAAAATCACTTTGTTTTCTTGGTTACCGCTTCGGTTGCAACTTTGAGTAATTTTGTTGTTTGTTGGAAAGTTTTGTTATATCTGTTCCCTTGGATTCGATACTTGAGTACTTCCATATATTATTTGAGAGATAGTCTGCACTTGTGCTTTAGTAGTCATCATGTACCTTTAAAATCTCTTTTGGAGTTTCTTTTCTACCTTGATGGCACTATCCACCATCTATTCCAAATCTTCACAAGGTTGAATTTCTTTTCATTCAACAATCACCTTGAGAATCTTCTCATTAAGTTTTTTGTAGAATCGATCTATGGTAGTTTTCTCATCCTCATGAAAGTTAATCTCTTCAAGTAATAGAAGCATCTCCTCATAGTCATTTTCCACACTTTTGTTCACTTGTTTCAAAGTTTACAATTTGTTGAAAGACTTAGGAACAAAGTGCTTACTCATTGTTAGCTTGATCTCTTTCCATGAGGATATGACATAATTATTCCACCCTATTTTTGATAACACAATATTTCACCATATTACGTTAGGCAATAATCCTCCTATGTAGAGATGATAAGTTTTACCTTTCCCTTTTTGCTACAGTGGTAGAGATCAAATATAACATCAATTTTCTCATCCCAAAAAAGGTACTTCTCCATAGATTTGAAATATTCCCAATGAACAACGGAAGAACATTTCAGTGAACGTGATGGTTATTTCTTGGGGATATTCTTTTGAGTATACATGGCTGTAAAAAGATATGTTAGCAAAAAGGTAATTGGTTCTCACAATCACTCCTTCACACGTATCCTCAAAAGATGCAAGATCACTTGTGTGTTTACACTCAAAGATATAACACAACCTCACAAATGTGTAGACTCTCTCAAAATAGAAAACAAGTAGCTATCAAAGAGTTTTCAATATTAAATTGATCCAGAAGCAAGCCTTAACACAAAAGCTAGATCGATGTGAATTATTGACACTCATGCAAAGAAACAAGTAGAATCAACAAAGTAAGAAAACTAAGAATCAAGAAAATAATATTCAAGATCCAACAAACTAGAAGAAGAACCTTGAATTAAAAATTAAAAATTCAAAGAATTATGCAAGTTGAACAAAAAAAAAAAAGAAATGAAGAAAAACAACTAGACAATAATCAACGCAAAACAAGGAAACAAAGAAATGAGATAAACAAGAAAACACAACTCTCCTAAAACCCTAAAAGTGATAAGATGTAGCCTTTAGAACTCTAGAAATTAAAAACTTTGATATGATTATTAGAGCTTGATCCTATAACAAATGATCAAGGTTTGGTTTAGTTGGGTCTTTGTAAGGGTTAGGTAGTTTATAAAAGTCAAACAATTTGGGGACCGTTTTCCTTGCTTGTAATCATGTCTTTCATGCTTGGTCAAAGCATATGAAAGTTGATCTAAATTTTTTTTGGATTCAAACTATGTCCCAGTAGTTGTATGGTGTCCATTTGGGGACCAAATAGATGATTGTTTCACATGATTGTACACACTCTAGATTCATCTATCATGTGAAGTAACATGTTAAGCATATCCTTCTTTTTTAAAACAACATATTTCAAATCCTTTTTTTGGAATGTGACATTCTATTTTGTCTAGTTATCCACTTTCTTTTACCAACTATCTTTCACTGCATGCAAAATAATTAAGTCATATTTGCAAAATTGTCACACAAATAAAAAATTTACAAATAGAGCAATTTTTAATTTTTTAGGTCTATCACTGATATATCACTTTAATAGTCTATCATTGATAGACCCTCTATCAAGGTCTATCACTGATAGGCCATTTTTATAGTCTAATTACTAATAGACCATTTTTATGTCTATCACTGATAGACCATTTCTATGTCTATCACTGATAGACCATTTCTATGTCTTATCACTAATCAATCATTTTTATGTCTATTGTTGATAAATAATTTTTATATCTATTGTCAATAGACCATTAAAAATTAATAGCAAATAAGCATGTTAACTATTAAAAATTTAAAAAGAAAATTAAATTCCACTTATATACTATTTTTTTTCTATTGATAAGGTATATAAGTAATAGACCTAATAGCAAATAAAAATGCAAACAAATGTGTAGAAAACTATGTGAAATATTACTTATATACATCTTTTTTATTCTCTCGATATAGTTATTAACGATATACCTAATAGTAAAGGAACATGCAAATAATTATTGATAGATAACAAATCCAAATATTACTATTATACATTTTTTGTATTTATTGATCTGATATATCAGACCTAATAACAAATGAGTATGCAAACAATCATCGATAGAAAAAAAGGGCAAATATCACAAATTTATCTTTTTTAAACTATTAATACGATAAATCAATGATAGACCTCATAACAAATTAGCATGCAAACAATCATAGATAGAAAACAATTTCAAATATCATTGATATACCATTTTTAATTCTATTGATATGGTATATCAGTGATAGACCTAATAACAAATGAGCATACAAAAAATCATAGGTAGAAAATAAAAGTTAAATATCATTGATATAGTATTTTTATTTTATTGATAATGTATATCCATAATAAACCTAAACAAAAATGAACGTGCAATCAATCATCTAATAGTAAATGAGTAAAATATCACTTATATACCATTTTTCTATTCATATGATATACAATAATAAACATTATAGAAAATGAGTAGGCAAACAATCAATGATAGTCACCTACCATTGATTGAGGTCGATCAGTGATAGTTGATAGTCACCTATCATTGATAGTCCTGAATCAGTGATAGACCTATCAATAATAGACCTTAGTCATTGATATGTCTATAATTGATAGACTTCAGTCATAGATAAATCTATCAAATAGGTCTATCAGTAATAGACCTTAGTCATTGATAGGTCTGTCACTGATAGACCTCAGTTAGTGATAGGTATTGATAGAAATTAAAATTTTACCATATTAACAAATACTTTTAGATTGTGCTAGATTTGCTATTATTTTGTGTTAGACTTTTTTTAATTATAAATTATTTAAAAAATATGTGGGATTAGGGACCTATAAAAGTTAATCGTATTAGACATATATTGTTCTGAAAAAACCAACTATTCATGAAAAAAATAATAAGGTACTATTTGGGATCAGGTTGTGCACAGTTCGGTTATGTCCAATTCTGGCCAAAACCAATGATTGAACCGAATCCACAGTTCTAAAATGTTATGAACTGTAAAACTGATGTTGTCTTCATTTTTGATTTCCAACGGTTCGATTCGTTTTTTTATTCATGCACTCTTTAGATCAAGCTCTTAAAAAAATCTTTAGATCAAGTAGAAAGGGGGCAGGGAAGAAGAGAAACGTGTCTAATCTGAACATATAAGGGCGGTTGGCTGAGAAAGTGAAGAGTGAGGGGCGGAGAGAAAAAGAGGAGAGAATTAACTACTGTCAAAATGAGAGAGGATATGTGAGGTAAGGGAGGTTGAGCGTACTCGTAAGATACATCAAATCATTTGTAACTATTACAAAGTGGGCTATATCAATAATGCTACTTGGATAAGGCACCCAACATTATCCATATACTATGACCCTTTAGGTTATTTCTTGAATATGATCATCTCGTATGTTAACCACATACTGTTCAAGATTATACTAATAACCTTGGATTATGGATAATATTATATTGCAAATAAAATAATCAAAATTATTATTAATTATTAAATAAATCATTAATTACGAGGCTTTAGGGCATAAATCTCAACAATCTCCTACTTGCACTAAAGTCGATGAGACATGTATCCTAGGGCATACTCAATACCCAACATGTTCTCTTACTTGCCGTAGCAAAGATGAGACATGTCTCGTAATCCTAGATATTTTAAGTGACCCTCAAACACTTTAGTCTGGAGAGTCTTTTTATATAGATCCAAACGATTGTCATGAAAAGCCACCTTGGTCACTACTAGGATGCTCTCTCTCTCGATATGATTCTCTATATATTTGTGTTTTCTAATTTCCTTAATATTAGTTTTTGCATCACTATTATCATAATAAAAAGGATTGACTAAATCATATCTGAAAAAACTTCAGATCTTTAAGGAACTATTATAGTTATACAAGTTTTTTTGTTGCTTCAGAAGCAAAAACATTAAACTTATATATCTTACTCCACCACTTATGGAAAAAATTTATCTTAACATAGATTTTTCTAAATCTTTGTAAGAACTAGTGTATCTTGTAAAAATCAAATCTTTAACTCCATACATAAAAATTTCTCATTAGCCATAAATAATTTGAGAAAATTTTTAATTTTCTACTCAATGGTCATACCATTTGTTTAACTAATATATGTAAACCAACTATATATTAAATGTTAAGTCTCATTTATGAATTAATTGTCTTCCACTTAAGTAGATAATTAATCATATGCTCTTAACATTTGAGGTGTCTTAGGATACTCTTCCTTAGACATAAATATCATATATTTAACAATAATTTTGTCAATATAAGATGTTTGAGACAAAGTTAACATTTTGTTCTCAAAATCTCCATTTTGGACATATAAAATATACCGAGTCATTCCAAATCACACATTTGGAATTGGTTACTTAGTCAACTTTTTATGTTAGATAGAAATCATTCATAATGAGTAAAATATCATCAACATAAAACTTGAGAAAAATCCTCTAAGTAATTAATGATTTTCTTGTCTATACAAGCTTCATTAATATTTATCTAAAGTCATAGGTTTTGATACTTTTATCAAACCTTATATTCAAAGATCTAATGGTAAAATTCATTTCATAAATGGACATTTACTATTTTGCAAACCTTTTTGCTTTTGATATTTGGAAATAAATCTCTCTGATTGATTTGTATAGATGTATTATCTAAGATTTCTTTTCATAAAAGACTTCTAAACATTTATTTTGACATATCACATATGCAATAATGAATTAAATAATGCTTACAGACTCCACTATGTCAACAAGTGAGAAAGTTTACTTGCACTCTACTTTCTTCTATTACATTTAACCCTTTGCCATTAGTCTCACTTTGAGGTCAATAAGCCTTCAACTTTTTCATCTAACATGACAACTTGGGCTTCAATTAAGTCCTTATAAAGGTTGAGTCGTATCATAACTCTCCCACTATGATGAGGCTTATCCAATTCATGACTAGGTTCCATTTGACTTTCAAATATAGTTAAATTATTAACAACTTTTGTTAACTATTTTGTGATTTCACTTGGGACCAATTTATTAACACTATCTCATCTTATTAAAGGTTTGTAGTTTTTTATTTGACATTCCTTATAAAAAATGATATTTGTCATACAAATACCTTATTCTTTTTAGAACTAGATAAAAGACCATTTTGTACTCCTTAGGGGTAGCCTACACTTAGACATATTTTTTAATACATTCAGCCGAGACATATTTTTTAATACATTCAGCCTATTTATATTTGTTTTAGCATGTATGCTTAACAATCCTAAATATTGAAGTGTTGTAAACTAATTGTACTACTCTTCTACAATCCCAAAATTGTCTCGTAGACACTTTTGGAGGGAATCATGTTCACCATGCAATCTCTATTGCATATCCTAATTGGAGTTTGGTTATGGTGTGTAACTCATTATTGATGTGACCATGTCTAACAAGGCCTTGTTTCTTCTCTTGCTGCACAATTTCACACAATTGTACTTGGTATTAAGAGTTGGGATACAATCCCACTTTCTATCAATTAATCTTAGTACGTAAGGTTCTTGTACTTTCCACTATGATCTAATCATAATGTCTTGATAGAATTACCTAATCGATTTTCAACTTTAGCCTTAATTTTTTTGAACTTTTCTAAAATTTATACTTATGTTGTATTAAGTATAGATACTTGTACCTTGAATGGTCATCAACTAGAGTGGTGAAATATTCATGGCTTTATTTGGCCTTTACATTCACCAGACCACTTGAGTCAAAATGTGTAAGCCCAAAGTATTCTTTGGCATTGTAGTTTTATCTAATAAAGGCTCAATGATTATCTTGAATGATAGACAAGATCTACAAACAGATAAAGTAATTAACTAACTTTTAGAGAATCGCCTTTTACTAGTCCTATTCAAGATGATGTTAATCAATCTTAATTGCCAAATTTAAGTATCATATTTTAGGAGAAAATAATGTTTCAGCTGAATGTATTTTCAAACAATTTTAAAAATATAAACTTTAATACTTCAAAGTAATTCATACTCTATGAACATTTTAGTAATAAAGTTCGAGAAATTGAATTTCTCTTATGGTTACTAAAAATACTATATTTAGCATTAAGTAACAATCTTTACTTAATGACATCTTAATGTCTCCCACAACACTGACTGAGATGGGCTTCTTGGTGCCAACCTATAAAAACTATTCTACATGTTATGTATTTTCCAAGAATTACATATTAAATTTAATAAAAAATAAATCTTGATAGTGGATCTTGTATCAATTATCCATGTGGCGATATTTATTCTCCACCAAAAATCTAGTAAATCAAATTTACTTTCATTTATATTTTTCTTCCCATTGAAGTATTTCAAAAAATCCCTCTTATTATTACTGTCTTAGCTAATTTAGGAACTATTTCCTTTTAAATAGCTTCACTCATTTGGTTTCTATTTTTGGATTTTTGTAATACTTAATTTTGAGATCATTTAGACAATTATCTAAATTTAGCTTTTATTGACTTCAACATCTCATATGTTGTTATTTTCTTTATTTTCTACGCTTGACATCTAACATGTCAATTAGGAGATACGTACAAGCTATGTCGTTAACTTTTGATTCATTACTCATGTGCTTCACGAACAATTCGATTAGCATTGGCAACAAATTTTGAGAACATTTATCAATAAAGACAAATTCAAAATTTTACACTATCATTATATTATTAACGTTACTTTTCCAAGTAATAAAATTTTCTCAATTCTGATTTATCAGTAATAAAATTAAAATTGAGAGAAATAGTCATAATATTGAAATATAAAAAAAATATATTATTTAACATAATGCAAACAATTATCCATTCAATTTTAGCATAGAAATTAATCAAATTTGAAAAATGAACCCTATAAATCATTTCTAATGCTATGGTACTTTAGTGAGTCAGAATAAGTGCCATTGTAGGGTAGGCCAAATGTTCCTTCACTAAACTGAGACAATCTCGACGAAGTATTATACCAGAATAACTCTTATTCCTATAATATTTAGTTACCATTAGTTTGGTCAAGGACATTATTAACAACCTTAATAAGCCATTTGTAAGTTTGACCCATAGTTTTAGATCCCGTAGTTTTATCCCAACAAGTGTCGCCGTAGGGTAGGTCAAGTATTGAAAACAAAACCACAATCTTATCTGTTGATACCACAATCTGGATCATCGGATAAACGGTAAGATTTGTTTTATTGAGAACTAAAAGTGCCTACAAGATAGAAATAAATGAACGGCGGGGTGGTGCTAAGCCATCGACACTCCGACGCTCAAGTTAGTAATCAAGTTTCAAAGTGACTTAACTAGTAGACAAGTGGTCGTATTTGGATGTACCTTTCCATCTACTGACTTGTCGTATTTATAGGGTGGTTTAGAAACTGTCCTTATAATGAAGAGCAATAACCTAACCTCAGCTTAAGTTACCAGGTTGGACCGTTACTTAGTCGAATTGTTTATCATGGTTATTGTCGACCATTATGGGGATCGATCACAATGCTTAACCGACACCTTAGGGTCATTTTCATGGCCGAGCCAACCCTTTAGGGGCAGTCTCAAGGTCTAGTCGACCCTTTGGGGGTCGGTCACATGGATGAGTTGACCCCTTGGGATTGACCTTGTAGTCTAACTGACCCCTTGGGATCGGCCTTATGGTCTATTTGACCCCTTGGGGGTTGGTCTCAAGGCCAAGTTGGTCGGTCTCATAGTTTAGCTGACCCCTTGGGATCGACCTTATGGTTGAGCCGACCTTGGGGGGTTGGTCTCAAGGTCTAGAGTTGGCCTCATTGCTGAGCCAACCTCTTGTGGAGGGTTATTGGTTCCCATTTTGGGCCTTTCTTTACACCTCTTTAGAGTTGTGTATTTCAAACCTTGGTTGGTCTAATATGCTTGGGCCACTTGCCTTTTATCTTGTGCCCAACCAAATTTTTTTACCCACAACAGTTGTCCCCAACTCTCAAGCTTGGTGGTCGAACTGAAACGTGGGGCTTAAAGAAAATATTTGTAAATTAAACAAAGCTCCAGTTCAGTGCAAGTGCACACTGTCAATGCAAGTAATATAAAACTAGAAGTATTCCAGAGTATCGATCCCATAGGGAACGGATACAACAAAATTCAAGAAAATAAGCAAAGACGTTTTCAAATTGCAATTGTGGGTAACCAATGTAAAACAATAAGTGGGATGATTTTTGTTGTTTTTGAAAAGAAGAAATAAAAATGATAAAAGAGGGATTCAAACGTGCTTTTGCTCCATTGAAAGAAATTGCGGCCCAATTACAATTGCAATCATTTGACTCAACACTTAAGCTTTGTAAATCGAATTCAACACCTATTAGACCTTCTATGAAGTATCTTTAGGAGGCTAAATGATTAAACCGATATTTCTATGGCTAATACGAACTTAGATAATTTTGAAACACATTTTTTTTGGTTTTAAAGGTTTTGCCCTATGTCTAGGGTCAAAAACAAATTCCTATGTCTAGGCTATTTTCCTTTATTGCTTTTATGAAAACCTAATTTTTATCTAACCTTTTCAGAATTAGACTCAAATTGTTGTATACTAATCTAGGTGATCAATCTAAACTAGTAATGAAAATTTCAATCAATAAAAGCAAACAATGCTATAAGATTAAGCAAGGTTGCTCTTACATATTAGGCCTTTATTCCTTTCTCTAGGGCATTCACATGCTTGAATCTCAAAGAAAGACTTTGCTCATAATTATTGGAATGAAAAACAGCAAGTTGGAAAATAGAAAGTTGAAGAGTTGGTAATTCATGGAATAAAGTAACAGAATAAGAAATTCAAGCATCAAATAACCAACTGATTTTCTAAAGAAACTACTGAACTCAATGCCTAACAAAAACTTCAACAACTATTTAAACTTAAAAGGAAATTACAAGGAAGAAAAGAAAAGAAAGCAACTAAGTTCCTATGAATTGAAATGAACAAACTGAATCTAACATAAAGAACAATATCGAAACCCGTTTTCTCCTTGCTTTAATCGACACAAATACACCATCCAGTGCAATTGAATCTTTACCTCCTCTAACTTTCGTTGAGGAAGGATTAATCTTGGAGCTCACGGGTCTGGAAAAACAAAAACAAACAACAGCAAAGTAAATGAAAAAACAGTAGACGGTAGAATTGGGCGAGCAGAAAAACCCATTAAAAAAGAAGAACGAAATTCAAGGATTCAATGTTTAACTAAAATTTAACAACTTACAACATCTAAATTAAAACAGAAGTTAACTATAGAATAAACAATGAATAAAAACAGAGGAACACCACTGAAAAAATGATAGAAAATCGTGAACTACGAACTGTGGGCGAGCAGCAGAAAAACCCAACCGCGTTTTACTTCATTTTCTCCATTTTTATAGGCATTGAGGGCTAGGGTTCCATCTTTGTGCTCCTTCAATCATGGGTCAAGATTTGGACATGAGATTTGGCTGAAAAATCTCCTAGAAATCGAGCAGATTCCTTGAATCTTGGTAAATTTTTGTGATTTCCGTAATAAATGATAAGGCCAGAAAATGTAATTGCACTTTCCCTCTTGTTCACCACCTTACTTTTTTAAAGGAAATACAATTGCATTTCATATGCATTTTCTTCATTGCTTCAAATATGCACAAAAACAACAATTTAGCCAACTTTCCATTATCTTTTCAACTTATTTCTTCTTTTTCCATACTCCGACAAGCTTACATGAATTTATCTTATAAGTGTTGTTTTTAGCTTGCTCGTTATTTGACAAAACACACAAAAATGACAAGAACAACCTAGTTTAAGGCTAAATAATACTCATAAATGAGAATTATCACTTGGTCTTATTGATCTTATGTATTTCACATTTATTCACTTGCTTGGTCCTGGGTCAAAAGTTCATTCATGGTGAAACATTAAGGGGGCGTTTGGCCCATGGGTTTGGGTTGGAATAGGTTTGGGTTCCAAATCCAAAACCATGTTTGGCAGAAGGTGTTGGTTTTGAAACACAACCCCATGGGTTACAACAATGCAACCCCATGGGTTTGTGCCATGTTTTCCTCTTCCACTTGTTGTTTTTCATTTTCGACAACCAGTTCAACAACAAATCCGGTGACAACTCCGACGACCACCGACAACGACAACTCCGACCACTGCACCGACGACCCGACCACCGCACCGACGACCCGACCATCGCACTGGCGACCAGACCACCGCACCGATGACCGGACCACCACTGACGACTACCTCCGGCGACCACTGCGATGAGAACTCTAGAGACCAATCTGACGACCACCCTTGCGACTAAATCACCCCAACAACTTGACACCTCGATGACCCAACCATCCTGACAACCCGACTTGCCCGAACCACCGCTGATAAAGAGCTTGTCGAAGGCTTTACCAAATGTAATTATTAACCAGACCTTTACAATTTGCAGTAGTAATGGCTAGGGTCGATCTCAGGGATTGGATTTCTTAGCTTAATTAAGTACTATAATTACTAATGCTCAAATTTTATCTAGAGAACCAACAATAGAAGAAAAACTCAGATTAAAACCTAAATAACTATTTACATGGTTGGAGACACTTAGAGGGAACCTTCTTGAAACAATGATTTAATTTCATAAACCCAATTTGGCCCTATAGAAGAGATAATTTACATAAATAAAAGTTATAAGCCAGGAAATTATCCAATTTATTAGTTGACTTTTCCAAGCCCAACTAACCCTCATATTTAGTGATAAGTCAACATTCCAGTCTATTTTTATAACTAAACATGATATTGAATAAAATTCTATGTGACTTCTATTAGCAAAACTTCCATTCCCATGCAAACATTCACTAATAGTTATACATTCAGATCTAAGTTCGAGTTCATCTTTTTCAAGCAAAAACCCAATTTTATCAGAAATAAACGTTGGCCAAACAGTTAAGCAATAATTTCTAGAATACATAAATAACTTGCTACAATATAAATGTCTCTAAAATTAAACCAAATAAGTAAAAATAAACCAGGTTCAAGACATTTGATCTCTACGAAAACTTAAGCAACATCCAAAAACAACGACTATAAAATAAATAAGGAAGAAGGAAAGAACTCTCTGACGCGTGCCACACTCGTTCCCATCGTGAAACACCGCGATCTCAAGCCTTGAATGTCTTCCTCAGCTCTCAAAAGTGCTCCCTTGATCCCAAATATGATGTAGAAATCGATTCTAGGCTGGTCCCTCTCCAAATGGTCTCCCCAAAATCGAAGCCAAAATGTTATTTTTATAATCCTCGGGGCAGCGTCGAGACGTTAGGGACAGCGTCTCGACGCTGTGACCTAATTCGCAGAATAAAGACAACAAAACGGGGTAGCGTCTCAACTCTATACGCAGCGTCTTAACGCTACGGACGGAAATCTTTTGGCGCCCTCGTTTCTGGCATCGAGACGCTATAAAGCAGCGTCTCGACGCTGCATCTGCTGGAAATTGAAATTGGATAGCTGCAAGGATAGCGTCTCAACGCTATAGCGTCTCAACGCTATCCTCTCGGGTCTTTTCACTTGTAATGCTTCTTCTACTTATCTTCTTTGCTCCAAAGTGTGTCTTTAAGCTCAAATTAAGCTCAAATAGCTTCAAAAGTCCGGTTTAGCTCCAATTGCTCGAAATCTACACTATAAATAAATAAATGCTTAAAAGCTCACTATAAACAACCAAAACCAACACAAATATAAGCCTAGAAATAGCATACATTTGAGTGCTATCAAATACCCCCAAACTTAGATTTTTGCTAGTCCTCGAGCAAAACAATAATTAATAATTAGAGCAAAACCACATAATGAATTTCTATTGCATAATCACAACTCTATCCTAAATGGTCCAAACAATGGAAAACAATAAAAGAAAACATCAATATACCCTTTCATCAAATAATTTAAATTTAGACTGTTTCATCCCTTGCGTGTGTGTGTGACTAACCTCCTTTCTATTAGTTTCTACTAACTTTAGAAAATTTCAATGAGTCTTTAATTCGTTTTCTCCCTACACTGGCCTTAAGTCCAAATTTCTAGCCTCCCCACAATCAAGCAAGCAATCTACTTAAGCACATTTCACTTAGGAGTTACTAACTCCCACACTTATCTTTTTCTTTCCTAAGGACCCTAGCTTTCACACTTCCACTGCAGGGACCCTTACCTAGAGTTTTTGCTCAATGGATGGCCTAACTGATCACAGTGGAGGTAGCCCTTTTGATCCGCATACTTTAAGCACAACTTATTGATGAAACATGCAAAAAAAAAAAAAAAAAATCAATAAAGACAAATATATTTTTCATTCAACAGATTTCAATCACAAACCATCATGCAAGTTCGACTTGTAATCAGTTCTTAAGCCTATCGGGGTGACAACAACCTCTAGACTCAATAATATTATCTTAAGCATTCGAACATAATAGATAGTTGGTTATGTGCTCAATGCGTTGCAAGGAAGTCTAAGACAAATTTAAATATACTCAATTCAGGGCATGCTTTCAGAATTAAGGAAAATTGCAGAAACTATCATCTGGACCATTTCTTAAGTTGTCCTAGTCATGATTATGCAATATAATTCATCTAGAACATGTTCCAGAATCGAAAAAATTATGCTCAAAATTATTAGGACTATTAAGTATGCTCACCCCCAAACTTAGAATCTACATTGTCCTCAATGTAAAAGAGAAAAATAATCTTAAGCATGTAAGAACAATGTCAAAAATGAGTGAACAAAACTGGCATGATATGAATGGATTCGAGGTCCATGAGATGGGACTAAGAGAGCACCAAAATGATCGAGGTTCTGCAAAACGGAAACGAGATTTAAATGGCACTCAACTACCTATACTAGAATGGAAAACAACTAAAAAAAAAAACTAAAGAAAGAGGATAGAAACTTGGGTTGCCTCCCAAAAAGTGCTTTCTTTAACGTCTTTAGCTAGACGAGGCTCAAATGGTGAATCAATTCTTGCATGAGTCCACGTCGACATCCTTGGTGAGCACCCACTCCAACGGATCCCTGTTTAACATCACTTCTTGAATTTCATTAGTCAAATTATCCATATCATCCACAAACATACCTTGGCTCATTTCGTAGGGGTATTTCGTTGCTTTACTCATATCGAAAGTTACCTTTTCGTCTTTTACCTGAAAAGATATCTTTCCTTCCTTCACCTCAATGAAAGCTTCCCCTGTGGCCAGGAAAGATCGTCCCAGGATGATGGGAATGTCATCATCATTCTCCATATCGAGCACTACAAAGTCTGCAGGAATTAAAAATTTATCTACTTTTACCATGACATCCTCTACTATACCTCAAGGATAGGTGATGGAGCAATCAGCCAATTGTAGAGAAATTCCTGTGGGCTTTAGTTCTTCAAGACCCAACGTCCTGTACACAGAATAAGGCATCAAATTAATAGAAGCACCTAGATCACATAATGCCCTATGAAAATAAGAACTACCAATAGTGCAGGGAATAGTAAAACTCCCTGGATCCTTTAGCTTGAGTGGTAACTTCTTGTGGAGTGCGTTACTACACTCTTCTGTCATGCATACAGTTTCAGAGGCCCCAAACTTCCTTTTGTTTGTTAAGATTTCCTTCATAAACTTTGAGTAGCTCGGTATTTTCTCCAAGGCATCTGCAAAAGGAATGGTTATTTGAAGATTTTTAAATATTTCAAGGAATTTAGAGAACTCAACATTCAAATTTTTCTTCTTGAAATGTTGAGGGTAGGGAATCTTATTCAGGACAGATGGGAGAATTGGACTAGATGGCCTTACAGCCTCATGTGCAGACGTGCCTTACTTGTCTTCATTCTCTTGTGATTCATCATCCTCATCGTTGTGGCGCCTCACAAGTCCTCCCAAAGTCTTCCCACTTCTCAAACTTATAGCTTTACATTGCTCCCTGGGATTAATTTCTGTGTCACTAGGAAATTTCCCTTTATGCAGTGCATTCAAAGAGATGGCTATCTGACTCATATGAACTTCAAGGTTTTGTATAGCTTTCCCATGTCTAGAAGCAATGCCTTCCATCTTCTCCTCCAACTGGGTCGTCCTCTTATTCAATTCAGCAATGAAAGCTCCAATCATATCTTCCAATGACAACTTCTTTTCTGCTGATTGAGATGTGGAAGCATAGTTTAAAAGAGGGATGCAAAACATTTCTATTGTTAGCATACGAAAAATTCTCATGATTCCTCAAATCTGGGTGGTAATGTGTAGGTAATGAGTTGTGCATGTGATTGCCTCCCTGATTGTACCCCCGGTTGTTTACATAGTTGACTTGCTCCATGCTCGAATCTCCTCCATATTGCTGATGTTGGGCAGCTGCTAATGATCCAATTGAAGAATTGTTGCCTAGACCTGATAGTTGAGACAAAGCGTTAGTCAAAGAAGCCATTTGTGCTTTTAGAGCATTTACCTCATTGATTTCATAGATTCCAGCCACTGGCTTTGTAATTGAGCACTCGGTAGGCCACTAATAGCTAGTGGCAACCATCTCCTCAAGCAGGTTCTTTGCTTCCATAACTGTCTTTGACAAAATAGTTCCTCCAGCTGCTGCATCTAAAATAGTCTTCGTATTTCCGTTCAGTCCATTATAAAACAACTGGATTTGTAGCCAGTCAAGATAACCGTGCTGTGAGCATCTTCTGAACAGCTCCTTGTACCGTTCCCAAGCCTCGGACATTTGTTCACCCTCAAACTGCCTGAATGTCCCAATCTCTGTTCTAAGTCTGGCAGTCTTGGCTGGTGAAAAAAATTTAGTAAGGAAAGCTTGGGCCAGCTCGTCCCAAGTGACGATACTTTGAGGCTCTGAGCTCTCCAACCAACCTCGAGCTTTGTCCTGCAATGTAAAGGGAAACAAACGTAAGCGAATAGAGTCATTAGACACACCATTAATCTTAACAGTTCCACATAAAGCAAGGAAAGATTTTAGATGTGAGTTTGGGTCCTCTGTAGGATGTCCTCGAAAAGCACTGTCCCTCGCCATCTGAATCAGGCCAATTTTTAACACGAAATTATTTGCAGCGATGGGTGCATGGACTATTCCAGAGCTTTCTGCAGGGAAGACATGCTTAAAGTAGTCTCTGATAGCCTTTTGCTCCTCTGCTTGTTCACCCACCATTTGTTGATTTTGCGTTTCTCTTCAAATTTAGCGGTTACGTCTGTAGGTACGCTCAATCTCTAAATCAAAGGGTTCCAAATTCTTCCTAGCTCTAGGCATAAACCAAGTGAACCTGAACAAAATACAACAGGATCAAAGGAGAAAGTAAATAATAAAAAAATGAAATTAAGAATAAAAATAAAATTAAAATAAAGAATAAAACACAAAACACGAGTTATAAAATTTTCCAAAACAAAAAAAAATAAATTATCTACACTAATTACACCCTAAATTAAAATTAAGCATTTTCACCACAATATTAATTAAACTAAAATACGCCAATCCCCGGCAACGGCCCCAATTTGATAAAGAGCTTGTCGAAGGCTCTATCAAATGTAATTATTAACCATACCTTTACAATTTGCAGTAGTAATGGCCAGGGTCGATCACAGGGATTGGATTTCTTAGCTTAATTAAGTACTATAATTACTAATGCTCAAATTTTATCTAGAGAACCAACAATAGAAGAAAAATCAGATTAAAACCTAAATAACTATTTACATGGTTGGAGACACTTAGAGGGAACCTTCTTGAAATAATGATTTAATTTCATAAACCCAATTTGGCCCTACAGAAGAGATAATTTACATAAATAAAAGTTATAAGCCAAGAAATTATCCAATTTATTAGTTAACTTTTCCAAGCCCAACTAACACTCATATTTAGTGATAAGTCAACATTCCAGTCTATTTTTATAACTAAACATGGTATTGAATAAAATTCTATGTGACTTCTATTAGCAAAACTTTTCCATTCCCATGCAAACACTAACTAATAGTTATACATTCAAATCTAAGTTCGAGTTCATATTTTTCAAGCAAAAACCCAATTTTATCATAAATAAACATTGGCCAAACGATTAAGCAATAATTTCTAGAATGCATAAATAACTTGCTACAATATAAATGTCTCTAAAATTAAACCAAATAAGTGAAAATAAACCAAGTTCAAGACATTTGATCTCTAAGAAAACTTAAGCAACATCCAAAAACAACGACTACAAAATAAATAAGGAAGAAGGAAAGAACTCTCTGACGCGTGCCACACTCGTTCCCATCGTGAAACACCGCGATCTCAAGCCTTGAATGTCTTCCTCAGCTCTCAAAAGTGCTCCCTTGATCCCAAATATGATGTAGAAATCAATTCTAGACTGGTCCCTCTCCAAATGGTCTCCCCAAAATCGAAGCCAAAATGTTATTTTTATAATCCTCGGAGCAGCGTCGAGACGCTAGGGACAGCGTCTCGATGCTGTGACCTAATTCGCAGAATAAAGACAGCAAAATGGGGTAGCGTTGAGACGCTATAGGCAGCGTCTCAACGCTACAGACGGAAATCTTCTAGCTCGCGCGTTTCTGGCGTCGAGACGCTATAAAGCAGCTTCTCAACGCTGCTTCTACGGGAAATTGAAATTGGATAGCTGCAAGGATAGCGTTGAGATGCTATGGATAGTGTCTCAACGCTATCCTCTCGGGTTTTTTCACTTGTAATGCTTATTCTACTTATCTTCTTTGCTCCAAAGTGTGTCTTTAAGCTCAAATTAAGCTCAAGTAGCTTCAAAAGTTCGGTTTAGCTCCAATTGCTCGAAATCTACACTATAAATAAATAAATGCTTGAAAGCTCACTATAAACAATAAAAACCAACACAAATCTAAGCCTAGAAATAGCATACATTTGAGTGCTATCACCGCCAATGACCATTTGACAACCACTCCGACAACCCGACCACCTAGCAACCGCCGCCGACAACCACCTAGTGACTACTCCGATGACCCGACTACCCCAATGACTACTTCGGCGATTGCCCTGACAACTTGACAAACTCAACCACCGTTGACGACCATCTGTTGACCCGACCACCTAGCAACCCGACCACCCTAATGACCACTCCAACAACAACTTTAATGACTCGACCACCAGACAACCACCCAACGACCACTCGGACGACCTAACCAATCATATGACCACTCTAGCGACCCGACCACCCAACAACTACTGTCGACGACCACACAACGACCACTCCGACGACCTGACCACCATGCAACCACCACCGACGACCACCTCGGCAACCCAACCACCCCATCAACCTGATCACCCCAACAACCACTCCAACGATCACCCCTTGACTCGACCACGTAGTCATTTTTTAAAATGTTAAAATAAAACTAAAATGGTTACTAAACAAATTTTTAACCCAATATATTTGAAATAGGTTTCAAAATATTGTGCAAAATAGAGTTTCTAATATTTTAATTTCTAAAATAGAATTCAAATTTTATAACTCATTTATCCTTGAAATAGATTTCAAAATACGGTGCGAAATTTTGTTTAAATTCCATAATTTCTTAAATAGACCTCCAATATTTTATTTTTTTAAAATGGAGTTCCAAAAATATGTTTATGAATACTTTGTAAATAGAGTTTTAAATTCCCTAATTTCTTAGATAGACTTCTAATTTTTTAATTTCTATAATAGAGTTCCAAAAATAGGTTTCGAATACTTTGTGAAATAGAGTTTTAGATTCCTTAATTTATTAAATAAACTTCTAATTTTTTAATTTCTAAAATAGAGTTCCTAAAATAGTTTTCTGAATACTTTGTGAAATAGAGTTTTAAATTCCCTAATTTTTTAAATAGACTTCCAATTTTTTAAATTTCTAAAATAAAGTTTGATAACTCTTCAATAGAAGAATTATTCTTGTTTAAAAATCTCTTATTAAAGTATGATTACTATGTGGAAGTGTAAGAGAGAACACCTGGAACCCGACCCCCCATGGACGACAACTCGATGCCTTCATCACCTTTAGCTACTACTTAGTTTTAATTTAGTTTGTGTTTGGGACAACTATTGCTATTTCTTTTCTTCATTCCTTTCAGCTTCTGTATTATGATATTATGAACTTTGGACCTTCATTTGCATTATGGATTTCCTTTACTCTAGCAATATCATTCTTCTTTCCCACGTATTAATTATTAAAAATATATGTCCTTACTAATGTTATTTAATTTTACATCATCATGAATGGAGTGAATGAGATACTTATACAAACTACACATTCATAATTAACTATGCTTGAAACAATTGATCTACATAATCGGTTAAAATATTGATATGCAATTCAGTAAACAATTATCATGTAAAAAAATGAATATGAAAAAAAAACCTAAAAAAATTATTTAAAAAAACAGACTAAACAAACCCAGCCCAGCCCAACCCAACCCTGCACCCCAAACACAGGTTTCAGCAAACTAGCCAAACCCAACCCTGCACCCCAAACACAGTAATCAGGAACCCTAGGGTTTCTGATTCCAGCCAAGGATTCCCAGGGTTCTTGATTCCAAACCAGCGCGCCAAACAGCCCCTAAGTAGCTTTTTAAGCTCAAGACTCATTTGTGGTGACACGTCAACACAGGATTTGGCACTTTGGTGCTTGCTTAGGCACATATTTTAGCCATAGACTTACGTCATAGGCATTGTTGGTCAAACTGGCTCGCCATAGGCATTGTTTGACCATTCATTAAGCCATAGATGCAACAAATCATTTTGCCATAGCCACTCTAGATTATTAAGCCCCATCCTTTCTTGATAATTATGACTGGTCAATTGGGATGGCTAAGGCTAGGAATTCTTCGCTAAGAGAGAACTCATGATTTTTGTTTTAAAATTTTTCCACTTATGTAGACCAAGGGGTTGGCCCTTTCGGTTCCTCTTCTGGGGTTGATCTCTTGGCACCTTTCAAGGAGTAGGTCATTTGGTTTCTTCTATAGGGGAACAACTTTAATCTCTGCTCAAGATGGTTAATCTCTTAGACTCCTCCCAAGGGGGTCAGCTCTTTTTGGCCTCCTCCCTAGGGGGTTAAGTTTTTTTTTTTCAAACTTAAGGGTCGTCTTTGGCTCGTATCAACCCCCCACTCATGCCAACTGGATTGTTGGAAGCTAACTGCTTGAGTAATGTAGAACAAAAGACATATTCTTATTGATTGAAAATTGGGTCCAAATAGTCAACACTTAACTTTTAAGATTACAACGCCAAAAGATAGTCTACTAAAAATAAATCTTCAAGTGCTCAGCACTCCAAAGGTGTCGATTTTTCACTCAAGTTAGTACAGATGTTGGCGCTTACTCAAAAGATCTTGGAGGTGCCAAATTTAACATGTCATCTTTGGCCTTTCACCTATTGCAGCAAACTAGATCGACTATTCTTTGTTATTGATCAATTGCATGTATGAAATTTTACTTCTTTCATAGGTGTGAAATAACATTCTCTTGACGTCTGTTGCTCACCTCGCATCGCACCAATTCCACTAGGAGTCAGAAATTTCATCATTTGGTGATATGTAGATGGTATTTCCTTCGAGTTATAAACTGTTAGTCTTCTCATGATTTCATTTTAGACGAACTTGTAGTCTACTACTAAAAACTCCACCAACATTGTTACATAAGTGGTTGTATCATCGAAGGTTACTGGTAACTCAATGCTTCATTCGGGATCATCCTTTCCCTACCGAATCCCACTAAGGGAGTAGGGCTATTCTTCAAGTATTTCTGTCCCAACTTCATGGCATTGAATATATTAAGAGATAGTATGTCGGCCGAACTCCCTCCATCTACTAAGATCCGTCTGACTTTGATGTTCGCGATTGTTAGTGATACCACCATAGTGTTGTTATGGGGCTGATGTAGATGTGTTTCTTCCACCTTGGTGAAGTTGATGGTCGAGCTGATTAGTGTAGTGGAGCAGACTTCCCAAACTTCAGGAATTATTCGGGCCATGTACACTTTTTCTTTTCGCTTTTTCCCGAATTTTCCTCCCACTGACCCACCAAAGATGGTTCTGATCTCCCGTGGGGGAGGTGAACTGTCACCTCCTTGATTCCTATCTCTTTGCTCTTGACCTACTTCTTGGTCGTTTCTTTCTCCCATGTACTCTTTTAGCTGCCCCCTTTGGATGATTCCTTCGATAGTCTCCCTCAAGTCATAGCAATCAGCAATTAAGTATCCATAGTCGTGATGGAAGAGACAATACTTATCTTTATTCCTTCGATGTGACCCAACTTTCATCTTAGCCTGCCACTTCAGCATATTTTTGTCTTGAATTTCCATCAATATTTGTTCGATTGGTACCCTTGTGGGGGTGTAGTGCTAAAACTTACTTGGTGGAAGTCATTAGCGTGCAGGCCGATCTAGTTGATCTTCGACTCTTCTCTTCTTAAGTTCCTATCGATCCTCCTCATTTCGACTCATCTTCTTTTGGTGGTTGGACTGGCTACCTTTTTCTTCTAGACCTCATCTTAAGCGAAGCAATTCTCCAACACTCATATATTTCTGAGCTCTAAAAAGGAGTTCCACGTATGTTGTCGGGGCTTTCTTACCTAGAGACCACAATAACTTTTTGTCTCTAAGTCCAGCCACAATGGCTGTGAGTGCTGCTCCATCAGTGTAGTTTTCGATATGGAGCGCTTCACTGTTGAACTTGGACACGTATTTTCGCAATGTTTCACTTTTTCCTTGCTTAATTGTGAGTAAGTGGGTCGGTGGTTTCTTTTCATCCCGACCTCCCAAGAATTGGGTAATGAAGACTCGAGCTAACTCTCGGAAGGATGAGATGGACTTTCTCTGCAGCTGTTGGAACAACTTTCGAGTCGGTCCCATGAGAGTAAACGAGAAAGATCGACACTTGATTGCGTCTCGAATTCCATGGAATTCCATCCATGATCGAAATGAGTCAAGATGTTCAAACTTTTGTTCCTTCATATGCATTCATTGTTGGTAGCTTGAACTTTGGAGGAACTTCTTCTTGCATAATCTCGTCAGTAAATGGTGGGTCAACTTGCTCGAGTAGGTTCTCTAGATTCCACCCATCGTTGCCCTGTCCCTTCTTTATATCTCCAAGTTGACTCTGGATTCTCTGTAACTCGAATGCTCAGGGTCTACTTTTTATCTCCCAATCCTTGAGCTCCTTTCTCTTCTAGTTGATAAGATCTCCAGATCTGACCCCTAGTCAATTTCATTAGGCTTGCTAACCTTTCTGGTTGTAGAATAGGTGTCACGAATGCATTCACTTCGAGATACATTTTTGATCTCACTATGGTGCACAGTCCTTGTGCGAGATCGACGACTGTTGGCATGGGATAGTTGTCCTCTAGGGATGGAACGAGCTGGTCTCCTATCATTCCTTCCTAGGCGTAGCTTCTCGGTTGGAGATGGACCTTTAACTTGCGACTCTCCTTCCCCTTCAACAATCAGATCCTTACCTTTACCAATCTCAAGTGACAGATTATCGCTCTAGTTCAGATCTCTCCCTTTGTCTACCACTTGTCGGTCAGTCCTGGAGATCCTTGAATATCATCTTGATAACTAGATTAGGTTGTCGTAGAAGTTTCAGGATTTGAACTATATTTTGATCCATCATCTGGACCTTTCCTTCTAATGTTACCAATAATTTAGGTCCAATAGAGGGGATATCCACATTCTAAACATTTTGGTCCATAACTGCTACTCATTAGGTTGCTGCTCACGATAAAAGTCTTCTCCGTCAACCACCCGATTACTTTCGTTCCTTTCGCTATTCATAGTATCAAGATATGAAATTGTTAATAAAGCACTAAATCGTCCCAATAGATGGTGCCATCTACTGATACCAGAATCTGGATCGTAGGTTCAAAGTTAAGATTTGTATTATCGAGAACTAAAAGTGTTTGCAAGATAGAAAAAGATGAACGGTGGGTGGTGCTAAGCCACCGACACTTCGACGCTCACGCTAGTAATCGAGTTTGAAAGTGACTTAACTAGTAGAAAAGTGGTCATATTTGGACATATCTTTCCATTTACTGACTTGTTGTATTTATAGGGTAGTTTAGAAACTGTCATTATAATGGAGAACAATAACATTGCCTTGATTCTCGCTATATGTTAAGTATGAGAAACGGTTACCAAGTTGGATCGTTACTTAGTCGAATCGTTTATCATGGTCATTGTCAACCCTTATGAGGATCAATCTCAAGGCTTAGGTGACACCTTAGGGTCGATTTCATGGTCTAGTCGACCCCTTGGGTTCGGCCTTATGGCCAAGCAGACCCCTTGGGGGTCAATCACATGGGCGAGCTAACCCCTTGGGATTTCCTTTTGGTCTAGCCAACCCCTTGGGATCGACCTTATGGCCGAGATGACTCCTTGGGGGTTGGTCTCAAGGTCTAACCGACCCCTTGTCGGTCTTAGGGCCAAGTTGGTAGGTCTCATTGTCAAGTTGATCCCTTGGGATTAGCCTTATGGCCAAGCCGATCGCTTGGGGGTCGGTCTCTAGGTCTGTGGTTTGCCTCATGGCTGAGCCAACCTCTTGTGGCGGGTTATTAGTTCCCATTTTGGGCCTTTCGTTATGCCTCTTTCGGGTTGTGTATTTCAAACCTTGGTTGGTCCAATAAGCTTGGGCCACTTTCCTTTTCTCTTGGGCCCAACCAATAATTTTCACCACAACACTATCCTTCTCATGAGTTCACCCTGATATTGACCCATGCAAACATCTTCTGTAGGGGGACGATCCAAAAGCCGCAGCAAGGCCCTGCATGAATCTCACAATGTGAACCAATAATGGAGACCGTAGGATATATTGACACATATCATTCTTCCACTTACTATAATACTTTCATAAAAGATTCACCCTGATATTGACTCATGCAAACACCTTCCATAGGGAGGACAGTCCAAATGCCGCCACGAGGCCTCGCATGAATCTCATGTTGTGAATCAATGATAAAGACTGTAGGATACCTTGACAAATGTCCTTCTCCCACTAAGTATTTTGCAATATGATTTCCTCTTAGACAAATTAGGCTAATCTCATTTATCTAAGTTTTCCAATCCATCATTTCATAACTCTTATGTTGGTTAGAATGATTTTAATGTGATTTGTCAAGTTTATTATACTATTTAAAAACCAATCACATTATTGTTGGCTTTTTGGCCCTTAATCTCAAATTAATTCCTTTTAATTAATTAATTAATATTTTGATGATAACAAATCTTCTATTAATTACTAAAAATTTTAGTATTTTGAAGTGTCCATAGTGTAGAGCTCGGAATAATGATTCCAACCCTCTTAAATCACTCAAATCAAGTTAAAACGAAGAAGTTATGGCCAAATCAAATTTGAAAGAAAAATTCCCGATGGGATGTTGTGGCAACTGAGTCAGCATTGTGAACAATTTAAAGAGTGACACGTAGAGCTATGGGGAAGTGACACTTGGTGGGATTTTGTTTGTTTTAAAATAAAAGAAAAAGAAATATATATATATATATATATATACTTTTTTTTTTAAAAATAGCCTAACGGTTGGCAGCATTAAATGCTGTCAATTATATATATATATATATATATATATATATATATATATATATATATATATATATATATATATATATATATATTATCTTTTATTTATTATTTACTTTTACTTTTTATTTTCTTTTAATCTACCATTCATTTTACTTTTACAACAATCCAATGGCCCAAACTAAAATTTGATTTTTACCTCATTTCCCTCTCTTTTTATACCATATTCTTCTCCAAAATTCTACAACAAGTTTTACAATTTTTTAATCCTTCAAAATTTCAAAAAGCTCCCATTGTAGCTCTCTCCAAGCTCTTAGTTTTTTTAGCTCTCTCCAAGCTCTCAGTTTTTTAATTTTCATCATATTCTCGAGAAAGTGTTATTGTGTAGTGAGTATTGATTTGTGAGAGTTACATTTGTAAATCCACTCTATTGAAAGAGTTATAAGTGTGCTTTTTAAAAATTCAAAACTTTGTAACGGTTTGATCCTAACCCGTGAAAAGGATCAAGTTTGCTCTTGAACTCGTAAAAAGAGCAGTAGCGATTGGGTTCTAATCCGTGGAAAGAGTCGGTAAAGTTTTAATTCAAATTTCCAAGAGGAGCTTGGGGAGTGAAGTAGGTTGAATTTCATCGAACCACTATAAAATTACACTGTCATCCTCTCTAACTCTTTCTTGTTTACTTTTGCAAATTAATTGTAGTAATTTATTGCATGTTTTGATTTGTTCTTAATTGTTTGTTGTGTTAGATTGAGTTAATTTTTCATATTTTATTTCTATCTTGCTTATTGCATTAATTTGTTTACAAAAAGTTTGATAATTAGATTATTTGAGTATACTTAGAAAAAAAGTTTTATTAAACCCTATTAGGGTTGCCATACCGATCCAACAATTATCAGCCTACTTAATGAAATTAAATAAAATTTGACTAATTTAACTCCTAAGTCAGTTCCCAGTTAGAGGCATTCCCTTTTGGTCAGCTTAAATACACCAGTCTAGACAGAAACTTCCATAGGCAGAGTTCCCTTATAGTCAATTTTTATTTCAAATTCATTAATCTTTATCTAACTATTAATTACTAAATTAATGAACCTAAGTGAATTTAAGCGATATTTTTAATTCTATTAAAGACTAATTCACTTTATGAATAATCTTGAAATTCTACCATTTTAAACCCTTTAAAACAAAATTAAAAGATTATCCTAAATTCTAATTAGAAATAAATAAAAATAAATTAAATTCAAATTTAAAAATATTTAAAGCATGAATCAAAATATCTTTATTCTAAGGAAACCTTAATCTCATTAGGAAAACATGAATTTCATTTACGAAAGGAAATAATTTAATTTTCCAAATATAACAATTATTTTTAAAGATATGGAAAATATAAACTTATTAGGAAAACATCTTAGTTCTTATTAGGAAACATCCTAATCAAAATTTCCAAGTATAACAATTATATTCAAAGATATGGAAAATAAGATGCATGATCATGCTTAACCTTACTTTTTGCAATAATTAATTTAAGACATACATCTCATGCATAATTAAATTAAAGCAAAGAAAAATTGACTAACATATTTGGCATATCCTAAGAAATTGAAAATCATTTAAATTACAATAATTTAAATCCAAGATATATCTTAGTTTTCAAAATCTCTTTCCTTCGTTGGACCATCCAAATTTAGAATTTAGAAAACTTAAATACATGTACAGCCACCAAACAACTTTCTAGCAACTTGATAATCAATAAATATAATTTCATATAATCCATGATGAACATGTAAGTTTTGGATAGAAATATATAAATAAATATATATAAATAATTGTGATGCAATCATGCAATCATCATCTTAATTCACCAATTTGATTTTTACCGAATTCCAAGTTGCTACCTCTTGCAAGTGAAGCCAGCCGCAAGATGATAGTTGGCCACTTCATTAATCCTCGTTCAAGACCCTTTATCACCGGTCAATTGCTTCAACAAGCCTCATGATTTCGCCGGTTTCAGTATCTTCACCAAATTTACAAAGAAGTTCATGCCGCCTTCTTGCAATCAATCGTCGTTGATTGATTATCAAGCCTTGAATGAAATATTTGGCCTTGAGGATATGCAGCAAGAAGTAATCGATCAAAGAGATAGCATGTTACTTGATTAGCATAAAAAAAATTGCAGTAGTTTACATAAAACAACAATAGGTTTTCGAAAAGAATTACTTACATAACCTAGACCCAAATTGGTTCTTACAAATTGATCTAATCAAAGTGTAAATCTAATTTCAGATATGCCTTGACCAATCAATTTTCCAAACCACATATATCACATATATGAAACTAAAATACCCACCAACACAAAATTTTAATTCTAAATACAAATGAAAGTAGGCTCTGATACCAATGGAAGGGAATAACCTAATTAAACCCTAGTAGAATCGTTGGAATCATTTTGAATTTATTTAGAATTAAATAATAATAATAAGGTTAAACATAAACCGTACCTTGAAAATATAGAGATTTGTCGCGAGCTTGTCAAGGGCTTGTCAAATTACAATTTATAAACCGATCCTTAGCTACTTGTAGCATTGAGTGGACCGGGTTGATCTCAGGGAACCAAATATCAATTTCTCAAATTAAATTTGCAAAAGAAAATAAAAAAGGGGTTTTGTGTTTTTTGTAAATAAAATAAACAAAAACTTGATCGAACTGAAACATGGAGCTTTAAGAAAAGATTTTTAGTTTAAAAGCGAAGCTCCAGTCTAGTGCAAGTGCACATTGTAGATGCAAGTAATATAAAATTTAAAGTACTCCAAAGTACCGATCACACAGGGAACGATTACAATAAAATTCAAAAGATAGAAAAAATTGTTCTCAAATTGCAATTTCGGTAATTAATGTTATAAATATGTGGAGAGGTGTTGTTGCTAAAGAAATAAATTGAAAAATCAATAAGTATGAAAAATGGATTCAAGTTGCTCATGCCCATTTGGAAAAAAATGCAATTAAAATGCAATTGCAATCGTAGCTAACACAAGAAAACTAAGTAAACCGAAATTGACTCCTATTCAATTTTGCTTCAAAATCTTTAGGAGGCTAAGTGATTAAACCTATACTTCTATGGCTAATGTAACGTAGATAATTTCGTGCACAATTCTAATGGTTTTGGAGTCTCGCCCTATGTCTCGGGTCAATGTTAAGGACTTATTTTTAAGCCTTTTCCTCCAGTGCTTTTGTGACATCCGCTTCCCTTAATCCTTTCGGTATTAAGATTAAGCTTGACAAGCAACACTAGATGGCTAACTAGGTTTACCCAACATTAAACTCAATAAAAACATACAAAGTTCAAGCGTTAGCTAGATTACATATGCTTTTAAGCTTTACATCTTCCTCTAGGGAATTCACCAACTTGAACCCCTAAAGGAAATTTTGCTTATCATTGCAAAAATAAGAAAAAAAAACATCAATGGAGTGAAGTTTCATAACCGAAAGTAAAAGAAAAAGATTAAAAAATTCTAGAATTAAGTCAAGGAGAATTTAAACAAAACTTAGAAAAACTTAACTAGAATAAAAACTTGAATAAACTTAACTTGAGAAGGAAAGTGAACTCGAAACAAGCTGGAAATTTTATTAAGTAATAAGAACTCAACGCCGAACTACAATGAAACTTTAACAACTGTTTTGAATCTCAAAATACTACTGAAATAAGAAAAATAAATCAGCTAGAAACTCCTAAAATTGGAACAAAATAAACTTTAACAAAGCATAAAATAAATTCTAAAAAACAGAATAACACAGTCCCCTTTTCATTTCTTGCTCAATCGATTCAACTCCACTTTTTTCAAAGGGAATTGAGCCTTCACTTCCTTCAATTTTCATTGAGAAAGGATTGAGTTTCAAAGTTTAAAGGGGTTGGAAAACAGAAAAGAAAACAGTAGCAAAAAGAAATAAAAACTACAGCTTCATTAGAGCGGACTCCCTTTTGATTCAGTTTCTTTGTCCCTTTTATAGGCCTCCAAAAGCTAGAGTTTTTGTCAACTTTAGTATATGGAAAGACCCATGCCATTAATTCTGAGAATTGGAGAGAATATGTTTAGAATATCTTCAAAATCGCTAATAATTCGAAATTCACGTTTTTTCTGCGTTTGCCCATAAATGAAATTGCATTTTTATTTTGGATTGCAATTGAATTTTTCACAGTCCAAAATCCATACCTACGCAGAAATGAAATTGCATTTTCTATTTTGGAATGCAATTGCAATTTTGTGCTTGCTCAAATTCTTGCACAAAAATTACCAAAACAACACTTTCCTATCTCTTTTCAACTTCTTTTTCTATTCTTCATAATTTCAACACGCTTCATGAATATTTCTAATAAAACCACCTTTTGCTTGCTATTTACACAATAAAATACACAAAATAGCAAGAATAACTTAAGTATAATGATCAAATAATCCTCACAAATGAGAATTATCACATACGCAAATAAAAACAAAGATAGATCAAATCTTACCAATTGCCAATCCATAGGTGCGGTTAATTTAATTGCAATATGGATCATAGACTTACATAAATAAATTAATTCTTTTAATCTAAGTACTTAGTCAACCTAATTGGAAAAGCCAAATTAGATTTTATTCCCCTAAATCTATTAATTCCAACAAAGTATTGCAATTAAACTTATTACTTTATTTACTGAGCACGATAGTATTCCATACAAATCAAGCAATAGCATTAAAAATGATGGGAGGACTAAAATTGATTAACCAGTTGAGATAGTACAAACCAATGAATCAATCTTTCTTGTTTCCCAGGATCTATCATGCAAACTATGTACTTTAGGAAAAGCCTTAGATACACACACATGAGCTAATCTGATTGCTAGTTTAATTAAGCAATCAATAGCAACAATTACGAATTGTAATTTTCATGCATAGCAAACTTGTAAATAAACACATGCAATCGAGTCGTCAATTCGATAAATGCATTCATACAAGGATTAAAACAAGAAGCAGAAATGCTTAGATTAAGAGAATAAAATTCAATACAACTCAAAGTCTCACAACATTACAATTGAACTACATCGACCTATGAATTGGAACACTTACCTTAGCTGCTCATCGTGATGATGTCGCCAAAGTTCGTCATTGGTTCGATATAGTGCCAAAAAAAGTAAAGGAAAATGGAGAAAAACTCTAAAAAATGTTGTCTAGAAAGATTACACTAGGAGTCCCTCCTTGCAGCTGTCTAAAAGAAGGCTTAAATAGCCTTGAAGTAGACAACTTACATAAAGAAACTCTAAATTCTATAAAGATATTTTTCCAAAATAATTAGGGAATAATATTCAAAATAAAATAAAATAAAGTACATAATTTTCTATCTTGCAAAATGCTAGAAAATACAACCAAAAATTGAAAATCCTTTCATAAATTCTCAAAACAAACATAGAAAGTTGCAAAAACAAGGAAAGTTTCTAGATTGCATAGTCTTCTATATTTTACTAATAACTTCTAACTAATAAAAAACAAATGTGATTAAATGAGATTTTATGAAGGGAATAATTGAATTAAACCCATAGCGGAAGCATAGGAATCGACTTTGATTTTATTTTAGAATTAAACGAAAAATAATTTTAGGCCAAGCAAAACATACATTTGAGATAATATGAAGAATATTCTAGCGGGTCTTTTTCTCCTTGTGCTTCAATTTCAATGAGATTGAATTCCAAGACTTCCACAAAGTCTTCCTTGCTATGACTCGAACAAAGAACCAAAGAGGTTTGTGGAAATCTTCTTGAAAATAGAGAGAGAGAGTGGTAGGAGAATTTCAAGAGTTATTTTCTCTTGTAAAGAATGCACACCATGGCTCATCCCTAGGGTCCTATTTATAGTGGCCTAGGAAAAATAATTAAATAACATATTTTAATATCTAATATAATAAAATATATTTATATAACCAGTTTGAATCTTATTCAAACATTTCCAAATCCTTCTACGACATATATTTCCTTATTTGAATATGATTCAAATTTAATAAATATATTTTCTTTAATGTATCTTAATATGTTAATAATTTATTTGTTATTTAATGTATCATATACAATAAATATGTTTTCTCTCATTTAATATATTCAATTTTAATTTGAACATTTTAAAATTTTCTCTCAATGCAATTGATCCCTATTTATTCATACGAGCTAGCAAATGGACCTTATGGACAAACAGATTATAAGCTCTAATGATATAAAATAAATTAATTAAACTATTTAATTAATTAATTTTCATTCATAAACTATAGATCACTTCACTATAGACCTAGAGTTACACTCTTATGCACTATAGGACAAGTTGGGTATATGGATATAATCACTACATGCAAGTCGATCCTTCACGAGTTGTTTATAATTACAGCTGGGTCAAAAGTCCGTTTTACACCTGTAATTACATCTTGCACCTTAAGTACCATTGATTCTCTAATGAATAATTTGTTTATGATTCAACCATAAACTAAGTCCCTCTTGGGCTAGTGAGGGGTGGGGCCCCATTGTTCAAGTCCCAGAATCAACACTTAAGGGAACTACTCATCTACTTACCCTATATGGGAATAAGTGAATTTCATCTTGAGAGATTATTTTCTCAACTCCCTATTTGGTCAAGTTCATAAAATGGTAAACTTATTGAATCAGCTACAAAAGCCACTCTCACCCATGCAAATCAAAGGAGACTGAGGCCCTGTTCCTGCTTAAGCCTTCTCCCTAATATGATTTGATTCTCTGTTCGTTTACTTTAAAAATAGTCCCATTGCTATCCTACAAATCAATTGTTCCATATGGATATACTTTAGCAATCGTGAATGGTCTGGACCATCTAGATCTCAACTTCCCTGGACAAAGTTTCAATCTTGAATTGAACAGCAACACCTATTGTCCTTCATGTAGTTGTTTGTCAAAAATCTTCTTGTCATGCCATTTCTTTACATTCTCCTTATAAAGTTTAGCATTTTCGTAGGAGAAGTGCCTTAGTTCTTCAAGCTAGTTCAACTTCATCTTCCTTAATGCACCTGCATCATTCAAATTAAAATTCAGCCTTTTCAGAGCCCAATAGCTTTGTGCTCCAATTCTAAGGGTAAGTGGCAAGCTTTCCCAAAGACAATCCTGTATGGAGACATTCCCAATGGAGCCTTAAAAGTTGTCCTGTGTGCCCATAATACATCATCAAGCTTGAGAGACCAATCCCTTCGTAATGGATCAACTGTCTTTTCTAGGATTGTCTTAATCTCTATGTTTGATAGTTCTGCCTGTCCATTCATTTGTGGATGATATGCAGTCACAATTATGTGACTTATGTTGTACCTTGCAAGCAAATTTCCTATGACCCTATTCGCAAAATGAGTTCCCTCATCGCTAATCAACACCCTTGGTGTACCAAAACGAGTAAAGATGTTCCTATGAAGAAATTTTTTCACTGTCTTAGCATCATTAGCACGTGTTTCCATAGCCTCGATCCATTTAGACACATAGTCTACTGCAAGTAAGATGTACACATTCCCAAAGGATGGCAGGAAAGGTCCCATGAAATCTATGCCCCATACGTCAAAGATTTCCATCTCTAACATGTAGTGCATTGGCATTTCATGTCTCGCTGTTAAGTTCCTCGTTCTCTGGCATTCGTCGCATCCTTTTGGTAAACAAATGTGCATCCCTGAAAAGATTTGGCCAAAAGTATCCACATTGGAGTACTTTAGCTGTTGTCTTTGTACCTGCAAAATGACCTCCATATGGTGTTGTATGACAAGCTTTTAATATCTTCGGGGCATCCTCCTCTGCAACACATCTTCTGAGTACCTGGTCTGGTCCCATCCTGTAAAGGTAAGGTTCATCCCAACAGTAGTACTTACTGTCATGATGGAATTTTTTTAATTGCTGCGATGTTGCATCTAGTGGAGTAAGCCCACTAACTAAGCAGTTAGCTATATCAACATACCATAGTAACTCAATTGCTTTGACTGCCAATAGCTGCTCTTCTGCAAAAGATCCTGTATCTCCTTTGAATCGTCCTTCTGAGCCTCCAACCCTAATCTTGACAAGTGGTTTGCAACCTCATTTTCTATTCCTTTCCTGTCTAAGATCTCCATATCGAATTCCTGCAATAGCAAAATCCATCTGATGAGTCGAGGCTTAGCATCCTTCTTTGTAAGAAGATACTTGAGCGCCGAGTGGTCTGTGTGGACAATCACTTTTGTCCCGACTAAATATGGTCTAAATTTTTTGAATGCGAATATGACTGCAAGCAACTCTTTCAACGTTGTGGTGTAGTTAACTTGTGCATCATTCATGGTCTTGCTGACGTAGTAAATGGGATGTATTACCTTGTTCCTTCTCTGTGCCAGCACTGCACCTACAGCAAAATCACTTGCGTCGCACATAAGCTCAAACAGCTAACTCCAGTCAGTTTCAATTATTATGGTGGCCGAGCTTAGTGCATCCTTCAACCTGTTAAAAGCAATTAAACAATCTTGGTCGAACACAAATGGTCTGTCATTCTCTAGCAACCTGCATAAAGGTTTAGAAATGTGGGAGAAATCTTTGATGAATTGTTTGTACAACCCTGCATGACCTAAAAATCTCCTGATCTTTTTTACTGATGTAGGTGGAGGTAGTTTTGCAATCAATTCTACTTTTGCCCTGTCAACCTTGATTCCTTTCTGTGAGATCTTGTGCCCTAGGACAATGCCTTCCTGCACCATAAAGTGGCATTTCTCCCAGTTGAGCACTAGGTGGGTGTCTTCACAGGGCTGCAAAACTTGTTCAAGATTCATAAGACAATGATTGAATGATTCTTCAAAAACAGAGAAATCATCCATGAAAATTTCCACGATTCTCTCTACCATTTCCAAGAAAATGGCCACCATACATCTCTAGAAGGTTGTTGGGGCATTGCACAATCCAAATGGCATCCTTCTAAAAGCAAAGGTTCCATACGGACTTGTGAAGGTCGTCTTCTCCTGATCTTCTAGAGCTATTGTGATCTGATTGTAACCTAAATATTCGTCTAGAAAGCAGTAATACTCTTTCCCTGCAAGACGATCCAAAATTTGATCGATAAAAGGCAATGAAAAATGGTCCTTCTTTGTGGCCTTGTTGATGCAGCGGTAGTCCATACACACTCTCCACCCTGTAATAGTCCTAGTTGGAATAAGCTCATTATTCTCGTTTGTTACAACAGTCATCCCCCCTTTATTTGGCACGCATTGTACTAGGCTAACCCAGCTGCTATCTGCTATAAGGTAAATTACTCCTGCATCAATTCACTTTAAAATTTATTTTCGTACCACCTTCTTCATCACCAGATTCAATCTCCTCTGGTTTTCTATCGACTTCTTGGCTCCCTCCTTCAGATTGATCTTGTGCATGCAAAAAGAAGGGCTAATTCCTCGTATGTCTGCTATTTTCCATCCTAGCGCCTTCTTATGCTTGGAGAGTACCTACAATAAAGAAAATTCATCCTCATCAGTGAGGTTTGCGGCGATGATAACCGGGAGAGTTTCATCCTTTCCCAGAAATATGTATTTCAGGTGAGATGGAAGTGGCTTAAGCTTCAGCACTAGTGGTTCAATCACTGAAGGTTTCTGTGGCACTGTTTTATCATTTGATGGTCTCAAAGCACTTGATTCTTCATATTCGGGCGCAATTGCTGCCGCAATCTGCTGCTCTGACGCTTCTTCAAACTTGTCTGCTACAAAACTTTCTCCTGTGAAGCTGTCTTCCTGCAAATCATAAAATTCAAACAGATTACAGAGTTCTAAACTTGAGTGCTTCCTCCGATTCCCCTGGGTAGCGCATCGCCTTCATCACATTGAATGTGATATATTGGTCATTTACTTGCATAGTCAGCTCACCTTTTTGGACATCTATGATCGTTCTTCCTGTGGCTAGAAAAGGTCTTTCCAAGATGATTGGAACGTCCTTGTTCGCCTCGCAATCTAGGATTATGAAATCTGCAGGAAAAAAAAACTTTGTCCACCTTAACGAGGACATCTTCAATCTTCCCAATTGACCTAACTATTGCATGTCTGCCAACTGCAAAGTCACTGTCGTGGGTCTAGCTTCTCCAATTCCTAGCTGCTTGAAAACCGACAGAGGCATCAAGTTGATGCTGGCTCCTAAGTCACATAATGCTAGTCTAATGTTCTGCCCTCCTATTGCATGGGATAGTAAAGTTACCTGGATCCTGCAATTTGGGTGGCACTTTACTTTTTATGAAAGCACTGCAGTTCTTAGTGAGAGCATGATAGCATGCATAAGTGTGCTATTTCTAGGCTTATTTTTATGCTAGTTTCGCTATGATTTTGTGTGCTTTCATGTATTTTTATGTTTATTTCTTAGAAACCGAGCATTTTGAGCAAAACCAGAGAATTGTGAGATAACTGGACTAATTTGTGCGACTTAAGCTACAATCATCTATTATACCTACAATCTCATATTCTCCTAGCCTTCTCTTTTTAGTCAATATGTCCTTTAAGAACTTGACATAGTTGGGCATCTGCTCAAGAGCTTCTACCAACAGAATGTTGATGTGCAACTGCTAAAGTATGTCCAAGAACTTATTAAACTGTTCGTCATGGTTCTTCTTCTGGAATCTCTATGGCAATGGTGGTGAAGGCCTGACACCTTGATATAAATTTTCATGTTTCTTCATTAGTGTCCCCTTCTTCTCAAGTTTAGTTTCCTGGTAATTTTCTACAACATCCTTGGCGGCATTTCTTGTAAAATTTTCATTCAAAGGAATGTCCTTTCATCATTCATGCTACTTTGCGGTCGCAAGAGTGGTAGCATCACCTGCAATTTCTTCATTTAAGTCCTTCTTTACTTCATTGTCAACAACACTTTCCTGTAAATGTTCCTGTAAAGAGGAGTCAAAAGAAACTTGTGGAGATTTGAACTCCACTGGTATCTTTGGCTTAGCATACTTGAATTCACTCCTAAGAGTGATCGCTTTGCAATGCTCCTTTCATTCTCTCGCAGATTCTCCGTATTGCTTGGTAATGCTCCTTGAGGCATGTTCCTCATCTCGCTTGCTAATTGTCTAACCTGCAGTTCAAGACTTCGCAATGATGCAACTTGACTTTGAATGATGACATCATTCTTAGCCATGAACTCCTTCATCAAGGTTTCTAATGAAGAGTTCTGAGTTGATGATTGAGGTGGCATTTCTGTATCATTCTTCTCTGTGTATGGCTGTTGTGTTTGATTATTGAAACCTGGTGAAAATCTCTGATTCACGTACTGATTTGATGTGCTCGCATTCTGTCCGCCCCAAGAGAAGTTATGATGTTGTCTCCAACCTAGGTTGTACATATTCCAGTAAGGATTTGACCTGGTTTTCCCTATAAAACAAACAGATGTAGGGTTGTAAGGACAATTATCGTATAGATGACCTTCACTGCAATAAACACAAGTAGGTGTTGAGATCTGATTCAGAGCAGCAATAGGGGCCTGGTTCCCCATAGTGAAATTCTTCAAAGTGTTGTTCATTACTGAGATCTATGCATTTAGTGCTGCTATTGCATCCACCTCGTATACACCTGTAAATTGTTTAGTAGATGTATGTCTTCATCTCCCCTCAGACTGTTGTTGGAGATGATTGCATCTAGAATCTCATTAGCTTCATTGATTGTCTTTCTTAACGGGGATCCATTTGTTGGTGCATTAACCAAGGTCTTAGAGGCCTAGGTCAATCCGTTGTAAAAATGCTCGATCAAAAGATAGCCTGATAAGCCATGATGTGGACATCTCCTGACAAACTTCTTGAATCGTTCCCATGTTGTATCCATACCTTCATTTGGACCCTGTTTAAAAGTGATAATTTCCACTCGAATCTAAGCACTCTTAGTTTGAGGGAAATATTTCAGCATAAACTTTTTCAACAAGTCATCCCAAGAAGTGATCGAGTCCAGTGGAAAAGAATCTAGCCATGCTTCTGCATTATCCTGCAAGAAAAAAAGAAAAAGTTTCAACCTCAATGTCTCACTTGATACTCCATTCAGCTTGAATGAGTTGCATATCCTCAAGAATTGCTTCATGTGTTTCTGAGGATCCTCGTTTGGTAATCCTGCAAATTGCCCTATAGTTTAGAGCATTTAAAACATTATAGGTTTCAACTTAAAATGAGCTGCTTCAATGTTTGGTTCCATGATTCCTACATTAAGATTATGAAAAGTTGCAGTCGCATAATCCCTTATAGCTCTATCTCGTTCATCTGCAATCAAAATGGGATTTTGCTACTCCGCTCGCTGTTGTTGTTGTTGTGGTGGTGGCACATTATTGGGTTGTGCTCTTCTTTGTTGCTCACCTAGATGATCGATTCCAAGTGGATCCATCATAAGTTCCTGCAAAACAGATTCCTATAAAACAAGTCCTTTTGGATTCTCCTTTGTGCTCAACTCTTGTAGATATTTTCTTTTCCTCCAATGCTCCTTATGGCGCTGGCGAAAAGTTCGCTCTATCTCAAGATTAAAATCACAAGGGCAAGGCCCTTTGCGCATGCACCAACTCTAACCTGCAAAATCTGCAAAATAAAATCGAGTCCCTAGGACAGAGTGAAAATGAGGTCGCAAACCGATCGCAATTCTACTACAAAATTAAAAAATGTTTGTTAAAAAGTCGTTCCTCGGCAACGACGCCAAAAACTTGATGGGGTGGTAACCAAAGAGCGCAAGTGCACGCTGTCCAACAAACAAGTAATATATGGAAGTATTCCAAGTATCAAACCCAAGGGAATGGTTAACAAAGAGCTTTTCAGTTAACAACACAAGTACTTTCAAGTTGAAACCGAAGGTAACCAAATAAATAAAATATTTTTGGGGATTTTGTTCAATAAAAATAAGAAAACTAAAAGAACAAATAAGAAAACAGTACTGAGAAGTAGGGGTTCAAATATGTTTCAACTATGAGAAAATATGCCCAGCATGTGCCTGCAAACTTGCTTAACTAGGTCCAACTATTTCAGAGATTCTACCTCTTGCGCTCGCATACTAGAGTTCTGTGCGATTTAGACAAAATGCTATTGAAATGCACCCGCAACCTACCCTAACCGACATGTAACACCATGAATCGAGTTCAACACCTATTCAGCTCTTTTCTAAGTGCTTTTAAGGGACTATGCAATTAAGCACATATGTCTATGGCTAATTTTAACTTAGATAAATAAGGAATACAACTCAATGATTCTAAAAGTTTTTATCCTATGTTTAAGTACAAAAAGCGAAGTTCTATGTCTAGACTCTTCTCCTAGATTGCTTTTATGAAAATGCGTGCTCAATCCAACCCTTTCAGTATTGAATCTCACACAAACTATGCTAACTCAAGTGATCAGTTTAAGCTAACAATGATACTTAAACTCAATAAAAGTAAACGATGCTAAACATTAAGCAAAGTTAGTAGAATCACATGGTGGGGCTTATCTCATTTTTAGGGTATCCACTTCAATGAATCCCCTCTAAGGAGTTTAGATACTCATTGAAAAGAAAAATAAAGTGCAAAAAATAAAGAAGAAATGAGAATGAGAAATAACACACTTCATTGAAATAATGAAATTGAATACACTTTGAAGTATGAAAACAAAGGAAGAACTAAATGAAATTAAATTAAAAATGAACTACTACTTGAATTCAAAGGAAAAACATAAACTTACAAAGCTAGAAAATAAAGATAAAACAACAAGTACAACTCCTAAAAACTTACAGAACTAAATAGAAAAACTAAGAACAAAAAGAACCCTAAGATGTTCTTCCTTTCTAACTTGTTCTACCTTTTTCAAGGAGAATCAAGTATTTGCTCCTCATTCTTTCGAAGTTGGGGTCCGAATGGAATATGAACAGAGCTTGGGGGAGACTTGGAGTGGCAGCTAAAGAAAATGACAGGATGTAGGGATTGAAGGAATGAACTTTTCATCCCGCAGCGGAAGCATTGGATCGTCTTTGATTTATTTAGAATTAAACACAAAATATATAAGGTTAAGCAAAAACTTACATTGAAATAAACATGGAGATTCTTCTGGCGGGTCTTTATCTCCTCCACAAAATCTTCCTTGCTATGACTCTAACAAAAGATCAAGGCTTGTGGGAGCCTATTGAAAGAAAATCCTCAAGGGATTAAAGAGGAAGAGGTTTAGAGAGAATTATCTAATTCTCTCTATTTAGGAGATGTGTGTTATTCATAATACTTCAACCCAAGGGTTCTATTTATAGAGACCAAGGGAAGATCTTTGCCATTATTAAAATATTATATTTTAATATCTAATATATTAAAATATATATTTTATTTATTTGAATCTCATTCAAATCTCCTACGATATTTATTTATTTGAATCTTATTCAAATTCTATAAATATCTTTTATTTAATATATCAAATATATATTAATTATTTTAATATTTAATGTATCAAATACAATAAATATATTTTCCACTTTTATATTTAATATATCTAATATATTAAATATTAATTTGAACACTTCAAATTAAATATTAAATTTGAACATTTCAAATTTTAATATTTAATGTATCAAATACAATAAATATATTTTCCTCTTTTATATTTAATATATCTAATATATTAAATATTAATTTGAACACTTCAAATTAAATATTAATTTGAACATTTCAAATTTTTCTTTCAACTAAATTGATCTTTTAGTGTTACTAGGAGCTAGCAAGGGGACCTTATGGACCTACAGATTATAAGCTCCAATGATACAAAATTAATTAATTAAACTCTTTAATTAATTAATTTTCATTCATTAACTATAGGTCACTCCACTATAGACCTAGAGTTGCACTCTTATGCACTGTAGGTCAAGTTGTGTCCATAGATATAATCATTACATGCAAGTCAATCCTTCACAAGTTGTTCGTAATTACAGCTGGGTCAAAAGTCCGTTTTACCCCTGTAATTACATCTTGCACCTTAAGTACCACTGATCCTCTAATGAACCATATGTTTATAATCTAATTATAAACTAAGTCCCTCTCGGGCCAATGAGAGGGTGGGGCCCCATTGTTCAAGTCCCGAAATCAGCACTTAAGGGAACTACTCATCTGCTTACCCTATATGGGAAGGAGTGAATTCCATCTTGCGAGATTATGTTCCCAGCTCCCTATTTGGTCAAGTCCCCAAAATGGTAGGCATATTGAATCGGCTACAAAAGCCACTCTCACCCATGCAAATCAAAGGACAAGCCCTCACAGGCAGGAGTTCATAACTCACTCAGGATTAAGATCGAGTCGCATATGATCATCCTGATGAAATATTAATCTTCTCAATTAACGGATTTATAAAGAAAGATTAAATATTTCGTGGTCCAGTCTTATGCAAACTCATTGTATAAGATACCCCCACTCACATGTCTCCACATGAATGATTTGGATCAAATCATTTGTAACTATTACAAAGTGGGCCGTATCAATAGTGTTACCAGGATAAGACACTCAACCTTATCCATATACTATGACCCTTTAGGTTATTTCTTGAACATGATCCTCTCGTATGTCAACCACATACTGTTCAAGATTACACTAATAACCTTGGATTTTTCATATAATGGATAATATTATATTGCAAATAAAATAATCAAAATTATTATTTATTATTAAATAAATTATTAATTACGAGGCTTTAGGGCATAAATCCCAACAATCTCCCACTTGCACTAAAGCCGGCGAGACATGTATCCTAGGGCATACTCTATACCCAACATGTTCTCCCACTTTCCCTAGCAAAGATGAGACATGTCTCGTAATCCTAGACATTCTAGATGACCCTCAAACACTTTAGCCTGGAGAGTCTTTTTATATAGATCCAAAGAACTGCCGTTAAAAGCCATCTTGGTCACTACCATGATGCTTTCTCTCTCTCGATATGATTCCCTATACATTGGTGTTTTCTAATTTCCTTAATATTAGTCTTTACACCACTATTATCATAATAAAGAGGATAGACTAAATCATATCTGAAACACCTTTCAGATCTTCAAGGAACTATTTGAGTCAGACAAGTCTTTTTGTTGCTTCACAAGCAAAACGATTTAACTTGTATACCATACTCCACTACTTAGGGTAAAATTTGTCCTTATATAGATTTCCTAAATCTTTGTAAGAACCTGTGTATCTTGTAAAGATCAAATCTTTAACTTTATACACAAAAATTTCTCATCATCCATAGATAATTTGAGAAAGTTTTTAATTTTCTACTCAATGGTCATACCATTCGTGTAACTGATATATGCTAACCAATTGTATATTAAATGTTTAGTCTCATTTATGCATATCATATACTCTCAACATTTGAGGTATCTTAGGATATACTTTCTTAGACATAAATATCAAATATTTGACAACAATTTTGTCAATATAAAATGTTTGAGACAAAGTTAACATTTTGTCCTTAAAATCTTATTTTGGACATGTAAAATATACTGAGTCATTCCAAATCACTTATTTGGAATTTGTTACTTAATCAACGCTTTATGTCAGACATCTTACATCATTCATAATGGGTAAAAATATCACCAACATAAAACATGAGAAAAATCCACTAAGCAATTAATGATTTTCTTGTCTATACAAGCTTCATTAATATTTATCCAAAGTCATAGATTATGATATTTTTATCAAACTTTATATTCACAGATCTAATGGTAAAATTCATTTCATAAATGAACCTTTACTATTTCGCAAACTTTTTGCTTTTGATCTTTGAAAATAAACACATCTGATTGATCTGTGTAGATGCATTATCTAAGATTTCTTTTCATAAAAGAATTCTAAACATTCATTTTTTTTTATCACATATGCAACAATGAATTAAATAATGCTTACAAACTTCAGTATGGCAACAAGTGAGAAAATCTACTCGCAGTCTACTTTCTCCTATTAGGTATAACCCTTTGCCATTAGTCTCATTTTGCAAGTAATAAGCCTTTAACTTTGTCATCTAACATGACAATTTGGACTTCAATTAAGTCCTTGTAAAGGTTGAGTCATCTCATAACTCTCCCACTACGATGAGGCTTATCCAATTCATGACTGGGATCCATTTGACTTTCAAATATAATTAAATTGTTAACAACTTTTGTTAACTATTTAGTGGCTTCACTTGGAACTAATTTATTAACACTATATCACCTTATTAAAGGTTTGTAGTCTTTTATTTGACATTTCTTATAAAATTGATATTTGTCATACAAATACCTTATTCATTTTAGGACTACATAAAAGACCACTTTATACTCCTTAGGGGTGACCTACACTTAGGCTTATCTTTGAACATATGCAAGTTTTTTAGGCTTGTTTCAACACGTGAGCTTAACATTCCCAAATGGTGAAGTGTTGTAAACCAGCTTTACTACTCTTCTATAATCTTTAAAATTGTCTCGTAGACACTTTTAGAGGGAATCATGTTCACCATGCAATCTCTATTGCATTTTCTAACCGGAGTATGGTAATGGTGTGTAACTCATTACTAATGTGACCATGTCTAACAAGGTCTTGTTTCTCCTCTTGCAGCCCAATTTCACAAAATTGCACTTGGTATTACGATAATTGGGATAAAAACCCATTTTATATCAATTAGTTTAATACGCAAGGTTCCTGTACTTTCTATTATGATCTGATCATAATATCTTGATAGATTTAATTACCTAATCGATTTTTTTTTTTTAAAACTTTAGTCTTAATTTTCTTGAACATTTCAAAAATTTAGACTTATGTTGTATTAGGTAAAGATACTTGTACCTTGAATGATCATCAACTAGAGTGACGAAATATTCATGACTTTATTTGACCTTTACATTCACCAGACCACTTGGGTCAGATTGTGTAAGTCCAAAATATTCTTTGGCGTTCTAGCCCTATCTAATAAAGGCCCAATGATTATCTTGCATGAAAGGCAAGATCTACAGACATGTAAAGTAATTAACTAACTTTTTAGAGAATTACCTTTTACTAGTCTTTTCATTCTATTCAAGTTGATGTTAATCAACCTTAACAGCCAAAGTCAAGTATCATCTTTTAGGAGAAAACAATGTCTTTCTATTTTGGATTCTATAATCCTGAATATCTCAGTATTTTGTAGTATAGTATATGTCAACATTTTTAACATATACAAATTGTTCTTATTTTCAGCTGAATGTATTTTCAAACAATTTTGAAAATATAAACTTTTATACTTCAAAGTAATTCATACTATATGAACATTTTTGCAATAAAGTTCAAGAAATTGAATTTCTCTTATGGTTACTAAAAACACCATATTCAGCATTATGTAACAATTTTTACTTAATGACATCTTAATGTCTCCCACTACACTCTAACTGAGATAGACTTCCTGGTGCTAACTTGTAGAAATTATTCTACATGTTAAGTATTTTCCAAGAATTACATATTAAATGTAATGAAGAATAAATCTTGATAGTAGATCTTATATCGACTATCTAGGTGGCATTTATATTCCACCAAAAATCTAGTAAATCAAATTTACTTTCATTTATATTTTTCTTCCTAGAGGCATTTCAAAAATTCCTCTTATTATGACTGTCCTAGCTAATTTAGGAACTATTTCCTTTTATATAACTTCAATCATTTGGTTTCTTTACTTGGATTTTTGTAATACTTAATTTTGAGATTATTTAGACAATTTTCTAAATATAGCTTATGTTGACTTCAACATTCATATGTTGTTGTCATTTTCTTTATCTTCTAAACTTGACATCTAACATGTCAACTAGGAGAATACGTACAAGCTATCTCGTTTACTTTTGATTCATTAATCACGTGCTTCACGAATAATTCGAATAGCATTAGCAGCAGGTTTCAAGAATATTTCTCAATAAAGACAAATTCAAAATTTTACACTACCATTATAGTGTTAATGTTACTTTTCCAAGTAATAAAATTTCTCAATTTTGACTTATCAGTAATAAAATTAAAATTATGAGAGAAACTGACAGAATATTGAAATATATAGTATATAATTTAACATAATGCAAACAATTATCCATTCAATTTTAGCATAGAAATCAAACAATTTGAAAAAACAAATAATTAACCCTATAAATCATTTCTAATGCTATGGTACTTTAGTGAGTTAGAATAAGTGCCGCCGTAGGGTAGGTCAAGTATTCCTTCACTAAACTGAGATAATCTCAACCAAGTATTATACCAGAATAACTCTTATTCCTATAATATTTAGTTACCATTAGTTTGGTCAAAGACATCATTAACAACTTTAATGAGTCCTTTGTAAGTGTGACCCATAATTTTAGATCCTGTAGTTTTATCCCAACAAGTGCCGCCGTAGGGTAGGTCAAGTATTGGAAACAAAACTACAATCCTATCCTTCTCAGGAGTTCACCCTGATATTGACTCATGCAAACACCTTCCGTAGGGGGATGGTCCACAAGCCGCCACGAGGCCCCGCATGAATCTCACGATGTAAACTAATGATGGAGACCGTAGGATATGTTGACACATTTCCTTCTCCCACTTACTATAATACTTTCTCAAAAGATTCACCCTGATATTGATCCATACAAACACCTTCCGTAGGGAGGACGATCCAAAAGCCGCCACGAGGCCCCACATGAATCTCACGTTGTGAATCAATAATAGAGACCGTTGGATTTTTGACATGTGTCCTTCTCCCACTAAGTATTTTGAAATAGGGTTTTCTATTACTTAGAAATATTAGGCTAATCTCATTTATCTAAGTTTCTCAATCTACCTTTCATAACCCTTATGTTGTTAGATTGATTTTAATGTGAATTACTAAGTTTTTAAACTATTTAAAAATAATAATAATAACATTATGAGCATGCTTAGTGAAAATAAATAAAATTTGACTAATTCAACTCCCAGGTCGGTTCCCAGTTAGAGGTGTTCCCTTTCGGTCAGCTTAAATACCCCAGTCTAGACAGAACCTTCCATAGACAGAGTTCCCTTATAGTCAATTTTTATTTTCAAATTTATTAATCTTTAATTAACTATTAATTATTAGATTAATGAACATAAATTTTTTTTTAATCTTATTAAAAAATAATTCACTTGAATAGTCTTAAAAATCCATCATGTTAAACTCTTTAAATTAAAAGATAATCCTTGATATTTTATTCTAATTCTATTTAGAAAAATAGAAGATAAATTAAATTCAAAACTTAAACTATGGATAATCTTGAAATTCTACCATTTTAAATCATTTAAAACTAAATTAAAAGATTATCATAAATTCTAACAAATAAAGATATATTAAATTCAAATTTTAAACTATTTAAAACATGAAATGGTATGCATATTGAATCGGCTACAAAAGCCACTCTCACCCATGCAAATCAAAGGACAAGCCCTCACAGGCAGGAGTTCATAACTCACTCAGGATTAAGATCGAGTCGCATATGATCATCCTGATGAAATATTAATCTTCTCAATTAACAGATTTATAAAAAAAGATTAAATATTTCGTGGTCCAGTCTTATACAAACTCATTGTATAAGATACCCCCACTCACATGTCTCCACATGAATGATTTGGATCAAATCATTTGTAACTATTACAAAGTGGGCCGTATCAATAGTGTTACCAGGATAAGGCACCCAACCTTATCCATATACGATGACCCTTTAGGTTATTTCTTGAACATGATCCTCTCGTATGTCAACCACATACTGTTCAAGATTACACTAATAACCTTGGATTTTTCATATAATGGATAATATTATATTGCAAATAAAATAATCAAAATTATTATTTATTATTAAATAAATTATTAATTACGAGGCTTTAGGGCATAAATCCCAATAGGGATGAAGAGAATTCCCAACTACGAGCTCCCTTGAAACTGAAGCTTGAGCTGCCTTTTATAGACCTGGCCTAGAGTTTGCTACCGAGATCAATGTGGAGAGGCTCGACCGATCATATCCCATGATCCTTGGAGATTTGAATGAGAATATTTGATTTTATCTGATTTTATTTGATTTTATCTGCAAATCTCGCGAATCTGTCGAAAATGTCCAGATGCAGCCGCATAGTTGAGTGCAATTGTACTGTTGTCGAAATACCCTAAATGCGGTCGCATATTTGGTCTCATTTTAAGTTCTTCCTGCAACATTTGGAATTTGGCTTCTGCTCTCAATTGATGGCACATCCTGGTCGCATATCTCTTGCATCATCTTTTTTTTACCTCAATTGCAGCCAGAATGTGGGCGCATTTGGGTCTTTTTTCAGCCTCTACACAAAACCAACAAAAATTAACACTTTCTTAACAAAAATGACTCTAAATACACCTAAAAACTTATTTTTATCAAATCAAGACTTCATACACATGCAAAACTTGTTTTTACTTAAATTTGCCCTAAATGACATGAATTATAACATTAAACACTCGCTTTCTAAGCAAATAGTCTAGTTTTTAGAGCCAAATAACACTCATAAATAAGCATTATCAATAAGATACCCCCACTCACATTTCTCCACACGAACGATTTGGATCAAATAATTTGTAACTATTATAAAGTGTGTTGTATCAATAGTGTTACCAGGATAAGGCATCCAACCTTAACCATATACTCCTTTTAGGTTATTTCTTGAACATGATCTTCCTGTATGTCAACCACATATTGTTCAAGATTACACTAATAACCTTGGATTTTTCATATAATGGATAATATTATACTGCAAAAATAATCAAAATTATTATTAGTTGTTAAATAAATCATTAATTACGAGACTTTAGGGCATAAATCTCAACACTTATAGGTCCTATCACACCCCCCAACCTAAATCTTGCTAGTCCTCGAGCAAGGTAGACCTAAACAATCCTATGACTTAATAGTTGCATATCAACGACTCTAATCTCAATACTTTAGGCAACAAAACATTTGCAATGGAAGAAAACAATCAAACACATTCAATCAATGAGAATTTTAAAACTAATCCCTTCATCCCATATGTGTGTGTGTGTGTGTAGTTCCTCTTATCTAAGTCTTTATAAGCCCGAGAAGGTTTTATACGATTCTCAACTCGTTTTCCCCTACTTCTGACCTTAAGACCAATTCTCAAGCTTCCCTACACTCAAAAGGATAATAGGAAACTAAGGTGCCCAAGGGCAGGCCTACCCCCAACTTAGATTTTTGCTTACTTTGGTGAACACGAGCTTTCACACATCCACTATAGGGACCCTTATCCAGAGCACTTGCATGATGGATGACTTGACTAATCATAGTAGAGGTAGCTCTTTTTGCCCTTAAACTTTAAAAACATGTAATCATTTTTTTTTCTTTACTCGAGTTTTCATTTTATCACAGTGAATAAGGCAAATAAAACATGCAATCCATCCTCGGTTTCACATTACACAATCATCATGCAAGTAGACTCTCAAACTAGTTCTTAAAATCTTTCCAGGTGATAACAAGAATCTCGACCAAATAACTCAATCCTAAGCCTTCAAAACCATAGAGAAGAGGGCTAAGTGCTAAAGAAGTATAAGAGAATCAAAAGAAATTTTTTTAAATAGGCTCAAATGAAGCATGCATCTTCAAGTTTCAACCATTTCAAATGGAATTACATAAAGCACCTCCTAGATTGTCATAATCACCTAATATGCAACTATCATGCAATTTAAGCTCAACGAAATTTAAATTTTACACTCACTATTCAACATGCTCATGAATAACCCTAAACATGCAAATCTAATGTTCTCTACCCCCAACCTTAATCGATACATTGTCCATAATGTATTGCTAAATAGAGTTGCACAAACAAAAAGCAAGAGGAACAGAAAAATTCCTCTAGTTTTTGGATGGCTTGTGGGTGGTGGTGCATATTTATCCCCAATTCGTCATCCTAAGTGCAACACCTACAAAAGAAGAACAAAACAAAGTAAGGAAAGAAAAGGAATAATTACAAATAAAAACAAACCAAATACTAAAATTTGGGTTCCTCCCAAAAGCGCAATTTTTTAATGTTGTTATGCTCTACGAGACTCCTGTGTATGTCAAGGCACATAAAATTTTTCTATTTTCATTGGTCCCTTCTTGCTCAAATCAACATAGTCTTCCAAGTCTAAAAGGCTCACCTACTTCTCTAGGATACCAGATAGATCATTATTTTTGGGATTTTTTATATAAAGAATGAAGGGCATAAAATAAGACTCAACTAACTTAAAAGAAATAAAAGACTCTACAAACTAGTGAGAATAAAGAAAAGACAATTCAAAACCAATTGAAATGCAAGGGGATAAAATAGGCAATTCAACTGCCAACTCTATCACCTGAATCTTCTCTTCGAGTGTAAGCTCAGACTCCTTAACCTCACAAATTACCTGTTCTTGGCATGACGCAAAATTCACAACCTCCTCGTCACTGTCTAAGTCGATCTCCTCATAAATTCTTTCCTCAATGGTGTCAAAATAGTGTTGCTCTTGTAGACTCTCCAATCTCCTCACTGAATCAGCCAACTTAGTAATTTGGTCACCAAGGCTTCGCATTCCAGCTCATGTCTCCTCCTGAAATTGGGGATTTTCCTTATGAAATTGGAGATTTTTCTGCAGAAACTAGAGATCTTTCTGCTGAAATTGAAGAATGCTATTAGTAAGTTCATGCACTAAAGTCTCTAAAGACATACCCAAGTCTGAAATCTGATAGTATTGGTTTTTCTGCTCCATCTGGTATCTATAGTCATAACTGGATTGATCTCATTCACAATAGTAGGGATCATAAGACTCGTAGTTCACTTGATGACTAGAAAATTCTCTCAAGGTGTAGGCTTTTGGAATAAAGTTCCACTGCAACTAAGGGCATGCTTCTGTGGGGTATCCTTGAAGGGAGCATAACCTACATGCCTCCACTGCTTGCAGCCTCGCTACTGTCACTTGAAGAATAACATATGGTAATTCAGAAATTTGAGTTTTAAGCTCATTAACCTCATCAGTGTATGGTGCAGCTCTACCAAATGTCCAATAATGCTGAGGATTTTCTGCCATGTAAGAACAAGTATAGAAAAAATAAAAATAGAAAGAAAGTTTTTTTTTTTAAAGCAAATTTAACATAGAGAAACTAACAATGGTTCCCCGACAACGACACCAAATTTGACTTTAGCTTGTCGAGGGCTCATCAAATTACAATTTATAAATCGATCCTAAGATACTTTTAGCATTGAGTGGATTTGGTCAATCTCAAGGGACAAAATATCAATTTCTCAAATTAAATTTTCTAAAAAAAATAAAAAGGGGGTTTTGTGTTTTTTGTAAATAAAACAAAACATACACAGATAAAAACAAAGATAGATAAAATCTTACAAATATCCAATCCATAGGTGCGGTTCATTCAATTGCAATATTGATCATAGACTTACACAAACAAATTAATCCTTTTAATATAAGTACTTAGTCAACCTAATTGGAAAAGTCAAATTAGATTTTATTCCCCTAAGTCTATTAATTCCAACAAAGTATTGCAATTAAACTTATTACTTAATTTATTGGGTACGATAGCATTCTATACAAATCAAGCAATAGCATTAAAAATGATGGGAGGACTAAAATTGATTAACCAATTGAGATAGCACAAATCAATTAATCAATATTTCTTGTTTCCAAGGATCTATCATGCAAGCTATGTACTTTAGGAAAAGCCTTAGATACACACACATGAGCCAATCTTATTGCTACTTTAATTAAGCAATAAATCACAACAACTACAGATTGTAATTTTCATGCATAGCAAACTTGTACATAAACACATGCAATCGAGTCATCAATTCGATAAATGCATACATACAAGGATTAAAACAGGAAACAAAAATACTTAGATTAAGAGAATAAAATTCAATACAACTCAAAATCTCAAAACATTGCAACTGAACTACACCGACCTATGAATTGGAACACTTACCTTAGCCACTCATTGTGATGATGTAGCCAAGGTTCGTCATTGGTTCGATATAGTACCAAGAGAAAAGTAAGAAAAAAGGGAGAAAAACTCTAAAAACTATTGTTTAGAAAGAGTACACTAGGAGGCCCTCCTTGCAACGTCCAAAAGAAGGCTTAAATAGCCTTGAAGTAGACAACTTACACAAGAAACCCTAAATTCTAGAAAGATATTTTTCCAAAATAATTAGGGAATAATATTCAAAATAAAATAAAATAAAGTAAATAACTTCCTATCTTGCAAAATGCTGGAAAATATATCCAAACATAGAAAATCCTTTCCTAAATTCTCAAAACAAACATAGAAGGTTGCAAATATGGAAAGTTTCTAGATTGCATAGTCTTCAATATTTTATCAATAACTTCTTCTCTAAAACTTGGATTGATGTGATCTTTATATGGCTGGAAAGCTCTTTCAGAAAGCTTTAAAATGGTATCTAATTTGGCTATATTCCTAGACATGATCAACAAGATAATAGAAACGAAAATTAGCACAAAGCATTCTTAGGTACAACAGTTTTCCTGCAAGAGCAGTGATCACTCAAAACGTCACAACTTTTATAATACTTAGTCAAACATAATGAATCTTAAACCGTTGGAAATATAATTCAATAAGATTTGATTTGACACCAAAGTTTAATATTTTTGCATCTCAAAAGGTCATGATATGATCGGTCAAATTTGGTATAGAAATCCAGTTGCTCGAATCACCTCCAATTTGGTCTGAATTAACTCCGATGTGTTGCAAACTCTCCAAAACACTTCGAAATCCCTAAAAAAAATAATAAAACACATAAATTCCTTCTAATAACAAAAAATAAGTATGATTAAATAGGAGTTTATAGGTCCTATCACCCGTATGAGTCTCCTGGTGGAATTTTAAAGAGCTGTCAGCAATACTCTTTACTATGTCTTCGAGGGACATACCTGAATTCGAGGCCTGAGCCTGTGACTGAGCTGATGGATGGTTAAGTTATGTTGGGGTGTTTTATACTGGCCTCCCTAATTTCAATAGTTGAAATTTGGGTGGTTCCTCCACCTAGGGTTGTAATGACTAGAGCATGGGTCATAGTTTCGGTGGTTCTGGTTTCCTGCATACCCACCAACAACATTCACCTAGTATGGGTCATTGTTTGTGCGAAATCCATTTTTTCCTAGTCGATCAAACTAGAATTACAAAAATCCATCAACTCAACACAAGCAAACAATTAAGGTATAAGCTTGGTTACTTTTACAATTTAAGCTCAATTCACTCCTTAGAGAATTCACATTCTTGAACACTCTAAGAAGTTTTAGCTCATAACTAACTCAAAATCATCTAAGTAAAGCTTGAAAATAAATTCCATAACAAAAGAAGTTAACTACTGTACTAAACTAGAAAAAAACTTAAAAGGAATGAAAAATTGCTTGTTGTAACAAAAAGATTAAGGATCGAAAGAAAAAGTTGAACAAAGAAATAATCAAAACTCCATTAACTTGAAAATACACTTGTTGGACATCAAACCCATGTCCAAATTTTCTAGAAAATTCATCTTCAAAATGCTTCTTTAATATAAAACTCAACTTCAATGTTTAATACAGAATGAAAGGAACATAACACAAAAGAATTACAACCAAACCTAAACTAAAATAGAATTCAAAATTAAAAACAGCCAAGAATAGCCGAAGACTAAAACTTGAATAAAACTCACTGTTTTCAGATCTCAATCGATTCAACCCTTTCTTTGTCAAGAATGAGTAAATCTCCATAATCCAAACTTTCGTTTGGATTGGACTAAGAACTAAAGAAGAAAACATGTCTGGAATCAATGGACAACAGCTGAAAAATCGAAGCAGAAAAGAAACCCACAAAAACGTCCGTACACAAAACTCATGAAACAAACGTTCGATCTTCCTCTCTTTTGTGTGTTTTTCTTCCCTTTTTATAGACTATGGTGGCTAGGGTTTATTTCTCCTTCCATTGGCCAATGAATCTTTAGAAATTGAGCTGAAATTCAGCAACAAAACATGGGTTTCCTTTTCAAAAAATGCAGTAGATTTTTTCCATAACTATCACTACCCGATTGCAATATTAAATTGCAAATTTAGATTTTGCAATCCAAAATTATAATTCTCCAATGCTCCCTTAATTCGTCCCAACATCCGTGTAGAAATCAAGGTGCTTTCCTTAATTGGACCCATTGTGTACGTCAACACTTTCCTTATCTGCTACTGCTCGATTGCTGAATCAGATTGCAAATTTAGATTTTGTAATTTGAAATTTCAATTCTCCAATGTTCTGCATTCAAACACCATTTTTAGTCTTTATTTTCTTCTTTTATTTAATATTCTTATCAAATACATTTTCCATAGAGCTACAGATGTTTTCTAAGATTTGCTAACTTCTTCATATAATTTTTATGGAATTTCAAACATAACTTAAGTCTATAAGAGTTAAATAAGTCTCAATCCTAAAGCTTATCACGGAGGCATTCCCCATAACAGAGCAAACTCCACATGCCATGTAAGCATGCACCCGACTTACACCCATCTGTCTCACCAGAGAGGTTAGTTCAAAAATTTGAGACTTTAAATCATTTACCTCTTTTACTTGTCCCAATGATACAAAAGACATGGGTCCACGTGTCCCAAACTGCTAAGAGTTCTCATCCATGTTCGAGATTAGTTGCTTTGCCTAGGTTGGCATTTTGTTAACTAGAGCACCACCACTCGCAGCATCTATCATGCTCCTATCATTAAGCAACAAGCCCTTGTAGAAATAGGTGATCAATAGCTGGTCCGAGATTAGGTGGTTCGAGAAGCTAGCACACAGGCGCTTGAACCTCTCCCATCATCTGAGTGGTCCTGTATATTTCCTTGCGCAGGTTCCTGGCCCGTGAAGCAGGGAAGAATTTTTCAAAAAATAACTTTTTCATAGTGCTCCATGTGGTGACTGAACCAGGAGGCAAGAAATATATCCAGTCTTTCGTCTGGTCCTTGAGAGAGAAGAGGAATGTGCGAAGGTTAGTCTGCTCCTTCGTGACCCCATGCCGCTTCATCTCAGAGCAAACGATGTGGAACTCGTTTAGGTGCTTGTGCAGGTCCTCGCTTACACTGCCACGAAAAGAAGTCAACAAATGGATCAGTCCGAGTTTTAATTCAAAATAACCTTGTGTCTGTGGGTAAGTGATGCACAAGGGCTACTGGTTAAGGTCGAGAGCTCCCAGTTGCTTTAGAGTGCACTCGGCCATTTGAACTTTTGTGTGTAGTTCTTCCTCCATTGGTGGGTCTATGCTGGAATTGTTGTGGGGGCTTCGCGATGTCCACTATCACTTGCTTTTGCTCTTCTTCTTAGCCGTCTTTCCTCTTGTGATCTCTAAAAAGAACTACAATTTAGCTTCTCGGGGGGGAGTGGGTTCGCATGCACAGAGCAAAAGAGAGTGGTTAGAAAAATAGAGAGAAAGAAAATAGAATAAAAAAAAATAAAAAGAAATAAACCAAAATAACAAAAAATTGTCTCCCCAGCAACGATGCTAATTTGAGCATGCTCGTTAAACACGTCAAATAAATTTATACTGGTTTACACTAAGTATTTATAGTACTTAGTGGTGGCCAGGTCGAACATAGGGAGGTGGTGATTTAGTTATTTTGACTCTCTTTAATTAGATCGAATAAACACACTATGGGAGGATTTGTGCAACAAAAGCATAATTAAAAAATAAATTTTAAATTAAGCAGATAATTTAAACGAGAGGAGAAAAAATTCAGTCTTACCAAATACCAATCTGGAGATTGTTGGGCTTAACTGATGTAACAATGATCATAGATAAAATTAAACAATTCATTTTAACTCATGTTTTAAGCTCATTTGACTACTTGGAACACCATAGTAGTTAACCAAAATTCCAACGTCTAAATCAGTTCTAAAGTAACTATTATGCTGGGCACGAACATTCCATGCATTCTATCTGGCATCCTTAAGCAATGCAATTGAATGAAACAATTAAACTAAATTCAATTAACCTAACAAACCTAGTTTAATTGTGTGGTTGAATCCTAGGCCTATCACATGCATGCAAAGAGAATGAAGGTTTTAGCTCTTAGACGCTAATGTGACCCCCAACCTATATGCTACTAAAATCAAACGAGAGATCAATGACACCTACAAGTTTAACGTATAGCAAAAAGTAAAGAAAATTAAGGCCAATTTGTCAAATCGACCATAAAGCATGTTTTAGTAATAAGAACATATTCAAAATACCATAAAATAGAGAAAAACACAAACTCAAGGTTCATATCTCACATTGCTACAACGTTACCCAATGAAACTCCAAATTGGTACAAACCCATTTAGCCAATCATAGTTAAAGCAAAGTAAATGGCCGCATTACAAACCATGAAATTAATTTCTACCAAAGTCTTACGGAAATATAGAGAAAAAGTGAGAAAAGTCACAAAAGGAAGGCTGGAATTCCACCTCCTGATCTAAGCAGCAGATTGTTCTATTTATAGAACCTGTCGCAGTGCCTAGGTGCCGAAAGTCCGGCGCTTAGGCACTCAGCTTCTGGTAAAAAAATGCTTTAATCTCTGTTTTTTAGTGTTTCGACGCACTGATGGCCATCTTGACATTGTCTCCTAGGGCGTTTTTTTTTTTATTTTTCACCTTTAGCTTCATTTGGGTGCTCAAACGACCTCCGAATTAGCTTGTTTAAACCCCGAACAAGTGCAAATACTCCAAAATGTGCCTTTCGCTCGAATTCCTACAAAATAAACATTAAAACTCATAAAAGCCATCCAACTAACAAGAATTAGTTGTGATTAGATAGGACTTTATAGGTCCTATCAGAGGTGATCTACTATTAGCGATGTCGGCAAGGGATGAACAATTTGAACAGAGCCAATAACGTGAAGTCAATGAGAGGAGAAGTGAGATTGCAAATGACTGATAAATATTAATTAATCACATTTATTGTATCTAATTTCCTTGCATTTTAATTTAATATTGTGCTTAATTGTTGAAATTGTGTTTAATTTGATTTAGGTGGTGAATTGTCAAAGATTTGGTAAAATTAATCTAAAAGCACATTTTAGTTTAATTTGACCAATTAGAAAAAAGTAGAATGGAAAAAGAAATGAATTAAAAATTAGAAAATTGAAATTAAAAATAAATAAATAAAATAATATGTATATAAAGATTTTAAATTGAATTGAAAAAAAAAAAAAGAAATGAAACAAATAAAAAAGTAAAGCAATAAAGCAGGTACGGTAGATGTTGAAATGGGGCTCAATTTGAGCCCAGTCAAACAACAAAGAATAAGCTCACATTGCTGGAGTTTTAGGCTGAAAGAGAAGGATACATGGACCATTATTCTTCATGAGAAAATGAGAAATTGAAGCTTCAGTCCTATTCTCTTGTGAAGGCCATTTATTTTGGCATAATTTTAAGGATGATGTTAATGACCATTTTTAGTAAATTTTTACCTATAAAAAGAGAGTAAGGCAGTGAATGAATCCAGTGAAGAGTTTTAGTGTTCTTGTGAAACAAAAGCTTAGAGAGTGTAAAGTTGTGTGCTTTCAATTTCTTTATTTTTTTTAGTTCTTTGAGTTTTTTTTTAATGCTTTCTCCCATTTACAGTCATTATTGCTTTTCCACCATGTGTGGCTAAGTTTTAATTTTTGGTTCAAGGGTGATTTAATTTCCAATTGTATTTTTGTGAGGCTTTGGGCCAAATTGAAATCTTATCTTTAATTCATGAATTCTTTGTTTCTTGTTCTTATTTTTATGATTGATTGTTGTTAAATTAAATTGACGCCTTAATTTAGTTTCAATTGATTTATTGCTATTTATGATTTGTGATCCGTAATTGTCACAATTGATTAAAATATGTAGCAGAGAGTTGGCTTATGTGTGCGTAATTATGGCTTTTCCATTTTACATAGCTTGCATAATAGACTCTAGAGAAACAAAGAAACAAAATTTAATTAATTTGTAGCTATCTCAATTAGTTAAGTTTTGGTTTAGTCATTCTCATTGTTTTTAATGCTATTATTTAATCGATATGGAACGCTATCGTGCCCAATTGATTAAATGGTAAGGTTTGATTTTGATGCTTGGTCAGAGTCAGTTAAAATAGGAGAATTTACACTTGTTATGGCTTTTCCAAATAAGTAGACTAAGTTCTTGAACTTGAGAAATTGAAATTGATTATTTTTTTGAAGGCCTATGATCAAGATTACAATTGGATGAAATTTACACCCCTGAATTGGAAGTTTCATAAAATTGATTTTTTTTATTCATTTTTATTTATTTATTATTCATCTTTCTAGTTACAATTTTGTTCAACAATTCAAACCCCCCCCTTTTTATTTATTTATTATTATTATTATTATTATTTTGTTTTTATTAACATTGAGAAATTAATTCCATTGGTTCCCTTGGGATTCGACCTGATCCACTATTTCTACAAGTTAGATCTAGAGAATCAGTAAATATTTTGGAGGGCTTCGACAACCCGACCAAAATTGGCGCCGTTGTCGACGAACTATTTTAGTTTCTCATTGTTTAATTTATTTGATTATTTTACAGTGTATGAGTCGTTCTTTTTGAAATATTGAATTGCAGTACAATCCTAAAATCAAGAAGACAGCACCTAGACTGAGAAAGGAGACTAAAGAAAGAAAACGTCGTCTTAGAGAGGAAGCCAATAGAGATTTTGATAGTGGTGACACATCTACATTTCAAGATCAACTTCAAGTGGAGATGGCAGACAACATAGCAGAGAGAACTCTCAAGCAGCTGGCAGCACCTGATTTAAATCAACAGCCTTTATGCATTACTTTTCCTACAATTGCATGAGATTTTGAACTTAAGTCAGGCTTAATTCACTTACTCCCTTCTTTCGTGGATGTGCAAGTGAAGATCCTCATAAGCACTTGAAGGAATTCCACATCGTATGCTCTAGAATGAAACCCCATGGTGTCACAGAAGAGCAAATCAATCTTAGAGCTTTTCCCTTTTCTTTAAAGGATCAAGCAAAAGATTGGCTCTATTACCTACCTTCCGGTTCGATCAGGACGTGGAATGAGATGAAAAGATTGTTCTTGGAGAAATTCTTCCCAGCATCAAGAGCTGCAAACATCAGGAAGGAGATTTATGGCATAACACAGATCACTGGGGAGACGTACGAATATTGGGAGAGATTCAATAGATTGTGTGCTAGTTTTCCACACCACCAAATTTCTGACCAACTCCTAATCCAATACTTTTACGAGGGACTATTGCCAATGGATAGGAGCATGATTGATGCAGCAAGTGGTGGAGCATTAGTAAACAAGACACCTGAAGCAGCCAAACAATTAATTTCAAACATGGCAGAGAATTCCCAGCAATTTGGGACCAGGGCTGGTGGAGCTGTTCAGCAAGTTAAAGAGGTAAGTGAACTTAAAAATCAAATTTCTGATCTAACTACTCTGGTTCGTCAAATGGCTATAGGGCAATTGCAGATAGCAAAAGTGTGTGGAATATGCTCACTTCCAGGACATCCTACAGAAGCGTGCTCTCAACTGCAATAAGATTCCTTTCAAGAAGCCAATGTCATAGGAGGATTTTCTGGTCAACCTCAAAGGAAGTATGATCCCTACTCTAACCATTACAATCCTGGCTGGAGAGATCACCCGAACTTCAGCTACGGAAATCAAGGAGGACAACAGAGACAACCTCCTCAGAATTTTGGTAGACCACCACAAGCTCCTATGCAAGCTCAGACTTCAAACTCAGGTATGTCTTTGGAAGATGTTGTTAAGACTCTAGCTAATAGTACTCTTCAATTTCAACAGGAGACAAGGGCAGGCATGCAGAATTTGGGCAACCAAATTACTCAATTGGCTACATCAATTAGTAAATTGGAAGCCCAAATTCTGGAAAGTTACCTTCACAACCAGAGGTGAATCCAAGGGAGAATGTCAATGGAATTATGCTGAGAAGTGGGAAAGAGATTCCTTTAGGAGGGATTCCACCTAAGGAGAAAGAACTAAGCAAGGAAAAAGAAGGAGAAGAAGCTTCTTCTTAGGCACCAAATAGGGTAACACTTGATCCTCCTTTATCTTTTCCTTCACATACTTCACTACCTCCTTTTCCTAGCAGGTTAGCAAAGCCAAAAGAAGATGAACATGAAAAGGAGATCCTTGATACATTTAGGAAGGTAGAGATTAATATCCCATTGTTGGATGCTGTCAAGCAAATTCCCAGGTATGCAAAATTCTTGAAGGAATTGTGCACAAGGAAGAGAAAAACAAAAGAAAAGGAAAAAGTTGTGGTAAGTAAGAATGTGTCGGCTATCTTGCAAAAAAATATGCCAGAAAAGTGTAAGGATCCAGGTATGTTTTCGTTACCTTGTATTATTGGTAATAAGAAAATAGAGCGTACCATGTTAGATTTTGGAGCTTCCATTAATGTCATGTCATTTTCTATTTATCAAGAATTAAAATTAAATGACTTACAAGAAACTAGTGTAGTAATACAATTAGCTGACCGTTCTTATATTCACCCTCTTGGAGTTGTTGAAGATGTCCTAGTGCAAGTTAATGAACTCATATTCCCTGTTGACTTTTACATCTTAGAAATGGATAGTAATTCACATTCAAAATCTGCTTCAATTTTGTTAGGGCGACCATTCATGAAAACAGCTAAGACAAAGATTGATGTAGATAAGGGTACTCTCTCGGTAGAGTTTGATGGAGAGATTGTTAAATTTAATATTTTCGATGCCATGAAATATCCTAATGATGAGCATTCTCTTTTTCATATTGATGTGATTGATTCAATTGTACAAGATGTATTCATAGAGGAAAATGTTGGACATGAGCATGAACCAAATGGACAATCTAGTTTAGAAGAAATGGATGATAAAATTGGTGTAGAAAAGTTGTTTTTATCATAACCAGTAAATTCAAATGCTGAAATTTCTACTTCAACTAACAAAATGTTATCTTCTATCATGCAGGCACCAAAACTGGAGTTGAAAGCTTTGCCAGATCACCTTAAATACGTGTATTTGGGTGAAGTTGATACATTGCCTGTCATCATCTCGAAAGGACTCACAATGGAACAAGAAGAGAAGTTGATTAGAACCTTGAAAGAATATAAGCTTGCAATTGGATGGACTTTGGCCGACATAAAAGGCATTAATCCATCAATTTTCATGCATCGAATTCAACTTGAGGACAATACCAAAACATCAAGAGAGCCTCAAAGAAGGTTGAATCCAACTATGAAGGAAGTGGTAATGAAAGAGATACTCAAGTTGTTGGATGCAGGTATCATCTATCCAATCTCAGATAGTGAGTGGGTAAGTCCAATTCATGTAGTTCCGAAGAAAACTGGAATTACGGTGGTAAGGAATCAAAGCAATGAACTTATACCCATGCGTGTGCAAAATGGTTGGAGAATGTGTATTGATTTTAGAAAACTTAATCAAGTAACTAGAAAAGATCATTTCCCTTTACCTTTCATTGACCAGATGGTTGAACGATTAGCTGGCAAACCCTTCTTTTGTTTTCTTGATGGTTTTTCAAGTTTCTATCAAATCCCTATTGCACAAGAAGACCAGGAAAAGACGACATTCACTTGTCCTTTTGGGACCTATGCTTATTGGCGAATGCCTTTTGGTCTTTGTAATGCTCCAGATACGTTTCAGAGATGCATGATGAGTATTTTTTCTGAATATATTGAGAAATGCATTGAAGTATTTATGGATGATTTTACTGTATATGGAGATTCATTTGATGAATGCTTGGATAATTTGACAAAAATTATGAAATGATGCATTGAAACTAACTTGGTTTTAAATTATGAGAAGTGTCATTTTATGGCCACCCAAGGCATTGTACTAGGGCATGTTGTATCTTCTAAGGGTATAGAGGTCGATAAAGCGAAAGTGAATATTATTGCAAACTTACCTTACCCTACCAATGTTAGGGGAGTGCGTTCCTTTCTTGGACATGAAGGATTTTATCGCAGGTTTATCAAGGATTTCTCAAAAATTGCTTTACCAATGACGAATTTACTGCAAAAGGAAGTTCAATTCGAGTTTGGAAAAGAATGCAAAGAGGCGTTTGATAAGCTAAAAGAGTTGTTGACAAACGCACCTATTATTCAGCCACCTCGATGGGACTTGCCCTTTGAAATCATGTGTGATGCAAGCAACTACGCAGTGGGAGCAGTTATAGGCCAACGAGTTGACAAGAAAAGTCATGTCATTTATTATGCTTCCAAAACCTTGAATCCTGCTCAGTGCAATTATTCCACTACGGAAAAAGAGCTTTTGTCAATTGTCTTTGCTTTAGATAAATTTCGATCTTATGTACTTGGTTCTGAAGTTGTTGTGTTTTCTGATCATGCAGCTTTGAAGTATCTCTTGGCAAAGAAAGAATCGAAACCGAGGTTGCTTCGGTGGATTTTGCTTCTTCAAGAGTTCAACATGAAAATCAAAGACCGAAAATGAGTGGAGAATTTTGTTGCAGACCACCTGAGTAGATTGGTAAGAGAAGAAGATGATCTACCATTCAATGATGACTTTCCTGATGAACATTTGTTCCAACTCAAAGGTATGATTCCTTGGTATGCTGATATGGTCAATTATTTGGTTAAAAGAAATCTACCTCATTGTCTTACCAAGTCTAGAAAAGCAAAAATAAAAAGTGAGTCAAAATATTATGTTTGGGATGAGCCCTTCCTATGGAAATTTTGTTCTGATCAAGTGATTAAGAGATGTGTGCCTGAAAATGAATTAAAATCTATTTTAGCTTTTTGCCATGATTATGCATGTGGAGGGCACTTTGGACCTAGACGAACTGCTAGAAAAATCTTATATAGTGGTTTGTACTGGGAATCTATGTTTAAAGATGCATATCAATTTTGCAAGAGTTGTGAGAGATGCCAAAAAGTAGGTGCAATAACACGTAGGAATGAAATGCCTCAAGTTCCAATTCTTATTTGTGAAATATTTAATGTATGGGGTATTGATTTCATGGGCCCTTTACCGTCTTCTTGTGGCTTTTCTTATATACTTTTGGCTATGGATTATGTGTCAAAATGGGTGGAAGCAAAAGCCACCAAAACTGATGACTCTCAAGCTGTTGTAGGTTTTATCAAGACTAACATCTTTAATAGGTTTGGAATTCCAAGAGCTATTATCAGTGATCAAGGAACTCATTTTTGCAATAGAACGGTCGAAGCTTTGATGAGGAAGTATGGAGTGAATCATCAAGTGGCCACCGCCTACCACCCTCAAACCAACGAACAAGCTGAAGTTCCGAATAGAGAAGTTAAAACCATCTTGGAGAAAACGGTGAATCCAGGAAGAAAAGATTGGAGCCTTCGTTTGGATGATGCGTTGTGGGCTTATCGAACGGCCTACAAGACTCCTATAGGGATGTCTCCTTACCGGTTGGTTTTTGGTAAGGCATGTCATTTACTGGTGGAGATTGAGCATAAAGCTTATTGGGCAGTTCGTCGATGCAACATGGACCTAGACAAAGTTGGAGCATCAAGGTTATTGCAATTGGAAGAATTGGAGGAGTTGCGACTGGATGCTTATGAGAATTCGAGAATTTATAAAGAGAAATCCAAGTTGTTTCATGATAACATGCTTGTTCGGAAACAATTTGAGATTGGTCAAAGAGTTTTGTTGTATAATTCTCGATTGAAGTTTATGCCTAGTAAGTTTCGTTCTCGATGGATTGGCCCATTTGTTATTACTAATATATTTCCTTATGGTGCAGTGTGGAAATAAAAAGCTTAGATTCAGACAAAATTTTTAAGGACATTAATTTTTAATAAGGCATTACCACCCCTTCTCTCAACACCACAAACTATCTAGTCCAAGTTGTTCACAAATTAGGGAAGTTTAATTTCCTTTCCTTTTTCATTTCTTTTGTGAACAGTCAGCTTAGTTATACATTGTTTACAATGTATAGTTTAGGTGTGGGGGAGGTTTTTGTTATACAATTTATTTTCTAAAAAAAAAAAAAAATTTGCTTCGAATTTAGCATGTTTTAATTCGTACATGTTGATTTTTCTTTTGAAACCTTGAGTCTTTATTGATATCCTTGAATGCCTTGTAAGTTAGAAATGCATCTTTGGTTTGAATTTTAATGCATGAGAGAGATGAGCATGATTAGTGTTTTTCTTTAAAAATTATATGATAGTGTCTTATTGATTTGTTGATTGAAAAGTGCACAAGGCTTGATGCAAATTACACCTCCCAGTGAGCTTTTGGGCCTATGAGCAACTCATTATATTTTGCTTCATTTATTTCATGATTAGTGTTGTCAAACTTAGTGTGCTTATTCTAGAACTTGCTTGTGAATGCATTTTGAGACCACTTTTTTTAGATTGATGCTTTAATATGATAAGGGCAAATTAGGATTAACCAATTTTTTGACTCCTAATAAAATACCTACCTTTATGTTTTTCCCTTTAGTTAGCCACTTTGAGCCTATTTCCCTTTTTTTTTTCTCTTGCTTCAAACACATTATGTTCAGCCTAAGACCATTTTATTTGTTAGCCTCAACATTTGTACCTTTGTCAAGACAAGAGGGAAAGTGTTGCCTGTTTGAGAAAAAAATTGGGTTGAAAAGAGAAAAATTGTGAAAAAAAAATGTAAGGCAAAATTTTTTTTTTTTTTAAAAAGTGCCTTAATATCAGAAAAAGGAAAAAAGGGTGAAGTTTGTTCCCTTTCAAAAAAAAAAAAAGAGAGAAAAATATATATATTTGGAGAAAATTTTGCCAAAAGCATTTGATTTATTAAATGTTACTTCTCCAAAGTTCTTAGTGCTTGAATGAGATATGGAAATAAAATTGAATTCTTGGGTAGTGTGTTATGTGACATTGATATCATGCAAGTAAATAACTCTTTGTCTTGATTGTGAAATACCTTGAATTTTCCTCCTACCATACCCTTACCTAAGCTCCATTACAACCCTTGTTAAGTCCCTTTGATTTTTGCATTCAATTCATCTATAGTGGTGGAAATTTGATTCATTTGCAAGCCTATGGTAATAACATGCTATGTTTTGATTTTGAGAGTAAAGCACCCTAAGTTCTTTGAGAGTATTGAGTGAAATTACCATGTGAGAGTGTTAAGTCTTGTTGCATTTGATTTTGGTGAATTGATGAGATGCTTGAGTTTTTGTATAAAATGTATCCTATGAGTGCTCATTCTCTTGATTGTCACTTCAATTTAATTCATTGATGTATAATTGGCTTTATTGGTATCCTTGGATGTTGAGAGAGATGAAAAGGGAGTAGAGGGGAGAATTGGTATGTTGAGTTAAGGTATGCTTGAGGACAAGCATGGATTAGGTGTGGGGGAATTTGATAAGTATTAATTAACACATTTATTGTATCTAATTTCCTTGCATTTTAATTGAATATTGTGCTTAATTGTTGAAATTGTGTTTAATTTGATTTAGGTGGTGAATTGTCAAAGATTTGGTAAAATTAATCTAAAAGCACATTTTAGTTTAATTTGACCAATTAAAAAAAAATAGAATGGAAAAAGAAATGAATTAAAAATTAGAAAATTGAAATTAAAAATAAATAAATAAAATAATATGTATATAAAGATTTTAAATTGAATTGAAAAAAAAAAAGAAATGAAACAAATAAAAAAGTAAAGCAATAAAGCAGGTACAGTAGATGTTGAAATTGGGCTCAATTTGAGCCCAGTCAAACAACAAAGAAGAAGCTCACATTGCTGGAGTTTTAGGCTGAAACAGAAGGATACGTGGACCATTATTCTTCATGAGAGAATGAGAAATTGAAGCTTCAGTCCTATTCTCTTGTGAAGGCCATTTCTTTTGGCATAATTTTAAGGGAGGATGTTAATGACCATTTTTAGTAAATTTTTACCTATAAAAAGAGAGTAAGGCAGTGAAGGAATCCAGTGAAGAGTTTTAGTGTTCTTGTGAAACAAAAGCTTAGAGAGTGTAAAGTTGTGTGCTTTCAATTTCTTTATTTTTTTTAGTTCTTTGAGTTTTTTTTTTAATGCTTTCTCCCATTTACAGTCATTATTGCTTTTCTACCCTGTGTGGCTAAGTTTTAATTTCTGGTTCAAGGGTGATTTAATTTCCAATTGTATTTTTGTGAGGCTTTGGGCCAAATTGAAATCTTATCTTTAATTCATGAATTCTTTGTTTCTTGTTCTTATTTTTATGATTGATTGTTGTTAAATTAAATTGACGCCTTAATTTAGTTTCAATTGATTTATTGCTATTTATGATTTGTGATCCGTAATTGTCACAATTGATTAAAATATGTAGTAGAGAGTTGGCTTATGTGTGCTTAATTATGACTTTTCCATTTTACATAGCTTGCATAATAGACTCTAAAGAAACAAAGAAACAAAAATTAATTAATTTGTAGCTATCTCAATTAGTTAAGTTTTGGTTTAGTCATCCTCATTGTTTTTAATGCTATTATTTAATCGATATGGAACACTATCGTGCCCAATTGATTAAATGGTAAGGTTTGATTTTGATGCTTGGTCAGATTCAGTTAAAATAGGAGAATTTACACTTGTTATGGCTTTTCAAAATAAGTAGACTAAGTTCTTGAATTTGAGAAATTGAAATTGATTATTTTTTTGAAAGCCTATGATCAAGATTACAATTGAATGAAATTTACACCCCTGAATTGGAAGTTTCATAAAATTGATTTTTTTTATTCATTTTTTGTTTATTTATTATTCATCTTTCTAGTTACAATTTTGTTCAACAATTCAAACCCCCCCTTTTTATTTATTTATTTATTTTTATTTTTATTTTTTTTATTTTTTGTTAACATTGAGAAATTAATTCCATTGGTTCCCTTGGGATTCGACCTGGTCCACTATTTCTACAAGTTAAATCTAGAGAATCAATAAATATTTTGGAGGGCTTCGACAACCCGACCAATGACGATGGCGGTGGTTGTGGCCATCACTGAGATGAGAGAAGAGAGAAGATCAGAAGATGAGAAGTGAGGGAGGGATGGGGAATCATGAAAATGAAAATGGAGGAGGAAAGGGAAGATACGACATAATAGAATTGGAAAGAAATTAGGATTAGAAAATGATAAAACCAGTTGGGCTTGATTTAAGTGGTGGACTTTGGTGTTTATTGGGATGGATTTAAAGTATTTGTTAGATTATTAATATTTTCGGTTTGGTTCATTTTATTTGGTTTTACAACAAACCAAATCGTGGACCAAACCAAAAATATAAATTTTTTAAAGGCTACATTGAAAAATCCATAAATTTTAAAATAATCGATCTGAATCAGTAAATTCGGCTCAATTCAACTTGGTTCCTCGATTTTGTCCGGTTCTTGCACACCCCTACCTGGGATTGATTTTGAGGACTTTGAAAGTGACAAAAAAAAAATTTGCCACTATTGAAATTTTCTTTTCCCTAAGAAAAATATGGTACATTTGCTAACATACTTTTTTAAATTCCCATTTTATCCTTCCAAATCATATCTAGAACAAGGATTCTCAAACAAAAACATTTACCATCAATTAATTTGATGCTTTTACCCTTTTATTTAATTTAATAGATTTTATTTTTTTTCTCCATTGGCAATTATTTTAGAAGTCACAATAATTCTAAAGTCGCAACAATTTCAAACTAAGCCTCTTAAAAGAAATGAATTTTATAAACGATTATACTAAAATACTTATCTACTCAATTTTGTCCTAAAATTTCTGGGGGGAGGGGGGAGGGGGAGTTCTAAAGGATCAACGTGGGCATCTAAAAACTTTGGACCTCACACAAGAAGGGTTAGCCAACACATTGCATACATGTAAACACAAAGCTAGAAAAGAGAAAAGGAAGTATCCACATTTCATTTTTCTTCCAAGAGTTTCAATATAATTTGGAGTCACATGAGGTCTTGAGAAATGATCATTCTACATAATACAATAAGGCTTTGTAATTGGGGCGGCCAATTGGGTATGGAAGTTATGTCTTAAAATGTTTGGGCATTTGCATTCCACATCTTCAAAAACCAACCTTTGCAATTTTGTCTTCTCTTTTCTCCCCCTCCCCCATGGCCATTTGCTTTGTGACAATGGTGGTGGTGGTCATGGCAGCTCGCTCGCCCGCCACCCGCAACAGAGAAGACGACGATGCTATTGCTATTAGTTGTGAGGATTTTCAGTAGCATGGTTAAGCATCCATGCTGGTATTTGGATGTTGGTGCTTGTTAACCTTGCTTCATCTTCATCTGATCCTCTTGATCCTCTCCCATCATGCAAGTTTACTCTACATCAAAATAGTTATCAATATTATCTTTGGTTTTAAGCCTAGGGTTTCTAGGTTGACTTGTGGAAGTTGAAAAGGGTTTTGTTTTGTTAAGGAATCTTTGGTGTCTTATATAACTTTTTGACCTCCTCAACATGATGATCCGACGAGATCAAAAGGGTACATGGGTTGGTGTCAAATGGGATTTTCTCTCACCTAGTTTATGAGATTTGGAAGCTTTTACATATGGGGATAATTCAAACCATCTCTCCCTCAAGCTCTATTGGATAGAGTGTTCTTAGGAACCCTAACTTCTGACTCCAATTGGTAAAGATATAAGCGGGTTGATTCGACTCGATTTTTATCCAAAATCAGTACAATAAATCAACATATCTACTCTTTGAAGATCAAATCAATGAATCCACTATCCAAAACAAAAATCAACCTAACCAATCAAAACTGACAAATTAAGGCATTATATATCTATCTTATATGTCAGATGTTCCAAACCCTCCTCACATTGTTAAAAAAAAAATCTAATCATTCAAAATTGACCCAAAAAACTAACTCAAAATGAACCCAACCATAATACTTTTAATTTTCAAATCACATAAACCGAACCGCACACAAAAGGCCAAATCGACTAAACTGACAGCTTGGTTCAAAGATTTGACATTTGGAGATACAAGAAACTCATCATTCCAAAAACTGGCTCAAAATATTGATGCACTTTTTCTCTCTTAGTTACTAATGTGTCTAAAAGACACTTTCTTAGCAAGTCGACTCTATCATTATTTTTGTTTTTCTTCGTTTGTTATGCGCTTTTTATATTTAGACTAAATTATAAAAAATACTCCTGAACTTTGTACTTTGTTTCAAAAATAACTTGAACTTTCAAAAGTTTCATTAGTACCTTTAAACTTTCAAAAAAAGTTCAAAAACACCCTTACCATTAGTTTTGGATGGAAACCGTTAGTACTTTGTTTCAAAAATACTCCTGAACTTTGTACTTTGTTTAAAAAATAACTTGAACTTTCAAAAGTTTCATTAGTACCTTTAAACTTTCAAAAAAAGTTCAAAAATATCCTTACCATTAGTTTTGGATGGAAACCGTTAGTACTTTGTTTCAAAAATACTCCTGAACTTTCAAAAGTTTCATTAATATCTTTAAACTTTAAAAAAAAATTCAAAAATATCCTTAAACTTTAAAAAAAGTTTAAAAATACTCTTACTGTTAGTATATGGACATAAAATTGTTAATACCTTGTTTTCAAATACCCTTGAACTTTCAAAAGTTGTATTAATACCCTTAACTTTAAAAACAAAGTTAAAAAATGCTCTCACCATTAGTATATGAACGAAAAATATTTATCTACACCCTATTACCTCCCTCTTCAATTTCTTCTCTCTTGATTTGCTTCAATCTATGGTCTAAGACTTCTCTATTTTTCCTCTTTTTTTCCCTTTCGTTTTTCAATACCCTCTTTACTCTCTTCTTCCATTTTTCAATATCTAAAACTACCCCCCTTCAATAAAGGTATATAAACTATAACAAGAATAAAGGAGAATAATGGAACCACCAAGGGACCTTAGGACTTAAATGTTTTAGCAAGGTTGTACGTTAGTAATTTGAGTTAGTAAGTTTGGGTTTAATACACAAAAAGAGACATGTTGATAATTTGGATCATAATTTTGAGGACATCTAGTAGAAGGGAAAAGAAAGAAAACATATGCATTACCAAATTTGTAGTGGATGAAGATCTTATTAATCCTTTTTGCAATTCAAATTAGTCTATTTGTTGTGATTTGTTAAGAAGGTTCCCCATGTTTGATAATTGGACAAATTGAGGAAAAATGAGAGTATCTATATGGAAAAAAAAAGAGTATATCTATACGAGTTATTTTTAAATTGGTTCTTTTCCAACTCAAAATAACTTCAAAGAGATGAACTATTTGGGTGTTGAAATTTCTTATATTTATGTTTAGGCATGCTTAGAAATAAGAGAGAGTTTTTCCTGTTTATTTAAAATTATAATATTTAAGAATATAGGAGAAATTATGGAAGTTTTAAAGATTGAAAAATAGAAGAAAAGAGTAAGATCAAGGTATTGAAAAAGAAAAGAAAAAAAGAGAGGAAAAATAGAGAAGTGTCAGGCTATAGATTGAAGCAAATCAGGAGAAATATGAAATAAAAGAGGGAGGTAATCAGGTGTAGATAAATTGTTTTAATCCATAGACTAATGATATGGGTATTTTTTAACCCTTTTTTTAAGGTTAAGGGCATTAATGTGAAAGTTCAGAAGTATTTTTAACACAAGATACTAACAATTTCTATCCATAGATTAACGGTAAGGGTATTTTTGAACTTTTTTTAAAGTTTAAGGGTATTAATGAAACTTTTGAAACAAAGTACAAAGTTTAGGGGTATTTTTGAAACAAAATACTAACGGTTTTCATCCAAAACTAACGATAAGGGTATTTTTTAACTTTTTTTTTAAAGCTTAAGGATATTAATGAAACTTTTAAAAGTTCAGAGGTATTTTTGAAACAAAGTACAAAGTTCAAAGGTATTTTCTATAATTTAGCCTTTTTTATACCATCATACATTCTTTCATTTGATATATAAAAGCATAGTTTTTCATTTAAAAAAAAATACAATGTTTTAAATGGATGAAAATTTTCACAGCTGAAAGAGAGAAAGAAGGCATACCCAATAGATAAAGAAGGAATTGATGGTGGCATTGCAAAAATGGGCTGGTTATGAACCATGTTTGGGAGCTCGCAGTGTCCACGTTCAACCAAAACCTTCTCATTTTCTTTTACCTATTTTCATATCAAAATTAAACAAATTACATTCTCAGAGGCCATCAAACAAGAAATTACTTTAATTTGCAGCACCAAATGGTATAAAATGGCCTCTTCTACTTTAATTTTTACCTTATTTGCTAGCTGCCTGTTCTCCTCTTGCAATTTCTTTTCCTTAAACCATTTTAAACCAAAATTTACACATAATGGAAAGCAATTAGAGTCAATATATATATATGCATTAATAATGATACCAAATATTGCTCCAAAGTTACTGTTCACCTTTTTGTGTAGCATTGAAATGGATTCTTGCATTAGTTGGTTCTGCAACAAAATAACCTCATTATTTGCGGATAGATATGTCCAAATCTCAGATTTATAGCAATATTAATGAAATATCAATAAAGTATTTGATGTGGGTAGATATTTAAAAAAATAATGAAGATTCATTAAGTATTATAAATTATCGTCACTAGAATTTATATTTATATTGTCCATGTCTCAATGATATATTTCTTATATATCCCATCAACATTTCCATGATAGAGTAAAATTTTAAAGATATTTCCTTCTAATGTAGAACGCTTCTTTAATTCATAAAAATATTGATAAAAATATGGGCATAGTACGAAAATTTTACTATAATACAATGGGAGTAAAGTTTTGATCAAATTGACATAATGGCACAAATGATGGTAAGAAATGTTAAAAACTTTGGAGAATTAGAGCAAATTAATATTTTTACTCATAAGTTAAGTAATGAAAAATGCACATGTGAAATTTTTTTATAAAATAAAAGGGTGATTAATTGAAATAAAAGTAAGGATAAAGGGGTAAGAAAGTTGTTGGGTAGATAGGGCTTTGTTTAGGGCAGACCTTTCTAGCTCTTATGCGCTTGAGTGATGAATCAAGTTGTTGCTCCAAGCTTTGAAGTTCTCTCAAATTCAAAGGGTCAAGCTCTTCTCCCAAATAATGCCTAGACATTAATAATATAAAATTTTAATTTTCATTAATTAATGGTTTTTTTTTTATCTAACCATTAATACTTGAAAAACCTGAAAAGAATTTACATCCCACTTCTCATGTCAATATTACAAAAATAAACCTACACAATGACATGTCATTATCATATTTTATTCATAAGTAGAATTAATTTCCTATGTATTACATATAATTGTGTGTGCTCTGTTAAAAAATTTACTTAAATATCAATGATTTTGATGGAAACAAACTTAGTTCATACTTATTAGACTGATATGAAGAAATAAAAAACTGTTCTTGACGATCCCTCATTCTCTCATATTAATTTGATTATTTAATTTATTTGCAACACACTCATGTTAATCCATGTCATTCAGCCTGTTGAAGATTAATAATAGTTAGGGAAAAAAAGTATTTAAAAAAAAAACACAATATTACAGAGAAAATCCATACGATGAGGTAATGTTTTTAATTTAAAAATCACAGAATCACATCACATTCTTTCGAGTTGATAATAAATTTCTATAATGCGATGCATGACGTATTTCTACTGAAATGTGAGAGGGCCGGAATTCTAATTTAGGGTCATATACTATCTCAATATAAATAATTAACCTTTTGGGTTAAAATGAATTTAATCGTTTAATTCATTCTTAATAGAAAATTATGAGTTTAATTCAACACGACTTTTTGTATTATTTCCTTCATTCTGAATAAAAAATGATTAAGTAATCTACTAAGTGGCAAATAGATAGCATAAATATAATATTGAAAAAAAACGTTTTGAAAATGAATAGTGCATAAGAACTGTTCATATACCTTATGTTCTTCTGTACAATTTCCAATCTGGCTGCAAGTTTTGGGTACTCCTGACACCACCTTACCTACCAATGCATTTTAAATTTTTAATTACAATTCAAAAGGTTAAAAAAAAACAAATAAAAGAAAAAAGTTACTTGTAGTTTTCACCATCTACCCTACAAAAAATGTAGTATCACAATACTCTACCCTAGTAGGGATGCAACAATGAGATCTTCCCTATCTTTGCATTTATATGATTGGGCTTAACCTTTAAAAGTCCACTTATATTCGATTTCGGATTCTACTTAAAAAGTCGATCTCGTACTAATTATAAACTTGGGATCTTTTTTTCCACTTCTAACTAGGAGTCATTTATGGGTTAGGTTTGAGAGACTTTTTAGACGCGACTTAATTGTTAGAGTTGTAAATTTGTTTAATTGAAATAACTCTAGTTAAATGATAATCCCAACCGAATCCAAATCCAACCATGATGTATTTGGGTTGAATTAGTTTAGGTTATTTGGATCATTGAATCAAAAAGTTTTTGTTTAAAGAATAGTGAAAATATTAGCACTTAATTAAAAGCTCTATTTACTTATTATTTTAAACCATTAAACTAAGAAAAAGAGTACATCATCTTTTATTTTATGAAAAATTATACTCAAAGTTATTTGGATGTTGAAATTAAGATAGATATATATACATAACTAACTTAATGATAAGTAATTTTTTAAAATCAATAGTTAACTCAAGTTAGTTTAGTTCAACTAAAAACTAACTCCAAAAGAATTCTAAACTCAACGAAATTCAAAATTTATTTGAAACCAAATCAATTCCTTGAAATTTAATGATAGGATCGATGATGAAGCTTTTGAACATCTCTATTTTTAACAAATGTGTGAGACTTTGACTTGCCCTCCAACCAATAAAAGGACAAGACAAGACAGCCACTACTGTACTAGTAAGATCACTGTTTTAAATCCAAGACAAGACATTCCAGATCCTAAAACCACTAGGGCGACATTTGTAGTTGGTGGTTCTTTTTTGTTGTAAAATATTTTTGTGAACAGCAGGAATGTTCCAAAAAATTAAATGTGCAACAAATTAGCAAACTTTCTAAAATAAAATGAATTTGAATTTGCTAGTCAATAAAAGGACAAGACATAAGAATAGTAATATTAAAAGCCAAGGGAACTCATATATGTTTGTTTACCTGTAATTCAGAATCTGCATTTGGGGCCAACGGTCTCTCTGCATAAGAATATCTCTCATATTTTTCTAAGATCTTCTCCATGCTGTTTTTTTTGGAAACCAAATCAAATCCTTAATCAGTCAGTTCTTTTTTATCATAATGAGTAACGGTGAATCAGATTTTAGAATAGAAATTTTCCAAATGAACATATTCAAAATGAAAGCTTAGAAGAACCTCAAAGATTTCTATTTAGTAATGTTATTACTAATCTTTTTGTCATCTTTTAAAAATCATCCAATTTTAACCGTGTAAAAGGACAATATAATCTTAGATACATTGGAGTTTATAAATCGAAAGCTACAATCATCTATCTACGGATAATAGTATAGGTCAAGTCAAATGTTACATGGTCAAATAATTATTACATGTTTGAAAAGTGGATACATATAACTTATTGTTAAAGGAAATTATCAGTATGAACACAAAAGGATGGTTTAAGCGATAATCTTAAATATCATAACTATTATTTCAAAACAAGTATACGAATTTTTCGAGATCATTGATACTAGAAATGCCAACCTATAGTTCGCATCTACCATTAAATCTTCTTATGAGCTTGCTCCACTAAACTTGGAACATGTATAGCACTGTATATAGTTCCTTGATGATCTCAAACACGATCTTTAGAAAACATAAAGCAACTAAAAATGAACCTAATGAATCTTACATAAACTCCAATTCATAATTAGTTATACATTGTAAAGTTTAGCATTTCAAATATAACATAAGGGGAACGTTTTGCACATTATTATAATTTACACACAAAACATACAAGGCCTTTTTTACCTTAATGATCTAATCTTTAGAGATGAAGTGAGAATGTAACAAAGTATAGACTGTTACCATGCATGTAAATACACATATGTGCAAATACATACATTTACATCATCTCATGAATAGGAATTGTGCATTACAGGCATACATAAAACCAAGCATAAACGAAGAACTCAACATGCAATTAAGTTCTCTTTATGTCAAAATCTTCATTATTAACGAAGAAATTTGACTCCTTTTTCAGTGCAGCTCTTTTCATGAAATTATATGATTCAAGAGAGCTATAGCTCTTCATTCGAGGTCACTAACAAAAACATAGAGAGATTCAAATACTAGGTTAGAGCTACGAAGCAAGGAAAAAAAAAACATAATGGTCTCTCCCGACACGTGGCTCTAGGTTTTTCACCTGTGTCCAAAGCCAATTCAATTTCTTTAAAAAAAAAAATTCATAAAGAAAAGGACCACTCGTTAATCAAACAGAAAATTGATACAAAATTTTCACAGCCATATCGAAATTCTCCTACGACACTCCATGCTTATTTCCTTGTTTCAGACGTACAATCGACTAAATGTAACATTTACTGTGTGTCGTCTTTGTGTCTTGTCTATTACATGCTTATATGATTTACTGTATATTGCAAGAAAAACAAAAAAAACTGAAATGCCAAGAGACAAACAAGTTAAAATGAAATAAACATTAAAAACATACCCATCAAACAAAGAGAGAGAGAGAGAGAGAGAGAAAACGGAATATCTTGATTTTTTTCTTGGTGGTTCCCTTTGAATTTTGCCATGGAAGAAAATAAAAAGGAAATCAGAGATGACAAAGATGAATTTTTTGTAACATGTTACAGTACTAGTTTATTTCCTTTATGTCATGTAAAAGGGGAGCAAAACTAGACTTCCAAAACAGTGAATAACAGAAACAGACAAAACGCAACTCAACCCATATGAAATTTTTAGGATGGGTTAAGTAAGATTTAATCTTTTATTTTTTTTTTTTGTTCTGATATCATGTTAAATTGCCGGTAAATAAATCTAGAAACATAAATTGACGGGTTACAATAAATTCAATTTCATGTTGGTACACACAAAAAGGAGTAAGATTTAATCTTTTATTCTTCATTATTGGCTCCAATATTATATTAAATTACCCGTGAAACAAATCTAAAAATTTAATCATTTATTCATATTGGTAAGCACATAAAAGGGTAAAGATTAAATCTTTTACTTTTCATTTGCTCTAGTACCATGTTAAATTAGTAGTAAATGAACCCAAAAGCATAAATTGATGAGTTAGGAGCCGGTAAAAACGAACCTGGAATCAGTGGAGTACTCAAAGAGCTTTCCTTTGGTGGAGAAGACGATCAAAGCTACATCAGCATCACAAAGGACAGAGATCTCATGGGCCTTCTTGAGCAAACCAGCTCTACGCTTAGAGAAAGTGACTTGGCGACTGATTTTGTTCTCTATTCTCTTAAGCTGAACTCTCCCTCTTCCCATGGTGGATTTTTAATCTGATCAAAAACAAAAGAAACCCTAAAAAGGAGGGTGGTTTTAATTTAATTAGAAGAGAAAATTAAAACATATATAGGAATGGGGAAGAAGAAGAAGAAGAAGAAGAAGAGGAAGTGGGAAGTGGGTGTTTTGTTGAGGGAATTATTATTGTTTCTATAATTGTTGACGAGGGAAGTGATTCAGTTGGAGTTTGAAAGGAGGAAAGATTGTTGCTAATGAGGGAAAAAAAGACGAAAGAATGAAAGTTCTTTTTCTTTTTCTTTTTTTTTCTTTTTTTTTTTTTTTGGAGAGAGAGACAGAAGGAGTGAGTGTGTGTGTTGAATAGTACAAATGAGTTGTCGAGAAATGGTTGGAGGGAGAGCAAAGAGTAGTTAATGTCTGAAATTTTTTGTCAGCAAAATTCATAATAAGAGAGAGTTGAGAGTTTTGTGTGTGTGGTGGAGGGGGCCTAAAGAGAGAAGGCCATTTTTTTAATTTGTGTTTTTGTTTATTTGTTTCATGTGACGGCGCCATGCTTGTATCACTACCAAAATCTTTTTTTTATTCTCTCTCACTTGTTTAAAATTTGTATGTTGAAGTTTTCTAGCACTTACTATCAATTAGGGGTGCTATCAATTAGGGGTGTACACGAGTTGAGTTGGATTGAGTTGAAGAGTTTTTTGGGATCAACTCAAAAATTCAGGTTGGTCGAATTGGCTACTTGAATGATCCGACCAAGGGTTGCAACCCAATCCAACCCAACTCTATATTTTTGGGTTAGGTTAGATTGGGACACCGGGTTGATTTTTTTTATTTATTTTTATAATTTTCTTAATTATTTAAAATAATTTTTGTTTGAATTAATAACTAAAATCACATAAAATTCAAATTTTATAACATTTTAATCTTTGTTACAATCCTAAATGAAAAACATTAAAAGTTCACAAATAATTCATTTATAAGTATATGTATATATAAAAAAAAAACATAAATTATGGGTTGGGTTGGGTCGGGTCGAGTCAACCCGAGCCTAAAAAGACCAACCCAAGAACCGACCCGAAAATTCGGTTCTCTAAAATTCTAACCCAACCCAAACCGAAAAAAAACCTAACCCAACCCAACCCTTAAGGTTTGGGTTGGGTAGTCCGAGTTGCTCGGGTTACCGGATTATTTGTACACCCCTATTCTCAATGGGGTGCTTGGCCCACCATTTTGGATTTGATTGGTTTTGGAATCCAAACTCAAAACGGCGTTTGGGCCACGGTATTCAAAATCAATGGTTTTTGAAACATAATTCGATGGTTTTAAACAGTACAATTCGATAGTTTTGAACAATGTAACCCGATGGTTTTCCTTTCAAAAACACAATTTTGCTTCATTTTCTCATGGGTAACGACAAAAATGACCATATTTAAATGCGTGTTTTGAAAAAAAACCATAGAATATTTTTTTTTTTGAAAAAATAACTAAACGATTTTTTTTGAATTTTTAAATGACACAAATACCCCCTTAACAAAATTTGTATCCTAGATACTAAAATTATCCTATAATTACATTCAATCTAAAATTCAAATCAAAACAAACAGATTCTTCACAAATCCTTAAATCAAGAAATCGTTGGTCAACAAAAAATCAAAATTGCATAATAATTAAAAATCATTTTAAATTGAAAATCACATCACATTTACCTCAAAAGATTAGAAAAATGCCCAAAACAAAATATCTAACCGTGATACATTATATTCAATCTAAAATTCAAATCAAAACAAAACAAATTCTTCACAAACATAATAATTAAAAATCTAAGTTGAAAATCACATAACATTTACCTTAAAAGATTTTAAAAAATGCCGGTAACAAAATATCTAATCAAAATACATTATATCAAATCTAAAATTCAAATCGAAATAATTAAATCAAATTCTCCCAAATACATTAAAACAAGAAATGGCAACAAAAAAAAACATAACAATTAAAATTTTGTCTAATTGAAGGATAATTTGATACATATTCTTAAATTTTATAAATACCAAATTATTTAAATATGAAATTTTACCTTACAAAGTTCTAAATGAATTCATAGAAACTTATAATACATAAACACAAAGTAAAAGCAGACATCAGATCAAAGATAAGGAAGTCAATCGAAGATGTTGAGAATAAATTGAGATGAATATAAATTTGGATGAATAGATTAATAAAGAGATTTGTCGTGAATAATATAAAAAAATTATCGAAAAAACATACATGATATTAGAAATACATATGAATTTGGAAGATCGCTCGGAACCTCCAATTCGCTTGAGGAAGTCGTAATCACCTAAGATGAAGTGGTGATTCGTTTATGAGGTCTTGATGCTTTCTAAATCAAACTCAAACGATGAGTAAAAATCCAACTCCAACTCCATTGCTATAATTTTGCTATCTCTTAAATTATAACAAAACCATCACATTGATTTAAAAGAATTATCACTTTGATTCCCAAATTTGAAAAGAATTAATGAATCATAATGAAAGGTAAAAGACTATACTGTACAATGCTCGAAACCGCAAGCAACGAATGACGACTCAAATCAAATCAATTTCTCTTTTTTCATTCTTATATTAATTGAAAGATCCATTCAAAAGTCCTTAAAAAAAATAACTCAACTTATACAAGGAGTCCGACAACTAACAAGAGATCCACTAGAAAATAAAGAAAGAAAAAGAAAAAAGAGAGCAAAGTAGCAAAGGAAAAAAAGAAAAACAAAAACTGCACAACCCCGGGTCCAGAATACTGCACTTCGAACACAGCTTTTAGATTTTCAGGCTTCAAACACTGCACCCCAAATAGTATTTTCTGATTCCCAAACTTCATAACACTGCACCCCAAATACTGTTTTTTGATTCTCAGGCTTTCAAATCCTCCAGAACAAACTCCCCAGGGTTCCAAATCTAAGAGTTCTGATTCGGAAATAGTAGGACAAACGCCCCCCATAAGTGTTGGATGAAAGTTCAAAATTTGTATGTCTTCAATAGAAGTTTTCTATCTCTCACTTTATAATCGGATGTAAGTTTAAAATTTCTATATGTTTGCTACGTGAAGACAAATTACTCAACCAGGCCACCACAATTATTTCACTACTTATTAGTAATTGTTGGATAGAAGTTTTTTTTTTTTCTCTCTTTCATAGCTATCGGTTGCATGTTCAAAGTTTGTGTGTCCCTCCTAATAATTAACTATTTGATAGAAATTTGAAATACAATTTTTAAATTTTTCTCTCATGCATCTAACGGTAGACAATTATTGTCTACCACATTATTTCAGTTTTTTCAAATAATGTCTCGTCGTTCTTTATCCTACCTCTAAACCCATGTGTTCAGTTTTTTCAAATAATGTCTCGTTGTTCTTTATCCTACCTTTAAACCCTCTCTCTCTACAAATTTAAGAACTTTAGAGTTTTTAGGTCTCTTTTATCCTTTATGTGTTTCGGGAGTGGTTGTGAAAATTATTATTGAGCCTATGGGAAGCAAATAGATTGAATATTTTTTTAATATATATTTTTTTATCGCCTAGTAATTGTTCAATAGAAGTTCTATCTCATTATTGTTGGATGCAAATTTAAAATTTGTATGTCTCCTACTAGGCATTTGATAGAAGTTCAAAATACAATTTTTAAATTCTCTCTCTTCCACTCCAATAATGTACAATTATAGGCCAATTAGTAATTAACAGAAAAGCTGACGGAATGACCAAAATAAAACTAAATGCAAAACTCACGGGTATATTTGTTGAGTTTGAAAACTCGAAGACCCAAATGCAACCAAACCCAAACCTCATGGACCAAAAGTGTATTTTTTCCTTTTTTTTTTAAGATTTGTTTTGCCACCTTTTTTTGGTCTTCTTCTAGATTTGGGCTTCTTTGCACCTCCTTCACCAGCACCTCTTCCTCCTTTTTCTTTTTTTTAGATCTGGACTTCTTCTTTTTTAGATCTGGGTTTCTTCTTTGAAAACCCAGAAAAAAGAAGAAGTAGAAGAAAAGAAGAAAAGAGAGAGATGAGGGAGGAAGATGCCAGTACCTGTGGGAGGGAAGGGAAAGGGGAAAAGGGAAGGAGAGGACAGTGAGATTTTTTAAATTATTTTTTAATAAAAATATTATTATAAAATGTCATGTCAGCTCGCCCATAAACTCAATAGAATGATTTCCTAAACTTGAGGAACTTGATTATCTAATTTTGAAATGTAAGGACGAAATCAACTTATAATCTCCAAACGTCAGGGACCAAAAAGGTCATTTACCCTATAATTTTTTTTATTTATACAAACAATTTTTATAAGTTTAATTTTTGAACCAAACAAAAACAAAAATAAAATCATTATCAGAACTAGTTCACTTAATAACTTGTTTGTTTAGTTTTTCAATTTTTAAATTACTTTTGAAAATGGACTCAACTTGAGCAATAAATAGATAAATATATAAACTATTACAAATTTTATATTACTTGACCTTTTTGGTTTTTTTTTTCTTTCTTTGATTCCATGACAATTTGATTATAAAGGTATTCAAGAAAAAACACATTTTCAACCTAAAATATCAAAAAATGAAGGAAAAAAAATACAAGTAGTCAAAAAGATTTGAATCTATTTACACTCAAAATATTTTACACAACACTACAACATTTTGAGGATATGCAGACGCAAACTTGCGTCGGAAAATCTTAATGGCAACGAAAAAATTCGTCGGCAATTTCATCGATGTAGATGCATCGACATATCTTTTATGTTGACGCAATTGAGCGTATGCTGACGCATAGCTCTTGCGTCGGCATTTTTCCTGACGCATGTCTCTTGCGTCGCCATCCATTTTTCTCTCAACGCATAAAGCATCGAGAAAAAAATGAAAAAAAAAACTGAAAAACCAACTTCAGTCAACTAAATGCCAACGAACACTCCGTCAACATAAAGTTGACTGAAGCTGATTTTTTAGCCTTTTCCCAACGATTTATGCATCAGTAGATATTTTTGTTATTTTTTTTTAATTTAAGAATTTTAATTTTTTTTTAATAATACATGTTAGCTTATAATAGTTAACGTTCATAATTGAATAATCAGAAAATTATCATTGGTATGAACGCGTAATCATAATTGCATTAAAATCAATACATAATCAAGAAGTACAATAATTTGTCACAAAAAAATCCAACATATCCAATATAATTTAGTACATTATGCAGATAAAATAGTAAGTTGTCCAAATAAAATACATTTATATAAGAAAGATATTTCCAATGTGAAAGACACCCATTCTTCTATGGTCCAAAAGCCAGCTTCAAGATTATGCGTACAAAGCTACAAACTTGAATGAAAAAAGAAATATGAAAAAAGATTGAACTTAAATGGAAAGAAATAAGTCATAGGAAAAGAAAGTGCTTAAAGTGACTAAACCTCCTAATAGAGCCAAAACAAACTTGAACGTGCCCTAGCTAAGCTTCACACCTAAATAACCCACCCTCGAACCTAGTAAAGTATCCAAAACGTGTCTAAGTGCCCTTGGAGGCAGAAACCAAGCTAGAAATAACCTCAATGGATCTACCCTATCCCTCGAAAACATCAAAGTGGCTTAAAAGAGACAAAAAAGTGCTCAATTGTTCTATGGTAGCCAAAATAAATTAAACGTGCCCTAGCCAAGCTTCACACCTAAAGAACCCACCCTCGAACCTAATAAAGTGTCCAAAACATGTCTAAGTGCCCTTAGAGGCAGAAATCGAGCTACAAATGAACTTAATGCATCTAACCTATCCCTCGAGAACATCAAAGTGGCCTAAAAGAGACAAAAAAAGTGCTCAAGTGTCGTATGGGGACCAAAACAAACTTAAACGTGCCCTAGCCAAGCCTCACACCTAAAGAATCCACCCTCGAACTTAGTAAAGTGTATAAAACGTGTCTAAGTGCCCTTAGAGGCGGAAATCGAGCTACAAATGAACTTAATGAATCTAACCTATCCCTCGAGAACATCAAAGTGGCCTAAAAGAGTCAAAAGAGTGTCCAACTGTCCTATGGGAGCCAAAACAAACTTGAACACGCCCTAGACATGCTTCACACCTAAAGAACCCACCCTCAAACTTAGCCAGGTGTCCAAAACGTATCTAAGTTCCCTTGGAAGCAGAAATCGAGCTACAAATGACCTTAACGCATCTACCCTGTCCCTCGAGAACATCAAAGTGGCCTAAAATAGTCAAAAGAGTGTCCAAGTGTCCTATGGGGGCCAAAACAAACTTGAATGCACCCTCGACTAACTTCACACCCTCGAACCCACCCTCAAACCTAGTAAAGTGTCCAAAACGTGTCTAAGTGCCCTTGAAGGGAAAAATCGAGTAGAAATAACCTCAATGCATCAACCTTGTCCCTCGAAAACATCAAAGTGGCCTAGAAGAAACAAAAAAGTGCTCAAGTGTCCTATGTGGGCCAAAACAAACTTGAAGGTGCTCTAGACAAGCTTCACACCTAAAGAACCCACCCTCGAACCTAGCCAAGTGTCCAAAATGTGTCAAAGTGCCCTTGGAGGAGTAAACCGAGCTAGAAATAACCTTAATGCATCTACCATGTCCCTCGAAATTATCAAAGTGGCCTAAAAGAGACAAAAAAGTGCTCAAGTGTCCTATAGGGGCCAAATCAAACTTAAACGTGCCCTAGACAAGCTTCACACCTAAAGAACCCACCCTCGAACCTAGTAAAGTGTCCAAAACGTGTCTATGGGCCCTTGGAGGTAGAAACCGAGCTAGAAATAACTTCAATGCATCTATCTCATCCCTCGAAAACATCAAAGTGGCATAAAAGCTACGAGCATAAAGACCTAAGTGGCTACCATAACTGCAGGATAGTCACTCGAACCCTAAAGCTATAAGCGTAATGCATTTTTAACCCACCTCTAAATCTACAAATACATAAATTGGCTATTATAACTGTAGGATAGCCACACAAACTCACAAACAGCTCATGATATTATAAATGTACATACATCACACAAATTCACACAAATTGAAGGATCCTTCTCCTTGCCTTCCATCCATGAACTTGGTGACTTCAGCCCATCTTTCTTCCCATGACAACAACTTCGTCGTTAAGGTAACAATCTCAGCTTGCATCTCCTCCACTTTCTTCTCAAGTTGTTTTTCATGTTGGGAAGAAGATGTAACACTAGACGACGAACTAGGTTTGGGGTTCCAACCAAGAGCTGTTGCATTTCCAACTACATTCATAGTGCAATGGGGTTAAAAGGGTAGATAAACACATAAATTTGTGCAAGATGACTACATAGAACTTACATATGTATCCCTTGCATTGTCGTTTACCCATCCATCTTTTACAGAGAAGTGACTTTCATGGAACAAATCCACCTGGCCCACATCATGACCTTTTTGTATCTTCTAAAATTCAAAGACGCGCACTATTAGTCATAATAGGAAGATAATGTATATACAAAGAAAAAAAACAAGATTTTTCCTTACCAATTCGTTCTGCACTTGAACAAATGACTTAGGCCCAGTTCGGTGGCGTAAGGGAGATTTACTCGACTTTGTTTATTTTCTCTATTTTCATCTAAAACAATTTAGGGTTAGTATATCGAATTAAGTGAATGAGTTATACGTATACATATAAGTACAACATAAAAATGTACCTTCCATTCAGGGGTCTCCCATCTATCACATAACATATTCCAATAAGCTGAATCATTGATTCTTTCTAGTGGATATTTACGAACCTCCGTAGGGTCGTCAAACTTAGAGTAGTATTTATACAAGTCTGCCCTATTCCTTAAATGTATTTGATATTTGTAGCTCTACGTATCTATTGATATGCTCCTTGGACAAGTCCACGATGAAATACGTCTGTATAGTCAGTAATAACTCTTTAAGTATCCATTAATGATTCAATTCACGGTATTGGAATGTATATTAACCTAAGTAAACTTACCGAGAGCCTGTCTTTTATGCCATCTCGAACTTCCTTTGGGACCTCACTCCATTTTTTGTAATGTTGTGGAATCATATCTTGGGTGATGGAACCAATGATTCCATTGAACTTCGTGGCATGAGCACACACAGGTTTGCTGATCTTCTCGTCAATCTCGATGCGTATTCTACCATGTGCATTGACATAAGCAATCATAGATAGCTTCCAAACCACAATTTAATCAAATAATTAAGCTTCAAATCAAACATTGAACACAAATTAGATTAAAAATCAAAATTTAATCACACACTTTAATTAAACAATTAGCTCCAAATCACACTTTAATCACCTAAATGTTCTCCAAATTACACTTTGAACACATAATACACTCAAAATAAAAACTACAACTTCAAAATGCTCAATAACATAGTTTAAATGTGAAGGCCAAACGCATGAAACACAAAACAAGAGAATATAGTTAATGAAAAATCAAAAGCTAAATAATCTTCTCTCATGGAAATGATCAAAAAACTTCAAAAGTAATCAAATCATAACAAGAACTCACATGATTGGTATCGTTCCAAAGCTAAAAAAAAACAACTTTTTTTCATCAAAACGTCATCAACTATACATTTTGAAAGACCCACTGACTCAATCACCCAAAAGAACGCTACCCCATTTCTGCACAATCTATTACAAACCACAAGGAGAAATGATTGATATAAAACAACCCCTCCAGTTAGTAAAACAACCATCTCAAAAATACATGTACCAAAGATCATCATCTGAGACAATAGTTGTCCAATTGAAAACCATTACTACTTTTCCATAAGCATCGAAATAGAAAGAAACAAAAACAAAAGGTTATTAAAAAAATTACAAAATCCAGTCCAAGCCACACATCGAAACGGTCAATTTCACACAATTACTCTTTCACTCATCAAAGGAAACAAAAGTTCCATAATAAGAATAGGAAAACAAAGCAAAAACCCCTCAACTTCAGCCTGGAAAGTTCGGCAAAAATCAACATGCAATTCCTAAAATTCAATCCAAGAAAACCCAATCAAACAAAAGCTTCAACGAGTCGAAAAACCAGACAATCAAGAATAGAAAACAAGTGGGTAGTAATATTTCAATGTCCCAAGATCCAATAGTGGCGGCCCTTTTAGGAAGCGTCAGCAAAGAGAAATCATTGATTTGCTAAAGATGAAAGATATAGAATCCTAATTTCTATATGCAATTGAAATTAAAGAAAACTAAAAAAATTGGACAAGAAATCGAGAGAAAATACATTTTTCGAAGCGTTCTATTACTTCTAGCCTTTCTCTATCATCATTGTTTTGGAAGAGCTTTGATGAGAGCTTGTTGAGGGCTCAATCAAATATATTTATAAATCAACCGACTGATATTTGTAGTACCAGTGACCCGGTCGAACATACGGAATCGAATAAACTGGTTTCTATTAATTAGAATTCATAATGACATGGATTGGGTGGAAATTTGAAATAAAACATAGAACGAAAGACAGAAGGACAAAACTGAAAGCAATAAAGATAATGACCTCACCTTGGACAAAACTAGAATCTCGTGGGAGCCTCCCCTAAACAAGTCGAGATTTCAACACCTAAATGGACTTTAAACTAACTCACTATCTAGGGGCGAACATTCCATACTAGTTAATTAGAAGAGTTAAGCCCTTGGGACAGATCGAAATGAAACAATTAAACTCGATAGGCATATCAAATTTAACCATCACGTGTCAATTGATTCTAAAGCTAGCACATGGAAAGTAAAGAAGCGATTTACTCCTAATTACCAATGTTGTTGTCAGCTTAGTGCTACAAAAATTAAGCAAGGTACCGAGAACCCCTATAGTTACTCGTGCATAGTTATGAACCTGATAATCTAGCTAATTTGTCAGATCAACCAAATTAGAGAATTACTAAGTATAAAGCAAGAATCAACGACCATAAAACATGCTGAAAAATAGAAATAATACTCAAAATCTAACAATAATTGCATAAATACCGTGTTTACAACTCGAAACAGTGTTGAAAGTCTAGCTGAACATCGAACCGATGTAGCCCGACGCTGAGAATCAATCCAAAACACTAATTTAAGCCTTAAACTATGAAAAAAGGAGAAAAATCACCTACAAAGGTCTCATAGCGACGGACAAAAATGAGACCAATGACTTAAGGGTCGAAATTTTTGTTTTATACAAATCGCAGTAGCGTCTTGATGCTATCAAGTGTCTTGATGGGCTCGCTGCAACGTCGAGCGAGGCATGGCACATGGACACTTACGACAGCGTCTTGATGTTGTTCTGAATATTCAGCTAGTATTCTTAGAGTCATTTGGGTGTCGTGGTGGCAGGGGCAAAAGGTCATTTTTATGGTTCTTCGTGTTCATCTACTCAAACAACCTCCAAATTGGCACGAATTCACTCCAAATGGATGAAACGCTCCAAAATACATCTGGTGCTCAGTACCTACAAAATGAACAATTAAGCACATAAAATCTAACAAACTAGTATGAGTTAGGTTAAGTAAAATATGAGTATTTTGGTCCTATCAAATACCCCAACCTAAATCTTGCTAGTCCTCGAGCAAGGCACAAACAAAACAGTAAATATAAGACTCGTTGGTTACATATTTCATGACTTTAATCTCCATACTTTAAGTAACTAATCATTCACAAAAGAAGAAGCAAAGCCAATGCAGAGTTTGTTGGGCATAGAGTATGCCCTAGGATACATGTCTCGCCGGCTTTAGTGCAAGTGGGAGATTGTTGGGATTTATGCCCTAAAGCCTCATAATTAGTTATTTATTTAATAATTAATAATAATTTTGATTATTTTATTTGCAATATAATATTATCCATTATATGAAAAATCCAAGGTTATTAGTGTAATCTTGAACAATATGTGGTTGACATACAGGAGGATCGTGTTCAAGAAATAACCTAAAGAGTCATAGTATATGGATAAGGTTGGGTGCCTTATCCTGGTAATATTATTGATACGACCCACTTTGTAATAGTTACAAATGATGTGATCTAAATCGTTCATGTGGAGACATGTGAGTGGGGGTATCTTATACAATGAGTTTGTATAAGACTGGACCACGAAATATTTAATATCTCTTTATAAATCCGTTAATTGAGAAGATTAATATTTCATCACGATGATCATATATGATTCGATCTTAATCCAGAGTGAGTTTGAGTATGAACTCCTACCTGTGAGGGCTTGTCCTTTGATTTGCATGGGTGAGAGTGATTTTTATTGCTGATTCAATAAGCCTACCATTTTAGGGACTTGACCAAATAGGGAGCTGGGAATATAATCTCACAAGATGAAATTCACTCATTCCCTTATAGGGTAAGTAGATGAGTAGTTCCCTTAAGTGTTGATTTCAGGACTTGAACAATGGGGCCCCACCCTCTCACTTGCCCGAGAGGGACTTAGTTTATGGTTGGATCATAAACAAATTGTTCCTTAGAGGATCAGTGGCACTTAAGGTGCAAGATGTAATTACAAGGGTAAAATGGATTTTTGACCCAGCTGTAATTACGAACAACTCGTGAATGATCGACTTGCATGTAGTGATTATATCAATGGACACAACTTATCCTACAGTGCATAAGAGTGCAACTTTAGGTCTATAGTGGAGTGACCCTAGAGTTAATGAATGAAAATTGATTAATTGAAGAGTTTAATTTATTAATTTTGTATCATTGGAGCTTATAATCTGTAAGTCCATAAGGTCCCCTTGCTAGCTCATAGTAACACTAAAAGATCAATTTAGTTGAAAGAAAAATTTGAAATGTTCAAATTAATATTTAATTTGCAATGTTCAAATTAATATTTAATATATTAGATATATTAAATATAAAAGAGGAAAATATATTTATTGTATTTGATACATTAAATATTAAAATAATTAATGTATATTAGATACATTAAAGAAAATATATTTATTAAATTTGAATTGGATTCAAATTAGGAAATATATGTCGTAGGAGAATTTTAAAAGGTTTGAATAAGATTCAAATTGGTTAGATAAATATATTTTAATATATTAGATATTAAAATATATTTTTTAATTATCTTCCCTAGACCACTATAAATAGGACCCTAGGGGTGAGCCATTGGACATTCTTCATAGAACACACATCTCCTCAATAGAAAATTAGAGAATTCTCTCTAGAATTTTTCCTCTCCAATCCCTTAAGGATTTTCTTTCAAGAGGTTCCCACAAGCCTTGATCTTGTGTTAAAGTCATAGTCATGAAGACTTTGTGGAGGAGATAAAGACCCGCTAGAATATTCTCCATATTTATCTCAAAAGTAAGTTTTCTTAATTAATATTATTTTTAGTTTAATTTTAAATAAAATCAAAGACGATCCAATGCTTCCGCTGCGAGATTAAGAGTTCATTCCTATCAATTGGTATCAGAGAAATCTTTGAGTTTTATTTAGAATTAAAGTTTTGTGATGGTGGGTATTTTAATTTATCATATATGTGATAAATTGTGGCTTGCAAATTGATTGTTTAGGTTATTTGGCATTAGATTTATTGTTTTGATTAGATCATTGTAAAACCCATAAGGGTTAGGATTTCATGTATTTTACTTGAATGACTACCATTGCTGCAATTTTCGATCACTTGCGCTGAAGAAACCGACGACAAAGAGGTGCATGTAAAAAAAAAGAAAAGAAAAATCGAAGTCAAACATATTCGGTTTGAGCTTTATATTATTATTAAACATTCTAGTATCAGAAAACAGTGTTTGGTTCTGTGGTGAAGGAGGCTTTTTGTTATACTCTAGTTCCTTGGTTCAACATTTGGGTAATGCAAGGAAGATATTGAAGACCAAGATATGTCTTGGATTTAAATTATTGTAATTTAAATTGTTTTCAAACAATTAAGTGCCAATCCCATACTTCACTCTAAGACCAAGCACATGCAGTTGGACAGTTATTTTGTTCGTGATTTGGTTCTTCATAAGAAGATTGTGGTGCATCATTTCCCTGCTATAGAACAAATCATGGATATTTTAACAAAACCATTATCTACTACGAGGTTTAATCATTTGAAGACCAAGCTCAATGTTCGTGATGCCACTACCATTGGCTTGCAAGGGGTGTTTAGATAGCCCAATAGGGTTGACAGTTTAGGCCCAGTTTAAGCCTTTTTGAGTTTTTTTAGAAGCCCTAGTTAATTGGTATTTAGTTTTTTAACTTTGTGGTGTATGAGTTTGTTATGAAGATGAAATTCCAATATGCGTGAGTTTATTGTAGAAGTTTTCTTTCCAAGCCTCTATATATGGCTGATGTTCTCTTAATCACAAATATATAGAAGCTAAGGGTTTCTCCTACACTTCATTCTCTTTTTCTTCCTTTATTTCTCTGCTATAATGAAAATCAAATAGGGAGAAGGGAAAGCGAAAAAGAGAGGAGGCTAGAGAGAAGGTGGACCTAGAAAGGAGGAAGAAATGCGAGAGATGGAAGGTTAAGAAGAGGGAAATGATAGAGAGAAAAAGGCATTGTAGCAAGAGCCCATTCAAATTGTCTTTCTCGATAAGATAGATGACTATCTCTTATATCACAGATAAACGCCTATTAATGAAAAACTATAAAATGGTATATTGATAACACTCATTTATGAGTATTATTTAGCTCTAAAAACCATACTTATTGCTTAGAAAGCGAGTGGTTATTTTCATATTTTATGTCATTTAGAGTGAATTTAAGTAAAAACAAGCTTAGCATGTGTTTGAGAACATGATTTTGTAAAAATAAGTAAATATATGTGAAAAGAGTTCTTTTTGTAAAGAATTTGGTAAGTTTTGTTATTTTTGTGTAGAAGTGTAAAAAATGACCCCATATGCGCCAGCATTGAGACAACATTTTGAGAGAAAAAGTAGAAATTTGGCTAAGTGCAGAATCATGTGAAATGCGCCAGCATTATGACAGCATTTGAAGAGCAAAGGCAAAATTTTGGCTAAGTGCAAAGTTAGAAAAAATGTGGCCGCAATTTACCAAGAGAATTGAAGCTGTGAAATTGCGCCTAAGATGCGGCCACAATTTACCCAATTGACTAAAGCTTTGAAAATACACCCAAGATGCGACTACAACTGGACCTAATCGACAGAAAGTGCAGAAATCGCATATTTAATAGATTTTTGCAAGTTTCTCCATCAAACCTCCTCAAATCAAGGGATTATGGTCGACTACACTTTCTCACATTGACCTTGGCAGCAAACCCTAGATTTGAAGTCTATAAAAGGTAGCTCAAGCTTCATTTTCAAGAGATCTCGGATTTATACTTTTTCCCAAAGTTCTATCATTTTTTCTTTAATTTTCAGTCGCCACTATGAGTCTCTCCCAAGTTCTGTTCATACTCTACTCAGATACCGATTTCGAAAGAAAGAGGTGTAAATACTTCTTCTTCTTGAAAAATGTTGAACAAGTTAGAAAGAAGGAACAAACTTAGGATTTCAAGTTTGTAGTTTATGTTTTCTTTAGTTTGTATTTGTTGTCTTTCTTTAACTTTGAGTTGTAAGTTTCTGTTTTTCATTTGAGTTCAAGTTTCTAAGTTGTAGTTTCAGTTTTATTCTTAATACAAGTTGTTGTTTCTTTATATTTCATACTTCAAAGTGTATTCAAAGTTATTATCTCAATAAAGTTTGTTCTTTCTTATTCTAGTTTTATCTTTACTTTCTCCATTTTTATTTTCTTTTCAACTATGAGCTAAACTCCTTTGAGGGGATTCAATGAAGTGGATACCCTAAGAAGGAAGTAAGCCCCTCATGTGATTTAGCAACTTTGCTCAACATTTAGCATCGTTTGTTTTTATTGAAGTTTAAGTTTCATTGTTAGTTTAAACTCATCACTTGAGTTAGCATAGTTTGTGTGAGATTCAATACTTAAAAGGTATGATCGAGCAAGCATTTTCATAAAGGAAATCTAGGAGAAGAGTCTAGAAATAGAACTTCACTCTTTGTAGTAGACATAGGACAAAAACCTCTAGAATCTTTTGAGTTGTGTTCTTGATCACCTAAGTTAAAATTAGCCATAGACATATGTGTTTAATTTCTTAGGCTCCTAATTGCACTTAGAAAATGGTTGAATATGCATTGAACTCGATTCACAGTGTTAAGTGTCAATTAGGGTAGGTTCTGGGCGTATCTTGGTAGCATTCTGTTTGAACCATACAGAGCCCTAAAGAGCGAGATGTGGGTGCAAATGGGCAACAATTGCCAAATGAACCTCTCCTAGTTGGGAAAATTGCAAGCGCATGGTGGGCGCATTTCCTTAAAGTTGAACTAGATTTGAATCCTCTGTTTTCTCACCAGCGTGTTCTTACCCTTTTTCAGCTTTAGTTTGTTTTTACTTTTTGTTTGCAAAACCCCCCAAAATCTCTTTATTTGTAATATTTAAGAATTCTTTGTTGATTAGTTGAAAGTTTTGTTACATTCGTTCCCTTGGGTTCGATATATGGAGTACTCTCCATATATTACTTAAGAGACATTGTGCACTTGCGCTCCTAACCCATCAAGTTTTTAGAGTCATTGCTGGAGAACGACACTTTAACAAAATTTTCAATTTTTCAATGAAGATTGTGATCTAATTGCAATCGCATTTCACCTCTGTCCCAGAATCCAACCCTTATTTGTAGGTTTTTGTAGGTTAAAACTTGTGTATAAGCAAAGGGCCTTGTCCTTGTGATTTTAATCCTGAGATAAAGCGAACTTTCAACTAGTGTCGTAAAGAGTAACAGAGGAAAAGAAGAGAACTATGAGAGTTGAGTGCTCAGGAGAATCCAGAAGGGCTTGTTTTGCAGGAACATTTGGAGTCGATCCTCTTGATGAACAACAAAGAAGAGCACTGTGCAATAACCACAACAATAAGTGGCCCAACAAAATCCCATTTTTATTAAGGGATTATGCGGCCGCAAATTTCCATAATCTTAATGTAAGAATCATGGAACCAAACATTGAGGAAACTTATTTTGAGTTAAAGCCTATATAGTTTCAGATGCTCCAAACAATAGGACAATTTGCAGGGCTACCAAACGAGGATCCTCACAAGCACATCAAGTTTTTCCTGAGGATCTACAACTCATTCAAGATGAATGGAGTGTCAAACGAGACATTGAGGCTTAAACTATTTCTTTCTTCTTTCCCACCAGATTCGATTACTTCTTGGGATGGCTTGGCAAAAAAGTTTCTTTTGAAATATTTTCCACCAACCAAGAATGCTCAGATTCGAGGAGAAATTATCACTTTTAAACAAGGTTCTAATGAAGGTATGGATATAGCATGGGAGCATTTCAAAAAGCTAATGAAGAAATGTCCACATCACGGATTACCAGCGTGCCTTCTGATTGAGATCTTTTACAATGAGTTGACCCAGGCCTCAAAAACCTTAGTAAATGCCTCAGCAAAATGGATCCCTGTTGAAAAGGACCGTGAATAAGGCTAATGAGATTTTAGATGCAATCGTCTCCAACAACAGTCAATGGAGAGAAGAAGACACACATTCTACTAGAAATATTGCAGGTGTACACGAGGTTATGCATTAGTAGCACTGAGCTCGCAGATCTCGGTGATGAACAATACTTTGAAGAATTTCACTTTGAGGAACTAGACCCCTATTGCTGCTTTGAATCAAATCTCAACTCCTACTTGTATTTATTGCAGCGAAAATCATTTTTTCGACAATTGTTCTTATAATCCTGTCTATGTGTGTTATGTAGGAAAAAACCGGTCGAATCCTTATTTCAACAAGTGTAACAAAGGTTGGAGGCAACATCCTAACTTCTCTTGAGGAGGACAAAATGCTAGCACATCAAATGTAAATCAATACGTGAAGTAGGGATTCCCTCTAGGTTTCAACAATCAATCATAGCAGCCATATGCAGAAGAATGCTATGGAGATACAACCATAATTGTCAACACTGAATCCTACATTGGAGACCCTTATGATGGAATTCTTAACTAAAAATGATGCCATCATTGCTAAGAATGATACCATCATTCCGAGCCAAGCTACCATCATTCAAAGCCAAGCTGTATCATTGCAGAATATTGAAATACAAGTTGGACAAATTGGCGAGAGAGATGAAGAACAGGCCTCGAGGAGCATTTTCAAGCAACATGGAGAATCCACAACGAGAGGAAAAGGAACACTGCAGGGAAATCACTCTTATGAGTGGACTCAAATATGACAAGCCAGAGATGCCAATGGAGTACAAAACTCCACAAGTTTCCATGGATTCAAAATTGCAGGAAAGTAAGAATAAAAAAGAAGGCTAAAGAACCCAAAAGAAGAAATTGCAGGTGATGGACCAGCCTTCCAGCCACAAAGTACAAAACTCCACAAGTTTCCATGGATTCAAAATTGCAAGAAAGTAAGAATAAAGAAGAAGGACTAAAGAACCCAAAAGAAGAAATTGCAAGTGATGCGACCACCCTTCCGACCATAAAGCACCCTGAAGAACATATGGACATTCCTATGAGCCAAGGTTGCATCCGCAAAGCACCTGGAGCTTGAGAAGAAGTCGACACCAGTGAAGAAACCAGAGAATCTTTATCGAAGTGTCAGACCACCTCCATCATTCCCATAGAGATTCCAAAAGAAGAACGAGAATGCACTGTTCAAAAAACTCTTGGATATACTCAAGTAGCCAAATATCAACATTCTATTGGTCGAAGCTCTTGAGTAGATGTCCAACTATGTCAAGTTCTTGAAGGACATTTTGACTAAAAAGCGAAGGCTAGAAGAATTTAAAACTGTAGCTCTTACTGAGAACTACAGTGCTTTTTAAAGAGCAAGGTGCCCCTATATTGCAAGATCCAGGAAGCTTTACAATCTCAGTTGACATAGGAGGACAAAACATTGGAAGAGTCTTCTGTGAACTTGGATCCAACATCAACTTAATGCCCTTGTCAGTCTTGAAGCAGCTAGGATAGGGAAGCTAGACCGACAACAGTAACTTTACTGCTGACGGACAGATCAATAGCTAGGCCCATAGGAAAAATTGAAGATATCCTCGTTAAGGTGGATAAATTTATTTTTCATGTAGATTTCATCATCCTAGATTGCAAGGTAGACAAGACAGTACCAATCATCTTGGAAAGACCTTTCCTAGCCACAAGAAGAACAGTCATTGATATCGGAAAAAAAAAAAGAATTGACGATGCAAGTGAATGACCAAAAGATAACTTTCAACATGCTCAACACATTGCAATACCCCAAGGATATGGAGGAATGCTCTAGCGTGGAGACCCTTAATCCATTTTATTATTTACAAGAATGAGCAATTAAAGAAATACTTGAAGAAGAGATCCTTGATCCATGTTGTGATTTGTAGGAAATATTATAGGAAAAAGGCTCAAAAGAGGAATTTAAGGATAGTGACGAGCAAGGAAGCACAAAGACATGTCAACAGCAGAATGCAACCATCTTTGCTCCCGCAATTGAGAAAATCAATTCTTTAAGATCAGATGAAGACAAATTCAATTCATTAAAGCTCTTTCGTAATCAAAGCACCTCAACTAAGACCTGAATCTCGTCCATTGACGAGACCTAGAAGCAAAATGAAGGAATTAAAATCATGAAATTAGGTGATGTTGACATATGTATATATTTCTTTAGTTTGTTTATTTGAAAAAATATATAAAATAAAAGACTAAAAATATGTGTGGTGATTGTAGTGTATAGAAGAGCTTAAGGAATTAGAACTAAGAGTTTTGATTAGGAGGGAACTTTGTCCTAGGAGGGTCCTGTCTATGCTAAGGTACTTAAGCTGACCGTTAGGGAATACCTCTACCTAGAGACCTAATTAGGAGTTAAATTAATCAAACTTTTAAGTCTAAGTCATTAACACCTTTTGCTTGAGTGAGCAAATTATTCCTAAGTGTTTAAATGTGTGAACTTTTTTATGCTTTGAGTTAGTGTGCAGGAAATTTAAAGGACTTTTGAAAAAGGACTTAAACAAAGAATTGAAAATGAGGCAAAAATGCGACTGCATCCTAAACGCATATTACATTGCAGGCTTTAAAGGAAAAAGAAGAATGCATTGAGGATGCGGCTGCATTTGAGGGAATGAAAAGAGGGGAAAATGTAATACACATGCGATCGCATTTCACACAAATACACTTGATTTTGCAGAAAATAGAAGGACTCGAGAGAGAGGCTGGATGCGACCGCAGCCTAACAACCTGACACATCTCCAGCTACTGAAGGAGACATTGCACCCACATCTAGAGCACATTTGATTGCACCAATGGCCACTCATGCCACTCCAACCAAGTCCAATTCCCAAACCACAACTCATGTATCCTCCACATCCCTTCACCACGCAAAGGTAGGTACAAAATCCTCTTCATGCACAAAAGAAGTCAAATGGGACATCTCATAGCCTATGGAGGAGATAGAGAAAGCTGATGAGCCGAGGCAAGGATCAAATGATGAGCGAGTGACTCAAAAAGACATTTTCACACCTGAGTGGGTAGCCATGATAGCAACTGGAAAGACCAAGGTTGTGGAGCTTACTAAGAAGCTCCATGAAAACGCTGAGAATAAAAGAAAATAAGAGGAAGAGAATGCGGCTAGAGAAGCAGCCACACCAAAAGAAGCAGAAGAAAAAGGAAATGCGACTGCATCTGTGATACATTTGGACCAAGCCACACCACCACCACTAGAAGCTGATCAAAGACTATCTGAGGCCTTTGCTGAAGATGCGACTGCATCCCTGTCGCATCCTAATGAACAAGGACATGATGAAGAAGATTTTGAGGACCTAATTGAGTATAAGACTCAGGGCTTCACTCCTGAACATAGCCCCGAGCTAGAAGAAAAAGGCTAGAAAGCTCCACTACCAAGGACGACTTGCATGAAATCTTGGAGAGTCAGATGTCTAACCCCTATTAGAAGAGAAATAGAGATGAATGGGCAAAAAAGAAGAAGAAACAAACAACCACACCAACTCCTCAAGATGCGGTCGCATCTATGCCACAAGATGTCTGCAAGAATGAGGGTTGACCTGGACAAGATACGGGAACAGAACAAAGCCTATTGGGCTTTTGCATGGAGAGAGACGATGCCATTCATGAGGCCCTCGCTAAACTGACCAAAGGCAAGGCCCCTGCACTTCCTAACTTCCCCACCATTCTCCTAGATCACAAAGACCAAATGAGAGAGGATAGCTCATCCACCTCTTAAGAGAGTACTTGTTTCACTCCACCACTATCTTTATTTGCTTTTAGGAGGCTAGTTTTACTTGTTTTTCACTAGTTTAGTTTACTTGCTTTCCATAAGCTCAAGTTATTGCTTTCTTAGTTTTATTTATGTTGTTTGTTTGCTTTTGTTTGTTTTGTTCTATTGTGAACACTTTTTGAACAAATTTAATTTTCTTTACATCTTGCACATGAATGAACAAAAATTAGTTTTCAAAAATAGTTTGCAAATTGTTTTCCTTGGTTGTTGTGTTAAAAAGTCCTTTATGATGATACTTAGAGCTCTCTCAAATTTCAAGTGGTTTACAAAAAAATTGAGTTTTCAAAATCATTTACTTTATCGATCATTTTTCTTCATAAAACATTCAATTCCAAAGTCCCCTTGTGTTTAGACCACCGAGTGCACTTTGTTTAGCAAGTCCTAGTTACCGAAAATATGTACCCCAACCCCTTGTTTCTCTAAGTTCTTTGCCAATGGGGACATTGAAAGGTTTAAGTTTGGGGGGATGAGTTTTGTGCTTAAAGTTTGTTGGATTATCCTTGTATCGTGTACTACACTACTGTTCGAACTCATGAAAAAAAAAGGGAGAAAAGAAAAAGAAAAGAAAAATAGGGATACTCCTCCTTCTAGAGTAAACTGAATAACCAGGGGCGGTCATGACACCCATGAATTCCTTTGCATGAAAGGTTGACTTATGAAGTGAGTATGTGGAAATAGTCTTCGCAATGACTTGTGCTCGTAGTCAGCTACTTTCACCATAAAGTATTGGTAAGTTGGAACGAAGGTACAAGTGACAGCAAGGCTCTCTCTAGAAAAAATAAAAAGAAAATAAATTAAAGAAAAAGGAGCCTAGCAGTAGTTTTCAATAAGTGTAGAGAAAAATGAGACTGCTTGTAATGTTAGTAAGCTTAGCATGTTGAACAAAGACGATCACCTTAGACTTTATGACTAAGACTTAGGTTGTATAAGCATGATAGGTGGGTTTGCATGAGAATGTTTTGTCTTGAAAAGGAAAGGTAAAGTTCTATGTGAGATTTTCATAATTGTGTAAGTACTAAGAGTTAAGACCTCTCCTGAGAGATAACCTTTTTTCAAAACATCCTTAAGAAACTTTTTGCTACTTGTTTGCTTGTTGTTTTTGCTTAAAATTTCTTGGGGTAAAAGATTAGAAAACACTACAAGATGTTTTGAAGCGTTGAGCAAAGTAAAAAAAAAAAACGTTGAGAAAACCTATTCCAACGCAAAAAAAAATGTTGGCAAAAACTTGTTGGGAGAGGTTTTGTCGACACCACAAAGTCTTGCATTGACAAAAGCTACCCTGCAAGAATTTCAACTTTCTTTCGACGCCAAAAAGTGTTAGGATAAGGTTATCTTGACGGGAAAACTTTCGTTGACAAATCCCTATCAAAAAATGTTTAACCAATGCTAAACTGGGTAGTGTTGACAGAACCTTTACCGACACTACATTCCTGGCGTCGGTAAAGGCAAAAATAGTGATGCTAGTCATGTGGCGTCGACAAAGGAATTGGGATTTTACATTCCAATTAACTTGCAACTTATTAACACTTCCTTTCGGCATCAAATCGGATCCCTAAATCCAATTTCATGTAATCAAGCAACAAGAATATGTGATTGTATTACTTACCTCGTTGAAAATGTTGAAAGTTGAAAACATCGTATGTGAAAGGCAGAAAACACGAGTCTTTTCAAAAAGGTGAAAATCTGGTGGGATCAATTGTTCACTTAATTACAAATGGTGAAAATGTGTGTATTGGTTATTAAGGCCCCGTTTGATAACATTCTCGTTTCTCGTTTCTTGTTTCTGTTTTTGTTTCTGTTTCTCGTTTCTTGTTTCTGTTTTTTAAAAACTAAAAACAGAAACATGTTTGATAACTATTTATGTTTCTTGTTTCTTGTGTTTTGGAAAAAATAAAATTTAGTACATGTACTATAATAAAACATATAACATGCATTAAAATAAATACAAAACAATTATAAAGAGGTTATATTATTTTATTAAGGCCCAACACCTAATTATTAATAATAATAATAATAACAATAAATTTTATCCTTCAAATGTTGTTCAAATTTGATTTGCAATGTTATTTCTCACTTCAATCAATTCATCTTGAACAATTTTGACTTACAAGAGTTAGTTCAATTAGACGAATTTGTAAATTGTCTAAGGTCAGACAATCAAATATACCAACATTTCATTAATTTAATAATAAACTTTATTTTTATTTTTTCTTTAAAAATGCATTAGCCAATAATACACGCAAGTAAAATCAGAAAAAGAAAGAGAATGTATATTTTTTTTACATTTAATGGTAAACATGAAATACATTATTAGTTTATTTATTTAATAAAAAAAATCGTACCAAAAGGAAAAATAATAGAGAATTAAATAAAAAATAATAACTATAAGTTCGTTATTGTAAAGTAAAAGAAAATAAGAAAATAAGAGAGAAGAGAAAAACATAAACGAAAAGAGAAAAGTAAAAAGAAAAAAAGAAAAAATAATAATGAATTATTAAAAGAAAAAAAATTATGATGAAAAAGAGAGAACGAATAGAAATAAATAAATCAAAAAAGAAGAAATTAAAAAAAAAAAAAAAAGAAATAAACAAAAAGATTAAAAATTATTAAAATAAAAAAAAGGAATGGAAGAGAGAGAAAGAAGAGAGAGGGAAGAGATGAGTAAAATGAGAAATAAGAATACATGTATGAAATCTGAAAAAAAAAAAAAAAAAAAACAGAAACATAATTTAATAAACTACTTTTTGAAGTTTCTCAAAATCTGCCATTTTTTATAAACGTTTCTAAAAAATTTAGAAACAAGAAACATGATGGTTTATCAAACATGTCTGTTTCTTGAAAAATGAGAAACATGAACAAGAAACAGGAAACAATAACGTTATCAAACAAGCCCTAAGTTTTAGTATGTAAAAGTTGATATTAAAAAAAAAATCCATGGTGAGAATTAATTTCACTTCTATTTAATAAGATAAAAAGGTACATCCATTTCTATGCTTACATCATAAACATCAACAAAGGGTTAGGTCAATTTTCTAGATCAGAAAACTTTTTAGCCCATTTTTAACAAGAACCCTTGATTTTTCTTTTTCATCTCATCAATATTCTTTGAATAATTTTAAACTTAGAGATACGTGTCTGAGAAGGAAAGTTTTAATTTATTTTCAACGCATATTTTTTATTTTTTTTAAATAAGTTTCTACAAATTTATTGATAGTTTAGCTGATTCAAAATTTTACATATTGTCCCTTTTTTTTTTCAGTTCCCATATTGCTTTCCTCTTGACTTATATTTTTGCTTATTTTATTTTAATTTTTGTAGTATAATAAATTCTATAAATTTTAGTTGTTGAGGATGTTATTTATTTTTATTTATTTTCAATGCATATTTTTCATTTTTTTAAATAAGTATTTACGCATTTATTGACAAGTTGACTCATTCAAAATTTTATATATTGTCCTTTTTTTTTCTCAGTTTCCATATTGCTTTCCTCTTGAGTTATATTTTTGCTTCTTTTACTTTAATTTTTGTAGTATAATAAATTCTATAAATTTGAGTAGTTGAGGTTGTTATGTATTTTAATTTATTTTCAATACATATTTTTCATTTTGATTAAATAAGTTTCTACGCATTTATTGATAGTTTAGCTCAATCAAAATTCTACGTATTGTCCTTTTTTTTTTTCAATTCTCATATTGCTTTCCTCTTGACTTATATTTTTGCTTCTTTTATTTTAATTTTTTGTAGTATAATAAATTCTAGAAATTTTAGTAGTTGAGGTTATTTATTTTAATTTATTTTCAACGCATATTTTTCATTTTTTTAAAATAAGTTTCTACGCATTTATTGATAGTTTAGTTGATTCAAAATTTTACATATTGTCCTTTTTCGTTTTTCAGTTCCCACCCCCATATTGATTTCCTCTTGAGATATATTTTTGCTTCTTTTATTTTAATTGCGAGCCACATTTAATTTGAAATATGAATAAGTGGTTTAATTAATACTTTCAATTAGATTTTTTTTCATTTTAAATATATTACATCACAAATATAGAATGAAAATTTGAATCTACAATGTGTTAGAAATTGTGGTATGCTATAAGCACTCTTATGACTAAACAAGAATAGTAAAAACTTTTTACTAAACCTTCTAGCCATGTTGGATTTGTTTTTAGTTCAATTTGGACATTTTATTGATGAATGTGAACACTTTTTACCTACATAAATTTGTTTTTATGTTCAATGATAGTTCAATTTATGGATGACAAATTTTTCTATAAGCTAAGGTCGGGTCTCCATGGAGCCCCACTCCAAATAGGAAGGGGAATCCTTGTTTGGAATGGGGTTGGAAGAAAAAGTTTTCTTCCAAATCTTTTTCAAGGATGGGGATAGAGAATACATTTTCTGCCTTGTCCTCGACCCTAACCCCTTCCTTGAACTTCGATCCCTAATGTTTTTAGATAATCAATATATATTTATTAACTTTTTATATTAAATATCAATAAAATATTCAATATTTTAAAACTAAATTATTTAAATTAATAAATAATATAAATATCAATTTTGTCATTTCTCTATCACAAACTTCTCTCTATTTATTTTTTTGATCTTATATTATACACGTGCACCTTCCCACTCACAAATAATTTTGTCTCCAACTACACATTTCTATTATTTTTACTAATTTCACGTTAATTTCACGTCAATCTAAACATAACTCAACTAGTTAAGGCATATAAAAAATCACTAATTTCACTATATTCATGCTATATGATTCTAACTTTTCTCTTTATTTATATAACAATATTAATAATAAAGATATATTAAAATTGAAAACCAAAAGTTCACAATTGACCCAACCATCAAACTTTCATGAATTTAATTTGTAATTTACTCTTATTGATATTAATAAAACTATTCTGAATTTTACATGTTTTTTTATGATAGCAATCGATAATATTTGGATAAAAATGTAAAACAATATAAAGATCCCAAATATATATATATATTAGTTCTCCTTAATATTAATGGATGATACAACTTTTCATTTTTTTTAAGATCTTGTTTCAACATTAGTATATAAACAAACCCTACATCTAAAAAACATGCAATGGATCCATGAATCATATTATTATAAGTTATAACCTAAAGTATTTCGAGTTCAGTTATAACTTAAATTATTTTCTAGCTTTTACATTTAAAAATTAAAATTGGCTGTGTGTTTTTGCGATTTCTATAAAAATGGGCCAATATATTTTAAAAAGGCATTCACAATTATTTTTATAAGTACTTTGACCATTTTTCATTGATTTCAAAAATAGTAATATATAATTATTATTTTTTTTTATAAGCACAACTTGACTCAATAACTATTTCAGTAAAAAAAAACCTCAATAATTATTGAACCTTATAGATGGATAATTTTACTGATCTATCTTCCTTTTCTTACCCAGCGACAAAAATAAATTTTCAAGGCTTACCAAACAAGAAAGAAGTTCAAATCTAGGATTCATTTAACAGGTTAAATTACAACTTTTAGTCCTTGAGCTTTCAAGTTTATGTCAAAAAGGTCCATGAACTTTAGAAAGTGTCTAAAAGGTCCTTGAACTTTCAATTTTATGTGTAATAGATCATTGAACTTTAAAAATATCTAATAAGTCATTAAACTTTCAATTTTGGGTCTAATAGGTCCTTGACATATTCGAAATTTTAAAATTAACTAATCTATTAGATATAAAATTTAATTTTGTCTAAAAAAGACTCTAAACTTTCAATTTTGAATTTGGTAGGTTCGTGAATTTTTAAAAACGTCGAATAGGTCAAGGGATCTATCAGAGACACAAAATTAAAAATTTAAGGACCTATTGGAAACAAAATTGAAAGTATATGGATCTACTAGACACTTTTTAAAGTTTAGAAATAAAATAGACAAACTTGAAAGTTCAAGGACCTATTAGTCAATTTTTAAAGTTTAAGGATCAAATAGGCACAAACCTAAAAGTTCAAGAATTAAACTTGTAATTTTACCGATTGACAATTTTATTTCTACTTTTTTTTTTGGAACATGAGTGTTTCATAGTTATTTCTTTATTTTTATCATTTTTAAAAAGAATTTCAAAATTATATACATTTTTTAAAATATATATATATATATGATTTCATATTTTTGTTCCCATTACCATTTTTTCAAAAAATAATCAAAAGTATTAATTTATTTTTTTAATTATATAATGCATGATAAATATTAAAAAATTAATATAACATCATAATTTTGAATATTTTATTTTGAAAAAGGAATTAGTTTTCGTATTTGATTTTTCTAAATTAAAATTTGAGAGACCGAGTAACAAAAAAATCATTACCAAACACATTTTAGTATGTCTTTTCAAATTTTTTTTTTAAAAAATGTGGTAGGTAGCTAAAAAAAAATAATGAAAATAAAAAATGGCTAAAAGTTTAAATATTCGAATTTATGGTTACTGGATTTTTAGGGAGAGTTAATAATTTTTTTTGTTTCATTTATATCTCAGGTATATACCAAGATTCATGGTCAGCCCCCCAACTGTAAGTAAATTTTTTTAAGAAGAAAATTCTAAACCATTTCTAACCGAATTTGGCTCATCTTTTCCTAAATTTATGGATTTTTTAAATTGGTTGGAATCCCCCATTAATTTTTGAATCTATCAATTTTCAAATTTGCTAGATTTTGTTTCAAATCATTTTCAAATTGTCTACTTTTACTATAATCTAAGGAGCTATTTGGTTTAAGGTTTTATTGGATGTCCATGGGTAACAAATGCTTGGGAATAAGATGTCTGAGAATAATAAATGTCTGAGAATAAGATGACTATGTTTGGTTCTACATGGGAATGTTATCATATTTTTTATATAAACAAATGATATTTATATTTGTTTGATGAAATTAATATATAAATCTTATGCAATTGTGATATATTAAATAATGAATTAATATTCCAATAAATAAATACAATTCAATTAATGTACTAACAATATAGTTTAATTGACATGTACTTCTTCTCTTGGGGTCAGAAGTTCAAATCTCTATAACCTCATTTGTGTTGTACTAAAAAGCAATATAGTTTAATTAATTATAAGTAATGGATGAAGTAAACAATAAACATGTTAGGTCAATATTTTGTAAGTTTGTTTCATGAGAGGTAAGCATGTCTCAACCACAAAAAATATTCAAATAGGCAATTACGTTCTATAAATAATCTACAAATTTATTTTATGAGATTGATCTTATAAATCTTATATAATTATTATTTATTATTAATAAAACAATAAAAATAAATTTAAAAAAAGAATATAATTTTTTTAAAAGTAATAATTAATTGTTAATTGATCACAAATAACTCATGAATAATTAATTATAATGATTATCCTTACCATAAATTAATAATATTGGTCATTAATTGATTAAATATAATATTTATTAGTGACTTAATATTTTCATAATGGATTTTATAATGGATGTTTATGCTTGTTTTAAGAAATTAATCCTAAAAATATTATTTTTGTACATTATTTTATGAACGAATCAAAATTAATTTCAACTAATAGAAATAAATAAATTAATTATAAATATTTTTAATTAAATAATTAATTATAATTATTGAAAATAAATATATATACTAAATATTAATAAAGAACAGCGAGAGGAAGAGAGAGAAAGAGAGAGATGGTGGGTATAAAGAAAACCCACCCTTCTTCAAGAGTATAGAAAATTCATCCATCATGAAAAAAAGTGATGCATGGGAATAAGTGATACACACACTCATGCTTGCAAACCTTATTCCAGACAATGAGATCTAAAACCCTTACCTACTTCCATCCTTATTTTCCTCCATCCAAACGACCCCTAAGATATTAGTCACAATTTTTTATCTTCTAGAATATTTGAATCATTCATTAACAAAATCAACTCTAATTTTACACTTGATAATGTAAATACTAACATACACAGAGACGGAGAAGTGTTAAATACAATGAATAATCTAGTATAGGAATGAAGACTTCACCCCATAACGGAAGACTATATTTCTAAACAATTTAGAAATCAATTTGGGATCAACTTTGATTTTATTTAGAATTAAACAAAATAACTAAAGGTTAAGCAAATAAATACCTTGAAATAATATGGAGACAGTTTTTGGTGGGTCTTTACTTCTTGTGTTTCAGCAAATCTCGAATCTCCACAAAATCTTCCTCGCTATGACTCGAAACTGGACCAAGGCTTGTCTGAATCTCTTAAAAGAAAATCCATAGTGACGAAAATTCATAGAGAGAATATTGAATTTTGTTTGTACAAATCTTAGTTTTGGCTCAACCCAAAAGTTCTATTTATAGGGACGTAGAATAGAATCTTTGCCAAAATATAATAATACTCATATATTATCATATATATTTAATATATTTAAATCTCATTCAAATTTCTCTTACAACATATATTATTTATTTGAATCTCATTCAAATATATCATACAACATATATTATCTATTTAAATCTTATTCATATTTAATATATAATATATCTAATAATATATTATTTTCTTTATATTAATGTACAAATACAACAAATAGATATTTTTCTTATTTTATATATCCAATATATTAAATATTAATTTAAACATTTCAATTTTTTCTTTCAACTAAATCGATCCTTATATGTTCTTATGAGCTAGAGAGGGGACCTTATGAACCTACAGATTATAAGCTCCAATGATGCAAAATTAATTAATTAAACTCTTCAATCAATTCATTTCTCTTCATTAACTCTAGGTCACTCTGCTATAGGCCTAGAGTTGCACTCTTATGCATTGTAAGACAAGTTGTGTCCATGGATATAACCACTATATGCAGGTCAATCCTTCATGAGTTGTTCGTACTTACAATTGAGTAAAAAGTCTATTTTACCCTTGTAATTACATCTTACACCTTAAGTACCACTAATTCTCTAATGAACAATCTGTTTATAATCCAATTATAAACTAAGTTACTCTGAGCTAGTTAGAGGGTTGGGCCTCATTGTTCAAGTCTCGAAATCAACACTTAAGGGAACTACTCATCTACTTTTCCTATATGGGAAGGAGTGAATTCCATCATGTGAAACTTATGTTTCCAGCTCCCTATTTGGTCAAGTCTCCAAAATGGTAGACTTATTGAATCGGCTACAAAAGTCACTCTCATCCATGCAAATAAAAGCACAAGCCCTCACAAGCAATCATAACTTACTTAGGATTAAGGTCGAGTTGCATATGATCATCATATTAAAATATTAATATTCTCAATTAATGGATTTATAAAGAGAGATTAAATATTTCGTGGTCCAGTCTTATACAAAATCATTGTATATGATATCTCCACTCACATGTCTCCACATGAACGATTTGGATCAAATCTTTTGTCACTATTTCAAAGTGGTTCGTATCAATAGTGTTACTAGGATAAGGCACCCAGCCATATCCATATGCTATATACCCTTTAGCTTATTTCTTGAACATGATCATCTCGTATGTCAACCACATACTGTTCAAGATTACACCAATAACCTCAAGTTTTTCATGTAATGGATAATTTAATATTGCAAATAAAAATAATAAAATAATTATCAAATAATTATTAAATAATTAAATATTAATTATGAGGTTTTAGGGCCAAGGGAACGGAATTAACAAAAATTTAATTCACAACAAAGACCTCCTCAAAGTTTGGGACCGAGGTAACAAAAAACAATAGAGGATGTTGTTGGATTTTTCAAAAGAGAAAATGACTAAAGGAAATGCAAATAATGGATAAAAACATTGATTGAAGAAGAGGACTCCAAAACCGTTTCAACCCCAAAAAATTATGCGCTCACAATTTAGCTCAACAAGGCGAGGCTTATCAGTGATTGATGTCCATATGTGCTCATATCTCACCCATTCGGATTCTATATGATTCGAGTAGAATGCATTCTAAGTGTGCCTGCAACCCTTAATTGACATTTATAACCGTGAATCGAGTTCAACACCTATTCAGCCCTTTTCTATGTACTTTTAGGAGCCTAAGTAATTAAACACATATGTCTATGGCTAATTGAACTTAGATAAACAAGCAAACAACTCTATTGACTCTATGGGTTTGTTCCTATGTCTAGGTACAAAGACAAAGTCCTATTTCTAGATACTTTTCATATATTACTTTTATGAAAACCCGTGCTCAACCTAACCTTTTCAGTATTGAGTCTCACCCATAATATGCTAACCTAATTGATCAATTTAAATTAACAATGAAACTTAAACTCAATAAAAGCAAATGGTGCTAAGTGTTGAGCAAAGTTGCTTATGCACAAGGTGGAGCTTTCTTCCTACTTAAGATATCTACATCTTTGAATCCCCAAGAATGAACTTAGCTCATAATTGAAAACAAAGTAAAACTCAAAAAGTAAATAATAGAACTTGAACTTGAACGAATAAAAATTGAATTCATTACATATGAAATAATGGATTACACTTGAGTTTGAATTGAAACAACACAATAACTAAACTTAAATTACAAAAACAGCAGCTAAAACTCAAACAGAAATTGAATTAAGAAAGAAAAACAGTAAACATAAATCTAATTTGTTCCTCAATCTAACTTGCTCAATCTTTTTCAAGGATAGACAAGTATTTATACTTTTTTTCTTTTGAATAGAGTGTCCGAACGAGGTTGAACAGCACTAGGGAACTCGGAGTGACATCTAGTGACTAAGAACAAAAGATGAACAACAACTACTCAAAGAATGAAAATTGTGTAATTGTCCGAAGGATCTCTAGCCTCATTTTACAGACCCTTTAGGTTTAGGATTTCTGTCGAGAATAGTGTGAGAGGTTGTAGCCGATCACAATCTCGTGATTTGAGGAGATTGAGTGGAAAATCTTTCAAGAATCTGTCAAATCCATGATTTCTAGAAGATCTATCGATTAGGTCCAGTTGCAACTGCATGTCGAGTGTCACAATCGCACTTCTTTAGGACTCACAAAGCAATTGTGTGGCACTTTCTCTCGCCCTCGAGAAAGTCAGCCAACTTGAATTCGAACTATCGATGGCAGAACAAGCCTATCTCGCAACCTCCACCCTTGTTTTCAAGAAAGCAGTTTTAGAAAACAAGATTAGAGAAAAGGCTCTGGAAAATGTTTGATATGGATCACGGTTCAACCTTAATTTCATGTGTTACAACCTAATTCAAGTGAGGATGGACCATTTGAAGCTTTGGAGGTCAATGTGTGCAAGATTGAAGTTGACCATGAATGATGTGGCCAAGTCATTAATAACAATGCCTCAAAGTCCAATTACATAATAGGACATTCTTTTTATTTTGATGTTTTAATTGTAATTTTAGTTTTCAAAGTTTAGACATTAATTAGGTGGTTGGGAAGTTGAAATTAATGAGGTAGTTAGGAAGTTAATTAATTAGGTGGTTGGGAAGCTCAATTAATGAGGGTAGTTGGGAAGACCATTTAATAAGGTAGTTGGGTTGTTAATATACAAGAATTCCTTGCCTATAAAAGGCATTTGTATTGCTAGTGAGAAGAACAACAACTTTGATGAATTTTCAATGAAATTGAGTCTTTTGAGCTTAAAGGCCATGAGCAACTTTCTTTGCATATCTTGTGTTTAGATTTGCATGCAAGGATCATTCAAGTAGCGTTGATCAAACTACTTGTGGAGTGATTCGAATCTTGAGTTTAGAAATGAGTTTTCTCTACTCTTGATATTGATCATCAAGGTAAATCCGGTTCTATCTCCTTCCTTGGGATGAAATCATCTTGATTTGGGGTTTTTGGGTTTTGGATCTAAAGGTGTTGTTTATTAGCAAGGTTGTTAGGTCAATTCCTAAGAGTTTCGTATCAATGTTTGAAAGCATTTTGAGAAACACAATTGTTGTAGACTAACAAGCAATAAAGGGACAACAACATATTTGATAGTATACAACTCGGGTATGAAGAATGACAACTAGTCTTACCCCCCCCCCCCCCCCTAATAGTACATTATGAGGCAAATTGCCTTTGGCAAGCATGTACATCAAAAGTGGCAAGAAGTCGTACACTTACAAAAATATAAGGAAAGGAAACTAACATGTGGAAATGAAAGACATACAATAAAATAAGAGTAAAGGGGTTGTCATGTGCATGCGGCCACAAGAAAAATGCCCTGGAGAAGCATGATCATGACATTCTCCCCTACTTAAAATAGTTGAGGTCCCTATCAACCGACGTAGGTCGAACTCAGTGATCTGGAGTGCAGCTGACTTCAAGTCTTCAACACACTTCCAGCTAATCTCTACATCATAAAGCATTTTCCACTTCACTAGAAATTTTTTAACGTCTCGTTGTGGCTTGCCCGCCTATCGTGTTCTTTCAGCCAAAATCTCTTCAACTTTTTTTTCAACAACATTCTTCATTGTGACTGGAGGTCATGTCACTTCGTTGTGTCCTGAGTAGTCTAGGTCTAAGTGGTAGGCTTTCAAATTGCTTACATGAATGACTGGGTGAATCTTCATCAATGAAGGCAATTGAACTCTATAAGATGTCTTCCCAACTTTCTAAATAACTTCAACTAGCCCTTCATATTTTTGCACTAGTCGTCAGTCTCAATTGCCCTGAAATCGAAACCGTTCTGGTCTCTGTTTGACCAAAACTTTGTCTCCTGCTTGGAACTCTAATGGCCTACTTTTCTTATTGGCCCATTTTTTCATCTGTTGGGATGCTTTCTCTAAGTAAGCACGAGCTACCTCAGAGGTTTGTTTCCACTCTTTCGTGAAATTATAGGCTTGGGGTTTTTCCTGTTGAAGAACTCTTTTTGGCAGTTGAAGCTAAACTAAGCAATATCAAACATTTGGACCCAATTCTTCTGTCATGCATCGATAAAGTGACACAAATACTCTTTGAGCATACTATTAAACTGTTCAATTTGTCAATCGATCTGAGGATGGTAACTGGAAGAAATATTCAGATTTGATCCCTGCAGGCTAAAGAATTCGGTCTAGAAAGTCTCATTGAATCTCCCTTCTCGATCACTAATTATACTCACAGGGATGCCCCACAACTTTTCAACATTCTTAAAGAACAATTGGGCTGTCATTTCTATCGAGCAGGACCTTGGGGTCAGGATAAACTAGGGCTTTCAGCAACCCTGCAATCATCACCCTTTCAATTTTGTCCTATTGGCAGACAAGAAAAATTTTAGTAAACTGCATGATGTTATCTCACAGGTTTGGCCAGTAGTAGCCTTGCTTGAGTAAAGCATAAGTTCGTTGCCACTGGTATGATCTACCCATAGCATATCATGACATTCCCCCATCAATAATCTCTTCAGGTTCCTCAAACAAGGAATATATAAGTGGTTGCCTCTGGTGACGAGTAAGTCATTTTCGACCCAAAATTGGCAGGTTTTTCCTTCTTTGGCTAACTGAATAATGGCTTAGGTAACCGAATCTTTAGACAGATGTTCTTTGATGGCATCACGGATCATCCCATCAACTTGTTGGCTTGTAAATGAGCTAACATGCACAAGGTTGCATGCTCGCTCTTCTGAATTAGGGCATATGTTGCCTAGTTAGCCTGATTGGACTTGTGTTCAAACTGGAAATCAAATTCTGCAAAACACTCCTACCAATGAGCCTGTTTAGAAGACATTTTTAGCTGGTTGAAAGAACTGGCATATCAAGCTATTGTTTGTCTTGACTACGAACTTAGCCCCAAGGAGATACTGCCTTAAGTCCCTCAGGCAATGGACCACAACTAACATCTCTTTCTCGGAGGCTGCATACCTCTTCTTAGCGTCATTCAACTTTCAGTTTTGATATGCAATGGGATGTCCATCTTGAAGTAGGGCACAACCCAAGGCAAAATTTGTTGCATCTGTCTCAACTTCAAAGGGTTTGGTTACGTCGGAAATTCCAAGTACCGACCCTTCCATCATGGCTTTCTTCAAGCTCTCAAAGGAAGCTTGACACTCTGGAGTCTAACTCCATTTGTTGTCTTTCTTCAGTAACTCTGTCAAGGGCCCTGTCTGTTTTGAGAATCCCTCAATGAATCGTTGATAATAATTGGTTAATCCGAGGACGGAATGCAATTCTGTCACAGAGGATGAAACTTTCCAGTCTCAAATGGCATTGACCTTCCCATCTTCCATGCCGATCCATCCACATTCAATTATGACAGACATTTCTCTCTCTTTACATACAACTAACTCTTCCTTAATTTCTCAAAGAACAACTGTAAATGAATTTGGTGTTCCTACATGGTTGGGTTGTAAACCAATATATTGTCTCGATATACCATAACAAACTTGTCGAGGTACTCATGGAACACCTGATTCATTAGCGTACAAAGGTGGTTGGGGTGTTCTTGAGGCTGGAGGCATGACAAGGACTTAAAAAGCCCTGTACCTCATGACACAGGTCATCTTTGGCTCATCCCCTCTAGCAATTCGCACCTAATAATATCCTGACTTGAGATCTACTTTTGAGAAATATTTCGCACCATGGAGCATTTTGAACAAGTCAGTGATTATGGGCAACAGATACATGTTGCGAACAGTAAGTTTGTTTATGGCACGATAATCAATGCACAAATGGAGACTTTCATCCTTCTTCTTCTAAAACAACACCAGAGCCCTATAGGGAGCCTTAGCGAGCCTAATAAACCCCACACTTAACAACTCATCTAACTTTTTTCATATTTCTACTAACTATAGCAGAGCCATTTGATACGTATTCTTGGCAGGCGGTCTTGCCCTCGACAGCAACTCAATTTCGTGGTCTCCCCCGGGTGGAGGCAGGACCTTTGGTAGACTGTCGGGCATTACATCTACATTGTATCACTCTGGAGATTGGCCCTTTCGAGCTTTCATCTTCAATCATGAGAATGGCCATAAAGGTGGGTTCATCATAAGCGAGACCTCGTTTCTACTGGAGAGCAGATATCATTTTACTCCTTTTGGTTGTTAATGCTAGTCTTAACGACAGTGGGATTGGATCCCATAATCACTACACATTTTGCTAGGGGGCATGGTAATGACTTTATGTTCGAGAAGAAACTCCATCCTTAACACAATGTCAAAGTCATTCATCTTAACAATCACAAAATCGATCTGCCCACTCCAGGAACCCAACTTGACCATAGTCCTCCTAACGATTCCCCTGATCTCCAGAGTTGATTGCTTTCATCTTTTCTGTATCTTTTTTCTAGTGTAAATTTAGTTAGCAGGCTTCTATTTTGGTCACGAAATTGTAGGTGGCACCAAGTCGACCATAGTGCTCTTGGCAAGCTTTTGGTTAACCCACGCTTCGACATACACGAGACCATGTTCCAATGTCTCTTTGGCCCCTGTGGTGCTCTTTTGGAGCATAGATAGGAATTTCAGGGACCCCCATGTGGGGATTTTCATCATTCTTTTCAACTGGTGCTTTCGTTTCAGTAGTTTCGCTTCAATTTCATGATTTGTTGCCAACGAGGCTTGGAAAGCATTGAGGGCAACTCAATTTGGACATTCTTAAACTCAGTGGGGTCCCTTACACAGGAAACACAAAGGAGGTCCCCACTTACTAATACTCTTCTAATTCGGACTATGGCAGAAATTTCTGCCTTTTTATTGGAAGGGTTTGCGATCTCCCTCTCCGGCTTTGTCTCCTCCCCCACTTTTGGGAGAGCTAGATCGTGCAGGCTTGTTTGTCCCATTGGAAGAAGTCTGATTCCTTCTCTGATCATGGGGTTGGTCATTACTAAGGTTGAACATGAAGGAATGAACGTTTCACTCTATAGCAGAAGCATTGGATCGTCTTTGATTTTATTTAGAATTAAACAATAAAAATTAAGGTTAAGCAAAACATACCTTGAAAATAATAATATGGAGAATATTCTAGCGGATCTTTATCTCTTCCACAAAGTCTTCCTAGCTATAACTCGAACATAGGATCAAGGCTTGTAGGAGCCTCTTGAAAGAAAATCCACAAGGGATTGGAGAGGAAGAGGTCTAGAGAGAATTATCTAATTCTCTCTATTGAGGAGATGTGTGTTCTATGAAGAATGCCCAATGGTTCACCCCTAGGGTCCTATTTATAGTGGTCTAGGGAATATAATTAAATAATATATTTTAATATCTAATATATTAAAATATATTTATCTAACCTATTTGAATCTTATTCAAACCTTTTAAAATTCTCCTACGACATCTATTTCCTAATTTGAATCCAATTCAAATTTAATAAATATCTTTTCTTTAATGTATCTAATATACATTAATTATTTTAATATTTAATATATCAAATACAATAAATATATTTTTCTCTTTTATATTTAATATATCTAATATATTAAATATTAATTTAAACACTTCAAATTTTTCTTTCAACTAAATTGATATTTTAGTGTTACTATGAGCTAACAAATGGACCTTATGGACCTACATATTATAAGCTCCAATGATACAAAATTAATTAATTAAACTCTTTAATTAATTAATTTTCATTCATTAATTATAGGTCACTCCAATATAGACCTAGAGTTGCACTCTTATGCATTGTAGGACAAGTTATGTCCATTGATATAATCACTACATGCAAATCGATCCTTCACGAGTTGTTCGTAATTACAGCTGGGTCAAAAGTCCATTTTACCCCTGTAATTACATCTTGCACCTTAAGTACCAATGATCCTCTAATGAACAATTTGTTTATAATCTAATTATAAACTAAATCCCTCTCGGGCCATTGAGAGGGTGGGGCCCCATTGTTCAAGTCCTGAAATCAACACTTAAGGGAACTACTCATCTACTTACCCTATATGGGAAGGAGTGAATTCCATCTTGTGTCATTATGTCCAGCTCCCTATTTGGTCAAGTCTCCAAAATGGGAGGCACATTGAATCGGCTACAAAAGCCACTCTCACCCATGCAAATTAAAGGACAAGCCCTCACATGCAGGAGTTCATAACTCACTATGGATTAAGATCGAGTCGCATATGATCATTCTGATGAAATATTAATCTTCTCAATTAAAGGATTTATAAAGAGAGATTAAATATTTCGTGGTCCAGTCTTACACAAACTCTTTGTATAAGATACCCCCACTTACATGTCTCCACATGAACAATTTAGATCTAATCATTTGTAACTATAACAAAGTGGGCCGTATCAATAGTATTACCATGATAAGACACCCAACCTTATCTATATACTATGACCCTTTAGGTTAATTCTTAAACATGATCCTCTCATATGTCAACCACATAATGTTCAAGATTACACTAATAACCTTGAATTTTTCACATAATGGATAATATTATATTGCAAATAAAATAATCAAAATTATTATTAATTATTAAATAAATTATTAATTACGAGGCTTTATGGCATAAATTCCAACAGAACAAACGTTCTACGGCACCATAGGCCTCTGATAGGCTTTGTACCCTCTGTTCATAAAGTTTAGACTTGGCCCATGATTTCAACCCTTCTACAAAACAAAAACCTAGTCTTTCTCTGACATGTCTCGAATATCTAGCATCAACCCAACAAACTATTTTACATATTCTCGAATTATTCCAGTGTGTCTAAAATCACATAACTTGCTTCTTGCGAAAACTTCAACATTTTCTAGGAAGAACTAAGAATGTAGATTTTGTTTCAGCCTTTCCCATGTATCAAATGTAGATCGACATATCAGGACCTCCACCACAACTTGGCGTCATCTGCCAAATGCATTGTTGCCCAGGTAATTTTTGATTCCTCGATAACTGTACTTGTGGCTCTAATGTATTATTCCATATCAAAAATGAAGTTTTCCCTGGCTTTAGCATCACGAGCCTCATAGAATGGCTTAGATTCAGGTACTTTCACCTTATTGAACTAGACCGCACCCCCTTCTAGAGCTTGGTTTCCCACCACCCTTATGGTGAGATTCACTCTGGCACTCAAATCTGTCACCTTTGTCCCCACAACATTGAGGGTATCTCAAAATTCTTCAATAAGGTCTGTCACCATCCAAACTATTGTTTTCTAGGAGTTGTCTAACTCTTCAATAAGCTCCTCCATCTGGGTTACAGAGCCCGTCAAGCTACCACTATGCTCAAAGCTATCAGTTCTTGTAACTTTGTCCTCTAAGGTCTCGACCCTCAACATCAACTCTTGGATGGGCAACGCATCCAAGCGGCCATTCACCACGTCAATTCCATCAACCTTTCTAGTAATCTCATCCATCCGACATTCTAGGAGTCGAAACATTATCAGTGACATCCCTCAAGAACAATAGTTGTTCTTCTATCTCTACCATCCGGTCAACATGGGACTTTCCCATCTATTTCATAGTCGACATGATCACTCACTTATCTTGCAAGGATCTAACAAAGCTCTAATACCAACTGTCACAATCGCACTTCTTCAAAACTCACAAAGCGATTGTACGACACTTGCTCTAGCCCTCGAGCAAGTCAGCCAACTTGAATTTGGACTTTCGGTGGCACAACAAATCTATCTCACAAATAGTTTTAGAAAATGGGGTTAGAGAAAATATTTTGAAAAACGTTAGAAAGCATTTTGAGAAAACAATTGTTGTAGGCTAGCAAGCAATAATAAAAGGACAACAACAACTTTGATAGCATATAACCCAGGTAAGAAGGATGATAATTAGTCTTACCCCCTATAGTACATTATAAAGCAAATTGTCTTTGTTAAGCTTGTACATCAAAAGTGGCGAGGAGTCATATGCTTACAAAAATATAAGGAAATAAAACTAACATGCGAAAATGAAAGGCATACAATAAAATAGGAGTAAAGGGATTATCATGGGCATGCAGCCACGAGTAAGACAAGCATGATCATGACACCAAGCGCATTTCATTTTTTTTTTTAGCTTCAATTGAATTTGGCCTTCTGGCTCAATATGCGGTCACATCCTTAGGCGCATCTAGATCCTTTTTATAGCTTCTACACAAAAACATTAAAACTTAACAAATACTTTACAAAATTGACTCCTTTTACACCTATTTCTCTTTTTTATCTAGTCATGATTACAAACACATGCTTAACTTGGTTTTACTTAAATTCACTCAGAATGACATGATTTAAGGTAATAAATACTTAATTTCTAAACAATAAACTTAGTTTTTAGAGCTAACTAACCATCATAATTGAGAGCTATCAATCACATTGTAAATACTGGTATATACAAGACGAGATGTGTAATGATTTCGTTTACATTGCTTGTGCATATACTCTCTTATGGTTCAACTTAGGGGTGAGCATCGGTCGGGCAGCGTCGATTTTGGGCTCAAACTGATGCCGATTATCGACAAGTCGGTTTTGATCGGTCGGTAATAGTCGGTTTCGAAAATGGTTACGGAACCGATCAACAGAACACACGCAAAAATTGTTTAGTTTTGGGTTTGTTGGAGCTCTGTTGTCGCCTGAGCTCGAAGAAAGCTTCAATAAAAAAATAAATAGAGAGAAGAGAGAAATAAAGAAGGAGAAATATGAAAAAGAGTAAAGGGAGATGGAGGAAGAAGAAAAAAAGGTGGTCCGTTGGTGGATGGGCTCGGCAGGTAGCAATGAAAGAAAAGAACTGTGAAGAGAGAAAGGGATAAGAGATCATTCATATTTCATAGGGGAGAAAGATAGTGAACAGAGAAGAGGAAGAAGAGATGAGGGAGAAGAGAGGGGGAGATACGAAAAAGAACCAAAGAAAAAAAGAGTGAACAGAGAAGAGGAAGAAGATATGAAGGAGAATGAGGGGGAGATACGAAAAAGAACCAAAGAAAAAAAGATATAAAATAGAATAAAAATAATAAAAAAAATTATTTTTTAAATATGTAATCATTACCTACTTCATAGGTAATAATTACCTACTATGAGAAGCCATGATTTTTTAAAACTATGTGCTGTAGCCTAGGTGGTTTTCCTCTCCCTCATTTATTTTCCTTAATATAAAATACACATTTTATTGATATTTTTTTGGTCAGTTTTTTTATATAAAAAAACGACCACCGACCGATTAAGTCATAAAACCGACCGATTGACGTCGGTTCGGTCAATTTCGATCGGTCGGCTCGGTTTTTCAGTTTGGTTTGCTCACCCCTAGTTCAACTATATATATAAAGTAACACAGAATATTTACATTCCTGCTATTTTTCCGGTTATACACACGTGATCAAGTAATAAATTGTTAAGTAATTCATCGAATATCGTAGTCCATAGGAAATTTTATCGTGGTTTTGTTTAAGTACCAAGAGTATTAGCAATCGATATTATTTAGGGCATACAATGGAATGTCACTTTGAGAAACTAAAACTAAAAACATGCAAGGAAATTAAAGTTGAGAACACTAGAATTTGGGTGTTTAGGGGTTAATTTCACTAATTAGACCCGATGAATGATTAATTGAGCAATTGAAATGTCGACTCACTTAATTCTTAAGCCTAGAAGTCTTTTGTTATGGAATTCTCCATCGAGATCCACCAATTTTCTTAGATTAATTAACCAAGAACGAGATAAATTTATACATGTATTCGACGCAACATTGAGGTGCTAGGGATAGCGTCTCGACGCTGTGCAAAACGGCATCGTTCTTCTTAAGTGTGCGAGGATAGCATCTCAATGCTATCGATAGAAACTCAAACCTCCGTGTTTTTGTAGCGTCGCAGCGTCTTAATGGTAGCTCTCGGGTCTTACACCAATTGCATAGCATTTTGACACCAATTTGGGCATGTCAACGCCATCCTCTCGGGTCTAACAGCTACATTTGGCTTCTATTCCATCCTTAGCCTCAAAATTGGCTCTCTTCTTACTCGAAATCACCAATAACTTCTCAAATTCATCTAATCCTCTTGAAATGCTCGGTTCCTGAAATTCAATACAAAATAACATCAAAGCTCACATTTTCTACACAAAACTAGTTAAATAAATAGGAGAATTATAGCACCTAATTAAGTGTTATTAAATACCCCCAACCTTTATCTTTTCCTAGTTCTGTGCAAAACAACACATTAACCAATAAAATGAAACAATGACTCAAACCTCAGTGATCTCAATAATGAATTTAAGAACAAACAAGAATGAAATAAACATGCATATTTAAATCACGAGAAATTTAAATCAAATTTTGAACTCCTTATGTGTGTGTGCGCGTAGTTTAACAAATGATATTTTTACTAGCCTAGAATAAGTTTATGAAGTCCTCCATCTTTCTTCCCCATACATTGGCTCTAAGACTCAATTTAGCTTTCTCACATTCAAGAAGGTAATATCAAGCTAGGTGTATGACTACTATGGGGTAGCGCTCCCCCAAACTTGCTTTTTATTTTGAATTGAGGGCACCAGCTTTCACACATCTATCGTAGGGACCCTTATCTAGAGCACTTACTCAATGGATGGCCTAACTGATCAAAAAAATGTAGCTCTTTCTGCCCTCAATCGTCTTTACTCAACATAAGTTATTTTTCACTTCTTTTTTCTCTTTTCATTCAGTTCATTACATTTTTCTAACTCAAGTTTTTTTTTCTTTGCAGGCATATAACAAACTATTTTCTTACTCCTATGCTCAACATTATAAGCTATCATGCAAGATCACTTACGAACTAAGCCATCAGCCTATTGGAGTGACAACAAACTTTTAGACAACATAAAACCACTCTAAATGTTCAAAACACCAAAAGAAGGCTATGTGCTCAACGTGTACAAGGAATTTAAAGCAAAATTTTAAAATTTACTCAGATTCAGACATGCTTCAAATTTCACAAAAAAAAATAATGCAAAAATAAACCCATTAAATAGATCACGTCATTAGTTGTCCTAATTACAACATATGCAACTCAAATCATCAAATTATTCAAGCACATCAACTCATCAAAAATTTTCAAATTCAGTTAAAAATCAATTCAGGCAAAGCATGCATTCCCTCCAAACTTAAACCATACATTGTCCTCAATGTATAATATCATTTACCCTTCTAAACATGATAAAGACAATTTAAAAGATAAAAGAGAAACGACACTCCCCTGTTAAGTGAGAGAACACCATTATGAACACTCACTAAATGCATGGAAGATGTGAAGATCAAATTGAACCTTGAGCTCCTGAAATACAAATCACATGCAAAAGCAAAGATAACAACACCACACTACTCAAAACCAACTAAACAACAACAAACGATCAAACTTGAATTGCCTCCCAAAAAGTGCTTGTTTAGCGTCATTAGCTCAATGTGATCCTAAAAACACTTCAAGGTGGCTCAAAAATGAAGAACCCACCATCCTTCCTATTCCCTACATCCTCAAAAATAGAATTAACTCCTCCTATATTATTCAAATTAGAAAATTTCAAACATGAGGGAAAATTATAACTTGACTCAATAATAGGGTGCATAAGAATTTTCTTAAATTCATTTCTTTCAATCACAATCTCACTAGGCATGGGCATGTTAATATGCAATTTATCAATTAACTTGCCATAATTCTGAAAGTCGTCTATAGCATGCGCTAAATTCAACTTCTTATCAACTGTATTTTCTAAAAGCATTATCTCATTTATCACAGGCACTCTATTATGCATGTCTTCAATAGACAACCCCTCCAACAAAGAAGCATCATTAGATTACCTAAGTCTCGATATTCTAACACCCTCACCAACAACATTTACAATATGCATATTATCATTGACAGCACAGTCTGTAAGCATAACATCAAGGTGTTCAAAAGCAAACTCATTCCTATCAACCCTACAAGCAAATTCATCAAAATTAATAATCATCTCTTCAATAGAATTAGAATCAACAAAAATAGAAGAAGAAGCAGAACTCCTCAACAGTAAATCCAAGTGATCATCCATATTAAACTCAATAGACTCAGGCACATAAAACATAGACAATCTACTATCAGCAAAGTCAAGGGGCTCATCGTTTACCAATCCTATCCTACAACAGTTCTCTATTTTAGGCACAGGCATAGGACAAAAAACTTGGAACATTACTTTCTTGTCATTTACCTCAAACGTCAGTTTACCTGTATGCACACTGAACTCAGCCTTACCAGTTGGCAAAAAGGTTGTCCAAGGATAACAAGAATCTTGGAGTCATCATCCTCCTCGTTCAGTACTACGAAATCTGTGGGAAAGATAAACTCATCAATTTTAACCAATATATTCTCAACTACACCTCTAGGATTTGTGGTCGATCCATCTGCAAGCTGAAGAGATATAGTGGATAATTGTACTTCTTCGAGATTCAACTTCCTATAAACAGAGTAAGGAATTATATTCATAATAGATCCTAAATCACATAAAGCTCTCTTAATATGAATATCACCAATTGTGCAAGGGATTGTGAAACTACCTGGATCATTCATTTTAATGGACAATTTATCTTGAATTAAAAAACTTGTATTATCCGTCATGAAGACCTATTTGTAGTCTCTGAACTTCTTCTCTTTCGCGAGAATTTCCTTTATAAACTTCACATAACTAGGCATGCTCTCCAAGGCCTCTGCAAAAGGTATGTTAATGTGAAGCTTCTTAAACATCTCTAAAAAAATTTAAATTGTTCAACAAGTTTTTTCTGTTTAAAAGCTTGGGGATAAGGAACACATGTAGAATTAAAAGAAGAGGAAGGGCAAGAAAGCTTCTCTTGTATGGTTTTTTCTGCCACAACCCCTTTACTATCAGTCCTCGTCTCCTCAATCGCCATCTTCTTCATTTTTCCGTCCAATTGAGTCTCACTCCTCAGTGTAATCGCCTTACACTACTCCCTCCAATTCATTTCAATGTTGCTCGAAAATTTACCTTTCTGCAAAAAAATTACTACATTGGCAATCTGTCCCATCTGTACCTCTAAATTCTTCAAAGCAATGTCATGACTGTTCACAACATTATTCATATTGGTCATTGACATTTGTAATTTTGCATACTCTCCCCTTTGTTCCTTGATGAACGCCTCTATCATCTCCTCCAAATTTGATTTATTCTCTGATTGAACTGACGATGATGCAAATCCTGGAGGTGGCTGAAAAACATGTTTAGTGTTATAATAAAAAAAAAATTTCATGGTTTCGTAGACCTAGGTCTGGTTCCCCTGAAAGCCATATCCACAATTTTGATTCTGAACAAACTAGCACTCTCGATTGACAAGTCCTCCATGCTCTTTGAATTCAACGCTGCAAGTGAGGAAATAGATGGTGCGACTCTTGCAGTAGTCAATTTATTCAATGCATTAGTAAGTGAAACCACTTGTGCTTGTAAAACACTTACCTCATCAATCTCATCAATTCCAACAGTGGATTTTGGTGTAGAATGATCTGATGGCCACAGATAGCTCATCACAACCATTTTCTGGAGCAATGCACGTGCCTCCTCAACTGTTTTAGCCATAAAGCTTCCTCTTGCACTGGTATTTAAAATAGTCTTAGTAGAAAGCGTAAGACCATTATAAAACAGTTATATCTGTAACCAGTCGAGGTATCAGTGTTGAAGGAACTTTCTCAACATTTCTTTAAATCTCTACCATCTCTCGTAAAGCTTCTCTCCATCCGTCTGTCTGAAGGTTCCAATCGTTGTTGGCAGCTTTGTTGTCTTGGCTAGTAGGAAGAACTTTGTTAGGAAAGCTTGAGCCAACTCATCCCAAGTAGATATACTCCTTGGTTTCAGCAACTCGAGCCAATCCTTGGATTTGTCTTGCAAAGAGAACAAAAATAATAGTAAGCGAATAGCATCATGTACCACATCGTTCATTTTTACCGTGCCACAAATTTCTAAGAAAGAACATAGATGCGAATGAGGATCCTTATATGAATGTTCTCTGAACAAACAATCGCGAACCATCGGAATCATCATGGTCTTCAATTTGAAGTTGGTCTCCTGGATAGGTGTATACACTATCCCTGAATGGTCAGTGGGAAAGATCGGCTCGAAATAATCACGAATAACTCTCAGCTCCTTAACGTTCTATTCTCGCTCGGCCAGGGCTAACTCTTGGACGTTCTTCTCCTTTGGAAGTAACGTGCATGTCCTATTAATTTTAAGATCTAAACGAAGAAGGTTAGCCTCCTTATCCCTTCGCATACAACACCAATGGCTTCCTCAATAACAAAATGAACAAAAATGAAAAGAAAATACAAAAAATTCCTAAATTAACACCAATCACATTCCTCTCAATATCAAACAAACACACAATTGCCAAATTCTCCCATAACGGCGCCAAAAAATTGTTTGGTTATACACGCAAGCGCATATGATCAAGTAATAAATTGGTGAGTAATTTACGAATATCGTAGTCCACAGGAAATTTTATCGTGGTTTTGTTTGAGTACCAAGAGTATTAGCAATCGATATTATTTAGGGCATACAATGGAATGTCACTTTGAGAAACTAAAACTAAAAACATGCAAGGAAATTAAAGTTGAGAACACTAGAATTAGGGCGTTTAGGGGTTAATTTCACTAATTAGACCCGATGAATGATTAATTGAGCAATTGAAATGTCGACTCACTTAATTCTTAAGCCTAGAAGTCTTTTGTTATGGAATTCTCCGTCGAGATCCACCAATTTTCTTAGATTAATTAACTAACCTAGGTGTCCCTAGTGCTAATTAAGTAATTAAAGACATTACGAACCTTCATTATTAGCTTCAATTAATTTCCATTGTTCCTATGTCACTTAGGTGAGAATTAAAGGTCATGCATGGTAGTTCAAAACTTAAACACTCTCTTTCAAGCTCAATTTAAGCTAAACATCAATTAAACTATGGTCGGTAGTTCAAAGGCATTAAGTTCACACATGCATAAAAGAATTTAAATAAGTGAAAATTGTCAACGTAAATAAATTAAAACATAAACCGAGATCCAAAAAGATCCATCAACACTCTAAACTAAGAGTTTAGCCTCTAAAAGTCATTATTGCAACCCAATAACTCATTAATCAGCCCAAAAACATGAATCAAAATGGAAAACAAACAGAAATAAGACCTGAAACCTGCGATTCTCGACTTTTGCCTCCATCCATGTGTGAACCGAGCCTCGATTCTCCCTCCAAAGGTACTGAAATGACGTCCTCTACTATGAATTTGAGTTCCAACCGTAAAAAGGGCCAAAAAACCCTAAGTGTGCCTCATCTTTTCGAGCAAGAACGAGATAAATTTATATATGTATTCAATGCAACGTTGAGACACTAGGAGACACTGTGTAAAACGACATCATTCTTCTTAAGTGCGTGAGGGTAGCGTCTCGACGCTACGGACGCAAACTCAAACCTCAGTGGTTTTATACATCGAGACTCTACAGGACAGCGTCTCAACGCTAGCTCTCGGGTTTTACACCAATTGCATAATGTTTTGTCGCCAATTTAAGTGTCTCAATGCCATCCTCTCGGGTCTAACAGCTACATTTGGCTTCTATTCCATCCTTAGCATCAAAATTGGCTCTCTTCTTACTCCATATCACCAATAACTTCTCAAATTCATCTAATCCTCTTGAAATGCTCGGTTCCTAAAATTCAATACAAAATAACATCAAAGCTCACATTTTCTACACAAAACTAGTTAAATAAATAGGAGAATTATAGTACTAAATAAGTGCTATTAGTATTGACTTTTCTTTTCTTTTTTTGGAAATCATTGTTGCTATCGATTTTAATTATATCAAACTATAGACTAAATCTAGAAGAACAATCAAATGGTACCACAAAATATAGCATTAAAGTTTAAAATTCAACAACGTAGAATTTCACGCCTCTTCCTTTTTAGGATTGAGGCAAATAAATTGTCTTTAGAGAGACAAGGAAGTTGTTTGGGTGCTTTCGAATTTGTCAAACGAGATGTGTTATCACTGTTGTGTCGTTGTGGACACGAACAATGTAAATATTGATATACACAAAGATGAGGATGATTAAATACAAAGAATAATCTAGCTCACTTTGTAAATACATATTCAAAGACGGAATGTGTAACAATTTTGTTTACATTGGTTGTGTACATACTTTGTTATTGTTCAACTAATATATATACACACATACCTAGCTAATCTATCACCTCACACCCTAGTAACATAGTAACATAGAATATTTCCTATCATATTTACTATTGTCGACTTTAATTATATCAAACTATAGACTAAAATCTAGAAGGACATGAGAATTGTAGTTGCATTAAAGTTTAAAATTAAACAAAAAAATGTAATAGTTCTTGTAAAAAAAATCAAAATATTTAAACATGTAGAGAGATACGTGGATCCTACAAGCCACGTTCTTTTAAAAATGTCAACTTTCAACAAAAATTCCTATAAAAATGGGATGGAGTCCCAAATTTAAATATGACGGGTTTTGTTTTTAAATAAGCTAAAACATAATATAAAATGCAGAGTTCCAATCAATTGAGTTGAAGAAGATGAAAGAAGATGGAGGAATGAAATGTTCTACTCACAATGGAAGAGGAATTCAAATCAATTGGGTTGCTTATTAAGACAATTAGTGTAATTTAGTGATGAACTACTACTATATTGCGTTTTCGTGCAGTTCTTAATGGCTTCCATGTTGATTTTAGATGCTAAATGTTCTATGTCACTGAACTAGTAATTAATGTAAACTCAAAATCATATTGTTTAGCAACTGTTCGCACGAGATTTTAAAAGACAAATGAAATAAATGAGACATGTGCAAATAAACTTTGTATTTGTATTAATTTGAATATAATGGGTGTAATACAATCTCTAATATATGATCCTCTAATTCTTTCTCTTGTATGTATACTTGACTTGAGGGCTGGAATGCTTGTTCTCGAGGTTGAATCGTCAATTTTAAACTTGTGAAAATTCTTTAACTTTAAGCTTGTTGAAGATTTTCAGCTTGTAGTTTCTTGAAGGTGTTCAGCTAGTAGCTTCTTGAAGATCTTCGTCTTGTAGCTTGTTGAAGGTCTTTGGCTTGTAGCTTCTTGAAGGTCTTCAACTTATAGCTTGTTGAAGGTCTTCAGCTTATAGCTTGTTGAAGGTGTTCGGCTTGTAGCTTCTTGAAGGTCTTCAGCTTGTTTATCTTCTTGGTTGATCAGCCTCTGGCTTATTGATCTTCTTCGATGATCGACCTCTGGCTTGTTGATCTACTTGATGATCGACCTCTGGCTTCTTGATCTGCTTAGATGATTGGCCTCTGGCTATTTGATCTTATTGGATTGTTCTTGATCCTCGAGAAGTGTTCTACGTTCAGATAGTATTTGATCTTCAGGAGCTTCTTGACACTTCACAACTTTGTTTCTATATTCCCTTTAAGCTTCTTCAGTTCTCAATCTCTAAAATTGAGGGGAGAGCTCTCTATTTATAGAGTTCCATAGGCCCTAAGTAGGCCTGGTTGACTCTAAGCCTAGTCCTTTGTACTGGGCATGGTTGGCTTTGAGCCTAGTCCTTTAGATTGAGCCTGGTTGACTTTGGGTCTTGCTCTTTGGCAGTGGACTTTGTTGATTGGAGCCTCCCATTCAGGCTTTTGTCTAAAATTGACCCAAATTTCATAGAACTCAATTGCATGTTTGGATTTGCCATAATTTAATTTAGGGATCCTTTCAAATTTAACTAATCCCTAATTAATTATAATTTCGTCGTTAATATTGGATAATGACATGACAACTTGTGATTGGCCGAAATTTCTCATTCAACAACACGAATTATAATTTAGCTAGGTAGTATCTACCTTCTCTCCTCCTTATAAGTAAGCTTAATTTGAGTCCCTTTATTTGTTGAATAAAAAAAAAGGTAGAATCTACATCAAGAGTAATTTAGTCTAAATCTAATTTGAAGATTCTATCCAAAAATAAATTTAGTCATATTTACAATATCTTATACTTTTAGCCATTTTTCAAGTTGGACTATTAAAAATTAGACATTCTTCTTGTTAGCCTAAAAAAAACAAATAATTACCAAACACACATTTGTTTTTCTTTCTTCAAAATCAAATAATAATAATAATAAGAAGAAGAAGAAGAAACAATAGGCGAGAACATTACCAAACAAGTCCTTAAAATATAACAAGGTTTAATGGGTCGAGAACTACTGGAGAAGATGATGAGGTGATACAAACAACTAGAAAATAAACAAAAAAAGTAAGGGCCCGTTTGATAATCGTTTGATTTTTGAAAATTAAGCCTATAATTAACACTTCCAATAATTAACACTTCCACCTATGGATTTCCTTGTTTTATTATCTACTTTTTACATATGTTTTCAAAAACCAGCCAAGTTTTGAAAACTAAAAAAAAATAGTTTTCAAAAACTTGTTTTTGTTTTTGGAACTTGGCTAATAATTCAAATGTTTTCTTAAGAAATATGAAACTCATTATAGAGAAATGATGAGAAAACAAGCTCAATTTTCAAAAACTAAAAACCAAATGGTTATCAAATGGTGCCTAAATAGTTGATTTAGTTACATAAACGTTAAAATACCATTTTGGTCCATGTACTTTGAGTTTCATTTTATTTTAATCCATATACTTTCAAATGTCCAAATTTAGTCCATCTACTTTTAATAAGTCTTATGGTCTCTATAGTTAGTTTACCGTTAACTTTTCTATTAAAAAAATCTCTATTAGCCTTCATTTTATAAATTTTAGATATAGATTCTCATTGTATCTTTTCTTGCATGAAAATTATTATTATTATTTAACCAATTTTGACAAAAAAAAAATAACTTCAAACTAGCGATAGGGGACTAGTTTTAAGATTTATTGAAGGTACAATGACTAAAATTGAATATTTGATAGTACATTGACTAAATTAGAATGAAACTCAAAATACAGGGACCAAATGATATTTGAACCTTAAATAAATTACAAAATATTAGTCACAAGGACTAAAATGATTATTTTATAAGCAAGATTAGAACAAAATAAATATAAAAAGTTAATATCATGTTTTTTTTTTTTTGTGAAACAAGTTAATATACATGTTAAGATAAAGCTAATTTTTTTTACAATAAATCGTACACAAAATATAATATTAAACAGCTAAATAAAAAAAAGATTATATTCTTTGCACTTTTTCTTTGACAAAATAAAATGATTATATTTTTGCCTTTATTAAATATATTATGATAATTTTAAAAAGCATGTGTGTTTTTGTGGTCCATGGACCATCCTACGCGATAATTTTCAAAAGTCTTTGGTTAATGGGACTATCTTGCTCTTAATGATATTGATATTAGTGTAATTAATTAATTAATGTTGAAAGCTCTTTACCAAAGTGGTCCCCTATAATAATATTATTACTTTGAATAAGATACATATATATAAATATATTGAATAATTGATAAGTTGGACCACTAGAAATGGAATCGCAACGAATTATAATATCAATTTAGTACAATTCTATATAGTATACTATTTCTAAATTCATTGGGAACCTTTTCTTTTCACAATTTCGAGAAAGAATGATTTGTTTAAAAAAAAAAAATTAAGGACAAAAAAAAAGAAAAAATATTGTATCGTTTAACGGAATATTAGATAGAGTCCTATCAAATATACATCTAAAATTTTGCAACATTGTCTTAAATTTAGGGGACTAAATTTATCCTTAAAATTATTGATACTCAAATGAGAAGACAAAAGTTTGAAGGATGGGGGTGCTCCATAAATCAAAGATTTTCTTTTTCCTTTTTAATAAAGTTTAGTACAATGATTTCAACCATTTTCCCATTCATCAATATGTTTTTGGTTTGTTGTCCAATGTTGGATCTCTATCTAATCCATTTTGTAACGAATTTGGCCCATAAACTAGTCCTAATACGTGTAATCCAATGTTTTCTTTTCTTTTTTTTTTTTCTTTTTTAATTTAAAAATGCCATCAATTTTTTAATATAAAGTGATAAAATATTGATATTTATTGTACGTGAACTTATTGCATTATAACGTAATAAAGAAGTGGTTTATGACATTCAAATAATTAAATCCTTTACTTCGAGAACAACATTTTAGTGGAAAGATTTTTAAAATGGTTAAAATTTTAATAAGACATTAGAATTTTTTTTAAAAAAAATGTAGGGTTTGTGCATAAATTTCATAAGTAAATGAATATTAAATATTACTTGAGAAAACTTATGATATTATATTTAAATTATTTTTTTATGGAAAATATTGTTATTTGTACTGATTAAATTATAATTATAATTTAAAAAAACTTTATTTAAAAAAAATCTCTTATTAGTATGAATATTTATTCATTCTCTGTGAAAATAGGATATTTACTCATTGATTGTTATAATTAATTTAATATAAAAAATGCAAATATTATTAAAATTAAATATTTATTTAGAAAAAAGTGAGGTTAGATAGATCTAGAATTATAAATGAAATAACTAATTTATATAAGATTAAAGTAAAAACAAAAATTATATTTATTTTAATAAAAAATTATAATTTCAATAATTAATTAAATTATGAATTTGGAGTGGGGCATGAGTCCTCATAATGGTTTACCTTGGTAATCATTTCTACCTACTAAATTCTCAACTTCCCAAAACTATATCTAAATAAATCTAGATTTTTGTCTATTTAAGCAACACACAATTGGTAAAGTTTTATATCTTCCACCAAAAGGTTAGAAATGTGACTCATCTCTTCCTCTTTAGTAGCTTGGCAGGACCCTCCAACTGAATTCCTTCTCACCTATCTAGTCTATTGGTTTTGGACTGTTCTATCTATGTGACTCCAGCGCATTTGTGTTAATGTGACCACTTGGTTTTATGCTTAACAATAATTATTTTAATAATTATAAGATTTATATGAAGAAAAAAAATCATAGGAAATATTGAGTCATTTAAGTAATTTTGAATCTTGTGTCAATATAACTTTAGTACTTAAAAATATTTTATATTTTTCTTTAAAACTAACGTTTATTATTTTTATTTTTTTATTCTAAAGTTAATGTTTATCAAATCGTCAAATTAACAATTAATTAATTAAAATTAAGATATCATTTAACTTCTATTAATTTATTACAAATTACAAGTGAATGGTTTTAAAAATATATATATCAAAAGAATTTAAAATTTTAATAAGATACAACTAAATTCCAATTATTAGTTAGTAATTATTTAATTAGTAACATAAAAAGGTTCACCTTATAAAATAATAGAATATATATATATATATATATATATATATATGTATGTATGTATATGTTGGAGTTAATTGCTTAGTTTCTATAAATGTGGAAACATCAAATCGAACAAAACCAAAGTTTTAGTATTTAATAAAAAGGTAAAGTAAAAAAAAGAATATATATACATACACTAGAATAGTAAAATGTCCCTCTCTTCATTTTTTTAATGCTAAATTCTCTTTCATTAAGTTGCATAAAAAGAAAAGGGAAAATGCAACTTTGTACATGTGAGTTGAAAATGATTTGCCCAATATGGAAAAAGTGAAAGAGAACAAGTTTGAAGGGAATCTCTCCCTCTAATATAATATTGATATGCTAGATTATGAATGGTTGATAGAAGCCAAAAGTCATTTCATTGCTTTAAACTATATTAAAAAAAAAAAAAAAGTTGTTTTGCAACTTGCTTTCATATTCCATTCCTTTTCTTGTCCTCAAACACTATAAATTTAATAGGAAAAGAAAAGTTTGGCATTTCGTATATAATTTCATTGTTTAAGGCCTAAAATTAGGACTAATTCAATGTCATTATTGAATACAGTTGGGCTGAAGGTTCATACAGGCCCAAACTTGACTTAGATATTCCAACTAAACGGGCCTCTTTCTAAACTTGACTAAGCGATCAATTAGATTAATTATTATATTTGCTTTTCAAATTTGAAAAACAATTACTGAAAATTATATATTAAATTTTCTTTTCCAACTTAACAATGTCCTTTGTTACCAGGAATATTTATAAAATTTGAATAAAATGGACAAAATGAATACCATAATTGAATTTGAAAAATGATTAAAAATGATTGTTTACATGTGATTTCAACGAAGAAAGAGAAATGAGACACGTGTAAATAAATTTAATTTGTATTAATTTCAATTTAGTGGAATGTAGATTTATCTCGAGGGCTTCGCAGCTTGTTCTCGAGTGTAGATTTATCTCGAAGGCTTTTGCAGCTTATTCTCGAATGTAGATTTGTCTCGAGGGCTTCGCAGCTTGTTCTCGAATGTGTATTTGTTTCGAGGGCTTTGTAGCTTGTTCTCGAATGTAGATTTATTTCGAGAGCTTTGCAGCTTGTTCTCGATCTTCAAAGTCTTCTAGTCTTCAAGGCTCTGGTTTAGAGAGTGTTTGATTTTCAAAGGTTTAGGGAGTTTTCTGGTCTTTGTTTTTGAATTCTCTTTAAGTTCTTTGGAGAGTTTCAACTTCTGAACCTCCAAAATGGAGGAGAGCGCTCTCTATTTATAGAGTTCCCCAAGGCCCCCAAGTGGGCTTGAGCCTGACTATTGGATTGGGTCTGGTCCTTAGACTAAGCCTGATTAACCTTGGGCCTAGCCTTGTGAGCTGGGACTTATTGACTTTGGGCCTAGACTTTGCTGGATTAGGGCCTCCTATTTGGGCTTAGTCTAAAATTGGCCCAAATTTCATATAACTCAATTGCATATTGAGATTTACTTTAATTTAATTTAGGGATACTTGCAAATTTAAATAATCCCTAATTAAATAAATAATTTTGCCACTAATTTAGATTAATGACATGGCAATTTTTGATTGGCCAAAATTTCTATTCCAACAAATGCCCCTTTTTCGAGATTTATGCACTATTATGTGTGAGTGAATCTCGAAAAAGATAATTTGGAATCAAAATTTAAGGTATTTGCCCCTAACTTGGACTCCATTTGGTGTGTCAATTCATCAAAATATGAATTTGGGTCATAATTTTGATTTTCTTATTTGGCAGCGAACTTTAATTTGAATTTCAGTAAAATTAATGTTCTACCTTAATTCTATTTTGAATTTTATTTGAATGCAAGTGGTATTCAAATTATACCCATTTTTTTTACTTAGGGCATAGTTTAGAATCTACCAATGAACTTTGATTTGAAGCTTGAATTTGGAGTGCCCAAGTTTCACTTTTTTGAGATAAAAGTCTACCCAATTATATTTTGGAATTGGAATAGAACTTGAATTTGGACTTTAATCAAATTTTGATTTGGGATAAAATTTGGATTATGCCCAAATTTTACTTTTTGAGATAAAAGTTTACCCAATTATATTTTGGAATTGGAATAGAACTTGAATTTGGACTTTAATCAAATTTTGATTTGGGATAAATTTTGGATTATGCCCGAATTTCACTTTTTGAGATAAAATTCTACCAAATTTTAACTTTAGATTTGGAATAGAATTTTAATTTGGCTTCCAGTCAATTTTTAATTTGAGATGAGATATGCCAAAATTTAATTTGAGATGATATCCTGCTCAATTTTGATTTGAATTTTGGAATAGAACTTGGATTTGAGTTTGTAGTCAACTCATCCCAAAATTCAAACTTTAATATCCCAAAATTTGAATCCTGCATGATCTTTGGATTCAAATTAGTTTTGATTTGATCTTCTTGGCATTATCTTTGAATTCAAATTAGATGTGATTTTATCTTTTCCTCCACTCTAAATAAAGGAGATGGGTCTTCCATCAATTCACATCAACAAAGAGTGAGTAGAGCTTCACATTGAGGAATGAGGAATAGGCACGCCCATTTTTTTTTCTTTTTTTTTAGATTTTTTTCTTCTTTTTTTTTTCTTTCTTTCTTTTTCTTTTTTTTACGTTTTTTTTACGTTTTTTTAAAAAAAATTTAATTTATTTATTTATTTTACATTTGCAAGACTTGCAAATACTTTTCTTATAGAAGAGAATATCATAAGGTAAACAGGTAGGTAATTTTTTTTAAAACAATATATATGCTCCCTTGTTTTTTTTATTCTTGCTTGCAGCTACGTTGCCTTCTTCAACTTTGAGACATATTCTTCAATTTCGAAGGTGACTCACCCCTGATTCAGGATGAATTTAGGATGGCACCTTTCGACGGCTTCGACGTCTTCTTCAACTTCGAATGTGACCAACCCCTGATTCAGGCGAAATTTAGGATGACACCTTTCGACAGCTTCGACGTCTTCTTCAACTTCGAAGGTGACCAACCTCTGATTCAGGAGGAATTTAGGATGGCACCTTTCGACAGCTTCGACGTCTTCTTCAACTTCGAAGGTGATCAACCCCTGATTCAGGCAGAATTTAGGATGGGACCTTTCAACGGCTTCGACGTCTTCTTCAACTTCGAAGGTGATCAACCCCTGATTTAGGCGAAATTTAGGATGGCACCTTTCGACAGCTTCGGCATCTTCTTCAACTTTGAAGGTGACCAACCCCTGATTCAGGCAAAATTAAGGATGGCACCTTTGGCAACTTCGACGTCCTCGCTGCTTCAACTTTGAAGGTGACCAAACTCCTAGCTTAGGCTAAGGATGGTCCGCCTTCCACTTTGTTTCATCGTGGTCCTACTTAACCCTTGGATTTGTTCCAACTTTGGAGGTGACCAAATCCTTACTCAATTCCTAACTCAGGTGGAGTTAAGGATGGTCCTCCCTTTGTTAGCTTCGCCCTTAGATTTGTTCCAACTTTGGAGGTGACCAAATCCTTACTCAATTCCTGACTCAGGTGGAGTTAAGGATGGTCCTCCTTTTGTTAGCTTTGCCCTTTTCTTTTTGCACCTTTTTTTTTTCTTTTTTTTTTTGCAAATTTTTTTTGTTAACTTTTTCCTCAATTTTTTTAGGAAACTTTATCTCACTATTTCTCCAAATAACCCTCATCAACTTGACGATGAAGCGAGGGTGAACCCTTCTAACTTGAAGATGAAGCGAAAAAAATTCTCGAACTTGAAGATGGCGGAGTGACAACGAAGCCTTTGAACTTGAAGACAAGGCTATGGTGCAACCTTCAAACTTGGAGACGGCAGGGCGATGGCACAATCTTCAAACTTGGAGAAGAAATTATGATGAAGCCTTTAAACTTAGAGAAGAAGCAACGATGAAGCCTTTGAACTTGGAAAAGAAGCGACGACGAAGCCTTTGAACTTGAAGGCAAGGCGACGGCGCATCCTTCGAACTTGGCGACGAAGTGAAGCCGTAACCCTCGAACTTGGAGAAGAAGTGACGACGAAGCATTCGGACCTGTAGAAGAAGCGATAACGCAACCTTCGAACTCGGAGACTGCAGGGAGATGGTGTAACCTTTGAAACTTGGAGACGAAGCGACGGCGCAACCTTCGAACTTGAAGAAGAAGCGGCTACGAAGCATTTCGACTTGGAGAAGAAGCGACGACGAAGCGTTTGAACTTTGAGAAGAAGCGATGAAGAAGCGTTTAGACTTGGAGAAGAAACGATGACAAAGCTTTAGACCTGGAGATGGAGTAAGTGTCGACAGACGGAACCTCTTGACTTGGTGGAGGAACGAGTGTCGATGAACGAAGCTTCCTGACTTGACAGAGGAGCAAACATCGATGGACGAAACCTTCTTACTTGTTAGAGGAACGAGCATTGACGGACTGAGCCTCCTGACTTAGGAGAGGAACGAGCGTCGATGGACAACTCCTTCTGACTTGATGGAGGAGCAAACGTCGATGGACGAAGCCTCCTAACTTGGTGGAGGAGCAAACGTCAATGGACGAAGCCTTCTGACTTGACGAAGAAGCGAGCGTTGACAGACAAATCCTTCTGACTTGGCGGATGAGCAAATATTGACTTACAGAGTCTCTTGTCTTGGCGGAGGAGCGAGCGACGATGGACGCAGCCTCCTGACTTGGCAGAAGGACGAATGTCGACTGATGGAGCCTCTTGACTTGGTAGAGGAGCCCGTGTTAACGGGTGGAGCCTCCGAACTTGACCGAGGAGCGAGCGCCGTGGACGGAGCCTCCATACTTGGCGAAGGAGCAATCGTCAATGTTCGGAGCCTCCTGACTTGACGGAGGGGCAAACGTCGATGGACGAAACTTTCTTACTTGTCAGAAGAACAAGCATCAACGGACGGAGCCTCATGACTTGGTGGAGGAGACAATGTCAATGGACAAAACCTCTTGATTTGGGGGAGGAGCGAGCGTCGATGAACGAAGCCTCCTGACTTGGCAGAGGAGCGAGCGCCAACGGACGAATCCTCCTGACTTGGCGGATGAGCAAATGTCGACGGACAAAGCCTCTTGTCTTGGAGGAGGAGCAAACATCGACGAATGGAACCTCCTGACTTGGAAACAGAATGCCGAACTTTGAGGCGAAGCGCCGTACTAGTAGGCGTAGTGCTGTATTTTGAGGCAGAACGCCGAACTTGAAGGCAAATCACCAAACTTGTGGGCGATCAACGTTCGAACTTAAACTTGAAGAGAGCGAAGTGCAAACTTGAACTTTAAGTGAGCGATGTTTGAACTTAAGCTTAAAGTTAGCAAAACTCAAACTCGAACACTTGAAAGGGTGAAGCACGAACCTCAGACTTGGAGGAGAGTGAAACCCAAACTTTAGAGCGAGTGAGCGACAAACCAAACTTGAAGGGAACGAAGCTCGATCTTTAGAGGGGTGAGAAACGAACCAAACTTGAAGAGTTAAAGCTCGAACTTTATTGGAGTGAGCGACGGACCGAACTTGAAGGGGTTGAAGCTAAATAGATATAGGTTTGTTTTTTTTGGTACCTCATGTTGAAACCAAATAGAAATAGGTTTCAAGGTTCCAAATTGAACTAGACACACTCCTTGATTATGAAATGGACTAGAGTGTATTTGATTGCATGTGTCTTTCGTCACTACATCATAATTTGTTTGAGCTAATTCATCGAGGTCTAGCTCAATTTTTCCTTTTTTAGCTAATCTTAGAATTAGCTCTTTTAGGACGAAGCACCTCTCCACTGGATGACTGATAACTCGATGATACTTACAAGACTTGGGATCATCGACTTTTTCCATCTCTTCTGGTCGTTTACATTCTGGAAGTTCGATCAGTCGTGTTTCCAGTAGTTGTACCAACATGTCAGGAATGTCAAAATCAGGAAAATGATAGACTTTTTTCTGTCTTTCCTTCAAAGTTAAGTGACGCCTTTCATTTCCCTGTCGCTCTTCATTCTTCTTGTCTTTTCCTTTTGAAGACAACTTGAGAGGGGTTGTATTGATAACCATAGCTTCTTCTGAAGTCTCCTAGATGTCATTTCCCTATTTCCTCTTGTTAGGGACTAGAAGGTCTTTATCTTATCGACTAGCAATACTTAGCTCCATGTCGTGGGCACGAGTTGCTATTTCTTCATAGGTACGAGGCTTTATACCTTGGAGGATGTACAGAAGTCCCCAGTGTATGCCTTGAATGCACATTTCGACAGCAGATAGTTCAGTGAGACGATCTTTGCAATCGAGACTCATGGCTCTTCAACGATTTATGTAGTCTACAACAGGTTCACCTTTTTGTTGTCTAGTGTTGGTGAGCTCAAACATGCTGACTGTTCTTCTTGTGCTGTAGAAGCGGTTGAGAAACTCTTTTTCAAACTGTTCCCAACTGTCTATCGACTCAGACTCCAGATCGGTGTACCAATCGAAAGCATTTTCCTTCAACGTTTGAACGAACTGTTTAACAAGAAGATTTCCTCGCGTACCAGCATTTTCACATGTCTCGATGAAATGAGCAACGTGTTGCTTCGGGTTGCCTTTTCGATCAAATTGCTGGAACTTTGGTGGTTGATATCCAGTTGGCATTCTCAAATTATCGATTCTCTTAGTATATGGTTTAGAATACAAAAGAGAACTTTGAGAAGCCCCACCATATTGAGCTCTAATGGAGTTCGTGATCATGTCCTGAAATTGTTGGACAGATAGTGAAGCGATCGAAGTGGAAGGTTGTGGTTGATCTTCTTGCACAACGACCTTCCCTTTGTTGCAATCTTTGATGGTTGAAATTTGACTTGATTCCACGACATTTTGGTTCTCAATTTGGCTCTTTAGATATGCAATTTGAGAATCTCTTTCTTCAATCGCTTTCATCAAGGTGTTGATATTTTCCTGCATCTTTTCCAACCTTTCTTCCATAGTACATGTTTCAGTTGTCATGACAGACACTATGTCAGAATTAGGATCAAACAAGGGGTTACACTTAACAGAAAATTTGTTGTTAGTCGATGTCCCCGGCAGTGTCATTACTTCGCTGCAATTGAAACTTTATCGTCTTGCAGCCTAAGTTCATTGGAGCAACTTTGGGTAACAGAACTCGTGTACAAGTTGCTCATAACATCGAAGAAGTCTTTTTGAACGTCATCACTTCACTTGTGCTTTGAGTTGAGGGAAAGAGATGAGAGGTAGAGATGGTCCCACTAGGCGTGCCAATTTGTTTACACGTGATTTCAACAAAGAAAGAGAAATGAGACACGTGTAAATGAATTTAATTTGTATTAATTTCAATTTAGTGGAGCACAATCTCTAATGTTTATCCTCTAATTCTTTCTCTCTTATGTACAAATTGAAGGAGTTAATATTAAGAATGCGGAAGCAATTTTGGATATTAAGCACTCTAATTTGATCAATTTTATCAAACAAAAAACATGCTCAAAACTGGAAAAACAGATAATAAGAACACATACCTTTGTAGCTCAAAATTCTCTTAATCTGTGGGCTTTCTTTGAACACAAACCAGTTGTGGACCTCCTCTAAAGTATTCCCTACTATCCTCAGGCCTTGGAACAGATTGTGGGATCTTTGATTGAGAGAATTTGGGAGAAGAATGAGTAAAGGTTTAATAACAAAGGGCTAGAGAATTTTCTTCAAAAATCATTCTTCTTTCCCATTGTGTTACTTCTCTATATATAGAAAACCACAAGCTTCTATTTTTACTTAGTGAAGAAGCCAACACATAGAAGATAAGCTTAAACAAGAAGCTTGTTCATTAAGTAATGAATTTGGTCCATATTTCATTTCCAAATGAATTTGAATTCTCTTTTAATTTTAATTCAAAATTAATATAAAATCAATTTTAAATTTAAATCAATTTATAATTAATTAAACAATTTAATTAATTTTAAATAAATATTTAATTTAATATCAAATATCAAATTAAATAATTGGACCAATCCCAATTTCTCAAAACGAACGTTCGAACATGAATCCCTATTCATGTTTTAAACTGAACCAATATTTAAATCATATTTAAATATTTCTACTTCTTCTTTATCATAATTTAATTCATAATTAAGCTATGAAACGTTAAGTATATCGCATATAATTAACTTTTTCTCCCAAATTCGAATTTGAACAATTCAAATTCTTTTTCTCAAATTGTTACAAGGCTTAGTCCGAGCTAGTAAGGATAACCTAATGGACCTACAGATCATGAGCTCCAACGATACGATATTAACCGGCCAAACTCTTTAGCCTAGTTAATCAACATTCGTTAACCACCGGGACACTCCACTAAAGCCCAGTGGCTGCACTCTCCTCACTCTAGATATATTTCTGTCCACTCGATATAACCATGATTAGTAAGTCGATCCTTCACAGGTCATTCGTAATTACAGCTGGGTCAAATAAACCGTTTTACCCCTGTAATTACTTCTTGTTCCTTAAGTCCCACTGATCCTCTAATGAACAATTTGGTTTGTGGTCCAACCAACAAACCGTATCCCTCTTGGGCCAACGAGAGGGTGGGCCCATTGTTCAAGACTCGGAGTCAGTACTTAAGGGAACAACCTCTCTACTAAACCCTAAAGCGGGTAGGAGTGAATTCCATCTCGCATGACTATGTTCCCAACTATCTACCTGGTCTTATCCCCAAAATGGGAGGCTTATTGAGTCGGCGATCTCGAGCCACTCTCACCCATGCAAATCTAAGGATAATCCCGAATAAACAGGAGTTCATAGCACGCTCAGGATTAAGATCGAGTTATCTAGGTCATTGTATGAATATAGTTAGTTAAGACAGTAAACGGAATTATAAAGTCTAAGTGACTATTTCGTGGTCCGGTCTTATACAAACTCTTTGCATAGGACGCCCCCACTCGCATGTCTCCACATGAACGATTCAGGATTACATCATTAGTACTATACAAAGTGGGCCGCGTCCATAGTGTCCCCAAAATAAGGTACCCAACCTTTGAAGGGAATAATCTAATTAAACCCACAGCGGAAGCGTTGGATCGTCTTTGATTTATTTAGAATTAAATACAAAATATAAGGGTTAAGCAATAAATACCTTGAAAATATGGAGATTCTTCTGGAGGGTCTTTATCTCCACCACAAAGTCTTCCTTGCTATGACTCTAACAAAAGATCAAGGCTTGTGGGAGCCTCTTGAAAGAAAATCCTCAAGGGATTAAAGAGGAAGAGGTTTAGAGAGAATTATCTAATTCTCTCTTTGAGGAGATGTGTGTTATTCAGAATGCTTCAACCCAAGGGTTCTATTTATAAAGACCAAGGGAAGATCTTTGTCATTATTAAAATATTATATTTTAATATCTAATATATTAAAATATATCTTTTATTTATTTGAATATCATTCAAATCTCCTACGATATTTATTTATTTGAATATTATTCAAATTCTATAAATATCTTTTATTTAATATATCAAATATATATTAATTATTTTAATATTTAATGTATCAAATACAATAAATATATTTTCCTCTTTTATATTTAATATATCTAATATATTAAATATTAATTTGAACACTTCAAATTAAATATTAAATTTGAACATTTCAAATTTTAATATTTAATGTATCAAATACAATAAATATATTTTCCTCTTTTATATTTAATATATCTAATATATTAAATATTAATTTGAACACTTCAAATTAAATATTAATTTGAACATTTCAAATTTTTCTTTCAACTAAATTGATATTTTAGTATTACTATGAGCTAGCAAGGGGACCTTATGGACCTACAGATTATAAGCTCCGATGATACAAAATTAATTAATTAAACTCTTTAATTAATTAATTTTCATTCATTAACTATAGGTCACTCCACTATAGACCTAGAGTTGCATTCTTATGCACTGTAGGACAAGTTGTGTCCATAGATATAATCATTACATGCAAGTCGATCCTTCACGAGTTGTTCGTAATTACAGCTGGGTCAAAAGTCCGTTTTACCCCTATAATTACATCTTGCACCTTAAGTACCACTGATTCTCTAATGAACAATATGTTTATAATCTAATTATAAACTAAGTCCCTCTCGGGCCAATGAGAGGGTGGGGCCCCATTGTTCAAGTCCCGAAATCAGCATTTAAGGAAACTACTCATCTACTTACCCTATATGGGAAGGAGTGAATTCCATCTTGTGAGATTATGTTCCCAGCTCCCTATTTGGTCAAGTCCCGAAAATGGTAGGCATATTGAATCGGCTACAAAAGCCACTCTCACCCATGCAAATCAAAGGACAAGCCCTCACAGGCAGGAGTTCATAACTCACTCAGGATTAAGATCGAGTCGCATATGATCATCCTGATGAAATATTAATCTTCTCAATTAACGGATTTATAAAGAGAGATTAAATATTTCGTGGTCCAGTCTTATACAAACTCATAGTATAAGATACCCCCACTCACATGTCTCCACATGAATGATTTGGATCAAATCATTTGTAACTATTACAAAGTGGGCCGTATCAATAGTGTTACCAGGATAAGACACTCAACCTTATCCATATACTATGACCCTTTAGGTTATTTCTTGAACATTATCCTCTCGTATGTCAACCACATACTGTTCAAGATTACACTAATAACCTTGGATTTTTCATATAATGGATAATATTATATTGAAAATAAAATAATCAAAATTATTATTAATTATTAAATAAATTATTAATTACGAGGCTTTAGGGCATAAATCTCAACAACCTTATCCTTATACTATAGACCATTTTGGCTATTACTCGAACTTGATCCACTTTTATGTCATACATAAAGTTCAAGTATACATACTATAGCCAAGGGTTCTTAGTTCATTGGATTTGGGTTAAAGAAAATACAATTCACTTTATTCAATAACAAATTTACTGAATAAACCTCAATAACATATTTATAGTAAAATAGAATATACATTCAGTTTACAAAACCACGAGTTTTAGAACATAAAACCCAACACAAATGTCTCGAGGGCTTTGCAGCTTATTCTCGAATGTATACTTGTCTTGAGGGCTTCGCAGCTTGTTCTCGAGTGTAGATTTGTCTCGAGGGCTTTGCAACTTGTTCTCGAATGTGAATCTGTCTCGAGGGCTTTTGCAGCTTATTATCGAATGTAGATTTGTCTCTAGGGCTTCGCAGCTTGTTCTCGAATGTGGATTTGTTTCAAGGGCTTTGTAGCTTGTTCTCGAATGTGAATCTATCTCGAGGGCTTTTGCAGCTTATTCTCGAATGTAGATTTATTTCGAGGGCTTTGCAGCTTGTTCTCGATCTTCAAAGTCTTCTAGTCTTCAAGGCTCTGGTTCAGAGAGTGTTTGATCTTCAAAGGTTTAGGGAGTTATCTGGTCTTTGTTTCTGAATTCTCTCTAAGTTCTCTGGAGAGTTTCAACTTCTGAACCTCCAAAATGGTGGAGAAAATTCTTTATTTATAGAGTTCCCCAAGGCCCCTAAGTGGGCTTGGGCCTGACTATTGGATTGGGCCAGTGGACTTTGGGCCTGGTCCTTAGACTAAGCCTGATTAACCTTAGGCCTAGCCTTGTGAGCTGAGACTTATTGACTTTGGGCCTAGACTTTACTGGATTAGGGCCTCCTATTTGGGCTTAGTCTAAAATTGGCCCAAATTTCATATAACCCAATTGCATATTGAGATTTACTTTAATTTAATTTAGGGATACTTGCAAATTTAAATAATCCCTAATTAAATAAATAATTTTGCCACTAATTTAAATTAATGACATGGCAATTTTTGATTGGCCAAAATTTCTATTCCAACAATGACTATTTTGAGAGTTTAAGTATAGACATTTACGCCCATTTTTCAAAATTGAATTGAGCTTGGATCCACTCATCAGATAGTCATTTTTAATTAAAAAATATTCTGAACTTTTTATTCTAAAAAAAAAAAAATCTATTGAAACTTAATGAACTGATGTTATCAATTAAATTTTATTTGATTTTTTTGAATAAATTTTGTTACTTTGAAATTCAAGGTTAAATTACAAATTTAGTCTCTGAACTTTAAAAAGTTTTTAATAGACCCCTAAACTTTTAATTATGTATCTAATAGGTCTCTGAACTTTAAAATTGTCTAATAGATTCTTGAACTTTCAATTTTGTGTCTAATAGGTTCTAACATATTCAATTTTTTTTTAAATTAACTAATCTATTGATATAAAATTGAATTTCATGTCTAATAGGACCCCTAAACTTTCAATTTCATGTCTAGTATGTTTGTAAATTTTTAAAAAAACATTGAAAAGGTTAAGGATTTATTAGACACAAAATTAAAAATTCAATGACCTATTGTACGCAAAATTGAAAGTTTAAAGACCTATTAGACAATGTTTAAAATTTATGAATCAAACAGACACAAGTCTAAAAGTTTCAAGGACTTATTAGATATTATTTAAAGTATAGAAACTAAATAGACACAAACGTAAAAGTTGAGAGACTAAACTTATAATTTAACCTAAAATAAAA